>OY728133.1:1188321300-1191232300 GCA_963277665.1 Viscum album
ATCTATTTGCACCGAAGGTATCGGGCAATGTACCAGCTTCCATGCAGTCCGAGAAGCACCGCTGGAACAAAACCTTACTTGGCGCGCAAGTCAATCTCAGCGCACAAGTATTGGCGCGCAAGTCACAACGGGCGCGCAAGTCCTCCTCAGACACTTGCGCGACTCAAGCTTCCTCAACTCCAAACTTGCGCGACTCTCTTCCTTTTACGCCCAAACCAATATTGGCGCGCAACTGCCAACCGGTGCGCAACTTCTAACACCGGCGCACAACTTCAACTACTGGCGCACAAATTCACCTGCGCGACCCACACTCACCACTTGCGCGACCACCACACCTGCGCGACGGGAGCTCTGATTTCTCAAAGTGTTGAACTCCGTTGAAAATGAGGAGGGGTGGTCCAGTATTTATAGGCAATCTGACCACCCTGCGCGACGGCGCGCAAGTCACCTGCGCGACCCAGTTTCGGCGCGCAAGTCCCCTATCATTTTAGACACTTGCGCGACCAACTCCCAAACTTGCGCGAACCACTTTACTTTTCCATATTTTGATCTTCTGATCTTGAAAAGAATATGGCGCGCAAGTTTCCTGTACTCCAAGTCCTCAGCGCGCAAGTCCTTTTGCCAAAAACACTTTTCTTCATTTGCCGATTTTTAGGCCCTAAAATTTGGCAAACACTGGAAAACGGCGCCACCTTGTATCTGTTCTTTTGTACCGCCTCCAGATCATCCATTCCTTTTATCGACGTTCTTGAATCAAACATGGATCGTTGACCTCAGCTCTTGAACTCGACATTCCACCATGAAATCCTCTTTGTCAACAAATTTGTATGTCATTGTTTTGCTTTGTCAAAAATCACTACTCAGATGTCCACTTTGTCAACAAACACAATCACCTCAAAAATGCTTCAATGATACCTTGAGGGATTTTTGCCCAACACTCTAGACCAAGCCCAAGGCAGAATCGAACAATTATTTTCACATCATAATGTTTATTTTAGGTACTTACATCCCTTTTCTTGAAAATTTTTCACTTGGGTCTTTTCTTATGTCGTTTTGGGTGACTTTTGGAGGTTTTTATATTTTTTTGGGTTTGCTATGGTTAGAGAAAACCATACAGGTCATCCCAGGAAACCATACACCTTGTGTTGGAGTCCCAGAGGAGGGAACATGGTTAGAAACAGAGTTAGTACAAACCAAGAGACCTTCCCTTTAGATAGTTTAACTTAGGTTAGTGGTGCTTCACATAGTTTCTCAAACCATGTGGAAAAACCATGCAGCTCCTCCTGTAGCCTAGAAAGGGGTGCATGATTTTTCAAACTATGTGACATGAATTAATAAATTTTAATTTATTTTAAGTCTAAAAAATCCTTCATTTCTCCTCATTCTTCTTCTTGTGGAAAGGATCTCAACCAAGGAGACTCCACTTGGAGATTATAGAGATTCCTTTCCTCTCGGTTATCAATTTTGATGGATCCTTGGGTGTTAGATCTAGTTTTTCAAAGGTATGTTTCTGTTATTTGTGTTTCATCATTTTTATTCAATATTTTCCTTTCTCTCCTTGAAAAAAATTTATATTGGGGCTATTGATGCTAGATAAAAGCTTTGTGACTTGGTCTAATTGGGTTTATTATAGATTCTTCATGAGATTGTGATTTTTTATCCATATCTTGATTTGTAATTTGTGTTTCTAGGATCTCCTCTTGGTTGGTTCTAGCCCTTAGTCTCTTAGACTGTAGATTACTTGTTGGGTGATCATTGATATCGTTAATTGTGTAAGGTGTTTGAAAGGCGCTATCGTGGATGCTCTCAAATGATGTGTGATTTTTGGGTACTTAGGTGCAGTAGATTGGTTGACTAAAGTCGTCTCTCAAAGATGCAATAATTAAAACAACCTCTTAAAGGTATTATGAAAATAAAGATAAAAGTACTAAAATAATTATAAGGATGGGGGGTTTTATTTTTTTAAAAGAATAAGAATAAGCATGATGGAAGAAGATTGTATTTTTTTCTTTTTGTTTTTGAAATGAGATTGAAAAAATGCAATGAGACGATATTTTTTATAGAAAACTATTGAAAAGGTGTAATTGATCTAACTCTACCTATTAAATTACTTATTAATCATTAAAATTTAAATTAAAATCCACTTAATTAATATCCCATAATTTTTTAATTCCTAAACCCTACGAGAATTAACTTTACCACAAAGATGAAAAGAGTTAAACTATAGGCTAGGTTCAGAACATGTAATCGCAACACCCTACTTTGATTATCGTTCTAAGGATAGCTTATGGTTAGTGGTAAATTAGGGAATAAATCCATTCTATAAATAAGGAATAATTTATTTTAGGGATTATATTTGAACTCTACAAATTTATCCAGTGTTTTTTTTACCGATTAAGTTTGTGTTCTCGTAATTTACACAAATCTCGACCTCACATGTTTTTGTGTTAATTGTTCAATTACTTGATTGGTTTATTATAATTAAAAAAAATAAATTAATGGATTATATTATGTGAATTAAAATATCTCATTTATTTAAAATAAATAAATGAATAAGGTAATAGGTAGATCAATTACTAAGAAAAATTACTCTTCCATGGGCAGTGTAGTCATCGTAGAAACGTTTTGCATGTGCAAAGGTTTAGAAAGGGTATAACCCAATCTCATTTCAACTATTGATTTCCAGACCAAATATGATGATTATGGAAGAATAAAATTGAACAAAACATAATAATTGAAAGATAAAATAAGAAGTTATTATAAGAAGAAAAATATTACAACAAAGAAGAGGAAAATAGTATCATTTTGGAGGTGATCCTAGCTTGATAGTTTCCCTCCTCCAATTGTGAATTAAAAAAGTATGGATCCACTTATCCTATGATCCAAATATCCTAATTCATGTACCAAGCCCTCAAAATGATAAAAATGCATATTTATAGAGTAGAGGGGAGGCTAGGTTACAAGTGGTTTCTAGTGTGAATGGGGAAATTACACCAAATATTTTAATCCAACTTGAATTTCTTATTTGAGCACCAAAATGCATGAAACAAATGTACTTATAAAAGGATTATTTGTTCAAAAACGGGTCTTTAATATTCTCTCCAAATTTGGGCCCAATCTAATCTTTTATGAGGAATTTATGGTCCAAATATTGAATTGATTTCCAATATGATGAGTCCATACCATCCTTGAATTCATGGTCTATTTATTCCAATCAAATGCACGATGTAGCTCATATGTCCTGAGTAAAAGTTGGATCCCATTAATTCAGGAACATGTTTGAACATTTTATAGTTTAAACACGTCACTGAAAAATATTTATAGGTGAAATTCTACATTGAACTTTAAAGGAAAAAACTAGAATTTTCAACAAAATTTCAAATGAATGATCTAATCCCAAATATTTTTTAAATAAACATATTTAGCATAATGTGATGAAATTATATAATTTATTATCAATAAAATATTCAATAAAATTTTGTTTTATCAACTCCCCCACACTTCCCTTTTGCACTCCTGGTAAAAATCTCATATCATGTATTCCAAAAAATTGTTGCAAGATATATATGTATGTTCATATTCCCCAATCCATTGTGAAGATATAGGAAAAATAAGATTCCTTTCAAGAGTCAATATCAAAAAATTTGAAGTCATTATCTCATAAATTGTATAAAAAAAAATCTTGTGAGATTAATGACACTAATCGTAGCAAAAAAATTCATGCATCTACTATGCCACTAATTCCCCACGTGTGTGTGCGCCAAAAATTTCAAGTTCATATGTCCACCCTTTATTCATTATATTTAGGTCATGTAAAATAAATATTCTTACCTGGTTTAATTCACTGAACTTGTTATACATTCCTTTGTAATCAAATTTCAACACTCACTCACTTAAGCATTCCTGAAAGTCAAAACTTAAGCTCCCGACCTAGATATCACCACGTTTTGTAAATTTAATCACTCCCCTATTTATTAATATATATATATATATATATATTGATTTTATTTTTAATTTTTTAATTTTTTTTGATTTTTTTGAGGGCGTACAATTGTCAGATATCAGGTACACACACATAGGTCAATTCGGTATAGTAATACAATTGATTGGAAGAGAAATGAACATATAAACCAACCATTAATATAAGATGATTTTTTTTACCTAACTTGGCTATACCTTCAATTGAGTAGGAAAAAATTCACAAGTCATGGTTGTGTGAAAATTTGTGCATAGAAATCAATGGCATGATTTACCTTGAACAAATATCACAAAGAATGATATCATAATCTAAAAGGTTTTATAATGACACAACCAATCATATCATCAATGACTTACATTTTTATAAAAATCAACCCTTAATAATGAAATCTTTCTCATTATTATCATGCCACTAGTGAATTTTGAAAACATGCATTTTTTATATGTTCCACATGTAAATGAGAATGTTACATGATATGTTTTTTAATGATTTTTTTTCAAAAATTTTAACCAAAAACTTAACAGAAAATACACAAAAAATACACAAATGAAAATCATAAATAACTGCCCCAAAATATTTCCCCATACCCCACACTTAAAGTATTTCATTATCCTAAATGTGAACTTACGAGATGATATCTGCACATGAAATATAGAATTTTAAATAGGGAAAATAATATAAAAGTGAAAGGGTTAGAAGTAGACTGATATTCTTAAGTGATGATGGGGTCATGTAGTGTGATGAAATCAACTTCATCGGTAGGAAGTCCCTCAGTGTATTGCTTCAAAAATTTCCCATTGACTGTAAAGATCATCCCAGTGTCCTCTTGTTTGATCTTCACTACACCATAAAGAAAAACATTAGATACAACATAAGGACCTAACTATCTGGAATACAACTTACCAGGAATTTTCTTAAGTCATGAACTATAAAGAAGAACTTTCTCTCTGACATGAAACTCCCTTTGTTGGATCATTCTGTCATGAGTTACTTTTGATCTTTCCTTATATATCCTTGAGTTATCATATGATGAAAATAAAATACCTTCAAGCTCTTGAATTTGTAGCTTCCATTGAATTCTAGCTTGGGATAAATCCATGTTGCATTTCTTTATTGCCCAACAAACCCGATGCTCAACTTCCAAGGGGAGATGAAATAATTTCCCAGAAACAATATTAAATGGGGACATACCAATAAGGGTCTTGTATACTATCATATAATACCAAAGCGTGTCATCCAAGATCTTGATCCAATCCTTCCTATTTGGTTGCATAGTTTTCTCCAAAATTTGTTTCAACTCCCGATTTGAAACCTCAGCCTGACCATTTGTTTGGGGGTGTGTTAACGCTCCTTTCCATCACAGAGTCTAACGACTGAAAAAGAGAAATAACTTAGTCCAAAGTGATTCATATTTTGAAGAAACATAAAAAATTGACAAAGTCATGAACAATGATTTGTTTACACTTGGGTCACGCAAGTTTCAGAATGGTCGCGCAAGTATACTTGCACACCTCATATTGGGCGCGTAGGTGACTTGCACGCCCTAAGTTATTTTCGACCAAGGTCTTCAAAGGCCTATAAATACCCCTTTTGGGCCCCCCATTTTGAGGATGGAAAAATTCCAAAAGTCAGATTTAAGCTCTGGTCGCCCTAGTCTCTGCTTGAAGTCTTTCAGTCACTTATAAGGTAATTTCTTACCTAGAATGGAAGATCTAAACAGGGGGAACAAGGCCTAAGTGTTGAAACTCATCAACACTTGCGCGCCCAAGTGGTCATCCCTTAAGGGAAATGGCCACACTTGCGCGCCACCTTATCCCTTCAACAAAACTTGCGCGCCACTCTTTTGGAACCCTTTAGGGATAATACTAAGTGCTTGAGCCAAGTCTTGCCCAAGTATTACCCTAAGGGTTGACCGTCGCGCAAGTACCCATGTATCGTGCAAGTATACTTGCGTGACCAAGACTTGCACGCCCACGCAGGACTTGCACGCCTCTTTTTTTTGGGTGCCCCTCCTGCCTATTCACTTGCTTTATTCAAATCCACCTCTCCTCTTCAAGATTTAACCATCAGAACCATCTTCAAAACCATTTATAGCATGGTTCCTTTGTTGGTTTCCTTATCTGAAAGGAATTCCGTGGAACATCTCTCAAAACATAGTGATTTATATATCTTTATATCACTATGGTGAGATATTTCATTCATTCAACCTCATCCTTTAAGATGATAAGTTCCCTAACCTGGGCCTTCTTTTCAGGAATAAGCCCTAGTCATAATTTTTCTAATTTGGGCATATTCCTTAGGAGTAATCCCCAGTCATAAATTCCATTAACTTAGGCCTCCTTCTCAGGAATAAGTCCTAAGTTTCAAGTATCCTTAAAAAATGGGCCTCCTTTTTAGGAGTAAGTTCCAATCTCAAATTCCCAAATATGGGCATCCTCATTAGGAGTAAGCCCCAAGCCCCCTAACCTGGGCTTCCTTTTCAAGAGTAAGCCCCAATCTTCAAGTTCCCTTAATTTTGGGCATCCTATTTAGGAGTAAGCCCCAAGTTCCCAAATATGGGCATCCTCCTTAGGAGTAAGCCCCAAATTTTAATTTCCTTTTCCCTGGGCCTCCTTTTTAGGAATAAACCCCAATCATAATTCCCCTTAACCTGGGCCTCCTTCTCAGGAGTAATCCCCAGTTATAATTTCTCTTAACCAGTCTTAATTTCTTTTTATTTGGACTTCCTTCTCAGGAATAAAACCCAATCATAAGTCCTCTCTAATTTGGGCATCCTTCTATGGATGAAGTCCTAAATTAAGTATCCAAATCTCCATAAAGCGCATATACCTTTATGGACCTTGTTTCCAGGTTTCTTCCCTAAAGTAAATCCCATCTATCATGGGTAGTCATACATACATAATCCCCACATTATTTCTTATGATTTCATATTTCATGGCACAATTTTCAGGTTTTACCAATACCTCTTGTTTCTCACACCGAGCATGACTCATGTGAGCTTAGAGTGTAAAAGTAATTATGACATCTTTCTTTGAGCCATCAATAATACATAAACCTCATACTTCTTTAATCGAACTACATGGGTTCTGATTCCTTTCTAAACAAGGATACATAGGTAGCCCATCTGCGGGTATGATCCCAACTATGAAATAATCAATGTCCTTCTGAATGACAATAAACTTCAAGTGCCCCGCTGAGTGGCTTTAAAACCAGTATGGTTATCGTAATGAATAAAAGATTTCTATATAATGTATTGAAGGATACCATTGACTAAGAATCTCTAACAAATACAGATGATTCTCTATCAATAAAGAACCTCAAATACATATAGAAGATTCTCTAAATCTTATACATATTAATCATTGATTGTTAGATCTAAAGGAAAGCTCATTTTTATACTTGGTAATGTAATAAGGATTCACAAACATAACTTAAATCTATAAAGAGAGTCCCAGAGTAGACAATAATTCCCCCCAAAAAAGTGTGATGAGTCCGACCTCCCATCCTCTCGACCAATGAAAATTCTTAAGCCTCATCGGTCCACAACTAATGAGCACATACCTTTGGAAAGTAGGTCCAAATGGATATATAATCATTGGATGTTTCCGATTCTACAAATAAAACCGTTAGAAACCGATTGGAATGTTTGAACCTTAAACAAATGAGGTCATCCCCATTTCTAGAGGAAACAAAAAATGGTGAACCTAATGTGAATCCTTAACCAAGTTAAAATGATGTTTTACTTATTTGTTAGACCCCTATTTAAACTCAATGAGAGGGACAAAAAAACAATCAATAACATATGTGCTCATCCAAAAGATGTAGTAGCCGAACTTATCTTGATTATTTCTTTTATATCAAACAGACACTCTTTTCCAAGATCTTCTGCATTAAAGAAATGGCTTCTCTAAAGATCACACTTGTGAATGCCTCTACTGTGAATACCTCTGCTGCTAGTCCTACTGGATCGTCGTCCGCTCTGAGGACAACATCACCTACTCAACATCTTCAACACTGGGTATCAAATGCACTGGTTAAGGAATACCATCGACACGGTACCATTCCTACTTTGGAGGCTGCTCGACAAGCCCTCCAGTCAATAATTTACCCTGGTTGTCTGGACAGTGACGACCATCAATCAAGAAGCAGGTGGTTCCAACCACCGTTTCGAACCGTTTCAGGTCGTTATCCCCGGAACAAAATCACTATTCCTCCCATATTCTGGGGAGGTGAATGAGAATGTCACTCAAGGCCTTAATTCAAGAAAATAGGAGTCCTTCCTGGGGGCTCCCACCAACAATTTCCGCCAAACTCGTGCGGCAGTACGCCCTCAACATGATGAGGGTGTCGTCTCCAGGCGTTCGACTCAGGTTCCTTGAACCCGAGTAGGAAAAACGAACCACCAGAGGCGACAACCGGTCAATAGTGAGTAGGTTCTTATCTCTTCTATTTCCGGAGAAGTCCACCAACCTAACTTGGTGGAAAGCAACGAGCGGGCACACACACCCGTCCGTTTTAATTCCGCTGTCCAGCAGAATCGTTTGGCAGCAACATGCCATTCCCACCAGGAAATTCCAGCGGAGTACTATAGACAGTAATATACACCTGTTTATAAATCATCAGCTAGTCAGTAGGCTCGTTTGACTACACACGATGAATCCCGCCAACCCAATGTGTTGACAACTGGTAAATAGACACATACACCTGCTTACACTCATCAATCCTACCAGTAGCCTCGTTTGCCAGTATTGAAGGAAGTTTATCAACCACGTTCGGTGGAGTGCAATCAGCAGGAACATACACCTGCTAGTATTGATCAAACCTACCAACAGTCTCGTTTGGTAGCACCCGGAGAAGTCAATTGGAAAGCCCTAATAAAAAATATGAGGCAAACTCAAATCTCTGCCCCCACACATGAGCACTGTCAGAATTCATTGGTAGGAAAAGGAGGACAGGAGCAGGAACACACACCTACTCCAAGCACGAAATGGACATATATTTCTGTTCTGGCAGCTGAAGTCACCAAACACATTCTAATGATGGTGAAAGAGCAGAAGCAAATCCCTGCTCATATTCTAGATGCCTGCCAGGATATTATAACAACTTCAGCAGCATCACAAGGAAGGAAAAGCATCCCTACTAGTGGAGTGACACATCAACAGTTCACTCCAGAAAAGATACACACCTCTGTTCCAGTCCAAGAGGGTTGTGGGGCATACTCCCCCATGTCATACGGACAACCAAATCAGGCACATACACCTGATTTGTGTGGAGATAATCAGCCTAACCTGAATATTTCTCCTGAGTAGGCACATACACCTGCCCATAATAATCACTTTCATCAACAAGTGGTTCCTAAAGTGAGTAAGAAGGCGTCTAAGAAAAAGACCCATCCAGTACAGTCAAGAAATCAAGAGCCAATCTTTAACTAGGCCTTGCTCGATGCTGGAGTTCTTGATGCACTCATACAATTATCTGTTGCAACTCAAGATTTTACTCTCTCAGTTCCCAATAGTGGTAACATTAATTCCAAAGGTCTTTATCAGACACTTCCTCATGAAGGCTTGCTTCATGACAGTTCGGTCGATCTCAAAGTATCATCTTTAGATGAGAGCCACGATAACCCTCTGTGTGGCCAAAAGACTAAGGAGCAAGATGTTTCATCTTTTGTTGTAACCCACTATGGTGGTCCTCCCCATGATGATGAATTTAGCTGCGAAATTCCTCTCCGTAGTAATAATTCGCATTGCCTGGAAAATTCTTCAAAGGACAATGCAGTGACGAGAAAGCCCTCTTATCTCGAGGCACTTGAAAATGTGAAGCTAGTCATGTATGATGCTTTACCATTAGCAGGTGAAATAATTTCTCAATCAGAAGATAGCCCAGGGTGTAGGTCATTCTACGAACCACCCCTGGGTCATTTATCTTCTAGTTTGATAAGTGAATTCTCTACCAATCTTGTTGAATCTGATGAAGCAACAAGGAAGCACCAGCTCTGGTCTAATCAGGTATAATAATCTTCATTGAATGATAAATATAAAGTGTTGAATATGAGAAAACAACTGGCGAAAGGTGAAGTTCCAATCATGTTTTGGCATTTGGCTGACTCTTAGTATGACATTCCAGAAATGTTGACGGAAGAATGTATTCAGGATATTCGTCTCAACATGTGGAAAACTCTTTGTCAATTGAAAAAGAAAATATTATATTATGATGAATATGAAAATCATTTCAAGATAATAGAAGGGTTGCAACGCCAAATTGACTTGTCATCTCTCTCAGTTTCTCGATATCCTAAGGCCGAAAAGCTGCAGAGATCCCTTCAACGTTCATGCCTTGGCGCACTAAGAAGATTGCACCAGTTAATTGCCAATGCCCCATCTGGTATTCATATCAGGGGATGGGGTGTTCATGGAGCACTACATTTCATTGTACTCTCCAGCCAACAAAGACCTTTGAAAATGGTCTCATGCAATTTTATTGCCCATGGCCGGTCACAGCCAATTGGCTTTGTTTGTAATCAAAGGCTCGCTCAAGAATAGGCCTCAACAAGTTCTTCTCAAAATCAGGCATACAGATAACAAGTTGTCAAATTACTCTTATATCAGGCAAACGAGAATATCGAACAGGCTTCTCGTTTAGAGCGAGCACATCATCAAATGACAGAAGTGTCAGAAATTATCCAATGTTCATTTGAACTAGGTGATTTGAGTGGATGTAGGTTGATGAATCCATCTAATTTTCGGACTAAAGTCCGCAAGATCAGGAGAGATTTTAAGAAAGTCTCATATATAGCAGCTCAAGAGCCACCCCAGCTTACCAGACTGTGGACTCTTTTAGCCCAACCCTCGGAATCAACAAATAGGATTCTAGGAGTTGAGCATGAATAGCAGGAACAACCCCATTCCACAGGACTAGGGACTTTTTCAAATCCTCAGTCTCTCCCTCAGAGAAAGTCATTATTCTCTCGATTAGGGAAGAAGCCACAAGAGGAACGAAGAGCCGAATTATCAGGATATTCCCTCCAAATTAAGGTTCTTTAAGAAGTTCTTGAGGGGTCAAATCAACAAAAGGCAATGTCTCATCAAGGACATGGAAGAAGACAATATCACAGAAATGCTGATAGAAGATATGAAATGCGTTATACATCAATTAATGTCATCAATTTCGTTGTTACTGATCCCCCAGATGAGGCTCACTCAGAGGGATCAGATGAAGAAGCTCCTGCTCAAGAAGTTGTACACACAGATGCAAATGAAGGTGTGCCTACACGAAATCAAAGGCTTACCCAGAGTCTATGTATTCCTTCAAATAACCCACTTCCCCCTCTCCAAAAGGGATCCAACAAGGGGAAAGGAAAGAATCAGGTTACATTCCACCGTCCCTCTAGAGAAGGCCAATTTCTCTCATTAGATCAAAGATTTTCACAACAGGAGGAAGAAATGAAAGAATTAAGGAGGTTGAATGAAGAACTACTTCAAGGTAGTCTTCCTCCTAAGCGTTCTGGAGTCGTTCAGCCAAGGGAATTTGTTGCAGCTACTGAGATAGATCAAGAATATCCTCCTTTACCAGTACACCCTCATAGGTCTAGCCCTATGGGTCATGCGCAACAAAAATCGGTGGTGCTACCATCAGTTGTAGTACCGGCCACCACACCTGTCCAAGCTCCAGTTATTGAGCCTGCTCAGGTCCAAGCTCAGCCAAATATTTCTCAAAAGTTAATAACTACCATTGAGTCATTAACATCTCGGTTGGAATCTATAGAGGGAAAACATGCACAAATTCAACCAGAAAAGAGAGCTTACCCTGAATGGGTTGATGCAATCCCCCCCATCAAATTTTGAAAGTACCACATTCCCAATCTTTAATGGTTCGAGAGACCTAGAGAAACACTTAACACATTTTGTTTCTCATTGCGATCCTATGATGGGAACCCCTTAGCAACAAGAAGCAGTTAAGCTCAGGTGTTTTGTACAGTCATTACAAGGGCCTGCTTTTGTTTGGTATACAAGCTTGAAATCTCGGTCAATTACCGGGTGGGAGGATCTCCGTCAACAATTCCTTCTTCAATTCAGCTCAACTTTTCCAAAGAAAAAAGTTTTTGATCTTACAAATTGTAAGAAAAGGGAGAATGAAATGGTTTCATATTTCATTGCTCGCTGGAAGGGATTAACATATTCCATGATCTTAGAACTCCCTCAAGAAGAGTTGTTACCAATATGTGTGGCAAATCTGCGTGATGAATTAGGAACACCATTGATCCCTGTGAAATACATAGGAGGGTTTCAAGACCTTACTTCGATCGCTCATCAGATTGAAGACTCTCTTACAAAGACCAAGGATAAAACTCGTGTAATTCCATCAGCTCCAGGAAGGAGAATGGGTAAATAAAAAACTGCTACAGTTACGCTTAAACAAGCACCTGTACCTACTTCTATTTCAAAACCTTCATCTTATCAAAGGGATCTACCTCCTGAGCATCAAAAAAAGAGGTCGTTTCATCAAGATGATCAAATAGATCAAAGATGGAAACAATTTTAGGATCTGAAGAGCAAAGTTTATTCTTCCCGAAATGAACAAGTTCCTGGTTATTTCATTTTGGCTATGGAAAATAATTTGGTTCAATTTCCAATGCCCAAAAGGCCAAATAAGGAAGGAGATGAAGACCATCCCAACTATTTCCCATTTCATCAGATGTTGGGGCATCCCATTCAGGAGTGTTTTGTCTTCAAAGACCTCCTAAAAAAATGGTGGACTTGGGACAAGTCAAACTGAAAGGTTCTTTAGCTCAAGTAGCATATGTTACTACTACAAATCCAGAGGAAGAAGGTGAGTGGCAAGAAGTAAAAAACAAAAATGTGAAAAAATATGATGATTGGATGGTCAGAAAAATGATCAACTGAACGCATGAAATTTTGCGAACGTAATTGAAGAAACCAATTGTGTCTTCTTCTATGAATGCCACAACAAAACCCTCTTCATCAGAGGGAAAATCCTCAAAGAAATGGAATAATTCAAAGAAAGAGGAACAATCAGAAGAAGATGAGATCATGTCAAATCCCAAGTTGTCTTTGACTCTAGCAGATTTTATGCCATATACTTTAAATCCACGAGCACCACCCCACCAAACGGTACAACCTAAATTGGCTAAACAGGCAGAGTCTTCATCAGATCAAGAGTTGATTTTTGGTTCTGTTAACATGATTCACTTAACATATCCTTATACCAGTCATAGCTTCGATCTTGATGAGCCTGAGTTCCCTGTATCAAACAGAGGAACTAGAGGGAGTTCCAGAGGTCTGGGATATAGAGGAAGACATGGATATCCCAGAAGCCACTATTCCAATCCTACCCATGCTAGAACTGTGTATGGAGCAGAAACTCGTAGTAGAGCCCTTCAATAGGCTCAACAATAACAATCAAATTCTTCCACCAATAGCAGATTCAGTCTTGGAAAAATTATTCTGTAGGATCGATTAGAGGTTCCACCTTCTTCCTCTCAACAAGTAAATAGACCTATTCGGTCTAATATTCCAAAGAAAGAAGTATTTCCAACTCCTACCCTGATACAAGATGCATCTACCTCCAAAGCATCAACTTCTAAGGCACCTGCGAAACCACATTTTCCTGCTGGGAAATGCAGACCTTTGGATCAAAAATACGATGTCTTGAAACATTTGGCCCAAGTACCAACCAAGTTATCAATTTTAGATGCCTTGAACCTATCAAAGGATCTTCGGAAGGCACTCATTGAGGATTTATCAAGTCCTCAGGAGTTCGAAACTGAAATTGCTGTAGCTGAAGTATACCATGTAGAGAATAGTCCTGCAGAATGCCATGCAGTGATATCTTTCATAGATGAAGATGAAGATGATGTTGGGCATGGACATATTAGACCTTTGTACTTATCTGTCAAGGTCAATGGTGTGGATATCTGAAGAGCTTTCATTGATAATGGTTTAGGAGTCAACCTCATCCCCATTCGTACACTTCTTCGATTGGGCCTCACAAAATATGATTTATCTCCTTCTACTTTGATGTTGCAAGAATATGATAAAAATTAACAAGAACCACTGGGTGAGATTACACTCAAAAATCAGTTTGGAGATCTTGTATCCAATTCAGATTTTATGGTTGTTGATAACGATACATCCTTAAACATTTTTCTTGGAAGACCTTGGCTACATCAACATGCAGCTATCCCTTCATCATATCATCAATGCCTCAAATATTGTTTCGATGGTCAAATTGGGACATTGTATGGTGATAAATACCCATTCAAGACATGTGAATCTCAATACATTGAGGCATAATTTTATCACATGGGGGGTAAGGAGAAATCCACGACGAAGGAGGTCACCAAAGTTAATGCTTCATATGGTTTGGAAAAGATTCCAGTAAACCCATTCACACATGTGAGTACTGATTATGTGTTGCCTATCAGTCAAATTGATAGGATAGACCCAAATCCAAATACTCTTATGAAAACTTCCATAATGTCAATTACGAAAATCAATCCAGATTGCATGGGAGAAAGTGGTGATTCGTCAAGCAATGATGAAAGCTCAAATGGATATGTCTTCATTTCATCCGCTGAAATCCAAAAAGTCTATACTTCGCCAACCAGGCCATAAGAAGTTATACCAATGTCATAGGTGAACGATGATGTTGATTCTCAATCCATAATCTCCTCTTTATTACCCAAGGAAGACCCTTCATCATCAATAGGGTCAGAAATGGAATCCTCTTCTTCAAGATGTTCAAATTTTAACATCCCTCTTGATCATGGAAATTCTGCTTCATCATCTACTATGCAAGTAGAAACAGAAGAAGTAACACATGTTGAAGAAGCAGAAGAACTCAGGGATGCTCCTCTAACATTTGAAGAGGGTATCTCTACCACTGTGGATGAACTCAGAGAAATAAATCTGAGTACAAAAGAAGATCCACTCCCCACTTTAATTAGTGCGGCCATGACTCTTGAAGAAAAGGAAATGTATATTTCGTTTTTAAAGCAAAATCGAGATATATTTTCTTGGAACTATACAGAAATGCCAAGGCTTGATCCTGATGTTTCTACTCATCATTTGGGTTTTCCAGAAGAACATCGAGGATTCAAGCAAGCCCTAAGAAGAACACACCCAACTTATACTTCCAAAATTGAAGTTGAAGTGGATAAGATTATCAAAGCTAACTTCATCATAGAAGTTCAATATCCCAAATGGTTGGCTAATATTTTCCCTGTGAAAAAGAAAAATGGATAGATTAGAGTTTGCATTGATTTCAGAGATCTTAATCGGCATTGTCCTAAGGATGATTTTACAGTTCCGATCACAGAACTCTTAATTGATGTAACAGCTGGCTATGAAGCACTTTCCTTCATGGATGGATATTCTGGATACAATCAAATCCGAATGTCTCCAGAAGATGAAGAATCTATAGCTTTCAGAGCCCCTCAGGGTGTGTTTTTCTATCGGGTAATGCCTTTTGTCCTGAAGAATGCAGGCGCAACATATCATCGTGCCATGCATCGTATCTTCAAACCCTTTTTAGGGGAGTTTGTTGAATGTTATATGGATGATTTAGTGGTTAAATCCAAACAATTTTATAATCACTTGGCTGATTTAGAAGTCATATTCCACAAGCTTTGGCAACATAATTTGAAGATGAACCCCTTAAAATGTGCTTTTGGGGTAACCTCAGGAAAATTTCTCAGTTTTGTTGTACGCCATCGTGGTATCGAAGTCGATCCTGAGAAGACAAAGTCAATCCTTGGTATGTCACCTCCTCAGAATTTGAAAGAATTGAGAGGACTTCAAGGACACTTGGCCTATATTCGGCGTTTCATCGCCAATTTGGCAGGAACAAGTTTACCCTTCACCAAATTAATGAAGAAGGGAGTCACTTACCAGTGGAATGAATAATGTCAAGAAGCATTCAATATTCTCAAGAAATACCTATTGAGTCCACCGGTATTAATGACACCTGTTGAAGGAAGACCACTTATTCTTTATGTGACAGCTTTAGAGAGATCATTGGGAGCCTTTCTTGCTAAAAAGAATGATGCTGTGAATGAAAACAGCCTTTACTATCTCAGTCGGACTATGATTGAAGTAGAAACCCGATATTCAAGTATTGAAAAGTGCTACCTAGCATTAATATTTTATGTTCAGAAGTTGAGACACTACCTGCAACATCACGAGGTCCAATTGGTATCTCACAATAACCTGATCAAATTCATCCTTAGTCATCCAATGCTTACAAGACGTCTGGAAAGGTGACCAGTTATTTTGAAGAAATTTGACATCCAATATGTGTCTCAAAAGGAAATAAAGGGCCAATATCTGGCTGATTTCCTTACTGAATACCCTTCAGTAGAAGATACATCTTCGGATATTGAAATTCCTAATGAGGAAGTCTTCTCTATTCAAGATAGTCTTCAAACATGGGAAATGTACTTTGATGGTGCTTCCAGAAGTCCAAAAGAGAGGAAAATGGAAGATCCTAAATTCAACAAAGTTGGGTTAGGAATTGTGATCATTTCTCCAGAAAAGTCAGTGCTACCCTATTCCTTCTCATTGTTGGGAGGCGGTACAAATAATGAAGCAGAATACCAAGCTCTCATCGCAGGATTAGAGTTGGCGCTTCAAGCACAAGTGAATCACTTAAAGGTGAAAGGTGATTCAGACTTGGTAATCAAACAAGTCAATGGGGATTATGCCATCAGAAAAGAAGAGTTAATACCTTTGTATGATTATGTCAGAGAGTTAATGGCGTAATTTCCTTCAGAACTGACATTTTCTTATGTCCTGCGATCACAAAATGCCCAAGCTGATGCACTGGCTAATATAGCTACAGCTCTAGCAGATCCAAATCGGGACAAGACAATCATCAGTATTGCCCACCGTCGTACAATTTCACCTTATGTTCAAACCAGAACAAAGGAAATCAATGAAATTAGTCCCATTTCTGAACCATATGGTCATACTACAGGATGAATGACACCTATCAGGGAATACCTTCAAAATGGAATACTTCCACCTGATAGAGCTGGGAAAGAACAAATCCGGCGACGTGTGGTCAACTTCACTCTCTATGATAGTCCAGATCACCTAGAGAAAATTATCTACAAAATAGGTTTTGATGGAATTCTCTTCAGATTCATTGATGGAGAAGAGATAATGGCTATCATGAAAGAAGTGAATGAAGGAGTATGTGGTGCCCATCAGTCTAGACATATAATATCTGATCAAATTCGAAGAATTGGATACTTTTGGCCATCAATGATACAAGATTGTGTTGATTTCCCTAAGAAGTTTCATTCTTTCCAAGTACATGCCAACTTCATTCATCAACCCCCAGATTTGCTTCATACAACTAAATACTCGTGGTCATTTGCCACATGGGGAATGGATGTAGTGAGACCTTATCCTTAAGCTACAACCAAGCAATTTAAGAACATTCTTACTGTTACTGACTTCTTTTCCAAATGGTTAGAGGCAATACCTCTCAAAGAAGTTGGTTCTAAAAGCATTGTTAGCTTCATCAAGTCTAATATCATCACCAGATTTGGTGTCCCTCATACTATATTGACAGACAATGGCACCAACTTCTATTCATCCGAGGTAAGGAAGTTGTATCAAGAATACAACATCAAATCCAACCATTCCTCTTGGTATCATGCAATGTAAAATGGAAAAATAGAAGCCTTCAACAAGACTCTTTCAAACATACTGCAAAATATGGTGGATAAAGATAAAAAGTCATGTCCTGATAAACTTTTTCATGCTTTATGGGATTATCGAACACCACCTGCACTGCAACACGGTCAACTCCATATTCATTGGTATATGGAACAAAAGTAGTCTTGCCCATTGAGGTTCAATTACCCTCGCTCAGAGTATCCATTTGTGATCAATCATCTAAAGATGAACAATCTCAAAAGCGATTGGATGAATTGGAAGGATTAGATGAAAAAAGATTGTGCACCCTGCACCACTTGGAAGTATATCAGAACCGAATTACACGATCTTTCAACAAAAAAGTTCGTATTCGTTCATTCGTTCAGGGAGAATTGGTATTGGTTCTCAGAACTCCAATGATACCAGGAAAGAAACCTCCCAAGCTTGAGCCAAAATGGGAAGGACCTTATTCAATACATAAGGTCTACTCCAATGCAGCTTATTATTTAATCTCAATGGATGGAGAACTTATCACGACTCCAAATAATGCCAGATTTTTGAAGAAGTATTTTGTGTAACACAAATACTAATACGTCCAACAAGACGTTAAACTGCATAATCGCTGGTCTATGCATATGACCTTAAACTATTCACACCATCGTCTAACATGACGTTAAACTGTGTCTATTTTTTCCTTAATACATGACATTAAACTGCACAGTACCCCTTTCATCCAACATGACATTAAACTGTATTGTCCCCATCGTCTTAGCTACAGGACACTAAACTGCACAACACCCTTATTGTCCAACATGATGCAAAACTGTGTTCACGTCCAACATGACGTTAAACTGTGTCCCTATATTTGTCCTACATGATGTTAAACTATACTGCTCATTCGTCCTACATGACATAAAACTGAAAAAAGTCCCTTAATACGTCCTACATGACGTTAAAATTTATTTTGCCCCTGCTACATGACACTAAACTATGCAGCACCAATAGTCATCACTACAAGACTTTAAACTTCATAGTCCCTTCATATGTCCTACATGAAATTAAACTGTGCATCGTTAAGGTTTTTTCTACCTCTTGTTTCTCACACCGAGTATGACTCACGTGAGTTTAGAGTAAAACTTCAACCATAACATCCTCTCTGGGCCGCTAACCATGTGTAAGTCCCGACACTATTTTTTAGGTCGTTTTCCTCAAGAACAACTTGATCACCAATTCATTCTTCAATCGAACTACGCGGACTTTGATCCTTGACTTCTAAGCTGGGTACGTAGGAAACCTCCAGAGGTTCAAGACCAAAATCAATCTCTTCACATCGGTTCACCTTCATCTCATATGATGTTGATTTGTGAAACTGCCCCTAGAACCAATATTTTTTTACATTGGTTCACCATCGTCCTTGCTATATGACGTTAAAATGTTTGTACTTTTGTCCTATATGACAATAAACTACAACATTATTTGACACCCTCACCTGAGAGGGAATCATTATTTACATTAATCTCCAATCATGTTATATTCTAAAGATTACGTGCATACATGGAAATGCTTGAACCTTTTATCTTGGGTCAAACCATCATTGCACTAAAGTCATCTTTCACCCTTCACTTGTACAAACCAAATCTGTACAAAGGGTATTTCAAGAACCACATGCGGCTTGATTCCCATCCTTATGGGATACGTAGGAACGTTCGAGAATCCCTCGAATCCAGCCCCAAGTCTTTGGGACTAACCCCAAATTCCACCTAACCCCAAATTCCACTTTTAGTCCCTTAGCTGAAAAGTGCCTTGTGAAAACATGAATGTGGTATGAAAACCCCGGTCTTCATTCACATCAGGTTTATAAAACACACAATGTGTGTTCCTCATAATAGTCCGAGCTCTATGACCCTAAACTAAGATCTCCTACACTCTCGTCCCACATGATATTAAATTGTATTTCAAGAACTACGTATGACTTGATTCTCATCCTTATGGGATACGTAGTGAAGTCCAACACCTTAATCCACGACCCAGCCACAACATGATTATGGTTAGCATTAGTCTGTGTATCTCTACATACATTGAACAATGCCCATTTTGATGTGTCATACTCTTAACCTTAAATACTTATAGATCTCTATAACCCTTTTCTTGAATTCTGGTCACAAAATGTCTGATACCTGAGAGTTCTTTTTCCTGACTATGCAGCACATGCCCTTAGGCGGCCTTGCATAAATAGTCTACATAACAGACTTGTCAGCCAAAAGATACTATTATTTGACTATGCAGCCAATGCCCTTAGGTGGCCCTGCATAATTCAACCCCCTAACGGGTTTGTTAAATAGTGGTAACTTCATTCTTGGGAGGAAAACCTCTTTTGTCTTTATTTGTCTTAATGAAAATATGTAGGGATCTGCAAAAATATCCATCCTTAACATATTTGTCCCATACTCTTTTTCATGATATGAAAGTATTCAAGTCTATGGTTTATATTTCCCTTCCCTACGTTTGGGCCAGACCTTCGCAGGAGTAACATTCATCCAATTCTTAGACAATCTTGATTGAAAATATCTTTTCCATATTCAAGTACCTCTCTCCATACAACAGACTCTATGCTTTGGAAAATTTGAATCTCTATAAAATTTCACTGGCTTTTTAGCAATAGAAAAGTAAAATTTCTGAGAGTTCTTTTGCCTAACTATGCAGCACGTACCCTTAGGCGACCTTGCATAAACAGTCTATATAGCAAACTTTTCAGCCAAAAGATGCTATTACTTGACTATGCAGCCAATGCACTTAGGTGGCCCTGCATAATTCAACCCCCTAATGGGTTTGTTAAATAATGGTAACTTCATACCTGGGAAATACTTTTTCTAATGCCTTTTAGCCCTTTTTCATATCATTCCTCAGATTCAAAAATTTCTTAAGTCACAGTTTACATGTTTTCCCTCATACTTGAATATGGTAATATGTTTTCAGAAAAATTATCAAGGAATTGAGTCAATTTTTAATCCATTTAGTCAAAGCTATTTCGACCTTAAACATTATCCTTTTTATGTCTGACGTTCATGACTTTAAACTGCCCACAAAAGACAAGGTAACTCTGAATAAAAGTCAAGTCCCAGCTCACTAAATGTACATTTTGTATGATTTAGGTAATATTGAGCAATAAAAAGATTCAAATTATGTAGGGTTATTTATAATAATCCTAGAAAAAATCAAACTATGCTTACTAGGCCCATTGGCTTAGGTAAAAATTTAAAGCAGGTAGAAAAAGAAGGCATGCACAAATGATTGAAGATGAAAGTGTTTTTCATTGATGCACAAGAGGTAGAAGGACATCCACAGACTGAAGTATCTTATCTTTTTCAGGAATTACAAGATGATTTCAACATAACTCTTCATTTGATTTAAGGTATCCCGAGCTTCATCAGCAGCCACATGGAATTCATTCATTCAACTGGACACAATAAGAGATGCAGTGATACCAACTCTTCTTGGAACAATTGTAAAATAATGTTCTTGAGTGCGGTTTGAGAAAATTTTTTGCTGATCAAACAGTGACTCTGTTTCTGTCCAAGATACTTGGAAGATGGATACATGGATTTGAGAATGGAGCATTGGAAGTAAATATCCATTTGGAGAGAGTACTCTTTTCAGATATTGTTTCTAATGTCATGATAGTCTTCTCTCCATCAACCGGCAGTGGAAAACATATCAGCCCATGGTTTTCCATTTTCATATCTACAAGGAAATGGCATGGAGGAAAAATTTGAAATTTCATCCCATTGTTGCTGCTATTAATGCACAACATAACCAAAATAGAGAAGTAGAAGTGTGGCTACATCTCAGACATATAGTTATTTGCATCTGGAATATTGACTTCGTGCAGATGACCATGCCCATACAAAGGCAAGTAGATGCCCTATGGAAATTTAAGATGATACTTCTTCAAGTACTTGGCCAAATATAGAAGAGTGTTGTTGCTGATATCATAGTAATCATGGCCAAAAATGTTCATCATATCATCAATTCACTTGCTAGCCAGTTCATTAGCCATTCCAATTCTTCTAGGAGCCATTGAATCTGCACAAAGGTCAAATAATTAACTCTTAAGTGAGTTGATTTTTCATAAAATTTGTAAAGAAAAGTGAAAAAATGGATAAGGAATTAAGGTGAGGAAGTCCAATGTTGGCACACAGGTGTAACTGTGTCATGTAGGTTTTGGCGTGCAGGTATCACCGCGCAAGTCCAAATACCTCTACAGAAGCACGACACAAATAACCAACAGAAAAACAAGTAACTTGCGCGACGAAGGAAATTTGTGCGACGAGAGCGGGAATCTTTGAGAACCGGTTTCTTTGCATGAGGAATGGCCTCATATTTATAGGCAAGACTGCACCCCTGCACACTGAAGCCTGTGCAACTCGCACCTGCATGATGCCATATGTGCGCTCAACACTTGCGCACCGCTGTTCCTTAGTTTTCTCCCTTTTCCTCAGAGTCACATCCTCCTTCTTTCAGACCCAACTCTGAGGGGGGACTTTTGTTGACGCTCCTTTCTATCACAGATTCTAATGACTGAAAAATGGAAATACCTTAGTCCAAAGTGATTCATACTTTGAAGAAACATCAAAAATTGACAAAGGCATGAACAATGATTTGTTTACACTTGGGTCGCGCAAGTTTCAGAATGGTCACGCAAGTATACTTGCGCGCCTCATATTGGGCGCACAGGTGACTTGCGCGCCCTAAGTTATTTTCTCCCAAGGTCTTAAAAGGCCTATAAATACCCCTTGTGGGCCCCCCATTTCGAGGATGGAAAAATTCCAAAAGTCAGATTTAAGCTCTGGTCGCCCTAGTCTCTGCTTGAAGTCTTCCGGTCACTTTTAAGGTAATTTCTTACCTAGAATAGAAGATCTAAACAGGGGAAACAAGGCCTAAGTGTTGAAACTCATCAACACTTGCACACCCAAGTGGCCAGACCTTAAGGGAAATGGCCACACTTGCGCACCACCTTATCCCTTCAACAAAACTTGTGCGCCACTCTTTTGGAAGCCTCTAGGGATAATACTAAGGGATTAAGCCAAGTCTCACCCAAGTATTACCCTAAGGGTTGACCGTAGCGCAAGTAACCATGTATCGCGCAAGTATACTTGCGTGACCAAGACTTGCGCCCCCACGCAGGACTTGAATGCCTCTTTTTTTTGGGTGCCCCTCCTGCCTATTCACTTACTTTCTTCAAATCCACCTCTTCTCTTTAATATTTAACCTTTAGAACCATCTTCAAAAAAATTTATAGCATGGTTCCTTTGTTGGTTTCCTTATTTGAAAGGAATTATGTGGAACATATCTCAAAACATAGTGATTTATATATCTTTATATCACTAAGGTGAGAGATTTCATTCATTCAACCTCATCCTTTAAGATGAGAAGTTCCCTAAACTGGGCCTCTTTTTCAGGAATAAGCCCCAGTCATAATTTCTCTAATTTTGGAATCTTCCATAGGAGTAATCCCCACTCACAAATTCCATTAACTTAGGCCTCCTTCTCAAGAATAAGTCATAAGTCTCAAGTCTCCTTAAAAAATGGGCCTCCTTTTCAGGAGTAAGTCCCAATATCAAATTCCCAAATATGGGTATCCTCCTTAGGAGTAAGTTCCAAGTCCCCTAACCTGGGCTTCCTTTTCAGGAGTAAGCCCCAGTCTTCAAGTTCCCTTAATTTTGGGCATCCTCTTTATGAGTAAGACCCAAGTTCCCAAATATGGGCATCCTACTTAGGAGTAAGCCCCAAATTTCAATTTACTTTAACCTGGACCTCCTTCTCAAGAATAAACCCCAGTCATAATTCTCCTTAACCTGGGCCTCCTTCTCAGGAGTAAGCCCCAGTTCTAATTTCTCTTAACCAGTCTTAATTTCTTTTGATTTGGACTTCCTTCTCAAGAATAAAACCCAATCATAAGTCCTCTATAATTTGGGCATCCTTCTAAGGATTAAGTCCTAAGTTAAGTATCCAAATCTCTATAAAGCACATATACCTTTATGGACCTTGTTCCCAGGTTTCTTCCCTGAAGTAAATCCCATCTATCATGGGAAGTCATACATACATAATCCCCACATTATTTATTATGATTTCATCTTTCATGGAACAATTGTCAGGTTTTACCAATACCTCTTGTTTCTCACACCGAGCATGACTCACGTGAGCTTAGAGAGTAAAAGTAATTATGACATCTTTCTTTGAGCCATCAATCATACATAAACCTCATACTTCTTTACTCGAACTACGTGGGTTCTAATTTCTTTCCTAAACAATGATACGTAGGTAGACCATCTACGAGTACGATCCCAACTCTGAAATAATCAATGTCCTTCTGAATGACAATAAACTTCAAGTGCCCTACTGAGTGGCTTTAAAACCCGTATGGTTATCGTAATGACCAAGAAATTTCTATATAATGTATTAAAGGATACCATTGACTAAGAATCTCTAAAAAATACAGATGATTCTCTATCGATGAAGAACCTCAAATACATATAAAAGATTCTCTAAATCTTATACATATTAATCATTGATTGTCATATCTAAAGGAAATATCATTTTCATTCTTGGTAATGTAATAAGGATTCACGAACATAACTGAAATCTATAAAGAGAGTCCAGAAGTAGACAATAATTCCCCCCAAAAAGGTGTGATGAGTCCGAACTCCCATCCTCTCGACCAATGAAAATTCTTAAGCCTCATCGGTCCACAAATAATGAGCACCTAACTTTGGAAAGTAGGTCTAAATGGATATAGAATCATTGGATATTTCTGTTTCTACGAATAAACCCGTTAGAAACTGATTGGAATGTTTGAACCTTAAACAAACGAAGTCATCCCCATTTCCAGAGGAAACAGGGTGGTATGGTGTTGATGTTTTGTGTGTCAACCCATATTTCTGAAGGAGGGAATACAAATTCTAATTGAAAAAATGTGTCCTCAGATAACTGATTATAGCCTTTGGTACTCCAAACCTGCAAAAAATCCATGCCTTGACAAAGTCCACTACAACATTAAAATCATCAGTCCTGGTGGCCTTACCCTCAACCCATTTTTTCACATAATCAACATAAACCAAAATGTACATGAAACTAAAGGAACTTTAAAAAGGACCCAAAAAATAAATTCCCCAAACATCAAAAATCTTACTGAACAATATTGGTTGTTAGGGAATATCGGGTCTCCTAGAAATGTTCCCAATGTGTTGGAAATGTGAGAATGACTTATAAAACACATGAGTTTCATAGAATATGATAATCCAATATAATCCAGATTATAATACTTTCCTAGATGTTCATTGGGGTCCAAAGTGTCCACCATAAGAAAGTGTATGGAAAAAATGCAAAATAGTCTCAAACTCATGACCAAGAACACACCTTCTAATAGCTTGATCACTATAGATGCGATAGAGGTAGGGATCATCCCAAACATAAAATCTAGATCCACTATTTAATTTTTAGACTTGATGTTTCTTTAAATTTTTAGTAATTTCAATGGAAACAAGGTATTTACCTAAATCATCATACCAAGGATGTGTATCTGAGAGTGCATAAAGATTATCATCAGGAAAATTGTCCTGAAGTGGTAACTAGTCCATGGTGCCAACCTCTAGTATGTGAGTAATCTTACTCATGTGGTCCTCCACCAAGTTTTTTGAACCCTTCTTTTCCTTTATCCCAATATCAAATTCTTGAATAAAGAGCATCCATTAGATAAGTCTATGCTTTGCACCTAACTTCTTCAAGAGGTACCTTAGAGTTTCATGGTCAGAAAAAACAACTACTTTAGAGCCCAATAAATATGAATAGAATTTATCAAAAGCAAATATGACGGAGAGGAAATCATTTTCCATGGTTGTGTAGTTTTATTGGGAAAAATCTAATTTCCTCAAAGCATATAAAATCACATGTGAACGCCCCTCCACCCTCTGTTATAAGACATCTCCAACTACAAAGTTTGAAGCATCCCACATAAGCTCAAATGGAATGTCTCACTGTGGGGGATATATGATTGGTGGAGTGATCAGATGATTCTTTATCTCATCAAATGATACCCTATGTGAATCATAAAAAATGAATTCAATATGAAATAACCCAAGATGTTATAAATTAAGTTTCCCTTTTTGATTTAATTAAATGTATTATTATGTAATATGGTCATAGAAAACACATGCACTTACTTGGTTATATATTATTGGATTTAAAATACCTTTAAGAATATTTATCATTATTAATACAGCCTTTGAACAATGATCACATGATTAGTATAAATATAGGGCTTTTAACAAATCCAATTGACTCATACAAAGGAAGCGATGACCTCAGCAAGTAGAATCGTTCCCTATGAAGCCAATTTATTGGAGCTTCTGAGGGAGATAACATATCTAGGATTTTTCATTGACCAATCCCAAGCTGATATCCAATAACTTAATCATGATTTAAACCATTTATGAGAGAAATTAAGGCTCATTGAGATCACGACCCAAACCATGTTCACCGAACGACCCCATTAAAATCTCACTATTGCGCACCATACTCTTAGGGCGTACAACGGTGTAATAAAGGGATATGTATCAAGATATTAATAATATTAATATGTATATTTTATAGAATAATGAATTTATTTTCATTTTTTATTGTTACATTATAAATTATTTTGATTTTGATTTAATTAAACACAAATTGTATTTTCAGGTAATATTCAAATTCAATTAAGGGATTTATTTTGATAAATTAATGGATTTTTGAAATAATATAATTTTAATAAAATGTTATTATTAAACAAGTTTTATTAATTATAATCTCTCATATATTTTTTATTAAGTGAAATGTATATTTTATATGGGTGCAAAAACTCTTATTGTGAAAAACCTAACATTTTTCAATAAATGTCGAATATTATTTTAAAAGTGAAAATACACATATTTAGAAAATTATTTAGATAAAATAAATATTATTTTTGGATTAAAAACCTTGAAATTATCCAATAGATAACTTTTCATAATTTGATGAGACAACCGATTTTTTTGGTAAAAATTAAATAATATATAAATATAACGTGTGTTTTATGACATCATAATGACTAAAAAATGATGTAATAAATACTATAATGGGTATAATAGAAAAAAATATATTTTCCCCTTAAAATAATGTGATTTTAAGTTTATTTGATTAATTTTATAATGCCTTTATGAATCCTCTAAAATATATAATATATTTTATGATTTTAAATTCATTTCATTAAAAGAGTGACTCACCTCCACATAAGCAAGGGTAATATTTTAATATGTTTGGAAATTTTCTTAATAAAATAATTAAAACCTCACCACTTTGAAAAAATCCATGGGAAGATTTTTGGTTTTGAATATTTTATTATATAGTGTCCAAAACCTAAGTTTTTAAAATATTAAAGAATTCTCCTATCATTTACTTTATAAACCCAAAAAATATCCCACTTATCTTAACTAAAAATCCTTGGATAATTTCATTACTCTACCCTAACATCTCCAAAATCCTCCCAAGGCACCCCAAGCTCTCAAGAATCCCCTTTTCAAGCTTTCAGATCCACACACTCAAGTAAGGATTCTTTCCTTTCTCATCTTTATCCAAGTTTATTTATCTTGTTATATCCTTTTATTTTCAATTACTAATTATGGGGTATATTTTAGCACCTCCCCAATACTAAAATTATTATTTATAAATGATTAGAGACCCATTTCATTAATCCCTCCCATGTACACCCGTTACCATGCCGAAATTTCATAAGCATCATTTCCTTTCTCTTTTTTCATGATTATCTATTATTATATGCTTTATTTTTATAATTATATATGTGTGGAAATGTCCTTCCATGTACATATTACTATAAAATTTATGTCCAAATGATTATAGACTCATTTATCTCTAATCAAGAAATTTTATAAATTTTTAAGTGGCGCTGTTATGATGCTTAATTTTCACCGCAATTTTCCATGCCAATCCAATTTTGTAGTGAATATGATACCCATTTCCTATCAAGGGTGTTCAATTTTATAAACATATACCTTTTTATTAGAGACTTAAATTTATGTATTCTATACTCCTTGATCATGGAATAAATTATGATGATGAATGAATCCATGTTTTATGATCTATGTGGCACACTTAAGTATGAGAATGAAATGAAAGTGATGGGTGCACACAAAATTATATAGCACTCCAATGCATTGGGTAATGTTTAGTATCATGATACATTATATTGGGATAAGGGTATACCAGATTCCTTTATGGGACATTTTCCACCATGAAGTATTGGAAGTTTAGCCTTGACCTACGTTTATGATGAAATGTTTTAAGTTGTTGCCACATTTCCCTTGTTATGATTATCATTCTATATCTTTACTTATTATTCATGTTCCTTTATGCCTCATTGATATGAATTTTCTAACATGTATTACTATCTTCATGTTATTCCATATTTATTCCCTTACCTGGATTTATGGATCACCCCATTCTTATGTATTTCCTTAGTTTTTTAATGTAGTTTTAAGCTCAAGCATGTTAAAGAAGTTTTTAATAAAGATGTTGTAATTCATGTTTAAAGTTGTAATGAAATGTACCTAATTCCCAAAGACACTAGAATTATTGATCTTTTGAGTTGTATTAAGTGAAATTTTATGTAATTAGATCATATATTAATGTTTAATAAAGAGAAGGGTTGTTATAGTTGGTATCAAAGGAACATTTTAGTTATTTTTGGGATTAGAATTAGTAAATTCTAGAAAAATCCTTAGAGATAAGACTAAGTATAAGAATAAATCTTGATTTTTTTTTGAGTATAGATTAAGTGGTTTATCAAGAAAATATATCCCTGTTTGGATACTAAAAGGGGACCTGGTTCTAGTACAGATGTAATTAGGTGTAACAACTCCAACAAGGTGTCCCGAGCCTGACTCGGGGTAACCTGGTACATGACAATGAGCCTCACTGCGCACCTTGTTTGACACTCTTTAGGGATATGATTTGTAAAATTCATAAGCTTAGTACAAACCATTATTAAAGGAAAAATTCCTATAAGAATATATGTTATGAAATAGATCATGGATAAAATAGATTGAATCCTAGAAATTCATAAGTTAAATAAATAAATTTAATTTATAATTTACCCTTTAATATAATTAGATTATACTCTATGTGTTTAATAATTTGAAAATACTAATCCTTGATTTTATTTTTATTCTATCCAATGGCCGAAAATAGGAGGAATCGGGTAAAAAATCATCATGAAGGAAAATGTGACAACTTTCCCAATGAGATGAAAACCCACTGGGAGCACAAATCATGAACTTCATGGTGATACTATATCATTTGACTTAGGTTTTGAATAGAAACCTAGGTCAGGAGGAGCATCCAAATCCCCCCAAAAGATAACAAGTCATAATTTAGAGCTTTACGTGACAAAAACCTCCTACTTTCAATGGATCATCCAATATCTTAACTTCCAAAAAATGGATCAATTCCATTGAGAATATATTCTACATCCTTAAATGATCCGTACATTAGAAGGTTATTTTGGATGTTTATCATATGTGGGGGGGGGGGTGAAACTGAATAATTATGGACATTGATAAAAAACAGGAATCCTGGGGAAGAGATCAAGGTGATGGGATAGAAAGATTTTTGGAAAATGTTTTTTGATAAATATTTTCCTCATAACCTATGACTTAAAATGGAAAGGGATTTCATTTCCCTCAAGCAAATGGATGAAAAATCTATCAGGGCGTACAAGGAAAACTTCACAAGGCTTGCACGATATGCCTCCGGCTTTGTCGTTACCCCCAAGTGCAAGGTTGACTGCTTCTTTGGTGGGCTAAAACCTAGAATACGGAAATCCCTGGTGGTCCATAAATTTATTAGATATGATGAAATTATATGATGTGCCCTCAAAATTGAAATAGATATAAAAAATATCAAGGGTATCACAGGGATAAGAAGTGAAAATTGGAGATCAATTCTGGCTGTCTGATAGAGATATCTAACGGTGCCAAGAAATTTCATCACCCCACTTACCAAAGGCATGGAAATAAGTAGCTAGGAAATTTCCTGAAGGGGATGAGGAAATTCTTTAGGTGTAGGAAGGAAGGTTACCTAGCCACAGATTGCTGATAGGAAAAACATGCTAAAATGATAGGGGAAAGAAATGCTCCAGTCAACCCTCAACATATTTTTCATTACTACAACTAAAAGGAACCATAGAATTTTTCAAACTAATGCACTAATCCAAGGGTTTTTAAAGAAAACCAACAACCTCTAAGGTAGTAAGGGAGATATTTTTCCATCACAACTACCAAAGTGGATTTGGAAAATGAGGTGGTTACAAGTATGCCAGTTAAAAATTAAAGAATAGTGAATATACCTTTTGATTTTAGTTCTACACATTCCTTCATATCATGAAAGTTTAGTAGAACTGTTCAAACACCATCACAAAAAATGGAAGTGGAGTTATCAGTGAAGATGGTAAATGGGGAAATTATTGCATCCCAAGTATATAACTCATCCCCTATCACAATTTGTAGGATGAACTTTCTGGAGAACCTTATCATACTCCCTTTGGTGGAATTTTATGCAATTATAGTCATGGATTGACTTTAACTATATAGAGACAACATAAATTGACATGAGAGGGAAATCACTCTCCATATTTTGAATCGACCCCTGATTCTGTACAAGTAAAAGGATAAGGGTGATTCTTATTTAGCACAATCATCTCAATAATAGATATTATTTCCCTTTGAGAAAGTGTATCTAAATTAAATGATTGATTCTAAGGAAAGATTCATCCTTGAAGACATTCCCATTGTTAGGGAATACACTAACGTTCTTATCAAGGAATTTCTTGGTCTTCCTCCTAGAAAAGATGTTGAATTTTCAATCAAGATTATATCTGGGGTGTTACCATTATCCAATACTCAATATAGAATAGATTTTATGGAACTTGTGGAGATTAAGAAACAACTATAGGATAATCTATATAAAGGTTTCATATGCTCATGTGCTTCACCATGGGGTGTAATAGTCCTCTTCATTAATAAGAAGGACGGGTCAATGAACCTTTTAATTGATTATCGTGAGCTCAAAAAGATCTCGATAAAGAATAAGTATCCTCTTCAATGTATTAATGAATTATTCAATAAGATATGTGGAGTACAATAATTTTCCAAGGTGGATCCGCAGTTGAGATATTACCAATTTAGGGTGAAGGAGGAGATCCCTAAGACTAATTTTCGTACAAGGTACGAGAATTATGAATTCATAGTAATGCCATTCAAACTCACTAATGCTCGAACAATATTCATGGACTTGATTAATAGAGTCTTTAGAAATTAACTCAAAAAAATTTTGGTAGTCATTATAGATGATATTCTAGTATACTCTAAAATAAAGGAGGAGCATTTGAGTAATGTTCTAAAGACCTTATGAAAGGAAAATCTTTATGCCAGGAACAAAAAATGTGAGTTTTGGTTGAAGGAAGTCTCTTTATTAGGGAATATCATCACAAGAAATGGGATATCTATAGACCCTTAAAAATAGAAGTAATTGAAGGATGGCTATAGCCAAAATCTATGACACATATCCATATTTTCCTTGGGTTAGCCATGTATTATTGCTGATTAATGAGAAATTTCTCACGATTTTCAAACCATCTTATCAAACTAAATCAGAAGGGATTCAAATTTTCTTAGAATGATGAATGTGAATAAATATTCAAGGAGTTGAAAAGGAGGATTATCACTACACATGTGCTCAAACTATCCACAAGTGAATATCTTTTCATGGTATTCAATGATGATTTGAAGAAGGGTCTAGGCTATGTGTTGATAAAAAATGACAAAGTCATTTCCTATGCTTCAAGGAAGTTGAAAGTTTATGAAAAAAGCTACCTAACACATGATCTGGAGTTGGATATAGTGATTTTTACTTTAAAAATTTTGTGGAATTATCTCTTTGGTGATTAGTTTGAAATATATATGGATAAAAAAGTCTCAAGTATATATTCACATAGAAAAAGATAAATATGTGCCAACAGAGATTGTTAGAGCTGATAAAAGACTATGAATTCTCAATTCACTACCATCTTGGGAAAGTGAATAAAGTGTAAGATGCTCAAAGTAGAAGGGATCCAATAATTCTGTCATTGATGAGAATTGAAAAGGATATAATCTTCTTAGACATAAAGATTATGGACATGAGAATCATAAAGGAAGGAACATCATCAATCCTTTCACTTAATTGCTCAACCATATCTTCTAGAGAGGTTAAAGGATGATCAAAGAGATGATGTGAGAATTTAGAAGAAATTGGAAACTATAAGAAAATGGAAATCCTTAGAGTTCAATGTTAATGAAGAAGGTTTTGTAAGATTTGGGTTAAGACTATGTGTACCATCAAATCCCGAGGTAAAGGAGCTGTTAGATAATGCACATAGCTCAACCTTCTCTATCTATCCTGGAAGCACAAAGATGTATTGAGATCTCTGAGAAAACTATTGGTGGGATAATATAAAGAAGGATATCATAGAATATACTTCATGATGTCTTGTATGTTAGAAATTGTAGGAGTAAAGACAAAAATCTAAGGGGATGATGCAACGATTACCCATACCTACATGAAAATGGGAAAACATCACCATGGAATTTTTCATCAGTCTTCCTAAGAAATATAAAGGAAACAATTCTATTTGGGTTATATTGGATTGTCTTACAAATACCACACACTTCATTGCGATTCAAGAGGATTTCTCAATGGATCAACTTGTGTGGATATAAATTAGAGAAGTGGTGAGGCTGGATGGTGTACCACTATCAATTATATCCGATTGAGATCAATATTCACCTCTATTTTCTAGAAGAGTCTCCAACATGCTCTGAATACTATGTTGAACTTCAGCATGAACTATCACCCTCAATGTGATGGACAATCTGAGCGGACTATCTAGACACTTGAGGATATGCTGAGAACATGACCAATGAAATTCAAAGGAGGATGGGATCAACATCTTCCTTTGGTTGTTTTTTCTTAAAAAAATAGTTTCTACCTAAGAATCCAAATGTCTCCCTAGGAAGCCCTTTATGGGAATAGTTGCATAACACCAACATTCTGGGATAAAGTTTGGGAACAAAAACTGCTAGGTCTTGAAATAGTAGATTAAATGGTTGATAAGGTCAAGACCATTCAAAAAAACATCAAGGATACTTAAAGTCGATAAAAGAGATACACTGACAATTATTGACGAGACCTAGAGTTTGATGTTGGAGACATGGATTTATTCTGCATATCTTCATGGAATAAAGTTATGAAATTCAGAAAGAACGTAAAGCTTAGTCCAAGATACATCAAACCATTTGAGATCCTTGATCACATCAGAGTGGTGGCCTACCGACTAGCACTCCCACCCAACCTATCTCAAGTACATGATGTATTCCACGTATCCATCTTGAGGAAGTACATACTAGACCCCTCAAATGTACTCAATCTAGAGGTGGCACCATTGGATAATGATCTCTCTTATGAGGAGCATCCAATGAAGATATTAGATTGTAGAGACGGATTTCTACAGAATAAGACAATTCACCTGGTCAAAGTGTTGTGGAGAAACCAAAAGTCTGAAGAAGAAATGTGGGAACTATAGGAGGTGATGAAATATAGTTACCCCCATCTGTTTTAATGTGGGAAATGAAAAATTTGAGGGTGAAATTTTTTAAGGGGGAATATTTTAATGACCTGAACTGTTATAAATGAATTTCCACATTTTGATTTAATTAAATGTCTTATTATGTAACATGGTTATAGAAAACACATGAACTTACTTGATTATATCTTATTGAATTTAAAATACCATTAAGAATATTTAATTTTGTTAATATAGTTGTTGAACATTGATCACATGATTATAATAAATATAAGTATTTTAAAAAATTTAATTTACTCAGACAAAGGAAGTGATGGTATCAACTAGTAGAATCGTGCCCTACGAAGCACATTTATTAGAGCTTACAAGGGAGATAGAATCTCTAGGATTTTCCATTGACTAATCCTAAGTTTAGATCCAACAAATTAAGCATGAGTGAAACTGTTTACGGGAGAAGTTCAAGCTCATAGAGATCACGACCCAAACCATGTTCACTGAACGACCCCATAAAAGTCTCACAGTCGCGTACCTTACTCTTAGGGAGTACGCCAGTGTAATAAAGGGATATGTACCAAGACCTTAACAATATAAATATTTATTCTTTTTGTATAATAATTAATTTATTTTCATTTTTATTGTTATTATATAAATGATTTTGATTTTCATTCAATTAAACACAAATTGTATTTTCGGTTAATATATACAATTAAATTAAGGGAATTATTTTGATAATTAATGGATTTTAAAAAAATTATTTTAATAAAATTTTATTATTAAATAAGGTTTATTAATTATAAATGTTCATATAATTTTTATGAAGTGGAATGTACTTTTTATAAGGGTTTAAAAACTGTTATTGTAAAAAACCCAACATTTTTCAATAAATGTAGAATCTTATTTTAAAAGTAAAAATTAACATATTTATACAATTATTTAGGTAAAATAAAAATTATTTTTGTAATCGTAATTATGAAATTATCCAATGGTGAATTTTTCATAATTTTTTGAGACAGTCGAATTTTTAGGTAAAAATTAAACACCGTATAAATATACAGTGTGTTTTATGACATCATAATGACTCAAAAATCTTGTAATAAATTATATAATGGGTATAATCAGAAAAATATATTTTTTACCATAAAAGAATGTGATTTTAATTTTATTTTATTAATTTTATAATGCCTTTATGAATCCTCCAAAATATATAATATATTTTATGATTTTAATTTAATTTCTTTAGAAGAGTGACTCACCTCCACATAAGAAAGGGTAATATTTTAAAATTTTCAACCCTTTTCCAAATAAAATAATAAAAAACTCACCAATTTGGAAAAAACCATGGGAAAAACCATGGGAAGGTTTTTGGTTTTGAATATTTTATTATATAGAGTCCAAAACCTAAGCTTGTGAAATACTAAAGAATTCCCATATCATTTCCTATATAAACCCACCCAATATCCCACTTATATTCACTAAAAATACTTGGCTAATGTATTTAATCGGACCTCCCCTCTCTAGAATCCTCCCAAGGCACCCCAATCTCTCAATAATCCTCTTTTCAAGCTTTTGGAGCCACACACTCAAGTATGGGTTCTTTACTTTATCATCTTTATCCAAGTTTATTTATATTTTTATGCCCTTATATTTTCAATTAATAATAACGAGTTATGTTTTTTTACCTCTGTAAGAACCCGGTTCTTATTCTTGAGGTATGATTTTCTTATTTTCCCTTTTCCTTAAGTGTTTTTGATAAAATAAGAAAAATTGGGTAAAATCCCAAATTTTGTGGGTACACGCCATGTACATTTCCACACACCATGTACTTAGACCATGTGGGATAAGTACACAGGGCATGTAGGCCTGTCGGTGATGAAGGGTATAAAAACTGACTACACGCCATGTATTTTGTATTTACATGCCGTGTAATCAGTCGGCAGGTGAACTTCAAGGCGGTGAGAGTAGCTGCCAGAGGAATGATAGTACACGTCGTGTACTCAGTAATACACGCCGTGTAACCAAGTTGACTGATGAACAGTGAGGCGGTGGAAAGTGGCCGCCGAAGGAACAGTTAAAAAATGGAAAGTACATGCTATGTACTTGAGAGTACACTCCGTATACTTGTGTTTTTTTGTTATAAACCGGAAGTATCCTCCTATTTCAATAGAGGAAACTTAGAAAACTGGGAATCCATAGGAGAGATGATCGAACCTTGGAAGAGTTCCCAACCGAACACTGGGACTCTGATTCCTTCACTGACGATCATGTTTGGACCGTGCGGGTAAGACCTTCCTTCTCCTTGTGTGTTTCTTTCAAATTCTTTCCCAAGGGGAAGTTATTTGAGTTTTAATGGGTGAATTTTTATCCCAGATCTATGTCGTTCATAGACGATTCAGGAGGCATCGTTCACATATATCAATCAGTAAAGATTGAGGTAGGTGGTCTGGTGTTTAATTTCAACTGTTGAGTGTTTTTGTGTATCGTTGTGCTACGCGCCCATGTTTGGGGTGTCATATAGATGAGTCCTTGACTGATAAAATCCCTATAATTGCATAGGTAATTTAATTATTATGTATAAACTGTTGTTTGGGATCACTGCTTTGATCCAGGGCCACCTCGTGGGTGCGTTCCCTTGTTTAGCTGTTTGGCTAGGATACCCATGGGTATACCATGATTATATCATGCTTTGAGTTTTCTTGAGAGAAAAGGTGTATAAATTTCTTACTTATGTGTTTGGATTAGCCCGGTTACTTGCTTAGTTTGAGGGTAGTGTTTGCTATTCCTGAGGGCAGTGTTTTGTTTAGCCTGAGGGAAACGTTTCTTATGACTATGGACAGTACCTTCCGTGCCTGTGGGAAATATATCGTATGAATGTGGGCACTATTCGTTATGCCTGTGGGCAGTCACCTGCGGGTTTCAATTCTGGTTACCTGAGGGTAAGTATTTTCATATCCGAGGACAATGTTTACTTGAATATTCACTGTGGTGATTTCATATGTTGTACTTTCCAAGCTAAATCACATGCTTGGGTTTGATAATTAATTATTAAAATGGAAATGGAACTGGTAGAGATAGTTACTTTTGAGTACTACCTAGTTTACTGCATTTTATTATTTCACACTTTTGTTGCACATTTTCACTATCAGTTGGGCACGGGCCTTTGGTGGTTGCCTACTAGGATTTATTTCTCACACCCTGTTTGGGTCATGTCTTGGTCCCAAAAAGATTATATTGATGCAGGTGTTGATAATGGAAAGGGAACCTATATAAGTACTTTATTGTTGGAGAGGGGTAGGAGAGCATGAGACTGAGCTTAGGCTTGCGATGTTGCTGTGTTCCTAATGCACTATTTTGTTTTTGCTTTGCTGTACTTGTACCTTGTACTATATTTTTATAGATTGCAGTGTAACATGTTCTGAATGCTTTCTTAGAATTAGTGACATGTTTCATTATCACATATATATGACTGTTGGTTATCTTTTACTTCAGTTGTCCATTTCTGGTTTATGTTGTTTACTGCTTCCACTTTTGGGTATGTTTATATTTTTCCACTGCGCTACACTTTGAAAAATGAGGGCATAATTTCCCCACTATCAGACCTAGGCCCTCACTGCTATTCGGCAGCCTCTGGAGTTTGGGGAAATGTGCTTGAGGTCATGTGACCAACCGGGCTCGGGGCACCCGTTGTGTGGATTCCATAACCTGGACGTTACAAAGTGGTATCAGAGGGGTTTCTTTTCTTTGACTTACTATTTGGAGCCTATAGTTAGGGATAGGATGGAATTGGTATTTGGTAATAAGCTGTGCCCAAGAGTAGCTAACCAGCGTACAGGGAAAAGCCAATATACCTCGTTTAATTGTGATTTATCAGGTTTTTAAATTTTATAGTTGATTGATTTTCACCGTTGGGTGACGCACTTGTGGTGTGCTATTTATATTTTTATACTGGGTCCTATTTAGTCGCAACCCGATGAGATGAGGGTATTCCATCTCGTGCATCATTTAGGCACATGTTAGAATCACATGCCATGCATAGTTTCCATGCCATGTAGGTGCATTAGAAATTGCATGTTGTTGTGATATATGTTGTGCAAGAAAATTCATTCTGTTGTGATAGGTACCTTGATAGATACTCCTACTATTGATAGGGTATTGGTACATGTTACGATTGGGTTTATGGATGCTAAACTTTGGTTCCTGATAAGTATGGGCTCTCTTGGACCGGAATTTAGCGGATTGCGACCCACCCTTTTGTTGTATTTTGTACTATAATGTAAAATATCGGGTGCTAAACTTTGATTTGTGGGGAGTATGGGCCCCCACGGATTGGAATTTGGCATACCGATTCTTGAAATTAAAGAAAAAGGGGCTCCAGAGTAGTTTCTGAGGTTTACTGTCTGGAAACCCAGACAACACGGTGTGTGGTTCTATGAACACACGCAATGTATTCTTCTGTTCGGGATAAAAGGAAAAAATTTTAAGCACACTCCGTGTACCCTATGTACACGCTGTGTAGTTCCTAACCGTGTCATCGGCCATGTGGGCAGAAACACGGGATTGGGAAACTTTCAGAGCACACGCCGTGTACCGATTGTACATGCCATGTTGTGTTGATTCTATGTCCGTCGTGTGACTAACAACATGAAGGGAGAAATTTCATTTAATACACGCCGTGTTGATGCCGAACACGCCGTGTAGTGTAATCTGGGAATTCGGCCATGTAACTAACAACACGGGTCAGCGAAGATCATTTAGTACACACCGTGTACCTGAGGGACACGCCATGTAATCTTGACTAGTGAGAGACCATGTAGACTTGGATGTGTGGCTAGGGATATGGAGTGGTGTACACACTATGTGCAGGTGTAACACACCGTGTACCTAGGGTTGAGACACGCCCAGGACAACAACATAACACGACCATGTAAGGGCTCAAGAGTACACGCCATGTAGATCTTATACATGCCATGTAGTCTCGTTCAAAAGAGAGCTGTGGGGATAAGCCGTGTAGAAGGACTCGGGCAGGGGAATAAAATTCAAGTACACGCCATGTGGTTGGGGTGTTACACGACCAGTTCTGGTAGAAGTACACGCCCATGTGAAAGACTTAAGGGCACACGCCGTGTAGTTATTATACACACTGTGTAGTCTTGTTTTGTAAAACATGAATGTTTTCTTTCTCATGTTCCCTTCTTACGCTTCCAGTTCTCAGTCCTTGATGATCATAATCTAAGGCACCTATTTGACCTTGTAGAGTCATGCCTCCAAGACGACCACAAGTTGTTAACCAAGAAAGTGGCAACGATTATACTCCAGAGGTGGTAGGCCATGGGCTACCGATGGATCCTCCAGCAGATCCAGATGTGGTGCCAGTCATGATACCGGATGTAGGAAAGAATACACAGTTCTGTGAAGGATTCATGTGAGTTATGAAAACCTTCTAGGGAGCACTGCCGGTTGCCACATTTATGGCAGAGCTGACACATATATTTCAGCAGCAGCATTCGCCTACATTTTCAGAGGATGGCGGACCACAGGATACAGAGTCTTGGCTGGGTTCTATGCAGACTATCCTTGAGCATCTTGAGACACCTCCTGGGCAGAGGGTCAAGCTCTCTACTTACATGCTGCATGATTCCTCCAAGAGATATTGGGATGTTACCACCCAGACTGAGCATCACCGAGACATGGTGTGGGAAGATTTTCAGGCAGTCTTCTATGACTTTTAATTTCCATAGATGCTAAGGTCAGATTGAGCTCAAGAGTTCATGAATTTGTAGTAGGGTTCCATGACAGTGATGGATTATTCTGCCCACTTCAACGAGCTACATTGTTTTTCACCTGTTCTAGTGGGTGATGAGACGCTGAGGGCTAGACGCTTTGAGGATGGTCTTTAATATGACATATGAGCATTGGTGAATGTTTTTAGGTTGCCTACAGTGCACGCTATTGTGAACCAGGCATTGATTACTGAGAGAAACCTGGAGGAAACTAGTGGTGCAGGACAAGGTGGTTCAACACCAGTTTCTGGTACTATTTATACTAGTAAGAGGAAGAGGCAGATGAATTTCTCTCACGGTGGCAGTACTAGCCAGAAGAGTTCTTTAGGTGGCTAGGTGATGTGCTACCAATGAAGTAAAGAGGGGAAAAAGAGACTGCAGTGTCCATGTGACCCAGTGGAGTGCCGAGATTGTGGCAGGATAGGTCATTTGCAGCGTTTTTGTAGGTAGTTTTCACCAGGGACTAGTGAGAGGGGTTCTGTACAGACTCCGCGTGCGGGAGCAGGGCCAAAAGCTTCTTAACAGTCAAGGAACTAGAATACATCAGAATGTTCATGCTGAGGTGGTGGTTGTGTCCATGGTATCCATACACCAGGATCTCAAAGATAGTAGGGTGGGTCATCTCAGGGTAGCTAGGCTGTGTCACAGGGCCGCGACACTGGGTAGGCATATGCAGTGCAACAGACCCAACATGAGCAGGATCTGAGACCTTCCACTGTCAGAGGTTCTATTATATTTTCTTCTTTTTTATCTTCATTTCTTTTCGATACTGGTGCTACACATAGCTTTATATCTTTGCTCGTTGTGTAGAGCCTTGGGATTTGTGTTTATTCTTCTTCTGATGTTATGACAATAGATACACCGTTGGGAATTAGAATGGAAGCTGTGTGTCAGTGCAAGGAGTTACCCCTAGAGGTTGGTGGGTGTCACTTTCTGTGGGACCTCTATGTCTTAGATATGATGAGATATGATGTCATTCTCAGGATGGACTGGTTGGTACCCTTTCGAGCCTTTGTAGATTGCTATCGTCGCAGGGTGAGTTTCACGTCACTAGAGGGCGGAGAGTCTCTATACAAGGGAAAATGGGATGTCTAAGTGAGCCGAGATGGACTAGAGAATCATGGGAAAGGTGGAGTGATAGTCTATATTGCGAGTTTATATCTGGATAACCCGGGATCATGTCGGAAGGACTTCCCTCAAGTGGTTGATCGTTTCAGGGATGTCTTCCCGGACGACTTTTCAGGTATACCTCCTGAATGAGAGGTGGATTTCTCTATTGAGCTTATTCTAGGAGCGGAACCGATGTCCATTCCTCCTTATAGGATGGCTACGCCAGAATTTCAGGAGCTAAAGAGGTATTTGGAGGAGTTTTAAGCGAAAGGTTTTATTTGACCCAGTACTTCTCCTTGGGGTTCACCTATCTTATTTGCGAAGAAAGCGGGCAATACCCTCAGACTCTGTGTGGATTATCATAAGCTAAAATAGTTGATGGTTAAGAACCGATATCCCTTGCTGAGGATTGATGATATTTTTGATCAACTTCGAGGATAATGAGTGTTATTGAATATTGACTTGAGATCCATATATCTTCAGTTATGCATTAGACCATCAGACATACCGCTTACAGCTTTTCAGAGCAGATATGGTCTATAGGAGTACTTGGTCATGCTGTTTGGACTCACAAACACACCACTAGTTTTCATGGCTATGATGAATCATGTGTTCCACCCTTATCTGGATTCTTTTGTGGTAGTCTTCGTGGATGATATCTTAGTGTACTCTCACACTCGACACGACCATGCTACCCATATTGAGATTTTTTTGAGTACACTGAGGGAGCATCAGTTATATACTAAGCTCTCAAAGTGCCATGTTTGAATAGACTAGATTCACTTCCTGGGTCATATTATCTCTGAGGTAGGATTTGTGGTAGACCTGAAGAAAGTGAGAGCAATAGTTTCCTGGGAGCAGCCTAAGAATGTGTTTGAAATACAGATTTTATTGGGGATGGCTGGTTACTACAGGCACTTTGTACAAGACTTCTCCCACTTATTAGTGCCATTGATGGGTTTTACTAAGAAGGGTGTGAAGTTTGTTTGGTCAGAATCTTGCGAGACAGCCTTTCAGAAGCAGAAGGGAATGTTAACATCAGCACCAGTCCTGATACTTCCATAGAAAGGGAAGAGATATACAGTTTACTGTGATGCATTAGGTGTTGGGCTAGGAGCAGTGTTGATGTAAAGCAATTGAGTAGTTACATACGGGTCTTGGCAGTTAAGGCCACATGAGAGGAATTACCCAACGCATGATCTCGAGTTGGCTGCAGTTGTTCATGCGTTATGATATTGGAGACATTATCTCTTGGGAGAACATTTTGTGGTGTTTACGAACCACACAAGTCTAAGATATATCTTTACCCAGCGAGAATTGAATTTGAGACAGTGAAGGTGGGTTGAATACCTTCAGTCCTTCGACTTTGAGCTTACCTATACACCTGGTAAGGGTAACGCAGTAGCTGATGCACTGAGTAGGAGGACTCAGATACAAGAAATTCAGGAGGACAATGGTGAGTGGCGGCTCATGACATTGTTCTCTGAGATGCATTTGGAGGTGCATGATAGTCAGGGGAGAGCCTATATTTCTTCCTTAGTTGTGAATTATACCCTCCTGGATAGAGTGAGGATGAGACAACTATCAGATTCATAAGGCCTAGTTCTACGAGAGTCGGTGGAAAGTGAGGATCCTCCTCCTGGTTGGACGATAGGAGATGACGAGGTACTATGTATCCATAGATGAGTGTGAGTTCCAGGGGATATAAGCAGGGAGTTGATGTAGGAGTTTCAAGTTTTAGCTTGGGCAGTGCATCCCAAAGTTACCAAAATGTACCGTGACTTGAGACATCAGTATTGGTGGTTGGGTATAAAACGAGAGGTAGCTAGTTTTGTTATGAGATGTTCCACCTGTCAGCAGGTGAAAGAGGAGCATCATAGGCCAGCCAGACTGTTACAATAGTTACCCATTCCAGAGTGGAAATGGGATGATGTTGCGATAGACTTCGTGACTGGGTTTCCAAGGTCATCTCGAGGTAGTGATTCCGTATGGATTGTTGTGGACATACTCACGAAGGTATCTCACTTTTTTCCAATCAAGGAGACTTTCGGTGTTGACGAGCTCAGAAATTTGTATATCCGAGAGGTAGTACGCCTTCCTGGGGTCCCTCGTTCTATAGTTTCAGATAGGGATGTCCGTTTTACATCTTTTTTCTGGAAAAGTTTTCAGAGGGCACTGGGTACACAGGTGATTCTAAGCACAACTTACCACCCTCAGACCGATGGACAATCAGAGCATACAATACAGGTGCTAGAGGACATGCTGCGTGCATGCGTCCTAGACTTTGGGGGCTCTTGGGAGAAGTACATACCCTTGGTAGAGTTTTCATATAATAATAGTTTTCAAGAAACTATTGAGATGGAACCTTAAGAGGCTTTATATGGTAGGCCATTCCGATCACCTTTGTGCTGGTTGGAGGTAGGTGAGGAAGCTTTACTGGGACCGCGTCTCATGCAGGAGACTTCAGAGTAGGTCCAGTTGATTTGAAAGTGAATGAATACTGCACAGTCTCGTTATAAATCTTATGCTGATCACCACAGACGACCCTTGGAGTCCATGGTCGGGGATCAGGTTTTCTTGCGTGTTTCACTGAGGTTGGGACACAGGCAGATCAGGAGATAGGGTAAACCTTCACCGAGGTATGTGGGCCTGTTTGAGATTCTAGAGAGAGTCGAGCCAGTTTCCTATCAGTTTCAATTACCACAGAGGTACTGGGCCATGAACGCGTCTTCCATGTATCTCAGCTGCGCCGTTATCACTCAGACCAGTCACACGTTTTTCAGCCTGAGGAGGTTTAACTTCAGGTTTATTCATCCTTTGAGGAGCATCCGATTCGTATTGTTGATAAGAGTACGAAGGTTCTCCGAGGCCGGTCAGTTCCTCTCGTATGGGTGTTATGGTAGCATGGCCGAGTGCAAGATGAGACCTGGGAGCGGGAGAACGATATATGTGCCCAGTGGCCAGAGTTGTTCTCAGCTTTATCTTCACCACCCTTGGAAGGGAAATTCAGGGAATAATTTCTTTAAGGGGGGAAGTTTGTAAGAACCTGGTTCTTATTCTTGAGGTATGGGTTTCTTCTTTTCCCTTTTCCTTAAGTGTTTTTGAGAAAATAAGGAAAATGGGGTAAAATCCCAATTTTTTTGGGTACACTCTATGTACATTTCTATACGCTGTGTATTTCAGCCGTGTGGGATAAGTACAGAGGGCATGTAGGCCTGTCGGTGATGAAGGGTGTAAAAACTTACTACACACCGTGTACTTGGTATTTACACGCCATGTAATCAGTCGACAGATGAAAAATAATGCAGTGGGAGTAGCCGCCAGCAGAATGGTAGTACAAGCCGTGTACTCTGTAATACACGCCGTGTGACCAAGTCGACTGATGAACAATGAGGCGGTGGAAAGTGGCCCCTGAAGGAACAGTTAAAAAATGGAAAGTACACGCCCTATACTTAAGAGTACACGTCGTGTAGTTGTGTTTTTTGTTATAAACTGATAGTAGCCTCCTTTTTCAATAGAGGATTCTTAGAACACTAAGAATCCGTGGGAGAGACGACCGAACCTTGGAAGAGTTCTCGACCGAACACTGGGACTCCGATTCCTTCGCCGAAGATCACATTTGGACCGCACATGTAAGCCCTTACCTCTCCTTGTGTGTTTCTTTCCAATTATTTCCTGAGGGGAATTTATTTGAGTTTGAATGGGTGAATGTTTATCCCAGATCTACATCGTTCACGGACGATTCGGGAGGCATCGTTCATGTATATCGATTAGTAAAGATCGAGGTAGGTGGTCTGGTGTTTAATTCCAACTGTTTAGTGTTTTTGTGTACCATTGTGCTACGCGCCCATGTTTGGGGTGTTGTATGGCTGAGGCCTTGACTAATAAAATGCCTAGAATTTCATAGGTAATTTAATTATTATGTATAAACTGTTGTTTAGGATCACTGATTTGAACCAGGGCCACCCCGTGGGTGCGTTCCCTTGTTTATCCATTTGGCCAGGATACCCGTGGGTATGCCATGATTATAACATGCTTTGAGTTTTCTTGAGAGAAAAGGTGTATAAATTGCTTTCTTAGGTGTTGGGATTAGTCCGGTTACTTGTTTATCCTAAGGGCAGTGTTAGTTATGCCTGAGGGAAGTGTTTTGTTTAGCATGAGGGAAACGTTTCTTATGTCTATGGGAAGTACCTTTCGTGCCTGCAGGCAATATCTTGTATGCCTGTGGCCACTATTCATTATTCCTGTGGGCAGTCACCTATGGGTTTCAATTCTAGTTACCTGAGGGTAAGTATTTTCATGTCTGAGGACAATGTTTACTTGAATACTCACTGTGGTGATTTCATATGTTGTACTTTCCAAGCTAAAGCAAAGGCTTGGATTTGATAATTAATTATTAAAATGGAAATGGAACTGGTAGAGACAGTTACTTTTGAGTACTGCCTAGTTTACTGTATTTTATTATTTCATACTGTTGTTTCACATTTTCACTGTCAGTTGGGCACGAGACTTTGGTGGTTGCCTGCTGGGATTTATTTCTCACACCCTATTTGGGTCATGTCTTGGGCCCAAATAGATTATATTGATGTAGGTGTTGATAAGGTCAAGGGACCCTATACAGGCACTTGATTGTTTCAGAGGAGTAGGAGAGCATGAGACCGAGATTAGGCTTGCAATGCTGCTGAGTTCCTTATTCACTATTTTGTTTTTGCTTTACTGTACTTGTACCTTGTACTGTATTGTTGTAGATTATAGTGTAACATGTTCTGGGTTCTTTCTTAGAATTAGTGACATGTTGCATTATCACATATATATGATGCTGGTTATCTTTTACTTTAGTTGTCCATTTTTGGTTTATGTTGTTTACTGCTTCCTCTTTTGGGTATGTTTATATTTTGTGGCTGTGCTAAACTTTGAAAAATGAGGGCATACTTTCCCCACTATTAGACCCAGGCCCCCGCTGCTAGTCAGCAACCTCTGGTGTTTGGGAAAATGCGCTTGAGGTCATGTGACCAACCGGGTTCGGGGCACCCATTGTGTGACTTCCATAACATGGACGTTACAAAGTGGTATCAGAGGGGTTTCTTTTCTTTGACTTACTATTTGGAGCCTATAGTCAGGGATAGGATGGAATTGGTATTTTCTAATAAGCTATGCCCGAGAGTAGCTAACTAGCATACAAGGAAAAGCCAACCTACCTCGTTTAATTGTGATTTATCAGGTTTTTCAATTTTACAGTTGATTGATTTTCATCGTTGGGTGACGCACTTGTGGTGTGCTGTTTATATTTTTATACTGGGTCCTATTTAGTTGCAACCCGATGAGTTGAGGGTATTCCATCTCGTGCATCATTTAGGCACATGTTAGAATCACATGCCATTCATAGTTTCCATTCCATGTAGGTGCATTAGAAATTGAATGTTGTTGTGATAGATATTGTTCTAGAAAATGCATACTGTTGTGATAGGTACCTTGATAGATACACCTACTATTGATAGGGTATTGGTACATGTTACAGTTGGGTTTATGGATACTAAACTTTGGTTTTTGAGAAGTATGGGCTCTGTTGGACCGGAATTTAGCGGATCGTGACCCACCATTTTGTTGTTTTTTGCACTATAATGTAAAATATTATGTGCTAAACTTTGATTCACAGGGAGTATGGCCCCCTACGGATTGGAATTTGGCATACTGATGCTTGAAATTAAAGAAAAAGGGGCTCCAGAGTAGTTTCTGAGGTTTACTGTCTGGAAACCCAGACAACACGGTGTGTGGTTCTATAAACACATGCCATGTATTCTTCTGTTCGGGATGAAAGAATTTTTTTTAAGAATACGCCGTGTACCCTATGTACACGACGTGTAGTTCCTAACCGTTTCATCGACCATGTGGGCAGAAACACGAGATTGGGAAACTTTGAGAGCACACGCCGTGTTGTGTTGATCCTATGTCCGCCGTGTGACTAAAAACACGGATGGAGAAATCTTCATTTAATACACGCCATGTGATGCCGAACACGCTGTGTAGTGTAATATGGGAATCCGCCCATGTAACTAACAACACAGGTCAGCGAAGATCGTTTAGTACACACCGTGTACCTGAGGGACATGCCGTGTAATCTTGACTAGTAAGAGACTATGTAGACTTGGCTGTGTGGCTGGGGAGATGGAGTGGTGTACACACTGTGTGCGGGTGTAACACACCGTGTACCTAGGGTTGAGACACGACCAGTCCAGCAACAGAACATGACCATGTAAGGGCTTAAGAGTAAATGCCATGTAGATCTTATACACGCCGTGTAGTCTTGTTCAAAAGAGAGCTGTGGGGCTAAGTCGTGTAGAAGGACTCGGGTAGGGGAAGAAAATTCATGTACACGCCGTGTGTGTGTACAACACGCCGTGTGGTTTGGGTGTTACACGACCAGTTCTGGTAGAAGTACACGCCCATGTGAAAGACTTAAGGGTACATGCCGTGTAGTTATTATAAACACTGTGTAGTATTGTTTTGAAAAGCATGAATGTTTTCTTTCTCCTGTTCCCTTCTTACGCTTCCAGTTCTCAGTCCTTGATGGTCATAATCTAAGGCACATGTTAGACCTTGTAGATTCATGCCTCCAAGACGACCACAAGTTGTTAACCAAGAAAGTGGCAACGATTATACTCCAGAGGTGGTAGGCCATGGGCTACCAATGGATCCTCCAGCAGAGCCAGATGTGGTACTAGCCATGATACCGGATGCAGGTGCGGATGCACAGTTCTGTGAAGGATTCATGCGAGTTATGCAAACCTTCTAGGGAGCACCGCCGGTTGCCACATCTATGGCAGAGCTGCCACATATATTTCAGCAGCAGCATTCGCCTACATTTTCAGGGGATGGCGGACCACAGGCTACAGAGTCTTGGATGGGTTCTATGCAGACTATCTTTGAGCATCTTGAGACACCTCCTGGGCGGAGAGTCAAGCTCGCTACTTACATGCTACGTGATTCCGCCAAGAGATAGTGGTATGTTACCACCCAGACTGAGCATCACCGAGACATGGTGTGGGAAGATTTTTAGGCAGTCTTCTATGAATTTTAATTTCCATAGATGCTAAGGTCAGATCGAGCTCACGAGTTCATGAATCTGTAGCAGGGTGCCATGTCAGTGATGGATTATTCTGTCTGCTTCAACGAGCTACATTGTTTTTCACCTGTTCTAGTGGGTGATGAGACGTTGAGGGCTAGACGCTTTGAGTATGGTCTTCAATATGACATCCGAGCATTGGTGAATGTTTTCAGGTTGCCTACAGTGCACGCTATTGTGAACCAGGCATTGATTACTGAGAGGAACCTACAGGAAGCTAGTGGTGCAGGCCAGGGTGGTTCGGCACCAGTTTCTGGTACTATTTCTACCAGTAAGAGGAATAGGCAGATGAATTTATATCACGGTGGAAATACTAGCCAAAAGAGTTCTTTAGGTGGCTAGGTGATGTGCTCCCAGTGAAGTAAATAGGGGAACAAGAGACTGCGGTGTCCATGTGACCCATTGGAGTGCCTAGATTATGGCAGGATGGGTCATCTGCAGTGTTTTTGTAGGGCGTTTCCACCAGGGACTAGTGAGAGGGGTTCTGTGCAGACTCCGCGTGCGGGAGTAGGGCCAGAAGCTTCTTAACAGTCAGGGAACTGGAATACATCATAATGTTCAGGCCGAGGTGGTGGTTGTGGACATGGTATCCAGACACTAGGATCTCAAAGATAGTAGGGCGGGTCAGCTCAGGGTAGCCAGGCTGTGTCGCAGGGCCGCGACACTGGGCAGACATATGCAGTGCAACAGACCCAACATGAGCAGGATCTGAGACCTTCCACTGTCAGAGGTTCTATTCTTGTTTCTTCTTTTTTATCTTCAGTTATTTCTATACTGGTGCTACACATAGCTTTATATCTGTGCTCGTTGTGTAGAGACTTGGGATCTGTGTTTCTTCTTCTTCTTATGTTATGACGATAGACACACCATTGGGAATTAGAATGGCAGCTGTGTGTTAGCGCAAGGAGTTCCCCCTAGAGGTTGGTGGGTGTCACTTTTTGTGGGACCTCTATGCCTTAGAGATGATGAGATATGATGTCATTCTCGGGATGGACTGATTGGTACCCTTTTGACCCTTTGTAGATTGTTATCATCGCAGGGTGAGTTTCACGTCACCAGAGGGCGGAGAGTTTCTATACAAGGGAAAATGGGATGTCTAAGAGAGCCGAGCTAGACTAGAGCATCGTGGGAAAGGTGGAGTGATATCCCAGATTGTGAGTTTATATCTGGATAACTAGGGAACATGTCAGAAGGACTTCCCTCCAGTGGTTTATCATTTCAGGGACGTCTTCCCGGACGACTTTTTAGGTCTACCTCTCGAACGAGAGGTGGATTTTTCTATTGAGCTTATGCCAGGAGCAGCCCCGATGTCCATTCCTCCTTATAGGATGGCTATGCCAGAATTTCAGGAGCTAAAGAGGCAGTTGGAGGAGTTGCAGGCGAAAGGTTTTATTTGACCCAATACTTCTCCTTGGGGTTCGCCTGTCTTATTTGCGAAGAAGGTGAACAGTACCCTCAGACTCTGCATGGATTATCAGAAGATGAAACAGTTTATTGTCAAGAACTGATATCCCTTTCTAAGGATTGATGATCTTTTTGATCAACTTTGAGGAGAATGAGTGTTATCGAAGATTGACTTGAGATCCAGATATCATCAGTTATGCGTTAGACCATCGGACATACCGCTTACAGCTTTTCAGAGCAGATATGGTCTATACAAGTACTTGGTCATGCTGTTTGGACTCACGAATGCACCGGTAGTTTTCATGGATCTGATGAATCATGTGTTCCACCCTTATCTGGATTCTTTTGTGGTAGTCTTCGTGGGTGATATCTTAGTGTACTCTCACACTCGACATGACCATGCTACCCATCTTGAGATTTTTTTGAGTACACTGAGGGAGCATCAATTATATACTAAGCTCTCAAAGTGCCATGTTTGGATGGACTAGATTCACTTCCTAGGTCATATTAACTCAGAGGCAGGAGTTGCGATAGACCTGAAGAAATTGAGAGCATTAGTTTCTTGGGAGCAGCCTAAGAATGTGTTTGAAATACAGAGTTTCTTGGGGATGGATGGTTACTACAGGCACTTTATACAAGACTTCTCCCACTTAGCAGTGCCATTTATGGGTTTTACTAAGAAGGGTGTGAAGTTCATTTGGTCAGAAGCTTGCGAGACAGCCTTTTAGAAGCAGAAGGGAATGTTAACATCAACACCAGTCTTGATACTTCCAGAGAAAGGGAAGAGCTATACAGTTTACTGTGATGCATTAGGTGTTGGGCTAGGATCAGTGTTGATGTAAAGTGATTGATTAGTTACATATGGGTCTTGGAAGTTAAGGCCACATGATATGAATTACCCGATGCATGATCTCGAGTTGGCTGCAGTTGTTCATGCGTTATGCTATTGGAGACATTATCTCTTAGGAGAACATTTTATGGTGTTTACGGACCACACAAGTCTAAGATATATCTTGACCTAGTGTGAATTGAATTTGAGACAGTGAAGGTGGGTTGAATACCTTCAGTACTTCGACTTTGAACTTACCTATACACCTGGTAATGGTAACGCAGTAGCTGATGCACTGAGTAGGAGGATTCAGATACAGGCAATGGAGGAGTCCAGTGGTGAGTGACAGCTCATGGCTTTGTTCTCTGAGATGCATTTAGAGGTGCACGATAGTCAGGGGAGATCCTATCTTTCTTCCTTAGCTATGAATTATACCCTCCTGGATAGAGTGAGGATGAGACAACTATCAGATTCATAAGGCCTAGTTCTATGGGAGTCGGTGGAAAGTGAGGATCCTCCTCCTGGTTGGACGATAGAAGATGAAGAGGTACTATGTATCCATGGATGAGTGTGGGTTCCAGGGGATATAAGAAGGGAGTTGACGTAGGAGTTTCACGTTTTATCTTGGGAAGTGCATCCCAAAGTTACCAAAATGTACCGTGACTTGAGACGTCAGTATTGGTGGATGGGTATAAAACGAGAGGTATCTGGTTTTGTTACGAGATGTTCCACCTGTCAGTAGGTGAAAAAGGAGCATCATAGGCTAGCCTGACTGTTACAACAGTTACCCATTCTAGAGTGGAAATGGGATGATGTCGTGATAGAATTCGTGACTGGGTTTCCGAGTTCACCTCAAGGTAGTGATTCTGTATGGGTTGTCGTGGACATACTTACGAAGGTATCTCACTTTTTTCCGATCAAGGAGACTTTCGGTGTTAACGATCTCAGAAATTTGTATATCCGAGAGGTAGTACATCTTCCTGGGGTCCCTCGTTCTATTGTTTCAGATAGGGATGTCCGTTTTACATCTTTTTTCTGGAAAAGTTTTCAGAGGGCACTGGGTACACAGGTTATTCTAAGCACAACTTACCACCCTCAGACCGATGGACAGTTAGAGCGTACAATACAGGTGCTAGAGGACATGCTGCGTGCATGCATCCTAGACTTTGGGGGCTCTTGGGAGAAGTACATACCCTTGGTCGAGTTTTCCTATAATAATAGTTTTCAAGAAACTATTGAGATGGAACCTTATGAGGCTTTTTATGGTAGGACATGCCGATCACCTTTGTGATGGTTGAAGGCAGGTGAGGCAGCTTTACTAGGACCACGTCTCATGCAGGAGACTTTAGAGTATGTCCAGTTGATTCGGAAGCGAATGACTACTGCACAGTCTTGTCAGAAATCTTATGCTGATCGCCGCAGATGACCCTTGGAGTCCATGGTCGGGGATCAGGTTTTCTTGTGTGTTTCACTGAGGTTGGGACACAGGCGGATCAGGAGATAGGGTCAACCGTCACTGAGGTATGTGGGCCTGTTTGAGATTCTGGAGAGAGTCGGGCCGGTTGCCTATCGATTTCAATTACCACAGAGGTATCGGGCAATGAACGACATCTTCTATGTATCTCAGCTGTGCCGTTATCCCTCAGACCAGTCTCATGTTTTTCAGCCTGAGGAGGTTTAACTTCAGGTTGATGCATCCTTTGAGGAGCATCCGATTCGTATTGTTGATAAGAGCACAGAGGTTCTCTGAGTCCGGTCAGTTCCTCTCATATGGGTGCTATGGTAGCACGACCGAGTGCAGGATGAGACCTGGGAGCGGGAGACCGACGTATGTGCCCAGTGGCCAGAGTTGTTCTCAGCTTTATCTTCACCACCCTTGAAAGGGAAATTCAGGGACGAATTTCTTTAAGGTGGGAAGTTTGTAAGAACCTGGTTCTTATTCTTGAGGTATGTGTTTCTTATTTTCCATTATCCTTAAGTGTTTTTGAGAAAATAAGGAAAATGGGGTAAAATCCCAATTTTTTTGGGTACACTCTATGTACATTTCTACATGTCGTGTATTTCAGCCGTGTGGGATAAGTACACAGGGCGTGTAGGCCTGTCGGTGATGAAGGGTGTAAAAACTGACTACACATCGTGTACTTGGTATTTATACGCCGTGTAATCAGTCGACAGATGAACAATAATGCGGTGGGAGTAGCCTCCAGCAGAATGGTAGTACAATCCATGTACTCAGTAATACACGCCGTGTGACCAAGTTGACAGATGAACAGTGAGGCGGTGGAAAGTGGCCGCTGAAGGAACAATGAAAAAAATGGAAAGTATAGGCCATGTACTTGAGAGTACATGCCATGTAGTTGTGTTTTTTTGTTATAAACTGACAGTAGCCTACTCTTTCAATATAGGAAGCTTATAACGCTGAGAATCTGTGGGAGAGACAGCCGAACCTTGGAAGAGTTCTCGACCGAACACTGGGACTCCGATTCCTTCGCCGAAGATCACGTTTGGACCGCACAGGTAATCCCTTACCTCTCCTTGTGTGTTTCTTTCCAATTATTTCTTGAGGGGAAGTTATTTGAGTTTGAATGGGTGAATTTTTATCCCAGATCTACGTCATTCATGGACGATTAGGGAGGCGTCGTTCACGTATATCGATTAGTGAAGATCGAGGTAGGTGGTCTGGTGTTTAATTACAACTGTTGAGTGTTTTTGTGTACCGTTGTGCTACGCGCCCATGTTTGGGGTGTTGTATGGATGGGGCCTTGACTGATAAAATGCCTAGAATTTCATATGTAATTTAATTATTATGTATAAACTGTTGTTTAGGATCGCTGATTTGATCCAGGGCCACCCCGTGGGTGCATTCCCTTGTTTAGCCATTTGGCCAGGATACCCGTGAGTATGCCGTGATTATAACATGCTTTGAGTTTTCTTGAGAGAAAAGCTGTATAAATTGTTTTCTTAGGTGTTGGGATTGGCCTGGTTACTTGTTTATCCTAAGGGCAGTGTTTTCTATGCCTGAGGGAAGTGTTTTGTTTAGCCTGAGGGAAACGTTTCTTATGTCTGTGGGCAGTACCTTCCGTGCCTGCAGGAAATATCTTGTATGCCTGTGGGCACTATTCATTATGCCTGTGGGTAGTCACCTATGGGTTTCGATTCTAGTTACCTGAGGGTAAGTATTTTCACGTCTGAGGACAATATTTACTTGAATATTCATTGTGGTGATTTCATATGTTGTACTTTCCAAGCTAAAGCACAGGCTTGGATTTGATAATTAATTATTAAAATGGAAATGGAACTGATAGAGACAGTTACTTTTGAGTACTGCCTAGTTTACTGCATTTTATTATTTCACACTGTTGTTGCACATTTTTTCACTGTCAGTTGGGAACGGGCCTTTGGTGGTTGCCTGCTGGGATTTATTTCTCACACCCTATTTGGGTCATGTCTTGGGCCCAAATATATTATATTGCTGCAGGTGTTGATAAGGTCAAGGGACCCTATACAGGTACTTGATTGTTTCAGAGGAGTAAGAGAGCATGAGACCAAGATTAGGCTTGCAATGCTGGTGAGTTCCTGCTGCACTATTTTGTTTTTTCTTTGCTGTACTTGTACCTTGTACTGCATTGTTATAGATTACAGTGTAACATGTTCTGGATTCTTTCTTAGAATTAGTGACATGTTGCATTATCACATATATATGACTACTGGTTATCTTTTACTTCAGTTGTCCATTTTTGGTTTATGTTGTTTACTGCTTCTGCTTTTGGGTATGTTTATATTTTTCAGCTGTGCTACACTTTGACAAATGAGGGCATAGTTTCCCCACTATCAGACCTAGGTCCCCGCTACTAGTCGGCAACCTCTGTTGTTTGGGGAAATGCGCTTGAGATCATGTGACCAACCAGGTTCGGGGAATCCGTTGTGTGTCTTTTGGAACCGGGATGTTACAACCTCCCAAATAATGACCTTATTATTTCTAAAGGATTAGAGACCCCTTTCTCTCTCATTAAGCCCTCCCATGTACACCTGTTACCATGCTGAAATTTAATAAGCATCCTCTATTTTCTCATTTTCAACATTATTTATTATTGTATACCTTATTTTTCTAATTCTATATGTGTGGACATGTCCTTCCATTTCCCTATTATTTTATACTTCATGTAAAGGCCCATTTCTCTCTCATCAACCCATTTTTTGAATTTTTAAGTGACACCATTATGCTGTATAATTTTAACTATAATTTTCTATGTCAAACCAATTGTGTAGTGAATACCATACACATTTACTATCAAGGATGTTCAATTTTATGCACACATATCATTTTATTAGGGACTTACATTTATTTATTTCACACTCCTTAATCGTGGAATAAATTATTATGATGAATGAATCCATGTTTTATGATCTATGTGGCACACTTAATCATGAGAATAAAATGAAAGTGATGGGTGCGCCTAGAATTATATAGTGCTCCAATGCATTGGGTAATGTTTAGTATCATGATATTTCATGTTGGGATAGGGGTATAACTGATTCCTTTATTGTAAATTTTGCACCGTGAATCCTTGGCGGTTTAACCTTGACCTATGTTTACGATTCAATGTTTTAAGTTGTTTCCACATTTCCCATGTTATGATTATCATGCTATATCATGTATTATTATTAATGTTCCTTTATGAATCATTGATATGACTTGTATAAAATGTATTATTATCTTCATGTTATGTCATTTTTATTCCCTTACTGGTCTTTATGTCTCATCCTTTTCTTATCTAGTTCCCCAGGTTATCCAAGGCAGTTTTAAGTTCAAACATGTTAAATAAGTTTTCAATAAAGATGTTGTAATTCATGTTTAAAGTTGTAATGTGATGTACCTAATTCCAAAAAAAACTATACTTATCAATATTTTGGGTTGTATTAAGTGTAATTTTATGTAATTAAATCATGTATTAATTTTTAATAAAGATAAGGTTTGTTATAAAATATCTTTTTGAAGTAATCGATATAAGGGTAGAGCGATCTTACTGAAATCTTGGATAAAGTGTTGATAAAATCCTACATTCCCTAGGAATAATCTAACATTTCACACACTTGAAGGATATGGAAATTATGAAATAATATCTACCTTAGATCTATGAACCTCTATTCCATGTTTTGACACTACATGATTTAAGAAAATGGCATTCTTTACCATGGAATGGAACTTTTCAAAGTTCAAGACCATATTTTTCTCAATACAATGATTCAAAAACTTTCCCAAACTAAAGATAAATTCATCAAATGAATACCTATACACTGTAAAATCATCCATAAATACCTCCATGAAGGTCTTAGTGAAATCTAAAAAAAACACACACCATGCATCTCTAGAAGGTACCTGGGGATTACATAGTCCAAATGGAATCATTTGGTAGGAAAATGTATGAAATAGACAAGTGAATGTTGTTTTATCTTGATCCTCCGTAGCTATAAGAACCTAAAAATATCTAAAAAATCCATCCAATAAATAATATTGTGTCTTCCCAGCTAGTCTCTCAAGCATCAAATCAATAAATGTGAGGGGGAAATGGTCCTTTTGAGTGGATTGATTTAGTTTCCTATAATAAATACACACACGCCAACTATTTTGTACCATCTTCAAAACTAAATCCCCTCTATCATTTCTAAAAATTGTAAAAACACTTTTCTTAGGTACAAACTAAATAGGACTTACCCACTGGGAATCTGAAATGGGATAAATGATACCTACCTTGAGAAAATTTTCAACTTCTTTTTAAACAACTTCTAGAAGAGTTAGATTCAGTCTCCTTTGTGGCTACCTAACCGGTTTATCCCCATACTCTAAATGAATCCTATACATACAAATGGAGGGGATAATAATATATATGTTATCCAAGTTTCACTTAATTCCCCTAATGTTCTCCCTCAAAATATTCAAAAGTTTTTCTTCATGTTTAAAAGGGATATTGTTAGAAATGATAACAGGTAATCTCTCACCACTTAACAAGTATGCGTATTTGATATTTTGTGTAAATGGATTAAGTCATAATGTAGGGGGTGATATATGGATGAAGACATTGAAGTAACTGAATTATGTTCATAATTAACATTAGTACCAGAATAGACATCATTAAAAGCAGAGAATAATGCATCAAATCCATTAACATACTCAACACACTATAGGAAAATCACCACATAGTGGCAGTTTTTTTTGGATATGGCAGCGGTTTAAACTGCCACAATATGCTACTGTGGTGATTTCAAAAAGCCACCACTAAATTGTGTGTCCGTATACAATACATGGTAGTTTCTTTAATTTAGCGATGGTTTATGGTAACTATCACCATGACCACATTTTGCAATTTTTTTTTGTTTTAAAAGTGGTTTTCTCGGCGGAAAATGATTTTTTTTCACAGCGGTTTAAACCGCCGCTAAAAAATAATTTCATTTTCTCCAAGAAAACCATCACTAAAACCAAGATAACTACCGCAAAATGATAACAAAAGATGAAAACCGTGTAGCAGTAGAAAGTTTTAACCGCCACCAATAGTAAAATACCAAATTATAGAGGGAGTTTTAATAGCTACTAAATATGATCCATTTACTTAGCAATAGTTTAAACCACCGCTAAAGATAGATTTTCAAAAAAACAGAGCTGATTTTGCAGCCCCAGTACTAGTGCCCTGAAAAAAAACCATTCCAATTTCACATGCAAATACATCCTAAATCCAAAATAATAAAATCAAACCAACGTTTTCAGATAAAAAATCACTTTCAAATCCACACACACTTGTCTAAGTATTACTCATTTCATGGTGTAATAATCTTTCTACCGAGCCCATCCATGTGTTCCCCCTTAGGAACCAGTGTTACTCATATGAAGCTAAGTATCCTGAATATTATGATCATACATGATATAACATATATCACCCCAAATGTACAAAGTATCAAAAACATATGATCCCATCCTTAGTATTCTGTAAATATGAAAAAAGTGTCTTTCAAGGTGTAACTAATACATTGATTTTCCTTAAGTTTTAAATACTAATGATGCCATGTGTAGATCCATGGAATCTTATAAATCAACTGAATTTAATGAGGTTCACACCCATAATCCATTTCAATTATAAATTCATAAGGGACATGTAGTATTCAATCTATAACTCATACCATTTCATTTAATTAATTAGGTAATACATTCCATAATTAAAGGTTTCTTATAATTGAATAAAAGTAATAGTTCCATGTAGACTACCCATGGTAGTTAACACCATACATGAAAATGTATGTGGTAGGACATGCTTGCATGCATTCCATATGAGAACATCTAGTTCAATCAATAATAATTAGTCCCTAATCACCTAAAAGAGGGGTTGGTCACTAAGGAATACATAGGGGTTTTCACGTACTCCCATAATTCATTTTAACCTCACTTTGATAGTTTAGAAAAAAATACACTTAAAAGAAAGTTTTATTAGAAAAAAACTAATTATATTAAGTCATTCCAGGATTACACCGTTATGTGCATTCCAAATTTGAGGTTCATGGTACCTAACATGGCCAATTTAATAAACAAGGGATACTAATCCTAATGAACCATGTTCAACAAATTAAACAACAAATTCACAAGTCGCCGTAGGGAAGTCTTGCCAGAAATCATAGTGACACAATTTATAAAACCTCAAGACAGGGAAATGCTACAGACCACCTACCAAATACCATGGATGACCGACATGACCAATATCAAGGCATGTTTCTATCCATATCGAGAGAAATTCTAAAAAAAATAAATTCCCTGATAATATGGTGAATTTAGTTGCACCAAAATAATGCATCTAGAGAGGAGATAAATGTAGAAAGAAGGAAGAAAGATTCCTAGACTCACTGAGTGATATACAACTCACTTGACAAAGGTTAAATTAAAAACCAGATAATGGGGATCAATCCAACCATTTTAGAGGAGAGGATATGAGAATCATGGGTGGGATCCCCCTTGAGCACACAGAGGAGAAATAAAGAGAGGGTGAAAAGAAATAAAGATGGTGGGGAATTTTTGTAATTTATAGCCTTTTTAATGAGGCACATAGTTTTTCTACATGGTTAGCCATATTGTGTGACAACCATTCTCATGACACTGATTATGGAGGGTGTTCACACAGTTCATGAGCAAAAATTGGGAAACCATGCACAAACTGTTCATTCTACCACTTTTCAATACCTGTATCATGTTGTAGTGGTGAAGGGATCTTTTTTTATTTGCTCTACAATTATGAAACTATTATGATGACAGTATAATTATCCAATGGGATGATGTCAAGTGTGGTATGCACCATATATGGCTACATGTATAAAATTTTCCCTATTGTATTTATAGCATAACACTGGTGGATCATATAATCTTGGTGAAATTCTAGATCATGCTAAGGACTAGCCTTTTGTTTTGAAAGGTGAAACATGTAAATATTTGTGTCTCTTGTGTGTGTATATTGGGTTATGTTAATTGAAATAAAAAAGATAAAGTGAGTGAGATAATAATATAATCACTCACCTAAATGTGACATAGTAAAAGTTAATAGGGATTAAAAATTATTTATTGGACTCCAACACTAATTCAATCCCCCTCTCAGTATTGATCATATCCCTCCTTGGATCCTATAAATTGGTTTTAGAGTACAGGTTTATATCTGATTGGGTTATCTATTGGAATTTTATTATCTTTTTAATGTTTTATGTTTCTTTCATTATTTATAATGAATTTCAGTTTTAGATAAGAATGATTTGACTTTGATCAGAATTTAGTTTCTTCCATAACTTTGATAAATATGAAAAATAAAGAGAAGAAGAAAATTATAAATATTTCCCTATTGATTAAGGAAGATGTTTCTCCATAATATAATGATAAATATTATAGATCTATTTTTTAAGGAGAAGTGATGGTGGTTTATTCTATTACTAATGAAGTGGAGAATCCCTCTACCTTTATAGGATCAAGACACACAAGTGTTCAACATATATTTTTAAATTATTATCAAAACTATTTTGAATTAGAGGAAAGAATAAGTGGGAGTGATCACATGACAAACATAAAACATGAGAAGAGAATACTATAAAATTTGAAGAAAGAAGGGCTATCCACTAAAAAAAAGTTGAAGGGAGTTACAAAACTAGATATTCTCAAGAAAATAAACAAGAAGGTTCATCGTTCATCCTTTTGTAACAAACCTAATAAATTTAGGAAAAATGAATCATAAAAAATGATTCATGAAAATAAATAAACTTGGAAGATTCCATGTGGGAAGTCTAAGAAGGCTGTAAATATACCTGAAGACATTTTAATGATTTTAGAAATAGCACCAAAAACCTCCTCCTAATACTCTACACCATAGATATGACATCCTAAATTTTTTACACATTATTATATGATTCATAAATATAAATATCCATTAATAAAACATAAGGTTCATAAATTACTAGTGTCTTTGAAAGACTAGATTCATAATTCATAAAAGGAAACATGATAAATCAAGAAAATGTTAGGTCATGAAAATGTTTGGTGGAAAATATGTGCCACACATGTTACATATACAAACCAACTATTACCATATTTTTACAAAATATCAATAATACAACTAATCACTGTCTGATGATGAACATAGCTCATCACCCTCTCCACCTCCATCTCTACTTCCTACTACCACTTATAAGAACATTATATTGAAAATTAAATACTATTGTATATTTATATTTAAAATTAAAACTAATAAATGTTTTCAAACTAAATAATTTTGAATTTTTGTGATTTACCTGATCACCACCAGTCGATACAATACCACTGGGGAAAGATCTGACCATCTTCTGATATAAATCAATCAACACATTATGCAAAGCGGATATCTGAGCCCCTTGTTCTTGAACTGTGTTTCATAGAGAAAAAATCTCTCTTTGAGTATCTTGGAGTATGGAATGACTAAAACTAGGAGTATATGCAGATATAATCTCCAGTGGCCTACCAAAGACCTCAAATCGCATGGGTCCCAAACCCATCCCATGAACTCTACCAGGATACTCCTTCCTAAGGACTTTAGCAACTAGGTCATCCTAGGAGACTGAGTAGGATTGTGCAGGATTTGCATCCCATAATTATTTAATTTTTACCTATAAATAAAATATCAGTCATATTAGAAGAAATATATATAAAATAGTAACAGCTGATAATAAGTTATTATAAGGAAAAATGAGTCCATACCCCAACTTCTTTGGCATGCTCATTAACAAAACCCCCATCATATTTTTTGTGAACATTCAACCACACTTCTGTTTTAGATACTTGGTGACCTAAAATCTGTGATTTCATTAAACAAAGATCAATCAACAATTTAATATATTAAACAAATAATATTGTATTATAAATATTTAAACTAATGAAAAGATTACCAAAGCTGATCAGATTCTAGAAAAACTATTTGACCCCGTAGTGTGACCTATGACTTTCTTATCTCAGATTGATGTATTATTCCTTGAATAAACCTAAAATAAATAAAATTCAATTTAATAGTGATGTATTAAATTTCATATCCTATTCATATACATATATAAATGTAAAATGAGATTAATATAATAATATATATTTAAACACCATCTTCTTCTCATCATGATGTATGTCAACAAAAACTTTCTATTTCTCTTTGGGTAACCCATCAGGTAGCTTTTCATACATATGTTGGGCTATCAATGAATTATCTTTGACATCGCTCCACAATATCTATTTAAATTCTTTCCATTTCTTGCCTAGATTTTCCAATGTCCACTTTCGTGCTAGCACATCAGCAACCATAAAGTGGAAAATCATCTGTACATAGAAATTCATTTTTGAAAATATTATAATTTAATAATGTGAAATTCTATTACACCATAATGTATTAAAATATCCTTTATTTGGGAGTTAAAAATATAATTTTTCTAAGTTAAAGTCATATGCCTCCAATCATCATACGAAATAGGAAGAGAAACCAGCTCCGTGGCCAGCTGACCTATAATTTGGCCAAGTAATCCTACAATGTCATCTGTAGGGACCCCATACGAATCAAATGAGACAACTATATTCTCTCCATTTAGATTTCATACATCTAAACTTTTTATATTTTTCTCTATACTTACATTGTTTTCAAATTTAATTAACAAACAGTTAGTATAAAAAAAGTTTAATAAATTTATTAATATTAATTTTTTTACCTATAATAGTCAACCTCCAATATCCCCACAAAGAACTTGAAGTGGCACACTGATCCCTCACTACTGAGGCTCCTGAAGGGGGAGGAGATGACTGAGCTACTGAAGGAATAATCATAGAGGATGTGAGGGATGGTTTAGGGGTAGATGGTGTGGGGGGGAAAGAAGATGGTGGCTCAAATGCTGTAGGGAGGGAGACAGATGGATTGTCATCTTTCGTAGTGGTTGATGAAATAGTATAATTCTTCCTCATTGGCATTTCTATAATTTATTAAAATAAAATTAAGTTCAAAACATATATTTCAAAAATTTATGCAGGAAAAAAAATTAAAAATGATAGTATATGCACAATACTAACAAAAAAAATATATATAAAAATGATAATGAATGACTTCAAAAATGAAATAAGTGGTTTCTAAATGAATGCATAACTATACATATACTCATTTTACCCTTCAATCATGTCAGTTTTTTGCTCCATTATTTCATCCAATTCATCCATAATTGTTAGACTAATATTTTCAATATCGTGGTGGACAAATAAGTCTGCTTCTTTCTGTTGATGAGATTCAACGTCAGAGGTCAAATCTTCTACTTCATCACCCATATCATACAAGTATATTTGTTTTATGTGAGCAACTACACTCCAACCTTCATCCAAAAAATTATTCACATAATATACCATTTTCACTTGTGATGATAATATATATGGATCATGTAGTTCATGATCACCAACATCCATCAAGCGAGATAAGTTTGCAGAAGTAAATTTTAAGGAATATCTTTTAACACCTATAATAATATTGACCCAATTTAATTAGAATTAAACAACTGAAAAATTATTGTGGTAGTTTATTTCAATAATATTTGTCATCTTTCCATAGTATACCACTTCAGAAAATGTAAATATACAACTATTCCGTGCTTTCAAACCCTCTTCTCGATCGACTGTACAAAATCTAAATCTATTCACATTGTAAGCATCGAACTTTCTAACTTGTTCTAGAGGACCTCGAGCAAGAAACTTCAAATCTTATGAAAAATCTTCTCGAGTATTAATATTCATGATCTAAAGAAAATATACATTATTATATTTAAAATATATATGTGTCAACCTAATATCCATATTTATTATAGTATTTATAAACTTACTCGTCATGCACACCATTCTACAAGATCTTTATTAACATCTTTTGTTATATCATTCTCATTTATTGTTCAACCTCTCATCCTTCTCTTTATTACAGTATTTATGTACTTTGAATTTCCATGCTCTTTAAGAAATGTGAAGATCAAATTGTCACATAAATTCTTCTCAATATGCATCACATCAAGATTATTCCACAACAAGTTAAATTCCCAATAAAGTTTGAAGAATATAATTTATTTCTTCCATTGTTTCATTTTGATTTCACTTGAAGATGCACTTCGAAATCATTTCCCACTATAATTCAAATGATGAACCTTCCCAAATTATATTACAACATTTACAAGTTGTGCCAATATTTCAGAACCAGTTAACAACTTTGGAAGTGGTATACGATCAATGAAACTGTTAAATTTTGATCTGTTCAACTGAAATCTATGAGATGCATCGCTAAATATTTTATGGAACAAGAAGCACCATTTTATACTGTGAGGTAGGTGTTTGGGATCAAAATAAAAGTTATAAATAGGAAAATACAAACCTATGTAAGTGTTTCAACCAGATAAATTCCCAAGTCTAGGGAAGTCACTAATGGTCCACATTAAAGCAACATGCATTTTGAACATTATTTTAGAAGAAGCATCATATGTCTTAACACTATTGCTCCATAACTCCTGTAATTATTCAATTAAAGGATGAAAGTATACATCAATATCATTTCTAGGAATTTTTTTTCTATTAATAATAATTGAAATGATAAAATATATTTGTTTCATACACATCTATAGAGGCAGATTGTAAGAGATCAAAACAACTGACCAAATGCTATAACTGGTACTCAAAGTCCCAAATGGGTTGAATCCATCAGCATCCAATCCCAATCGAACATTCCTAGGATCAGCTGAGAATTATGGATGTAATGAATCAAATGTCTTCCATGATTTTGAATCTCATGGATGTCGCATTAACCCATCATTATTTTTATCTACCAAATGCCACTTCACATGTTCGACAGTTTTCGATGACATGAATAATCTTTAAAATCCAGGATTTAAAGGAAAAGAATGAAAAACCTTTGCAGGTGTGTTCCTTTTATTATTCTTTATGGTAGTATGTTGATTCAGACTTCCAACATCACCTATTGACTACCATATAGAAGAAGAACATTTTTTTTCAATCTTGTCTACTTGAATCCTCTTGCCAATAAAGCATACAATCATTGGGACACACATGTATTTTTGTATAATTAAAACCAAGCCTATTAACAACTTTTATCATATCATAAAAATACTCGGGGATGTTTTCTTCATAAAATGAATCACACAATAATTCCAATATCATGGACATTGCCTTATTTGTAATTCCACATAGACATTTGATATGGTATAACTTCAACAGAAAAGAAAGTTATGAATATTTCAAACATCCACTATAAAACTATTGATTTCCATCGTCAACTAAACCATGACATGAATTTTCCTTAGTGAAGTTTTCTATTACATTAGTATCCAAAAAATCAAGAGGACGATCCAATGATATGTTTAAATCTTGATCTGGTTGTCTTATAGTCTCAAAAACACCACTTGTCACATTGATATTTTTAGCACACTCATCTGGTTGTTCTGATATGTTTTGATGCTAATGATGGGGTTTTTAAATGCCAAATTCATCATTTATAAGGTTTTTGATTTCATTTTCCATTTTTGATGAAGTTGGGAGCTCATTATGTGAATTGACATCAGTGTTCAACCTTTCTATAATGTTCGATTCTCTATTCCAAATCCAACACAAATATTGAGTAGGGAATTTCTTTAATATTAAATGTTCATAAACTTTATCTCTCTTCAACCATGTTTTAAATTTACATTTAGGACATGAAAATCTTATTCTACCTTCAACATATTGATCGAAAATTTCAAAATCTAAAAACTCCTCCAAACCCTTAGCATACTGAGGTGTATTTCTCAGTAATGTGATCTAGATTTTATCCATGTATATCACAATGTGCCTATACAATATTAAAGAAAATTAAAGACATAAATATTACTAAATAGGGGAATAGATTCATATATACTAGTCAAAAAAATATATAAATATGTTAAATAATGTTTTCCTATATAAATACATATGGTAAATAATGAACCCACCAACTAGAAAACTAAAGCATGCAAATTAAAAATATCCATAAAAGAATAGAGAGATAATTAAAAGAAAACCATGCTATAAAAAATGAACTATATACTACATGTCAGGAAATTAATACATCAATAGCAGACCATATACACCAGAAACCAAAATTCCAAAAGAAAAAACTAGGAAAAACCTTGAAGATGGTCCCAAGTCTAATCTTAGTCCCAAACTCCCTTGCTTTTTCCTTGTAATCCAATCATCAGGCATTGAGCCTTTCCCAAACCCAAGACTATAATCAAGTATCATCAAGTTGGGTACCAAGTTCCATGGTATCCTGAGAAAGGTGTGACTATAATTAAATAGGCCACCACCAATAATATCCCTAAATATAACTAGACTATAATAATGTACATGTATAAGTGGTACAAATAAAAAAATTAATAATTTAATTAAACAGTAGTAAATAAACACTAATACTCAGGCTCTATGATGACACCTAAAAAGATGATGAAAAAATCTCCCTATAAAATAAAATGTAATGAATATATGGATGAAATAAATTTCATTGATGATAATAATATTGCATGCATTATCGATTTCACTAATGATAAAAAATACATAGATGAAACCAATTAAATTGCTGAAACCAAGAGTATATATGATGAAAATGACACTAAAAACATTGACGCAATGGATGAAATCAAAGAAATAGATAGCACCAATTAAATGGATGACATGGATGAAATGGTTATGAAAAAAAATACTAACCATGTCGATGATTCCAAGAACAACAACAATTATAATGATTGTGGTGATGTAGTAAAAACCTTTGATGATAAAGACCCGAATTAACTGAAGAACTAAGGAAAAAATGATGTTGATGAAAAAAATAACAACCAAAATGACACTAAATACATATATCATACCATTGAAATTGATGAAATGGACCATACCAATGGAAATTATGAAATAAATAATTTCAATGATGCCAATGAAATTGAATACATCTATGAGACAAACAATATCTGTGACACCTATGAGATGAACCATACCGAATAAACTCTTGAAAAAAATAAAACATATGAAACCAATGACTCTAAAGAAATTGAGGATATAGATCAAAATGATGAAACTTATTACCATGAACATATAAACACACCCAAATATGATATTGAATGTGAAAACACTGATTACATAAATTATGTTGATGAATCTAATGAAACCATAAATTCTAGAAAAAACTAATTAAACCAATGATACTAGAGACACTGATGATATTGATGAGGTAGAAGAGTCCAATTACATCTCCATCACTTATGAACCCAATAACAATGATGACATGGGCTACATTCAGGAAACTAAGTACATTGATGATATAATGGATAATAACCAAAATAAAAATATAGTTTTACCTAATGAAACTTAATGAATAAATGACATGGGTGACACTAACAACCCTAATGAATCTTATAACATCAATGAAACTGATGATGTTGATGACTTAAATTACACTAACAATAATAATGAAACTAATGATATAGATGACCCAAAGTAATGATATAGTTTTACTGTGTCGAGGGATTTAGGGGGTCACTGGGGTCACGGGGGTTGTCAAGGTCGTAGGTTCCTAGGGATTTGAGGGGTTGTGGGGGTCGTAATGGGTGGAGAGGCATGTTGAGGGCTTCAGGGGGTCATCGGGGTCGCACGGGTCGCCGGGGTCCTAGGGTTTTGGAGGGTCACGGGGGTCAGGGGGAGAAGTGTCGTTGCTATAAAAAAACCACATTTTTGGTGGTTTATTAAAAACTATCACTAATTTATTTAAAAAAATTTAGCGGCGGTTTAATAAACTGCTGCTAAAAGACCACCGCTAAAGGATAATAATGTTGTAGTGATAACCAAGTCATAATCAGAGCGAACATGATCAAAATAAAAGTATTAATCCATTTAAAAATAAACTCTAATAGAGGTTTATGCATTATAAACAGGTGTGGAAGTGCTCTTAGACATCAAACTAGAACCAATTCTAATAATCTCTCTAATCATGGGAAAATCAAAATTCATGGGGTTTTTACTAGGTTGTTCAAAATGGGAGATAAAAAAAGAAAAATTATCCACTGAGGGATACTTCATGGAGTCCATAACATTAAATATCACAACTTCATATCCAAATTACATGGAAATTTTACCCTCATGTACATTTAGGATCATTTTTTTAGTTTTTAGGAATGAACTACCCAAGACAATGAGATCGCGAGAATTTAACTGATAATACTCCATGTTAGGCACATAAAAATCTACTAGAAATATCATATATCTTACCAGAACAAGTACATACTCAAGCCCTCTCGTTGAATATGCTATATATCTATTCTCCAACTACACCACTACTATCGTTGACTTCAACTCACCAAACTATAAAGAATATAATACAGAGTGAGACATCACATTTAGATAAGCACCTAAATCACATAAAGCATCATAAAAATATTACTCCCCTATGGTGCATGGTATGATGAATGTCCCGAGAAACTTGAAATTTGGTGGAATTTCTTAGGTTGGTGTAATGAATGTTGACACATTCCTTTAAATATTGATCCTCTCATTTCCCTAGATCCCTCTTCGATTGGTATAAAGTTCTTTTTAATAATTTAACATACCCTAGAATTTTCTTTATTACTTAAAGTAGAGAGATGTTGATCTCAACACGCTTAAATGTATCCAAAACCTCTTTTTTTTCATTTAATATTTAACAATATTCTTGGTTTGTACAACTCTATTTGTAAATGGAATGGGTTTAGGATGAACATCTGTAATTTTTTTCTAACCATTTTCTTTATCCTTGGGATTCTCATCAGTTGGTGTTGAATGGGGCTTCTCTAGAGTTGAGGTGAATCCTGATGGAATGATAGGTGCGTATGTATAAGTTTTTTACATCACACTTCTCAATGTAATGAAATTAACATTCCCCTTGGGATTTAGAGTAGGCTAGGAAGGTATATTTCTAGATTTATTACTTACTAGTTCATGGATGGTGGTGAAAATTTGGCTCATTTGCGTCCTTAACTCCCTCAAATCCAAACCTTGACTCTTCATATCATTATATTGATTAAAAATATTTTTTTTTCAAAATATAATTAGTATTAAAATCTAACTTTGGATGATAATTACCTTGTTGTTGAGTTGTTGATGCTTGAGCTTCAAATCTCCTTTGGGATTATTGGAAACCCTATTGGTAAGGAGAAGTTTTCTGGAAATTTTGTTGAAAAGATGGACTTTATTATTGTCCAGATCCATACCTCATGTCTGATTGATAATTCAACCCTTGGATGTATTTTTTAGCAAAGGAATCATACTTATTATGGGGATGTGGTTGTTGTTATTGTTTATATGGTCTCCCAGTGAATACTAATGTGCAATCCTCCATCTCTTATAGTTGGGGGAAATAGTTAGTTGGGTGGTCTATTTTAGTGCAAATGTCACAAGGACTTGTAGGAGTGGTTTGGGATGTCTTTTTATCCAAATAAATCTACCTCACTATAGTGGTAAATTCTTCTAACTTGGTATCAATTAAATGAATTTCAAGAGAATATGGACTTACCTGATGTAGTCCTCTAACATTTCATGTAACTTTATTGAAAAATTGTTAGGATTTTTGTGCCATCTTGTCAATAAATTCATGAGAAACTACTGGTGTTTTTCCACTAATCATAATCCATCCACATAATCCACCATTATCCTTTCCATAGGCATAAGGCCTTCATATAAGTATTGGATTAGAAGTTTCTCACTAATTTGATGATGCAGGAAACTTGCACACAACTTCTTGAATCACTCCCAGTAACCATACATTGACTCCCCTATGGATTTCTTGATTTCTAAGATTTATTTTTGAATGGAAGTGGTCCTTGATGCTAGAAAAAATTTCTACAATAAAAGACATTTTAAATCATTCCAATAAGTTACATCTTCAGGTTATAAATAATACATCCAGTCTTTTGCAGTTCCATTAAGTAAAAATGGGAATGCTATTAGTTTGATTTGATATTTAGATAAATTTATTTGTTTTAGGGTTGAGAAAACCACATTAAATTCTTTTATATGTTTATTGGGATCCTCTCCAGAGAGGATATGAAAATTTGGAAGTAGGTGTATCAATCTAGATTTTAATTCAAAGTCTAATTTAAGGTTTGGATATGCAATACAATTTAGTTCATAATTAATTTTAGGTGCAAACAGTTATAGAATGGTTCTATTAAGTTCATTTTTGTTATTTTAGACCATTTATTCTAGTTTTATGTTTGAATTAGAATTTATTCCAATTTCAATGTTACTATAATGGAGGAATTCTCCAACTAGTTGAATATTGAAACTTCCCATAGATTGTGACTATTGAATTTGTGCCCTAAGGATGCACTCAATCTTAGGGTCAAGATATAAGAGATCTTTGAGATTATTTAATTTCATAAATAAAATAAAAATTAAATGAATAAAATTAAAACATAATAAAATGATAAGAAGTTTGAGTTGATGGTCCGATAAAAATAAGAGAAAAGAAAAAAAAACAAAAAGTCGAAAAAGTGGAAAGTAGAAAGAAAGAGAAAAATAAAAAGAAAAGAATAAAATAAAAAATAAAAGAAATAACTATAATTGGTTGAAAAAAATTACTTTCCTCCCCCAAAACTATTCCAATTTGAAAGGCTCTATTGCGGGTTCTCTCAAATGATGTGTGATTTTTGGGTACTTATGTGCAGCAGAGTGGCTGACCAGGATCATCTTTCAAAGAGCTAGTAATTAAAACAACTTTTTAAAGGTATTATTAAAATAAAGATAAAATAAATAAAAAACATACAAATATGGGGGTGGGGGTGGGGGTGGGGTTATTTTATGTTTATAAAAGAAGAAGAAGAAGCATGATGGAAGAAGATTGTATTTTTTTGTCTTTGTTTTTGAAATGAGATTGACAAAATGCAATGAGAATATTTTTTTTAGAAAAATAATTTAAAGGAATAATAGATCTAAATATACCTATTCACTTACTTATTAATCATTAAAATTTAAATTAACACACACTTAATTAATATCCTCTAATTTTTTAATCCCCAAACCCTACAATAATTAACTTTACGACAAAGATGAAAAGAGTTAAACCCTAGGATAGCTTCATAACACGCAATCATAGCAACCTGATTTGATTTTCATTCTAAGTATAGATTATGGTAAGTGGTAAATTAGGAAATAAATACATTATATAAATAAAAATGAATTTATTTTAGGTATTATATTTTAACTCTACAAATTTATCCCATGTGGGTTTTTACTGATCAAGTTTACACTCTCACAATTTACACAAATCTTGACCTCATGTGTTTTTGTGTTAATTGTTCAATTTATTTCTTAATTTAATCTAATTTAAAAACCAAGTCCATGGATCATATTACATGAATTTAATTATCTCACTGATTCAAAAAAAATAAATGAAGAAGGTAAGAGGTAGATCAATTACTAAGAAAAAATACTCTTCCATGGGCAGTGTAGTCATCATAGAAACGTTTTGCATGTGCAAAGGTTTAGAAGGGGTATAATGAAATATAATTTCCAATATTTATTTCTATACCAAATATAATGATTATATAAGAATAAAATAAAATTAAATAGAATAATTTAAAGATAAAAAAATAAGTTTATTATAAGAACAAAAATATTACAACAAATAAAAGGGAAAAAGATCATTTTGGTGGAGATCCTATCTTTATAGATTCTCTCCTCAAATTGTGAATTTAAATGGTATGGAACCACTTATACTCTGCTCAAAATCTCCTAATTCAAGTTCCAACCCATAAAAATGATAAAAATACATATTTATAGTGTGGATAAGAGGCTAGATTACAAGTGGTTTCAAGTATGAATGGGGAAATACGACCAAATATTTTAGTCCAACTTGAACCACCTATTTGACCATTAAAAGGCATGAAACAAATGTCCTTAAATAAGTATTCTTTGTTATAAAATGGGTCCTCGATCTTCTCTCCAAATTTATTCCCAATACAATCCCATTTGAGGAAGTTATTTCCTAAATACTTAAGTGGTATCCAATTTGTCGATTCCAGGCCATCTTCGACTTAATGGACCATTTAGTCCAATCAAATTCAAGATTTAGCTCATATGTACTAAATCAAAGTTTGATCCCATTAAATTAGAAACATTTTTGAAAAATTTTAAGTTAAAATAATTCTATGAAAAATATTTATAGGTGAAATACTACAGTGAACTTTAAAGGAAAAAATTGGAATTTTCATAAATTTTTAAAATGAATGGTCTAATCCCAAATATTTCATAAATAAAAATATTTAGAATAATGTGAGGAAATTATATCAATTATTATCAATAAAATATTAAAAAAGTGTGTTTTATCATTAGTTTCATAATGCAGTCCTTATCAATTGAAACTGTCGTTTATTGACTGAATTGAAATGGATCTTTATTTGATTTCCAAATCATGAATTGATATTCTTGATAAATGCTTTCAAATGACATGGTGTGTGATGCAATATCATTGGAAATGGATTTTGAAATAAAGTGTTGATGTAACGACCCAAAATTTTATCAATTAAAATCCCCTTATTATAATTATGTCATATAGTATAAATCATATAAAATCACATAAATAAAAAAAAACAAAATTTACAAATTAAGAATGAATGAAATAAGAGGTATTTCTATAAGTTAAGGAACCTATACCAATGAAATAGTAACTTGAAATTTGGACTAAGAATATGACCTTTAGGAATAGTAAACCACTCAATAGAATAGTAACCCCACCCATGAAAGTATAAATAAAAATTAGGCATCTTATAAATGAAAATATGGTATAATTATATCACAGTATAATTAAATAAATGTTTTATAAATTATTAATTACGTGTTGATATTTTTATAAAACATAAGTGTTTTTTCTCAATTTTATAATTAATATATTGTTTTAAAAGAAAATATATTTCCATAAAATGTATTCATAAATTAATATTCTATTATATTATGATTATAAGATAATTTTATGAGACCTTATTTAAATTTTCAAAGTGTTACAAAATCAGTTATAATTTTAAAATTTGTATTTTCCAAGTAATTATGATTTTAATTAAAAATTAAATTTCTCATATTTAGAAAATTATTTTCATAAAATATAGTTCATTTTTGAATTATACACATTAAAAAATAGTTATGGTTAATTTTTTGTATTTTTCTAAAATACTTGAATTTTTAGTGAATAGTAAAATACGATAATTTTTAATAAAAGCTAAATACATGAATTATGGAGTCATAGATGATGTTTGGATGATGTAAGACCAAAATATAAAACTATACTTAATTATTTTATTATTTTTGGTGATAATGATCAAACTATTTATACTCTTGAGGTAAACTAATAAACTAATGAATAAAATAATGAGAAAACACCCCTCTCCTCCCCTATAAATACCACCCCTCACCACCTCTTCTCCTCACACCTCTCAAGCTTTTATATTTGTCAATTTTTTTCTCTAATATCTTTCCAAGACCCTTCCCCTCGTCCAGGAACCTTTTGTCTCAAAAAAAAAATACAAAAACAATCCCCCTAAGGAGGTTCTCAAGAAGAAGGATTCAAGAGGTAAAATCCTATTTCTTTTCTTTTAATTTCTTTTCAAGTTATTTTATTTTCTTATTATCTCCTTACATACCCTCATACAAATGGTATGATAAATACAATACATTATATATAATTTAATGTTATTATTCTAATTGAATAATCCATCATCACTTATTTCCACTCTTTTTTTGTACTAAAAATGAAAACATCATCTGTGATTTGTTAATTTATCACATTCAAGGATGAGAAAGTTTTAAATTTCCATTAACTAATTAAATAATACTCACAAAAACATTTTATGGTTAAAAAAAATTATAAAATATGTATTAAAAACTATATAATGTTCTGGAACCATTATATACACATTATTTTAATTAATAAAACAAAACTAGTTTGTGATGATTGAAAAACCTCTAAAATAATCTAAATTATTTTTAGTAACGTTTTATCTAATGATTCATCCTCACTACAAATAATCAAATGACTTATATAACCATTTAATATTATGTATTTTCATTAATAACATATAAATTCAATTCTGTATATCTATTCCCATTTTAAATGAACTTCCATACTTATATACAAGCAAACCGATCATGAAAACCAAGGAAACTAATGCTCCCAAATGATAAAATTTTATGTTATAACTCATTAAAAAGACTATAAATGAACTTAATAAAATTATAATAAATCAAATACATTTAAAATAAGTTCTAGAATTATTTATTAATGAATCTAACTTAATTATTCAGTACATTAAGTTCAACTACAGAACAATTTCAGTCAAAAGTTTGGGATTCTCTCTGAACATTCATTTTTTCATTTAGGTTACTCTTTCTCTATCTTTAATTCTTTATTATTATATAATTATTCTACATTATATATATATATATATATTCCAAAATATTGTATCCTAATCATATCATCCTTATTTTATGGGGAAATATATTGAAACTCTAGCCTTTTACACATATCATTACATGATTTTAAGCATAATTAAACATTAAATTACAAGCCGAGTATCATTAAGTATAGTTTCTCAGATATTAGGTACATAATTAAACATCATGATTCCTAAATAATAACATCATTTATTTAATCTTAATAAAGATCTCCTAACTTCCTTTGATCCCTTACATCTACATAGGATAACCTGGGGAAAAAATACATGAACAAAGGGATGATCTAGACATCCTAGTAAGGAAATAAACATTAAAATAAAGCTTAACACATGGGTTAGAAGGCATAAAATAATGATATAAAAAGTCATAGAACATGATTAAACATATGCAATCAAAACATATATAAAATGGGATCATATAATCATGGAATCATAGTATATTTACAAAATCATAAAACATGAATTTAGAATGAGTTAAGGATAATTGCATATAGAGGAGCGCGATTCAAGGCTAATCACCAAGACCGTTTCATATAGAGCATGAGTTAAGGCTAACCACCAAAACCATTGAACATAACATCTCTTAAGACTAAACATTACCCAATGAATTTGAGTTCTATATAGATACACCCATAATAAAATGTTCATTAATATGTGTTCCACATGAAGAATCATACATAAGGAATCAAATATAAACATAAGCGTTACCCATGGTAAGAATTGAGTATCATAATCATGTCAAAAGGAATAATATGAGTGAATATCATAATTGTGTCCATTAAATAAAGGATTTAAATCATACATGGACATTGATAAAGGAATATAGGCATATATCATGATAAGTGATGTCATACTGAAGTGAAAAGAGTGTTTAATAAACTTTAGAAATAAAAAATTTTAGTACGGCTTAAGGGAAAACTTTCAAGATTATTTAAAATGGAAAATAAATAACTATTTATGTAAAAATTTAATTGAAAAAAGGTATATTTTCATGATAAAATGAGTGATTTTAGAAAAATAATAGTGTCTTAAAATATATTATGCAGTATATTTTAGGATGGGTAAGAAATCAATAAGTTCCCTTGAATCGGGTTTTCTTATCGGGAAGAATTGAGAAGGGAACCATTTTAAAACACGTATTTTCTCATAAAATAAGGATTACATGACATGGATACAAGATTTTGTAACATATAAATAGAATATATAATAAGTACATAATAATGATGAAGAATTACATTGGGTTAAAGAGAGAGAAATAGTGACCCGAAGGAAAAATGGAGGTTCGGGTGGAATTCCTTACCTAATGTTTGAAACATTTTTGCACTTGATCTTAATGTCCTAAATAATAAAATTAAATCCATTAATTAATTAATTCATGAAATTTTATAAATTTATTTGATTTAGTATAATTTTATTAAGTTAATTTATGTCTCTTTTTATGGGTTGTGAGATTCAATTTCATTGTTCAGGAGTGTTAGTTTCTTTAGTTCTCATGATTGGTTTATTTATATAAATGAACAGATAATCATATAAGATGAGAATGGTTTTCCATAATTTAATTTATTAGTTATTAATGAAAATAAAATATATTAAATGATCATATAAGTCATTTGGGTAATTTGGGTTAGTATAAATCATTAGATAACATGTTAATGATAATTGTTTAGATTAATTTTAGCGGTTTTTTGATCGCAACAAACTAGATTTGTTCTATAATTTAATATCATATATGTATGATATTTACAGAACATTAAATAAGGTATAATACATATATTATAAAATGTTTCAACCATAAATTTTCTTCATGACCATCCTTGAAGATGGTAATGGAAATTGAAAACTTCGTCATCCTTGAATGCGATAAATTAACACATCACGAATGATGTTTTCATTTTTAGTATAAAAGGAAGGGGAAAGAGATATGATGATGAATTATTCAATAATAATAATAAAATTACATTATATGTAAGGTAATATATTTATCATACCATGTAGGTTAGGGGAAGTGAGTATAAAAAAAGGAAAGGAACTTGAAAAGAAATTAAAAGAAAAGGAATAGGGTTTTACCTCTCGATTCCTTCTTCTTGAGAACCTCTTTATGGGATTGGTTTTGGTATTTTGTTAATAAAAAAATATTTGGGACATGTGGAAGGGTCTTAAAATGATATTTGAGTATAATTTGTAAAAGGCTCAAATCTTGGGAGGTGTGAGGAGAAGAGGTGATGAGGGGTGATATTTATAGTGGAGAAAAGAGGTGTTTTCTCATTATTTAATTCATTAGTTTATTATTTTTCTCAAGAAAAGAAAAAATGTTGATTATTGAGTCTAAATATAGCAATTAAATCATGTGACTTAAAACCAATGGTTCTTACGTCATCCATGAATCAAGGAACAATGTATTTAACTTATAATGTATAAATACCATAAATTATTGTATTTCACTATTCAAAAAATTTGAAGTATTTTAGATAAATCCAAAAAATTCACACTAACCATTTTTTGATGTTCAGAATTCTAAAATGAAAAATTTATTTTTCTAAATATGAAAAATTTAATTTTTAATTAAAATCATAATTTTCATGAAAAGTAGAGATTTTAAAATTATAACTGATTTTATACACTTTGAAAAATTAACTAAGGTCTCATAGAATTATCTTATAATCATAAGACATAAAAATATTAATTTATGAATACATTTTTTTGAAAATAAAATGTCTTTTAGAATATTAAATTAATTATAAAATTGTAATTAAATATTTATTAATTACAAAAATACCAATACTTAATTAATAATTTTTTAAACATGTATTTACTTATACTATGATATAATTATATCATATTTTCACTTATAAGATGAATAAATTTTATTTATACTTTTATAGGTGAGGTTACTATTCCATTGTTCGGTTTATTATTCATAAAGGTCATATTATTATTCCTAAGGTCTGGTTATTATTTCATCAGTATACGTTCCTTAACCTCTAGAAATACCTCTTATTTCATTTATTCATAATTTATAAAGTTTTTATTGTGTTGAAAATGTGATTTTATGTGGTTTATACTATATGAAATAATTATAAGAATGGAATTTCCATTGAATGAATTCAGGGTCATCACATTCTTCCCCCTTATGAAATTTCATTCTCAAAATTTTATTTTACACACTAAGGTGAAAACAGGTGTGGGTAATTCTTCTTCATTGATTACTCTGGTTCCCATGTTGCATCTTCCTACTTATGGTTTTGCCAAAGTACTTTGACTTGGTGAGTGGTGTTGTTGTGTAGAAATTTATCTCAACGAACCAAGATCTTCAATAAATGCTCCTTGTAAGATAGATCATTATCCAAATGTACCACCTTTAAATTCAGTACATGTGAGGGATCTGGTATGTACTTCCTTAAAAGGGATACGTTGAATAAATCTTGTACTTGATACATGGATGGTGAAAGTGATAGTTGATAGGAAACAACTCTGACCTGATCAGGGATCTCGAAGGGGATAATGTACCTTGGACTCAGCTTTCTTTTATTCCCAAATCTCATGATACTCTTCCAAAGAGATATGCAGAGGAATACCATATCTTCAACATTAAACTTGAGGTCCCATAGATGATTTTTTGTATAGCTCTTTTGTCAACTTTGTGCTGCCTTGATTTGATGCTGAATGGTTTTAACCTTCTCCATCATTTCTTTGACCATTTCATGTCCTAGTAGCTTACATTCACCGACCTCATCCGATCATTCCCATGTTATACATATTTTCAAATAAATAGATTCATATGGAGCCATTTAGATAATCGAGTGGAAACTATTATTGTAAGAGAACTCAACCAGAGGAATATGTTGGTCCCATCCTCCTTTAAAGTACATAGAACATGCTCTCAACATGTATTCTAGTGTCTTAATAGTTCACTCAGATTGGCCATCATTTTGAGGATTATATGCCATACTAAAGTTCATCTCAGTGCTTAGATCATGTTGAATACTTTTTTAGAACTTGGAGGTGAATCTCAAATGGTAATTAGATATAATCAATAGTGGTAATCTATGAAAACTTACCACCTATTTGATATATATCCATTCATTTTTATCCAGTGAGAAGTAATCTTGAATTTCTATAAATTGAGATGTCTTTGTAATATGATCCATAATAACCTATATAAAATTATTCCCTATGGATTTCTTTAGAAGTACAATGGAAACATTTATGGTTATGTTTCCCATTTCCATGTTGGTATGGGTAATGGTTTCATCAAACCTTTAGAATTTTTCCTTTCAGCCTTCACTTTCAGACATACTAGACACTTTGATGTATATTTAGTAATCTTCTTCTTCATATTGTCCCACCAATAGTTCTTTCAGAGATCTTGATACATCTTTATGCTCCCTGAGTGAATAGAGAAGGTTGAGATATGTGTGTCATTCAGAATATAATTCTTTATCTCTAGATCATATGATACACATAATTGTGACCCAAATATCACGACTCATTCTTTAAACATTTAAAACTCTTAGGATTTTCCATTTATGATATCTTCCACCCTTTTTCTGAATTTCCACATCATTTCTTTGACCATCATTTATTTTCTCTAAGAGGTATGGTTGAGTAATAATTTGAGAAATGATTTATGATGTTACTCACTTAATGATTCCCATGACCATCCTTTGGAAGTCTAAGAAGGTTGGATCCTTCTAAATTCTCATCATTGATAAAGATACAAGATCCTTTCTACTTAGAGCATCTGCCACCTTATTTTCCCTACTAGGATGATAGTGTATTGAGAAGTCATAATCCTTGATGAGCTATAACCATCTTCACTAGTGAATAATAATCTACTTATGTATGAATATATATTTTAGACTCTTATGATTAGTACAAATCTCACTCTTATCACCATAGATATAATGCTACAATATTTTCTACGTGAAGATCACAATATCTAACTCTATATCATGTGTAGGATATTTTTTCTCATGAATTTTAAACTTCATTGATGTTTAGGCCACCACTTTATCATTTTTCATCAATACATAGCCTAAGACATTCTTTGAAGCATTAGTGTACACCAAAAATAGTTCTCCACTTGTCAGGTGTGTGAGTAATAGTGTAGTGATAAGCCTCCTTTTGAGATCCTTAAATATTTCCTCACATTATTGAGTCCAAAAAAACTTCACTCCCTTCCTTGTTAACTTGCTTATTAGGTTTTAAAATCATGATAATTTCTTCACAAATATTTGGTAATACCCAGCTAGGCCTAAGAAACTATGGATCTCCATTACAGATATTGGTCTAGGCCACTCTTCAATTGACTTTTTCTTGGAAGGGTCCACTGATATTCCTTTTCTAGCGATAACATGCCCTAATAATTTCCTCCATCCAGAAATCAAATTTACTATACTTTTCATATAGTTTATCCCATTGCAAAGTCTTTATCATAGTATTCAAATTCTCCTCATGTTCTTACTTTCTCTTAGAGTATATTAGAATATCAACAATAAAACTACCACAAATTTGTTGAGGTAATATCTAAAGACTCTTTTAATTAAGTCCATTAATATTTTTGGAGCATTATTGAGTCCTAAGGGAATCACTATGAACTCATAGTGTCCATAACTCATTTGAATGTAAGTCTTGGGAATATCTTCATTCCTCACTTTTAATTGATGACATCCTGACCAAAGGTCCACCTTAGAGAAATAAATGGCCCCACATAGAAAATCAAAAAAGTTATCTATCCATGGTAGGGGATAATTTTTCTTTATTGTAATTTTATTAAGTTCACGATAGCTAATGAAGAGGCGCATTGATCCATCCTTTTTCTTGACAAAGAGGATTAGTGCACCCCATGGTGAAGCACTTTGGTATATAAAACCCTTGTCCAGATTCTCTTATAACTTATTTTTAATTCTTTTAGATCAATGGTAGCCAATCTATAAGGTGTATTTGATATAGACAGAGATCTAGGGATAAGTTCAATTGATAACTCAACCTCTTGATTAGGTGGAAGACCAAACAATTCTTTAGGGAATACAACAATGTAATCCCTCATGATGGGAATGTCTTTGAGAATGATCATCTCCAATGTATCAATCATTTGAGCAAGATATACTTTCTTATAAGGAATTAATATCCACACTTTGAGCATGATCATCTCCTAGTTGTCGCAGGAAGCCATGTACTGGCCATTTAACGGCCGAGTACATGGCCGTGTGGGGTGACCTAGAGACCGCCTAAAGTGGGGCCCGATAAAGGTGTACACACACCATGTACTTTTAAAGGACACACCATGTAATTTTATTTTTAATTGATTAAATGGACTGATGTCACATCTAATTGGTAGAAAAACCTTCTTCTCTTCTTGTCTCGTCCAAGAGAAACTAAATCCAATGATTCTTCTCTAAGCCCCTAAACCGCTATCCATGATCCAAATCAACCACTGTCGATTGCATTGGAATCACCACAGTGAGTTCTTCCTTCTTCTATAGACTCTTCTATTGATCCCTCCTCTTTTGTGAGATATCGTTGGTTGAATTTTTTAGACATTTTTGTAGATCCACATCGTTTTAGGATGATTCAAGTGCCAACGCCGGAGTATATTGATCGTACTACATCGAGGTAGGTGGTTTATGCCATTCCGTAGTTAGTCTTTGAATTTTATGTGAAAATGTTCCCAATAACCTATATTGGGATATTGCATGATTAGGGATTTGAACCCTGTTTATGCCTACTATGATTTATTTCTTGAGTTAGGGATCTTGTTTGTGAATAGGGTTATTTTTCCATGCTTTAGAGGTATTTTCCCATATTAGTTTTGGTATTGACCGTTTGGTCTAGTTTTTCCTGTTAGGCTTCTGGCTTTCACTACCTAGTGTTGTTAGGATGGAGTAATATTATCTAACTTACTTGTGCCATGCCTTGTATCTATTTATCCAAGTAGTATATTGTGTTTTAATTTGGCTGTAGAATATTTTTTGTGCATGATGGACTTGAATAGGGCTGTGAGAACTTGGTGTAGTTAGACCATAGGGGAAATGGATGCTGAGGGCTTTCCCAGAGTGTTTGTTATAATTTTAATGTTGCGATACTATAGGGGGGATGGATGTTTGTGCTCCGTCAGAGTGTTTGTAGTTCCATGTTGTGACACCATAGGGGTAATTAGACGTTGAGTGCTTCCTCAGATTGTCTATAATTACCATTGTGAGACCACATGGGGAATTGATGGTGAGTGCTTCCTCAGAGAGTCTTTTTTTAAGTTGAACTAGAGGGGTTAGACTGTGAGTACTTCCCAGAGGGTTTCTTGTGATTATTTGATTTATTATATTAATAAATGCAAATTATTGGAATTGAAATTGTAGGAATGTTTACTTATTAGTACTTAATTTTTTATTACTTCATTTTTCTTATTTCCTGATATATATATTCATTGACTGTTAGGCATAGATCTTTGGGTGGTTACCTACTTACCTTCTACATTAGTTACTTGATTGCTATGGAGATGGGGAGCATGGGACTAAGCTGAGGCTTGCGATGCTGAAGAGTTGTTTACTTGTTTTCCTTTGCACTTTGGTTTAGTACTGTATTCCAACATTGTGACTTTTTTTGATGCTTTACTAGATACTTGTGAGATGAATCATTATTGATATATATATATATATATGCTGTAGTTGTTTATTTACTCAGTCTTCCACTGTTTACTATTGTATGGTATTATTATTGCTTCTGCTACTATTATCTGTTTCTTTCCGCTACATTACTCTACCAATGAGGGAATATTTTCCCCACTATCACACCCAAAGACCTCTCTACTAGTCAGAAACCCCTGGAATTTTGGGATATGCGCTTGAAGCCATGTGACCAATCGGGAATGAGACACCTCTGGGCGGCACCTGGAACTAGGATGTTTCAAAGTTGCATCAAATGGATTCTTTTATTATTGACTTACTGCTTGGAGCATATAGAAAGAGATATGAAGGAATAAGTAGATGGTAATAACCTGTTCCCAAGAGTAGCTAACTCATATACAGGGAAAATCCAATTTACCTCATATATTGCAATTTTCTTTGTTTTTCAATTGTCATAGTTGATTTAATTTCACTGTTGGGTGATTCACATGTATTGTTTTATTATTTTTGATGTTATTCAGGTTATATTTCCATTACAACCTGATGAGATAAGGGTATTCCATCTCATGCATCATATAGGCACCTTCTAGTGATCACATGTCATGCATTATTTCTATGCCATTTAGGGTGTATTACAGATTGTATGTTGTTTTGATAGATTTTGTGCTAGATATACATGTTGTTGTGATAAATGCCTTGATATAATACCTACTATTTGATAGGGTATTCAATTGTGTGAGGTTTCATTGGAATGAAGGCCAAACTTTGGTTCTTGAGGTGTTATGGGCCCTCATGGATCGGAATTTGGTGGATCATTGTACTATTATGTCTTGTGATATACATGAATAAGATTTCAAGATTTGATTCGCCGGAAGTATGGGCTCCTACAGATCATAATTTTTCATTTTAATACTTGTTGAGTGTTTTTATGGGTTCTAGAGTAGTTTCTAAGGAAAACTGTCTGGAAAAACCCAGAATAAATGAGATGTATTGATGAATACATGCCATGTATCCTTTTGTTCAGGAAGGAACAACTTTTCTTAAGTACATTCCGTGTACTCTATGTACATGCCGTGTAATCCTTAACCGTGTGAAAGGCTGTGTGGGCAGAGACACAAGGTTGGAAAATCTTTTGTGACACACGCCATGTACCAGATGTACACGCTGTGTTGTAAGAGTTGTGTATCCATCAGTGTGACCAAAAACACGAATGGATAAAACTCAGATAATACACATCGTGTCCAGATCGAACACGCTGTGTATAGTAAACCGTGTAATTGGCTATGTGACTAACAACACAGGTCGGTGAAATCCTTCTAGTACACACCGTGTCTGGCGCAAAGACACTACCTAGTCTCTCATGTAGAAGAAATCAGGCAGGGGAAAATGATTCAAGTACACGCCATGTGTATGGGGTGTTACACAACCATGGTTGGTAGGAGTACACACTCATGTGAAGGCTTAAAGGAACACACTGTGTAGGGGTCATACATGCTGTGTATCCCTATTTTGAAAAACTTGAATTCTTTCTTTATCTTATTAATTTCTTTCCCTTCTAAGTTTCAGTCCTTGATAATCTTGAACTAGGGTGTTCGCTTGACCTTGTAGAGTCATGCTGCTGCAACGTCCTCCGCCTGTACACCAGATTCAGGGTAGTGATAGAAAATTGTACATGGCTGATCAAGGACTACCAGCAGATCCTCCAGTCATTCCTATATTTTCAGCAAATGTTATTCCAGATATAGGTGTCAATGCACAGTTCTGAGAGGGCTACATGAGGTTTATGCAGACCTTCAGGGGAGTACCACATCCTTCCCCGTCAATGGAAGAGTTGATGCAGGTCTTTCAGTAGTAGCATCCTCCCACCTTCTCAGGGGATGGAGGACCTCAGGTTGCAGAGTCATGGTTAGAATCCATGTTGTCTATCTTCGATAATTTGGAGACCCCTCCATATAGAAGGGTGAAACTTTCTATGTACATGCTTCAAGATTCCACCAAGAGATGATGGGATGTGATCTCATAGGTTGGATTCTAGTAGGTTATGGCTTGGAATGAGTTCCAGCGTTCCTTTTATGATTACTTCTACCTGGATACTTTGAGGGACGATCGAGCTTGAGAGTTCATGAGTCTGGAATAGGGTTGTCTCTTGGTCATGGAGTATTTTTCTCACTTCATAGAGCTGTAATTCTTTACAACCATCCTAGTAGGTGATGAGTTATTTCTGGAATGGAAGTTTGAGGATAGTCTTAGGCATGACACTTGATCTTAGGTGAACATATTCAAGTTTAATTACATCACCTCTTAGTCAACCAAGCGCTAATCACAGAGTGAAATATGAAGGATTCTAGGGTTGTGAGCCAGGGAAGATCAACATCCAGAGTTGTTACCCCTCTGACTGACCGCAAGAAACACTGTAGGGAGTCTATGTGTAGAGATCTGAGGAAGCGGGATACTTATTCTGGTAGACAAGTAGTGTGATACCAGTATGAGAAGAGCGAGAATACGAGGCCACATTTTCCGAGAGACCCAGTGGAGTGACAATATTGCTGCAAGATGGGTCATCTTCAGAATTTCTGTCAGATTTTATCACTAGTAGCTAGTGATAGGGGTTCTGTTTTGACTCCTCATACCAGAGTAGGACCACCAGTCCAACATTAGACTAGGGGCTGGAGTTCTTTAGGCTGTTCAGGACGAGGTGGAGGTTGTGGCTGTGGTAGTCAGTCACCAAGATTTCAGTAACAATAGGGTGGATCAGCTTAGGGTGGTCATATAGGGTCATAGGTATATGGTATAGGCTAGACCTTTGCAGTAGAGCAGACCCAACAGGAGCAGGATCTCAGACCCTATATAGTTGTAGGTACGATTCTAGTTGCCTCAGTTTTAGCTTATGCACTTTTTGATATAGGGGATTCCTATAGTTTTATATCTGTTATTATTGTGGAGAGACTTGGGATCTACATCTTCAATTTTGTGGATATATTGACACTTGAAACTCCATTGAGGACAAGAATGACTAGTGTACGTTAGTTCAAGGAGTTCCCTCTTGAGGTTGGTGGGTGTCACTTCTTATGGGACCTCTATGTCTTAGAGATGATGAGATATGATTTCATTATCAGAATGGACTAGTTAGTTCCCTTCTAGGCAGTTGTCGATTTCTATTGCCGTAGGGTGAGTTTCACATCACCAGAGGGTGGTTTATTCCTACATAAGGGAGAATGGGATGTCCAGGAAAGAAGAGCAGGACCTGAGCATCATGGTTTGGGAGGAGTTATAGCCTATATTTCTAGTATGTATCTGGATGACCAAGGGACTTCACAAATTGACTTTCCTTAATGGTGGATCATTTCAAGGATGTCTTTCTAGGGGACTTTTCAAGTTTACCTTTAGAGTGATAGGTAGAATTTTCTATTGAGCTTGTGCCAGGTGCAGAACCAATGTCCATTCCTCCTTATAGGATGGCTACACTAGAGATACAAAAGATTAAGAAGCAGTTAGAGGAGTTATATATAAAGGGTTTCATCAGACCCATTACTTCTCCTTGGGGTTCACCTATCCTATTTGTAAATAAGGTATACAATACCCTTATAATTTTCATAGATTATCAAAAGTTGAACCAATTGATAGTCAAGAACCGATATCCCTTGCCAAGGATTGATGATCTCTTTGATCATATTCGAGGATCCTAGGTGTTCTCAATGATTGACTTGAGATTCAATTATCATCAGTTGCATGTTAGACCATCAGATATACCTCATACAACCTTTCAGAGAAGGTATGGTCTATACGAGTATGTGGTTATGCCTTTTGGCCTCACAAACGCGCCTACAGTTTTCCTGATACTGATGAATCAAGTTTTCCATCCATACTTTTATTATTTTGTGGTAGTCTTCATGGAGGATATCTTGGTGTACTCTCACACTAGACAAAACCATGCTACCCATCTTGAGATCTTTATGAGTACACTAAGAGGGCATCAGTTATATGAAAAGATCTCAAAATGCCACTTTTGGATGAACCATATTCAATTCTTGGGTCATGTCATCTCAGAGATAGGAGTATCAGTAGACCCAGAGAAGATGAGAGTAGTATTATACTGGGAGAATATGAAGAACATATTTGAGGTACGAAGTTTTCTAGGGCTGGATGGTTACTACAAACATTTCATAATGGAATTTTCATTCTTAACAACGCCACTGAAGAGACAGACTAAGAAGGGTGTGAAGTACTTGTGGTCAGATTCTTGTGAGTCAACCTTTCAGGAGCTGAAAGGGAGGTTGACTTCAGCACCGATACTAGTTTTTATAGAGCTGGGCAAGAGTTATGAAGTTTATTGTAATGAATTAGGTATCGGTCTGGGAGCTGAGATTATGCACGGATAATGATTCATTGTGTTTGGGTCTTGGCAGTTGAGGCCAAATGAGAGAAATTACTCAATGCATGATCTCGAGTTGGATGCAGTTGTTCAATATTTATGCTATTAGAGTCATTATCTGTTAGGAGAGAATTTTGTGGTTTTCATCAACCACAAAAGTCTCAAGTTTATCTTCACTCAGCATGAACTGAATTTGAGATAGTGAAGGTGGGTTGAGTACCTTCAGTCCTTTGATTTTGAGCCTGCCTATATGCCTGGGAAAGGCAATGTAGTGGCTGATGCATTGAGTAGGAGGATGCAGATACATGTAGTTCAGGAGGCTAGCAGTGAGTGGTTGTTTATGGTTCTATTGACTGAAATGCATTTAGAGGTTCACAATAGACAGAGGAAGACGTTTCTTTCTTTTGTAACTATTACCTATACTCTACTTGACTGAGTGAAAATGAGGCATCTATCAGATTCGGAAGGCCTAGTAATATGGGAGAGTGTTTCAGGAGAGGAACCTATTTCTGGATGGACCATAGGTGAGGATGATATCTTGCACCTTCATGGATGCATATGGGTGTCTTCAGACATACGTGAGGAGCTGATGCAGGACTTTCATTCTTCATTTTGGGTATTTCATCCTAGTGTGAGCAAGATGTATCGAGATATACACTATCAGTATTATTGGCTACGTATGAATAGATATGTTTCTAGTTTTGTGATGAGATGTTCTACTTTTCAACAGGTGAAGGAAGAGCATCAATGACCAGAAGGGATTTTACAGGAGTTACCCATTCCTGAGTGGAAGTGGAATAATGTCACAATGGATTTCGTGACAGGTTTTCCAAGGTCGCCTCGATGGAATGATACTGTTTGGGTTGTCTATGACAAACTCACGAAGGTTGCTCACTTCTTACTGATCAAGGAGGCCTTTAGTTTTGATGAGCTAGGAAGGTTTTACATTTGATAGATTGTACCTTTACATGGAGTTTCACAATCCATTGTTTTAGGCAGGGATGCCTGGTTTACTTCTCAGGTCCGATAGGGACTACATAGGGATTTGGAAACACATGTACTTCCGAGTAAAGCTTACCATCCCCAGACTGATGGCCTATCCAAGCATACGATTCAGGTGTTGGTGGACATGTTATGAGCATGCATCCCCAATTTTGGAGGTTCTTGGGAGAAGCACATAACTCTGGTGGAGTTTGTCTAAAATAATAGTTTTCAAGAAACTATTCAGATGGTAAATTTTGAGTCTTTGTATGGTAGACCATTCCGATCACACCTATGTTGGTTGGAAGCATAAGATTCAACTATGTTGGGACCTCATCTTGTCCAGGAGACCATGAAGTAGATATAGCTGATTCAGAAAAGGATGGATACTGGACAATCACGATAGAAGTCTTATGCTGATCGACGGAGATAAACTCTGGAGTTTGAGTTTGGAGATCAGGTTTTTCTATGTGTCACATTGAAGTTGGGACACAAGAGGATTAGGAGATAGGGTAATATTTCACTAAGATACGTCGGGCCATTTGAGGTTTTGGAGAGAGTTGGGCCAGTTGCCTATAGGTTGCAGTTACCTCAAAGGTACCGAGCTATGCAAAATGACTTCCAAGTTTCTCAGCTTTGACATTACTTTTCAAACCCATCTCATAATTTTCAACCTGAGGAGGTTGAGTTATATGTGGACGCCTCGTTTGAGGAGCATCCTATCCAGATTTTTGATCGAACCTCAAAGGTTCTCCATGGCCGGTCTATTCATCTGGTACATGTGTTATGGTAGCACGGGCAAGTATAGGATGAGACATGGGAGAGGGAGACCGATGTGCGATCATAGTGGATGGATCTTTTCAAGGATTTTTCTTCTACGCCACCTTGCTAGGAAAATTTGGGGATAAATTTCTTTAAGGGGGAAGTTTTTAAGAACCCAGACCTTCTTTTCAGGTATGGGTTTTCTTTTATGGTGTTTTTGAGGAAAAGAGGAGAGTCTGGTAACTTAAAGAGTACACACCATGTACTTAGGAGTACACACTGTGTACCTAGTTGCTGCGGGTAGCCATGTACTAGCCATGTAATGGCAGAGTACATGACTGTGTGGGGTGACATGGAGACCGCCTAAACCAGGGCCCGGTAAAGGAATACACACGCCATTTTATTTTAAAGGACACACTATGTACTTTTCTTTTTAAATGATTAAATAGACTGAGGTCCTGTCTAATTGGAAGAAACACCTTTTTCTTGGCTCATCTCATCCAGGAGCGACCTAAGTCGATGATTCTTCTCTGAGCCCCCAAATCGTTGTTTGTGATCCAAATCAACCACTATTGATTGCATTGGAATCGCCACGATGAGTTCTTACATATTCTAGAGCCTCTTCTCTTGATCCCTCCTCTTTCATGAGATGTCCTTGGATGAAAGTTTTATATTTTTTGTAGATCTACATCGTTCTAGGCCAATTCAAAGGCCAACTCCAGAGTATATATATCGTACATTGTTGTAGTAGGTGGTTTGTGCCTTTCCGTATTTAGTCTTTGTATTTTTTGTGAAAATATGCCCAATACCCTAGATTGTGGAATTACCTGCTTAGGGATTTTAACCCTGTTGATGTCTGCTATGCTGGTTTTCTTGAGTTAGGGATCTTGTTTGTGAATAGGGTTATTTTTCCATACTTTGGAGGTGTTTTCCCATATTGGTTTTAGTATTGACTGTTTGGTCTAGTTTTTCCTATTAGGCTACTTGATTTCCATGCTTAGTGCTGTTAGGATGGAGTGATGTTATCCTAATTACTTATTCCATGACTTTTACCTGTTTAGCCAATTAGTATATTATGTTTTACTTTTTCTATGAAATATCGTTTGTGCACGATGGGCTTACATAGGGATGTGGGAACTTGGTGTAGTTAGACCATAGGGGAAATTGATGCTGAGGGATTTCCTAGAGTGTCTATTATAATTTTTACATTACGAGACCATAGGGGATATGAATGTGTGTACTCCCTCAGAGAGTTTGTAGTTCCATGTTGTGAGACCACAGGGGGAATTGGAAATTGTGTGATTCCTTATAGTATCTATAGTTACCGTTGTGAGACCACAATGAGAATTGACGATGAGTGCTTCCTCAAAGAGTCTTTGTTTAAGATGAACCATAGGGTTTAGACTGTGAGTACTTCCTAGAGGGTTGCTTATGATTGTTTGATTGATTATGATGATAAATGTAAATGAATGTAATTTAAATTATAATATTGTTTAATTTTTAGTACTTCCTTGTTTATTGATTCATTTTTCTTATTGACTACCATATATATTAACTAACTGTTTGACAAAGATCTTTGGGTGGTTGCCTATCGGGATTCGTATCACACCCTGTTTGGGTCATCCTTTTGGGTCCAAAAAGATTATATTGTTTTAGGTATAGATAAGGGAAAGAACCCTTCTACTTTAGGTACTTGATTTCTATGGAGCTAGGCAACATGGGACCAAGATCGAGGCTTGTGATGGTGAAGAGTTTTTTACTTGTTTTCATTTGTACTTTGGTTTAGTACTATATTCTAGTATTGTGACTTGTATGGTTACTTTCCTAGATACTTGTGACATGCATCATTATTGATATATATATATATATATATATATATATATATATGCTGCAATTTTTTATTTACAAAGTTTTTCACTGTTTACTGATGTATGATATTATTATTGCTTCTGCTACTGTTATCTATTTCTTTTTGGTGAATTACTCTACCAATGAGAGTATAGTTTCCCCACTATCACACCCAAGAACCTCGCTGCTAGTTGGTAGCCTCTGGAATTTGGGGAAATGCACTTGAGTCCATGTGACCAACCGGGCCATGAACGACGTCTTCCTATCGGTTGCAATTACCATAGAGGTACCGGGCCATGATCAACGTCTTCCATGTATCTCAGCTGCGCTGTTATCACTTAGACCAGTCTCACGTTTTTCAGACTGAGGAGGTTTAACTTCAGGTTGATGCATCCTTTGAGGAGCATCCGATTCGTATTGTTGATAAGAGCACAGAGGTTCTCTGAGGCTGGTCAGTTCCTCTCGTACGGGTGCTGTGGTAGCATGGCTGAGTGCAGGACGAGACCTGGGAGCGGGAGACCGACGTACGTGCCTAGTGGCCAGATTTGTTCTCAGCTTTATCTTCACCACCCTTGGAAGTGAAATTCGGGGAAGAATTGATTTAAGGGGGGAATTTTGTAAGAACCTGGTATTTATTCTTGAGGCATGGGTTTCTTCTTTTCCCTTTTCCTTAAGAGTTTTTGAAAAAATAAGGAAAATGGGGTAAAATCCCAATTTTTTTGGGTACACTCTATGTACATTTCCACACGCCGTGTATTTAAGCCGTGTGGGATAAGTACACAGGGCGTGTAGGCCCGTCGATGATAAAGGGTGTAAAAACTGACTACACACTGTGTACTTGGTATTTACACGCCGTGTAATTAGTCGGTAGATGAACAATAAGGCGGTGGGAGTAGCCGCCAGCAGAATGGTTATACAAGCCGTGTAATCAATAATACACGCCATGTAACCAAGTCGACTGATGAACATTGATGCGGTGGAAAGTGGCCGCTAAAGGAACAATTAAAAAAATGGAAAGTACACGCCCTGTACTTGAGAGTACACGCCGTGTAGTTGTGTTTTTTTGTTATGAAATGACAGTAGCCTCCTCTTTCAATAGAGGAATCTTATAATGCTGAGAAGCTGTGGGAGAGATGACCTAACCTTTGAAGAGTTCTCGACCGAACACTGGGACTCCGATTCCTTCACCGAAGATCACGTTTGAGCCGCATAGGTAAGACCTTCCCTCTCCTTGTGTGTTTCTTTCCAATTATTTCTTGAGGGGAAGTTATTTGAGTTTGATTGGGTGAATGTTTATCCCAGATCTACGTCGTTCAGGGATGATCCAGGAGGCATCGTTCACATATATCGATCAGTGAAGATCAAGGTAGGTGGTCTGGTGTTTAATTCCAACTATTGAGTGTTTTTGTGTACCGTTGTGCTACACGCCCATGTTTGGGGTGTTGTGTGGATGAGGCCTTGACTGATAAAATGACCAGAATTGCATAGGTAATTTAATTATTATGTATAAACTATTGTTTAGTATCGCTGATTTGATCTGGGGCCACCCCGTGGGTGCGTTCCCTTGTTTAGCCATTTGTCCAGGATACCTATGGGTATGCCGTGGTTATAACATGATTTGAGTTTTCTTGAGAGAAAAGGTGTATAAATTTCTTTCTTATGTGTTGGTATTGTCCCGGTTACTTGTTTATCCTAAGGGTAGTGTTTTCTATGCCTGAGGGCAATGTTTTGTTTAGCCTGAGGGAAACATTTCTTATATCTATGGACAGTACCTTCCATGCCTACAAGCAATATCTTGTATGCCTATGGGCACTATTCGTTATGCCTGTGGGAAGTCACCTATGGGTTTCAATTCTGGTTACCTGAGGGTAAGTATTTTCATGTCCGAGGACAATGTTTACTTGAATATTAACTGTGGTGATTTCATATGTTGTACATCCCAAGCTAAAGCACAGGCTTGTATTTGATAATTAATTATTAAAATGGCAATGGAACTGGTAGAGACAGTTACTTTTTAGTACTTCCTAGTTTACTGCATTTTATTATTTCACACTATTGTTGCACATTTTCACTGTCAGTTGGGCACGGGCCTTTGGTGTTTGCCTACTGGGATTTATTTCTCACACCCTGTTTGGGTCATGTCTTGGGCCCAAATAGATTATATTGCTACAGGTGTTGATAAGGTCAAGGGACCCTATACAGGTACTTGATTGTTTCAGAGGAGAAGGAGAGGATGAGACTGAGATTAGGCTTGTAATGCTGCTGAGTTCCTGCTACAATACTTTGTTTTTTCTTTGCTGTACTTGTACCTTATACTGTATTGTTATAGATTACAGTGTAACATGTTCTGGCTTCTTTATTAGAATTAGTGACATGTTGCATTATCACATATATATGATTGCTGGTTATATTTTACTTCAGTTTTCCATTTCTGGTTTATGTTTTCTACTACTTCCGCTTTTGGGTATGTTTATATTTTTCGGCTGTGCTACACTTTGAAAAATGAGGGCATAGTTTTCCCTCTATCAGACCTAGGCCCTTGCTGCTAGTCGGAAGCCTCTGGGGTTTGGGGAAATGCGCTTGAGGTCATGTGACCAACCAGGTTTGGGGCATCCATTGTGTGGATTTTGGAACCAGGACGTTACAACCTCCCAAATAATGACCTTATTATTTCTAAAGGATGATAGACCCCTTTCTCTCTCATTAAGCCCTCCCATGTACACCCGTTACCATGCTGAAATTTCATAAGCATCCTCTATTTTCTCATTTTCAACCTTATTTATTATTGTATACCTTATTTTTCTAATTCTATACGTGTGGACATGTCCTTCCATGTCCCTATTATTGTACACTTCATGTAAAGGCCCATTTATCTCTCATCAACCCATTTTTTGAATTTTTAAGTGACACCATTATGTTGCAGAATTTTCACTATAATTTTCTATATCAAACCAATTGTGTAGTGAATACCATACACATTTACTATCAAGGATGTTCAATTTTATGCACATATATCATTTTATTAGGGAATTACATTTATTTATTTCACACTCCTTAATCATGGAATAAATTATTATGATGAATGAATCCATGTTTTATGATCTATGTGCACACTTAATCATGAGAATAAAATGAAAGTGATGGGTGCGCCTAGAATTATATAGTGCTCCAATGCATTGGGTAATGTTTATAATCATGATATTTCATGTTGGGATAACGGTATAACTGATTCCTTTATTGTAAATTTTCCACCCTGAATCCTTGGCGGTTTAACCTTGACCTATGTTTAGGATTCAATGTTTTAAGTTGTTGCCACATTTCCCATGTTATGATTATCATGCTATATCATGTATTATTATTAATGTTATTTTATGAATCATTGATATGACTTGTCTAAAATATATTATTATCTCCATGTTATGTTATTTTTATTCCCTTACTGGTCTTTATGTCTCATCCCTTTCTTATCTAGTTCCCCAGGTTATCCAATGCGGTTTTAAGTTCAAGCATGTTAAAGAAGTTTTCAATAAAGATGTTGTAATTCATGTTTAAAGTGGTAATGTGATGTACCTAATTCCCAAAAAAACTATACTTATCAATATTTTGGGTTGTATTAAGTGTAATTTTATGTAATTAAATCGTGTATTAATTTTTAATAAAGAGAAGGTTTGTTATAAAATATCTTTTTGAAGTAATTGATATAAGGGTAGAGCGATCTTACTGAAATCTTGGATAAAGTATTGATAAAATCCTACATTCCCCAGGAATAATCTAACATTTCACACACATGAAGGATATGGAAAGTATGAAATAATATCTACCTTAGATCTATGAACCTCTATTCCATGTTTTGACACTACATGATTTAATACAATGGCATACTTTACCATGGAATGGCACTTTTCAAAGTTCAAGACCATATTCTTCTCAATACAATGATTCAAAAACTTTCCCAAACTAAAGATAAATTCATCAAATGAAGACCTATACACTGTAAAATCATCCATAAATACCTCCATGAAAGTCTTAGTGAAATCTAAAAAAATACACACCATGAATCTCTAGAAGGTACCTGGGGATTACATAGTCCAAATGGAATCATTTGGTAGGAAAATTTACCAAATAGACAAGTGAATGTTGTTTTATCTTGATCCTCCAGAGCTATAAGAACCTAAAAATATCCAAAAAATCCATCCAATAAATAATAATGTGTCTTCCCAGCTAGTCTCTCAAGCATCCAATCAATAAATGGGAGGGGGAAATGGTTCTTTTGAGTGGATTGATTTAGTTTTTTATAATCAATACACAAACGCCAACTATTTTGTACCATCTTCAGAACTAAATCACCTCTATCATTTATAAAAATAGTAAAAACACTTTTCTTAGGTACAAAGTAAATAGGACTTACCCACTGGGAATCTGAAATGGGATAAATGATACCTACCTTGAGAAAATTTTCAACTTCTTTTTAAACAACTTCTAGAAGAGTTAGATTCAGTCTCCTTTGTGGCTACCTAACCAATTTATCCCCATAATCTAAATGAATCCTATATATACAAATGGAGGGGATAATAATATATATGTTATCCAAGGTTCACCTAATTCCCCTAATGTTTTCCCTCAAAATATTCAAAAGTTTTTCTTCATGTTTAAAAGGGAGATTGTTAGAAATGATAACAGGTAATCTCTCACCACTTAACAAGTATGCGTATTTGATATTTGGTGTAAATGGATTAAGTTACAATGTAGGGGGGTGATGTATGGATGAAGACATTGAAGGAACTGAATTATGTGCATAATTAACATTAGTACCAGAATAGAAATCATTAAAATCAGAGAATAATGCATCAAATCCGTCAACATACTCAACACACTATAGGAAAATCACCACATAGTGGCAGTTTTTTTGGATATGGCAGCGGTTTAAACTGCCACAATATGCTACTGTGGTGATTTCAAAAAACCGCCACTAAATTGTGTGTCTGCATACAATACACGATAGTTTCTTCAATTTAGATCTGGTTTATGGTAACTATCACCGTGACCAAATTTTGCGATTTTTTTTGTTTTAAAATTGGTTTTCCCGACAGAAAATGATTTTTTTCCACAACGGTTTAAACCACCGCTAAAAAATAATTTCATTTTCTCCAGGAAAACCATCGCTAAAACCAAGATAACTACCGCAAAATGATAAAAAAAGATGAAAACCGTGTAGCATCAGGCAGTTTTAACCGCCAACAATAGTAAAATACCAATTATAGATGAAGTTTTAATAGCCGCTAAATATTATCCATTTTCTTAGCAACGCTTTAAACCACTACTAAAGATATAATTTCAAAAAAACACAGCTGATTTTGCAGCCCCAGTACGAGTGCCCTGAAAAAAACCATTCCAATTTCACATGCAAATACATCCTACATCCAAAATAATAAAATCAAACCAACATTTTCATATGAAAAATCACTTTCAAATCCACACACACTTGTCTAAGTATTACTCATTTCATGGTGTAATAATCTTTCCATCGAGCCCATCCATGTGTTCCCCCTTAGGAACCAGTGTTAGTCATATGAAGCTAAGTATCTTGAATAGTATGATCATACATTATATAACATGTATCACCCCTAATGTACAAAGTATCAAAAACATATGATCCCATCCTTAGTATTATGTAAATATGAAAAAAGTGTCTTTCAAGGTGTAACTAATACATTGATTTTCCTTAAGTTTTAAATACTAATGATGCCATGTGTAGATCCATGGCATCTTATAAATCAAGTGAATTTAATAAGGTTCACACCCATAATCCATTTCAATTATAAATTCATAAGGGACATGAAGTATTCAATCCATAACTCATACCATTTCATTTAATTAATTAGGTAATACATTCCATAATTAAAGGTTTCTTATAATTGAATAAAAGTAATAGGTCCATGTGGACTACGCATGGTAGTTAACACCATACATGAAAATGTATATGGTAGGACATGCTTGCATGCATTCCATATGAGAACATATAGTCCAATCAATAAAACTTAGTCCCTAATCACCTAAACGAGGGGTTGGTCACTAAGGAATACATAGGGGTTGTCACGTACTCCCATAATTCATTTGAACCTCACTTTGATAGTTTAGAAAACAATACACTTAAAAAGAAAGTTTTATTAGAAAAAAACTAATTATATTAAGTCATTACAGGATTACACCGTTATGTGCAGTCCAAATTTGAGGTTCATGGTACTTAACATGGACAATTTAATAAACAAGGGATACTAATCCTAATGAACTATCTTCAACAAATTAAACAACAAATTCACAAGTCGCCGCAGGGAAGTCTTGCCAGAAATCATAGTGACACAATTTATAAAACCTAAAGATATGGAAATGCTACAGACCACCTATCAAATACCATGGATGATAGAAATGACCAATATAAAGGCATGTTTCTATCCATATCGAGAGAAATTCTAGAAACAAATGAATTCCCTGATAATATGGTGAATTTAGTTGCACCAAAATAATGCATCTAGAGAGGAGGTAAATGTAGAAAGAAGGAAGAAAGATTCCTAGACTCACTGAGTGATATAAAACTCACTTGAAAAAGGTTGAATTAAACACCAGATAATGGGGATCAATCCAACCATTTTAGAGGAGAGGATATGAGGATCATGGGTGGGATCCCCCTTGAGCACACGAAGGAGAAATAAATAGAGGGTGAAAAGAAATAAAGACGGAGGGAAATTTTTGTAATTTATAGCCTGTTTAATGAGGCACACCGTTTTTCTACATGGTTAGCCATATTGTGTGCCAACCATTCTCATGACACTGATTATGGAGGGTGTTCGCACAGTTCATGAGAAAAAATTGGGAAACCATGCACAAACTGTTCATTCTACCTCTTTTCAATACCTGCATCATGTTGTAGTGGTGAAGGGATCTTTGTTTGTTTGCTCTACAATTATGAAACTATTAAGATGACAGTATAATGATCCAATGGGATGATGTCGAGTGTGGTATGCACCATATATGGCTACATGTATAAAACTTTCCCTATTGTATTCATAGCATGACACCAGTGGATCATATAAACTTGGTGAAATTCTAGATCATGCCAAGGACTAGCCTTTTGTTTTGAAAGGTGAAACATGTAAATATTTGTGTCTCTTATGTGTGTGTATTGGGTTATGTTAATTGAAATAAAAAAGATAAAGTGAGTGAGATAATAATAGAATCACTCACCTAAATGTGACACAGTAAAAGTTAGTAAGGATTAAAAATTATTAATTGGACTCTAACACTAATTCAATCCCCCTCTCAGTATTGATCATATCTCTCCTTGGATACTATAAATTGGTATTAGATTATAGGTTCATATCTGATTGGGTTATCTATGGGAATTTTATTCTCTTTTTAATGTTTGATGTTTCTTTCATTATTTATAATGAATTTTAGTTTTAGATAAGAATGATTTTACTTTGATCAGAATTTAGTTTCTTCCATAACTTTGATAAATATGAAAAATAAAGAGAATAAGAAAATTATAAATATTTCCCTATTTAGTAAGGAAGATGTTTCCCCATAATATAATGATAAATATGATAGATCTATTTTATAAGGAGAAGTGATGGTGGTTTATTCTATTACTAATGAAGTGGACAATCCCTCTACCTTTACAGGATCAAGACACTCAAGTGTTCAATATATATTTTTAAATTCTTATCAAAACTATTTTGAATTAGAGGAAAGAATAAGTGGGAGTGATCACATGAAAAATATAAAACATGAGAAGAGAATACTATAAAATTTGAATAAAGAAGGGCTATCCACTAAAAACAAGTTGAAGGGAGTTACAAAACTAGATATTCTCAAGAAAATCAACAAGAAGGCTGATCGTTCATCCTTGTGTAACAAACCTAATAAATTTAGGAAAAATTAATCATAAAAAATGATTCATGACAATAAATAAACTTGGAAGATTCCATGTGGGAAGTCCAAGAAGGCTGTAAATATACCTGAAGACATTTTAATGATTTTAGAAATAGCACCAAAAACATCCTTCTAATCCTCTACACCATAGATATAACAACCTATAAATTTTTACACATTATTATATGATTCATAAATATAAATATCCATTAATAAAACATAAGGATAATAAATTACTAGTGTCTTTGGAAGACTAGATTCATAATTCATAAAAGGAAACATGATAAATCAAGAAAATGTTAGGTCATGAAAATGTTTGGTGGAAAATATGTGCCACACATGTTACATATACAAACCGACTATTACCATATTTTTACAAAATATCAACAATACAACTAATCATTGTCTGATGTTGAACACAACTCGTCACCCTCTCCACCTCCATCTCTACTTCCTGCTACCACTTGTAAGAACATTATATTGAAAATTAAATACTATTATATATTTTTATTTAAAATTAAAACTAATAAATGTTTTCAAACTAAATTATTTTGATTTTTTGTGATTTACCTGATCACCACCAGTCGATGAAATACCACTGGGGAAAGATCCAACCATCTTCTGATATAAATCAATCAACACATTTTGCAAAGCGGATATCTGAGCCCCTTGTTCTTGAACTGTGTTTCATAGAGAAAAAATATCTATTTGAGTATCTTAGAGTATGGAATGACTAAAACTAGGAGTATATGCAGCTATAATCTCCGGTGGCCTACCAAAGACCTCAAATCGCACGGGTCCCAAACCCATCCCATGAACTCTACCAGGATGCTCCTTCCTAAAGACTTTAGCAACTGGGTCATCCTGGGATACTGAGTAGGATTGTGAAGGATTGACATCCCATAGTTATTTAAATTTTACCTATAAACAAAATATCTATCATATTAGAAGAAATATATATAACATAGTAACAACTGATAATAAGTTATTATAAGGAAAAATGAGTTCATAACCCAACTTCTTTGGCAGGCTCATTAACAAAACACCCATCATATTTTTTGTGAACATTTAACCACACTTCTGTTTGGGATACTTGGTACCCTAAAATCTGTGATTGGATTAAACAAAGATCAATCAACAGTTTAATATATTAAATAGATAATATTGTATTATAAATATTTAAACTAATGAAAAGATTACCAAAGCCGATCAGATTCTAGAAAAACTCTTTGACCCCGTAGTGTGACCTATTACTTTCTTATCTTGGATTGATGCATTATTCCTTGAATAATCTTGAAATAAATAAAATTAAATTTAATAGTGATGTATTAAATTTCATATCCTATTCATATACATATATAAATGTAAAATGAGATTAATATAATAATATATATTTAAACCCCATCTGCTTCTCATCACGATGTATGTCAACAAAAACTTTCCATTTCTCTTTGGGTAACCCATCAGGTAGCTTGTCATACATATGTTGGGCTATCAATGAAGTATCGTTGACATCACTCCATAATATCCATTTAAAGTCTTTCCATTTCTTGCCCAGATTTTCCAATGTCCACTTTCGTGCTAGCACATCAGCAACTATAAAGTGGAAAAACATCTGTACATAGAAATTCATTTTTGAAAATATTATAATTTAATAACGTGAAATTCTATTACACCATAATGTATTAAAATATTATTTATTTGGGAATTAAAAAATTAATTTTTCTAAGATAAAGGCATATGCCTCCAATCATCATACGAAATAGGAAGGGAAACCGGCTCTGTGGCCAGCTGACCTATAATTTGGCCAAGTAATCCTACAACGTCATCTGTAGGGACCCCATATGAATCAAATGAGACAACTAACTTCTCTCCATTTAGATTTCATACATCTAAACTTTTTATATTTTTCTCTATAGTTACATTTTTTTCATATTTAATGAACAAACAATTAGTAGAAAAAAAGTGTAATAAATTTATTAATATTAAAATTTGTACCTATAACAGTCAAACTTCAATATCCATACAAAGAACTAGAAGTGGCGCACCGCTCCCTCACTGCTGAGGCTCCCGAAGGGGGAGGCGATGAATGATCTACTGAAGGAATGATCATAGAGGATGTGAGAGATGGTTTAGGGGGAGATGGTGTGGGGGGGGGCAAGAAGATGGTGGCTCAGATGCCGTAGGGAGGGAGACAGATGGATCATCATCTGTCATAGTGGTTGATGAAACAGTATAACACTTCCTCATTGGTATTCCTATCATTTATTCAAATAAAATTAAGTTCAAAACATATATTTCAAAAATTTATGTAGGAAAAAAAATTAAAAATGATAGTAGATGCACAATACTAACAAACAAAATATACATAAAAATGATAACGAATGACTTCAAAAATGAAATAAGTGGTTTCTAAATGAATGTATAACTGTACATATACTCATTTTACCCTTCAATCATGTCAGTTTTCTGCTCCATTACTTCATCCAATTCATCCACCCTTGTTAGACTAATATTTTCAATATCATGGTGGTCAAATAAGTCTGCTTATTTCTGTTGATGAGATTCAATGTCAGAGGTCAAATATTCTACTTTATAACCCATATCATACAAATCTATTTGTTTTATGTGAGCGACTACACTCCAACCTTCATCCAAAAAATTATTCACATAATATACCATTTTCACTTGTGATGATAATATATATGGATCATGTAGTTCATGATCACCAACATCCATCAAGTGAGAGAAGTTTATAGAAGTAAATTGTAAGGAATATATTTTAACACCTTTGATGATATCGAACCAATTGAATTAGAATAAAACAACTGAAAAATGATTTTGGTAGTTTAATTCAATAATATCAGTCATCTTTCTATAGTATCCCACTTCAGAAAATGTAAATATACAACTATTCCGTGTTTTCAAACCCTCTTCTTGATCAACTGTACAAAATCTAAATCTATTCACGTTGTAAGAATCAAACTTTCTAACTTGTTCTAGAGGACCTCGAGCAAGAAACTTCAAATATTATGAAAAATCTTCTCGAGTATTAATATTCATGATTTAAAGAAAATATACATTATTATATTTAAAATATATATGTGTCAACCTAATATCCATATTTATTACAGTATTTATGAACTTACTCATCATGTACACCATTCTATAAGATATTTATTAACATCTTTTGTTATATCTTTCTCATTTATTGTTCGAACTCTCATCCATCTCTTTGTTTGTATCCTCAACTCTTTAATAATTAGATCTTCAATTTCCCTATTTAGCAGCACATATATATATGCCTTTAATAAGTCTATTTTTGTTAGTGTAACATTTGAGGTCCTCCCAACTGATCGACCAATAACATGAAATATTTTTGATTTCCCATGTATTTGAGATTGATTAGACGTGTCTTCAACACGTCCAACTTGATTAAATCTTGTCTCAATATCATCCAAGTATCTAGAACAAAAGGTAAGACACTCCTCTACCAAATATCCTTCAACAATAAAGCCTTCTGGTTGAGCTTTATTTCTCATGTATGATTTCAAATTCCCAAGATATTTGTGAAATAAAATAAAAAAACATAATTATGCATTTAATTAAGTCCCAATAATTGTTTACTTAATTGAAAAACATATAAATAAAATAACTCTCAATTAGATACATCCATAAATAATGTATGGGGCCACCTAATTTTACTTCCTCAACCAAATACACATCTAAATGCATCATGACAGTAAGAAACTAGAGAGGAAATATCATATCCATTGCACAAAGTGTCAATACAAACATATCTTGAAGGTTTTCAAGATCAAACGTATCTAGATATTTCTAACATAGTTGTCTAAAAAATGTGAAGAATTGGAGTACAACATAATAACTTTTTCATGTAATAATGTATGCAATGCCAATTGTAGTAACTACTATAAAAAAATATGTGAATCATGACTTTTCAATCCATGCAACCTATGATTATTTAAGTCAACACACCTCAAGATGTTACTTGAATACCCATTAGATACCTTCACATGCTTTAAAATTATAATGAATGTATCTTTATCCCTATTTTTCATTGGAAAAATTTCCGTATCATACTTTTCATTCTCATCTAGCTAGATATCATGTTTCATGTTCATTACTTGTAAGTATTTTTGAGCATTGGGATGGTACTTTGACTTTCCATGCGCATTAAGAAATGTGAAGATCAAATTGTCACATAAAATTTTCTCAATATGCATCACATCAAGATTATTCACAACAAGTTAAATTCTCAATAAAGTTTGAAGAATATACTTTATTTCTTCCATTGTTGCATTTTGATTTCACTTGACGATGCACTTCGAAATCATTTCCCACTATAATTCAAATGATGAACCTTACCAAATTATATTACAACATTTACAAGTTCTGCCAATATTTCAGAACCAGTTAACAACTTTAGAAGTGGTATACGATCAATGAAACTGTTAAATTTTGATCTGTTCAGTTGAAATCTATGAGATGCATCGATAAATCTTTGATGGAACAAGAAGCACCATTTTATACTGTGAGGTAGCAGTTTGGGATCAAAATCAATTTTATAAATAGGAAAATACAAACCTATGTAAGTGTTCCAACTAGATAAATTCCCAAGTCTAGGGAAGTCACTAATGGTCCACATTAAAACAACATGCATTTTGAACATTATTTTAGAAGAAACATCATATGTCTCCACACTGTTTCTCCATAACTCCTGTAATTATTCAATTAAAGGATGCAAGTATACATCAATATCATTTCTATGATTTTTTTTCTATTAATAAACATTGAAATGATAAAAGATATTTGTTGCATACACATCTATAGAGGCAGATTGTAAGAGATAAAAACAACTAACCAAATACTATAACTGGTACTCAAAGTCCCAAATGGGTTGAATCCATCAGCATCCAATCCCAATCAAACATTCCTAGGATCAGCTGAGAAATATGGATGTAATGAATCAAATGTCTTCCATGATTTTGAATCTCATGGATGTCGCATTAACCCATCATTATTTTTATCTACCAAATGCCACTTCACATGTTTGGCAGTTTTCGATGACATGAATAATCTTTGCAATCCAGGATTTAAAGGAAAAGAATGTGTTGACGCTCCTTTCGTCACGGAATCTAAAGTTCGGAAAAGGGAATATCTGAGCTCAAAGTGATTAATCCTTTGAAGAAACATCAAAAATCGACAAAGGGATGAAAAAGGAGAACATTGCCCATAGGTCGCGCAAGTTCCCTCTTGGTCGCGCAAGTACACTTGCGCGCCGCCTCAACACTTGCGCGACCCCTCATGGTCGTGCAAGGGACTTGCGCGACAGATCTGGTAACCGCCCAGTAACCGCCCGGGGTCTTCTTTTGCCTATAAATAGACCCTGTGGGCCCCCCATTCGTGAGGATCTCTTTCCAGAAACTCGGATCAAAGCTCCCGACGCTCAAGTCTCTTCTCAAAGCTTCCGGAACACTTCTAAGGTAATTTCTTACCTAGAATGGAAGATCTAAAGAGAAGAAGGAAGGCCCAAGTGTTGAAACTTATCAAACACTTGCGCGCCAACTTAATTCCTTCAATATAACTTGCGCGTCCCTTCTCTGGAAGAACCTCAAGAGGATGGGAAAGGGTTTAATAAAGAGTCGCTCAAGTAATTCAACTCTGGTTGAAAATCGCGCAAGTATCCCTCATGTCGCGCAAGTATACTTGCGCGACCAACACTTGCGCGCCGACGCAGGACTTGCGCGACCTTCAAGACTTGCGCGCCCCTAGCTTTTTGGGTGCCCATCTTGCCCATTTTTACCCCTCTTAAGCCATTTCACCCTTCCTATTCAAGATTCAGTCTTCAAGATACTCTTCAAAAGCCATTTATGGCATGATTTCTTGATTTGACATCCTTATCTGAAAGGAATTATGTGAAATACCTCTCAAACACCCAGTGATTTAAACATCTTTATGTCACCAAAGATTGAGAGTTCATTCATTTCAACCTCATCCTTTAAGATGAGAGAATCCTAACCTGGGTCTCCTTTTCAGGAATAAGACTCAGTCATAACCTTGGGCTTCCTTTTCAGGAGTAAGCCCCAAGTCCCCTAACCTAGGCTTCCTTCTCAGGAATAAGTCCTAGTCATAAATCTTGGGCATCTTTCTTAAGAATAAGCCCCAATCAAGTCCTTTAATCTTGGGCATCCTCCTCAGGAGTAAGCCCCAAACCTTAATCCCTAACCTGGGTCTCCTTTTCAGGAATAAAGACTCAGTCATAACCTTGGGCTTCCTTTTCAGGAGTAAGCCCCAAGTCCCCTAACCTAGGCTTCCTTCTCAGGAATAAGTCCTAGTCATAAATCTTGGGCATCTTTCTTAAGAATAATCCCCAATCAAGTCCTTTAATCTTGGGCATCCTCCTCAGGAGTAAGCCCCAAACCTTAATCCCTAACCTGGGTCTCCTTTTCAGGAATAAGACTCAGTCATAACCTTGGGCTTCCTTTTCAGGAGTAAGCCCCAAGTCCCCTAACCTAGGCTTCCTTCTCAGGAACAAGTCCTAGTCATAAATCTTGGGCATCCTTCTTAAGAGTAAGCCCCAAGTCTCTTAAAATTTCTCTTAACCAGTCACAAATTTTCTTTGATTTGGGTTTCCTTTTCAGGAATAAAACCCAATCATAAGTCCCCTCCTAACTTGGGCATCCTCCTTAGGAGTAAGCCCCAAGATTAGAGTATTCAAATCTCCATGAAGCACATATAACTTTGTGGACCCTGTTCTTGGATTTTCTCCCTAAAAGTAAATCCTAAACCTTCGCCTATCTGGGCAGTCATCTATACATAAGCCCCAAAACAAAATTCTTATGATTGCATCTTTTACGGCTCAATGGTCTAAATCTTACCAATACCTCTTGTTTCTCACACCGAGCATGACTCACGTGAGCTTAGAGTGTAAAAGTAATTATGACATTCATCTTTGAGCCATCAATCATAAAACATCATATCCCATTCCTCGAACTACGTGGGTTCTGATTCCTTTTTTCAAAAACAAAGGATACGTAGGTAGCCCATTTATGGGTTCGATCCCAACATTGAAATAATCTATGTCCTTCTGAATGACGATAAACTTCAAGTGCCCCACTGAGTGGCTTTAAAACCAGCCTGGTCATCAAAATGACCAAGAGACTTTTATATAAATGTTTTGAAGGATACCATTGACCAAGAATCTCTAAAAAAATATAGATGATTCTATATTTGATGAAGAACCTCGAATACATATAAAAGATTCTCTAAATTTCTTGCATATTTAATCATTGATTGTTAAAACTAAAGGAAAGCTCATTTTATACTTGGTAATGTAATAAGGATTCACGAACTTAACTTAAATCTATAAAGAGAGTCCCGGAGTAGACAATAATTCCCCTCAAAAAGGTGTGATGAGTCCGACCTCCCATCCTCTCGACCAATGCAAATTCCTAAGCCTCATTAGCCCACAAGCTAATGAGCGCATGCCTTTGGAAAGTAGGTCCAAACGGATGTGGAATCATTGGATGTTTCCGGTTCTACGAACAAACCCGTTAGAAACCGATCGGAACGTTTGAATCTCCCGTCCAGGAGGTCATCCCCGGATTCCGCGCGAAACAAAAATGGTGAACCCGACGTGAATCCTTAACCAAGTTAAAGTGATGTTCTTCTTATCTGTTAGGCCCTTTGGGCCAACAAGGCAATCATTGACATGTGATCATCCAAAAGATGCAGTGGCCGGATTCATCTTGATTATGTCTGTTACATGGAACAGGCACTCTTTTTTTCAAGATCTTCTACAAAAATGGCTTTCCTTAAATTCACCCCTGTGAATACTACTGCTGGGAACACCTCTACTGTGAGGTCTGCTGCTGTGAAAACCAATGCTGCTACTCCTGCTGGAACGTCATCCGCTCTGAGGATGACATCACCAACTCAGCGTCTTCAACGCTGTGTTTCTAATGCACTGGTTAAGGAGTACCGTCGCAACGGTACTATCCCAACTCTGGAGGCCGCTCGTCAAGCCCTCCAAGTTAACAATTCTACCTGGTTGTCCGGACAAAGGCGACCAACAATCAAGAAGCAGGCGGTGCTGACTACCGTCTCCAACCGTTTCGGGTCGTTATCCCCGGAACGCAATTTCCATTCACTCCCTTACTCTGAGGAAGTGAATGAGCAGGTCCCGCAGGACCTTAATTCAAAAAGACAGGAGTCCTTCTCAAGGGCTCCCATCAACAATCGCCGCCAGACTCGTGCGGTAGTGCGCCCTCAACATGATGAGGGTACCAGCTCCAGGCATTCAGCTCAGGTTCCTCGAACCCGAGCAGGCAAGATGAATCACCAGAGACGGAATCCGGTTAATAATAGGCAGGTTGTCATCCCTGCCATCTCCGGAGAAGTCCACCAACCTAACTTGGTGGCAAATAACGAGCAGGCATACACACCTGTTCGTTTTAATCCCGCTGTCCAGCAGACTCGTCTGGCAGCATCAAGCCGATCCCGCCAGGCAATTCCGGCGGAGTACCATAGGCAGGAGCATACACCTGCTTATACATCAGCAGTTAGTCAGCAGGCTCGTCTGACTACATATGATGGATCTCGTCAACCGCGTTTGGCGAAGTGTAATCAGCAGGCACATACACCTGCTAATACTAATCAAGTCTACCAACAGTCTCGTTTGGTAGCGCACAGAGAAGTCAGTCGGAAAGCCCCGACGACAAACAGGAGGCAGACTAAACTCTCTGCCTCCACACTTGAGTACTGTCAGGATTCACTGACAGGAAAAGGAGGACAGGAGCAGGCACATACACCTACTCCAAGCCCGGAATGGACGTATATCCCTGTTCCGACGGCTGAAGTCACCAAACATATTTTGTCAATGGTGAAAGAGCAGAAGCAAATTTCTGCTCATATTCTGGATGCTTGCCAGGATATCATAACAGCTTCAGCATCATCTCAGGGACAGACACATAAATCTATCCCTAGCAGTGGAGTGACACATCAACAATTCACTCCGGAACAGACACACACATCTGTTCCAGTCCAAGAGGGTTGTGGGGCCTACTCCCCCATATCATACGGACAACCAAGTCAGGCACATACACCTGATTTGAGCGATGATCGTCAGCCTAACCTGACCATCTTTCCTGATCAGGCACATACACCTGCTCAGAGCAATCACTTTCGTCATCAAGTGGTTTCTAAAGCGAGTAAGAAGGCATCTAAGAAAAAGATCCGCCCAGCACAGTCAGGAGATCAAAGGCCAATCTGCAACAAGGCCTTGCTCGATGCTGGAGTTCTTGAATCCCTCAGACATTTATCTGTCGGAATTCAAGATTCTACTCCCTCAGTTCCCAATAACATGAACATTAATCCCGAAGGTCTTCAACAGACACTTCCTCATGAAGACTTGCTTCATGAAAATTCGGTCAATCTTGAAGTTTCTTCTTCAGATGAGAACCACAGGAACCCTCTGTGTGGTCAGAAGACCAAGGAGCAAGAGATATCATCTTTTGCTGTAACCCATCATGAAGGTCCTCCTCATGGTGATGAACTTCGCTGCGAAAGTCCTCTCCGCAGTAGTGATTCACATTGTCTCGAAAATTCTTCAGAAGGCAATGTAGTGACGAGAAAGCCCTCCTATCTCGAGGCACTTGCAAACGTAAAACCAGTCATGTCTGAAGTTTTACTATCGGCAGGTGAAACTCTTTCTCCATCAGAAGATAGCTTGGGGTTCAGGTTATTCTCCGAACCTTCCCTGGGTCATTCATCTTCCAGCATGAATAGTGATTCCTCTACCAATCTTGTTGAATCCGATGAAGCAACAAGGAAACACCAACTCTGGTCCAAACAGGTAGAAGAATCTTCATTTAATGATAAAGAGGAAATGTTGAACATGAGGAAAAAACTGGCAAAAGGTGAAGTACCAGTCATGTTTTGGCCTTTGGCTGATTCACAGTATGACATTCCAAAGATGTTGACGGATGATGGAATCCATGATATTCGTCTTAACATATGGAAAACTCTTTGTCAATTAAAGAAGAAGGTATTATCTTACGATGAATATGAAAATCATCTTAAGATAATAGAAGGGTTACAACGCCAGATTGATTTGGCATCTCTATCAGTCTCTCGGTATCCGAAGGCTGAAAAGCAACAGAGAACCCTTCAACGTTCATGCCTTGGCGCACTAAGAAGATTGCGTCAGTTAATTTCCAATGCTCCATCTAATGTTCATATCAGAGGATGGGGTATTCATGGAGTACTACATTTCACAGTGCTTTCCGGTCAGCAAAGCCCGCCGAAAATGGTCTCATGCAATGTTATTGCCCATGGCCGGCCACAGTCAATGGGCTTTGTTCATAATCAAAATCTTGCTCGAGATCAAGCTTCAACTAGTTCCTCTCAAAGTCAAGTATATAGAGAACAGGTTGTTGAATTGCTCCTACATCAAGCAGGCGAGAATATTGCGCAAGCCTCTCGTCTGGAGCAAACACGTCATCAAATGACAGAAGTTTCGGAAATCATCCAACGGTCTGTTGAACCAGGTGATAAAAGTGGATACAGGTTAATGCATCCAGCTAATTTCCGAACTAAGATCCGCAATATCAAGAGAGATTTCAAGAAGATCTCAGACATAGCATGTCAAGAGACACCCCAGCTTGCCAGACTGGGGACTTCTCTAACCCTACCCTCAGAATCAACGAATGGGATTCGAGGAGTTGAGCAGAAGCAACAGGAACACCCCCAGTCCACCGGACTGGGGACTTTTTCAAATCTTCAATCCCTTCCTCAGAGAAAGTCAGTATTCTCTCGATTAGGGAATAAGCCTCAAGAGGAACGAAGAGCCAAGCCATCAGGAGATTCTCTCCAAGTGACGGTTCACAAAGAAATTCCTGAGGGGTCAAGTCAACGGAATTCCATGTTTCATCATGAACATGGAAGAAGAAAATATCACAGAAATGTTGATAGAAAGGATTCTATGAAATACGCATCCATTAATGTCATCACTGCCGTTGCTGCTGATTCACCAGATGAGGCTCAATCAGAGGGATCAGATGAAGAGGTTCCTGCTCAAGAAGTTGCGCACACAGACATAAATGAAGAAGGTGTGCGCACACGTAATCAAAGGCTTACCCAAAATCTGGGTATTCCTTCAAGTAACCCACTTCCCCCTCTCCGAAAAGGATCCAATAAGGGGAAAGGAAAGAATCAGGTTACTTATCACCCTTCCTCTGAAGGAGGTCAATCGCTCTCATTAGAGCAAAGGTTTGCACAACAGGAGGAAGAAATGAAAGAATTAAGAAGGTTGAATGCAGAACTACTTCAGAGTAGTCTTCTTCTTAAGAATGCTGAAGTCCGACAGCCGAAGGAATTTGTTGTAACTACTGAGATGGATCAGGAATATCCTCCTTTATCAGTACACCCACAGAGGTCTAATCCTACGGGTCAAACGCAACAACGGTTGGCAGCACTACCATTAGTTGCAGCACCAACCTCCACGGCTGTCCAAGCTCCATTCATTGCACCTACCCAAAACCAAGTTCAACCTGACGTTTCTCAAAAGTTAATAACTACTATTGAGTCATTAACAGCTCGGTTAGAAACTATGGAAGGGAAACGGGCGCAAGTTCAACCTGAAAAGAAAGTTTACCCTGAATGGGTAGATTCAATTTCTCCTCCATCCAGTTTTGGAAACCCTATTTTCCCTACTTTTAATGGATCAGGTGACCCTGAACAACATTTGACGCATTACGTGTCTTGTTGTGATCCTATGATGGGAACTCCAGAGCAACAAGAAGCAGTGAAACTCAGATGCTTCATGCGAACCTTGCAAGGACCAGCTTTTGTCTGGTATACAAGCTTGCAATCCCGGTCAGTCATCGGATGGGAGGATCTTCGTCAAAAATTCCTTCTTCAGTTCAGCTCAACTTTGCCAAAAACGACAGTTTTCGATCTTACAAACTGCAAGCAAAGGGAGAATGAAAGAGTCTCTGATTTCATTGCTCGTTGGAAGGGATTAACGTATTCCTTGAGTTTATCACTCCCTCAGGAGGAATTATTGCCAATCTGTGTGGCAAATTTGCGTGACGAATTACGCACGCCATTGATCCCTGTGAAATACACAGGAGGGTTTCGAGACCTTACTTCAATCGCTCAACAGATTGAAGATTCCCTTATGCAGGCTAAGGTTAAATCTCGTGTAATTCCATCAGCTCCAGGAAGAAGAATGGGTAAAGCAGAAACTGCTACAGTTATGCTTAAACAGGCACCTATACCTATTTCCACTTCAAAACCTTCATCTTCTCGAAGGGCTCCACCTCCTGAACGCCAACAACAAAGGCTGTTTCGTCCAAATGATCAAAAAGATCAACGACGAAAACAATTTGAGGATATGAAGAGTAAAACATACTCTTTCCGAAGTGAGCAAGTTCCTGGTTACTTCATTTCAGCTCTGGAGAATAATTTGGTTCAATTACCAGTGCCGAAGAGACCAAACAAGGAAGGAGATGAAGACCGTCCCAATTATTGTCCCTTTCATCAAATGTTGGGGCATCCCATCCAGGGGTGTTTTGTCTTTAAAGACCTCCTACAAAAGATGGTCGACTTGGGACAAGTCAAATTGAAGGGTTCTTCAGCTCATGTAGCGTGTATTACCGCTACAGATCCAGAGGAAGGAGGCGAGTGGTAGGAAGTCAAAAGCAAAACTGCGAAAAAATATGATGATTGGATGGTCAGAAAGACAATCAATCGGACCCATTCCATTTTGCGAACACAATTGAAGAAGCCAATTGTGTCTCCTACAAAAGCTGCAGTAAAGCCTCCATCAAAAGACAAATCCTCAAAAGGGCAGAGCAATTCAAAGAAGAAAGAGGAATCAGGAGAAGATGAGTATGTATCAAAGCCTAAATTGTCTTTGACTCTGGCAGATTTCATGCCATCTACTTCAAAGCAACGGGCACCGTCCCACCAAACGGCACAGCCTAAACAGGCTAACTTGGCAGAGTCTTTATCAGATGAAGAATTGATCTTTGGTTCTGTTAATATGATTCAATTAACAGATTCATATTCCAGTCTTGATGAGCCTGAATTCCCTGTATCAAATAAAGGAACCCGAGGAAGTTCTAGAGGTTCAGGATATAGGGGAAGACGTGGATCTTTCCGAAGCCACTACTCTAATTCTACCCCTGCTAGCACTGTATATGCAGCAGAAACTCGTGGTAGAGCCCTTCAGCGAGCTCAAAATGAACAAGCAAGTTCTTCTGCCAATGGCCAACTCAGCTTCGGCACAGTTATTTTGGAAGACCGATTAAATGTTCCATCTTCTTTATCTCAGCAAGTAAATGGATCTAATCAGTCTAATTTTCCAAAACCAAAGATGTTGCCAACTTCAATACAAGAGGCATCAGCTTCCAAAGCATCTGCTTCCAAGATACCTGCTAAACCACATATTCCTATTGGGAAACGCAGGCCTCTAGATCAAAAGTATGATATATTGAAACACTTGGCCCAAGTACCAGCCAAATTATCAATTTTGGATGCTTTGAATCTATCAAAAGATCTTCGGAAAGCACTCATCGAAGCTTTGTCAAGTCCTCAGGAGTTTGAAGCTGAAATTGCTGCAGCTGAAATTTATCACATAGAGAATAATCCTGCAGAATGCCATGCAGTGATATCTTTTACTGATAAAGATGAAGATGATGTTGTGCATGGGCACATAAAACCTTTGTACCTATCTGGCAAAGTCAATGGTATAGATGTTCGAAGATCTTTTATTGACAATGGTTCAGGAGTCAACCTCATGCCCATTCGCACACTTCGTCGATTGGGCCTCACGGAATCTGATTTATCTCCTTCTACCATGATGTTGCAAGGATATGATAAAAATGAACAAGAACCACTGGGAGAAGTTACGCTCAGAACTCAGTTTGGAGATCTTGTTTCCAATTCAGATTTCATGATTGTTGATCAAGACTCAGCTTTCAATATCTTGCTTGGAAGACCCTGGTTACATCAGCATGCAGCTATTCCGTCATCATACCATCAATGTCTCAAATACTGTTTCGATGGTCAAGTTGGAACATTATATGGTGATAAGGCCCCGTTCAAAACATGTGAGTCTCAATACATTGAGGCGGAATTTTATCACATGAAGGGAAGAGAAAAATCTACAATGAAGGAAATTACCAAAGTTAATGCTCCATATGGTTTGGAAAAAATTCCAATAAATCCATTTTCACATGTGAGTACAGATTATGTGTTACCTATCAGTCAAATTGACAAAATAGGCCCAAATCAAAATACTCTTATGGAAAGATCCATAATGTCAATTACGGCAATCGAGCCAGACAACATGGGAGAAATTGGTAACTTACCAAGCAGTGATGAAAGCATAAGTGGTGACGTTTTCATTTCGTCTGCTGAAATCCAACAAGTCTATACTTCGCTAATCAGGCCAGAAGAAGTTATAGCAACACCAGAGGTGAATGTTGATGTCGATTCTCAATCCATCATCTCCTCTTTATTTCCCAAAGAAGACCCTTTTTCATCAATAGGGTCGGAAATGGAAGCTTCTTCTTCAAAATGTGAAAATTTTGACATCTCTTATGATCATGAGAATTTCGTTTTTTCATCTACTTTGCAAGTAGAAACGGAAGATATAACACATGATGAAGAGGAAGAGGAAGATCTTAGAGATGCTCCTCCAGCATTTGAAGAGGGTATCTCTACCACTGTGGATGAACTCAGAGAAGTAAATCTGGGTACAGAGAAAGATCCACGCCCCACTTTAATTAGTGCGGCCATGACCCTTGAAGAACAAGAGATGTATATTTCTTTTCTAAAGCAAAATAAAGATATATTTGCTTGGAATTATACAGAGATGCCTGGCCTTGATCCTGATGTTTCCACCCATCATTTGGGTTTGCCAAAAGAACATCGAGGATTCAAGCAAGCCGCGAGAAGAACACACCCAACCTATGCTTCCAAAATCGAGGCTGAAGTGGATAAGCTTATCAAAGCTAACTTCGTCAGAGAAGTTCAATATCCCAAGTGGTTGGCTAATATTGTCCCAGTAAATAAAAAGAACGGACAAATTAGGGTTTGCATCGATTTCAGAGATCTTAATCGGTATTGTCCCAAAGATGATTTTCCAGTTCCGATTACAGAACTCTTAATTGATGCGACGGATGGCTATGAAGTACTTTCTTTCATGGATGGATATTCTGGATATAATCAGATCCGAATGGCCCCAGAAGATGAGGAATATACAGCCTTCAGAGCTCCTCAAGGTGTGTTTTGTTACCGGGTGATGCCCTTTGGTTTAAAGAATGCAGGTGCAACATATCAACGCGCCATGCATCGTATCTTCAAACCTTTTCTAGGGAAATTTGTTGAATGCTATGTAGATGATTTGGTGGTTAAATCCAAACAACGTTTTGATCACTTGGCTGATTTGGAAATCATATTCCACAAGCTTCGACAACATAATTTGAAGATGAACCCCTTAAAATGTGCTTTTGGGGTAACCTCAGGAAAATTCCTCGGCTTTGTTGTACGCCATCGTGGTATTGAAGTCGATCCTGAGAAGACCAAATCAATCCTTGGTATGTCACCTCCTCAGAATTTGAAAGAATTAAGAGGACTTCAAGGACACTTAGCCTATATTCGGCGTTTCATCGCCAATTTGGCAGGCAAAAGTTTACCTTTTACCAAATTATTGAAGAAAGGAGTCACTTACCAGTGGACTAAAGAATGTCAAGAAGCATTTGATGTTCTCAAGAAATACCTCTTAAGTCCACCAGTACTCATGCCACCTGTTGAGGGTAGACCTCTTATCCTCTATGTGACAGCTTTAGAGCGATCATTGGGTGCCTTTCTCGCTCAAAAGAATGATGCTGGGAATGAAAATAGTCTCTACTATCTCAGTAGAACTATGCTTGAAGCAGAAACCCGGTATTCGAGTATTGAAAAATGCTGCCTAGCATTAATCTTTACAGTTCAGAAACTGAGACACTACCTGCAACATCACGAGGTCCAATTGGTATCTCGTAATAATCCACTCAAATTCATCCTTAGTCGTCCAATGCTTACAGGACGTCTGGCAAGGTGGGCGGTTATTCTACAGCAGTTCGACATTCAGTATGTGTCTCAAAAGGCAATTAAGGGCCAAGCTCTGGATGATTTCCTGGCTGAACACCCTTCAGTGGAAGACACATATTCAGATATCGAACTCCCTGATGAGGAAGTTTTTTCTATTCAAGAGAATCCTCAAACATGGGAAATGTATTTTGATGGTGCTTCTAGAAGTCCAACAGGGAAGAAAATGGAAAATCCTAAATTCAACAAAGTTGGTTTAGGAATTGTGCTCATTTCTCCAGATAAGGCAGTGTTACCTTATTCCTTTTTGTTGTGGGAAGGTGGTACCAATAATGAAGCTGAATACCAATCTCTCATTGCAGGCTTGGAGTTAGCGCTTCAAGCACAAGTGAATCACTTAAAGGTAAAAGGTGATTCAGACCTGGTAATCAAACAAGTCAATGGGGATTATGCCATCAGAAAAGAAGAATTAATCCCTTTGTATGATTACGTCAGAGAGTTAATGTCGGAATTCCCTTCAGAACCGATATTTTCTTATGTCCCAAGATCACAAAATGCTCAAGCTGATGCACTGGCTAATATAGCCACAGCTTTAGCAGATCCAAATCGGGACGAGACAACCATCTGTATTGCCCACCGTCGTGCAATTTCACCTTATGTTCAAGTCAGAACAGAGGAAATTAATGAAATTAGTCCCATTCCTGAACCATATGGTCATACTACAGGATGGATGTCACCTATCAGGGAATACCTTCAAAATGGAACACTTCCACCTGATAGAGCCGAGAGAGAACAAATTCGGCGACGTGTGGTCAATTTTACTCTTTATGATGGTCCAAACTACCTCGAGAAAATTCTCTACAAACGTGGTTTTGATGGAGTTCTCTTCAGATGTATTGATGGTGAAGAGACAATGGCTGTCATAAAAGAAGTGCATGCAGGAGTCTGTGGTGCCCACCAGTCTGGACATAGACTGTCTGATCAAATTCGAAGGCTTGGATACTTTTGGCCTTCAATGATACAAGATTGTGTTAATTTCACAAAGAAGTGTCATTCATGCCAAGTATATGCCAACTTCATTCATCAACCTCCAGAGTTGCTTCATACGGCTAAATACTCATGGCCATTTGCCACATGGGGAATGGATGTGGTAGGACCTTACCCTTCAGCTACGGCCAAGCAGTTTAAGTACATTCTTACTGCTACTGATTTCTTTTCCAAATGGGTAGAGGCAGTACCTCTCAAAGAAGTCAGTTCTAAATGCATTGTTAGCTTCATCAAGTCTAACATCATTACTAGATTTGGTGTCCCTCATACCATATTGACAGACAACGGCACCAACTTCTGTTCTTCTGAGGTAAAGAGATTGTATCAAGAATACAACATTAAGTCCAACCATTCATCTCGATATCATGCAGCGGCTAATGGCCAGATAGAGGCCTTCAACAAGACTCTTTCAAATATACTGCAAAAGATGGTGGATAAAGATAAGAGGTCATGGCCTGATAAACTCTATCATGCTTTATGGGCTTATCGGACTACCACTCGCAATGCAACGCGGTCTACTCCATATTCATTGGTATATGGAACAGAAGCAGTCTTTCCAATTGAAGTTCAATTGCCCTCACTCAGAATAGCCATTTGTGATCAGTTATCAACAGATGAGCAATCCCAAAAGCGTTTGAATTAATTGGAACAGTTAGATGAGAAAAGATTGTGCACTTTGCACCACTTGGAAATCTATCAGAATCGAATAGCACGAGCTTTTAACAAAAAAGTTCATCTTCGTTCATTCATTCAGGGAGAATTGGTATTGGTTCTCAGAACACCAATGATACCAGGAAAGAAACCTCCCAAGCTTGAACCAAAATGGGAAGGGCCTTATTCAGTACATAAGGTCTATTCCAATGGAGCGTATTCTCTGATTTCAATGGATGGAGAACACATCACGACTCCAACTAATGCCAGATTTCTGAAGAAGTATTTTGTATAAACACAAAATATTGTTCCTAGAACCAAGACTTACAATTGGTTCATACACCAAGGTCCGGTATGACCTTAAACTACACCAAGGTCCGGTATGACCTTAAACTACACAAAGGTCCGGTATGACCTTAAACTACACAAAGGTCCGGTATGACCTTAAACTACACAAAGGTCCGGTATGACCTTAAACTACACCAAGGTCCGGTATGACCTTAAACTACACAAAGGTCCGGTATGACCTTAAACTACACCAAGGTCCGGTATGACCTTAAACTACACAAAGGTCCGGTATGACCTTAAACTACACAAAGGTCCGGTATGACCTTAAACTACACAAAGGTCCGGTATGACCTTAAACTACACAAAGGTCCGGTATGACCTTAAACTACACCAAGGTCCGGTATGACCTTAAACTACACAAAGGTCCGGTATGACCTTAAACTACACAAAGGTCCGGTATGACCTTAAACTACACCAAGGTCCGGTATGACCTTAAACTACACCAAGGTCCGGTATGACCTTAAACTACACCAAGGTCCGGTATGACCTTAAACTACACCAAGGTCCGGTATGACCTTAAACTACACCAAGGTCCGGTATGACCTTAAACTACAACTTCGTCCAACATGACGTTAAACTGTGTCACCTTCAATGTCCGAGATGACATTAAACTAAATTTTGTCCCTGCAACATGACATTAAACTGTGCAGCACCAATAGTCCTAACTGCAAGACTTTAAACTGCATAGTCCCTGATTTTGTCCTACATGACAATAAACTGTATAGAAGTTCCTATATTTTGTCCGAGATGACATTAAACTATATTTTGTCCTAGCGACATGACATTAAACTGTGTGGCACTTTCATCGTCCAGCATGACGTTAAAACTGTGTTAAGTCCCTTATTGTCCTACATGACACTAAACTGTATTCTGTCCGAGATGACATTAAACTATATTGTGTCCTAGCAACATGACATTAAACTGTGTGGCACTTCCAACGTCCAGCATGACGATAAACTGTAAAAAGATCAGAACTGATATCCTCATATTGATTCACCTTAGTCTTAGCTACATGACTTTAAACTGTACAGCATCAGTTCGTCCTTGCTATATGACGCTAAAACTATACAGCAATGGTCCAGTATGACTTTAAACTGCAACTTCGTCCCACACGACATTAAACTGTGAAAAAGTTCCATAAACAGTCCAACATGACCTTAAAACTGCATCATTCCTGGTCCATGTATACGACCATAAACTATTTGCAAATATGTCCAGCAAGACGTTAAACTGTGACGTCATAACTACATGACGCTAAACTGTATAAAAGTCCCTCACGTTCGGAAAGACGTTAAACTATATAATCATCAAAAGTCCAGCATGACATTAAAACTGCACAATCCCCCTTTCGTCCAATATGACGTTAAACTATATTGTCCCCATCGTCTTAACTACATGACGCTAAACTGTACAGAAAGTCCCTTTTTTATGTCCTACATGACATTAAACTGTACATTGTTAAGGTTGTTATTACCTCTTGTTTCTCACACCGAGTATGACTCACGTGAGCTTAGAGCGAACATCAACCATAACACTCCCTTTGGGCCACTAACCATGTGTAAGTCCCAACAACATTTTTTTTAGATCATTGTCCACAAGAACAACTTGATCATTAATTCATTCTTTAATTGAACTACACAGACTTTGATCCTTGCCCTCCAGGCTGGGTATGTAGGCAACCTCCCAAAGGTTCAAGCCCAAAAACAATCTTTTCACATTGGTTCACCACAATCTCATATGATGATGATTTGTGAAACCACCCTTGGAATCAATATCTTTACATTGATTCACTTTCGTCCTTGTTATATGACGTTAAACTATACAACACTTTTGTCCAGTACGACAATAAACTACAATATTCTTTGATTTCCTCATTTGAGAAGGAACCATTATTAACATTGATTCTTTTTCAATCATGGTTTTCATTTTCAAAAAGACTACATACATACATGGTAATGCCTAAACTTTTTATCTTAGGTTAAAACCATCATTGCACTAAAGTCCCTTTTCACCCTTCACATGTACGAACCAAATTTGTACAAAGGGTAGTTTCTAGAACTACGTGGACTTGATTCCCATCTTTATGGGATACGTAGGAACATTCGAGTGTCCCTCGAATCCAGTCCCAAGTCTTTTGGGCCTAACCCCAAATTTCACTTTCAGTCCCTTGGCTGAAAAGTCCTCATGAAAACACACACTGTGTATTCATTATTATGGTCCGAATTCTATGACCCCAAAAACTAAGATCACTCATCCTTTCGTCCTGCACGACGTTAAACTGCATTTCAAGAACTACGTATGGCTTGATTCTCATTCTTATGAGATACGTAGTGAAGTCCAAGTTTCAATTCAGGACCCAGCCACAACATGATTATGGTTTTCATTGACCTATGTATCTCTATATACATTGGAAAATACCCATCTTTATGTATTATAATCCTAACCTTAAATATTTTCAGATCTTCATAACCCTTTTTCATGACTTATGGTCACAAAAATGTCAAACTTCTGAGAATTCTTTTGCCTGACTATGCAGCACGTGCCCATAGGTGGCCTTGCATAAACAGTCCACATAACAGACTTGTCAGCCAAGAGATGCTATTTATTTGACCATGCAGCCAATGCCCATAGGTGGCCCTGCATGTTTTCAACCCCCTAACGGGTTTGTTAAATAATAGTAACTTCATTCTTGGGAAGAATGCCTCTTTTGTCCTTATTTGTCTTAAACGACAGTATGTAGGGATCCGCAAAAATAGCCATCCTTAACGTATTTGTCCCATATCCTTTTTCATGATCTGAAAGTATTCAAGTCTATGGTTTATTCTTCTTCCCTACGTTTGGGTCAGACCTTCGTAGGAGTGATATTCATCCAGTTCTTCGATATTCTTGTTTGAAAATATCTTCTCCATATTCAAGTACCTCTTTCCATACAACAAACTCTATGCTTTAGAAAATTTGAATCTCCATAAACTTTCACTGGATTTTAGCACTAGGAAAGTAAATTTCTGAGAGTTCTTTTGCCTAACTATGCAGCACGTGCCCATAGGTGGCCTTGCATAAACAGTCCACATAACAGACTTGTCAGCCAAAAGATGCTATTTTATTTGACTATGCAGCCAATGCCCATAGGTGGCCCTGCATATTTCAACCCCCTAACGGGTTTTGTTAAATAATAGTAACTTCATTCTTGGAAACTACTTCTTCTAATGCTATTTAGCTCTTTTTCATATCATTCCTCAGATTCAAATATTCTTAAGTCATAGTTTACATATTTTCTCTCATACTTGAGTATGGTAATTTGTTTTCAGATAAATTATCAAGGAATTGAATCCATTTTAATCCATTTTTTCGGTCAAAGCTATTTCGACCTTAAACATTAGCCTCTTTTTGTCCGGCTTGCATGACTTTAAACTGCCCACACAAAAGACAGAGGAACTATAAATAAAAGTCAAAGTTCCAGCTCACTAAATATACATTTTTTGTATGATTTAGCTAATATTGAGCAATTAAAAGATTCAAAGTTTGTAGGGTTATTTGTAATAATCCTAGTAAAAATCAAACTATGCTTACTAAGCCCATTGGCTTAAGTAAATTTGAAGCAGGTAATGGAAGAATGCAAGCACAAATGATTGAAGACAAAAGTGTTTTTCATTGATACACAAGAGTTAGAAGGACATCCACAGATTGGAATCTCTTATCTTTTTCAAGAAATTACAGGAGATTGTCAACAAAAGTCTTCATTTGATGTATAGCATCCTGAGCCTTATCAACAGTTGCTTGAAGCTCGTGCACTTGACCAGCTTCACTCTTTTCAGCTTGCTGAAATGCCTTCTTAGCATCTGCAATGGCTTTCATGCCATTTATATGAGTTTCATCCAATGATTCATTAAGCTGATCAAGTTCCCCAGTAACAGCATCTAACTGTTGCTGGAGTTGCACCTGCTGGACGACCTTTTCTTTGATTTTTTGTTTCAGATCCTTCATCTTGACAACATAATCAGCTTCAGCCTGGGATATCGCAGCCTCAAATTCGCCTATGTTGACTGACAATTTCACTCTGGTCAAATCTTCGCGACTTGTCTGCATTTGCTCCCTCCTGAAGATAATCTGTTTCACTGCAGCATGGATCTTTTCATACCCAAAACCACCAAGTCCCATTATAACAAATTGGGATGACAATCGGGAAATTTTTGATGGTAGCTCTTCTAAGGGCACCCCCGATATGATGTTCCATATATTGTTCCACGCCTTACGTCGTGAAAAGCTGAACGCTTTGAGCATCTCTGGATCTGATTCAACATCTTCGTCAGAAGGGGGTATGTAATCTGGAATTAACATGCTTAAGGAAGTGCCTCGTTCTGCTCTTTCCCCTCTGACATGGGCTTCTTCACTTTCAATTCCCGTTGGGGCAGAGGCTGAAGCCTCATCTCCGGATCTAGCCATTACAGTTGATGGCCCTACATGATCAATTGAAAGATTTTAGTTGAATCTTAAAGGATAACAAAAGAATGGATTGTCTTGCAAATAAAGTACAATCACAAATATTGTTATCCCTTACCCAATGGTGGTTCAGCAACATGAGAAGACTTCTCCCCATCTTTCCCGGTTTCAACAGGATTTTCAAGATGGGTCTCAGGAGAGTTTATTGGATTTAGCTCTACTTGAGCTAATGTTTCTGCAATGATAGGGTTGACATCAGTGTCCACACCCTCTTCAGGCATTGGCAGTTCAGCAGCTTCTACGGAAGAAACTGCATATTATTTTACATCATGGTTAGAAATATTTTCTTTTAAAAGAAAAATTTGGGCGAAGGGTAACACTCACGCCCAAGGTCTTCTAAATCACATGACAATCTAGCATGATCATAAAATTCTTCAAAAGTCATTCCTTGATTCATCATTTCATCCAATGATACTTCAGAATCTTGGTTAGTCTCACCAGTGGGAGCATTTGCTATGTCTTCTTGCTGACTTATGTCCTGCAACCCCTGACCCTGGACAACATCTTCAGTAGTGGGAGGGATACTGGGAATGGATGGCAGCTCTTCTCCAGGAGCTACCAAGTCAGCTTGAGTTTGTGGTTGTTCTACAGCACCCTCCACGGCCTTTGAAGAAGGATCAGTCCCTTCCCTCAAGGGGGAAATTGAAGAAGCCCCTGCAATCCTCAGAAATATGAGTAACCATATGATTATGGGTATAAAATCATGATTGTTCGAAGGACTTACCACTGCTAATGAAACGTTTAGCTAAGGATTTCCTCCTTCGTTGCCTTGGCTTCTTTTGTTTTTTTGGAGTTTCAGCTGTCTCCTTTATTGGCACTTGGATTGGCGAATGAAAGGCTATGTCCAGTGCCTCATTCATGGCCTGCTGGCCTGGAGATATCTCGCCTGGTTCGCGAGGAGAATCAGCAGCAGCCCCAACAGCGGTACCACCAGGGCTATATTGTGGCGAAGGAACCCCGGTCCCTTTCTTTGCAAGCTGCAAGATGAAGAAAATAACTTCCTTAAGTAACAAAGCTTCAACTGAAATCAAGTTGCAAAGAAAATAAGGAAAGAAAACTTACATCTTCAGGAGCCACGTACTCTTGCCACTCCTCATCTCCAGAACCACCAGCCCCCTTAGTGGTGACACGATCAATCATTTCCTTCACCCGCCTGGTGATAGGAACCGAATTATCAGTGGCATATATGAGCATTTCCAGCTCTCTGATGTAAGCCTGCACTTCATTGGGGTTATCTCCGTATTGAAGGTCTTTGGAAGCTAGAAGATATCCTATCCCAGGAAGTTGTAGACCCTCACACAAATCTAGCCAGGCGGTTTCAGTATCACAGTATAAGCTCTGCCATAGCTGAACAGCCTCTGGTCTTAGATATAAAGGCTGTGAGGAAGGTCCTACAATTTTTGATTTTAATTTCTTCCCAACTCCTGCAACTACAGATAGAGAATAAGAAAGTGAGACTTATTACTTTATAAAGTAGCAGTGATTGAAGTTATTACAATCAAATAACTCACCAGGAGCTGATGGAGTGGGTCTTTTAACTCTGGCCGGAGGATTATATCGGGCACGAAACCGCTTTGCTGCCGGTTGTGCCTCATCATCCCCATCATGATGATCTGAGGAATCAGTTCTAGAGGAGGAGTATGTTGAACCTATTTCAGGAGGAGAAGCATCACCTTCATGAGGAAGAGTTTCTTTCTCTACAGTCCTCTTCCTCTTTCCCACTTGATATACAGGATGATTCAATATCCCTTTGGGGTATGATGCTATCCAGTGTTCGGCATAAAATGTAGTCAGATAATGTGCCGCTTTTTCAACTGGTAGATCAAATACTGCCCCAGTCTTCTCTCTTGATGTCAGCAACCATAGTTGTCGAGCAACCATCGGATGTTGCTCTAACCTGACATGTACTGGAGGGGATACAACAATCTGTTGCAAACATTTGAATTGCCGTGCAAATCTATATGGAGCATAGGCCTCGCATATGATTTCTCCATCAATCCTGGCTACTAACACGCCATCCCTGCAAGCTAGCATGTATGCCCTCAAATCCAAAGGGGCTTTCCCATCATCAACAAACCGCCCAGATGGCGGACTTCCATAAGGAAAGAAGTTGAATTCCTTATACATGCTTAGTCTTACTTTTATGTCATAACCATTGACATCTAATGGAGCAATTCCAGAGAATGCTTGCACTGACGGTCTGAAAGAGCTTCCAGGAATTTGTAATCCATTCTGTACATTGTAAGTCCTGAAGTGAGTGGCGATCCATCCCCACAAAACCTGGAATGGTCCCACTATTCTTAAAGGAGATTTACCCTGGAAGACGTGAAGTAAACTCCTGTGGATCTTTGCTAAAATGGGGGTGGCTAACCCAACCATTTTTCCCTCAGCTAACTTGGCCGCAATGATGAAGGTCCCTGGCCTAACGCCTCCCTTCGAATCCCTGACCGGCAAGAGGTAAATACTGAGCCACATTGCCAAGAAACCCGCCAGACGAGTTTTCTTTGGAATTCTTTGATTCACTTCATAGCCCCATTTTTCAAACTCTCCTGCTTCTAGAGTTGGCCAGAATGTGCCAGGAGCTCCTCTCTTCTCAGGTTTTGGGCAAGTGGTAGGACGTCTGGGCCGGGTATCCTTGGATTTCTTTTTCTTGGATCCTTTTTCCTTTGGCTCCATCCCTTTCTTCTCAGTAAGAAACACCTTCATCCATTCTTCCGGATGAATATCTTTTCTGAAATGAGTTAATGAGGTCTCTGAACTCTTGAGCTTGTGAAAGATTTTGAATAATTCTCGAGCCAAAGCAGGAGTCTTCTCTGGATCATTCCAAGTCACCTTGGGAGGAATGAATTCATCATACATGTCGCCCAAGATTGGAGCTCCTGAAATATTGTGGACATCCCACAAACTGATACCTACTTCTCCATGAGTCAAGTGGAAAGAATTAGTCGCTGGACTCCAGTGGCTGAGTATCTCTGGCATGAAGATATCATGTCTGTAAATATATGTCTGCCCAACCCAAACAGCTTCATATATTGCAGCTCTCTTCAGATCCTCAATAAACTCTGCGCAAGTCTGTCGCACCCAGTATGCCCACATCCAAGTTGGCTTCACACCTCCCCCAGGGCGGAAATCCCAACTTTTCTTCCAGCCTTTGGACTGATCCATCTGAGCATCTCGGAATATTGAAGGATGACAATGTGGTTGAAGCTCAGGTGTATGTTTTTTCAGATCTGGTGTGCAAGGGCTATCATGCATCACATAAGCCTTCTCTACTGTTCCAGCAGTTTGAAATACTCCTCCGCCTGAGATATTTGCTGAAGCAAAATTGGTATAATTCTGAAACCAAGAAAATGGAAGATAATTCTTTACTTCTGGAATAATGACTTCTTGCAGATGACCATGACCATACAAAGGTAGATAAGTGCAGTGAGGAAAGTCGTAATGATATTTCTTCAGATACTTAGCCAAATCTGGAAGAGTGCTGTTTTTGACAGTATAGTAATCAGGGCCAATGATATTCATCATATCATCTATCCGCTTGCTAGCCAGTTCATCAAGTAATCCAGGTCTAAGAGCCATTGAATCTGCACAGGAGTTGAATAAATTAAACTCTTAAATGGGTTTTATTTTTCATAAAATTTGTGAAAGAATTTGAAAAAAAATGGCTAAGGCATTAAGGCGCGCAAGTATGGAGATGTCGCGCAAGTGGTACATGTGCCGCGCAAGTTTTGGTCGCGCAAGTATTACCGCGCAAGCCCTATTACCTTGAGAGTAGCGCGGCAGCGAAGAAACAGCGAAAACAAGAGACTTGCGCGACGAGGAAGACTTGCGCGGCGAGAGCTCGAGAAATCCGGAACTTCAGATGCCATCTACGGCCGGAAGCCGTGTATTTATAGGCCAGGGGGCCTATCTGCGCGCCGCATCTGCGCGCCGCATCCAGAGTGCTCAATGCCTGCGCGACGAAGACTTGCGCGCCGACTTCTGTGCATTTGAAGACTTGCGCGCCGCCCTTTTCCTTTAGAGGGATTCGATTTCCTCAGAGTCAAAATCCTCATTTTCTCTCCGGATCCAACTCTGAGGGGGGACTTTTGTTGACGCTCCTTTCGTCACGGAATCTAAAGTTCGGAAAAGGGAATATCTGAGCTCAAAGTGATTAATCCTTTGAAGAAACATCAAAAATCGAAAAAGGGATGAAAAAGGAGAACATTGCCCATAGGTCGCGCAAGTTCCCTCTTGGTCGCGCAAGTACACTTGCGCGCCGCCTCAACACTTGCGCGACCCCTCATGGTCGTGCAAGGGACTTGCGCGACAGATCTGGTAACCGCCCAGTAACCGCCCGGGGTCTTCTTTTGCCTATAAATAGACCCTGTGGGCCCCCCATTCGTGAGGATCTCTTTCCAGAAACTCGGATCAAAGCTCCCGACACTCAAGTCTCTTCTCAAAGCTTCCGGAACAATTCTAAGGTAATTTCTTACCTAGAATGGAAGATCTAAAGAGAAGAAGGAAGGCCCAAGTGTTGAAACTTATCAAACACTTGCGCGCCAACTTAATTCCTTCAATATAACTTGCGCGTCCCTTCTCTGGAAGAACCTCAAGAGGATGGGAAGGGGTTTAATAAAGAGTCGCTCAAGTAATTCAACTCTGGTTGAAAATCGCGCAAGTATCCCTCATGTCGCGCAAGTATACTTGCGCGACCAACACTTGCGCGCCGACGCAGGACTTGCGCGACCTTCAAGACTTGCGCGCCCCTAGCTTTTTGGGTGCCCATCTTGCCCATTTTTACCCCTCTTAAGCCATTTCACCCTTCCTATTCAAGATTCAGTCTTCAAGATACTCTTCAAAAGCCATTTATGGCATGATTTCTTGATTTGACATCCTTATCTGAAAGGAATTCTGTGAAATACCTCTCAAACACCCAGTGATTTAAACATCTTTATGTCACCAAAGATTGAGAGTTCATTCATTTCAACCTCATCCTTTAAGATGAGAGAATCCTAACCTGGGTCTCCTTTTCAGGAATAAGACTCAGTCATAACCTTGGGCTTCCTTTTCAGGAGTAAGCCCCAAGTCCCCTAACCTAGGATTCCTTCTCAGGAATAAGTCCTAGTCATAAATCTTGGGCATCTTTCTTAAGAATAAGCCCCAATCAAGTCCTTTAATCTTGGGCATCCTCCTCAGGAGTAAGCCCCAAACCTTAATCCCTAACCTGGGTCTCCTTTTCAGGAATAAAGACTCAGTCATAACCTTGGGCTTCCTTTTCAGGAGTAAGCCCCAAGTCCCCTAACCTAGGCTTCCTTCTCAGGAATAAGTCCTAGTCATAAATCTTGGGCATCTTTCTTAAGAATAAGCCCCAATCAAGTCCTTTAATCTTGGGCATCCTCCTCAGGAGTAAGCCCCAAACCTTAATCCCTAACCTGGGTCTCCTTTTTAGGAATAAGACTCAGTCATAACCTTGGGCTTCCTTTTCAGGAGTAAGCCCCAAGTCCCCTAACCTAGGCTTCCTTCTCAGGAACAAGTCCTAGTCATAAATCTTGGGAATCCTTCTTAAGAGTAAGCCCCAAGTCTCTTAAAATTTCTCTTAACCAGTCACAAATTTTCTTTGATTTGGGTTTCCTTTTCAGGAATAAAACCCAATCATAAGTCCCCTCCTAACTTGGGCATCCTCCTTAGGAGTAAGCCCCAAGATTAGAGTATTCAAATCTCCATGAAGCACATATAACTTTGTGGACCCTGTTCTTGGATTTTCTCCCTAAAAGTAAATCCTAAACCTTCTCCTATCTGGACAGTCATCTATACATAAGCCCCAAAACAAAATTCTTATGATTGCATCTTTTACGGCTCAATGGTCTAAATCTTACCAATACCTCTTGTTTCTCACACCGAGCATGACTCACGTGAGCTTAGAGTGTAAAAGTAATTATGACATTCATCTTTGAGCCATCAATCATAAAACATCATATCCCATTCCTCGAACTACGTGGGTTCTGATTCCTTTTTTCAAAAACAAAGGATACGTAGGTAGCCCATTTATGGGTTCGATCCCAACATTGAAATAATCTCTGTCCTTCTGAATGACGATAAACTTCAAGTGCCCCACTGAGTGGCTTTAAAACCATCCTGGTCATCAAAATGACCAAGAGACTTTTATATAAATGTTTTGAAGGATACCATTGACCAAGAATCTCTAAAAAAATATAGATGATTCTATATTTGATGAAGAACCTCGAATACATATAAAAGATTCTCTAAATTTCTTGCATATTTAATCATTGATTGTTAAAACTAAAGGAAATCTCATTTTATACTTGGTAATGTAATAAGGATTCAAGAACTTAACTTAAATCTATAAAGAGAGTCCCGGAGTAGACAATAATTCCCATCAAAAAGGTGTGATGAGTCCGACCTCCCATCCTCTCGACCAATGCAAATTCCTAAGCCTCATTATCCCACAAGCTAATGAGCGCCTGCCTTTGGAAAGTAGGTCCAAACGGATGTGGAATCATTGGATGTTTCCGGTTCTACGAACAAACCCGTTAGAAACTGATCGGAACGTTTGAATCTCCCGTCCAGGAGGTCATCCCCGGATTCCGCGCGAAACAGAATGAAAAACCTTTGCAGGTGTGTTCCTTTTCTTCTTCTTCATGGTATTATGTTGATCCAGACTTCCAATATCACCCATTGACTACCATATAGAAGAAGATTTTTTTTGCAATCTTGTCTACTTGAATCCTCCTGCCAATAAAGCATACAATCATTGGGACACACATGTATTTTTGTATAATTAAAACCAAGCCTGTTAACAACTTTTATCATATCATAAAAATACTCGGGGACTTTTTCTTCATAAAATGCATCACATAATAATTCCAATATCATGGACATTGCCTTATTTGTAATTCCACATAGACATTTGATATGGTACAACTTCAGTAGAAAAGAAAGTTTTGAATATTTCAAACATCCACTATAAAACTATTGATTTCCATCATCAACTAAACCATGACATGTATTTTTCTTAGTAAAGTTTTCTATTACATTAGTATCCACAGAATCAATAGGAGGATCCACTGATATGTTTCAATCTTGATATGGTTGTCTTATAGTCTCAAAAACACCACTTGTCACATTGATATTTGTAGCACACTCATCTGGTTGTTTTGATATGTTTTGATGTTGATGATGGGGTCTTGCAATGACAAATTCATCATTTATAAGGTTTTTTATTTCATTTTCCTTTTTTGATGAAGTTGGGAGCTCATTATGTGAATTGACATCAGTGTTCAACCTTTATGTAATGTTCGATTCTCTATTCCAAATCCAACAAAAATATTGAGTATGGAATTGATTTAATATTAAATGTTCATAAAATTCATCTCTCTTCAACCATATTTAAAATTTACATTTAGGACATGAAAATATTATTCTACCTTCTACATATTGATTGAAAATTTCAAAATCTAAAAACTCCTCCAAACCCTTAGCATACTGAGGTGTATTCCTCGGTAATGCGATCTAGCTTTTATCCATGCATAGCAAAATGTGCCTACACAATATTAAAAAAAATTAAAGACATAAATATTACTAAATAGGGAAATAGATTCATATATACTAGTCGAAAACATATATAAATATGTTAAATAAGGTTTTCCTATATAAATACATATGGTAAATAATGAACCCACCAACTATAAAACTAAAGCATGCAAATTAAAAATATTCCTAAAAGAATAGAGAGATAATGAAAATCAAACCATGCTATAAAAAATGAACTATATACTACATGTCAAGAAATTAATACATCAATAGTAGATCATATACACCAGAAACCAAAATTCCAAAAGAAAAAACTAGTAAAAACCTTGAAGATGGTCCCAAGTCTAATCTTAGTCCCAAAATCCCTTGCTTTTTCCTAGTAATCCAATCATCAAGCATTGAGCCTTTCCCAAACCCAAGACTATAATCAAGTATCATCAACTTGGGTACCAATTTCCATGGTATCCTAAGAAAGGTGTGACTATAATTAAATAGGCCACCACCAATGATATCCCTAAATATAACTAGACAATAATAATGTACATGTGTAAGTGGTACAAATAAAAAAATTAATAATTTAATTAAACGGTAGTAAATAACCACTAATACTCATGCTCTATGATGACACCTGAGAAGCTGATGAAAAAATATCCCTATAAAATAAAATGTAATGAATATATGGATGAAATACATTTCATTGATGGTAATAATATTGCATGCATTATCGATTGCACTAATGATAAAAAATACATAGAAGAGACTAATGAAATTGCTGAAACCAAGAGTATATATGATGAAAATGACACTAAAAACATTGACGCAATGGATGAAATCAAAGAAATAGATAGGGCCAATTAAATGGATGACATGGATTACATGGTTATGAAAAACAATACTAACCATGTCGATGATTCCAAGAACAACAACAATTACAATTATTGTGGTGATGTAGTAAAAACCTTTGATGATGAAGACCCAAATTAACTGAAGAACCAAGGAAAAATGATATTGATGAAAAAAATAATAACCAAAATGACACTAAATACATAGATCATACCATTGAAATTTATGAAATGGACTATACCGATGAAAATTATGACATAAATAATTTCAATGATGCCAATGAAATTGAATACATCTATGAGACAAATAATATCTGTGACACCTATGAGATGAACCATACTGAATAAACTCTTGAAAAAAATAAAACATATGAAACCAATGACTCTAAAGAAATTGAGGACATAGATCACAATGATGACACTTATTACCATGAACACATAAACACACCCAAATATGATATTTAATGTGACAACACTGATGACATAAATGATGTTGATGACTCTAATGATACCATAAATTCTAGAAAAAACTAATGAAACCAATTATACTAGAGAAACTAATGAAATTGATGTGGTAAAAGAGTCCAATTACATCTTCATCACTTATGAACCCAATAACAATGATGACATGGGTGACATTCAGGAAACTAAGTACATTGATGATATAACGGATTATAACCAAGATAAAAATATAGTTTTACCTAATGAAAATTAATGAATAAACGACATGGGTGACACTAACAACCCTAATGAATCTTATAACATCAATGAAACTGATGATGTTGATGAATTAAATTAGACCAACAATACTAATGAAACTAATGATGTAGATGTCCCAAAGTAATGATATAGTTTTACTGTGTCGAGGGATTTAGGGGGTCACTGGGGTCATAGGGGTTGTCAAGGTCGCAGGTTCCTAGGGATTTTAGGGGTTGTGGGGGTCGTTATGGGTGGAGAGGTATGGTGAGGGATTCAAGGGGTCTCCAGGGTCACACAGGTCACCGAGGTCCTAGGGTTTTGGGGGGTCGCAGGGGTTGGGGGGGGGGGGGGTCAAGGGTGTCAGGGGAGTCGGGGGGAGAAGTGTCGTTGTTATAAAAAAAACCACATTTTTTGGTGTTTTATTAAAAACTATCACTAATTTATTTAAAAAACATTTAGCGGCGGTTTAATAAACTGATGCTAAAAGACTGCCGCTAAAGGATAATAACGTTGTAGTGATAACCAAGTCATAATCAGAGCGAACATGATCAAAATAAAAATATGAATCCATATAAAAATAAACTCTAATAGAGGTTTATGCATTATAAACAGGTGTGGAAGTTCTCTTATACATCAAACTAGAACCAATTCTCATAATCTCTCTAAGCATGGGACAATAAAAATCCATGGGGTTTTTACTAGGTTGTTCAAAATGGGAGGTAAAAAAAGTAAAATTATCCACTGAGGGATACTTCATGGAGTCCATAACATTAAATATCACAACTTCATATCCAAATTACATGTAATGTTAACCCTCATGGAAATTTATGATCATTTTTTTAGTTTTTAGGAATTAACTACCCAAGATAATGAGATCATGAGAATTTAACTGATAATCCTTCATGTTAAGCACATAAAAATCTGCTAGAAATATCATATATCTTACCTGAACAAGTACATAATCAATCCCTCTCATTGAATATGCTATATATCTATTATCCAAATACACCAATACTATAATTGACTTCAACTCACCAAACTATAAAGAATAGAATATAGAGTGAGACATCACATTTATAGAAGCACCTAAATCACATAAAGCATCAGAAAAATATTACTCCCCTATGGTGCATAGTATGATGAATGTCCCGAGATACTTGAAATTTGTTGGAATTTCTTGGGTTGGTGTAATGAATGTTGACACATTCCTTTAAATTTTGATCCTCTCATTTCCATAGAGCCCTCTTAGATTGGTATAAAGTTCTTTTAATAATTTGGCATACCCTGGGATTTTATTTATTACTTCAAGTAGAGAGATGTTGATCTCAATACGCTTAAATGTATCCAAAAAATCTTTTTTTTTCATTTAATATTTAATAATACTCTTGGTTTGTACAACTCTATTTGTAAATGTAATGGGTTTAGGAGGAACATCTTTAATTTTTTTCTTACCATTTTCTTTATCCTTGGGATTCTCATCAGTTGGTCTTGAATGAGGCTTCTCTGGAGTTGAGGTGAATCCTGATGGAATGATAGGCGCGTATGTATAAGTTGTTTACTTCCCACTTCTCAATGTGATGAAATTAAAATTACCCTTGGGATTTAGAGTAGTCTAGGAAGGTAGATTTCTAGATTTATTACTTACCAGTTCATGGATGGTGGTGAAAATTTGGCTCATTTGCGTCCTTAACTCCCTCAAATCCAAACCTTGACTCTTCATCTCATTATATTGATTAATTTTTTTTCAAAATATAATTAGTATTAAAATTTAACTTTGGCTGATAATTCCCTTGTTGTTGAGTTGTTGATTATTGAGCTTCAAATCTCCTTTGGGATTATTGGAAACCCTATTGGTAAGGAGAAGTTTGTTGGAAATTTTGTTAAAAAGATGGACTTTATTATTGTCCAGATCCATACCTCATGTCTTATTGACCATTCCACCCTTGTATGTATTTTTTTTAGAAAATGAATAATACTTATTATGGGGATATGGTTGTTGTTATTGCTGATATGGTCTCCCTGTGAATACTAATGCGGAATCCTCTATCTCTTATAGTTGGGGGAAATAGTCAATTGGGTGGTCTGTTTTGGTGCAAATGTAACAAGGACTTATAGGAGTGGTTTGGGATGTCTTTTTCTCCAAATAAATCTACCTCAGTATAGTGGTAAATTCTTCCAACTTGGTATCAATTAAATGAATTTCAAGAGAAGATGGAATTACCTGATGTACTCCTCTAACATGTCGTGTAACTTTATTGAAAAATTGTTAGGAGTTTTGTGCCATCTTGTCAATAAATTCATGAGAAACTACTGGTGTTCTTCCACTAATACTCCTCCAACCACATAATCCACCATGATCCTTTCCATAGGCATGAGGCCTTCATAGAAGTATTGGATGATAAGTTTCTCACAAATTTGATAATGCAGGAAACTTGCACACAACTTCTTGAATCACTCCCAATACTCATACATTGACTCCCCTTGGGATTTCTTGATTTCTGAGATTTATTTTCTAATTGAAGTGGTCCTTGATGCTGGAAAAAATTTCTACAATAAAAGACATTTTAAATCATTCCAATAAGTTACATCTTCAGGTTATAAATAATACATCCAGTCTTTTTCAGTTCCATCAAGTGATAATGGGAATGTTATTACTTTGATTTAATATTTAGATAAATTTATTTGTTTTAGGGTTGATAAAACCACATTAAATTATTTTATATGTTTATTGGGATCCTCTCCATGAGGCTATGAAATTTTGGAAGTAATTATATCAATCTAGATTTTAATTCAAAGTCTAATTCAAGGTTTGGATATGCAATACAATTTATTTCATAATTAATGTTAGGTGCAACCATTTATAGAATGGTTCTATTAAGTTCATTTTTATTATTTTAGACCATTTATTCTAGTTTTATTTATGAATTATAATTTCTTCCAATTTCAATGTTACTATAATGGAGGAATTCTCCAACTAGTTGAATGTTGAAACTTCCCATAGATTAAGACTATTGAATTTGAGCCCTAAGGATGCACTCAATCTTAGGGTCAATGTAACACCTCGATCTTCCATGATATGCTTCTCTTTCAATAATACAGTAGCGTGTGTTGTACGCAACTCTGAGTTCTAACACACACCACAACCAATCAAAGTAGCCGTTATGAATAGTAATACCTAATTTTTGAAATTTTATAAATTTTATCTTTCCAAATGGACTTCGTTTTTGGATTCGGTATATCGAAATTAGCCTATGTTGAATTTTTGGTATTTTTCTGAGAACATCCAATTTGTTTTGAATAGTGAAAAATACTTAAAAACAACTTTTTAATCAAAATAATTTATAGTGATAAATTATACTATTGAGTGGTTTTAAATTATAATTAGAATATATTTTTACCATTTTATCCAATGACGTTCATTATAGTTAATTTCACTTTGAAATTAGACATAAACAATTGTCAATCTTTTGATATATATTGTTTCTTAAAAAAACGCTATTTGTTGTGACAGTGGAAATTAATTATAAAATTAATTAATGCAACTTATATGTTTGTAATTTTTTAAAATAGACATCATTTTTGAATTCGGAATATCAATTATAGCTTAGGGTGAAATTTTGGCATTGTTCTGAAAAACTTCAATTTTTGATGAATAGTGAAACCACTAAGTGGTAGTTAAAAAACTGATTTTTCGTTTAAATGAAACATTACCACTTCTGTGTTTTGATTTTCAAAAATCCGACATTCATGGTTGTCATTAGGAAGTAAAATATGGTTCAATGGGATTAAAATAATTTTTTGGTGAAATAGTAACTTTTAAGTTTAATTAATCGTGATTAAAGGTAATTAGTGATATTTAAGGTAAAAATGATATTATAAAAATATGAAAATACCTTTAAAATTGTCCTACACCTATTGGATGTGTCATGGCCGACCAATAAAATCCATGGGTAAACTTGGGGACCCCATGAAGCCACTTTGGTAGGAAAATGACATAAATAACTTTTATTTAATGTTAAAATAAAAATGTCACAAACATGAGTTGTTTTACTAAAACAATTTTTAAATGGGGTTATACAAGTCATATTTTTGACTATAAATATTAATTAGAAATATAAAAATATTTCCTACATCATGATATTTTTTTTATAATTTTTAGACATTAAATAAATTAAATTATTTATGACACCATGATGATGCAGCGATTACCTCATTAATTAAGGATTTAAATAAAATGAAAAGATAATGTAAACTCTAAGACTTACACTTGTCAAAAACCTATTGGATGAGTAGATTTCGAACCCTTATCAACTTATCCTATAAATATATAAGTGTGGGACCTTTAGAATCCGAAAAAAGCATTTCATAATAAAGTAACATTTCAATCTTTCCAAGAGTGACCCTTCTCTCCTCTTATAAAAGGCCCCCACCACTACCACCTTACACACACCTTCAAAGCCTTTTGGATCGTCCAAACTCTACCCAAATAATCTCTAAAATTCCCTCCATTACTCCTAGAAGCCTCACTTTTGGAAGAAGTCTTCCCAAGGAAGCCTTTGGCTCAAATCAAAAAGTGTTACCCGATTTTAAGGTTTTATTCCTTTATTTTGTAACAACAACAGTATCTAAAATATACTAGGATGTTGTTATGATAAGGATTTGGTTTACACTTACACACACCTTCATCTAATGGTTAAATAACATACTGTTTCTGTGGGTTGCGAAATACTGCCTCACGAAACGATGATTGTTCAATATTCTTTTAAAACCTCTAATGGTGGCCATTTTGATGAAACTATTTTCATATATGATATATATATTATGTTTATGTTTTCCTTATGCTTCTGTATTTCTCATTTATGGCATACTTTATGATTTCCATTATGGGTAAACGCGATAATTTCATTTTAGGAAGTGCGGACTACCGCCCCCTCAAAGTGATTTGAATCGTTAATGCCATATGTGGGATGTATAAAGGATGGAGTAAATGGTATTATAAATTATATTATACTAGAATTATATTATACCTTTATATAATTATAACTTCATTCCATTAAATATGAAATAGAAATGAAAGTAGCGTTCATGCGTACGTACGGCTTACCGTCTCCATGAACGGTGCATTTCATTTCTTACCTCTAAATGTTATGTAATATTATAAATGAATGTATATACTGGATATATATGATTTATATGATATATACATCATGAATATAATTATGTATATAATGGATATATTACCACATGAACAAAGTGTAATTATAAGAAGTTTATTTTTGACTCAAGTACCAAAGATCGACAAAATGACAATTATTAAATTAAATAATTACACAATGTTCATAACATGTTAATAAGTGCTATAAAAGAAATAATGAACATGAAAAGGATTCCTAAGAAAATAAAAATTAACTCTAGTTTATTATTCAGTAGGTTAAAGAACGATCGAGTAAAGTCGGACATGAGGTAAGATAACTTCTTAACCCAATTTCCATTCTTTGGGTTAATCTCCTACTTTCAAATTATGTCATGATATTATTATGTCCTATATTGTATTTGTACTTTCTCTATGTGTACATATAGTGAATACACATAATAGATATATTTTATTTAAAAATTATCTTTTTAAGGGACTTCGTCTCAATCTCCATTCATTGAGGCATATTTTGTTTTATACGCAAATTTATTTTATACGGTGTATAAACCCCTTTGACTTTTACGTTTATTCAAAAGGAATATTTTTATACGAAGCGTTTTACTAAACGACAAAAAGGAATGTTTTTATCGTCGTACGTATGCGGTGACAATGACTTCTCCGCCGCCGTGACCATTATTTGAGTTTCGGCTTCCCCTACAAGCCATAACTTTTTTTAAATGAAAAATAAAAACCAAGTTTTAACTTTCATTTATTTTGGTATCAAAAATGGTTTTGATAATGTTTTTATATATTAATGTGTTGTATTGATATCTTGTGATTGAAATGTGGAAATGTTATGTTTCCTTTATTCATGTTTTATGTGATACAATTATATTATGCTTTATGATATGTTTAAACCTGTTAATATGGGGAATGCATTGGACTTAATAAGTGATGGGTGGAGCCCGCTATATCTCCTCGATGCATCGGTAGGTCTCATGAGACAAACTAGTGTCTTGGAATGAGGACTTGACAAAATCTTATTTGTGGTCTTGGAACTATCCATATGAGTAAGTAAATGGCATTCTTTAATTTTATTTTTTCCATATCATGTTGAAGTTCAAGTTTAAAAAGGCTTTTGTTTTAGTTATACATTGCCTTAAATGTTAATGTTTATTTATGAAAGCTTCCGCAATATTGTTATCCTTATTGAGCATCTGAGCTCACCCCTTTCAATGTTTCAATATTTTCCAGGATGTGAAGAAGTATTTTATGAATGACCTGCAGGGATAGTCAGAAGAGGATATTAGTGTGGACTATGGAGACTTTGTTATTGTAGTTTTTCACTTTATGATGTAATGTAACATTTATGAATGTATCTAGTGTTTCCAAGGCTACTAAACTAATCGGTCTTTCGAGACTTGATCTTTTGTGATCATGCCAATGTTACGAAGTAATGCACCGACTCTGGGTAGCTGGGGTCGGGGCGTTATAGTTGGTATCAGAGGCAGTTTAGTACTAACCTTGGAAGCTAGATTTTGATAAACTCTGATTAGAGAACATAGCCCGAAGATAGAATTTGAGGATTAGTATAGAAGAACTTCCTAGAATTTTGGTATTATAGATATTTTGTGAGTTTTCCGAGCAACACATCCCTGTCTGGATACGAGCAGGTAGAGGCGGCTCTGGCACAGATGTACCTAGGGGTAAAACCCAAAAACACCGCTTTGAGCTAGACTCGAACGGGAACTGGTGCACGACAACGGGCCTTGATGCACTCTTGGTTATGACACTCCCGGGGGATATGATTAGGATAATTCTCATTTTATTTACAAACCACTATAAAGGGTTATGAGTATATACTTCCTCAAAGAAAACATTTTTTATGATTATGGATTATATCCATAAATAGTTCAATTTATGTTAAGTATTTTACAAGTATGGAATTATGTATTTTGATTCATAAACTAATCTAGTTTATTCCATTATTTAGAAATGGCGCCTAGTGGAAGGAATGGAAACCGTATCAATGCATGCACTCTGTGTAGGGATTTCCCTCCTGCTCAAGATAATTATTGTGGATCTGGAGATACAACTGGTTCTGATCAACTTATTACCATACTGGGAAAACTCACTCAGTTTATGAATAATAACCTTACTCGTATGGAGCACCCTGATCTGCAACGTGGAGGATCAATGTTAGATCGCTTCATGAGGCAAAAACCACCAACATTTAATGGGGTTACAAATCCATTAGTAGCTGAGAAATGGATAAAATCCTTTGATAAAATATTCCACGCCTTGGGGAGTAGCAAAAGGGAGAAGGTTATCATGGCAGTTTACCGCCTCACTGGAGATGCTGATCAATGGTGGTCATTGATTCAAAATACAAAGGAATATGAAGAAGTATCAAGTATGGAATGGAGAGAGTTCAATGTTCTTTTCTTAGAAAAATACTTTCCTCTTGACCATCGAGAAGATATGGAAAGGTAATTTCTGAGTCTGAGACAAAAGGAGGATGAGAATGTCGCAAAGTATAAGGCCAACTTTACAAGGTTAGCGAGGTATGCTGCAGATTATATACGTAACCCAAGAAGTAATATTGATCATTTCTTTGATGGGTTAAAACCATTTCTCCGTCGAGATTTAGTATCACAATCCTCCTCATCATATGAAGATATTGTCTCGTGTGCTATCAAGACAGAAAAGGAATTCTCTAAGTCTTATGACAACAAAGTAAAGCAAGAGAAGAAGAGAACGCTGGAACAAGAGATGGATAAAGGGAAAAAGGGAAAGAAGGATTTTCCATTATGTGATAATTTTGGGAAGAATCACCCTGGTGCTTGCCTAAAAGGATTGGGAGTTTGTTATAAATGTGGAGAAAAAGGTCACCAGGCTCGTGATTGCAAGGGAAAGAAAGAGGCTACCAATGTTGAATGCTACAATTGTAGGGAAATGGGGCATTATGAAAATGAATTTCCTAAGCGTTAGGGAAACTTACCTCAGAAAAGGCCAAGGGATCAAGGCCAATCTTATGCTGTTACTATAGTTGATGAGGAATAATTAATGTATTGGTGCTTTCGGACTCAAGGATTATATTCTGGTTATAAGAATAATGTGATATATATAAGGATTGTACTGCAGTACATATTGTTTTCATTAAGGTTTTAATATGATGAAGGTAATCATATTTTTAGTATGTGACAATAAGAGAAACTTTACCATGTTTGGGGAATCTGATGTTACAATTGATTTTGGAATTTAGAGACCTTTTTGAGAAAGTCTGGACAGAGGTATTTTGGATAACTATCAAGGTTGGAATGGATTAAGTTGAACCTTGAATAGTATTGTTTAAGGTTAAAACACTATTGAAGATTATTTTTGGAATATTATAATAATATAGTTTTAGAAAAAGGACAACCTACAGGTTGGGGGATAACCCGTCACGTCGGAAAAAGCTGCAGGAATCGAACCCACAACCATAGTGCGACAGACCTTTATTACCTACCACTAGCCTACAGGAAGTCCTTGGTTATTACAAAATGTTTTCCTAATCTAAATGGTATGTGTTAATATTTAAAACCTTATACAATTATGATAAATAGAATATTTTTGAGTTCTATTACCTTTTGGAGTGAAATATGGGTTTGTGGTAAAAATTTATTAAAGAATAAAAGTCTACACGACAAGTAAGTATATTTCCTTACATTCTTAGTAAATCTCTTAAATAAATTCCTCAACTTTATTAAAGGTAACTTAAAACAAAAACGTTACTAGTTAACTTTTCCAACTGGGGATTCAATGATCGTTTAACCAATCACAAGTTTGTGATTTTCTTATGGTTAACTTTCTCCTAATTCTGTTTTCTACAACTCTCCATCAGACCTTGATAGTTTTTTTCTCCTCCATATCCATATTTTCAGATAATCCTAGTATGGGCTATCTCGGGTGACCTTTATACTTCTCTTTATTTCTTTTAAAGTTATATTTTTATTAACCCTATTTCCGATGTGGGTTTTCCACAAAGATATTTTCTACATTCAACCTTTTATTTTCAAAGAACAATTTCAAATTGCGAGGACGCAATTTATTGAAGGAGGGGAGAATGTAACACCCCGAGCTTCTATGATACGCTTCTCTGTCAATAATACAGTAGCGTGTGTTGTACGCAACTTTGAGTTCTAACACACACCACAACCAATCAAAGTAGCCGTTATAAATAGTAATACCTAATTTTTGAAATTTTATAAATTTTATCTTTCCAAATGGACTTCGTTTTTTGATTCGGTATATCAAAATTAGCCTATGTTGAATTTTTGGTATTTTTCTGAGAACATCCAATTTGTTTTGAATAGTGAAAAATAATTAAAAACAACTTTTTTAATCAAAATAATTTATAGTGATAAATTATACTATTGAGTGGTTTTAAAGTATAATTAGAATATATTTTTACCATTTTATCTAATGATGTTCATTATAATTAATTTCACTTTGAAATTAGACATAAACAATTGTCAATATTTTGATATATATTGTTTCTTAAAAAATGCTATTTGTTGTGACAGCGGGAATTAATTATAAAATTAATTAATGAAACTTATATGTTTGGAATTTTTTAAAATAGAAATCATTTTTGAATTCGGAATATCAATTATAGATTAGGGTGAAATTTTGGCATTGTTCTGAAAAACTTCAATTTTTGATGAATAGTGAAACCACTAAGTGGTAGTTAAAAAACTGATTTTTCGTTTAAATGAAACATTACCACTTCTGTGTTTTGATTTTAAAAAATCTTACATTCATGGTTGTCATTAGGAAGTAAAATTTGGTTCAATGGGATTAAAATAATTTTTTGGTGAAATAGTAACTTTTAAGTTTAATTAATCGTGATTAAAGGTAATTAGGGATATTTAAGGTAAAAATGATATTATAAAAATATGAAAATACTTTTACACTTGTCCTACCCATATGTTATGTGTCATGGCCGAACAAGAAAATCCATGGGTCAACTTGGGGACCCCATGGAGCCACTTTGGTAGGAAAATGACATAAATAACTTTTATTTAATGTTAAAATAAAAATGTCACAAACCTGAGTTGTTTTACTAAAACAATTTTTAAATGGGGTTATACAAGTCATATTTTTGACTATAAATATTAATTATACATCTAAAAAGATTTCCTACGTCATGATATTTTTTTTATAATTTTTATACATTAAATAAATTAAATTATTTATGACACCATGATGATGCAGCGATTACCTCATTAATTAACGATTTAAATAAAATGAAAAGATAATGTAACATCTAAGACTTAAACTTTTCAAAAACCTATTGGATGAGTAGATTTAGAACCCTTATCACCTTATCCTCTAAATATATAAGTGTGGGACCTTTAGAATCTGAAAAAATCATTTCATAATAAAGTAACATTTCAATCTTTCCAAGAGTGCCCCTTCTCTCCACTTATAAAAGGCCCCCACCACTACCACCTTACTCACACCTTCAAAGCCTTTTGGGATCAGCCAACATCTGACCAAATAATCTATCAACTTCCCTCCCTTACTACTAGAAGCCTCACTTTTCGAAGAAGTCTTCCCAAGGAAGCCTTTGGCTCAAATCAAAAAGAGTTACCCGATTTTAAGGTAATGTCTTCTCTAATGTTGTTTTGTTTTATTTTGATTCTCCAACCCCTTAAACTCTTTTTATTCCTTTATTTTGTAACTACACCAGTATCTGAAATATACTAGGATGTTTTTATGATAAGTATTTGGTTTACACTTACACACACCTTCGTCTAATGGTTAAAGAACATACTGTTTCCGTGGGTGGCGAAATACTGCCTCACTAAACGATGATTGTTCAATATTCTTTTAACACCTCTAATGGTGGCCATTTTGATGAAACTATTTTCATATATGATATATATATTATGTTTATGTTTTCCTTATTCTTATTTATTTCTCATTTATGGCATACTTTATGATTTCCATTATGGGTAAACACGATAATTTCATTTTAGGAAGTGCGGACTACCGCCACCTCTAAGTGATTTGAATCGTTAATGCCATATGTGGGATGTATAAAGGATGGAGTAAATGGTATTATACATTATATTATACTGTAATTATATTATAACTTTATATAATTATAACTTCATTCCATTAAATACAAAATAGAAATGAAAGTATCGTTCATGCGTACATACGACTTACCGCCTCCATGAACGGTGCATTTCATTTCTTACCTCTAAATGTTATGTAATATTATAAATGAATGTATATACTGGATATATATGATTTATATGATATGTAAATCATGAATATAATTATGGATATAATGGATATATTACCACATGAACAAAGTGTAATTATAAGAAGTTTATTTTTGACTCAAGTACCAAAGATCGACAAAATGACAATTATTAAATTAAATAATTACACAATGTTCATAACATGGTAATAAGTGATATAAAAGAAATAATGAACCTGAAAAAGATTCTTAAGAAAATAAAAATTAACTCTAGTTTATTATTCAGGAGGTTAAAGAACGATCGAGTCAAGTCGGACACGAGGTAAGGGAACTTCTTAACCCAATTTCCATTCTTTGGGTTAATATCCTACTTTCAAATTATGTCATGATATTATTATGTCCTATCTTGTATTTGTACTTTCTCTATGTGTACATATAGTGAATACACATAATAGATATATTTTATTTAAAAATGATCTTTTTAATGGATTTCGTCTCAATCTCCATTCATTGAGGCATATTTTGTTTTATACGCAAATTTCTTTTATACGGTGTATAAACCCCTTTGACTTTTACATTTATTCAAAAGGAATCTTTTTATACGAAGCATTTTACTAAATGAAAAAAAGGAATGAATTTCTTGTCATACGTATGCGGCGACAATGACTTCTCCGCCACCGTGACAATTATTTGAGTTTCAGCTTCCCCTACAAGCCATAACTTTTTTTAAATGAAAAATAAAAACCAAGTTTTAAATTTCATTTATTTTGGTATCAAAAATGGTTTTGATAATGTTTTTATATATTAATGTGTTGTATTGATATCTTGTGATTGAAATGTGGAAATGTTATGTTTCCTTTATTCATGTTTTATGTGATACAATTATGTTATGGTTTATGATATGTTTAAAACTGTTAATATGAGGAATGCATTGGACTTAATAAGTGATGGGTGGAGCCCGCTATATCTCCTCGATGCATCGGTAGGTCTCATGAGACAAACTAGTGTCTTGGCACGAGGCCTTGAAAAAATCTTATTTGTGGTCTTGGAACTATCCATATGAGTAAGTAAATGGAATTATTTAATTTTATTTTTTCCATATCATGCTGAAGTTCAAGTTTAAAAAGGCTTTTGTTTTAGTTATACATTGCCTTAAATGTTAATGTTTATTTATGAAAGCTTCCACAATATTGTTATCCTTATTGAGCATCTGAGCTCACCCCTTTCAATGCTTTAATATTTTCCAGGATGTGAAGAAGTATTTTATGAGTGACCTGCAGGGATAGTCATAAGAGGATATGAGTGTGGACTATGGAGACTTTCTTATTGTAGTTTTTCACTTTATGATGTAATGTAACATTTATGAATGTATCTAGTGTTTCCAAGGCTACTAAACTAATCGATATTTCGAGACTTGATCTTTTGTGATCATGCCAATGTTACGAAGTAATGCACCGACTCTGGGTAGCTGGGGTCGGGGCGTTATAGTTGGTATCAGAGGCAGTTTAGTACTAACCTTGGAAGCTAGATTTTGATAAACTCTGATTAGAGAACATAGCCCGAAGATAGACTTTGAGGATTAGTATAGAAGAACTTCCTAGAATTTTGGTATTATAGATATTTTGTGAGTTTTCCGAGCAATACATCCCTGTCTGGATACGAGCAGGTAGAGGCGGCTCTGGAACAGATGTACCTAGGGGTAAAACCCGAAAACACCGCTTTGAGCTAGACTCGAACGGGAACTGGTGCACGACAACAGGCCTTGTTGCACTCTTGGTTATGACACTCCCGGGGGATATGATTAGGATAATTCTCATTTTATTTACAAACCACTATGAAGGGTTATGAGTATATACTTCCTCAAAGAAAACATTTTTTATGATTATGGATTATATCCATAAATAGTTCAATTTATGTTAAGTATTTTACAAGTATGGAATTATGTATTTTGATTCATAAACTAATCTAGTTTATTCCATTATTTAGAAATGGCGCCTAGTGGAAGGAATGGAAACCGTATCAATGCATGCACTCTGTGTAGGGATTTCCCTCCTGCTCAAGATAATTATTGTGGATCTGGAGATACAACTGGTTCTGATCAACTTATTACCATACTGGGAAAACTCACTCAGGCTATGAATAATAACCTTACTCATATGGAGCACCCTGATCCGCAACGTGGAGGATCAATGTTAGATCTCTTCATGAGGCAACAACCACCAACATTTAATGGGATTAAAAATCCATTAGTAGCTGAGCAATGGATAAAATCCTTTGATAAAATATTCCACGCCTTGGGGAGTAGCAAAAGGGAGAAGGTTATCATGGCAGTTTACCGCCTCACTGGAGATGCCGATCAATGGTGGTCATTGATTAAAAATACAAAGGAAGATGAAGAAGTATCAAGTATGGAATGGAGAGAGTTAAATGATCTTTTCTTAGAAAAATACTTTCCTCTTGACCATCGAGAAGATATGGAAAGGTAATTTCTGAGTCTGAGACAAAAGGAGGATGAGAATGTCGCAAAGTATAAGGCCAACTTTACAAGGTTAGAGAGGTATGCTGCAGATTATATACGTAACCCAAGAAGTAATATTGATCATTTCTTTGATGGGTTAAAACCATTTCTCCGTCGAGATTTAGTATCACAATCCTCCTCATCGTATGAAGATATTGTCTCGTGTGCTATCAAGACAGAAAAGGAATTCTCTAAGTTTTATGACAACAAAGTAAAGCAAGAGAAGAAGAGAACGCTGGAACAAGAGATGGATAAATGGAAAAAGTGAAAGAAGGATTTTCCATTATGTGATAATTGTGGGAAGAATCACCCCGGTGCTTGCCTAAAAGGAATGGGAGTTTGTTATAAATGTGGAGAAAAAGGTCACCAGGCTCGTGATTGCAAGGGAAAGAAAGAGGCTACCAATGTTGAATGCTACAATTGTAGGGAAATGGGGCATTATGAAAATGAATTTCCTAAGCGTTAGGGAAACTTACCTCAGAAAAGGCCAAGGGATCAAGGCCAATCTTATGCTGTTACTATAGTTGATGAGGAATAATTAATGTATTGGTGCTTTCAGACTCAAGGATTATATTCTGGTTATAAGAATAATGTGATATATATAAGGATTGTACTGCAGTACATATTGTTTTCATTAAGGTTTTAATATGATGAAGGTAATCATATTTTTAGTATGTGACAATAAGAGAAACTTTACCTTGTTTGGGGAATCTGATGTTACAATTGATTTTGGAATTTAGAGACCTTTTTGAGAAAGTCTGGACAGAGGTATTTTGGATAACTATCAAGGTTGGAATGGATTAAGTTGAACCTTGAATAGTATTGTTTAAGGTTAAAACACTTATGAAGATTATTTTTGGAATATTATAATAATATAGTTTTAGAAAAAGGACAACCTGCAGGTTGGGGGATAACCCGTCACGTCGGACAAAGCTGCAGGAATCGAACCCACAACCATAGTGCGACAGGCCTTTATTACCTACCACTAGCCTACAGGAAGTCCTTGGTTATTACAAAATGTTTTCCTAATCTAAATGGTATGTGTTAATATTTAGAACCTTATACAATTATGATAAATATAATATTTTTGAGTTCTATTACCTTTTGTAGTGAAATATGGGTTTGTGGTAAAAATTTATTAAAGAATAAAAGTCTACACGACAAGTAAGTATATTTCCTTACATTCTTAGTAAATCTCTTAAATAAATTCCTCAACTTTATTAAAGGTAACTTAAAACAAAAACATTACTGGTTAACTTTTCCAACTGGGGATTCAATGATCGTTTAACCAATCACAAGTTTTTGATTTTCTTATGGTTAACTTTCTCCTAATTCTGTTTTCTACAAATCTCCATCAGACCTTGATAGTTTTTTTCTCCTCCATATCCATATTTTCAGATAATCCTAGTATGGGCTATCTCGGGTGACCTTTATACTTCTCTTTCTTTCTTTTAAAGTTATATTTTTATTAACCCTATTTCCGATGTGGGTTTTCCACAAAGATATTTTCTACATTCAACCTTTTATTTTCAAAGAACAATTTCAAATTGCGAGGATGCAATTTATTGAAGGAGGGGAGAATGTAACACCCCAAGCTTCCATGATACGCTTCTCTATCAATAATATAGTAGCGTGTGTTGTACGCAACTTTGAGTTCTAACACACACCACAACCAATCAAAGTAGCCGTTATGAATAGTAATACCTAATTTTTGAAATTTTATAAATTTTATCTTGCCAAATGGACTTCGTTTTTTGATTCGGTATATCAAAATTAGCCTATGTTGAATTTTTGGTATTTTTCTGAGAACATCCAATTTGTTTTGAATAGTGAAAAATAATTAAAAACAACTTTTTTAATCAAAATAATTTATAGTGATAAATTATACTATTGAGTGGTTTTAAAGTATAATTAGAATATATTTTTACCATTTTATCTAATTATGTTCATTATAATTAATTTCACTTTGAAATTAGACAGAAACAATTGTCAATATTTTGATATATATTGTTTCTTAAAAAACGCTATTTGTTGTGACAGCGGGAATTAATTATAAAATTAATTAATGACACTTATATGTTTGTAATTTTTTAAAATAGAAATAATTTTTGAATTCAGAATATCAATTATAGATTAGGGTGAAATTTTGGCAATGTTTTGAAAAACTTCAATTTTTGATGAATAGTGAAACCATTAAGTGGTAGTTAAAAAACTGATTTTTCGTTTAAATGAAACATTACCACTTCTGTGTTTTGATTTTAAAAAATCTGACATTCATGGTTGTCATTAGGAAGTAAAATTTGGTTCAATGGGATTAAAATAATTTTTTGGTGAAATAGTAACTTTTAAGTTTAATTAATCGTGATTAAAGGTAATTAGGGATATTTAAGGTAAAAATGATATTATAAAAATATTAAAATACTTTTACACTTGTCCTACCCATATTTTATGTGTCATGGCCGACCAAGAAAATCCATGGGTCAACTTGGGGACCCCATGGAGCAACTTTGGTAGGAAAATGACATAAATAACTTTTATTTTATGTTAAAATAAAAATGTCACAAACCTGAGTTGTTTTACTAAAACAATTTTTAAATGGGGTTATACAAGTCATATTTTTGACTATAAATATTAATTATACATCTAAAAAGATTTCCTACATCATGATATTTTTTTTATAATTTTTATACATTAAATAAATTAAATTATTTATGACACCATGATGATGCAACGATTACCTCATTAATTAACGATTTAAATAAAATGAAAAGATAATGTAACATCTAAGACTTAAACTTTTCAAAAACCTATTGGATGAGTAGATTTCGAACCCTTATCACCTTATCCTCTAAATATATAAGTGTGGGACCTTTATAATCTGAAAAAATCATTTCATAATAAAGTAACATTTCAATCTTTCCCAGAGTGCCCCTTCTCTCCTCTTATAAAAGGCCCCCACCACTACCACCTTACTCACACCTTCAAATCCTTTTGGGCTCGGCCAACTTCTTCCCAAATAATCTCTCAACTTCCCCCCTTACTCCTAGAAGCCTCACTTTTCGAAGAAGTCTTCCCAAGGAAGCCTTTGGCTCAAATAAAAAAGAGTTACCCGATTTTAAGGCAATGTCTTCTTTAATGTTGTTTTGTTTTATTTTGATTCTCCAACCCCTTAAACTCTTTTTATTGATTTATTTTGTAACAACACCAGTATCTAAAATATACTAGTATGTTTTTATGATAAGGATTTGGTTTACACTTACACACACCTTCGTCTAATGGTTAAAGAACATACTGTTTCTGTGGGTGGCGAAATACTGCCTCACTAAACGATGATTGTTCAATATTCTTTTAACACCTCTAATGGTGGCCATTTTGATGAAACTATTTTCATATATGATATATATATTATGTTTATGTTTTCCTTATTCTTATGTATTTCTCATTTATGGCATACTTTATGATTTCCATTATGGGTAAACGCGATAATTTCATTTTAGGAAGTGCGGACTACCGCCACCTCTAAGTGATTTGAATCGTTAATGCCATATGTGGGATGTATAAAGGATAGAGTAAATGGTATTATACATTATATTATATTGTAATTATATTATAACTTTATATAATTATAACTCCATTCCATTAAATACGAAATAGAAATGAAAGTAGCGTTCATGCGTACGTACGACTTACCGCCTCCATGAACGGTGCATTTCATTTCTTACCTCTAAATGTTATGTAATATTATAAATGAATGTATATACTGGATATATATGATTTATATTATATATAAATCATGAATATAATTATGGATATAATGGATATATTACCACATGAACAAAGTGTAATTATAAGAAGTTTATTTTTGACTCAAGTACCAAAGATCGACAAAATGACAATTATTAAATTAAATAATTACACAATGTTCATAACATGGTAATAAGTGATATAAAAGAAATAATGAACATGAAAAAGATTCTTAAGAAAATAAAAATTAACTCTATTTTATTATTCAGGAGGTTAAAGAACGATCGAGTCAAGTCAGACACGAGGTAAGGGAACTTCTTAACCCAATTTCCATTCTTTGGGTTAATCTCCTACTTTCAAATTATGTCATGATATTATTATGTCCTATCTTGTATTTGTACTTTCTCTATGTGTACATATAGTGAATACACATAATAGATATATTTTATTTAAAAATGATCTTTTTAAGGGATTTCGTCTCAATCTCCATTCATTGAGGCATATTTTGTTTTATACGCAAATTTCTTTTATACGATGTATAAACCCCTTTGACTTTTAAATTTATTCAAAAGGAATCTTTTTATACGAATCATTTTACTAAATGACAAAAAGGAATGAATTTCTTGTCGTACGTATGCGGCGACAATGACTTCTCCGCCGCCGTGACCATTATTTGAGTTTCAGCTTCCCCTACAAGCCATAACTTTTTTTAAATGAAAAATAAAAACCAAGTTTTAAATTTCATTTATTTTGGTATCGAAAATGGTTTTGATAATGTTTTAATATATCAATGTGTTGTATTGATATCTTGTGATTGAAATGTGGAAATGTTATGTTTCCTTTATTCATGTTTTATGTGATACAATTATGTTATGGTTTATGATATGTTTAAACCTGTTCATATGAGGAATGCATTGGACTTAATAAGTGACAGGTGGAGCCCTCTATATCTCCTCGATGCATCGGTAGGTCTCATGAGACAAACTAGTGTCTTGGCACGAGGCCTTGACAAAATATTATTTGTGGTCTTGGAACTATCCATATGAGTAAGTAAATGGCATTCTTTAATTTTATTTTTTCCATATCATGCTGAAGTTCAAGTTTAAAAAGGCCTTTGTTTTAGTTATACATTGCCTTAAATGTTAATGTTTATTTATGAAAGCTTCCGCAATATTGTTATCCTTATTGAGCATCTGAGCTCACCCCTTTCAATGTTTTAATATTTTCCAGGATGTGAAGAAGTATTTTATGAATGACCTTCAGGGATAGTCAGAAGAGGATATGAGTGTGGACTATGGAGACTTTGTTATTGTAGTTTTTCACTTTATGATGTAATGTAACATTTATGAATGTATCTAGTGTTTCCAAGGCTACTAAACTAATCGGTCTTTCGAGACTTGATCTTTTGTGATCATGCCAATGTTACGAAGTAATGCACCGACTCTGGGTAGCTGGGGTCGGGGCGTTATAGTTGGTATCAGAGGCAGTTTAGTACTAACCTTGGAAGCTAGATTTTGATAAACTCTGATTAGAGAACATAGCCCGAAGATAGACTTTGAGGATTAGTATAGAAGAACTTCCTAGAATTTTGGTATTATAGATATTTTGTGAGTTTTCCGAGCAATACATCCCTGTCTGGATACGAGCAGGTAGAGGCGGCTCTGGCACAGATGTACCTAAGGGTAAAACCCGAAAACACCGCTTTGATCTAGACTCGAACGGGAACTGGTGCACGACAACGGGCCTTGATGCACTCTTGGTTATGACACTCCCGGGGGATATGATTAGGATAATTCTCATTTTATTTACAAACCACTATGAAGGGTTATGAGTATATACTTCCTCAAAGAAAACATTTTTTATGATTATGGATTATATCCATAAATAGTTCAATTTATGTTAAGTATTTTACAAGTATGGAATTATGTATTTTGATTCATAAACTAATCTAGTTTATTCCATTATTTAGAAATGGCGCCTAGTGGAAGGAATGGAAACCGTATCAATACATGCACTCTGTGTAGGGATTTCCCTCCTGCTCAAGATAATTATTGTGGATCTGGAGATACAACTGGTTCTGATCAACTTATTACCATACTGGGAAAACTCACTCAGGTTATGAATAATAACCTTACTCGTATGGAGCACCCTGATCCGCAACGTGGAGGATCAATGTTAGATCGCTTCATGAGGCAACAACCACCAACATTTAATGGGGTTAGAAATCCATTAGTAGCTGAGAAATGGATAAAATCCTTTGATAAAATATTCCACGCCTTGGGGAGTAGCAAAAGGGAGAAGGTTATCATGGCAGTTTACCGCCTCACTGGAGATGCCGATCAATGGTGGTCATTGATTCAAAATACAAAGGAATATGAAGAACTATCAAGTATGGAATGGAGAGAGTTCAATGTTCTTTTCTTAGAAAAATACTTTCCTCTTGACCATAGAGAAGATATGGAAAGGTAATTTCTGAGTCTGAGACAAAAGGAGGATGAGAATGTCGCAAAGTATAAGGCCAACTTTACAAGGTTAGCGAGGTATGCTGCATATTATATACGTAACCCAAGAAGTAATATTGATCATTTCTTTGATGGGTTAAAACCATTTCTCCGTCGAGATTTAGTATCACAATCCTCCTCATCGTATGAAGATATTGTCTCGTGTGCTATCAAGACAGAAAAGGAATTCTCTAAGTCTTATGACAACAAAGTAAAGCAAGAGAAGAAGAGAACGCTGGAACAAGAGATGGATAAAGATAAAAAGGTAAGGAAGGATTTTCCATTATGTGATAATTTTGGGAAGAATCACCCCGGTGCTTGCCTAAAAGGAATGGGAGTTTGTTATAAATGTGGAGAAAAAGGTCACCAGGCTCGTGATTGCAAGGGAAAGAAAGAGGCTACCAATGTTGAATGCTACAATTGTAGGGAAATGGGGCATTATGAAAATGAATTTCCTAAGCGTTAGGGAAACTTACCTCAGAAAAGGCCAAGGGATCAAGGCCAATCTTATGCTGTTACTATAGTTGATGAGGAATAATTAATGTATTGGTGCTTTCGGACTCAAGGATTATATTCTGGTTATAAGAATAATGTGATATATATAAGGATTGTACTGCAGTACATATTGTTTTCATTAATGTTTTAATATGATGAAGGTAATCATATTTTTAGTATGTGACAATAAGAGAAACTTTACCATGTTTGGGGAATCTGATGTTAAAATTGATTTTGGAATTTAGAGACCTTTTTGAGAAAGTCTGGACAGAGGTATTTTGGATAACTATCAAGGTTGGAATGGATTAAGTTGAACCTTGAATAGTATTGTTTAAGGTTAAAACACTTATGAAGATTATTTTTGGAATATTATAATAATATAGTTTTAGAAAAAGGACAACCTGCAGGTTGGGGGATAACCCGTCACGTCGGACAAAGCTGCAGGAATCGAACCCACAACCATAGTGCGACAGGCCTTTATTACCTACCACTAGCCTACAGGAAGTCCTTGGTTATTACAAAATGTTTTCCTAATCTAAATGGTATGTGTTAATATTTAGAACCTTATACAATTATGATAAATAGAATATTTTTGAGTTCTATTACCTTTTGGAGTGAAATATGGGTTTGTGGTAAAAATTTATTAAAGAATAAAAGTCTACACGACAAGTAAGTATATTTCCTTACATTCTTAGTAAATCTCTTAAATAAATTCCTCAACTTTATTAAAGGTAACTTAAAACAAAAACGTTACTGGTTAACTTTTCCAACTGGGGATTCAATGATCGTTTAACCAATCACAAGTTTGTGATTTTCTTATGGTTAACTTTCTCCTAATTCTGTTTTCTACAACTCTCCATCAGACCTTGATAGTTTTTTTCTCCTCCATATCCATATTTTCAGATAATCCTAGTATGGGCAATCTCGGGTGACCTTTATACTTCTCTTTATTTCTTTTAAAGTTATATTTTTATTAACCCTATTTCCGATGTGGGTTTTCCACAAAGATATTTTCTACATTCAACCTTTTATTTTCAAAGAACAATTTCAAATTGCGAGGACGCAATTTATTGAAGGAGGGGAGAATGTAACACCCCGAGCTTCTATGATACACTTCTCTTTCAATAATACAGTAGCGTGTGTTGTACGCAACTTTGAGTTCTAACACACACCACAACCAATCAAAGTAGCCGTTATAAATAGTAATACCTAATTTTTGAAATTTTATAAATTTTATCCTTCCAAATGGACTTCGTTTTTTGATTCGGTAGATCAAAATTAGCCTATGTTGAATTTTTGGTATTTTTCTGAGAACATCCAATTTGTTTTGAATAGTGAAAAATAATTAAAAACAACTTTTTTAATCAAAATAATTTATAGTGATAAATTATACTATTGAGTGGTTTTAAAGTATAATTAGAATATATTTTTACCATTTTATCTAATTATGTTCATTATAATTAATTTCACTTTGAAATTAGACATAAACAATTGTCAATATTTTGATATATATTGTTTCTTAAAAAACGCTATTTGTTGTGACAGCGGGAATTAATTATAAAATTAATTAATGAAAATTATATGTTTGGAATTTTTTAAAATAGAAATCATTTTTGAATTCGGAATATCAATTATAGATTAGGGTGAAATTTTGGCATTGTTCGGAAAAACTTCAATTTTTGATGAATAGTGAAACCACTAAGTGGTAGTTAAAAAACTGATTTTTCGTTTAAATGAAACATTACCACTTCTGTGTTTTGATTTTAAAAAATTTGACATTCATGGTTGTCATTAGGAAGTAAAATTTGGTTCAATGGGATTAAAATAATTTTTTGGTGAAATAGTAACTTTTAAGTTTAATTAATCGTGATTAAAGGTAATTAGGGATATTTAAGGTAAAAATGATATTATAAAAATATGAAAATACTTTTACACTTGTCCTACCCATATTTTATGTGTCATGGCCGACCAAGAAAATCCATGGGTCAACTTGGGGACCCCATGGAGCCACTTTGGTAGGAAAATGACATAAATAACTTTTATTTAATTTTAAAATAAAAATGTCACAAACCTGAGTTGTTTTACTAAAACAATTTTTAAATGGGGTTATACAAGTCATATTTTTGACTATAAATATTAATTATACATCTAAAAAGATTTACTACATCATGATATTTTTTTTTATAATTTTTATACATTAAATAAATTAAATTATTTATGACACCATGATGATGCAGCGATTACCTCATTAATTAACGATTTAAATAAAATGAAAAGATAATGTAACATCTAAGACTTACACTTTTCAAAAACCTATTGGATGAGTAGATTTCGAACCCTTATCACCTTATCCTCTAAATATATAAGTTTGGGACCTTTAGAATCTGAAAAAATCATTTCATAATAAAGTAACATTTCAATCTTTCCAAGAGTGCCCCTTCTCTCCTCTTATAAAAGGCCCCCACCACTACCACCTTACTCACACCTTCAAAGCCTTTTGGGATCGGCCAAACTCTGCCCAAATAATCTATCAACTTCCCTCCCTTACTCCTAGAAGCCTCACTTTTCGAAGAAGTCTTCCCAAGGAAGCCTTTGGCTCAAATCAAAAAGAGTTACCCGATTTTAAGGCAATGTCTTCTTTAATGTTGTTTTGTTTTATTTTGATTCTCCAACCCCTTAAACTCTTTTTATTCCTTTATTTTGTAACAACACCAGTATCTAAAATATACTAGGATGTTTTTATGATAAGGATTTGGTTTACACTTACACACACCTTCGTCTAATGGTTAAAGAACATACTGTTTCTGTGGGTGGCGAAATACTGCCTCACTAAACGATGATTGTTCAATATTCTTTTAACACCTCTAATGGTGGCCATTTTGATGAAACTATTTTCATATATGATATATATATTATGTTTATGTTTTCCTTATTCTTATGTATTTCTCATTTATGGCATACTTTATGATTTCCATTATGGGTAAACGCGATAATTTCATTTTAGGAAGTGCAGACTACTGCCACCTCTAAGTGATTTGAATCGTTAATGCCATATGTGGGATGTATAAAGGATGGAGTAAATGGTATTATACATTATATTATACTGTAATTATATTATAACTTTATATAATTATAATTTCATTCCATTAAATACAAAATAGAAATGAAAGTAGCGTTCATGCGTACATACGACTTACCGCCTCCATGAACGGTGCATTTCATTTCTTACCTCTAAATGTTATGTAATATTATAAATGAATGTATATACTGGATATATATGATTTATATGATATATAAATCATGAATATAATTATGGATATAATGGATATATTACCACATGAACAAAGTGTAATTATAAGAAGTTTATTTTTGACTCAAGTACCAAAGATCGACAAAATGACAATTATTAAATTAAATAATTACACAATGTTCATAACATGGTAATAAGTGATATAAAAGAAATAATGAACCTGAAAAAGATTCTTAAGAAAATAAAAATTAACTCTAGTTTATTATTCAGGAGGTTAAATAACGATCGAGTCAAGTCGGACACGAGGTAAGGGAACTTCTTAACCCAATTTCCATTCTTTGGGTTAATCTCCTACTTTCAAATTATGTCATGATATTATTATGTCCTATCTTGTATTTGTACTTTCTCTATGTGTACATATAGTGAATACACATAATAGATATATTTTATTTAAAAATGATCTTTTTCAGGGATTTCGTCTCAATCTCCATTCATTGAGGCATATTTTGTTTTATACGCAAATTTCTTTTATACGGTGTATAAACCCCTTTGACTTTTACATTTATTCAAAAGGAATCTTTTTATACGAAGCATTTTACTAAATGAAAAAAAGGAATGAATTTCTTGTCGTACGTATGCGGCGACAATGACTTCTCCGCCGCCGTGACAATTATTTGAGTTTCAGCTTCCCCTACAAGCCATAACTTTTTTTTAAATGAAAAATAAAAACCAAGTTTTAAATTTCATTTATTTTGGTATCGAAAATGGTTTTGATAATGTTTTTATATATTAATGTGTTGTATTGATATCTTGTGATTGAAATGTGGAAATGTTATGTTTCCTTTATTCATGTTTTATGTGATACAATTATGTTATGGTTTATGATATGTTTAAACCTGTTAATATGAGGAATGCATTGGACTTAATAAGTGATGGGTGGAGCCCGCTATATCTCCTCGATGCATCGGTAGGTCTCATGAGACAAACTAGTGTCTTGGCACGAGGCCTTGACAAAATCTTATTTGTGGTCTTGGAACTATCCATATGAGTAAGTAAATGGAATTCTTTAATTTTATTTTTTCCATATCATGCTGAAGTTAAAGTTTAAAAAGGCTTTTGTTTTAGTTATACATTGCCTTAAATGTTAATGTTTATTTATGAAAGCTTTCGCAATATTGTTATCCTTATTGAGAATCTGAGCTCACCCCTTTCAATGCTTTAATATTTTCCAGGATGTGAAGAAGTATTTTATGAGTGACCTGCAGGGATAGTCAGAAGAGGATATGAGTGTGGACTATGGAGACTTTCTTATTGTAGTTTTTCACTTTATGATGTAATGTAACATTTATGAATGTATCTAGTGTTTCCAAGGCTACTAAACTAATCGGTCTTTCGAGACTTGATCTTTTGTGATCATGCCAATGTTACGAAGTAATGCACCGACTCTGGGTAGCTGGGGTCGGGGCGTTATAGTTGGTATCAGAGGTAGTTTAGTACTAACCTTGGAAGCTAGATTTTGATAAACTCTGATTAGAGAACATAGCCCGAAGATAGACTTTGAGGATTAGTATAGAAGAACTTCCTAGAATTTTGGTATTATAGATATTTTGTGAGTTTTCCGAGCAATACATCCCTGTCTGGATACGAGCAGGTAGAGGCGGCTCTGGAACAGATGTACCTAGGGGTAAAACCCGAAAACACCGCTTTGAGCTAGACTCGAACGGGAACTGGTGCACGACAACAGGCCTTGATGCACTCTTGGTTATGACACTCCCGGGGGATATGATTAGGATAATTCTCATTTTATTTACAAACCACTGTGAATGGTTATGAGTATATACTTCCTCAAAGAAAACATTTTTTATGATTATGGATTATATCCATAAATAGTTCAATTTATGTTAAGTATTTTACAAGTATGGAATTATGTATTTTGATTCATAAACTAATCTAGTTTATTCCATTATTTAGAAATGGCGCCTAGTGGAAGGAATGGAAACCGTATCAATGCATGCACTCTTTGTAGGGATTTCCCTCCTGCTCAAGATAATTATTGTGGATCTGGAGATACAACTGGTTCTGATCAACTTATTACCATACTGGGAAAACTCACTCAGGTTATGAATAATAACCTTACTCGTATGGAGCACCCTGATCTGCAATGTGGAGGATCAATGTTAGATCGCTTCATGAGGCAACAACCACCAACATTTAATGGGGTTACAAATCCATTAGTAGCTGAGCAATGGATAAAATCCTTTGATAAAATATTCCACGCCTTGGGGAGTAGCAAAAGGGAGAAGGTTATCATGGCAGTTTACCGCCTCACTGGAGATGCCGATCAATGGTGGTCATTGATTAAAAATACAAAGGAAGATGAAGAAGTATCAAGTATGGAATGGAGAGAGTTAAATGATCTTTTCTTAGAAAAATACTTTCCTCCTGACCATCGAGAAGATATGGAAAGGTAATTTCTGAGTCTGAGACAAAAGGAGGATGAGAATGTCGCAAAGTATAAGGCCAACTTTACAAGGTTAGCGAGGTATGCTACAGATTATATACGTAACCCAAGAAGTAATATTGATCATTTCTTTGATGGGTTAAAACCATTTCTCCATCGAGATTTAGTATCACAATCCTCCTCATCGTATGAAGATATTGTCTCGTGTGCTATCAAGACAGAAAAGGAATTCTCTAAGTTTTATGACAACAAAGTAAAGCAAGAGAAGAAGAGAACGCTGGAACAAGAGATGGATAAAGGGAAAAAGGGAAAGAATGATTTTCCATTATGTGATAATTGTGGGAAGAATCACCCCGGTGCTTGCCTAAAAGGAATGTGAGTTTGTTATAAATGTGGAGAAAAAGGTTACCAGGCTCGTGATTGTAAGGGAAAGAAAGAGGCTACCAATGTTGAATGCTACAATTATAGGGAAATGGGGCATTATGAAAATGAATTTCCTAAGCGTTAGGGAAACTTACCTTAGAAAAGGCCAAGGGATCAAGGCCAATCTTATGCTGTTACTATAGTTGATGAGGAATAATTAATGTATTGGTGCTTTCGGACTAAAGGATTATATTCTGGTTATAAGAATAATGTGATATATATAAGGATTGTACTGCAGTACATATTGATTTCATTAAGGTTTTAATATGATGAAGGTAATCATATTTTTAGTATGTGACAATAAGAGAAACTTTACCTTGTTTGGGGAATCTGATGTTACAATTGATTTTGGAATTTAGAGACCTTTTTGAGAAAGTCTGGACAGAGGTATTTTGGATAACTATCAAGGTTGGAATGGATTAAGTTGAACCTTGAATAGTATTGTTTAAGGTTAAAACACTTATGAAGATTATTTTTGGAATATTATAATAATATAGTTTTAGAAAAAGGACAACCTGCAGGTTGGGGGATAACCCGTCACGTCGGACAAAGCTGCAGGAATCGAACCCACAACCATAGTGCGACAGACCTTTATTACCTACCACTAGCCTACAGGAAGTCCTTGGTTATTACAAAATATTTTCCTAATCTAAATGGTATGTGTTAATATTTAGAACCTTATACAATTATGATAAATAGAATATTTTTGAGTTCTATTACCTTTTGGAGTGAAATATGGGTTTGTGGTAAAAATTTATTAAAGAATAAAAGTCTACACGAAAAGTAAGTATATTTCCTTACATTCTTAGTAAATCTCTTAAATAAATTCCTCAACTTTATTAAAGGTAACTTAAAACAAAAACGTTACTGGTTAACTTTTCCAACTGGGGATTCAATGATCGTTTAACCAATCACAAGTTTGTGATTTTCTTATGGTTAACTTTCTCCTAATTCTGTTTTCTACAACTCTCCATCAGACCTTGATAGTTTTTTTCTCCTCCATATCCATATTTTCAGATAATCCTAATATGGGCTATCTCGGGTGACCTTTATACTTCTCTTTCTTTCTTTTAAAGTTATATTTTTATTAACCCTATTTCCGATGTGGGTTTTCCACAAAGATATTTTCTACATTCAACCTTTTATTTTCAAAGAACAATTTCAAATTGCGAGGATGCAATTTATTGAAGGAGGGGAGAATGTAACACCCCAAGCTTCCATGATACGCTTCTCTATCAATAATACAGTAGCGTGTGTTGTACGCAACTTTGAGTTCTAACACACACCACAACCAATCAAAGTAGCCGTTATGAATAGTAATACCTAATTTTTGAAATTTTATAAATTTTATCTTGCCAAATGGACTTCGTTTTTTGATTCGGTATATCAAAATTAGCCTATGTTGAATTTTTGGTATTTTTCTGAGAACATCCAATTTGTTTTGAATAGTGAAAAATAATTAAAAACAACTTTTTTAATCAAAATAATTTATAGTGATAAATTATACTATTGAGTGGTTTTAAAGTATAATTAGAATATATTTTTACCATTTTATCTAATTATGTTCATTATAATTAATTTCACTTTGAAATTAGACATAAACAATTGTCAATATTTTGATATATATTGTTTCTTAAAAAACGCTATTTGTTGTGACAGTGGGAATTAATTATAAAATTAATTAATGAAACTTATATGTTTGGAATTTTTTAAAATAGAAATCATTTTTGAATTCAGAATATCAATTATAGATTAGGGTGAAATTTTGGCATTGTTTTGAAAAACTTCAATTTTTGATGAATAGTGAAACCACTAAGTGGTAGTTAAAAAACTGATTTTTCGTTTAAATGAAACATTACCACTTCTGTGTTTTGATTTTATAAAATCTGACATTCATGGTTGTCATTAGGAAGTAAAATTTGGTTCAATGGGATTAAAATAATTTTTTGGTGAAATAGTAACTTTTAAGTTTAATTAATCGTGATTAAAGGTAATTAGGGATATTTAAGGTAAAAATGATATTATAAAAATATGAAAATACTTTTACACTTGTCCTACCCATATTTTATGTGTCATGGCTGACCAAGAAAATACATGGGTCAACTTGGGGACCCCATGGAGCCACTTTGGTAGGAAAATGACATAAATAACTTTTATTTAATGATAAAATAAAAATGTCACAAACCTGAGTTGTTTTACTAAAACAATTTTTAAATGGGGTTATACAAGTCATATTTTTGACTATAAATATTAATTATACATCTAAAAAGATTTCCTACATCATGATATTTTTTTTATAATTTTTATACATTAAATAAATTAAATTATTTATGACACCATGATGATGCAACGATTACCTCATTAATTAACGATTTAAATAAAATGAAAAGATAATGTAACATCTAAGACTTACACTTTTCAAAAACCTATTGGATGAGTAGATTTCGAACCCTTATCACCTTATCCTCTAAATATATAAGTGTGGGACCTTTAGAATCTGAAAAAATCATTTCATAATAAAGTAACATTTCAATCTTTCCAAGAGTGCCCCTTCTCTCCTCTTATAAAAGGCCCCCACCACTACCACCTTACTCACACCTTCAAAGCCTTTTGGGCTCGACCAACCTCTTCCCAAATAATCTCTCAACTTCCCTCCCTTACTCCTAGAAGCCTCACTTTTCGAAGAAGTCTTCCCAAGGAAGCCTTTGGCTCAAATAAAAAAGAGTTACCCGATTTTAAGGCAATGTCTTCTTTAATGTTGTTTTGTTTTATTTTGATTCTCCAACCCCTTAAACTCTTTTTATTGCTTTATTTTGTAACAACACCAGTATCTAAAATATACTAGGATGTTTTTATTATAAGGATTTGGTTTACACTTACACACACCTTCGTCTAATGGTTAAAGAACATACTGTTTCTGTGGGTGGCGAAATACTGCCTCACTAAACGATGATTGTTCAATATTCTTTTAACACCTCTAATGGTGGCCATTTTGATGAAACTATTTTCATATATGATATATATATTATGTTTATGTTTTCCTTATTCTTATTTATTTCTCATTTATGGCATACTTTATGATTTCCATTATGGGTAAACGCGATAATTTCATTTTAGGAAGTGCGGACTACCGCCACCTCTAAGTGATTTGAATCGTTAATGCCATATGTGGGATGTATAAAGGATAGAGTAAATGGTATTATACATTATATTATACTGTAATTATATTATAACTTTATATAATTATAACTTCATTCCATTAAATACGAAATAGAAATGAAAGTAGCGTTCATGCGTACGTACGACTTACCGCCTCCATGAACGGTGCATTTCATTTCTTACCTCTAAATGTTATATAATATTATAAATGAATGTATATACTGGATATATATGATTTATATGATATATAAATAATGAATATAATTATGGATATAATGGATATATTACCACATGAACAAAGTGTAATTATAAGAAGTTTATTTTTGACTCAAGTACCAAAGATCGACAAAATGACAATTATTAAATTAAATAATTACACAATGTTCATAACATGGTAATAAGTGATATAAAAGAAATAATGAACATGAAAAAGATTCTTAAGAAAATAAAAATTAACTCTATTTTATTATTCAGGAGGTTAAAGAACGATCGAGTCAAGTCAGACACGAGGTAAGGGAACTTCTTAACCCAATTTCCATTCTTTGGGTTAATCTCCTACTTTCAAATTATGTCATGATATTATTATGTCCTATCTTGTATTTGTACTTTATCTATGTGTACATATAGTGAATACACATAATAGATATATTTTATTTAAAAATGATCTTTTTAAGGGATTTCGTCTCAATCTCCATTCATTGAGGCATATTTTGTTTTATACGCAAATTTCTTTTATACGGTGTATAAACCCCTTTGACTTTTAAATTTATTCAAAAGGAATCTTTTTATACGAATCATTTTACTAAATGACAAAAAGGAATGAATTTCTTGTCGTACCTATGCGGAGACAATGACTTCTCCGCCGCCGTGACCATTATTTGAGTTTCAGCTTCCCCTACAAGCCATAACTTTTTTTAAATGAAAAATAAAAACCAAGTTTTAAATTTCATTTATTTTGGTATCAAAAATGGTTTTGATAATGTTTTAATATATCAACGTGTTTTATTGATATCTTGTAATTGAAATGTGGAAATGTTATGTTTCCTTTATTCATGTTTTATGTGATACAATTATGTTATGGTTTATGATATGTTTAAACCTGTTCATATGAGGAATGCATTGGACTTAATAAGTGACGGGTGGAGCCCGCTATATCTCCTCGATGCATCGGTAGGTCTCATGAGACAAACTAGTGTCTTGGCACGAGGCCTTGACAAAATATTATTTGTGGTCTTGGAACTATCCATATGAGTAAGTAAATGAAATTCTTTAATTTTATTTTTTCCATATCATGCTGAAGTTCAAGTTTAAAAAGGCCTTTGTTTTAGTTATACATTGCCTTAAATGTTAATGTTTATTTATGAAAGCTTCCGCAATATTGTTATCCTTATTGAGCATCTGAGCTCACCCCTTTCAATGTTTTAATATTTTCCAGGATGTGAAGAAGTATTTTATGAATGACCTTCAGGGATAGTCAGAAGAGGATATGAGTGTGGACTATGGAGACTTTGTTATTGTAGTTTTTCACTTTATGATGTAATGTAACATTTATGAATGTATCTATTGTTTCCAAGGCTACTAAACTAATCGGTCTTTCGAGACTTGATCTTTTGTGATCATGCCAATGTTACGAAGTAATGCACCGACTCTGGGTAGCTGGGGTCGGGGCGTTATAGTTGGTATCAGAGGCAGTTTAGTACTAACCTTGGAAGCTAGATTTTGATAAACTCTGATTAGAGAACATAGCCCGAAGATAGACTTTGAGGATTAGTATAGAAGAACTTCCTAGAATTTTGGTAATATAGATATTTTGTGAGTTTTTCGAGCAATACATCCCTGTCTGGATACGAGCAGGTAGAGGCGGCTCTGGCACAGATGTACCTAGGGGTAAAACCCGAAAACACCGCTTTGAGCTAGACTCGAACGGGAACTGGTGCACGACAACGGGTCTTGATGCACTCTTGGTTATGACACTCCCGGGGGATATTATTAGGATAATTCTCATTTTATTTACAAACCACTATGAAGGGTTATGAGTATATACTTCCTCAAAGAAAACATTTTTTATGATTATGGATTATATCCATAAATAGTTCAATTTATGTTAAGTATTTTACAAGTATGGAATTATGTATTTTGATTCATAAACTAATCTAGTTTATTCCATTGTTTAGAAATGGCGCCAAGTGGAAGGAATGGAAACCATATCAATGCATGCACTCTGTGTAGGGATTTCCCTCCTGCTCAAGATAATTATTGTAGATCTGGAGATACAACTGGTTCTGATCAACTTATTACCATACTGGGAAAACTCACTCAGGTTATGAATAATAACCTTACTCGTATGGAGCACCCTGATCCGCAACGTGGAGGATCAATGTTAGATCGCTTCATGAGGCAACAACAACCAACATTTAATGGGGTTACAAATCCATTAGTATCTGAGAAATGGATAAAATCCTTTGATAAAATATTCCACGCCTTGGGGAGTAGCAAAAGGGAGAAGGTTATCATGGCAGTTTACCGCCTCACTGGAGATGCCGATCAATGGTGGTCATTGATTCAAAATACAAAGGAATATGAATAAGTATCAAGTATGGAATGGAGAGAGTTCAATGTTCTTTTCTTAGAAAAATACTTTCCTCTTGACCATCGAGAAGATATGGAAAGGTAATTTCTGAGTCTGAGACAAAAGGAGGATGAGAATGTCGCAAAGTATAAGGCCAACTTTACAAGGTTAGCGAGGTATGCTGCAGATTATATACGTAACCCAAGAAGTAATATTGATCATTTCTTTGATGGGTTAAAACCATTTCTCCGTCGAGATTTAGTATCACAATCCTCCTTATCGTATGAAGATATTGTCTCGTGTGCTATCAAGACAGAAAAGGAATTCTCTAAGTCTTATGACAACAAAGTAAAGCAAGAGAAGAAGAGAACGCTGGAATAAGAGATGGATAAAGGGAAAAAGGGAAAGAAGGATTTTCCATTATGTGATAATTTTGGGAAGAATCACCCCGGTGCTTGCCTAAAAGGAATGGGAGTTTGTTATAAATGTGGAGAAAAAGGTCACCAGGCTCGTGATTGCAAGGGAAAGAAAGAGGCTACCAATGTTGAATGCTACAATTGTAGGGAAATGGGGCATTATGAAAATGAATTTCCTAAGCGTTAGGGAAACTTACCTCAGAAAAGGCCAAGGGATCAAGGCCAATCTTATGCTGTTACTATAGTTGATGAGGAATAATTAATGTATTGGTGCTTTCAGACTCAAGGATTATATTCTGGTTATAAGAATAATGTGATATATATAGGGATTGTACTGCAGTACATATTGTTTTCATTAAGGTTTTAATATGATGAAGGTAATCATATTTTTAGTATGTGACAATAAGAGAAACTTTACCATGTTTGGGGAATCTGATGTTACAATTGATTTTGGAATTTAGAGACCTTTTTGAGAAAGTCTGGACAGAGGTATTTTGGATAACTATCAAGGTTGGAATGGATTAAGTTGAACCTTGAATAGTATTGTTTAAGGTTAAAACACTTATGAAGATTATTTTTGGAATATTATAATAATATAGTTTTAGAAAAAGGACAACCTACAGGTTGGGGGATAACCCGTCACGTCGGACAAAGCTGCAGGAATCGAACCCACAACCATAGTGCGACAGGCCTTTATTACCTACCACTAGCCTACAGGAAGTCCTTGGTTATTACAAAATGTTTTCCTAATCTAAATGGTATGTGTTAATATTTAGAACCTTATACAATTATGATAAATAGAATATTTTTGAGTTCTATTACCTTTTGGAGTGAAATATGGGTTTGTGGTAAAAATTTATTAAAGAATAAAAGTCTACACGACAAGTAAGTATATTTCCTTACATTCTTAGTAAATCTCTTAAATAAATTCCTCAACTTTATTAAAGGTAACTTAAAACAAAAACGTTACTGGTTAACTTTTCCAACTGGGGATTCAATGATCGTTTAACCAATCACAAGTTTGTGATTTTCTTATGGTTAACTTTCTCCTAATTCTGTTTTCTACAACTCTCCATCAGACCTTGATAGTTTTTTTTCTCCTCCATATCCATATTTTCAGATAATCCTAGTATGGGCTATCTCGGGTGACCTTTATACTTCTCTTTCTTTCTTTTAAAGTTATATTTTTATTAACCCTATTTCCGATGTGGGTTTTCCACAAAGATATTTTCTACATTCAACCTTTTATTTTCAAAGAACAATTTCAAATTGCGAGGACACAATTTATTGAAGGAGGGGAGAATTTAACACCCCGAACTTCCATGATACGCTTCTCTTTCAATAATACAGTAGCGTGTGTTGTACGCAACTTTGAGTTCTAACACACACCACAACCAATCAAAGTAGCCGTTATGAATAGTAATACCTAATTTTTGAAATTTTATAAATTTTATCTTGCGAAATGGACTTCGTTTTTTGATTCGGTATATCAAAATTAGCCTATGTTGAATTTTTGGTATTTTTCTGAGAACATCCAATTTGTTTTGAATAGTGAAAAATAATTAAAAACAACTTTTTTAATCAAAATAATTTATAGTGATAAATTATACTATTGAGTGGTTTTAAAGTATAATTAGAATATATTTTTACCATTTTATCTAATGATGTTCATTATAATTAATTTCACTTTGAAATTAGACATAAACAGTTGTCAATATTTTGATATATATTGTTTCTTAAAAAACACTATTTGTTGTGACAGCGGGAATTAATTATAAAATTAATTAATGAAACTTATATGTTTGGAATTTTTTAAAATAGAAATCATTTTTGAATTCAGAATATCAATTATAGATTAGGGTGAAATTTTGGTATTGTTCTGAAAATCTTCAATTTTTGATGAATAGTGAAACCACTAAGTGGTAGTTAAAAAACTGATTTTTCATTTAAATGAAACATTACCACTTCTGTGTTTTGATTTTAAAAAATATGACATTCATGGTTGTCATTAGGAAGTAAAATTTGGTTCAATGGGATTAAAATAATTTTTTGGTGAAATAGTAACTTTTAATTTTAATTAATCGTGATTAAAGGTAATTAGGGATATTTAAGGTAAAAATGATATTATAAAAATATGAAAATACTTTTACACTTGTCCTAACCATATTTTATGTGTCATGTCCGACCAAGAAAATCCATGGGTCAACTTGGGGACCCCATGGAGCCACTTTGGTAGGAAAATGACATAAATAACTTTTATTTAATGTTAAAATAAAAATGTCACAAACCTGAGTTGTTTTACTAAAACAATTTTTAAATGGGGTTATACAAGTCATATTTTTGACTATAAATATTAATTATACATCTAAAAATATTTCCTACATCATGATATTTTTTTTTATAATTTTTATACATTAAATAAATTAAATTATTTATGACACCATGATGATGCAGCGATTACCTCATTAATTAACGATTTAAATAAAATGAAAAGATAATGTAACATCTAAGACTTACACTTTTCAAAAACATATTGGATGAGTAGATTTTGAACCCTTATCACCTTATCCTCTAAATATATAAGTGTGAGACCTTTAGAATCTGAAAAAATCATTTCATAATAAAGTAACATTTCAATCTTTCCAAGAGTGCCCCTTCTCTCCTCTTATAAAAGGCCCCCACCACTACCACCTTACTCACACCTTCAAAGCCTTTTGGGCTCGGCCAACCTCTGCCCAAATAATCTCTCAACTTCCCTACCTTACTCCTAGAAGCCTCACTTTTCAAAGAAGTCTTCCCAAGGAAGCCTTTGGCTCAAATCAAAAAGAGTTACCCGATTTTAAGGTAATGTCTTCTCTAATGTTATTTTGTTTTATTTTAATTCTCCAACCCCTTAAACTCTTTTTATTCCTTTATTTTGTAACAACACCAATATCTAAAATATACTAGGATGTTTTTATGATAAGGATTTGGTTTACACTTACACACACCTTCGTCTAATGGTTAAAGAACATACTGTTTCTGTGGGTGGCGAAATACTGCCTCACTAAACGATGATTGTTCAATATTCTTTTAACATCTCTAATGGTGGCCATTTTGACGAAACTATTTTCATATATGATATATATATTATGTTTATGTTTTCCTTATTCTTATTTATTTATCATTTATGGCATACTTTATGATTTCCATTATGGGTAAACGCGATAATTTCATTTTAGGAAGTGCGGACTACCGCCACCTCTAAGTGATTTGAATCGTTAATGCCATATGTGGGATGTATAAAGGATGGAGTAAATGGTATTATACATTATATTATACTGTAATTATATTATAAATTTATATAATTATAACTTCATTCCATTAAATACGAAATAGAAATGAAAGTAGCGTTCATGCGTACGTACGACTTACCGCCTCCATGAACGGTGCATTTCATTTCTTACCTATAAATGTTATGTAATATTATAAATTAATGTATATACTGGATATATATTATTTATATGATATATAAATCATGAATATAATTATGGATATATTGGATATATTACCACATGAAGAAAGTGTAATTATAAGAAGTTTATTTTTGACTCAAGTACCAAAGATCGACAAAATGACAATTATTAAATTAAATAATTACACAATGTTCATAACATGGTAATAAGTGATATAAAAGAAATAATGAACATGAAAAAGATTCTTAAGAAAATAAAAATTAACTCTAGTTTATTATTCAGGAGGTTAAAGAACAATCGAGTCAAGTCGGACACGAGGTAAGGGAACTTCTTAACCCAATTTCCATTCTTTGGGTTAATCTCCTACTTTCAAATTATGTCATGATATTATTATGTCCTATCTTTTATTTGTACTTTCTCTATGTGTACATATAGTGAATACACATAATAGATATATTTTATTTAAAAACGATCTTTTTAAGGGATTTCGTCTCAATCTCCATTCATTGAGGCATATTTTGTTTTATACGCAAATTTCTTTTATACGGTGTATAAACCCCTTTGACTTTTACATTTATTCAAAAGGAATCTTTTTATACGAATCATTTTACTAAATGAAAAAAAGGAATGAATTTCTTGTCGTACGTAAGCGGCGACAATGACTTCTCCGCCGCCGTGACCATTATTTGAGTTTCAGCTTCCCCTACAAGCCATAACTTTTTTTAAATGAAAAATAAAAACCAAGTTTTAAATTTCATTTATTTTGGTATCGAAAATGGTTTTGATAATGTTTTAATATATCAATGTGTTGTATTGATATCTTGTGATTGAAATGTGGAAATGTTATGTTTCCTTTATTCATATTTTATGTGATACAATTATGTTATGGTTTATGATATGTTTAAACCTGTTCATATGAGGAATGCATTGGACTTAATAAGTGACGGGTGGAGCTCGCTATAGCTCCTCGATGCATCGGTAGGTCTCATGAGACAAAATAGTGTCTTGGAACAAGGCCTTGACAAAATATTATTTGTGGTCTTGGCACGAGGCCTTGACTACGTGGTTATGATAGTCTGGAATTATGCATTCCATCATTATGAAAGTGGTTATTGATATTGTATGGGATTATTCGACTAATAGAATATCCATGTGAGTAAGTAAATGACATTATTTAATTTTATTTTTGCCATATCATGCTGAAGTTCAAGTTTAAAAAGGCTTTTGTTTTAGTTATACATTGCCTTAAATGTTAATGTTTATTTATGAAAGCTTCCGCAATATTTTTATCCTTACTGAGCATCTGAGCTCACCCCTTTCAATGTTTTAATATTTTCCAGGATGTGAAGAAGTATTTTATGAATGACCTGCATGGATAGTCAGAAGAGGATATGAGTGTGGACTATGGAGACTTTGTTATTGTAGTTTTTCACTTTATGATGTAATGTAACATTTATGAATGTATTTAGTGTTTCTAAGGCTACTAAACTAATCGGTCTTTCGAGACTTGATCTTTTGTGATCATGCCAATGTTACGAAGTAATGCACCGACTCTAGGTAGCTGGGGTCGGGGCGTTACAGTCAAGATATAAAATATCTTTGAGATTATTTAATTTCATAAATAAAATAAAAATTAAATGAATAAAATTAAAACATAATAAAAGGATAGGAAGTTTTAGTTGATGGTCCGATAAAAATAAGTGAAAAGAAAAAAAAACAAAAACTCAAAAAAGGGGAAAGAAGAAAGAAAGAGAAAAATAAAGAGAAAATAATAAAATAAAAAATAAAATAAATACCTATAATTGGTTAAAAAATTTACTTTCCTCCCCAAAAAATATTCCAATTTGAAAGGCTCTATTGTGGGTTCTCTCAAATGATGTGTGATTTTTGGGTACTTACGTGAAGCCGAGTGGCTGACGAGGATCATCATTCAAGGAGGTAGTAATTAAAACATCTTTTTAAAGGTATTATGAAAATAAAGATAAGATAAATAAAAAACATACAAATATGGGGGTGGGGGTGGGGGTGGGGTTCTTTTATGTTTATAAAAGAAGAAGAAGAATCATGATGGAAGAAGATTTTATTTTTTTGTCTTTGTTTTTGAAATGAGATTGAAAAAATGTAGTGAGAAGATATTTTTTTAGAAAAATATTTAAAAGGAATAATAGATATAAATATACCTATTAGCTTACTTATTAATCATTAAAATTTAAATTAACACACACTTAATTAATATCCCCTAATTTTTTAATCCCCGAACCCTACAAGAATTAACTTTACGACAAAGATGAAAAGAGTTAAACCCTAGGATAGCTTCATAACATGCAATCATAGCACCCTGATTTGATTTTCATTCTAAGTATAGATTTTGTTCAGTGGTAAATTAGGACATAAATACATTATATAAATAAAAATGAATTTTTTTAGGTATTATATTTTAACTCTACAAATTTATCCCATGTGGTTTTTTACTGATCAAGTTTACACTCTCACAATTTACACAAATCTTGACCTCATGCGTTTTTGTGTAAATTGTTCAATTTATTGCTTAGTTTCATCTAATTAAAAAACCAAATCCATGGATCATATTACATGAATTAAATTATCTAATTGATTCAAAATAAATAAATGAATAAGGTAAGAGGTAGATCAATTACTAAGAAAAACTACTCTTCCATGAGCAGTGTAGTAATCATAGAAACATTTTGAATGTGCAAAAATTTATAAGGGGTATAATGAAATATCATTTAAAATATTTATTTCTAGACCAAATATAATGATTATATAAGAATAAAATTAAATTAAATAGAATAATTTAAAGATAAAAAAAGAAGTTTATTATAAGAACAAAAACATTACAACAAATAAAAGGGAAAAAGAACATTTTGGTGGAGATCCTAGCTTGATAGATTACCTCCTCAAATTGTGAATTTAAATGGTATGGAACCACTTATACTCTTCTCAAAATCTCCTAATTCACGTTCCAACCCCTAAAAATGATAAAAATACATATTTATAGAGTGGATAAGAGGCTAGATTACAAGTGGTTTCAAGTGTGAATGGGGAAATACGACCAAATATTTTAATCAAACTTGAACCACCTATTTGACCATTAAAAGGCGTGAAACATATGTCCTTAAATAAGTATAATTTGTTATAAAATGGGTCCTCGATCTTCTCTCCAAATTTATTCCCAATACAATTCCATTTGAGGAAGTTATGTCCTAAATACTTAAGTGGTATCCAATTTGTCGAGTCCAGCCCATCTTTGACTTCATGGACCATTTAGTCCAATCAAATTCAAGATTTATATCATATGTACTAAATAAAAGTTTGATCCCATTAAATTAGAAACATTTTTAAAAAATTTGAAGTTAAAATAATTCTATGAAAAATATTTATAGGTGAAATACTACAGTGAACTTTAAAGGAAAAAACTGGAATTTTCATCAAATTTTAAAATTAATGGTCTAATCCCAAATATTTCATCAATAAAAATATTTATAATAATGTGAGGAAATTATATCAATTATTATCAATAAAATATTAAAAAAGTGTGTTTTATCATTGGTTTCATAATGCAATCCTTATCAATTGAAACTGTTGTTTATTGACTGAATTGAAATGGATCTTTATTTGATTTCCAAATCATGAATTGATATTCTTGATAAATGCTTTCAAATGACATGGTGTGTGATGCAATATCATTGAAAATGGATTTTGAAATAAAGTGTTGATGTAACGACCCAAAATTTTATCAATGAACATCCCCTTCTTATAATTATGTCATATAGTATAAATCACATAAAATCACATAAACAAAACAAAACAAACTTTATAAATTAAGAATGAATGAAATAAGAGGTATATTTAGAAGTTAAGGAACCTATACCAATGAAATAGTAACTTGACATTTGGACTAAGAATATGAACCTTATGAATAGTAAACCACTCAATAGAATAGTAACCCCTACCATGAAAGTATAAATAAAAATTAGGCATCTTATAAATGAAAATATTGTATAATTATATAATAGTATAAGTAAATAAATGTTTTATAAATTATTAATTAAGTGTTAATATTTTTACAAAACATAAGTGTTTTTCTCAATTTTATAATTAATATATTTTTTTAAAAGAAAATGTATTTCAATAAAATGTATTAATAAATTAATATTCTGTTATATTATTATTATAAGATAATTTTATGAGACCTTATTTAAATTTTCAAAGTGTTACAAAATTAGTTATAATTTTAAAATTGGTATTTTCCAAGTAATTATGAATTTAATTAAAAATTAAATTTCTCATATTTAGAAAATTATTTTAATAAAATATAGTTCATTTTTGAATTATACACATTAAAAAATAGTTATGGTTAATTTTTGGTATTTTTCTAAAATACTTGAATTTTTAGTGAATAGTAAAATACGATAATTTACAATAAAAGCTAAATACATGAATTATGGAGTCATAGATGATGTTTGTAAGATGTAAGCCCAAAATATCAATCCATCCTTAATTATTTTATTATTTTTGGTGATAATGATCAAACTATTAATACTCTTGAGGTAAAATAATAAACTAATGAACAAAATAATGAGAAAACACCCCTCTCCTCCCCTATAAATACCACCCCTCACCACCTCTTCTCCTCACACCTCTAAAGCTTTTATATTTGTCAAAAATTTTCTCAAATATCTTCCCAAGACCCTTCCCCTCGTCCAGGAATCTTTGGTCTCAAAAAAAAATACAAAAACAATCCCCCTAAGGAGGTTCTCAAGAAGAAGGATTCAAGAGGTAAAATCCTATTTCTTTTCTTTTAATTTCTTTTCAAGTTATTTTATTTTCTTATTATCTCCTTAAATACCATCAAAAAAATGGTATGATAAATCTAATACATTATATATTCTTTAATGTTATTATTCTAATTGAATAATCCATCATCACTTATTTCCACTCTTCTTTTGTACTAAAAATGAAAACATCATCCGTGATGTGTTAATTTATCACATTCAAGGATGAGAAAGTTTTCAATTTCCATTACCTAATTAAATAATACTCACAAAAACATTTTATGGTTAAAAAAATTATAAAATATGTATTAAAAACTATATAATTTTCTGGAACCATTATATACACATTATTTTAATTAATAAAACAAAACTAGTTTATGATGATTGAAAAACCTCTAAAATAATCTAAATGATTATTAGTAATGTTTTATCTAATGATTCATCCTCACTCCAAATAACCAAATGACTTATATAACCATTTAATATTCTGGATTTTCATTAATAACATATAACTACAATTCTGTATATCTATTCCCATTTTAAATGAACTTCCATACTTATATACAAGTAAACCGATCATGAAAAACAAGGAAACTAATGCTGCCAAATGATAAAATTGTATCTTATAACTCATTAAAAAGACTATAAATGAACTTAATAAAATTATAATAAATCAAATACATTTTAAATAGGTTCTATAATTATTAATGAATGAATCTAACTTAATTATTCAGTACATTAAGTTCAACTACAGAACCATTACAGTCAAAAGTTTGGGATTCTCTCTGAACATTCATTTTTTCATTTAGGTTACTCTTTCTCTATCTTTACCCCAATATAATGCTTCTTTATTATTATTTAATTCTTCTACATTCTCTATATATATATATATATTCCAAACTATTGTATCCTAATCACATCATCCTTCTTTGATGGGGGAATATATAGAAACTCTAGCCTTTTACACATATCATTACATGATTTTAAGCATAATTAAACATTAAATTACAAGCCAAGTATCATTAAGTCTAGTGTCTCAGATATTACGTACATAATTAAACATCATGATTCCTAAATAATAACATCATTTATTTAATCTTAATAAAGAGCTCCTAACTTCCTTTGATCCATTACATCTATATAGGATAACCTGGGGAAAAAATACATGAACAAAGGGATGATCTAGAAATCCTAGTAAGGAAATAAACATTAAAATAAAGCTTAACACATGGGTTAGAAGGCATAAAATAATGATATAAAAAGGCATATAACATGATTAAACATATGGAATCAAAACATATATAAAATTGTATCATATAATCATGGAATCATAGTATATTTACAAAATCATAAAACATGAATTTAGAATGAGTCAAGGAAAATTTCATATAGAGGAGCACGATTCAAGGCTAATCACTAAGACCATTTCATATAGAGCATGAGTCAAGGCTAACCACCAAAACCATTTCACATAACATATATTGAGAATAAACATTACCCAATGAATTTAAGTCCTATATATATACACCCATAATAAAATGTTCATGAATATGTGTTCCACATGAAGAATCATACATAATGAATCAAATATAAACATAAGGGTTACCCATGGTAAGAATTGAGTATCATAATCATGTCAAAAGGAATAATATGAGTGAATATCATAATTGTGTCCATTAAATAAAGGATTTAAATCATACATGGACATTTATAAAGGAATATAGGCATATATCATGATAAGTGATGTCATATTGAAGTGAAAAGAGTGTTTAAGAAACTTTAGAAAGAAAAATTTTTAATACGGCTTAAGGGAAAACTTTCAAGATTATTTAAAATGGAAAATACATAATTGTTTATATAAAACTGTAATTGAAAAAAGGTATATTTTCATGATAAAATGAGTGATTTTAGAAAAATAATAGTGTCTTAAAATATATTATGCAGTATATTTTAGGATGGGTAAGAAATCAATAAGTTCCCTTGAATCGGGTTTGCTTATCGGGAAGAATTGAGAAAGGAACCCTTTTAAAACATGTATTTCCTCATAAAAGAAGGATTACATGTCATGGATACAAGATTTTGTAACATATAAATAGAATATATAATAAGTACATAATAATGAATAGGAATTACATTGGGTTAAAGAGAGAGAAATAGTAACCCGAAGGAAAAATCAAGGTTCAGGTAGAATCCCTTACCTAATGTTTGGAACATTTTTTGCACTTGATCTTAATGTCCTAAATAATCAAATTAAATCCATTAATTAATTAATTAATTAAATTTTATACATTTATTTTATTTATTATAATTTTATTAAGTTAATTTATATCCCTTTTGATGGGTTGTGAGATTCAATTTCATTGTTCAGGAGTGTTAGTTTCTTTAGTTTTCATGATTGGTATACTTATATAAATGAACAGATAATCATGTAAGATGATAATGGTTTTCCATAATTGAAGTTATAAGTTATTAATGAACATAAAATATATTAAATGATCATATAAGTCATTTGGTTATTTTGGGTTAGTATGAATCATTAGAAAACATATTAATGATAATTGTTTAGATTAATTTTAGCGGGTTTTTGATGACAACAAACTAGATTTGGTCTATAATTTAATTTCATATATGTATGATATTTCCAGAACATTAAATAAGGTACAATACATATATTATAAAATGTTTCAACCATAAATTTTCTTCATGACCATCCTTGAAGATGGTAATGTAAATTGAAAACTTCGTCATCCTTGAATGCGATAAATTAACACATCACAGATGATGTTTTCATTTATAGTATAAAAGGAAGGGGAAAGAGATATGATGATGAATTATTCAATAATAATAATAAAATTACATTATATGTAAGGTACTATATTTATCATACCATGTGGCTTAGGGGATGTGAGTATAAAAAAAGCAAAGGAACTTGAAAAGAAATTAAAAGAAAAGGAAGAGGGTTTTACCTCTTGATTCCTTCTTCTTGGGAACCTCTTTATGGGATTGGTTTTGGTATTTTGTTAATAAAAAAATCTTTGGGACATGGGGAAGGGTCTTCAAAGGATATTTGAGTATAATTTGGACAAGGCTAATGTCTTGGGAGGTGTGAGGCGAAGAGGTGATGAGGGGTGAGATATATAGTGGAGAAAAGAGGTGTTTTCTCATTATTTAATTCATTAGTTTATTATTTTTCTCAAGAAAAGAAATAATTTTGATTATTGAGACTAAATATAGAAATTAAATCATTTTACTTAAAACCAACGGTTCTTACATCATCCATGACTTAAGGAACAATGTATTTAACTTATAATGTATAAATACAATAAATTACTGTATTTCACTATTCAAAAAATTTGAAGTATTTTAGATAAATCCAAAAAATTCACACCAACCATTTTTTGATGTTCAGAATTCAAAAATGAACTCCATTTTATAATTTATTTTTCTAAATATGACAAATTTAATTTTTAATTAAAATCATAATTTTCATGAAATGTAGAGATTTTAAAATTATAACTGATTTTATACACTTGAAAAAATTAACTAAGCTCTCATAGAATTATCTTATAATCATAAGACATAAAAATATTAATTTATGAATACATTTTTTGAAAATAAAATGCCTTTTAGAATATTAAATTAATTATAAAATTGTAATTAAATATTTATGAATTACAAAAATACGAACACTTAATTAATAATTTTTAAAACATGTATTTACTTATACTATGATATAATTATATCATATTGTAACTTATAAGATGAATAAATTTTATTTATACTTTCATAGGTGATGTTACTATTCTATTTTTAGGTTTATTATTCATAAGGGTCATATTATTATTCCTAAGGTCTGGTTACTATTTCATCGGTATAGGTTCCTTAACCTCTAGAAATACCTCTTATTTATTTTATTCATAATTTATAAATTTTTTATTGTGTTGAAAATGTGATTTTATGTGGTTTATACTATATGAAATAATTATAAGAATGTAATTTCCATTGAATGAATTCAGGGTCATCAAATTCTTTCCCCTTATGAAATTTCACTCTCAAAATTTTATTTTACACACTAAGGTGAAAACAGGTGTGGTTAATTCTTCTTCATTGATTACTCTGGTTCCCATGTTGCATCTTCATACTTATGGTTTTTCCAAAGTACTTTGACTAGGTGAGTGGTGTTTTTGTGTAGAAATTTATCTCAACGAACCAAGATCTTCACTGAATGATCCTTGTAAGATAAATCATTATCCAAATGTACCACCTTTGAATTCAGTACATGTGAGGGATCTGGTATGTACTTCCTTAAAAGGGCTACGTTGAATACATCTTGTACTTGATACATGGTTGGTGAAAGTGATAGTTGATAGGCAAAAACTCTAACCTGATCAGCTATCTCGAAGGGGCTGATGTACCTTGGACTCAGCTTTATTTTATTCCCAAATCTCATGATACTCTTCCACAGAGATATGTGGAGGAATACCATATCTTCGACATTAAACTTGAGGTCCCATAGATGATTTTTTTGTATAGATCTTTTGTAAACTTTGAGATATCTTGATGTGCTGCTGAATGGTTTTCACCTTCTCCACCATTTCTTCGACCATTTCATGTCCTAGTAGCTTACGTTCACCAACCTCATCCCAGCATTCCTGTGTTATACATCTTTTTAAATAAATAGATTCATATGGAGCTATTCAGATAATCGAGTGGAAACTATTATTGTAAGAGAACTCAACCAAAGGAATATGTTGGTCCCATCCTCCTTTAAAGTACATAGAACATGATCTCAACATGTATTCTAGTGTTCTAATAGTTCACTCAGATTGGCCATCAGTTTGAGGATTATATGCCATACTAAAGTTCATCTCAGTGCTTAGATCATGTTGAAGATTTTTCTAGAACTTGGAGGTGAATCTCAAATCTCAATTAGATATAATCGATAGTGGTACTCTATGAAAACTTACCACCTATTTGACATATATCCATTCAAGTTTATCCAGTGAGAAGTCATCTTGAATTGTGATAAAGTGAGATGTCTTTGTAATATGATCCAGAATAACCCATATAACACTATTCCCTATGGATGTCTTTATAAGTACAATGGAAACGTTTATGGTTATGTTTCCCATTTCCATGTTTGTATGGGTAATGGTTGCATCAAACCTTTATAATTTTTCATTTCATCCTTCACTTTCAGACATACCAGGCACTTTGATGTATATTTTGTAATCTTCTTCTTCATATTTTCCCACCAATAGTTCTCTCAGAGATCTTGATACATCTTTATGCTCCCTGGGTGAATAAAGAAGGTTGAGAAATGTGTGTCATTCAGAATGTGATACTTTATCTCTGGATCATATGATACGCATAATTGTGACCCAAATATCACGACTCATTCTTTAACCATTTAGAACTCTTAGGATTTCCCATTTATGATATCTTCCACACTTTTCTGAATTTCAACATCATTTCTTTGACCATCCTTTATTTTATTTAAGAGGGATGGTTGAGTAATAATTTGAGAAATTATTTATTATGTTACTCACTTAATGATTCCCATGACCATCCTTTGTAAGTCTAATAAGGTTGGATCCTTCTCAGTTCTCATCATTGATAAAGATACAAGATCCTTTCTACTTAGAGCATCTGCCACCTTGTTTTCCCTACTAGGATGATAGTGTATTGAGAAGTCATAATCCCTGATGAGATATAACCATCTTCACTAGTGAATAATAATCTATTTATGTATGAATATATATTTTAGACTCTTATGATTAGTACAAATCTCACTCTTATCCCCATAGATATAATGCTACCATATTTTCAACGTGAAGATCACAATATCTAACTCCATATCACGTATAGGATAGTTTTTCTCATGAATTTTAAACTTTATTGATGTGTAGGCCACCACTTTATCATTTTTCATCAATACATATCCTAAGATGTTCTTTTAAGCATTAGTGTACACCAAAAAGAGTTCTCCACTTGTCAGGAGTGTGAGTATTAGCGTAGTGATAAACCTCTTTTTGAGCTCCTTAAATCTTTCCTCACATTCTTGAGTCCAAAAAAACTTCACTCCATTCCTTGTTAACTTGGTTATTAGGTTTGAAAATCATGATAATTTCTTCACAAATATTTGGTAATACCCAGCTAGGCCTAAGAAACTATGGATCTCCATTACAGATGTTGGTCTGGGCCACTCTTCAATTGACTTTTTCTTAGAAGGGTCCACCGATATTCATTTTCTAGCGATAACATTTCCTAATAATTTCATCCATCCAAAAATCAAATTTACTATAATTTTCGTATAGTTTATCCCTTTGCAAAGTTTTTATCATAGTATTCAAATTCTCCTCATGTTCTTACTTTCTCTTAGAGTATATTAGAATATCAACAATAAAACTACCACAAATTTGTTGAGTTAATATCTAAAGACCCTATTAATTAAGTCCATTAATATTTTTGGAGCATTATTGAGTCCTAAGGGCATCTCTATGAACTCATAGTGTCCATAACTCATTTGAAAGCAAGTCTTGGGAATATCTTCCTTCCTCACTTTTAATTGATGATATACTAACCAAAGGTCCACCTTAGAGAAATAACTGGCCCCATATAGCTAATCAAAAAAGTCATCTATCCATGGTAGGGGATAATTTTTCTTTATTGTGATTTTATTATGTTCACAATAACTGATGCAGAGGTGCATTGATCCATCCTTTTTATTGACAAAGAGGACTAGTGCACCCCATGTTGAAGCACTTTGGTATATAAAACCCTTGTCCAGATTCTCTTATAACTTATTTTTAATTCTTCTAGATCAATGGTGGACAATCTATAAGATGTATTTGATATAGACATAGATCTAGGGATGTCACGACCCGCCCTCGGGGTCCGAGCCGTGACTACCCCAAGCCCGCCTTCCATAGGCCAGGGGCTGGCGACTAGCACCAAGGCGTAAATCCCGGTAAAAAGGGAAGGCATTGCCTTTGAAAAGTAAACACACACCACAGAGTAAACAAGCGGAAGGTAAACACTAAGCAAGCAGAGTACGACTGAAAGTGCGGAAAGGTAAATGGGCCAGTATACAAACCCAAACTGAAAGTAAAGTACAACTCGAAAAGGGAAAAACAGCAACTGTAAAGTAAAGGCCGCTACTCCGAGCTGTCCACTGGAAATCCCACCTGAAGGGTGGGTACAGATAGCTCCTCTGCTCCACGGGTCCCGCCGTCTGCTCCGTGCACGTCCCGCCCAGTGGTCCACCTCCGGGTACCGTCCCGCTGTGCAAGCCTCAGCTAAGGTCAACGCTGTCCGTCGTCTGCAACCAACACAACGTAGTGCGGGCGAAGCCCGTGCAGGGGTGAGTATAAGCTACTCAGTAGGGACCCCGAGACCCCTGAAGGTCTCTCAAATCCACAAAGGATAAACCACGAAGAAAAGTACAAACACGAAGTAACAACTGACACAGCTTAGGTATATGCCCATACATATACCTAAGTCATCAATTAAAATACACTCCAACCTCCGAGCCCAAGTACAACTCAGTCCACGCAGGAAAGTATACGTATTCCACATAGGAAAGAAAAATATAATCCACACAGGATTGCACAACACAATCCACACAGGAAAACAACAGGATTCAGCTCACACATGTATACTTCTTCAAGGACGATAAAGATGATCACTGATCCATCTAAGTCGTCGGACCCACGAAGGATCGATAGGTAACTAACCCCCGCAGAAGACCCACACAGGATCGGGCTCACACAGAACCTGTAGGCGCTGGCTCACACAGAACCGCTGAGCGCAAGGACCCACACAGGATCGGGCTCACACAGAACCTGTAGCACTGATCCACGTAGGATCGCTGAGTGCTGTAGTCGTCGTCGTCGAATCCACACAGGATCTCTGTACTGTCGTCGTCCAATCCACACAGGATCTCAGTACTGTCGTCGTCAAATCCACACAGGATCTCTGTACTGTCGTCGTCAAATCCACACAGGATCTCTGTACTGTCGTCGTCAAATCCACACAGGATCTCTGTACTGTCGTCGTCAAATCCACACAGGATCTCTGTACTGTCGTCGTCAAATCCACACAGGATCTCTGTACTGTCGTCGTCAAATCCACACAGGATCTCTGTACTGTCGTCGTCGCAGTCACAGTAGCAGTCGCAGCAGTAGAACTGTCGCAGCCAGCACTAGGGTTCCCGCACACAGCAAGCTCGTACGGAGGATCCGCTCCACGAGCCGAGAGGCTGATACATCAACTGTCACGAAGACCGAAGTTGATGTATCCAAAAGTTCCGTATCGTCAACAGGAACTCAACGCAACAGACGGCGCGTCGATCGGACGCCCGGTCTGAGAGTTATTGGCATTTTCGTCTCCGGGGCCCGGTTGGTTTTTAAGGCAAAACCAACCCGACCGTACTCCACCTACGTCCAAACCTCGGGCGGAGTATGCCAAAAGATCCGTCTCACTAAGAGGAACACTACGCGACTGACGACACGTCAATCGGACGTCCGCAGCTCAAGATATGAGCGTTTCCGCTCCGAAGGCCCGGTTGGTTTCGTGAACGAACCAACCCGGCCGAACTCAAAGTAAACCGAAACCTTGAGTGCGATATACCTAAACGACCGTCTCGATCCAAGGATCGCGTTGCCGCAGACGGTTCGTCATTCGGAGGTCCGAGGCTCAAGTTATGAGCCAAAAACCGAAACTGGTTCGAAACGGGGGGTCCGGGTCCGGGCCGACCCGGCCCGACCCCCCCCCTGGGCGGCGGCGGCGGACGGCGGCGGCGCGGCGGCGGGTGGCGGCGCGGCGGCCTGGCGGCGGCGGCGCGGTGGCGGCGGCGGCGGGCCGCGGTGGCGGCGGCGGCGGGCCGCGGTGGCGGCGGCGGCGGGCCGCGGTGGCGGCGGGCCGCGGTCGGCTAGCGGGGAGCAAAGCTCCCGCTTTGCTGGAGGGCGGCGCGGCAATCAGCCGCGCCGTTGTGTTTTTTTTTAACAAGCGCCCCCCCCCACGTGGGGGGCCTGCTGGAGCGGAACCGAGGGGGCAGCCGGCCCCCTCCCTTTAAAAAAAACCGCCCCCCTCTTTAAGAGGGGGGTTTTGCCAGTTGGCCGGGGAATTAATTCCCCGGTTTAACGGCATCCGGCCGGCCAACCGGCCGGCCGGTTTTCTCCAACGGGACCGGAATTTCCGGTCCCCTCTTCGGCTTCCGACGCCGGCGGCCCGGCCGCCGGTCTTCCCTTCCGCCGCGGCCCGGAACCGGCCGCGGTCTCCTCGTTCCGCCGCGGCCCGGATCCGGCCGCGGTCTTCTCGTCCCGCCGCGGCCCGGAACCGGCCGCGGTCTTCTCGTCCCGCCGCGGCCCGGAACAGGCCGCGGCGTTCGTCATCCGGCGCGGTGCGTCGGCACCGCGCCCCTTCGCCGTGCTTCGATTCTTTTCAACGCGGCGCGACGGCGTCGCGTTCTTGAAGATTTTCCCTCGGCGTGGCGCGACGGCGCCGCGTAAATTAAACGCACGGTAAACCGCGTGGTGCGACGACACCACGCCACTTTGCTTCCATCGCAAGAATTAAACAAGAACGTTGGAGGGGGGGTTCGGCCGTGTTCGTGCGGTCCGGCCCCCCTCGCGTTAATAATAATAACGCAACTTAAAGAAAATCATGTCACACGTTAATCTTGCTAAAAGCACGATCAAGAATAAAATGAGGAATCCAAAAGAAATTCGACAACCCCTACCTCGGGTTTAAGATTCAAAGGTTCGGCTACGCTCCGCGGAAGACGGCGTCGTGGAGGTCGGGTGTCGCGGAAGCCGTTCGTCAAATCCGATGACGAAGGGATGCGTTCGAAGAGTCACGTCGTTGGCGAAACTTGTACGCCGACGAAGATGGTCCGAGGAGGAAGCGGCGTTCCCTCTCGTTGACACCGAGGACGAAGAAGAGAGGCGTCGTTCTTCGTTCTTCGTCAGAGTTTGAGCGTTCTTTGTTCTTCGTTCTTCGTCAGAGTTGAAGATGAAGAGGAATGCTCTCAAAAGCTCTCAAGGAAACAAACGATCAACCAAAAAAATAAAATAAGACTACATCTTATTTTATTCTCACTTTGCCAACCTTTCAAAATTCAAAAGTTGAATTCAATTCATTAATTAAGTCTAGAGTTGACAAAATTAAATGAAAAGATAAATTGGCAAGAGTTAAAGAAGGGGAGAGTTACATAAATAAGAGGAAGGGTTTTGAGAGGTTAAGGAATTTGAAAAGAAAAAGGGGTTCGTGTGGGCCCCACCACACTTAATCCTCCCAAGGGAGGTTAAGTGGGTGTGGGTCCCACTTCCAACCTCCTTTGGTAGGTTTTTAATAAGTTAAATAAAATTGTTCTACACAACTTTATTTAACTCAAACTAAAAACCCCTAAAACTAACTTTCAACCCGCAACAAACGCAACTCCCGAAAAGGTCTCTTTAAGCGAATATCGGTGCTGCGAGTTCATCGGTGCCCTCGGATTTCAATTCCGAGCACCGGATCAAAAGTTAGGAATTCCCGCTCGTTCGTTCACTGAACGTACCCGAGCCAAACTTCGGAAATTAATTCCGGGCACTCCGGGCCTCGGAATCAGGTGCCGTCAGAAACCGCACTCTTGTAAAATTCCAAAGAAAATTAAGAAAAAAAATTTCCCTTGAATTTTACGGGTCTTTACATTACTCCCACCTCAGGGCTTTACGTCCCCGTAAAGATACAACAAAAACTAGGGAAACAAATGAGGGTACTGAGCACGCATCTGAGTCTCCCGCTCCCATGTGCTTTCCTGGGGTTCCCGTGCTGCCATCTGATGCGCACAAGAGGAATCGATCGCCCATGTAGGACCCGCTCCTGGATGACATGGACCTCCTCTGACGTGGCCCGGACCATCTCCGGTCCCACCAGAGCTGCAAGATTTCTCTTTTGCCGAAAAGAGAAATCTGGTCTCATCCTCTGGATGAACCACATTCTTTGCCAAAAACAGTCAATCCTAACATGGATGATACTAATCCATACTAAGGATGACGTCGTAAGGCCTCGACGCTACTACTAAGAGATTCAACCGTTACTCTCGCCTCCAAGGGTTGAGTCACACTGTCGGCATCAGTGTGTGGTAACTGGGTCTCCTCCAGTAGATGTCTCACAAGTGAGGGTCAAGTCAACAGCCAAAACTGGAACCTCTTAGTAACATTACGATAGAGGACAGGAACGAAAACATCACAAGGTATGCGTCTTTTATTATTGCAGCTCGTAATACAAGACGCTACACAAAAGCAACAAGGAACCAGAAGTACAAAGGATGTATCCACTAGTTCTGCTCCTGTCCATCGGCTCCCAGGGCTCCATGATCGAAGGCCTCGGCTGCCTGAAGCTGAGCTCTCCCCTGCGGTCGGGGTGGACCTCCTGGTGGTGGTGGTGGTAGAGCCTCAAAGCGTCGGCCACCACCAGCTGCTCGTCCAGCTCCTCTGCCTCGTCCGCCTCCTCCCTGCGGACCGCCACGGTCGAACCTCTGCCTCTGCCTAGGTGGTTCCTCAACCGTCTGCTTCTCCTCCGCATGGCGGGTCGGTCAGTCACGAGCCATGTGGCCTCGCCCGCCGCATGCATAGCACTGTCTTCCACTCGAAAGACTGGCTCCGCGTTGCGTGCCCTGCACTGCTGAGCCAGTGCCCTGAGGTCTGGTCTGTCTGGACCCCTGAGTCATTCGCCGACTGCCAGCTGCAGATGACTCTGCCACGTGCCGTCCTGCGGTGGGTCTCTGTGCTGGTGTAGACTCAGCAAGGAAGCTCTCGATCAGAAGGGCCCGCTCCAGTACTCCTGTCTGAGTCGGTATGCTGAGGGAGATCAGCGATGCCCTGATCTCGTGTCTCAAACCCTGTTCGAAGGTCCGGGCCCGGAAGAATGGGTCCCGTACCATGTCGGTCGAGTAGCGCGAGAGATCGGTAAATCTCGCCGAGTACTGAGCGACCGTCATGCTGCCCTGCCGCAGTTGTAGAAGCTCCTGGATACGCACCGCACGAAGGGTGGCTGGGACGAACTCCGAGCGGAAGATGCTCTCAAAGTCCGTCCAAAGAAGAGATGCCTCATCGTGCACCTGGAGCATCAAGCTCCACCATCGTCCTGCTTCTGCGTGTAATAGGCTCGCAGCGAGGATCACCATGAGGTCTGCTGGTGTCCTCACTAGCCTAAACACTCGAACCACTGCCTCCAGCCAGTCCTCTGCTGCCTGGGGATCCGTCTCCCCGCGAAACCTGGGCGGTCGCTGGCGCTGAAACTCATGCAGTGCGCTGAGGCGACGTGCATCGTCAGCGGCTGCTACTGGAAGCATCGGGGGATCGGCGGGTAAAGCTACTGCCGGTGCCACTGCTGACAAAGAGCCCTGCACCGAAGCCTCGTCGCTCGGTGGGCTGTCGTCTCGCTCGACTCTCGGAACCCTAGCTGGCTGCCGTCGTGGGGCCATCCTGAAAAGGAGAACAAGAGCACCATAGTCAGAACAGTATACCTGGTGAGTTGAATTAAGTAATCACAAAGAAAACTTGAGACTTTCATTAAGCAGATCAGTATACCCGGTGAGCTGACACAAGTAATCACAAAGAAAACTTTGAAACACACACGCAATCAATGTTTTCGTGCATTAAGTCGGAAATCAGAAGTCAGGGTCCTGGTGTACGGATACGTCGGCCGCCGCACCAACACTGGACTCCCTGGACTGATAACCACACTCAATACGCTAAACATTATTGCTTCACATAGAAAAGATCAGAGTTCGCGGTAGAACCGAACTCCTCTGATACCAATTTGTCACGACCCGCCCTCGGGGTCCGAGCCGTGACTACCCCAAGCCCGCCTTCCATAGGCCAGGGGCTGGCGACTAGCACCAAGGCGTAAATCCCGGTAAAAAGGGAAGGCATTGCCTTTGAAAAGTAAACACACACCACAGAGTAAACAAGCGGAAGGTAAACACTAAGCAAGCAGAGTACGACTGAAAGTGCGGAAAGGTAAATGGGCCAGTATACAAACCCAAACTGAAAGTAAAGTACAACTCGAAAAGGGAAAAACAGCAACTGTAAAGTAAAGGCCGCTACTCGGAGCTGTCCACTGGAAATCCCACCTGAAGGGTGGGTACAGATAGCTCCTCTGCTCCACGGGTCCCGCCGTCTGCTCCGTGCACGTCCCGCCCAGTGGTCCACCTCCGGGTACCGCCCCGCTGTGCAAGCCTCAGCTAAGGTCAACGCTGTCCGTCGTCTGCAACCAACACAACGTAGTGCGGGCGAAGCCCGTGCAGGGGTGAGTATAAGCTACTCAGTAGGGACCCCGAGACCCCTGAAGGTCTCTCAAATCCACAAAGGATAAACCACGAAGAAAAGTACAAACACGAAGTAACAACTGACACAGCTTAGGTATATGCCCATACATATACCTAAGTCATCAATTAAAATACACTCCAACCTCCGAGCCCAAGTACAACTCAGTCCACGCAGGAAAGTATACGTATTCCACATAGGAAAGCAAAATATAATCCACACAGGATTGCACAACACAATCCACACAGGAAAACAGGATTCAGCTCACACAGGTATACTTCTTCAAGGACGATAAAGATGATCACTGATCCATCTAAGTCGTCGGACCCACGAAGGATCGATAGGTAACTAACCCCCGCAGAAGACCCACACAGGATCGGGCTCACACAGAACCTGTAGGCGCTGGCTCACACAGAACCGCTGAGCACAAGGACCCACACAGGATCGGGCTCACACAGAACCTGTAGCACTGATCCACGTAGGATCGCTGAGTGCTGTAGTCGTCGTCGTCGAATCCACACAGGATCTCTGTACTGTCGTCGTCCAATCCACACAGGATCTCAGTACTGTCGTCGTCAAATCCACACAGGATCTCTGTACTGTCGTCGTCAAATCCACACAGGATCTCTGTACTGTCGTCGTCAAATCCACACAGGATCTCTGTACTGTCGTCGTCAAATCCACACAGGATCTCTGTACTGTCGTCGTCAAATCCACACAGGATCTCTGTACTGTCGTCGTCAAATCCACACAGGATCTCTGTACTGTCGTCGTCGCAGTCACAGTAGCAGTCGCAGCAGTAGAACTGTCGCAGCCAGCACTAGGGTTCCCGCACACAGCAAGCTCGTACGGAGGATCCGCTCCACGAGCCGAGAGGCTGATACATCAACTGTCACGAAGACCGAAGTTGATGTATCCAAAAGTTCCGTATCGTCAACAGGAACTCAACGCAACAGACGGCGCGTCGATCGGACGCCCGGTCTGAGAGTTATTGGCATTTTCGTCTCCGGGGCCCGGTTGGTTTTTAAGGCAAAACCAACCCGACCGTACTCCACCTGCGTCCAAACCTCGGGCGGAGTATGCCAAAAGATCCGTCTCACTAAGAGGAACACTACGCGACTGACGGCACGTCAATCGGACGTCCGCAGCTCAAGATATGAGCGTTTCCGCTCCGAAGGCCCGGTTGGTTTCGTGAACGAACCAACCCGGCCGAACTCAAAGTAAACCGAAACCTTGAGTGCAATATACCGAAACGACCGTCTCGATCCAAGGATCGCGTTGCCGCAGACGGTTCGTCATTCGGAGGTCCGAGGCTCAAGTTATGAGCCAAAAACCGAAACTGGTTCGAAACGGGGGGTCCGGGTCCGGGCCGACCCGGCCCGACCCCCCCCCTGGGCGGCGCGGTGGCCGGCGGCGGCGGCCGGCGGCGGCGGACGGCGGCGGCGCGGCGGCGGGTGGCGGCGCGGCGGCCTGGCGGCGGCGGCGCGGTGGCGGCGGCGGCGGGCCGCGGTGGCGGCGGCGGCGGGCCGCGGTGGCGGCGGGCCGCGGTGGCGGCGGCGGCGGGCCGCGGTGGCGGCGGGCCGCGGTCGGCTAGCGGGGAGCAAAGCTCCCGCTTTGCTGGAGGGCGGCGCGGCAATCAGCCGCGCCGTTGTGTTTTTTTTAACAAGCGCCCCCCCCCCCCCCCCCCCCCCCCCCACGTGGGGGGCCTGCTGGAGCGGAACCGAGGGGGCAGCCGGCCCCCTCCCTTTAAAAAAAACCGCCCCCCTCTTTAAGAGGGGGGTTTTGCCAGTTGGCCGGGGAATTAATTCCCCGGTTTAACGGCATCCGGCCGGCCAACCGGCCGGCCGGTTTTCTCCAACGGGACCGGAATTTCCGGTCCCCTCTTCGGCTTCCGACGCCGGCGGCCCGGCCGCCGGTCTTCCCTTCCGCCGCGGCCCGGAACCGGCCGCGGTCTCCTCGTTCCGCCGCGGCCCGGATCCGGCCGCGGTCTTCTCGTCCCGCTGCGGCCCGGAACCGGCCGCGGTCTTCTCGTCCCGCCGCGGCCCGGAACCGGCCGCGGCGTTCGTCATCCGGCGCGGTGCGTCGGCACCGCGCCCCTTCGCCGTGCTTCGATTCTTTTCAACGCGGCGCGACGGCGTCGCGTTCTTGAAGATTTTCCCTCGGCGTGGCGCGACGGCGCCGCGTAAATTAAACGCACGGTAAACCGCGTGGTGCGACGGCACCACGCCACTTTGCTTCCATCGCAAGAATTAAACAAGAACGTTGGAGGGGGGGTTCGGCCGTGTTCGTGCGGTCCGGCCCCCCTCGCGTTAATAATAATAACGCAACTTAAAGAAAATCATGTCACACGTTAATCTTGCTAAAAGCACGATCAAGAATAAAATGAGGAATCCAAAAGAAATTCGACAACCCCTACCTCGGGTTTAAGATTCAAAGGTTCGGCTACGCTCCGCGGAAGACGGCGTCGCGGAGGTCGGGTGTCGCGGAAGCCGTTCGTCAAATCCGATGACGAAGGGATGCGTTCGAAGAGTCACGTCGTTGGCGAAACTTGTACGCCGACGAAGATGGTCCGAGGAGGAAGCGGCGTTCCCTCTCGTTGACACCGAGGACGAAGAAGAGAGGCGTCGTTCTTCGTTCTTCGTCAGAGTTTGAGCGTTCTTCGTTCTTCGTTCTTCGTCAGAGTTGAAGATGAAGAGGAATGCTCTCAAAAGCTCTCAAGGAAACAAACGATCAACCAAAAAAATAAAATAAGACTACATCTTATTTTATTCTCACTTTGCCAACCTTTCAAAATTCAAAAGTTGAATTCAATTCATTAATTAAGTCTAGAGTTGACAAAATTAAATGAAAAGATAAATTGGCAAGAGTTAAAGAAGGGGAGAGTTACATAAATAAGAGGAAGGGTTTTGAGAGGTTAAGGAATTTGAAAAGAAAAAGGGGTTCGTGTGGGCCCCACCACACTTAATCCTCCCAAGGGAGGTTAAGTGGGTGTGGGTCCCACTTCCAACCTCCTTTGGTAGGTTTTTAATAAGTTAAATAAAATTGTTCTACACAACTTTATTTAACTCAAACTAAAAACCCCTAAAACTAACTTTCAACCCGCAACAAACGCAACTCCCGAAAAGGTCTCTTTAAGCGAATATCGGTGCTGCGAGTTCATCGGTGCCCTCGGATTTCAATTCCGAGCACCGGATCAAAAGTTAGGAATTCCCGCTCGTTCGTTCACTGAACGTACCCGAGCCAAACTTCGGAAATTAATTCCGGGCACTCCGGGCCTCGGAATCAGGTGCCGTCAGAAACCGCGCTCTTGTAAAATTCCAAAGAAAATTAAGAAAAAAAATTTCCCTTGAATTTTACGGGTCTTTACAAGGGATAAGTTCAATTGATAACTCAACCTCTTGATTAGGTGGAAGACCAAACAATTATTTAGGGAATACAACAATATAATCCCTCATGATGGGAATGTCTTTGAGCATGATCATCTCCTATGTATCAATCATTTGAGAAAGATATACTTTCTTATAAGAAAGTAATATCCACACTTGAGATGATGATTCTAAAGGATATTCATATTCCTCCTTAAACTTATAAAGAATTTGAGGATGCTTCGGGATGTGAAGAGTGATCTTCCTTTTCCAATAGTTGATGTTGGATTTATATAAAGATAGCCAATCCATGAACAATATAGCATAAAACTCTACCAAAGGGAGTTTGATAAGATTTTCTAGAAGGTTCAGTCGAAAAACATTAATTAGGGAGGAGTTATAAACTTTGGATGTAGTAATTTCTCCATTCTATGTTCTCATAGATAACTAAACCTCCATATTTTGAGGTGGTGATTGAATTGTTTTACTAAAATTTCAAGATATGAAGAATGCATTGAACTATAATGAAATAGTATGTTCACTATTCTTGAATGAATAACCAGTGTACCTATCACCACATCATTTTCCGAATCCACCTTAGCAGTAGTGATAACATATTCCCCTCCTCGTTTCCTTGAATGTTGTCATTGATTTCCTCAGATAACCCTAGCCTTAGGGAATTGGTTTGAAAAATTCCCATGTTCCTTAAAGTTAAAACATTACACTATAGGATGAGTGTTGATACAAACCTTCCTTTCTTCTTCCACATTAGTGGAATTATTCATATCCCTTTGGCAGTTCTTAGCCAGATGCTCCTGTAAGAACCCAAACCTTATTTTCAGGTATGAGTTTTCTTTTCTATTGTTTTTGAGGAAAAGAAGAGAATCTGGAAATTTAAGGAGTACACATTGTGTACCTGGTTGTGGCAAGAAGCCATGTACTGGCCATGTAACGACCGAGTACATGGTTGTGTGGGGTGACCTAGAGATCGCCTAAAGTGGGGCCCGATAAAGGTGTACACACACCATGTACTTTTAAAGGACACACCATGTAATTTTCTTTTTGATTGATTAAATGTACTGAGGTCACATATAATTGGTAGAAACACCTTCTTCTCAGCTTGTCTCTTCCAAGAGAAACCAAAGCCGATGATTCTTCTCTAAGCCCCCAAACCACTATCCATGATCCAAATAAACCACTATCCATTGCATTGGAATCACCACAGTGATTTCTTCCTTCTTCTATAGACTCTTCTCTTGATCCCTCCTCTTTTGTGAGATATCCTTGGTTTAGTTTTTTAGACATTTTTGTAGATCCATGTCGTTCTAGGATGATTCAAGTGCCAATGCCAGAGTATATTTATCGTACTACATCGAGGTAGGTGGTTTATGCCATTTCGTAGTTAGTCTTTTAATTTTATGTGAAAATGTGTCCAATAACATAGATTGGGATATTGTGTGCTTAGAGAATTGAACCCTGTTTATTCCTACTATGCTTTATTTCTTGAGTTAGGGATCTTGTTTGTGAATAGGGTTATTTTTCCATGCTTTAGAGGTGTTTTCCCATATTAGTTTTTGTATTGACTGTTTGGTCTAGTTTTTCCTGTTAGGATGCTTTCTTTCCATTCCTAGTGTTGTTAGGATGGAGTGATATTATCTGAATTACTTGTTCCATGCCTTGTATCTGTTTAGCCAAGTAGTATATTGTGTTTTAATTTGGATGTAGAATATTTTTTGTGCATGATGGACTTGCACATGGCTGCGAGAACCTGGTGTAGTTAGACCATAGGGGAAATGGATGCTGAGGGATTTCCTAGAGTGTTTGTTATACTTTTTATGTTGAGAGACCATAGGAGGGATGGATTTGTGTGATCTGTCAGAGTGTTTGTAGTTCCTTGTTGCGATACCATAGGGGTAATTAGACGTTGAGTGTTTCCTCATAGTGTCTATAGTTACCATTGTGAGACCACATGGGGAATTGATGGAGAGTGCTTCCTCAGAGAGTCTTTTTTTAAGTTGAACTAGAGGGGTTATACTGTGAGTACTTCCTAGAGGGTTTCTTGTGATTATTTCGTTTATTATATTAATAAATGCAAATGATTGCAATTGAAATTATAGGACTGTTTACTTTTTAGTAATTACTTTTTTATTACTTCATTCTTCTTATTGCCTGATATATATATATATTCATTGACTATTAGGCATAGATCTTTGGGTGGTTGCCTACTACCCTTCTACTTTAGGTACTTGATTTCTGTGGAGATGGGGAGCATGGGACCAAGTTGAGACTTGCGATGCTGAAGAGTTGTTTACTTGTTTTCCTTTGTACTTTGGTTTAGTACTATATTCCAATATTGTGACTTGTTTAGATGCTTTCCTAGATACTTGTGACATGCATCATTATTGATATATATATATATGCTACAATTGTTTATTTACTCAGTCTTCCACTGTTTACTATTGTATGATATTATTACTTCTTTCGCTACTATTATCTGTTTCTTTCCACTGCATTACTCTACCAATGAGGGAATAGTTTCCCCACTATCACACCCAAGGACCTCTCTGCTAGTCGGCAGCCCCTGACATTTTGGGAAATGCACTTGAGGCCATGTGACCAACCGGGTATGAGGCACCTCTGGTCGGAACTCAGAACTAGGATGTTTCAAAGTTGTATCAAAGGGATTATTTTATTATTAACTTACTGGTTGGAGCATATAGACAGAGATATGAAGGAATAAGTAGTTGGTAATAACCTGTGCTCAAGAGTAGCTAACCCATATATAGGGAAAATCCAATTTACCTCATATATTGCAATTTTATTGGTTTTTCAATTGTTATAGTTGATTTGATTTCACTGTTGGGTGATTCACATGTATTGTGTTGTTATTGTTGATGTTATTCAGGTTCTATTTCTATTACAACCTGATGAGATAAGGGTATTCCATCTCATGCATCATATAGGCACCTTCTAGAGATCACATGTCATGCATTCTTTCCATGCCATTTAGGGTGTATTACTGATTTCATGTTGTTATGATAGATGTTGTGCTAGATATACATGCTGTTGTGGTATATGCCTTGATATAATACCTACTATTTTATAGGGTATTCAATTGTGTGAGGTTTTGATGGAATGAAGGCCAAACTTTGGTTCTTGAGGTGTTATGGGCCCTCATGGATCGGAATTTTGTGGATCATTGTACTATTATGTCTTGTGATATACATGAATAAGATTTGAAGCTTTGATTATCAGAAAGTATGGCCCCCCACAGATCATAATTTGGAATTTTAATACTTGTTGAGTGTTTTTATGGGTTCTAGAGTAGTTTCTAAGGAAAATTGTCTGAAAAAACCCAATTAACAAGAGATGTATTGATGAATACATTCCATGTATCCTTTTGTTTGGGAAGGAACAAATTTTCTTCAGTACATTCCATGTACTCTATGTACATGTCGTGTAATCCTTAACCGTGTGACTGGTTGTGTGGGTAGAGACACGGGGTTGGAAAATATTTTGTGACACACACCATGTACCAGATGTACACGCTGTGTTGTAAGAGCTGTGTATCCATCTGTGTGACCAAAAACATGAATGGATGAAACTCAGATAGTACACATCATGTCCAGATCGAACACACTATGAATAGTCAACCGTGTAATTGGCTGTGTGAATAACAACACAGGTCGGTCAAATCCTTCTAGTACACACCGTGTCTGGCACAAAGACACTATGTAGTCTCTCATTTAGAATAAATCAGGTAGGGGAAAAATATTCAAGTACACGCCATGTGTATAGGGTGTTACACGACCATGGTTGGTAGGAGTACACTCCCATGTTAAGGCTTAAAGGAACACACTGTGTAGGGGTAATACAAGCCGTGTATCCCTATTTTGAAAAACTTGAATTCTTTCTTTATCTTATTCCTTTATTTCAGTTATAAGTTTCAGTCCTTGATAATCTTGAACTAGGGTGTGCGCTTAACTTTGTAGAGTCATGCAGCTGCAAAGTCCTCCAAATGTACACCAGATTCAGGGTAGTGACAGGAAATTGGACATGGCTGATAAAGGACTACCAGCAGATCCTCCAGTCAAGCCTATATTTTCAGGAGATGTTATTCCAGATATAGGTGCCGATGCATAGTTCTGAGAGGGCTACGTGTGGTTTATGAAGACCTTCCGGGGAGTACCACATCCTTCCTCGTCAATGGAAGACTTGATGCAGGTCTTTCAGTAGTAGCATCCTACCACCTTCTCAGGGGATGGAGGACCTCAGGCTGCAGAGTCATGGTTTGAATCCATGTTGTTTGTCTTCAAGAATTTGGAGACCCCTCCATAGAGGAGGGTGAAACTTTCTATGTACATGCTTCAGGATTCCACCAAGAGACGGTGGGATGTGATCTCACAGGTTGGATGCTAGTAGGTTATGTCTTGGAGTGATTTCCAGCATGCCTTTTATGATTACTTCTACCTGGATACTTTGAGGGACGATCGAGCCTGAGAGTTCATGAGTCTGGAACATGGTACTCTCTTGGTCATGGAGTATTTTTCTCACTTCATAGAGCTATAATTATTTACAACCATCCCAGGAGGTGATGAGTTATTTCTGGAATGGAAGTTTGAGGATAGTCTTAGGAATGACACCTGATCTTAGGTGAACATATTCAAGTTTAATTACATCACTTCTTAGTCAACCAAGTGCTAATAATAGACTGAAATATGAAGGATTCTAGGATTGTGAGCCAGGGAAGATCGGCATCCAGAGTTGTTACCCCTCTGACTGACAGCAGGAAACACCATAGGGATTCTATGTGTAGAGATTCGAGGAAGAGGGATACTTATTCTGGTAGACAAGTGGTGTGATACCAGTGCGAGAAGAGCGAGAATAAGAGGCCACATTGCCCGAGAGACCTAGTGGAGTGACAATATTGCTGCAAGATGGGTCATATTCAGAATTTATGTCAGATTTTCTCACCAGTAGCTAGTGATAGGGGTTCTGTTTTGACTCCTCATACCAGAGCAGGACCACCAGTCCCACATCAGACTGGGGGCTGGAGTTCTTTAGGCTGTTCAGGCCAAGGTGGAGGTTGTGGCTGTGGTAGTCAGTCACCAAGATTTCAGCAACAATAGGGTGGATCAACTTAGGGTGGTCATATAGGGTCATAGGTATATGGTATAGGCTAGACCTTTGTTATAGAGAATACCCAACAGGAGAAAGATCTCAGACCCTCTATAGTTCTAGGTACGATTCTAATTGCCTCAGTTTTAGCTTATGCACTTTTTGATACAGGGGATTCCCATAGTTTTATATATGTTGTTTTTATGGAGAGCCTTGGGATCTGCATCTTCACTTTTGCAGATATATTGACACTTAAAACTCCATTGAGGACAAGAATGACTAGGGTACGTTAGTTTAAGGAGTTCCCTCTTGAGGTTGGTGGGTGTCACTTATTATGGGACCTCTATGTATTAGAGATGATGATCTATGATTTCATTCTCAGAATGGACTAGTTAGTTCCCTTCTAGGCATTTATCGATTTCTATTGTGGTAGGGTGAGTTTCACATCACCATAGGGTGGTTTATTCCAACATAAGGGAGAATGAGATGTTTAGGCAAGAAGAACAGGACCCAGGCATCATGGGTTGGGAGGAGTTATAGACTATATTAATAGTCTATATCTAGATGACCAAGGGACTTCACAGATTGACTTTCCTTCAATGGTGGATCATTTCAAGGATGCATTTCTAGAGGACTTTTCAAGTTTACCTTCAGAGTGAGAGGTATAATTTTCTATTGATCTTGTTCCAGGTGCAGAACCAGTGTCCATTACTCCTTATAGAATGGATACACTAGATCTACAAGAGATTAAGAAGTAGTTAGAGGAGTTATATATAAAGGGTTTCATCAGAACCATTACTTATCCTTGGGGTTCACCTGTCCTATTTGTAAATAAGGTAGACAGTACCCTCAGAATTTGCGTGGATTATCGAAAGTTAAACCAATTGATAGTCAAGAACCGATATCCCTTTCCAAGGATTGATGATATCTTTGATCAGATTCGAGGATCCTAGGTGTTCTCAAAGATTGACTTGAGATTCGGTTATCATCAGTTGCACGTTAGACCATAAGATATACCTCTTACAACCTTTCAGAGAAGGTATGGTCTATACGAGTATGTTGTTATGCCGTTCGGCCTCACAAACGCGCCTAAAGTTTTCATGATACTGATGAATCGAGTTTTCCATCCATACTTGGATTATTTTGTGGTAGTCTTCATGGAGGATATCTTGGTGTACTCTCAAACTAGACACAACCATGATACCCATCTTGAGATCATTATGAGTACACTGAGAGAGCATCAGTTATATGCAAATATCTCAAAATTCCACTTTTGGATGGACCATATTCAATTATTGGGTCATGTCATCTCAGAGACAGGAGTATCAGTAGACCCAGAGAAGATGAGAGTAGTATTATACTGGGAGAATATGAATAATGTATTTGAGGTATGAAGTTTTCTAGGGCTAGATGGTTACTACAGACATTTCATAAAGGACTTTTCATGCTTAAAAGTGCCACTGAAGAGACTGACTAAGAAGGGTGCAAAGTACTTGTGGTCAGATTCTTGTGAGTCAGCCTTTCAAGAGTTGAAAGGGAGGTTGACTTCAGCACTGATACTAGCTTTTATAGAGCTAGGAAAGAGTTATGAAGTTTATTGTGATGAATTAGGTATCGGGCTGGGAGCTGAGATTATGCAGGGAGAATGATTCATTGTGTTCAGGTCTTGGTAGTTGAGGCCACATGAGAAGAATTACTCAACGCATGATCTCTAGTTGGCTGTAGTTGTTCAATATTTATTCTATTAGAGACATTATCTATTAGGAGAGAATTTTGTGGTTTTCATCAACCAAAAAAGTCTCAAGTATATCTTCACTCAGCGCGAACTGAATTTGAGATAGTGAAGGTGGGTTAAGTACCTTCAGTCCTTCGATTTTGAGTTTGCCTATATGCCTGGGAAAGGCAATGCAGTGGCTGATGCATTGAGTAGGAGGATGCAGATACATGTAGTTTAGAAGGCTAGCAGTGAGTGGTTGTTTATGGTTCTGCTGATTGAAATGCATTTAGATGCTCACAATAGACATAGGAAGACGTTTCTTTCTTCTGTAACCATTACCTATACTCTACTTGACTGAGTGAAAATGAGGAATCTATTTGATTCAGAAGGCCTAGTATTATGGGAGAGTGTTTCAGGAGGGAAAACTATTTCTGGATGGACCATAGGAGAGGATGATATCTTACACCTTCATGGACACATATGGGTGTCATCAGACATACATGAGGAGCTGATGCAAGACTTTCATTCTTCATTTTGGGTATTTCATCCTGGTGTCAACAAGATGTATCGAGATCTACACTATCAGTATTGGTGGCTAGGTATGAATATATATGTTTCTGGTTTTGTGATGAGATGTTCTACTTGTCAACAGGTGGAGGTAGAGCATCAATGACCAGCGGGTCTTTTGCACCAGTTACCCATTCCTGAGTGGAAGTGGAATAATGTTGCGATGGATTTCATGATAGGTTTTCCAAGGTTGCCTCAAGGGAATGATGCCGTTTGGGTTGTCTTTGAAAAACTCACGAAGGTTTCTCACTTCTTACTGATCAAGGAGGCCTTTAGTTTTGATGATCTAGGAAGGTTGTACATTTGAGAGATTGTACCTTTACATGGAGTTCCACACTCCATTGTTTTAGGCAGGGATGCCTGGTTTACTTCTCAGTTCCGATAGGGACTACAGAGGGCTTTGGGAACACATGTACTTCTAAGTACAGCTTACCATCCCCAGACTGATGGCCAGTCCAAGCATACAATTCAGGTGTTGTAGGACATGCTACTAGCATGCATCCTCAATTTTGGAGGTTCTTGGGAGAAACACATAACTATGGTGGAGTTTGTCTAAAATAATAGTTTTCAAGAAACTATTCAGATAGAAACTTTTGAGTCTTTGTATAGTAGACCATTCCGATCACCCATATGTTGGTTGGAAGCATAAGATTCAACTATGCTGGGACCTCATCTTGTCCAGGAGACCACAAAGTAGATATAGTTGATTCAGAAAAGGATGGCTACTGGACAATCACGATAGAAGTATAATGCTGATCGATGGAGATAAACTATAGAGTTTGAGGTTAGAGATCAGGTTTTTCTATGTGTCACACTGAAGTTGGGACATAGGAGGATTAGGATATAGGGTAAGCTTTCACTGAGATACATCGGACCGTTTTAGGTTTTGGAGAGAGTTGGGCCAGTTGCCTATAGGTTGCAGTTACCTCAAAGGTACCAGGCTATGCACAATGACTTCCAAGTTTCTCAGCTTTGACATTACTTCTCAAACCCATCTCATACTTTTCAACCTGAGGAGGTTGAGTTAGAGGTGGATGCCTCGTTCGAGGAGCATCCTATCCAGATTTTTGATCGAACCACAAAGTTTCTCCATGGCCTATCTATTCCTCTGGTGCAGGTGCTATGGCAGCATGAGCAAGTATAGAAAGAGACATGGGAGATGGATACCGATGTGCGATCATAGTGGACAGAGCTGTTCGAGGATTATTCTTCTATGCCACCTTGCTAGGGAAATTTGGGGATAAAATTTTTTAAGGGGGGAAGTTTTTAAGAACCCAGACCTTGTTTTCAGGTATGGGTTTTCTTTTATGGTGTTTTTTAGGAAAAGAGGAGAGTCTGGTAACTTAAGGAGTACACACCATGTACTTAGGAGTACACACTATGTACCTGGTTGCTGCAGGTAGCCATGTACTAGACGTGTAATGGCTGAGTACATGGACGTGTGGGGTGACATAGAGACCGCCTAAAGCAGGTCCCAGTAGAGGAATAAACACGCCATTTTATTTTAAAGGACACACCATGCACTTTTCATTTTAAATGATTAAACAGACTGGGGTCTCGTCTAATTGGCAGAAACACCTTCTTCTCGGCTCATCTCATCCAGGAGCGACTGAAGTTGATGATTCTTCTCTGAGCCCCAAAATCGTTGTTCGTGCTCCAAATCAACCATCGTCGATTGCATTGTAATCGCCACGATGAGTTCTTACTTATTCTAGAGCCTCTTCTCTTGATCCCTCATCTTTCATGAGATATACTTGGATGAAAGTTTTATATTTTTTTTGTAGATCTATGTAGTTCTAGGATGATTCAAGGGACAACTCCATATTATATCTATCGTACTATGTCGAGGTAGGTGGTTTGTGACTTTCCGTATTTAGTCTTGGTATTTTATGTGAAAATATGACTAATACCCTAGATTGGGGAATTACAGGCTTAGGGATTTTAACCCTGTTGATGTCTGCTATGCTGGTTTTCTTGAGTTAGGGATCTTGTTTGTGAACAGGGTTATTTTTCCATGCTTTGGAGGTGTTCTCCCATATTAGTTTTGGTATTGACTGTTTGGTCTAGTTTTTCCTGTTAGGCTGATTGATTTCCATGCTTAGTGCTATTAGGATAGAGTGATATTATCTGAATTAATTATTCCATGACTTGTACCTATTTATCCAAGTATTATATTGTGTTTTACTTTGGCTATGAAATATAGTTTGTGCACAATGGGCTTACATAGGGATGTGGGAACTTGGTGTAGTTAGACCATAGGGGAAATCGATGCTGAGGGATTTCCTAGAGTGTCTGTTATAATTTTTACATTGTGAGACTATAGGGGATATGAATGTGTGTACTCCCTCAGAGAGTCTGTAGTTCCATGTTGTGAGACCACAAGGGGAATTGACGATGAGTGCTTCCTCAAAGAGTCTTTGTTTAAGATGATCCATAGGGTTTAGACTGTGAGTACTTCCTAGAGGGTTGCTTATGATTGTTTGATTGATTATGATGATAAATGTAAATGAATTTAAATGAAATTGTAGGATTGTTTACTTTTTAGTACTTCCTTGTTTATTGATTCATTTTTCTTATTGCCTACCATATATATTCACTAACTGTTTGACAAAGATCTTTGGGTGGTTTCCTACTGGGATTCATCTCAAACCTTGTTTGGGTCATGCTTTTGGGTCCAAAAAGATTTTATTGTTGTAGGTATAGATAATGGAAATAACCCTTTTACTTTAGGTACTTGATTTCTATGGAGCTAGGCAGCATGGGACCAAGCTGAGGCTTGTAATGATGAAGAGTTGTTTACTTGTTTTACTTTTTTACTTTGGTTTAGTACTATATTCCAGTATTGTGAATTGTTTGGTTGCTTTCCTAGATACTTGTGACATGCATCATTATTGATATATATATATATATATATCCTGCAGTTTTTTATTTACACAGTCTTTCACTGTTTACTGATTTATGATATTATTATTACTTCTTCTACTATTATTTGTTTCTTTTTGATGAATTACTCTACCAATGAGGGTATAGTTTCCCCACTATTACACCCAAGGCCCTCGCTGCTAGTTGGTAGCGTCAGGAATTTAGGGAAATGCACTTGATGCCATTTGACCAACCGGGTATGGGGAACCTCTGGGCGGCATCCAGAACCTGGATGATATAGCCCCATTCTTCCACATTTGAATCGTTTCCTGGTCCCCTTTAGATAGTTCCTAGGATACTTCTTCCCACAATTTTGACACATGGGATATTCAGTCTTCTTTCCATCATGGGATTTATTTGATGATACACTCATATTAGACTCCATTTTTCTCTATTTTTCACTGGGCCCACAAGACCACTAAGAGTCACCAATCTCCATTTCAACCTTGAGGACAAAAAAAAAAACATCCTCATAAATTTTGAAATCTCAAATCTCCAACGCTTTTTGTAGACTCGAATTTAGTCCACTAAAGAAGTGATCCACCTTGATTTCGGGTTTCATGACAAATACAGAGTCATATCTTGCAAGACTTTTAAATTTTTATTCATACACTTAATAGTATCATCTTCTTTATGCTTAAGTCCAAGTAAATCTCTTTCCATATTGGGAAGGAGGGTTCAATTAAAATATATGTTGAATTGTTTTTGTTAAATTCCACCCAAAACATGGAATCAATTTCATCCTTGAACTTTTTGTTTTTGATCAGTGTCCACCATTGATCAACTTCCCCATCAAAATGATAGACCGCCATCAAAAATTTCTCTTCTTCTGAGTACTGGAGGACAGAGAATATCTTTTCAATGGAGTTAATCCACTATTCCATGAGGAGGGGATCAGAAGATCCAATAAACATGAGAGGCCTTTACTGTATGAAGGATTTTATGGAAACTTTCTCTTCATTTAGATAAGGAGGTTATTCCACACAATTCAAGTTATTATTCGTAACTTGAGATATTAGAGAAAGTACCGTCATGAAGCTTTGAGAACCTGTTCCCATCATATTTGGAATATCACTAGGGAAATCATCACATTACCTATCACATTGATTGTTGGAACACGTTCTTCTATTTACCTTCATTAACTAATAAAATAAAGTGTGATTAGGGGGCTTGAATACTTAGCTAATAATCATGTGAAAAAACTTTGAACATAAAAAGGATGAAATTTTAAAGGAAAAGGATATCATCACTTGTGATTCCTTGGTTTCAATTTAGGTTATCCAAGGTTTATTTCCTAACATATTATCTTATGTGATATTTTGTTCCCTTAATAATGGTTCATAATGAGCTTATGAATTTACAAAAGCATATACCTAAGGAGTGTGAAACAAGGAGTGTAGTAAGGCCTTTTATCATGTACTTGATTACCCCGAGTTAGGATTAGAACACCTTGTTGGTGTTTTTACTCATAAGTACATCTATTCCAAAACCATGTCCACTTGTAGTATCCAAAAATGATGTATTTTCTTGATAAACCACTTACACTATACTAACCAAAATTTAGTAATGTTTTTTCATACTTAGTCTTATCCCTAGGGTTCTTACTAAAGTGTTGTATTACTAGTCCCCAAAAATAACTTAAATTTTCCTCTGATACCAATTATAGCAACCCTATCCTCTTAAACATATCATTACATGGTTTTAAGCATAATTAAACATCAAATTACAAGACAAGGATCATTAAGTATAGTGTCTTGGAGATTAGGAGCATAATTAAACATTGTGATTCCAAAATAAGAACATATTTTATTTAATCTTCATAAAGAGCTCATAAATTCCTTTGATACCTTACATATACATAGGATAACTAGGTAAAAAATACATGAACAAATGTATGAGAAAAAAAATCCCAGTAAGGAAATAAAATTTAAAATAAATCTTAGCACATGGGTTAAAATGCATAACATAATGATATAAAAAGGAATGAAACATGATTAAACATATGGAATCATAAAATATAGAACATGGGATCATATAATCATGGAATAATAGTAATGTTTAGGAAACATAAAACATGAATTTATCTTTATTCAAGGCTCATTTCCCATATAGGATCACAATTCAAGGCTAACCACCAATACTTTTGCACATGGAGTACAAGTCAAGGCTAACCACCAAGACCGTTGCACCTAACGTCTCTTGAGACTAAACATTAACCAATGAATTAGAGTGATATCTGGATGCACCCATAATAACATTTTCATGAATATGTGTTCCATATCAGGAATCATAAATAAGGAATCAAACATAAACATAAGGGTTACCCATTGTAAGAATTGGGTATCAAAGTCATGTCAAAAGGCATATTGTGAGGGAATATCACAATGGTGTTAATGAAACAAAAAATTTAAATAATATATGGACATTAATAATGGGATATAGTCATAAATCATGATAATTTATGTCAAAATAAAGGTAAAATAGTGTTTAAGAAACTTTATAAATAAAACATTTTAGTACGACTTAAGGGAAAACTTTCAAGATTCTTTAAAATGGAAAAGACATAATTGTTTGTATAAAATAAGAATTGAAACATGGTAGTTTTAAAATGTGTGATTTTAGAAAAATAATAGTGTCTTAAAATATATCATATAATGAATTTTAATATAGGTAAGAAATTAGGAATTTCCCTTGAATCTGGTTTGATTATCAGGACAAATTGAGAAGGGAACCTTTTTAAAACATGTATTTCCCCATCAAAGAAGGATGATAAGACATAGATACAAGATTTTGTAACATATAAAAATAATTTATAATAATTACATAATAGAAAATATGAATTATATTGGGGTAAATAGATATAAATACTAACTCTAAGGGAAAATAGAGGTTCAGGTAGAATCCCTTACCTTATGTTTGAAACATTTTTGCACTTGATCTTAATGTCTAGAATAATAAAATTAAATCCATTAATTAATTAATTCATAACCTTTTATAAATCTATTTTATTTATTATAATTTTATTATTTCATTTATTTCCCTTTTTATGGGTTATGTGATTCAATTTCATCATTTAGGAGCATTAGTTTTCTTTATTTTCATGATCAGATTACTTATATACATGTATAGATAATCATATAAGATGAGAATGGTTGTCCAGAATTGATGTTATAAGTTATTAATGAAAATCAATAATATTAAATTATCATATAATTTATTTATTTATTTTGGTCCAGGATGAATCATTAGATAACATGTTAATGAGAATCATTTAGATTAATTTTAGCTGTTTTTCGATCACAACAAACTAGTTTTGTTATATTATTTAATATCATATATATGTGACAGTTATAGAAAATTAAATAAGTTATAATAATTATATTATAATCTTATTAAACAATAAAAATGGTTTTATGAACATCCTTGGATATGGTAATGGAAATTGAAAACTTCATCGTACTTGAATGCGATAAATTAACACATCACAAACGATGTTTTCATTTTTAGTATAAAAGGATGGGGAAAGAGAGATGATGATGAATTATTAAATTAGCAGAGTAAAATTCAATTATATGTAAGTTATTTTAATTATCATACAATTAGGATGATGGGAGGTGAGGAAAGAAAAAGAAAAGAAAGGAACTTGAAAAGAAATTAGAAGAAAAATAAGAGGGTTTTACCTCTTGATCCCTTCTTCTTGAGAACCTACTTATGAGATTGGTTTTGGTCTTTTATTAAGACCAAAATATCTTGTACACGAGTAAGGGGATTGGTATAATATTTTATCTGAATTTAGACAAGGATCAAGGCTTGATAGGTGTGAGGAGAAGATGTGGTGAAGGGTGGTATTTATAATGGATGAGAGGGGGTGTTTTCTCATTATTTAATTCATTAGTTTATTATTTTGATCAAGAAAATAAATAGTGTTGATTATTGAGACTAAATATAGTAATTATATCATGTTAGTTTGAACCAATGGTTAATAAATCATACATGACTCACAAAATAGTGTATTTAACTTATAATGTATAAATACCATAAATTACCGTATTTCACTATTCACAAAAATTCAAGTATTTTAGAAAAATCCAAAAAATTCACCCTATTTTTTTGATATATAGAATTAAAAAATTAAATCCATTTTATAATTTTTTTTTCTAAATATGTGAAATTTAATTTTAAATTAAAATCGTAATTTACTAAAAAATACAGATTTTAAAATTATAACTGATTTTATAACACTTTGAAAATTTAACTAAGGTCTCATAGAATTATATTATAATAATAAGAAATAAAAATATTAATTTATGAATAAATTTTATGAAAAAAAATGTTCTTTAAAATTATTAAATTAATCATAAAATGGTAATTAAATATTTATGACTTACAAAAATACCAACACTTAATTAATAAATTTTAAAATATTTATGTACTTATACTATGATATAATTATATCCTATTGTAACTTATAATATGGAAAAATTTTATTTATAATTTCATAGGTGATGTTACTATTCTATTGTCTGGTTTACTATTTATAAGGGTCATATTACCATTTCTAAGGTCTAGTTACTATTTCATCGGTATAGGTTCTTTAACTTCTAGAAATACCTCTTATTTAATTAATTCATCATTTATAAAGTTTTTATTATGTTAAAAATGTGATTTTATATGGTTTATATTATATGAAATAATTACAAGAAGGGAATTTCCATTGAAATAATTTTGGTTCGTTATAAAATACATGTTTTAAAAAGGTTCCCTCCTCAAATCTTCCCGATTTGAAAGCCTGATTTAAAGGAACATCCAGATTTCTTTCCCATTTTCATGTGCACTCTATAATCTATGTTAATTCACCATTATTTTTCAAAAATAACTTATTTTATCATGAAAAAATATCCCGGTTCATCTTTGGTTTTATGAAAACAAATATTCCTTTTCCTCTTTAAACACTCAGTAATATTTTACTTAAAAACCCAAAAAAGTTTCATTTCTAAAGTTTCTTAAACAATCTTTTTACATGAATCCACTTCAATTGAACATCGTAGTCCCTTATGTATGTCCATATATGTTTTAAATCCAACATTTCATGGATATCATCATGATAAATTCTTTTTCAATTCCTTATTATATGATTATGATAATCATTTCTTTTCATGGGTAACCCTTATGTTTATCTTTGATTGTTCATGTGGCACACATATTAATGAACATGTTATGATGGGTGAATCCAGATTACACTCCAATGAATTAGGAAACATTTAGTCTCATGATATTTCATGTTCAATGGTATTGGTGGTTAACATTGACTCATGCTCTATGTGAAATGGTCTTGGTGGTTAGCCTTGACTCATGCTCCATATGTAGTGATCTTGGTAGTTAGACTTGACTCATGCTCAACCTTGTGCAATGAGCCTTGAATCATGCTTATCTCATGTTATATATTTTTTCCACATCTCCTATGATACCATGATTAAATATTTTATGCTTCCTTATGTATATTCTTTTCTTTTATCCCATCATATTATGCCTTCTAACCCATGTGCTCTGCATTATTCAAATGTATATTCCATTACTTGGAATTTTAGATCATCCCTTTATTCATGTATTCCCTAGGTTATCCTATGAATATGTAAGGGATAAAAGGCAGTTTTGAGCTCATTATGAAGATTAAATAAAAGATGTTTTTATTTTGGGTTCATGCTCTCTAATTATGTATCTAATCTTACAAATACACGAGAATTTATTATCCTTGGATTGTAATTTGATGTTTAATTATACTTAAAATCATGTAATAATATGTGTAAAAGCTAGGGATATTATAGTTGGTATTAGATAAATGTCTAGTAATTTTTATATATTATTAATAAAGTACTTTATTAAGAACCCTAGGGATAATTCTATCACCATGGATAACCAAGATTGAAACTTAGGGTATTAAAAGTTAGGATATACTTTTCATTTATATGTTTTCCTTAAATGTTAAATGTTTTATTTTTTATATTCTTATCAGCTAATTATTAAATCCAACTAATTGTAATTTATTTTTCTTAGTCAATGGTTGTAAATAGAATATCCCATGGTAATAATCAATGTGATCTTCAATGTGATTATTTACCTAATGATATTCCAAATATGATAAGAATAGGTGATCAAAACATTATGATAGTACTTGATCAGCTGGATCAAGTTATGAATAATAACTTGAATTGGGTGGAATTCCCTCCTTATCTTAAGAAATAGAAATTTATCATCGAATTCTTCATGTGGAAAAGGCCTCCCATGTTTAGTGGATCTTACAATCCCCTCATAGTAGAATAATGGATTAACTATATTGAGAAGATATTCTATATCCTACAGTACTCAGAAGAATAGAAATTTGTGCTGGCGGTCTATCATTTTGATGGGGAAGCTAATCTGTGGTGGACAGTGATCAAGAACACAAAGTACAAAGAGGAAATTGATTCCATCGATTGGGAGGAATTCAAGAAAATATTTTTCAATAAATATTTTCCTCAAAACCTCCATCTCAAGATGGAAAGTGAATTCCTCAAACAAAAGAAGAAGGAAGAAGATTCTATCAGGGTGTATAAGGAAAAATTCAAAAGGATTGAAAGATACACCTCTATCTTTGTCATGAACACTAAAAGCAAGGTGGATCTATTATTTATCAGACTAAAGCTAAGTTAATGAAAAGTGTTGGCGATTCATGATTTAGACAACTATGAAGAGATTTTCCATTGTTCCCTCTTGGTTGAAATGGATATCGGAGACTCTTAGTGGTATCATGGGCCCTGTGAAAGAAATAGGAAAATGGAGTTTAATATGGGTGGATCAACATATAGATTCCATGATGGAAAGAATACCCAACATTCCATGTGTCCAAAGTGAGGGAAGATGCATCCTGAAAACTACTTAAAGGGAACCAAGAGATGCTTTATATAAGGACCCAATATTATTACATACATAATCTTGAATTTAGTCAAGAAAACACTTCCTTTTACCTTGATGATATTTTCAAGTTTAGATCTTTAGATAATTGGGACATAATACATTCATAACATTACACATTGTTACAGAGTTGATACTATAAAAAAAGTTTCCATTTTTTTCAAAATTTAAAACGTTAAAACTTAAAACATGATTCCTTGAAAATTATTCAATATTTAACATGGATTCATTATTTTTATTACAGATCCATTAACCTATGAAAATAATTTATAACTTGGGATGAGCACAAAAACTCATTAAGGGATATAAAAATAAGGAAAGAACACATTTTTCCATGAATACTTGTAACATATGAAATCATTTTCAAAAGACATACTTATCACCTGTATATATATACTTACTTTGTAAAACATGAGATTTAAAAAATACCTAATAAAATAAGTAGAACCATAAAGGTATATTGGGGTATTAATTACATAATATTGTAACCCACTCGACTACCTTATAATTTTTAACCCTCACAACTACCTTACTATTTGTGTAACCATCACAGTTAGACTTGGAGTAACCATACAAATGACCTCCAAATTACACATACAAAATGCATTGGAGGTAAATATAGGTCCCACCCTTCATCATAAAAAATTCCCAAGATCTATAACATAATCACACAACATGAATATTAACATTAAAACATTGCTTTAGAATTTTGAAAAATAGAATTTTAAAAGAGTATTTTAAAAGAAAATTCCCTTATAAATATCATATAATTGAAGTGAGACTTAATAGAGTGGATGAAATATGTATATAATATGTAAATATACATAACTAAACATATTATAATCATAAGTAATCACACAAAAAATTTAAATACCACATAAATAATTAAGAATAAGGTTATCCCAAAGGATGGAATTCGGGTTAAGAATTCCCTTACCTCAGGCTTGTCTTACTTAAAACTTATTTAAACTTCTTGTATAATGGTTAAAAGTGTGTTATTAGTATTTTAAAGAAATATTTTCATGTTTATGACATCTTATATGATCATTTAATAACCTCACTTCACCCCTTAATTGTTAGTATTTTGTTCCTTGCACTGTTTTGGGTGATTTCCTTACATGATTTCCATGATTGGTTCATGATGAATGTTCTTTTTGATTGGAAGTAAAAATCCATAATTGTAATTTAAAGGTATTTAAATATTTATAGTACCATAATTTATAACATTTATCACTTTTAGGTTTTATATGAGAATGATCTATAAGTTGAAACATTAATGATGTTCGTTTAGATCATTTTAGTGGTTCTTTGATAATAACAACCTTATTTTTTCTTATAAATTAAAACCATGAGTACAAAATAATTCCAGAACCATGGATGATACATAATAAAAATATTATAACTTGGTTCAAACATATAAATGGTTTCATTACCAGAATTTAAATAATTAATGGAAATTGAAATCACATCATCCACGATGTTGGTAATTCGACACATCACGAACAATGTTTTTTATTCCTTGAATAAGTGGGAGAAGGGAAGAATAATGATGAAGAATTTTTCATGAACATGAGAACATATATAATATACATTATTTTTTGAGATTTCATACCTCTTGGGTAATAAGATATTAAGAAAGACTAAAAAAATAAAGGAAATCAAAATAAAATAATAATTGAGAAATCCCTTACAAAAATTCGGCAGCCTAACGACTATGTAACATGGTTTTAGAAAATATTAAAAAGAGATGGGACAAGGGTAACCCATAAATAAATTAATAATAATAAATAATATATAAATAATAAGAATGAAATAAGAACATGGTATGTAAACTGGAAAGTTATAACACATAAAAGAGAACTTCAATAGAAAAAGAAAGAAATTGAGAATTTTCTTACCTTATAGAGTAAATCCTAGAACTTTAAGGTTGGGACCTTGGGAGCTTGAGGAAACATTGGGAGGGAAATAGGGAGGTAAAGAGGCCATATATTTTTTTATGAGGAATTTGGAATGAAGTTAATGAAGGAATGAGTTGGTATTTATAACAAAAGTGAGGGATTATTTTAATAATTCCCAAGGGACACCTCATTAGTGGTATTTGAAAAACCATGGGATTGCCCATGGTATTTTACCATGGTATAAGACACTTGGGAAAACTCATAAATTATTTTACTATACACAAGTCTAAAAGATTTATTACATCATTAATGACGTCATTAACACATCGAAACTCAAAACTATATTTTTTTACTATTCACCGAAAAATCAACTATTTCAGAAAAATCCCCAAAATTCACCCTAACCATTTATTGATGTGTATAATTAAAAAATGAGATCCATTTTTTAAAAATATTTTTATTTTTTTTTATTTTTAAATAAAATCACACTTAATTCAAAAATTAATAATTTAAAAACTATAACTGCTTTTATATCACATTTAAAAATTAATCAAGATATCATTATCTAAAATCCTTAAGAAAATAAAATAACAATACAATTTAGTGTTCATTAGAGTCATATTACTATTTATAAGGGTATGTTACTATTCAAAAAAAAAACAAGTTTGTTCTAATATACTCTAAATAACATACTGAACACAATTGTAGATGACCATTTTTCAAAATTCAAAACATAGAAGTAGTAAAATTATGTTTAAAGGATACTAATAAATATCTACATTAATTTTTTTTTCATTAATTTCTATTTATTTTTAGAAAACATTGGGGTGTTACACTTTAAATACAGAAGAGAGGGGAATATAGATAATAATTTCCAAAGGAATATGAATAATTCCACAAATGTGGAAGAATAAAGGAAGGATTAGATAAACACCCAGCTTGTAGTGCAGTGTTTCAACTACAAGGAACATGATCATTATGCGAACCATTTCCCTAAGCCAAGGGTGGTTTGAGGAAATCAAAAATAACCTCCGAGGAAGTAAGGAAGGGCATATTTTATCACTGCTACTGATGTGGATACCAACAATGATGTGGTGATAGGTACACTGGTTATTCATTCAATAATAGAAAACATACTATTTGATTTAGGTTCTACTCATTAATTCATATCTTATAAGTTTAGTAGAACTTTTCAAACACCACATCAAATTATGGAGGTTGAATTATTTGCGAGAACAAAAATGGGTAAATTATTGCATCTAAAGAATATATATCCTCCCTAGTTAATGTTTATGGACTGAACCTCCCAGAAAATATTGTCTTACTTAATTTGGTAGATTTTAATGCTATTTTGGACATGGATTTCCTATCTTTGGAAAAATACAACATCAACTGTTAGGAAAAGGATATCACTCTTCACATCTCAAATAATCCTCCAATTATTTACAATTGTAAGGAATAAGATGAAACTTTTTCAAAATCATCCTCTCAACTGTTGATATTGTTTCCTTATGAGCAAGAATATCTAACTCAAATGATTGAGATAAAGGAGTGAATCTTATAGGAAGACATGCCAATTGTGAGGGACTACACTAATGTGTTCCCAAAAGAGTTTCCTAGTCTTTCTCTTGATCGAGAAGTTGAGTTATCAATTGAAATTATTCTTGGATATCTGCGTATATCAAAGACACCTTATAGAATGGTCACCATTGATCTGGAAGAACTAAATAAGTAGTTATAGGATAATCTGTACAAGGGTTTTATATGCTCGAGTGCTTCACCATGGGGTACACCATTCCACTTCATAAAGAAGAAGGATGGATCAGTGCACCTTTACATTGATTATTGTGAGATCAAAAAAATTATGATAAAGAAAAAGTATCCCATTCCATGAATAGATTACTTGTTTGATTAGCTACATAGGGACATTAATTTCTCTAAGGTGGACCTTTGGTTGGGATATCACCAAATAAATGCATGGAAAGAAGATATTCCCAAGACTGCCTTTCAAATGAGGTATAGACACTATGATTTCATTGTGATTCCCATCAGACTCACTAATTATCTATAATTTTTTATGGACTTAATGAATAGAGTATTTAAATATCACCTTGACCAATTTATGGTATTCTTTATTGAATATATTCTGATATACACCAAGAGAAATGGGGAACATGAGAAGTATTTGAATACTGTGATAAAAATTTGAGAAGGGAGAAAATTTATCAGAAGTACAGAAAATTTGAGTTCTGGATAGAGGAAGTATCATTCTTGGGGCATGTAATCACTAGAAAATAGATATATGTGGACCCTTTCAAGACAAAGGCAATCAAAGAGTTGATAAGGAAAACATATGTAATAGAGATCCATAGTTTCCTTAGTCTATATGGGTATTAATAGTGATTTTTAAAGAAATTCTTAAGATTTTAAAAAACATTAACCAAGATGGATTGGAAGGGAGACAAGTTTTTCTAGGCCAGTGAATGTGAAGAAAGTTTTAATGATTTGAAAAAGAGACTTATCACTGCACAAGTGATCACACTATCAATAAGTGGGGGACTCTTTGTGGCGTACAATGATGCTTTAAAGAAGGTATTAGGATATGTACTGATTAAAAATGATAAAGTGATATCCTATACCTCAAGGAAGTTTAAAATTCAAGGGAAAAACTATCCCACACATGATCTAGAGTTGGAAATTGTGATCTTTGTATTGAAAATCTAGCGGCATTTTCTCTATGGGGAGAAGTGTGAAGTATATAATGATTATAAGAGTCTTAAATATATATATTTACATAGAAAGAGATTAATATTCACCAAAGAATATGGTTAGATCTCATCAAAGATTATGATTGCTCAATCCACTACCATCCTGGTAAGGAAAATAAAGTGGTAGATGTTATAAGTAGAAAGGATCTTGTATCTTTATCAATGATGAGAATTGAGAAGGATACAATCTTATTATACCTTTAAAGTATGTTCATGAGAATCATTAAGGAATGAACATCAGCATTCATTTCTCAAATGATTTTTCATCTATCCCTCATTTATAAAATAAAGGATGATCAAAGAAACAATGTGGAAATTCAAAAAAAGTGGAAGCTATCAAAAATGGGAAATCCTCAGAGTTCTAAATGGACAAGGAAGGAGTCATGAGATTTGGGTCATGACTATGTGTACCATCCAATCTAGAGATAAAGAAGGAACTCGTGAATGATGCACATAACTCAACCTTCTCTATTCACCCAGGGAGCACAAATATGTATTGATATATCTGTGATAACTGTTGGTGTAATAATATGAAAAAAGATATCATTGATTATACATCAAAGTGCCTAGTATGTCGGCAAGTGAATTATGAAAGGAAAAAGTCTAAAGGGATAATGCAACCATTACCCATACCAACATGAAAGTGGGAAAACAACACCATGGACTTTATCACTAGACTTATGAATACATTTAGAGGAAAAAAATACTATATGGGTTTTTGTGGACCGTCTTATAAATAAATCTCACTTTATTAAAATTATAGAGTACTTATAACATGATCAACTTGCATGGATATATGTCAAATAAGTGGTAAGGATTCATGGATTACAACTGTCAATTGTATTTGATTGAGATTTTAGATTCACCTCCAAGTTTTGGAAAAGTATCCAACATGATCTAAACACTGATCTAAATGTCAGAATGACCTATCATAATCAAAATTATTTCCAATATGAGAAAACTATTTAGACACCAAAATACATGTTTAGAGCATGTTCTATGGAGTTCAAAGGAGGATGGGGCCGAAAACTGCCACTTGTAAAATTCTCCTACAACAATAGTTTTCTCCCGAGAATCCAAATGGTTACATATGAAGCCATTTATGGGAAGAGATGTAGAACACCAGCATGGTAGGATGAAGTCCGTGAATGTAAGCTTCTAGGACTTGAAATGTCCTAAGAAATGGTGGAGAAGGTGAAAACTATTCAACAATAAATAAAGGTATCCCAGAGTCGAAAAAATAGTTATGCTTAAAATCATTAAAGGGACCTTGAGTTTAAGGTTAGAGGCATGGTATTCATCCTCATATATCCATGGAAGAGGATCATGATATTTGGGATGAAAGGAAAGTTGAGTCCTTGGTACATTGCCTCCTTCGATATTATTGATCATGTCAGAGATGTGACCTATCGATAAGAACTTCCACCCACCATGTCTAAAGTACACGATTCATTCCATACATCCCTCTTGAATAAGTATATACTATATCCTTCACATGTACTAAATTCATAGGTGGTACAATAGGAAAATGATCTCTCATATGAGGAACAACCAATGAAGATATTGGATCATAGACATAATGTTATACGTAACAAGACTACTCACTAGGTCAAAGTATTATGGGGGAACCATAAGTATGAAGAGGAAACACAAGAACCTGAGGAATAAATTAAGAATAAGTTCCAACACCTTTTTTCAAATTAGAATATAAAATTAAATTTTGAGGGAAAAAATTCATAAGGGGGGAAGAATGTAATGACCCAAAATTTTATCAATTGAAATTATCTTTTTATAATTATTTTATATAGTATAAATCATATAAAATCACATAAATAACACAAAAAAAATTTATAAATTAATAATTAATGAAATAGAAGTTATTTCTAGAATTTAAAGAACCTATACCAATGAAATAATAACTTGACCTTTGGAATAGTAATATGACCCTTATAAATAGTAAACCGACTAATAAAATACTAAAATCACCCATGAAAGTATAAATAAAATTTATGTATCTTATAAATGAAAATATGATATAATTATATCATAGTGTAAGTAAATAAATGTTTTATAAATTATTAATTAAGTGTTGATATTTTTATAAAACATAATCATTTATTTTTAATTTTATAATTATTATAATGTTATAAAAGAAAACTTATTTCCATAAAATGTATTCATAAATTAATATTTTGTTATATTATGGTTATAAGATAATTTTATTTGACCTTAATTAAAATTTGAATGTGTTATAAAATCAGTTAAAATTTTAAAATTGGTATTTTCCAAGTAAATGATGATTTTAATTAAAAATTAAATTTCTCATATTTAGAAAATTATTTTCATAAAATGGAGTTCATTTTTGAATTATAGATGTCAAAAAATGGTTATTTTTAATTTTTGGTATTTTTCTAAAATACTTGAATTTTTAGTTAATAGTAAAATATGATAATTTATGATAAAAGATAAATACATAAATTATCTAGTAATAGATGATGTATGAATAATGTAAACCCAAAATGTAAAACTATCCTTTATTATTTTATTATTTTTGGTGATAATTCTCAAACTATTCACAGTCTTGAGGCAAAATAATAAACTAATGAATAAAATAACAAGGAAACACCCCTCACCTCACCTATAAATATGACCCCTCACCACATCTTCCACTCATACCTCTCAAGCTTTGAGAAATGTTGAAATTCTTCTCAAATATCATCCTAATCCCCCAACCCACTTCCAAGATCCTTTATTATCAACAAAATACCAAAACCAATCCCCCTAAGGAGGTTCTCAAGAAGAAAGATTCAAGAGGTAAAATACTCTTTCTTTTCTTTTAATTTCTTTTCAAGTTCTTTTATTTTATATTATATAATCACCTCCACTAATCCAAATAGTAGGATAAATCTAGTACCTTACATATACTATAATTTTATTATTCTAATGGAATAATCCATCATAATTTATTTCCCCTCCTCTTTTGTATAAAAAATGAAAATATCATCTGTGATGTGTTAATTTATCACATTCAAGGATGAAAAAGTTTTCAATTTCTATACCCTCCTTCAATAATAATAATAAAAAAAATTTATGGTTAAACAAGATTATAATATATTTATTAAATCCTATTTAATGTTTTATAACCATTATATACACATGATGTTAGTTAATAAAACAAAACTAGTTTGTGATGATAAAAAATCCGCTAAAATAATCTAAATGATTATCACTAATATTTTATCTAATGATTCATCTTCACTCAAAATAAAAAAATGACTTATATAACAATTTAATCTTATTTAATTTCATTAATAACATATAAATTAAATTATGGATATCTATTCCCATTTTAAATGAACTTTTAAACTGATATGCAAGTAAACCGGTCATGAAAACCAAGGAAACGAACGCTCCTAAATGATAAAATTGTATCTTATAAATCATAAAAAAGACCATAAATAAGTTTAATAAAATTATAAAAAAAAAAATTATAATAGGTTTTGGTATTTTCAATTAATAAATATAATTTGATTATTCAAGACATTAAGTACAAGTTCTGAACCGTTTCATACATAAGGTAAGGGATTCTCTCCAAACCTTCATTTTTTCCTTCAGGTTACTATTTTTCTCTATTTAACCCAATGTAATGATTATTTATTATTGTTTAATTATTATAAATTCTATTTATTTGTTCCAAAATCATGTATACAAATCATATCATCCCTATTTTATGGGTAAATACATGTTTTAAAAATGTTCCCTTCTCAAATCTTCTTGATAATCAAGCCTGATTTAAGGGAACTTCTCGATTTATTACCCATTTTCAAGTGCATTATATAATTTTTTTAAGACACAATTATTTTTATAAAATCACTCATTTTATCATGAAAAATTTTCTTTGTTCATATCTTGTTTTATGAAAACAAATATAACTTTTCCTTTTTAAATTCTCTTTAATATTTTCCTTAAACAACACTAAAAAGTTTCATTTCTAAAGTTTCTTAAACACTCTTTTTTATTTGACTCCACTTAAATTGAACATCATAGTCCCTTATGTATGTCCATTTATGTTCTAAATCCATTATTTCATGGATACCATCTTGATAAACTCTTTTTTAGGGATTATTATATGATTATGATACCCATTTCTTTTCATGTGTAACCCTTATGTTTATATTTGATTCTTTATGTGGAACACATATTCATGAATATGTTATGATGGATGTGACTAGATAGTGATCTAATGAATTGGGTAACATTTATTCTCATGATACATCATGTGTAATGGTCTTGGTGTTTAACCTTGATTAATGCTTCATGTGAAACAATCTCGGTGGTTAGCCTTGGCTCGTGCTCCATATGCAACAGTATTGGTGGCTAGCCTTGACTTTTGATCCTCCATGTGAAATGTTCCTTGACACATGCTTATGTCATTTTGTATATTGTTTCCACATATCTTATGTTACCATGATTAAATATTTTATGTTTTATTATGTATAATTTTTCCTTATATGCCATCATGTTATGACTTCAAACTCATATGATATGATTTATTTATATGTGTATTCCCTTACTGGGATTTTTATCTCATACCTTTGTTCATGTATTCCCTAGGTTATCCTATGAAGATGTAAGGGATCAAAGGAAGTGAGGAGCTCATTGTTAATGTTAAATAAAATATATTTTTATTTTGGTTTCATTCTCTATAATTATGTATTTAATCTTCGAAAGACACTAGACATTACAACCATTAGCGTGTAATTTGATGATTAATTATGATTAAAATAAAGTACTAATATGTGTAAAAATAAATGGATGTTATAGTTGGTATCATATCCAGGTCTAGTCATTTTTTTAGATTAGTAATAGATCACCTTATTAAGAACTCAAGGGATAATTCTATCACCAAGGATAACCTATATTAAAACTTAGGGTATCATATAATTTTCATTTACAAGTTTATCCTTCTATGTTCAATGTTTTATTTTCATATCCTTATTAGATATGTATTAAAGAGCCATAATTATACTTTATTTTTCTTTTTTAATGTCTAGAAATAGAATAACCCATGCCAACAATCAATGTGATAAGAAATGTGGTGATTACCCTAATGATATTCCAAATATGATGGGAAAGGGTGCTCAAAACTTTATGAAAGTACTTTATCTACTGACTCAAATTATGAATAATAACTTAAATCATGTGGAATTACCTTTTTCTCCTAATAAAAATAAAGTTTCCATCGAATCCTTAATATAGAAAAGGACTCACATGTTTAGTGTAACTTCCGATACCCTCCACATAGAATAATGGATTAACTCCATTGAGAAGATATTCTCTGTCCTTGAGTGCTCAAAAGAATAGAAAGTCGTGCTGGAAGTCTATCATCTTGATCGGAAAGCTTATCAGTGGTGGACACTGATCAAGAACACAAAGTCCAAAGAGAAAACTTATTCCATGGTTGGGAGGAATTCAAGAAAATATTTTTTATTAAATATTTCCCCTGAACCATCCATCTCAAGATAGAAAGGGATTTCCTGAGACTGTAGTAGAAGGAAGGTAAGTCTATCCAGGAATATGAGACAAAATTCACAAGTCTTGCAAGATATACCTCTTTCTTTTTCATGAAGACTAAAATAAAGGTGAATCACTTCTTTAGCAGACTAAAGATGAGTCTAAGAAAAGCATTAGTGATTTGAGACTTTGAAAATTATTAGTAGATTGTCTTTTGTACCCTTAAGGTTGAAATGGACATCGTAGACTCTCAATGGTCTCATGGGATTGGTGAAAAAAATAGGAAAATGGAGTTTAATATAGGTGGATCAATATATATATTCCACAATATAAAGAAGACCCAATATACCATGTGTCAAAAATGTGGGAAGAATCATCTTGGAAACTACTTAAAGCGAACCTAGAGATGTTTTAAATGTCGAAGAGAGGGGAATATGGATAATAAATACCAAAGAGATATGAAGAATCTGAAAAATGTGGTGGAATAAAGGAAGGATCAGATCAACACTCATCCAGTAGTGCGGTGTTTCAACTATAAGTAACATGGTCATTATGAAAACCATTTCCCTAAGCCAAGGGTGGTTGGAGGAAATAAACAACAACCTTCAAGGAAACAAGGAAGGGAATATGCTATAACTAATACTTAGTTGGATCCCAATAATTATGTGGTGATAGGTACACTGGTTATTCATTAATGAATAGAAAACATACTATTTGAATCAGGTTCTATGAATTCTTTCATATATTGAAAGTTTAGTAAAACTATTCAAACACCACATCAAATCAGGGAGGTTGAGTTATCTATGAGAACATAAAATGGGGAAAATATTGGATCCAAAATATATAACTCCTTCCCAGTTAATGTTTTTGGACTGAACCTCCCATAAAATCTTTTCTTATTTCCTTTGGTATATTTGGTGCTATTTTTGGCACATATTGGCTATATTTATACAAATAAAACATCAACTATCAGGAAAGGGAGATCAATATTCACATCCTGAAGCATCCTCCAATTCTTTACAAGTGTAAGGATAAATATGAAACTTCTTCATAATCATCATCTCAGATGTGGATATTAATTCCTTATGAGCAAGCATATCCATCTCAAATGATTAATACAAAGGAGAAAATGATACTTGAATACATGACCATTATGAGGTACTACATTGATGTGTTCCCCAAAGAGTTGCCTAATCTTTTTCCTGACTGATAAGTTGAGTTATCAATTTAACTTATTCCTAGATCTCATCCAATATTAAATAAACCTTATATAATAGACACTTTTGAGATGGAAGGACTAAATAAGCAATTATAGGATAATATGGACAAGGGTTTTATATGCCCAATTGCTTCACTATGGGATGAGCTAGTCCTATTTTTAAAGAAGAAGGATGGATCAATGAACCTCTACATTGATTATCGTGAGCTAAAAATAATTATTATAGAGAAGAAGTATCCCCTTTCATGGATTGATGATTTGTTTGATTAGCTACATGGGGCCAGTTATTTCTCAAAGGTGGACCTTTGGTCTATATATCAACAATTAAAAGTGAGGAAGGAAGATATTCCCAAGACCACCTTTCTATTGAGTTATATACACTATGAGTTCATAGTGATTCCCTTAAGACTCACTAATACTAAATAAATTTTCATAGAATCAATGAATAAAGTTTTTAGAGATTACCTTGATCAAGTTGTTGTTGGAACCACGTTGTGTATAGGTTTGTATTTGTTGTCAATAGTTGTCAATGGAATATCAAAATGAAGGAGATCATGAAGTACTCCGATGAAGTAGAGGAGTGGTGATTCAGACGATTGTTGTACTGATCGGAAGTTCAAAGAACATGTGTCAAAGGTGATACATTGTTTACAAAAATGCAGAATGTGAGGTATAATCCATCCAAGGATGATTAAAGAAGAATGAGGTCTTTGGATGAAGTCCATGCAATTACTCATGATTGCATGAGAACCATGCAAGAGACTTCCTGACGAATTGAATCGGTTTTCATGAAGTACATCATACCGGTTGATGAAGAAGACAATGTGCAAAGATTGGACTTCTGAGATAGTCATGAACATCACATTGTCATAGAAGATGATGATGCTAAAGCTGTTCCTTCAAAGACTACATATCACAATAGTGGAGGTTGTGATAAAAGCAGAAGAGTTGCTGAAGTATACAGATCACCAAGATGAAGCGCTGTTGAGGTGATCGTCCTTGTCAACAAAGAAAACAAACGACATAAAAATTTGTTGGCAAAAGAGTTTCTATGGAGGAAGGTCGAGTTCGAGGGATGTGGTTAATGATCCATGTTTTGTCAGAGAACGTCGACAAAGGAATGGATGATCTGGAGGCAGTACAAAAAGAGCAGATACAAGGTGGCGCTATTTCCCAGTGTTTGCCAAATTTTTGGGCCTCAAAATCGGAAAATGAAGACATGGATTGTCTGCAAAAGGAGGTTCGCACAAAAAGGAAGTGGTGCGCGAAATATAAGAGGCTTGCACGAAATACATAAGTTAGGCACGAAAAACAGCTGGATGCGCGAAATGAGTGGAGTGAAGTTTTTCGCGCAAACAGTGTTTCAGAATCAGAACGTTGTAAAATTGTAAAGGCATGGGCTGCGCGAAAAACTAGAGCTGTGCGCGAAAAACCAGAAATGTGCGCGAAAATGTTGTGCGCAGAAAAGCTGGGTGAATTTTTCGCGCAATCAGCGTATCGAATCAGAAATACAGAAAATCGGCAAAGGCAAGAGGCGCGCGAAAAATCAGAGATGTTCGCACCATGTGCGCGGAAAATCGAACTGGTGCGCGTAAAGTTAGCTGTGCGCAAGAAGGGGGGTTTTACGTGCAGGATCAAAAACGTCTATAAATATGAGGTGAACCCCTCTCATTCTGAGTGGCTCGACACTTAGACAAATCCTGAGCTCCGGCGCGCGGAAAAATTAAGGTACAGAGGGTTGCGCGAAAAAGAAGGCGTTGCGCGAAAAAGGGAAGTTTTGCGCGAAAAAGAAGAGTAGCGCGAAAAGCCTTTTATGCGACAAAAGTTATTTTTACGTGCAAGGTTTGAATTTTACGCGCAAGCCCCCGGGAAGGGTGCGTGGAAAATTTGGGGGTCCCGCAGGCCTTTTGACAGGTGCTTAGCACTCTCAAATCTGCTTTGCGAAGAGAAGAAGAACGATCGTGCAACCAAAATCTGATCTGCACAGAGAGAGAAATATATCGATACACTCAGGTGTCAAAATTGGGAATTGAAGGAAGAGAAGGAGATTTAGTGCATTCAGGTATTGCACTGAAGTAGAATATTGATTTCAAAAGAGCATCAACTCAGGGCTCTGATGCAAGCAAAGTCTCATGCTGAACAGGAGACAAAGACTTCAATGCATATCTATTGAAGAGACCTTCACGTCTATAAACTGAGTGAGACTTCACCAACGGCAGTGAGCCATGGGGAGTCAACGGGAGTGACCCGAACGACGCAGTGAGCTATCCCTGAACAATTGTAAAGGCAGTGAGCCTGGGACAGAGTGTCTGTACCCGAACATTTGTATCCGCAGCTAGTGAAGCATAGTGGATTTAGGTACGACCGGCAACCTGTCGGCGTATACTCCTTGGACGTAGCCCTCAGTGGTGAACCAAGTAAAAATAGCTGTGTCATCTGTCTCTGCATGTGAATGTTTAATTGCTGATCATATCCATCATACAGGTTTAAGTAGTTCCTACCAACGTGGGAACAAGATCCACAACTTTAAGAAGAAAAAGTTTCCACCCTGATTCACCCCTCCCCTCTCAGGGTGTCCCGGGGTCCTACAAGTGGTATCAGAGGGAAAGTTTAACGTATGTTGGATATTCTCTAGTAATTCTATTGAGAAGAGGATTTGAGTTTCTTTCCTAGAGTCAACAATGAAGAGCAGTCTTGATAATGACGCAGTCATTTCTGAGCAGAAATCTATATCCACCAAGACTTTGACAAATAGGAAAAAGAAAGAGAAGAAGATGATGAAGAAGTCCCCCACATCCAAAGAAGATATAGTGTCTTGTTCTCCATGCCATTCCAATAATGAAGAAACATTAGGCATGGAAAGTATCGAGCAGGTGACTCAGAATTCTTCCAGAGGAAAGGATGACACCCCCAATTCATGCTTTCAAGAAAAACTCAAAACATATCTGCATGATATTCCAGAAGAAAGGGTTGTTATTATCTGTAGCCTATTTCAATCTATGCAGGTTGAGATCAATAGACTTGAAAGGGAAGAAGACAATATGGAAAAGGGGTTGGAAGGACAAATTATGGAAAGTATGAAGCTCACCAAACGGGTGAAAGCCCTTGAAGAAAAAGGTGAAGTCAGCAATACTCTAGAAGAACGGATCCATGCACTTGAAGCTGAGCTGAAGAAGAACAATGAAGTCAAGAATTTTTGTCTGGAAGAAACGTCCATTAAATTCAGGGAACTTGACTCTTTGTTACAAAACAAAGTTAAGATGCATGAAGATGAGGTTGAAAGGTTGAAGAAGAATTGTGAAGAGAAGATGATCACGATTGAAGATCAGAAGATCATCCTCAATATTGTGGGTCAAAAATTGGAAGCTCAATTGACCAAGATTGAGAACACACATATTGAGACTTCACAAAAGAATGAAATGAGTGATGCTTGCACTCAATGTTCGTTGGAGGAGTCTAAAGCTGAAATGCCTCCAACATGTGACAAGAAGATTATGACAACTCTTGATTATCCACATCAAGAATCAGTTGCTGCCGGTACTCAATGCTCAATGGAGGATTCTATTGTCAAAATAACTCCAACATGTGATAAGAAGATCATGACTTCGCTCATTGATCTATCACAGGCAACTGAGAAAGTGAAGGTACCATCCAGACCATCTTGTACTCATGTTTCTAAATACACTCCGACAATCAGTGCAGGTGGGAAGAAAAGCTCTAAACAAGCATGGATGAGGATAGGTGAGAAGAATAAACCTACCACCATGACTAGGGTGGATAGGAAGAAAAAGGAGGAAGCTTCTTCCTCAAATAGAGCACAAACGATTAAGCAGATGGCCCAACAACTTACTACTGAAGAAACAAAGAAGAAAAGATTTGTGGGCCAATGTTGGTGCTGCAATAGATTTGGGCACTGTGCACTGGATTGTTTTTATAATCCCTTTCATGGAAAAGCACAGGGAAAGCCTATATCAAAGGGGAGGAAGGCAGAGAAGAAGAAGCAACATCCACAGGTCCAGAAGCATCTATTTACAGCAAACAGATTTGGAATGCTTGATAACATCTGTGATGTATGCAACGGCAGTGGTCATAAAAATGGTGCATGCCTAGGTCAACAGATATCCAGAGCTGATAAGAACAGAAGACCACACAATCCATCTAAGTATGAAGAAAGTACCTTGGGAAGAAATCAGAAGAATATGGCGAACACATCACTCCCCAAGAAGATATCAAGTAGGCAAGCTGAGAAGACCCAGGATTTTAGATCCATGAAATTGAAGGGTCATTCATCCAAAAGAAACACTAAGTGGGATGAATCTCGGATGAACCCATGTGGAAGACCTAAACCAGCTGCAAAAGTTCCACATGACATATTGGTCATCTGACCAGAAGATTTGAAAATAATAAGGAAATTTGAAGATGAGAAGGCCAAGGCTGGTGACAAAGGAAAAGGAAAACTTTCACATGATGAAGACACAGTGGAGGAGAGATTGCAAACAAAGAGAAACACACGTGTCAAAGAAGTTCTGTGTGAGAGATGCAAGAAATCTGGTCACATTGCAAAAGGTTGCCTAACCTTAATACCAGAGCAAGAAGCAGTCCTTAAGAGGAGTAATAATGTATCATTCATGATGGCTGCTAAGCAAAACAATTCTCCACACAAAGCAGAAGAGAATGTGAATAGAGCCATGCCACACCGACAGATGTCAGAACACATGTTCAAATGTGCAGGCATGAATACTGGAGTGAATAGAGGAACTTGGTTGAGAAAAGAACCTCAACCAAGCAAGTCTTCTTGATAAAGCAAGAAGGAACCACCTTATTCCCGTTATCATTTCTGTATTGTATTTGTACTAATAATACAGGGAATTGAAGGTGAAGCATGCTCTCAGGGGGAGAACCTGAGAAGTAGTGAATGCTGTCAACTCTTGATAGCCAAGCTGAAGAATTTTCCATCCTTAGTAGATTCTTCAACTGATATTCAAAGATTATGATGATGAAGGATCACTCTTGATGAAGATGATGAGGAGTGTTTCCCTTGCGGGGGAGAAGAATGAAGAAGCTTCCATAATCACTGTTTCAATCAATATCAACTCCAGGTGGACTCAAAATCAGTTATTCTGTGAATTTCTTGAAGAACACACCAATGGAGAAGGTATGTCATTTCTCAATCTCTATCCCTTGGTTTCTCAGATCAAAGATTATCTTACAAAGGGGGAGTAACTGAATTGATCAGTGACATAACAAAAAATTGGAAGTGCCCCAAGGTCATTTTTTTTCCTGCCGATTGCACATGAATATTTTTTGATCCACATGCTGTTGTGAGTGCAGGAGTTTCAGGTTGGTTTTTCTCTATCATAGTGATTTTTCTTAAGCCTGAAATAAAAGTGGTAAACCCTTGAAGACAAGATACATGAGTTCTCATCTCATGTTGGTATCATGATCTGTGGATAATGGGCAGACTTGTTGACTTAATCAAATCCTCTTGTTTTCTACATCGAGCACTGCTCAAGTAGAATTAGAGTGAAATGATTAATGAAACTTTTCTTAAGTGAGGATTGATACCCTCCCTACCATGCGCTTTGTATTTGTTGTCAATAAAGGGGAGAGAAAGTGAAATGCAGAAGATTCTCATTTTGACATTGACGGATTCATTTCAGAAGATGTTTAAGGTATTGACAACAAAATACAAAGGGGGAGATTGTTGGGACCACGTTGTGTATAGGTTTGTATTTGTTGTCAATAGTTGTCAATGGAATATCAAAATGAAGGAGATCATGAAGTACTCCGATGAAGTAGAGGAGTGGTGATTCAGACGATTGTTGTACTGATCGGAAGTTCAAAGAACATGTTTCAAAGGTGATACATTGTTTACAACAATGCAGAATGTGAGGTATAATCCATCCAAGGATGATTAAAGAAGAATGAGGTCTTTGGATGAAGTCCATGCAATTACTCATGATTGCATGAGAACCATGCAAGAGACTTCCTGACGAATTGAATCGGTTTGCATGAAGTACATCATACCGGTTGATAAAGAAGACAATGTGCAAAGATTGGACTTCTGAGATAGTCATGAACATCACATTGTCATAGAAGATGATGATGCTAAAGCTGTTCCTTCAAAGACTACATATCACAATAGTGGAGGTTGTGATAAAAGCAGAAGAGTTGCTGAAGTATACAGATCACCAAGATGAAGCGCTGTTGAGGTGATCGTCCTTGTCGACAAAGCAAACAAACGACATAAAAATTTGTTGGCAAAAGAGTTTCTATGGAGGCAGGTCGAGTTCGAGGGATGTGGTTAATGATCCATGTTTTGTCAGAGAACGTCGACAAAGGAATGGATGATCTGGAGGCGGTACAAAAAGAGCAGATACAAGGTGGCGCTATTTCCCAGTGTTTGCCAAATTTTTGGGCCTCAAAATCGGAAAATGAAGACATGGATTGTCTGCAAAAGGAGGTTCGCACAAAAAGGAAGTGGTGCGCGAAATATAAGAGGCTTGCGCGAAATACATAAGTTAGGCGCGAAAAATAGCGGGATGCGCGAAATGAGTGGAGCGAAGTTTTTCGCGCAAACAGTGTTTCAGAATCAGAACATTATAAAATGGTAAAGGCATGGGCTGCGCGAAAAACTAGAGCTGTGCGCGAAAAACCAGAAATGTGCGCGAAAAATGTTGTGCGCAGAAAAGCTGGGTGAATTTTTCGCGCAATCAGCATATCGAATCAGAAATACAGAAAATCGGCAAAGGCAAGAGGCGCGCGAAAAATCAGAGATGTTCGCACCATGTGCGCGGAAAATCGAACTGGTGCGCGTAAAGTTAGCCGTGCGCAAGAAGGGGGGTTTTACGCGCAGGATCAAACACGTCTATAAATATGAGGTGAACCCCTCTCATTCTGAGTGGCTCGACACTTAGAAAAATCCTGAGCTCCGGAGCGCGGAAAAATTAAGGTACAGAGGGTTGCGCGAAAAAGAAGGCATTGCGCGAAAAAGGGAAGTTTTGCGCGAAAAAGAAGAGTAGCGCGAAAAGCCTTTTACGCGACAAAAGTTATTTTTACGCGCAAGGTTTGAATTTTACGCGCAAGCCCCCGGGAAGGGTGCGCAGAAAATTTGGGGGTCCCGCAGGCCTTTTGACAGGTGCTTAGCACTCTCAAATCTGCTTTGCGAAGAGAAGAAGAACGATCGTGCAACCAAAATCTGATCTGCACAGAGAGAGAAATATATCGATACAATCAGGTGTCAGAACTGGGAATTGAAGGAAGAGAAGGAGATTTAGTGCATTCAGGTATTGCACTGAAGTAGAATATTGATTTCAAAAGAGCATCAACTCAGGACTCTGATGCAAGAAAAGTCTCATGCTGAACAGGAGACACAGACTTCAATGCATATCTATTGAAGAGACCTTCACGTCTATAAACTGAGTGAGACTTCACCAACGACAGTGAGCCAGGGGGAGTCAACGGGAGTGACCCGAGGGACGCAGTGAGCTATCCCTGAACAATTGTAAAGGCAGTGAGCCTGGGACAGAGTGTCTGTACCCGAACATTTGTATCCGCAGCTAGTGAAGCATAGTGGATTTAGGTACGACCGGCAACCTGTCGGCGTATACTCCTTGGACGTAGCCCTCAGTGGTGAACCAAGTAAAAATAGCTGTGTCATCTGTCTCTGCATGTGAATGTTTAATTTCTGATCATATCCATCATACAGGTTTAAGTAGTTCCTACCAACGTGGGAATAAGATCCACAACTTTAAGAAGAAAAAGTTGCCACCCTGATTCACCCTCCCCTCTCAGGGTGTCCCGGGGTCCTACAGTTGTGGTAGTCTTTATTGAGGATATTTTGATATACACCAAGAGCAAGGAGGGACACAAAGAGAATTTGAATACAGTGATAAAAAATTTAAAATGGGGGAAACTATATGAAAAGTATAGAAAATATGAGTTCTTTATAGAGGAAGTATCGTTCTTGGGGCATGTAATCATTATAAAAGGGATATCTATGGACCCTTCCAAGATAAAGGAAATCAAAGTGTGGCCTTGGAAAACATATGTAAGGGAGATCCGTAGTTTCCTTGGTCTAGATAGTTATTATCTATGGTTTGTGAATAAATTCTCATAATTTTTGAACCCATTAACCAAGATAACTTTAAAGGGAGAAAAGAGTGTCTAGACAAGTGAATGTGAAGACTACTTTAATGAGTTAAAAAAGAGGCTTATTGCTGGACTAGTTCTCACACTACCAAAGAGTGGGGAAATATTTGTGGTGTATAATAGTGATTCAAAGAAGGTATTAGGATGTGTATTTATTAAAAATGATAAAGTGATAGATTATGCCTCAAACCAGTTGAAAATTCAAGGTAAAACCTATATCACACATGATCTAGAGTTGGTAGATGTGATCTTTGCAATGAAAATATGGAGGAATTATATCTATGTGGATAAGTATGATATATATATTTATCATAATAATCTTAAATATATATTGACATATAAATAACATAATATACACCAGTGAAGATGGTTATATCTCATCAAGGATTATGACTGCTTAATCCACTACTATCCTGCTAAGGAAAATAAAGTGGCATAAGCTCTAAGTAGATATGATCCAACATCTTTACCAATTATTATAATTGATAAGGATCCACTATTATTAGACCTTAAAAATATGTTCATGGGAATAATTAAGGGAGGAACATCATAAATCCTTTCTCAACTGATTTCTCAAACATACCGCACAGAGAAAGTAAATGATGCTCAAAGAAATGATGTGGAAACTCAGAAAAAGGTGGAAGATATCAGAAATGGGAAATCCTAATAATTATAAATGGATGAGAAAAAATTCAGGAGATTTGGGTCTTGACTGTATATACTATTCAATCCAGAGATAAAGAATGACCCCCTCAATGATGCACATAGCTCAATATTATGTATTCACTAAGGGAGCACAAAGATGTATCAAGATCTCTATGAGAACTATTGCTGGGATAATATGAAAAAGGAGATCATCGATTATACATCAAAGTGCCTGGTATGTCAGAAAGTTAAGGCTAAAATGAAAATGTCTAAAGGTATGATAAAACCATTACCCATACCAACATTGAAGTGGAAAAACATCCCCATAGACTTTATCACTGGACTTTTGAAGACATATAGAGGAAACAATGCTATATGGGTTGTTATGAATCGTCTTACAAATACAAATAAATTTATCCAAATTTGAGAGGAATTATCCCTTGATCAACTTTCATAGATATATATCAAATAAGTGTTAAGGATTCATGATGTACCCTATCTATTGTATCCGATCAAGATCCGAGATTCACCTCCAAGTTTTGGAAAAGTATAAAACATGCTCTAAAAATTGAGCCGAACTTCAGTATGACTTATCATCCTCAAACTAATGACCAATACGAGTGAACTATTCAAACATTGGAAGTCATGTTAAGAGTGTGTTGTATGGAATTCAAAGTAGGATGGGACTGACATCTTCCATAGGTCAAAATTTTCCTATAAAAATAGTTTCCACTTGAGCATAAAAATGGATCCATATGAAGCCCTTTATGGGAAAAGATGTAGAACATCGGAATGCTAGGATGAATTCAATGCACATAATCTTATAGGACCTAAAATGGTCAAAGAAATGTCGAATAAGGTGAAAACCATTCAGCAATGAATCAAGGCATCCCAGAGTCAAAAAAAGAGTTATGCAGGTAATTAGAAAAGAGAACTTGAGTCTATGGTTGTTGACATGATATTCCTACACACATCTCCATGGAAGAGGATCATGAGATTTGGGAAGAAAGGAAAGTAGAGTCCCAGGTACATCAAACCATTTAATATTAATGATCGTGTCTGAGCTGTGGCGTATCGACTAACACTTCTACATACCATGTCATAAGTACACGATGTATTCCACATATCCCTCTTGAAAAAGTTCATACTAGATCCTTCACACATACTGAATTCAGAGTTGATACAGTTGGAAAATGATCACTCGTATGAGGATCATCCAATGAAGATATTGGATCATAGAGATAAGGTTGTACATAACAAGACTACTTACCTGCACAAAGTACTATGGAAGAACCATAAGTATGAAGAGGAAACATGGGAACCTGAGGAATCAATGAAGGAGAAGTAGCACTACCTCTTTCCAACTTAGAATGTAAAACAAAATTTTGAGGGAAAAATTTTATAATGGGGAAGAATGTAATGACCCAAAATTTTATTAATAGAAATTACCTTCTTATAATTAATTCATATAGTATAAATCACATAAAATTACATAAATAACACGAAACAAACTTTATAAATGAATAATTAATGAAATAATAGGTATTTCTAGAAGTTAAGGAACCTATACCAATGAATTAGTAACTTGATGTTTGGAATATTAATATGATGCATATGAATAGTAAATCGACCAATAGAATAGTAAAATCACTAATGAAAGTATAAATAAAATTTAGGCATATTATAAATGAAAACATTATATAATTATATCATAGTATAATTAAATAAATGTTTTAGAAATTATTAATTAATTGTTGATATTTTTATAAATCATAAGTGTTTATTTTCAATTTTATAATTAATATAATGTTTTCAAAGAAAATGTATTTCCATAAAATGTATTCATAAATTAATGTTTTGTTATATTATGATTATAAGATAATTTTTTGAGACCTTAATTAATTTTTCAAAGTGTTACAAATTAGTTATAATTTTCAAATTGGTATTTTCCAAGTAAATGATGATTTTATTTAAAAATTAAATTTCTTATATTTAGAAAATTATTTTCTTAAAATGGATTTCATTTTTTAATTCTAAATGTAAAAAAATGGTTTTGGGGATTTTTTGGAATTTTTCTAAAATACTTGAATTTTTGGTGAATAGTAAAATACAACAATTTATGATAAAAGATAAATACTTAAATTATGGAGTCATAGATGATGTAATTATGATGAAACACCAAATTATAAAACCATCCTTCATTATAATACTATTTTTGGTGATAATTCTGAAACTATTCATAGTCTTGATCTAAAATAATAAACTAATGAATAAAATAATGAGAAAACACCCCAATCCCCCTATAAATACCGCCTCTCACCACCAATTCTCCTCACACCTCTCAGAAATTGATCCTTGTCCAAATTATGATAAAATATATTCTAAAACCCCTCCCACATGTCCAGTATCCTTTGGTCTCAAAAAAATACCAAAACCAATCCACCTTAGGAGGTTCTCATGAATAAGGATTCAAGCGGTAAAATCCTCTTTCTTTTCTTTTAATTTCTTTTCAGGTTATTTTCTTTTCTTATTATATCCTATTATACCCTCATTAAAATGGTATGATAAATCCAATACCTTAAATATATATTAATTTTATTATCATAATTTAATAACCCATCATCATTTATTTCCCCTGTACTTTTTTACTAAAAACGAATACATCATCCGGGATGTGTTAATTTATCACATTCAAGGACAATTTTTTTTCAATTTCCATTCCATCCTTCAAGACTTCTCATAAAACCATTTTTATGCTTAAAAAATAATAATATATTAATTAAATTATATTTAATGTTCATAAACCATTATATACACATGATTTTAATTAATTAAACAAAACTAGTTTGCCATGAATGAAAAACTACCAAAATAATCTAAACGATTATCACATACATTTTATCTAATTATTCATCATCACTCCAAATAAAAAAATGACTTATATAACCATTTAATATTATTTATTTTTATTAATAACATATAACTTCCATTGTAGATATCTATTCCCATTTTAAATAAACTACTATACTCATATACAAGTTAACTGATCATGAAAACCAAAGAAACAAATGCTCCCGAATGATAAAATTGTATCTTATAAATCATTAAAAAGACCAAAAATAAACTTAATAAAATTATATTAAATATAAAACATTTATAAGATCTTATTTACTTATTAATTAATGTATCTAATTTGATTATTTAGGACATTAAGTACAAATACAGAACTGTTTCAGACATATTATATGGGATTCTCTCTGAACCTTCATGCCTTTCTATCTCTTTAACCGAATGTAATTATTTTTTGTTGTTGTGTATTTCTTCTAAATTCTATGTATATGTTCCAAAATAATGTATCTAGATCATATCATCCTTCTTTTATGGGGAAATACATGTTTTAAAAAGGTTCCCTTCTCAAATATTCCCAACAAGCAAGCCTGATTTAAGTGAACTTATCAATTGATTATCCATTTTCAAGTGCACACTATAATTTTTTAATCCACAATTTTTTATAAAATCACTCATTTTATCATGTAAAAATATTTTGGTTCATCTCTGGTATTATTAAAACAAATATTCCATTTCCTCTTTAAATGCTCTTTAATATTTTCTTTAAATAGCATTTAAAAGTTTCATTTCTAAATTTTATTAAACAATCTTTTTACATGTATCCACGTAAATTGAACATCATAGTCCCTTATTTATGTCCATTTATGTTTTAAATCCATTATTTAATGGATACCATCATGATACACTCTTTTTTTATTCCTTTTTATATGATTATAATACCCATTTCATTTCATGGGTTACCCTTATGTTTATATTTGATTCTTCATGTAGCACAAATATTCATAAACATGTTATTATGGGTGCACCTAGATAACACTCAAATGAATTTGGTAATATTTAGACACATGATACATTATGTGCAATGGTATTGGTGGTTAACCTTGACTCATGCTCCATGTGCAATGATCTTGGTGGTTAGCCTTAAATCATGATCCATGCACAATGGTCTTGGTGGTTAGCCTTGACCTGTGCTAATCTATGTGAAATGAGCCTTAAATAATGATAATTCCATGTTTTATATTGTTTCCACATCTCCTATGATTCAATGATTAAATATTTTATGCTTCCTTATGTATATTACTTCCTTTTATGCCATCATGTTATACCTTATAACCCATGTTCTATGATTTATTCATATGGGTATTCCCTTACTAAGCCTTTTAGATCATCCCTTTGTTCATGTATTCCCAAGGTTATCCTATGAAGATATAAGATATCAATGTAATTTAGGATCTCATTATGAATATTAAATGAAATATTTTTTTTTTATTTCGGTTTCATTCTCTCTAGTTATATATTTTATCTTCCAAATACACTAGTCTTTGAGATCATTGGCTTGTAATTAGATGTTTAATTATGCTTAAAATCATATAATAATTTGTGTAAAAGGATAGGGCTATTATAGTTGACGTATAGAAAATTATTTTGAATTAAAATGGGTTATTTTAAGGATAATATTTATGATTATTCCTGATAAATTAAGGAATGAAATGTTTTGTGGATTTTGAATGAAATGAATTATTCTAAAAGGCATGATTTTTGATGAAAACTATTTGATGATGGTTTTTGAAATGAAGTGTAATGTTTGAAAAATGATTTGGGGATGCTTTAATAATGATTTATGAAAGTGATTTGAAATGAATAATTTGACCCTTGATTGATTTCTTTGAAGCACATGGGAGCCTGGGAAGTTATTTGGGTAATCTAGGAAAAGCATGCTAGGTATGTATTAAATCTACTTAGAAAAGGATAGAAAATGAAAACACAAACTGAACTTTGATGGGGGGGAGATAGTTCATTCATTGGGGTGAAATTCTATTCCCCCTAGTCATGATACCTAGGGAAGTGTTCACACTAAGAGTCATATTTCACTAACAGTGCAAGGATCCTTAAAACTTGATCTAACTAACCTTGCGAATTATAACCAAATTGATATGATTGAAAATGAATTATACATACCAGTGTTTATGAAATGATATATGAATGACTATTTTAATTGATATTCTTATAAATTCCTGTCTTGATAGGAATAATTATTCATACCCATTTTATACATTCCATTAAAATGATTTGAAAAACAAGTTTTATTATGAATTGTAAAAAATATAAGTTTCAAATGTTTTATTTAAAATTAATTATATTTGTTTTATTGGTTATGGACTGATTATGGAATTATTGGTCGGATTTTATTTTTATAGTGTTTCTCATGCCCTATATATATCTTTGGGCATGTGTATATTTTCTTTTTCTAAGTCCAGGAAAAAGAAAATCAATGCTTGAAGGTGTTGGATGTTCTTGATAGTGGAACCTTGGGAGTTGGAAGTGACAAGAGGAGTATGTGATCAACTTTTTTTGAGGGTTTCTGGGTTTATGTGATGTCTTAGGATGTTTTTCTATTTTAGATTATGCACTTACTATTTCTGGTACTTTTCTCTTGTCGATTTTATTGGAATATAGACTCTTTATGGTTTCTTATCCATTTACTTTGTTTTTATTGGTTATTTTTGTAGAAAAATTGTTCCCCTTGATGGATTTTGATTCCCATGAACTAGTTTCCATCTTGGGGGATTAAGAACTCCCTTTAGGCTGTGTGAGGACTGACTCTAGATCAGGTTCTGGATAATAGGTTATCCTGGATGGTTTAAGAAAAATTGTTATCAAAGGAGTTTGAGTCTTTTCTTGGATGTGATAATAAAATTTAGGATGTATTGGTATACAAGAGATATGATTTTCATGACTTGAGAGGAATTTTATGAGTGAGTGCCTAACCATCTCTCATCGTAGTGAACTTTAAGTTACCATGAGTGGTTAGAAAAAGTGAATTTTCAGATTTAATTGATTGGATTCTATACTTTTTCCCAACTTTGATATGTGATTTTTGTTCCCAAGTTGAGTTCTAATTTATAGAGTTGATGTTTCCATTTCCCTTGGATGATGTTTCCTTGTAACACCCCAAGCTTCCTCGGTATGTTTCCTTTCGAATAATGCAATGACGTGCATTGTACGCAACTTCGAGATTTTAACACACCACAACCAATCAAACTAGCGGTTATGAATAGTAATACCTACTTTTTGAAATTATATATATTTTATATTTCAAAATGGACTTCATTTTTGGATTCGGAATATCGAATTTAGCCTAAGGTGAAATTTTGGTACTTTTCGGATAACTTTCATATTTTGATGAATAGTGAAAATTACTAAATTTTAATTAAAAACAACTTTTTTAATCAAAATAATTAATAGTGATAAATTATGAATTTGAGTGGTTTTAAAGTATATTTAGAATATATTTTTACCATTTAATATAATGTTGGTCATTGGACATAATTTTACAATTAAACCGAACATAAACAAGTGTCAATCTTTTGATAGTTATTATCTCTTAAAAACACGCTTTTTGTTTTGACAGCGGGAATTAATTTTAAATTAATTTCTGCCACTTCTGTGTTTTGAATTTAGAAAAATGGATTCCATATTTGGAATCAGGATGTCCAAATTGTGTAAATAGGTAACTTTTATTTTTAGACATTTTGAATAATTACTGCGGTAAATATTTTATTTACCATGGTTAAGGGTAAATCCGGTAAATAAGGGTTAAAAAAATAATATTATAATAATACTAAATTACCCTAAAATGTGTCTTAACCCTATTGGTTGATACATGGTCGACCATGGGCATCTTTGGGTCAATTTTGGGACCCCATGGATCCACTTGTAAGTGATAATGACACTTTATATTAATTAAGTTAAAATGAATACAAAAATGACACAAGCATATATCTTTTAGAACAACAATTGTTACATAGGGTTATATATGCTGGATTTTAGATTATAAATATTCATTAGAAAGCTAAAAAGCTTTCATACATAATTATATTTTATTTATAATTTTTTGACATTAAAAAAGTTATTTTATTTATGACACAATGATGATGCAGTAATTACTAAAATAGTAAACAATTAACATAATTGATATTATAAATACCCAAATAATTATAATATGAAACTTTTAATGAATTAAACAAATTTTCTAGGATAATATGATATATTAGGATTGATTTATTTGACTTTTTTCGAAGTAATAAATCTGTTATGAGTTTCACAAAAATCAACTAGTGAATAGTGTCAAAATTGACATAAAAGAGTTCTTAAAAAATATATTATATTATTAATTGATATTAAATTCCTAAAAATCTAAGGTTCAGCCAAGAGACTTATATTATGATAGGTTAATCATTAATGGACCACTTGGGGGTCTTTTGGATGTATATAGTAAGTTTATTAACCATATTATATAAAAATACAAAGAGACATTGTAAAAGTGAAACTAATTAACTTAGAGTTAATACTTAAAGATAAGGTTAATATAAGTACCCAAACCTGTCTAAATTCTATTGTATGAGTTTTTTTCGACCTATCCCCACCTCAACCTTTGAATAGTCAACTTTGGAGCCATTGGAAACCGAATATGAATTTATTATAAATTAATATTTCTAGCTTTTCCAAAGGTGCCCCTCACCCCTCTTATAAAAGGGCACTCCTCCTTCTCATTTCCTCACACCTCTCAAGCCACTTGGCTCGTCCAAAATCTTCCCAACTAAGCTCCCCACATCACTCTCCTCCTCCTTGAAGCTTCCCCTTATGCAGAAAGCATTTCAACAAGTCCTTTGGTTCCAACCAAAGTGAGTTACCTAAATTAAAGGTAACGATTTCTCTTAAATTATTTTCATTTATTTTGCTTCTTCAACCCCCAAACTCTTTTTATTTCCCTTCTTTTGTAACAACACCAGTATCCTCAATATACTAGGATGTTGTTATAAGAAGTATTCAAACTACACATACACACAACTCCATCTAATGGATGATGAACATAATGTTTCTGTGGATGGAAAACTAACGCCTCACGAAACGATGATTGTTCAAAAACATCTTACCGCCTCTCATGGTGGCCATTATGATGGAACTGTAATTAAATATGATATTAATGATATATATTTTATATATAAGCTTCTGTAATTCCATTTTATTTCATACCATTATTCGTTTCATGTTGTATATACATACGATAATTTCATTTGAGGAAGTGCGGACTACCGCCCCCTTAAAATGATATGACTCGTTCATACCACACATGGAACGTATAAAGGATGGTGTTAATGAACTTAAGTAACATATATAAAATATTATATTATACTGGAATAGTAATATACCTATGTATCATTTGGATTCGATTCTTTTAAAATAAAAAATTAAATGGAAGTAGCGTTCGTGCGTACGTACGGACTACCGTCTCCACGAACGCGATGAGATTCATTATCCATCGTATCCATTCAAGTATAATTATCATTTAATGATTTAAAAATGATGTTTAAGGACTTGATATCATTCTGGATATGAATAAGATACAACAAACATGACTTATGTAACAAAACATATAAAAGAAAATGAGTAAGTTAACACCCGAAACGGCGTTAATACTAAGATATTATTAACAAATCAATGTTAAAAGATCATATATGATATCATATTAAAGTAAATGATTCTTGTATTATTCAATAACAATTATTTCACCATTATACAGGAGGTAAACCTACCATCGACCAAGGAAAAAGTACAAAGTAAGGGATTCTCTTATCTCACTTTCAATTCCGTGAGATTTCCGTTGTTCGCCACTAAATTTTTGAAAGTGGTGTATTGTGTACTGCCATTTGATATATATTATCATGATTATATTTATTTTCATGTTATTCTGTAAATAATTTGGTGGTTATTAACTTTTGGCCATACGACTCAGTTGATTAATGTGGTAAGGAGTTTCTTATCTCACTTTTAATTTCGTGAGATTTCCATTGATCACCACTTAATTATTGCATGTGGTGTATGTGTACTGCCCATGATTGTATTCATTGTGTAATATACTTTAATTTATGGGTATTTACATCATCATGGTATGATACTTCTTTCATGGGTGTATGTTTCGTATGTTACCTAATCGGTAAGGGAATTTGAGATTTCAATTCCCACTCATTTGGATTTACGCATATTTCATTGATTATATTACTCCATGATTATGTGTGGAATCACTATTCATTTGATTATTTCATAATTTCCACTCCCCTTCCTGTGGATATAAGTTTGATACACATAATCACTCATTGGTAATTCTCAAGTCATTGATATGAATTTGATAAGAGTAATTTTAACTCATTCACCATTTGTTGAGTTAAACATCCAATTCGTTGGTGTTGTTTTTACAAGAATATGTGTGAATATCTTTTGATTGTTTTAAACTTAATATCCAATCATATTTAGTGTATTTATATTTGTCACACATAATTATGTCGTTGATTTATCCTTAACCTAAGGATACAGCCTTTATGAGAGATTTCATCTCAATTTACATTCCATTGAGACTTCTTTGTTGATATACACCAAATCACTTTTATGTGGTGTATATAATGTACTTTGACATAGTATATCATGAATTCCCTTTATTATCATGATATTACAAAGTATTGATTACCTCAATTATTTGTATTCAAGTGTCTCTCTTTTGGTTAGAATCTCTAACTAAAATACCATTTTTAAATGTTTTAAAGACTTATTCATCTAAATCTTTCTCATTAATGTCCATGTTTTAAAAATGGTTTTAAGGATTTATTTATATGGACATTAAATTTTAGAAATTAAAACTCCTTTTAAAAAGTTTCAAAGTGGTATGGGACACTTTGATTCAAAAATCTATTGTTAAATGGCTTCTTGACAAATAGTGTGACTTTTAAATGTTTTCAAGAAAAGGGGTATATTTCTCTCAAATAGTTTTGATGATTATTTTCATCTATGTCAACATCCTTCATTATTCATGATTGAGGTTAATGTGATACAATACAATCTTTCATATTGTATCAAATGAGTTATATTTGACTGTGGATGTTCTATTTTTATACCATTCATGGTTTGTGGTTAAAGTATTGACATTTCGTATGCTAGTTTTAATACGAATGTTTATTTTATGCTTAAACCTAATCATATGAGGAATGAATTGGACTTAATAAGTGACGGGTGGAGCCCGCTATAGCTCCTCGATGCATCGGTAGGTCTCATGAGACAAACTAGTGTCTTGGCACAAGGCCTTGACAAAATCTTATTTGTAGTCTTGGCACGAGGCCTTGGCTAAGTGGTTATGATAGTCTGGCATTATGCATTCCATCATTATGAAAGTGGTTATTGATACTGCATGTGATCATTCGACTATTAGAATATCCATATGAGTAAGTAAATGGCATTATTTCATTTTACCTTCGCCATTTTATGCTGAAGTTTAAATTTAAAAGGCTTTTGTTTTAGTTATAAATTGCCTTAAGTGTTTATGCTTATTTATGAAAGCTTCTGATATAATGTTATCCTTACTGGGCATTTGAGCTCACCCCTTTCAATGTTTTATTTTTACCAGGATTATGAAGAAGTAATTTATGAATGACCTGCAGGGATAGTATGAGGGGATATGAAGACAAGATGTTTTTTTTTATGATGTAATGTAAAAATTTATGGATGTATCTAGTTATTCCAAGGCTACTAAACTAATCGGTCTTTCGAGACTTGATCTTTCTCATGATCATGCCAATGTTATGTAATAATGCACCGACTCTAGGTAATTAGGGTCGGGGCGTTACAGTTGGTATCAGAGGAAGTTTAGTACAAACCTTGGTAGCTAGATTTAGATAAACTCTGATTAGAGCACGTAGACCTAAGATGAACTTTGAGGATTAGTATAAAAGAACTTCCTAGAATTTTGGTATTGTAGAGATTTTGTGAGTTTTCCGAGCAATACATCCCTGTCTGGATACGAGCAGGTAGAGGCGGCTCTGGCACAGATGTACCTAGGGGTAAAACCCGAAAACACCGCTTTGAGCTAGACTCGAACGGGAACTGGTGCACGACAACGGGCCTTGCTGCACTCTTGGTTACGACACTCCCGGGGGATATGCTTAGGATAATTTACATTTTCTTTACAAACCAATTTAAGTAATATATATATAATATGAGAGTAAATGACCTTGGTTAATCCTAATATGTTTCAAATTGAGAATATGGTGACATTTTAATCTCTAAATGATTTTACGACTACTATTACTCACACAATGCTTTATGGTTTTAGTCAATGTCTGGATTCCAAGGAAGTCATAGTGACTTTGAGAATGATGTACAAGATGGGAACGGTGGTGGCAATGAGCAACAAAATGGAATGTTGATAGGCGTAAAAGATATCGTCTTTATGCCAAATCAGTTTTCCAAAAATATGATCAACAACATATATATTAACCAACTCCCAGACTCAACAAGGAAGAGAAAGGTGATAAATGATAAGAACTCCAGCAATGGAGACCATGGAGAAAAGAACCCTCAATTTTCATCATGCATGAAATGTGGAAAGAGACACCCAGGAAATTGTCTCAATGGGACAACGAAATGTTTTACGTGCGGGAAGGAAGGACATAAAGTAAAGAATTGCCGAAGAAAAATGAAGAGTACTATGGAAGAAGATAAAAATGGTCCCAAGAGTCCATTTACAGTCATTTGCCGTAAATGTAGGGGACCTGGCCATTACCCGAGTGAATGTCCTATTCTATAGGATATTTTCTTGGTCAAAGAAGAAGCTATGTGGGAATAAATGGTTGGAGAAATGTTTAAAAAGTATTATCACTCCTTGTTGATGGGTTTACTATGGAATAATTTTCTCTTGTATTTGTAACCCCGCAGTTTTCCATGTGAGAATGATATTTGAGGAAGAATTGTCTCTTCTCTTGTGGATATGGGTATAAATAACCATTTGGATTTATATGATCATTGGGGTTTGAGAGAATTATAAGTTATTCTAATTTGGGATGAAGATTCAAGGTATGATATAACATTTGTGGTTAAATTTATGATATAGTATTTTGAGGAATTTATCTCATTTTGGCAATATTATAAAATATAGTTTTTGAAAAAGGACAACACGTAGACCGTGTGACAACCCGTCGCGTCGGACAAAGCTATGGGAATCGAACCCACAACCAAAGTGCGATTGGGATTTATCGCCTACCACTGGACTACGTGAAGTCCCTGGTTAGTGTGACTTTTTTTTTAGTTAAATGATTTTATTGATCAATAATAAGTTGATTTGGGTTCTTATTTCATATCAAAAGAATACCCTTGGTATAGGAAAATGATTTGGTGATTAAGTGATAAATGTTATTTTGGAAGATGTTCGCTTTGTTGGGAACACTATATGCCCAAGGAAAATAGAATACTATGGGGTTTCATTTGTGGAGTAATGATAGATTTTTATCTACGTTTTCATTGTGGATTTATAGTGATTTGGGTTATTTATGGAAATGATTAACCTATAATAGAGAATATGTGATTAGGTTAGTTACTTTTGAGTATGTGACTTTAAGAGTATCTGATGTCATTTGGAGATACAATTTAACATGGGAGACTACATAATCAAATTCTTCTATGTTTTGGGTTTCAATATTAGTTTGGATTATATTAAAGTATTTTAAGGACAATTGGTTATTGAATGGTATCTATTTAACTTTGGGGTATTGTTGGTTTAATTTTAGAAATTAAGATTAGTGCATATTTATCTCAATGAATATCCTTTTGGGGGATCATTAGATCATTCACTGAACATTTTGGTTTTGATTAATCTTCAAAGACAATGTAAATATATGGTTTATCCTTCATGGATCATGTGATTCTATAGAAGTTTATTCTATCTCTTCCAGTGTGACCAAGTCTTCTTGAATACTCATCGTTTAAAAAAAAAAGAGTTAGTGGTGGAAATTTATTAAAGAATGAAAATCTACTTAAAATGTAAGTATATCTCATAATGTTCTTAGTCAATATCATAAATGAATTACTCTTCCTTATGTAATGTAACTTAAAAAAAAAAATGTTGTCCGTTTACTTTCCTACTAGGAGACTAATGGTCGTTTGTCCCAACACAAGTTTTTGGTTTTCTCATTGTTAACTTTCTCCTGATCATGATTTCTATCCCTCTCCATCAGAACTTGACACTTAGTTTATCATCCATATCCATGTTTTCTTACATGGAATCCTAGTATGGGTTATCTTGGATGACCCTTATACCTCTCTTTCTTTCTTTTAAAGTGATAGTTTTATTGACTCTTTTTCCGATGTGGGAATTTCCATTATATTCCCAAGCAAAATTTTAAAAATTGCGAGGACGCAATTTATTGAAGGAGGGGATAATGTAACACCCCAAGCTTCCTCGGTATGTTTCCTTTCGAATAATGCAATGACGTGCATTGTACGCAACTTCGAGATTTTAACACACCACAACCAATCAAACTAGCCGTTATGAATAGTAATACCTACTTTTTGAAATTATATATATTTTATATTTCAAAATGGACTTCATTTTTGGATTCGGAATATCGAATTTAGCCTAAGGTGAAATTTTGGTACTTTTCGGATAACTTTCATATTTTGATGAATAGTGAAAATTACTAAATTTTAATTAAAAACAACTTTTTTAATCAAAATAATTAATAGTGATAAATTTTGAATTTGAGTGGTTTTAAAGTATATTTAGAATATATTTTTAGCATTTAATATAATGTTGGTCATTGGACATAATTTTACAATTAAACCGAACATAAACAAGTGTCAATCTTTTGATAGTTATTATCTCTTAAAAACACGCTTTTTGTTTTGACAGCGGGAATTAATTTTAAATTAATTTCTGCCACTTCTATGTTTTGAATTTAGAAAAATGGATTCCATATTTGGAATCAGGATGTCCAAATTGTGTAAATAGGCAACTTTTATTTTTAGACATTTTGAATAATTACTGCGGTAAATATTTTATTTACCATGGTTAAGGGTAAATCCGGTAAATAAGGGTTAAACAAATAATATTATAATAATACTAAATTACCCTAAAATGTGTCTTAACCCTATTGGTTGATACATGGTCGACCATGGGCATCTTTGGGTCAATTTTGGGACCCCATGGATCCACTTGTAAGTGATAATGACACTTTATATTAATTAAGTTAAAATGAATACAAAAATGACACAAGCATATATCTTTTAGCAAAACAATTGTTACATAGGGTTATATATGCTGGATTTTAGATTATAAATATTAATTAGAAAGATAAAAAGCTTTCCTACATAATTATATTTTATTTATAATTTTTTGACATTAAAAAATTTATTTTATTTATGACACAATGATGATGCAGTAATTACTAAAATAGTAAAAAATTAACATAATTGATATTATAAATACCCAAATAATTATAATAGGAAACTTTTAATGAATTAAACAAATTTTCTAGGATAATATGATATATTAGGATTGATTTATTTGACTTTGTTCGAAGTAATCAATCTGTTATGAGTTTCACAAAAATCAACTAGTGAATAGTGTCAAAATTGACATAAAAGAGTTCTTAAAAGAAATATTATATTATTAATTGATATTAAATTCCTAAAAATCTAAGGTTCGGCCAAGAGACTTATATTATGATAGGTTAATCATTAATGGACCACTTGGGGGTCTTTTGGATGTATATAGTAAGTTTATTAACCATATTATATAAAAATACAAAGAGACATTGTAAAAGTGAAACTAATTAACTTAGAGTTAATACTTAAAGATAAGGTTAATATAAGTACCCAAACCTGTCTAAATTCTATTTTATGAGTTGTTTTCGACCTATCCCAACCTCAACCTTTGAATAGTCAACTTTGGAGCCATTGGAAACCGAATATGAATTTATTATAAATTAATATTTCTAGCTTTTCCAAAGGTGCCCCTCACCCCTCTTATAAAAGGGCACTCCTCCTTCTCATTTCCTCACACCTCTCAAGCCACTTGGCTCGTCCAAACTCTTCCCAACTAAGCTCCCCACATCCCTCTCCTCCTCCTTGAAGCTTCCCCTTATGAAGAAAGCATTTCAACAAGTCCTTTGGTTCCAACCAAAGTGAGTTACCTAAATTAAAGGTAACGATTTCTCTTAAATTATTTTCATTTATTTTGCTTCTTCAACCCCCAAACTCTTTTTATTTCCCTTATTTTGTAACAACAACAGTATCCTCAATATACTAGGATGTTGTTATAAGAAGTATTCAAACTACACATACACACAACTCCATCTAATGGATGATGAACATAATGTTTCTGTGGATGGAAAACTAACGCCTCACGAAACGATGATTGTTCAAAAACATCTTACCGCCTCTCATGGTGGCCATTATGATGGAACTGTAATTAAATATGATATTAATGATATATATTTTATATATAATCTTCTGTAATTCCATTTTATTTCATACCATTATTCGTTTCATGTTGTATATACATACGATAATTTCATTTGAGGAAGTGCGGACTACCGCCCCCTTAAAATGATATGACTCGTTCATACCACACATGGAACGTATAAAGGATGGTGTTAATGAACTTAAGTAACATATATAAAATATTATATTATACTGGAATAGTAATATACCTATGTATCATTTGGATTCGATTCTTTTAAAATAAAAAATTAAATGGAAGTAGCGTTCGTGCGTACGTACGGACTACCGTCTCCACGAACGCGATGAGATTCATTATCCATCGTATCCATTCAAGTATAATTATCATTTAATGATTTAAAAATGATTTTTAAGGACTTGATATCATTCTGGATATGAATAAGATACAACAAACATGACTTATGTAACAAAACATATAAAAGAAAATGAGTAAGTTAACACCCGAAACGGCGTTAATACTAAGATATTATTAACAAATCAATGTTAAAAGATCATATATGATATCATATTAAAGTAAATGATTCTTGTATTATTCAATAACAATTATTTCACCATTATACAGGAGGTAAACCTACCATCGACCAAGGAAAAAGTACAAAGTAAGGGATTCTCTTATCTCACTTTCAATTCCGTGAGATTTCCGTTGTTCGCCACTAAATTTTTGAAAGTGGTGTATTGTGTACTGCCATTTGATATATATTATCATGATTATATTTATTTTCATGTTATTCTGTAAATAATTTGGTGGTTATTAACTTTTGGCCATACGACTCAGTTGATTAACGTGGTAAGGAGTTTCTTATCTCACTTTTAATTTCGTGAGATTTCCATTGATCACCACTTAATTATTGCATGTGGTGTATGTGTACTGACCATGATTGTATTCATTGTGTAATATACTTTAATTTATGGGTATTTACATCATCATGGTATGATACTTCTTTCATGGGTGTATGTTTCGTATGTTACCTAATCGGTAAGGGAATTTGAGATTTCAATTCCCACTCATTTGGATTTACGCATATTTCATTGATTATATTACTCCATGATTATGTGTGGAATCACTATTCATTTGATTATGTCATAATTTCCACTCCCCTTCCTGTGGATATAAGTTTGATACACATAATCACTCATTGGTAATTCTCAAGTCATTGATATGAATTTGATAAGAGTAATTTTAACTCACTCACCATTTGTTGAGTTAAACATCCAATTCGTTGGTGTTGTTTTTACAAGAATATGTGTGAATATCTTTTGATTGTTTTACACTTAATATCCAATCATATTTAGTGTATTTATATTTGTCACACATAATTATGTCGTTGATTTATCCTTAACCTAAGGATACAACCTTTATGAGAGATTTCATCTCAATTTACATTCCATTGAGACTTCTTTGTTGATATACACCAAATCACTTTTATGTGGTGTATATAATGTACTTTGACATAGTATATCCTGAATTCCCTTTATTCTCATGATATTACAAAGTTTTGATTACCTCAATTATTTGTATTCAAGTGTCTCTCTTTTGGTTATAATCTCTAACTAAAATACCATTTTTAAATGTTTTAAAGACTTATTCATCTAAATCTTTCTCATTAATGTCCATGTTTTAAAAATGGTTTTAAGGATTTATTTATATGGACATTAAATTTTAGAAATTAAAACTCCTTTTAAAAAGTTTCAAAGTGGTATGGGACACTTTGATTCAAAAATCTATTGTTAAATGGCTTCTTGACAAATAGTGTGACTTTTAAATGTTTTCAAGAAAAGGGGTATATTTCTCTCAAATAGTTTTGATGATTATTTTCATCTATGTCAACATCCTTCATTATTCATGATTGAGGTTAATGTGATACAATACAATCTTTCATATTGTATCAAATGAGTTATATTTGACTGTGGATGTTCTATTTTTATACCATTCATGGTTTGTGGTTAAAGTATTGACATTTCGTATGCTAGTTTTAATACAAATGTTTATTTTATGCTTAAACCTAATCATATGAGGAATGAATTGGACTTAATAAGTGACGGGTGGAGCCCGCTATAGCTCCTCGATGCATCGGTAGGTCTCATGAGACAAACTAGTGTCTTGGCACAAGGCCTTGACAAAATCTTATTTGTAGTCTTGGCACGAGGCCTTGGCTAAGTGGTTATGATAGTCTGGCATTATGCATTCCATCATTATGAAAGTGGTTATTGATACTGCATGTGATCATTCGACTAGTAGAATATCCATATGAGTAAGTAAATGGCATTATTTCATTTTACCTTCGCCATTTTATGCTGAAGTTTAAATTTAAAAGGCTTTTGTTTTAGTTATAAATTGCCTTAAGTGTTTATGCTTATTTATGAAAGCTTCTGATATAATGTTATCCTTACTGGGCATTTGAGCTCACCCCTTTCAATGTTTTATTTTTACCAGGATTATGAAGAAGTAATTTATGAATGACCTGCAGGGATAGTATGAGGGGATATGAAGACAAGATGTTTTTTTATGATGTAATGTAAAAATTTATGGATGTATCTAGTTATTCCAAGGCTACTAAACTAATCGGTCTTTCGAGACTTGATCTTTCTCATGATCATGCCAATGTTATGTAATAATGCACCGACTCTAGGTAATTAGGGTCGGGGCGTTACATTCCTGGTTGTATATTGATGTTGTTTTGTACAATGACCCCAAAAATACTTCATATCAGGCTATGGGAGGGAGATACTGATACAACATAAAGTGAACCCTCTAGTTGACTAGAACCTCATAGTGGTAGTAGTGTGAATAGTCTGAGATATAGACCAAGGATCCAAACCTACCCCCATTCAGGATGAAGAGGTGTAACCTTGAATGGATGATAGTATAGATCAATCCATGGTGTTTATTCATTAAAAACCACTATACTTTCAAGGAAAAAATGTTCATTAGGATGAAAAATAATGATTTTGGGAAATATTGGCTGAATATTCAAGTTATTGGAGTGATAAATTCCATTAAGGTGATGTGTTCTATCTTTAAGATTGAGGGTCCTAATAGTAGATGAAGGGATTATATAGTTCTGGTGAAGAAGAATGTGGTATTGGAGTGGAAAGACATCAACAACCTTTTTATGGATCAATTATATATAGAGTTTATGGGTTGACTAAGTCTATGGAGTTTTTAAACATTCACCAAGGTGATTGGAGAGAGACTTAGTAAACCAATTGTTTTGTAGAACATTATCAGTTTTCACTTGAGAAAGAATTGAATGAGAATCCAAAGGCATGAAGTTTTCAAATGGGTCTTTGATCATACATAAAATCTTAGGTATTTATGTTAAATTTTACCTCATATGATGATGTTTTGGATAGGGATCTGATAGCACAAGTTAACCTGGTTGGTAAGTCAGGGTTGACTGGAGTTCTTCCTAATCCAAATGGAAGCATTTGTGGTTACTTTAAGGGGAATATAAAATGAAATTAGTCCCTTAGTGAAAAAAAATGGTAGTGTTCATTGAAATAAAACTTTCTGTAGATCATTTGTAGTGTCTAGTAAAGTCTCACTGACTTCTTTCTAATATGGAAAGGTTGGGCACTCAAAGAATGCTTTCATAGAGGCACTGAAGATTTGTATCTCATGTGAATGTTTCAGATATATTCAAAGGGTTTTCCATGTTTTTACTACCCTATTTAGTTTCACAGGATAATAATTATCAAGAGGGAATTTAGCACAATCATATTCTTCAAGAACAATGGGGTTCCATCCATAGGCTTCAGGAATGAAGCTAATTCACGTTGTGAACAAATCTCCAGTTGGAACTGATGTGGTTCATGTGATATTGAGAAGTAACATTTATGTTAAATAATCTTTATTAACTAATTTATTTTATACTGGTGCCTCTCATTATTTCATATTAACTCGTACTATGGACTTATTAGATCTTCCAATGGAGTTTATGCCTTATGAGACGGTGATTGCAACACCTCTTGGGATGAAGAGGGAGCACTGAATCTGATGCCCCTCTTGTATTTTATCTTTATCTTAGATCAAGATATTTTTAGATTGTTTGGTTATTGATATGAATCCCATAAATTCTATTCTTATAATGGGATAGTTTGTTGTGTACAAAGCCTGAATTGGTAGTTATCATCGACGAGTGTCCTTTACTACCCCCGATGGGGAATTTTGTGTTTTCCAAGGGGATTAGAAACCAAGGTATAAACAAGATATACCTCCTATTATAGTTATGGGTATGATTATATACTTATCTCATATTTAAATGGATTAATAAGCCTCTTATCACGAACTTCCTCTTGTAGTTGTTGAGTTTCCAGAAGTGTTCCCATCATACTTTTTTGGTCTCCCACCAGAGTGGGAGGTGAAGTTCTCTATCGACTTGGTGCTAGGAAATTAGCTAGTATATATCATATCTTATCATATGGAACCAAATAACCTGAGGTAACTAAATAATTAGTTGGATTAATTGATTTAAAAAGGATTAATTCATCCTATTGTTCCACCTAGGGCATCACCAATTCTTTTTTCCATGAAGGCTGATGGGACCCTTCACTTAGATGTTGATTACCAGAATATCAATTGGTCTAAGGTTGAGAAAAAGTATCCATTTACCCAAATTGATGATTTATTTAATAACTTGAAAGGGGAAAAGTGGTTCTCTATGACTGATCTTTGGTTTGGTTATCACCAGCTTAGGATTAAGGAAATTGATATTCTAAAGACAGTTTTTAGGAGCAGGTATGACCACTATGAGTATCTTTTCATTTCATTCCTCCAGAACAACACTAATATGTTTATGGTAGTAATGGAGAAGGTTTTCCACCAATATCTTGACTCTTTTTGTGGTATTCCTTAATGATATCTTAATTTATTCTAAAACCAAGTAGGATCATGCACTTCATTTGAGAGAAGTTTTGGATATATTTTTGGAATCACTAACTTTATGCCAAGATGTCAAAGTGCCAATTATGGATTCTAGAGGTGAAGTTATTGGGGAAAAAGGTCTTAGAACATGTTATATTAGTTAATCATAAAAAAGGTGAAAAATTTCATATCACTGGAGCAATCATAGAATGTATTTTAGATTCATAGTTTTTTGGGTTTGAAAGGTTATTAGTATTGGTTCAAGAAATATTTCTCCAAGTTGGTTTCTATATTGATTACCCTCACTGGAAGGGAATGAATTTAATTTGGGATTAAAAATTTTATACTTATTTTGATCAGTTGAAGTGCCATTTTAATTAAAATATACTGGTGACACTTCCAAAGGTTGGGCAAGGCTACGTGGTCTTTTTTGATACTTTGGGTTTGGGTTTGGGATGTGTTCTCATTTAGGGCGATCACATGGTGGATTATGGCTCTCATCATCTTTGAACACATGAGAAGAACTATCCAATGCTTGATATAGAAATTGTTGCTGTGATGCATTCTCTTAAGAGTTGGTGATATTACCTTCTCAAGGAAATGATTATTTCATTCCAATCACAGGAGATTGAGTTAGGTATTTACATGGAAATATTTGAATATCTAATAGAGGTGATGGGTTAAGTACCTATAATATTTTGACATTGACATTTCCTATACCCCTAAGAAAGGGAACGTTGTTGCTAACACTCTTAGTTGGAATTTTCCATCATATGTTATAAAGGAATCATAAAAGGAGTGGAATCTCAAGGAAATTTTTTCTTGCATGCATCTGAAGTCCAGGAGGATGAGATCAGTTTTATTCTAGAAAGTGTCCAGTTGACATCCTCTCTTCTTGATATGATCCTCAGGGAATAATAACTTTATAATGGGTTTTGAGGCATATGTAATTCTTTATATGGATGGGAGACCATCAGTGAATGGTCTCTATCTCTAGAGGGAATTGTTTTCTTCAGGAACCATTATGTTGTTTCATTTCCTATGGGATAAACTATGATGGGGGATTTCCCTCATTACCAGTGGGTGGTTCCACTACTAAAAAACATGCATTTAACAACACTAATAAAGGGAGACCTTTATGAGTGCTAAAAAAGCAGTGATAATGGGTACCCTTTATTAGTACTAATAAAAGAGAACCTTTATCATCGCTTTTATTTTAGCACTGATAATGGTCCACAATAAAATGAAATAATTAAACAAATAAAAATATTTTTTTAACAATTTCATTAATTAAATAATTATTGTTAAGAATTCATAAATTGAATATACATATATTTAAATTTTAATAATTAAAAAATAGTATATTTTAAAAATATAGATATGTAAAATGAATAAAATGAAATAATTTAAAAATTAAAATTTAAAATGAGTAAATTATGAAAAAGATTAAATAATTTATTAACTAAATAATTATTGATAAAAATGAATAAATTTAATATACATATATATATAGATTATAAATATTAATAAATAGTATATATTAAATATAGATATATAAAATGAATAAATTGTAATAATTAAAAAAAGTAAAAATTAATAAATTATAAAATTATTCAAAAATTTATTAATGAAATAATTATTAATAAAAATGAATAAGTATAATATATTTATATATATTAATTATAAATAGTAATAAATAATATATATTAAAAATAAATAAATAAATAAATAAATAAATAAATATATATATATATATAATGAATAAAATGTTAATTAAAAATATATTAATGGATTATTCAATTTCAATATTGTTTGATTTTTCAATTTAACATATATCAAAAGTTGTGTGTTACATTGATTTCATGTATATATATAAAAAATATTAATTACACACACACACACAAATATATATATGCAGTATATAGAAACACATAGACACAATATTTATGTAATTCATTAAAATATTAGTATATTTTATAATTTTCATTATAAAATTACATATTATATTTTTAATCGGTCAATTTTATTTATTTATTTTCAATAATATTACAGTCCGGGTATTCATTTTTAATATATATATTGTTATTTAATTTTTGAATTTGATCATTTTCTATTATTTATTTATATATATTTATTTACTATGTTTTAGTATTTTCAATATATATATATATCCATATTTTTTTAATAATTTACATTTAATTAATAAAACATATCCATTTTTTCAATACTTTTAAAGTGTATTCCTTTTTAATTATTTAATTTCATTCATTTTTAAAATGCATGTACTTAAGATTATATATCCACTAATAATATTAAAAAAATATTTGTAAATAAATATTTATAAATAAATATATTTATAAATGTATATTTACTATATATAATTATAAATTTATAAATTTATAATAATTATAAATAAATAAATATTATTTTTTAAATTAATATTTATATAATTATAAATAAATAATTATATGTATTTAAATAATTATAAAATTATAATAAATTTATTTTGATAATTATAAATATAAATCCTTTATCAGCGCTAAAAAAGTGTTATAAAAAAATATCTTTATCAGTGCTAAAACGTTAGTGCTAATAAAGATGTCTTTTATCAGTGATTTTTTGAAAGCAATATTAACAATGTCTTCGATTTATTTAAAAGATCCCAAATCATGAGTTAGTCACCAATGATTCTCAATATCTCACGAAACCCCTCTATTGTCGGCATGAGTCCTCTACATTCCCTCAGAGGAATCAAAACTAGAATCCAATGTATGTTATTTTCTACTTTCCCCCTATCTTTGTTTGATTTTTTTGGGTTCCATGTTTTTCATTTTGGTTCTATTCTTAACCATGATGAACCCTACATCTCATCTCCTCACCACTAAAATACAGAAAGTGGTTCTATTTCATGTTTTTCCTCTATAGACAATGGTTTTGAAGAAAGAGAAGGTTGTTTTCATATGGCATGGCCAGTCGGCATTTGTGTATGGGATTATATGGATAAATAAAATAGATTTTTCACTACACACTACTACAAAGGTAATGTTATCTATATCCCTTAGCATTGACACAAGACTTTAGTGATCGGGAAGTGTGTCTGAAGTGATGTACTGACCTGAATTAGGAACTATTTAGGTATACTAGGTCAAAAATGTTACAAAATGAAATTAGAGTGATACTAGGGATATTGATATTGATTATATCCAAAAGAAAAAACCTACTAGTCATAAGAAGTAATACATAAATAAGTATAGATAGAATAATTATGTTAAGTCTAGGTTGTTTTCTGTTTATTTTTTCCCTTGACCTATCTTCTCGAGTCTCATTTCTCTTATTTAGGAGTTGATAGGTATATGAATCAGTAAGAATATATGAAATGTAATGTTCTTATGTGTTTTTGTTTAATTTTTTTTCTAGAATCAATTATAAATTTATATTAATAGAAACATGAATAATAAATAAACAACATATTCTTATTTACTTATTAGCGATGATTAGGTTTATATAACTTATTAATTGATTGGGTTTATTTAGTAACCCCCTATATAGATACAATTATTTAGTTTGTTTCATACTTATTTTTAAAATAACTCTTCTAATATTTATAAATTATATTTAAAGTATGAAAATAATTATTGAAAAGGAAATGAATGAGAGAGAGGGAAAGAGGGTTCACATTTTATATGGATTATTTTGTCCCTATTTCTAAAAGATTATTGTTTTTTGGAATGGAAAAATTATGTGAATCTCTACATTAATATTGAACATGTCACCACTGTAACACCTGAGACTTTTATGAGAAATATTTTATTTTTATATAAATCATCAAAGGAATCTTTCGCTACACGCAATCACGACCTTCCTCGATAGCGTGTGTAGTACGCAATACCGAGTTCCACTAAACAATGATAAATTATTATAATATTATAAACTGACCGTTATGAATAGTATTAACTGAATTTTAAATTTTACAACATTATTATTCATCTTACACATTTTCTAGAACATGGTAAGAGAATAAAATAAAATTTTTTCCGGTAAAATATGTATTTATCAAAAAATGCAGTTTTGCCGCCTTTTGATGGTGCACCCACATTAAATCTAGTTTTTAACACGTTTATAAGATGAATTTGACAAAATAAAATTCTTCTTTTGAATCAGGATATAAAAATTTACTTTGGATAAATTTTTGATATTTTTCTGAAAACTTTCATATTTTGATGAATAGTAAAAATACGCTAATTTTTAATTAAAAACAACTTTTTTCATTGAGATAATTTATATGGTTAAATTATAATATTGAATGGTTTTAAAGTATATATAGAATATATTTTTACCATTTAATATAATGTATGTCATTAACATTAATTTCACATTGAATTCATAGGTAAAAACATTTCAATCTTTGGCAATGTTTTAACTTCTAAAACCCGTTTTCTTAACAACGAGATTTATTTTAAATTAATTACTGCAACTTATATGTTTTGAATTTTGAAAAATGGATTCCATATTCAGAATCAGTGGGTCCAAATTATGTTAATGGGTTACTTTTTATTTTTTGGGCATTATGAATAGTAACCATGGTAAATTTTATTTACCATAGTTAAAGGTAAATCAGGTAATTAAGGGTAAATATAAGATTAAAAAATTACCCTAACACCTGCCAAAATCCTATTGGATGACTAAAAGTCGACCCATATCACCTAAGGGTCGGATTAGATTCATTTAATAGACTTTTGTCTATGAAAATAATTTAATTATTATTAAAACTAATGAATGGGACAACATGTCACTTTCTTAAATCTTATAAGTATAATAATTTTAATTTGGTGACAAATTTAATAAAACTTCGAACATGAATATTATACAGAAAGCTAATACAATTATCTACATCATAGGAATTTATTTAGAATTTTTAAGGATTAAATAATTATCATTAATGATGACACAATAGTGATGTTGAAATTATTTTATTAATTAAAGTATCAAATAAATGGTTTTAAAAATATTAAAATAATTATTATATGCACTATTTAATGTTCTCCACTAATTTTATAGATACATATGACATTTTAGTAATCTATTAAAGCATTTATTTTGAACATATCCTCTCTATATATTTTATTTAAATTCAAATAAATGAATAGTGTCAAAATTGACACTATTGTTATTTTATAAAAATAACATATTATAAAATTGTTTAAAAATCAAAAAAATATTTAAAAATTATAAATTAAACTTTATATGTTCTAAAATGTCATAAAGTGTAAAATTATGGAAAATTCACAACACATATGTAATTATTAATAATAATTTAAAATTTAAAATATTATTACCACAAATAAAATTAAATTGATAAATAAGGATAAATCAAGTTGATAATATTTAAAATAAATTCCGAACATGTCTAAATTTTATTGGTTGATGATATTGCAACCCTATCTCATCTAATATTTGGATATGAGTCATTTTTGAAGTTTTTAAGCGGGGTTGACATTTAATATAAACTAATATTTCTTATATTTCCAAAGGTGCCCCTCTCCTCCCTTATAAAAGGGCACCTCCTCCCTCTCTTCCTCACACCACTTTTTGCCTTCAAGCTCGGCCAACCCCTACCAATATCTCCTCTCCACTTCCCTATAATCATCCTAGAGGTTCTGGTCTTCTTCAAAGACTAACCCTAGTGCCCTAAGAGGAGGTTAAGAAGATGCACGTCAAAAAGAGGTAATATCCATTACCGATCCTTTCCAAATTCTTTCTTCTTCAACTTATTCTTCTTTAGTTGTTTCATTATGAAGTAATAAAATCAGTATCACTCATATACTTATATGTTATTATAAGTATGAAACAACCCTATTTCAACATCTATCCATCCTACGGAAAACGAAATCACCGCGCGTGCGTACGTACGGAATACCGTCTCCACGCTGTGGTGTAATCTATTTTCCCCCACCACCTTACTTGGATGGGTATAATGGTGTAAATAATTACTATATATGATTATTGTAAAGTGATATTGATTCTGAAATAGTATACATACACTCCAATACAATTCCACGATCATGGGAACGATATCATTGCTCGTGCGTACCTACGGAATACCGTCTCCACGATGTGATGCGATTCGTTCTACATGATCTTCATTGCATAATGATTATATAAATGAATTTAATGAATAAATATGATATATATTACATTAATAACATTATGGAAATGATGTATCTATAACCCAAAGAGAATAATAATAATTTATTCGACAAAACACGCATAAGAACAAAAAGTTATAAACACCCGAATAACAAGTATCAATGAAATATTACTACTAAGAAGCTAAGAATATGACCATATATGATATCATAACAATAATTATGATTCTGGAATAAGTCATTAACATTATTTAAATCATTATACAGGAGGTTCGGACACTTACGAGGCAAATCGGACCTAAGGTAAGGGAAATATCACAATCTCATTTTAATCCGAGATTGTTTATACTTTGGTATTTACTGGGGTGTATTTTATCATCCAAATCCATGTTTCCTCAATATGTAATATTATTTCCATCCACCTACAATTGTTTAAATCCATTTTTAGCCTTTGGTGAGTTTATAGTAAAAGATATGAAAGGAATCTTTTATCGTTTTTCGTACGAGGTACTTTTTGACTTTTTCGACAAAAGTACGAGAAGAATGTTTTTTTAAACTTATACGGCATGAATGGATTTTTAAAAAATTATTTCCAAGAAGATTCCTTTACAAGTTTTCAAGTTTATTTTTAATCAACTTCTTTTAGTTTAAAATTATATGACATGTTAAGAAAGGAAAAATGTTTTGGAAGTAGAAAGGATATTTTCCTCAAGAATGGAGTTCAAGAGTTTTATCAAAATTATTTTCCATCTAAGATAATATAGGGTTCTGTTTCTGTCCCTATTATTACATGGATTTGATTATGTTGTGATGGAAATATTTTTATGAATTCCTTTATCTTATATAAATTGTTTTATGATGTCACGATGTTTAAGATTCCCATTTTTATTACATGGGTTATGCTATGATGTATGGTTTATGATTTTGTGGAACACATAAGAATGGTAACATTATGAGATGGGTGGGACTTATATCTCCCTCAAATGCATTGGGTAAAGATTTTATATATCATGAGATAGACATGGATGGAACGGCAGGTTAAACCGGTTCAGTGAAACATGACTGAAATGAGGAGTGAACTCAGTTCAGAAATGGACTTTGTCCACTAAGATAGTCTTGGAAATGAGTCTTGACTAACAAGAAATGATTCTCTATGATTATGTGTGTATGCCAAAAAGTTTCATGTTTTAAGTTATGATTATTGGGATTACATTTCACTACTATGATTTATCCCATGTTATGAAATTATGATTTCTTTTACATGTTAAGATTTCCAAAAGTTATGTTCTTATGTATATGATGTGATTGATATTTCTTATGTTTACCCTTACTGAGCATTTGAGCTCACCCTTTTGTATGTTTTATTTCCCCAGGTCAGGAAGAAGGTTATTAAGTAGGATATTCCAAAAAGGGACTCTTGATATGATGAAATAAATGGGAGGCAAAGTAGATGCTTTATGAACCAGTTGTTTATATTTCCCAGTTTCTAAAGACTCTATACCTATACGGTCCTTCCATGGTTTTGTTATATGTTGTAATAAGTATGATTCAATTTTAAAGTATTGACAATGTATGTAAAGTATGGGTTGTTATACTTGGTATCAGAGGAAAGGTATAGTCAACCTTTGGAAACTTGGATGTGAAAGCCTTAGTAAGAATCCTAAGGATAAGTCTAAGCATAGAACACGATCTTAGTGTTTTAGAAATGGCCATGAACAATATATGATAAGACCTTAAGTGTGAAATTTTATTCTTGATTATGTGGTTTTCCTATTATAATTAGTGTTTCTCACACTATTCTTCTTGGTTTTAGTCAATGGCTGGAACCCGAAGGAACCGTGTTAATGTGGAATGCGACGGGCAATGCAATGATTGTCCCCCTGAGCAACCAAACATTATGGGAGCTGGAATGCAAAATCTTGTAGCCATGCTCACACAACTTTCTCAAGCTATGAATCATGTAGGACTTCCAAACGAGCAAAGTAAGGAGCAACATTCTATTGAATCCTTCACGAGGCAGCATCCACCTTCATTCAGCAGGTCTACTGATCCATTAATTGTTGAAAAATGGATTAGTACTACTGAAAAGATATTTTCAGTTCTTCAATGTTCTGAACATGATAAAGTCATCCTAGTAGTGTATCGTTTGGAAGAAGATGCTGATCAATGGTGGAATATTATTAAGAATACGAGGCAAAGGGATTAAATTGAGTCCATGGAATGGGATGAGTTCAAGAACTTATTTTTCAATAAGTACTTCCCTCGTATTCTCTGAACAAAGATGGAGAAAGAGTTTCTTGAACTGAAGCAAAAGGATGATGAATCTGTTGGTACCTATGAAGCAAATTTTACAAGACTTTCAAGGTACGCTTCTGGTATTATTATCCAACCTGAGAGTAAGATCGATCGATTATTTAGTGGCTTAAAACCAAGTCTTCAAAGGGCGTTAGCCATAAGGGACTTCAATAGCTACGAGGAAATCGTTCGATGTGCTCTCAAAGTCGAGATGGAGATTGGAGTAACCCATCAGTCATATGGGTTTGATAAGAAGAGGAAAATGGAATTCAAAGGAAAATCTAAAGAGAAAACTGAAAAGAAGATGATCTTTCCCTTATGCTCAAAGTGTGGAAAGAAACATGGATGGAGTTGTCTTAAAGGGACAAGTAAATGTTTCAAATGTGGAAAATAAGGTCATCGGGCATTTGAATGCCGCAGTGATGGGAAGAAGATGTATAATGATGAAAACAAAGGAAGGGACACACAAAATGAACCTACTACACTTCAATGTTTCAAGTGCAAGGAGATGGGGCATTATGCCAATCAATGCCCAAATCCAAGGGTTGATGATGATGGTCGACGTCAACAAACTCTTAAGGCTAAAGACAAAGGAAAGTCACATGCAATTTCTATCAGCGATGTGGAGTACGATAACGATGTGGTGAAAGGTACACTTACCATCCAATCTAAAGTAGAAAATGTTTTATTTGATTCTGGATCCACCCACTCCTTTATTTCTGAAGAATTTTATAAGGATATCACCGTATTACCTCAACAATTAGATGTTGAGTTAGCTGTGACAACCCCTAATGGAACAACAGTCGCATCAAAAGTTTATAATTCTTCTCCGATTGAAGTTTGTGGGAAAGTGCTTCCTTCAAATCTTGTGATCCTTCCTATAGTGGAATTTGATGTGATTATTGGCATGGATTGGCTTTCTTTATATGGAGCTCATATCAATTGCCAAAGAAGGGAAGTCACATTTCATATTCCAGATCAATCTATGATCGTCTATCGATGCAAGGATGAACCTAACCTTCCAGTGGAAATTTCATCCATCTTATGGGTCTTTATTCCACTTAATGAAGGTTATTTATCTCAAATGGTTCGTGAGAAACTCACAATTAAGAATATGCTCATTGTACGAGAGTTTGATGATGTCTTTCCGGAGGAATTTCCGGGTCTTCCACCAAATCGTGAAGTTGAGTTTTCAATAGAACTCATACCAGGTGCTTTGCCTATTTCAAACACACCTTATAGAATGACCCCAATTGAGTTGTAGGAATTGAAGAAGCAACTCCAAGAGAATATTGATAAAGGATTCATATGCCCTAGTGCGTCACCTTGGGGAGCACCTATTCTGTTTGTTAAGAAGAAAGATGGATCAATGAGACTCTGCATTGATTATCGAGAACTTAACAAGATCACTATAAAGAACAAATATCCTCTCCCATGCATTGATGACTTATTTGACCAACTACGAGGAGCTCAATACTTTTCCAAGATTGATCTTCATTCAGGGTATCACCAATTAAGGGTCAAAAGGGAGGATATACCAAAGACGGCTTTCCGTACAAGGTATGGACACTATGAATTTATAGTGATGCCATTTGGTCTTACTAATGCCCCTGCTATCTTCATGGATCTGATGAATAGAGTCTTTAGAGACTATCTTGATCAGTTTGTGGTAGTCTTTATAGACGATATTCTTGTATATTCAAAGAGCAATGAAGAACATGAAGATCACTTGAGAATTATATTGAATACCCTGAGAAAGGAGAAGATTTATGCCAAATTTACCAAGTGTGAATTTTGGCTTCAAAGAGTTTCATTTTTGGGTCACATAATCTCAAAAGAGGGGATATCTATGGATCCAGCAAAAACAGAGGTTATCGAAAGATGGTCGAGACCAACAATAGTAACTAAGATCCGAAGTTTTCTTGGTTTGGCTGGATATTATCGATGTTTTGTGAAATATTTTTCATGATTATCTAATCCACTCACCAAGTTGACTCGGAAAGGAGTTAAGTTTGTCTGGACGAAGGAATGTGAAGAGAATTTCAAGGAGTTGAAAAGAAGGTTATCCAATGCACCTTTGCTCACACTGCCTTGTAGTGGAGAAAGGTTTGTGATCTATAGTGATTCATCCAAGAAGGTATTGGGGTGTGTTCTTATGCAAAATGATATGGTGATAGCTTATGCCTCACGACAGTTGAAAATCCATGAGCAAAATTACCCAACTCATGATTTGGAGTTAGCTGCGGTAATCTTTGCATTAAATATTTGGAGGCATTACCTTTATGGTGAAAGGTGTGATATTTATACTGATCATAAAAGTTTAAAGTATATTTTCACACAAAAGGAGCTGAATATGCGCCAAAGAAGATGGTTGGAGCTGATTAAGGATTACGACTGCTCAATTCATTACCACCCTGGGAAAGCAAACAAGGTGGCAGATGCATTAAGTTGACAAGACCATGCCAGTTTATCCATGATGAGGATCACAAAAGATCCAATATTTATGGATTTACAAAGGATGGATCTTGGAATTATAATGGAAGGGGGAAAATCGTATCTTTCTCAAATGAATGTTCAACCATATATACATGTGAAGATTAACGAGGCACAAAAAAGAAGATGTAGAGTTACAAAAGAAGGTGAGAAATATTCCTGAATTCAACCTTGATTGTGATGGGATAATAAAGTTCAAGAATCGGGTTTGTGTTCCTCCCATCCCCGAATTAAAGGAGCTGCTGGATGAGGCTCATAGTTCTTCATTCTATATTCATCCTGGAAGCACGAAGATGTATATGGACCTGAAAGATTACTTCTGGTGGGATGACATGAAAAGAGATGTTGCTAAATATGTCTCTCGATGGTTGGTTTGTCAGCAAGTTAAAGCTGAGAGATAGCAGTCTAAGGGGATGTTACAACCATTAACCATACCCGAATGGAAATGGGAAAACATCACTATGGACTTTGTCACAGGACTTCCTAAAACATCCAAAGGCAATAATGCTATCTGGGTCATAGTTGATCGTCTTACAAAGTCTGCACACTTCATCGCTATTAGAGATGATTTCTCTCTGGATCAACTTGCTAGGATATATGTAAAGGAAGTGGTAAGATTGCATGGAGTACCACTTTCTATTATATCTGATCGGGATCCGAGGTTTACCTCAAAGTTTTGGCGAAGTCTTCAACATACTCTGGATACAGAGTTGAGTTTTAGCACTGCTTATCATCCTCAGACAGACGGTCAGTCTGAGAGAACAATTCAAACTCTAGAAGATATGTTGAGAGCTTTCTCTATGGATTTCAAAGGTGGTTGGGATCAACACCTACCTTTGGTGGAATTTTCTTATAATAATAGCTTTCACTCCAGTATTCAGATGGCTCCTTATGAAGCTCTCTATGGAAAGAAATGCAGGACTCCAACTTGCTGGGATGAAGTTGGGGAAAGAAAGCTATTAGGACCTGATATTGTTGATGAGATGGCAGAAAAGGTCTGATCTATTCAACAACACATAAGATCAGCTCAAATTCGATAGAAAAGTTATACCGACAACCGAAGAAAAGACCTAGAGTTTGAAGTGGGTGATAAAGTGTTCTTTTGAATATATCCCTGGAAGAGGGTCATGAGATTTGGAAAGAAGGGGAAGTTGAGCCCTAGATATATCGGTCCTTTCGAAATACTGGATCGTGTTGGGAAGGTAGCTTACCGATTGGCGCTTCCACCGAATCTCTCTCAAGTTCACGATGTGTTCCATGTATCTCTCCTGAGAAAGCACATACCTGATCCTTCACATGTACTCAGCTCAGAAGTTGTACCGCTGGAGCAAGATCTTTCTTATGAAGAACAACCGACAGAGATTCTGGATCGTAGCGAAAAAGTCATACAAAACAAGACCACTCGCTTGGTGAAAGTTTTATGGAGGAACCACCAATTAGAAGAAGCTACAAGGGAGCTTAAGGATATGATGAGGGAGAGGTATCCTCATCTGTTTGTTACAAAGTGACGAATTTCGAGGGAAAAATTCATTTTAAGGGGGGGTAGAATGTAACACCCGAGACTTTTATGAGAAATATTTTGTTTTTATATAAATCATCAAAGTAATCTTTCGCTACACGCAATCACGACCTTCCTCGATAGCGTGTGTAGTACGCAATACCGAGTTCCACTAAACAATGATAAATTATAATAATATTATAAACTGACCGTTATGAATAGTATCAACTGAATTTTAAATTTTACAAAATTATTATTCATCTTACACATTTTCTAGAACATGGTAAGAGAACAAAATAAATTTTTTTGGGTAAAATAAGTATTTATCAAAAAAATGCAGTTTTGCCGCCTTTTGATGGCGCACCCACATTAAATCTAGTTTTTAACATGTTTATAAGTTCAATTTGACAAAATAAAATTCTTCTTTTGAATCAGGATATAAAAATTTACTTTGGATAAATTTTTGATATTTTTCTGAAAACTTTCATATTTTGATGAATAGTAAAAATACGCTAATTTTTAATTAAAAACAACTTTTTTCATTGAGATAATTTATATGGTTAAATTATAATATTGAATGGTTTTAAAGTATAGATAGAATATATTTTTACCATTTAATATAATGTATGTCATTGGCATTAATTTCACATTGAATTCATAGGTAAAAACATTTCAATCTTTGGCAACGTTTTAACTTCTAAAACCTGTTTTCTTAACAACGGGATTTATTTTAAATTAATTACTGCAACTTATATCTTTTGAATTTTGAAAAATGGATTCCATATTCAGAATAAGTGGGTCCAAATTATGTTAATAGGCTACTTTTTATTTTTTTGGGCATTATGAATAGTAACCACGGTAAATTTTATTTACCATAGTTAAAGGTAAATCGGGTAATTAAGGGTAAATATAAGATTATAAAATTACCCTAAAACCTGCCAAAATCCTATTGGATGACTAAAAGTCGACCCATATCACCTAAGGGTCGGATTAGATTCATTTAATAGACTTTTTTCCATGAAAATAATTTAATTATTATTAAAACCAAAGAATGTGACAACATGTCACTTTCTTAAATCTTATAAGTATAATAATTTTAATTTGGTGATAAACATAATGAAAATTTGAACATGAATAGTCTCCATAAATATAATACAATTATCTACATCATAGGAATTTATTTAGAATCTTTGAGGATTAAATAATTATCATTAATTATGACACAATAGTGATGTTGAAATTATTTTATTAATTAAAGTATCAAATAAATGGTTTTAAAAATATTAAAATAATTATTATATGCACTATTTAATGTTCTCCATTAATTTTATAGATACATATGACATTTTATTAATCTATTAAATCTTTTATTTCGAGCATATCCTCTGTATATATTTTATTTAAATTCAAATAAATGAATAGTGTCAAAATTGACACTATTGTTATTTTATAAAAATAACATATTATAAAATTGTTTAAAAATCACAAAAATATTTAAAAATCATAAATTAAAATTTATATGGTAGAAAATGTCATAAAGTGTCAAATTATGGAAAATTCACAACACATATGTAATTATTAATAATAATTTAAAATTTAGAATATTATTACCACAAATAAAATTAAATTGATAAATAAGGATAAATCAAGTTGATAATGTTTAAAATAAATTCCTAACATGTCTAAATTTTATTTTTTGATGAGATTACAACCCTATCTCATATAATCTTAGGATATGAGTCATTTTGGAAGTTTTTAAGTGGGGTTGAGATTTAAGATAAACTAATATTTCTTATATTTCCAAAGGTGCCCCTCTCCTCCCTTATAAAAGGGAACCTCCTCCCTCTCTTCCTCACACTAATTTGAGCCTTCAATCTCGGCCAAACCCTGCCAATATCTCCTATAAACTTTCCTAGAATCATCCTAGAGGTTCTGTTATTCTTCAAAGACCAACCATAGTGCCCTAAGAGGAGGTTAAGAAGAGGCGCATCAAAAAGAGGTAATATCCATTACCGATCCTTTCCAAATTCTTTCTTCTTCAACTTCTTCTTATTTAGTTGTTTAATTATGAAGTAATAACATCAGTATCAATCATATACTGATATGTCATTATATGTATGAAACAACCCTATTTCAACATCTATCCATCCTACGGAAAACGAAATCACCTCGCGTGCGTACGTACGGAATACCGTCTCCACGTCGTGGTGTAATCTATTTTCCCCCACCACCATACTTGGATGGGTATAATGGTGTAAATAATTACTATATATTATTATTGTAAAGTGATATTGATTCTGAAATAGTATACATACACTCCAATACAATTCCACGATCATGGGAACGATATCATCGCTCGTGTGTACGTACGGAATACCGTCTCCACGATGTGATGCGATTCGTTCTACATGATCTTCATTGAATAATGATTATATAAATGAATTGAATGAATAAATATGATATATAGTACATTAATACCATTCTGGAAATGATGTATCTATAACCTAAAGAGAATAATAAGAATTTATTCGACAAAACACGCATAAGAACAAAAAGTTATAAACACCTGAATAACAAGTAGCAATGAAATATTACTACTAAGAAGCTAAGAATATGACCATATATGATATAATAACAATAATTATGATTCTGTAATAAGTCATTAACATTATTTAAATCATTATATAGGAGGTTCAGACACTTACGAGGAAAATCGGACCTAAGGTAAGGGAAATATCACAATCTCATTTTAATCCGAGATTGTTTATACTTTGGTATTTATTGGGGTGTATTTTATCATCCACATCCATGTTTCCTCAATATGTAATATTATTTCTATCCACCTATAATTGTTTAAATTCATTTTTACCCTTTGGTGAGTTTATAGTAAAAGATATGAAAGGAATCTTTTGTCGTTTTTCGTACGAGGTAATTTTTGACTTTTCTGACAAAAGTACGAGAAGAATGTTTTTTTAAACTTATACGGCATGAATGGATATTTAAAACATTATTTCCAAGAAGCTTCCTTTACAAGTTTTCAAGTTTATTTTTAATCAACTTTTTTTATTTTAAAATTGTATGACATGTTAAGAAAGGAAAAATGTTTTTGAAGTAGAAAGGATATTTTCCTCAAGAATGGAGTTCAAGAGTTTTATCAAAATTATTTTCCATATAAGATAATATAGGGTTCTGTTTATATCCCTATTATTACATGGATTTGATTATGTTGTGATGGAAATATTTTTATGAATTCCTTTATCTTATATGAATTGTTTTATAATGTCATGATGTTTAAGATTCCCATTTTTATTACATGGGTTATGCTATGATGTATGGTTTATGATTTTGTGGCACACATAAGAATGGTATCATTATGAGATGGGTGGGTCCTATATCTCCCTCCAATGCATTGGGTAAATATTTTATATCTCATGAGATAGACATGGCTGGAACGACAGGTTAAACTGGTTCAGTGAAACAGGACTGAAACGAGGAGTGAACTCAGTTCAGAAATGGACTTTGTCCACTAAGATAGTCTTGGAAATGAGTCTTGACTAACAAGAAATGATTCTCTATGATTATGTGTTTATGACACAAAGTTTCATCTTTTAATTTATGATTATTGGGATTACATTTCACTAATATGATTTATCCCATGTTATGAAATTATGATTTCTTTTGCAGGTTAAGATTTCCAAATGTTATGTTCTTATGTATATGATGTGATTGATATTTATTTTGTTTACCCTTACTAAGCATTTGAGCTCACCCTTTTGTATGTTTTATTTCCCCAGGTCAGGAAGAAGGTTATTAAGTAGGATATTCCAAAAAGGGACTCTTGATATGATGAAAAAAATGGGAGGCAAAGTAGATGCTTTATGAACCAGTTGTTTATGTTTCTCAGTTTCTAAATACTCTATACCTATACGGTCCTTCCATGGTTTTGTTATATGTTGTAATAAGTATGCTTCAATTTCTAAAGTAATGACAATGTATGTAAAGCATGGGTCGTTATAACCACTCGAACCCCTATATCTCCATAGTAAGGAGACAATAAAAATTCTTTATATTCTGGAATATATATTTATCCCCATGTCCTAGAGGTAATTGTAGATCTACTTCAAGCTATGTGGTATAATTTTCAATGATGGGAACATATAGTATCTATTGTTCCTATAAGATTTTATGGCAATATATAATAATAATAAATTTAGTATTGCATCGAATATATTCATTTCATTTATAAGATTAAAAAAATTCTAGATCAATACTGAGTATAAGTTGAAAAGTTCACCCTTTAAAGATATGTATTTTATTAGTGGGATCTTATAGTGGATTAAAAAAATATACAAAATTAGAAGGTGAGGAATCCTTGAGTAGAAAGAAGTGATTTATAATGTAGGAGGGGTGAGATTCATTTATTCAAGAACATAAAAGTGTAGGTATTCCTATTCTTATTAAATTGTGGAGACTTTTTAAGCGATTCCATTAGTGTAGGTTCCTAGGAAACTTTAATCATTATTGCCTCTTTGATGTGAAACATTTCTATCGATGTGGTTAGTTGGGGAACCTCCAATGGTCCTTTTGAGATATTTTTTCAAATTAGGGTCATTAGATATGGTTGGTAGATTATTTATGGTTGAGTAGTCTATGGATGATGCTATAAAATATTCTTATATAGTGATAAGTACAATATTAGTATATTAAACTCTTGTCGATGGTATTAGGAAACATAAGCTTCATATTCTTTATTTATGAGTATCTTATATTTAATTTGGTATTGAGATTATAACTTGTTCATAATTTTATTAACATCAATTATATATATAAGTAAACATATGGAAAAAGAGTAATCAATGTCAATTTTATTTATGGGTATATTATCTCTCTCTCTCTCGCTCCCTTACCTATACCACACCCATACTCTGTAAACTCATTCCAACTTTATAAGATACCATTGTGAACTGTATCTCTATCATCTATTGTGAAAGAAGCATACAACACATAATATTCGTAAGCAACATGAAGTCAATAACCATGATAATGGTAAAATTGTTATTTGCAAAGAATTGTTTTATCACTATCATGTGATTTTTTCTAATAAAATAAATTAATATATTTTTTAAAAGTGACTTTAATATAAATTTTAATAATTTATTTAAATAAATTATCACTTATTCAATTGGTAATCAATAATAAATATGATTAAGACCACTTAATGATGAAAATAACATTTTTTGAAAAAAACTATTTTTCTATATATAAAATGTTTTAATTTAAAAGTTTATTTTATCTTAATTATAAATTGAATTATATTAAATTGATACAAAACTTATGTTAATCAAACTCAAATTTTGTAGGATGGGTTATTTTATATGTTTAGTAATACATATGTTGGCTAAAAACCCATTACCCCAGTAAAGGTAAAAGTGAAAATATATGAACAAATGACTTCCATCATGTTTAAAATTTGTGTGGAAATACTTGAGTTAGGATTAATAGAACCAAAATCATCTTTAAATACATTATTTATAACTTTTGGAGTCACTGAACCTTGAATAGTTTAACGATATCATTAAAGAAAAACTAGAGGTGGAGAAAAGATCTACACATGAACTAAATGATCCCACTTGATTTTAGGCTAGTCATTCCCCCGAACCTCATACCTTACCTGGTTTAACAAATTTTTTCATTACTATTTCTCTTAAATGTGAATCAAAAAACTTCTAATAACTTGATATTACTAAAATTATATAGGGTATAATTGTATGTGATTTTTATTTATCAACAACCACGTACTTTTGTGTTGTGATGGGTACAATGTATAATTTTCTGAGAGACTAGATACATAATAAAGAACTCCTGAAACATCACATGAGAGTGGGGATTGAGTTATCCTATGATCCGAATGCTAATTTGACCATTCCACTTGATGGTCCAGATATTATAATGGTCGAAGATTCTATTAGAGCTTTTATAGTATAGACATTTGATAAAATAAATATACATAAGGTATGTCTTTAAGAAAATTATTCATATGAAAAACATGTAACTGTTGATGATAAAAGGTTTGAAGTGAAGTATGATATTAAAAATGGATAAAGAAGTGGGGAATTAGAAGGCCAAATCAAGAAAATCTAGTGAATTAATCAAGAAAACAAAATGACATTCGAAGAGTACCTTCTCCCCTCCAGTTCTAGAGAAACATTTATTATCATTACAAATTCTTTCAGAGAACACATTTAAAGATAAAACTATGCCTTAAATTGAATATGAAGAAGAAATATATGGATATTCCCTGACATACAGAATTGGTCTCGAGACTCTAAATGATATTCTCAAGCATGAATGGATAGGTATCCTAGTTTTTAATACATACATAAGGTACATTTTCATAATATGTCTATAAGAATAGTGATCTAATATGTTTATTAAAGTTAATAAATATTAATATTTTGTATAGACATTTATATCACAACTATATAAAGGTAATATCATGTGAAGAACAATTAGGATTCATTAATCCTTATATCATTTCTACATTAGAACTTACGTTGAATGAGGAAGCAATTAATAAGAAAAAAGATCAGTTACTTGAAGCGTTTAATAAAAAATCATCAGATGACAAACTCTTTTTTATGCCTACAATGAAAAGGTAAAACTATACAATATAATCACATAAAATATATTTTTAATTTTTTCATTACTTAATTGTTTTTAGTTTTTAGGAAGTAAGGCATACTGATAGTAGTCAATATATTTTTTGGATCCAATGCATGGATATGAAACCAACTGACCACACATGATGTGTATTGTGAATATGTAATACACTGTAATCAACATTTTATAAATAAAATTCAAATTATATGTTTATTATGTGTTTTAATTGGATTTTTTATGATATGGAGGTCTCTCAATATAGGTTAGATCATGGAATGAAGTCGGTGTCTCAAGGGATAAAGCCAATGGATTACTGAAAATGGAGAAATATTAAGGTATATATAGAAATATTTAACTATTAAAACATTTCAAAACAATTTAATTATTTCGGTCAATATTTCTACAGTGTCTGAAACAAGATAATGAAACTGATTGTGGATATTATGTTCAAAAATTTATGAGAGAAATCATATTCCAAAAGGTTCAGGAGCAGGCCAAACCCACTCCTACCAAAATTTATTAATAAAAATAAAGAACATGACATCAGAAAAGGGGTTTACAAAGGTGGGTAAAAAGGGTGCCACACATATCTACCTCAATAAGATGTGAGAAAAATCCTGGGATGATAAAGGACCATTCTGAGCACAACTCTCCAATGGACCTCTTCAACAAAGCATCAACAACCTGATTGGATTCCCTATATACATGTGTCACATCAAGAGTAAGGCCACACGTGATTTGAATACATTCAACCCAAGGTGATAACACCTTCCACGGAATGTTCCTAGACAGACTCTTAAGGATATCAACTGCCATAGCCAATTCAGATTCCATCCAAAGGAAATTCCTTCCATAATGGACAGCATATGTGATGGCCTTGATTATGGCCCAAAGCTCATCCTCAATGGCAGAACCCCAACCTATGTAATGATAGAAGCATAATTTAATGAAACCCTGATAGGTATGAATGATGCTACTATATCCTGAAGGTCCGGGTGCACCTGAAGCCGCCCCATCAACGTTTACTTTTAGCCAGGAGGGAATCAGGGGAATTCACCTAAACGACTTCATCACCAATTGTTTTTTTGTCCTGCCAGGGACACCAAAATTTCTTAGGATCATGAGATCATTCAGATTATTATTCACACAGACAGTCTGGATTTTTGAAGTAGTGATGAAATCCCTATGAATCGGTCTGATACCAGCCTGAAAGGATGGTATTTTTTTGTCAAACACAATTCCATTGCGTGGCTTCTAGACATAATCAAAAATAGCTACAGAAGAAACCAACAACATTCCCATGACCAGCTCACTACAAGTCACAAATATAATTTAATCCATCAGTTAAACAACACGAAAAGACCAAAATCCCCCAATAGGTAATTTTCAAAGATAATTACAATTTCATTAAATATATTTCATAATTATTTGTTTTTCTATATTTTCTCAATGTTATCAAGACTAACAATAACCTAGTTACACAAAAGAAGAAATAAATTTGTTTAGAGATGAGTGGGCAGTGTATTTTTTTAGAATGTATGAAAACAACACATTTATGTGATTACCTACTATTTTGGTGATCTAGTACGAGTTATGACTTTTGAAAGATATTTGGGTTGTGAATCATTAGTTCCAGAATGATTATATATTATTTTGATCTCTTTCTCAAGGAGAAGTATAATGGAGGAAATTAATTTGTTTAGAAGCTATGAACTAAAAGAATAAAATTTTTGGGAAATCATGATGGTTGAGGTGGAGGCAGATACAGAGTTGGAGGAGGAGGGAGAGGTGGAGATGACGATATAGTCATAGATAGAGTTAGAGACAAAGTCAAAGTCAGAGACTGACATGGAGGAGGTGGTAGAAGCGAAGACTAAGGTGAAGACTAAGGCAGAGTAGGATAATAAAAATTGTATCGAAAATAATAAAATTGTTGGTTAATGAAGTATAATGATGATCATACCATGATTTTTTTGGAGAATAATTGTTTAATATCACACAAAAAAACTTTTACTTAAGTTAAGAGCCATTATGAAAGTGTTTTTGGTGACTTATTGAAATAGTGATTTCACCACTTGTCTTGATAATTTGGGACAAAGATTCATAATTCATTTTTGAAGTTTGTGAATCGGTCTCATGGAAAACCCAAAAATGATTCCATCTATATGGATCAAATTGCGTGTTTTTAGTTTAAAATGACATTTTAATAAAAAAACTAATGGCATACTCAAAATAGAGGAAACACATTTTTATTATTTTGACTCTATAGGAAAATGATCCATGAGTAATTTATGATGTTTAAAATTCATCTGAACCTCAATCTGATGCATGGTGTGACTGGTATGACTCCAAGTGCATCTTTTTATTTAAAATTGACATTAATTTTGGTGAAAAAACTGACATACTCAAAAACTATCAAGTGAATTAGGATTTTTTTGGTAATTTATGACAATTATCCATAAGTCATTTATGATGTGTAGGAATTATATGAACCTCAATACGACACAAGGTGTGACCGGTTTGACTCAAAGTGTCCTTTATAAGTTTAAAATTAACATTTTAAAACAAAAAAAGTCTCACTCACTGAAAACTGAGAAAATGTGCTCAAATTGTCTTGATAATTTGGTAAAATAATTAATAATTAATTTTTAACATGTATGAATTAGTCTCATTTCAAACCCACACATGATGCCACCTGTATGGATCAAAGTGTGTGTTTCTAGTTTAAAATTACATTTTAGTAAAAAACCACAAGTGGATTCTCAAAACAGAAGAAGCACATTATTATTGTTTTGATACATTAGGAAAGCAATACATGAGTCATTTAGAATTTTTAAAAATCATATAAAACTAAACTAAACACACTGCGAGACCGATATGACTCCAAGTGTTTCTTTTTATTTAAAATTGACATTAATTTTAGTGAAAAAACAACAAACATACTCAAAACCTATCAAATTCATTTGGATTATTTTTGATACTTTTGGAAAATGATACATAAGTCATTTTTTATGTGTAGGAATCAACCTCACTTAAATTTGAAACATGGTGTGATCAGTATGACTAGGTCTCCGTTATTAGTTTAAAATTGATATTTTAATACAAAAAAGTGTCACTCACTAAAAACCGAGAAAACATGATTTTATTGTCTTAATAATTTGGGATAATGATTTATAATTTATTTTTTATGTTTATGAATATGTTTCATGTCAAACCCACACACAATTCCACATTTATAGATCAAAGTGCATGTTTCTATTTTAAAATAAATTTTTGTAAAAAAACACAAGTGGCGTACTGAAAATAGAAGAAACACATTCTGATTGTTTTGATATTTTATTAAAATGATGCATCCGTCATTTGAGATGTGTTGAAATCATACTAACCTCAATCAGATGCACAGTGTGACTGGTATGACTCCAAGTGCATATTTTTATTCAAAATTGACATTAATTTTAGTGAAAAAAACAACTAACATACTCAAAACCTAGAAAACACATTTAGATTGTTTGGTAAATTAGGAAAATGATCTTTAAGTCATTTGTGACATATTTGAATCATCCAAACCTAAATATGATGCACAATGTGACCAATATGACTCCATGTTTGTCTTTTTATTCTTTTATATGTTTATTGGGATCCTCTCCATAGAGGCTATGAAATGTTGGAAGCAGGTGTATCAATTTAGATTTTAATTCAAAGTCCGATTCAAGGTTTGGATATGAAATGCAATTTAGTTGATAATTAATGTTAGGTGCAACCGATTATAGAATGATTCTATTAAGTTAATTTTTATTATTTTATACTATTTATTCTAGTTTTATGTTTGAATTATAATTTCTTCCAATTTCAATATTACTACAATGGAGGAATTCTCTAACTGGTTGAATGTTGAAACTTCCCATAGATTGAGACTATCGAATTTGAGCCCTACAGATGCACTCAATATTAGAGTAAAGATATAAGGGATCTTTGAGATTATTTAATTTCACAAATAAAATAAAAATTAAATGATTAAAATTAAAACATAATAAAAGGATAAGAAGTTTGAGTTGATGGTCTGATAAAAATAAGAGAAAAGGAAAAAACAAAAACTCAAGAAATAGGAAAGAAGAAAGAAAAAGAAAAAGAAAATAATAAAATAAAAAATAAAACAAATAACTATAATTGGTTGAAACAAATTACTTTACTACCCAAAAACTATTCCAATTTGAAAGGCTCTAATGTGGGCGCTCTCAAATGATGTGTGATTTTTGGGTACTTAGGTGCAGCGGAGTGGCTGACCGAGATCATTTTTCAAAGAGGCAGTAATTAAAACAACTTTTTTAAGGTATTATGAAAATAAAGATAAAATAAATAAAAAAATATAAATATGGGGGGGGGGTTATTTTATGTTTATAAAAGAAGAAGAAGAAGCATGATGGAAGAAGATTATATTTTTTTGTCTTTGTTTTTGAAATGAGATTGAAAAAATGCAATGAGAAGATATTTTTTTACAAAACTATTTTAAATGAATAATCAATCTAACTATACCTATTCACTTACTTATTAATAATAAAAATTTAAATTAACACACACTTAATTAATATCCCCTAATCTTTTAATCCCTGAACCCTACAAGAATTAACTTTACCACAAAGATGAAAAGAGTTAAACCCTAGGATAACTTCAGAACATGAAATCGTAGCACCCTGATTTGATTTTCATTCTAAGTATAGATTATGGTCAGTGGTAAATTAGTACATAAATACATTATATAAATAAAAATGAATTTATTTTAGGGAGTATATTTTAACTCTACAAATTTATCCCATGTGGTTTTTTACTGATCAAGTTTACGCTCTCACAATTTACATAAATCTCGACCTCATGTGTTTTTGTGTTAATTGCTCAATTTATTGCATAGTTTCATATAATTTAAAAACTAAATCCATCGATCATATTACATGAATTAAATTATCTCATTGAATAAAAATAAATAAATGAAGAAGGTAAGAGGTAGATCAATTACTAAGAAGAAACTACTCTTCCATTGGCAGTGTAGTCATCGTAGAAACGTTTTGCATGTGCAAAGGTGTAGAAGGGGTATAATGCAATATAATTTGCACTATTTATTTCTAGACCAAATATAATGATTACATAAGAATAAAATAAAATTAAATAGAATAATTTAAAGATAAACAAAAAAGTTTATTATAAGAATAAAAACATTACAACAAATAAAAGGGAAAAAGAGCATTTTGGTGGAGATCCTAGCTTGATAGATTCCCTCCTCAAATTGCGAATTTAAATGGTATAGAACCACTTATACTCTGTTAAAAATCTCCCAATTCACATTCCAACCCCTAAAAATGATAAAAATACATATTTATATAGTGGATAAGAGGCTAGGTTACAAGTGGTTTCAAGTGTGAATGGGGAAATTCGACCAAATATTTTAATCCAAATTGAACCACCTATTTGAGCATTAAAAGGCGTGAACTATATGTCCTTCAATAAGGATGATTTGTTATAAAATGGGTCCTAGATCTTCTCTCCAATTTTTTTCCCAATACAATCCCATATGAGGATGTTATGGGCCAAATACTTAAGTGGTATCCAATTTGTCAAGTCTATCCCATCTTTGACTTCATGGACCATTTAGTCTAATCAAATTCAACATTTAGATCATATGTACTAAATAAAAGTTAGATCCCAATAAGTTAGGAACAGTTTTGAAAAATTTGAAGCTAAAATAATTATATGAAAAATATTTATAGGTGAAATACTACAATGAACTTTGAAGGAAAAAACTGGAATTTTCATCAAATTTTAAAATGAATGGTCTAATCCAAAATATTTCATAAATAAAAATATTTATAATAATGTGAGGAAATTATATCATTTATTATCAATAAAATATTAAAAAAGTGTGTTTTGTCATTGGTTTCATAATGTAGTCCTTATCAATTGAAATGTTGTTTATTGACTGAATTGAAATAGATCTTTATTTGATTTCTAAATCATGAATTGATATTCTTGATAAATGTTTTTAAATGACATGGTGTGTGATGAAATATCTTTGTAAATTTATTTTGAAATAAAGTTTTGATGTAACGACCCCAAATTTTTTCAATGAAAATCCCCTTCTTATAATTATGTCATATTGTATAAATCACATAAAATCACATAAATAAAATAAAACAAACTTTATAAATTAAGAATGACTGAAATAAGAGGTATTTCTAGAAGTTAATGAAGCTATACCAATGAAATAGTAACTTTACATTTAGACTAAGAATATGACCCTTATGAATATCAAACTAATCAATAGAATAGTAACCCCACCCATGAAAGTATAAATAAAAACTAGGCATCTTATAAATGAATATATGGTATAATTATATTGTAGTATAAGTAAATAAATGTTTTATAAATTATTAATTAAGTGTTGATATTTTTATAAAACATAATTATTTTTTCTCAATTTTATAATTAATATATTGTTTTAAAAGAAAATTTATTTCTATAAAATGTATTCATAAATTAATATTCTATTACATTATGATTATAAGATAATTTTAGGAGACCTTATTTAAATTTTCAAAGTGTTACAAAATAAGTTATAATTTTAAAATTGGTATTTTCCAAGTAATTATGATTTTAATTAAAAAATAAATTTCTCATATTTAGAAAATTATTTTCATAAAATATAGTTCATTTTTGAATTATACACATTAAAAAATAGTTATGGTTAATTTTTGGGATTTTTCTAAAATACTTGAATTTTTAGTGAATAGTAAAATACGATAATTTACAATAAAAGCTAAATACATGAATTATGGAGTTATAGATGATGTTTGGCTGATGTAAGCCCAAAATATCAAAATATTCTTAATTATTTTATTATTTTTGGTGATAATGATCAAACTATTCATACTCTTGAGGTAAAATAATAAACTAATGAATAAAATAATGAGAAAACACCCCTCTCCTCCCCTATAAATACCAACCCTCACCACCTCTTCTCCTCACACCTCTCAAGATTTTATATTTGTCCAAATTTTTCTCAAATATATTCCCAAGACCCTACCCCTTGTCCAAGATCCCTTTTTCTCAAAAAAAGACAAAAATAACCCCCCTAAGGAGGTTCTCAAGAAGAAGGATTCAAGAGGTAAAATACTATTTATTTTCTTTTAATTTCTTTTCAAGTTATTTTATTTTCTTATTCTCTACTTAAATACCATCATCCAAATTGTATGATAAATCTAGTATCTTATATATAATTTAATTTTATTATTCTAATGGAATAATCCATCATCACTTATTTCCACTCTTCTTTTGTACTAAAAATGAAAACACCATCCTTATTGTGTTAATTTATCACATTCAAGGATGAAAAAGTTTTCAATTTCCATTACCATATTAAATACTACTCACAAAACCATTTAATGGATAAAAAAATTATAAAATATGTATTAAAAACTATATAATGTTCTGGAACCATTATATACACATTATGCTAATTAATAAAACAAAACTAGTTTGTGATGATTGAAAAACCTCCAAAATAATCTAAATGATTATTAGTAATGTTTTAACTAATGATTCATCCTCACTCCAAATAATCAAATGACTTATATAACCATTTAATATTCAGTATTATCATTAATAACAAATAAATTCAATTCTGTATATCTATTCCCATTTTAAATGAACTTCCATACTTATATACAAGTAAACCGATCATGAAAAAAAAGGAAACGAATGCTTCCAAATGATCAAATTGTATCTTATAACTCAACAAAAAGACCATAAATGAACTTAATAAAATTATAATAAGTCAAATAAATTTAAAATATGTTTTTGAATTATTACTTAATGAATCTAACTTAATTATTTAGTACATTAAGTACAACTATAGAACCATTTTAGTCAGAAGGTAAGGGATTCTCTCCAAACATTCATTTTTTCCTTTAGGTTACTCTTTCTCTATCTTTACCCCAATATAATGCTTATTTATTATTAGGCAATTCTTCTACATTCTATATATATATATATATTCCAAACTCTTGTATCCTAATCATATAATTATTCTTTGATGGGGAAATATATAGAAATCCTAGCCTTTTACACATACCATTACATGATTTTAAGCATAATTAAACATTAAATCACAATCTAAGTATCATTAATTATAGTGTCTCAGAGATTAGGTACATAATTAAGCATCATGATTCCAAAATAATAACATCATTTATTTAATCTGAATAAAGATATCCTAACTTTCTTTGATCCCTTACATCTACATAGGATAGCCTCAGGGAAAAAAATACACGAACAAAGGGATGATCTAGAAATCCTATTAAAGAAATAAACATTAAAATAAATCTTAACACATGGGTTATAAGGCATAAAATAATGATATAAAAAGGCATAGAACACGATTAAACATATGGAATCAAAATATATATAAAATGGGAGATAATATAATCATGGAATATTAGTATTATTATGAAAACATAAAAAATTAATTTTTAATGAGTCAAGGATCACTACATATAGAGGATCATGAGTCAAGCCTAACCACCAAGACCGTTTCATATAGAGCATGATTCAAGGCTAACCACCAAAACTACTGCACATAACGTCTCATGAGACTGAACATTACCCAATTCATTGGAGTGATATCTAGCCACAACCATAATAAAATTTTCATGAATATGTGTTCCACATGAAGAATCATACATAAGGAATCAAATATAAACATAAGGGTTACACATGGTAAGACTTGAGTATCATAATCATGTAGAAAGGTATAATATGTGTGAATATCATAATGGTGTCCATTAAATAAAGGATTTAAATCATACATGGACATTTATAAGGTAATATAGGCATATATAATGATAAGTTATGTCTTAATGAAGAGAAAAGAGTGATTAAGAAGCTTTAGAAATAAAAAATTTTGGGACGGCTTAAGGGAAAACTTTCAAGATTCTTTAAAATGGAAAATGAATAATTATTTATATAAAACTAGAATTTAAAAAGGGTAGTTTTTCATGATAAAATGAGTGAATTTAGAAAAATAACAGTGTCTTAAAATACATTATGCAGTATATTTTAGGATGGGTAAGAAATCAAGAAGTTCTCTTGAATCGAGTTTTCTTATCGGGAAGAATTGAGAAGGGAACCCTTTAAAAACATGTATTTCCTCATAAAATAAGGATGATACAAAGAGGTGTGAGGAGAAGAGGTGAAGAGAGGTGATATTTATAGTGGAGAAAAGAGGTGTTTTCTCATTATTTAATTCATTAGTTTATTATTTTGATCAAGACAAGAAATAATGTTGATTATTGAGACTAAATATAGTAATTAAATCATGCAACTTAAAACCAATGGTTCTTAATTCATCCACAACTCAAGGAACAATGTATTTAACTTATAATGTATAAATACCATAAATTTTTGTATTTAACTATTCAATTTTTTTTAAGTATTTTAGATAAATACAAAAAATTCACACTAAATATTTTTTGATGTGCAGAATTAAAAAATGAACTCTATTTTATAATTATTTTCCAAAATATTAAAAATTAAATTTTTAATTAAAATCATAATTTGCATGAAAAGTATAGATTTTAAAATTATAATAGATTTTATACACTTTGAAAAATTAAATAAGGTCTCATAGAATTATCTTATAATCATAAGACATAAAAATATTAATTTATGAATACATTTTTTGAAAATAAAATTTCTTTTAGAATATTAAATTAATCATAAAATTGTAATTAAATATTTCAAAATTAAAAAAATACCAACAATTAATTAATAATTTTTAAAACATGTATTTACTTATACTATGATATAATTATATCATATTGTCACTTATAAGATGAATAAATTTTATTTATACTTTCATAGGTCAGGTTACTATTCCATTTTCCAGTTTATTATTCATAAGGGTCATATTATTATTCTTAAGGTCTGGTTACTATTTCATCGGTATAGGTTTTTTAACCTCTAGAAATACCTCTTATTTCATTTATTCATAATTTATAAAGTTTTTATTATGTTGAAAATGTGATTTTATGTGGTTTATACTATATGAAATAATTATAATAATTGAATTTCCATTGAATGAATTCAGGGTCGTTACATTCTTCCCCCTTATGAAATTTCACTCTCAAAATTTTACTTTACACACTAAGGTGAAAACAGCTGTGGGTAATTCTCTTTCATTTATTACTCTAGTTCCCATGTTGCATCTTCATACTTATGGTTTTTCCAAAGTACTTTGACCAGGTGAGTGGTGTTGTTGTGTAGAACTTTATCTAAACGGACCAAGATCTTCACTGGATGATCCTCGTAAGATAGGTCATTATCCAAATGTACCACCTTTGAATTTAGTACATGTGAGGAATCCGGTATGTACTTCCTTAAAAGGGATACATTGAATATATCTTGTACTTGATACATGGTTGGTGAAAGTGATAGTTGATATGCCACAACTCTGACATGATCAAGGATCTCGAAGGGGCGGATGTACCTTGTACTTAGCTTTCTTTATTCCCAAATCTCATGATACTCTTACACAGAGATATATATAGGAATACCATATCTCTGAAATTAAACTTGAGATCCCATAGATGATTTTTTTGTATAGATCTTTTGTCAAATTTGGGCTGCCATCATGTGCTGCTGAATGATTTTAACCTTCTCCACCATTTCTTTGACCATTTCAGGTCCTAGTATCTTACGTTCACCGAACTCATCCCAACATTCCTATGTTCTACATCTTTTCAAATAAATAGATTCATATAGAGCCATTCAGATGATCGAATAGAAACTATTATTGTAAGAGAACTCAACCAGAGGAATATGTTGGTCTCATCCCCCATTAAAGTCCATAGAACATGCTCTCAACATTTCTTCTGGTGTCTAAATTGTTCACTCATATTGGCCATCCTTTTTAGGATTATATTCCATACTAAAGTTCATCTCAGTGGTTAGATCATGTTGAAGACTTTTCTAGAACTTGGAGGTGAATCTAAAATCTCAATTAGATATAATCAATAATGGTACTCTAGGAAAACTTAACACCTATTTGATATATATCCATTCAAGTTTATCCAGTGAGAAGTCATCTTGAATTGCAATAAAGTGAGATGTCTTTGTAATATGATCCACAATAACCCATATAACATTGTTCCCTATGGATTTTTTTAGAATTACAATGGAAAAGTTTATGGTTATGTTTCCCATTTCCATGTTGGTATGGGTAATGGTTGCCTCAAACATTTAGAAATTTTTATTTTGTCCTTCACTTGATGACATAATTGGAACTTTGATGTATATTTAGTAATATCCTTCTTCATATTGTCCCACCAATAGTTCTCTCAGAGATCTTGATACATCTTTATGCTCCCTAGGTGAATAGAGAAGGTTGAGATATGTGTGTCATTCAGAAGATCAGTCTTTATATCTAGATCATATGATACACATAATTGTGACACAAATATCACGACTCATTCTTCAACCATTTGAAACTCTTAGGATTTCACATTTCTGACATCTTCCACCATTTTCTAAATTTCCACATCATTTATTCGATCATCCTTTATTTTCTCTAAGAGGAATGGTTGAGTAATAATTTGAGAAATGATTTATTATGTTACTCCCTTAATGATTCCCATGTCTATCCTTTGTAAGTCTAAGAATATTGGATCCTTCTCAATTATCATCATTGATAAAGATACAAGATCCTTTCTATTTAGAGCATCTGCCACCTTATTTTCCCTACTAGGATGATAGTGTATTGAGAAGTCATAATCCTTGATGAGCTCTAACCATCTTCACAGGTGAATATTAATCTTCTTATGTATGGATATATATTTGAGACTCTTATGATTAGTACAAATCTCACTCTTATCCCCATAGATATAATGCTACCAGATTTTCAAGGTGAAGATCACAATATCTAACTCTATATCATGCGTAGGATAGTTTTTATCATGAATTTTAAACTTCCTTGATGATTAGGCCACCAATTAATCATTTTGCATCAATACATAGCCTAAGATGTTCTTTCAAGCATCAGTGTACACCAAAAAGAGTTCTCCCCTTCCCAGGAGTGCGAGTACTAGTATAGTGATAAGCCTCTTTTTGAGCTCCTTAAATATTTCCTCACATTATTGATTCCAAAAAAACTTCACTCCCTTATATGTTAGCTTGGTTATTACGTTTGAAAATCATGATAATTTATTCTCAAATATTTGGTAATACCCAGTTAGGCAAAAGAAACTATGGATCTCCATTACAGATGTTGGTATTGGCCACTCTTCAATTGAATTTTTCTTGGAAGGGTCCAAATATATTCCTTTTATGGTGATAACATGCCCTAATAATTTCCTCTATATATAAATCACATTTACTATAATTTTCATATAGTCTATCCCTTCGAAAAGTCTTTAGTATAGTACTAAAATGCTCCTCATGTTCATACTTTCTCTTAGAGTATATTAGAATATCATCAATAAAACTACCACAAATTTATTTAGGTAATATCTAAAGACTCTATTAATTAAGTCCACAAATATTGTTGGATCGTCATTGAGTCTTAAGGGCATCACTATGAACTCATAGTGTCCATAACTCATTCAAAAGTAAGTCTTGGGAATATCTTCCTTCCTCACCTTTAATTGACGATATCCCGACCAAAGGTCCACCTTAGTGAAATAACCGGCCCCACATAGCTAATAAAAAAAGTCATCAATCCATGGTAGGGGATAATTGTTCTTTATTGTGATTTTATTAAGTTCACGATAGCTGATGCATAGGCACATTGATCCATCCTTTTTCTTGACAAAGAGGACAAGTGCACCCCATAGTGAAGCACTTGGGTGTATAAAAACCTTGTCCAGATTCTCTTATAAATGATTTTTTAATACTTATAGATCAATGGTGGCCATTCTATAAGGTTTCTTTGAAATAGACAGAGATCTAGGAATAAGTTCAATTGATAACTCAACCTCTTGATTAGGTGGAAGACCAAATAATTCTTTAGGGAATACAACAATGTAATCCCTCATGATGGGAATGTCTTTGAGAATGATCATCTCATATTTATTAATCATTTGAGCAAGATATACTTGCTTATAAGGTAGTAATATCCACACTTGATATGATGATTCTAAAGGAGATTTATATTTCTCCTTAAACTTGTAAATAATTGGAGGGTTCTTCAGGATATGAAGAGTGATCTTCATTTTCCAACACTCGATGTTGGATTTATATAAAGATAGCCAATCCATGAACAATATAGAATAAAACTCTACCAAAGGGAGTCTGATAATATTTTCTAGAAGGTTCAGTACATAAACATTAATTAGAGAGGAGTTATAAACTTTGGATGTAGTAAATTCTCCATTCTCTATTCTCACAGATAACTCAACCTCCATATTTTGAGGTGGTGTTTGAATTGTTCTACTAAAATTTCAAGATATAAAAGAATGCGTTGAACTATAATCAAATAGTATGTTCACTATTCTTGAATGAATAACAGTGTACCTATCACTAAATCATTGTCCGACCCCACCTTAGCAGTAGTGATAGCATATAACCTTCCTTGTTTCCTTGAATGTTGCTGTTGATTGCCTCTGATAACCCTAGCCTTAGGGAATTGGTTTGAAAAATGACCATGTTCCTTGTAGTTAAAACCTTACACTATAGGATGAGTGTTGATATGAACCTTGCTTTCTTCTTCCACTTTAGTGGAATTATTCATATCCCTTTGGCATCTCTTAGCTAGATTCCCCTGTAAGAACCCATACCTTCTTTTCAGGTATAAGTTTTCTTTTTTAGTGTTTTTGAGGAAAAGAGGAGAATATGGAAATTTATGGAGTACACACCGTGTATTAGCCATGTAACGACTGAGTACATGACCGTGTGGGGTGACTTGGAGACTGCCTAAAGTGGGTCCCAGTAATGGCATACACACCATGTACTTTTAAAGGACCCGCCGTGTAATTTTTTTTAATTGATTAAATGGACCGAGGTCACGTCTAATTGGTAGAAACACCTTCTTCTCAGCTCGTCCTTTCCAAGAGAAACCAAAGCTGAAGATTCTTCTATGAGCCCCCAAACCACCGTCCGTGCTCCGAATCAACCACTATCGATTGCGTTGGAATCACCACAGTGAGTTCTTCCTTCTTCTATAGTCTCTTCTCTTGATCCATCATCTTTTCTGAGATATCCTTGGTTGAATGTTTTAGAATTTTTTTTAGATCTATTTTATTTTAGGACAATTCAATGGCCAACGCTGGAGTATATTGATTGTACTACGTTGAGGTAGGTGGTTTGTGCCTTTCCGTAGTTAGTCTTTGAATTTTATGTGAAAATGTGCCCAATAACCTAGATTGGGATATTGCGTGATTAGGGATTTAAACCCTGTTGATGCATTCTATGATTTCTTTCTTGAGTTAGGGATCTTATTTGTGAATAGGGTTATTTTTCCATATTTTAGAGGTGTTTTCCCATATTAGTTTTGTTATTTACCGTTTGGTCTAGTTTTTCCTATTAGGCTGCTTGCTTTCCATGCCCAGTGTTGTTAGCATGGAGTGATATTATCTGACTTACTTGTGCCTTTTCTTGTATCAGTTTATCCAAGTAGTATATTGTGTTTTACTTTGGATGCAGAATATTGTTTGTGCATGATAAAACTGCAGAGGGCTGCGGGAACCTGATGTAGTTAGACCATAGGGTAAATGGACACTAAGGGCTTTCCCAGAGTGTTTTTTATACTTTTTATGTTGTGCTACCATTGGGGGGATGGACGTGTGTGCTTAGTCATAGTGACTATAGTTCCATGTTGTGAGACCATAGGGGTAATTAGACATTGAGTGCTACCTCAGAGTGTCTATAGTTATCGTTGTGAGACCACATGGGGAATTGACGACGAGTGATTCCTCAGAGAGTCTTTTTTTTATGCTGAACCAGAGGGGTTAGACTGTGAGTACTTCCTAGAGGGTTTCTTATAATTTTTTAATTTATTATGTTAATACATGTAAATGATTATAATTGAAATTGTAGGATTGTTTACTTTTTATTACTTCCTTGTTTATTACTTCATTTTGCTTATTTCCTTTCATATATATTCATTGACTCTTAGGCACAAATATTTGGGTAGTTTCCTACTACCCTTCTACTTTAGGTACTTGATTGCTGTGGAACTAGGGAGAATGGGACCAAGCTGACGCTTGCGATGCTGAAGCATTGTTTACTTGTTTTCCTTTTTTTACTTTGATTTAGTACTGTATTCCAGCATTGTGACTTGTTTGGATGCTTTCCTAGATACTTGTGACATGAATCATTATTGATATATATATATATATATATGCTACAGTTGTTTATTTACTCAGTCTTTCTCTATTTACTATTGTATGGTATTATTATTGCTTCTGCTACTGTTATCTGTTTCTTTCTGTTGCATTACTCTGCTAATAAGGGAATAGTTTCCCCACTATCACACTCAAGGACCTCACTGTTATTCGGAAGCCTCTGGAATATTTGGAAATGCGTTTGAGGACATGTGATAAAATGGGTATGAGTCACCTTTGGGCGACACCCGAAACTAGGATGTTTCAAAGTTGTATCAAAGGGATTTTTTTCTTCTTGACTTACTCTTTGGAGCCTATTGATAGATATAGGAAGGAATAAGTAGTTAATAATAACCTATGCACAAGAGTAGCTAACCCATGTATAGGGAAAAGCCAATTTACCTCATATATTGCAATTTTCTTGGATTTTCAATTATTACAGTTGATTTGATTTCACTGTTGGGTGATTCACATGTATTGTGCTGTTATTGGTGATGTTATTGAGGTTCTATTTCTATTACAACCCGACAAGAAAAGTGAATTTCATATCATGCATCATATAGGCACTTTCTAGAGATCGCGTGTCATGCATTCTTTCCATGCCATTTATGGTGTATTACTAATTTCATGTTGTTGTGATAGATGTTGTGCTAGATATGCATGTTGTTGTGATAGATGCCTTGATAGAATAACTGCTATTTGATAGAGTATTGGATTGCATGAGGTTTCATTTGAATTAACACTAAACTTTGGTTCTTTAGGTGTTATGGGCCCTCATGGATCAAAATTTGGTGGATCATTGTACTATTATATCTTGTTATATACATTAATAAGATGTCAAGATTTTATTTGCAGGAAGTATGGGCCCCCACAAATTTTAATTTGGAATTTTAATACTTTTTGAGTGTTTTAATGGGTTCCAGAGTAGTTTCTAAGGAAAACTGTCCAAAAAAACCCAGAATACACGGGATGTATTGATGAATACATGCCATATATCCTTTTGTTTGGGAAAACTTTTCTTATGTACATGCCATGTAATCTATGTACATGCAATGTAATCCTTAACCATGTGACTGGCTGTGTGGGAAGAGACACAAGGTTGGAAAGTCTTTTGGGACACACAACTTGTACCAGGTGTACACAGTATGTTATAAGAGACGTGTATCCATCTGTGTAACCAAAAACACAAATGGATGAAACTCAGATAGTACAATTCGTGTCCAAATCAAACACGCTTTGTATAGTCAACCATGTAACCGAGTGTGCGACTAACAACATAGTTCGGTGAAATCTATCTAGTACACACCATTTCTAGCACAAACACACTCTGTAGTCTCTTGTGTAGAAGAAATCGGGTAGGGGAAAACGATTCAAGTACACACTATGTGTATGGGGTGTTACACGACCATGGTTGGCCGAAGTACATGCCCATGTGAAGGCTTAAAGGAACACGCTGTGTAGGGGTCATACATGCTGTGTATCCCTATTTTAAAAAACTGGAATTCTTTATTTCTCTTATTCCTTTCTTTCAATTCTAAGTTTCGGTCCCTGATAATCTTGAACTAAGGTGTGCACTTGACCTTGTATAGTCAAGCCTCTGCAACATCCTCCGACTGTACACCAGATTCAGGGCAGTGACCGGACACCAGACAAGGCTGATCAAGGACTACCAGCAGATCCTCCAGTCGTGCCTATATTTTCAGAAGATATTATTATGGATATAGGTGCCGATGCCTAGTTCCGAGAGGGATACATGAGGTTTATGAAGACCTTCAGGGGAGTACCACATCCTTCCCCATTAATGTAAGAGTTTATGTGGGTCTTTTAGTAGTATCATCCTCCCACCTTCTCAGGGGATGGAGGACCTCAGGCTGCAGAGTCATGGTTAGAAGCTACGTTGTCTATCTTCGAGCATTTGGAGACCCCTACAGAGAGGAGGGTGAAGCTTTCTATGTACATGCTTTAAGATTGCACCAAGAGATGGTGGGATGTGATCTCATAGTGGGACACTAGTAGGTTATGTCTTGGGATGAGTTCCAGTGTGCCTTTTATGATTACTTCTACCCAGAGACTTCAATGGACAATCGAGCTTGAGAGTTCATGAGTCTGGAACGGGGTACTCTCTTGGTCATGGAGTATTCTTCTCACTTCACAGAGCTGCAACACTTTACACCCATCCTAGTAGGTAATGAGTTATTTCTAGCGTGGAAGTTTGAGGATAGTCTCAAGCATGACATATGATCTCAGGTGAACATCTTCAAGTTGAATTGCATAACCTCTTAGTCAACAAAGCGCTAATCACAGAGTGAAATATGAGGGATTCTAGGGCTGTGAGCCGGGGAGGATCGACATCCAGATTTGGAACCCCTCTAACTGATAGCAGGAAACACCGTAGGGAGTCTATGTGTGAAGATCAAAGGAAGCGTGATACTTCTTCTGGTAGCCAAGTGGTGTGCTACCAGTGTGAGAAGAGTGGGAATACAAGGCCACATTGCCTGAGAGACCCAGTGGAGTGCCAATCTTGCTGCAAGATGGGTCATATTCAGCATTTCTATCATATTTTCTCACAAGTAGCTGGTGATAGGGGTTTTGTTTTGAATCCTCATACCGGAGCAGGACCACCAGTCCCACATCAGACTGGGGGCTGGAGTTCTTTAGGCTATTCAGGCCAAGGTGAAAGTTGTGGCTGTGGTATTCAGTCACCAGGATTTTAGTGACAATAGGGTGGATCATCTTAGGATGGTCAGGCAAGGTCATAGGGCCATGGTACAAGCCAAACCTTTGCAGTAGAGCAGACCCAATAGAAGCAGAATCTCAGACCCTCTACAGTTCGAGGTACGATTCTAGTTGCCTTAGTTTTATCATATGCACTTTTTGATATAGGGGATTCCCATAGTTTTGTATCTATTATTTTTGTGGAGAGCCTTGGGATCTGCATCTTTACTTTTGTTGATATCTTGACACTTGAGACTCTATTAAGGACAAGAATGTCTAGTGTACATCAGTTCAAGGAGTTCCCTCTTGAGGTTGGTGGGTTACTTTTTATGGGACCTCTATGTCTTAGAAATGATGGGATATGATTTCATTCTCAGAATAGACTAGTTAGTTCCCTTACAGGTATTTGTAGATTTCTATTGTCATAAGGTGAGTTTCACATCACTAGAGGGCAGTTTATTCAAACATAAGGGAGAATGGGATGTCCAGGCAAGAAGAGCAGGACCCGAGCATCATGGGTTGGGAGGAGTTATAGCCCAGATTTCTAGTCTGTATCTGGATGACCAAGGGACTTCATAGATGGTCTTTCCTTCAATGGTGAATTGTTTTAGGGATGTCTTTCTAGAGTAATTTTCAGTTTTACCTCCAGAGTGAGAGGTATACTTTTCAATTGATCTTGTGCCAGGTTCAGAACTAGTGTCCATTCCTCCTTATAGGATGGATACACTAGAGATAAAAGAGATCAAGAAGCTGTTAGAGGAGTTATATATAAAGGGTTTCATTAGACCTAGTACTTCTCCTTGGGGTTCACCTGTCTAATTTGCAAAGAAGGAAGACAATACCCTCATAATTTGCATGGATTATCAGAATTTGAACCAATTGACAGTCAAGAACCGATATCCCTTTCCAAGGATTGATGATCTCTTTGATCAGATTCAAGGATCCTAGGTGTTCTCAAAGATTGAATTAAGATACATTTATCTTCAGTTTCACATTATACCATCATATATACCTCTTACAACTTTTCAGAGAAGGTATGGTCTATACGAGTATGTGGTTATGCCTTTTGGTCTCACAAACGTGCCTAAAATTTTCATGTCACTGATGAACCGAGTTTTCCAGCCATACTTATATTCTTTCATGGTATTATTTGTGGAGGATATCTTGGTGTACTATCACACTCGACACAACCATGATACCAATTTTGAGATCATTATGAGTACATCGATAGAACATCAGTTATATGCAAAGATCTCAAAATGCCACTTTTGTATGGACCATATTCACTTCTTGGGTCATGTCATCTCAGAGACAGGAGTATCATTAGACCTAGAGAAGGTGAGAATGGTATTATCATGGGAGTATATGAATAACGTATTTGAGGTATAGAGTTTTCTAAATCTTTATAGTTACTAAAGATGTTTCATACAGGATTTTTCATGCTTAGCAGCGCCACTGATGGGACTGACTAAGAAGGGTGAAAAGTACTTGTGGTTAGATTTTTGTGAGTCACCCTTTTAGGAGCTGAAAGGGAGGTTGAATTCAGCACCGATACTAGTTTTTATAGAGCTTGGAAATATTTATGAAGTTTATTGTGATGAATTATGTATCGGTCTAGGTATCATGCTAGGGGTTGAGATTATGTAGGGAGAATGATTCGTTTTGTATGGGTCTCGGCAGTTGAGGCTACATGAGAGGAATTACTAAATGCATGATCTCAAGTTGGCTGCAGTTGTTCATGATTTATGATTTTAGAGACATTATCTATTAGGAGATAATTTTGTGGTTTTCTTCGAGCACAAAAGTCTCTAGTATATATTCACTAAGTGCGAACTAAATTTGAGATAGAAAAGATGGGTTAAGTACCTTCAGTTCTTTTATTTTGAGCTTTCCTATATGCCTAGGAAAGGAAATGAAGTGGATGATGCATTGAGTAGGAGGAATTAGATACATGCAGTTCAGAAGGCTAGTAGTGAGTGGTTATTTATGGCTATGTTCTCTAAAATTCATTTAGAGGTGCACAACAGATAGAGGAAGACGTTTCTTTCTTCTGTAACTGTTACCTCTAATCTACTTGACTGAGTGAAAATGAGGCATATATCTGATTTAGAAGGCCTATTCTTATGGGAGAGTGTGTCAGGAGAGGACCCTATTTCTGAATGGACCATAGGCGAGGATGATATCTTGAGCATTCATGGGCGCGTATGGGTGTCATCAGACATACAAGAGGAGCTGATGTGGGACTTTCATTCTTCAGTTTGGGTAGTTCATCCTGGTGTCAGCAAGATGTATTGAGATCTACACCATCAGTATTGGTGGACAATTATGAATAGAGATGTTGCTGGTTTTTTGATGAGATGTTCTACCTGTCCGCAGGTGAAGGCAGAGCATCAATGACCAAAAAGGATTTTTCAGCAGTTACCCATTCCTGAGTGGAAGTGGAATGATGTCGTTTGGGTTGCCGTTGATAGAATCACGAAGGTTTCTCACTTCTTTCCGATCAAGGATACCTTTAGTGTTGATGATCTGGGAAGGTTGTAAATTCAAGTGATTGTAAATTTACATGGAGTTCCGCACTCCATTGTTTTAGAAGGGATGCTTGGCTTACTTCTCTGGTCCGATAGGGACTATAGAGGGATTTGGGTACACAGGTACTTCTGAGTACAACTTACCATCCCCAGACTGATGGCCAGTACAAGCATACGATTCAGGTGCTGGAGGACATGCTATGAGCATGCATCCTTGATTTTGGAGGTTCTTAGGAGAAGCACATACCTCTGGTGGAGTTTTCCTCAAATAATAGTTTTCAAGCAACTATTCAGATGGCACCTTTTGAAACTTTGTATGGTAGACCATACCAATCACCCCTATGCTGGTTGGAAGCAGGAGATTCAGCTATGCTGGGATCTCATCTTTTCCAGGAGACCACAAATCAGATAGAGTTTATTCGGAAAAGGATTGATACTGGACAGTCATGATAGAAGTCTTATTATGATCAACAGATATGACCTCTGGAGTTTGAGGTCGGAGATCAGGTTTTTCTATGTGTCACACCAAAGTTTGGAAACAGGAGGATTAGGAGACAGAGTAAGCTTTCACTGAGATATGTCGGGCCATTTAAGGTTTTGGAGAGAGTCTGGCTGGTTGTTTATATGTTGCAGTTACCTTAGAGGTATCGGTCTATGCAGGATGACTTCCATGTTTCTCAGCTTTGACATTACTTCTCAAACATGTCTCATGTTTTTTAACCCAAGGAGGTTGAGTTAAATGTGGACGCCTCATTCGAGGACCATCCTATCTAGATTTTTGATCGAAGTGCAAAGGTTCTCCATGGATGGTCTGTTCCTCTGGTACAGGTGCTATGGAAACATAGGCGAGTACAGGACGAGAGATGGGAGATGGAGACCGATGTGAAATCACAGTGGCCGAAGCTTTTTGAGGATTCTTCTTCTACGCCGCCTTGCTAGGTAAATTTTGGAATGGATTTCTGTAAGGGGGAAGTTTTTAAAAACCCAGACCTTCTTTTCAGGTATGAGTTTTCTTTTATGGAGTTTTTGAGGAAAAGAGGAGAGTTTGGTAACTTAAGGAGTACACGCCATGTACTTAAGAGTACACACCGTGTACCTAGTCACTACGGGTATCCATGTACTAGCCATGTAACGGCTGATTACATGGCTATGTGGGGTGACCTAGAGACAACCTAAAGTGGGGCCTAGTAAAGGAACACACACACCATTTACTTTTAAAGGACACACAATGTACTTTTATTTTTAATTGATTAAACGGACTGGGGTCGCGACTAATTGGAAGAAACACCTTGTTCTCTTCTCATCTCATCCAGGAGCGACTGAAGTTGATGATTCTTCTCTAAGCCCCCAAATCTCTGTTCATACTCTGAATCAACTGCCATCTATTGCGTTGGAATCGCCACAACGAGTTCTTCCTTCTTCTAAAGCCTCTTCTATTGATCCCTCCTATTTTGTGAGATATCCTTGGTTGAAAGTTTTAGATGTTTTTATAGATCTACATCATTCTAGGATGATTCAATGACCAACACCAGTGTATATCTATCGTACTACGTTGAGGTAGGTGGTTTGTTCCTTTCTATATTTAGTCTTTGAATTTTATGTGAAAATGTGCCCAATATTCTAGATTGGGGTATTGCATGCTTAGGGATTTTAACCCTGTTGTTGTCTGCTATGCTGGTTTTCTTGAGTTAGGGCTCTTGTTTGTGAATAGGGTTAGTTTTCCATGCTTTGGAGGTGTTTTCCCACATTGGTTTTGGTATTGACCATTTGTTCTAGTTTTTCCCATTAGGCTGCTTGCTTTTCATGCTTAGTGCTATTAGGATGGAGTTATATTATAAAACTTACTTATTCCATGACTTGTAGCTATTTAGACAGGTAGTATATTGTGTTTTACTTTGGCTTCGGAATATCGTTTGTGCATGATGGTCTTACACAGGGCTGTGGGAACTTGGTGTAGTTAGACCATAGGGTAAATCAACATTGAGGTCTTTCCTAGAGTGTTTGTTATACTTTTTACATTGAGAGACCGTAGGGGATATGGATGTGTGTACTCCATCAGAGATTCTATAGTTCCATGTTGTGAGACCACAGGGGGAATTGGATGTTGAGTGCTTCCTTAGAGTGTCTATAGTTACCGTTGTGAGACCACATGATGAATTAACGGTGAGTGCTTCCTCAAAGAGTCTGTGTTTAAGATGAACCATAGGGGTTAGACTGTGATTACTTCCTAGAGGGTTTCTTATGATTGTTTTATTGATTATGTTGATAAATTTAAATGAATGTAATTGAAATTGTAGGATTGTTTACTTTTTAGAACATCCTTGTTTATTGATTCATTTTTATTATTGCCTACCATATATATTCACTGACTGTTTGGCACAAATCTTTGGGTGGTTGCCTATTGGGATTTGTATCACACCCTATTTAGGTCATGCTTTTGGGTCCAAACAGATTATATTATTGTAGGTATAGATTAGATAAATCACCCTTCTACTTTGGGTACTTGATTGCTGTGGATATAGGGAGCACAAGACCAAGTAGAGGCTTGTGATGCGGAAGAGTTGTTTACTTGTTTTCCTTTGTAATTTGGTTTAGTACTGTATTCCAGTATTGTGACTTGTTTGGTTGCTTCCCTAGATACTTGTGACATGCATCATTATTGATATATATATATATGCTGCAGTTGTTTATTTACTTAGTCTTTCACTGTTTACTGATATATGGTATTATTATTGCTTCAGCTACTGTTCTCCGTTTCTTTTCACTGAATTAATCTTCGAATGAGGGTATAGTTTCCCCACTATCACACCCAAGGACCTCACTTCTAGTTGGTAGACTCTGGAATTTGGGGAAATAAGCTTGAAGAAATGTGACCAACTGGGTACGGGGAACCTCTAGGCGGTACCCAGAACCGGGATGTTACAACCCCATTCTTCTACATTTGAATCATTTACTGGTCCCCTTTTGATATTTCCTAGGATAATTCTTCCCACAATTTTGAGACATGGGATATTCTGTCTTCTTTCCATTATGGGATTTATTTGATGATAAACTCATATTAGACTCCATTTTTATCTATTTTTCACTGGGTCCACAAGACTACTAAGAGTCTCCAATATCTATTTCAACCTTGAGGACACAACAAAAAATCTCCTCATAAATTTTGAATTCTCAAATCTCCAAAATTTTTTGTATACTCGACTTTAGTCCACTAAAGGAGTGATCCACATTGATTTCAGGTTTCATGACAAATACAAAGGCATATATTTCAAGCCTTGTAAATTTTGATTCATACACCCAATAGTATCATCTTCCTTATGCTTAAGTCCAAGTAACTCTCTTTCCATATTGGGAAGGAGGGTTCAGTTAAAATATATGCTGATTTTTTTATTAAATTCCACCCAAAATATGGAATCCATTTTCTCCTTGAAGTTTTTGTTTTTTATTAGTGTCCACCACTGATAAAATTCCACATCAAAATGATATACCACCATCACAAATTTCTCTTCTTCTGAGTACTGGAGGACATAAAATATCTTTTCAATGGAGTTAATCCACTATTCCATGAGAATGGGATCAGAATATCCAATAAACATGGGAGGAATTTATTGTATGAAGGATTTGATGGAAACTTTCTCTTTATTTAGATAAGGAGGTCATTCCATACAATTCAAGTTATTATTCATAACTTGAGATAGTAGAGAAAGTACCATCATGAAGATTTGAGAACCTATTCCCATCATATTTGGCATATAACTAGAGAAATAATCACATTCCCTATCACATTGATTGTTGGAATGTGTTCTTCTATTTCCATCCATTAACTAAGAAAATAAAGTTTGATTAGGGGGCTTGAATACTTAGTTAATAAGCATGTGAAAAGAAACTTTAAACATTAAAAGGGTGAAATTTTAAAGGAAAAGGATATCATAACTTTTGATTCATAGGTTTCAATCTAGGTTATCCAAGGTTTATTTCCAAACATATTATATTATGTGATTTTTTGTTCCCTTAATAATTGTTCATAACGATCTTATGAATTTACCAAAGCATATACCTCAGGAGTGTCAAACAAGGAGTGTAGTAAGGAGTTTTTTCATGTAATTGGTTACCCCGAGTAAGGATTGGAACACCTTGATGGAGTTTTTACTCCTAGGTACATCTATTCCAAAACCATGTCCACTTGTAGTATCCAGAAAATGATGTATTTTCTTGATAAACCACTTACTCTATGCTAACCAAAATTTAGTGACGTTATTTTCATACTTAGTCTTATCCCTAGGGTTTTTACTAAAGTGTTATATTAATAGTCCCCAAAAATAACTAAAATTTTCCTCTGATACCAATTATAGAAACCCTAGCCTCTTAAACACATCATTACATGGTTTTAAGCATAATTAAACATCAAATTACAAGACAAGGATCACTAAGTATAGTGTCTTGGAGATTAGGAGCATAATTAAACATCATGATTCCAAAATAAGAACATATTTTATTTAATCTTCAAAAATATATCCTAAATTACTTTGATACCTTAAATATACATAGGATAACTTGGTAGAAAATACATGAACAAATGGATGAGAAAAAAATACCAATAAGGAAATTAAAATTAAAATAAAGCTTAGCACATGGGTTAAAATGCATAACATAATGATATAAAAAGGAATGAAACATGATTAAACATATGGAATCATAAAATATAGAACATGGGATCATATAATCATAGAATCATAGTAATGTATAGGAAACATAAAACATGACTTTATCATTATTCAAGGCTCATTTCACATATAAGATCACAAGTCAAGGCTAACCACCAAGACTTTTTCACATGGAGCATGAGTCAAGGATAACCACTAAGACCATTGTACCTGATGTCTCTTGAGACTAAACATTACCCAATGAATTAGTGTGCTATCTGGGTGAACCCTTAATAAAATTTTCATGAATATGTGTTCCACATCAGGAATCATACATAAGGAATCAAACATAATCATAAGGGTTACCCATGGTAAGAATTGAGTATCACAATCATGTCAAAAGGCATAATATGAGGGAATATCATAATGGTGTTAATGAAATAAAAAATTTAAATAATAGATAGACATTGATAATGGAATATAGTGATAAATCATGACAATTTATTTCAAACTGAAGTTAAAATAGTGTTTAATAAACATTAGAAATAAAACATTTTAGTACGAGTTAAGGGAAAACTTTCAAGATTATTTAAAATGGAAAAGGCATAATTATTTTTATAAAATAAGAATTGAACCATGGTAGTTTTAAAATGAGTGATTTTAGAAAAATAATTGTGTATTAAATTATATTATGTACTGAATTTGAATATGGGTAAGAAATCAAAAATTTCCCTTGAATTAGGTTTGATTATCAGGACGAATTGAGAAGAGAACCTTTTAAAAACTTGTACTTACCCACCAAAGAAGGATGATACGACATGGATACAAGATTTTTTAAAATATAAAAATAATTTATAATAATTACACAATAATAAATAGGAATTACATTGGGGTAAAGAGATAGAAATAGTAACTTGAAGGGAAAATGGAGGTTCACGTAGAATCCCTTACCTTATATTTGAAACATTTTTGCACTTTATCTTAATATCCTGAATAATAAAATTAAATCCATAAATTAATTAATTCATAACCTTTTATACAACTATTTTATTCCTTAAAATTTTATTTTTTCATTTATTTCTCTTTTTATGGGTTATGAGATTCAATTTCATCATATAGGATCGTTAGTTTTCTTGGTTTTCTTGATTAGTTTACTTATATACATGTATAGATAATAATATAAGATGAGAACAGTTGTCCAGAATTGATGTTATAAGTTATTAATGAAAATACATAAGATTAAATGATCATATAATTTATTTAGTTATTTTGTGCTAGGATGAATCATTAGATAACATGTTAATGAGAATCATTTAGATTAATTTTAGCGGGTTTTTAATCACAACGAACTAGTTTTATTCTATTGTTTAATATCATATATATTTGATAGTTATAGAACATTAAATAAGTTATAATAAATATATTATAATTTTTTTCAACCATAAAAATGGTTTCATGAATATCCTTGGATATTGTAATGGAAATTTAAAACTTCATCGTACTTGAATGCGATAAATTAACACATCACAAACGATGTTCTCATTTTTAGTATAAAAGGAGGAGGAAAGAGAGATGATGATTAATTATTAAATTATAATGATAAAATTCCATTATATGTATGTTATTTTAGTTATCATACCATTTGGATAATGGTAGGTGATGATATAAGAAGAAAATAAAGAAACTTGAAAAGAAATTAAATGAAAAAAAGAGGGGTTTTCCTCTTGATCCCTTCTTCTTGAGAACCTCCTTAGGGGATAGGTTTTGGTCTTTTATTAAGACCAAAAGATATTAGACATGGGTAAGGGTCTTGGTATAATATTTGAGCATAATTTAGACATGGATCAAGGATTGATTGGTGTGAGGAGAAGATGTGGTGAAGGGTGGTATTTATAATGGATGAGAGGGGTGTTTTCTCATTATTTAATTCATCAGTTTATTATTTTGATCAAGAAAAGAAATAGTGTTGATTATTGAGACTACATATAATAATTAGATCATTTGAGTTTGAACCAATGGTTATTAAATCAGACATGACTCACAAAATAGTGTATTTAACTTATAATGTATAAATACCATAAATTACTATATTTCACTGTTAACAAAAATTAAAGTATTTTAGAAAAACCAAAAAATTCACCCTAATTTTTTTTGATATGTATAATTAAAAAATTAAATCCATTATATATATTTTTTATAAATATGAGAAATTTAATTTTTAATTAAAATCATAATTTACTAAAAAATACAGATTTTAAAATTATAACTGATTTGATAACAATTTGAAAAATTAATTAAGGTCTCATAGAATTATCTTATAATCATAATAAATAAAAATATTAATTTATGAATAAATTTTATGAAAAGAAATTTTCTTTTAAATAATTAAATTAATCATAAAATTGTAATTAAATATCTATGACTTACAAAAAAACCAACATTTAATTAATAAAATTTAAAATATTTATTTACTTATACTATGATATAATTATATCCTATTGTAACTTATAAGATAGATAAATTTTATTTATAATTTCATAGGTGATGTTACTATTCTATTCTTCGGTTTACTATTAATAAGAGTCATATTACTATTCCTAAGGTCTAGTTGATTTTTCATCGGTATAGGTTCCTTAACTTCAAGAAATACCTATTATTTCATTAATTCATAATTTATAAAGTTTTTATTATGTTAAAAATTTGATTTTATATGGTTTATATTATATGAATAATTACAAGAAGTGAATTTCCATTGAAGGAATTCAGGTTCGTTATAAAATACATGTTTTAAAAAGGTCCCCTTCTCAAATATTTCTGATAAGAATGCCTAATTTAAAGGAACTTCCTGATTTCTTACCAATTTTCAAGTGCACTCTATAATATGTTTTAATCCACCATTATTTTTCTAAAATCACTTATTTTATCATGAAAAACTATCTCGGTTCATCTTTGGTTTTATGAAAACAAATATATCTTTTTCTCTTTAAACGCTCATTAATATTTTACTTAAAAATCCAAAAAAGTTTCATTTCTAAAGTTTCTTAAACAATATTTTTACATGCATCCACTTCAATTGAACATCATAGTCCCTTATGTATGTCCATATATGTTTTAAATCCAATATTTCATGGATATCATCATGATACATTCTTTTTATATTCCTTATTATATGATTATAATAATCATTTCTTTTCATGGGTATGTTTATATTTGATTGTTCATGTGGAACACATATTAATGAACATGTTATGATGGGTGCATCCAGATTTCACTCCACTGAATTGGGAAGCGTTTAATCTCATGAGATGTCATGTGGAATGGTATTGGTGGTTAACCTTGACTCATGCTATATGTGAAATGGTCTTGGTGGTTATCTTTTACTCATGATCAATGTGTATTGATCTTAGTGGTTAGCCTTGACTCGTGATCCTCCTTGTGCAATAATCCTTGGCTCATGCTTATCTTATGTTATATTTTTTTCCCACATCCCCTATGATACCGTGATTAAATATTTTATTCTTCTTTATGTATATTCTTGCCTTTTATCCCACCATATTATGCCTTCTAACCCATTCACTTTGATTTATTCACATGTATATTTAATTACTTGGATTTTTAGCTCATACCTTTATTCATGTATTCTCTAGGTTATCTTATGAACATGTAAGGGATAAAAGTAATTTTTGAGCTCATTTTAAAGATTAAATAAAAGATGTTTTTATTTTTGTTTCTTTCTCTTTAATTATGTATCTAATATTACAAATAAAATAGAATTTATTATCCTTGGATTGTAATTTGATGTTTAATTATACTTAAAATCATGTAATAATATGTGTAAAAGGATAGGGATATTATAGTTGGTATTATATAAAGGTCTAGTTATTTTCAGATATTAGGAATAAAGTACTTTAGTAAGAACCCTAGGGATAATTCTATCACCATGGATAACCTATATTGAAACTTAGGTATCAAAATTTAGGATATAATTTTCATTTATAAGTTTATCCTTCAATGTTCAATGTTTTATTTTTTATATTATTAATATCTAATTATTTAATCCCCCTAATTGTAATTTATTATTCTTAGTTAATGGTTATAAATAGAATATCCCATGGTAATAATAAATGTGATAGGAAATGTGATTATTTACCTAATGATATTCCAAATATGATAAGAATAGGTGATCAAAACATTATGATAGTACTTTCTCAACTGGCTTAAGTTATGAATAATAACTTGAATTGGGTGGAATTCGCTTCTTCTCCTAAGAAAGAGGAAGTTATCATCGAATCCTTCATGTGGAAAAGGCCTCCCATGTTTAGTGGATCTTCCGATACCCTCATAGTAGAATAATGTATTAACTCTATTGAGAAGATATTCTCTATCCTTTAGTGCTCAGAAGAAGAGAAAGTTGTGCTGGCGGTCTATAATTTTGATGGGGAAACTAATCTGTGGTGGAAAGTGATCAACAACACAAATTCCAAAGAGGAAATTTATTCCATGGATTGGGAGGAATTCAAGAAAATATTTTTCAATAAATATTTTCCTCGAACACTCCTTCTCAAGATGGAAAGTGAATTCCTCAGACAGAAGAAGAAGGAAGATGATTATATTAGGGTGTATGAGAAAAAATTAAAAAGGCTTGAAAGATAAAACTCTATCTTTGTCATTAACACTAAAAGCAAGGTGGATATCTTATTTAGTAGACTAAATCTGAGTCTATGAAAAGTGATGGCAATTCAAGATTTAAACAGTTATGAGGAGATTTTCCATTGTTCCATAAAGGTTGAAATGGAGACCGAAACTCTCAGTGGTCTCATGGGCCCTGTGAAAAAAAGTGGAAAATGGAGTTTAATATGGGTGGATCAACATATAGATTCCATGATGGAAAGAAGACCCAATATCCCATGTGTCAAAAGTGAGGGAAGACGCTTCCTGGAAATAGCTTAAAGGGAACCAAGAGATGCTTTATATAAGGACCCAACCTTATTACATACATAATCTTGAATTTAGTCAAGAAAACAATTCCTTTTACATTTAGGATCTTTTCAAGTTTATATATTTATATAATTGGGACATAATACATTCATAACATTACACATTTTTACAGAGTGGATACCATAAAAACAGTTTTCATTTTTTTCAAAATTTTAAACATTAAAACATAAAACATGATTCCTTGAAAATTATTCAATAATTAACATGGTTTTCTTCTTTTTATTACACATACATTAACCTGTGAAAATCATTTAAAACTTTGTATGAGCACAGAAACTCAGTAATGGATATAAAATGAAGAAAAGAACACATTAGTCCATAAATACTTGTAACATATGAAATCATTTTCAAAAGACATACTTATCACCTCTATATATATACTTACTTTGTGAAACATGAGATTCCCACAATATATAATAACATAAGTAGAACCATAAAGGTATCATGGGGTATCACTTACATAATATTGTAACCCTCTCAACTACCTTATAATTTGTAACCCTCACGACTACCTTACTATTTATGTAACCATCACAGTTACACATGGAGTAACCATATAACTGACCTCCAACTCACACATACCCAATTAAATGGAGGGAAATATATGTATCATCCTTCATCATAAAAAATTCCCAATATCTAGAACATAATCATACAACATGAATATTAAGAATTTCCCTTGAATCTGGTTTTCTTATCAGGACAAATTGAGAAGGGAACCTTTTTAAAACATGTATTTCCCAATCAAATAAGGATGATAAGACATGGATAAAAGATTTTGTAACATATAAAAATAATTTATAATAACTAAATAATAATAAATATGAATTACATTGGGGTAAATAGATATAAATACTAACTCAAAGGGAAAATGGAGGTTCAGGTAGAATCCCTTACCTTATGTTTGAAATATTTTTGCACTTGATCTTAATGTCTTGAATAATTAAATTAAATCCTTTAATTAATTAATTCATAACATTTTATACATCTATTTTATTTATTATAATTTTATTATTTCATTTATTTCCCTTTTTATGGGTTATGTGATTCAATTTCATCATTTAGGAGCATTAGTTTTCTTGGTTTTCATGAACAATTTACTTACATACATGTATAGATAATCATATAAGATGAGAATGGTTGTCCAGAATTGATGTTATAAGTTATTAATGAAAATCCATAAGATTAAATTATCATATAATTTATTTAGTTATTTTGGGTTAGGATTAATCATTAGATAACATGTTAATGAGAATCATTTAGATTGATTTTAGCTGTTTTTCGATCACAACGAACTAGTTTTGTTATATCATTTAATATCATATATATGTGATAGTTAGAGAAAATTAAATAATTTATAATAAATATATTATAATATTGTTAAACCATAAAAATGGTTTTATGAACATCCTTGGATATGGTAATGTAAATTGAAAACTTCATCGTACTTGAATGCGATAAATTAACACATCACAAATGATGTTTTAATATTTAGTATAAAAGGAGGGGGAAAGAGAGATGATGATGAATTATGAAATTAGCATAGTAACATTCCATTATATTTAAGTTATTTTAATTATCATACAATTTGGATGATGGGAGGTTAGGAGAGTAAAATAAAAGAAAGGAACTTGAAAAGAAATTAGAAGAAAAATAAGAGGGTTTTACCTCTTTATCCCTTCTTCTTGAGAACCTACTTAGGAGATTGGTTTTGGTATTTTATTAAGACCAAAATATCTTGTACATGAGTAAGGGTATTGGTATAATATTTGAGCAGAATTTAGACAAGGATCAAGGCTTGATAGGTGTGAATATAAGAGGTGGTGAAGGGTGGTATTTATAATGGATGAGAGGGGGTGTTTTCTCATTATTTAATTCATTAGTTTATTATTTTGATCAAGAAAAGAAATAGTGTTGATTATTGAGACTAAATATAGTAATTATATCATGTTAGTTTGAACCAATGGTTAATAAATCATACATGACTCACAAAATAGTGTATTTAAATTATAATGTATAAATACCATAAATTACCGTATTTCACTATTCGCAAAAATTCAAGTATTTTAGAAAAATCCAAAAAATTCACCCTAATTTTTTTTGATATATAGAATTAAAAAATTAAATCGATTTTATAATTTTTTTTCTAAATATGTGAAATTTAATTTTAAATTAAAATCGTAATTTACTAAAAAATATAGGTTTTAAAATTATAACTAATTTGATAACACTGTGAAAATTTAACTAAGGTCTTATAGAATTATCTTATAATCATAAGAAATAAAAATATTAATTTATGAATAAATTTTATGAAAAAAAAATTTCTTTTAAATTATTAAATTAATCATAAAATGGTAATTAAATATTTATGACTTAGAAAAATACCAACACTTAATTAATAAATTTTAAAATATTTATGTACTTATACTATGATATAATTATATCCTATTTCAACTTATAATATGGATAAATTTTATTTATAATTTCATAGGTGAGGATACTATTCTATTGTCTGGTTTACTATTCATAAGGGTCATATTACTATTTCTAAGGTCTAGTTACTATTTCATCGGTATAGGTTCTTTAACTTCTAGAAATACCTCTATTTCATTAATTCATCATTTATAAAGTTTTTATTATGTTAAAAATGTGATTTTATATAGTTTATATTATATAAAATAATTACAAGAAGGGAATTTCCATTGAAATAATTTGGGTTCGTTATAAAATACATGTTTTAAAAAGGTTCCCTCCTCAAATCTTTCCAATTTGAAAGCCTGATTTAAAGGAAAATTCTGATTTCGTACCCATTTTCAAGTGCACTCTATAATCTGTTTTAATTCACCATTATTTTTCTAAAATAACATATTTTATCATGAAAAACAATCTCGGTTCATCTTTGGTTTTATGAAAACAAATATTCCTTTTCCTCTTTAAATGCTCAGTAATATTTTACTTAAAAACCCAAAAAAGTCTCATTTCTAAAGTTTCTTAAACAATCTTTTTACATGAATCCACTTCAATTGAACATCGTAGTCCCTTATGTATGTCCATATATGTTTTAAATCCAATATTTCATGGATATCATCATGATAAATTCTTTTTCAATTCCTTATGATATGAGTATGATAATCATTTCTTTTCATGGGTAACCCTTATGTTTATCTTTTATTGTTCATGTGGAACACATATTAATGAACATGTTATGATGGGTGCATCCATATTACACTCCAATGAATTAGGAAACTTTTAGCATCAGAATATTTCATGTGCAATGGTATTGGTGGTTAACCTTGACTCATTCTCTATGCAAAATGGTCTTGGTGGTTAGCCTTGACTCATGCTCCATATACAGTGATCTTTGTAGTTAGCCTTTACTCATTCTCATCATTGTGCAATGAGACTTGAATCATGCTTATCTCGTGTTATATATTTTTTCCACATCTCCTATGATACCATGATTAAATATTTTATGCATCCTTATGTATATTCTTTCCTTTTATCCCATCATATTATGCCTTCTAACCCATGTGCTATGCATTATTCAAATGTATATTCCATTAATTGTATTTTTAGATCATCCCTTTATTCATGTATTCTTTAGGTTATCCTATGAATATGTAAGGGATCAAAGGAAGTTTTGAGCTTATTATGAATATTAAATAAAATATGTTTTTATTTTGGTTTCATGCTCTCTAATTATGTATCTAATCTTACAAATACACTAGAATTTATTATCATTGGATTATAATTTGATGTTTAATTATACTTAAAATCATGTAATAATATGTGTAAAAATCTACGGATATTATAGTTGGTATTATATAAATGTCTAGTAATTTTTAGATATTAGGAATAAAGTAATTTATTAAGAACCCTAGGGATAATTCTATCACCATGGATAACCTATATTGAAACTTAGGGTATTAAAAGTTAGGATATACTTTTCATTTATATGTTTATCCTTCTATGTTAAATGCTTTATTTTTTATATTCTTATTAGATAATTATTAAATCCCCCTAATTGTAATTTCTTTTTCTTAGTTAATGATTATAAATAGAATATCCCATGGTAATAATAAATGTGATAGGAAATGTGATTATTTCCCTAATGATATTCAAAATATTATAAGAATAGGTGATCAAAACATTATGATAGTACTTGATTAGATGGCTCAAGTTATGAATACTAACTTTAATTGGGTGGAATTCCCTCCTTATCTTAAGAAAGAGAAAGTTATCATCGAGTCCTTCATGTGGAAAAGGCCTCCCATGTTTAGTGGATATAACAATCCCCTCATAGTAGAATAATGGATTAACTATATTGAGAAGATATTCTCTATCCTCTAGTGCTCAGAAGAAGAGAAAGTTGTGATGGCGGTCTATCATTTTGATGTGGAAGCTAATCTGTGGTGGAAAGTGATCAAGAAAACAAAGTCCAAAGAGGAAATTGATTCCATGGATTGGGAGGAATTCAAGAAAATATTGTTCAATAAATATTTTCCTCAAAACCTCCATCTCAAGATGGAAAGTGAATTCCTGAGACAAAAGAAGAAGGAAGACGATTCTATCAGGGTGTATAAGGAAAAATTCAAAAGTCTTTAAAGATACACCTCTATATTTTTCATGAACTCTAAAAGCAAGGTGGATCTCTTATTTAGCAGTCTAAAGCTGAGTCTATGAAAAGTGTTGGCGATTCACGATTTAGACAGCTATGAAGAGATTTTCCATTATTCCCTCTAGGTTGAAATGGATATCGGAGACTCTCAGTGGTATCATGGGCCCTATGAAATAAATAGGAAAATGGAGTTTAATATTGGTGGATCAACATATATATTCCATGATGGAAAGAAGACCCAACATTCCATGTGTCCAAAGTGAGGGAAGATGCATCCTGAAAACTGCTTAAAGGGAACCAAGAGATGCTTTATATAAGGACCCAACATTATTACATACATAATCTTGAATTTATTCAAGAAAACACATCCTTTTACATTGAGGATATTTTCAAGTTTAGAGATTTAGATAATTGGGACATAATACATTCATAACATTACATATTGTTACCCAATGGATACTATAAAAAAAATTTCCATTTTTTTCAAAATTTAAAACGTTAAAACTTAAAACATGATTCCTTTAAAATTATTCAATATTTAACATGGATTAATTATTTGTATTACAGATCCATTAACCTTTGAAAATCATTTAAAACTTGGGATGAGCACAAAAACTCAGTAAGGTATATAAAAAGAAGTAAAGAACACATTAGTCCATGAATACTTGTAACATATGAAATAATTTTCAAATGACATACTTATCACCTGTATATATATACTTACTTTTTAAAACATGAGATTTCCACAATACCTAAGAAAATAATTAGAACCATAAAGGTATCTTGGGGTATTACTTAAATAATATTGTAACCCTATCGACTACCTTAAAATTTTTAACCCTCACGACTACCTTACTATTTGTGTAACCATCACAGTTAAACTTGGAGTAACCATACGACTGACCTCTAACTTACACATATCCAATGAATTGGAGGTAAATATTGGTCCCAAAATTCATCATAAAAAATTCCCAAGATCTATAACATAATCACACAACATGAATATTATCATTAAAACATTGCTTTTTAATTTTGAAAAATAGAATTTTAAAAGAGTATTTTAAAAGAAAATTCCCTTATAAATATCATATAATTGAAGTGAGACTTAATAGAGTGGATGAAATATGTATATACTATGTAATATACATAATTAAACATATTATAATCATAATTAATCACACAAAAAATTTAAATACAACATAAATAATGACAAATAAGGTTATCCCAAAGGATGGAATTTGGGTTAAGAATTCCCTTACCTTAGGCTTGTCTTACTTCAAACTTGTTTAAAATTATTTTATAATGGTTAAAAGTGTGTTATTAGTATTTTAAAGAAACATGTTCATGTTTATGACATCTTATATGATCATTTAATAACCTCAATTCACCCCTTAATTATTAGTATTTTGTTCCTTGCACTGTTTTGGGTGAGTTCTTTACATGATTTCCATGATTGGTTTATGATAGATGTTCTTGTCGATTGGAAGTGAAAATACATAATTGAAATGTAAATGTATTTAAATATTTATAGTACCATAATTTATAATATTTATCACTTTGAGGTTTTATATGAGGATGATCTATAAGTTGAAACATTAATGATGTTCGTTTAGATCATTTTAGTGGTTCTTTGATAATAACAACCTTATTTTGTCTTATAAATTAAAACCATGAGTAAAAAATAATTCCAGAATCATGGATGAGACATAATAAAAATATTATAACTTGGTTCAACCATATAAATTGTTTCCTGACCATACTTTAAATAATTAATGGAAATTGAAATCACATCGTCCATGATGTTGGTAATTCGACACATCACGAACAATGTTTTTTATTCCTTGAATAAGTGGGAGAGGGGAAGAATAATGTTGATGAATTTTCCATGAACATGAGAAAATCCAAAATATACATTATTTTTTGAGATTTCACACCTCTTGGGTAATAAGAGATTAAGAAATAATAAGAAAATAAAGTAAATCAAAATAAAAGAATAATTGAGAAATCCCTTACAAAAATTTGGCAGCCTAACGACTATGTAACATGGTTTTAGAAAATATTAAAAAGAGAGGGGAAAAGGGTAACCCATAAATAAATGAATCATAATAAATAATATATCAATAATAATAAGGAAATGAGAACATGGTATGGAAACTTGAAATCTATAACACATAAAAGAGAACTTGAATAGAAAAAGAAAGAAATTGAGAATTTTCTTACCTTATAGAGTAACTCCTAGAACTTGAAGGTTGGGACCTTGGGGGCTTGAGGAAACATTGGGAGGGATAATAGGGAGGTAAGGAGGCCAGATATTTGTTTATGAGGAATTTGGAATGAAGTTAATGAAGGAATGAGTTGATATTTATAGAAAAAGTGAGGGATTATTTTAATAATTCCCAAGGGACACCTCATTAGTGGTATTTGAAAAACCATGGGCTTTCCCATGGTATTTTACCATGGTATAAGCCACTTGGTAAAAATCATAACTTATTTTACTATACAAAATTCTAAAAGATTTATTACATCATTAATGATGTCATTAACACATCGAAACTCAAAACTATATTTTTTACTATTCACCGAAAAATCAACTATTTTAGAAAAATCCCCAAAATTCACCCTAACCATTTATCGACGTGTAGAATTAAAAAATGAGATACATTTTTTAAAAATAATTTTATAAATAATTTTATTTTTATTTTTAAATAAAATCATACTTAATTTAAAAATTAACAATTTAAAAACTATAACTGCTTTAATATCACATTTAAAAATTAATCAAGATATCATTATCTAAAAGCCTTAAGAAAATAAAATAACAATACAATTTAGTGTTCATTAGAGTCATATTACTATTCATAAGGGTATGTTACTATTCATAAAAAAGGCAATTTTTTTCTAATATACTCTAAATAACATACTGAACAAAATTGTAGATGACCATTTTTTGAAATTTAAAACATAGAAGTAGTAAAATTATGTTTAAAGGATACTAATAAATATCTAAATTAAAAAAAATTTCAAGAATTTATATTTATTTTTAGAAAACATTGGGGTGTTACACTTTAAATTTAGAAGAGAGGGGAATATGGCTAATAATTTCCAAAGGAATATGAATAATCCCACAAATGTGGAAGAATAAAAGAAGGTTTAGATCAACACTCAGCTTGTAGTGCAATGTTTCAACTGCAAGGAACATGGTCATTATGTGAACAATTACTCTAAGCTAAGAGTGGTTGGAGGAAATGAACAACAACCTCCAAGGAAGTAAAGAAGGGCATATTTTATCACTACTACTGATGTGGATCCCAACAATGATGTGGTGATAGGTACACTGGTTATCCATTCAATAATAGAAAACATACTATTTTATTTAGGTTCTAATCATTAATTCATATCTTATAAGTTTAGTAGAACTTTTCAAACACCACATCAAATTATGGAGGTTGAGTTATTTTTTAGAACAAAAAATGGGTAAATTATTACATCCAAAGAATATATATCCTCCCTAGTTAATTTTTATGGACTGAACCTCGCAGAAAATATTGTCTTACTTACTTTGGTAGAGTTTAATGCTATTTTGGGCATGTATTTCCTATATTTGGAAAAATACAACATCAACTGTTAGGAAAAGGATATCACTCTTCACAACTCAAAGAATCCTACAATTATTTACAATTGTAAGGAATAAGATGAAATTTTTTCAGAATCATCCTCTCAACTGTTGATATTGTTTCCTTATGAGCAAGAATATCTAACTAAAATGATTGAGATAAAGGAGTGAATCTTACATGAAGACATGAAAATTGTGAGGGACTACACTAATGTGTTCCCAGAAGAGTTTCCTAGTCTTTCTCTTGACCGAGAAGTTGATTTCTCAATTGAAAATATTCTTGGATCTCTGCCTATATCAAATACACCTTATATAATGGTCACCATTGATCTGGAAGAACTAAAGAAGTTGTTATAGGATAATCTGGACAAGGGTTTTATATGCTCGAGTGCTTCACCATAGGGTATACCAGTCCACTTCATAAAGAAGAAGGATGGATCAGTGCACCTTTACATTGATTATTGTGAGCTCAAAAAAATTATGATAAAGAAAAAGTATCCCATTCCATGAATAGATTACTTGTTTAATTAGCTACATAGGGCCATTAATTTCTCTAAGGTGGACCTTTGGTTGCGATATCACCAAATAAAGGCATGGAAAGAAGATATTCCCAAGACTGCCTTTCAAATGAGGTATAGACACTATGATTTCATAGGGATTCTCATTAGACTCACTAATTATCTATAATTTTTTATGGACATAATGAATAGAGTCTTTAGAGATTACCTCAACCAATTTATGGTAGTCTTTATTGAATATATTCTGATATACACCAAGAGAAATGGGGAACATGAGAAGTATTTGAATACTGGGCTAAAAATTTGAGAAGGGAGAAAATTTATGAGAAGTACATAAAATTTGAGTTCTGGATAGAGGAAGTATCATTCTTGGGGAATGTAATCACTAGAAAATAAATATCTGTGGACCCTTTCATGACAAAGGAAATCAAAGAGTGACTTAGGAAAACATATGTAATAGAGATCTATAGTTTCCTTTGTCTATATGGGTATTAATAGTTATTTTTAAAGAAATTATTGAGATTTTCAAACCCACTAACCAAGATGGCTTGGAAGGGAGAAATTTTTTTCTAGGCTAGTGAATATGAAGAAAGCTTTAAGGAATTGAAAAAGAGACTTATCACTGCACCAGTGCTCACACTACCAATAAGTAGGGGACTCTTTGTGGTGTACAATGATGCTTTAAATAAGGTATTAGGATATGTACTGATTAAAAATTATAAAGTGATATCCTATACCACAAGGAAGTTGAAAATTCAAGGGAAAAACTATCCCACGCATGATCTAGAGTTGGAAATTGTGATCTTTGTATTTAAAATATAGCGGCATTATCTCTATGGAGAGAAGTGTGAAGTATATAATGATTATAAGAGTCTTAAATATATATATTTACATATAAAGAGATTAATATTCACTAATGAAGATGGTTAGATTTCATAAAAGATTAAGATTGCTCAATCCACTACCTTTCTGGTAAGGAAAATAAAGTGGCAGATGTTATAAGTAGAAAGGATGTTGTATATTTATCAATGATGAGAATTGAGAAGGATACAATCCTATTAGACCTTTAAAGTATGTACATGAGAATAATTAAGGAAAGAACATCATTATTCATTTCTCAAATGATGTATTGAGATATCTGTGAGAACTATTGGTGGAATAATATGAAAAAAGATTTCATTGATTATACATCAAAGTGCCTTGTATGTAATCAAGTGAATTATGAAAGGAAAAAAGTATAAAGGGATAATGAAACCATTACACATACCAACATAGAAGTGGGAAAAAATAACCATGGAATTTATCACTAGAATTATGAATACATCTAGAGGAAACAATGCTATATGGGTTTTTATGGACCGTATTACAAAGAAATATCACTTTATCTAAATTATAGAGTACTTATAACTAGATCAAATTGCATGGATATACATCAAATAAGTGGTAAGGATTCATGGATTACCACTTTAAATTGTATTTGATTGAGATTTTAGATTCACCTATAAGTTTTTTAAAATCATCCAACATGATCTAAACACTAATCTAAACTTCAGCACGACCTATCATCCTCAAAATTATTTCCAATATGAGAAAACTATTTAGACACCAGAATACATGTTGAGAGCGTGTTCTATGGACATCAAAGAAAGATGGGGCTATCAAATGCCACTTTTAAAATTCTCCTACAATAATATTTTTTTCCCGAGCATCCAAATGTTACATATGCAGCCATTTATGGGAAGAGATGTAAAACACCATCATCCTAGGATGAAGTCAGTGAACGTAAGCTTCTAGGACCTGAAATGGCCAAGAAAATGGTGGAGAAGGTGAAAACTATTCAATAAAAAATAAAGGTAGCCCAGATTCGACAAAAGAGTTATGCAGACAATCATTAAAGGGACCTTGAGTTTAAGGTTAGTGGCATGGTATTCCTCCTCATTTCTCCATGGAAGAGGATCGTGATATTTGGGAAGAATGGAAAGTTGAGTATTATGTACATCGCCTCCTTTGAGATTATTGATCATGTTGGATATGTGACCTATTGATAAGAAATTCCACTCACTATGTCTCATGTACACGACGTATTCCACATATCCCTCTCGAGTAAGTACATATTATATCCTTCACATGTACTAAATTCATAGGTGGTGCAGTTGGAAAATGATCTCTCATATGAGGAACAACCAAGGAATATATTGGATCATAGAGATAAAGTTCTATGTAACAAGAGTACTCACCAGATCAAAGTATTATGGTGGAACCATAAATATGAAGAGGAAACACGAGAACCTGAGGAAGCAATAAAGAAGAAGTACCGACAACTTTTTTCAAATTAGAATGTAAAATTAAATTTTGAGGTAAAAATTTCATAAGGGGGGAAGAATGTAATGACCCAAAATTTTATCAATTGAAATTCTCTTTTTATAATTATTTTTATAGTATAAATCATATAAAATCACATAAATGACACAAAAGAACTTTATAAATTAATAATGAATGAAATAAGAGGTATTTATATAATTTAAGTAACCTATACCAATGAAATAATAACTTGACATTTGGAATAGTAATATGACCCTTATGAATAGTAAATTGACCAATAGAATAGTAACATCTCCCATAAAAGTATAAATAAAATTTAGGAATCTTATAAATGAAAATATTATATAATTATATCATAGTATAAGTAAATAAATGTTTTATAAATTATTAATTAAGTGTTGATATTTTTATAAAACATAAGCATTTATTTTTAATTTTATAATTAACAAAATGTTATAAAAGAAAACATATTTCCATAAAATTTATTCATAAATTAATATTTTTTTATGTTATTATTATAAGATATTTTTATTAGACCTTAATTAATATTTCAAAGGGTTATAAAATCAGTTATAATTTTAAAATTGGTATTTTCCAAGTAAATGATGATTTTAATTAAAAATTAAATTTATCATATTTAGAAAATTATTTTCATAAAATGGAGTTCATTTTTGAATTATATATGTCAAAAAAATGGTTATTTTTAATATTTGGTATTTTTCTAAAATACTTGAATTTTTAGTTAATAGTAAAATATGATAATTTACGATAAAAGATAAATACATGAATTATCTAGTCATAGATGATGTATGAATAATGTAAACCCAAAATTTAGAACTATCCTTCATTATTTTATTATTTTTGGTGATAATTTTCAAACTATTCATAATCTTGAGGCAAAATAAAAAACTAATGAATAAAATAAGGAGGAAACACCCCCGACTCCCCTATAAATACAACCCTCACCACATCTTCAACTCACACCTCTCAAGCCTTGAGTAATGTCCAAATTATTCTCAAATATCATCCAAATCCCTCAACCCACGTCCTACATCCTTTAGTATCAAAAAAATACCAAAACCAATCCCCCTAAGGAGGTTCTCAAGCAGATGGATTCAAGAGGTAAAATACTCTTTCTTTTCTTTTAAATTCTTTTCAAGTTATTTTCTTTTCTATTCTATCATCACCTACACTAATCCAAATAGTATGATAACTATATTAACTTAAATATAAAGAATTTTTTTATGATAATGGAATAATCCATCATAATTTATTTCCTTTCCCCTTTTGTACAAAAAATGAAAATATCGTCCGTGATGTGTTAATTTATCACATTCAAGGATGAAAAAGTTTTCAATTTCCATTCACACATTAAAAAATAACAACAACAACATTTTTTTGGTTCAACCAGATTATAATATATTTATTAAATCCTATTTAATATTATATAACCATTATATAAAGATGATGTTAATTAATAAAACAAAACTAGTTTGTGATGATCGAAAATCCGCTAAAATAATGTAAACGATTATCACTAATGTTTTATCTAATGATTCATATTCAATAAAAATAAAAAAAAATGACTTATATAAACATTTAATTTTATGTAATTTCATTAATAACATATAACTTAAATTATGGATATCTATTCTCATTTTAAATGAACTTTTATACTCATATGCTAGTAAACCGATCATGAAAACCAAGGAAACGAACTCTCCTAAACGATAAAATTTTATCTTATAAATCATAAAAAAGACCAAAAATAATCTTAATAAAATTATAATAAATAAAATAAATTTATAATAGGTTCAGTTATTGTTAATTAATTAATATAATTTGATTATTCAGGACATTAAGTACAAGTTCTGACCCGTTTCATACATAAGGTAAGGGATTCTCTCCAAACCTTTATTTTTTCTCTTCAGGTTACTATTTTTCTCTCTTTACCCAAATGTAATGATTATTTATTATTGTTAAATTATTATAAATTCTATTCATATGTTCCAAAATCATGTATCCAAATCATATCATCCCTCTTTTATTGGTAAATACATGTTTTAAAAATGTTCCCTTCTCAAATCTTCATGATAATCAAGCCTGGTTTAAGGGAACTTCTCGATTTATTACACATTTTCAAGTGAATTATATAATTTTTTTAAGACACCATTATTTTTATAAAATCACTCATTTTATCATTAAAAAATCTCTTGGTTCATATCTTGTTTTATGAAAACAAATATACATTTTCCTCTTTAAACGCTCTTTAATATTTTCCTTAAACAACACTAAAAAGTTTCATTTCTAAAGTTTCTTAAACACTCTTTTTTATTTGAATCCACTTAAATTTAACATCATAGTCCCTTATGTATGTACATTTATGTTTTAAATCCCTTATTTCATGGATACCATCCTAATAAACTCTTTGTTTATGACTTATTATATGATTATGATACCCATTTCTTTTCATGTGAAACCCTTATGTTTATATTTGATTCTTTATGTGGAACACATATTCATAAATATGTTATGATGGGTGTGACTAGATAGTGCTCTAATTAATTGGGTAACATTTATTCTCATGATACATCATGTGTAATGTTCTTGGTGGTTAACCTTGATTCATGCTCCATGTGCAACAATCTTGGTGGTTAGCCTTGACTCGTGCTCTATATGGAACAGTCTTGGTGGCTAGCCTTGACTTGTGATCCTCCATGTGAAAGGTGCCTTGAAACATGCTTATGTCAAGTTGTATATTTTTTACACATATCCTATGATACCAGGATTAAATATGTTATATTTTCTTATGTATTTTTTTTCTTTCTATGCCATCATGTTATAACTTCAAACCCATATGATATGATTTATTTATATGTGTATTCCATTACCGGGATTTTTAGCTCATCCCTTTGTTCATGTATTCCCTAGGTTATCCTATGAATATGTAAGGGCTTGAAGGAAGTGAGGAGCTCATTATGACTGTTAAATAAAATATATTTTTATTTTGGTTTCATTCTCTATAATTATGTATTTAATCTTCCAAAGACACTAGAAATTATAAGCATTAGTGTGTAATTTCATGATTAATTATGCTTAAAATCAAGTAATAATATGTGTAAAAATATAGGGATGTTATAGTTGGTATCATAGACAGGTCTAGTCATTTTTGTAGATTAGGAATAGATCATATTAGTAAGAACACAAGGGATAATTCTACCACCAAGGATAACCTAGATTGAAACTTAGTGTTTCAAAAGTTTGGATATACTTTTCATTTATAAGTTTATCCTTCTATGTTCAATGTTTTATTTTCATATCATTATTAGATATGTATTAAAGCCCCATAATTGTACTTTATTTTTCTTTTTTAATGTCTATAAATAGAATAACCCATGCCAATAATCAATGTGATAAGAAATGTGATTATTACCCTAATGATATGACAAATATGATGGGAACAAGTGCTCAAAACTTTATAAAAGTACTTGATCTACTGACTCATGTTATGAATAATAACTTGTATCATGTGGAATGCCCTTTTTCTCCTAAGAAAAAGAAAGTTTGCATCAAATCCTTCATGGAGAAAAGGACTCACATGTTTAGTGTAACTTCTAATACCCTCCACGCAGAATATTGGATTAACTACATTGAGAAGATATTCTATGTCCTTGAGCGCTCAAAAGAAGAGAAAGTTGTACTGTAAGTCTATCATCTTGATGGGGAAGCTTATCAGTGGTGTAAAGTGATCAAGAACACAAAGTTCAAAGAGAAAATTTATTCTATAGATTAAGAGGAATTTAATAAAATAATTTTTATTAAATATTTCCCCTGAACCATCCATCTTAAGATCGAAATCTATTTCCTAAGACTGAAGTATAAGGAAGATAAGTCTATCTAGGCATATGAGTAAAACTTCACAAGGCTTGCAAGATATGCCTCTTTCTTTGCGATGAAGACTAAAATAAAGGTGGATCACTTCTTTAGCGGACTAAAGATGAGTCTAAGAAAATCATTGGTGATTTGAGAATTTGAAAATTATGAGTAGATTGTCTTTTGTACCCTTAAGGTTGAAATGGATATTGTAGACTCTCAATGGTCTTAGGGGATTGGTGAAAAAAATAGGAAAACAGAGTTTAATATAGGTGGATCAATAGATATATTCCACAATAGAAATAAGACCCAATATACCATGTGTCAAAACTGTGGAAAAAGTATCTTGGAAACTACTTAAAGTGAACCTAGAGATGTTTTAAATGTAGAAGATAAGGGAATATGGATAATAACAACCAAAGGGATATGAATAACTTAACAAATGTGGAGGAATAAAGGAAGGATCAGATCAACACTCAGCCTATAGTGCAACGCTTCAACTATAAGTAACATGGTCATTATGTGAACCATTTCTCTAAGTCAAGGGTTGTTGGAGGTAATAAAGAAAAACCTCCAAGGAAACAAGGAAGGGCATATTCTATAACTACTACTTAGTTGGATCCCAATAATGATGTGGTGATAGGTCCACTGGTTATTCATTCAAGAATAGAAAACATACTATTTGATTCAGGTTCTATGCATTCTTTCATATCTTGAAAGTTTAGTAGAACTATTCAAACATCACATCAAATTATGGAGGTTGAGTTATCTATGAGAACATAAAATGGGGAAAATATTGCATAAAAAATATATAACTTCTTCCCAGTTAATGTTTGTGGACTGAACCTCCCATAAAACCTTGTCTTATTTCCTTTGGTAGTTTTTGATGCAATTTTGGGCATGTATTGGCTATATTTATACAAATAAAACACCAACTATCACGAAATGGAGATCAATATTCACATCATGAATCATCCTACAATTCTTTAAAAGTGTAAGGATAAATATGAAACTCCATAATCATTATCTTAGATGTGGATATTAATTCATTATGAGTAAGCATATCCATCTCAAATGATTAATACAAAGGATAAAATTATGCTTGAAGACATGCCCATTGTGAGGTACTACATTGATGTGCTCCCCAAAGAGTTGCCTAATCGTTTTCCTGACTAAGAAGTTGAGTTCTCAATTGAACTTATTCCTATATCTCAACCTATATTAAAGAAACCTTATATAATGGACACTTTTGAGATGGAAGTACTAAATAAGTAATTATAGGATAATATGAACATGGGTTTATATTCCTAAGTGCTGCACTATGGGGTGAGATAGTCCTCTTTTTCTAGAAGAAGGGCTGATTAATGAACCTCTACATTGATTATCGTGAGCTAAAAATAATTATGATAGAGAACAAGTATACCCTTCTATGGATTGATGAATTGTTTGACTAGCTACATGGGGCCAATTATTACTCAAAGGTGGACCATTGGTCGGTATATCGCCAATTAAAGGTGAGTAAGGAAGATATTCCCAATTCCAAATTTTGAATGAGGTATGTACACTATGAGTTCATAGTGATGCCCTTAAGACTCACAAATACTAAATAAATTTTCATGGAATTAATGAATAAAGTTTATAGAGATTACCTTGATCAATTTGTGGTAGTCTTTATTGAGGATATTTTGATATACACCAAGAGCAAAGAGGAACACAAAGATAATTTGAATACTGTGCTAAAAAATTTAAAATGGGGGAAACTATATGAAACGTATAGAAAATATGAGTTCTAGATGGAGTAAGTATCATTCATGGGGAATGTAATCATGAGAAAAGAGATATCTATAGACCCTTCCAAGATAAAGGCAATCAAAGTGTGTCCTTGGAAAACATCTCTAATGGAGATCCATAGTTTCCTTGGTCTAGATGGTTATTATCTGTGATTTGGGAATAACTTCTCATAATTGTTGAACCCATTAACCAAGATAGATTTAAAGGGATAAAAGAGTGTCTAGACAAGTGAATGTAAAGACTACTTTAATGAGTTAAAAAAGAGGCTTATTGCTGGACTGGTTCTCACACTACCAATAAGTGGGGAACTATTTGTGGTGTATAATGGTGCTTAAAAGAAGGTATTAGGATGTGTATTGATTAAAAATGATAAAGTGTTAGATTATACCTCAAATCAGTTGAAAATTCAAGGGAAAACCTACCCCACACACGATCTGGAGTTGGTAGCTGTGATCTTTGCATTGAAAATCTGGAGGCATTATATCTATGTGGAGAAGTGTAATATATATATTTATCATAATAATCTTAAATATATATTTACATATATATTACTTAATATACACCATTGAAGATGGTTATATCTCATCAAGGATTATGACTGCTCAATCCACTACTATCCTGGTAAGGAAAATAAAGTGGCATATGTTCTAAGTATACATGATCCTATATCTTTATCAATTATTATAATTGAGAAGGATCCAATATTCTTAGACATTAAAAAGATTTTCATGGGAATAATTAAGGGAGGAATATAATCAATACTTTCTCAAATGATTTCTCAAACATACCTTATAGAGAAAGTAAAGGATGCTCAAAGAAATGATGTGTAAATTCAGAAAAAGGTGGAAGCTATCAGAAATGGGAAATCCTAATAATAATAAATGGATGAGAAAAGAGTCAGGAGATTTGGGTCATGACTATATGTACTATTCAATCCAAAGATAAATAATGAGCCTCTGAATGATGCACATAGATCAATATCATTTATTCACTAAGGGAGCACAAAGATGTATCGAGATCTCTATGAGAACTATTGGTGGGATAATATGAAAAAGGAGATCATCGATTATACATCAAAGTTCCTGGTATGTCAGAAAGTGAAGGATAAAATGAAAAATTCTAAAGGTACGATGAAACCATTACCCATACCAATATTGAAGTGGGAAAACATCCCCATAGACTTTTTCACTAGACTTTCGAAGACATCCAGAGGAAATAATGCTATATGGGTTGTTATGAATCATTTTACAAATACAAATCACTTTATCTAAATTTGGGAGGACTTCTCCTTTAATCAACTTGTATAGATATATATAAAATAAGTGGTAAGTATTCATGAAGTACCACTATCGATTGTATCCGATCAAGATCTGAGATCCACCTCCATGTTTTGGAAAAGTATACAACATGCTCTAAAAAATTAGCTGAACTTCAGTATGACTTATCATCCTCAAACTAAAGTCCAATATGAGTGAACTATTCAAAAATTGGAAGACATGTTAAGAGCATGTTATCTGGAATTAAAATGAGGATGGGACTAACATCTTCCACAGGTCAAAATTTTCCTATAAAAATAGTTTCCACTTGAGCATAAAAATGGCTCCATATGAATCCCTTTATGGGAAAATATGTTGAACACCGAAATTCTAGGATGAATTCAATGCACCTAAGCTGCTAGGACCTAAAATATTCAAAGAAATATTGAAGAAGGTGAAAACCATCCAGCAACACATCAAGGCATCCCAGAGTCGAAAAAAGAGTTATGTAGGTAATCATAAAAGAGACCTTATGTCTAAGATTGGTGACATGATATTCCTCCGCACATCTCCATGGAAGAGGATCATTAGATTTGGGAAGAAAGGAAAGTAGATTCCCAGGTATATCAGACCCTTTAATATTATTGATCGTGTCCGAGCCATGGCATATCGACTAGCACTTCCACATACCATGTATTAAGTACACGATGTATTCCAAATATCCCCCTTGTGTAAGTACATACCAGATCCTTCATACATACTGAATTCAGAGTTGATACAGTTGGAAAATTATCACTCATATGCAGAGAATCCAATAAAGATATTTGATCATAGAGATAAGGTTCTACATAACAAAACTACTTAACTACTCATAATACTATTGTAGAACCATTTGTATGAAGAGGAACCATGGGAACCTGAGGAATCAATGAAGGAGAAGTACCAATACCTCTTTTCAACATAGAATGTAAAAAAAAAATTTGAAGGAAAAATTATATATGGGGGAAGAATGTAATGACCCAAAATTTTAACAATAGAAATTACCTTCTTATAATTATTTCATATAGTATAAATCACATAAAATGATATAAATAACACCAAACAAAATTTATAAATGAATAATGAATGAAATAATATGTATTTCTAGAAGTTAAGAAACCTATACCAATGAAATAGTAACTTGACCTTTGGAATATTAATATGATGATTATGAACAGTAAATCGGCCAATAGAATAGTAAAATCACTCATGAAATTATAAATAAAATTTAGGTATCTTATAAATGAAAATATGATATAATTATATCATAGTATAATTAAATAAATGTTTTAGAAATTATTAATTAAGTGTTGATATTTTTATAAATCATAAGTGTTTATTTTCAATTTTATAATTAATATAATATTTTCAAAGAATATTTATTTCCATAAAATGTATTCATAAATAAATATTTTGTTATATTATGATTATAATATAATTTTTTTAGTCCTTAATTAATTTTTCAAAGTGTTACAAAATTAGTTATAATTTTAAAATTGGTAATTTACAAGTAAATGATAATTTTATTTAAAAATTAAATTTATCATATTTATAAAATTATTTTCATAAAATGGATTTCATTTTTAATTCTAAATATAAAAAAATGGTTATGGGGATTTTTTTGGATTTTTCTAAAATACTTTAATTTTTGGTGAATAGTAAAATATAATAATTTACAATAAAAGCTAAATACTTGAATTATAGAGTCATAGATGATGTAAGGATGAAGAAACCCCAAAGTATCCAAAATCCTTCATTATAATACTATTTTTGGTTATAATTCTCAAACTATTCATAGTATTTATCCAAAATAATAAACTAATGAATAAAATAATTAGAAAAAACCCCAATCCCCCTATAAATACCACCTCTCACCACCTCTTCTCCTCACACCTCTCAGGATTTGAGTCTTGTCCAAATTATGATCAAATATCTTCCAAAACCCCTCCCACATGTCCAGTATCCTTTGGCCTAAAAAAAGTACCAAAAAAATCCACCTTATGAGGTTCTCATGAAGAAGGATCCAAGAGGTAAAATCCTCTTTCTTTTCTTTTAAATTATTTTCAAGTTCTTTTATTTTCTTATTCTATCCTCACATACCCTCATCCAAATGGTATGATAAATAAAATACCTTAAATATATTTTAATTTTATTATTATAATGTAATAACCCATCATCATTTATTTCCCCTCTACTTTTTTACTAAAAATTAATACATCATCCGTGATGTGTTAATTTATCACATTCAAGGATAATTTTTTTTTCAATTTCCAATTCATCCTTCAAGAATTCTCATAAAACCATTTTTATGCTTAAAAAAAATCACAATATATTAATTATATTCTATTTAATTTTATGAAACTAGGATATACACATGATTTTAATTAATAAAACAAAACTTGTTTGTCTTGAATGAAAAACCACTAAAATAATCTAAACAATTATCACAAACATTTTATCTCATGACTCATCCTCACCCCAAATAAAAAAATGAATTATATAACCATTTAATATAATGTATTTTTATTAATAATATATAACTTAAATTCTAGATATCTATTCCCATTTTAAATGAACATCCATACTCCTATACAAGTAAACCGATCATGAAAACCAAAGAAACAAACACTCCCAAATGATAAAATTGTATCTTATAAATCATCAAAAAGACCATAAATAAACTTAATAAAATTATAGTAAATATAATAAATTTATAAGATCTTATGGAATTATTAATTAATGTATATAATTTGATTATTTAGGACATTAAGTACAAGTGCAGAACCATTTCAGACATATTATATGGGATTCTCTGTGAACCTTCATTTTCCCTTCAGAATAGTCTTTATATCTCTTTAACCCAATATAATTTTTTTTTGTTGTGTATTTATTATAAATTCTGTGTATATGTTTAAAAATCATTTATCTAGATCATATCATCCTTCTTTGATGGGGAAATACATGTTTTAAAAATGTTCCCTTCTCAAATCTTCCCAATAAGCAAGCCTGACTTAAGGGAACTTATCAATTTATTATCCATTTTCAAGTGCACACTATAATTATTTTAATCCAATTTTTTTTATAAAATAACTCATTTTATCATGGAAAAATATTTTGTTTCATCTCTAGTATTATGAAAAAAAATATTCCATTTCCTATTTAAATGCTCTTTAATATTTTCCATAAATAGCATTAAAAATTTTCATTTCTAAATTTTATTAAACACTATTTTTACATGTCTCCACTTAAATTGAACATCTAGTCCCTTATGTATGTCCATTTATGTTTTAAATCCATTATTTAATGGATACCATCATGATGCACTCTTTGTTTATTCCTTGTTATATGATTATGATACCCATTTCATTTCATGGGTTACCCTTATATTTATATTTGATTCTTCATGTGGCACAAATATTCCAAAACATGTTATTATGGGTGCACCTAGATAAAAATGAAATGAATTAGGTAACATTTAGACACATGATACGTTATGTGCTTTGGTATTGGTGGTTAACCATGACTCATGCTCCATGTGCAATGATCTTGGTGGTTTTCCTTGACTCATGCTCCATGTACAATAGTCTTGGTCGTTAGCCTTGGCTCATGCTAATCCATGTGAAATGAGCCTTGAATCATGATAATTACATGTTGTAAATTTTTTCCACATCTCCTATTGTTCCATGATTAAATATTTTATTCTTCCTTATGTATATTCTAGCCTTTTATGCCATCATGTTATGCCGTATAACCCATGTGCTATGATTTATTCATACGATTATTCCCTTACTAATACTTTTAGCTCATCCCTTTGTTCATGTATTCCCAAGGTTATCCTATGAAGATGTAAGGGATCAATGTAATCTAGGATATCGTTATTAATATTAAATGAAATATTTTTTTATTTCGGTTTCATTCTCTATAACTATGAATTTAACTTCCAAATACACTAGACTTTGAGATCATTGGCTTGTAATTTTATGTTTAATTATACTTAAAATCATATAATAATATGTGTAAAAGGATAGGGATATTATATTTGATTTATATAAAATTATTTTAAATTAAAATGGGTTATTTTAAGGATGATCTTTATGATGATTCCTGAGAAATTAAGGAATGAAATGTTTTGTGGATTTTTAATGAAATGAATTATTCTAAAAGGCATGATTTTTGATGAAAACTATTTGATGATGGTTTTTTAAATGAAGTGGAATGTTTGAAAATTGATTTGGGGATGATTGAATAATGCTTGATTAAAGTTATTTGAAATGAATAATTTGACCCTTTATTGATTTTTTGAAGCACATGGGAGCCTGGGTAGTTAGTTGGGTAATCTAGAAAAAGCATGATAGGCATGTATTAACTCTACTTAGAAATGGATTGAAAATGAAAACACAAACTTAACTTTGATGGGGGAAGACAATTCATTCATTGGGGTGCAATCCCATTCCCCCTAGGCATGATACATATGGATGGGATGTGAGCACACTAAGAGTCATATTTCACTAACAGTGCGAGGATCCTTGAACCTTGATCTAACTAACCTTGCAGATTATAACCAAAGTGATATGATTGAAAATGAATTATACATACCAGTGTTTATGAAATAATATATGTATGACTGTTCTGATCGAGATTCTTATACATTCCTGTCTTGATGGGAATAATTATTCATACCCATTTTATACATTCAATTAAAATGATTTGAAAAACATGTTTTATTATAAATTGTGAAAAATATAAGTTTCAAATGTTTTATTTAAAATTAATCATATCTGGTTTTTTGGTTATGGAATGATTATGGAATTATTGGTGGGATTTTATTGTGCTAGTGTTTCTCATTCCCTATATATATCTTGGGGCATGTGTAGATTTTCTTTTTCTAAGTCCAGGAAAAAGAATATCACTGCTTAAAGGTGTTGGATGTTCTTGATAGTGGAACCTTGGGAGTTGGCAGTGATAGGAGGAATATGTGATTAACTTTTTTTGAGGGTGTTTGGGTTTATGTGATGTCTTGGGATATTTTTCTATTTTATATTATTCACTTACTTTTTGTGGTACTTTTCTCTTGTCAATTTTATTGGAATATAGAATCTTTATGGTTTATTATCCATTTACTTTGTTTTTATTGGTTATTTTTGTAGAAAAGTTGTTCCCCTTGATGGTTTTTGATTCCCATGTACTAGTTTCCAGCTTGGGGTAATAGGAACACCCTTCAGTCTATATGAGGACTGACTCTAGATCAGGTTCTGGATTACAGGTTATCCTGGATGGTTTAAGAAAAATTGTTATCAAAGGAGGTTGAGCCTTTTCTTAGATGTGAGAATAAAATTTAGGATGTCTTAGTATACAAGAGATAGGATTTTCATGACTTGAGAGGAATTTTATGAGTGATTTCCTAACCATATCTCATCATAGTGAACCTTATGTTACCATGAGTGGTTATAAAAAGTGAATTTTTGGATTTAATTTATCGTATTATATACTTTTTACCAACTTTGATATGTGATTTTTGATCCCAAGTTGAGTTCTAATTTATAGAGTTGATGTTTCCATTTCCTTTGGATGATGTTTCCTGGTTGTTTATTGATGTTGTGTAGTGTAATGACCCCAAAAAGACTTCATATTAGGCTATGGGTGGGAGATACTGATACACTAGAAAGTGAACCCTCTTGTTGACTAGAACCTCGTAGAGGTAGTAGTGTGAATAGTATGAGCTATAGACCAAGGATCCAAAACTACTCTAATTTAGAATAAAGAGGTGGAACCTTGAATATATGATATTATAGATCAATCCATGGGGTTTCTTCATTAAAAACCACTATCCTTTCAAGGAACAAATGTTCATTAGGAGGAAAAAGAATGATTTTGGGAAATATTGACTGAATATTAAAGTTATTGGAGTGATACATTCCATTAAGGTGAAGTGTTATATCTTTAAGATCGAGGGGCCTAATAGGAGATGGAGGGAACATATAGTTTCAGTGAATAATAATGTGGTATTTTAGTGGAAAGACATAAATAAACTTTTTATGGATCAATTATATATAGAGTTTATGGGTTTACTAAGTCAATATAGTTTCTCAACATTCACCAAGGTGATTGGAGAGAGACTTAGTAAACCAATTGTTTTGCAGAACATTATTAGTTTTCACTTGAGGAACCATTAAATTAGAATCCAAAGGCATGAATGTTTCAAATGGATCTTTGATCATACATATAGTCTTAGGTATTTTTGTTAAAGATTACCTTATATGCTGATGTTTTAGATAGGGATCTGATAGCACAAGTTGACCTGGTTGGTAAGTCAGGGTTGAATGGAGTTCTTCTTAATCCAAATGGAAGCATTAGTGGTTCCTTTAAGGGGAAGAAAAAATGAAATGAGTCTCATAGTGAAAAAATGGTAGTTTTCATTGAAATAAAACTTTCTTTAGATCATTTTTAGTGTATATTAATATCCCACTAACTTCTTTCTAATGTGGAAAGGTTGGGCACTCGAGGAATGATTGCATAGAGGAACTGATGATTTGTATCTCACATGGATGTTTAGGTCATATTCAAAGGGTTTTCCATGTTTTAAACTACCCTGTGTAGTTTCACAAGATCATAATTATCAAGAGGAAATTTAGCACAATCATATGCTTCAAGAAGAATGGGGTTCTAACCATAAGCTTCAGGAATGAAGCTAATTCACGCTGTGAAAAAATCTCCAGTTGGGACTGATGTTGTTCATGTGATATTGAGAAGTACCATTTCTATTAAATAATCTTTAGTAACTTATTTATTTGATACTGGTGACTCTTATTATTTCATATTAACTCGTACTGTGGACTTATTGGATCTTCCAATGGAGCTCATGCCTTATGAGATGGTGATTGTAACACCTCTAGGGATGAAGAGGGAGCAGTGCCTGTAATGCCCCTATTGTGTTTTATCTTTATCTTAGATCAAGATATTTTGAGATTTTTTGGTTCTTGATATGAATCCCCTAAAGGCTATTCTTATAATGGGATGGTTGGTTGTGCACAAAGCCTAAATTGGATGTTATCATTGATGAGTGTCCTTTACTACCCCCGATGGGGAATTTTGTGTTTTACAAGGGGATTAGAGCCCAAGGTATAGACAAGATATACCTCCTATTATAGTTATGGGTTAGATTATATACTTATCTCATATTGAAATGGATTAAGAATCCTCTTATAGTGAACTTACACTTTTAGTTGTTGAGTTTCCAGAAGTGTTCTCATCATACTTTTTTGGTCTGCCACCAGAGTAGGAGGTGAAGTTCTCTATCAACTTGGTACCAGAAAATTAGCTTGTATATATCATCTCTTATCATATGGAACCAAATAAACTAAGCGAAATGAAGTATTAGTTGGATTAATTGATTTAAAAAAGATTAATTCATCCTAGTGTGTCACCTTGGGCATCACCAATGCTTTTTTCCATGAAGGTTGATGGGACCCTTCACCTGGATGTTGATTACCAGAATATCAATTGGGATAAGGGTGAGAACAAGTATCCATTTCCCCAAATTGATGCTTTATTTAATCACTTGAAATGGGAAAATTGGTTCTCTATTACTGATCTTTGGTTTGGTTATCATGAGCTTAGGATTAAGGATATTGATATTCTAAAGACTGTTTTTAGGAGCAGGTATGACCACTATGAGTATCTTTTCATTCTATTTTTCCAGACCAACACTCATATGTTTATGGTAGTAATGGAGAAGGTTTTCCACCAATATATTGACTCTTTTTTGGTATTCCTGAATGATATCTTAATTTATTCCAAAACCAAGTAGGATCATTCACTTCATTTGAGTGATGTTTTGGATATCTTTTTGGAATCACTAACTTTATTCCAAGCTGTCAAAGTGCCAATTATGGATTCTAGAGGTGAAGTTCTTGTGGAAAAATGTCTTAGAAAATGTTATATTAGTTGATCATAAAAAAGGTGAAATATTTAATATCATAAGATAAATCATATAATGTATTTGAGATTCATAGTTTTTTGGGTTTGGAAGGTTATTACCATTGGTTCAAAAATAATTATCCAAGTTGGTTTCTCTATTGATTACCCTCACTCATAAGGGAATGAATTTAATTTGGGATTAAAAATTTTATAGTTATTATGATTAGTTGAATCACCGTTTGAATTAAAATATACTAGTGACACTTCCAAAGGTTGGGCAAGGCTACATGGTCTTTTTTGATACTTTAGGTTTGGGTTTGGGATGTGTTCTCATTTAGGGTGATCACATGGTGGCTTATGGTTCTCATCAGCTTTGAACACATGAGAAGAACTATCCCATGCTTGATCTAGAAATTGTTTCTATGATGCATTCCCTTAAGAGTTGGTGATATTACCTTCTCAAGGAAATGATTATTTCACTCCAATCACAGGAGATCGAGTTATGTCTTTACATAGAAATATTTGAATCTCTAATAGAGGTGATGGGTTAAGTACCTATAATATTTTGACTTGGACATTTCCTATACCCCTAGGAAATGGAACATTGTTTCTAACACTCTTAGTTGGAAATTTTCATAATATGTTATAAAGGAATCGTAAAAGGAGTGGAATCTCAAGGAAATTTTTTCTTGCATGCATTCGAAGTCCAGGAGGATGAGATCGGTTTTATTCTAGAAAGTGTTCAGTTGACATCCTCTCTTCTTGATATGATCCTCATGGAATAATATATTTATGATGGGTTTTGAGGCATAAGTAATTCTTTATATGGATGGGAGACTATCGGTGAATGGTCTCTATCTCCAGAGGTAATTCTTTTCTTCAGGAACCATTATGTTGTTTTGTTTCCTATGGGATAAACTATAATGGGGGATTTCCGTCATTACTAGTGGGTGGTTCCACTACTACAAAACATGCATTTAACAACACTGATAAAGGGAGACCATTATTAGTACTAGAAAAGCAGTGATAAAGGGTACCCTTTATCAGTACCGATAAAAAACAACCTTTATCATCGCTTTATTTTAGCACCGATAAAGGTCCACAATAGAATAAAATAACTAAACAAATAAAAATATTTTTTTAACAATTTCATTAATTAAATAATATTGTTAAGAATTAATAAATTGAATATAAATATATTTAAATTTAAATAATTAAAAAATGGTATATATTAAAAATATATATATGTAGAATGAATAAAATGAAATAATTAAACAAATTAATGTTTAAAATAAGTAAATTAAGAAAAAGATTAAACAATTTATTAACTAAAAAATTATTGATAAAAATGAATAAATTTAATATACATATATATATATAGATTATAAATATTAATAAATAGTATATATTAAATATAGATATATAAAATGAATAAATTTTAATAATTAAAAAAAATTAAAAATTAATAAATAATATAATTATGCAAAAATTTATTAATGAAAAAATTATTAATAAAAATGAATAAGTATAATATATTTATATATATTAATTAAAAATATTAATAAATAATAGATATTAAATATAAATAAATAAAAAAATAAATATTTATATATAATGAATAAAATGTTAATTAAAAATATATTAATGGATTATTCAATTTTAATATTGTTTGTTTTTTGAATTTAACATATATCAAACGTCATGTGTTATATTGATTTCACGTACATATATATATATATGTGTGTGTGTGTGTGTGTATGTGTGTGTGTGTAATTAATGTTTTTATATACAAAAACACACACAAATATATTTACGCAGTATATAGAAACACATAGACATAATATTTATGTAATTTATTCAAATTTTAGTATATTTTATAATTTTCATTATAAAATAACATATTATGTTTTTAATCGTTCAATTTTATTTATTTATTTTCTGTACTATTACAGTCAGGTTATTCATTTTTAATATATATATTTTGATATTATTTTTGAATTTAATCATTTTCTATTTTTTATTTATATATATATATTTACTATGTTTTAGTATTTTCAATATATATATATATATCCATATATTTTTAATAATTTATATTTAATTAATAAAACATATACATTTTTTCAATACTTATAAATTGTATTCCTTTTTAATTATTAAATTTCATTTATTTTTAAAATGTATGTATTTAAGATTATATATCCACTAATAATGTTAAAAATATATTTATAAATAAATATTTATAATTAAATATATTTATAAATGTATATTTACTATATATATTTATAAATTTATAAATTTATAATTATTATAAATAAATAATAATTATTTTTTAAATTAATATTTATAAAATTATAAATAAATAATTATATGTATTTAAATAATTGTAAAATTATAATAAATTTATTTAAATAATTATAAATACAAATCCTTTATCAGCACTAATTTGTTTTTAAAAAAATATCTTTATCAGTGCAAAAACGTTAGTGCTAATAAAGACATATTTTATTAGTTCTTTTTGGAAAGCACAATTAACAATGTCTTCGATTTATTTAAAAGATCCCTAATCATGAGTCAGTCACCAACATTTCTCAATATCTCACAAAACCCCTTTATTGCCGACATGACTCCTCTATATTCGCTCAGACGAATTGGGACTAAAATCCAATGTATGTTATTTTCTACTTTTCCCATATCATTGTTTGATTTTTTTGGGTTCCATGTTTTTCATTTTGGTGATATTCTTAACCATGACGTACCCTAAATATGTATGGATAGCATAATTATGTTTGATACTTGAGTTACAATATGAATTCTAGGTTGTTTTTTTTCCTTGAACTATCTTCTCGAGTCTCATGTCTCTTATTTAGGAGTTGATTGGTATACAAATCAGTAAGAATATATAAAATGTCATGTTCTTATGTTTGTTTGTTTAATTTTTTTTCTAGAATAAATTATAAATTTATATTAATAGAAACATGAATAATAAATAAATAACATATTCTTACTTACTTATTAGTGATGATTAGGTTTATATAACTTATTAATTGATTGGGTTTATTTAGTAACCCCCTATATAGACACTATTATTTAGTTGTTTCATACTTATATTTAAAATAATGCTTCTAACATTTTAAAATTATATTTAAAGTATGAAAAGAATTATTGAAAAGGAAATAAATGAGAGAGAGAGGGAAAGATGGTTCACATTTTATATGGATTATTTTGTGCCTATTTCTAAAGGATTATTGTTTTTTAGAATGGGAAATTTAAGCGAATCTATACATTAATATTGAAAATGTCACCACTCTAAACCCTAGATCTCCATAGGAAGGATCCAATGAACATTATTTGTATTCTAGAACTTATATTTATTCTCATGTCCTAGAGGTGATTGTAGATATTCTTCAAGCTATGTGGTATAATTTTCAATGACGGGAACATATAATATCTATTGTTCCTATAAGATTTTATGGTAATATATCATAATAATAAATTTAGGATTGCATTGAATATATTCATTTCATTTATAAGATTAAAAAATTCTAGATATATATCGAGTATAAGTTGAGAAGTTCACCCTTTAAAGTGATGTATTTTATTAGAGGGATCTTATGGTGGATTAAAAAAATATCCAAAATTGGAAGGTGATGAATCCTTGAGTATAAATAAGTGATATAGAATGTATGAGGGATGAGATTCATTTCTTCAAGACCATTAGAGTGTAGGTATTCCTATTCCTATTAAATTGTGGAGACTTTTTGAGTGATTACATTAGTGTAGGTTCCTAGGACACTTTAATCATTATTGCCTCTTTAATGTGAAACATTTCTATCGATGTGGTTGGTTGGGGAACCTCCAATGGTCCTTTTGAGCTATTTATTCAAATTAGGGTCATCAGATATGGTTGGTAGATTATTTATGGTTGAGTAGTCTATAGATGATGCTATATAATATTCTTATATAGTGATAGGTACAATCCTAGTATATTAAACTCTTGTCGATGGTCTTAGAAAACATAATCTTCCTATTCTTTATTTATGAGTATCTTATAATTAATTTTGTATTGAGATTAGAACATATTCATAATGTTTTTAAAATCAATATTATATATAAGTAAACATATGGAAAAAGAGTAATCAATGTAAATTTTATTTATGAGTAAATATTTTCTCTCTCTCCCTCCCTCCCTTACTTATACCTACACAATTCCACCCCTACTCTGTAAACTCATTCCAACTTCATAAGAGACCACTACGAACTGCTACTTTATCTGCTATTGTGAAAGAAGAATACAACACATAATATTTGTAATAAACATAAATGAATTTTCATGAAAAAGGACCATGGGTTTCACAAATAAGGTTATCTAAATAAGGATTCATTCTGGTAATATTGATATAAAATACAATACAATCCATGCATAAAAGTTCATAATTGCATTCATCTTGCATGAAAACTATTACTATCTTGAACAGAGATATGATACTTCAATACTGTAGTACAACTAACCTTCACTACCTTTATTCAATATGTTTTGAGACACTTGATTACCTCCCAAATCTTGATGATGTATTGGACTTCCTATTTCAAACTAGCCTTCCTCCCATCATTGTGGTTCTAAAGTTCCTTGATGACATACCTCCTGATCAGATTGTATTAATTAATCTTCATCAAAGTCACTACCTTGGATTTGAATACCTCATCTCCCAAATCATTATTCATCTCTTTTATCCTTTCATCCTCCTCATTTTCTACTTTCTAGAAACAAAAAAATAATGACACTGAAAATTTATTCAAAAAATAATGAATGAATTTGTTTGGTTTCTTGATATGAATTTTCTTATATGACTCACTTGGTTACTTTTGACAACACTTCATCACAAATTACATTTATTTTGAGTGCAGTCACATTGAATCCTATTATAACTCCATAGTTAATGATACTTGGATGATAATACTACTAAGATGAGTCATCTAATCTGAATATCAAAGGTATTCCTGCCAAATGAGAAGAGGTCTTCGACCCTAATTTTGGATTCATATTCAGGATAATTTCTCTTGGAATCTTAGAAAAATGGAAGGTAGTCAATATCTTCTATATGCCTCACATAAATACCACCACAAGTTTGTGTCTACTCTAATCGCTGCTAAAAAAAGAAACATTTTAGAGGAAGCGGTAAACAATAAATGTTTGTGAGTGGAAGTAAATGACCACGAGTGGAAGTCATATGGATTTTAATGTTCATTACTTTATTTTTGTAATGTAATATGTTAGAATACATAATTAAAATTTTATTTAAGTAATTTTTAAACCTCAGTGGGAACCATACTTTCATCTCCCAAACAATTATTATTGTATTTTATTGCTTAAGACTCATCCCAAATCTCTTCTATATTGCTTTAACTACTCTAAAAAGTAGTCATCCAAAATGATCATCAAATTAATTTTGGTTAAAGTAGTTCATGAAACATAGGTGGATGTCCATAAAATATGGGAGATAAATATCAAAAAACAAAATGAAATAATAATTGTTTGGGTGGTATGTCATCAAAGAACTTTCGAACCACAATGATGGGAGGAAGGCTAGTGTGAAAGAGGGATTCCAATCCATCATCAAGAGATGTAATACAATAAATGTATGAGAACTAATTAAATAAAGGTTGTGATGGTTAGTTGTACAATAGTATTGAATTATTATATCTATATTCAATACAGTAAAAATTTTATTGCAAGATGTGTGGAATTGTGGACTTTTATGCAGGGAGTGTATTGTATTGTTGTTATTCAAGACAAATTAAATGTTTGAAAACTCATGAAAACAATTTCTTCTCTACATGATGATGTTACCAATCCTAAGGAAGAACATACTGTTGTGGCTGAAACTATGTAATTGTTAGGGTAACAACAACATGTTGATGAAAAAAATTATGTATCATCACAATTATGAGTAAAATTATCAAGGAAAGAGTTCAGGGTATGAAATTTGAGGTTGGTTGAAATCATTTTAGCCAACCTATTGACCCTAACAAGTCAATGTTCATTAGTTCTATTGGGGTCACAATGAGGATTAATGTGTTGTATGATATTGATTCATAGTGCCACATCCAACCTGTAACGAAGATAATATTTTGAAAATATATAATGGTAATGTTACAATATACTTTATATATTTTAATGAAAAATTATATAATGAAATTTTGATTTAATTTTCATTATTCCTTGCATACTTTGTTTATTTTATAATATTTCCATAATAAGTTTTTCTTAATGGCCACTGGAAAATCCCATAGAGGCTTCCATACTCTTCTTACAAAGTTACATATTAGGGATGCTAATGGAAAAGTAAAGACCCACCCACCACTTAGTTATGTACACATTATAAATCAGGAAACAAGGACTGCTTTCATAAATCATCATAATGAGAAATCATTTCAGGTTCATTAAAATCGATAATATATTATTTGAAATTATTTATTTTATCCAACTTTATTCAAAAAATTTAATTTATGAAACAAAAAAAAGAGTAATGAAAATAAATAATGTGCATCAAAACCAATAATGATGTGGTGATAGGTACACTGGTTATTCATTCAAGAATATAAAACATACTATTTGATTCAGGTTCTATGCATTATTTCATATCTTTTAAGTTTAGTAGAACTATTAAAACACCACATCAAATTATAGAGGTTGTGTTATCAATAAGAACATAAAATGGGGGAATTATTGCATCAAAAGTATATAACTTTTTCCCAGTTAATGTTTGTGGACTGAACCTCCCATAAAATCTTGTGTTTTTACTTTGGTAGAGTTTGATGCTATTTTGGGAATGGATTGGATATATTTATACAAATAAAACAATAAATATCAAGAAATTAAAATCAACATTCACATCCTAAAGCATCCTCCAATTATTTATAAGTGTAAGGAGAAAGATGAAACTCCTTCAGAATCATTATCTCATATGTGGATATTATTTCCTTATGAGAAAGCATATTTATCTCAAATGATGAATACAAAGGGGAGAATAATTCTTAAAGACATGCCCATTGTGAGGTACTACACTAATGTGCTCCCTAAAGAGTTTCTTGGTCTTTCTCATGATTGAGAATTTTAGTTCTCAATTGAAATTATTCCTAAATCTCATCTTATATTAAAGAAACCATATATAATGGACAATTTTGAGATAGAACGACTAAAGAAGCAATTATAAGATACTATGGACAAGGGTTTCATATACCAAAGTGATTCACCATGGGGTGAGCTAGTCCTCTTCATCAAGAAGAAGGATGGATCAGTGCACCTCTGCATTGATTATCATGAGCTCAAAATAATTATGATAGAGAACAAGCATCCTCTTCCATGGATTTATGACTTGTTTGATTTACTAAATGGGACCACTTATTTCTCAAAGGTGGACCTTTGGTTGGTATATCACCAATTAAAGGTGAGGAAGGAAGATATTCCAAAGACCACCTTTCGAATGAAGTATGAACACTATGAGTTTATAGTGATGCCCTTAAGACTCACTAATACTAAATAAATTTTTATAGAATTAATGAATAATGTTTTTAGAGATTAACTTGATCAATTTTTGGTAGTCTTTATTGATGATATTATGATATACACCAAGAGAAATGAGGAACACAAATAGAATTTGAATACTGTGCTAAAAAATTTGAAATGGAGGAAACTATATGAAAAGTACAAAAAATGTGAGTTCTATATGGAGGAAGTATCATTCTCAGGGCATTTAATCAAGATAAAAGAGATATCTATGGACCCTTCCAAGATAAAGGTAATCAAAGTGTGGCCTTGGAAAACATCTGTAACGGAGATCCATAGTTTCCTTTGTCTAGCAGGTTATTATATGTGATTTGTGAATAACTTCTCATAATTTTTGGACCCATTAACCCTGCTAACTTGAAAGGGAGAAAAGAGTGTCTATACAAGTGAATGTAAATACTGCTTTAATGAGTTAAAAAAGAGGCTTATCACTGGACTAATTCTTACACTACCAACAAGTGGGGATATATTTTTGGTGTATAATGGTGCTTCAAATAAGTCCTTAGGATGTGTACTGATTAAAAATTATAAAATGGTAGATTATTTATCAAAGAAATTGAAAATTCAAGGGAAAACCTATCCTACACCTGATCTAGAGTTGGTAGTTGTTATTTTTTCACTAAAAATATGGAGGCATTATCTCTATGCGGAGAAGTGTGAAATATATATTGATCATAATAATATTAAATATATATTTACATAGAAATAACTTAATATACACCAGTGAAGATGGTTATATCTCATCAAGAATTATGGCTTCTCAATCCACTACCATCTTGGTATGGAAAATAAAGTGGGAGATGCTCTAAGTAGATATGATCCTACATATTTATCAATTATTAGAATTGAGAAGGATAAAATATTCTTATACCTTAAAAGTATGTTCATTGGAATAATTAAGGAAGGAACATCATCAATCCTTTCTCAAATTATTTCTCAGACATCCCTCATAGAGAAAATAAAGGATGCTCAAAGAAACAATGTTGAAATTCAGAAAAATGTGGAAGCTATAAGAAATGGGAAATCCTTATAATTACAAATGGACGAGAAAAGAGTCATGAGATTTGGGTCATGACTATATGTACTATTAAATCCAGGGATTAAGAAAGAGCTTCTGAATGATTCACATAGCTCAAAATTCTGTATTCACTAAGGGAGCAAAAAGATGTATCGAGACCTCAGTGAGAAATATTGGTGGGATAATATGAAAATGGGGATTGTTGATTATACATCAAAGTGCCTGATATGTTAGAAAGTGAAGGTTTAAATGAAAAATTCTAAAGGTATGATGAAACCATTACCCATACCAACATGGTAGTGGAAAAACATCCCCATGGACTTCGTCACTAGAATTTTGAAGACATCTAGAGGAAACAATGCTATATGGGTTTTTATGGATCGTCTTACAAATACAAATCACTTTATCTAAATTTGAGAGGAATTATCCCTGAATCAAATTGCACAGATATATATAAAATTAGTGGTAAGGATTCATGAAGCACCATTATTGATTATATTCGATCAAGATCCAAGATTCACCTCAAAGTTCTAGAAAAGTCTAAAACATGCTCTAAATAATGGGATGAACTTCAGTACAAATTATCATCCTCAAACTAATATCAAATATAAGTGAACTATTCAAACAATAGAAGATATGTTAAGATCATGTTCTATGGAATTTAAAGGATTATGGGACTGACATCTTCTACTGGTCAAAATTATCCTATAAAAATAGTTTCCACTTGAGCATACAAATGGCTCCATATTAAGGTCTTTATGGTAAAAGATGTAGAACAATATAATTCTAGGATGAATTTGATGCACGCAAGATTCTAGGACCATAAATGGACAAAGAAATGTTGGAGAAGGTAAAAACCATTCAGCAGCACATCAAGGAAGAATAGAGTTGAAAAAAGAGTTATGCAGGTGATTGTAAAATAAACCTTGAGTTTAAGGTTGGCAACATGATATTCCTATGCACATCTCTATAGAAGAGGATCATGAGATTTGGGAAGAAAGGAAAGTAGAGTCCCAGGTACATCAGACCCTTCAATATTATTAATCATGTTGGAGCTGTGGCCTATCGAAAAGCACTTCCACATACCATGTCTCAATTACAGGATGTATTCCACATATCACTCTTGAGGAAGTACATACCATATCCTTCACACATACTGAATTCAAAGTTCATACAGTTGTAAAATGAGCACTCATATGAGGAGTATCCAGTGAAAATATTGGATCATAGAGATAAGGTTCTACATAAAAAGACTAATTACTTGCTCAAAGTACTATGGCGAAACCATAAGTACGAAGAGGAAACATGGGAACCTGAAGAAATGATTAAGGAGAAGTACCAACACCTCTTTTCAAATTAGAATGTAAAATAAAAATTTGAGGAAAAAAATTTATAAGGGGGAAGAAAGTAATGACCCAAAATTTTATCAATGGGAATTACCTTTTTATAATTATATCATATAGTATAAATAACATAACATAACATAAATAACACAAAAAATAACTTTAAAAATTAATAATGAATGAAATAATAGGTATTTATAGAATTTAAGGAACCTATACTAATGAAATTGTAACTTGACCTTTGGAATAGTAATATGAACTTTATGAATAATAAACTAGCCAATAGAATAGTAAAATCACTCATGAAAGTAAAAATAAAATTTTGGAATCCTATAAATGTAAATATTATATAATTATATCATAGTATAATTAAATAAATATTTTAGAAATTATTAATTAAGTGTTAATATTTTTATAAAACATAAGTGTTTATTTTCAATTTTATAATTAATATAATGTTTTAAAAGAAAATTTATTTCCATAAAATTTATTCATAAATTAATATTTTTTTATATTATGATTATAAGATAATTTTGTGAGACCTTAATTAAATTTTCAAAGTGTTAAAAAATTCGTTATAATTTTAAAATTGGTATTTTCCAAGTAAATTATGATTTTAATTATTAATTAAATTGCTTATATTTAGAAAATTACTTTCATAAAATGGATTTAATTTTTTAATTCTACAAGTCAAAAAATGGTTATGGTTATTTTTTGGTATTTTTCTTTAATACTTGAATTTTTTTTGAATAGTAAAATATGACAATTTACGATAAAAGCAAAATACATGAATTATGGAGTCATGGATGATGTACGAATGATATAAGACCAAAGTATCAAAATATCCTTAATTATATTACTATTTTTGGTGATAATTATAAAACTATTCATATTCTTGATCCAAAAATAATAAACTAATGAATAAAATAATGAGAAAACACCCCTCTCCCCCTATAAATACCACCTCTGACGACATATTATCCTCACACCTCTTAGGATTTGAGCCTTTTCCCAATTTTTAGTTAATATCTTCCAAAACCATTCCCACATGTATAGGAGTCTTTAGTTTCAAAATAATACCAAAACTAATCCACCTAAGGTGGTTCTCATGAAGAGGGATTCAAGTGGTAAAATCCACTTTCTTTTCTTTTAATTTCTTTTCAAGTTATTTTCTTTTCTTATTATCTCCTCACATACCCTCATAAAAATGGTATGATAAATCCAAAAAATTACATATATTTTAATTTTATTATGATAATGTAATAACCCATCATCATTTATTTCCCCTCTACTTTTTTACTAAAAATGAATACATCATCTGTGATGTGTTAATTTATCACATTCAAGGACAATTGTTTTTTCAATTTCTATTCACTCCTCCAAGACTACTCATAAAACCATTTTTATACTTAAAATACTATAATATATTAATTAAATACTGTTTAATGTTCTGTAACCATTATATACACATGATGTTAATTAATAAAACAAAACTAGTTTTTGATGATCAAAAAACCACCAAAAGAATCTAAATGATTATCACTAACATTTTATCTAATGATTCATCCTCAATGAAAATAAAAAAATGACTTATATAACCATTTAATATTATGTATTTTAATTAATAATATATAACTTAAATTTTTGATATCTATTACCATTTTAAATGAACTTCTATACTCCTATACAAGTAAACCGATCATGAAAACCAAAGAAACAAACACTCCCAAATGATAAAATTGTATCTTATAACTCTTCAAAAAGACCATAAATAAATTTAATAAAATTATAGTAAATATAATAACTGCATAAGATGTTATATAATTATTATTTAAGGTATCTAATTTTATTATTTAAGACATTAAGTACAAGTGTAGAACTGTTTCAGACATATGATAAGTGATTCTCTCTGAACCTTCATTTTTTCCTTCAAGATACTCTTTATATATATTTAACCCAATTTAATTATTATTTATTGTTGTGTATTTATTCTAAATTATATTTATATTTTCCAAAATCATGTATCTATATCATATCATCCTTCTTTGATGGGGAAATACATGTTTTAAAAAGGTTCCCCTCTCAAATCTTCCCAATAAGCAAGCCTATCTTAAGGGAAATTATCAATTTCTTATCTATTTTCAAGTGCACACAATAATTTTTTAGTCCAATTTTTTTATATAAAAGCACTCAATTTATCATGGAAAACTATTTTGGTTCATCTCTGGTATTATGAAAACAAATATTCCATTTCCGATTTAAATGCTTTTTAATATTTTCCTTAAATAGCATTAAAAAGATTCATTTCTAAAGTTTCTTAAACAAAATTTTTTATATGCCTCCACTTAAATTTAACATAATAGTCCCTTATGTATGTCCATGTATGTTTTGAATTCATTATTTCATAGATACCATCATGATACACTCTTTTTTTATTCTTTTTTATATGATAATGATACCCATTTCATTTTCTGGGTAACCCTTATGTTTATGTTTGATTCTTCATGTGGCACACATATTATTAAACATGTTATTATGGGTGAAGCCAGATAACACTCAAATTAATTGGGTAACATATAGTCACATGATACATTATGATCAATGGGATTGGTGGTTAACCTTGACTGTTTCTCCATGTGCAATGGTCTTGGTGGTTTTCCTTGACTCGTGCTCCATGTAAAATGGTTGTGGTGGTTAGACTTGACTCATGATACTCCATGTGAAATGAGCCTTGAATCATGATTATGTCATGTTTTATATTGTTTCTACATATCCTATTATACCATGATTAAATATTTTGTGCTTCCTTATGTATATTATTGCATTTTATGCCATCATGTTATGACTTATAACCCATGTGCTATACTTTATTCATATGTGTATTCCATTACTAAAACTTTTAGATAATCCCTTTGTTCATGTATTCCAAAATTTATCCTATTCAAATGTAAGGGATCAAATTAAGTTAGTATCTCATTATTAATATTAAATGAAATATGTTTTTATTTTAGTTTTATTCTATCTAATTATGCATTTTATCTTCCAAATACACTAGACTTTGAGATCATTGTCTTGTAATTTGATGTTTAATTATGATTAAAATCATATAATAATACATGTAAAAGGATAGGTATATTATAATTTATTTATAGAAAATTATTTTTAATTAAAATGGGTTATTTTAAGGATGATTTTTATGATGATTCTTGAGAAATGAAGGCATGAAATGTTTTGTGGATTTTGAATGAAATGAATTATTCTAAAAGGCTTGATTTTTGATGAAATCTATTTGAGGATATTTTTTGAAATGAAATGGAATGTTTGAAAATTTATTTGGGTATTCTTGAACAATGATTGATGAAAGTTATTTGAAATGAATGATTTTTCCTTGACTGATTCATTTGAAGCACATGGGAGCCTAGGTAGTTAGTTTGGTAATCTAGTAAAAGCATTCTAGGCACGTATTAACTCTACTTAGAAATTGATTGACAATGAAAACACAAAATGAACTTTGATAGGAGAAGATAGTTCATTATTTTGGGTGAAATACTATTCCCCCTAGGCATGATATCTAGGGAAGTGTACACACTAGGAGTTTTATTTCACAGACAGTGTGAGGATCCTTAAACCTTGATCTAACTAACCTTGGGGATTATAACCATGATGATATGATTGAAAATGAATTATACATGCTAGTGTTTATGAAATGATATATACAGAACTATTTTTATTGAGATTATTATACATTACTATCTTGATTGGAATAATTATTCATACCTATTTTATACATTCCATTAAAATTATTTAAAAAACATTTTTTATTATTAATTGTGAAAAATATTCATTTGAAATGTTTTATTTAAAATTAATAATATATGGTTTATTGGTTATGGACTTCTAATAAAATTATTTGTGGGATTTTATTGAGACAGTGTTTCTTATGCCCTATATATATCTTGGGGTGTGTGTAGATTTTCTTTTTGTAGGTCCAGGAAAAAGGAAATCACTGCTTGAAGGTGTTGGATATTCTTGAAAGTGGAACCTTGGGAGTTGGTGGTGACAGGAGAAGTATGTGATCAACTTGTTTTGAGGGTTTCTGGGTTTATGTGATGTCTCAAGCTGTTTTTCTATTTTATATTATGCACTTAATTTTTGTGGTACTTTTCACTTGTCGATTTTATTGGAATACTGACTATTTAGGGATTCTTATCCATTGCCTTGGTTTTTCTTGGTTATTTTTGTGTAAAATTGTTCCCCTTGATGGGTTTTGATGCCCATGCACTAGTTTCTAGACTTTGGGTATTATGAACTCCCTTCAGTCTGTGTCAGGATTGACTCTTGATCAGGTACTAGATATCAGGTTATCCTGGATGGTTTATGAAAATTTTTTTTCAAAGGAGGTTGAGTCTTTTCCTGGACATGAGAATACAATTTTGGATGTATTGGTATACAAGAGATAAGATTTTCATGACTTGATAGGAATGTTATGAGTGAGTGCCTAACCAAATCTCATTATAGTGAACCTTAAGTTACTATGAGTGGTTAGAAAAAGTGTATTTTCAGAATTAATTTACCAGATTCTATACTTTTCCCAAACTTTGATATGTGATTTGTGTTCCCAAGTTGATTTCTAATTTATAGAGTTGATGATTCCATTTCCCATGTATGATGTTTCCTGGTTGTATATTTATGTTGTGCAGTACAATGACCCCAAAAATACTTCAGAGATCAGGTTATGGGAGGGAGATACTGATACACCATAAGGTGAACCCTCTAGTTTACTAGAACCTCATAGAGGTAGTAGTGTGAGCAGTCTCAGCTATAGACCAAGGATCCGCACCTACCCCCATTCAGTCTGAAGAGGTGGAACCTTGAAGGAATTATAGTATAGATCAATCCTAGGAGTTTATTCATTAGAAACCACCATCCTTTTAGGTAACAAATGATAATCAGGAGGAAAAGGAATGATTTTATGAAATATTGAGTGAATATTCAAGTTATTGGAGTGATAAATTACATTAAGGTGATGTGTTATATATTTAAGATTGAGGGACTAATAAGAGATGATGGGATTATATAGTTCCAATGAAGAAGAATGTGGGATTAGAGTGGAAATACATGAAGACCCTTTTTATGGATCAATTCTATATAGAGTTTATGGGTTGACTAAGTTCATGGAGTTTCTCAACATTCACCAAGGTGATTGGAGAGAGACTTAATAAACCATTTGTTTTGTTGAAATTTCTCATTTTTCTCTTGAGCCAACATTGAATGAGAATCCAAAGGCATGAAAGTTTCATATGGGTATTTCATCATACATACAGTCTTAGGTATTTATGTTGAATCTTACCTCATATGTTGATGTTTTGGATAGGGATATGATAGCAAAAGTTGACCTGGTTAGTAAGTTAGGGTTGACTAGAGTTATTCCTAATCCAAATGGAAGATTTGGTGGTTCTTTTAAGGGGAATATAAAATGAAATGAGTCTCATAGTGAGAAAAATGGTAGTGTTTATTGAAATAAAACTTTTTCCAGATCATTTTAGTGTCTAGTAAAGGCCCATAGACTTCTTTCCAATGTAGAAAGGTTGGGCACTCGAAGAACGCTTGAATAGAGGCACTGAAGATTTGTATCTCATGTGGATGTTTATGCCATATTAAAAGGTTTTTCCTTGTTTTTACTACCCTATGTAGTTTCACAAGATCATAATTATCAAGATGAAATTTAGGACAATCATATGCTTCAAGAACAATGGGGTTCCAGCCATAGGCTTCAGGAATGAAGCTAATTCATACTATGAATGAATCTCCAGTGGGAACTGATGTGGGTCATGTGATATTGAGATGTACCATTTATATTAAAAAATCTTTAGTAACTTATTTATTTGATACTTGTGCCTCTCATTCTTTTATATTAACTCATACTGTGGACTTATTAGATCTTCAAATAGACCTCATTCCTTATGAGATGGTGATTGCAACACCTCTTGGGATGAATAGAGAGTAGTGTCTCTGATGCCCCTCTTGTGTTTTATCTTTATCTTGGATCAAGATATTTTGAGATTTTTTGGTTCTTGATATGAATATCTTGGATGCTATTCTTATAATGGGATGGTTGGTTGTTCACAAAGCTTGAATTGGATGTTATCATCGACAAGTGTCCTTTACTTCCCCCGATGGATATTTTTTTGTTTTCTAAGGGGATTATAACCCAAGGTATAGACAAGATATACCTCATATTATAGTTATGGGTAAGATTATATACTTATCACATATTTAAATGGATTAATAATCCTCTTAAAGTGAACTTACTCTTGTAATTATTGAGTTTCAAGAAGTGTTCACATCATACTTTTTTGGTCTGCCATGAGAGTGAGAGGTGAAGTTCTCTATAGACTTAGTGCTAAGAAATTAGCCAGTATCTATTATATCTTATCATATGGAACCAACTAAACTGATGGAACTAAAGTATTAGTTGTATGAATTGATTTAAAAATGATTAATTCAGCCCATCCTGTCACATTGGGCATCACTAATGCTTTTTTTATAAAGGATCGTGGGACCCTTCACTTGGGTGTTGATTACTAGAATATCAATTGGGCTAAGGTTGAGAACATTTATCCATTTCCCCAGATTGATTCTTTATTTAATCATTTTAAAGGAAAAAATTGGTTCTCTATGATTGATATTTGGTTTGGTTATCACCATATTAGGAAAAGTGATACTGATATTCTAAAGACCATTTTTATAAGTAGGTATGACCACTATGAGTATATTTTTGTTCCATTCATCCAGACCAACACTGATATGTTTTTGGTCGTAATGGATAAGGTTTTCCACTAGTATATTGACTCTTTTTGTAGTATTCATGAATAAATTCTTACTTTATTCAAAAACTAATTAGGATAATTCACTTCTTTGAGATAAGTTTTGGATATCTTTTTGGAATCACTAACTTTATGCCATTCTGTAGAAGTGCCAATTATGTATTCTAGAGGTAAAGTTCTTGGGGAACTTGGTATTAGAACATGTTATATTATTTGATCATGAAAACGGTAAAATATTTCATATCATAGGAGAAATCATAGAATGTCTTTGAGATTCATAGTTTTTTTTGGGCTTTGGAAGGTTATTATCACTGGTTCAAGAAATATTTCTCCAAGTTCTCTTCTTTATTGATTACCCTCACTCGGAAAGGAATAAATTAATTTTGGAATCAAAATTTTATAATTCTTTTGATCAGTTGAAGCACGGTTTGAATTATAATATACTGCTGAATCTTCCAGAGGTTGGGCAGGGCTACATGGTCTTTTACAATGCATCAGGTTTGGGTTTGGGATGTTTTCTCATTTAGGGTGATCACATGGTGGCTTATGGTTCTCATCATCTTTAAACACATGATAAGAAATATCCCAAGCATGATCTAGAACTTTTTGATGTGATGCATTCCCTTAAGAGTTGGTGATATTACCTTTTCAAGGAAATGATTATTTTACTCCTATCACAGGAGATTACGTTATGTATTTACATGGAAATATTTAAATCTCTAATAGAGGCGATGGGTTGAGTACCTATAATATTTTGAATTTGAATTTTCTAATACCCCTGGGAAAGGGAACGTTATTGCTAACACTCTATGTAGGAATTTTACATCCTATGTTATAAAGAAATCATAAAAGGAGTGTAATCTCAAGGAAATTTTTTCTTTCATGAATCTGATGTCCAGGAGGATGAGATTGGTTTTATTCTAGAAAGTGTTCACTTGACATCCTCTCTTCTTGAGATGATCCTCTTGGAATAATAACTTTATGATGGGTTTTGAGGCATAGGTAAATATTTATATGGATGGGAGACTATCGGTGAATGGTCTCTATCTTCAAAGGGAATTATTTTCTTTAGGAACCATTATGTTGTTTTGTTACTTATGAGAAAGACTATGATGGGTGATTGCCATCATTACTAGTGGGTGGTTCCACTACTAAAAAACAAGCATTTAACAGCACTGATAAAGGGAGACCTTTATCAGTGCTAAAAAAAGAAGTGATAAAGAGTACCCTTTATTAGCACAGATAAAAGAGAACCTTTATAATCGCTTTATTTTAGCACTGATAAAGTTCCCCAATAAAATGAAATAATTAAACAGATAAAAATAATTTTTTTAACAATTTCATTAATTTAATAATTATTGTTAAGAATTAATAAATTGAATATACATATATATAAATTTTAATAATTAAAAAAATATTATATATTAAATATATAGATATATAAAATGAATAAAATAAAATAATTAAACAAATTAAAATTTAAAATGAGTAAATTAAGAAAAATATTAAATAATTTATTAACTAAATAATTATTGATAAAAATGAATAAATTTAATATACATACATATAGACTATAAATACTAATAAATATTATATATTAAATATGGATATATAAAATGAATAAATTTTAATAATTTAAAAAAATTAAAAAATTAAAAAATTATAAAAATATTTTAAATTTTATTAATGAAATAATTATTAATAAAAACGAATAAGTATAATATATATATATTATAAATTATAATAAATTATAATAAATAATATATATTTAATATAAATATATATAAAATGAATAAAATGTTAATTGAAAACATATTAATGGATTATTCAATTTTAATGTTGTTAGATTTTTCAATTTAACATATATCAAATGTCATGTGTTACATTGATTTCACGTATATATATATATATAATTAATGTTTTTTTATATACAAAAACACACAAAAATATATTTACCCAATATATAGAAACACATACACATAATATTTATGCAATTTATTCAAATTTTAGTATATTTTATAATTTTTATTATAACATGATATATTATGTTTTTAATCAGTCAATTTTATTTATTTATTTTCAATAATATTATAGTTAGGGTATTTATTTTTAATATATATAATTTTATTTTATTTTTGAATTTAATCATTTTCTATTATTTATTTATATTTATTTATTTACTATGTTTTAGAATTTTTAATATATATATATCCATATTTTTTTAATAATTTATATTTAATTAATAAATCTTATCCATTTTTTCAATATTTTTAAATTGTATTCATTTTTAATTATTGAATTTCACTCATTTTTAAAATTAATGTATTTAAGATTACATATCCACTAATAATGTTAAATATATATATATATATATATATATATATAAATATATTTATAAATAAATATATTTATAAATTTATATTTACTATATATATTTATAAATTTATAAATTTATAATTATTATAAATAATTAATAATTAGTTTTTAAATTAGTATTTATATAATTATAAATAAATAATTATATATATTCTAATAATTATACAATTATAATAAATTTATTTAAATAATTATAAATATAAATCCATTATCAGCACTAAAAAATCACTGTTAAAAAATATCTTTATCAGTGCTAAAATTTTAGTGCTGATAAAGACGCCTTTTATCAACACTTTTATAAAAATTCTATTAACAACGTCTCCGATCTATTTAAAAGAACCCTAATTATGAGTCAATCATCGGTGATTCTCAATATCTCACAAAACTCCTCTACTACAGATGTGGCTCCTCTATATTCCCTCAGACAAATCAAGACTAGAATCCAATGTATGTTATTTTCTACTTTTCCTCTATCATTGTTTGATTTTTTTGGGTTTGACATTTTTCATTTTGGGGATATTCTTAACCATGAAGAACCCTACATCTCATCTCCTCACCACTGAAATACAACAAGTGGTTCTATTTCATCTTTTTCCTCTATAGACTGTGGTTTTAAAGAAAGAGAAGGATATTTTCATATGGCATGGTTAGTCGACATATGTGTATGAGCCTATATGGATAAATAAAATATATTCTTCACCACATGATACTACAAAGGTAATTTTATATATATCCATTATCATTGACACAAGACTTTAGTGACTGAGAACTGTGTCTCAGGTGTTGTACTAACATGAATTGGAAACTATTTGGGTATACTAGGTCAAATTTTTTTGAAAATGGAATCAGAGTGAAATTAGGGATATTGATATTAAATATATCCAAAATAAGAAACCTTATAGACATAATAAGTAATCCATAAATATGTATGGATAACATAATTATTTTGGATACTTGAGTTTCCATATGAAGTATAGGTTTTTTTATTTTATTTTTCCTTGACCCATCTTTTCGAGTCTCATGCATCTTATTTAGTAGTTGATAGGTATATTAATAAACAAGAATATATAAAATTTCATGTTCTTATGTTTGTTTGTTTATTTTTTTTTAGAATCAATTATAAATTTATATTAAAATAAACATGAATAATAAATAAATAATATATTCTTATTTACTTATTAGTGATGGTTAGGTTTATATAACTTATTAATTGAATGGGTTTATTTAGTAACCCCTTATATTGACACTATTATTTAGTTGTTTCATACTTATATTTAGAAGAATACTTTGAACATTTTTAAATTATATTTAAAATATGAAAATAATTATTGAAAATGAAATGAATGAGAGAGAGGGGAAGAGGGTTCACATTTTATATGGATTATTTTGTGCCTATTTCTGAAAGATTATTGTTTTTTAAAAGGGGAAAATTATGAAAATCTCTATATTAATATAGAAAATGTTACCACTTTGACTCCTAGATCTCCATATAAAGGGGACAATGAGCATCCTCTGTATACTAGAACTTATATTGATCCTCATTTCCTAGAAGAAATTATAGATCTTAATTTTCAATGATGGGAATATATAGTATCTATGGTTCCTATAATATTTTATGGTAATATATCATAATAATAAATTTAGGATTACATTGAATATATTCATTTCATTTATAAGGGTAAAAAAAATTCTATATCAATACCTAACATAAGTTTAAAAGTTCACCCTTTAAAGGGATGTATTTTATTAGAGAGATCTTATGGTGGATTAAACAAATATCCAAAATTTGAGGGTGAGGAATCCTTGAGTAGAAATAAGTGATGTAGAATGTAGGAGGGGTGAGATTCATTTCTTCAAGACCATTAGAGTGCAGGTAAAACAATTAATATTCAATTTTGGAGACTTTTTGAGTGTTTACATTAGTGTAGGTTCCTAGGAAACTTTAATCATTATTACCTCTTTGATGTGAAACATTTATATCAATGTGGTTAGTTGGGGAACCTCCAATGGTCCTTTTCATCTAAGTCTTCAAATCAGTGTAATTAGATTTGGTTGGTAGATTATTTATGGTTGAGTAGTCTATGGATGATTCCATACAAGATTCTTCTATAGTGATTGGTATAATCCTAGTATATTAAAATCTTTTCTATGGTCTTAGGAAACAAAAGATTCCTATTCTTTATTTATGAGTATCTTATATTTAATCTGGTATTGAGATTATAACTTATTCATAATGTTATTAACATTGTATTTATATATAAGTAAATATATGGAAAAAGAGTAATCAATGTAATTTTATTTTATGAGTATATTAGCTCTCTCTCACTCTCCCTTACCTATACCAACCCCTACTCTGTATACTCATTCCAACTTCATAACAGACCACTGCGAACGGTATCTCTATCCACTATTGTGAAATAAGCATACAACACATAATATTTGTAACCAAAATAAATAAATTTTCATAAAAAAGGACCATGGGTTTCACAAATAATGTTATGTAAATAAGGATTCCTTCTGGTAAGATTGATATAAAATACAATACACTCTATGCATAAAAGTACACAATTGCATGCATCTTGCATGAAAATTGTTACTATCTTGAACAAAGATATAATAATTCAATAATATAGTATAAATAACCTTAACTACCTTTATTAAATATGTCTGGAGACACTTGACCAACTTCCGTCTCTTGATGATGGATTAGACTCCCTATTTCAAACTAGCCTTCTTCCCATCATTGTGGATCAAAAGTTCCTTGATGAAATACCTCCTTCTTGGATTTTATTAATTAATCTTCATCAAAGCTGCAACATTGGATTTGAATACATCATCTCCCAAATCATTATTTAACTCTTTCATCCTTTCATCCTCATCATTTACTACTTTCTAGGAACACAAAAAAAGACCCTAAAAAATTAATCAAAAACATAATGAATAATTTTTTTGGTTTCCTGATATGAAATTTATTATATGAATCAATTGGTTAATTTTGACAATAATTCTTCAAAAATTACATTTATTTTGAGTGTGGTCACATTTGATCCTATTAGAACTCCACAGTTAACATTACATGGATAATCATACTAATAAGATGAGTCATCTAATCTAACTCTAAAAGGTATCCCGCCCCAATTGAGAAGATCTCTCCGACTCTATTTTTGGATTCATATTCAAGATAGTTTCTCTAAGAATCCTAGAAAAATATATGGTAGTAAATATCTCCCATATTCTTAACATCAATACTAATACAAGTTTGTGTTTCCTCTAATCCCTACCAAAAATAGAAACATTTTAGAGGAAGAAGTATGCAATAAATGTTTTTGAGTGGAAGTAAATGACCGTGAGTGGAAGTCATGTGGATTTTAATGTTCATTACTTTATTTTCGTAATGTAATATGTTAGATTATATAATTAAAATTGCATTTAAGTTATTTTTTAACCTCAGTGGAAACCCTACTTTAATCTACCAAATTTTTATTGCTGCATTTTATTTCTTAAGACTCATCCCCCATCTCTTCTAGGTTTCCTTAACTACTCTGAAAAGTAATAATCCAAAATTATCATCAAATTAATTTTGGTTAAAGTAGTTAAATAAAAATAGGTGTATTTCAATAAAATATGTGAGATAAATATCAAACAAAAAAATTCAATAATAAATGTTTGGTAGGTATGTCATCAAGGAACGTGGGAACCACAATGATGGGAGGAAGACTAATTTTAAAGAGGGAGTCTAATCCATCATCAAGAGATGTAATATAATAAACGTATGAGAACAGATTAATTAAAGGTAGTGAAGGTTAGTTGTAATGTAGTATTAAAGTATTATATCTCTATTCAATACAGTAATAATTTTATTGTAAGATGCATTAAATTTTGGATTTTTATGCATGGAGTGTATTTTATTGTTGTTATTCAATACAAATTAAATGTTTGACTAATCATGAAAACAATTTATTCTGAACGTGATGATATTACCAATCCTGAGGAAGAATAGACTGTTGTTGATGAAACTATGGAATTTTTAGGGAATCAACAACATGTTGAAAAAAATGGTGCATCATCACAATGATGAATAAAATTATCACGGCAAGAGTTCAGGGTATAAAATTTGAGGTTGGTAGAAATCATCATGGCCAACCTATTGACCCCAACAAGTCAATGTTTATTAGTTATCTTGGGGTCACAATGAGGATTAATGTTCTATTTTATATTGATTCATGCTACCACATCCAACCTGCAATGAAGGAAATATTTTGGAAAGATACAATGGTAATGTTACAATATAATTTATCTATTTTTATGAAAAATTACATAAAGAAAATTTGATTGAATTTTCTTTATTACTTCCAGAAATTCTTTATATTATAATATTTCCGTATAAAATTTGTCTTAATGGATAATTGAAAACTCCATTGAGGCATCTAGACTCTTCTTAAAAAGTTACATCTTAGGTATGCTGTAGGAAAGGTAAATCCCCACCCACCACTTAGTTATGTACACATTATAAATGAGGAAACATGGAATAATTTCCTTAATCATAATAATGAGAAATAATTTCAAGTACATTTCATTCGATAATAAATTATTTGACATTATTTATTTTATCCTACTTTATTCAAAAAATTTAATTTATGAAACAAAAAAGGGTAATGAAAATAAATAACATGCATCAAAATCAATGTACCCCTATCTCAAAGCAAGGATGGGGTACATTTCATTAGAGAAAGAATTGGTATGTATTTTAAATCAAGAATAAAAGTTTAATTTTATGGTATTAAATAGCATATGTTTTTTTATTAATATCAATATTAATGAATCAAAATATAAAGCCACTTTTATCCCACATAATTTTCTATAGAAGGAGGCTTATGTAAATAAAGAAGGGTAAATTAGTTGATAAAAACACAAAAACAGTATGAGAAGAATGTGTGAGTATTCCATAATTGTAATTATTTATGATTTATAAAAATATTATATTAAAATATATAGTATTTTTTTATATTTTTTATATAGTGTAGAGACAAGCATCAACAATGACCATATCAAAAGAAAAGCTACTTTTAGTACCTTTGAAGTAGTCTGAACAATATGTTCACATTAGAGGATTAGGTTTTGGAGTCCCTCCTATAATATATTTTGATAAGATAAAACCACCGGGGGATAAATATAATATGGTGAGTTGATTTTAGATACAAATAGACTCACTGCAAGATATTATTTTGTGGTATGGTTTGACAGACCAATGTATAAGAAAGGATTAAAGTGAACTGGAGGGGGAGAAAAGATCTACACATGAACTAAATGATCCCACTAGATTTGAGGATAGTCACTCCCCAAACCTCATACCTTACCAAGGGTAATTAATTTTTTCATTACTCTTTCTCTTAAATATGAATCAAACAAATTCTAATATCTGGATTTTACTAAAACTCTATAGGGTATAATTTAATGTGATTTTTATTTATCAACAACCATGTACTGCTGTGTCGTGATGGGTACAATGTATAAAATCTTGAGAGACTAGATACATAATCAATAACTCCGAAAATATCACATGAGAGTGGGGATTGAGTTATCTTATGATCCTACTTCTAAGTTGCCCATTCTACTTGATGGTCTGGATATTACAATGGTCGAAGATTCTATTAGATCTTTTATATCATGGACATCTAATCATATAAATATACATAAGGTATGTCTTTAAGAAAATTATTCATATGAGAAATAAGTAATAGTTGATGATAAAAGGTTTGAAGTGAGGTATGATATTAAAAATGGATAAATCGATGAGGAAATGGAAGGCTGAATCAAGAAAATCTAGTGAATCAACCAAGAAAAAAAAATAAATTACCAGAGTACCTTCTCCCCTCCAGTTCCAGAGAAACATTTATTATCATTACAAATTCATTTAGACACCACATTTAAAGATAAAACTATGCCTTAAATTGAATATGAAGAAGAAATATATGGATATTACCTGATATACGGAATTGGTCTCGAGACTCTAAATGAGATTCTCAAGCATGAATGGATAGGCGTCCCAGTTTTTAATACATAAAAAAGGTACATTTTCATAATACATCTATCCAAACAGTGAGCTCATATGTTTATTAAAGTTAAAAACTATTCATATTTTGTATAAAAATTTATATCACAACTATATAAAGGTAATATCACGTGAAGGATGATTTGGTTTCATTAATCCCTATATTGTTTCTACATTAGAACTTACATTGAATGAGGAAGAAAATAATAAGAAAAATGATCAGTTACTTGAAGCGTTTAATAAAAAATCATCAGATGACAAACTCTTTTTTATGCCTATAATGAAAAGGTAAAACTATACAATCTAATCACATAAAATATATTTTTAATTTTTTCATTACTTAATTGTTTTTGTTTTTTTAGGATGAAAGGGATACTAATAGTAGCCAATATATTTTTTGGATCCAATTCATGGATATGAATCCAACTGAACACACATGATGTGTATTGTGAATATGTAATACCCTTTACTCAAATTTTTTTAGATAAAATTATAATTTTATGTTCAGGATGAATTTTAAAATTTTTTTTATGATATGGAGGTCTCTCAATACAGGTTAGATTGTGGCATGAAGTCGGTGTCTCATGGGATAAAGCCAGTGGATTACTTCAAATGGAAAAAATTAAGATATATATAGAAATAATTAACTATTAAAACGTTTCAAAAACTATTTAATTTTTTTGGTCAATGTTAGTGCAGTGTCTGAAACAAGATAATGATACTGATTGTGGATATTATGTTTGAAATTTTGTTAGAAAAATCATATGCAAAAAGGTTCAGAAGTAGGCCAGAACCACTCCTACCAAAATTTATTAATCAAAATAAATAACATGACTTCAGAAAAGGGGTTTACAAAGGCAGGTAAAAATGGTGACACATGTATCTTCTTCAATAAGATGTGAGAAAAATATTGGGATAACAAAGGAGCATTCTGAGCACAAATCTCCAATGGCATTCTTAGAAAAAGCATTAGCAACCTGATTGGATTACCAATATACATGTGTCACATCAATAGTAATGCAAGAAGTGATTTGAATACATTAAACCCAAGGTGATAATATCTTCCATGGAACGTCCCGGGACCGACTCTTAAAGATATCAACTGCCACCGCTGAGTCAGATTCGTGCCAAAGAAAATTCCAGCCATAATGGACAGCATATGTGATGGCCTTGATTATGGCCCAAAGTTCAACCTAAATGGAAGAACCATGACCTATGTAATGAGAGAATCATACTTTAACAAAACCCTGATAGGTATGAATGATTCCACCATAATCTGAAGGTCTGGGTGCACCTGAAGCCGCCCCATCAACTTTGAATTTCAGCAAGGAGGAAATTAGGGGAATCCACCTAACTAACTTCATCACCAACATTTTTTTTGTCCTGCCAGGGACACCAAAATTTCTTAGGATAATGATACCATTCTGATTATTATTTATATAACCTATATTGATTTTTTAGGTAGTGATTAAATCCCAATTAATCGATCTAATACCAGCCTGAAAGGATGGTATTTTGTTTTCAAACACAATGCCATTGCTTGACTTCTAGACATAATCAAAAATATCTACAGAAGAAACCAACAACATACCCATCACCAGATCACTACAAGTCACCAATATAATTGAATCCATTAGTTCAAAAACATGAAATGAACATCATCCCTCAATAGTTAATTTTCAAAGATAATTACAATTTCATTAAATATATTTCATAATCATTTTTTTCTACATTTTCTCAGTGTTATCAAGACTACCGAAAACCTAGTTACTCAAAAGAAGAAATAAATTTGTTTAGAGATGAGTGGACAACATAATTTTTGTTAGAATGTACGAAAACAACACATTTATGTGATTACCTACTATTTTTGTGATCTAGTACGAGTTATGACTTTTGAAATATATTTGGGGCATGAAGAATTAGTGTCAAAATGATTATATATTATTTTTGATATCTTTTTCAAGGAAGTAGAATAGAGGAAATAAATTTGTTTAGAAGATATGACCTAAAAAATAAATTTTTTGGGAAATCATGATGGTGGAGATGGAGGCATAGATAGAGTTGGAGGAGGAGTCAAAGGCGGAGGTGAAGGGAGAGACATAGATAGTTTTGGAGGCAGAGTTGAAGTCAGAGACCGACATGGAGGAGGTGGCAGAAGTGAAGACTGAGGTGGAGACTAAGGTAGAGGAGTATAAGAAGCATTGTATTTAAAACAATAAAATTATTAGTTAATGAAGTATAATGAGGATTATACCATGATTTTTTTTGAGAATTTTTTTTAATAGTGCACACAACACTTTTCACTTAAGATAAGTGCTATTTTGAAAGTGTTTCTAGTGACTTATTAAAAGAGAGTTTTCACCCCTTATCTTGATAATTTGGGACAAAGATTCATAATTCATTTTTTGAAGTGTGTGAATCGGTCTCATGTCAAACCCACACATGATGCCACCTATATGGCTCAAAGTGTGTGTTTTTAGTTTAAAATGACATTTTAATAAAAAAACAATAGTTGCATACTCAAAATAGAGAAAAAACATTTTTATTGTTTTGATACTTCAGTAAAATGACCCATGAGTCATTTAAAATGTGTAGAATTTATCTGAACCTCAATATGATGCATGGTGTGACTGGTATGACTCTAAGTGTTTCTTTTTATTCAAAATTGACATTTATTTTGGTAAAAAAACTAACATACTCAAAAACAATCAAGTGAATTAGGATTGTTTTGGTAATTTATGATAATGATCCATAAGTTATTTGTGATGTGTATGAATTATATTTACCTCAACATGACACATGGTGTGATCGATTTGACTCAAAGTGTCCTTTATAAGTTTTAAATTGACATTTTAATATAAAAAAGTGTCACTCACTAAAAACTGAGAAAATGTGCATGAATTGTCTTGATAATTTGGTAAAATAATTAATAATTAATTTTTAACATTTATGAATTAGTCTCACTTCAAACCCACACATGATACTACCTATATGGCTCAAAGTGTGTTTTTACAGTTTAAAATGACATTTTAGTAAAAAACCACAAGTTGAATTCTCAAAACAGAGTAAACAAATTATGACTATTTTGATATTTTAGGAAAATTATCTATGAGTCATTTATAATGTGTAAAAATAATATGAAACTAAATCCAATGAATGGTGTGACCGGTATGACTCCAAGTGCATCTTTTTATTTAAAATTTACATTAATTTTAGTGAAAAAACAACATACATACTCAAAACCTATAAAATTAATTCAGATTATTTTGATACTTTAAGAAAATGATCCATAAGTAATTTTTTATGTGTAGAAATCAACCTCACCTAAATTTGACACATGGTGTGTCCTGTATGACTCTAAGTCTCCGTTATTAGTTAAAAATTGATATTTTAATACAAAAAAGTGTCACTCACTAAAAACTGAAAAAATGCTCATATTGTCTTGATAATTTGGGATAATGATTTATAATTTATTTTTGATGTGTATGAATAAGGTTTATGTCAAACCCACACACGTTTCCACATTTATGGCTCAAAGTGCATGTTTCTATTTTAAAATAACATTTTAGTAAAAAAACACAAGTGGCATACTCAAAATAGAAGAAAATCATTTTTATTGTTTTGATACTTTATTAAAATGATGCATATGTCATTTGAGATGTATATAAATCATACTAACCTCAATAAGATGCGCAGTGTGACCGGTATGACTCCAAGTGCATCTTTTTATTCAAAATTGACATTAATTTTAGTGAAAAAAACAACTAACATACTCAAAACCTATAAAACACATTCATATTGTTTTATAAATTTAGAAAAATGATATTTAAGTCATTTATGATGTTTTTGAATCATCCAAACCCAAATCTGATTCATGATGTGACCAATATGACTCCAAGTTTGTCTTTTTATTCACAACTGGCATTAATTTTAATAAAAAATGACTCATACTCAAAACTAAACAAATTCATTCATATTGTTTTTTTACTTTATGAAAATGATCCACAAGTCATTTTTGAAGTTTATTAATTTTAAAAACCTCAATTAGACTCACAGTGTGACTGGTATGACTCCAAATGTGCCTTTTTATTCAAAAATTACATTAATTTTAGAAAAAAAACTAACATACTCTATTATAGTATTTTTTTCTCGTATTTGTGTTATAAATTTTATTTCATTTAAACTTAGTATTTTTATCTTATTTTGGTCATCTATTTTATATTTCTAGTGATTCAGTGTGTTGTAACAACACATTACACTAGTTTTTGGTTCTATAGTGTGTTGAAACAACACACTTCAGTTTGCACCTTTATCATCACTACTAAATGTACTGATAAATATAGCCTTTATTAGGGATTTTACAAGTAATAATAAATAATTAATTTTATAAATAATTTTTAAAAGTGATGATAAAATTAATATTTATTAGTACTTTTATTTACAATGACAAAGATACCCTTTATGAGTGATTTTCTAGCACTAATAAAAGCCTTGACCTTTTTACCACACTGAGATAGTCAGCTCTTTTCAAGTGCTGATAAAGGCCTATTCTGCTGCTGTTAAAGGAATGTTTTGTATTAGTTTTCACATAAACATGAATAATATTTTTATGATATGAGGCATAAATTCTATTATATAGGTGTGAAACCTGACATTGCTATTTTTTTTCTTTCAATGTTATACTTTTCGGATGATCAAGACTGAGTATCCAAAGCCTTCTCGATTACTTCAAACCATCTCTATGCTGACTTGGAAATGAGATGAGATATTGATAGATTTCATTATTTGGATTCCATGTACTCCATAAGGAAAGAATGTGATTGGGGGGGGGGGTGATTGAACGATTGAACAAATAGGATCACTTTGATCCTATCCATTGTACCACAAAAGTTGAGGATTTGAGAAATCTATATGTATAGGTGATTATAAGATTATAATAAATGAAATATAACATTGTTTCTAATAGGGATCTAGAATTCATATCTCAATTTTTAATAGGCCTCTAGGATGAAATGGGATCCTAGATCATGTTGATCACAACATACCATCCTCAAATGGATGGTCATATAGAATGGGCTATACAAATTATTAACGACATGCTTCATGATTGAATCCTTTACTTTGGACAAGCTTGGGATTTCCATTTGGGGATGGTTGAGTTTTTATAAAATATTAGATACCATTTATCTATTAAATAGAACAATTTGAGGCATTGTATGTATAGAATTGTAAATATTTTCTTTATTGGTCATTGATTGGTAAATCCTCCTCAGTGGGACCTAGCTTAGTCCAGGAGATGACGATGAAGATCCATATGATTAGTTAGAGGTTGGTAGTGGATTATATCTAGTTTAAATCTACTGAGGATCACCATCAATTAAATTTTGAGTTCTTAGTTTGTAGCCATATTTTCTTTAGAGTCTCACCTTGGCTGGGTCATCAATGGCCTAGAAAACAAGGGGATTTGGCATCGAGATATGTGAGACCATTTGAGGTTGTTGAGAAGATTAGAAAGGTGGAATACCATTTGGTCTTTCCACCACAAATTAATTTCATCCATAATGTGTTTTTTAGTCACAGATTAAGAAATATATTTCAAACCCATCTCACATTTTAAATTGGGAAGACCTTAATGTGGAACCTGATATGACTATGACTGAGTAGTCAGTTCGAATTGCGAATTCTCTAGTGAAGATGTTGTAGAATAAGTACATTACCTTAGTATGGGTTCTATGATAGCAAGGTTTGGACACTCATGATACATGTGGGAGTGAGATGATGATGTGGGATCAGTGACCATATCTCTTTGTGGACTAGTCTTCTTGATGAGGCTTTCTGGGGGTAGAAAGTAATATAATGAGGATAATTTTTACATCCTACTATTTCTTTCAGGTACTTACATAACATTTTTTTGACTATTTTTAGGTAGTTATATTCTAAAGTAATTTTGGGTTAATTTTAGAGGTATTTATATATTTTTGGGCCTGTGCAAAGTTGGCGTATGGTTTGGGAAAACTGTGTAGGCCATCCCATGAAACTGTGAACCTTGTCTTGGATTCTTAGAGGAGGGCACACTGCTAGTTCAAACTGTGTGAACTTCCCCACAAATCATGAATCTTTGGAAAGAGGCACTTCACATGGTTGGTGCATGATTTTTCAAACGATTTGGATAAACCATATAGCTTCTCCAGTATCCTAGAAAGGGGCACGTGATTGGTGCTTGATTTTCTAAATTGTGCAACCAATCCAGGTGATGCAAATTAATTAATATGATTTTTTAAATACCTGATAATCATATTTTTGCCTTATTTTTATTTATTTGGAGTAAGATCTCTACTAAGGAGACACCACATGGAGATTTTAGAGATTCCTTGCCTCACAGTGATCAATTTCTATAGATCATTGGGCGGTCGATCTGCTTTTTCAATGGAATGTTTATGTTATTTGATATTCTTCAGTATTCATTTAGATCCCCTATTATATCTTAGAAAAGAACCTTAGACCAAGGTTGTTTATTCTAGATATACTATTTGTGACTTGATCTAATTATTTTCTTTATGATTCCATTATGGGATTAATATTTCTTGTATGTATTTTGATTTTCGATTTTTTTCTAGGATCTCTTATTTTTTGGTTCGTACCCTTCATCTCTTCGATTATGGATTCCTTGTTGGGTGATTTTTGATACCGTGAATTGAGGTAGGTAGTTTCATAATGCAGTCCCTATAAAATAAAACTATATTTGTTTTCTTAAATTACAATGGATTTTAATTGATTTCCAAATATTGAATTGATAATCATGAGAAATTCTTTCAAATGGAATGGTGTTTGATGCAACCTATTTGTAAATGGATTTTTATATAAAGATTTGATTCTCAAAAAATTATTTCAAATTGAAATGGATGATTTAAAGGATGATCTTGATGATGATTCTTGAGAAATAAAGGAATGAAATATTTTATGGAATTTGAATGAAATAATTTTTTTGAAAGGCATGAGTTTTGATGGAAACCATTTGATGATGGTTTTTGAAATGAAATGGCATGTTTGAAACTTGATTAGGGGATGAATGAATAGTGATTAATCAAAGTGATTTGAAATTAATTATTTTCCCTTTGATTGATTTATTTGAATCACAAGGGATACCGAGTAGTTAGGTGGTTAATCCAAGAAAAACATGATATTCATATTTTATCTCTACCTATAAATGGATTAATGATGACAACACAAACTGAACTTTGATGATGGATGAGAGTTCATTTTTTAGGGTGGACTCCTATCCCCATAGATCTAAGATATAGGGAAGTGTTTCTAATAGAATCCATATTTCAATGAGAGTTTGAGGATCCTTCATCCTTGATCTAACTAACCTTGAGGTTTATAACCATAGTGCTTTGATTGAAAGTTAATTACATACACCAGTATTTATGAAATGATATTTTCATTCCTATTTTAATAGAGATGCTTATCCATATCTATCTTGATATTAATACTTATTCATACATATTTTATATTTTCCATTGAAATAATTTTAAAATAATGTTTTATTTTGAATTGGGAAAAATATTATGATGTCACAATTTATTTAAAATTAAGTATATTTGGTTTATTGGTTATGGTATTATTATGGAATACTTGGTGGAATCCTACAGGGATACTGTGTATCATGCCCTAAATATATCTTTAGGCATGTGTATTCTTTGTTTTTCTATGTCTAAGAAAATGAAAATGACCACTTGAAGGTGTTGGGTGTTCTTGATAGTGGAACTTTGGGAGTTGGCAGTGTCAAGAGGAGTTTTTGATCAACCTCTTATGAGGAGGTCATGGTTTATGTAATTTATTGGGTTATTATTGAATTTAAGATTATGTACTTCCTTTTTGTGGTACTTTTTTATTGTTTATTGTATTGTAATGATAACTATTTATGGATTCTTATCTACTTAATTTGTTTTTATTTGGAATTTTTATGGAAAAATTATTACCCTTGATAGTTTTAGATTCCCAAGAACTCGTCGCCTGAACACGGGGATTAGAAATGCCCTTCAGGGTTGTGTCATGACTAAATTTGAATCAGGTTTTTTCTAGAAGTTTATCTTGGATGTTTTGTAAAAAATTGTTATCAAAGGAGGTTTATTATTTTCTTGAATATCAGTATATAGTTTCGTATTTCTTGGTTGAAAAGAGATATTATTTTCAACACATCAGAGTTATGTTACGAGTGAGTTCCAAACTAGCTCTCATTGTAGTGAACCTTAAGCTACCATGAGTGGTTGAAAAATATTTCTTTTAGGAATTAATTGATCGGATTATATAATTTTCCCATACTTTGATCTAAGATTTTTGTTCCCACGTTTAGTTCTAATTGATAGAGTTTATGTTTCCATTTACCTTTAATAACGTTTCCTTGTTTTATGTTGATGTTGTGTAGTACCATGACACAAATAAGACTTTTGATCAAGATGTGTGAGGGATATAATAATGCAACAAAATGTGAAACCACTAGTTTACTAGCACCTCACAGAGGCAGTAGTGCATTCAGTCTAATCTATAGACCATGGATATGCAACTTTCCCCATTTGGGCATACGAGGTGGAACCTTTAAGGTTTAATAATTGAGATATATCCTAGTAGTTTTTTATTCATAAACCACCATCATTTTAAGGAAAGAATGGTCATCATGAGGAAAATGATTGGATGGGAAATATTGAGTGTCTATTCATGTTATTTGATATAATGAATTCTATTAAGGTGATGTGATCCATCTTCAAGATTGATGGGACTAATAAGAGATGGTGGGATTCCATAGTTCTAGAAAACATAATTGTGGAATTGGAGTGTAAATACTTCAAGAACCTTTTTATGGAGAAATTATATCCAGAGTTTATGGTTCGACTAAGTCCATGGAGTTTCTCAAAAATCACCAAGGTGATTGTACAATGACATAGTACACCAATTGTTTTGCAGAACATTATCAGTTTTCATTGAGGTAGAATTGAATGAGAATCCAAATTTATAAAGGTTTTTTATGGGTATTTGTTCAAACATCATGTAATAGGTATTTATGCTGAATCTTACCTCATATTCTAATGTTTTGGATAGGGCCCTGATAAGAAAAATTGACCTTGCTGGTAAGTTAGGGTTTATTGGAGTTATTCCTACTCCAAATGGAAGATTTGGTTGTTCCTTTAAAGGTAAGATAAATTTAAATGTGTCTCATTGTGAAAAAATATATGTGCTCTTCAATATAAAACATTATCCATATCATATTTAGTGTATATTAAAGGTCCACAGACTTGTTTTTAATGTCGAATGGTTGGGAACTCAAGGCATGCTTGCACAGTGGCACCAAAGATTTATATCTCATGTGGATTCTTAGTCTATATTCAAAGTTTTTTTCATGTTTTTAATAACCCACTTAGTTTCAAAGGATCATCAGTACCAAGATAAACTTTAGCACAATCAAATGATTCAAGAACAATGGGTTTCCAGCCACATGCTTTAGGAATGAAGCTACATCACAGAATGAAAAAATCTACACTGGGGACTGATGTGGGTCTTATGATAATTCGAGGTACCATTTATATTGATTTTTCTTTAGTAACTTTTTTATTTGATACTGGTGCCTCTCATTCTTTCATATCAACCCATACTGTAGACCTATTTGATCTTCCAATGGAGTGCATGCCTTATGAGATGGTGATTTCAACACCTCTTGGGAGGAAGAGGGAGTAATTTCTTTGATAACACTCTTCTATATTTTCTTTATCTTAGATCGATCTCATTTGACATTTTTTGGTTTATTATATTAATCCCCTAGATGTTATTCTTGGAATGGGATGGTTGGTTGTTTACAAATCCTAAATTTAATATTATCATTGACGATCGTCCTTTACTACCCCCGATGGGGAGTTTCATGTTTTATAGGGAGATTAGAACCTAAGGTCTATCCAATACAAACCTCCTATTATAGTTATGGGTAAGATGATATCCTTATATCCAGCTAAACTTGATCTGGAATCTTATTATAGTTAAATTCCTCTAGTAGTTGTTGAGTTTCCAGAAGTGTTCCTGTCATACTTTTCTGGTCTTCCACCAAAGATGGAGGTGAAGTTATCTATTGACTTGGTGCCTAGAAATTATCTAGTATCTATCCCCTCTTATCACATGGAACCAATATAACTGAAGGAACTAAAGTATTAGTTGGATTAATTGATTTATAAAGGATTTATTCAACCTAGTGTTTCGCTTTGGGAATCACCAATTCTTTTTTACAAGAAAGATGAGAGAATCCTTCACTTGTGTGTTGATTAACAGAATATCAATCAGGTTACAGTTAATAAAAATTATCCATTACCCCAAATTCATGGTTTATTTGATCATATGAAAGGATAAAACTGGTTCTCTATGATTGATATTTGGTCTAGTTACCACCATCTTAGGACAAAAAATTATTATATTCCAAAGACCGCTTTTATGAGTAGGTATTACCACTTTGGGTATCATTTTATTCCATTCGTCCAGAATAAAACTCATGTGTTTATATTGGTGATGAATAAGGTTTTTCACTAGTATATTGAATCTTATTGTTAAATTCATGGATGAAATTTTGGTTTATTTAAAAACCAATTAGGATCATGTAATTTATTTGAGAGTAGTTTTGGATATATTTTGGAATCACTGACTTTCTTCCAGGCCATCAAAGTTACAATTATGGATTCAGGAGTTGAATTTATTAGGGAAAATGGTCTTAGAACATGGTATCTCAGTTGATCCTAAAAAGGTGAAAGAACTCATATCATGGGAGTAACCACAAAATATCCTTGAGATTCAAAGTTTTTTTTGGATTTGGTAGGGTATTTTCATTGGTTTATGAAATATTTCTCCAAGTTGTATTTACCATTTATTACACTCACTCGGAAGGGCATGAAGTTTATTTGGGATTCAAAATGTTATAATTATTTTTTGTGTGTTGAAGATCCATTTTAATTCAAATCCAATGATGACTCTTCTAAAGGAAAAGCAAGGTTATATAGTATGTTTTGTAACTTCTGATACAGGTTTGGGCTGTATTCTCATGTAGGGTGATCACATGGTGGCTTATAGTTCTCATAAACTTCTACAAAATGAGAAAAACTATCCCATTAATGATATATAATTCACAACTAAGAGTTGGTTATATTACCTTTTAAGAAGAATATCACTTTTTACTCTAATAAAAAATGATTGAGTTATGTCTTTACATGAAAATATTTTAATATATGATAGAGGAAATATATGGAGTACCTATAATATTATTAATTTGAAATTTCCTATACCCATGTTAAAGGGAATGTTGTTGTTGACACTCTTAAGAGGAATATTCCATCCCAGGTTATGAAGGAATCATCAAAGGAGTGTAATCTCATGAAATGTTTTTCTCATATACATCCTTAGCCTGAGAGGATGATACTGAGTTTATTCTGAAATTTTTCAGTGGACATCCTCCCTTATTGATATGGTCCTCTAGGAATAAAAATATTATGATGTGTTATGAGGAATAAGGAATTATTTATATGGAGGGGATACCATCAGTGAATGGTCTCTATCTCCAGAGGGAATTATTTTATTCTGGAACCATTATGTTGTTCCGTTGCTTATAATAAAAGATATGATGTGGGATTTCCATCATTCCCAATGGGTGGTTCACCTAGTAATGACTAATATTTTTTAGTATATAAGTCATAGATTCTAGAGGCCAGGTATGAAACATGACATTGCTGATTTTTTTCTTACATCGTTATACCTGTAAATAGATCAAGATTGAGTATCATGAACCTTATGGATTACTTTAGATCCTCCCTATAATGAATTGGAAATGGTATGAGATATCAATGGATTTTGTCATTGGGTTTCCACATAATTTTTGATGAAAGAATACAATTTGGGTGGTGATTGACTGGTTGAAAAAATCAGATAACTTTAATCATATCCCTGACACCATAAAAGGGGGATTATCCATAATAAAATAAAAATAAGGCCTTTGGGATATTCTATTATATGTGTAGGATAATATAATATTATGTAGAATGAATTCTATCATTTTTTCTAATAGGGATATAAGATTCACATATCAATTTTTGAGAGGCCTGGAGGATAAAATGGGATCCTAGATCAAGTTGAAACTAACATACCATCCTCAAATAGATGTTAAGATGGAATGGTCCATACAAATTATTAATTATATTCTTAATTTTTGCACCATTTACTTTAGATAAGATTGGGATTTTCATTTGGGACTGGTCATGTTTTTATAAAATAATATATACCAGTCATCTATTGAAATGGAACCATTTGAGGAATTATATGGATTACCTTGTAAATATTTTCATTATTTTTCAATGATTGGTGAAGCTTGTATAGTGGGACCTAGAATGGTCAAGAAGACAACAATGAATATCCAGATGATTCGTCATAGGTTGATAGTGTCTTAGAGTAAATATAAATCTTATTAGGATCATCATTAATGACCTTTTTAGTTATTTATTGGTTTTCATGTGTTCTTGAGAGTATCACCTTGGATGGGTCACCAATGTCTTAGAAAATAAGGGAAGTTAGCATCAAGATATGTGGGACCATTTGATATTATTGAGAAGATTAGAAAGGTGGCATACCATTTGGCCTTGACACTATGAATTAATTTGATACATAATTTTTTTCATGTGTTACAGCTTAAGAAATATCTTTCAAACACATATCATGTTTTTAACTGGTAAGACCTTAATGTGGAACCTGATATGAATATGACTAAGAAATTAGTTGAAATTTTTGATTCTAAAGTGAAGATGTGGAAGAATAAGTCCATTCCTTTAGCTTGGGTTCTATAGGAGAATGTTTTGAAAACTCATCAAATATCATAGAGTGAGATTATGATGTGGGAGTAGTGACATTATATCTTTGTGGACTAGCCTTCTTGATGAGCTTTTCTAGGGTTAGAAATCAATTTTGTGAGGATAATTGTCACATCCTGACGTTTCTTTTAGGTACTTACATCACTTTTTTGAACATTTTTTATTTGGATATTTTCTCAATTCATTTTGGGTAAAATTTAGAGGTATTTATAGGTTTTTGTGTCTATTCACAATTGGCATACAATTAGAGAAAATTGTGCGGGCCATCCCACGAAATTTTTCACCTTGTGATGGATTTCTAGAGGAGGGAGAACTGCTATTTAAAATTGTGTGGCAGCCCCATCAAATCATTAAACTTGGGAGAGAGGTGACTCACATGGTTGGAACAAATTTTTTAAAAACATGCATCTAACCATATATCTCCTCTAGCATCCTATAAAAGGGGCACATGGTTAGTGCATGATTTTCCAAATCTTTCATCCAAACCATGCGATGCAAATTAATTAATTGGATTTTTTTTATGACCTGAAAATCATCTGTTTTGCCTCATTATTATTGAAGTGGAATAGGATCTCTAACAAGGAGACTACACTTAGATATTTTGGATATTCCTTGCCTCTTAGTGATCGATTTGGATAGAACCTTGGGTGTTGGATCTGGTTTTTCAATGTTATGTGTTTGTTCTTTGATTTTCTTTGTTGTTATTCTAAATCCACCCTTATCTCTATAAACAAAACCTTATATCAAGGTTTTAGATGTTAGATATAATATTTTTTACTTTATCTAATTAGGTTTGTTATAGATCCATCTTGGTATTGATATTTCTTTTCTGTATCATGATTTGTGATTTTTTCTAGGATATCCTCTTGGTTGGTTCTAGCCCATAATCCCTCTAATTGTGGATTATTTGTGGGGTGATTGCAGATATTATGAATTGTGGTAGGTAGTTTTATAAATTAGTCCTTATCAATTGAAAACATATTTTATTTCTTGAATTAAAATGGGTATTTAATATATTTCCAAAGTTTTAATTGATATTCATGATAAATTCTTTCAAATGGCTTGGTGTGTGATGAAACCTCTTTGGAAATAAATTCTGAAATAATTTTTTTATTCTATAAAATTTATTATGAATTGAAATGGGTGATTTTAAGGATGATATTGATAATTATTCTAGAGAAGTAAAGGAATGAAATATTTTATGGAATTTGAATGAAATGATTTTTTAAAAGGCATGAGTTTTGATGGAAACCATTTGATGATGGTTTTTGAAATGAAATTTCATGTTTGAAACTTGATTTGAGGATTCTTGAATAGTGATTGATAAAAGTGATTTGAAATTAATGATTTCCCCTTGATTAATTTCTTTGAATCAAAAGGGATTCTGATTACTTATGTGGGTAATCTAGGACAAACACACAATGCATGTATTAGCTATACCTAGAGATGGATTAATGATGAAAATTAAACTAAAATTTGATAAAGGAAGAGAGTTCATTATTTGGGGAGGAATTATATTCCCCATAGGCCTAAGATATGGGGAAGTGTGCACACCAGTATCCATATTTCTCTGAAAGTTTGGGGATCCTTGATCCCTGATTTGACTAAACCTAAGGCTTATAAAAATAGTGGTATGATTGAAAATGAATTAAACACACCGGTTTTTATGAAATGATATTTTCATTCCTATTTTAATCAAGATTATTATACATGACTATCCTGATGGAAATAATTATTCATACCTATTTTATATTTTCCATTAAAATTATTTGAAAATCATGTTTTATTTTGAATTGTGAAAAATATTATGATGTAATGTTTTATTTAAAATTAAGCATATTTGGTTTATTGGTTATGTACTACTTATGGAATTCCAGGTGGGATCGCACTGGGATATTGTCTCTCAAACTCTACATAGTCTTTTATCCCTATGTATAATTTATTTTTCTTGGTCTAGGAAAATGGAAAGAACCACATAGAGGTGTTGAGTATTCTTGATAGTAGAACCTTGGGAGTTAGTGGTGACAAACAGAGTATGTGATCCACCTATTGCAAAGTGGTCTTGGTTTATTTGATGTCTTGGGTTGTTATTACATTTCATATTATGTACTTACTTATTGTGGTACTTTTATCTTGTTGTTTTTATTGAGATAATAAATTTTTATGGATTCATATCCAGTGTCTTTGTATTTCTCAATTATTCTTATGGAGAAATCTTTACCCTTGATGGGTTTTGATGTCCATACACTTATCACCAGCCCATGTGGATCGAGAATTCCCTTCAGTTCATGTCAGGATTGAATTAGGTTCCAGTTAATGGGTTATCTGTTTTTTTTGATAAATTATGGTATGAGTGAAATCATATTCGAGAGAAATTTAAACTCATGACAATTACTATGCGATCTATGCCAGTTGAATCACTACCCTCGACTACCACCAGAGCTTACCTTATGCTTAGATCATACATAGAGATCTTAATAGGATATGTAACTATAAATCAGAATGATATAATTAGTTATTTATTAATGTAATAATATATTTATCACATGTATTTTACATATTTCACATGTTGTCTTTTAAAAGAAAAATAAAGTTTTTTTTCTATGAAAATAATTTTATTCATATTTTTTATTTAAAAGATATTTTTAAAAATTTTATAATTTAAATTTAATAAATTAATATTATTCTTAGAATTATAATAAAAAAATTAGTTTAAGATGATTTTTTGGTATTTTTCTGAAAGAGTTGATTTTTAGATGAATAGTGAAACAATATTGATATTGTTAAAACTGTTAATTTTATAAAATTATCATAATAAAATAATGAATTAAATGTTTTCTAAACCTTTACTATAATATATATATATAATTAAAAAAAATAATTTAAAATTACTATTTTGTGTTTATAAAACCGATGTTTATTATTTTGGAAACATAAGTAATATTTTACTCTAAAAACTGATTTATTTTCTTATAATAAAAAATTAGTTTTTATCTCTTTTAGAAATTAAATAAAAAAATGTATTTTTATATTTTAGATCAACATGATCATATTATATAATAATGTGAATTTAATTTTTGGTCATAAAAGTATGATTACTAAGATTAAAGTCAATAACCATGATAATGGTAAAATTGTTATTTGAAAAGAATTTTTTTATCACTATTATGTGATTTTATCTAATAAAATAAATTAATATATTTTTTAAAAGTTAATTTAATATAAATTTTAATAATATATTTAAATAAATTATCACTCATTCAATTGGTAATCAATAATAAATATGATTAAGACCACTTAATGATGAAAACAACATTTAAAAAAAACAATTTTTCTATATATAAAATGTTTTAATTTAAATATTTATTTTATCTTAATTATAAATTGAATTATATTAAATTTATACAAAATTTATGTTCATAAAACTCAAAATTTTTAGGATGGGTTATTTTATATGTTTAGTAAAACATATGTTGGCTAAAAACCAATTACCCCAGTAAACGTAAAAGTGAAAATATAAGCACAAATGACTTCCATCATGTTTAAAATTTGTGTAAAAACACTTGATTTAGGATTAATAGAACCAAAATCACCTCTAAATCCATTATTTATAACTTTTGGAGTCACTAATTGTTGAATTGTTTAATGATATCATTGACAAGTAAACTAGGGGTGGAGAAAAGATCCACAGATGAACTAAATGATCCCATTAGATTTGAGGATAGTCATTCCCACAACCTCATACCTTACCTGGGGTAATAAATTTTTTCATTACTCTTTCTCTTAAATTCTAATCAAGTAACTTATGATAACTTGATAATAATAAAATTCTATAGGGTACAATTGTATCTGATTTGTATTTATCAATAACCACGTACCATTATGTTGTGATGGGTACAATGTATAATATCCTGATAGACCATATACATAATCAAAAACTCCCAAAATATCACATGATATTGGGGATTGAGTTATCTTATGATCTGACTACTAAGTTTCCCATTCCACTTTATGGTCAGGATATTATAATGGTCTATGTTTATATTAGAGCTTTTATAGCATGGACATTTAATCATATAAATATACATAAGGTATGTCTTTAAGAAAATTATCAATATGAAAAACATGTAACAGTTGATGATAAAAGGATTGAAGTGAGGTATGATATTAAAGATGGATAAATCAGTGGGGAATTGAAAGGAAAAATCAAGAAAATTTAGTGAATCAACCAAGAAAACAAAATGACCTTCCAAGAGTACCTTCTCCCCTCCAGTTCCAGAGAAACATTTATTATCATTACAAATTCATTTAGAGACCACTTTTAAAGATAATACTAAGCCTTAAATTAAATATGAAGAAGAAATATATGGATATTCGCTGATATATGGAATTGGTCTCGAGACTCTAAATGAGATTCTCAAGCATGAATGGATAGGCGTCCCAGTTTTTAATACATACAAAAGGTACATTTTCATAATACGTCTATCCAAATAGTGAGATAATATGTTTATTGAAGTTAATAACTATTAATATTTTGTATAGACATTTATATCGCAACTATATAAAGTGAATATCATGTGAATAATGATTTTTTTCATTAATCCTTATATTGTTTCTACATTAGAACTTAAATTGAATGAGGAAGCAATTAATAATAAAAAAGAACAGTTACTTAAAGCGTTTAATAAAAAATCATCATATGACAAAATCTTTTTTATGCCTGTAATGAAAAGGTAAAACTCTACAATCTAATCACATAAAATATATTTTTAATTTTTTTCATTACTTAATTATTTTTGTTTTTTAGGATGCAATGGATACTGATAGTAGTCAATATATTTTTTGGATCCATTGCATGGATATGAAACCAACTGACCACACATGATGTGTGTTGTGAATATGTAATACACTATAATAAACATTTTATAAATAAAATTAGAATTATATGTTCAGTATGTGTTTTAACATGATTTTTTTATGATATGGATGTCTCTTAATACAGGTTAGATCATGGCATGAAGTCAGTGTCTCAAGGGATAAAGCTAGTGGATTACAGCAAATGGAAAAAAATTAAGGTATATATAGAAATATTTAAATATTAAAACATTTCAAAATAATTTAATTATTTTGGTCAATGTTTCTACAGTGTCTGAAACAAGATAATGACACTAATTGTGGATATTATGTTTGAAAATTTATGAGAGAAATCATATACCAAAAGGTTCAGGAGCAGGCCAGACCCACTCCTACAAATATTTATTAATCAAAATAAAGATCATGAAATCAGAAAAGGGGTTTACAAAGGTGTGTAAAAAGGGTGACACACGTACTTGCCTCAATAATATGTGAGCAAAATCCTGAGATAACAAAGGACCATTCTAAGCAGAACTCTCCAATGACCTTCTTAGACAAAGCATCATCAACCTGATTGGCTTCCCTATATACATGTGTCACATCAAGAGTAAGGCCACAAGTGATTTGAATACATTCAACCCAAGGTGATAACATCTTCCATGGAACGTTCCTGGACAGACTCTTCTGGATATCAACTGAAACTATCAAGTCAGATTCCATCCAAAGGAAATTCTAGCCATAATGGATAACATATTTGATGGCCTTGATTATGGCCCAAAGATCAGACTTAATGGAAGAACCCTGATCTATGTAATGATCGACGAAACCTTTAACAAAACCCTGATAGGTAGGAATGATTCCACTATATCCTGAAGGTCCAGGTGCACCTGAAGCCGCCCCATCAATATTGACTTTCAAGCAGGAGGGAATTAGGGTAATCCACCTAAAAAACTTCAACACCAATGGTTTTTTTTCCTGCCAGTGTAACACCCCAAGATTTCATAGTGTGTTATTTCTTCAAAATAATTCAATAACTTGAACTACACGCAACACCGAGTTCAATTGCACCATGACTTACCAAAAAAAAGCCATTAAAAGAGGTCATGAATAGTATTAACTAAATTTTAAACTTTATAATTTTAGAATCCATATTATGAGTTTCTTAGTCATAATGCAAGAACAGATTCATGTTTAGTATTGCACTTTTATCAAATTTTAGTGAAACCTTTTTAAATACAATATTTTAAACTTTTTGACTAAATGGGGACATCAAAAATTTAAAATGAAACATCCCAAGCTTCCACGGTACGCTTTCTTTGAATAATACAGTAGCGTGTGTTGTACGCAACCTCGAGTTCTAACACACACCACAACTAATTAAACTAGCCGTTGTGAATAGTAATACCTACTTTTTGAAATCATATATATTTTATATTTCAAAATGGACTTCATTTTTGGATTCGGAATATCGAAATTAGCCTAGGGTGAAATTTTGGTACTTTTCGGATAACTTTTATATTTTGATGAATAGTGAAAATTACTAAATTTTAATTAAAAACAACTTTTTTAATCAAAATAATTAATATTGATAAATTATTAATTTGAGTGTTTTAAAGTATATTTAGAATATATTTTTACCATTTAATTTAATTTTTGTCATTGGACATAATTTTACAATTAAACCGAACATAAACAAGTGTCAATCTTTTGATAGTTATTACCTCTTAAAAACACGCTTTTTGTTTTGACAGCGGGAATTAATTTTAAATTAATTTCTGCCACTTATGTGTTTTGAATTTAGGAAAATGGATTCCATATTTGGAATCAGGATGTTCAAATTGTGTAAATAGGTAACTTTTATTTTTAGACATTTTGAATAGTTACTGTGGTAAATATTTTATTTACCATGGTTAAAGGGTAAATCCGGTAAATAAGGGTTAAAAAATAATATTATAATAATACAAAATTACCCTAAAACGTGTCGTAACCTTATTGGTGGACACATACCCGACCATGGGCATCCTTGGGTCAATTTGGGGACCCCTTGGAGCCACTTGTATGTGGTAGGGACACATTATATTAATAAAGTTAAAATAAAAATAAAAATGGCATAAGCTTACATCTTTTAGAAGAACACTTTTTACATAGGGTTATACATGTTGGATTTTCGATTATAAATATTCATTAGAAAGATAAAAAGATTTCCTACATGATGATATTTTATTTATAATTTTTAGACATCAAATAAGTTAAATTATTAATGACACAATAATGATGCAATGTTTACCTCATTAATAAATCATTGAAATAAATAATATTATAATGATTAAAATATTATCTAAAACCTGTCCAATTATTATTGGTTGATGTTATTTAGAATATGAGTCATCTTATCTTCTACCTCAATGTTTTTTGGACCATTATAAACAGAATATAATTATATTATAAAGTAATACTTTCACTCTTTTCTAAAGAGCCCCTCCTCTCCCTTATAAAAGGAGACCACTTCTACTCATTCCTCACACCTCTCAAGCCACTTGTCTCGTCCAAACTCTGCCCAAATAAGCTCCCCACATCCCTCTACTCCTCCTTGAAGCTTCCCCTTAGGAAGAAAGCATTTCAACAAGTCCTTTGGTTCCAACCAAAGTGAGTTACCTAAATTAAAGGTAACGATTTCTCTTAAATTATTTTCATTTATTTTGCTTCTTCAACCCCCAAACTCTTTTTATTTCCTTTCTTTTGTAACAACACCAGTATTATCAATATACTAGGATGTTGTTATAAGAAGGATTCAAACTACACATACACACAACTCCATCTAATGGATGATGAACATAATGTTTCTGTGGATGGCAAACTAACGCCTCACGAAACGATGATTGTTCAAATACATCTTACCGCCTCTCATGGTGGCCATTATGATGGCACTGTAATTAAATATGATATTAATGATATATATTTTATATATAAGCTTCTGTAATTCCATTTTATTTCATACCATTATTCGTTTCATGTTGTATATACATACGATAATTTCATTTGAGGAAGTGCGGACTACCGCCCCCTTAAAATGATATGACTCGTTCATACCACACATGGAACGTATAAAGGATGGTGTTAATGAACTTAAGTAACATATATAAAATATTATATTATACTGGAATAGTAATATACCTATGTATCATTTGGATTCGATTCTTTTAAAATAAAAATTAAATGGAAGTAGCGTTCGTGCGTACGTACGGACTACTGTCTCCACGAACGCGATGAGATTCATTCTCCATCGTATCCATTCAAGTATAATTATCATTTAATGATTTAAAAATTATGTTTAAGGACTTGATATCATTCTGTATATGAATAAGATACAACAAACACGACTTATGTAACAAAACATATAAAGAAAATGAGTAAGTTAACACCCGAAACGGCGATAATACTAAGATATTATTATCAAATCAATATTAAAAGATCATATATGATATCATATTAATGTATATGATTCCTGTATAATTTAGTAACAATTATTTCCCTATTATACAGGAGGTTAACCTACCCCAACCAAGGAAAAGTACAAGGTAAGGGTTATTTCACAATCTCTTCATTATCCGAGGTTGTATTATACGTAATAATCTACTGGGACCTCTTTATCATCCACATCCATGTTTCTTCGAAATGTATTTCAAAACATTTTTACTATTTACAAGAATATGGGTTAAAGTCATTTATACCCTTGTTTTACTTTTTATAAGAGGTTTATAAAGGAATCTTTCCGTCGTTTTCAAAACAAGGTCCTTTTTAACCTTTTCGACAGAATTGAGGTAAGAATGTTTTTTTTAACTTATACGGCGGGTGCGGTTATTTTCCGCCGTTATAAAATCGTCGAAGCTTTCCATACAAGCTTATAAGAATATTTTCAAAGAAAATGTTTTATTTAGATCTTAAATGATTTCAAAATAAAAGGAGATACTTCTTTAAAAAGAATTTTGATTTCATCTATGTCAACATCCTTTGATGGATTTTAAGATTATTTGAAGTTGATTTATTATGATACAAAACTTCTATATTTTATTGAAGGTTTTGTGATATGTTTGACTTTGGATGTGCTATTTTTATACCATTCATAGTTTATGGTGAAATTATTGACATTTCGTATGCTAGTTTTAATACGAATGTTTATGTTATGTTTAAACCTTTTCATATGGGAATGCATTGGACTTAATAAGTGACGGGTGGAGCCCGCTATAGCTCCTCGATGCATCGGTAGGTCTCATGAGACAAACTAGTGTCTTGGCACAAGGCCTTGACAAAATCTTATTTGTAGTCTTGGCACGAGGCCTTGACTATGTGGTTATGATAGTCTGGCATTATGCATTCCAACATTATGAAAGTGGTTATTGATTTTTGCATGTGATTATTCGATTAGTAGAATATCCATGTGAATAAGTAAATGGAATTATTTCATTTTACTTTTGCCATACCATGTTGAAGTTAAAGTTTAAAAGGCTTTTGTTTTAGTAATGCATTGCCTTAAATGTTTATTCTTATTTATGAAAGTTTCCGCTATATTGTTATCCTTACTGGGCATTTGAGCTCACCCCTTTTCTATGTTTTATTTTTCCCAGGATGTGAAGAAGTAAGTTATGAATGACCTGTAGGGATTTTATGAGGGGTTAATAGTGTGGATTGTGGAAACATTATGTTGTTGTATTAGTTTTTCATTTTATGATGTAATGTAAAACTTATGAATATATCTAGTGTTTCCAAGGCTACTAAACCAATCGGTCTTTCGAGATTTGATCTTTCTTGTGATCATGACAATGTTATGAAGTAATGCACCGACTCTGGGTAGCTGGGGTCGGGGCGTTACAGTTGGTATCAGAGGAAGTTTAGTACAAACCTTGGAAGCTAGATTTAGATAAACTCTGATTAGAGCACGTAGACCTAAGATGAACTTTGAGGATTAGTATAGAAGAACTTCCTAGAATTTTGGTATTGTAGAGATTTTGTGAGTTTTCCAAACAATACATCCCTGTCTGGATACGAGCAGGTAGAGGCGGCTCTGGCACAGATGTACCTAGGGGTAAAACCCGAAAACACCGCTTTGAGCTAGACTCGAACGGGAACTGGTGCACGAAAACGGCCCTTGCTGCACTCTTGGTTACGACACTCCCGGGGGATATGCTTAGGATAACTCTCATTTTCATTACAAATCATTTTGAAGGGATTATGAGTATATACTTCCTCAAAGAAAACATTCTTATGATTAAGGATTATATCCATAAATAGTTCAATTTATGTTAAGTGTTTTATAAGTATGGGATTATGTATTTTGATTCATAAACTGATCTAGTTTATGCCATTGTTTAGAAATGGCGCCCAGTAGAAGGAATGAGAACTCCGGAAATGCACATGATCCAAAGAGAAGGAAGGATCATATCTTTCATGGTCTTAAGCTAGAATTTATAAGAGAAATAGTCTCCCATGTATTATCATCATATGAATAAATAATATCATGTATTGATAAGATAAGTAAAGAGATTACTGAGTCCTATGGCTTTGAAGGGAAGCAAGAGAAGAAAAGGATAGAAGAGAGAAAGATGGATAAAGGGAAGAAGGAAAAGAAGAATTTTCCCATATGTGGTAACTGTGGAAAGAAACACCCTGGAACTTGCCTGAAAGGAATGAGAGTTTGTTATAAGTGTGGAGGAAAAGGGCACAAAGTACATGACTGCAAGGGTAAGAAAATGGTTTCAAATGTACAATGCTTCATTTGCAAGGAGTTTGGACACTACGCGAACCTATGTCCCAGTCATCAGACTATGCCGCAAATGATGTTATTGGATAATAATCAAGTTATGATACTACCACAGATGAAGAGGAATGATTAGAGTTCTTATGTTGATTATGTCAATTGAGTGTTGTATCAACAATATATTTGTTATAATAATTATGGAGTATATAAGGATTGTACTGCAGTACTATTTCATTAAGGACTTGAGATTGTGTGGAACAAAGAAAAGTGACTCAATAGCAGGATAAATTTTTGGAAAATATATGGTTGAGAGAATGATAAATCATAATATAATTCTGATACTGAGGTAGTGATTTTGGAATAATATGTGATTGTTTTGGATAAATTATATTGGATATTCTTGACTACCTTGGAACTGATTAATGATTTGTATATTCCATCATTGTTGGGGTTTAAAACATTTTTGGATTGATGAAGTATATCCAACATTCTATATGGAATAAGGGAGCATGAATGTAATCAATAAGGAATATGGTAATACATGATGAAGGTATTCATATGCTATTACGGGGTAAAAAGGATCTATATTATGTTTACCTTCCTTATAAATGTTAGACTGTGAGTTTGGACAGAAGTATTTTGGATAGTTCTAGTTTGGATTATTTTGGATTGCCATAAAAGGACAACCCGGAGGTCGGGCGGCAACCCGTCGCGTCCGGCAAGGCTGCGAGACTTGAACCCGCAACCGAAGGGCGACAAGGGTGTATCACCTACCACTGGCCCACGAGATGTCCTGGATTAAATAATGTAGTTTTTATTAAAATATCTTGTAGACGAATTATAAATTCGTTTATTTTGGAACCCTATACGAATAGTGTAAATAGAATTTTTTTTACATTCTATTATCTTTTAGAGTGAAAGATGAGTTTGTGGTAGAAATTTATTAATGGATAAAACTCTAATTATAAAGTAAGTACATCTCCTTATGATCTTAGCCAATCTCATAAATAAATTCCTCAACATTAAGAAAAGCAACTTAGAACAAAAATGTTTTCCTAGATGGTACCTTAAATCATCACTAATTTATGGCTTTGGGATTGTTGGCCTTTTTATAGCCATGTTCTCTACCACTCTCCATCAGATAATTGATGGTTAGATTTTTCTTCCATATCCATATTTTCCTACATGGAACCCTAGTATGTGTTATTTTCGGTAATCTTCATACTTTCGACTCTTTATTTTAAATAGAGGCCTCATTAATTCATTTTTCTATGTGGGATTTCAACTAGGATATTTTGAAACGTCAAAAATGTGTTATCCTAATACCCTATGTTTTGTTGAACCGATGGTATTTCAATTCATCATAGATTGATGAATTTAAGGAACTCAATTTTATACTTGTTTGTGATTGATGACCTCAATCACTACCTATAAATATTTACGTTTTTCCTCCGATTATATGTTTCCAATTTCCACCAATGTTCTCCTAATCGAGATCATAATTTGGTGGTGACCCTTTGATTTCTCTTTTCCTCATATTAAGACTAAATTTCAGTAACCCAATTTCCGATGTGGGTTTTCCCACAAATATATTTTCTACTTTCAACCTTTTATTTTCTAAGAATAATTTCAAATTGCGAGGACGCAATTTATTGAAGGAGGGGAGAATGTAACACCCCAAGATTTCATAGTGTGTTATTTCTTCAAAATAATTCAATAACTTGCACTACACGCAACACCGAGTTCAATTGAACCATGACTTACGAAAAAAAAGCCATTAAAAGAGGTCATGAATAGTATTAACTAAATTTTAAACTTTATAATTTTAGAATCCATATTATGAGTTTCTTAGTCATAATGCAAGAACAGATTCGTGTTCAGTATTGTACTTTTATCAAATTTTAGTGAAACCTTTTTAAATACAATATTTTAAACTTTTTGACTAAATGGGGACATCAAAAATTTAAAATGAAACATCCCAAGCTTCCACGGTACGCTTTCTTTGAATAATACAGTAGCGTGTGTTGTACGCAACCTTGAGTTCTAACACACACCACAACTAATTAAACTAGCCGTTGTGAATAGTAATACCTACTTTTTGAAATCATATATATTTTATATTTCAAAATGGACTTCATTTTTGGATTCGGAATATCGAAATTAGCCTAGGGTGAAATTTTGGTACTTTTCGGATAACTTTTATATTTTGATGAATAGTGAAAATTACTAAATTTTAATTAAAAACAACTTTTTTAATCAAAATAATTAATATTGATAAATTATTAATTTGAGTGTTTTTAAAGTATATTTAGAATATATTTTTACCATTTAATTTAATTTTTGTCATTGGACATAATTTTACAATTAAACCGAACATAAACAAGTGTCAATCTTTTGATAGTTATTACCTCTTAAAAACACGCTTTTTGTTTTGACAGCGGGAATTAATTTTAAATTAATTTCTGCCACTTCTGTGTTTTGAATTTAGGAAAATGGATTCCATATTTGGAATCAGGATGTTCAAATTGTGTAAATAGGTAACTTTTATTTTTAGACATTTTGAATAGTTACTGTGGTAAATATTTTATTTACCATGGTTAAAGGGTAAATCCAGTAAATAAGGGTTAAAAAATAATATTATAATAATAAAAAATTACCCTAAAACGTGTCCTAACCTTATTGGTGGACACATACCCGACCATGGGAATCCTTGGGTCAATTTGGGGACCCCTTGGAGCCACTTGTATGTGGTAGGGACACATTATATTAATAAAGTTAAAATAAAAATAAAAATGGCATAAGCTTACATCTTTTAGAAGAACAATTTTTAGATAGGGTTATACATGTTGGATTTTCGATTATAAATATTCCTTAGAAAGCTAAAATGATTTCCTACATGATGATATTTTATTTATAATTTTTAGACATCAAATAAGATAAATTATTAATGACACAATAATGATGAAATGTTTACCTCATTAATAAATCATTGAAATAAATAATATTATAATGATTAAAATATTATCTAAAACCTGTCCAATTCTTATTGGTTGATGTTATTTAGAATATGAGTCATATTATCTTCGACCTAAATGATTTTTGGACCATTATAAACCGAATATAATTATATTATAAAGTAATACTTTCACTCTTTCCTAAAGAGCCCCTCCTCTCCCTTATAAAAGGAGACCACTTCTACTCATTCCTCACACCTCTCAAGCCACTTGTCTCATCCAAACTCTGCCCAACTAAGCTCCCCAAATCCCTATCCTCCTCCTTGAAGATTCCCCTTAGGCAGAAATCATTTCAACAAGTCCTTTGGTTCCAACCAAAGTGAGTTACCTAAATTAAAGGTAACGATTTCTCTTAAATTATTTTCATTTATTTTGCTTCTTCAACCCCCAAACTCTTTTTATTTCATTTCTTTTGTAACAACACCAGTATTATAAATATACTAGGATGTTGTTATAAGAAGGATTCAAACTACACATACACACAACTCCATCTAATGGATGATGAACATAATGTTTCTGTGGATGGCAAACTAACGCCTCACGAAACGATGATTGTTCAAATACATCTTACCGCCTCTCATGGTGGCCATTATGATGGCACTGTAATTAAATATGATATTAATGATATATATTTTATATATAAGCTTCTGTAATTCCATTTTATTTCATACCATTATTCGTTTCATGTTGTATATACATACGATAATTTCATTTGAGGAAGTGCGGACTACCGCCCGCTTAAAATGATATGACTCGTTCATACCACACATGGAACATATAAAGGATGGTGTTAATGAACTTAAGTAACATATATAAAATATTATATTATACTGGAATAGTAATATACCTATGTATCATTTGTATTCGATTCTTTTAAAATAAAAATTAAATGGAAGTAGCGTTCGTGCGTACGTACGGACTACCATCTCCACGAACGCGATGAGATTCATTCTCCATCGTATCCATTCAAGTATAATTATCATTTAATGATTTAAAAATGATGTTTAAGGACTTGATATCATTCTGGATATGAATAAGATACAACAAACATGACTTATGTAACAAAACATATAAAGAAAATGAGTAAGTTAACACCCGAAACGGCGATAATACTAAGATATTATTATCAAATCAATATTAAAAGATCATATATGATATCATATTAATGTATATGATTCTTGTATAATTTAGTAACAATTATTTCACTATTATACAGGAGGTTAACCTACCCCAACCAAGGAAAAGTACAAGGTAAGGGTTATTTCACAATCTCTTCATTATCCGAGGTTGTATTATACGTAATAATCTACTGGGACCTCTTTATCATCCACATCCATGTTTCTTCAAAATGTATTTCAAAACATTTTTACTATTTACAAGAATATGGGTTAAAGTCATTTATACCTTTTTTGGACTTTTTATAAGAGGTTTATAAAGGAATCTTTCCGTCGTTTTTAAAACAAGGTCCTTTTTAACCTTTTCGACAGAATTGAGGTAAGAATGTTTTTTTTAACTTATACGGCGGGTGCGGTTATTTTCCGCCGTTATAAAATCGTCGAAGCTTTCCATACAAGCTTATAAGAATATTTTCAAAGAAAATGTTTTATTTGGATCTTAAATGATTTCAAAATAAAAGGAGATACTTCTTTAAAAAGAATTTTGATTTCATCTATGTCAACATCCTTTGATGGATTTTAAGATTATTTGAAGTTGATTTATTATGATATAAAACTTCTATATTTTATTGAAGGTTTTGTGATATGTTTGACTGTGGATGTGCTATTTTTATACCATTCATAGTTTATGGTGAAATTATTGACATTTCATATGCTAGTTTTAATACGAATGTTTATGTTATGTTTAAACCTTTTCATATGGGAATGCATTAGACTTAATAAGTGACGGGTGGAGCCCGCTATAGCTCCTCGATGCATCGGTAGGTCTCATGAGAAAAACTAGTGTCTTGGCACAAGGCCTTGACAAAATCTTATTTGTAGTCTTGGCACGAGGCCTTGACTATGTGGTTATGATAGTCTGGCATTATGCATTCCAACATTATGAAAGTGGTTATTGATTTTTGCATGTGATTATTCGATTAGTAGAATATCCATGTGAATAAGTAAATGGAATTATTTCATTTTACTTTTGCCATACCATGTTGAAGTTAAAGTTTAAAAGGCTTTGGTTTAGTAATGCATTGCCTTAAATGTTTATTCTTATTTTTGAAAGTTTCCGCTATATTGTTATCCTTACTGGGCATTTGAGCTCACCCCTTTTCTATGTTTTATTTTTCCCAGGATGTGAAGAAGTAAGTTATGAATGACCTTCATGGATTTTATGAGGGGTTAATAGTGTGGATTGTGGAAACATTATGTTGTTGTATTAGTTTTTCATTTTATGATGTAATGTAAAACTTATGAATATATCTAGTGTTTCCAAGGCTACTAAACCAATCGGTATTTCGAGATTTGATCTTTCTTGTGATCATGCCAATGTTATGAAGTAATGCACCGACTCTGGGTAGCTGGGGTCGGGGCGTTACAGCCAGGGACACCAAAATTTCTCAAGATAATGAGATCATTAATATTATTTTTCATACACCCTATCTAGATTTTTGATGCAGTGATGAAAATCCCTATGAATCGATCTGATACCAGCCTGAAAGGATGGTATTTTTTTGTCAAACACAATTCCATTGTGTGACTTCCATACATAATCAAAAATAGCTATAGAAGCGACCAACAACATGCCCATAACCAACTCACTACAAGTCACCAATATAATTTAATCCATCAGTTCATCAACATGAAAAGACTAGCATCCCTCAATAGGTAATTTTTAAAGATAATTACAATTTCGTTAAATATATTTTATAATTATTTGTCTTTCTATATTTTCTCAGTGTTATAAAGACTACTGAAAACCTAGTTACTCAAAAGAAGAAATAAATTTATTTAGAGATGAGTGGGTAGTGTAATTTTTGTTAGAATGTATGAAAACAACACATTTTTGTGATTACCTTCTATTTTTGTGATCTAGTATGAGTTATGAATTTTGAAAGATATTTGGGGTGTGAAGAATTAGTGTCAGAATGATTACATATTATTTTGATCTCTTTCTCAAGGAGAAGTATAATGGAGGAAATCAATTTGTTTAGAATATATGACCTAAAAAATAATTTTTCGGGAAATCATGATGGTGGAGGTGGAGACAGAGACAAAGTTGGAGGAGGAGGTAGAGGTGGAGGTGACGACAGATACATAGATAGAGTTGGAGGCAGAGTCGAAGTCAGAGACTGACATGGAGGAGGTGGTAGAATTGAAGACTAAGGTGGAGACTAAGGAAGAGGAGGATAAAAATAATTGTCTTGAAAAAAATAAAATTGTTGGTTAATGAAGTATAATGAGGGTCATATCATGATTTTATTTGAGAATAATTGTTAAATAGTGAACATAACAAATTTCACTTAAGATAGGAGCCATTATGAAAGTGTTTTTGGTGACTTATTGAAATAGTGTTTTCACACATGTCTTGATAATTTGGTACAAAGATTCATAATTCATTTTTGAAGTGTGTGAATCATTCTCATGTCAAACCCACACATGATTCCACCTATATGGATCAAATTGAATTTTTTAGTTTAAAATGACATTTTAATAAAAAACACTAGTGGAATACTCAAAAATAGAGGAAACACATTTTTATTATTTTTATACTTTAAGAAAATGATCCGTGAGTCATTTAGGATGTGTAGAATTCATCTGAGCCTCAATCTGATGCATGGTGTGACAAGTATGACTCTTAGTGCATCTTTTTATTCAGAATTGACATGAATTTTGGTGGAAAAACTAACATACTCAAAAACTAGAAAGTGTATTAGGATTGCTTTGGTACTTTATGAAAATGATCCATAAGTCATTTTTGATGTGCAAGAATTATATTCACCTCAATATGACACATGGTGTGACCGGTTTGACTCAAAGTGTCCTTTATAAGTTTAAGATTGATATTTTAATACAAAAAAAGTGTCACTCACAAAAAAATGGGAAAATATGATCAAATTGTCTTGATAATTTGGTAAAATAATTAATAATTAATTTTTAACATGTATGAATTAGTCTAATTTAAATCCCAAACATGATGCCACCTGTATGGCTCAAAGTGTGTGTTTTTAGTTTAAAATGACATTTTTGTAAAAAACCACAAGTGAAATTCTCAAAACAGAGGAAACACATTATGATTATTTTGATACTTTAGGAAAACGATCCATTAGTCATTTATAATGTGTAACAATCATATGAAACTCAATACAATGCACGGTGTGACCGGTATGACTCCAAGTTTGTCTTTTTATTTAAAATTGACATTAATTTTAGTGAAAAAAACAACAAACATACTCAAAACCTATCAAATTCATTAATTTTTTTTTGATACTTTTGGAAAATGATACATAAGTTATTTTTGATGTGTAGGAATCAACCTCAATTCAATTTTACACATGTTGTGACTGGTATTACTCTAAGTCTCCGTTATCAGTTTAAAATTGATATTTTAATACAAAAAAGTGTTACTCACTAAAAACCAAGAAAACATGATTTTATTGTCTTGATAATTTGGGATAATTATTTATAATTTATTTTTGATGTGTATTAATTAGTTTCATTTCAAACCCACAAATGATTCCACCTTTATGGTTCAAAGTGCATGTTTCTATTTTAAAATAACATTTTAGTAAAATAACACAAGTGGCATACTCAAAATATAATAAAAACATTCTGATTGTTTTGATACTTTAATAAAATGCTTCATCAATCATTTGAGATTTGTATAAATCATAAACACCTCAATATGATGAACAGTGTGACCAGTATGACTCCAAATGCATGTTTTTATTCAAAATTGACATTAATTTTAGTTAAAAAAACAACTAACATACTCAAAACCTAGAAAACACATTCAAAATGTTTTGGTAATTTAGGAAAATGATCTTTAGGTCATATGTGACATTTTTTAATCATCCAAACCTCAATTTGATGCACGATGTGACCAATATGACACCGAGTTTGTCTTTTTATTTATAACTGACATTAATTTTAATAAAAAACAACTCATACTCAAAACTGAACAAATGAATTCATATTGTTTTGTTACTTTATGAAAATGATAAGAAAGTCATTTTTGATGTTTTTTAATTATAAAAACCTCAATTAGATTCACGGTGTGACCGTTATGACTCTAAATGTGCCTTTTTATTAAAAAATACATTAATTTTAGAAAAAAACTAACATACCCTATAATAGTATTTTTTTTCTCATATTTGTGTTAGAAATTTTATTTCATTTTAATTTAGTATTTGAATATTAGTTTGGTCATATCTATTCTATTTTTGGTGATTTAGTGTGTTGTAACAACACACTACACCGGTTTCTGGTTCTATAGTATGCTGAAACACCACACTTCAGTTTGCACTTTTAACAGCACAACTAAATGCGCTGATAAATATAGCCTTTATTAGCACCTTTACAAGAACTAATAAATAATGAATTTTATAAATTCTTTTAAAAGTGATGATAGAAGTAAGATTTATCAACACTTTTATTTACGATGATAAAGATACCCTTTATGAGTGATTTTCTAGCACTGATAAAAGGCTTGGACTTTTAACCATGTTGAGATAGTCAATGATTTTCTAGTGCTGATAAAGGCCTATTATAGTTCGGTTAAAGGCATGTTTTGTATTAGTTTTCAGATAGACATGGAAATTTTTTTTATGATATGAGGCATGAATTCTAGTGGATAGGTGTGAAACATGACATTTCTATTTTTTTATTTCAATGTTATACATTTCAGAAGATCAAGACCGAGTATCAAAAGCCTTCTAGATTACTTCAAATTATATCTATGATAACTTGGAAATGGGATGAGATATTTATGGATTTCATTATTGGGATTCCATTTACTCCATGAGAAAATAATGTGATTTGGGGGTGATTGACCAATTGAACAAATAGGATCACTTTGATCCTATCCATTGTACCACTAATGTTGAGGATTTGAGAAATCTATATGTGTATGTGATTATAATATTATAAAAAATGAAATCTAACCTTGTTTCTAATAGGTATATAGAATTAATATCTCAATTTTGAATAGGCCTATAGGATGAAATGGGATCCCATATCATGTTGATCACAAAATACCATACTCAAATGGATGGTCATATAGAATGGGATATAAAAATTATTAAAGGCATGCTTTAAGCTTGTATCCTTTACTTTTGAGGAGCTTGAGATTTCCATTTGGGGATGGTTGAGTTTTTATAAAATATTTGATACCATTCATCTATTAAATGGAACTATTTGAGGCATTTTATGGATGGAATTGTAAATATTTTCTTTATTGTTCATTGATTGGTGAATCCTCCCTAGTGGGACCTAGCTTAGTCTAGGAGATGAATATGAAGTTCCATAAGATTCATTAGAGGTTTGTAGTAGATTAGATCTAGTATAAGTATAATCAGGATCACCATCAATTAACTTTTGAGTACTCATTTTGTGTCCATATTTTCTTTAGAGTCTCACCTTGGATGGGTCATCGATGGCCTAAAAAACAAGGGAAGTTGGCATTGAGATATGTGGGAAAATTTGGGGTTGTTGAGCAGATTAGAAAGGTGGAATACCATTTGGTCTTTCCACCACAACTTACATTCATCCATAATGTGTTTTTATGTCACAGAATAATAAGTGTCTTTCAAACCCATCTCATATTTTAAATTGGGAATACCTTAATGTGGAACTTGATATGACTATGACTGAGTAATCAGTTCAAATTGCTGATTCTCAAGTGAAGATATTGTAGAATAAGTAGATTACCTTAGTATGGGTTATATGATAGCAAGGTTTGGACACTCATGATACATGTGGGAGTGAGATGATGACGTGGGATCAGTGACCATATCTCTTTGTGGACTAGTCTTCTTGATGAGGCTTTCTGGGGGTAGAAAGTAATATGGCAAGGATAAATTTCCCATCCTGATGTTTATTTTAGGTACTTACAAAACTTTTTTGACCATTTTTCATCTAGTTATTTTCTAAAGTCATTTTGGGTAAATTTTATAGGTCTTTATAGGTTTTTGGGCCTGTACACAGTTGGAGTATTGTTAAGGAAAACTGTACATTCCATCCCATGAAACCGCGAACCTTGTGTTGGATTCTTAGAGGAGGGTGCACTGCTAGTTCAAACTGTGTGACCTTACCCACAACTCATGAATATTGGGAAAGTGGTGCTTCAAATGGTTGGTGCACGATTTTTCAAATGATGCGGATAAACCATATAGCTCCTCCTGTATCCTAGAAAGGGGATACGGTTAGTGCTCGATTTTCTAAACCGTGAAACCAATCCATGTGATACAAAATAATTAGTCTGATTTTTTAAAGACCCGATTATCATATTTTTGCCTTATTATTTTTTATGTGGAGTAATATCTCTACTAAGGAGACTCCACATGGAGATTTTAGAGATTCCTTGCATCATAGTGATCGATTCGATAGATTATTGGGTGGTGGATATGCTTTTTCAATGGAATGTTTCTATTATTTGATATTCTTTATTATTCTTATAGATCCCTTATTATAACATAGAAAAGAACCTTAGATAAAGTTTCTTTATTCTAGATATAAAATTTGTGACTTGATCTAATTATTTTTCCTATAGATCCATTATGGGATTAATATTTATTGTCTATATTTTTATTTACGATTTTTTTCTAGGATCTCTTATTGGTTGGTTCTTACCCTTTATCTCTTCGATTAAAGATTCCTTATTGGGTGATTTTTGATACCATAAATTGAGGTAAGTAGTTTTTTAATGTATTACCTATAAATTAAAACTATATTTGTTTTCTTAAATTAAAATGGATTTTAATTGATTTCCAAATATTTAATTTATATTCTTGATAAATTCATTCAATGGCATGGTGTGTGATGCAACCTATTTGGAAATGGATTTTTATATAATGATTTTATTCTCGAAAAATTATTTCGAATTGAAATTAGTGATTTAAAGGATTATCATGATGATGATTCTTGAGAAATATAGTAATAAAATATTTTATGGAATTGGAATGAATATTTTTTAAAAGCATGAGTTTTGATGGAAATCGTTTGATGATGGTTTTTGAAATGAAATGGAATGTTTGAAACATGATTTGGGGATGAATGAATAGTGATTGATAAAAGTGATTTGAAATTAATGATTTACCCTTTGATTGATTTATTTGAATCACAAGGGATACTGAGTAGTTAGGTGGGTTATCTAGAAAAAACATGCTATGCATGTATTATCTCTACCTACAAATGGATTAATGACAACAACACAAACTAATCTTTGATGAAGGAAGGGAGTTCATTATTTAGGGTGGACTCCTATCCCCTAGATATAATATCTAAGGAAGTGTTTCTAATAGAATCCATATTTCAATGAGAGTTTGAGGATCCTTCAACCTTGATCTAACTAAACTCAAGGCTTATAACCCTAGTGCTATGATTGAAAATTAATTACACACATTGTTATTTATGAAATGATATTTTCATTCCTATTTTAATCGAGAGTTTTGTACATGTCTATATTGATATAAATAATTATTCATACATATTTTATATTTTTTATTGAAATGATTTGAAAATAATGTTTTATTTTGAATTGGGAAAAATTTTATGATGTCATATTTTATTTAAAATTAAATATATTTGGTTTATTGGTTATGGTATTCTTATAGAATTCTTGGAGGGATCCTACTAGGATAGTGTTTCTCATTCCCTAAATATATCTTTGGGCATGTGTAGACTTTCTTTTTCTATGTCTAGGAAAATGTAAATAACCACTTAAATGTGTTGTGTGTTCTTGATAATGGAACTTTGGGAGTTGGCAGTGAAAGGAGGAGTTTTTGATCAACCGCTTGTGAGGAGGTCTTGGTTTATGTGATTTATTGGGTTGTTGTTCCATTTAAGATTATTTAATTTCTTTTTGTGGTACTTTTATATTGTTTATTTTATTGTAATGATAACTATTTATGGATTCTTATCTACTTTGTTTTTATTTTTTATTCTTATGGAAAAATCGTTCCCCTTGATAGTTTTTGATTCCCAAGCACTCGTCGCCTGAACATGTGGATTAGAAATTCCCTTAGGGGTTATGTCATGAATAAATCTAAATCATGTTTTTTTATAAGGTTATCTTGGATGGTTTCTGATTTTTTTTATCAAAGTAGGTTTATTATTTTCTTGAATATCAGTATATAGTTTGGGATTTCTTGGTTGAAAGGAGATATGATTTTCAAGACTTCAGAGTTAGGATACAAGTGAGTTCCTGACCAGCTCTCATTGTAGTGAACCGTAATATACCATTAGTGGTTGGAAAATGTTTCTTTTTGGAATTAATTGATTGGATTATATACTTTTCCCAAAGATTCATCTAGGATTTTTGTTCCCACATTTAGTTCAAATTGGTAGATTTTATGTTTCTATTTCCCTTTACTAATGTTTCCTTGTTTTATGATGATGTTGTGTAGTACCATCACCCAAATAAGTCTTTTGATCAAGATGTGGGAGGGATATAATAATGCACCAAAAATTAAAACCTCTAGTTTACTAGAACCTCATAGAGGCTATAGTGAATTCGGTCTAAGCTATAGACCAATGATCCACAACTTTCCCTATTTGGGCATAAGATGTGGAACCTTGAATGTTTAATAATAGAGATATATCATAGTAGTTTTGTCTTCATAAACCACCATAATTTTAGGGAAATAATTATCATCATGAAGAAAATTATTAGTTGGGAAAGATTGAGTGACTGTTCAAGTTATTTTGTATAATGAATTCTATTAAGGTGATGTGCTTCATCTTCACATTTGAGGGGCCTAATAGGAGATGGTGGGATTCCACAGTTCTAGAAAACCTAATTGTGGTCTTGGAGTGTAAAGACTTCAAGACCCTTTTTATGGAGAAATTCTATCTATAGTTGATGGTTTGACTAAGTCCATGGAGTTTCTCAACCATCACTAAGGTGATTGGACAATAACATAGTACACCAATTGTTTTACTGAACATTATCAGTTTTCACTTAAGGTATAATTGAATGAGAATCCAAATTCATAAAGGTTTTTGATGGGTATTTTATCAAACATCTATTATCATGTATTTATGCTTAAGGTTACCTCATATGCTAATGTTTTGGATAGGACCCTGATAACAAAAATTGGCATTTCTAGTAAGTTAGGGTTTATTGGAGTTCTTCCTACTCCAAATGGAAGCTTTGGTTGTTCCTTTATAGGTAATATAAAATTAAATGGGTCTCATAGTGAAAAAATATAGGTGGTCTTCAATATAATTTTTTTTCATACCATCTTCAGTGTCTATTAAAGGTCTACTGACTTCTTTTTAATGTGGAAAGGTTTCAAACTCAAGGCCCAATTGCATAGTGGCAATAAAGATTTGTATCTCATGTGGATGATTAGTACACATTAACAATTTTTTCTTGTTTTTTGTAACCAAATTAGTTTTAAAGGATCATCAATACCAAGAGAAACATTATCACAACTATATTATTCAAGAACAATGGGTTTCCAGAAACATGATTTAGGAATAAAGATACTTCACATAGTGAACAAATCTACATTGGGAATTGATGTGGGTCTTATGATAGTGTGAGGTACCATTTATATTTATTCATCTTTATTAACTTTTTTATTTTACACTAGAGACTATCATTATTTCATATTAACCCGTACTGTGGACCTATTTGATCTTCAAATGAAGTGCATGCCTTATGAGATGGTGATTGCAAAACCTCTCGGGATAAAGAGGGAGAAATGTCTCTGATGCCCCTATTCTATATTCTCTTTATCTTAGATCGAGCTCATTTGATATATTTTGGTTTATGATATGAATTCCCTAGATTTTATTCTTGGAATGTGATGGTTGGTTTTTTACAAATCCTAAATTGACTATTATCATCGATGAGCGTCCTTTACTACCCCTGATAGGTAGTTTAATGTTTTATATGAAGTTTGGAAACTAAGGGCTATATGAGCCAGACCTCCTATTATAGTTATGGTTAGGATGATATCCTTATATTCTGCTGAACTTGATCCAGAATCCTATTATAGTTAAATTCCTCTTGTAGTTGTTGAGTTTCTAGAAGTGTTCTGATCATACTTTTCTGGTCTTCCACCATAGAGGGGGGGGGGGGGGGGGGGTGAAGTTATATATTAACTTGGTGCCTAGAAATTAGCTAGTATTTATCCCCTCATATCACATGGAACCAATATAACTAAAGGAATTGAAGGATTAGTTTGATTAATTGATTTATAATGGATTCATTCATCCCAGTGTGTCGCCTTGGGAATCACCAATTATTTTTTCCAAGAAGGTTGATAGAACCCTTCACTCGGGTGTTGATTACTAGAATATAAATCAGGTTAAATTTAAGAAAAAGTATCCATTACCCCAAATTAATGGTTAATTTGATCATATGAAAGGATAAAATTGGTTCTCTATTATTGATCTTTGGTCTAGTTACCACCATCTTAGGATCAACAATTCTTATATTCCAATGACCACTTTTATGAGCAGGTATTACCACTATGGGTATCTTGTTATTCCATTCATCTAGAATAACACTCATGTGTTTATATCGATGACGAATAGGATTTTTCATGAGTATATTTATTGTTATTGTTCTGTTCATGGATGAAATCTTGGTTTATTCAACAACCAAGTGGGATCATGTAATTTATTTGAGAGCAGTTTTGGATATCTTTTGGAATCACTGGCTTTATTCCCGACCGTCAAAATTCCAATTATGGATTTAGGAGTTGAATTTATTGGGGAAAATGTTATTAGAACATGGTATCTTAGTTGATCCTAAAAAAGGTGAAAGAACTCATATCATGGGAGTAACTACAAAATATCCTTGAGATTCACTGTTTTTTGGTGTTTGGTAGGGTATTATCATCAATTTAAAAAATATTTCTCCAAGTTTTCTTTACCATTTATTACACTCACTCGAAAGGGAATGACGTTCATTTGGGATTCAAAAAGTTATAATTAATTTTATGTGTTGAAGCACCATTTGAATTCAAATCCAGTGATGACTCTTACATAGGTAAAGCAAGTCTACATAGTCTTTTGTGACAATTCAATTTCGATTTTGGGCTGAATTCTCATGTAGGGTGATCACATGGTGGCTTATATTTCTCATAAACTTTTACCACAAGAAAAAAACTATCCCATGAAATAGAACTCACAACTATGATGAATTCTCTTAAGAGTTTGTGATATTACCTTTTTGAGGTTACTTTTTACTCTAATAAAAAAATGATTGAGTTATGTCTTTACATGGAAAGATTTGAATCTACGATAGAGGAAATAGATGGATTACCTGTAATATTTTGAATTTGACATTTCTTATACCCATGGTAAAGGTAATGTAGTTTTTGACACTCTTAAGAGTAATTTTACATCCCAGGTTGTGAAGGAATCATCAAACGAGTGTAATCTCATGACATGTTTTTCTCATATACATCTGTATCCTGAGAAAATGATACTGGGTTTGTTCTAGAAAGTGTTCAATTGACATCCTCCCTTCTTTATATGGTCCTCTAGGAGCAAAAACTTGATGATGTGTTTTGAGGAAAAATGAATTATTTATATGGAGGGGATACCATCGGTGAATGGTCTCTATCTCCAGAGGGAATTATTTTCTTCTGGAACCATTATGTTGTTCCATTGCTTATAAGAAAAGATATGATGTGGGATTTCCATCATTCCCAATGGGTGGTTCACCTAGTAATGACTAATAATTTTTAGTATATAAGGAATAAATTCTAGTGGCCAGGTATGAAACATGACATTGCTGATTTTCTTCTTCCGTTGTTATACTTGTAAACAGATCAAGACTGAGTATCAAAAACCTTATGGATTACTTTAACTACTACCTATAATGACTTGGAAATGGGATAAGATATCAGTGGATTTAGTTATTGGGTTTCCACATACTTTTTATGGAAAGAATACAATTTGGGTGGTGATTGACTGGTTTAAAAAATCAGATAACTTTGATCCTATCCCTGGTACCATAAAAGGGGGATTATCTATAATAAAATAAAATAAAGTCATTAGATCCATTTGAGTATATGTGTAGGATAATATAATACTATTTAGAATGAATTATAACATTTTTTATAATAGAAATATAAGATTCACATATCAATTTTTGAGAGGCCTTGAGGATGAAATGAGATCCTAGATCAAGTTGAGAACAACATACCATCCTCAAACGGATGTTTAAATGGAATGATATATACAAATTATTGAAGATATGCTTCATTATTACACCATTTACCTTAGAGGAGATTGGGATTTCCAGTTGGGACTGGTTATATTTTTCTAAAATAATATATACCAATCAACTATTAAAATGGAACCATTTGAGTAATTATATGGATTACCTTGTAAATATTTTATTTATTTGTCGATGACTGGTGAAGCTTGTATAGTGAGACCTAGAATGGCCCAGAAGACAAAAATGAAGTTCCAGATGATTCTTCAGAGGTTGATAGTGTCTTAGAGTCAATATAAATCTTATTAGGATCATCATCGATGATATTTTTAGTTATTTATTGGTGTCCATGTGTTCTTGAGAGTCTCACCTTGGATAGGTCACCGATGTCCTGGAAAATAAGTGAAGTTGGAATCAAGATATATGGGACCATTTGAGGTTGTTGAGCATATTGGAATGGTGGAATACCATTAGGCCTTCACACCATGAATTAATTTGATCCATAATTTTTATTCATGTGCTGTAGCTTAAGAAATATATTTCAAACACATATCATGTTTTTAATTGGGAAGACCTTAATGTGGAACCTGATATGACTATGACTAAGCGGTCAGTTCAAATTTTTGATTCTAAAGTGAAGATGCTGTAAAATAAGTCCATTCCTTTAGCTTGGGTTCTATAACAGTATGTTTTAGACACTCATGAGATATCATAGAGTAATATTATGATGTAGAAGTAGTGACATTATCTCTTTGTGGATTAGTATTCTTGATGAGCCTTTCTAGGGGTAGAAATCAATTTGGTGAGGAGAATTGTCACATCTTGATGTTTCTTTTTGGTACTTACATCACTTTTTTGAACATTTTTAATTTTGGATATTTTCTCAAGTCATTTTGGAAGAATTTTAGAGGTCTTTATATATTTTTGGGTCTATTCACAATTGTCATACAATTAGGGAAAATTGTTTGGACCATCCCATGAAATTTTTCACCTTGTCTTGGATTTCTAGAGGAGGGAGCATTGGTATTTAAAATCATATGGCCGCCCCATCAATTAATTAAACTTGGGATAGAGGTGACTCACATGGTTGGAACAAAATTTTTAAAAACATGCAGCCAAACCATATTGCTCCTCTAGTATCCCATAAAGGGGCACATGGTTGGTGCATGATTTTCCAAATCTTTCATCCAAACCATGTGCTGCAAATTAATTAATATGATTTTTTAAGACCCAAAAATCATCTTTTTAACCTCATTATTATTTAAGTGGAATAGGATCTCTAACTAGGAGACTCCACTTATAGATTTTGGATATTACTTGCCTCTCAGTGATCAATTTGGATAAATCCTTGCGTGTTGGATCTGGTTTTTCAATTTCATGTGTCTGTTCTTTGATTTTCTTCCTTGTACTTCTAGATCCACCCTTATCTCTATAAACAAAACCTTATATCAAGTGTTTTTATGTTGGATATAATATTTATTACTTGATCTAATTAGGTTTATTATAGATATATCTTGGGATTAATATTTCTTTTCTATATCAGGATTTGTGATTTTTTTTCTAGGATATTTTCTAGGTTAGTTATAGCCCACAATATATCTGATTGTGGATTAATTGCGGGGTGATCATAGATATTGTGAATTGAGGTAGGTAGTTTCATAATTTAGTCCATATTAATTGAAACCATATTTTATTTCTTGAATTCAAATGGGTTTTTAATTTATTTCCAAAGTTATAATTGATATTCTTTATAAATTATTTCAAATCACAAGGTGTGTGATTCAACCTCTTTGGCAATAAATTTTGAAATATAATTTTTATTCTATAAAATTTATTTTGAATTGAAATGGGAGATTTTAAAGATTATATTGATAATTATTCTAGAGAAATAAAGGAAAAAAATATTTTATGGAATTTGAATGAAATGATATTTTTAAAAGGTATGAGTTTTGATGAAAACAATTTGATGATGGTTTTTGAAATGAAATTTCATATTTGAAACTTGATTTGGGGCTTCTTGAATAGTGACTGATAAAAGTGATTTGAAATTAATGATTTTACCCTTGATTTATTTTCTTTGAATCAAAAGGGATATTTTGTATTTAGGTGGGTAATCCAGGACAAACACACTAAGCATGTATTAGCTATACCTAGAAATGGATTAATGACGATAATTAAACTAAACTTTGATGAGGGAAGGGAGTTCATTATTAGGGGTGGAATTATATTCCCTATAGGCCTAATATCTAGGGAAGTATACACACCAATATCTTTATTTCACTGAAAGTGTGGGGATCCTTGATCCTTCATCTGACTAACACTGAGGCTTATAACCATGGGGTAATGATTGAAAATGAATTAAACCGACTAGTTTTTATAAAATTATATTTGCATGCCTTTTTTAATCTAGATTATTATGAATGACTATCATAATGGAAATAATTATTCATACATATTTTATATTTTCCATTGAAATGATTTGAAAATCATGTTTTATTTTGAATTGTGAAAAATATTATGATGTCATGTTTTATTTAAAATTAAGCATATTTTGTTTATTGGTTATGTACTACTTATGGAATGCCAGGTGGGATCCTACTTGGCAATTGTTTCTCACACCCTACGTATTCCTTTATCCCTATGTAGAATTTATTTTTCTAGGTATAGGAAAATTCTAAGAACCACTTATAGGTGGTGAGTATTCTTGATAGTAGAACCTTGGGAGTTGGTGGTGACAAACAATGTATGTGATCCACCTATTGCCAAGTGGTATTGGTTTATGTGATGTCTTGGGTTGTTATTACATTTCACATTATGCACTTACTTATTTTGGTACTTTTATCTTGTTGTTTGTATTAAGATAATATATTTTTTTGGATTCATACCCATTATATTTGTATTTCTTGGTTATTCTTATGGTGAAATATGTCCCCTTGATGGGTTTTGATGCCAAGACACTTATCACCAGCCCATGTGGATCAAGAATTCCTTTTAGGTCATGTCAGGATTGAATCAGGTTCTAGTTAATGAGTTATATATTTGTTTTGATAAATTATGGTATGAGTGAAATCATATTTGAGAGAAATTTAAACTCATGATAATTACTATAAGATCTATGCCAGTGGAATAACTACCCTCGACTACCACCAGAGCCTACCTTAATCTTAGATCTTACATAGAGATCTTACTGGGATATGTAACTATAAATCAGGATGATATAATTAGGTATTTAATAATGTAATAATATATTTATCACATGTATTTTTCACATTTCACATTTTGCCTTTTAAAAGAAAAATACAATTTTTTTTTATAAAAATAGTTTTATTCATATTTTTCATTTAAAAGGTATTTTTAAAAAAATTATAATTTAAATTAAATAAATGAATATCATTCTTAGAATTATAATAGACAAATTAGTTTAAGATGAATTTTGGGTATTTTTATGAAATAGTTGATTTTTATATGAATAGTGAAACAATATTGATATTGTTAAAACCGTCAATTTTATAAAATTATCATAATAAAAGAATGAATTAATTTTTTTAAAAACCTTTCCTATAATATATATATATATATATGTAATTTAAATAAATAATTTTAAATTACTATTTTGTGTTTATAAAACCCATGTTTATTATTTTGGAAATATAAGTAATATTTTACTCTAAAAACTGATTTATTTTCTTATAATAAAAAATTAGTTTTTATCTCTTATATAAATTAAATAAAAAATCTATTTTTATATTTTAGATCAATATGGTCATATTATATAATAATGTGAATTTAATTTCTAGTCATAAAAGTTTGAATACTAAGATTGAAGTCAATAACCATGATAATGGTAAAATTATTATTTGCAAAGAATTGTTTTATCACTATTATGTGATTTTATCTGATAAAATAAATTAATATATTTTTTAAAATTGACTTTAATATTAATTTAAATAATATATTTAAATAAATTATCACTCATTCAATAGGTTATCAAGAATAAATATGATTAAGACCACTTAATGATGAAAACAACATTTTTCAAAAAAACTATTTTTTTTATATCTAAAATGTTTTAATTTAAAATTTTATTATATATTAATTATAAATTGAATTATATTAAATTGATACAAAATTTATGTTAATAAAACTCAAATTTTGTAGGATGGGTTATTTTATATGTTTAGTAAAACATATGTCGGCTGAAAACCAATTACCCCAGTAAAGGTAAAAGTGAAAATATAAGAACAAATGACTTCCGTCATGTTTAACATTTGCATGTAAATACTTGATTTAGGAATAATAGAACCAAAATCACCTATAAATCAATTATTTATAACATTTAGAGTCACTTAACATTGAATAGTTTATTGATATCATTGAAAAGTAAATGTTATTCACAAAAGTTTCATTTTCTTCACTTATAAAAGGGGACCCTTACAAGCATTCATTCCATACCCATTACTTAGAATTACTTCTTGAAAATGTAAAATTATTCTCCTCATATAAACCTATCTCATTTTCATAATCATCTATTCTCAATTATTTATAATAAACCCTTTATTTCCAAAGAGACTGAAGAGAAAGTTAAAGGTACCAAAGTGAGTATTACTTAGTCCTTAAAATTTATTCTTAATACCTATCTTAAAAATATACCATAACCATGGTAATATAATTATATAAGTCTCATTATTATACTAAATTATTATTATATTAATGTAACATGCCTTATTTATTCCTTTCAATTTTCTTATAAAAACAAAAGGACATCAATAGTGAGTTGTGCGGACTACCGTTTCTATGAAGTAACATGTTTTATTTTTTCATATTGGTTTAATTTATTTATAAAAATCAATAAAAATATAATTCAAAAAATTAAAAACATATAAATGATATCATTATTTTTTTATAATTATATTATACACGTTCTTAACCATATTCACCCATTGAGATATAACATGTTTATGTTTGGGTTGGTTTAACCACCTACTTAAACAATGATCTAAAACAATGTCATAAATGAATACAGGAAATTAAATAATAATGTTATTATAAGTTAATAATAAAATAATGATTTTTATTATTTTATAAAGTTTATATCATGTATTTAATTTTTTTATTGAAATATCATATTTGATTGCTAAAATTACTGAAATAAGTCGACACCAATTCATTTTTTCATTAAAATATAAGCAAAATATATATAATAAATAAATATAATATAATTATAAATGATTTATATTAAATTAAATATATAATAATAAGGTTCCTAATAATGTATTTAATAAAGTTTATTTTATTATTCATGAAGTTAAGTGCAGCGCAAAACGAATTTAGAACAAGGTAAGTGTTTTTGCTATCTCAATTTTCTTCCATTGAGTTACAAACTTTCTTATTAAACTCTATTGTTCTGGGTTTAATTTATCCTTCCTAATTAATAATTTTATTTGTTTTTATACTTTTATGGGGTTTTAAAATTCGTTCTTGTTACCTCATTATCAAATGACTCCTACCTAAAAAGATTATGCTTCATGTAAGGGTTTTCTTGGTCTCAATTATGATTCTTTGAGACATGTTATATGTTATGCACCATGTTTCATTTGTATAGGGTTATATTGATTTACTATAAAATTAATTTTATATAATTTATCTACTTTTAATTAATGGGATATATTAATCTAAATAAATTTCTTTTCATCAAATTTCTTTTGACTTAAGTGTTACCCTAACCATAAGAGTTTTTAGTAACTCATTTTTTATTCATTGAGTTATGATGATTCTATTGAACATATTTCATATAAATTGGGTACATTATTATCTTATATTTTATTATGTGGAATTCTCAAATTGTTTAAATTTTTACCTCATAAACCCCTTTTTAAATATTTCATATTTCATAGAGTATGTTTCCTGTAAGGGATATTGGTAACTCAAATGTCCTTTCCCTAAGTTATAATGTTTCATCTTGAAATTTTCTTATCCATGATTGGGTTCTAACACCTAAATATTTTATTATATGGTATTTTTTAATCCTATGATATAATAAAGTTTTAATACAAAGAAGGTTTTATTACACTTTTTACAATGTGTGTTTTTTAACAAACTTAATTTCAAAGTATTAAAAATGTTCATTTCATAATAAAATGTTGTATCTTTGGATAAAAATTTAATATAAAAAACTTTATATAATTATAAGGGTTCCATTATTTTAGATTATTTTTAAAATATAAAGTTTTCAAAATATTCCACTTTACCTTTTTCAAATTTACTTTTTAAAGTGACATGTATGTCAGTCCTTTACATCAATTTTTTTTCTAAAAGATATTTTAAGATTTCACCTCCATTTTATTTTTCATATTCAAAAGTATTTTTACTCATGAGATTTATTTTACATGATTTATCCTTCAATAAATATATATATTTATAAATTAGGGTATTTTACTCTTGGTATTAAAAAACTTGATTCTTTATCCTTTCTCATCCGATACCATTTGGAACATTATTTTTTAATGATGTTTTTCATTAATGTCAACATCCTTATGGGTTTTCTTTGTTAAACTAGGGATATGTTATTTTAAAACCATCTAACTTTTTCTATGGATGGATTATTAAATTTTCATTTATATCAGAATAATATCCACCAATGCCTTTGTCTTTCCTAATAATATAACTACAATATACATAAAGTTTCTTCTAAATCCTTCAATTTATGAAAAACTCTGTTTTCCATTTCCTTGATTGAAGGGTGATCACCAAGATAATATACGGTGATTTATCGGAAATATTATTTACTTAACTATATACCACTTAATCTATTCTATTTTTTGAGGGATTCTTATATATAAATCTATTCTATTTACGGATTAAAGAACTATTTAAAACACATATAATTGTTATTTTGATAGAGATGTTTATTGATTATTCCATAAAGTTAACTATGTATTTTTTAACCATGCACTCTATTTTTCGAAATGGGTTATGATCTTGATATACCTTTTATTAACATTGAGAAAATTATTTACAATTTTCATATTTTTATTCCCACATGAATGATTATTAACATAGTTGATTATGAATTTCTTATTTATTATATCATATTATGAATGAATTAGACTTAAATAAGTGAATGGTGGGGAATAAAATTATATATCCCCTTGATGAATTGATATGTATCATGAGACAAACATATTTGAGTATTTGGTGTATGCCTTCCAAATTTGATAATATGTTATGACTGTGGTCTTGATGACATAAATTATTTCTTAGTTGAATCCTTGGTATTAAGATCATGATGTATGGTATTATGCATTCCATCACTATGAATTTTATTATTATTATACATATGGTATATTTATATTAATTACTATAAATGGATATATTATTATTTTATTTTTATTTTATTATGGTATTATGATGATTACTTATTCCATCCATAATATTTATGTCATGTTTATGCCATGATTAACTCAATTGTATATTTTCTCTTACTGAGTGTTTGAACACACCCATTATTATGTTTCAATTTCCCCATGTTTTAAATAAAATTATTATACATGACATGTTTAATATAATATATTGTGTGAATAATTTATGGTAGATTTTGAAGAATTATTATGGATTAAGTAGTTTCTTATATAGTGGAAAAAATTTCAACTAGTTAATAAAAACATGGACTTTGTTAGTTTATTATTTTTTGTAATTTTTTAAATATCTAAACTTAAAAGGTCTTGGGAATATATGTAATGAAATATTTTCTTTAAGTTATGTAATTATGTGATCGTTATGTATGGGAATATACATTTGGTATCGAAGCCAGTATGTAAAGTATGTGTTTATGGAATTGGATCCAGGAGTACGAGTTTAGAGCATTAAAAATAATGTCAAAGTAGATATTAGATATCTTTGGAGATTACTATGTTGTTTATTAAGGATAAAAATGTTATTAAGGAGTGATAAGTTAAGTATGATCATAATTTAAAAGGTATAGACAACCTTTTATGTTAGTTGAAGTAATATTGAATATTTTAGGTTTTGAGAAAAGATAAATTTAGTGAAAACCTTAGGGATAAGTATAAGGTAGAAGTATAATTATTTGATGACATCCTTAATATTTTCTAAATTAGATATTATGTGGTTCTCATAGAAATTAAATCCCTTTCTAGATACTACAAATGAATTTCAGCTCTGGTATAGATATACCTGTGGATAATAACTCAAAAATGGGTGGATTGGGTATTAAATCAATCATCACCTAGTTCATGAAAAAATATACTTAACTGCACACCTTATTTGACACTCCCAAGGGATATTCCATGGTTAATTAACATTCTCTATAATGAACCATTATGATGGAATTGAAAATATATAGGATAAAAAATATAATATGGAATAACTATAGATAACTTAGATTAAAATGTGTAGATTCATGAGTTAAGGTACATATTAATTGATATATGATTTAATGGATAAAGGGTAAGTTAAAAACTAATCACATAGGTTTCAAAGATTCTTAGGTTTATAATATTGTAAGAAAGTTTGTGATAATTTTGACTTAATTATTTTTTGAGATTTAGAGAAAAAGTACAGGTGAACCAAAATTAAAGAAAAGTAGAATGAACTAAAAGTACTAAAGGTTGAAAATAGGGTATCATTAGAGAAGGAATCTTAAGATTTATTTTTCATATTCATGTGATCATTTACTCCGACTTTATTGGTAAATATTCTAGGTTTTTGTATTTGGTTGAAATAGGATCACAAAAATTAAGATATGAAAAGTATATACCTAAAAATAACTATGTATTATAACTGAATTTGGGAGCATTGATAAATGATTGAAAATGATAGTATATTACATTTATAATGAAAAAGGTGGGTTTCATTTTATTACCTTAGGTAGTAAGGTTGATATCATACTAGAAATAAAATCTTGATACTCTTAGATATTTTTTTTAGTAAGTGATATTTATGGATGATGTTATGGTATATTCCAAAACTTATGAGGATTATATGAAACATCTGAGTATTTTTCTTCAAAATTCTACTTTAAATGTTTTGAAACATATATAAAACGGTGTTAATAACCTTGAAAAGTGATTTTATAAAAATTTTATATTTTTTCAGGATAAATATCAGAGAACACATGATTTAGGTATGAATAAATCATAGGTTTAATATATGTTTAATATTGAGGTAATAAAGGGTTTATTAATTTTGAGAAAAGTGGGTTATGAATTACTTATAGAATTTTAATTTATTATTGATATAATGAAAAATTAATTCATGATATGTTTTGTAAATTTTATCTTATTTATGGGATTATGATATATATTTTTTAGTTTTTAACTTTATGTACTAGTGATTAATATGTTTCACGATTAAAGATAGAGTTAATTTTTAGAGGAACATATAATATCATTATTTTTCAATGTCTTGGAGATTCAAATGGTTTTGGGAAAATTATTTTATGGAGAATATATGATTAGGGTATATATATATACATTGGTATATGATTGTATAAATGATTAATGAAATTTTTGAAAAAATAAGTAACTTTATATTTCCTAAGAGAGTAAGATAGATTTCATATTATAAGTTCTACCCCAAATGATGAATATATTAAAAATACCCTCACCTACTTTCATTCACAATGAATTAATTAAAATTGTGAGGATGCAATTTATTTTAGGGGGAGAATTCAATGACCCAAAAATTCATTATGTATTTTCATCAATTTAATATTTTGTTAATAACCCATTATACATGAAAAACTAAACTAAAATGAAATCTTGATATATTAAAAAAAAATTCTACCATTATAATATAGTCATTAAACTAGCAGGTATAAAAGGAAATGACTAAATTATGAAATCTATGAACAAAAAAGAACTAAATGGAATTGGGTGGCAGAAGTCTTCCTTATGATGCTCATTTATCCATGATTGGGAAGGAGGTAGCTTCACTATGGTTTTATCTAGATTAATACCAAGATGGACTTGAAAAATTATAGTATGAGAGAAATCATATTTGATAGAAATTCCAACTCATGGAAATTTCCATGAGATATATGCTAGCGAAATCATCATGCTCAACTACCACCAGAGCTTACCTTATTCTTAGATATTATGCAAAAATATTGAGGGGATATATAACTATAAATAAATATGATATAATCAGGAAATTATTAATATAATAATTTATTTATCACATGTATTTTACACATTTCAAATATTGAATTTTAAAAAGAAAAAAGAATATTTTTCTATAAAAATACTTTTCTTATATATTTTATTTAAATACTATTTTTATAAAATTTATAATTCAAATTTAAAAAATTAATATAATATTTTTACTTATTATAATAAAATTATATAAAGATATTTTTTTGTATTTTTCTTAAATAGTTTATTTTTAGGTGAATATTGAAAAAATATCAATATTGCTAAAACTATCAATTTTATGAAATTATCCTAATAAAATAATGACTTAATTTTTTGAATCCTGTTTATACAAAAATATAAATATTTATAAATAAAATAAACCATTTAAAATTACTATGTTTCATTTATATAACCCATGTTTATCATTTTGTAATCATAAGTACAATTTTACTCTAAAAACTAGTTTATTTGATTATAATAAAAAACTAGTTTTCAGCACTTATAAAATTTAAATAAAAAAGGATTTAATATTTTATAACAAAATCATCATGTTATGAAATAATATAAATTTCATTTTTAGTCATTAAAGTATGATTATTAAGATTAAATTTATTGACAATTATATTGGTAAAAATGTTATTTTCAAAGAATTTTTTTATTAATACTATGTATTTTTCATTTTATATAATAACTTAATATCTATAAATAATTTAATTCAATATAATTTTCAAGACTATATTTAAATAAATTATAACTTATTCATTTTTTAATCTATAAAAATAATATTAAAAACACTTAACGATGAAAGCAACATTTTTTGACAAAACAATTATATATATAATAATTTAATTGAAAAGTTATTTTTATATTAATTATAGACTGGATTATATTAAATTCATATTAAATTTAGGTTCATCACTCCCATATTTGGTAATATGGGTAATTTATATGTTTAGTAAAACATATGTTACTTGGTTAAAAACTTGTTACCGTAGTGGAAAAAAGTAAAACTGGAAATATAAGAACAAATGACTTCCAAAATATTTAAAACATGTGTGTAAAAACTTTTTTGAGGATTTATCAACCCAATATCAACCCATGTCCAATTATTTTTAACTTTTTAAGTCATTAACCCTTGAATAGTGTAATGATATCATTGAAAAGTAAAGGGTGTTTAGAAAAGTTTCCTTTTATTCACTTATAAAATGAGACACTTCCACCCCTTAATTACACACCCATTACTTTTAATTACTTATTCAACCTATTCCATTTTATCCTCATATAATATTATATTACATTAATAATCCTCTAGTATCAATTATTTATCCAAAACCCTTTATTTCCAAGGATACTTTCAAGAGAAATTTCAAGGTACCAAAGTGAGTATTACTTAGTCCTTACAATTTATTCTTAATATTTCTCTTCCTAAACTGCCATAACCATAGTAATATAATGACCTTGGTAGAATAATTATATTTAAGTGTTATTATATTAATGGAAAATAGTTATTTATCCATTTATATACACTTATAAAAACCAATGGATGTTAATCATATGTTGTGCAGACGACCACCTCCATTAAGTGCAATTTTTCATTTTTCATATTGATTTTAATTATTTATAAAAAATAATTAAAATATGATTCAAAAACGTAAAAAATATAATAAATATTATTATTATTATATTATTATTATATTATACATTTCCTTAACCATACTCACCTATCGAGTTATAACGTGTTCATGTTTGTGTTGGTTTAACCACTACTTGAACAATACTATAAAAATATATCATGCATTACTATGAGAACTTAAATTTAAATTTCATTGTAATTTATTAAGAAAATAATTATTGTTTTATGGTTCTAGAAAATTTATATTATGTATTTAACTTATTATTAAAATATCATCTTTGATCGCTAAAATTAAGCAAATAAGTCGATACCAATTTGATTTTAATGAAAACATATAAAAAAACTATATAATAAATAAATAACATATGAAATTAAATGTTCCATATTATATTAAATATAAAATATTAATTTTCTTAATAATGTATATAGTAATATTAATTTTATTTTTCATGGAGTTTGGCGCATGTGCAAAAGGAATCTGGTGCAAGGTAAGGGTTTGTGCTAATTCAATTTTCTTCCATTGAGTTAAAAAATTTCGAAATAAATTAAATTGTTAAAAGTTTTATTTATTATAACTAATTAATAATTTGTTTTTTATTTCCTTCTTATTTTATGGGGTTTTACAATTCTTCCTTTTGATCTCATTATCAAATGAATCTTTCCTGAAAGATTATGCTTCTTAAAAGGATTTTCTTGGTCTCAATTGTGATTCTTTAGGAAGATATATGTTATGCACCATGATTCATTTGTATGGTGTTATATTGATTTAATATACCATGAATGTTTTATTAATTATTTTTTTATAGTTAATATGATATACTATTACAAAAAAAATTATTTTCATTAAATGTTTTTTGACTCAAGTGTTACCCCAATCATAAGTGTTTTTGGTAACTCAATTTTTGTCCATTGAGTTATGATAGTTATCTTAAACTTATTTGATATAAATTAGGTAAATTATGAAATATTATTTTATTATGTGGTATTATATTATTATTTACATTTTTACCACATAAAACCCTTTTCAAATATTTCATGCTTCATGGAGTATGTTTCTTATAAGAGATATTGATGACTCAAATTTCATTTCCTTGAGTTATAATGTTTTATATTGAACTTTTCTTGTCCATAATTGAGTTATAACACACTAATATTTTATTATATGGTATTTTATAATCCAATTTTGGGAAAAAAAATTTAATACAGAGAATGTTTTATCACACTTGTTATAATGTGGGTTTTTTAATAAAGGTAATTTCAAAGAATTAAAAAGTCTCCTTTCATAATAAAATATTTATCTTTGTCTTTAAATTTCATATATAAATAATTATGTAATTTTTAAGTCTATATTATTGGAGATTATTTTTATAAGTAAAAGTTTTTAAAATCTTTCACTTTTCTTTTTCAAAAGTTACTATTAAAAGAGAAAAGTAATTTTTATTTTATGTTCAATTTAAAAATGTTTTATTAAATCACTTTTAAGTTTTCACCTTAATTTTCCTTTTCATATTCAAAAGGATTTTAACTAATGGGATTTATGTTACATTATTTATCCTCTAATATATATATATATATATTAATATATAATTTGGGGTATTGAATTCACGGTTTCAAAAATTCAATTCTTGATCCCTTTTTGTGTGATACTGCTTGAATCATTCTTTTGAAAGGATGTTTTTCATATTTATCAAAATACTTTTGAGTTTCCTTTTTTACAATGGGAATATGTTATTTTTCAACCACACACATTCTTTTTCTTTATTGATTATAAAATTTTAATTAATATCAGAAGAAATATCCATCACTACCTTTGTCTTGCCTAACCATCCACCATGAATAAACATAATTTTTCATACAAATCATTTACTTCGTTAATATTTTTTTTTTCATTTCTTTGATTTAAGGGTGATCAACTAGATGATATAAATTGATTGGTTGGTTAAATTATTAACTTAAAAATATACCCATTTCCCTATATTGGGATTATTACATAGAAAGGTATTCTATTTGTTGGTTAGGAAACTATTGATAATCTGTATATTTTTTATTCTAATACAAATTTTTATTTATTACTCAATAAAGTTAACAATGTATTATTTAACCATAAAATTTCTTTCTATGTATGATTTAAGATCTTGTTTTCCTTTTTATTAACATTAGGAAAATTATTGGTGTTTTTTTATATTTTTTTATTCCAACACAAAAGATTATTAGAAAATTTGATCATAGATGGTTTAATCATTATATCATATGATTAATTCATTGGACATAAAAATGTGATGGGTTGGGATTGAAATTATATATACCCTATATGCATCAAAAGGTATCATGATAAAAAAATGTTTTGGAATTTTTTGTATTCATACCCAATTCTAAAAGATGTCTTGACTTTGGGCTTAATGATAATAATGATGTCTTGATTATGACCTTATCAACAAGAATGATCTCTTGGATGATGCCTTGATGGTAAGATCAAGATATCCAACATTATGTATTCAATAACTAAGAATTTATTTATTTTTATCCACATGATATATTTATTTTCATTATTATACATGGATATATTATACTATAAAATTCAATTAATAATGACATAGTGATGATTACTTATTCCTTTCACAATATTTATACCATGATTATGCCCCAATTTCCTCATTTGTATGCTTACCATTATTGATCATTTGAGATCACACATTCTTATGTTTCCATTTCCCCAGGTTATAAAGAAAAGTAATACACATTACATGTCTAATAGAATATATTTTGTAGACAATTTCTAGGATATGTTGAAGAATTATTATAGATTAAGTAGTTTCTTATATAGTAAAAAAAATCCCATTAGTTTAGAAAGATGTGAGAATTTATAGTTATGGGAAATTTATGTTTGATAATATAAATTTGGTATTGAATATAGTATGTAAAATATATTTTATCATCATTGGATATGGGAGTGTGGGTCCTAGGTTCTACAATGGCTTAACCAGCCCGACAACACACTGTAGAGTCGACTACATTAGATGTAACACCATGGGATTTTAAAAGATGAACATCATGTATGATAGAATATATTAAATGAAACAACAATATTAGAATATAATTTAACACCCCAATAATTTAATATATATTTCTTTTTAAATAAATTTAATCTTCTTTGATAGCTTACAATGCATGCAACACAGAATCTAAATGAACTGTAATATAGTATACCGTTATAACCTAGCCATTAATTTGGTGGGTATGAATAGGAGTAAGTATATTATGAAAATTATTTGGTTTATAAATGTGTAATATATATTCAATTATTATATATTTATTATAAGTAAAATAAGAATCATTTGAAAAAAAAGAAATGTTTTTTAAAGTTATATTTTCATAAAAAATGGTGTCATCATTCTTTGTGTATATATTTTAAAATTAAAATTTACCAATTTTATAAAATTTATTTTTAAAAAATAAATTTATTTTTTAAATCATAATATAAAAATTTTCATATTATGAATTCTTGGGATTTTTCTCAAAAGTTTCATTTTTCAATGAATAATGAAAATACTGATTTTTATTAAAAATTTACCTTTCATTTAAAGTATTTACAAGCCACATTTTATTTTAGTGTGGTTTTAAAAGTAAAATTACTAAATTTATTTATTTATTAACAAAAATTAGGTTATTTTAATTAATTTAATAATAAATTTAGGTACAAAAACCTTTTAAACTTTTGAAAGTTTTTCGTTTGGAAAACCGTTTGTTCAACATGTCCATGTGTTTAATTTTAAATTTAATTATGAAACTTATGTAGATTGAATTTAAAAAAATTGATTTTATATTTGGAATCAGAATAATTTATATTATCTAATAAGGTTAACTTAATTTTTTTACCATAACGAATAGTGAAAACAGTAAAAATTATTTACCGCGGTTAAGGTAAAAATGAGTTTACTAGGGGGCTAAAATAAAAATATATAGGTTAAAAATGAACAAAAAGTTGTATAATTCCATTTTTAGTAATATTTATACCTTATATATTCTAAGGTTATAAAATGTTATATTTTAGTGCCATTTGACAAGATAAAAATGTGGGTGTAATTCTTTCTTATCAAAAAATTTTATGTGTGTTCTATCCCCCAATTATAAAAGTTTTTTCTATCTACTCTCCTATTAACACTAAAAAAAAATTTAATCTAATAAATGACCAAATAAATTTTTTAATTACATATACTAATCCTGTAATTTGTTTTTGATTATAAATCCAACCTTGAAAGGATTTTGGTGCAAATCTAAAAAAGATTTCTGAAGAAGTGGTAATGTCCTTAAAAAAGAATTTTATTTTATTTATTCATACACCTAATTAAAATAATATTAAAAAATTATTATATAATAACATTAGTATTTTATATATACTTATATGTTGTTATGTTAAGTTAATTACCTATAGACATCTCATCCTCCATCAAGTTGGAAATGAAACCGTAGATCGTATATACGGCGGCATACCACCATGGGAACCAACATATTTAATTTTCAATCACCACTTATCACAAATAAATGTAATGATTATATATGATAATAATTATATAATTATAATTATTTAATTATAATATCATATATATCTTCCTACTTTATATTTCATAGAAAATACGATAACATTCCTTGTGTGTACGGCGAACTACCTTCTTATGAAGTGATGTGATTCATTTTTCATTTATGCTTTAAATGTAAGGTAAAAAGGATTAATTTTATGTTCATATATGATATTAATGAAATATTTATTATTATTTAAAATAAATATATCATATACCTTCTTACCTTACCATCCATTAAATAAATTATAACGTCATTCGTGTATACGACGAACTACCCCTTCACGAAGCGATGTGATTCATTTTTATTAACGCATCACATGGATGGTAAGTGTAAGAGTATTTAAATAAATAATAAACTATTTATGATATAGTTATCATATTCTAAATATAAAATAACACTTAACTTATTTTCATCATGATTGTCAAAAAATGAAAATGATACTCATACGTACGTACGACCTGCCATCTCCATGATTGTAACATAGTTCATTTTTCATAGTCATATTTCATGTTTGGTTTAAAAAGTATAATATATGAATAAAAATGATAATTATTTCATTAATACCTCTATTATCATTATTAAATAATAATATATTTTACCTTAGTCGACTTACCAAAGTGATTTGGGATATATAATCCATTTATCATTAAATCACCCGATGTAAAATTAATTGGTTATGTAATTGAATATTACTTGGTAAAAAATAAAAGAAAAGGAATAATAAACTTGAAAAATATTATTAATAAATTAAATAATTAATATAATTTTATTATTTAGGATGATAATAAACACACGTGACAATTCAGGCCCGAGGTAAGGGTTTCATCTCAAAACTTCCTTCTTTGAGTCACATGTTCTGTTATGCACCTAGTTTTTTATATGGTGTATATACTGAATATTTAAATATTATATCATTAATAATTAACAATTAATGGTATATTATTTCACAATCAATTTCTTTCATTCACAGGGGTTAATATTCAAAAATTACCAAAGTAGTAAGGAATTTTTATCTCAATTTTGCTTCATTGAAACATATGTTATGTTATGAACCTATATTCTTTAATGAAGTGACCATTTGACATGTTATATAATTAATCTCTTTATATTTATGATATTTAATGTTTCATTTAATGTTATTATTTAATAGGTCTTATGATTCAAAAGCATCCAAAGTTGTAAGGATTTGATTTTACAATCTCATTGTTTAGTAAGATAGTTTATGATGATTTTAGTGATAAAATATTATTATCTACTTTTAAATAATTTTATGAATTTTATTATAATATATTTATTACTTGAGAATAATATTTTTCCCCTCATTTTTATCTCTTTATGTACTCAAGATTCTAAAATAATGTTTTTAAATAAAAATGACTTTATTTCTCTCTCTGGTTGAAAACCCTTTCTCTATCATGTCCATGTTTTCAAAAAAAAAGTTTTAAAAAAAGTTTTAATTTTTTTCTGTGAAGTTTTAAAGTAAAATTTACCTTTTTTTATATTTTTAATTTTTTTAAAAAGTAATCTTAATATAGTTTATAAAAACAAGTCCCATTTGGATTTTACCAAAAATATGGAAGGAATATTTTAAATATGTACAACATGAATGATATTTTTTGCTTCCATAAACATTATATTCCTTGAATATTAATTTGTAAGTTTCCAAGGAAATTTCCAAAGAAAATTATTTCCACAATATTTTGTGAATTATTAGTTTTTCAAAAATTATTTTCAATGAGGAAAGGATATTTTCCTCAAGAATGATTTTTAAATACATCTTTTCATAAATAAAAAACCATCAATGTTATTGAATGATTATAAATTATACATATATATATAAGTCTCTCACATATATACCTAGCTTAGTCTACCTTACTTTGATGGGGTAATACATTCCTTATAATTATTTCTCAAATTCCTTTATTATGAAACTTTCTTTGATTGTGATATAAATAAAGATTATGATACCCATTTTATTTCCATGGGTAATTCTTATGTTTATTACACATGATTTATTTCCTTTAATTAGCACACATAAATAATGGACATGTTATGATGGGTGTTTGGAGATAGTACTCCAATAGATTGGGTGTTTTTTTTACTCCAATGAGGTGTTATGTATTGGATTAGGGGGTAAACCTAATATGTTATGGGACTTTGTCAACCATGTGATATTTTCTAGGAAGTTATGCTTGACTCATGTTTATGTAATGTTTTTTGTTGCTGAAACATTTCCTATGACGAAACAATATTATTATACAATTTCCTTTATGTTATGATTCCATGTGATTACTCAAGATCCTTCTCTTTTATGATATCATGTTATACCTTTCAATCACATGTTATGTTTCCTCATCATGTTTATTCCCTTACTAGGATTTATAGCTCACCCATTTCTTCTATGTATTCCCTAAGTTATAATGCACAATGTTATGAGCTCAAATGGATTTAGGATCTCACTTTGAGAAATAAAATAAAGGATTCCATGTTTTAGATTCATTTATTGTATTATGACCCCATTCTTTCAAAGACACTAGGTCTCATGATCTTTGAGTTGTAATTAATAGATATTTATTTTAAAAATTATGTAATGACATTTGTAAAAGGATTGAGTTTTTATATTATACCATTTTCTAAGAGTTAATGAATGATAAATACCACTATGTGTTCATTAGGTCATAGCGAGGAAACCATTGCAGTTCATATGTTAATAGTTAACGCATGTGAAATGACCATCTAATATTCCATAGGGCATGAAATGGAAACCATTTTATAGAGGTGTCATGGTTCTTAAAAACGAATTCAAAAGGAACACTATAATACAGTGTATACTATGATGGAAGTATTTACCCATACATTTCTTGTTTATGCAAGAGAAAGTGACCATGGTCACCACCATGAAATAAGACAATTCGTGGTACTGAGGAAAAATTGCTTTTCGAAAATTTTCAATTTTTAATTAAATTGATACTTTATAAATGGTTTATAAATTTTACTAAAATGCATTTTTGGGGATATTTTTTAAATAAAAAAATTTAAGTAATTGATTAATTATAAAAGGTTTATAATTAATTAATAGATGTTTGTAAAAAATTATTATTAAATATTACTTAAAATATTAAATTTTAATATTTTAAATACCTTTTAAATAAATTATATGGAATGTATAATGATCTTGAAATAAAATTATTTATTTAGAAATAAAAATATTTATTTATAAAGTGTTTATAAATTACATAAATAATGATAAAATATAAACATATTTATATTTTATTTATGAATAGTTCATAATTACTTAATTTAAAATTTTCAATTTAAATGGTCTTATTTAAGATATTATTTAAACCACATCAAAAAGTGTTTTGATAATTTAAATGATACATGTTTAAATAATCATTAAATATGTTATATTTAAATCATGTAAAATGTTTATATAATAGAAATTGGATTATATAATTATTTATAATTTATAATAACATTATATATTTAAAATTATATATAATTAATAATATAAAATATTCCATAATGAATGTGAATATAAAGTATTTATATTAATAATTATGGAATATTCATAATGTAAAGCTAAAATGATAAAGGTGTTTATAATTAGATTTTGTTTATAAATTTTTTATAATGGTTATCTCATGTTAAATTTTTTTATTTTTTTATTTAAATTTAAATCCTTATTTTGTTCATAATTATAAATTATTTATATTATAAAGGGTGTATTATCTATTTTAAATGTTAAACTACTTTTGGAAGATAGATCTTTTCATTATATGGTAGGAATGATTCTATAATGAATTTATTTTTCCATCTACCTTGAACTCAATTTGTAATTAATGTTATAAGAATGAATTTTGTAGTTGAGCATAGTTTTTTCATACTGGGTTTTAGATTTATAATGAATTGTATTCTCTATTGATTAAAGTATCCCTTAGTAGAGGGGCTTGAGGTCAGATTACCTATTGGCCTGAAGAATTATTTCTTGTCTAGAAAGGTGAATAGGGATGACTATCTATTTATCTAAGATTACACATGTGGAGGTTATTAATCTCATATAAATCCATGTATTTACATGAAAAGTTCATATTACTTATTCATGTGATGCATTTGGTTATGTATGAATGTGTTTGACTTCTATTTTTGGGTGAGTAACAAAAACTTGTGGGTTTTGTAAAGGGTTACATATCAATATGATTTGATTATATTGATTTAATAGAGGGAATAGTATACCAAACTAAATTAAAATAATCATTCATAACACAAGATAAGACGATGAGATTCAGATTCCCTCAAATACTAAGTGTTATATTCCTTCCAAAGAGATTTTTTTCAAGACTTCAATCATCTAACTAGGAAGTTTCATTCCATATGAGGATTCCCTTATATTATCTTATGTAAGGTAAGAAAGTAATAAGTTACATTGAGTTGTCCTATTGGGAAGTTTCATGCCATATTTGTGTGCCATGGATTACCCATTGTTATTTTTTTGGAATTTTTTTTGGGTTTCACTAGCAAGTAAATCCTAATGGTTATTATACTAGATGACTAGAGTTGAGTTTATCTATATGAAGGATTGGATAAATAATTTTCACCCAACTATTCAAGAGTCATATATGAAATGATTAGGATTATTCCCTACCTAAATAACTAAGTGGTGATATGAATTCCCTAGTGGATCATTTTTTAGTGAAATATGGATCTTATACCACTAATGGAAATGATGGATTTAAAATGGTCATCATTTTAGTGGGATACCATTTAATAAAAGTCCTTATTAAATGGTTAATAAATCATGACACTCATTTGATAAAAGTTGTTGTTGTAGTTGAATAACATTATTATCATTAAACTATGATTTGAGATTAATCATAGGAAAGAGAATCTTAATTAAAGATATTCCTAAGACTTGAAACTGAATAAATGTTCTAGAGAAAGATTGGTGATTTAAGAAATGTTCTTAAGTAGGAGAAAATTTTTATGTGTTTCCTTTCTGAGTAACCAAGTGTTGATAGTTCAATAAGTGAATCTAGATTCTTATGAATCATAAATATTCACTTAAGGTTTCAAAATGAATTATATTCTAAAAAATTTAAGGAGTTTTGGTTTCATATAATCAATATGATTGGGTATTCCAAATAACATTCAATACGATTGAATATGTTAATGATTTTGTGAGACTAAAGGTTTCCTTAAGTCTTATTCTGGAATATATATGATATCAAATGTATTATTTATAAGTTTTTTAAATATATAGGGGTTATTAGATGAGAAATAATTGAAGTTTATATATTTAAGCTATCTTTTCAGTAATAGAGATTTAATCTTGGACTAACTCATCATAGAAGTGTATTTAATCTCATTTTTCTCATGAGGAGAATGTGTAAAAAATTTCTATTTAATAAAATGAGATGGGTATTTTTAATATAGATACTTTATGATTTTTTAAATTCTTTAACATTCATTATGGGAGACTAAAAATTACATATTTTGGTTATGAAATTCATCATTTTTTACTTATGGAAATGTTTCGACAATATGATTGAATTTGAGAAAATTTTACTAGAAAATATAAAAGTGTTGAGAATAAGTGAACTAAACATATGAGGTATAGGTAATAATTGTTGTATAGATAATTAATGTGGGTAAAAGTTCAATCCATAATAAGAAAAGTTAGTGGAATATGTTAAAAAATGTTTCTAAAAGAATCCAGTGAAGTTCATTAAAACCTAGGGTTATTAGGGAGTAGGAGTAATAATTCCATATTATGTGATTATTATGAACACCTGAATAAGTCTAGGAAACTCCATAGAGTTTCCCTATTAGGTATAGTCTTTATAGAAATTAATTCTATGTTTTTGAAGGGTATGTGAAATAGAATTTATATTTTTTAAATTTTATAAATTTAATGGAGTTAAAAATCAAGGGAAGAATTAATATAGCTTGTAGTTTACATTAAAATGATAAATAAAATAGTTTTACTAACAAAAATTTACATGTAAAAGAATTTATAAATATCATAGGAATATATTTAAAGGATGTGCATATTCATCTCAATTCTCTTATATGATAATAGAAGTTATTTAAAAAAAGAGTTTTTGAAAAAAAATTGAGATGATTTATTATATAAACATGGTTTAAAAGAAATAAGATTCTATAATATACTTGATAATAATTTAATGATAAAAGTACTTATCTAAATATTTGTTAAAATATCAATGAATTTGATTTTTCCACCCATCAATGGAATACTTAAAAAAATTATCTTCTTTCAAGAAAAATTATTTGAACACATAAGGTACCATTTATGATATGGTACAATAGTTTATTTATTAAATATTATTGTTAATATGAAATAAGTTTCATTTCCTAAACACAATTTAGATTTTGTATCTCAGTAATGTATTTTAAAAAGAATATAGTAAGTAAGAGGTCATCAGGATTATGTTTTACCTTAGAGAATTTTAGTGATAAAAAATAAAGGATTTCACTAATATAAATTTAAAGTGAATTACACTTTATAACCTCATGTTTTTAGGATATTTGATGGTAAATAAAAATTTAAATAATTAATTTTAACTCCCATTATAAGTGAATTTCATTATTTACAAAGGAATTATACCAGAAAAAGGCTAATGTGTTTTTAACTCAATATCCTAAAAGATTTTTGGATGTGTGATGGTAAAGAAACATTTAAAGAGTTACATTTAGTTACCTTGAGAAAGTGAATAGAAGTTTCTCACCGTTATTAAAAAATTCATACTTCATATATGATTATTAGTGGGAGGTTTTATCAAATGTCCACATAGAGATGTATTAATAATTACACATTATGTAATAGGTTAATAAAAACCATAGAAAATGAAGAATACATATGGTTGATATGAAAGTATTTCATATATGATATAATAAATAGGTTCCTGTGTTGAGTTTGTGAAATATTATTAAAAGAGTTTTAATCATATTAAAATGTATCATATTTTAAGCAATATTTATTTTATCATTCTTTTATATCGATGTGTATATATATAGATATATATTTCATGAAGTTTAATGATAAATAATTTTTCAATGTATGACTTTGATTCATCCCTAATCGATATTATTCATGGGGTATGATAGGTTATGATGAAATTTTATGTTTAACATAAGTATGATTCTATTACAAAGACACATAATTTACTACTGAGACACTAAATTAAGATTATGATTAATTATGTGCACTGAATTACCTAGTAATTATACCACATGAGGTGATATAAAAATTTCTTTAGGATAATAGGGGTGCATGAATCATATTTGAGTCCCCATTACTAAAGGTTTTCGATATACCTAGAATGAGAACATTTAAACTTTGATACCCTATTTTTGAAAGTCTATATATTTAATTTAGATAATATGAGGGTGGTTGAGTATGTTTCAGATCATGTCTTCTGTTGGAGATTAACCAAGATGAGATTTTTCCCATCATATGATGAATATGATATCAAATAACTCTATTGAGATAAACTATGGGAGTTTGATACCACAACAATATATTGTATATCTATTTGGATAAGGGACATGTGATGTAGTTAACAATAAAGATGAATGAAATGCTATCAATTCATTGATCAAATCACTCTATATTTCTAGAATTAATAATGAATGAGTGTGATTTATGTGATTGACATGCTTAATTATCTATTGTCAATAAATGTCTTGTAAAAAGGGAAAATGGGAGAATTAATGTTTTCATAGGATGTAAACTGGTAAAAACAGGTATAGAGATACATTTGTTTAACAGATATGATTCTACGTCCTTTTATGGATTGAGTATCATTGACACTTTTCTAGAGGCCTCTCTTTGATTATATTTATGAATCTTGAGATTCATATTTTTTTCAACACTATAAAGGAATATAAGGTCACAATTTGTGGTTGACTAAATAGAGATTGAGTTTGACTTAGTGAGATACTCTAAAAGTGTTTTACAATTAATTCAAAAGTTTTTTAGTTAGAAATTGACAAGGAATTACACATGATATGATACAATTTAAAGTTAATGATAGTTTTACAAAAGTGTTTTGGAAAATATGTAAAAGAAAATTTGGATACAATTTCACAAGTTATTGTACATGATACAATATAATGTGAAACAACACAAATTTTGTGAGTTTAGTGAAAGTAGGATATTGAAAGATATTAACACCCTAAATACATAGTTACCATGCTATGCATGGATATCATAATAAATGATATATTTTCCACTGGTTAAGATGACATGGTTGGACACCCAAACATTCCTCCATTCTTAAGCTATCATTTATTGAGCCATTTCATAATATTAAATGTTTGGGAGTTTGTTACATTCATATTTGCATCACATGAACTTAAATTATAATTAATTCACGTGTTATGAGTACATGAGTTAATGTTAACATCCTTGAGGAGTGTCCTCGTGTCTACATGAAGTCACTTCCATGTGATGGCAGTAAGTTTAAGGGTTATTGATTCTTGTTCAAAACTTATAGAGACCCAAAACTCTCTTCTTATTCATCCTTATCACACTTAGGTGCTATCACACCATGAGTGAAGGAGATTGTCTCTCATATGATGAGATATCTATCTTAGCCCATGGATACCTTTGGAGGTGCTACATAGTTCAATTTCCACTCCTATAATCTTTATCAAATGCATTGGACAAATATCAAGAGGGTTGAAAAGGTATCTTTGGGGAATGACACATAGATTTATAGAATTTCTTAATTTCTAGTTTATATGTGGTTTCATATTTCTTCCCCAGCTATCCTGGATGTGTGATTTATTTTTCTTCTGCTACTATGATTAAGTATTAATCAACCCTGAGGAATCCCAATAATAAAAACCTACACCCAAATGCATATGAGATTAATGAATTGCGAACAATTGAATTATTTAATTTTTTAAAACCCACTCAATGTAATGAGATTATAAATTTATTATTATTATTATTAATTATTATTATTTTAATATACAAAATAACATTAGGTTTATGTAAGACTTCCAGGTCAAAATTATTTTATTTATTTTATCTATAAAGATATTTTTTTTATTTACAAAATTTATTTTATTTACGAAGTACTATAAATCCTTCTAGTTTCTCAATAAAGTTTTTTTCACCTAATTAAACTTTTAAGAATTCTACATTTACATTTATTTGGTAAATTTCAAGGTTATGTATCTAATATAAGAAATTAATAGTGATTATACTAGTCATGAAAGAATATTTATATAAATTATAGTTTCCTTTGTTTTGTTTGAAACCATTGACTATTTGTATGAATTTATATTTTTTGACTATGGAATCAACCTTTATTTTCCATTATAATGCTCATTTAAAACCTATTGGGTTTTAAGCTTATGAAATATTTAATAGAATAAAAATATTGTTCCCAATTATAGAATATATTTCATCAATTATATTTTCCTTCCAAATAGTTTCATAAGAAGATGTAATAAATTCCTTGCTAATATTTGGATCAGATTTTACATTCAATAATAACATAATTTATGTAACAAAATCCCATAAAGTAAATATAAAAAATTGATCAATATGGCTTGAGTATCCTTGGTCACTTTTTTCTTCAAGACTCTTCAATGGGACTCTATTTTGGAACTCCTTCATCTAAGAATATTCTTCATCATGTGGTTGTTTAGGTAAATAGGTAAACATATATTCATTGAATATTTTATTCCAAGATTCAATTACTACATTTAAAATAATCAAAACATTAAGCCATATAAACATGAATATATTATCCTTTTTATGTTTCACATATAAAAAATGTGCATTTGCTACTTACTTCACCTAAATTTATCCTCTTAGGTTATAAAATTTTCATAACTAAATAATAAACTCATCCCTTTATATATTTTAGGTTTGGTTTCCCATGCTTCCATGGATAATGTCATGACCGGAATCCTTGGAAACACTACATTTGATACCATATTGTTCATAGACGTCGATGACCCATCTATAATTTTGTGATCAATTAAATAAAATATTATAATATTAATATAAATATAAATTAAACGATAAAACCAATGTCATAATGAAAAATGTTTTTACAAGGTTCACTCGAATAATTTAAATTAATTATTTGTGGTAAAACTAATGTGGTGTCATCAAAATTTTTACAACATGGGGTATATGATATACCATATATAGATTTTCATCATTTTGAACACAATTTATTTCATTTTGGTCTCATTCATATATGGATATCCCCCTTCCACTTCTTGGTTATCCTCTAATCATCTTTTATGATAAAATTTAACCTATTTTTATATTAGATAATTTTTTTTATATTAATGATATTAAAACCCTAGTCAGAACGTCCAAATTTATTATAAAATAATTTTTTAAATAATAAAAATTCCATCTATATTTGTATAATAAAAATTAATAAAATCACAAATTAATGATATAAAACATTATATTTAATATGAGTTTTGTGTGATGGGTATTTGTTAACTTCTAAGTCATTATGTAGGTATATTCATTACAAGATAGGCACACTTGTAACTAGTCTCACATGATGTCATGATATAGATGTTCTACACATTTAAATGATAATAAATTTTTTCCTTGAATTTCTTTTCTTCAACCACAAATACTAATATTTCATAATTTGAATTGAATTTTCATAAAGATTATAAAAACTTTCTAAAATTAATGGTAATTTTTTTTCCATTAATATTATAATAAATCTATCAAATTAACGGTTATAAATGTACTAAAATATCTGAAAATAATAATTTCCATAAATAATAAATTAACCAATTTGACAATTCCTTCAATAATTCACAATAATAATAATTATTTTTTGTATGGTAGTTATTTAATAATTTTTAAAAATGATAATTATCTTTATATAATAATTTTTTCCATTATTCAAAACAATCATACATACTGATATATATTTCTTTGACTTTTTAAGGAAACATGACAAACCCATCAAAGTAATACTCAACTTAAAAGATTCAACAAAACTAAAAATACACCAAATAAATCATCTTTAATGCAACCAAAAGACCAAATGACTACAAAAATACCAAAGATTCATTAAAATAATTAGAAATTATACCAAAATGTATCTATAATAACACAAATATCTTACTAAAAGAGTGATCAAGACTCTGCCAGGATTGATTTGATGATATTGGAATCACCAAGATCAAATAATAATTGAATAATAACATCCTTGCTTCAACAGTATTAATTTTTTCATAATAAATAATATAATGTTCGAAAAATAATTTGTATAATTTAATATAAATATTTGTCAATAAAATATTGAAATTTAATAATAAATCTTATGATATAATAAATGTTCCCATAAAAATATAAAAGAAAATAAAATAATAATTCATTTGACTTGAATAATAATAAATACTTTAATCCTAGTAATAGTCATAAAATATCATGTGATAAGAGAATAATAACTCCTATGATCAAACCATGGATATATAAAATATAAATAATTCAATAATATTTTCTTTCATAATATATCTAAGAGTAATAAAATAATAATTCATTTGATGTCATAAATTTTAATATAATTATGCTTTTGATAAAATATTATATAATATTATATTACTAATTTTATGACACAATAAATTATTTGATAATAATATCTTCAATAAAATACCTTAAAATTAATCCTTCAATAATAAGAAAATTAAATATCTTATAATAATATAATAATAACATATTTGGTTCATAAATAATAATTTACCATAAGATATTCATCAATGATAGAATAATAACTCTTTCATTTCAATAATAATAACTTCCCATGAAGACATCATAATATATATATATATATATATATATATATATTATTTATTTAATATCATATAATGATCGAATAATAAATATATTAATAAACATACCTTGAATATATAAGCAATTCCAAAAAAATATGAGTTGTGTCAATCATTACAATGTGACAACCTTTCCAAGACATAACTATTTTCCCCTCGATCTACCAATATATTTAATTTTCGTTTATTCATCAGAAATATATTGTGGGTATCATCATCCTCCCCAATATCAAATCTTTTCATCCATGAAAATCATTATTTAGGACTTAATATGAAATCTTACATATCAAATGAAGACCACACTATCTAAGTAGTGTCCTTAATTTACCTCCCCCTTCAGAATTTCTATCCTCAAAGATAAAATAACCTTTTTGATACCTAAAAAAAACTTATCAATAAAATTTTAGTTACACATATATACTTATTAGGTAGTTATACCTTGAAACTTTATCACTTTTGAAACAACTCAAATACCTAATAATACTACCTTTATACTAGTATTATTAAATATCCAAAATTCATATTATATTTTCTATATTATCATAGAAAAAATAAATGTTATCCCAAAATCAAGAAATAATATTTATTATTCTTATAAATATTAAAAAATAATATCCAAAAATCCACAAAAAATTTTCATATGACTAAAAAAGAAAACTATTATTCATATAATGCACACATATGATATAGAAAGTAATATTTACTTATAAAACAACTCTCAGTAGCTAGTAGCTCATATACCAAGGCCAAGCCTCCTAAATCCATAAAAAATCACACATGGTTTAACACCTTTAAGATTTATTTTAAAATAATAATAAGTTCTATATCTTTCTTAACATGCAACACCGAGATTTTGGCAAATTGAGATTTATTACAAACATATTATTATTTAAACGTGATCATTATAACATAGCTGACGAATTGATGGATATGAATATGATTAATTATATTATGAAATAAACGTATAATGTTCATAATAAAAAAATATTTATTGATTAATTATTAGGAAATAAGAACTCAGTTTTTAGTAAATTCATTTTATGTTTTAAAAAGGAATTTTATTCTAAAATGATTTTTAATACATTTTGGGCACGAAAATTATAATTAATTTATACCACTTTTAGAAATTTTATTTTATAAAATATTTTTTTTTGAAATCAACATATCAGACATTAGTTAGGGTGAAACTTTGGGACTTTTTTGAAATTATTTATTTTAAATGAATAGTTAAAAATACTAATTTTTAAAAAAATTCATTTCTTTTCATTAAATCAAGTAATTTAAAAGTTCCAATACATTTTTTAATTAGAATTAAAGTTATATATGATAAATTTTATTTAGAATAAACCAATTAATTTCATTTGAATCAGAAATATTCATGCTTATGATATAAGTTAATTTTTATTCCTAAAAACACATTATTCTAAAAACTATTTTTCGTTGTGTTTTTCACATTTATGTTAAAATCAATTTATGCCACTTCTAGAGATTGAAACTTGAAAAATGGATACCATATTTTGAATTAAGAGTATTAAATTTTGTAAATAGATCCCTTTTATTTTTGGTCATTATGAATAGTAACAATTCTAAATATTTTTCACCTCAATAAGGGTAAAATGGGTAAAACATATCTAAAACCATGAGATAAGGTCTCCAAATCAACTGAAAATGGCTTTTATTTCATTTAATAGAAGAAATCATACTATATACATCCCAAAATTATAATATATGTCATTTTGGTTCCATTTTATGTTATAATGAAATTTTTATTATTTTACATTACTACAAAATCAGGCTATAGCCATGGTTTTAAATCGTGGATATAGGCCCAAAAACCGTGGCTATAGGTTGTATCCATGGTTCCCACAACTGTGGCTAGTATTGGCATGGCTATAGCATTAAACCTATATCCATGTTCCCTTCCGTGGAAACAACCCTAAAACCACAGTTTTCAACCCGTGGCATAGGCTAAAATCACTCATCTCCTATAGCCAAAGTTGCAACCATGGCTATAGACATATAGACATGGTTAGGAACCATGGATGTAGACCCATAGCTACAGTTTAAAACCGTGGCTATAGGCCTACACATTTCATAAAAAAACTAGCACCGTTCAGCCGATACTTGCTCCTTTCATCCTCCCTACCGCCCCCTGAAAATCCCCCCACTCTCCCCCTTGCACCCCACTTGCACCTCAAAACCCCCCATGCACCCCTCCCTATGCATCCCCCTTCCTACCCTGAACAAACCCCACTCACCACCCTGGACAGACCCCACTCACCCCCTGGACAGACCCCCCTCGGACAACCCCCCCTCCTGGACACCCCCCAGGACAACCCCACCCAGATAATAGCCCCCCCATGCTGGACACCCCTTGCACCCCATGCTGGAGACCCCCCAGGACAGACCCCCCCCATAGACCCCTCCCTTATGGACACTCAACACCCCCACCCTACATAAACTCCCCTCCCCTGGACAACCCCCTCCCCCCTAGACAGCCCCCTTGCAAATCCCCCCTCCTGGAAAGACCCTGGACATCCCCCCAGACAAACCCCAGACCCCCCCCCCCCTCAGACCCTGGACACCCCCCAGACACAGACCCTGGACACCCCCCAAGACACAGACCCTGGACACCCCCCGGACAAACCATGGACACCCCCTGGACAGACCCTAGACACTCCCAGACCCTAAACACCCCCCAGACAGACCTTGGACACCCCCTAAACAGACCTTGGACACCCCCGGACAAACCCTGGACACCCCCCAAACCTTGCACACCCCCAAACCCTGGACACCCCTAGACCCTGGATAGATCCCCCTAGACAACCCAGACCTCCACTCCTCTAGACAACCAACCCCCATCTTTCTGGACAGACCCTAGAACCAACCCCTCCAGAACCTGGACACCCCCATACCCCCTATACCCTAGACACCCCCCAGACCCTAGATAGATCGCCCTCGATAGCCCAGACCTCCACTCCCCTGGACAGCCACCCCCACCCTCCTGGCCAGACCCTAGAACCCCCCTAGAACCTGGACACCCCCAGACCCCCTAGTCCTGCCCCCACCCCACCCATTTCCCTCCCCCACCCCGCCCCTGCCAGCCCCCACATGCACCCCCTACCAGCCCCCACTTGCACCCCTGTTAGTCCCCCCCTTCCAGTTTCCCCCTGCCCCCTACCAGTCCCATCCAAATTAAATTATACATTAAATATACTTACATAATAACAATTAAACAAATCCAAATATAAAAAAACACATTACTGCATTTACATGAGTCTCCCTATAAGAAAACATTTCAAAGAAGTATGGAACCAGCTCAAAAGTACCTACAAAACAAGGTAGAACATAGTAGTGATAATCCTCTAAAATTATGGTAAAACAAAACATCTTATAATATTCACAAAGAATATAACTCAATAAACAAGAATAGTGCAACCCCCTGCTAGACCCCCCTGGACAACAGCCCCCCTAGACAACAGCCCCCCTGGACAAAAGCCCCCCTGGACAAAAATCCCCCTGAATAGCTGCCCCCCCTGCTAGAACCCCCTGCTAGACCCCCTGTACAGCAACCCCCCTTGGACAGAAACCCCCTTTCTAGACCCCCCTGAATAGCTCCCCCCTGCTGGACCCCCCTGGACATAAACCCTCCCCCTGCTAGACCGCCCTGAACAACTACCCCCCTGATGGACCCCCCTGAACAGCTTCCCCCCTACTGGACCCCCTGGACAACATCCCCCCTGCTAAACCCCCTGGACAGCAGCCCCCTGGATAGAAACCCCCTCTGCTGGACTCCCCTGAACAGATTCCCCCCTGCTGGACCCCCCTGAACAGCTTCCCACCCTACTGGACCCCCTGGACAGCAACCCCCCCTACTTTGGATGATTCTTAAGGTTGAGGATGTGAGATAATGGGTTTATCTAATAGAGACGTACAAAGATTCTCATAGTGGGGTTATATGTTTCTTATGGAGGATTTAGGGGGTGAGGTTGTGAGTTTCGTGTTTCAGTTTGGAATTATAAGACCTTTGAAGATGGGTTTCAGCTGGGGGTGTTGCTGTTTGGATTTTTCTACATGGTGTAGTACAACGTACACTTACATGGTGCATGGTGATGGTTAGTTTATGATTTCTACTATGGTTGGTAACATGTTTTGGGTGCATAGGGGTTGGCTTTCTGGTGTTTATTCTTTGTTTTGGATTACTATTGTAGGCTTCTGGTTCTCTCGATTGTCTAGCGTGGTAGATATAGTTTGGGGTGGGTCTTCAGGTGGTGGTTTGGAGTAATTTCAGTTGGCTTGTGCTCGGTTTCCCATATTATGTATTCTTGTTATTGATGGTGTTGGTATTTTTATGGTGGATGTTCTAAAATTCCCTTGAGATGCTGTATACTGCAGATTGGGAGTAATGTTTCTGGTAAATGAGTGGTTCTCTTTCTAGGGTGGGAGCATTTTGACTACATGGTGGGTCTAGAGGTGTTGGATTCAAGGTGGGTATTAGCTCACATTTGGATCAGGGACTGCTTGGGGATTCTTTAGGTTGTATGATGGGTTAGGCGTGGGTGATGCGGGGCACTTCGGATGGATGGTACTAGTTGACTACTGGTTTTTTAGACTTTCTTATGCTGGGGTGGTCCATTTTGATGAAAGGTGTTCAGATGGTGATGGATGGGGCCAGATGGTGGTTTGGGGATGATTTGGTTTCTAGCTAATATTTTGGGTGTTTTTTATACTATATGTGCTTATTGTGGTTGGATCTGGTGTGGTTTAGGGTTCTTGTGCAAGTAGGTGTTGATGTAGTGTCCATTAGTTGGTATGGTTGTGTAGAGGTCTTTCACTCTAGGCTTTGTTTGGATAGGGACGGTGGTCTAGTTGGTTGATTTTTGCTACAGGATGGGGGTTCAGTGGTTCCATTTCTTTGGTTAAAGCTAAAATTTTGGATGGGTGATGGATTTTGGCAACTTGTGTGTGGGTTGGTGGGTGTGTGTGTGTGATTCAAGAATCTGTATGCATCCTTCCCGCACCAGATTTATGAAAATCACTATTTCCTAGAATACCTTTACCAAGGATTAATGGATAGTGACTCAAACCTGCTAAATGATTCCTATAGAGGATCACTTATATACATGTACCCTACCTGAGTTAAATAAGTGGTGTATAGAATTTACCAAAACTACTAGTAAATTTTTACAAGGACTACAACAAGAGGAGTGCATGAGGTTAAAGTTATAAATCCACTTTACATAAAAATAAAATTAAATAAATAACATATCCTCTAAGAAATTTAGCTTTGAACAAGGTACAAGAGATGAAACCTACTACACCTCTAATTCATTTCCAAATTTTTTACTCTCAGGACCACCACACTAATTCATTCCCTAAAGTCCAAGAAATTGAAATTTTAAATGCCATATACCAAAGACAATACTAAAAAAACCAAAAAAATAAAGGATTAAAAAATATTCCAAAAATCAATATTATTTAGGAACCAACACCATCAAATACCACCCTTCCAATAGTGTTTCCCACCATAACCTTTTCAAAGAATCCACTCTCATCCTTCTATAAGTTACCAAAAAAGAAACACTCAAGAACCTTCCATGAAGAAAATTCCAATACAAGTCATGGTGTCACAAAACAATAAAAAAACTACTCTCTCTACTCATGGATCCAAACTTAATAGATTAATGGAAAATTTGTATAGTCTATTTATACTCTTTATAAACTTGTAAATCAAGGATTAGTTAATCTTCCTACCTAACCAAATTTTTACTCTAAAGTAAATGTTTGTTCTATTTCATTAACGAGTAGAAAATAGATAAAAAAAAGTGATGAAACCCTATTTTAATATGAAACTAGAGGTGTAAAAACCACTGAATATAAGGAATCTATCCCTAGAGATGAACCTCAATAAGTAATACAAGTGGAAAACCCTTCATTGAAGAAGTATAATGGGGAAAATATAGTGGGAGACTCAAATCAACCCCAACCTCCCTTCCTATCTAGAGTAAAACCACCCAAGATAACCAAATAAGACAATATAGAAAATGATTATGGAGATATTAAAAAACATAGAAATCAATATTCCTTTACAGGAATACATTTAAAAAACCCCAAGGCATGTAAAATTTATCAAATATATATACACTGAGAAGAGGTGACTACAAGGGAATGAAAAGTTAAACATATATAGAAATGTCTCTCCTTTGATTACCCTAAAAATATCTAAGAAATTCCCCGACCCATATACTTTCACTATCCCTTTCACCATATGAGAACTCACTTTTTCCAACACACTATGTGATTTGTTATCATTTATTAATGTAATTACCTATTTTTTATTCTTTCACATATATAGGAGAGATCAAACCCACTTGATTAGTTGTATAGCTTACTAACAGAACCATTGGACTTCCGGTTTGAGTTTTAAGGTTATTTATGGTAAGTTTACATATATATTTATTCCCAGCTAATTTCTAAATTCTAAAAATGGATGAATAAATAATTAAGGTTCATTACCTTATCATTCTAGGACAAAAATTTATCAAGGATTATGAAAAAACAATAAATGTTAATGATGGAACCCTTTCAAGGACTTTTGGAGAATATAAAGTGAATTTTAATATTCTTGATTAAATTAAATATCCCTATGAGGATCAATATCTGTTTACATTAAACCATTTTGAGTTCCATTGCTGTTTAAAAAAAATATTAAAATGTTTGATGACATAATATGATTAGGAGGAGCTCTAGAAATACCTTATCTCTTTGTGGAATATATTTTTGAAAATGAACTTAATCTAGAAATTGTGATGTCGACTAATTTAATTTATTTTGATGATAGTTGACCCTTATACTTTACATGTGTAGGATGATATCATGGATAACTTAAAATTGAAAACATTAATAGAAAACCCACTGAACTAGAATTAATGATTCTTCCATCCAACTTAAAATATGACTTTCTTGAATAAAATAAGAAACTTGCAACAACAAATTCCTATAATAAAAAACCTATTCAAGGGAATAAACTTTAGGAAATTTTGAAACAAAAAATTATGAACATAGGATGAACACTAGGATACATTACAAAGATCAACCCTACTCTCTGAATGCATAGGATTTTTCTAGAATATATTTCGAAACCTACAATACAATGCCAATTTTATTGCCCTGATCCCAAAGAAGGAAAATTTTATGGATGTAAAGGATTTCAGACCTATTGATATTGGGAAAACCTTTCCAAAAATCATTAGCAAAATTATTTCTATGAGGTTTGGCCCCATTGCCCGTGGGTTTATATCTTCAAATCGTCCCCCCAGACAGCCCTTGGACACCCCCCTGGACAACACCCATAGACACCCCACCTGCACCGTGCCCCCTACCCTAAAAACCCCCCGACCCCTCCCCTCGGATAGCCCTTGGACACCCCCCTTCGTCTTTCCTTTTTGTGATTTTCATGGAGTTTTTCTCATGCATCCTCGAATGCAGGAGGCTGGGGGTTGGTGCGGTGGCTGGTGCAGGCTAGAGTGGCTAGTGTGGGTGGGAAGGTAGGTGGTAGGGGGATGGAAGGGGGCTACTGCGGGCTGCAATAGGTGGCTGAGGGCTGCTATGGGCTAGATTGTAGGTGGATATGGGCTGTTGGGAATGTGGCAGGGGCTGGTGTGGGTTGGGATGTAGGAGTTCAGGGGCTGGTGAGGGCTGGAACTGGTGGTTGAGGCTGTTTTGCAAGTGGTAGAGGTCTGGAATGAGTGTTTTTCAGGAGGCTGGGGGGTGGCTAGTATGGTGGTTGGTGTGGTGGCTAGTGCGGGCTGGATTGTAGGTGCCTGGGGGCTGGTCCAGGATCAAATTCAATTGGAAGGGGGTTGAAATGATGGTGGAAGGGGGCTGGTTACAGGTGCTGGGAGGATGGTGCAGGCTAATTCAAAGGTGGCAGGGGGGCTGTTGCGGGCTTGTGGCAGCGGGCTGAAATAAAGGTGGAATGGGGCTGGTGTGCGCTGGATATTTTTGCAGCAGGGAGAAATCATGGCGTGACCGCAGCGTGTCCATGGTGTGACCGCGGCGTGACCGCGGCGTGACCGCGGCGTGACCGCGAGGTGACCGTGGCGTGAACGCGACATGACCGCGGCGTGACCGCAGTGTGAAAGCGGCATGACCAAGGTGTGTGTCACAAACCGAATATGGTCTCCACCAAAACCGGCCCCAAACCCAGCCCACGACATGGAATGAAGGGTATTCCCGATCCCCACGGGCTGGCACAAGTGCCCGGGTATTAGAAAATAAAAATTGGGAACGATTTACCCGAGTTTATAAACATAAAACAACGAACGAATCCAATAAAACAAATCTGGATTTTTCAAACAAAACTATCTTTTTCAAATTTCAGAACTGAATTACATAATTTAAAACAATTTTAGAAGAATATAATAACTGAAGAAACCCACAATGGATAGCCCAGGAACCTCCACATGGTGAGAGGCACCGCCCTCAAGCCATATCCACAACACCATATCATGATGGACCGCTAAAAACCCAAATTTTTGGCACAAAATTTGTACCCAAACCTACGACAAAAAAAATAACCAAGTCTACTTACACCCAATGGTGTAAGTAGGGTTTGAGCTAATGACCAGTAGGATACCACCACTAAGAGATTCCATGTGATAAACATTCAAAGACGAAAAGCATGCAAGTTTTCAAAAACATGTAATTTCTAGTTACAATTTCTAAAAGATGCAACTAAAAAAACCAGTTTTCAAGTGGCCTAATTTAAAGAATCAACAATTTTAAAATAAATTCAAAAGTTACTGAATTTTTTCATCCAAATATACCGTATGCCGATGGTAATTATAGAGGAGCTAATTAGCACAATCAATAAGAAATAACCCCTAGGCACTAGCTAGTTGTGGGTCCCAAGTACCTCGTATCTCGGTGAGAGTAACCACAAAAAAATATACGTTCTCTTGCACGATCCACTAGTAGGGAACATACCCATAACCTAGTGGTCCCCAATCATCATCATCATAGTTTATTTAGAGATTTAAGCGTCAATCTTACTAAGTGAAACTGAGGCCAAACCCCACAGATTCACTAGCATACTAGTACATGTACACCCACCTAGATACCCAGGTTTTCCCTTTGTGCTCAAAAAAGTTAAACAAGACAAGAAATATACTTTTCACATGAAAATATCACTTCCACATCAAAAATTAACCAAACATCACCATGTACATCACACAGGTCCCAAATTCCACTTTTCATTCAAATGCATTTTGAAATAAAACTCACACCAAAATAGCCCACAACACTTTTTGCCTAACTTTGACAATACAACACATCCTTTAAAAATTTTATAAAATACATAAAAATATGATAAAAATCACATAAAATCCCACTCACATGTTTTATAAAACCCTTTTTATAAACAAAATCCATTTTTCACATTGCACTCACAGAAACAACCCACATCACGTTCACACCTCTTTCAAATTTCAGTAAATCTATTAAACATTTTTATTAAACATTTCCAAGAGGATAAATATCACATGACAGACCTATTCACATTTAAAATGGTCCATTTAAAATTATAAAAAATCCAAAACAGTTTCCCAATATGGTTTCACCCCTTATATAAATCATTAAACCATTCCAAGCTTTCATAAAACAACTCTAAAGAGTGTACCAAAGCTTTTAACATAAAACCCATTTCAAAAACATATTTGAAGCTCAAAATCACCCCAATAAAAATTAAAAACAGAATTTTCAGCCCCAAAAACATTTATTAAACTACCACCAAGTGTTATACAAACACCTCAAATAATACCACAAAATATCCACATCAAAAGCACACGTTTTCAAAATCACTTTCAAGAAGTACAATAAAGTTTTACACCTTAAACCCATAAAAACCTCTTTAAAACACAATGGAACACCAATACCCTACCAAATCAGAATTTTCAGCCCAAAAAAGATTTATTAAACCAATTTAATTTGTTATAAAACACACCCAAACAATACCCAAAGTGTTACACATGAAAAACACCCAATTTTAAGCTAAAATGAAACTATAAAAATAAATGCTTAACCAAATCCAACATAAACAATTTTATCACCACACATAGCATATTAGGAACATGTATAAGTAGTAATTCAAGCAAACTAAATCATCTATAAATGATTACACATGGAATCACCTACCTTTTATGTCAAAACCCTCAAAACATGGTGTGAAACATCGACTGCACCACCGCTACACCTCAGGGAAGATAAATCCAGACCTAGACCATAATATTTGACAAAAAATACACTAAATCAAACCCTAGTTTTGAACGTCAACTTCTGGACATGAGTAACTTCAAGAATATGTGAAAGAAACCCTAAGGAAGGGGAAGAAATCAAGGAAAGAAATACTTACTTGAAACACCTTGAATCAAACAAACCAAATACACCAAATTTGAATCTCCAAGCAACCAAAAATGATATGGAGGCTCTGATGGGGATGATAAGGTCATGTGGGGACTGAAATGGGGGCAACAAAGAAAAAATTGTAGGAGTTATGAAAGAAAAAATTTACCTCTTCAAATATGGACGATTTGAGAAATCTAGAGAAGTTTTGACCCAAAATGGCGAAATAGATAATGGGGGTGATCCTTAGGTTTTTGGCTTCGAGTGGGAGGTATAATCACCAAAACATAGTAAATATTTAATGAGATATTAAAATATTACAAAAAAAACTTAAAGTAGGAATTGGGCTTTCAGGCTGGCCCAAAACCTTAATAAAAAACCCAAATCCATCATGATTATGGATTTTTTGAGGCCCAAATGGATATGGTAGTTTTTATATATTAGGTTATGATAATTGAGAAGTGTAATTGTTGTAAAATCTTGAAAAATGAATGAGTTATAAAATAAAAAAAATTGGTATTTAAATCTGGAAATGGGCTCACGGTTTAGCCCAAATTTTGAAAACCCACCATTTCCACCAAAATGCATGCAAAACCCCCCAAAAAAAGAAATAATGTAAATTAAATGACAAAATAAATTTAAAATAATTCATTTATGTGACAATTCTCCCCACCATAAAACTTTCTACCCTCGAAAATCCACAGTAAGCCCAAATACAAAAACCAAACCCAACTAATAAACCAATAAGTAATTCATTTCCAAGATTCGCCCCCAAATGCCAAAACACCTCCAATGATAATTTAAGGAAGGATTAATCTCAAACAAAAAACATACACCACCTTCCTAAAACAATCAAGCACATTGAGGCCTTATCCCAAATGAAAACTCCTCAAACACAATCTGAACAATACTCAATCAATTTACCTGAAAAAACCACAACATCGAACAAAGGTACACTTACCCTACTACAACTAAACCATTGGGCACTCTCCAATATCAATTTTTACCTAAGGAAGATGTAGGTAGTTAGATATCTCCGAATTATAATACCTACTTCCAAGACAAGACCAAGGGAAAAAAATATGAGTTACTCGTATGAGGAGACACAAATGGGCTCCCCACCGTAAGAGACATCTTAAAATTTTTTCCCTAGACAGAATCATGACACTAACAGGGGGATGCCCAAACAGACTCCCTAGTACAGGGGGTATACATCCATTATAAATTTTCAAAATAATATGCATGATACCCATGGTGGGTCTCCCCACCACAAGAACCAACCATCTTAACCGACCGGCGTGGGCTGACACGAAACGACCCCAAACTTTTAATGAATTGGGAAGGCTTCACAGTTAGTCCACACAGTTTGGGAAAACATGCACTAAATGTAACATCTCAAGTAAGTAATGAATAATAGATATAGTTATCTATGTCTATTTATTAATTAGATAGTGTTTTAGAGGCTTAAAATGAGAATAAATCCAATCTAAAGCATGAAATACTCTAATATTTTTAAAAGATTGTTTGACCGCCTTTTGATGGCGAACCATTTTTAAATCTATCTTTTGAAAAATTTATAAGAAATATTTGTCAAAATAAACTTATTATTTATGATTGGGACATTGAAATTTACTTTGGATAAATTTCTGGTATTTTTCTGATAATGTTCATTTTTTAATGAATAGTGAAAAATGTTGTATTTTAATTCAAAACTTCTTTTTAATATAATTTATTTATATGATTACATTATCTTTTGAATTGGGTTTAAATTGAAATTAGAATATATTTTTACCATTTAATCCAATAGTGGTTGTTGTAATTAATTTCACTTTGAAATTGGACTTAAACTAGTGTCAATCTTTTGATATATATTGTTTCATAAAAACACGCTATTTGTTCTGACAACGGGAATTAATTATTAAATTAATTATTGTAACTTATATGTTTTGAATTTTTTAAAATAGACATCATTTTTTAATTCGGAATATCAAATATAGCTTAGGGTGAAGTTTTGGTATTTTTCTGAAAAACTTCAATTTTTGATGAATAGTGAAACCACTAAGTGGTACTTAAAAAAACTGATTTTTCGTTTAAATGAAAATTTACCACCTCTGTGTTTTGAATTTCAAAAATCCGACATACATTGTTGTCATTAGGAAGTAAAATATGGTTCAATGGGATTAAAATAATTTTTTGGTGAATAGTAACTTTTAAGTTTTTAATCGCAATTAGAGGTAATTAGTGTAGTTTAAGGTAAAAATAATGTTTTAATAATATGAAATCACCTTGAAACATGTACTACCCTTATTGGATGTGTCATGGCTGACTAGGACAACCCATGGGTTGATTTTTGGGACCCCATGGAGCCGCTTGGGTAAGATAATGACATTAATGCCTTTTATTTAAAGTAAAAGTAAAAATGACACAAACATGTATTGTTTTACTAAAACAATTTTTACATGGGGTTATAAAAGTCATATTTTTGACTATAAGTTGTCATTTGAAATCTAAAAATATTTCATACATCATAGTATTTTTTTTGTAATTTTTAGACATTAAATAAATTAAATTATTTATGACATCATGATGATGCAGTGATTAAATCATTAATAAAGGATTTAAATAAAATGAAAAGATAATGTAAAATATAAGACCTAAACATGTCAAAAACCTATTGGATGGGTGGATTTAGAACCCTTATCACCTTATCCTCGAAATAAATCAACGTGGAACCTTTAAAATCCGAAACTCATTTGAAAATAAAGCAACATTTTATACCTTTCCAAGAGTTCCCCTTCTCTCCTCTTATAAAAGGCCCCCCAACTCTACCTCCTTACCCACACCTCTCAAGCATTTGGCTCGGAAAAGATCTACTAATTTTGTCTCTCCAAATCCCTCTCTTACTCCTAGAACCCTTAACTTAGGCAGGAAGCTCTTCAAGAAACCCTTTCGGTTCAAACTAAAGGGAGTTACCCGATTCAAAGGTAAAGTCTTCTCTAATGCTCTTTTGTTTTATTTTTCTTCTCCGACCCCCTAAACTCTTTTTATTAATTTATTTTGTAACAAAAAAGTATCTTCCATATACTAAGATGTTGTTATAAGAGCGATTCTAGCTACACTTACACACACCTACATCTAATGGTTAATGAGAATACTGTTTCCGTGGATGGCGAATTTGTGCCTCACGAAATGATGATTATTCAATATTCTTCTAACACCTTCAAAGGAGGAAATTAAGATGTCACTATATATATATATATTATATATAATATATTTATGTTTTCCGTATGCTTCTGTGTTTTCATTTATGTCAAACCTTTATGGTTTCCATTATGGGTAAACGCGATATCTTCATTTTAAGAAGTGCGGACTACCGGCCCCTCAAAGTGATTTGATTCGTTAATGCCAAATGTGGGACATATAAAGGATGGAGTTAGTGATATTATATATGACATTATACTGGAATTATAATACACCTTTATTTAATTATGATTCCATTCCATAAAATATGAAATAGAAATGAAAGTAGCGTTCATGCGTACGTACGGCTTACCGTCTCCATGAACGGTGCATTTCATTTCTTACCTCTAAATGTTATGTAATATTATAAATGCATGTATATAATTGATATATATGATATATATGATATGTAAATCATGAATATAACTCTGGATATAATGGATACATGAACAACTTGTAATTATAAAGAGTTTATTTTTTACTCAAGTACCAATGATTGTTAAAAAAACCGTTATTAACTTAAATAATTACTAGTGTTCATGACATGGTAATAAGTGATATAAAAGGAATAATGAACTTGAAAAAGGTTCGCAAGCAAGTAGAAATTAACTCAGGTTTATTATTCAGGAGATTAAAGAACGATCGAGTCAAGTCGGATACGAGGTAAGGGACTTCGTCTCAATCTCCATTCATTGAGGCATATTTTGTTTTATACACAACTTTATTTTATACGGTGTATAAACCTCTTTGACTTTTACACTTATTCAAAAGGAATATTTTTTTATACGAAGCGTTTTACTAAATGACAAAAGGAATGTTTTTTTGTTGTATGTATGCGGCGACAACGTCTTCTCCGCCGCCGTGACCATTATTTGTGTTTTAGATTCCTCTACAAGACATAACCTAACTTTTTTTTAAAATGAAAAATAAATACCATGTATTACTTTTCTTTTATTTTGGTATTTAAAATGGTTTTCATAATGTTTTTATTATATCAATGTGTTGTATTGATATCTTGTGATTGAAATGTGGAAATGTTATGTTTCCTTTATGCATGTTTTACGTGATACGATTATGTTATGGCTCTTGGGAATTGTTATGAAGACAGGTGGTTCTGTGATAAACTAAGGGAGGGTGAGCCCGATATAGCTCTCCAATGCATTGGGTAACGCGAAGGAGTTAAACATTAAGGTTTCTCCGAAGATATTTAGGGAATATACTGTGATGGGTATTCCAAACATAGCTGAGAGTGTTACTCCCTATGTAAGAATTTTATGAATGCATCAAGTTACCTTTTATGTCTTATGATTTCTATGATTTATTCATGATTTGATGAGGTATGTTAAAGTGCTTATGTTTTATGGGTAAAGTATGATTTCATTGATTCTTATGTATACATGTACTCATGTTTCCTTTCCATATTTTTATATCCCTTACGGAGATTTTTATGCTCATACCAAGTTTTTGAAATGTTTTTCACAGGTCAAGGGAAAGGTACATGATGTGATGATAGTTTCCAGGAAGTATCAAGAAAGAATCCTTGTTTTATTTTAAATATGTTTCCGTTGATGGGAAAAATGAATACTATCTTTTATTGTAACCACATTGTTTAAATGTGGGATGTAATGCATGTTTTATGATATAATTCTCTAAAACTCTAAACCTGAAAAGATCCTCAATGTGCATTCTTGAAATATCTCAAGATTAAGTAATGTTTAAGGTTGGGGAATTATAGTTGGTATCAGAGGTCAGTTTAGATAACTTTAGGAGTTATAGTTCTATTAAATGATTATCCAAAAATATTTTTTATGGTAAAATCGAAATGATATAGCATTTGAAGATTACTATGTTGCTTCATCTAAGACATGTTTGTTCAGAATGGTTTTCCACAGAGGAAATAGGGAAGCAGTGCTAGGAAGGCATACAGAAGGAAATGACCTTCTGAATCAGCATCCTCAGATGGTCGGAATTGGAACTGAATAGCTTGTTGCAGTAATGGCGCAGTTGACTCAAGCGATAAATGGTGGCGGTATCCATGCACGAGATCAGCCAGATCAACCGCAGAGGAACATGTCAGTGGTGGAACATTTCATGAGGCAACAACCCCCATCATTTAGAGGGTCATCTGACCCTGTGCTAGCTAAAGGGTGGATTAAAGCACTGGAGAAGATTTTCGATGTCATGGGGTGTTCAGACAATCAAAAAGTTAGTCTTGCTATTTACCATTTGGAGGGTGAAGCAGATCAGTGGTGGTCGATGGTTAAAAATATCAGGGACGCTGATGAGATTGATGCTCTCGACTGGGATGAATTCAAAGGTATGTTTCTTGAGAAGTATTTTCCTAAGGCTGTTCGACTTAGGATGGAAAAACAATTCCTGGAATTGAGGCAAGAGGAGGACTCAGTGGCTGCCTGTGAAGAAAGGTTCACTCAATTGGAAAGGTATGCTCCAAATTTTATCCGAGACCTTGATAGTAAAATAAATCATTTTACTCGAGATTAAAGCCAAAATATCGAAGGGCATTAGCTTCTCATGAGTTCAAAAGTTATGAAAAGCTTGTTCGATGTGATGAGAAGGTGGAAATGGACTTTACCGATGATCAAGTGTTCTATAACAACCAAAAGAAAAAGAGACAGAGGTGGCAGGAGAAAGGGAAGAATTATTCAAAAAAGTCTGATGGTAAGAAAACTAAGTTTCCAGTTTGTGATAAATGTGGTAAAAGGCATGCTGGGGAATGCCTTTTGAATTCTGGAAAGTGCTACCAATGTGGTAAGATGGGACATAAGGCTCGTGATTGCACTGAAAAAGACCAGGGTGATGGTAAGACCAAATTTGATTTACAGTTAGTGAAATGTTTTAAGTGCAATGAGATGGGTCACTATAAAAATGAGTGTCCGACAAAGAGCTTGAGTGATGGGAAGCAGTTAGAATACAAGTAGAAAGGGGTGGTGAAATCCTTGGCAATTACTTCAGCAGATGTCGGGCCATCAAATGAATTTGTATCAGGTCCTTTTTTTTCAGATCATTCTAGTGTGTTGTTTGATTCGGGGTCTACACATTCTTTCATCTCGAAAAAATTTTCTAGTAAAATGGGAATACCATCTCAAGAAATGACTCCTGAACTTGTGGTAAAAACAAATGGGGTAAATGTTGAGGTAAAAATAATTTACAAAAATCTTCCTATCCTTATCCGTGGAAAGAACCTACTTGTGATCCTATTTGTTTTACCTCTAGTAGAGTTTGATGTTATCCTGGGTATGGATTGGCTCTCTATTTACCATGATAATATTGACTGTAGATCTAAAGAAGTTTCTTTTCAGAAATACTTTCAGTTTGTGTACAAGAATGAACCCTTAATGTTGATAACATATCAAGAGACCGAGAAACTTGTAAAAGATGGAAATGAATGTCACCTTGCACATATCGTTGAAAACAAGGGAACTGTTCAGATTAATGATGTGCTAGTGTTAAATGAGTATCCTGATGTTTTTCTTGATGAGTTGCCTGGAATAATACCAGACTGGGAAGTTGAATTTACTATTGTCTTAGTTCCTAATGCTAAGACAATTTCAAAACCCCCTTATCGAATGGATCAAACTGAACTTTTAGAGTTAAAGGAGAAATTACAAGATTTATTAGAGAAATGTTTCATTCGACCTATCACATCACCATGGGGTGCTCCTGTTTTATTTTTCAAAAATAAAGATGGTTATATGAGACTTTTCATTGATTATAGAGCCTTGAATAACATCACTGTTAAGAACAAATATCCTTTGCCTCGTATCGATGATTTGTTTGATCAGCTCTAGGGAGCTCAGTTTTTTCAAAGATTGACCTGAGATCGGGGTACCATCAGTTGAAGGTAAAGGAAGCTGATATTCCGAAGACCGCATTTCAAACAAGATATGGCCATTATGAATTTGTAGTAATTCCTTTTGGACTAACCAATGCACCTGCTGTATTCATGGACTTAATGAATAGAATTTTCCATGAGTTCTTGGATAAGTTTGTGGTGGTTTTCATTGATGATATTTTGGTGTTTTCTAAAATTAAATAAGAGCATGAAAGACATTTAAGGGTTATTTTGAAAACCTTGAAAGAAAATAAATTGTATGGGAAATTTAGCAAGTGTGAGTTTTTGTTGAAACAAATTTCATTCCTTGGTCACATTGTTTCTAAAGATGAAATAACTGTTGATCCTGCAAAAACAAAGGTTGTTGAAGAATGGCCAAGACCCACAAATGTAACTGAGATTCATAGCATCCTTGGTTTGGCAGGCTATTATCGAAGGTTTGTTAGAAATTTTTCTCGGTTATCTAGTCCAATGACTAAGCTAACTCGGAAGGGTGTTATGTTTATCTGGACAAAAGAATGTGATGATTATTTTCAGGAACTGAAAAGAAGATTGGTGAATGCTCCAGTTTTGGCACTACCTTCCAGGAATGGGGAGTTTGTTATCTACAGTGATGCTTCACTGAAAGGACTTGGTTGCGTTCTAATGCAGAATGATCAGGTAATTTCTTATGCTTCATGTCAGTTGAAAACTCATGAGGTAAATTACCCTACACATGATTTGGAATTAGCTTCTGTTTTTTTCGCTTTAAAATTTTGGAGGCATCATTTTTATGGATTAAAGTGTGAAATATATACCGATCAAAAAAGTTTAAAGTACATATTCACTCAGAAATAATTGAACATGAGACAGAGGAGATGGATGGAAGTAATCAAGGATTATGATTGTACAATTCATTACCATCTAGAAAAAGAAAATAAAGTGGCAGATGCTTTGAGTCTAAAAAGTAATGCTTCATTAACAATTTTGCATTTGGAACGTGATCCCTTGGTTAAGGATTTGATGAAATTTGGAATAGAAGTTGTTGGTGTAGGATGTTATTCGGTTTTGTTTCAGGTATTAGTGAAATCTTCTCTATCAGATAGAATTAAGAAAGCACAGAAGAAAGATAGTGAGTTTCAGAAAAGGGTAGAGCTGGTTCAGAAGGGTAAGTTGCCTAAATTCAACATTGATAATGATTTTGTTTTGAGATTTGGGAAGAGATTGTGTGTGTTGTGTGATTCACAATGGAAGAGAGAGTTGTTATGTGAAGCTCATAGTTCTCCGTTTTTAGTTCATCCAGGCAGTACTAAGATGTATAGAGATCTTCAAGAGTACTACTGGTGGGATGGAATGAAAAGAGATATTGCTGATTTTACTGTGAAGTGTTTGGATTGTCAACAGGTTAAAGTAGAGTGGCAGTTACCGAAAGGGATGCTTCAACCTTTACCAGTGCCAGAGTAGAAATGGGAGAATATATCCACGGACTTCGTTATGGGATTGTTGAAGACACCTCGAGGTAATAATGAAATCTGGGTTATTGTTGATCGCTTGACTAAATCTGCTCATTTCCTTCCTATTTGAGATACATTCTCTCTAGATCAACTTTCTCATTTGTATCATAAAGAGATAGTCAGGTTACAAGGATTTATCCTCCCCATTGTATCTGATCGTGATCCCAGGTTTACTTCTAACTTTTGGAAAGGCCTTCAGAAGTCGTCGGGTACTGAATTAAATTTTAGTACAGCTTTTCATCCTCAATCAGATGGGCAGTCAGAACGAACAATTCAGACTTTGGAAGATATGATACGTGCTTGTTCGATGGATTATCAGGGAAGTTGGGACCACCATCTTTCTTTTGTTGAATTTTCATATAATAACAGTTTTCATTCCAGTATACAGATGGCCCCATTTGAGGCATTATATGGGAAGCGGTGTTGAACTCCAGCTTTTTGGGATGAAGTGGGTGAAAGGAAGCTGATGAGACCAGAATTCGTAGAAGAGATGGAAGAAAAAGTTCAGTTGATTCAGAAACATATGAGAACAACTCAGAGCAGGCAGAAGAGTTGTGCGGATAACTGGAGGAAGGATCCATCTTTGGAGGTAGGTGATCATGTCTTCGTCAAAGTCTCACCATGGAAAAGTGTGATGCGATTTGGTAAGAAAGGAAAGTTGAGTCCAAGGTTCATTGGACCATATGAAATTTTGGAGAGAGTTGGATCAGTTGCATACCGAGTGGATTTACCTCCGAGTTTATCTCAGGTACACAATGTTTTTCATGTTTCGATGTTGAGAAAGTATATGCCAGATCCATCTCATGTTTTGAGCCCAGAGGTAGTTCAGTTGGAAGAGAATATCTCTTATGAAGAACAACCAGTCCAGATTCTTGACCGAAGGGAGCACGTTTTGCGAAATAAGGTAATTCACCAGGTAAAGGTTTTGTGGAAAAACCATATGGTCGAAGAGGCAACGTGAGAATCTAAAAATTCTATGAGGGATAAATACCCCCACTTATTCGATAAGTAAATAAATTGCGGGGATGCAATTTTCTAAAGGGGGGAAGGATGTAACATCCCAAGTAAGTAATGAATAATGGATATAGTTATCTATGTCCATTTATTAATTAGATAGTGTTTTAGAGGCTTAAAATGAGAATAAATTCAACTTAAAGCATGAAATACTCTAATATTTTTAAAAGATTGTTTTACCGCCTTTTGATGGAGAACCATTTTTAAATCTATATTTTGACAATTTTATAAGCTATATTTTTCAAAATAAACTTATTATTTATGATTGGGAAATTGAAATTTACTTTGGATAAATTTCTGGAATTTTTCTGATAATGTTCATTTTTTAATGAATAGTGAAAAATGTTGTATTTTAATTCAAAACCTCTTTTTAATCTAATTTATTTATATGATTACATTATGTTTTGAATTGGTTTTAAAGTGTAATTAGAATATATTTTTACCATTTAATCCAATAGTGGTCGTTGGAATTAATTTCACTTTGAAATTGGACTTAAACTAGTGTCAATCTTTTGATATATATTGTTTCATAAAAACACGCTATTTGTTCTAACAACATGAATTAATTATTAAATTAATTATTGTAACTTATATGTTTTGAATTTTTTAAAATAGACATCATTTTTGAATTCGGAATATCAAATATATCTTAGAATGAAGTTTTGGTATTTTTCTGAAAAACTTCAATTTTTGATGAATAGTGAAACCACTAAGTGGTACTTAAAAAAATGAATTTTCGTTTAAATGAAATTTCACCACCTCTGTGTTTTGAATTTCAAAAATCCGACATACATGGTTGTCATTAGGAAGTAAAATGTTGTTCAATGGGGTTAAAATAACTTTTTGGTGAATAGTAACTTTTATGTTTTTAATCGCGATTAGAGGTAATTAGTGTAGTTTAAGGTAAAAATAATGTTTTACTAATATGAAATGACCTTGAAACATTTCCTACCCATATTGGATGTGTCATGGATGACTAAGAAAACCCATGGGTAGATTTTTGGGACCCCATGGAGCCACTTGGGTAAGATAATGACATTAATGCCTTTTATTTAAAGTAAAAGTAAAAATGACACAAACATGTATTGTTTTACTAAAACAATTTTTACATGGGGTTATACAAGTCAGATTTTTGACTATAAATAGTCATTGGAAATATAAATATATTTCATACATCATAGTATTTTTTTTGTAATTTTTGGACATTAAATAAATTAAATTATTTATGACATCATGATGATGCAGTGATTACCTCATTAATAAAGGATTTAAATAAAATGAAAAGATAATGTAAAATCTAAGACCTACACATGTAAAAAACCTAATGTATGGGTGGATTTAGAACCTTTATCACCTTAAAATCGAAATAAATCAATGTGGAACCTTTAAAATCCGAAACTCATTTGAAAATAAAGTAACATTTTATACCTTTCCAAGAGTGCCCCTCCTCTCCTCTTATAAAAGGCCCCCACCTATACCTCCTTACCCAAACCTCTCAAGCCTTTGGCTTGGCCAAACTATTATAATTTTGTCTCTCCACATCCCTCTATTACTCCTAGAATCCTTTCCTTAGGTAGGAAGCTCTTCAAGAAACCCTTTTGGTTCAAACTAAAGGGAGTTACCCTATTCAAAGGTAAAGTCTTCTCTAATGCTCTTTTGTTTTATTTTGCTTCTACAACCCCCTAAACTCTTTTTATTAATTTATTTTGTAACAAAACTAGTATCTTCCATATACTAGGATGTTGATATAAGAAGGATTATAGCTACAATTACACACACCTACATCTAATGGTTAATGAGAATACTGTTTCCGTGGATGGTGAATTTCTGCCTCACGAAACGATGATTATTCAATATTATTCTAACACCTTAAAAAGAGGCCATTAAGATGTCACTATATTTATATATGATATATAATATTTTTATGTTTTCCTTATGCTTCTGTATTTTTCATTTATGTCATACCTTTATGGTTTCCATTATGGGTAAACACGATATCTTCATTTTAGGAAGTGCGGACTACCGCCCACTCAAAGTGATTTGATTCGTTAATGCCATATGTGGGACGTATAAAGGATGGAGTTAGTTATATTATATATGATATTATACTGGAATTATAATATATATTTATTTAATTATAATTCCATTCCATAAAATACGAAATAGAAATGAAAGTAGCATTCATGCGTACGTACGACTTACCATCTCCATGAACGATGCATTTCATTTCTTACCTCTAAATATTATGTAATATTATAAATGAATATATACACTGGATATATATGATATATATGATATCTAAATCATTAATATAACTCTATATATAATGGATACATGAAAAACTTGTAATTATAAAGAGTTAGTTTTTGACTCAAGTACCAATGATCGTTAAAACAACCGTTATTAACTTAAATAATTACATAGTGTTCATGACATGGTAATAAGTGATATAAAAGGAATAATTAACTTTAAAAAGGTTCTTAAGCAAGTAGAAATTAACTCAATTTTATTATTCAGGAGATTAAATAACGATCAAGTCAAGTCGGATACGAGGTAAGGGACTTCATCTCAATCTCCATTCATTGAGGCATATTTTGTTTTATACACAACTTTCTTTTATACGGTGTATAAACCCCTTTGACTTTTATGCTTATTCAAATGGAATATTTTTTTATACGAAGCTTTTTACTAAATGACAAAAGGAATGTTTTTTTGTCGTACGTATGCGGTGACAACGTCTTCTCCGCCGCCGTGACCATTATTTGTGTTTTGGCTTCCTCTACAAGCCATAACCTAACTTTTTTTAAAAATGAAAAATAAATACCATGTATTAATTTTCTTTTATTTTGGTATTGAAAATGGTTTTCATAATGTTTTTATTATATCAATGTGTTGTATTGATATCTTGTGATTGAAATGTGGAAATGTTATGTTTTCTTTATGCATGTTTTACGTGATACGATTATGTTATGGTTCTTGGGAATTGTTATGAAGACGGGTGGTTCCGTGATAAACTAAGGGCGGGTGAGCCCGATATAGATCTCCAATGAATTGGGTAACACGAAGGAGTTAAACATTAAGGTTTCTCCAAAGAGATTTAGGGAATATACTGTGATGGGTATTCCAAACATAACCAAGAGTGTTACTCCCTACGTAAGAATGTTATGAATGACTCAAGTTACCTTTTATGTCTTATGATTTCTATTATTTATTCATGATTTGATGAGGTTTCTTAAAGTGCTTATGTTTTATGGGTAAAGTATGATTTCATTGATTCTTATGTATACATGTACTCATGTTTCCTTTCCATATTTTTATATCCCTTACTGAGCTTTTTATGCTCATCCCAAGTTTTTGAAATGTTTTTCACAGGTCAAGGGAAAGGTACATGATGTGATGATAGTGTCAAGGAAGTGTCAAGAAAGAATCCATGTTTTATTTTAAATATTTTTCTGTTGATGGAAAAAATGAATACTATCTTTTATTGTAACTACATTGTTTAAATGTGGGATTCAATGCATGTTTTATGATCTAATTCTCTAAAACGCTAAACCTGAAAAGATCCTCAATGTGTATTCTTGAAATATCTCAAGATTAAGTAATGTTTAAGGCTGGGGACTTATACTAACTATGAATATCATTCATTCCACATGGATTCCTGGAACATGGTCACTACTAATCATGCACAAACCTCATGCTCAACCTGTCTATCCAAATTTCAATCCATTCTCTAAAGACTCAATGGAAACCAAAGGGGGGGGGGAGATATTGGGTGATGACATGGGTACCAGGCCCTCCACCTATTTCCACCGAATGAGAACAATAGAAGAAAGATGATGACACCATAGGTCTAAACACTTCCTATATTTCATACTGAGGATAGGACTTTGTACAAGGTTTTAAATGACACTGGGGTTTCCCCTGACTACGTGCCAACTTCTCTCTGGGACATATGGTGGGAGCTCAAAATATTAAAGCATCTTCGGCCTTGTAGTTAGGCTGTGGAAACCCTTGTGTGGAACTTCTTCTTTCAGTTCCACAAACAACTACACCACATACCCTGATGGGTTCACCAAGACGTAACACACTCCATAAATCACTTTACAGAAACTTGACATTTCACTGAAATAAGGGATTAGAAGATGTACAAACATCACACCTTGTTTCCTTGGGTGAGAAACAATAGAAGGGATGGACAAGCATAAACACATTCCTCTAAGATAAGGGATTTGATGTTTTTCCCAAGGTAGACATACTCCCAACATAATAGAGAACCTTAGAGGATTGTGTGACTTCAACCTTTACAGTCAAATGAGCACACAACATCACAATGCATCACCGAACATGACCTTTGCGATTGATAGAAACAATACATGGAACGAGACCTTATGACAAGTCCCTAAACAACAGACAAGTCCAAAAAGTGGACACAATAGCCTCTCATGACCAAAAACCCAAAATTGGTGGTTTAAAAAGAAATATTTCTTCAAAGAAACTATGAAGAACCCAAAGGCCCTCTTAGACACCATCGAGACACTCATCCACACTAATAACCCCAGAAAGCTTCCACCTTCGACGAATCAGGAAACTTAAGAAACTAAGGTCTCTTTCAACCTTCCATAAGCACTGTACCACTACAAGAGGATCCAAAAATCAATGAAATGAATTGGTGTAGACTCAATCAAAAAAGATCGATAAAATATTCCTTATATTGATCAACTGGAGGATTTTCCAATGGCGAAACAATATGGGTTTCACTTTAGTTGTGCATTAACCCTTAATGGGGGCATACCTTAACCAATGAGAGAACCCAAAGACCCAACCAAGATGGTCCATTGGTCAAAGTATGCCATAAACCAGATCCAAACACATGAAGGTAACCACCATAAAGGTGTCCCGAAACATATCTCAGAAGAGACTACTAACCGATTCTTCTACCCAACTTGCCGTCAAAACACAAACCCAAAATATGGTTTGAACAAGATGGGTTCTTGAACTCAAAACATCCCACAACATCAAAATTTAAAAAAATACATAATTCACACCATCCCAAACCATTCATCAAGACATCATGTTTTCCTTTAAAAAAACTTCTTTGAAAACAAACGGTTCAACGACTAGCATATCCACCAATGGTACCCCATGGGCCTTACACATGCATGTTTTTGTACCACACCAGCTCCATCCTCATATACATCCAGGAACTCATCCATTCATGCCATTAACCATCCATCATCCCCTATAACCCCATGCATGTGGTTGCTCATGGAAATACCATAGGTTAAAACAAAAAATCCTTTCCACTTTTTAAAACCAAAACAATCAACCAATACTTCCTTTTTCTCAAGACCACTAACCATGGAATAAAAATCCCAATAATTCAAATGAATAATCACTTTCAATTCATATACATCAATTTCAAAACATCTCATCCCAATAAAACACCTTTCAATAGTTTAGAAAACTCTATTGGAAACACTTTTTCGAAACCAACTTTAGTATAGTTTCTGCTTTCAAAAGAGGTGTAAGAACACGATTTTACATTTCAAAATAATTCTGAATATTCAGTTCCACCATTTCATAAATCAAACCATTCCATATTTATTTGAAACTTATTTCACAAAAACATTACACTTCTTAAAACCAAGCCACTTTAAAACCAAAGTTCCAAGATTTCAAAACTAAATAACACAAGACAATGTGAGAGGAAACTAGTTTCAGTGGGTGACTTGGACATATGGTTTGCGGCCATATTCCAATCACTTCATTGTCACAGAGAGTGTTCTAGGGAATATCCCTGGCTTCACATGGCTTGCCAGGCCCTGAGAGCTCACTGAGACCATTAACCCAACTCTCTTTTCATTTCCCCTAATCATCATTAAACCAAGAAAACCAAAGGACTCATATAAATCCTGACATCCCCTGGCAACTTGAATCCCATCATGATGTGTGGAGATCATCCACATTACACAAAACTATAATTCCAAGTCCCGAAAATCCTAACTCTAGACTATCATGACTGTTCCCCAAATAACCTCACCCAAAGAGAGGGAACCTCCTCTGATACCATTTTGTCACGAACTGAATCTGGTCGCCGCCAAAACCAGAACCAAACCCGGCCCGTGACAAGGCCCGAAGGGCATTCCCGATCCACACGGGATGACACGAGTGCTCGGGTAACAGAAAATGAAATTTGGTAACGATTTACCCAAGTTTATAAACATAAAACAACGAACGAATCCAATGAATCAAATCTGGATTTTTTTTAAAAACCATCTTTTACGAAATTTCAGAACTGAATTACATAATTTAAAACAATTATAGAAGACTATACCAACTGTAGAAACCCTCAACGGATAGCCCAGGAACCTCCATATGGTGAGAGGCACAGCCCTCAAGCCATATCCACAACACCATATCCTGATTGACCGCTAAAAACCCGAACTGTTGGAACAAAAGTTGTACCCAAACCTGCGACAAACAAAAATAACGAAGTCTACTTACACCCAAGGGTGTAAGTAGGGTGTGAGCTAATGCCCATTAGGATACCAACACTAATATATTTCATGTGATAAACATTCAAAGACGAAAATCATGCAGGTTTTTAAAAACATGTAATTTATAGTTACAATTTCTAAAAGATGCAACTAAAAAAAACCAGTTTTCAAGTGGCCTAATTTAAAGAATCAACACTTTTAAAATAAATTCAAAATCTACTCAATTTTTCCATCCAAATATACAATATGTTGACGGTAAGTATAAAGGATATAATGAGCACAATAAATAGGAAATAACCCCTAGACACTAGCTAGCTATGGGTCCCAGGTACCACATATCTCGGTGAGAGAAACCACAAAAAAATAACAATTCTCATGCACAAGCCACTAGTATAGAACATAACCATAACCTAGTGGTCCCCAATCATCATCATCATATTTTAGTTAGAGTTGTAAGCGTCAATCTTGCTAAGTGAAACTGAGGCCAAACCCCACAGATTCACTAGCATACTAGTACACGTCCACCCACTGAGATACCCCGGTTTTCCCTTTCTGCTCAAACAAGTTAAACAAGCCAAGAAATATAGTTTTCACATGAAAATATCACTTCCACAACACAAATTAACCAAACAGCCCCATGTACATCACAAAAGTCACAAATTCCACTTTTCATTCAAATGTGTTTTGAAATAAAACTCACACCAAAATAGCCCACAACACTTTTTGCATAACTTTCACAATCCTACACATCCATTAACAATTTTATAAAGTCCCTAAAAATATTCTAAACATCACATAACATCCCACTCACATGTTTCATAAAACCCTTTTTATAAACAAAATCCATTTTTCAAATCACACTCACACAAATAGCCCACATCATGTTCACACCTCTTTCAAATTTTAGTAAATCCGTTAAATTTTTTTATAAAACATTTCCAAGAGGATACATATCACATGACAGACCTATTCACATTTAAAATGGTCCATTTGAAATTATCAACAATACAAAACAGTTTTTCAATATGGTTTCACCCCTTACATACATCATTAAACCATTCCAAACTTTCATAAAACAATTCTAAAGAGTGTACCGATGCTTTTCATATAAAACCCATTTCAAAACCACATTTCAAGGAAAAAATCACACCAATAAAAATTGAAAATAGAATTGGCAGCCCCAAATTTTTTTATTAAACTACCCCAAAGTGTTATACAGACACCTCAAACAATACTACAAAAGATCCCCATGAAAAGCACACGTTTTCAAAATCACTTTCAAGAAGTACAATAAGTTTTTACACATTAAACCCATAAAAAACCTATTTAAAACATAATGGCACACCAATATCCTACCAAATCATAATTTTCAGCCCAAACAAGATTTATTAAACCAATTTCATATGTTATAAAACACACCCAAACAATACCCAAAGGGTTACACATGAAAAACACCCAATTTTAAGCTAAAATGAAACTATAAAAATAAATGGTTAACCAAATACAACATAAAAAATTTAATCACCACAAAAAACATATTAGGAACATGCATAATCAGTAATTTAAGAAAAATAACTCATATATAAATGATTACACATGGAATCACCTACCCTTTATGTCAAAACCCTCAAAACAAGGTGCGAAACATCAACTGCACCACCGCCACACCTCAGGGAAGATAAATCCAGACCTAGAGCACAATATTTGACAAACAATACACCAAATAAAACCCTAGGTTAGAACCTCAACTTCTGGACATGAGTAACTTCAAGAAATGGTGAAAGAAATCCTAAGGAAGGGAAAGAAATCAAGGAAAGAAACACTTACTTGAAACATCTTGAATCAAACGAACCAAATACACCAAATTTGAATTTCCAAGCAACCAAAACTGATATGGAGGATCTAATGGGGATGATAAGGTCATGTGGGGATAGAAATGGGGGCCAAATAGCAGAAATTAAAGGATTTATGAAAGAAACAATTTACCTCTTCAAATCTGGACTATTTGAGAAATCCAGAGAAGTTTAGACCCAATTCTCGAAACACATGAGCTCAAAAGCGGATAAATAGATAATGGGTGTGATCCTTATGTTTTTGGATTCGAGTGGGAGGTGGAATCATATAAAAATAGTAAATATTGAATGTGATATTAAAATATTACAAAAAAAACTTAAAGCAGGAAATGGGCTTTTGGGCTGGCCCAAAACCTTAATAAAAAACACAAATCCATCATTATTATGGACTTTTTTAGGCCCATATGGATATGGTAGTTTTTTTTATTTTAGTGTGTGATAATTGATAAGTGGAATTGTTGTAAAATATTGAAAAATGAATGAGTTATAAAATAAAAAAAAATTGTTTTTAAATCTGGAAATGAGCTCACGGTTTAGCCCAAATTTTGAAAACCCACCATTTCCACCAAAATGCATGAGAAACCCCACAAACAAAAAAATAATGTAAATTAAATGACAAAATAAATTTAAAATAAGTCATTTATGTGACAACGTGACCACGGCGTGACTACAGCGTGACCACGACATGACCGCGGCGTGACCGCAGTGTGTTGGCATAGTCCAGCAACATCTGTGGGGTAGCATCTTTCGACCAAGACCGAAGGGAGCGGTAGGAGGCGGGGAAAAATTCCTGCCGTCGCCCCGCCGGCAGAAATTGTGATAAGTCAGTCTCAACATTTATCACAAGACTCATGGAATACTATCACTGTGAACCGCCATGGGGTGTCATCCGGGAGCAGGTCCAAATAACGGTATTACCACGGCGTGACCGCGGCGTGACCACTGCGTGACCGTGGAGTGACCGCGGCATGACCACGGTGTGTTGGCTTGCTCCAGCGACATCCGCAGGGCATCATCTTCCGGTCAGGAGCAAAGGGAGCAGGAGGAGACGGGGCAACATTCCGATCGTCACCCTGTCGGCAGAAATTGTGATTAGTCAGTCTCAACGTTGATCAAAAGACTCATGGAATACTATCACTGTGAACTGTCACTGGGTGTCATCCTAGAGTAGGGCCAAATCACGGTGTGACTGCGGTGTGACCGCGGCGTGACCGCGGCATGACCACGGCGTGACCGCGGCGTGACCGCAGCGTGACCGCAGCGTGACCGCGGCGTGACCGCGGCGTGACCGCGACATGATGGCAGGGTGACCGCGGGGTGACCGCAACGTGACTGCAGTGTTACCACGGCGTGTTGGCCTTGTCCAGCGATATCCGCAGTGCAGCATCTTCAGGACATGAGCGAAGGGAGCAGGAGGAGGTGGGGAAACATTCCAGTCATCGCCCCGCTGACATAAATTGTGATTAGTCAGTCTCAACATTGATCACAAGACTCGTGGAATAATATCACTGCGAACTATCGCGGGGTGTCATCCTGGAGCAGGTCCAAATCACGGCGTGACCGCGACATTTTGGCCCGGTCTAGTGACATCCACGAGGTAGCATCTTCTGGCCAAGAGCGAAGGGAGTGGGAGGAGGTGGGGAAACATTCCTATTGTCGCCCCACCAGAAGAAATTTGTGATTAATCAGTCTCAATATTGATTACAAGACTTATAGAATACTATCACTGTGAACCGCCGTGGGGTGTCGTCATGGAGCAGGGCCAAATCACGGCATTATCGCGGTGTGACCATGACATAACCGTGATGTGACCGCAGCGTGATCGCGGCGTGACTGCGGCAGGAGCATGGCGTGACCGTGGTATGACTGTGGCGTGAGCGCGGTGTGAGCGCGGCGTGTTGGCCCGGTCCAATGATATCCGCGGGGCAACATCTTCAGGCCAAGAGCGAAGTGAGCGGGAGGAGGCAGGGAAACATTCCGACCATCGCCCCACCAGCAGATGATAGAACAAATAAACTATTTAATATGCTATAACAAGGGATTGCAAGATAAGGTTGTAGCGAGTGACACAATGACGCAACGTCTAAACGGAAACAAAACGACAGAAAAGAATCATACACCCTACACAAACCATTTACAAATTCATTCACTTTTACTAAACATGGAAATTTTATTTATAATATTCAAAGAGTGAAAAGGAAAATGTCATGGTCAAGACATATGCCTACTTGGGTAATGTCATTTGAGTTAAATGAGTATGATAAGACAATTTATATTATTCAAAGAAAACAAAAACTAGCTTGCCACAAAACAAACACCAACAAGAGGCATATGAAAGACTCAAACCAAATCTAAACATGATACAAATAACTATCACTAATCTTTGGTTTAGAAGACAGTGCACCTCCGTTGGAGGGGTTTTATTATAAAATCATGGCATTACTTTATTATAAAAACATGAATTTATTTATAAAAACATGTGTTTATTTATCAAATGAAACAATTATATTAAAGAACACTTATTCAAGATATGCAATTCAATATAATTAAGAAGAATTAAGGATGAAGCTAAATTCAATTTAAAGAATTCTTGAATTAAAGAGGCTAGAAGAGGGATCCTACCTCAAGGTGGAACCAAACCGTCCACTTAAAATCTTTGGAGCTTTCTAACTAAAAGTTATTTCTCCCCCGTTGGGTATACACACCTTCACACACATGCAAGGAAACCTAGCTCCTATGCACACACCCGTATGACCATGAGCACGTGCAAGGGGATCCTTGCACATAGGCACTCAGAATAGCTAGATTGCATAAAAATCGACCAAGAGGGATCTCTTTAGTTCCCAATGACCTATGAATTGTAGTTACAAGAGACATATCTTTAGTCCCCAATGAAATATGCATTACAGTAACAGAAAGTAATGCCGAAGCCCTAAAAGGTGTTATTATTTGAACTGAACATCATCTAAACATGGATAATATTTCAAAGAGTTATGTTCCAATTCATTTATTGTTTATTCTTTTAATGATCAATATGTTTTTCTAAACATGTAGCGGAAAAAATTATGTATATTAGAGTTTGATATACCATATGAACTTTTATTAGTATGCAGAATAATACACAATATATCATTAATAATTACTGTGTAATATATTGCATGATGTAGTGTTCAATTATTGATGTTAAACACAACCTTGATCCATTTGTGGTACCTCACAAAATACACAAAAATGTAATTTGATCAAAATTTGTAGTGCCTAAAAGAATATCAGTCGAGATCTAAAGCATTTCTTACCTTACCAGTGGAGGACCGATATCATTTCTATAATTCACCCCCTCCAACTTGGTTTTCACATATTCTTCAATTCGATATAGATAAAAAAATTAGTATACAATTTTTTCATAATTGAATCAGATTGATATGTCCTATTTGAAGTAGACTGATTAATTAAATTTAAAATGTAATAAATTAATGAATTACAATTAAAACATACAGATGTAAAAAATTAAATAAATAAATAGAAAAGGAAATGAAGAAAAAGGAATTGTAAATGAATCAAATAATTTGATCCAAATTATAGCTATGAATTAAAATGTACAGTAAATAGAAAATGAAAATTCTGAAATTAACTAAACAATGAGACTTTTATGTAACACCCATTGAAAAAAAATATAAAAACTGATATGGGATTTAACTAAGTAAATGTTCATGGCATCTAAAATAAAAAATAGATGAGAACTATTTAAAATAATGTATCATAAAATTAGTGAAATGATTTAGAATAATGACATTAATACATTAATGATGAAGCAAAAGATTATTCAGTATTCACAATATGAATTCCTTTAGTGATTGGTGACTGGAAAAGTGAATGAAAGCTGTAATTATGATGAAATGAGAAACCTATAATTTCATTATAATGTATATGATTAAATTAATAAAAAAAGTATCACCAAAGTGATGAAGAAAATTACATAAAATAGAATGTAATTATTTTAGAAGTGACTAATTGTATAATGAATGACATATATATATATATTATCATAGAATGTAATTATACATAAATAATTGAAGAATGCACACAAATCATAATAGTGAACTTATTTCAAAGGTATATAAGATCACAAACATTTCCTACATCCTTATATCTATCATAAAAAATGAGGGATTTAGGTATTCTATAGGAGTACAAAATTCATGCAGTTTGATTTTACTAAGTGGAAAAAACAATGAAAACTTTGGAGATTTTTTACCTCTGAATTAGTTGACTCTTTCATCAAACCACAACATAGAATATAAATACATTAAACTCTGATGAGGATCACTGGAAAGTATTACAACAGTTAGAGATCTTGAAGAAAAAATAATTTATTGATGCAACTCTAGTGGGAGTGTGACCAATCTGTATTTAAAAAAATAACAAATATTAAAATCCAAAGGCATTGAAATGTTTAAGGGAAAAAAATCTTACACCAAAATGATTTTTTAATCTACATTATGATCAAAATTCTAACTACTAGAAAAAATATTTCAAAAATAAACTAAACAGAACTAAACACGTGATTAATATTTTGATAAAAATTTTGAAAGTTAGTTTAAATGAATTAATGTATATCAACCCACAAAATATAGACCAAACATGAAGTTTTGTGTAGTTAGTTAGTCGCAATTATCCAGTGGTTCCCATGAATGATACATAATTTTACATTATAGCTGCGTCTACTAAAAAATAAAACCTTTTGGACTAACACATGTATGTATAATATACAGTAACATTAAAATGGAGACCACCCGCTTCATTTAAGTCATGTAGTTTGAGAGATAATATGGTATATGATCTCTTTTTTCATCCCCAAAATAATTCTCAGTTGGAATGAATACGCTTCACCTTATCCATCACTGCAAAGAAAAATTAAACATACACACACACACACTAATATAGGTCATAAAAGTTAGAATATAAAAATACAATTAACCATGTAAGGTAGTTAGGGAAATTTTGTCTCTATACTATGTTTGAAAACACATTAAAAACATTATATATTAGGAGCATGAATTGTTAGAAAACATATAAATATGGAATCACATATGTAGTAGAAACACATAGTATTATCAATGAAAAAACTAATAGTGAATACAATAATTAGATAGTGAATAGAAACACAGAGCTGTTGCAGGGCGAGAAACACATTGTTCTAAACTCAATTGAGCAGTAAGAGTAGCAGTAGATGTGGATGGAAATCACACACTTGAGGGAATCAGGGAATGGGATGCAATGAATTTAGAGGGTACGTGAGTGAAATAATTTGACATAGTTGTAGAAATAGAAAAAATACGATGAGATGAGGGGATTTGTGAGGATGAAATGTAGTAGAATATGGAAATATTAGCGTGGAAGACACCATAAGTGTATTGAAGGTACTGTAGGATGATGGGAGGGTAAACGCGAGAAGGAACCCTAGGAGTAGTAGCGGAGGTGTGATGGAAGTGGGAACTGTAAGAGCATTGCTATAGGGGAAACAAGAGCGTGAAGAATAGGAGAAACGTGAAAGGTGAAATGGGATGTAGAGAGAAAATCTATAGAGGGAATCAGTAACAGTGGAAGAGGAGTAGTGGGAACCCTAGGAGTAGCAGCGGAGGTGAAACGTCGGCGAGAACCATTGGATTAGCAGAAATCAAAGGAGGAGGACACCTGGATAGGGAATCGTAGGAGCACTGGGATGTCTAGAGTGGAGGTCAAACAGGAACGAGATTTGGAGGAGGTGGAGGAGGTGGATGGAGAGGAAAGAAAAGGGGATGAGGGAAATCATGAGAGGGGGGAGAAGGTGAAGGCGGGGAAGCTGGAGAATGGTGAAACTGTGGAAACCCTTGATTGGGGAGATTGAAGATGGTGAAGCCCATAGATATCAAGGAAGGATGAAGTGATGAGTAGTGGAAAATAGAAATGGGGGAGCGAGAATTCGAGATGGGGATGCCAAGCGGGAGTGGGAGCGAGAGGGAGAGAATGGTACATATAAAGAGCCGTGGAGCGACGTGGATGGATGTAGGCTTGGTACGTATAAAAAATAATATGTGGAGGATTATGAGAGTGACATGTGGTAGGTGTAAATACCTAAGATTAGTATATTTAGTAGATACCTTTCCTTAAAATTGTTTAACCTGACCATCAAGGGAATAAAACCTGTTGTAAAAAATAAATGAACAACTCATAAGATTATTATTAACTGATATTAAATAATTTAATTGTTCACATGGTACTAAAACATTTGTATTAATGAATAAGTGTATTAAAATACCATAGTCAGGAGTGAAGGTAATGCATAATATAATAACTACTTATACTCAGAGGTCATGCACTACCCAATGATAGTCTTGCACTACCAGAAGGAATAAGTGAAACTAAAAAAGGAGGCCATAACAGTGGAAAATGCATTCCAGGAAGCCTGTACAGGAGCAAGTCGACCATGACAAGCCTTCACATTTTTCAATACTGAAACCTCAAGAAGACATCCATGCATTTCCATAAAGCTATAAAATTGATATTCAGAAAATAAAGGGCATTCCAGTCAATAAATCAACCCAGGAAAGAGAAAAAAAACCTATCATCAGACAAAATAGGGTATCAACTCTAGGATAGCATTAAGAACTCAATGAAGATCACTAAACATGGTGAAAAATACACTATCTAGTGTGATCAAGCTAAGACATCCAACAAACCATCAAAAACAATTAAATCATGTAACACAACGTCATGGAGGTAAAGAAGGTTGATTTATTCCACAGAAGGTTCTGGTTTATAAAATAATATAGAAATAACAGAAAATACTCTAATATCAGATTAGATTTCAAAATAATTAAGAGCACCTTCGTAAATAGTACATACTATTTCTTTCAGAGACATTGTGAAGGAAATCCATTTAAATAATAGCCATCCAGCAGTGCTTTAAATACTTTCTACACTACAACCCCTATGCTGAATGTTGGCATCATAGTGTTTTAATAGTGAAAAATGGTGACAAACAAAACATGAAAATTCAAACTAAATTTTAACTTGTTGTATAGACAGTGTATATGCAGAAGACGAATAATACTTAGAATATGCATATAGATACTACTATGGTTGGATGTCAAATTATATTAATTTAATGTCATCAGAAGATGGTAAATGGTGAAGACAAATAATACTTGGGAGTATTGGAACACATACAGTGAATACAATAGACTAACAGTAAAGACAAATAGAGGTGAAGCCAAATTGATGTGAGGACAAATAGTGATGATCAAAAACATGATGGAAAAATTAATTAGATGCCAAAATTCCTAACTCAAAATAGATGAATTGTAATATATTATAAAAAACTCATCTACATAGGGAGAAACAATAAATTTATCACATACCTGAAATGAGAAGATGTCAAAAGTCCCTCTTGTCTGCTGGACATCGCCACAATTCCCACAAGTTCAACCGTTAGTAAAAGATAAATTCTTCATTGAACATATTAAAAGCTTCTAAAAACATTATGCACAACCACAACATAAAAATAGAAACATATTTTATCACATACTTGAAGTGCGAAGATGCTGTAAGAGGGAATAAAAGATGCATGAAGTCAACTGAGATGATATAATCACAAACATAAAACTAACCACAGTAGAAGTTTATTATTTTTAAACATAACATGAAAATTAAAACTAAATTTGAACCCATTGTATAGAAAATGTATATATAGAAGACAAATTATACGAAGAATGTGTATATAGATACTACTATGGTTGGCTGTCAAATTATAGTAATTTATTTTCATCAGAAGATAGTAAATGGTGAAGACAAATAATACTTGAAGTATTGACATAAGATAAATTGTTATGAAATTATCATTAAATTATTTTAACCTGAAAATAATAGAATATTCACATAATGGATAGGTATTGAAAGATATTTGGATAACATACCTATTGCATAAGGGATTACGGGAGCTGAACCAAGGATAATCTGAGTGAAATTGCTGAGTAGAAGAGTGTGTATTTTAGAGAGAACAGGGGGAGTAGTTGGCGGTGAATGATTTATTAGTTAGCGTAGAAAATGTACATGATGTAATTTAAGGTATTTGGTGGTGATGGATCCCTAGTAGTTGAGCACGAAGGACTGAAAACCCTAGATTTGGGAGACTTAATATAGTTTCTTATAAAACCCTAGATTGTAGATATCAGAAGAGGTGAATATGGAGTCTCGAGAAGCAGCACTAACCATAGATTTGGGAGGCCGATCTTGGTGAATGTACATGACAAGGAGAAAGGAAAAATAGTGGTGGTTTTTAAATAGGTTATTCAGAATTGAAAACTTGCGATGGGGAGGAGATCGATAGTGGTGAACATGGAGTAGCGAAGTCATGACAGGGGTGAAGGTACGAAGATGTAACAGCCCAAGATTTTATAAAAAAATATTCTTTTTAATTTTATTAATGTCTTGTGTTGTACGCTACACCAAAAGGAGCTTGCACAACACACATCCTTGACTTGACTTGCATTACACGCAATCACGACCTTCCTCGATAGCGTGTGTAGTACGCAATACCGAGTTTCACTAAACAACGATATGCTATAAAAATATTATTAAAACTAGCCGTTATGAATAGTAATAACCACTTTTTGAAATCAAGTAAATCTTATTTTTCAAAATGAACTTTATTTTTGGATTCGGAGTATCGAATTTAGCCTAAGGTGAAATTTTGGTACTTTTCGGATAACTTTCATATTCTGATGAATAGTGAAAATTACTAAATTATAATTAAAAACAACTTTTTTAATCGAAATAATTAATAGTGATAAATCATTAATTTGAGTGGTTTTAAAGTATATTTAGAATATATTTTTACAATTTAATACAATGTTGGTCATTGGATGTAATTTCACATTTAAACTAGACATAAACAAGTGTCAATCTTTTGATAGATATTGTTTCTTAAAAACACGCTATTTGTTTTAACAGCGGGATTTAATTATAAAATTAATTAATGCAACTTTTATGTTATGAATTTGGTAAAATAGACTTCATTTTTGAATTCGGAATATGAAATATAGCTTAGGATGAAATTTTGGCATTGTTCTGAAAAACATCAATTTTTGATGAATAGTGAAACTACTAAGTGGTAGGTTAAAAACTGAATTTTGCATAAAACTTAATTTTACCGCTTCTGTGAATGGAATTTCGAAAATCCGAGAGACACGGTTAATATCAAGGAATAAAATGTGGTTCAATGAGATGAAAATAAATTTTTGGTGAATAGTAACTTTTTACTTTTTTTACCACGGTTAATAGTAAATAAGGTAACTAAGGGTAAATATGATATTAATATTACCCTAACACATGTCCTAATTCTATTGGACAAGTGTAATTCGACCAAAAACAAACTTAGGAATAAAATATGACCATTTAGGCCCACTTGGATTAGATTAGGACATTTATTATTAATTTATTTAAAGAAGGGTTAAAATAGTTAAAATCAAAGTTTAATAAGTAAATCATTTTTAATATGGGGTTATACATAAGATAAATTCGACTATAAATATTCATTATAAAGATAAAAAGATTTCCTAAATGATGGTATTTTATTTGTAAATTTTAGACATCAAATAATTTAATTAATTTATGACACAAAGATGATGCAGTAATTATCTTATTTATGAAATATTGACATAATTGATGTTATAAACACCAAAATAAATGTAATTTGAGAATTTTTATGAATTCCACTACTTTTCTAGGTTACTATGATATATTAATGTTGATTTAATCAACTTGGTTCGAACATTTAATTCTGTTATGACTTTCACAAAAATCATATATCAAATAGTGTCAAAATTGACACAAAATAGTTTTTAAATAAAATATTATATTATTAATTGTTATTTTATTCCTAAAAATCTAAGGTTCGGCCAAATGACTTAGATAAGGATATATGTATTAATAATATACAATTTGGGGTTCGTTTGGCATGTTATAGTAAGTTTATTAACCATATAGTGAAAGAAAACAAAAAGACACGGTAAAAGTTAAATTATTTAACTTAGAGTTAAATCTAATTGATAAGGTTAAAATAATATCCTAAACTTGTCTAAATTCTATTGGTTGATAGGATTTCGACCCATCCCCACTTTAGCTTCGAAATAAGACCCTTTGGAACCATTATAAACCGATTTTGACTTTAATATAAAATAATATTTTGAGATATTCCTAAGGTGCCCCTCTCCTCCCTTATAAAAGGACACCTCCTCCCCCTCCTCCTCACACCAATTTGAGCATTCAAGCTCGGCCAACCCCTGCCAAAATCTCTTCTCCACTTCCCTAGAAACATCCTAGAGGTTCTGGTCTTCCTCAAAGACCAATTCTAGTGCCCTAAGAGGAGGTCTCAAAAAGGCGCTTCAAAGAAGAGGTAATTACCGTTACCAATTCTTTCATCTTTATTTCTTCTTCCACTTCTTCTTCTTAGGTTGTTTCATTATGAAGTAATAACATCAGTATCACTCATATAATGATATGTTATTATAAGTATGAAACAACCCTATTTCACCATCTATCCATCCTACGGAAAAAGAAATCACCGCGCGTGCGTACGTACGGAATACCGTCTCCACGCCGTGGTGTAATCTATTTTCCACCACCACCTTACATGGATGGGTATAATGGTGTAAAGAATAAATATACATAGTTATTACAACATCATATTGATTCTGATATATTGTATAACCCACTCCAATTCAATTCAATATTTATAGAAATGATATCATTGCTCGTGCGTACGTACGGAATACCGTCTCCACGACGCGATGAGATTCATTCTCCATGTTAACCATTTAAGAATGATTATAATGTATATATAAGAAATAATAATGAAATATATGACATTATAAAGCTACTGGATTTATGTATATATATACATATGTATGTCATCTACTTACTTCCATTTCAAGACAATAAGGAAAGGAAAACAACGTTCATGCGTACGTACGGACTACCGTCTCCATGAACGGTGTTTTTCATTTTATTTATCTACCTATTATATATATATATATACTGAATATATATGATATATAAATCATATTTTATATTCTGGAAGTAAGTAAATCATGATATAAGTAATAATGATGTCAAGAACAACAAGTCAAAACACCTACTATAAATGAAACGATTTTACCCAAAACGCTTCTTTAACATGGAATTTACAAAAGAACGGGTAATATAATGTCATAAGTGAACCATATATGATATCATAACAATGAATATGATTCTGTAATAAGTCAATAACATGATTTAAATCATTATACAGGAGGTTCGGACACTTACAAAGCGAGTCGGACCTAAGGTAAGGGAAATATCACAATCTCATTTTTATCCGAGATTGTTTATTCGTAAGTATTTACTGGGGTGTATTTTATCATCCACATCCATGTTTACTCAATATGTAATATTATTTCCATCCACCTAAAATTGTTTAAATCCATTTTTACCCTTCGGTGAGTTTTAGTAATACGTATGAAAGGAATCTTTTGTCGTTTTTTGTACGAGGTACTTTTTGACTTTTCCGACAAAAGTACGAAGAATGTTTTTTTTAACTTATACGGCACGAACGGATTTCTACTGTTTTATAAAGCCTTATTTTCATGAAGATTCCTCTAAAATATTTCATGACTATTTTCAATAAAATATCTTTCTTTTAAAATTGCATGATGTTTTGTGAAAAGAAATTGATTTTGAAGAAGAAAGGATATTTTCCTCAAGAATTCAATTCAAGTGTTTTATCAAAATTATTTTCCATCTAAGATAATAAAGGGTTCTGTTTCTATCCATATTTTTACATTGATTTGACTATGTTGTGATGGAATTATGTTTATGAATTCGTTTATCTTATATGAATGGTTTTATGATGTCATGTTGTTTAAGAATCCCATTTTTATTACATGGGTTATGCAATGATGTATGATTTATGATTTTGTGGCACACATAAGAAAGGATTCATTAAGAGATGGGTGGGACCTATATCTCCCTCCAATGCATTGGGTAAAGATTTTATATCTCATGAGATAGACATGGCTGGAATGGTAGGTTATACCGGTTCAGTGAAACAGGACTGAAACGAGGGTTACTCGATTCAGAAAGGGACTTTGTCCACTAAGATAGTCTTGGCAATGAGTCTTGACTAACAAGAAATGATTCTCTATGATTATGTGTGTATGACACAAAGTTTCATGTTTTAAGTTATGATTATTGGGATTTCATTTCACTACTATGATTTATCCCATGTTATGAAATTATGCTCTCTTTTGCAGGTTAAGATTTCCAAAAGTTATGTTCTTATGAATATGATGTGATTGATTTTTCTTTTGTATACCCTTATTGAGAATTTGAGCTCACCCTTTTATGTTTTCTTTTCCCCAGGATATAAAGAAAGGTTTTAGGTAAAAAAAAGGAAGATCTTTATGGGAGATATTGAAGATCTTTCACCACGTTTAGAAGATTACGTTCCGAGTTTCCAAAGACACTAAACTATTACGATCCTTGTGTGTGTGTTTTTGTTATGTACTAAGTATTCCACAAAAGTAATGTAATTTCCATGTAAGTTAGGCTTCGGGTCATTATAGTTGGTATCAGAGGAAAGGTTTAGTCAACCTTTGGAAACTAGGATGCGAGAACTTTAGTGAGATCCCTAGAGATATTTCTAAGGTATGTCTAGGGATGTCCCTAGGGATAAGTATACGTATAGGTTATAGTAATAGAATTACGCTAACGATCATAGAATTAAACCTAAGATGTTGGATATTGAAGGTACTCCCCCTTTATTATGTTGTTTTCCCTAGCATGATTTTTGCCTCTCACACTATTCTTTTTGGGTTTTAGACGATGGCTGGAACCCGAAGGAACCGTGTTGATCAATGCAATGGACAATGCAATGATTGCCCTCCTGAACAAACAAATGTTATGGGAGATGGAGTGCAAAATCTTATTGCTATACTTACACAAGCTATGAATCATTCTGGACTTCCAAATGAGCAGAGAAGGGAACAATATTCTATTGAGTCCTTCATGAGGCAACGTCCACCTTCTTTCAGTGGGTCTTCTGATCCACTTGTGGCTGAACAATGGATCAGTACTACTGAAAAGATATTTTCAGTTCTTCAATGTTCTGAACATGATAAAGTCATCTTAGCAGTATATCGTTTGGAAGGTGAAGCTGATCAATGGTGGAATCTTATCAAGAATACGAGGCCAAGAGATGAAATTGAGTCCATGGAATGGGACGAGTTCAAGAACTTGTTTTTCAGTAAGTACTTCCCTCGTATTCTTCGAACAAAGATGGAGAAAGAGTTTCTTGAACTGAAGCAAAGGGACGATGAATCTGTTGGTACCTATGAAGCAAATTTTACAAGACTTGCAAGGTATGCTTCTGGAATTATCATCCAACCTGAAAGTAAAGTTGATCGATTTTTCAGTGGCTTAAAACCAAGTCTTCGAAGGGCATTAGCTATAAGAGACTTCAGTAGCTATGAAGAAATTGTGCGTTGTGCTATCAAGGTAGAAATGGAAGTTGGTGTTACATATCCATCTCATGGTTTTGACAAGAAACGAAAGATGGAGTTCAAGGAGAAATCTCAGAATAATGGTGAAAAGAAGATGAATGTTTCCTTATGCACAAAGTGTGGAAAGAAGCATGGTGGAGATTGTCTAAAAGGGACTAGAAAATGTTTTAAGTGTGGAAAAGAAGGTCATCGAGCAGCTGAGTGTCGAAGTAATGGAAAAAGGGTTTCTAATGATGTGAATAAAGCAAACACTGCAGAGAACGCACCGCCAACACTTCAATGCTTCAAGTGCAAGGAAATGGGGCATTATGCTAATAATTGCCCTAATCCAAGGGTTAGTGATGATCAACATGAGAAACCACTGAAGGCAAAGGACAAAGGGAAATCACATGCGATCACTATTGGCAATGTTGAATATGACAACGATGTGGTGGAATGATTAAGTGTTTATGTAATGGGATTCCAAAATAATGTTGTATCATTGAGTATTGCAATATTTATTGATGTGGTATTCAAAGTGATTGAGATATTTTTTGGAAATAAGATGATATGCGCATAATGAAGATGAGAAAATGAAATGTTTAATAGTATTCATGAGCTCATGATTGATATAAGGACTAAGTGATATCATGGTTTGAGTATATAGAATTTTGAGGATTTTGGTATGTGGAAAGTGTTAACTTTTAACTGCACTCATGTTTTCACTAAGGTATTCAAGAGAATACACTATTAAGGACTTTGAATGTTTGGAATGTGACCAACAAGACATATCTTATGATATGTGGGGATCAACGACAGTATTAAATCTCTGGTAATCGTTGTCACTATATTATGAGAGTGGACTGCAGTATTATAAGCCTAAAGATTAGACTGGATTATGTTGGACATAAGTTAGTATTGTTTAAGGATTGAAGATTTTCGATATTATTGATGGGATGTTATAGTAACGTAGTTTTAGAAAAAGGGACAACCTGCAGGACGGGCGACAGCCCATCGCTTCGGACAAGACTGTAGGAATCGAACCCACAACCAAAGTGCGACTGGCCTTTATCGCCTACCACTGACCTACAGGAAGTCCCTGTTTAGTAGAAACTAGTGTTATTATATTAAGCAGTATGATATATGAAGTATAAGCCCATTTTAGGAACCATATATGATTAATCCCACTATAGATCGACTTATGTATATAAATTTTGCTAACCTTTTGAGACAGATGGAATGACCCGTCATTCTATCACATGATCTGCTAACACTTCACGAATAACAAATTCAACTTCATTTATTTAAGAGATGAAGTGGAAATTGTTAAAGGCACGAACAACAGTGATATTGTATCAAAATAAAGTAAGTATTTATTCTAATTCAAATTTTCAACTTTAGGGAAATGATCTTGAAAACCAAAAATGTTGTCCTAGTGATCTTATACCTAATGAATCAGATGGTACCTTATATCGTCACAAATTTATGGATTTGTGATTACTGGATTTTCCATAGCCATGTTCTCTACCACTCTCCATCAGAACATGATGGTTAGATTTCTCTTCCATATCCATATTTTCACCTATGTGGAAACCCAGTGATTAGTTTATTTGGGTAATCGTTACATTTCATACTTTAGTTTTTAAAGCCAAGTTTTGGTATTCCCTTTTACGATGTGGGTTTCTATTAAAGAAACTTTCAAATAGTAAACCATTTATAACCCCGACGAATTTCGAGGGCGAAATTCATTTTAAGGGGGGTAGAATGTAACAGCCCAAGATTTTATAAAAAAATATTCTTTTTAATTTTATTAATGTCTTGTGTTGTACGCTACACCAAAAGGAGCTTGCACAACACACATCCTTGACTTGACTTGCATTACACGCAATCACGACCTTCCTCGATAGCGTGTGTAGTACGCAATACCGAGTTTCACTAAACAACGATATGCTATAAAAATATTATTAAAACTAGCCGTTATGAATAGTAATAACCACTTTTTGAAATCCAGTAAATCTTATTTTTCAAAATGAACTTTATTTTTGGATTCGGAGTATCGAATTTAGCCTAAGGTGAAATTTTGGTACTTTTCGGATAACTTTCATATTCTGATGAATAGTGAAAATTACTAAATTATAATTAAAAACAACTTTTTTAATCGAAATAATTAATAGTGATAAATCATTAATTTGAGTGGTTTTAAAGTATATTTAGAATATATTTTTACAATTTAATACAATGTTGGTCATTGGATGTAATTTCCCATTTAAACTAGACATAAACAAGTGTCAATCTTTTGATAGATATTGTTTCTTAAAAACACGCTATTTGTTTTAACAGCGGGATTTAATTATAAAATTAATTAATGCAACTTTTATGTTATGAATTTGTTAAAATAGACTTCATTTTTGAATTCGGAATATGAAATATAGCTTAGGATGAAATTTTGGCATTGTTCTGAAAAACATCAATTTTTGATGAATAGTGAAACTACTAAGTGGTAGGTTAAAAACTGAATTTTGCATAAAACTTAATTTTACCGCTTCTGTGAATGGAATTTCGAAAATCCGAGAGACACGGTTAATATCAAGGACTAAAATGTGGTTCAATGAGATGAAAATAAATTTTTGGTGAATAGTAACTTTTTACTTTTTTTACCACGGTTAATAGTAAATAAGGTAACTAAGGGTAAATATGATATTAATATTACCCTAACACATGTCCTAATTCTATTGGACACGTGTAATTCGACCAAAAACAAACTTAGGAATAAAATATGACCATTTAGGCCCACTTGGATTAGATTAGGACATTTATTATTAATTTATTTAAAGAAGGGTTAAAATAGTTAAAATCAAAGTTTAATAAGTAAATCATTTTTAATATGGGGTTATACATAAGATAAATTCGACTATAAATATTCATTAGAAAGATAAAAAGATTTCCTAAATGATGGTATTTTATTTGTAAATTTTAGACATCAAATAATTTAATTAATTTATGACACAAAGATGATGCAGTAATTATCTTATTTATGAAATATTGACATAATTGATGTTATAAACACCAAAATAAATGTAATTTGAGAATTTTTATGAATTCCACTACTTTTCTAGGTTACTATGATATATTAATGTTGATTTAATCAACTTGGTTCGAACATTTAATTCTGTTATGACTTTCACAAAAATCATATATCAAATAGTGTCAAAATTGACACAAAATAGTTTTTAAATAAAATATTATATTATTAATTGTTATTTTATTCCTAAAAATATAAGGTTCGGCCAAATGACTTAGATAAGGATATATGTATTAATAATATACAATTTGGGGTTCGTTTGGCATGTTATAGTAAGTTTATTAACCATATAGTGAAAGAAAACAAAAAGACACGGTAAAAGTTAAATTATTTAACTTAGAGTTAAATCTAATTGATAAGGTTAAAATAATATCCTAAACTTGTCTAAATTCTATTGGTTGATAGGATTTAGACCAATCCCCACTTTAGCTTCGAAATAAGACCCTTTGGAACCATTATAAACCGATTTTGACTTTAATATAAAATAATATTTTGAGATATTCCTAAGGTGCCCCTCTCCTCCCTTATAAAAGGACACCTCCTCCCCCTCCTCATCACACCAATTTGAGCATTCAAGCTCGGCCAACCCCTGCCAAAATCTCTTCTCCACTTCCCTAGAAACATCCTAGAGGTTCTGGTCTTCCTCAAAGACCAATTCTAGTGCCCTAAGAGGAGGTCTCAAAAAGGCGCTTCAAAGAAGAGGTAATTACCGTTACCAATTCTTTCATCTTTATTTCTTCTTCCACTTCTTCTTCTTAGGTTGTTTCATTATGAAGTAATAACATCAGTATCACTCATATACTGATATGTTATTATAAGTATGAAACAACCCTATTTCACCATCTATCCATCCTACGGAAAAAGAAATCACCGCGCGTGCGTACGTACGGAATACCGTCTCCACGCCGTGGTGTAATCTATTTTCCACCACCACCTTACATGGATGGGTATAATGGTGTAAAGAATAAATATACATAGTTATTACAACATCATATTGATTCTTATATATTGTATAACCCACTCCAATTCAATTCAATATTTATAGAAATGATATCATTGCTCGTGCGTACGTACGGAATACCGTCTCCACGACGCGATGAGATTCATTCTCCATGTTAACCATTTAAGAATGATTATAATGTATATATAAGAAATAATAATGAAATATATGACATTATAAAGCTACTGGATTTATGTATATATATAAATATGTATGTCATCTACTTACTTCCATTTCAAGACAATAAGGAAAGGAAAACAGCGTTCATGCGTACGTACGGACTACCGTCTCCATGAACAGTGTTTTTCATTTTATTTATCTACCTATTATATATATATATATATACTGAATATATATGATATATAAATCATATTTTATATTCTGGAAGTAAGTAAATCATGATATAAGTAATAATGATGTCAAGAACAACAAGTCAAAACACCTACTATAAATGAAACGATTTTACCCAAAACGCTTCTTTAACATGGAATTTACAAAAGAACGGGTAATATAATGTCATAAGTGAACCATATATGATATCATAACAATGAATATGATTCTGTAATAAGTCAATAACATGATTTAAATCATTATACAGGAGGTTCGGACACTTACAAAGTGAGTCGGACCTAAGGTAAGGGAAATATCACAATCTCATTTTTATCCGAGATTGTTTATTCGTAAGTATTTACTGGGGTGTATTTTATCATCCACATCCATGTTTACTCAATATGTAATATTATTTCCATCCACCTAAAATTGTTTAAATCCATTTTTACCCTTCGGTGAGTTTTAGTAATACGTATGAAAGGAATCTTTTGTCGTTTTTCGTACGAGGTACTTTTTGACTTTTCCGACAAAAGTACGAAGAATGTTTTTTTTAACTTATACGGCACGAACGGATTTCTACTGTTTTATAAAGCCTTATTTTCATGAAGATTACTCTAAAAGATTTCATGACTATTTTCAATAAAATCTCTTTCTTTTAAAATTGCATGATGTTTTGTGAAAAGAAATTGATTTTGAAGAAGAAAGGATATTTTCCTCAAGAATTCAATTCAAGTGTTTTATCAAAATTATTTTCCATCTAAGATAATAAAGGGTTCTGTTTCTATCCATATTTTTACATTGATTTGACTATGTTGTGATGGAATTATGTTTATGAATTCCTTTATCTTATATGAATGGTTTTATGATGTCATGTTGTTTAAGAATCCCATTTTTATTACATGGGTTATGCAATGATGTATGATTTATGATTTTGTGGCACACATAAGAAAGGATTCATTAAGAGATGGGTGGGACCTATATCTACCTCCAATGCATTGGGTAAAGATTTTATATCTCATGAGATAGACATGGCTGGAATGGTAGGTTATACCGGTTCAGTGAAACAGGACTGAAACGAGGGTTACTCGATTCAGAAAGGGACTTTGTCCACTAAGATAGTCTTGGAAATGAGTCTTGACTAACAAGAAATGATTCTCTATGATTATGTGTGTATGCCACAAAGTTTCATGTTTTAAGTTATGATTATTGGGATTTCATTTCACTACTATGATTTATCCCATGTTATGAAATTATGCTCTCTTTTGCAGGTTAAGATTTCCAAAAGTTATGTTCTTATGAATATGATGTGATTGATTTTTCTTTTGTATACCCTTACTGAGCATTTGAGCTCACCCTTTTATGTTTTCTTTCCCCCAGGATATAAAGAAAGGTTTTAGGTAAAAAAAAGGAAGATCTTTATGGGAGATATTGAGATCTTTCACCACGTTTAGAAGATTACGTTCCGAGTTTCCAAAGACACTAAACTATTACGATCCTTGTGTGTGTGTTTTTGTTATGTACTAAGTATTCCGCAAAAGTAATGTAATTTCCATGTAAGTTAGGCTTCGGGTCATTATAGAAGAGGGTAAGATGGAGTTGTGATATGCAGTGAAAAATATAGGATTAACACGCCGATGTCAGTGAAATTGGTGGATAACGAGGTAGGAAGAACAACAGAGGTCAAGAAACTGAAGAATTGGAAGAGTGAAATTGCGACGGGGAGAGAGGGGAAGCCTAAGGAATAATGGAAGAGGGTTATGGGATATCAACAACACGAGTGGGACGACACACCAACGAAAAACTCATGAAGAAGATAGAGGGATCAGGAGGTGAACCTGATGGAAATCATGAGAGGGGGAATAATGGAGGATCACTAGATAATGGAAACGAGGGAGACGGAAATCACGATGGGGAGGCTGAGCGGGAGCGGGAGGAGGAGGGAGAAAATTGTAGAGACAAGTGGCATAGGAGGGTCGTGGATGTGTGTAGGCTTGACAAGTATGGGAATTAGGATGTGGAGGTTTATTAGACTGACATGTGGTAGGTGGGAAAACCTAAGATTAATATATATATAGATGTGAAAAATAGAAACATACAAAGGTGATTTACAGAAACAGGTATACAAATCACCAAGACAATCAATTTACCCCATATTAGAATAATAGTATGTTAAGACAAAGAAAAAGATGAAACTGACCTTCAAAATTTCTATTTTAGAAAGAGACTTAGCAACCTAGTTTTCTTATCTATAGACATGAGTAACATCAATAGAAATATATTTAGAAAGACGAAGACAATCAGTCCTGGGTGTGGGATTCCTCTATGGTACATTCCTTGAACAGTCCTTAAGAATTTTCCAAGAAATAGATAAATATGATTCCAACCATAAATCATGCGAACCATAATGCCACGAAAACAAGTAGACCCGGGTGCACCCAAAGCTACCCCAATAATATTGACATTCAACCAACCTACAATTGGAGGTATCCACTGAGTATATTTTAGTACTAATGGATTCATTGCCCTGCCATGAACACCAAGTGATACTAATACAACCATATCAAAAACATAATTAGTCATTGACCCAATTTGAATATTACATGACAACATAATTCCATGATGAATGGCTAAAACTCCATCCTGAAAAGAATATTTGTGATTATTAGATTTCAGATCATTTCTTTCTCTCCAAGTATAAGAAAGTACATTAACAGTCACTACCACCATAACAGAATAGATTTGATCAATGCATGGTGTTCTACACATTGAGAGGAGTATCCCTTCAATAGTTTGGATATTAAAGTTTCATCTAAATAACCCCTAAACATAACTCCATAACCGATAACTAAACCTGCAATATATGAATAAATATTTTTGGGTTTCTTCAAAATTTAAGTATAAGAAGCAGACTGATGCTAATTGCATTCATGTATGCTAAATGAGGCGTTGTATGGGTAAGCTCTATATCCAAATTTTCTAGATCAACAACAAATCAAAAGGGGAAATAAATTATTTTCTAAAAAATTATACCTATGGAGCTATGAAAGTAAGGTCACCACTGTGATGTAAATAGAAATCCCTATTAGTGAATTTACAATCCATTTTTTTCATCTAAACCAAAATATCACAATCATAGAAATCATACTAGGTAACATCCACATCTAGATGAGGAGGAAGTAGATCACAGATACTAGGATTAATTTATAAATCAGAAATACTAATATCCATCAGAGTTATCGGATTGGAAACATCATCAATAATGGCTCTAGAAATCCATGGAGTTCTTCAGATACTCAATTGTGAATTCTTACAAACCACACATTTAGAACAACCCATAATATCACAATAGGCATATTTGATAGTAGACCATACTGATGAGAGAAAATACATGGGATAAAATAATTTACCCATTTTTTAAAATAATTGCATTGATTGGAAGCTAGGAGGAGGGTGTCATAGTGACAGGTATTCAGAGAGGAGGGCACTGCGGTGACAGGTCATCGGAGAGGAGGGCGCCGTAGTGAGAGAGGTCTCTGAGGAGGAGGGTGCCGCTATGAGAGAGTTCGTCAGTAGGAGGGTGTCATGGTGAGAGAGTTCATCGGAGAGGAGGGTACCATGGTTAGGAGAGGTCGGGGAGGAGAGGCTGGGAAGGAGAAGTCATCAGGGAGGAGGGCGCCGCAGTCAGGCGAGGTCGGGGAGGAGGGCACCACGGTCACCCAAGGTCGGGGAGGAGAAATCATCCAGAGGAGAAGAAGCTGGGAGGAGAAGAAGTCGAGAGTGAGAGTAGCGAATCGGGGGATCCCGATACCAAATAAGAAAACACGAGGTATAACCACAATTATTAAATTAAACCGTGGTAATTAAAAAGATATAGCCATAGACCAATAAAACTATGGATATAGGTTCGTGTCTATAGCTTTAATTTCTAGTAGTGTTAAGTAAATAAAATTTCAGAATGTGACTCTTGACATTAATGTATTTAATTGTTTTTCATAATGATAAAGAGGATAAGTTCAGTTATAATTGTTTTTTTGAAATAAAAATTAAATTTCTTATCATGGAAATTTATTTATAATTTTTAGTGATTGAATATTTACCTTAAATTCCTACTCAACACCAATATAATATTTATTCAATTAATAGAAAAATAAAATAAATAATTTTAACAATATTAAAAGAAATAAAATTTTGGTGAATTATTGTTCTATAAGAATTTTTTAGATAAATATAAAATGTTATAGATATATAAAATTTTTATATTCTAATTCTATAACTCTCTTGAAAACTTTAAAGTCAAAGTTAATGAATAGTGTCAAGAATGATATTAATGATATTTTATAAAAAATATTATTTTATTAAATTATTTAAAAATAATAAAATTTTTAAATAGGGAAAGTAAGATGATAAATGGTCTAAAGTTTTCTTGCTTTTAAATTTATGAGCTAATTTTTAACTTATCAGAAAAATTATAACCCTTTGAGATTCAAAAATTTGTTACTCTAGTTAACGTTAAAATTAGTTAACAAAGGAGTTAAACCAAAAGATAAGGATTGAAATGACACCAAAACTTGTATAAATTTAATTAGATGAAGATATTTCAAACATAAACTCTTTTTCTAAAAATGTATATCATTTTAAATAATTCGGTATGATAATGACTTAATTATATTTTATTCTTTTTAGTAATTCCAAGTGTGTCCTTTCTCACCCTTATAAAATAACACCCATTCTCTAATTTCTTTACACCGCTTTAAGCCATATTGATTGAAAAAAACCTACCCAATTCTATTATCAAATTATTTATCCATAAATTAGTGGTTATGGTTTTCTTAAAATACCATTCCAATGGTCCTTAAAAAATTATCTAAATGAGGCATACCAAAGAAGAGGTAATCTTATTACCCGACCTATTTCAATTTATTTCTTCTTATAATTCCCCTAAATATTTGTAACTCATAAAAATAAAATATTAACTTTAGTATCCTCACTATAATAAAATATAATTATGATTATGTAACCACTAATATAAGCCCCATATTCCATTAAATGATAGGTGAAAGTATCTCTCATGCGTACATATGGACTACCACCTCCACACAGGGATAAAATTCATTTTCCATAACCATATTTCATGGAAGAATATTATGATGGGTTTAACATTTATATATTATATTTTTTTAAATAATTATGATTCTATAATAATAATATCATATCTACCATATTTCCTCCTAATTTGTTGGAAAACGATAACGTCACTCATGTATAACTGTGGAATACTGCCTCCATGAAGTGATGTGGTTCATTTTTCATTTTCACTTTACATGAATAGAAATAAGTAAAGATCTAATGAATAAATATTCTATATATGATATAACAATTATTTTTTAAAGGTAAATTATTATTTACCTATCATTTATTCCATACTTCAAAAATTAAAAAACATTTATGCGTACGTACAACATACCCCCTCCATGAATGGTGTAATTAATTTTTATATCTCTACATTTTATGGATGAATATATATATATATATATATATAATTATTGTAGATTATATTTATATCATGGTTAAAATTATATAGATGATGTAACTAAGTTCTAAATAGAAGGATCAGAATTACTGAACCAAAATTCTCATGAAAAAATGAAACGGTGAACACCTAGAAATAAATGTACGGATTATGAACTCACAACACTTTCTGATCCATTTTAAAATTAAATATGAGCTGATTTTATCTTGGGAAATTTCTCATTATATTCTCAATGGATTTTATTTTCCCTATTTCATTGGTCGTTTAACTTCCACTTGAAATAGGATCCTCCTACCATGGAAATTTAGATTTCTATTATCAGGCTTCCTCTTTTGTTTCAAAATTTGGGGATTATAAGGTTGATTGGTAACATGGTAGGAAATTTCTTATTCTTTGATAAAAACAGTCATGATTTATTTCACCCATTTTATCTATGGTTTTTTGTTGAAATCAATCTCTCCAAGGTTATGATGGATTTGATTTTCATTAATATTAAAGGAGAGTTTTGTTGGAAGCAACATATATTTTTTGAGTCCTAAGTCAAATACCACCCCTCTTATTTTTTTACAGGGAATGATCCATCAATATACTAACATGGGGTGAAATAATATCCTAATATAGGTTTTTAGCTAGAATTATAGGAAACAAATGTAATGTTAGTGTTGATCCTCATAGGAAGTGGTTAAGGCCACCACAATCTAAACTGAGGGTTTCAAGAATCTTTGATGGTATAGGGAGTGACTTGGAAGGTGTAAAGGTATATAATTTTTTTTGAAGAGGTAGGTTCAAGGCCATATTATAATGTATCCACCTATTCTCAAACTATAACATTTGGTAATGGGTGTAAAGTGTATAATCTTTTTACCCATACCAGCTATGTCTCCAGTACTAAAATGATTTAAAATTACACTTTTCTAGAAGTGGTATGGATAATATATATTATATTTGGTGTGTCCCATGGAATTATAACTTTTATTTCAGAAACCAACACGAGTTCTTTGAGTCCCCAAGATCCCTCTAGTCTGGGTGCAAGATCACATCAATAGGTTTCTATGTTGTGGGCCTCCTCTACCTCAATTTATCTCCATAATAGGTTTAATTATTTGAAAGTATCTACGGAGGGTGTTACTAATCTAGAAGGTTGGAATAATGTTATTCCAAATTAGAAAAGGAATCAATTTTCTTCCAATATCTTGGTTAGATTAGAAATTTTTGACAATAAAGAAGATTCTTAATCTATTTTATTTGTGGAGTGAGATTATCATTTGATATTGGGAGTTGGGTCAAGATCAAGGAATGAGAAGAAATGAATCAATAATTATAGATATTATCCATAAATTAAGGGGAAATAAAAAATACAATTCAAAGACTACTCAAGTTTACCAAATCCCATTGTAAACAGATCCTCTGATAAACAACAAAAAAAATAGGTAACAATAAATCTACCTACATTTACTACTTAATTAGGTTAATCCAAAGAAGTTATATAGAGAAAAAAACACCTCCTAGTGATGAGGTTGAGGAAGCTCAATTTTATAGGAAGGATAATATAAATCAGTAGTGGGAATCAAATGATGGTGTTTGACAGGTTTTTAGTATAGAGAAATTATAAAAAACTAATTCCTTATAGATTCTCCTTTATTCAATGGAATAAATGTTATAGGAGTCTCTATTGATTAATAGTTCAAAGGAATATTCCGACAAAATGTTTGAAATAATTATTAAAATTGAACATAATGAATATAAATCTATTTGAATCAATAAGAAGGTCTATATTTTGACATATAGATTCAATAATGGGAAAATATGTTTTATGAAGTAACATCCTAACTAGGACAAGATGGATTACCACTTTGAGGATCTCATCAAGGATAATATAGACATGAAGTTAACCTTCATAAAATAGAGTTTATATAGGTTAATGGATTCCAAATTATTTAAAATTTTCTATAATGTCTTGGTAATCTGTTACACAGTTTAATGTGTTGTCTTTTCTTAAACATTATTAGTTCATAGTCACCATTTAAAATTCATTTTTGATTTTTTTTAATTTATAGATAGTGAGAACAATTTTTTTATTTTAATAAGTATTTATTAATAAATGGGTGTTAAAAAGTTATAATTGGATTATATATGATATTATAAGTATATAGAAGTATAATAAATTTAAATTTATTATATAAAAGGTTAAATCTTTTTCAAATCAAGTTGATTTAAAGGTAAATTATTTTTGTCTCACTTATATTTATGTGAGACACATGATATATTCACCAATTTTATCTTATATGTGTTATATATACTATCCATGTATGTATTTTATAATTATTCTCATAAAAATTATGAGATATACATATCCATTTAATGTTATTTCATTCAAAGTGCTTATGATTCAAAATTTACCAAAGTGGTAATATTTTATGTTAAAATCAAATTGTTTATAGGGATTTTATATGAATAATTTTCCAATGAGGAAATTTCATGATATACCTCTCAATAATCTCATGAGTTTTATTATAATATGTTTATTTCTAGAGATTACATGTTTTTATTCAATTATAATCTCTCTAAATACTCAAGATACTGAAAGAATATTTTTTTTTTGTGAAATATGAAATTATTTCTCTCTTCGATCGAAAATAATTTTTCTTCCATGTTAATGTTTTAAATTTTTTTTTCATGAATGTTTTCAAAATTATACAAATATTTTTCAAGTTAATTTTCACCCATGTTTAAAATTTTAAAAAATTTATTAAAGGAATCTTTTTTCATTTTCCAAATGAGGAATTTTTGACTTTTTACCTAAAATGTGAAAGTAATCATTGTTTTATCATATATGGAATGAAAAATATTTTCTCCCACCACGAATTCTGAATAATTTAAATATTAATTTTGAACTTTCCATGGTTTTTTTTCAAACAAAAAATTCCATAATATTTTGGAAATTTTTATATTTTGAAAAACCGATTTCAATAAAGAAAGGTATTTTCCTTAGGAAATATTCCAAGTGATATTTTAAAGTAATTTTATTCTTAGATAACATCCTTTGATGTTTCTTATTTATTAATGATGATATGATACACTGATACTATCCTTACTTTTTCTTTGGTTTGTTTATGATTATGATGATGAGATGTTTATAAAATCTGTTTCCCTTCCATAGGTTATGATGTATGATGAATGATTTACGATCTTATAGAATAAATAGTAATGGATTATGATTATGTGATGGGTGGACCCAAAATTATTCACATATCCAATGAATTGGGTAAATATGGATAACTCATGATAAAAATATGTTATTCATGATCCCAATTTCATGTACACAATTCCATGCATATACCTGGTTTTCTTGTTTATAAGATTATGCATAGACCTAGTTTTCATGTTTATAAGATTATGTGTGGACCAGGTTTTAAGCCCATAAGTTTATGAGAGGGCCTTATTTGATGTACTTAACTTAATGAGTGAACCCATTTCTATTTATAAATGATCATAATGTTACAAGCTTATATTTTTTCCATATTCACATTTAAATTTTATGCACTCATGGATCATGATAAATTTTTGATGATTCCATACTCATATTATTTTTTTCTATTATTATGATAATCTTATGTACCATGAATCATGTTTATGATCTACAAAAAATTGGGAATAAGCTTTGTAATTTATGATCATGATTTCATACCATTATGATTATCTTATTATAATGTATAATAATTGAGTTATATCTCTTATTTTTAGCCTTTATTATGTTTTTCCTTCCCTAAGTTAAGAGAAAAGGTTTCAAGTAGGTTATACCTAAGAATCATTCTTTGTGGGAAATGTTGAATATCATTCATGAAATAAGAGGATTATGTTTCTAGTCTTTAAATATACTAAATTTTTATGGTTCTGATCTAGATCATAGTGTTATGTATTGAATATTAATCTAAAATTATGTAATATTTATGTGTGAAAATATTGGGACATTGTAGATGGTATCAGAGTAGGGTTTAGTTTATATTTAGAGATTAGGATTAGGGAATTTTTGTGAAAACCCTGGGGATAAGTATAAGATTAGGATAACATTATAAAGTTTTGGTAAGTAAGAGATTATGTGGTTTTCTTAGAAATACATCCTGGTCTAGATGCTATAAGTAGATTTGGTTTTATCATAGATGCATTAATTTGTAATAACCTCAAAATGAGTTGGTTGAGTATATCTCAGCCATCATTATAGTGAGTGGTGAGTGTGAAATTACTGTACACCAGTTTTGACACTCCAGGGGGATATTCTTGGGTTAACTCACATTTTCCTTATAAACTATTATAAAGGAATTGAATAGATGACCACCATGGTCTAGGTTAAACCTAATGTGCCATATATTTAAAATAATGTGTCAAAATATAGGCATCATATGAATTATGTTTCATGATTATATGATTTATCACTATAACTATTCTTTTTTACACTATAATATTGGTTTTAGTCCCTGGTTGGAACCCAAAGGAATAATGTGAATAATAAATGTGATAGCTAATGCAATGACAGTCCTTATGAGAAACCAAATGGATTAAGAAATGGGATGTAATATTTTGTGAATATACCCAAAAAATATCTCAATATATGGGAAGAAATATAGATCATTTTGAACTTCAAAATATACTAAGGAAGGAGAAACATTCCATTGAATCTTTTATAAGACAATTTCAACCCTCCTTCTATGGGGTTCACGATCCACCAGTTTCTAAGGAGTGGAAAAATGTGATGAAAAATATATTTATTTTTCTTAATTGTTCAAAACATAAAAAATCTGTCCTCGTCGTTTGTCATTTGGAGGGACAAGTTGATCAATGGTAGAATCTTATTAAGAATATGAGGCAAGAGGAAGCAATCGACTCTATGTAATGTGATGATTTTAAGAGGATACTTTTCAATAAGTACTTCCATTATATGTTACATAAATAATGGATAAGGAATAACTTGAGCTTAAGAGAAAGAATAATGAATCCATTTGCACCTGTGAGGAACCTTTTACAAGACTTGAAAGCTATGATTTTGGTTTAATTATCATCCCTGAAAGAAAAATTGATCAATTCTATGGTGTTTTGAAATTGAGTATTTGAAAGTCATTATCCATAAGGGACTTTGAAATATGTGAATAAATCATTTTATGTGAACTCAAAGTGGAAATAGTAGCTGGATACCCTCATGTTTCTAGTGATAAGAAAAGGAAAATAGAGTTTCATGAAAGCTCCAATGGTATGTCACATATAGGGAAGAAAAAGTTTCAACCACCTACTTGCCAAAAACGTGGGATGATAACTCAGGTGAATGCCTAAAAAGAACAAGAAGATGTTTCATGTATAGGAATCTCAACCATTGAGAAAAATAAAATCGTTGTGACGTTTAGAGGTTATATAGTAAAATGAATAGAGAGAGAGAGATCAAAATAATTCAGCACTCACACTTCAATTATTTAGATGTAAGGAGTTTGGGATTTATGTGAATGAATGTCCTAATATAAGGGATAATAAGGATAATAATACACAATAAACTTTGATGTAAAAGGGAAAAGGGAAAGATTATGCATTCATAATATCTAAAGTGAATCATGATAATTTTGGAACACTTATCCTTCAATCAAAATTTGTGCATTCCATGCTGAAGATTATATGAATAAGCCCTATTAAAATCTTATTGTTCATCCTTTAGTGAAATTTTATGTGATTCCAAGCATTGATTAGATATCTCTATATAGATTAAAAATAAATTTATGGAATAATTAAATCATAAATCATATTTCAAATAAACCTATAATCATCTATCTGTGCAAGGATAAACCCCATGGAAATATTTTTTAGTAAGATAATATATTATTTAATGAATAATGGGTGAATTATATTTTAGTATCATATATTATTTTATTGTGACTTTATTTTGGTAAATTTTTAGTATATTTTTGAGAATATATGATCAAGGTATATATATTTTAGTATGAGAATTTATGAGTCATTAAAATTATAATTGATTAGATGATTATGGAAGAATAGGAGATAAAATTATTCTAATACATGGGTCTCAGTCTTGGTCCCATAAATTTTGGAGGATACTTAAGGTTAACTATTTTTGGAATAGACTAGGTTGAACTTTGGGTGTTATATTTGATGTTTTAGAGATTAGTGTATTATATTTATCCATATTAGATAAATAAAGATTAAAGGAATTACTTATCAATCTTTTATGGATCTTATGACCTGTTAAAAGTTAATCCTATTGTTTCAAGCATGAAAAATTGATCTTTAATACTCATTTATTAGATTAAGAGATGAAGTGTAAATTCATCAAAGAACAACCAGAGGATGAAATTATGCTAATGAGATAAAAAGAAATCAAGTAAGTATATTTTATCATGTTTTATATTTAAACATTAATATAATACACTAATGTTAGGAAAATGGTCCTAAAATAAAAATTATGTACATTTACCATCATTTCTAACGAATCGATGGTCTTTTGACCCATCACAAATGTATGGTTTTGTGGTTATTAACTTTCTCATGACTTTGTTTTCTATCACTCTATATTATTTATTGGATGCTAGTTTTATCATACATTTCTACAATTTAACTTCCCAAAAATTTTCTCCTTATTTGGGAACATGATTATGTGCTATTTTAGGTATCATTTATGTTTCTCACTTTCCTTTTTTAAAAGAAGTTTTATTATCCCTCTGTACGATGTGGGTTTTCAATAATGGTATTTTTAAATATTGGGCCTTTGATGTCTGAGATAAAATTAAAGGGGAGAAATCTATTTAATTGGGGGAGAATGTAACACCTTGAAATTTTATTTTAAAATAATAATAATCTTTATATATTTGTTAACAAAAATTACCAAACTTTAATCATATTGAGATATATTATAAACCTATTATTATTTAAATGTGGACATTATAACATAGCCACTGAATTGGATGGTATGAATATGAGTAACCTAAATATGAAATATATTTATAATGGTTTTAATAAATAAAAAACGATTTATTAATTATTATTAAATACAAACTCAATTTTTAGTAAAGTCATATTATGCATCAAAAAATAATTTTATTCAAAAATGATTTTTATTGCATTTTTGTGCATGAAAATTATATTTTTTTCACTTTTAGAAATTTTATGTTATAAAATAAAATAAGTTTTGAAATAAACATATTATAATTAACATAGGGTAAAATTATGGGGTTTCTTTTTTCTGAAATGACTAATTTTTTAGTGAATTGTGAAAAATACCGATTTTTCAAATACTGTCATTTCTTTTCAATAAATTGAGTAATTTAAAAGTCCAATTATATTTTGGGTTTTTTATTGAAGTTAAATATTATCCATTTTATTTATAATAATATAATTAATTAAATTTTAATCATTAGTTTTCATGATTTTGATATAAGTTATTTTTTATGCTTAATAACACAGTTTCTAAAAACAGTGGTTCATTGCATTTTATGCATTTATATTAAACTTTATTTCAAACACTCCAGAAGATTAATACTTCAAAAATGGATACTGTATTTTGAATAAATAGGTACAAATTTTTTAAATAGGAACCTTTTATTTTTGGTTATTATGAATAGTAATAGTGTTAAATATTTATCACCTTGGTAAGGGTAAAATGATTAAAACAAGGTTAAAACCACAAGATAAGGTCTCAAAATCAACCAAACACTTGAAATTATTTAATTTTATGTAATAAATTCTACCATAAACATCTATAATAACAATATATTTAATTTTTGTGCAATTTTACCTTCATAATAAAATTTATATTATTTTAAGTGAAAAAATTTCAAAATGTCACTCTCATAGATTTAATATCTCAGATTTTTTTATAAGTATAAAAGAGGATAATTTTTGTTCGAAGTTTTATTTTAAATAACAATGATTTTTTTATCTTATTAATTTATTTATAATATTTAGTGATTGAATAATTACCTAAAATTCCAACGCAACACTAGCACAATATTTATTCAATTAAATAACAAATAAAATAAATGATTTTAAAAATATTAAAAGTAATGAAATTTGATGAATTATTATGTTGCAAATTATTTTAGATAAATATAAAATTTTTGGGTTTAATGAAAGGTTTATATTATAATTCTATAACTATCTTGAAGACTTTAAAGTCAATGTAAATGAATAATGTCAAAAATGATATTAATGATTGTTTATGACAAATAATATTTTAATAAAAAATTTAAAAATCATAAAAAATAGTATAAGAGAAAAATTATGATGAGAAATGTTCCAAAATTTCATTCCCTATCCATTTATAAGATAATTGTTAACTTATAAGTAAAATTATAATCATTTATGATTGAAAAAGTTTTTACCTCAATTAAGGTTACAATCGGTTAATGAAGATGTTAAATCTAAATATAAGGTTTAAAATGACACCAAAACCCATGTAAAGTTTATTGGATGAGGATATAACCCTATACTATTTTTCATTGAATCTTTGGCCATTATGAATTAATTTTCTTGATAATTATTTAATTATATTTTAATATTTTTTGTAATTACAAGTTTGTCCTTTCCCTCCCTTATAAAAAGTCACCCCTTCTCTCTTTTATTTACACCACTTTGAACCATCTAACTCAACCAACCCTTACCCAATTCCCATATCAACTTCCCTATCTAGGAAGTATATATGATATTCTTCTTAAAATACTATTCCAAGTGTCCTTAAGAAAGGATATAAAGGAGTCCTATTAAAGAAGAGGTAATTGTTAAAGTGGATTCTTGGATCACATTTATTTAATTATGTTTTGATAATTAAAAAATATCATATTATGAATAATTATTATTTTTTCACAAATATAGTAATTATTGTATTTATTTTTTATTCTATATATTATTTAAAAGTCTTAAAACTTTTTATTGTATAACTATAATTGTTATCTTACGTATTTATTATAGTATGATTAACCTTGATTATATCATTATATTTATTTTATTAAAGTGTCTTTTAATTGCATGTTTTGATTGGACATAACATATTCTATAAGTTTCATGATGTTTTTCTAGTATAAATAAGTCATTTGGGACCATTACATATCATTTATATATGACTTTTACTATGAACACATATCCAATTTTTCATTTATCATGTATCCAATTGCTCAACCGCATAACCAATTTTAAATCCATGTACCAAATTTTAAATACACGTAACCAAATTTCTAAAAAAATTCACCCTATTAAATTAAACCATGAAATGTCATAAATAACTCATAATTGAGTGATTATTGTTTTGTTGGAAATTTATGACAATTATATACATTTCTCTAGAAGATAGAAAATCTTTAATCGATGGTTATCATGTTTTAAAATAGGTTAGAAATAACCGCATGTTTTCAGTATGAATTATGTAGTTTTTTATAACTATTTTTCTACAATATTTTAATGATAAATTGATCTATATATTTATGATTAAGGTTATAATTAATTATATGGAAATATAATGAAATTTTATAAATATAATTCAACTATACCTAAATCTTATTCTATCATTTAAAAGGCCTTATTTAGGTTTGGATTTTGATAATTCAATCTTACCGAATCAACTACATGAATTTGCCTATATGAATTCTCCTATATGATTCTTCTATGTCAATTTTCTATGTGAACTAACCTAAGTTATTCTGATATGTGAATTATCCAACATGAATTCACCTACATCACTTTACTTACAGTAATTATATATATGAATTCTGATATACCTGAACACGTCATTTAATTCACATGGGTTGCAGTTAGATTAGAATTTCTATTTATCCCAAAACACACTTACTACAATGACAAAGTATAGTGATAGTGCGAGGTCGATCCCATGTGGAACATTTTTGTAGAAAATGAACTAGTACTTAAAAACATTTGTATAAGAGTCCTCATGATTTGGTTTGGGTTTGAGATTTTATTAAATCTATTGAGTTGATTTAAGATATAGGAATAAGGTAAGGACCATGATCAATTTCAATGTTTAGGTAAATGTATAATCCCAATGCTAACATATAATAACCTTAAATATTTGGTTGTGAAGCTTTTCATATAGAATTAATTGATCATAGTCAAAACAAATATATTTATCTAGGATGAAACTATTCTTTGGTTTGGATATTATTAACCACTTAAATGCATTAATTCTAGCTTCTATGAACTAAAGTGTCATAGGATAATGGTCATAGCCTACTCGATTCCAATCAAGTTAGGTTTGTTCATTTAAATATCCCATGGTCAGGGTTTCCTAAAAGAATTGAATAAAAAGTTTTTATTTAACTTAATTACTAGACTTAATGTTACCAAATTACGATTTATAGATTCATTAAGTATAGTAAACCCTACTCTAAACTCTTTAATAGGTTTAGCCATTCATGTTGGTAAAAAACGATATTAAAGAAAAAATTATATACATACTTAGAAGATCATGAAAATAGTTGAAATTTATTATTTTTCAATAAATGGTTCAAAATTCAATCAGTTAGTAATCAAAATAAGAAATAAATTAATCAATCACTTACTTTAAATAATAAACAAGAAATAATGTATGGAGAAACCAAGTTTTTAATTGAAATTACAATGGTAAATGGGCGTCAAACAATAAATGATGATTAATGGAATGTATAACACATGTAAAACAATCAATGACACTTAGATTCAATAAAAATGGTAACAAAAATTGTATAGAGCTGAGTTGGGAGAGAAAATAAGAGATAAAAATGAGAGAGAATGAGAGAAAATTAAGAGGAAGAAAAATTATGCATTGTTGTACGTGTTTTGGAGAGTAAATAGTCGTGATATTACACGAGGAGTGAACTTATCATTTCTTGTATTCTCAATCCATGGTTTTCTCTAAGGATTTTGGATGTTTCATGAATCTCGACCTGAATATTTGAGATTTGGATACTTGAATCATATCTTATCACATAACTGGTCTTCACGACATGCTTCTTCTCATGACTGGAACTTTAAGTGGGAAGTGGTTTTGAATCTTACATGATTTGTATTAGAGATTCACATCATGCAATATTTTCATGAATTTTTATTTCTTCATGACTTTCTTTATGACTTGTGACATGATGTGAAAGATTTTTGAACATTGTGTAAGTGATTTTCATAGCGTGTAATGATCAATTTTGGAAAATTTTCACATATTTTCTTTTTGGAGTCTTGGAAACATTTTATCTACAATAATAAACATATACCTATTGTGGTATTAAGTAAAAAACAAGTAATACTTAATTAAATGACTTTAAAACGTGTATAAAATATCAGATTATTAAATTCCCCCAAACTTGAATGATTTCTTTTCCTCAAGAAAATAAAATCTCAATATGGATTATAAAAGAAAAAAGTTTCAAAACAAGAAACATTAATTATTACTAAGAAAATATAATTAAGTGTAAGAAGAAAAATCCAATCCTCTAGAATCAATCCTATATATAAAATCAGTCTTTCCTTATAGTTCATTTATTTATTTAGATTCTCAATCTTTTAATTACACTCTCAAAACGTTTTATTAAATTCCTTAACCAGTTTTTAATTTACCTCCTAATGAATTTTCTCTCATTTCTTTGGGTAAAACATTAACTGGAGTTATGCTCATATCTTGAATACATGTTCCTAACCATAAGCTTACATTGGTTCTATAATCTCCACTTTGAAAAGACAAATATAAAATTAATCACTAGGGATTCAACAAAAAGGTTTCAAATGACTCTAAGAATGATGGAATGTGAGAAGAAAGTGAAAATAAGGCTAAAAAAGAAGGTAAGATCTATGTTTTAATGCATCGCAAGTGATAATAGTGCAGTGATGTGGTTCCTTCAATATCAATAAATTTCTATGCTCCAAAAAGATCAAACTCAGTCCATAAGTGTATCAAGTATGTATAAAAAATGTACCTTGTTACTTTTGTTTTGTTTTATTTTTTATTTATTTTTAGAAATTCATTTTTATGCTAGATATCACATTTATCACCTAACCACATATGATCCTTCAGGTGATTCATTAATTTTGAAGTGGTGATTTTTGTCCTTCATAATACCCAACCCAAAATATTTTTCTTTTTCTTTTTTTTTATTTTTAATGGGACATGGTAAGATTAAAATTCCAAAAATAATAAATTAATCATAAAAAATCAGTCTAATAAATCACTACAGTACATATACTCAATCCAAACACCATATGTCCATCAATTGAAAATTTCCCCATACCTGTTCAAAGTATAATCATGCATAAAACCTAGAGCAGGGTAAGAAGTGATAATCGTATTTGAATAATATATCCTCAACTTGAGATTCATGGAAACTATGGTCTAAACAAGAGAAAAAATGTAAGGTGGGTCTCTTGAAAAACTGGCTCAAAAATGATTTCCTCTATAATCTTAAAATTCTATTTGTTTAGTCATAGCCTTAATAAAATTTCAATGTAAGTTCTAATAGGTTTAAATATCCCAGGTGTCACTCAAGAAATATGCTTAGAAAATATTATGAACTTATAAGAACAGAATCCTATCGAGAATGGTAGTATATAAGAAAATTTGTAAATTACTCAGTGTATAAAATCAAGTAATAAGTCAATCAAAAGAAATTTCAAAATTTTTGAATTTGAATTAAATTAAAAAATGAAACAATCATTATAAAAACAAAAAGAGAATTAAAGCATTATTTTCAATAATTTCTAACTTAACTTCATATTTTATTTAACCGGGTTCAATGATTTTTCATGTTTAAAGCATGATTCCATTGTAAAATTTCTACTAGATAAATTAAAACAAGTAAAAATCCATGTGTACTGACAGTAAATATCAAGAAAGACTCCCCCACACTTAAAATGAGATAGTGTATGCAATTTCTTGTAAAGAACCATGGGAGATATATCACACATATACTATAGAAAAAATCAAATAGAAATTTTGAAAATTAATGTTAGGTAATCGAGAGCTCCATGTAATGTGTGTCATGCTATGGGAAAATTTGGTGAATCCTAATTTTGAATTGGGATAACTTCATAATTGGTTAGAAAGAAAAATCCTTCCCTTGATAAAATATTAGTCTGTAGGGTTAAACATTTTAGAAGTAGTAATAGTGGAAGGTGAAAACAATGAATATAAATGAAAGTCATATTTGATACATATAGAGAGATGGATGCAGTGATGTTTAAAGTGACCAATGATAATATAAATTGTTATCAATAGAAGAATATAACATCCTAAGTGAAATTATTAAAAATTAAGGAAACAAATGAAATATGGGTTGTCTATCATAAAGAACTAACAAATTCATCATTAGACATACATATGGACAAAAGAATCAATCGGGTGTGTTCCATCTTCTAAGGATTCCTCTATCACCTATAATAATTGATGGCCACGTCATCAAGATCTCATATATTCTTAGTATTAATAACCACCTTAGGAGCATTCCAACCATGAATCTAGTGCGAAAGGAATAGAATCTGTGATCTTTGCGGTGGTGATGGATTCTGATCATGGATCTCTAGTGATAACTCCTCAAGATGGTGCTTCAACTTTTCTAGATACTAATTCATCTATAGTATGAGGGAAGATGATGATGGAACAATCACATATATGACCATTGAAGAGGCATAATATCAAGACATGGATACTATAATAGTGTAATAAAATGAAAAATAATCCCTGAAATAGTTAAATGGAATAGGTATTCCATGTACATAATAACTGAAATGATACATCAATAAGATGGAAGAAAAATAATCCAAAAATATGATCATCTAGATAGAGTACAAAAATGGGGTAGGGGACTGGGATATACTAAGAGAAATTAAACTCATTGAGTTGATCCTCTAAAGTCCTCTACTGAACATAGGGTGCCTGCAGTTGGCCTGCCAGATTAATAACAACAATATAGGTAGGGGATGGAAAATCAACTGTTGGAGGTGGTTCCATTGTGATGGAAGCTACCTCTGTGGATGGAGGTATTGAGGTACCAATCCTGAGTGTGGATATGGATCTGGAATCTAGATCAATTAATGGTACCATAGAAGATGAAGGAGGAGAAACACTAATTCCTCTCCGGACCTTCACTATAAGAAACTCTTGCTGGGCAGTAGGGTCTGCCAACTCTAGTGGTAGGTCAGTAGAGGTGGTGGTGGGTACAGGGATGGTGGAGGTTGATGGGCCTATTGGATATGGCGGCTGAGCGGTCATAGTGGGAGATGGGGATGATGGGGTGGTAAATAGAGAAAATTCTATAAAGGGGATTCCCAGGTGGTGGTTGACCTAGTGCAGATCCTCCAGGATGCAAAGGTGTATATCTCAGAGATCTACTAGATAAGATGGGGTGTGTGATGCATTAGAAAATGTGGTGGTGGACGGGTAAGTAATATTGGTGGTTACCAGGGTGGTAATTGTAGTGGTCGTAGTAGTGGTTGGGCCAGAGGTGGAAGTATTATTGCTGGTGGGTGGAGTTCATGTGGAAGGATTATGTACTGGGTCAGTGACATGATCTCCAGGTGCCTCATTAGAAACCTCAAAGTATCCCAATATCCATTAATAGATGTATCCATCCTTCATTAGTAGTTGCATATTTTTTAGTAGGATGAATTTGATCAAATCCATCAGGCTGAGAGAGGCTAGGGGAAGGGCAACGTCAAATACACTGAGATTCTAGGCCAAATGGGTGATAAAGGATCCATCCATCAATGTATCTCATGTCTTCTGAGCATGTGCTCTAAAGTAGAAGATTAAATATGATTCTATACTAATGGTAGGTCCACCCATGGTAGTATAAAGTATGAGGATGTTTGGATGGATGACACTAATGCGAGACTCTGCACGAGAAAACCAGGCATGAGTAAATGCATGATGGAGAATTTAGAGTGATTCACCTCTGAGATTTGTGGATTGGGAAATCTGAGGAGCATGCACACTATGAGGGTCTTGGAAAAATCCTCTATAGTTGAGAGTCATCTGAATTTCTTGGCTCGAGCCATAAAGTTTAGAATACCTAAAAAATGGTGAAGTTGGCAGAATAGATACTGAGCTCAAGGCCAAACTCTACAAAGGAGAGCCCATGTGGTATTTCGCCTAGCGGGAAACAAAGGATATCGATGACCACCTTAAAAGTGGCCAAGAACTTTAAGAATAGCTCTCAGTATGCCTCTTCATAAACATCGACAATGATAGTGATTTTAATGTGGTTACGGATATGGATGAACTCTTGGATGATGTTTAGAAACATGAGCATGACCAGACCTGACATCTTGTTGGTCTACATGAGCTTATCCTGTAACCAGATCCGCATGACATTGTATTGTGGGTTAGAAAATGAAGGATGGGATATAAGTGGGGGTGATCAGAATCCTTTGACTCACTCAATATCGATTGGGAGTCCTTAATGGTTGTTGTTGATGTGGAGGCTGAATCATAGGTGGAGGAGGATGAAATAGGGGGTGCTAGAGGTGCATAATGCCTCCAGTGCTTTACTGGAGGTGGATCCTTAAATTTAGGTATGAGATCAGTAGGAGGAGTGTGTACCATATTCGTGCATTCTATTTCACATGTGGAAGGTTGGAGAAGATGGATAGAATGGGGGACACGGGTTTGAGAGATATGGAGGTGGATTTTGTGGTGAGGGGGAGGCAAGGTCAGGGCATGGATGAAGGTTGGGGGTGCATTGGGTGTGAGCGATGGGAGAGGGTGGGGGCTATTTGATGAGATAGTGGTAGGGAAGAATGGTTGGGGTGGGGGGAGTTTCATGAACCTAGGGTTTAAAACATAAAAAATCTGTGAAATTAGACAATGTTTATTCAAATACACGATGTGTAATTCACAAATTAAAAATTTTTAGACCATGAACCATACACATCATTTAGTTCATTACATGATGTTTAATTGCAGATTCATATGATTTTGTAAACCAAAGGACAATCCTTTTCTCTTAGAATTCCCAAAGAGACCTGAAACCTTGTCCTATCCTATCCTATTATGGGTTTAATCTGATTCAGTCCTTTGGTTAATGTCGTTATCTTGACTTGGTGGTGCTTAGATGAATTTAGATGTGATGAAACACACCTCACATAATGGTTACTAATAAATCTTAAATCTATGACCATTTAATTTGGATGGGGGTTCTCCTATTTTTTGAATTTTGATGGTCCCATAGGGAAATTATTTTATGACAAAAAAGGTCCCGATCATCTTGATTTTAGTTTTCTAGGGAACATTTTGAATTAGGAGTTGAAAAATAAGACAATATTCCTTGATTCAAAATTGCACCACATGATGTGATAGTCATGTAATTTATTGGTTGTAACTTTATAAATTTTGTCATTTTCATAGGAATACTTTCTTATTTATTCCATTTAATCCAACTTTGGAATAATAACTTCCCCATATTTTTTAGAATCCATGTCCAAAATGAGGAATTCTACAGGGAAAATCAATTTCTCAATTTTGAATATTACATCCTCGAGAAGTCATTAAAGATACTTAAATGATCAGTCAGCTAATTAGAGAGGCACTCTAGTAATATTGAGTTCCTTGATTCCCAGCTTAAAAAATACACTGATTATCATGAGGTTAATAATAGATCCTAAGTCACACAAGGATCTTCCGAAGTTACATTCTCTTACGGTGCGTGGAATCGAGAAGCTTTCAGGATCTCTCATTTTTGGTGGAATATTCTACTGAACAACAATAGATAATTATTAATTATAGTTAATTACTCCAAGGACTTCCATTTTTCTCTTTTTGGAAATCACTTCCATTAATAAATTTTATATAGTAATGCATTTTGTAAATCGATTCCGTAAAAGGGATGTTGATGTGAAATTTCTTGAACATCTCAATTTTTTTTATTAAATTTCCCTTAGATCCTTACTTATCCCATTATTTTTATAAATGGGAGAGGTGGTTTATAATCTAGTGATTTAATGTATATATCCTCTTTGGGTTGATCTTCTATCTGAACTTTTTCAGGAGGTGGTAATTCTAGAGGTTTCCCTTGATCATTTTTATTAACTCTTTCATTGTCATCTTCTTCAATGAATTTTATAGGTTTCTTAGTTTCCTAATTTTTTTTTCTATTCTCATCCACATGGTTGCTGAAAATCTAGAACTTTACCTCTCTTTAGTACCACTTAATTTGTTTATTCCTTTGGGTCTATCTCAGTATTACTAGGTAGAGCACCTAGAAATCTATTAGACAAGGTCTTTGAGATTTTTTCCATTTAATATTTCAGATTTTAGAGGGATTCTCTTTGATTTTACATTTCTATTTCTTGGGTGGTCATCCTATGATCTAACTTTTTAACGAAGGTTGTGAGAAAATTCTCTAATTTTTTTTGAATATATGTGGCTAGTTTTAGTTTTCATGTTGAGAAGGTTGAAATTGTTACTAGCCTCTAAGAGGAAAAGGCTATTAGGGAACTTTTTGAGGTGGCCTAGGAACAATATTCATAGGTGGACAACCCAATGGTCCTTAGTTCTTGAGTTAACCTAAAACAATTATCTAATGGTATTACCCTTGATTTTTTTCTACGGATGTTGTGCCGACCTATGTTGATAATATTGTGGAAGTTTCTGTTATTATTGGGTTTGTTGATTGAAATTAACATAATTACAGTCTTGGATTTGTTGTTCATCTACTCCTACCTTGCAGTCTTGATATAAGTCCATACCACAAATCATTTAATAGGATTGAATATCTATTACATGATACTGAAGAGGAGGTGGTGTAGAAGGTATCTAAAAGGATTCCAACTTCTTATCCATGACCTTTACTTGTGAAGCTAGATGAGTGTATTCTTCAACTTGGAAGATTCTACTCTGAAGTGGTCCATGATCAATTTTCCATAGACTGAAATTGTGAGAGACCCCATCTATCAGTGCTCAGACGACTTCAGGTTTTTTTAGTATTAGTCCACCATCAATAGTAGAATGAACTACTGTATGAGTAGTGGGTTTGAGACCTTGATAAAAGGTTTGTAGTTGTATCCACACATCAAGTACATGATAGGGTAATTTATTAGTAAGTTATTTAAAGAGATCCTAGGCTTCCCATACTGATTCTACACCAATTTAAGAAAAATTTTAGATATCATTTCAAAGATTCCATGTCTGTATAAGAAAAAAATATTTATTTAGAAACTTTTTTCCCATTTCATCCCAAGTCACAATTAACTCAGGAGCTTGACTCTTTAGCTAATACTAGGATATATCAAACTAGGATAATGGGAATAACCATAATCATATTGCATGTAGAACATATGTATAACAATTAATAAAACTCCGATTCAATCAAAATATTAACACAAATTATCTATATTTGAGTTGGGAAAGAAAATAAGGGATAAAAATGAGAGAGAATGAGAGAAAATTGAGAGGAAGAAAAGTTATGAACTGTTGTAAGCATATAAGAAATTAAATAGTTGGGATATTATATGATGTGTAAACTTCTCACATAATGTAATCTCAATCCATGGTTTTCTCTGAGGATTTTGGATCTGGTGTGAATCTTGGTATGAATCTTTGAGATTTGGAGATTTAGATCATCTCATAGCATGTAACTGGTCTTCATAACATGCTTCTTCTCACTACTGTAACATTATGTGGGAAGTGTTATTTTAATCATACATGAAGTGTATGGGAGATTCACATCATTTAATCTTTTCATGACTTGTAATTTCTTCATGACTTGCTTCACAACTTTTGACAAACTATGAATGATTTCTACAAGTTGTGTAAGTGATTTTAATTATGTGTAATGATTAATTTTGGTTAGTTTTAACATATTTTTTTTAGACTCTAGGAAACCTAGTCTATACAATAATGATCACATACCTAGGGTATTATCAAGTAAAACATGAGTAATCCTTAATTAGATGACTTAAAATTTATATACATGTTCATATTATCAAATTGTATAATTTTAAAAAAGGCTATGTGAAAATTACTACATGAATTTTTCTATGTGGTTCGGTGAGTTTATACTGGCTATTCTAAATCTGAATTTATACCTTTTTTTCATATCATTTCATATTTTCATTTTCTAAAAGTTTATTATAATTATAATTAGTGTGTTATTTGTTCTAATATTAAATATTAATTATTTATAATCCATCTGTTCATATTTTATATTGTTTTATGTTAAACTAAATTAGATATTTATGAGATGTACATATATTTATATTCATGCTAAAAATTCTAGAAATTTAAATATAAAAATTCAAACCGAAAAAATATAAAGGGAATTCCTTTAATATTATCAGAGAGTTTTCTAATGATGTTAATACTTATTATTTATTAATGTATTAATTATTATAGTGAGTTCCAATGTGTAGTTTTTATTTATTTTACAAGATAATGAGGAAGAATGGATAAATATTTCCTTTCATTTATAAGATATTTACACATGGAATATTATCTAGTAAATAAGCATGAAAAACTCTAATGTTGTTTGTTGGAAAAATAAAGATGCAACATATTTTAAATTTGAAAGCTGTTATGTAAAAAAACTCTATATATATAGAGTTGACAGGATGAGTAAACTAGAAAAAGATATGAGGTTGAAGATATTATTGAACTGTACAAGCGTTACATTTTTATTGACCAACTACTAGTCCTAGTGAAACTAAAAAAATTTGATCCTTCATTATTAGAGATTTTCTTGCTACCTTGACTCTTAGACTATGAATCATTCATATTGTTCTATCATTTTTACTTTTAGTGGGTAGTATAACCTAATAAAATTAATGGGTTGCATATGTAAAACAAAGTTATGGCATTAATTTGTGACTATAGGTGAAAAAAGTAGACTATTCAGGTTGTTCCTCTAGGTATCAAATGGAAGGTCTTCTTTGGGTTTAATCCTCTAGGGTGAAAAAGGCTTTATAATTGGGTTGTGACTTCATGTGGGAAACATCATTATATGATTCTATTACAGTGGATATGTGGGTTCGATCTCTCTCAATTTTTGGGAGGAATGAAGAGTGGAATAGGACAATTTAGATCCAAACCACTATAAAAATAACTGTTTCCATTTCCTTTTATTATTATGCTGTATTTACTTAACTTTAATAACTTTGATATAACATTTAATTTAATGTAATATTGAAAAAAGCCAATTCACCACCTCTTTTATATCAACCATATTCATTTTGGGACTAATAATTGGTATCATAGATTGAACCTAGGATTTATATATATTTTTATTTTTGCTAACCATTTACTTACTTAACCATCAAAGAGGAAGATCATTTTAAGATGATAGGAACTAGTTCAAATGATGGATGGATGCCTAAAAAATTACCACATTTTGATGGAATTAAACATGGATATTATAAATATTATATGGAATATTTCTTGAAGAAACTTAGCATTGATCATTGTAAAATAATGGAAAATATTTACAAGATTATATATGGTGAACCTGAATTAATAATTGTAAATGAACTAGTAAAACATGTTTTAAATTATAAGGTGATAAATATTTTATATTTTTAAATAAATATAAATGTGTATATTCATGTATCTGCATGTAAAAATTTCTCAGTACATCTAGAAAATTATGCAAGTTAGACAACTTGGTACAATAAGATTATTAGAACTAAATTGGTCATATTAAGATCTTAATATCACAATTTTAAAATGGGTGGAAAGTAAAATATTAACAAAATCATCCATTGATTAACTAGTATTGTAAATGGTTTAAGTTATTTATAAGAAACTCTAGAAAATATTATTATTGTTGATATAGTACCTAGATCACTTCCTAAGAAGTTTTACGCAAAAAAGGTTTTTTATCACTACAAAATAAATCACCTTTATCACTGGTTTATCAAAAACTGCAGCTAAACCCACCATTTTTTATAGCGGTGACACTCCCCCCCACCCGACCCTGACCCCTTATCCCTCTAACCCCTATGACGCCATATTCTCCCCTCGACCCAAACCCTAGATTGGATCCCCCCCCCCATGCTGTTGGTGACCTCGCCGCCCATAAGCGCACCCTGCCGCCCGTCTCCGCTGACCCACCGAAGCCCTAGATCACCTCCCAGGTATGGTTTCAAACATTATAACTTTTACACCCTATAATATTTGTTTTAACTCTTAATAAATTACACTTGTAATTTTATCCCATCCCAATGGAGATGACCTGGTACATACAAGTATTCTGCTGCATAGAATAGGGGGAGTGTTTATTCAACCACTACAAATGATCAATGTATTATTTAAGGAAATGATAAGATACATTCTCTATTCCATTACAAATAATTTTAAGTGGATTTATAATGGTAATTGGTAAACTTAAAACACTCATGTATCACAAGATATATGATAATGAAAAAGTATATAATCATACACATTTTAGTGTTTTATGATAATAAATGTTTATTATTAACACAATATAATCCCTCATGAATAAAAAAATTTATAACATGATATAAAAATGAGAACATAAATATCATATAATATTATAAATATTAGGATGTGATAATAATCATAGATGACTAATATAGTAGTTGATGACCTTAAAATAGTGTGTGAAAAGTAGTTTGGACTAGTTGGTTTTGACAAGAGTGTTATGGAACCCTATGTGATTGTTTTCAAGGTGGGGTGGGGAATCAAGGTTCTTTCCAAATTTATTTTTTCACTACTTTAAATATTTAACCCTCACCAGTCATCAAATATTATTTTTGTGTGAGCTAGATCATGATTAATATAGCACTTTTTTGTCATTGACATTGAATTTCAAAAACAAATATGAACATTAATGCATAGAAAAACATAAGGTTTTATTTACTTGCTTCACATGCACTAGGTTTCATCTAAATAGAACACACATGATGATTTTTCAATATAAAAAATTCCCTATCAAAATTTTTTTCTATTAGATATAAATATTTTAGTTATGGCCACTATATTCCAAGGAACACTTCCTTTATAATTATTTGGTTTTTGATCAATGGTCACCCAAGTGAAAATACCTTTGCTTCATTCTACACACACTAATTCAAGGAAAAAATTGGTTTATAAAATTGTATTTCTCTTCCAGATTAGTATGGAAAGCTAAATTTTTGTACTTATTTAATCCCAGGTTTTATGTGGTGTCAATCTCGAATTTTTTGTGCACTTCTTCTTCATGGCCAGATGATATCATCTTCTTGATAAGAAATTAGATTAATTTAACTCCACATAATGAAAACAACAACAATATAAAACTCCATATAAAGAATAATTATATCAATATAATTATCTTATTATTCTCTATTTTAATCACAATTAACTAGATTAATCATTGTAACTCCATAAACAATAAAACTTTATCCTTAAACACCTCATTATAGAACATTAAAGTTGGTTGAATCTTACTTCTTTATTTTCTATCTTGATTGTTGTGGTATGTTCTTCCATTTATAGGTTCCCATTGTGGTGCGGATTCATGTGGTTTCAATAATGGCCATCTATGATCAAAATCTTAATTTACCTCCCAATTGTAGAAGATTTTGAAGCATTCTTTTTTTCATTATTTTTTTCTAAACAGTACTTTTTATCCTCATATGGAATGTTAGATATAGATAATGATCCAAATTATAATGGATGTATTGAATATGTTTATTCGTGATTTTATAGGTTCTTGGTTGAATCATTTCCCTTTGGTTTAGTTTTACTATGATAATAACTATTGATTAACCATTGGTAATACTCCATTCAAAAAATTGTATGAGTGTTCTTATATATTTCTATTGTGTTGGAACGAGGTTAGAGAGTTAATTAATCTTCTACCAAATTTGGTGAAGAGAATTATAAAGAAGGTATAGTTGTTTTATGAGCGAATAAAATATGCTCAAGACCATCATGTGATGGACCTGGGTATAGAGTTGTTTAGGTGAGATGGGTTTGAACCAGTGAACAATAATTTATTTATCTTTTTATTATTTCTTGAATAATAAACCTAATTTACCTGTTATAGTGAGAAAACACACTGCTTAACTCACACACACTATGGAAACATAATAGAAAAATACACTTTATATATAAGTTTCACCACCCAAATTGATAATTTAACCCTTAGCATGATCCAGAATCACCTAAGCCTAAATAATCCACTAGAATCACCATGATGGATGCAATGTGAAGGGTATATCTTTAACTTGTATTATAAAATTAGCAACAATTTCATCACCCAAAATATCATATTATTTTCTTCACTACGATGTTGAGACAGTCCACACTATTGTTGAGTCAATAAGGTTTTCCTTATGACTTTTCCATTCCTTCTTGTTTTGAAAATCACAAACACGTTATCTTTAAGGAAAAATGATTTCTTAAGGAAAATCGCTTTTAAAAGGAAAAATGCTTTCTTAAGGAAAATCGCTTTTATAAGGAAAAATGCTTTCTTAAGGAAAATTGCTTTTATAAGGAAAATTGCTTTCTTAAGGAAAATCGCTTTTATAAGAAAAATTATCCTTATCATATTTTCATTAATATTTTTCAAAAGTGTGAGATTCGGATTCACTTTCTCGGAGTCATAAAAACTTTGATATAAAAGCATTCTGTTTTTAGGATTCGGTTCTGGACAAAAACTATAAGGAAGTTTCATTCCGAATTCCAGATATGAATTCTGACTTAGTTCTATTCCAGATTCAGGATACGAATTCTGAAGAAGAATTCTCATTACGAATTCTAATGAAGAAATCCCATTCCGAATTCTCATTACGAATTCTGAAGAAGAATTCTCATTACGAATTCCAATGAAGAATTCTCATTACGAATTCCAATTAAGAATTCTCATTACGAATTCTAATGAAGAAATCTCATTCCGAAATCTCATTACGAATTCTGATAAAGAATTCTTATTACGAATTCTAATGACGAAATCTCACTATGAATTCTGATGATAAATTCTCATTACGAATTCTGATGATGAATTCTCATTACGATTTCTGATGACGAAATTCCTATTCCGAATTCTCATTCCGAATTCACCTATTAAACAGAATCTGATTATCATTGTTTTATACACTCTGAATTCATTCACTCCGAACTTTCACTCCGAAATTTCTATTCCGAACCTTTATGTTAGAGTTTAAAACGATGTCGTACATTCTGTTACACTTACCTTGTTATAAAACGATGTCGTCCATTTTGTTATAAACTAACCGTTGTCTAAGTGACACGTGTACAGGTCCCTCCGAACTTTAAGGAAAATATGACCGTTGGAGAGGAGCCGACCTTACCTATAAATAGGAGCTCATTTGAAAGAGCTCGATACTGATGAGCAACGGATGGATGAACAATTTGGACTTTGTGCATACATGCTGTTGAAGTGATTTCTAGAGAGAGAGTCTCTTATTAACTCTCAAAGCTTCGTGCGACTCTGAATGTTGGTGATTACATTCGAGGGCTTCCGAGGATAGGAAGACAGAGGTGCCGACTACCTTAAAGATCGAGGGCTTTCTTGCTGAGAAAGACAGAGGTTGCCGACTACCTTAAAGATCGAGGACTTCCTTGCTGAGGAAGACAGAGGTTGCCAACTACCTTAAAGTTGAGGGCTTGTGGGGATAGCAAGACAGAGACTCCGATCTTCGTATTGAGGGATTACCCTGGTGTGGGTAAGACAGACTTGCTTGAAAGTATAAATCAAGGGACCTTTATCCAAGGTTGTTGGATACCCTTCTCTTTGGGTTAAAAGACTATTATCTTGTTACTAGTAGTTTTACTACTTGTTTTGTTCCGCTGCAATTTGTATCTTAAGGAAAGTATAACTTTCTTATAATTCCTTACTTACTCTGATAAGTTTAGATTCTATACGCTTTAAGGTAGAATCTCATATTGTAACTTTTGTTAAGTTTCAATTTCCGGAACCATATTTCCAGAACCTACTTTTGGAATCCCTTTCCAAGTTCAGTTCGGTGTTAGAGGTGTTGTGAATTTACTTAGTTTAACTTTGTTAAACTTAGCCTTTCCTTTTCTTAAGGAAACTCTAGTTATTCATAACTAACTTTAAAGGTTCCAAAGGAATTTTTAAAGTATACAATTCACCCCCCCTCTTGTATATTGAGCATCTCATATTATATTTCGATCCTACAACTATGACCAAGAGAAACAAATAAGAAAACCCAAACTCTATATTTCAAAGAAGACATGGATTTTTCATATCCTTGTTATTCAACTTATACCTACCCACCGATGGGTCGAATATACATTTTATACTTACCTATCTACTTAAATAAAGTTCCAAATTAAGCTAAGAGTTTGTTTCCCTTTCATATTCCTAACTTATATTCAATTATTATATGATTTATCAAGCCCTTACCTTAGTGATATCAAAGTTATGACATCATTAGTTTGTCCATATTTTTTGGTGGAGCACAACATACAAAAAACTACAAGGATGGGATCCTTATTCTCATCTTCTTTTATGGATCTTTTTAATTTGCATGCTTTGGTTTTCTAGTGGGTGATTTACTATATGTATTTATATAGGAAAATATTATGTAACATATTTATATATTTTTTCAACTAGTATATATGAATCTATTTTCCTATTTACTAGTAACTATGTGCTTTAATTTTTTTTAATATTGTGTAGGCAGATTGTGATATACATGGATAAAAGTTGGATCACATTACCAAGGAACACAACTCAATATGTTAAGGGTTTGAATGAGTTTTTATATTTTTCAATTTCCAATCAATCTGTTGAAGGGAGAATAATATGTCCACGTCCTAAATGTAAATTTAAAAGATGGATGAATAGAGATGAAGTTTATGAACATTTAATACTGAAGAAATTCCCTGATCAATATTTGTGTTGGATTTGGAATGTATAATAAAATGTTATAGAACGTTTGAGAACTAATTTTAATCCACATAATGAGCACCCAACTTCGCTGAAAATGGAAAATGAAATGAAAAACCTCATAAATTATGAATTCAGAACTACAAGACACAACTATCAACATCAAAACATAACAGAACAACTAGATGAGGGTGAAACAAATTGTAACGTGACAAGTGATGTTTTTGAGACTATATCAAATGTCTATGTGGAATTACAAATAAGGCAATGTCCATGACATTGGAATTATTGTGTGATGAATTTACTGAAGCAAAAATCCTCAAGTATTTATATTATATGAAAGAAGTTGTTAACAGGCTTGGTCTGAATTATACAAAAATACATGTGTGTCCCAATGAATGTATGCTTTATTGGAAAGAGGATACAAGTAGACAAAATTAAAAAAAATGTTCTTCTTCTAGATGGCCATAAATTGGGTGATGTTGTAAGTTTGAATAAATATACTTTCATAAAAAAGAAGAAAGAGAACACACCTGCAATGGTTTTGCATTACCTTTCTTTAAAGCCTAAATTGCAAAGATTATTCATGTCATCGAAAACTTCCGAACACATGAAGTGGAATTATGTAGATAATAACAATGATGGGTTAATGAGACATCCACATGATTCGTAATCATGGAAGAAATTTGATTCATTACATCCATATTTCTTATCTGATCCTAGGAATGTTCTATTGGGATTGGTTGTTGATGGTTTCAACTCATTTGGGAATTTGAGTACGAGTTATAACATTTGGAAAGTTGTTTTTATCCCTTACAATCTGCCTCCGTGGATGTGTATGAAACAAAAACATTTTATCATTTAGATGATTATTCCTAGAAAACAAATACCTATAAATAATATTGATGTATACTTGTAGCCTCTGATTGAATAATTACAGGAGTTATGGAGCAACGGTGTTGAGACATTTGATGCTTCTTCTGAAACAATATTTAAAATTAATGCTTCTTTAATGTGGACCATTAGGGACTTCCCTGAGCTTGGGAATTTATCTGGTTGGAACATTTATATGGGTTTGTCTTTTCCTATTTGTAACTTTGATTTTCATACCAAATGGCTATCTCATAGTATAAAATAGTGCTTGTTGGGCCATCGAAGATTTCGTGATGCATCTCATAGATTTCGACTGAACAGATCAAAAGTTAACAGTTTCATTGACCTTAGACCACCTTCAAAGTTGTTAACTGGTTCTGAAATATTGACACAACTTGAAAATGTTAAAAAAGAGTTTTTAAAGTTTCATCATTTGAATTATAGTGGGAAACAGGTTCGAAGTGCATTGTCAAGTGAAATCAGAACGCAACAATGGAAGAAAAAAATATATTTTTCAAACTTCTGTATTGGGAATTTAATTTGTTGCAGCATAATATTTATGTTATGCATATTGAGAAGAATGTATATGAAAATTTTATTGTCACATTTCTTAATTAGCATGGAAATTTTAAGGATCATCTCAATGCTCGCAAAGACTTACAAGTAATGAACATAAAATGTGATCTCTGACAAGATGAGGATGAAAAGTATGCTTCGAATTTTTTTGCAATGAAAAATAGGGATAAAGATACATTCCATTGATTTTTAAATAATTTGAAGGTATATAATGGTTATTCAAGTAACATCTCAAGGTGTGTTGACTTGATGAATTGTAAGTTATATGGATTGAAAAGCCACAATTCACATATTTTTTATAACAGTGACTACCATTGGCATTGAGTAGATTATTACCTAAATTGAGAAAGATATAATTAAAGTTGTTAATAAAGAACTTGTAGAATGGTTTTCATGATGTGTAAGTTCATAAATATTGAAATTAATATGAATATTAGTTTGACACATATATTCTGTAAATCTAATAAATTATATTTGTTTTTTAGATCATGAATACTGATAATCAAGTAGAGTTTTCAAAATATTTGAAGTTTCTTGATCGAGATCCTCTAAAACAAGTTATAATGTTCAAAACTTACAACGTGAATGAATTTATATTTCATATAATCAATCGAGAAAGGGGTTTGAAATCATAGAATAGTGGTATATTTATATTTTATGAAGTGGGATACTATGGAAAGATGATTGATATTATTGAATTAAACTACCATGATCATTTTTTAGTTGTTTTATTCAAATGCAATTGGTTCGATATTATCATAGGTGTTAAAAGAGATTCCATGCAATTTACTTCTTTGAACTTCTCTTGACTAATAGATGTTGTTGATTGTGAACTGCATGAACCATATATCTTATCATTGAAAGAAAAAATGGTATATCATGTGAATGATGTTGTTGATGAAGGGTAGAGTTTAGTTGCTCACGTAATACAAAGATATTTGTATGATATGGGTGATGAAGTAGAAGATTTGACCTCTGAAATTGAATCTCATCAACAACAAGAAGAAGAATTATTTGTTCATCATGATATTTAAAATATTATTCTATCAAGGATGAATGAAGTGTACGAAGTAATGGAGTAGGATAATGACATTATTGAAGGGGAAAATGATTGTATGTACATTTATTTATTCATTCAATAACCACTTATTTCATTTGTGGAGTCATTCATTATCACAGTTATGTAAATTTTGTTTGTTAGTAATGGGAATCTATTATCATTTTTAATTTTTATTCTGCATGGTTTTTTGAAATATATGTTCTGAACTTAAATTTATTTGATTAAATGATAGGAATTACACTGAGGAAGCAATATACTATTTCACCCACTACTGCGACAAATGACGATCCATCTGTCTCCCTCCCTACATCATCTAAGACACCAGCTGCCTACCCCCTACACCATCTCCCCCTGCACCATCTCTCACACCCTCTGTGAGTATCTCTTTAGAAGTTGAGTCTTCGACTCCCCCTTCAGCATCCACAACAGCGGGGCAGCGGTGCACCACTTCTAGTTCATCAGGTGCATACAAGAGGGTCACTGTTATAGGTACAAATTTTAATATAAATAAATTTATTGCACTTTTTTATACTAATTTTTTGTTCATTAAATATGAAAAAAATGCAACTGTGGAGAAAAATATAAAAAGTGAAGATGTGTGGAATATTAATGCAGAGATGATATTTGTCCCATTTGATTCATATGAGGTCCCTACGGATGACGCCGAAGGATTACTTGGCCAAATTCTAGGCCAACTGGCAGCGAAGCCCATTTAACTTCCTATTTATTATGATGATTGGAGACATATGCCTCCAATTTGGAAAAATGAAGTTTTTGATTCCCAAATAAAGGCAATTTTAATACATTATGGTGTAATTGAATGTCATGTTATTAATATGTTCAAAATGAATTTATATATATAGATGTTTTCCCACTTTACAGTTGCTTATGTGATAAAATGAAAGTGGACGTTGAAAAATCATGAGAAGAAATGGAAATACTTCAAATGAAAATTGTGGAGCAATGTCAACGATAATTCATTGACCGTCCAACAAATGTATGAAAAGCTACCCAATGGGGTACCCAAAGTATAGTGGAAAGTTTTTGTTGACAAATATCATGATGAGAAGCAAATGGTATTTAAATAAATATTATTATATTAACTTAATTTTACATTTATACATGTATATGAAGAGGATATGACATCTAATACATTACTATTAAATTAGATTTTATTTATTTCAGGATCTATCAAGAAAGAATGCATCAAGCTGGGCTAAACAAGTCATCCCTCACACTGCGGGGTCAAAAATATTTTCTAGAAGCCGATCGACTCTGGTAATATTTTCATTAGTTTAAATATTTATAAGAAAATATTATCTATTTAATATATTAAACTCTTGATTTATTGTTGTTTAACGCAGTTATATAGTTTAGGGAACAAAGCATCCCGAACTGAAGTGTGGTTGGATGTTCATAAAAAATCTGATGGAAATTTTGTTAATGATCCTACTAAAGAAGTTAGGGTATGAACTCATTTTTCATTATAATAACTTATTATGAGTTTTAATTATGTTAATATATATTGATATTTGATTTATAGGTAAAAATTAAAGAAATGCGGGATGCCAATCCTGGGTAGTTCTACTCAGTCTCCCTGGATGACCCGGTTGCTAAAGTCCTTGGGAAGGAGCATCCTAGTAGAGTGTGCGGGATGGGTTTGGGACCCATACCATCTGAGGTATTTGGCCTAAAATTAGGGATTGAAGCTGTATCTACTCTTGGTTATAGTCAATCCATACCCGGTGATTCTCAGAGAAAGATTGTTTCCCTACAAAACACAGTTCATGACCAGGGGGCTCAGATATTCGCTTTGCAAAAAGCATTGACTAATATGTGTGAGTAGATGAGTAGATATCCCCAAGTGGTATTACATCGACTTGTGGTGAGAAGGTAAATCAAAAAAATTAAAAATCATTTAGTTTTCAAACTTTTATTGGTTTTAAGTTTAAATATAAATATGCAACACTGTTTAATTTTCAATATAATGTTCTTACAGGTGGTAGCAGGAAGTGGAGATGGAGTTGGAGAGGGTGATGATATCTATTCATCATCAGATAGTGATTTGTAGTATTGTTGATATATGGAAAAATATTGAATTTCGGTTTGTATATGTATCATGTGTGTTACATAGTTTCCTCCAAACATTTTTAGGACCTCACATTTTCTTGATTTCTCATGTTTCCTTTTATGTATTTTATTGATTTCTGATGTTTCATTTTATGTCTTGATTTATTGAGTGTGGTATGAACCATATATATTGACTCTTTATTGTGATGATTCATTTTTTATGATTCATTTTTCATAAATTCATTTTTTCATTATAATAACTTATCCTACATTTTCAAGCACAATGCATTTACCAGTACATTTCCATTTCTTACAAGTACTTCTTTATTATGATATTGTATTAACCCCTAGGGATGAGAATTTGTGTCTTAATAACATGTTTAAGATATATCAGCCTTTAGTGTGGCATAATCATAGTATCTGAAATTTCAAAAAATAGTTGGAATCCATAGATACAGATACGAGATTAGGGGAAATTTTGCTACACTGTTTGAAATGGGGGTTTCCCACCATTTCCAAAGTGGCCTCCAAGAATAGTCAGACAGTGTGAACGACAGTGTGCATTATCTCAGTAGGTATGACATGTTGATGGGAAACTCCCAGTAGATTCTATAGTACCCCCTTCCCTAGAAAAATGTTAAATATACTATATGATCAGTTACATACCATTCATAAAATCAACTACCCTATCAAAAATAATTTATTATAAGCATACATATTTCATGATAGAATATATCAACCTCCTTCACGGGACACTATTACCTTTGAAGGAATGTGACTAATCACTTATATTATATTATTTTCATAAAAATAACTAGGATGCATAATGGGAGTAACAATATATTAGGAGCCAGATTCCATTCCTTATAAGGAAACCACACTAAAGACTCCTTTTACAAAGAAATCACATGAGTGAAACAAATATGATACTTGAACCTGATCCATAAATCTTAAAAAATTAGGAACCCTTATCCATGGGAGAGATGATTTTACCTTTTTTCTATCTTTAGTGTCAAGTTTAATAATTCCACATGGAATAACCCAAGCGGGATATGATTTTACGTAATTCCTATGTTATGTTTCATTTATAATAATTCCACACGGTACACCAACATAAATTAATCCCAAAAAAATATTACCACATCATTATCCCCATGATAAAGGGTCTACAACCAACATACTACACACCACATCTTTTGAGTAACTAAGGAATGAATAAATAACCACCCAATCATATTCCTAAAGGAATGTAGGAGGGTTTAAATTTATCAAAACATAGATGGAAGAGAAATATAAATAGTTACTATATATATAGTTATAATATATATAGTTTTTATATATTTCATCCACCTATATTGTAAAGGTATGTGAAGATATATGTAGCCATATACTTATAATAATACTGATGAATAGACCATGGCATAACTCATATATCCCTAACTAGTCTAATGATCCTATGTGCCCATGTAATTGGGTACATGCCCTATATCCCTATAGAGTGAGAGACACCATGAAACAACACATGGGATGTTATGTGAGCCATCAGGTCAAAATCCTAGTCATGGAATGTGGTTTTTAAATCAAAATAAATATATAGTAACATTTTTGTGATACACCATGCTCAACACCTAATGTAAGGAATTGTGATATCTTCTTTCTCAACAATATCATACCAACATACCACAACCTCTATAAAGGCATATATTAAATATAACTAGCAAGGGGAATTACATAAAATACAAATCTTCTATCTACACCATATACATAATAAAGGAATAATCATTTGTGTCATAATATATAAGTAATAACCTCTTATTCATGTCTTTATCCATGTTCAATTACCATTTAAAATATTATAGTTCATATGAAGCATTTTATAAAGCATAAATCAAGAGCATGACATTAAAATTACTTGGGGTCATTCCATTTAAAACTAATTGAATTATTTTAAGAAAGGAAACCTATCATTAATTATCCATTTTACATTATCAGTTACATTTAACTCATTCAATTCATTAAAACATGGGAAACACATATATAACCTCAATGGAGTCACTTAGATTGTGACATGTTAATCTAGGAAATTTACCACTTTAGAAATTCCAAATATAATTTGTCCAAACACCTAAGGGATGCCTTGGGTTCTATCAAATAATCATATATAAAGGGATATTACATTCTTAAACAATTCTAGAAGATATGGGGGAGTACCAACATTTTGAAAAAAAATCACATTGTACCACTTCACCTAGATCACCCAATGGGTGACCGTATAAGTTTCACATAACATGTGAACATCCAATCAAGGATCCACTAGTACATATGAGTCTGCAATGGTCAATTTTAAATAAATAAATTCACCACTACAATTTATTGGATTCTAGGATTATGCCATTCGATATGTTTATTTGCATTCATTTACTCACTGAATGATTCATTTAGTTGTGCTTAGTTATGAATCGTTTTTCATATTGAATGTAGTATGTATTCGATTGGTGTTTTGGTACTCTTGGAATGGGTTTTTTAGGGAACTGGTATAGAGGCTCCAAAACTGGTTCTTTTTTTATTAATCTTCTCTTTAGCAGTGGTATTAACTGCCACTATAGTGTCCCATATTAATCACATTTTCATGGCGGTTATATTGTTTGTCGCGACGGTTTGTCCCGACAGATCATTACTTTTTTATCAGCGATTTTAACCCCCCCTAAAAAAAGTAATCCTCTGCCCTGAGAAACCACCCTGATTAACAATATAAATGCCACGAAAATGTGCCAACTACAACGGTTCTCATAAACTACTGATAAACTGCTTTAACCACCGCAGATAGTATCCCGACACGCAATTCAACGGCGGTTTTTAGAAACCACCTCCATAGAAAAAAAAAACAACCGCGAAATTGCAATTTTCATACAGTGTATAAATGAAATTAATAACTTCAAGGAATAAACTCTTAATTAGATTATTGGATCACTATTAAAATATGGGTTAGAGCTTAAAAATATTTCTAAATAAGTTAATTCAATGAATAATGGAATTGATTTTAAGTCAAATATTTCTACTTACTCTTCTGATTATAAGTTATAAAACAGTGATAGGAATGGTACATAATATGTTACAGTGTGTAAATATAGAAACAAGGAATGATACTTAAGGAGATCCCAAAAAGACTATCATATAGATGTTTACAATGAGGAAAAATAAAGAGAATTTTATTTCTAATGATGCTCAAGATGTAATTTTTTATAAGTGTATAGAATTGGGGAACATCAAGCCCAATTTTCCAAGATTAAAGAAAGGAAAAAAATAAGATAAAGAAATACAAGAAATAAAATAAGGAAATGGAATGCAAATGAAGTTGCACTGAAGATTCAAGTACGGCTGAAGAATCTAACTCTCAAAAGGATGTGAAATTTTTTGGCTTAATGGATTCATGAAATCAAGTAAGTGATCGTACTTATTATTATTCTACTAAATATAATTATAAGAAACCCACTATCGAGTAATTGCTTAAATATTTTAATAATATTAAACGTAATGTTTAAATAATAATTGGTTTATATAAGAACCTTAAGAGACAAAATAAGGGAATTCTTAAGGGGGATAAAAATCTGAATAAATATGTCCAGGATAATGAAAATTAAGCTCATTAAGATCTATAAATTACTAAAGAAAAACTAAATTATACTCATACTGAAACTGAAAAATATAAAATAGAATTGGGTTTCACGTCAAAATTCTATGAATCTAAAATAAGGAATTTTGACAATGTTATTACAGAGAATGAACAACTCAAAAATGAAGTTGAAAGTTTGAAGTCAAATATATCAATTTTTTAAGGCAGATATAACTTTGATAAAATTAAAAGTTTCTATAAAATTAATAGAAATATGTTTGTTCTTGGTTGTAATTTTTTTTCAAAAATGTATAAGAATTTATTTGTTAAAATCACTTATGGAAGTACATTTACTACTATATGTTTTAGATTTCATAAGAAAGTTCATTATAAAAATGAGTTCTCCTTGATATTTCCACAATCTCTTAGACATACTAATACTTGAATTTCTTGATCTTTGTCTTCTATATTTCCTAGAAACAAGTGTATGAAATTAGTTTAGATTCCCAAGAATTCATATACTAATCCCATTTGACCTAAATTTACATGGGTACTGAAGCTTTATTATTTTTTTTGTAGAAAATATGTCTTGGGAGTATAAAAAATGATGTTTGGTAAATGGATAGTGGATGCTTAAGACACATGAATAGTGATATATTAAACTTTCTATCATTAAATAAGTGCGATGGATGTATGTTACTTTTAGTGATAATTCTAAAGGAACGGTAAAAGGTCTTAGTGAGTTTGAAATATAAAATTCTATTATTATTTATAAAGTTTTATATATTAAAGGATTGAATCATAATTTAATAATAATTTCACAACTATGTTATGATTTATTTTTTGTAAAAATTCAAAATGATAAATGGATTATTTTATAGGTTAAATCTATTTTATTTTATGAAAACTGAAAATACAATATTTTTTCAATTAATTTTACCGAATTAAATGATAAAAGTGTAAAATGTTTAAATTATGTAAAATCTAATAAAATTTTGCAGAATAGGAAGTTATGACATTCTAATTTCAGGTTTATGCACAAGTTTTCCAAGAACCAAATAGTTCTGTAATTACCTAAAATTAATGTGGACAAAACCTTTTTTTGTGATTCTTTCTTGAGCGGTAAAAAACATATATGTAGTTTAATGTAAATTAAATAAGTAAAAAAATATAATTCTTCTTTATATTATTCATTTGGTTTTATTTGGTCCTATAAAAACATTAATTTTGATAGGTAAGAGATATTTTATTATTATTTTTGATGATTTTACTAATTACACATGGGGTTACTTTCTTACACTTAAATACAAAACTATATATAAGTTTATCACCTTTTTTAAATTGGTTAAAAATATGAAAAGACACTTAATTAAATAAATTATAAGTGATCATCGTGGTGAATTATAGAGTTTACAATTTAACCATTTTTTTGAAGAAAATGAGCATTTTTATAGTTTTTCATTTAATAGAACACCACACTAAAATAGTTTAGTTGAAATGGAAAAATAAAACTCTTAAAGAAATGGAAATAACCATATTAAATGAGTTTAATATAACTAAATATTTTTGGGAAAAAATATGAGTACATATTTTTAGGTTACAAATAGAATTATTTTAAGAACTTTTATGAAAACGAAACCTTATAAAATTTGGAAGGGAAGAAAACCTAAAATTATCTATTTTAGATACTTTGTGTGTAGAGTTTTTATTCTCAACATGAAAGATACTTGTGATAAATTTGATTAAAAATATGATAAATGAATTTCATTAATATATTCAAATATTAGTAATGAATATATAGTATATAATAAAATAACCATGGTTATTGAAGAATCTATTTATGTTAAATTTGATGAAAAGTATTTGAATAAAAGAGATGATGATATTGAACAACTTGAGGATGAATTTAGAGACTATAATTTTAAAGAGGAAGTAACTCATGATAATAGTGAACATGTTGATGGGGAAATATCTATTTTCAATATAAAACTATTCATGAAAAATATTTGAAGACTCATAGATATCATATGACAACCCTACTTTTATTACAAACTTAAACATGATTTATTACATAAAACTTCATTTGATACAACAAAGAAGATTGAGAGGTTTAGTGTCTTTAGGTATTAGGATCATTACATAAAAACTTAAAACATGAAATATAACATCTTTATTGAAAACTTCCTTTACATGACCACTACATTCCCTCGTACTTAGCATTGCATGGGATAACCTGAGGACTTGCATAAGAAAAGGGTGAGCTATAAACCCGAGTAAGGGAGTACACATGGAATAAAATGAGGATTACAATACATGTTATAAAATAGGCATATCAATAGAGAATAAAAGAAACATGAACATAAAGGCATGATAAAGCATGATAATCATAACATGGAAATGTGGCAACAACAGTTAACATGGAATTAGCATGAGCCAAGACTCATTGCACATAAAGCATGAGTAAATCCTCATTGCACATAAACCACGAGTAACCCCTCGTTTCACTTGAATTAGCATGAGTCAACACTCATTGCACATGATGTATCATGATACTATACTTTACCCAATGCATTGGAGCACTATAAGGGCGCACCCTTCTTAAACATTTCATTTCATGCATAAGTGTGCCACATGGATCATAAAACATGGATTCATAAAACAAAATAATTTTTTCCATGATAAAGAAATGTGGAATTCATACATTAAAATTTAAAATAAATTAGTAAATGTGCATAAAGGTGAATACCCTTGATGGAGAAATGGGCATGGTATTCACTACACAATGATATTGGCTTAGAAAATCGGTGCAATTTCGACAGCATAACGGCGTGACATAAGAATTCATAAAAAATGGTTGATGAGATAGAAAGGGGTTCCTCATCATATTTACATGTAATGGACATAAAGGAGTTCATATAGATACATGTCCCACCATTTGTAATGGAATTTATATTCATGATACAAAAGTATTGCTTGAATGTAAAAGAGGAGAGAGAAGTTCCTTTCGGAATTTTGGCATAGTAACAGGTGTACATGGGAGACATTTAATGAGAAAGAAAGGGTTTATCATCATTAAAACATAAATAGGGCAGTATGAGGGAGGTTAGAAGCCATACCCCAACATTTATAATTGAAATTAAAAGGGCAAAACAACTTAAAGAAAATTGGACAAAAATGAGAAAGGAAGAAAAAACCCTTACCTGGAAGTGTGATTCCAAAGGCTAGAGAGAGGCTTATGAGAGGCTTCTTGGGAGCTTGGGTCACCTTGGGAGGATTATATAGAGATTAGGGTAGAGTTTGGACGAACTCCAAGGGATTTTAGTGAGGAGGAAGTGGGAGCTTGGGTGAGTTTATATAGGAAAGGTGACAGAATTCTTTATTATTTAGGTTTGGGTCCCCTTACATTAAATTAATCCAAACCACAAACCATCCCATGGTTTTTCCCCATGTTTTTTGGAAAAGGGAAGAGGAAAACAATATTTTATAATTCCCAATTCCTAACTTCTTAAAATAATAAGGTTGCTTATATGGAGGTGAGTCACACTCCCATGGAAATTAATTTAAAGAGGCAAAGTGTTGAATATGTCTTAAGGGGTCCATTAATGCTTTTAAAAGTAAGTAAAACAAACCCAAAATCACATTATTTTAATGATAAAACATATATTGGACGAACATAAGGATTATGGTATTTTATTACATCACCATTGGGTCATTATGATGTCATAAAACACATTATATATTTAAACGGTATTTAATTTTTACTCAAAATTTTGACTGTCTCAGAAAATTATGAAAAATTCACCATTGTATAATTTCAACGTCCTAATTCCAAAAATGACATTTTATTTATCTAAAAAAATTTCTAAATATGTTAATTTTCACTTTTAAAATAAAAACCGATATTTATCGAAAATTCACGGGTTTTGACAAAAATGGCTTTCAAACCTTAATAAATTTTTTTTTAATTTCATTCATAAAATTATAAGATCATTTATATTTAATAAAAAAATTTTTTAATAATAATATTATTATTTTATTAAAATATTATTTAATTCAAAAATCCCTTAATTTAATAAAATAGATTTCTAAATTAAATAATAACTAAAAACACCATTTCTACTTTTAAAAACTATTTACAATGTATAAAAATATGACTAGAAATTATATTCATTATTATATACAAAAATAATGTACATGAACATAGTACTACTTATTTGTTACATAACCCCTTAAAACAGTCGCATAAGACCTAAGGGTATGGTGTGCGATGGTGACAGACTCTTGGGGTGGCTCGGATAACATCGCTCAAGTGGTAATATCTATCAACTTCCACTTTTCCCGTAGAAAGTCCAGTTTGATCTTGACATGGTGAAGCTCTCTTGGGCTTGGTCAAGGGAGAAGCCCAAGGATGCCACCTCTTTTTCGAGCTCCGACAAATGGGCTTCGTATGAGGAAATTCTACTGGATGAGGCCATCGCTTCTTTTGTCTGAGTAAATTTGATTTGTTAAGGTCCCATATTTATACTAATCATGTGATCACTATTCAATGACTATATTAACAACAGTCAAAATTCTTAACATAAAACCAAAAAAGTTGACATCTTATAAAAACATTTTTCATAAAGAGACATTTAACTGGATCAAGAGGCATTTTCCATTAATGAAACTTTGGGTCGTTACAATATTCCCCCCTTAAGAAATTTCGCCCTCGAAATTTACCTTTTCCCACACTAAAACAAATGTGGGTAACTCAGCTTCATCATATCCTTCGATTCCCAAGTCATTTCTTCAAACTTGTGGTTTCTCCACAACACCTTGATGAGGGGCATTGTATTATTTTGTATAAATTTTTCTCTATGATCTAAGATCTTCACTCGTTGTTCCTCATAAGAAAGATCGTCTTCCAATTATACCATCTCAGAAGAGAGTACATGTGAAGGGTCTGGTATGTACTTCCTTAAGAGGGATACATGAAAGACATCATGTACTTTGGCCATAGTAGGTGGAAGTGCTAGTCGATTGGACACAACCCCGACACGATCAAGAATCTCGAAGGGGCCGATGTACCTTGGACTTAACTTCACTTTCTTTACATACCTCATGACCTTCTTCCATGGAGATATGCATAGAAAAACCATGTCTCCAACTTTAAACTCAAGGTCTCATCGACGATTATCTGCATAACTCTTCTATCGACTCTGGGATTCCTTGATATGCTGCTGAATGGTTTTCACCTTCTCCACCATTTCGTAGACCATTTCTGGTCCAAGCAGCTTACGTTCACCGACCTCATCCCAACATGCCGATGTTCTGCACCTTTTCCCAAATAGGGATTCATATGGTGCCATTTGGATGCTTGAGTGGAAACTGTTATTATAAGAGAACTCAACCAGAGGAAGATGTTGATCCCATACTCCTTTAAAGTCCATTGAGTACGCTCTCAACATATCCTCAAGTGTTTGGATAGTCCGCTCGGATTGGCCATCAGTTTAAGGATGATAGGCCATACTAAAGTTTAGTTCAGTATTCAGAGCATGTTAAAGACTCTTCCAAAACTTAGAGGTGAATCTTGGATCTCGGTCAGACATAATAGATAGTGGTACTCCATGCAACCTTACCACTTCTCTGATATATATCCGTGCTAGTTGATCCAATGAGAAATCCTCCCGAATAGAAATGAAGTGTGCAGTCTTTGTTAGACGATCCACAACAACCCAGATTTCATTATTGCCTTTGGATGTCCTTGGAAGTCTGGTGACAAAGTCCATGTTGATGTTCTCCCATTTCCATTCTAGTATGGGAAATGGTTGCATCATCCCCTTAGAATTCTGCCTCCCTACCTTAACTTGCTGACACACCAGGCACTTTGATGTATATTCAGAGATATCCTTCTTCATATTATCCCACCAAAAGTTTTCTCAGAGATCTCGATACATCTTTGTGCTCCCTGGGTGAATAGAGAAATTTGAACTATGTGCATCATCTAAAAGTTCATTCTTCAGCTCCAGACTTGATGGAACAAATATTCTTTTCCCAAACCGCACAATTCCTTCTTCATTAACATTAAACTCTGAGGTTTTCCCCTTTTTGATAGCTTCCACTTTTTCTTGAATTCCCATATCATCCTTTTGAGCATCCTTTAACCTTTCCAAAAGAGATGGTTGAGCAATCATTTGTGAAAGGATTGATTATGTTCCCTTCTCTACGATTCCCATGTCCATCTTCATCAAGTCTAAGAAGATTGGATCCTTCTCAATTCTCATCATTGATAGAATCCCTGGATCCTATCTACTTAGGGCATCTGCCACCTTGTTCGCTTTCCCAGGGTGGTAATGTATTGAACAGTCATAATCCTTGATGAGCTCTATCCATCTTCTATAGCGCATATTAAGCTCTTTATGTGTGAATATATATTTAAGACTCTTGTGGTTAGTTTATATCACACATTTATCTCTATAAATATAATGCCGCCCGATTTTCAAGGCAAAGATCACAGCCGCCAACTCCAGATCTTGCGTTGGATAGTTTTGGTCATGGATTTTCAACTTCCTTGAGGCATAGGATATCACTTTATCATTCTGCATCAGCACACAACCTAATCCCTTCTTTGAAGCATCACTGAATATCACAAAAAGTTCCCCACTTGTGGGTAAAGTGAGCACAGGTGTAGTGATAAGACTCCTTTTCAACTCCTTGAAGCTTTCTTCGCATTCATCACTCCAAGAAAACTTTACTCCCTTTCGAGTTAGCTTGGTAAGAGGGTTGGACAATCGTGAGAAATTTCTCACAAATCGTCGATAATATCCAGCTAACCCCAAGAAGCTATGGATATCTGTTACTGATTTTGGCCTCGACCATCCCTCAATTGCACTTGTTTTGGAGGGGTCCATAGATATCCCACTGCTTGTGATGATATGGCCCAAGAATGAGACCTCCTTCAACCAGAACTCACAATTTCTGTAATTTTCATAGAGCATCTCCTTGCGCAAAGTCTCTAGTACAGTTTTTAAATGCTCCGCATGATCCTTCTTGGTTTTGGAGTATATTAGAATATCATCTATAAAGACTACCAAAAATTTGTCAAGGTAATCTCTAAAGACTCTATTCATCAAGTCCATGAATATTGCTGGAGCATTGGTGAGTCCGAAAGGGATTAATATGAATTCATAGTGCCCGTACCTTGTAGGAAAAGTAGTCTTGGGGACATCTTCCTTCTTCACCCTTACTTGATAATATCCTGACCACAAATCCCACTTGGATAAGTATTGTGCTCCACTTAGCTGATCAAAAAAGTCATCGATTCATGGGAGAGGATACTGGTTCTTTATCGTGATTTTGTTAAGTTCACGATAATAGATGCAAAGCCGCATTGACCCATCCTTCTTCTTGATGAAGAGGACTGGTGCACCCCATGGTGAAGCACTTGGGCGTATAAACCCTTTATCCAGATTCTCCTGTAGTTGTTTCTTCATCTCTTCAAGCTCAACAATAGCCATTCTATATGGAGTCTTGGATATTGGTAGCGCCCCAGGTATAAGTTCAAATGATAACTCAACATCTCTTATTGGAGGAAGACCAGGCAGTTCCTCGGGAAACACTTCAGCAAATTCCCTCACAATAGGCATTTCTTCAAGGATGGTTTCTTCCTTGGACTCAATCATCTGAGCCAGATATGCGTGCTCATAAGGTAGTAATATCCATGCTTGAGATGATGGAGCTAAATGATATTCATCTTCCTCCTGACACTTGTAAGGAATTGGGGGTTGATTCTCCATATGGAGTATGATTTCCCTCTCCCGAAAATTTATGTTGGCTCTATATAAAGAAATCCAATCCATGCCAAGAATCGCATCAAATTCCACCAGAGGGAGTATGATGAGGTTCGCCGGGAAATTCAATCCACAGATTATAACAGGGGAGGACTTATATTCATGGGATGCAATGATTTCCCCATTTTCCGTACTCACCGACATCTTTACTTCCATGATTTGTGGTGGTGCTGGGATTGTTCTACTAAACTTTCGAGATATAAAAGAATGCGTAGAACCTGAATCAAAAAGTACGTTCGCTATTCTTGAATGAATAACTAGAATACCTATCACCACTTTGTTGTCGGGGTTCACTTCGGCAGAAGTGATGGCAAAAGCTATTCCTTGCTGTCTTGGAGGTTGTTGGTTTCCTATGATAACCCTTGTATTAGGGAACTGATTTTCAAAAAGACCCGGTTCTTTGCATTTGTAGCATTAAACAAGGAGTTGAGGTTCGAATGGAGAGTTACTCTCCTCTGTCGCAGCCGCGAGTCCTTCTTGCCGACAGTTAATAGCTAGGTGCCCTTCTCTTCCACACCTGAAGAATTTTCTCGTCCCCTTAAGGAAATTTCCAGGGTGCTTCTTTCCGCACTTTTGGAAAGTGGGGTGATGGATCTTCTTAGCACCGTTGGATTTATCCATCGGACCACCAGCATTGAATTCCACCTTACACTTCTTTTCCCCATGATACCCTTGTGATTTCCCGATCTCCATTTTGACCTTGAGGGAACATCGGACAATTTCCTCATAGCTGTCGAAGTCAAGGATCTCTAATGCTTTCCTCAAGCTAGGCTTCAGCCCAACAAAGAAGCGGTCAACCTTGCATTCGGGGGTAACGACAAAGCCAGAAGCGTATCATGAAAGACTTGTGAAGTTTTCCTCGTACGCTCCAACAGATTCTTCATCTTTTTTCTTGAGGGAAAGGAAGTCCCTTTCCTTCTTAAGCCGGAGGGTGCGCGGAAAATATTTATCGAAAAACATCTTCCGGAAATCCTTCCATTCAAAAGCCTCAATATCCTCCTCAGGATTAGTATTTTTGATCAACGTCCACCATTGATCAGCTTCACCCTCCATATGATAAGCATCCAGAAGAACCTTCTCTTGTTTAGAACATTTAAGGATGGAGAAGATCTTTTCAATGGAGTTGATCCATTGTTTAGCGATCATGGGATCAGATGATCCACTAAAAGTAGGAGGCCTTTGTCTCATGAAGCTATCGATAGCGACTTGTTCTTTTTTAGGGGGGGTTGAACGTTCCTCTTGACCCGTGTTTCTATTCAAAACTTGAGTTATCTGAGAGAGAAGCGTGACAAAGTTCTCAATTCTCGCTCCCATTGGATTGGGCATCTCATTAGTACAATCATCACACTAATCTTCACAACGTTTGTTAGCCCGAGTCCTCCTATTACTGGCCATTGGATAAAATAAAAGGAATGTTAGGGGTAACACATAAAGGGTAATCCAAAGAAAAAAGTTTATGACTTATAAATAAACTTTCATTCCTTAACTCATGAGTCTATATGCTTCAATCTTGGATTTTCATGATCTACTTTCTAACATATATTCGTAGGGGCATTTTTTTAATTCCCTTAATAAGGTTTCATACTAAGCTTTTGAATTTATCAAAACATATCCCCCAAGAGTTTCGTAACCAAGAGTGTAGTAAGACCCGTTGTCGTGCACCAGTTCCCGTTCGAGTCTAGCTCAAAGTGGTGTTTTTGGGTTTTACCCCTAGGATACATCTGTGCCAGAGCCACCTCTACCTGCTCGTATCCAGACAGGGATGTATTTGTTTGATAAACCACTTACTAAGTATTTACCAAAACTTAGGGATGTTTTTATTACACTTATTCTTGTATCTAAGGCTTTACTAGGGTTTTCTAATCCAAAAAATAACTAAACCTATCCTCTGATACCAACTATGACAACCATGCTTTTATTACAAACTTAAACATGATTTATTACATAAAACATCACTTGATACAACAAAGAAGATCGAGAGGTTTAGTGTATTTGGGTCTTAGGATCATTACATAAAAACTAAAAATGTGAAATACAACATCTTTAATGAAAACTTCTTTTACATGACCACTACATTCCCTCGTACTTAGCATTGCATGAGATAACCTGAGGACATGCATAAGAAAAGGGTGAGATATAAAGCCCATTAAGGGAGTACACATGGAATAACATGAGGAGTACAATACATGTTAGAGAATAGGCATATAAATACAGCATAAAAGAAACATGAACATAAAGGCATGATAAAGCATGATAATCATAACATGGAAATGTGGAAACAACACTTAACATGGAATTAGCATGAGCCAAGGCTCATTGCACATAAAGCATGAGTAAATCCTCATTGAACATAAAGCATGAGTAAACCCTCATTTCACTTTAATTAGCATGAGTCAACACTCATTGCACATTACGTATCATGATACTATACTTTACCCAATGCATTGGAGCGCTATAAGGGCGCACCCTTCTTAAACATTTCATTTCATGCATAAGTGTGCCACATGGATCATAAAACATGGATTCATAAAACATAATCATTTATTCCATGATAGAGGAATGTGGAATTCATACATGAAACTTTACAATAAATAAGTAAATGTTCATAAAGGTGAATACCCTTGATGGAGAAATGGGCATGGTATTCACTACACAATGACATTGTCTTAGAAAATCGGTGCGATTTCGACAGCAAAACGACGTGACATAAGAATTCATAAAAAAATGGTTGATGAGAGAGAAATGGGTTCCTCATCATATTTACATGTAATGTACAGTAATTAGGTTATATAGATATATTTCCCAATAATTTTAATGGAATTTAGATTCATGATACAAAAGTATTGCTTGAATGTAAAAGAGGAGTGAGAAGTTCCTTTCGGAATTTCGGCATAGTAATAGGTGTACATGTGAGACATTTAATGAGAGATAAAGGGTCTCTTATCATCAAAACATAAATAGGGAAGTATGAGGGAGTTTAGAAACCATACCCCAACATTTATAATTGAAATTAAAATGGCAAAACAACTTAAAGAAAATTGGACAAAAATGAGAAAGGAAGAAAAAACCCTTACCCGGAAGTGTGCATCCAAAGGCTAGAGAGAGGCTTGTGAGAGGCTTCTTGGGAGATTGGGGCACCTTGGGAGGATTATAGAGAGAGTGGGGCAGATGTTGGAAGAACTCCAAGGGATTTTAGTGAGGATGAAGTGGGATCTTGGGTGGGTTTATGTAGGAAAGGTGAGGGAATTCTTTATTATTTAGGTTTGGGTCCCCTTACATTAAATTAATCCAAACCACAAACCATCCCATGGTTTTTTTCCCATGGTTTTTGGAAAATGGAAGAGGAAAAAAATATTTTATAATGACCATGTCCGAACTTCTTAAAATAATAAGGTTTCTTATGTGGAGGTGAGTCACACTCTCATGGAAATTAATTTAAAAAGGCAAAGTGTTGAATATGTCTTGAGGGGTCCATTAATGCTTTGAAAAGTAAGTCAAACAAACAAAAAATCACATTATTTTAATGATAAAACATATATTGTACGAACATAAGGATTATGGTATTTTATTACATCACCATTGGGTCATTATGATGTCATAAAACACATTATATATTTAAACGATATTTAATTTTTACCCAAAAATTTGACTGTCTCAGAAAATTATGAAAAATTCACCATTAGATAATTTCGAAATCCTGATTACAGAAATGAAATTTATTTTATCTAAATAAATTTATAAATATGTTAATTTCTACTTTTAAAATAAAAACCGACATTTATTGAAAATTCATAGGTTTTGACAAAAATGGCTTTCAAACCTTAATGAATTTTTTTAATTTCATTCATAAAATTATAATATCATTTATATTTAATAAAAAATTAATTTAATAATAGTAATATTATTTTATTAAAAGATTATTTAATTCAAAAATCCCTTAATTTAATAAAATAGATTTCTTTATTAAATAATAACTAAAAACACCATTTGTACTTTTAAAAACTATTTACAATGTATCAAAAATGACTAGAAATTATATTCATTATTATATAAAAAAATAATATACATGAACATAGTACTACTTATTTGTTACATAACCCCTTAATACAGCCACATAAGACCTAAGGGTAAGGTGTGTGATGGTGACAGACTCTTGGGGTGGCTTGGAAAACATCGCTCGAGTCGTAATCTCTATCAACTTCCACTTTTCCCGTAGACGGTCCCATTCTAGCTTGACATGGTGAAGCTCAGCTTGGTCTTGGTCAAGGGTGAAGCCCAAGGATGCCACCTCTTTTCTAAGCTCCGACAAATGGGCTTCGTATGGGGAAATTCTACTGGATGAGGCCATCGCTTCTTTTGTCTGAGTAAATTGGATTTGTGAAGGTCTTATATTTATACAAATCATGTGATAAGTGTTCAACGACTATATTAACAATGGTCAAAATTCTTAATATAAAACCAAAGAAGTTGACATCTTATAAAAACATTTTTCATAAAGAGACATTTAACTGGATCAAGAGGGATTTTTCATTAATGAAACTTTGGGTCATTACATATCACATTATAAACAATGTGATTGGAAGTGTTTAATGAAATGTTTGAACTAGAACATATATCATGAATATTTGTGATTATCATGATTTTATTTCTGATTTCATACCCAAGAATATTGATGAGTCTTTAAATTATTCTAATTCGATCTTGGATATACAAGAATAATTAAATAATTTTACTATAAATAGTGGGTAGACTTTAGTTATTCCACTAAAAGGTTCTCATATTATTGGAACAAAATAGATCTTCAGAAACAAACTTGATGAATTGGGAAGTATAGTTAAAAATAATGATAGATTATTTTCTCAAGGATATTCTCAAGAAGGTATATATTTTGAAGAATCTTTTTCACCTATTTATATGTTATAAGAAATTAGGGTATTATTATCTCATGCTGGTTTTTAGGATTCAAATCATTTCAAACGGATGTAAAACCACTTTTCTAAATGGTTATATTTCTGAAGTACATGTTAGAAAACTCCCCAATTTTGATAATAAAAAGCATCATGATCTTGTTTTTAAAATTTATAAGGTTTTATATGGTTTTATACAAGATCCTCAATCTTGGTATGAGAGGTTAAATAGTTTTCTTTTGAAGAAAATTTTGAGAAAGAAAAGGTTGATTCTAAATTGTTTATTAAGAAAATTTGTAATGATATCATGATTAGGTAAATTTATATTAAAGATATTATTTTTGGATTTTCATGTTAATGTATGTGTAAATAATTTTGAAAATTAATGACTTCTTAATTTTTTATGAGTATGATGAGGGAATTGAAATTATTCATTGTTTTGAAAATACTTCATGTAAATGATGGTATTTTTCTAAATAAATACAATTATACTAAATACCTAGTCAAGGAATTTGGTGTAAAATATTTTAAGATTGAAAACAATCCCATGAGTACTACATGAAGGTTAGATTTAGATACACCTAGAAAATATTTTAATGTAAAAACTTATAGAGGAATGATTGGAAGTTTAAAATATTTAACTACCTTTAGTCTTGATTTAACTTTTTTAGTTTTCATGTGTGTTTGTTTTCAAAGTGACCATAAGGAAAGTAATATTCATTAAATTGAAAAAATTATTATATTTGTTAAAGGATATTTAAATATTTTACCATTTTATCCTTATAAAATAAATTCTGATATAACAATCTATTCTAATTTAGATTTTGGAAGATGAAATATTGAGAAAAAGGAAAATCAAGTATGCATTATCAATTTGTTTTATGTTTTAACTATAGAATCTAAATATATAACAATTGTATCTTATCGTTCTTAAAAAATTTATATTAAGAAAATGATTTTTGATTTTGGTTTTTTGATTTTGATAAGATTTTTATTTTTAGTGATGATAAATCTTATTTTTCCATTTCTAAAAATCCATTACAATACTATTTGACTACTCAAATTGATGTTAAATTTCATTCTCTTAGATATAATGTTCTAAAAGGAAATATAAACATGGAATTTATTTCTACAGAAAATATTGTTCCTCATATATTGAATAATCCCCTAGAAATTAATATGTTTAATAAAATCACGTTTTAACTTGTTATTATTGATATTTAAATTTACATTTATCTAGCATGAATTTAGGGGGAGATTGAGTATTATTATATTCGTAATATTTACATGAAATATGTGAAATATTTAATATGTTTTTCAGACTAATATTGTTTATGTTTTGTACATATTTATATGTTATCTTATTGTTTCATGTCTTTTCATATATACTTGGTGATGTTAACTTATTGTTTAAACTTTTTTTCATTAAAGGAAGTTTTATGAAGTTTTTTCATTATTTTTCACAATTTTTTTTAAAATTATTCTCATTTTATACAACTCATGCCCTAAAAATAGCAGGTTTTATAGTGGCACCTTGACCTGTGTTTTGAAATATTATTGTTTAATAAAGTTTTATACACTATTTATATTCATTTTTATGAAATAAAATGTTTTTCTCAAGTATGTTTAAATTTAGTGGGTGTTAATGTTTTGATTATCAACATAGGGAATTGAAATATTATCAAATCAAAAAGACAATTACTTTATTAATAATTTATATTTTGGATAATTTTAGAAATGAGGAGAGTATTTGAAATTATATTTTGTTTTTTAATTTTATAAAAGGGAAAATATTTAAGTTTCTTATTGGATAACATCTATTTAATTATGTTTTGATAATTACAAAATACTATATTAGGATTAATTATATATTTTTTCTAACTTTACTAGGCATTGTATTTTGTTTTTTATTTTAAGTATTATTTAAAAGTACTAATATTTTTTATTGTGTAACTATAATTTTTTTCTTATGTATTGATTAAATTATTCTTAATATTGATTATATCATAATATTTCTTTGCTTAAAATATATTTTGATTTCATGTTTTGATTGTTCTGGACTTGTTATAAAAGTTTCATGATGTGTTCCAAGGCTAAATAAGTCATTTGGAAAATTTAAATATCATTTATATATGATTTTTACTATCCCCACATAACTAATTTATCATTTAATATGTATATAATTACTTAAAAACAAATCTAATTGCAAATCCATATAGCCAATTTCAAATCCATGTAGCCAAATTTCTATAATTTTTTACCCTACATATTTCTACCATAATTTTGTCTAAAGAACTAAAAATTGAATGATTTATGTTTAATTGACAATATAAGACAATTATCTACATTCATTCAAAATAAATAAAATTCTGAATCAATTTTTATTATGTTTTAAATTAGGTTAGGAGTCAATTCATTTTTTTGTTTGAATTTTTCAGTTTTTTCAGAACTATTTGACTACTGTATTTTAATGATCACTTGATCTATAGAAGTAAGTTTAATTTTATTATTTATTATTCTGAAATATAGTGAAATTTTAAAAATATAAGTCAACTAGACCCAAAAACTAATTATGTAATTTAGAAGTTCATATTTAGTTCTGAAATTTGTTAATCCAAGCTGTTTAAAAAATTATAGGATCAAGTACATGAATTCAACTATGTAAATTTTAATATACGATCCAAATAGATTAATTGGATATATAAATCCACCTATGGGATCCACCTATGTGAATTTTCCTACTTCAATTTGCTTATATGAATCAGTTACGTGAATTATCTTACATGAAGAATGACTACATGAAGAGCAGCTACATGAAAATAACTTATGTGAATTTTCTTATGTGGTTCCATGAGTTTTGTAAAGGTTGTTCTAAAATGTGAAATTATACTTTTTTCACATCATTTCATTTTTTATAACACTTATTGTGAATATAATTAGTTTTTTATTTGTTTTAATATTATTTATTAATTATTTTGAATCCATGAAAATATATTTTAGGTTATTTTATGTTAAATTAAATTATATATTTATGATATTTACCTATATTGATATTAATGATAAAAATTATAGAAATTGAAATATACAAAATCAAACTGACTATAATGTAAAGGGAATGTCTTGAATATTGTCAGAGATTTTTCCAATGATACCAATACTTATTATTTACTACTATATATTTAGTTTTAATGAGTTCTACTATGTTGTTTATATTTATTTTATAGGATATATATGATGGTTGGATAAATATTGTTTTCATTTAAAAAATATTTACATGTGGAATATTATTTAGGAAACAAGTGTGGAAAATTTATAAGTATTTTATTGGAAGAAGAAAGATGGAAAATATTTTAAATATGAATAATGCAATAAAAAAAAGAAACTCTATATATAGATATTTAATAGAAAAAATAAAATAAATAGATATATGAGGTTAATGATACTCTTGAACAGTAAAAGTTATGCATTGTTGGTGATCAACTAAAACTCCCATCCAAACTAAAATCATTTGATCCTTTTCAGTTGGAGAATTGATTGATACCTAGAATCTCAGACCGCGAAGTATTCATTTGTTTTTTTGGTTTTAATTCTTCCCATTCTTCTTTTGTGATTAATTTTAAAGGGTTATACTACCCATTAAAAGGCAGTGTTATGGGTTGAGACTCCCCCAAAAAAATTCTATCCTTGGGTTATTTCTCTAGGGGAGAAAAGGTATAATGTTTGGGTTGTGCCTCCAGGTAGAAAAATCATATCCATTTCAGGTTTAATACTCCAAGGGGAAAAGTATTTTTAATTGGATTATGACTCTAGGTGATAAAATTTAATTGTAACATTCCATTATTGGGTATAGAGTGGGTTCTATCTCTCTCAGTTCGTGGGAGGGGTGAAGAGTGGACTAAGACAATTTAGATCAAAACCAACATAAAACTATTTTTGTCTATTTCCTCTTATTATTATTATATACAAACATAACTTTAATAACATTGATATAACCTAATATTTAAAAATAATATTCAAAAACTCAAATTGACCCCCTCTTGGCTATCTTCCATATTCACTTTGGGACCAATAGTAATTGTCTTACCAAACCTATTTAAATTTAATAATTCTTCTAACTTCTATAAATATATGGTACTCATACTAAAATAATAAATTCAGTATAATGAATATATTAAAATTTTATTATGGTTATGTAACCACAAATATATACCCTATATTCTATCAAATGGGAAGTGAAAGTATTGCCCGTGTGTATGTGTCAACTACCGCCTCCACAAAGAGATATAATTCATTTGACATAATCACATTTCATATATGGTTATTATGATGGATTTAAAGTTAATATATTATATTTAGAAATAATTAATATTTAGTAATTATAATATCATACACACCTTATTTCCTTCCAATCTATTGGAAAATGATAACATAGCTCATGCGTACATGTGGACTACCACCTCCATAAAGCAATGCGATTCATTTTTCATTTCCACATTACATGAATGGTAATAAGGATAAATTTAATGAATATATATATATATATATGATATAATAATTATTCTATAAAGGTTAAATATTACTCACCTTTCCTATATTCCATCCATTAGAGAGTGAAAACAATGTTCATGCATACATATGACTTACCATCTTCATGAATGGTCTAATTTATTTTTATTTCTATAACTTTTATGGATAAATATTACTATATATATATAATTAATTTATATGATATTTATATCATTTTTAACATTATGGAGATTATGGAACCATGATCGAAGTACAAGGATCAGAACTATAGAACCTAAATTGTCATTAAAAATGAAACAGTGAACACCCAAAAATGATGATATTAATAAGTAGTTATTAATAAATGAGTGTTAAAATTTTATAAGTAGATAATATATGATATTATAAGTATTTACATGAATATTTTATACATTTATAATAAATTTAAATTTATTATATTGGTGGTTAAAGTGATTTCAAATAAATTTAAACTTAAGGTAAGGGAATTTCATCTCACTTTTATTTATATGAGACACATTCTATATTCACCAATTGTATATTTTATGTGGTGTATATACTTCCCAAAAATTCATTTTATGATATTTTTGGGGAAAATTATGGGATATACACATCAATCTATGTTTTTTTTCTTTCATGGGGCTTATGATTCAAAATTTACTAAGCAATAAGCATTTTATGTTACAATCTCATTATTTACCAAAATTGTTCATGATTAAGTTCCCAATGAGAAAATTTTATGATATAACTCTCAAGAATCTCAATATTTTTCTTATCCTCTAGTTATTTATGTAGATTACATGTTGGAAATTCATTTTCCTCTCTTAAAGCACTTAAGAGACCAAATGATTAATTTTAAGGAAATTTGACTTTATTTATCTTTTCGTACAAAAATCCTTTTTCTTCCACATCCATGTTTTCTAAAAATATTTTAAAGATTTTTTTACTATTATACATAGTTTTTTTCAAATTATTTTCACTCATGTTTTAATTATAGAAAAATGTTTTTAGGGAATCTTATTATCATTTTGCGAATATGGTACTTTTGAATTTTTATCGATAATATGAGAGGAATATATATTTTATCATATAAAACATAAATGAAATTTCCAACCATCATGATAGATCAATTATTTGAATATTAATATAAAATTTTACATGGTTATTTTCAAATAACACTCTTTATATAATATTTGGTATTTTTTATGATTTTAATGATGTTATTTCAAAGTAAAAAAGGTATTTTCCTCATGAAATATTCCATGTAAAATTTTAAATGAATTTTAATATAAGATGAAATCATTTTATATTAATTATACTTTATTGAAGATATGATCCAATGATACCATTCTTATTATTTCTCTGGTTGATTAATTATTCTAATGAGGAGATGTTTATGAAACCTATTCTTTTTCCACGAGTTATGATATATGATTAATTATTTATGAGCTTATGGAATACATATAAATGGATTATGATTATGTGATAGGTGGGCCCAAAATTATATAACCCTCCAAAAGAATGGGTAAATATGGATAACTCATGAGATAAATATATTATGAATGAAACTGATTTCTTATTCACAATTTTATATGTGGGTTTGGTTTTCATATCCATAATATTATGGGTGGACGTGGTTTTTATGTGCATAATATTATGTGTGGGCCTAATCTTAGGTCTTTAATTTAAGGAATAACCTGTTTTTTTTAATACTGGGTTCTCTAGACCCAACTTAAACAATGATTTTTGTTTACCATACCATATATACCATGAGTTTTACCTAATTTACTCTTACCATTATAGTGTTGATATTTATGTGCCCACTATTTAAATGATAATTTCCATAGATTAATTATTATATAAAAAATATATAGAAGTTCTCAAGCTATAATGAGAACCAAGAGATACTATGAAATTAATCTTAAACATATTTCCAATAGTCTAAATACACCATACTAACTGGACACTATTGATGTCTAAATATCAAGTGTTGGGGGATCATGAGAATTAAGAGTTTTTCTCATGAAGTTTGTACTTAATTATCTCTAGTTGGTGAGATCATGAGGACATACCTACCAATAGTAACACCACATGTTTTAGGTGTCATTTGTTGTTTCTATCCATGAACATGTGTATTGATCTCCTAACTTGATATCATTATCAATATGTACCATTTATTCATGTATTTTGATGCAAGGAAAAAACCATGACATTGAAGTTATTGAAAAGTGGATTGTGATGGGTGAGTCATTGGTGGTATGACATTAGTTGAATGGTAAAGAAGTATTTTTTCACTTTCAAGTTGAGGAAGTGATATCTCAAGAATGGTTGATTAGGATGGTTTTTCCTTCATAAATCCTTAGTCTATATAGTCGAAGGTATGTTTTTCTTGTTAGATCAATAAATAATAAAGAAAGAATGGATGATGAAATAAGTTATGCATCTTGCTTTATGAGATATCATGAGATAAAGAGATTATATTACACAATGCATGTACATATAAAAAGTTATAATTAATATGAATTTTCCTTATCTCTTTAGGGGACCTGATGGGTTTCTATACTCCACTCTTGGTATATAAATATTATTCAATACTATCGAGATAAGGGCCTAGAGGGTCACACACAATAGCGTATTCAAGAATCTACCCTATTTTGGTGAATATGTATATTGGATATGGTGGGACCTACTATGGGGTCTAAGAGTTTTCCGAGTAATCAGTCACCAGAAAATAAATAAATCCATCATTATTTGAGTATATAATAATTGGGTTTAATTTACTTACTAAAATTATTCACAAGGTATTAAGTGAATATGTGGGAAAATATTATATGTACGAATATTATTTTATTATTCAAAGTTTATATAATATTACAGAAATTACGAGACGAGCTAATAAATCAAGTTTAACATGTAATATATTTATTTTATATTAGAAGGAGGTGATAAAATATAATTTATATTAATGAAATAGTTAGTTCATCCTTACATGTCATTTACTGCTTATTTAGTGAGTGTTATATTTTTGGAGACTAGGGAACCCTATCCAGGTATTTTGAGCAATCCAATATATAAGTAGGGGAGTATCTATATTACAATGCCTATTTATCATTTATAATAAATAGATTATCTTTCCTACCACATCCTAGAGAGAGAAAGTCTCTTTTTAAGTGATTGATCTGAGAATGCCTTCAACAGACTGAAGGGATGGGATCAAGGTGACCACCACAACATCTAAGGAATTATCGAAGTCCTACTATAGCACATGGAATTCAATGATTGGAATCCATGTAGATTATTAGATTGTGTGTGGAAGATCTAGAGGGGTTTAAATTTATATCCTTAAAGGAATGATTGTTGGGGACTAGCTGTAGTCAAATGAACCACCGAATCAAATGTGGTACTTTTTTATTTATTTTTATGCAAATTAAACTCACACAATATCCTTAGACCTCTACCAGGGATCAGATTCTCAAAGATGATGAAGTTCCATCACTCTAGTGATGAGACTTTTAAATCATCTACCCACCAGTTTTCTCTACATAGTCCAGTACTAGTAATTGTTGTTAGAGAGATCATATGAATTTTATGATCCAAGAAAACATTAATTTGCATCAAATTAAGTACATAGTTTTAATTCTGTCTCAATGGTTTTGACTGTGTGATGATTCAATATCTGATGAACAAGTTATGACTATATGAATATTTTAATATGTATCATTAGTGATTTTTTAGGTATTAAAAATTGAATAAATTTTGAGGTGTTTAACTTTTTTTTATCATTTTCTAGTTATTTCAGTTTGTATCTAGTCACCAGAATAGTAACGGTCATATTGGTTTTCATGGTTGAAACTTTATTTTTTTCTTAAAACATATATAAAACAAGTTTTTAAAATTGATTAAAAAACAAAAAACGGGTGGAAGGATTCATTGCAAGATACTAGTATTACAAAAAATCCAAAATTTTGATTTTGGGGAAATACTTTCTAAGGGTGGAACAACTTTTTGGACAAAACAAAGGTTTGAGATAAAAAAATAATTGTTATCAGCACTTTTCATTCAACAACAATTTTTAGAAAAATTAAAGTGGGGAGCATCCTTTGGATTCCATATCACCGTTGACATGTTCCTTGTCAGCTGAACCCACCTAGGCTGACACTACCCCTCCTCCTTGTGTTGTCATGCCTTGGCTGGTTTGACGCCACCCTATCCCACTGTAGTAGAGTTGTCGGTCGGTGCCTCCTCCACCAATGGTCGCTGAGGCATCCTCCCATGTATGATGACCCACTTCACCCCACCATTGATGCCATGCCACCTTATAGTCCCATTGCCGTGGGCTCCTCCCTCAACAGCTGTCAGATGAAACCCCATCAAAACCCTACCGGTGACGTCCAACTCCACATACAGTGAGATCCATCACTAATTGACCCTAGGTGCTACTCCTACTCAGGGATCCCTATCTATACTTACCATGATCCATGGATACCCCATTCACCACACCAGATCTCTTCTTGCAACTAGCCACCATCTCCGCTCCTAACCAAGCCACCAACACCCCTAGTGTCTGGAACACCCTACCACATTTAGTACCCACACATGAACCCCATATGAGGAACCCCTATCAAATTTGGCCAATAATCAGGCCTTACATAGGTGCTATCTAGCTTGACCCACCCTAAAATGGTGTTAAGGGGGTATGATTGACCCATAAAGATTTAAGGTGGGCCGTTTTGGCCAATAACAGCCTTGCACGATGTCTGTTCAGCCTGGAATGTGCCTATGTGGGTTCGACCTGACCCATAATGGGTCTGAGTAGGGTTTTAGGGACCATGTATTTTTTAATATAATCAAAAATTAATTTAATTTAATGTTTAGTTTACAAAATAATAATAATAATATTCAAAAAATTAATTTAATTTTGGTATAAAAATTAAAGTAATTAAATTAATTTAAAATTTTTAAAAAATTTATTTAACTGTGGTACTATCCAAAAATATTTTTTTTGAATAAAAATAATTCATTAAATTTATTAAATTTTCTAATACATAAATTTATTAAATTTTAATTTGTATCTTTATTTTATCTGTTATCCTGACTAGTCTTGAGCATCGACCATGCATGTATGGTTTTAATTATTTATTTTATTCACTTATTTATTACTTGTTTGTGCTGTCTATAATAAGTAGTTATTTTTATAAAAATTTTCACATCTTCATCTTTTATTTAAAATGTATAAGGGCTTATGATTCCATGAATCTTTATTATTTATGCATATTTCATTTGATGAGACCCCCTTGTATGCATGAAATTATTGATGTACTATTGAGGATGCTGTTATAAGTCATGGTTAGTGCCTCATCGAGGGGAAAACCCTAACAAGATATGAACACACTGGACCAGGGAAGATCTGCATCATGAGTTAAGAAACGACTTAAGTATGATACTCATAGATCATGATTGATCAATTGAGTTTAAATGGATCAAAAAATATTATATTCTTAAGACCAGTTAAGTAATTTTATTTCCTTTATGCTTTATTAATCATTTCATTCATTTTCTTATCTATGGGAAACACATAAAATAATAAAAAGAAAAAATTAATAAAGAAGCGATGAATGCATTATATTATTGAATGTTCCCTTTTTTAGTGTGACAACATAGTATGAACTTATTTAATATAAAAGGATTATTTTCTTAGGGAAATATTAAAAACCCTCAATGAAATATTAAGTTACAAATGCCATCAATCATTTGAATTTGAACAAAACCATGTGTATAGTGTGATCATCATCCAAAGTTTAGGGTGACTCTTAATACTAGAGATTTCTTATGAGAGTTATGGGTTGACTTAATTGAAATTTATCACAATAAGTATCCAAATATAGTTTGTTTCAACTTTAGAGTCAAGAATTGAGTAAATTGTTTTATGATTTTAGAAGCTAGGACTTTACTCAAAATATTAAATATCTATGATATAATGCATTTATCTAGTTAAACACCTACCTAATAACTCTTCTATTAGTGGTATATCTATAGATTTTAGACTATGATGAGAGTTTTCATGGGCCCTTTCCACTAGAATACTCAAACGAAAGAGTATTACAATTCTAGTATATTGGGTTTCTAGAGTTTGATAAAATAGTGGGAGAAATTTAATTATTTAATTAATTTAATAAATAATGTCTAAATCAGAAATCAATATAAATGTAATAAAATTACATATATGTTTTTCTAAAAAATATAAATTAATACCACAAGTACACTGTGATAACTTTTGGACAAATATAATGTTTAAACTATCACAAGTTTCCAAAGAGTGGTACATGCACTTCTGAAAAGTATCATGATATCTAAAATTTAAGGTGACGGTGTCCCCAATACCTTTTAAGCCTACTCAAGAAATGAGAGTGAGAAAAATGATTACAAGTGACTCATATATAACACATATGATGGTTAATTAATAATTCTTCCATCAATGTACTATGTGAGTTGTGGATATAACATTGAGACATGGATGGTATTACATGTTGTCTCTTCTTCAAGAATCTTGTGAGGAAAAAGTGAAGAGATATATGAATGGGTGATAATTACAATAGATATGTGTAAAATTAATTAACGGATCATAATATTTCAATACATCACATAATTATATCTTTATTAGCTACATTCTCCAAGACTCATTTAATATTATAAAGAGTGTAGTAAAATGAGAAAACACTTCATTACCTTTTAGGAAAGTTCCACCAAGTAAATAATAACTTAATGAAAGTCTTAGCTATTATTGTGAACTAGTTGAAATACAATGAGAAAAGGCCAATGGAAAGTGTGATGTTAAATTCACCTTCACAACATCCTTCAAATAAAATAGGTTATATATTATATAGGAGGTTATTTTCTTTACATGTCATAAAATAAATCATTTAAAGTTTAAATGTAATGAACTTAATTGAAGAAGAAAGTAGTCACTTATTGTTCACATATATTAATCAATTTTAAGTAATGTTTTATATTTTACTTCTTTGGTACAGAATACAATATTCCTATCACATATGTGTAACCAAGTAAGAACATAAACATTATAACAATTAAAGTGTGTTATCCAAGTAGCTAAGAAAGGGTGGTTCCTAAGTGAGCTGTGAGAATCACATAACTTATAATTTCCAAGTTAAATGAGTGTAGTAGAAATTTTATTGATTATAATATGAAAATTTATCTCACATTTTCTTTAGACACAAGTATAAATTAGTCCATTAATGGAATGAATGTTGTTTGTGGTGTCTGATACTCAACCAATATTTCAATTATACTTGAATAATTGAAAATACATAATAAATATAAAATTTAAGACTCAATTATACCCATATGTGGAAAGATAATAACTTTTAAACAAAAACTAATTAGTTTTTCAGGATATGACCTATATGGTTTTGTACTCTTAAGAGTTAAAAACATTAGGAATTATTGACACAATTATGTAATTTTTTTTGGACAAAAAAACATTTTGAAATAAAGGTAAGTCACAAATCTTTTGAAATTAGTTCAATTTGAGAGTGAGAACTTTTACTTGGGTAAAAAAGTGGTAAATATACATTATTATATTCTTTTAAGTGTTTATTATGGAATTATAAAGTGAAGTATGATATATACGTGGTCAAAAGATATGATTTGGTTTAGACAGCTTTACTAAAAAATATCTTGGCCAAACATTCATATATCAATATAATATATCATGAAGTAATTCATAAACACACATTACATTATCCAAATCAAAGATATGATGATAGTAAGAAGGATCAATGGTGATTATTACATATAAACATTGATCAATATAATGTACTGTGAAGTAATTACTAAATGAACATATCCTTATACACATAAAAGTCATGATGTAAGTAAAGAAGCATAAATATTGAGACATATATGCATTACAATGACTTCCATTACTTTTGGAGACATTCTATGTAAATATAGGAATTATCCCATAACCGTATATAAACTATCATGAAACATAGACATCATATAAGTTATAGTACGATACAAATCCAGTAAATCATAAGAACATATGTTTATATGAAAAACGTTTGTTAGAATATAAATAAACTTGCATCAAAATAAACACAATGTGCATATAAATTAGTTTTCCTAATGTTTTTCTAAGTAAATTACTTAAATACATAAGATGAAAAAATATAGAGAAGTTATAGAATATATTTTTATAAACGGGTGAATATCACTATTTGAGATAATGAGAGAAAGATTGACTTGGTTTTAGTCAATGACATAGATACACAAATAGTTGACATAGAAACAAGTTCTAAAGACACATACTATATAGGAAGAATGAAACAATATTAGTAGTTTTGTTTTCACCCTGATTGGTGATATATTATTCATTGAGAATAATAATTCATATAAGTAAAAACTATATAGAAATAAAATATGATTCAAAAGATCAATTAATATTTAATAATAGATTCCATGTATCAAAGTACACGAGTCTTATTATTTTGAATACTGTGGTCAATATTCAAGTGAAACTATACATGGATGGTACAAGTGTGGTAAAAATGAGAATTGATTAACAACACCAAGTCATTATTCCTAAATCCATTATAATTTTACTTGTTATAACTAATTTATATGAAAACTTTATTAAGAATTTGATGTCAATCCCACCAATCATGGAAGGTGTCTATAGAACACAATCAAAAAGGGATGGTGACACTATAAGAATGATAATAAGGGGTAAAGGTTACTCAAATATAGTTCAGAATTAAAGTAGAAACAAGATCATATAATATTCATTTGTAATGAATTATTTCCATGTGTCTAACACTGTTTAGTGGGATCATCATTTTTTTCTAAGTGAAATATGTTTAGTAACATATGGAAAACAACTATTGATCTTATAGTTAGTCAAGAAGAGAATGAATATAACTCTACATATATTGACTTAATGTAGAAAAATCAGTTCTAGGGAACATGGAATAATAAGTTTAATATAATGGTTCCTTAGACCTATTAAATAGTACATATAATAACAAGTTATTGAAAAATACAAGTTGGAACAATTTGAGAGATAATTTTTAATAATGTCACAAGATATATATCTCTCCCAGAAGAAAATCCTAATGCATTGGAGTAGATTAAAGAGGTGATTATAATTCTATAAGTTCTAGAAATGGATATATCACACATTACATGTTATGTAATATATATTATTTTTCTAAAATATTCTTAAAGTTAGGAAAATATTAATTTTATCCAAGAGAACTGAATGACAACCAGTCGGTACTATCCAGTTGTACTTGACAAAGTACAAAAGGTATATACCTGGTATATGGAGAGGAAGGGATAATTGTTAAAAGGTGACATAAACTAGTCTTACATTTGATCAATATGATATTATTAATAGTTTGGATAAGTTAATGAGAAATAAAAGCACAAAAAATCTAGTGGTATCTATATCTAAGAAGTAGTGTATAAAAAATGTATAACTTTTGTTCCAGTTCCTAGAATCACACATTATAACTAAAGTTGTATTTTGATGATAATTATTTTTAGGTACTAACCAAGATGTAAAGATTAGATATGGGAAAAATGATATATACTTAGGGTTAACATCTCTTGTGGAGTCTTACTCGAGGAGGTGAGGTCACAGATAATAGAATATTCATGCTTCAGAGATGTGGTAGAACCATGACTAAATCCATAAATTAGTAGAGAAATTATCTTATCATTCAAGAGATATAAAGTGTGGTTAATAAGCTGGATCTAGTTCAAGTGGGTGTTTTTTAATAGTGGGTGACCTAAAACCAACTTGAACAATGCATTTAAGTTACCATACCATGTATAAAGTGAGCTTCACATGATTTAATATTACCATTTATGTCTCTACATTTATGAATCCACAATTTAAATGGTAATTTCCATAAATTAATTTTCACATCAAAATTTTGTAATAGTTCTCAGGCTATAATGAGAACCTCGAGATACTATGAAATTAATCTTAAACCTATATCTTATGGTCTAGATACATCATACTGACTATAAATAATTGATGTTTGACTATCAGGTTCATTGGTATTATAGAAATTGAGACTTATTATCATGAATTTTAGACTTGGTGGTCTTTAGTATGTTAGATCATGCAGATTGACACTCCAATAGGAACACCACATGTTTTAGGTGTCATTGGTTGTTCCTATCTATGAACATGTGTGCTGGTCTTCTAACATGATATCATTATCAATGTGCACTATTTTATTATGTACTTTGATTGAAGGAAAAAACTATGACATTTAAGTTAAGGTGTGGTAACTTGTGTTGGGTGCGTCATTGATGGTATGACATTGGTTGAATGGCCAAGATAGAATTTTTCACTTTTGAGTTGAGTAAGTGATATATCAGACCTAGTTGATCCGAATGACAGTACCTTCAAAAATTATTAGCCAATGTAGTATAAGGTAATTATTCTAAGTTAGATAAATAATAATAAAGCAATAATAGATGATGACACAAGTTGTACATCCTTATTTATGAGATAATGTGAGATAAAGAGATTATATTACACGATGAATGTTCTTAGGAAAAGTTTTCACTTTTATAACTTTTCATTATCTATTTAGGGGTATTGATGGGTTGCTAGAATCTAATCTTGGTATATTAATAGTATTTACTACTATTGAGATAAGGGTCTATAGGGACACACACAATAGTGTATTCAAGAATCTACCCTATTCTGGTGAATAATTAAATTGGGAATGGTGGGACCCACCAGGGGGTTCGAGTGTTGTCCTATTAATCAATCATCGATGAATATATAAATTCATCATTATTTTAGTATAAAATAATTGTATTGAATTTATTTATTAAAATTATTTACAAGGTATTAAGTGAATACGTTGAAAAATATTATAAGAACTAATATTATTTTAATATTCAAGGTTTTTTAATATTGTGGGCATTTTGAGTTGAGTTAATGAATTGGGTTCATCACATAATATATTTATTTTTTATTAAAAGGTGGTGATAAAATATAAATTATGTTAATTACATGGTTAGTTCATCATAAAGTTTCATTTACTACTTATTTAGTGGGCGTTATATTTATGGAGGCTGGGGAACCCTATTCAGTTATTTTGTGAAATCCACTATACAAGTTGGGGATCTTCTTTATTACAATATATATAAATCATTTATAATTGATATATTCTCTCTATTACCATATCCTAGATAGATAATTTCTATATCAGAGTGATAAATCCAAGAATGAATTCGATGAATTAAAGGAATGAGATTGAGGTGATCATCACGATGTTAAAGGAATTGTTGGAGATCTGTGCTGGAACATGGAATTTTATGATCAATGTCTACATGGATTTTAAAAGTATGTGAAGATGATATATATGGATTGGAATTTATATTCTTCAAGAAATTATTACTATCTAATTGCTATAGACGAACGCACCACCCAATTGAACGAGGTACTTGTTTATTGATTTTTATGCTTATTAAATTCATACAAGATCCTGGGACCTCTACAAGGTCTTGCATCACTGGAGACAACCAAGTTTCATTGCTCATATGATGAAACTATTTAAATACCTAGCCCATCAGATTATGCTGGATGCCTCAGTAGCAACATTTATTTCTATTTATACATGTTCACAATGTTATAATCTTATATTTTTTCCACATTAATATGTCTATGTTATACTCTAAATTATCATGACTGATTTTTTATGATTAATCAATTTTATGAATATTTTCTATTATTATGATAATTTTTTATTCCATGACTCATATTTATGATCTATGATAGATTGGTTATGGAATTTATAATTTATGATCATGATATCATACCCTTATACTTATCTTATACTTATGTATGATTATTGATTGATATATCCTATGTTTATATTTACTGAGCATCTGAGCTCACCCATTCTTATGTTTTTATTTCTCCATGTTATGAAGAATGTTTTTATGTAGGGTATACCTAAGAATCATTATATGTGGAAAACATCTAAGATATTTAATGAAATAAGAGAATTAAGTATTTAGTATCCAAAGACAGTAAACCTTTACATTTCTAGCATGGATCATAATTTTATATATTGAATATTAATCTAAAATGATTTAATATTTATTTATATAAATCATGGGTTTATATATATGGGAATAGGTTTATAAATTATTCATATAGTAATCTAATAACTCATTCTCTCATCTAGATATTAAGTACCCATACCGACATCATGTTTAGGTGGATGTAAAGTAAAACTTCAAATTAAAACTGATGACCTGGGAAACCAACCTCTACCATTTTAAGGAAACACAAATCCCACATCTATTATAATTTAACACTAATGGGGAGTGGAACATAGATGTTGTGCCTAAGTTTAAGAATTACCGGGCTTCCCAAATTGGATATACCACATGACCTTAAGTGCACTACCATGAATGTTAAAGTACAATGACTAGTGTTGATGGTTAATTGGTCATATTTGGGAAATATTTACCTCTTAAAACTCATAAATAATAAATCCTATAATGAAAATAATTTTAAGGAAAAATACAATGGAAGTTTCCAAAGGAAAATGATTTAGTTGATCCCATTGCAACTAACTCAGTATGGTCAGAGAAAATTTTAATTTCTGAATATATAAAAAAAGTAAACCTAAAGTGAATATAAAGTGTCACATGAATCATATATAGAAATAATAAGGATCAATGTTAGGGTAATAATATAGATAATAACATAAATAAAAAATTTGCAGTGCCCTAAGTTACCAAAAATCGATCCCAGTCTCGCTACTAGTCCCCATATATAACCTTAACGCCATCAAAATATCTACCTCAATCATTGATCATATGTCCTTTTACCTTACTTAAATCCTAAAAAACAAAGTATACATATACATGAGTAAGGTTTATCTATAGGGTAAATCATAAAATACTCAATAATATTTCCTCAATAACACAAAGCTATTTCCTGTAGTGAAGATCATGTAAACATCTGTATATGTCATGATTTCAATGAAATAATATATATCAATACACCCCAAACAAATTAGAATATCCGTTGTGGAATAACCTCAAGTCATAATCATATGTATAATGAATCCAGAAATAGTCCATATCCATTACCGACCATAGTGAGATAACTAGGTTATCCCATGGAATATATCACCATTTAATCGAGCCCTACTTGGGAATAATAATAAATTATATTTATATCCATTAAAAAGTATAATTGGATAACCAGGGCAACACATGATTCATCTTACTATTGAATTGAGCCCCACTTAGAATGATCATGAATGGGGAGCATCCTCAAGATCCATTCTTACTGGGAAAAGAAATATGAGAGCATACTCAAAAATATAGTTTGGAGTGAAAGAGCATGTAAAAATCCTCAAGAGTTGAGGTTAGATAGAAAATAACCATAGGACCGTCCTCATGAGTTTATAGTATAGGGGGGAAATATTATCTTTTCCCATGAACCCTATAAATATAAAAAGAGAAATAATAACAATATAAATGATACTCATAGGCTATCTAGTTTGAGTATCCTTCTCATTTCATGACTTAGGATTGGTAACCCATCTTAATAATAATAATATCAATGTTAATGATCCAAAAAACCTAATCAATTTTCCCATTTCATGTCTCATACTTACCATCCTATATGATCATATCACTATGTAATGAATTTTATTATATAAATAGATTAAAAATCAATCTATATATGATATATATAAAGTATACATGAATAATATGATATATCATGTACACAAATAAGTTCTATAAAAAAATCATGTAAATAGTTATATACCAATCATCCATCATCAAATATCATAAATCATGGAATATCAAATTAATATCAATAAAATAAAATAGACCTGATTTAATACATTATAAATAAATATTTATTTTTAATTTACTTAATAAAAACCTTTAATATAACATGACACTATATCCATTGCACCACAAAAAAATTTTATTTTATGTAAAATAACCCGTAAATACATATGAGTAAATCAACTAAATTTTGTTTAAATTTGAGTATCACAACCACCCATCAGGATTTTTGTGCATGATCTACTAATATTATACCCAATTTTCACATGCAAGGGGTAAAATATTCAAAAAAACAAGGAAAAAAAATCAAGTATACCTATTAAGAAAAAAATTAAATGGATGTTAATAGATTACACATCAAAATAGTTTTGGTGAGTTGGATATGATAAAGACTTAAAATATAATCTAAAAATAAAATTTTTATGGTTGTACCACCTAATTTTTTTGATAATTAATAATAATGAGATGGATGACCTTAGTGTAAATCTAGAATATAAAATCACTCTGATCGTATGTGAATAAAACTTTATATAAGGAAAATTGGGGGGTGGGGATAAAAGGGAGTGAAAAGTGTGAAGGGGGTTTTTAGTTGAGTGAATAAAGAGGGGGATCCCTTAAATATTTTAATGGAAATTTCCCTTTAAATTATCAAAACACCCCTATAAAAAATTGTCTTGAGCCTCATATGGGTACTTGGTATTGCCATACAAGGCACTTGGTAGCCATTGAATATTTCATGGTCATTTGTTCGTCCCTAATATACCCACTAGACCCAATTTTGGGCCACTAAGTAGTTATGATTTCCCATTTTCTTTAGCTTAAATGAAAAAATAACTTCTATATAAAATTACAATTTTTTCTCAATATAATTAAGAAAAATAATAATAAAAAATTATTTAACATACCTATGAAGTGGTAATTTGTATAAAATTTCCTCCATAAATCATTTCATCTTCATAAATAATTAAATATAATAATTGAGGAATAACTATAACCATTATACCCCCATATTTATTTTTCATTCCTATATCATATATTGGGATTACCTTTGTTGGAACATCACTCAAAACAAGGTTAATATATTTCCCTACAAGGAATTTTCACTATGATTAATAATATATATAGCCCACTTCATGAATAAAAAATAAATCTATAACTAGAGATCATCCTATTGGACAATGTGTGTTGGGTTGGGCTCATACCTCCTCAGTTGAATGATATAATATTTTCATGAACTGAACTATAATGAGGGATGACATATATATTTTATACGTTATATCTTATATATTAAATGATCTCAAATGATCCTTTTAATATATCATTTTTATAAATGTTTTTACAAACTTATAGTTCCCCAAGCTCAAAAAATATCATAAAAAAATAATTTCTAACCATAAAATCTAAATACCTATATCATCAATCCATGTATTATTTTTATAGTTTGAGTAGTGGTAAAACAATTTATTATAAGATAAATATTAATTTTCATCTCATAATACAATAATAGTCCTAAAATAGGGTTTTACCTTCTTCTATATATCATAAAGGTGGATTAAAAATTCACTTGTACAAAGTCTTGTATGATAACCATATTTTGTACATGAACTTTATAATAAATTTTAATTACTATTGTTCTTTATACAAACTAATTATATGTATTTATAATTTTTTGGGATAATTTTAAGTCACATCGAATAAAAGACGTTTGATAAATAATTGAATATGATATTAACAAACTAGGTCATTTTAGGATCTAAAATTCCATGGTTAGAGAAAACACATGAAAACCACCACCACTATACCTAACTTGGGTAAATTCAGAATGCCATTATGCCTTAGTTGTGTCCTCCTAATCACCAAATTCAAGAAAAGAAGTCACAGGTTTATGAAATACTATTGGGAGATGGTTTACCCTTATATAAATCACACCCCAGGGGAAGTTTCTATTGGAATTTCAACATGAGGTATCTGTATTCCAGACATTTCTAACCCATTAATAATGAAAATAAATATAGTAAAGAATAATATTAGGATAACATATATGATGAATGAAAAATAAAAATTAAACAAATTATATTATTAAAACCAAAACTAATAAGTGCATAAATGTATATAACCCAAAAGTATGTCTGATAAGGACATAAAATGAAACTCTTTAAAATGGAGCACTAAATGAATCTTGTATGTCCCTTAAAGAAATACATAATTCATCCCATTATCTAGAACTCCTACTCCCCATAGATCCTCCTCTCTGACTATGATCCACCAAAAGTGAATCATAGCATCTCTCTATTACCAATGTTAATTTGAAAACAATTTTCCCATCCACCAAAGTGAGAAAACAAGTTTTATGAAACATTACTTAATCCCATAATTTTTTAAAACTATATGAAAGTACTTACATTTAAATAATAAACAAGTTTTAACATAAATTACATTAAACATGTCAAATAATCAAATTTTACAAAACAAATACTCATGAACCCCAACCAAAACATGGAAAAGAACCAATAACTAAAGGGTACCACCTAATCATGAGTTTATTTATTACTTAACCTTTATTTGGAATCCCTATAAGCATAGAAAAGGTATCCACAATTAATTAGAAATTATAAATCTTGTCAACCCTAAAAATGAACCTACATTCAAGTAGTAAATTATAACCCCTACCAAGCCCTCGTCCAACTATATCATCATAATAATCACAACATAAATTTTTATGAAAATAAATGAAATCATCAATAATGATATCAAAAAAACACATTATAATTTCCCCCAATTTCCATAATACACACATGCACTAAAAAATTTACCATTTTTATGTTATCCCAAGAAATGCACACCAAAAATATTTTTAAACAAACAAAATGAAACCATTATCAAATAAATTTTAATACAAAAAATTATTTAATTAAAAAATTTGGTCCAAATATAAAATATTTCTAACAAAATTGGATATATGAGAATACACCCATGTAAACATGGGGAAAGAGTAAAATCACACCACCAAAATCACAATCCCCTGTCTCCTATCCAATATCAAACAGCTAGCCAAAATCTAAATATTTATTTAAGATAAATTGTTTAATTTCATCTAAAACTTTCCGAGATAGGGTGTTTGTAGAGACCCGAAGCTTGACGTACATGGAAATTACATTACTTTTGCGGAATACTTGGTACATAACAAAAACACACACACAAGGATCGTAATAGTTTAGTGTCTTTGGAAACTCAGAACGTGATCTTATAATCGTGGTGAAAGATCTTCAATATCTCCCATAAAGATCTTCCCTTTTTTTACCTAAAATCTTTCTTTATATCCTGGGGAAAATAAAACATAAAAGGGTGAGCTCAAATGCTCAACAAGGGAAAATAAAGGAAATAAAAATCATATCATATCTTTTTGAAAATCATAACCTGCAAAAGAGATCATAATATCTTAACATGGAACAAATCATAGAAGTGAAAATGAGATCCCCATAATCATAACATGAAACTTGAAACATTGTGGCATGCACACATAATCATGGAAAATAATTTCTTGTTAGTCATGACTCATAGCCAAGACTATCTTAGTGGACAAAGTCCCTTTCTGAACCGAGTCACCCTTGTTCCAGTCTTGTTTCACTGAACCAGTATAACCTACCGTTCCAGCCATGTCTATCTCATGAGATATAAAATCTTTACCCAATGCATTGGAGGGAGATATAGGTCCCACCCATCTTATAATGAATCCTTTCTTATGTGTGCCACATAATCATAAACCATACATCATACCGTAAACCATGTAATAAAAATGGGATTCTTAAACAACATGACATCATAAAACAATTCATATAAGATAAAGGAATTCATAAAAATATTTCCATCACAACATAATCAAACCAATGTAATAATAGGGATAAAAACAGAACCCTTTTATTATCTTATATGGAAAATAATTTTGATAAAATACTTGAACTCCATTCTTGAGGAAAATATCCTCTCTACTTCAAAAACATTTTTCCTTTCATAACATGTCATACGACTTTAAAATAAAAGAAGTTGATTAAAAATAAACTTGAAAACTTGTAAAGGATGTTTCTTGGAAATAAGGTTTTAAAAATCCATTCATGCCGTATAAGTTAAAAAAACATTCTTCGTACTTTTGTCGGAAAAGTCAAAAAGTACCTCGTACGAAAAACGACAAAAGATTCCTTTCATACATATTACTAAAAACTCACCGAAGGGTAAAAATGGATTTAAAAAATTGTAGGTGGATGGAAATAATATTACATATTGATGAAACATGGATGTGGATGATAAAATACACCCCAGTAAATACTTACGAATAAACAATCTCGGATAAAAATGAGATTGTGATATTTCCCTTACCTTAGGTCCGATTTGCTTTGTACGTGTCCGAATCTCCTGTATAATGGTTTAAATAATGTTATTGATTTATTCCAGAATCATACATATTGATATGATATCATATATGGTTATATTCTTAGCTTCTTGTTAGTAATATTTCATTGTTACTTGTTACTCAGGTCCTTATTGCCTTTTGTTCTTATGCGTGTTTTTCCGAATAAATTCTTATTCTTCTTTTAAGGTTATAGATACCTTATATCCAGAATGGTATTAGTGTAACATATATCATATTTATTCATTCAATTCATTTATATAATTACTATGTAATTATGATCATGTAGAACGAGTCGCATCACATCGTGGAGACGGTATTCCGTACGTACGCACGAGTGATGATATCGTTCCTATGATCGTGGAATTGTATTTGAGTATATATATATTATTTCAGTATCAATATTACATTATAATAATCATAAATAGTTAATCATTACACCATTATACCCATCCTTGTAAGGTGATGGTGGAAAATAGATTACACCACGGCGTGGAGACGGTATTCCGTACGTACGCACGCGTGGTGATTTCATTTTTCCGTAGGATGGATAGAAGGTGAATTAGGGTTGTTTCATATTTATAATAACATATCAGTATGTAAGTAATACTGATTTTATTTCTTTATAATGAAACAAATAAAGAAGAAGAAGTTGAAGAAGAAAGAAATTGAAAAGATCGGTAATGGATATTACCTCTTCTTTGGAACGCCTCTTTGAATCCTCCACTTAGGGAACTAAGATTGGTCTTTGAAGAAGACCAGGACCTCTAGGATTATTCTAGGGAAGTGGAGAGGATAAAATGGCAGGGGTTGGCCGAGCTTGAGTGCTCAAATTGGTGTGAGGAGGAGGGGGAGGAGGTGTCCTTTTATAAGGGAGGAGAGGGGCACCTTAGGAATATCTCAAAATATTATTTTATATTAAAGTCAAAATCGGTTTATAATGGTTCCAAAGGGTCTTATTTCGAATCTAAAGTGGGGATGGGTCGAAATCCTATAATCCAATAGGATTTAGACAAGTTTAGGGTTTTATTTTAACCTTATCAATTAGATTTAACTCTAAGTTAAATAATTTAACTTTTACCGTGTCTTTTTGTTTTCTTTCACTACATGGTTAATACACTTACTATAACATGCCAAACGAACCCCAAATTGTATATTATTAATACATATATCCTTATCTAATTCATTTGGCCGAACCTTAGATTTTTAGGAATAAAATAACAATTAATAATATAATATTTGATTTAAAAACCATTTTGTGTCAATTTTGACACTATTTGATATATGATTTTTGTGAAAGTCATAACAGAATTATATGTTCTAAAAAAGTTGATTAAATCAACAATAATATATCATAGTAACCTATAAAATTAGTTTAATTCATAAAAAGTCTTTAATTACATTTATTTTGGTATTTATAATATCAATTATGTCAATATTTCATTAATAAGATAATTACTGCATCATCTTTGTGTCATAAATAAATTAAATTATTTGATGTCTAAAAATTACAAATAAAATACCATCATGTAGGAAATATTTTTAGATTTCTAATGAATCTTTACAATCGAGTTTATCTTATGTACAACCCTATATTAAATATTGTTTTGTAAATATACTTTGATTTTAACTCTTTTAACTCTTCTTTGAATTAAATAATAATAAATGTCCTAATCTAATCCAAGTGGGCCTAAATGATAAAATTTTACAATTAAGGTTGTTTTTGGTCGAGATACACTTGTCCAATAGAATTGGCACATATGTTAGGGTAATATTAATATCATTCTTACCCTTAATTACCCTATTTACTTTTAACCGTGGTAAATAAAAGTAAAAAGTTACTATTCACCAAAAATTATTTTCATCTCATTGAACCACATTTTACTTACTGACATCAACCGTGTCTCTCAGATTTTTGAAATTCCATTCACAGAAGCGGTAAAATTAAGTTTTATGAAAAAATCAGTTTTTTAACTACTACTTAGTAGTTTCACTATTCATCAAAAATTGATGTTTTTCAGAACAATGCCAAAATTTCATCCCAAGCTATATTTCATATTCCGAATTCAAAAATGAAGTCTATTTTACCAAATTCATAACATAGAAGTTTCATTAATTAATTTTATAATTAAATCCCGTTGTTAAAACAAATTGCGTGTTTTTAAGAAACAATATCTATCAAAAGATTGACACTTGATTATGTCTGGTTTAAATGTGAAATTACATTCAATGACCAACATTGTATTAAATTGTAAAAATATATTCTGGATATAATTTAAAACCAGTCAAATTAATAATTTATCACTATTAATTATTTCGATTAAAAAAGTTGTTTTTAATTATAATTTAGTAATTTTCACTATTCATCAGAATATGAAAGTTATCCGAAAAGTACCAAAATTTCACCTTAGGCTAAATTCGATACTCCGAATCCAAAAATGAAGTCCATTTTGAGAGCTAAAATTTATAAAATTTAAAAAGTGGTTATTACTATTCATAACGGCTAGTTTTAATAATATTTTAATAGCATATCGTTGTTTCGTGAAACTCAGTATTGCGTACTACACATGCTATCGAGGAAGGTTGCGATTGTGTGTAATGCAAGGAAAGTCAAAGATGCGTGTTGTGCAAGCTCCTTTTGGTGTAGCGTACAACACAAGACATTAATAAAATTAAAAAGAATATTTTTCATAAAATCTAGGGCTGTTACATTCTACCCCCCCTTAAAATGAATTTTGTCCTCGAAATTCGTCGGGGTTATAAATGGTTTACTATTAGAAAGTTTCTTTAATAGAAACCCACATCGTAGAAAGGAATATCAAAACCATTCTTTAAAAACAAAAGTATGAAACGTAACGGTTACCCAAATAAACTAATCACTGGGTTTCCACATAGGTGAAAATATAGATATGGAAGAGAAATCTAACCATCTTGTTCTGATGGAGAGTGGTAGAGAACATGGCTATGGAAAATCCAGAAATCACAAAGCCATAAATTTGTGACGATCTAAGGTACCATCTGATTCATCAGATATAAGATCACTAGGACAACATTTTTGGTTTTCAAGATCGTTTCCCTAAAGTTAAAGAATTTGAATTAGAATAAATACTTACTTTATTTTGGTACAATCTCACTGTTGTTCGTGCCTTTAACAATTTCCACTTCATCTCTTAAATAAATGAAGTTGAATTTGTTATTCGTGAAGTGTTAGCAGATCATGTGATAGAATGACGGGTCATTCCATCTGTCTCAAACAAAAGGTTAGCAAAAAATTATATACATAAGTCGATCTATAGTGAGATTAATCATATATGGTTCCTAAAATGGACTTATACATCATATGTCATAGAGCTTAATATAATAAAACTAGTTTCTACTAAACAGGGACTTCCTGTAGGCCAGTGGTAGGCGATAAAGGCCAGTCGCACTTCGGTTGTGGGTTCGATTTCCACAGCCTCGTCCGACGCGATGGGTTGTCGCCCGTCCTGAAGGTTTTCCTTTTTCTAAAACTATATTACTATAACATACCATCAATAATATCAAGAAAACTTCTATCCTTAAACAATACTAACTTATGTCCAACATAATCCATTCCAATCTTCAGGCTTATCCATAATACTGCAGTCCACTCTCATAACATAGTGAAAACGATTACCAGAGATTTAACGCCATCGTCGATCCCCATATATCATAAGATATGTTTTTTTGGTCACATTCCAAACATTCAAAGTCCTTAATCATGTATTCTCTTGAATACCTTAGTGAAAAAATGAATGCAGTTAAAATTTAACACTTTCCACATACCAAAATCCTCAAAATTCTATATACTCAAACAATGATATCACTTAGTCCTTATATCAATCATGAGCTCATGAATACTGTTAAACATTTTGTTTTCTCATTTTCCCTTCATTATGCTCATATCATCTTATTTCCAAAAATATCTCAATCACTTTGAATACCACATTAGACCAATACATAAATATTCCAATACTTTATGATAAAACATTATTTTGGAATCCCATTACATAAACACTTAATCATTCCACCACATCGTTATCATATTCAACATCACCAATGGTGATCGCATGTGACTTCCCTTTGTCCTTTTCCTTAAGCGGTTGCTCATGTTGATCATCACTAACCCTTGGATTAGGGCATTTATTAGCATAATGCCCCATTTCCTTGCACTTGAAGCATTGAAGTGTTGTTGGTGCGTTCTCTGCAGTGTTTGCTTTATTCACATCATTAGAATCCCTTTTTCCATTACTTTGACACTCAGCTGCTCGATGACCTTATTTTCCACACTTAAAACATTTTCTAGTCCCTTTAAGACAATCTCCACCATGCTTCTTTCCACACTTTGTGCATAAGGAAACATTCATCTTCTTTTCACAATTATTCTGAGATTTCTCCTTGAACTCCATCTTTTGTTTCTTGTCAAAACCTTGAGATGGATATGTAACACCAACTTCCATTTCTACCTTGATAGCACAATGCACAGTTTCTTCATAGCTACTAAAGTCTCTTATAGCTAATGCCCTTCGAAGACTTGGTTTTAAGCCACTGAAAAATCGATCAACTTTACTTTCAGGTTGGATGATAATTCCAGATGCATACCTTGCAAGTCTTGTAAAATTTGATTCGTATATACCAACAGATTCATCATCCTTCTGCTTCAGCTCAAGAAACTCCTTTTCCATCTTTGTTCGAAGAATACGAGGGAAGTACTTACTGAAAAACAAGTTCTTGAATTCGTCCCATTCCATGCAATCAATTTAATCTCTTTGCCTCGTATTCTTGATAAGATTCCACCATTGATCAGCTTCACCTTCCAAACGATATACTGCTAAGATGACTTTATCATGCTCAGAACATTGAAGAACTGAAAATATCTTTTCAGTGGTACTGATCCATTGTTCAGAAACAAGTGGATCAGAAGACCCACTGAAAGAAGGTGGACGTTGCCTCATGAAAGACTCAATAGAATATTGTTCCCTTCTCTGCTCATTTGGAAGTCCAGAATGATTCATAGCTTGTGTAAGTATAGCAATAAGATTTTGCACTCCATCTCCCATAACATTTGTTTGTTCAGGAGGGCAATCATTTCATTGTCCATTTCATTGATCAACACGGTTCCTTCGGGTTCCAGCCATCATCTAAAACCCAAAAAGAATAGTGTGAAAGGCAAAAATCATGCTAGGGAAAACAACATAATAAAGGGGGAGTACCTTAAATATCTAACATCTTAGGTTTAATTCTATGATCGTTAGCGTAATTCTAGTACTATAACCTATACGTATACTTAACCTTAGGGACATCCCTAGATATACCTTAGAAAAATCTCTAGGGATCTCACTAAAGTTCTCGCATCCTAGTTTCCAAAGGTTGAATAAACCTCCCTCTAATACCAACTGTAGAGACCCGAAGCTTGACGTACATGGACATTACATTACTTTTTCGGAATACTTGGTACATAACAAAAACACACACACAAGGATCGTAATAGTTTAGTGTCTTTGGAAACTCGGAACATGATCTTATAATCGTGGTGAAAGATCTTCAATATCTCCAATAAAGATCTTCCCTTTTTTTACCTAAAACCTTTCTTTATATCCTGGGGAAAAGAAAACATAAAAGGGTGAGCTCAAATGCTCAGCAAAGGAAAATAAAGGAAATAAAAATCATATCATATATTTTTGAAAATCATAACTTGCAAAAGAGATCATAATATCTTAACATGGAACAAATCATAGAAGTGAAAATGAGATCCCCATAATCATAACATGAAACTTGAAACTTTGTGGCATGCACACATAATCATGGAAAATCATTTCTTGTTAGTCATGACTCATTGCCAAGACTATCTTAGTGGACAAAGTCCCTTTCTGAACCGAGTCACCCTCGTTCCAGTCCTGTTTCACTGAACCGGTATAACCTACCGTTCCAGCCATGTATATCTCATGAGATATAAAATCTTTACCCAATGTATTGGAGGGATATATAGGTCCCACCCATCTTATAATGAATCCTTTCTTATGTGTTCCACATAATCATAAACCATACATCATAGCGTAACCCATGTAATAAAAATGGGATTCTTAAACAACATGACATCATAAAACAATTCATATAAGATAAAGGAATTCATAAAAATATTTCCAACACAACATAATCAAACCAATGTAATAATAGGGATAAAAACAGAACCCTTTTATTATCTTAGATGGAAAATAATTTTGATAAAATACTTGAACTCCATTCTTGAGGAAAATATCCTCTCTACTTCAAAAACATTCTTCCTTTCATAACATGTCATACGACTTTAAAATAAAATAATTTGATTAAAAATAAACTTGAAAACTTGTAAAGGATGTTTCTTGGAAATAAGCTTTTAAAAATTCATTCATGTCGTATAAGTTAAAAAAAACATTCTTCGTACTTTTGTCGGAAAAGTCAAAAAGTACCTCGTACGAAAAACGACAAAAGATTCCTTTCATACATATTACTAAAAACTCACCGAAGGGTAAAAATGGATTTAAACAATTGTAGGTGGATGGAAATAATATTACATATTGATGAAACATGGATGTGGATGATAAAATACACCCCAGTAAATACTTACGAATAAACAATCTCGGATAAAAATGAGATTGTGATATTTCCCTTACCTTAGGTCCGATTTGCTTTGTACGTGTCCGAAGCTCCTGTATAATGGTTTAAATAATTTTATTGACTTATTCCAGAATCATACATATTGATATGATATCATATATGGTTATATTCTTAGCATCTTGTTAGTAATATTTCATTGTTACTTGTTACTCGGGTCCTTATTGCCTTTTGTTCTTATGCGTGTTTTGCCGAATAAATTCTTATTCTTATTTTAAGGTTATAGATACCTTATATCCAGAATGGTATTAGTGTAACATATATCATATTTATTCATTCAATTCATTTATATAATTACTATGTAATTATGATCATGTAGAACGAGTCGCATCACATCGTGGAGACGGTATTCCGTACGTACGCACGAGTGATGATATCGTTCCTATGATCGTGGAATTGTATTTGAGTATATATATATTATTTCAGTATCAATATTACATTATAATAATCATAAATAGTTAATCATTACACCATTATACCCATCCTTGTAAGGTGATGGTGGAAAATAGATTACACCACGGCGTGGAGACGGTATTCCGTACGTACGCACGCGTGGTGATTTCATTTTTCCGTAGGATGGATAGAAGGTGAATTAGGGTTGTTTCATATTTATAATAACATATCAGTATGTAAGTAATACTGATTTTATTGCTTTATAATGAAACAAATAAAGAAGAAGAAGTTGAAGAAGAAAGAAATTGAAAAGATCGGTAATGGATATTACCTCTTCTTTGGAACGCCTCTTTGAATCCTCCACTTAGGGAACTAAGATTGGTCTTTGAAGAAGACCAGGAACTCTAGGATTATTCTAGGGAAGTGTAGAGGAGAAAATGTCAGCGGTTGGCCGAGCTTGAGTGCTCAAATTGGTGTGAGGAGGAGGGGGAGGAGGCGTCCTTTTATAAGGGAGGAGAGGGGCACCTTAGGAATATCTCAAAATATTATTTTATATTAAAGTCAAAATCGGTTTATAATGGTTCCAAAGGGTCTTATTTCGAAGATAAAGTGGGGATGGGTCGAAATCCCATCATCCAATATGATTTAGACAAGTTTAGGGTATTATTTTAACCTTATCAATTAGATTTAACTCTAAGTTAAATAATTTAACTTTTACCGTGTCTTTTTGTTTTCTTTCACTATATGGTTAATACACTTACTATAACATTCCAAACGAACCCCAAATTGTATATTATTAATACATATATCCTTATCTAAGTCATTGGGCCGAACCGTAGATTTTTAGGAATAAAATAACAATTAATAATATAATATTTTATTTAAAAACCATTTTGTGTCAATTTTGACACTATTTGATATATGATTTTTGTGAAAGTCATAACAGAATTATATGTTCGAAAAAAGTTAATTAAATCAACACTAATATATCATAGTAACCTAGAAAATTAGTGGAATTCATAAAAAGTATTAAATTACATTTATTTTGGTATTTATAATATCAATTATGTCAATATTTCATTAATAATATAATTACTGCATCATCTTTGTGTCATAAATAAATTAAATTATTTGATGTCTAAAAATTACAAATAAAATACCATCATGTAGGAAATATTTTTATATTTCTAATTAATTTTTACAATCGAATTTATCTTATGTAAACCCTATATTAAAAATGTTTTAGTAAATATACTTTGATTTTAACTATTTAACTCTTCTTTGAATTAAATAATAATAAATGTCCTAATCTAATCCAAGTGGGCCTAAATGATAATATTTTACACTTAAGGTTGTTTTTGGTCGATATACACTTGTCCAATAGAATTAGGACATGTGTTAGGGTAATATTAATATCATTCTTACCCTTAATTACCCTATTTACTTTTAACCGTGGTAAATAAAAGTAAAAAGTTACTATTCACCAAAAATTATTTTCATCTCATTGAACCACATTTTACTTACTGACATCAACCGTGTCTCTCGGATTTTTTAAATTTCATTCACAGAAGTGGTAAAATTAAGTTTTATGAAAAATTCAGTTTTTTAACTACCACTTAGTAGTTTCACTATTCATCAAAAATTGATGTTTTTCAGAACAATGCCAAAATTTCATCCTAAGCTATATTTCATATTCCGAATTCAAAAATGAAGTCTATTTTACCAAATTCATAACATAGAAGTTTCATTAATTAATTTTATAATTAAATCCCGCTGTTAAAACAAATAGCGTGTTTTTAAGAAACAATATCTATCAAAAGATTGACACTTGATTATGTCTGGTTTAAATGTGAAATTACATTCAATGACCAACATTGTATTAAATTGTAAAAATATATTCTAAATATACTTTAAAACCACTCAAATTAATAATTTATCACTATTAATTATTTCGATTAAAAAAGTTGTTTTTTATTATAATTTAGTAATTTTCACTATTCATCAGAATGTGAAAGTTATCCGAAAAGTACCAAAATTTCACCTTAGGCTAAATTCGATACTCCGAATCCAAAAATGAAGTCCATTTTGAGAGCTAAAATTTCTAAAATTTAAAAAGTGGTTATTACTATTCATAACGGCTAGTTTTAATAATATTTTAATAGCATATCGTTGTTTCGTGAAACTCAGTATTGCGTACTATACACGCTATCGAGGAAGGTTGCGATTGCGTGTAATGCAAGGAAAGTCAAAGATGCGTGATGTGCAAGATCCTTTTGGTGTAGTGTACAACACAAGACATTAATAAAATTAAAAAGAATATTTTTCATAAAATATCGGGCTGTTACAGTGTTACCCAAATAAAACTTATATAAAACATGAGAGGATAGATCTGGAGGTTATTAGAATTGATTTGGTCTCCAACAACACAAGGATCCAAGATATAAGATTTTCAGAGAGAGAGAGATCCACCCAAAATCACCTCTATGAAAATCCAAGGTTGAGATATCCAAGTGATAGGTAAGAGATGAGACCAAAACCACTAAAAATGTATAAAAAATAATATTTGAGAGATATTTTGAATGAATAAATTTCCCAACTACACAATTCCAATGACCACATAGGAGACTGTGCACTGGTCACTGTTTGAAATTTTAGAACATGCATGGTATGTATCCATGTTCTCAGTGACCATGAATCTAATCATGAATTATCCATTGGAATGTCCAATTAGAATACATGACCACCTAGTGATTATGAACTACTCATTCCTTTTAATAATGTACCTAAGCAGTCACATTACAAAATCCCTTTCAAAACACAAAAATTTACCCACAAACCTCCCCAAATTCAATATATATTCAATGCAGGCATTTTATAACTCAGAGGGGGTTGTATAATATTTATTAAAATTAAAATTCCCATCCTTGTAATGTTAGAGTGTTTTTTATAGTAAAAATATCAGTCCATTATTGGTGTATTAATGATTCCCTCTCCCATGTCTTCTATTGTGTGGTACCATATTTCCCAAGAATATGCACTGATGGAATATATTGGATATGAAACACTTTCTCCCAATGATATAAAATAAATATGGGATCTTTCATAAAACTTATATATGAGTCTAAATCCACCTAATACAAACTGATAATGTGCGAAGGGAAAGACATGTATCTATAAAACTGAGATATGTAAAACAAATCAAACATAACACTATTCTGGGGATGTAATTCAAATTGGTATTCCATGCTATTAATATGAACAATAAGCTCAAATTATCCCACATATCTAGGATTCATCTTCCCCTAATTCCCAACACTCTTTTATGTTGATCTCAATGACCCCATTAAAAACTATGTCCAGTTATGTAAATCTCTAAAGTACATCAAAGATGACTTTAATATGACTTCTACGTGATCTAAGATACTGGTATAAACTTTTAATTTAATTTAATATTTTACATAATCTCATGGACTATGTTTCATACCCCTATGGAATATTCTCCTGTTTTTAACTAATACAAAGAAGAACAACATGGTCTCCCATAGATTTTCCCAAAGGTATCCATTATGATAGTACATTGATAACTATTATTATAGTATAACACCATCAATGGTATATAATCCTCCTACAAACTTAAAAAATACATAAAAATTCTCTGACTATATCCTCTAATATCTGGATAGTCTACTGAGACTGGGCATTTGTCCGAGGATGATAAGTGGTATTGAACATCAGTATTGTATCCATTAAATATAGAAACCCATTCCAAACCTGAATGTGAACTGAGGATCCCTATCCAAAAACAATTTATATCAATACACTATGAAACTTGAAAGCTTCCCATATATACAACTTTTCCAACTCTTCCATCATATTCATCTTCTGAATTAGTATAAAATGAGCTTTTTATTCTATCAACTACTACCCAAATGGAATCATTATTTTTCATGATATTTAATAAATACACTATGAAATCCATTAAAAATTACTTCCACTTCCAAACTTAGATTACTAATGGTTGAAACATTCCCACCAACCTCTTATGTTCTGTATTTATTGGTTCATAAGTAAGAAATTTTGCAACATAAACCATAATACCCCTTTAATACCCAACCAAAAAGGTTTTCTTTAATGTTATTATGCATCTTACTAACACTAGGGTATAAATACTTATTTGAATGATGAAATGTTGTTAACAGTTCTCATTTAATTGAATAAGGAACAACCATTTTTTCTCAAAATATAACATCAAATATGATGCTTCTAACTATTCATCTGAGGTATCCCCACTATTTATGGAATCCCTCATATCCACACATTCCATATCTAGGAGATATATTCCAAGCCCCCCATATAGAAAAAATGGTGTAATTAAAATTATACACAACACCATTAACTCACACGATCTGAAGATATCCAATCTCATTTCAATGAATAAGATCATGAATTTAGATTCTTTTTATCTTCCTAAATAAAATCTCCATGTGATTTTTGAATCAAAGAATCAAATACCATATTTCATTTTCTCATCATAGATTCTAGCTTGAGATAATTTTTATTTCAAATAATCTATCCATCTATGTTTCTCTAAATTTAGATCACACTTTTTGAATATATACATTGTTCTATTGTGATCTATGCATAGTAAAATTCTCACCAAATAATTATATTCTCAATATATTTATCCCATTCATAACTGATGTATGGTTGGGTTTTAGGTAATTCCTTTAATTAACTCTCAATGAACACAAGTCGCATGAAATAATGTGATTACCTTTTATGAGAACACATCCAATTATAGTTTTTGAGGCACTACAATAACATATATATCCATCAATTGGTTTATAAAATATAAGAATGGGAATATATTTCAACCTTATCCTTAACTTGTTAAAATTAATATGACTTTCCTAATTCTATACGAAGGGTATATATTTCCAAATCAATGTCATCATTAGTGAAGCTATATTTGAAAAATCATGAACAAAGCATTGATGATACCTGACTAACCCTAAAAAATTGCTTACCTTAAAGTTTTTTCTTGTTTATTTTCATGAAATAACTACTTGGATACTATATCCTTTCATGAAGGAATTATTGGGAGAATGGTTTCAAATGCTCCCTTCCCACCCGATGCCTCGGTTCTCACCGAAGGGTTTCTGATTGGTTCTCCGGTGGCGGGTGATGCCTCGACACAGTTCCCTCGACCTACCTTTAAGGATACTCTTCTTCACTCTCCCCTGGTTCGAGGCAAGGACCCAAAGGTCTCTGAGGCAGCTTCTTCTGCGGTCTCTTTCTCGTATAATGGATGTCCAGTTCTGGCGGTCCTAGAAGCTTCTTTCACGGTATCAGTTTCTAATCTTTAGTGGACTTTGGTTGCACGCTTCAGATCCGATAATCCCCCACTTATAGTTTTTTAGGAATTCATTCAGCTTTGGGGCTTGGATCAGGCGGTGACTATTTCAATCTTAGATCGCAAAGCGTTCTGCATCATCCTAGCATCTAGGGATGATTTCGTGAAAGCTTGGTGCAGGAGCCTTCAGTGCGTGGGTCGGTGGAGGTTCTCTCTATCACGATGGTTTATGGATGTTCATTTTGGTCATGAAAGTTCCAGGGTGGCGGCTTTGGTTTCCTTGCCAGGGATTCCTCTCCCACTAATGTTGGAGGGCTTCCTGTCGGTTATTGGGGACTCTTTGGGGGTTATTCTTTGAACGGATGAGCAGACGATTGGCTTGGCAGAGGCGTCTGTGGCGTGAATCTGTGTGGGTATGGACATTTCCTAATCGTTGCAAGATCACTTGGTCATCAGGATTGAAGGATTTCCAGATCGCTGACAACCTCTAGTTTATCCAGTTTTTTCCCGTTTCTATTCCTTTTGTTGTCTCTCGGGACACTCCCTGCATGTGTGTCGCAAGGCTCGAGTGGGCGCTTCTCATTCTCAAGAGGCTCCAACTTCAGATGCAAGGTTCTCTAGATCCTCTGCCTCAGAATTGGTTGGCCTCGATAAGGGTAAAGGTGTGGAATATGTAGTCTTGTCCTCTATGGCTTCCTCGTCCAAGCATCCTCCCAGGTTCGAAGGGTCCTCTCCTTTTCACGAGTTGGTGTTATTCAATGTAGGTAGGAAGGGATCTTCTATTTCTATGCAGTGGGAGGGGATCATGCTCTATGAAGGGAAGGTTTCGAGCATTCTTTATCCCCCTGTCCCACTAATTATGGCTCCTGGGCCTCGCTCCTACCTTCGTATTTCGGAGGTTTGCTTGCTGAATCAAGGTAGTGAGGTATGTGCAGCTTTCGTTCCCTCTTCGCCCAGGGAATCTTCTAAGTTACCTGTGGTGTCGTCTCCACCACTGTCCCTGGGCTTGGTTCAATCTTCCTCGTCCCTGCAAGTGTCTCATCAGTTGCATGAGGGTCAGTAGAGAAAATGGGATCAACAGAGCTGCGCTTCTCTAGAGGGTGGTCTCATGGGTACTCTTACAGGTTCACGATCCCCAGTTGGTGCACGCTCTCTTGTGAAGAATAATATTCGTACTCAGTCTAAATCAAGTATTGGTGAGGGACTTTCCCCGATTTCATCTTTGTCTCTCAAGGGCCAGGAGTCTGGGGCCAAAACCAGACATGGGCGTATCCATGTTTAATGCCTTAATTTGGAATGATCGGGGTCTCGGGGCCCGGGCAAAAACAGATTTCATCTCCAAAGAGCTCAAGAACAACTCAGTTTCCTTGGTAGTGATCCTTGAACCAAAATTGATGTCTTGTAAGATTAAGGACTTAGCACAGAGGCTGCGAGTTCATGGCTTCATGCATGGAGACCCCCCAATTCTAATATTTGGATGTTTTGGAAAGACCATATCAAGGTTGATGTTCATAGAATGTCTGATCAGTTCCTCACCATGAAGATCGTGATAGAGTCTCATCCGATCATTTTCTCTTTCATATATGCACACTGTAGAGATCAGGAAGGAGAGGTCTTATGGAGGGACCATGATGGCATAAATCTAGGTAATGACCCATGGCTTGTCGCTGGTGATTTTAATGTAGTGGCAAGACCTGAGGAAAAACTAGGGGGAGACTCTTTTACAAGGAGATAATGTTTATCCTTTGTTCACTTCATGACCAGGAATGGGTTGCTGGATATGGTGTATGAGGGTGATGACTTTACATGGTGTAACAATCAGTGTGGCGGGAGGTGCATGTGGTGTCGTCTGGATCGTTGTTTGATGAACGAGGCTGCCTTATCCTTGTTCCCTAATTCCAAAGTCGTCCATCTTGTGAGGTGTCTCTCTGATCATTCCTCTCTTCATCTTGGTTTAAAAGCAGGAGAGTCAAGGGGGGATTAGGTTTGCTTTTCTGCAACATGGGTGGAGGTGTTGAGCAATGTATTGTTTTCAAACAATTCAAAATAATGTTTTTTAAAGGGGGAGATTATTTCAAATAATAATCTGTCTCTTTATGATGATTTTGATGCTCACAAATACCCTTAATTATTTACTAATTATTTCGTTGAGTATTTTGCAGGAATTTATTTTATTTATTTATTTCATACAACGAGATTTCATACTTCATTTATTCCGAGATCAATTTTAGCGTGTTCTGGAATCACTGTAGCGCAAGATCAATTTTAGCGTGTTCTGGAATCACTGTAGCGCGAGATCAATTTTAGCGCGTACTGGAATCACTGTTCATACCCTACGTTGATGAACGTAACGTATGGATGAAAAGTTTACTTTTTATGTTAAAAGAAACGTATGGTTAAGGAACCTTACGTTATTTTGAAATGTATGGTTAATGAATCTTACGTTGTTGAAAAGTATGGAAGAAGAACATTACGTTTGGAAGGAACCTTACGTTTTCGTTGTTGGACAAGTATGGAAGAGAAACCGTACGTTAGTTTTCAGTGTTGAGTTTGTTTCTCAAAAGTATGGATCATCAACCTTACTTTTATAATCAACCGTACGTTCTTTGGAGAGTTGAAGCGAGACAAAGTATGGATGATCAACCCTACATTTGAATGCTGAAGAGAAAGTATGTACGTTCTGAACCTTACGTTTGTGAACCTTACGTTTGTGAACCCTACGTTTGGAGCCACGTCATCAACCCTACGTTTGGCGTCGGGATATTTTTGACAGACGATATTTCATTTTGCATTGGTCAAACAAGCGGATTATTAGGCGGATTTCGAGCCGATTCTTAAGTATGACTTTGACTGAATCAAAGACGATTTTCAACGGATTACTGATTGATTTAAACGGAGCTTTTTATGCCGATTCTTCAGGGGAGTTACAACGGCTCTGTTATTTCATTTAATATCGCGAATCTAAAGGAGATTTTCATGGATCTATTTATGCGGAAGATTTTCTCAGATTTGAACATATATGTTCTATCTTGGAAACTTCGGATATATATATATACACAGGAAAGTGTGTGAAATATATAGATTGATCTTTTAACGAGCAAAAAACAGAGACTGAGAAAAGGCGTTCTTTTCTGGTGATCAAGAAGAAGTGTAAAACCTTTATTGCCGAAGGAAGATCTTGATAGAAGATTCACGTGTTCTACATCGACTATCTGTTGTGAATCTATTGCTGCTGAAGTTGTGAAGTTTCTGGTAATATCTATTGCAACTGGATCGACTCAGAACTGTTTTGATTACAGATCTTTATTTTCTGAAGACAACGATCTATCTACTGTCAATTGCATTCTGTTGCAATTGTGAAGAACAACTGGAGAAGTGTTTTCTTTATCGAAACCCTTTTTTATTTTTGAGTGATCAGCTTCTCGTTCTAAGCTGTGTGGGTTCGTGTTTGAACCAGGAAGGCTGTGTTTTCCTGAATCTTGTAAAGGTGTCAACTACCTGTACTCAGTTGTGAACAGGTCTGTGGAAACGAGGACCAGATAGTGAAAATCGCCAAGCTCGTGGATTTGAGCGTTGGTGGAGTGGACTAGGGGCCTTCTGTTCCCCGAACCACTATACATCCGTGTGTTCATGCTTTTACTTTTTCCGCTGCATATTTAATCGTGCAAAAGCATAGTGGATAGAATTTGTCTAAATTGAAGAGATTGTAATAATTTTGAAAAGACACAATTCACCCCCCTCTTGTGTGTAATCCGTAGATTCAGATCCAACAATTGGTATCAAAGGAGGAGCTTCTTATTTTTAAAGTCTTATCAAGCTAGAAGTATTTAAAGATTATACATAGTGTATCATGGCTGATATGAGAGAGGGAATGTCAATGGTCAGAGCACCTTACTTTAATGGAGATAATTATGGCTGCTGGAAATCACGTATGATTATTTATCTGAAAAATCTTGGTTATAAAGTCTATTCAAAGATTCTGACTCCCTATGAAATTCCTGAAAATCCCGATACATGGAGTGCTGCTACAGAGGCTGAGTATGACATAAATTCAAAAGCTATGAATGCAATCATCTGTGGTCTAGGACCAGATGAGTTTAACAGAGTATCTCAATGCCCGACTGCATATGAAATGTGGCAAACAATAGCTGTTGCTTATGAAGGAACAGATAATGTAAGACAGATGAGATATGCAACTACTAAGTTAAAATTCGATACTTTCAGAATGATTGAAGGAGAGAGCATCACTCAGATGAATGGAAGATTGACAGAAATTGTCAATAATATAACAGCTCTAGGAGAACCAATCAAGCAGGCTGATCAAGCGTTGAAGGTACTGAGAGTACTTCCTACTCGATGGAATGGAATCTCTGCAGCAATCAGACAATCAACTTCTGTTAAAGATCTAACTATGAGAGAACTGATTGGTACATTGATGATGTACGAAGCTGAAATGCAAGATGAGGTAAATGAGCATAAAGTCTACGTAAAAAGGGAAAATACTTCTTTGAAAGTGACTTATCAACAAAAGGATAGAAAGATGAAGAACAGAGAAGTAAGTGCTAAATCAGAAAGCTCTGATTCTTCAAATTCGGATGAAGAACTGGATCAGCTAGCCAAGAAAATTCAGAAAGTTCTACAGTAAGAAGAAAGACTTCAAGAAATCCTTCAAAAAGGATAGCAAGGAAGTGAGATGTTATGAATGCAAAAATATGGGACATATCAGACCGGATTGCCCAAAATTGAAAGATGCAATGAAGAAGAAATTCTTCAAAAGAGATGATTATGAACAGAAAGACAAGAAAGCTATGAAAGCTACTTGGAGTGTTTCTGAAGACTCAAGTAATTCTTCTGAATCAAGCTCAGAGAAGGAAGAAGCCAATTTAAAAGCAAATATGTGTTTCATGGCTGAAACTGATGAGGTACACTCATATTACTCCTCTGACTCAAATAATGAATCAAACTCTGAAACAAGCTTCTCAAATAAAAAACTTGCAGCTTACTGCAATATGCTTGAAGAAAGGTATGACTCATTATTTAAAAAATATAAATCTATAAAGAACTTTCACAAAGCTATTTCAGATGAGAGAAATACTTTGCTAAAACAACATAAGGAATTAATTGACAAATACAACTCTGCTGACTCAAATAAAATTAATTTTGAATCAAAAATAAAAACTCTACAGGATGAAGTAGAATCTTATAAAAAGGCTGCATTAGTTTTTACAAAAGGAGAAAACACCTTAAATGAGATACTTGGAAAAACTGTAATTAAAAAGGAAAGGTTTGGAATTGGAAGTAAAGGAGAAAAACCTAATTTATACAAAAATTATTTTGTTCCTAGCACTAAACAGGTTATTTGTAACTTCTGTGGAACAAAAGGTCATATAGCTAAAAACTGTTTTCTAAGACAACCTCAAATATGTGGAATTAAGAAAGCTTATATTTCCAACGATCTATATGATTCAATCAATTTTAAGGAAACAAAGCAAATCTGGATACCCAGATCACTGCTTGCTAACACTCCTGGACCCAACAAAATATGGGTACCAAAGCAATTTGTTTGAATGTCTTTGCAGGTAGCAGGTCACCAAAGAAAGAAAGAAATATGGTATATGGACAGTGGCTGCTCAAGACACATGAGTGGAACTTCAGCTAATTTCTCTTCTCTTACTCGAAAGGAAGGAGGACTTGTCACCTTTGGTGACAATGCCAAAGGAAAGATTATTGGTATTGGAACAGTTGGAGATCCAGAGACAGTCTCAATCAACAAAGTACTTTATGTACAAGGGTTAAAACACAATCTGATAAGTATCTCTCAACTCTGTGATGATGGATACACTATTGATTTTACTAACAATAGTTGTACTGTTTCTAAAGATAAACTGCTTAAGTTTAGAGCACCCAGAACTGATAATGTTTATACTTTGGATTTGTATTCCTTGTGTAAACAACAAGTAAACTGCTTAACTGCTAATATAAGTGAATCCTGGATCTGGCATAGAAGACTTGGTCATTGCAATATATATGCTTTACATAAATTATCTAAGAAACATCTAGTTTCTGATTTGCCTAGTCTCAAATTTGAAAATGACAGATTCTGTGATGCATGTCAGCTTGGCAAGCAACACAAATCATCATTCAAATCTGTTAATAAAGTTGCTACAACTAAACCTCTAGAACTTATCCATATGGATTTGTTTGGACCTTCAAGAGTAGCAAGTTTAGCTGGTAAATTATATGTTTATGTATTAGTTGATGATTATTCTAGATTTACTTGGATTTTCTTTTTGAAATTTAAAAGTGAAGCTTTTAGTTTATTTGAAGGTTTTTGTAAATCTATTCAAAATGAAAAAGGTTTTAATATAATCTCATTGAGAAGTGATCATGGTGGAGAATTTGAGAACCAGGAATTTAATTCCTTTTGCTCAAACATGGGTATTAAACACACCTTCTCTGCTCCAAGAACACCTCAACAGAATGGGATTGTAGAAAGAAGAAATAGAACTATTCAAGAAATGGCTAGAACTATGTTAAATGAATATAGCCTACCTATATATTTCTGGGCAGAAGCTGTTAATACAGCTTGTTATATAATGAATAGAATTTTAATAAGACCTATTTTGAAAAAGACACCCTATGAACTATGGAATAACAGAAAACCTAAAGTAAATTACTTTAAAGTTTTTGGATGCAAGGTTTACATCTTGAATACCAAAGATAATCTTGGTAAATTTGATCCAAAATCTGATAAAGGTATTTTCTTAGGATATTCTGCAACCTCCAAAGCTTATAGAGTCTATAATAAAAAGTCAAGGATTGTTGAAGAATCAGTTCATGTGAAATTTGATGAATCTGATCCTTTTAAGAAAAGGATAGAACAAATAGATGAACCTGATTCTAATGAAAACATGAGACTTGAGAATTTAAAGAATGATTTTGAAAATGATATAAAAGAAATTCAGTCCAGTTCAGAAGAACATGACACTGAAGAACCTTTGAATGTAGTGCCTAGACAGTCTAGAACCTTAAAGAATCACCCTTTAGAATCTGTGATAGGTGACTTAGAGACTGGTATTCAAACTAGAAGAAACTTTGGAAACATAGTTGAATTCTCTGCTTTCCTATCCCAACAAGAACCTAAGACCATAGAAGAAGCCTTAGATGATGAGAGATGGGTAATAGCAATGCAGGATGAATTGAACCAGTTCAAGAGAAATAAGGTTTGGGAATTAGTTGAAAGACCACATGATTATCCAGTAATAGGAACTAAATGGGTCTTTAGGAATAAACAGGATGATCAAGGGATAATAACTAGAAATAAAGCAAGATTAGTAGCTAAAGGATATAATCAAGAAGAAGGAATAGATTATGATGAGACCTTTGCACCTGTAGCCAGGTTAGAAGCCATTAGAATCCTTTTAGCCTATGCATCTTATATGAATTTTAAATTATTTCAGATGGATGTTAAATATGCCTTTTTAAATGGTTATTTAATGGAGGAAGTTTATGTTGAGCAACCTCCTGGTTTTGAAAATTCTCAAAAACCAGATTCTGTTTTCAAACTTACTAAAGCTCTTTATGGCCTTAAACAAGCACCTAGAGCTTCGTATGAAAGACTAAGTTCTTTTCTTTTGAAAAATGATTTTACTGTTGGACTAGCAGATCCAACACTCTTTAAGAAAACTGTGAAAAATAATGTTTTGTTGGTTCAAATTTATGTTGATGATGTAATTTTTGGATCAACCAATAAAATTCTTTGTCATGAATTTTCAGAATTAATGCAAAAAGAATTTGAAATGAGTATGATGGGAGAATTAAATTTCTTTTTGGGTCTTCAAATATTTCAAAAAGATTTTGGAAATGTTTTAAATCAATGAAAATACATTACTGATTTACTTAAGAAATTTGGACTTGAAAACAGCAAGACATTTACAACTCCTATGTGTACTAATATAAAACTTGATTTGGATGAAACTGGAAAATCAGTGGACAACAAGTTATATAGAGGTATGATTGGTAGTTTGTTATATCTTACTGCTAGTAGACCAGATATAATGTATTCAGTATGTCTTTGTGCTCGATTTCAATCAAATCCCAAAGAATCCCACTTAACTGCTGTTAAAAGAATTTTTAGATATTTAAAAGGTACTATTTATCAATCTCTGCTTTATCCAAAAACCTCTGATTTTAATTTAATTTCATATTCAGAAGCTGACTTTGGAAGCTGTAGATTAGATAGGAAGAGTACTTCAGGAACATGTCACTTTTTAGGAAAGTCTTTAGTATCATGGTCTAGTAAGAAACAACACTCAATTGCCCTGTCAACAGCCGAGGCAGAATATGTGTCTGCAGGTAGTTGCTGTGCACAGGTGTTGTGGATGAAAAACACTCTTATGGACTTTGGATTAAATTTCAATAATACACCTATTTTATGTGATAAAACTAGTGCAATTAATATTTCAAAAAATCCTATTAGTCATTCTAGAACTAAACACATTGATATAAGACATCACTTTTTAAGAGATCATGTGTTTAAAAAGGATATATTTTTAGAATTTGTAAATACAGAAAATCAATTAGCAGATATTTTTACTAAACCACTTCCCACGGCAAGGTTTGAATTTATTAAGGGGGAGTTAGGTTTATTTAATTTTAAATAGTTTTTTTTAATCTTATTCTGTTTTCGAATTCTGCTTAATTTCTGTTTCCCGCTATAAGTAATTTTATTTTGTTTTAAATAAAAGTAATGATTAGTGATTACACGGGAATCAAGGATGTCAGAACCGTTTCACCTTCTAAATTGTTTCACCTTTTTCGGAAACCCTTTCGAAAACCTAAAACCGCACATCTGCTCCAAAACCCTTTTCTGAATCTTCAAACCCTAAACTTTCGAACCTTCAGAAATCGTTGTTGAAATGGAAAATACTAAGCGTCCAGATGAAGCTGAGAGCAGTGCTGCAAAGAAACCTAAAGTAGTTGGTCGGAAAATACTGCAAGGTAAAGTCATAGATTTAGAATGGCTGTTTGAAACTAATTTACTGTTGAAGCAAGCGTTGTCGTTTCAAAGCCTTGAGCAAGCTTTTAATAGTGCAAATTCTGAGTTTCTATATGAGGCAGAAATGAGACATTTCTTTAGAACTTTTCAGTTTATCCTTGGAGATACGGAGGATAGTTTATTGGCTCAAATAGAGGATAAGGACTTTTCCATATCATCTGTAGAGATAAGTCAAATTCTTAACTGCCCTCATGAAGGAGTTTTTCATTTCGATTTACGGAATATTGGAGATTCTGTACATAAGTCTGAAGACATTATGTCTTTTCTGTTTGGAACCAGAGTGATAAAGAAAATGTTTATTAAAGATTTGGAGCCCGATCAGAAAATCTTGGTAAAATTTGTTCAGACTGGTTTAGCACCAAGGATGGCTGAGATGGAGAAAATCCTATACCCTAACATGTACATAATGTATCTTCTGATGTGTGATATTAAGTTTAATTTTCCTCGGTTTATGATAAGATATCTGAGATACTGCTGTCAGAGTGAAGCAAGAATGACCTTTTTCCCTTATGGAAGGTTCATTTCTTTGTTTTTGCATAAAAGAGGAATGATCATATTGGTAGATGCTGGGGTGAAATGTCACCACAGTAATGTTTTTAATGCTGGAACTTTAAGGAAAGTAGGATACTTCTGGAGCACAATTAAAGGAAAACTCTTACCTGTTGGAGCTGAGGAAGACTCGGAGAGTGCTCAGGCTCAACCGGCTAAGTCCAAGGAGGGACAAGCAGAATCAAGAGTTAGTACAGTAGCAAGGAGAATTCGCTTTGAGATGGAGGAAGTTGAGGAAGAGAGAAGTCAAGAAGGACTTCAATCTAGAAGGAAGAGGTCGATTGATGAAGAAATTATCTCTCCTGCCTTGAAAACCTCTGAACCGGTAATTTCTTATTCATTTGTGAGAGAATCTGTTGTGGAGCAGACTGCACCGATAGAGGAACCAGTAGCTCAACCGGAAATCCAAAAAGAACCTCAATCTGCTGCTGTGGCTGTTGAAAAAGCAATTCCACAAGAACAACTTATGGAGGCAGTGCCTGGTGAAGAAGTGGCCCGACCTCAAGATTTACAAGAAAATATTGTTCTTGACCATTCAGTAGAAATCAGAGAGACTACTGTTCGTGATGAACATACTTCTGAAGCTAATACAGAGGTACTTCAGGAAGATTTTTCAGTGGAAGAGTTTCAGGCTTCAAAAGCTAGTTCAGTGGATCAACCTTGTCAGGACAAGGACAAAGAACAGTCAGATGTAGATTCTTTACCTCTTGCCCTGCCTCATCAACCTTTTTCTGGACATGAGAATAGAGCACATGATGCCCCTGATTCGAGAAAAGAAGAAGTTGTTGAGTTGTACAAGCGTATCTCTCAATTAGAATCTGAGAATGTTAGTCTCAGAAATTCTCTGAACTTAGAGCAGTTGAAGTTTCAAAAGCTGAAAGAATCTACTGTTTCAAGACAGGAAGTAGATTTGTTTAAGACTGATATGCTGCATGCTGTTGATCAGTTAAAATCAGAGATGGTAAAGAAAGATGATTTGTCTGAGATGAAGATTTACATGGAGAATAAATTTGAGTCTGTTGCAAACAATGCTGTGAGTGGATCAGGCTCTTCACCTGATTTGATTCGGGGATTTCAAGCAATTACTGCAGCAATGAGCAATATGAGTGACAGATTACACGATCTTCAGTGTAATAGTGCCCCTTTGTCAGTTTTGCTAGATAATCAGAAATTTTTAGTGGATCAGTTGACATCTGGAGAGCAACCGATTAGGATTCTTTTGAATCAGTTATCAGAGAAACTGGCTCTTTTTGTTGAAAAAGAAGAAAGAATGCATGAGTTTTTCAGAGTTAATTTGATTGAAGATATTCATATGACTCAAGAGAACAGAGATCTTATCATCAAGTTAGGAGATGGGATGATGAAGAGGCTCAGAGAACAGTTTACAGAGATCAAGACCGCAATTCAAAGGAGATAGACACCTTTTTTTTTCTTCCCTGTCTTATCTATGAACCTTGATTCCTCTGTATATCACAATCGTTTATATATAACAGCTTGTGAATGAAATTTTTTTTTTGTTGTTTATTGATTTATGATTAAGTTAGCCAGTATAACAAATTCACTTATTCATACACAGTTAATTATTGCATTTACTTATAGTTCAGTGCAATATTGAATGTGTTCAAATCCGTAATTTTTCATTCTTTTTGATATCACAAAAAGGGGGAGAATTTGGATAAACAGAACATTTAAATTCATTTGTTTCCTATGAAGAAATTTGGATAGCTGAAAATTTATTTTTATGGGGGAGAAATTTTATTATAGTTAAATATTGTTTTAATCCTTTCAGAATTCTAAAATTTTAAAGATTGTAATTAAATTAGTTCTATTATTTTATGGGTTTTGTGATCATCAAAAAGGGGGAGATTGTTGAGCAATGTATTGTTTTCAAACAATTCAAAATAATGTTTTTTAAAGGGGGAGATTATTTCAAATAATACTCTGTCTCTTTATGATGATTTTGATGCTCACAAATACCCTTAATTATTTACTAATTATTTCGTTGAGTATTTTGCAGGAATTTATTTTATTTATTTATTTCATACAATGAGATTTCATACTTCATTTATTCCGAGATCAATTTTAGCGTGTTCTGGAATCACTGTAGCGCAAGATCAATTTTAGCGTGTTCTGGAATCACTGTAGTGCGAGATCAATTTTAGCGCGTACTGGAATCACTGTTCATACCCTACGTTGATGAACGTAACATATGAATGAAAAGTTTACTTTTTATGTTAAAAGAAACGTATGGTTAAGGAACCTTACGTTATTTTGAAACGTATGGTTAATGAATCTTACGTTGTTGAAAAGTATGGAAGAAGAACATTACGTTTGGAAGGAACCTTACGTTTTCTTTGTTGGACAAGTATGGAAGAGAAACCGTACGTTAGTTTTCAGTGTTGAGTTTGTTTCTCAAAAGTATGGATCATCAACCTTACTTTTATAATCAACCGTACGTTCTTTGGAGAGTTGAAGCGAGACAATGTATGGATGATCAACCCTACGTTTGAATGATGAAGAGAAAGTATGTACGTTCTGAACCTTACGTTTGTGAACCTTACGTTTGTGAACCCTACGTTTGGAGCCACGTCATCAACCCTACGTTTGGCGTCGGGATGTTTTTGACAGACGATATTTCCTTTTGCATTGGTCAAACAAGCGGATTATTAGGCGGATTTCGAGCCGATTCTTAAGTACGACTTTGACTGAATCAAAGAAGATTTTCAACGGATTACTGATTGATTTAAACGGAGCTTTTTATGCCGATTCTTCAGGGGAGTTACAACAGCTCTGTTATTTCATTTAATATCGCGAATCTAAAGGAGATTTTCATGGATCTATTTATGCGGAAGATTTTCTCAGATTTGAACATATATGTTCTATCTTGGAAACTTCGGATATATATATATACACAGGAAAGTGTGTGAAATATATAGATTGATCTTTTAACGAGCAAAAAACAGAGACTGAGAAAAGGCATTCTCTTCTGGTGATCAAGAAGAAGTGTAAAACCTTTATTGCCGAAGGAAGATCTTGATAGAAGATTCACGTGTTCAACATCGACTATCTGTTGTGAATCTATTGCTGCTGAAGTTGTGAAGTTTCTGGTAATATCTATTGCAACTGGATCGACTCAGAACTGTTTTGATTACAGATCTTTATTTTCTGAAGACAACGATCTATCTACTGTCAATTGCATTCTGTTGCAATTGTGAAGAACAACTGGAGAAGTGTTTTCTTTATCGAAACCCTTTTTTATTTTTGAGTGATCAGCTTCTCGTTCTAAGCTGTGTGGGTTCGTGTTTGAACCAGGAAGGCTGTGTTTGCCTGAATCTTGTAAAGGTGTCAACTGCCTGTACTCTGTTGTGAACAGGTCTGTGGAAACGAGGACCAGATAGTGAAAATCGCCAAGCTCGTGGATTTGAGCGTTGGTGGAGTGGACTAGGGGCCTTCTGTTCCCCGAACCACTATACATCCGTGTGTTCATGCTTTTAATTTTTCCGCTGCATATTTAATCGTGCAAAAGCATAGTGGACAGAATTTGTCTAAATTGAAGAGATTGTAATAATTTTGAAAAGACACAATTCACCCCCCTCTTGTGTGTGATCCGTAGATTCAGATCCAACAGGAGGATCCTGGTTTCATTGAAGTGGTTCAGGAGGCTTGGAGTACTCATCATCGGGGAACCCCCTGGACCACCTTTCACAATAAACATTGGCGATTAAAGGTTCTGTTAAGGAGCTGGAGGAAGGCTTTACCTACTCAGGACAAGGAGTTGATGGAGGTTAGTTTGGAGGTTGGTCGATTGGATACCGAGATGGAACATGGGTGGGATGAAAACATCTTTGCTGAGTTGAGGAATAAGAAGGATCTGCTCACGAATACTCTTATAAGGAAAGAGTGGGTGGCTCGAGAAGGGGAGAGGATTTACTGGCTGCATGATGGGGACCGCAATACGGGATACTTCCATGCCTGCATTAAAAAGAGTCACTGCGTCCAAATGCTAAATATTATCAGGAATGATGGGTCCTTCACTAGTGATCCAGATGAAGTGGGAAGAATGGAAAATGAGAGCATCAAATCTTTATTGGCCGACCCTGTTTCAGGTAGGATCGAGGGTTTTCCAAGCAGTAATGCTGAAGTCCTCGAGGAGATCCCACTCAGTGTCTCGGAGTATTTTAACTCCCTTTTCAGTAGAGTTCTGGAGGAAGATGAAGTACGATAGGCGATATGGACCTTGAACCCGGACAGTGCACCTAGGCCGGATGGATTCCCAGGGTCTTTTTACAGGGCGGCCTGGGATTTTATCAAGGGGGATCTAGTGCGGGCAGTCCAAGACTTCTTCATTAGTCGGGATTTTCCCTGAATTGATTGTGCAACAAAGATGGTTCTGATTCCTAAGGTGTGAATCCCACAGTCCATTGATCAATACCGCCCGATCAGTATGTGAAATATACCTTATAAGACTCTGACCAACATCCTGAATACGAGGATGGATCCACACTTAGATTCTTGGGTGGCCCCGGAGAAACATGAGTTTATTAAAGGGAGGTCCATTCAAGGGGCAATCAGTTTGGTGCAGAAATTGATTAGTGATAGTAACAACAGGTCCTTTGGGGGGAATCTGGTGATTAAGATGGACATGAGTAAGGCTTGTGACCGAATGGAGTGGAACATTATCATTAGGGTGTTGGCTGGTATGGGATTCTCTACCTGGAATAATGGTCTCCTATTCCACTGCTTCATCTCAGCATGGATCTCAACCTCATTTATGGGCAAGAAGTATGGGTTCTTCAAGGCTTTCCGTGGGCTCAGGTAGGGGGATCCTCTTTCCCAAACTTTATTCATCCTATCCCAAAATGTAATCAGCTATTATATTAAATGAGGCCTCCGGATGGGTAAGGTCCTTCCCTTTCAGACTAGGTATAGAATCGGTGACTTCTATCATTTAATGTTTGTGGATGATACTATTTTGTTTCTCAATGGATGTCGAAGGTTGGTGCAGGGGATGATGGGACTCCTTGGGGAGTATGTCAAGTGGAGCAGGTAGGTGGTTAACAAGGAAAAGAGCCTCTTCTATATTTCTAGGGAAATCTCGGAGAGAAGGGCTAGGGGTCTGGAAGCAGGTCTAACTATAAGAAGGGGTTTTTCTATATGGAGTATCTCGGGGCCTCAGTGATCCCTTTATCTCTTAGAATCCACCATTTTGACCAATTAGTCAGAAAGATCACATGGCATATTTTAAATTGGAAGAACAGATTCCGCTCCTTTGGAGGCTGAATTACCCTCGTTAATAGTGTCCTTGTGTCCATTCCCATGCACATTTTGTCCACTTTGAAGTTTCCTAAGTCTGTGGTAGCTACCTTGGACAGGATTATTGTGTCCTTTATTTGGGATGGGAAATTGGAAGGCCGACATCATTGAGCTTCCGGGAAGCGAATGGCCAGATCTTTTGCAGAGGGGGGCATCAATATGAGGAGTGTATCCAAAACCATGCAAGGGTTTCACGCCAAACTCGCATGGGAGGCTTTGTAAGGGAGAACAGTTTGGGGAAGGACTATGCGAGGCAGATATGGACTAAATGTGAAGTATCCAAGGCCAAGGCCCACTATGATTTGGAGATTGGTTCAACCATATTTGGAATTTCTTCTTCAACATTATATTTGGATGGTGGGATAGGGGGACCTTAATTTTTGGTTCCAAAACTGGGGGGCCGAGAGGTTGTGGTTTCCGGGCTTCCCTACTCCAAATCTCTCTCTTAAAGAGGCTTGTGATCATCGAGCATTTCTCTCGACTATTCTTCAGGAGGATCATCACTAGACTTTAAATAACATTGTGTTCAATGAGGATCTGGACATACTTTCATTTTTGGATAGTGTGTCGGGGAGGTTCACCATTAATGAATTTAACCGTTCAAGGAGGGGTATTACTACATAAGACCTGTGGGGAGTGGCGTTGTGGTGTAAGGAGATCCCGGCTAAATTCAATGTCCTACTTTGGAGAGTGAGGAATCATGCTTTGCCCACTGAGGAAAATATATAGCGTATGGGAGTGAGTACTGTCTCCAAGTGTTGGTGCTGCTGCAATCTAAGCACAGAATCAGTGGATCATCTGTTTTTTGATAGTGAATGGGCGAATTGGGTCCGGCATACTTTCAGGGATGGTGCTGGGTGGAATTGGCAAGGGGGACCGATGGAGGCTTTTCTTAGTGCTTGGTTTCAAGGAGCAGGGGATAAGGGGCCAGAGAGGAAGGAAATGGCCATCTTTTTATAGGCGGGGTGTTGGGTTATTTGGAAGGCTTGGAATGAATAAAGACAAAGGGGCCTAAAAGGCTCACAGACCAGTCTCATGTTCAAATCTCGGAACCTGCTTCATGACATGGTTCACCTGTGCACTGCATGTTAGGTGGCTCCTTCGGTTAGAACTCCCATCCCGACCTCCTCCATCCTCAATCAACCTAATGTTTTGGGTCAGGGCCAATGGGTTCGCTAGAACCCACTGTGCACTGGGTTGAAACTTAACACGGACATGTCACTCCACGGGGGGGGGGGGGGGGTTGAGAGGCAGAGGTATCATCCGAGATCACAAGGGGGCTGTTATTGTAGCCTTTGCAGTCTTCTATGGCAGGGGTGACGCTTTGCAGTGGAAATGACCTCTGGTCTGGAGCTATGTTAGCATAGGCACATTCATCTCAACGTGGGGGAGACAGACTCCCTTATCATTCATCAAGCTCTCTTGGGAACAGGGTGTACTCCATGGAAAATTGAATATCTAATCCGAAGGTGCATACATCTTTTGGGCCAACACATTTAGGTTTTTCACACATGGCGGGAGGGGAAAAAGGTTGCAGATTTCCTGGCATCCGTGGCTTCACCGGACCAATGTATGTCCTCTTTCACTACTCTAGGGTCTTTTCCAAGGGAGGGGTTTCATCATGTTATTAATGATGCACTTGGATTGCACTTTATCAGACCTCTGTGATTTCTGTTCAGTGTGTTTTTTATTTCAAAATATATAAAAATGGTTATTTTCAGTCAACTACTTTGATACTATAAAGATTGATGGAAATTACCTTATATAAAATCACATACAAGATGAAATTAACCTCTTAAATTTAAAACATACATTTGAAGAATTGTTTATTGAGATGATGATCCTATAATTTTCTAAAAACCAATATCCAAATTCCTTCATGACGGAATCATGATCATGAATATACAAATATGGTATAAATAAATTCATTGAAAAAATATTCAAGCTATCAATGAAATATTTGATTCATCAAATACATGAAAATAAATAGAGCATTAGTAAGACCTAATGTCATAACCAAATACTCATAGTTTTTATACCTGCTTTGAAAATAGATCTTTGGTTTATTATATTTCTTCGATCTAGGTTGACGGTTTCCCAAACTCAAGTAAATCTTGAAAAACCACGTGGTTCCTTTTAAATTATAAAAATATCATCAGTTATAGGTAGATGATATTTATTCTCAATAGTATTCGATTCAACATTCAATAATTGACACATAAAATGAAAGGAACCATCATATTTATTTAGAAATAGCACAAGTGTCTCCCAAGATGAGGTGATCAATATAAGGAATCCTTTATCCTTAAAGTCCTCTAAATTAAATTTCAACTTTTATAGTTCATCTAGAACCATTCCACATAAAGGGAGAGATATAAGATTCACCCCATGAAAGAAATTAGTTAAAAACTCCACCACATTCTTCAGAGGTAGTTTAGAATAATATTCTAGAAAAATATTTTGGTAGAAAGTAACAATATTTAGGAATCCAACACACCCAAACATTTCTATCATCCTCCAAGATCATCATTACTAACTGAAATAATATACCCCAACACCCAGCATCATAGGTCCATCTATTATAGAATTCACATCCCATTAACCTTTAAATACATAAATATATCATTTTGGAGTAGAGAACATCACCTTCAGACCATAATAGTTTATGTGAGTATTATAAGAATCCAATCAATCCATGCTTATGATAATATCAAACATGCACATATCAAGGATAGTAAAATCCTAGAATAATTACATATTGCCTATCATAATATAATTCATGATGGATATGTAAATCCTTGACTATCTAGATCTCCCAGATGTTTTTTGGTGTGCATGAAATACATCAACATTTCAATATGTAAACCTAGTTGATATACTACCCAATTTATAATAAATAAACTAGTTTTTTCTATATCAAATAATTAAAAAATGATAATAGAATCTTGAAATAAAGTACCTCTGATTGCAGATGGTCCCACTACCACCTCTTTTGGATTATAATCCACCTCAAATAGGTGACCTTGAATATTTTTAGACTATGGTTGTCCACCTTATAATGATAGTCCATGCCACTAAAAAAACATTTAACTGTGTTTTTTGAAAACATAGCTGAAGTCTGATTTAACCACGTTTTCTAAAAATATGACTAAATTTTAATTTAGATTTGTTTTAGTCATGTTTTAAAGAATTTATAATTTTTATTCATTTTAAAATGTTCCTGAAATAAATAAATAAATAAATTAATTAATTAAATTATATATATACACATATAAATATATTAATATATCTATATTAATATAAATTAATATATGTAAATTAATATTTTAATATATAAATAAATATATAAAGTTATAAGTATTTACACACACACACACACACACAAATATATACATTTATAAATATAATAATATTAATTTATATATATATAATACTAAATATATATTTATACTATATATATATATATCAATATATTAATATATAATATCTATTAATTTATAAATTTAATCATATTAATTTATAAATTTATATAAATAACTTAGTATATATATATATATATTATATTTATATTAATATATATACATTAATATATATATGTTAGCACCTCCTTATTTTAATATGCACAAATAATGTTTATTATGTTTCTAATGATATTATTAATTTATGGTAGGATTTTTTTTTATAAGGAAATTTTATGAAAATTTGGCTAAGTGTTGGAATGGGTCACCATTAGTTCAAATGTCTCACCACCAGAATGTATTACTAGTATACATGACTTACTGCCAAATATGAGTCACTACCAAAATGAATTATTGTCAGAAATGACTCACCATTAGAATGTATTACTGCTAGACAAGAGCCACCACCATCCATAACTCACCTTTTGTTCAAATGAGTCACCACCAAACTGAATCACTACCATACTAACTCACCATTTGTTTAAATGACTCGACACTAGATATGATTCATCACAGATTGAGTCACCATTAGTTCAAATGAGTCACCTTTAGACTGAATGACCACTATATCAAGTAATCATTAGTTCAAATGTATTACCATCAGACATATCTCACATCCAGAATGGCTCACCTCAAAAAATGAGTCACCGCTAGAGATGTCTTTCCACCAAAAGAGCTTCCATAACTGTTCTTCCTGTTTTGTATTAAATTCCCCCAATGGCTATATTAATACAATTAATAGGGAGTGTTATTTTATGATTACTTTCTCAATCATTGTTAAGATTAATTAAAGACAAAGTTATAGTTAGTATGAGTATCTACAAGATATGGATGATTTTTCATCAATAGGTGTATGAAATGATTTATTTCTTAGAATACTCTATTGTGCATAGAGAGTTGAATACGAGATGATCAAGAAGTAAATGACATTATGAATATAAAAATGATCATCACTTGAGGGCTTACACACTGCATTCATACTGACTTTTATCTATGAAATAGTGGAACTCAATGAAGATCACGATCATTTACTAAAAATAGAAAATATAACATTTAAGAATCTATATTTTACAATAAATCTCATAAAAATAGTTTGAGCTCCTCAACAAGTCACATTTTAGGACACTCAAACATCAAAATCACTAAAAATGAGATAAACTTCATTTTTATATCTTTATTTTTATGTTATGTTTTTTATTAATCTTTTGTGCAATGTAATGTTTTCTTTGTATTTTTAGACACACTAACTCTTATGACAAAACTAGAGAATACTGGATATTATCTTTTCATATTCTTATGAATGGTGTTTATAGAAGAGGTTCTTGTGTAGAATATGTTTGTTTTTCTACCCACGTATAACTATGGAAGAGGCCTTTGATCCTAAACATCTTTTAAGTTATTATTTGTATACCCAATACAAGTTTGGGATCAGATTATAGTTATAAAATCTGCTTGGAAGTAGTGACTTCCAACTTGAAGGGATTAGGTCTCAAAATGAGACTGGACCCTGTTATTATTCGATTATATAGTTTTTTTCCTCAATTATAAAGGTTTAAATTTATTTTAATTTATACTGTAAAAACCTATACATTGATAGGTAGTCTTAACTAGTGTTTATATTATGATTTTTTGAGTAAATTGATTAAAAAAATTAAATTAAATTTAAATATTGTTTTTACTGGGAACTAATCAAGATTTGAGAAATATTTTAAAAGAAAAAACTTCTATAAAAACGGTGATAATTTACTTGGGGAATTTGTTTCAAATTGGTGGATTTTATTTAACCCTTTTTAAGCATAAATTATATTGGGTACTCAATTCAACCAATCTTGAGTAACTCAATCTAACCAACATTTGGTGTCAAAGGATTTCAAAGACTTTATTGTTAACACAAAATATAATGTTGAAAAATTCTCTTCCATGTTTGATGAAGGAATTTTAATTGGTTATTCAACTTATATTAAATCATATAGAGTGTTTACAAAAAATAAACAAGACTGTGGAAGAGTCTATTCATGTCTTGTTTTATGAAATATATCCACATGAGCCTAATACCCCTCTAGAAAACCTTGAGGAATATTTTTCAACTTTGAACATTAATACAAAAACTTTGGACATTTCTATAAAGCAAGAAAAAATCATCCAGTTATGAGGAACAACCCAAAACTAAACCTGTAGAAGACCATGAGATTACCAACACTTATTTTTAAAGAGTTATTAGGACTCAAAGATACCATCATCTAGAGGCCTTAGCTGGTACCTAGATAGAGGTACAAAAACTAGATATTCTATTAGAATTCAGGTTGAACTTCAAGAATTCTTATCACAAATTGAACCTATGAACATAAATGATTTAATAAATAATGAATTATGGGTAATGGAAATGCAAGAAAAAATTAATTAGGTTGAAAGAAATAAATTTTCAGAACTTTTAGTTATGCCTAAATAAAATCTCACTATTGAAACGAATTGGGTTTTTAGAAATAAGGTTGATGATCCAGGAACTATAGTAAGAAATAAATATAGGTTGGTTGCATAAGGGTATAGTCAAGAAGAGGGTATTGACTATGAGGAAACATTTTCACTAGTGGATAGAATTTAATACATTAGAATAATACTTTTCATATACATCTCACTTGGATATCAAACTGTATCAAATGGATGTAGAAAGTGTATTCTTGAATGGTTATATAATTGAGGATTTTTTTGTTAAACAACCCATCGTTTTCAAAATCCTTATTTTGAAAATCATGTTTTTAAATTAAAAAATTATTTATATGGTTTAAAACAAGATCTTAGATCTTGGTATGATAAGCTCAACTCTTTTATAATTTATAAAGGTTTTTCAAAATGTATAGATAATCCTAAACTTTTTATAAAAAGAATTTTGAAAGATGTTTTAGTAGTTGAAATCTATTTGGTTGATATAATTTTTGGATTTTTTAAAAATTCTTTGTGTACTGATTTTTTAAAGATGATTCCAAATGAATTTGAAATGAGTTTAATGGGTGAACTTAAATTCTATGTTGTTTTTAAAAAATTTCAGAATAAAGATGTAATTATCTTAAATAAAATTAAGTACACTTACCTTATAAAATGTTTTGGTTTGGATAACACTAAAAGTAGTGAAACTCTTATTATTACCTCTTGTAAGATGGATCTTGATGAGGCTGTAAAGCCAATTTATCAAACTAGTCACAAATTTATGATTAGAATCTTGCTATAATTAATTTCTAGATTACATGACATTATGTTTAGTTTTTGTATGTGTTCCCGTTTTCAAGAAAACCCTATATAATCACATTTACTTTCTATTAAAAGGATTCTAAAAATACAAAAAATATATAGTAAATTTAGGAATGTTTTATCCCAGAGGAAAATAATTTGAATTATTAAGTTATTCATATGTGGATTTTAGTGGTTTAATGTTATATAGAAAAATAACCTTTGAAACATGTAATATTTTAGGAAAGTATTTACTATCTTGGTCCATTAAGAAATTTTTTTTGTTGCACTATCTACTTCTGAAAATGAGTAAAAAGTTGTAGGTAGTTTCTATGCACAAATGTTGTGGATGGAACACACTCTACTAGACTATGGATATTAATTCAGACATTTACCTGTAAATTGTGGCCACACAAGTGTGATAAAAATTTCTAAAAATCATGCATATCATTCTAGGACAAAACATATTGATATAATACATCACTTTTTGAGGGATCATTTTCAAAAGGGTGATATAACTCTTGAATCCATAGGAACTAAGTATCAAACTATTGATATTTTTACAAAACCATTGAATTCTAAGAGATTAAACTATATAAATAATGGATTGGGTATGATTACTTTTGGCTATTCTTTAACATTGTTCAATCCTTCACTGGACAAGTCACCATTAGTGCGTCACCATTGAAAAGTCACCTTTAGAAAGTCACCATTAGCGAGTCCCCATTGGCGAGTCATTGTTGGTGAGTCACTATTGGTGAGTCACCATTGGCGATCCACCATTGGTGGTGAGTCACCATTGGTGAGTCACCATGGGCGAGTCAACATTTGATGAGTTACCAGTGAATATTTCAAGTGTTTCTACCATTAATAATTTTTTATAATAGATTTTATTTGATTTTATTCATTTATTTTATTATATTTTATTATTTTCAATCCCTAAATGATTAATCAGGCTTAAATTTTGAATCTAAGTAACTCTCACTGACACTTTCCTCCCTCAATCCATTTCACCTTTCCTTTCTCTCTCAACCTTCAACATTCTTGCATCCTTAGTTATACTTCATTCCACTATAATAGTAATAGTCAATAAACATTCTGAGTTATCTCATAATGAAACATGACCTATGAATATGTTTAAAGGAGAACCGAGTTGAGTTGCTATTGAGCTGAGGAACCCAAAACTTGGGAATCACATTGTGGTTGCCGAAAAGGAAGTAGATTCCAAAATTTTGTTTTCCAACAATTAATTGGTTTTAAGGGTGTTCTAAGACCAAGGATGGGTACAATGGTTATTCATAAATGATATACATTTCTATCCTAGTCCATTTCATCAAATTTATCAGTATGTCGTGTTCAATTTTGGGAAGAATAAAGATTGGATTCGAATCAAGATAGATGGTAAGAAGATCGACTTTTATTTAAATTAATGGGAAAGATGTTTAAGTGTTCCACATTGATGGGTGTTTGAATATTATCAAGGTATGATACCCAATGATAGCGAATCATTAATTTATAAAAAGGATTTACTGGAACTAATTGGTGATGGTAATCTGAGAAGGCCAACTTCTACTAAGTTGGATGGAGAATGAAAACTACTTTTTAAGTTTATTATTCATTTGTTATGTCCAAGGAATGGTGAATTCAATACTCTGAGATACTAGGATTTATACATCCTATTACTTATTAAATGATGGGATATGATTAACATATGAAGATAAATCATGGTACACATGATGGAAATGTATAAGTCATCATCTAGATAAGATTACATAATTTATCCTAATTTTTTTTCTTCCATGTTAGAAACCAAGTTCATAATAAATGAATTGGAGGAAGTTGAAGTGAAATGTGGTAGTTTATACCTATTTAAGGTTATCTATAAAAGGATAAGGGTACGTCGAAACCCTTTGATAAAAATTTGTGTTAGATATAATGAAAAGATATATGAGGATTTTAATCCTATATATCATCCTACCAAACCAAAAACCCACTTGATCCTAGTTTGGAGCTAGATGAGATAGTGAAATATTTAGATAAGGAGAAAGTTAATACAACTATTGATGAGGATGTTTCCTCCTCATTTTAGGAGGGTAATGATCCAGACATCCCTAATCTCCATACTATTAATTTTAGATATACTATTCTTCCAATTTCTCTAGTTATCAGAAAAAGTATCTTAAGTGATAGAGATGACGATGATAATGAGACGTAGGTTTTTGGAGATAAGAATATTATATTTTCTTCTTCTAAATAATATAAAGAGTTTGTGGAGGCCTCTAATAATGAATATAGGTTTAATGGAGAAGATGGAAATGATGGTGATGAGGATAATGATAAGGATGGTGATGATGGAAGACTTGATCATGATCATGATGTTGAGAGAATTTAATAAACTCATATATCCCCAGATGGTTCTATTGCCACAGTTAAATATAAGGAGAGACCTAAATCACCTATACCTTCATGTATAAAGAGTCCTGGTTCAACCAGATTTTAGTACTTAGAGATATATTTTATAGGAAAACCTATTGGAGATGCTGCATCAACTAGAGAAGAGACCAGAGTATCTACTAAGGGGGAGAAATCCCCTAGTTCTATTAGAGTTGACCATATAGATGTGTCTTCTACTGGAGATGTTGTTTCTTCTCATGATTATTATAAAAAATTCCTAGTATATTTTTAAATTGGTTTGGACTACTCAAAGTGTAAGGATGTTTAAGAAGATGTTGTAGAGAATAGAGATTATCAGATAGTAGATGAGGTATCCTCTAAGGGGGAGACTTCCCTAAGTTACAAATTGATTAAAATATCCCAACTAGATTTATACAATTATGGGAATAGTCCACCAAGGGATGGTGGACCTGTTATATCAGTTGGAGTTAGGAAAAAACCTATGGGATCCTTTATTGAGAAGATTGACCATAATGATGAGCTTTAAGATTTTGGTTCAGATGCTTGTGCTACTAGATTAGAGCCTACAGAGGATTATATCCCTAGTGTTGAGAGACCTACTGCACTAGTACCATCAGATGTTGTTTACAAGGTAGACTTAGATTCTTTCAAAGGGATAATTATTTTATACATTATTAGGATTTTCATGTCTCAGGAACCTCTGGTCTTTCAGATCAGTGAGACTAATGTTAGGAACCTGTTTGAGCTAGATGTATGTCATATCCATATGAAGATGAATTTTCAAATCTAGGAATTGGATATCAAGAACCAAAGGTTGAACAGTGAGATGAAGATCATGAGGTATGTGATGGAGTATATGAGAGCCTAATTTGCTTCCAGTTAGTCTTCTATGATGGAGAGGTTGGAGATTTTACCAACAATGGCTTCTAAATCTAGTGCTCTTACTCCCTAAGTTTCTATTGATTATTATCTGATCTAGTTTATAGTTCAAGATGAGATTCATATTTTTAGGAGATATTTATGCTACTCATTAAGAGGATCTGAGGAAGATCCATCTATATAGTGAGCACATATACAAACTAGAAAGTTTATGTTTAAATGAGGATCAAAGTGATAGGGAAACCATCACTAATTCACTTAAATATTACATTTCCATGGTGTATACCAAACATGAGTTAAATTATCATTTCAAGTTATTGGCTAAAAATCTAAGGATACCACCCGTCACTAAGAAATTCAAGGAACATGTTAACTAATTAATTTTTTTTGCAAACTTGCTCAAGTCTTTTATGGAGGAGAAGAAAGATTTATTTAGTGTTATGGAGTGATGAGGAAATATTATTATGTAATTTTTCATCCTTATGAATAATTTATTAAATGTATCTAGTACTAAAGTGGTCACTCAAAAGGAAATTCCAATGTCTTATTTCACATCTTATCCTTCCTCATATCCTTTACCTCCTCAGTACCAGCCCTTTAGCATGTCTCCCATGAAATTAGTCTGGAATCATAGACCTATGGTTACTAGAGAGCTGCCTAAACTTCCTTTAGTACCTTCAAACACTACCACATCACCCTCAACATCTACATTTTTACCTCTTACCTCCAATAAGGGAAAGGGACCTGTTGATCATACCTCCCGAGTTGTGAGTGAATCTGATTTTACATTAGTCATTGATAAGTATTTTATATATGTTTACATATATCTCTTTTTAGGATGTATTATCATGAATTTTTTGTTTTTAATGAAATGTATATATATTATTCTTCATATATTTGTATTTACTGTTTCTTATTTTACATTTTTGATAATCCCAAAAGAGGTAGATAAATTTGGATGAAATTTACCTTTTAGAAATAATGTTGGATTGGAATTTACCTATGAACTCAAACTTATTATTTGATATCTATTTTATATATCCTCTATTAAGTTACATTTTATACCAAGTTTGTATTAGATACTAAACTTTACTTCAATTTTTTCTTTTGATACCATCTTAATTATGACTAATCATTTGATATCTTACTTATTTTTATTTATTTATCTTATTCCTTTAGTAATATCATTATTTGGTTGTGATTTACGTTACCTTTTAAAACCTTAATTACATTATATTTGATAACACATTTATTTATCTCTCAATTTTGACATTTGAAATGTTAATTATACTATTATCCATTAAATAAACCTATATCTAGATAAGTTTATTTTATACATGGTTTATAAAAATTCCATGATGTGTGATCATAAAAAATTGAGAGATTTATGGAACATTCTTATTTTAATGCCCAAAAATAATATTTATTATATTTCTAATGAGATTATTATTTTATGATAGAATTTTAATTTATAAGGAAATTTAATGAAAATTTGGATAAGTATTGGAATGAGTCAATGTTAGTTCAAATGTCTCACTTCCAGAGTGTCTTACCACCCAACATGACTTACTGCCAGATATGAGTCACCATATGAATGAATTACCATCAGACATTACTCATCACCAGAAAATATTATCGCCAGACATGAATCACCACCATACACAATTAACCATTATTTCAAATGAGTCACTGACATACTGAATCACCACCAGACTCAATCAATGTTAGTTCAAACAACTTTCCTCTATATATGAGTCACCACCATCTTGAGTCACCACTAGTTCAAACGAATCACTTCCAAAATAAATCACCACTAGCTTGAGTCATTGTTAGTTTGAATGTGTTACTGTTAGACATGTCTCACAACCAGAATGACCCATATCTAGAAATTAGTCATCGCCAGATATGTCTTACTTCCAGAAGATTTTCCATCACTATTATACCCATTTTCAATTAAATTCTACTAAAAACTATATTAATTCAATTAACATAGAGGGTTATTTTATGATTATTTCTTAACCATTTTAGGGATGAATTAAAGAAACATTTGGAGTCATTATGAGGGTCTAGAAGATCCGAATGGTTATTATTGAATGGGTACTTGCAATAATTTATATTCTTAGTAGACCTCCCATGCATAGAGATTTGAGTATGAGATGATCTAGAGGTGTGTGACTTGATGAATACTGAAAGGATCATCATAAGAGAGCTTACACACCACATTACTACTAAATTTTATTAATGAAAGAGTAGAATTCATAGAATATCATGATCTTTTCCTTTATACAAATAAGTGAACCTTTGGTATAATATATTTTACTACAAATCTTAGAGAAACTGTTCAAACTCCTCAAAAAAGTCACAATTTAGGAAACTTGAACAACTGAAGCACTAAAAACCAAGAAACACTTTATTTATTTGTCCCTATTTATTTGATCTATTATTTTTGTTTTATCTTTTTAGCAGTTTGTTGTTTGTTTTGTATTTTTTCACACACCGAATCCTGCTCTAGAATGATAGACTACTTGATATTATCTTATATCTCTTTTAATTTTCTTACCCATGGTGGTTTTAGAAGAGGTCCTTGCGTGGTTTGTGTTTTTTTATACCCATGTATAGTTGTGAATGTTTTTATACCTGATCTAGTTTGTGGATAATATTATAGTTATATAATGTTTATAGATGATTTTGATATTCAAGTGAAGGGGAATATGCCTTATCTTGAGTCTGAACTTCTTGTTTATTTAATTATGTTTTTTTTGTTTTCCCTTAATTTCAGAGATTTAAACTAATTTTGATTTAAACTATAAAAAACCTACACTTTGATAGTTAGTCTTAACTAGTGTTTATATTAGGATCTGATTTAGTAAATTGATTTTAAAATTTAAAGTAATTTTCAATATTTTTTTTAAAGAGAACTTAGCTTTGAGAGATATTTTAAAATAAAAACATTTATCAAACTACTATTTTGATTAACTAGAAATATTTATTTTAATTTTGGGGATTTTATTTAAACTTTTTTTTTAAAAAAATTTATTATGTAATAAATTCACCCACTCTGGAGTTACTCAATCTGACCAACAATATATATATATATATATATATATATATATATATATATATATTGATAATATTACATATATAACAAGAAAATGGGTGCCAATTCAAATAGAATTGACATTAGACACTGCATCATATGTCGGGAGTTAAATCCCCCACGGCTGCATCTACTGTTTTAGTGGCATGAAGTTTACCCAGGAGTATGATGCTAAGATGGATATACTAGGGGAAATGAGCATCTACGTTGGGTTGTGGTGGATGCAGGATGTTGGATGGATGTGGGTGACTGTAAAGATGCAATGATGGTTGTGAAGGATGAGGGTGACAAATGGACTAATGTGACAATGATTGTGGTAGGATATGGTGGGAACTAGTGATGTAGGGATAGAGGATGATGATGTTCTCTGATGGTGTTTCTGACGATGCAGGGATGGTCTCAGTGGGTAGATTCTATGACAAAGAAGTGGAGCTAGCGACAACCTAGGCAACACGAGGGATGGATCTCCACTACGTAGCAAGCGTGTACAGAGTAAGCGCCAATAGGAATGATAGGTGAAAATACTGTAACAGACATACACAAATCAGGCTACAGGCCGGTAGTGCAGTTAGCCTAGTGAAAAAGGCCTAAATGTTTATTTATTAAAGGTTAACAACGCCACATATATATATATAATAAATAAAAATGGGCTCGATGGGTGGATTATCTCTTGGGGGATATGATTAGCTTTTTCGGCACTACGAGTGTGCCGCGTGTGTGGGTTTCATTGCAATTATACCCCAAAATAATAAATGTATTATATAAAAATATTATATTAAAAATAAATTATATATATATAGACATACATATAAACACACACACACAAACACACACAAACACACCAAAAAAAATTTAAAACATAACTATAATTAATTTATAATAATTAAATAATTGATCTCTGACACACACATATATGTAAATGTATAAATTAATAAGAATATTTATATTAATATATATATTTACAGGTTAATATATATATTATTTTATTTATAAATACATTTATATTATTAAATAATAATTAAATAGGTGATAATTGATATATAAATTAATATACATGTATATATATTAATTAATATATATATATAAGTTTATATATTAGTACAAATATAATTACATATATATATATATATATATTAGTAAAATTATACTGATATATTAGTATAAATATATTTATATACAATTAGTATAAATATATATAAATATATATATTTATTTAATACTGATACATATACACACACACAAACACACACACATATATATAAATTAATATAAATTAAGTTATATATTAGTATAAATATACTTATTAATTTATATATCTATTAATTTATATATTAATATAATTATTCTTACCAATATATATTTTAATTTATATGTTATTATATATATATATATTAATATATGTAGATTAACATATCAATTAATATATAAATATATGTATATTAATATATTAATTAATATATAAATTTATAAATCTATTAAAATATATTTAAATTTAAGATAATATCTTTATAAATAAATATGAACACTCATATGAGTGGTCTGGATGTGGGAAAATATATTTGGCACCACTGGTTCAAGGCCCCTCGATTGCATATTAAAAATTTTAAGTGAGGAAGGGAGAGGGCTAGTAATACAAAACAAGAGGGATGGGGAAGGATAGTCCAGGCTAGTGTGGGTTTGAGACAATACAGGTTTGTCCACTAAATCCCACAAATAACATGAATAAAAAGTTTCAATCCCACCCTACCCATATTAAGCTTGCTGGTATCCCTACGGGCTTGCCTGCATTTAAAAAAAATACTATTTATAATATTTTAAATATTGTATTTTTTCTCATTATTAGTGGTAGTTGTGTAGAGAAGTATGGATCGAAAAAAATATATTTTTAAAGTATGCTATAAAACATTTTTTTATGGGTTAATGCTGGCATGTGGAAATGCTGATATAGTGGTGAACTGTTGTGATTCAAAATAGGTTAGTGATCTGTTAGAGGTGAAGAAAGATGATGTTGGTTGTGTAGTGATGCTAATGGATATACCTGTGAATGAATGAAGTCTATCTAGGAAACAATAAACTTAAGAGGAGAATATTAGGATTCCCATAAGGTCCTTTCCTATTTTATTAATAATAATTTTTTTTAAATAATAATAATAAATCAACCCATAAAATAATATGATAATAATAATTCTTTAAGAATTGAAACCGTGTGCAAGGGAGATGGATACCATTTTTCAAGAGGTGTGATGAAAAACCACTTGAATATGGTAAATAATTACTTTATAAATATTATTATATCATATAAAACCAATAAATATATACCTATTCAAAATTAAAATGTGAATGAATTCTGAATTAGTATGACCATTACAGTGAGAAAAGATATGAAATGGTTTAATCACGATTTTTTATTAAAAAACTAAAATTTTAAAGTAGCACATATTATAAGAATAATATTTTTTTAATTAGGCTTGTGGGTAAGGTTGTACCTATACATGATCAACCTGACTTGGTTCACTTCTGTGCAGGATCAACCTGCATTGACCTTCTCTCTTAACATTCAAAATTTTTAGGCCCACCCCACCCCGCATCCACCCCAAATCCATGAATCCTATGGGCCCCAATTCTATTTTCCTTTACTAAAGAAGAATTAGGTGGGGGATTTTAGAGGGAATTAGAAGGATTGGGTGAGGATTTTAGGTGTGCCAAGCATCACTGGGAGTTGGTGGGGTGACTGTGCGGGTAGTTTTCAGGGGGAGGTGTTATGATTCTTCAGTTTTAATGATCACAAAAATTTAAGTGACTAATTATTTCAATTGAGTTGTTAGGTTTTGAAGTGATTAAAGTTTTTACACCATGTATGAAAAAAATGATTCCAATATGCAATGTTTTTCACCACACCATAGAAGGATTTATAATAAGGACCACGTCTCAATGATAGAGACCACACCATAGCATAGCCCGATCCAACTTCCACTCCAAGAATCATGACAAAAATTACAAAATTTATGGCACAATGAATCTTTAAATCCTACAATACAAGGAAAGACCATGCCACAAGGTAAATTTCTATGCGATATAACACTTCTATGTAGGAGTAATTTATACTGAAACTTAAGGGATACATCATAGCTACCATAAAATCAGTTCAACATCTAAGTCTCATCTCATATCATTAAAACAATGGATCAATCCAAGTCTTCATTAACACTCAAAAAGGCTATAAATAGACCCCTTGGGGGGGGATGGAAACTTACCATCTCAACAACTCTCTAATTCCAAGGTGCTCAATCGCCAAATTTATCTCAATTGCTCTTATTTTCTAAGTGATATTTCTTCCTCTCAAATAGTTTGATCTTATTGTAAAATCTTCTCACTCCACCATCTCTCTCATTCTCTCTCATTTGTTCTTATTATTCTTTTTAGACAATTGAGGTAGTGCTAAAATGTGAATACTTCTATAAATCCTCTATTCTTACTCGTTCTTCTATTATTGGTGCTTACTACCATTAAAGTTAGGGACCTATGTTTTCTTACCATAAATGATAAAAGGAAAGAGGCTATTTATATTTGAGGTTTCTTGATATACCCATTAAAACATAGAGTCGATTGTATTCTAGTTTCTTACTATAACCTAAATATCAAGTGAGTTTTGGTATCTTGGATACCATTAAATACAGGGGGAAAATACATTAAATCATCAAGTGATTGAGTTGGTAGATGTAAGGGTTATTATAGAGTTACTTTCAAACTTATTTATCAAATTATATTCCTTATTTACTTTTTAAAAATTTATTAATTTATCACTTACTTTCATTTAATTAATAAATTATTTGATTCATCAGTACATTTAATCTTTTAATTTACAAATTTCTTTTTATTTTATTCTTATTCTCTTATAATCATCTATAGTTATATCATTGCACTATCAACTTTGTCTAACTTTCATCAATTATTCTCTTTAAAGACTTAAAAAGGTTTTAATTATATTAACACATTGAAAAAAAGGTTTTTACTCTTTAATAATTTTATCTTTTCCTTTTTCTTTTAAAAAGGAAATTTACCCCCTCATTCCATTTTATCCTACCCTAACCTAAATTTTATATGAAATGGGTATTTAATTGATTAATTTATTTTTTTAACATTCTTTAAAAGGTTTTTTTTTAAAATTATTAATTTTTTTTTAAAAAAATTTATTTTTATAAATGGATCATTAAAACATATATGGTTCTCCCAAAGGACACTATGGGTCGTTCTCTCTTTTATATAGTAATAATTATTGTTTTTGAAAAACCGCATGTCTAAATTTATTAAATCTATTAGTTATATAATTTTTATAATAGGTATACATGGTTATATTATGACCATTGAAAAATATGATAAATGGAGTCCAAATGATATTTATGATTTTGAATTAGATTATAAATAAATGAATACCTTTCATTATGTTTTCAACCACAATGAAATTAATTTAATTTCAATATACAATAAATCTCATGAAATATGTAATCTTTTAGAAGTAAATCATGAAGGAATGAAAAAAAGCAAAAGACACTGTATTATATATGTTTAGACAAGGATTTAAGAGATTCTCTATACATCATAGAAAATAAATTACTAAAATTTTTACTTGATTCACTGATATTTGTAATGGTTGAAATGATTTTGTATTTTCTATTTTTATAGAGACTTTAGTCAAGAAAATAATTTAGGTTTTGCCAAGAAACTGGGAACCCAAAGTCACTAGGAGACATGATACTAAAGACATGAATAATATAGAAGTTATGAAGTTTATTAGATCTCTCATTCCGTATGAGATAACAGTGATAATAAAAGATGAAAAGGAGGAAAATGAGGTCAATGAAAGTTAAAAATAATGATTCTTTCTAGGTAATAAAAAACAACACATCTGAAAGTGAATCCGAGATTGATCACATTACCAAGAGGATGAGGAAGTACATGAAAAATAAAATATCTACTCAGTTATTCAAAAAGGAAAATCTAGAAATGGATGTCACTTTCTTTAGTTATGAAAAAGAAGGGTCACATAAATCAATATTGTCCCTTGAAAAAAGTCTAAAGAAAAAAATCTAAGTAAGAAGGCTAAAAAAGTTTAAACCTAGAGTTAAATAAAGGACACACTTTCAATATATGAATAAAATGGGGAATTTCTTAAGTTTCTCATGGCCGATATTTAGAATAAGGGCCTCGTGAGAAAAATCCAAGAAGGTACATGAAAAACGGCTCATTAAATATGGAAACTATTAGAAGTAACTCATGAAAAAATGAAAATAATCAAATATACTAGATTATATATGTTTAGAAAATACTCTGAGTGTTTTTTATTCATTATAATGAAAAAATTACTAAAATTTTTACATTATTAAATGATATCTATAACAATAAAAATGATCTTTGTGATACTCTTTCTATAAAGACTTTATTCAAGAAACTCCTTTGAGTTTTAGCAAGAATTTGGGAACCCAAAGTCACCACAATCCAAGAATATAAAGACATAAATAATATAGAGGCTGAGGATATCATTAAATATCTCATGAAATATGAGATAACTTTTAAAGAAAATCTCAAAATTATTCATTAGAGTTTATAAAACATAAAAATACATTTGAATTCAAGTAAATCGAAAATAAAACATCTAAAAATGAATCCGAGATTACTCATATTTCCAATAATATGAACACGTATATGAAAAATAAAAGATCTAATCAACACTTAAAAAAATCAAGAAATTAAAGTCACTTACTTTGGTTGAAAAAAATAAGGGTTACATCAATATGGATTATCCCTTGAAAAAAAGTCTACAGACAAGAAGTAAAGTAATAAGGATCTAAATTTTTCCACATGGATTAATAGAAAGGACATAATTTCAACGTATGAACTAAGAGATGAAATATTTAATTTACTTATAGAAGATATCAAGGAAAATTTTCTCTTGATAAAAACCAAATAAGCTATTTACAATATAGATAATGATTTCTTAAGGTTCATGTGTGTTAATAATTATGAATTAAATCATCTAAAAAACTTTAATAGAGAAGATGTTACTTTTTATAGATGATTAATATTGGAAAATTATCATTATTGGTACTATCAGATTCTAAAACTATAATTTAATTAAATATATTTTATTTATTAATATATTGAATCATATTTTACTAAACATTAGTCAATTATGTGATAGAGTTTTTAAATTAACATTTAAAATGATTTATTTAATGTTTTTAATTATATAAGAAAACTTTACAACATATAATTTTCAATAAAAATATGAGTAATTTCATTTAAAATATCTCAAAATAATTTTTAGATATCTAAAAGTAAAGAAAAAAATTAGATTATTTTATCAAAAGGAAAATTATTTTTAACACACTTGTTTTTCCAATGCTATTTTTGGAGGATTCTAATAATATAGGAAAATACTAGTGGGACTTTACACCTACTAGGAGAATACCTTATCTCATGAATTAGTAAGAAGAAAAACTTTGTTTATATTTCTATTGATGAAGTATAATACACAGCCACTGATAGTTTTCCTTCAAAAATTATATGGATGAAACATACTCTCTTAGAATTTGGACTTATATATGATCATTCCCACACAAATTGTGATAAAAATATTATAATAAATATCTCTAAAAATAATATCCAATATTAATTTATTAATAAAATTGATATGATACACCACTTTCTTCAAGATCGCGTTCAAAAAGGTGATATTACTCTTGAATTTTTTTCACCAACCTTCAACATAAGGATATATTTACTAAATACCTTCATTTTTATCACATTGACTTCATTAAAGGGGAGTTTGATATGATTGTCCATTGATAATTATATATTAACCTTGGAAATCTTGATAAACTTTCCAATTGATTTCATAATAACATATTTTATTTCTCTTAAATATCATTATCAAACATTTCATAAATTTGGAGAAGTTAAGTGAGTGTAATACTACAAGTAAAACATTCCTATCTAGATACAAACAAGTGAATGTGGTTATGGCACAAATGCACCTAAATTTTATTACCTCAGAAAGATATATTTGGATTATTAATATGATATCTACCCTGGGAATGAGTTGTGGGCCTATACTGCACACCTGGTTTCACACTCCTGAAAAGGTTTCTATGTTTTATTAACACAATATTTTCTAAACCTTAATTATGGAATGATTTTTAAAAATTTTGTTTTTAAATAATATAGTTTATTTACTTAGTTTTTCTTATTGTATCATAATATTTTCAATACATTATTTGAGGGGGATCTAATATTTTCAATACCAAATGATCCTAGAAGAGAGAAAATTTTTCTAACTTTATTTTCCTTTTAAAAATTTATTTTAACCTTGAACTTTTTTAAATTTATTTTTAAAGTTTTGTTTCTCTCTTGAGATATATTTTTAAATGTAAAATGTTTTTAATTCTATTGTTATCTTTATTTAAAATATTTCTTTCATTTTTTTTTCTAAAATTTTAAAAACATAATTTTTTTATCTCTTGAAATATCATTAATTATGATAAAAATAGTTTTAAATATTAATTATTTTATTTACTATAACTCCTTATTTGAATCCTTTTTGACAAAATCAATAGGGAAAAGTTGTTGTTTGAGATGTTTTTGTTGTTTTTTAAAGAGGGGGATGTTTTTTTTGTTTTTGAAAGGAGGAGAAATATATGGAAATTGTTATTCATGTAATGAAATGATGTTTTTATATTATTTTTTACTCACTTATTATTCAAGTGTTTGTTATCATCAAATGGGTTATATTTTTTTGTTTATTTAGATTTTATGATCATAAATACTCAAGTGTATAGTGATTTCATTTGAGATGTTAGGTTTCAAATGGATTTAGGTTTTTACACTAATTATTAATATAAGGAAACCATGACACAATTATTTATGATATATCAAAAAATTATGTAGAATAAGGACCACATCACAATGACTTGGACCACACCGCAACATATCTTGGTCTAACTTATTCTTCAAAAATCATTATGAAATTTATATAATTAACCCTATAGTCAATATTATGATCCTATAAACCTAGTAAAGGCCACACCAAATGGTAAATTTATATGCCACAAAACCCTTATATACATGATTCATCCATATATAAACTTAAGGGCTACGTCGTTTCTACCTCAAAACTATAAGAACCTCCAAGTCTCAGTTGAGATCATAAAATCCCTGGATCTATTGAAGTCTTCCTTAATAATCATTGAGGATATAAATATACCCCCTATAGGGCTTGGAAATATACCTTCCTAACCATTCTCCAATTCCATCATGCTCGATCACCAAATTTCTCTCAAGTGATATCATTTTCTAAGTAACCCCACTTGTTCTCAAAGAGTGCGATATTATTATACAATATTATCACCCCACTATATATTCCATTCTATCATAGTAGTTATTTTTATTCTTTATAGAAAATATAGACCGTGACAAAACAATATTTCTTTTAGAAATCCACTTTTATTACTCTTTCTTCCAATATCAATGATCAGGACCTTTAAAGTGAGGGACTTAGTTTTTATTTCTATAACCATAAAAAATAAAGGGTCTATTTATGTTTAAGGTTTCTATATATACATTTTAAAAACTATGGGTGGATTTTATTCCAGGTTCTTATTCAAATTAAAAAGTCAAGAGTGTTTTGGTATCTTGGCTACCATTAAATCCAAGGGACTAATACATTAAATACTCAAGAGAATGAGGTGGTAGATATAGGTGCTATTATAGAGTTGTTTATAAAATTCCTTACCAAAATTTAATCATTATTTAATCTCTATATCTTTAGTTATTTATCACCTTAATTCATTTAATTAATCAATTGTTTAATCCATTAATACATTTAATGATTTAATTTAAAATAAATCTTTCCTATATTACTTTTCTTTTATAATAATATATAGTTATATCACCACATGTTAAAATTTATTTAATTTGATCAGTTATTATATTTAATTTCTTAAAAGGTTTTAATTATCTTTATAGTTTGAAAAATAGGTTGTTAGTCTTCAATAATTTTATGATTTCTTTTTCACCTTTTATAGGGAAATGAGACTACCGATTACCATTTTATCCTAATTTGACATAAAAGAGGGTAATTGAGGTGATACATGATCAAAGTTAGGGGAGTGAAGGTGTGTGTGTCAAAGGGTTAGATAGTTTCTAGAGGGAGGTGAGGGAAGGTGTCTCTGTCTGAGGGTGAGATAGTTTTTTGAGGGAGGGGAGGGAAGGAACATGTTTCAAAGGGTGAGATGGTTTCTATACTCTGTATGACTGATTTATCCATGTTTTCAAAAGAATATAATTTTCCCACACATGGTTTCCCATACTTTTTTAAAAATGACGGTAAATACGTTAATCATGTTTATGAATGTGGATAATGTAAAAAACCCAGTTAATTAGGTTTTTTTTCGGTGTGTTTTGATTCCTAAGTAGTTATTTGACCATTTATCATGAAGCATGAAAACTTTCATGAACCCATCTACATATAACATCCCACATAGGCCTCAGATACCCATGTCTAATTCAGACCCTCCACTATAGATGTACTTTGTGGATTTTTGTAATATTAATTTGGGTGTACAATATTTCAATACAAAAAATAATTATGAGGATATCACAAGCAATACATTTTCAAGTGTCTAAAGTAATCACCCTGAAATCATCCTACATTCACATCCTCTATTATATAAAGTAATACCTCAATGTATCCTTCTTATAACATGGTCTTGTCACGCAAGAGGAATTATTCCACCTTAACTTATTCCCACAACATGAACTACAACCTCTACTCGACTGAATGAAGATGATTCCAAATAGGATATTTCTAATGATATAATTTTCTTCCATTGATACTTTATTCACCATATCAATACATGATTAAAAAAGTTACCTTATCACCCTCATTCTTATATCTATTCACAATCCCAACTCAACCCTCTGAGTGATTAGTGAATAACTATTTTCCATTTCAAGTGAAAAATTAGCCAAAGTCATAAACTATGAAGCATACCTCTAGAAATATCATATCTATATACCACTGGTCAATGAACTAACTAGAATTTAATACATTAAATGTTTGAGATTATATGTTTTGGTTAAACATATTTTTAAACCCTTCCCAAGTCATACCTTCATGAAATTTAACCTTCTCATCTAAATCCTGGAACTCTCTTATAATCCCTTAAAACATATACATTACCAACTTCACCCTTACAAATATTTGAGAATATAAAAAGGAAAATATATTATTGATCCATTTTATCTAATGTGCTAAAACTTTTAATATGGAGACTCCTTGATTGATGAAGGGTTCTATTACTAAAAATACAGGGACATATTCATCTAAGCTCACTGAGGTGACATAACCCCACCAATATTTTAATAAGTTATTTTACAATACCATAAGAATCATTAGACTAACGGTGATCATTATAAAAAATTTTATTTATGTATTCCATACATGGATTCACAAATGGTCTCCTTGGAAGCATCATTATTTAATATGTGAGGAAAAACTACAAATTCCAACTATCAAAGAAATACCCAAAATCACCCAAATCCACACAATAATTTCCCTAATTTACACAATTGTACATGAAAAATAGCTACCACAAAACTTTAAAAAACTATTGTTTGAATGGTGTAGCTCTATCCTTGGATGAAGTTGGGCCAACTTTTAATGAACCCGGCAGGCCTAAATCCCAAATACACTCTGCCACGCCCAAGACTAGCCCTCTGGAAGATAGCAGAACCCTGCCCCATGGGTAGATAACAAGACCCTACCTCAGACCGTCCGAGATAACACATGGAAGGAACTGTTCCCTCCCTGAAGGGAATTTTAATTCCCCTACTAGTATACTCGAACCGGACACCACAAGCTTCTCAGCCAACTAGGAGCGTTAACGAGTACCACTAAGTGGTACTCGTTAAAGCTCTCGTTTGGCTGATAAGCCTCTGGTCCCCGCTTCGAGTTTCGAGGGAGGTGAATTAAAATTCCCGTCAGGCAGGGAAGAGTTCCTGCCAAGTGTTATCTAGGCCGGTCTGAGGTGGGGGCTAGTTATCTACCTGTGGGGCTATGGTCAGATATCTTCCAGAGGGCTGGGCTTGGGTGTGGTCGATTATGGTTGGGATTTAGGCCTACTAGGTTCATTACATAAAAACTTTTTATGTAACAAACCCAGCAAGCCTAAAGCCCAACCGCAATCGGCCACGCCCGAGCCCAGCCCTTTGGCAGATAGAAAACCCCTATCCCACTAGCATATAATAGGCCCCTACCTCAGATCAGCCTAGATAACACATGGCAGGAACTGTTCCCCTTCTGAAGAGAATTTTAATTTGCCTCCTTCGCAAGTTGAACTGGAAACCACAGGCTTATCAGCCAACTGGGATCATTAACTAGTACCACTAACTTTTTATGTAACTAACATAGTAGGCCTAAAGCCCAACCTCACTCAGCCACACCCAAGCCCAGCCCTCTAGAAAATAGTAGACCCCTGCACCATGGGCAGATAATAGGCCTCCAACTTAGATCGGCCTAGATAACACGTGATAGGAACTGTTCCCTGCCTGACAGGAATTTTAATTAACCTCCTTCACAACTCGAAATAGAGACCACAAGATTATCATCCAACTGAGAGCGTTAATGAGAGTGTTACTCGTTAATGTTCTAGATTGGCTGATAATCCTGTGGTCGCTGGTTCAAGTTGCGAGGGAGGCGAATTAAAATTCTCGTTAGGCAGGGAACAATTCCTGCCACGTGTTATCTAGGACGGTTTGAGGTGGGGGCCTATTATCTGCCCATGGGGAAGGGGTCTGCTATCTGCCAGAGGGCTGGGCTCAGGCATGGCCAAGTGCGGTTGGGCTTTAGTCCTTCCAGGTTCATTATAAAACTACTATTGTATCATTCTATATAACAAGGCACAATGCATACATTGGTATGGTTTCTTTAGTTACAAGGAATTTAGAGACAGTGGTACTGTAGCTCCACATACTTTCTTCCCCTAGTAACTATAGCATATTATACTAAATATAATGATTGGTACTATAGTAATGTGGACATTGACATGTCTAATACAATAACTTTGAAATTAGATACAATGATCCTATACCTCTATGAACTTCTTTCTACTATTCACTATAGAAAATTAGAAAAACTATGATAATTGGAAGTATAGAAACATGGTTTACTATAGTACTACATTTCTTTATGAGATATTTTGAGCTAGGGTTTTTGAACATTAACAAACCACCCTATAATTTTCTTATGAAATATTGAAACCATTCCGACTTTCTTTGGACGTAGGTATTATTATCAAACCACATAAATCTATGTGTCTTATGATCTTATTATTTCTATTCTATGTTTTCGACCTTTTACTATTATTTTAATTTTTTTGTCATTTATTACTCCTAACATTTTCTCAAAAACTACCCCCTCAAACCGATGACCACACAAATGGGAATCCATTTTAACAATAATATACCATATCGAAACATCTTGCACCATAATTTTTTCATCACCAGGACTCACCACCGGAACACTACTATGAGTAAGAATTTTTAAACAAGTCACCATGGATCTACATGATTTAATCGATCCACAATTATTATTTTTAGACTAGTTTGGATAAAAATCATCTATACCACATTTGTGATAAACCATGGCTTTAGTACCATCGATTAGGATCCAATTACTTTAGTTGAGTCCTAGCTAGCCCAACACATATTCCCTTATAGGGTTTTATTCAAAAACCAATTAGTGATAAAAGTGGTAACCCATCCAATATTACATTGTATCCATTATTCTTTTAAAAAAATTAGTTTCATGCTAAATTAAATTGGTAATAGGAGGAATCACCCATAAAATCTTATATTTCATCCACCATTCATTGAAAAAAATGATGTGGGATAGGTTTTACACACCCAATAACCCTGCATCCTCAAAGGGTCTATTATTGATCACTATTTATATTCTGTTCCACAATTATAGTCATAGAATTATATATTTTTATAAAGAAAACTATTTTAAAATCTTATTTTTAAATGAACATCTTCAAAAAATCTATTTTGAAATACTTTTCACAATCAATAAAAATAATTTATAAAAAACTATGCAACCATGATGTGTTGCTTATCAATGAATGCCTACATGATTCATAAAAACCACCCATGTCCTTTACCTAGGTAAACTAACTAAAAAAATCTGACAATAAGCTAAGGGTGGTTCATTAAAATCATAAACTACACAAAATTATAGTGAATCATGGTTTATTATAAAGATGTTAGATACATCTTTTCATAATTATATCATGAGTCAGAACTGAACCTATCCCCATGACTACCACTAAAAAACTATAATTGACATATTTTCTAAAATTCTAACCTAACCCATCAACACTCTACCTTACTTGAGACAATTCAGAATGTTACTTGTCCTTAGGTGTCCCCCCTGATCAACAAAGGATGTAAATAAATTTTGAGGGTTTAAAAAATATTTTTTGGTGATAGTTTATCCATATATAAATCTCAAATCTCAATCCAAATTTCAATTAGATTTTTGACATGAGGTATTGGTATGTTAGAAAATCCCAAACTATAGAAAAATAATTATAATTTACTTTAAAATACTATTGAGGATCTCATATATGAAGCATTATAAAAAGGTTTTATACTAAGAATAATAATAAAACCACAATTAAAAATTTCATAAGTGTATAAAACATAGAAGTAAGGATGATAAGGCCATAAAATGCCACCCCTCCAAAATAGAGGTCTAAATAAATACTATGTTAGGAAATGTGGAGGCTCTTTTAAGTTACAATACCAAATATCAAGAAGGATAAATTTTAAAGATTATGTTTAGGCTCGTTTGGACTCACAAAAGTAGTTGTCCAATAGATTTAGTGGTCCGAATGTTATGTTCTAGAACTAGGTGTGTAGATGGTTTAGTTTTAGATTATGGTGTATAGAATTTATAACATATATAAGGGTCACTAATGATGATACTTAAAGGTTATAGTTGTATTAGAAAATATATTTTCCAAAGGTTCATCAGAATGATACATAAGGCAAACTTTCACTTTCATTAGAAGTTAGTGGCTATGGCTGGGTGAGTTATAAGAAATCAAAGGTTACTGTGATTAGGGGTGGGTGCCTAGAATATATTAAAAGTTAGTGGAACTGGAAGACCAATTAGAACCCACTATAAAGGTGGGGTGGGGAAACTTTTATACATGTCATTTCATCATGTGATTAGTGATCTAATATTGGCTGATTTGTCGATAGATATTGTAATATTGGAACTTTTTCAAAATGAAACAAAGTTTCAATGATCTCTTATAGATATAAGACTATTGTTTAAACCATGTAAATAATTTTTGTTTATTTGTTTCTTGCATGTTTTTTCTTGAATATTTGTTTTCATGTGATGCATTTGTTTTAAGTTTGTGAGGGAATCAACTCAGTATAGTAGATTTGGTACAACATGATTTATAAGTTCTAATACAATGGTGTCAAGAAATTCTTTTAGTATGGGGATATTTTTATATATTTTTTCCAGGATTTATTTATTTATAGGTTTAACATTTGGTGATAGGTGGTCTCAAATACTAACAAGTGGTATTAAAGGCTATAGTTCAGTAAGGATATTCACTCTTAGACAACCGGCTCTTTAAGAACCTCTCTTTTATTGATGTTTTTAGATTCATTGGGAGTTTATAATTTTGGAAGGAATAATGTAAAAAAAAAATGTTCAAATAATAAAATTTTATGGGATAAAAATCAGTTTTTGGTGGATGTATAAGGAGGTTTATCGGATTCAAAAGGACCTTGAGGTTTTGTTAAAGGGAAAAAACAAAAGAAATGGAAAACATGAAATGGGAAAGACTGGATAGAATTGAACTTGAATTAATTCACACTTAATTTCACATAATGTTTGTTATAACATCTAGGAAGTAGAGAACATATTGGATATAATGAATGATCTAGTGAACATGTTTGAGATGCCAATATCCATGAAAAATATTTTCATGATACATAATTTATTTAGTTTAACAATGTTAGAATAAATAACCATGACTAATCATGTGAATGAATTTAACATTATTCAGATTAAATTCATATTAATTAAAGGAACATTCAAAAAATATATGAAATATCTATTACTATTATCGTCTCTACCAGAATCATGGGATGAAATAGTAACTTCTATAAGTAACAATTTTTGGAAATTTGAATTTTTTTCTGAGGATGTTATAGATCCCATTCTAAATAAAAAAACCCAAATAGAGGGAATTCTGGGAACTTTATAGAACTATACTTAATACGTAATGTAAATTATTCCTTGTTAAATAGAAAGGTTTGAATAAATTAGAAGAAAAATTAAGGGAGATGAGTCAAAGTAAACCAACTCGACTCAGGCACACATATTGGAAATATGGGAATATGGGTAACTTGAAGAGTGATTGTAGAGATAAAAGGGTTAATTATAGAAGGGATTCTTCCAGATGTTCTAGTTTTTTAAGTACTACAATTGAATGTAAAATTAGTTTATTATTGAGTGTTAATATCCCATTATAATTATGGATAATTGATTATAGATATTTTATAAATTCTAAAACTGAGAGAGGATTCATGGAGAATCAAGTATCTTAATGGTTCAGAAAGTTTCACTTAATTGATAATGATTCTTGCAAAATTAGGGGAAGGGAGATTTCAATTTATAAATATTTAACAAATATTCTTAGAGTTAAAGGGAGTTGAAAAAATACCAGGTTTATAAAAGAACCTAATTTACATTGTATATATTAATGAAGTAGGATTCAAAACAAGCTTCAAAAGTGAAGTATAAAACATTACTCTAGGATCCATGATTGTTCCTAGAATTGTGAATGATGGTATGTTGTATCTGATAAGAATATTATATGGGGAAGAAATTTCTATAATGATAACTTTAGAAAATATAGATCTGTGGTATTTCAATCATGAGTACCTTAGTGAGAATAATATAAGAGTCTTGGTAGATAAGGGTACAGTGAATTTCAATCACATGGATTTGGGTCTTGTCAGATTTATGTTCTTAAAAAGAATAGAAAAGTGTCATTCAATTTGAATGGAAGGAAACCTATGTCATAGAAGTTAGAAATCATTCTCATAGATATTTTTGGGCCTACACTATCCCATTATAATTGTCTATGTTTTTAGTTTTTTATATTAATTGATGTTTCAATAAGTAAATAGTGGGTTTACTTCCTTAATCACAAATACAAGGTGTGGTGAGGGATTTTTTGAAGGATGTAAATGGTGTAAAAAGACACCAGAAACAATATAATTTGTTTAAGGTCCAATAATACTAGCGAGTATTTTAGCAAAGAGTTTTAGAGGTTTTATAGAAGAAAAGAAAAAATATTTGAAAAAACTATACTCAGAACACTAGAGTATAAAGGTATAGTAGAGAGGATGAATCAAACATTAATTAAGGATTGAAGCATGAGACCACATTCGAGAATGTCGAAGGACATTTGGGTAGAAGAAGTAAATTTCAAATTATATCTTGTGAATACGAATCCTACTACACCATTTTTTGTTGTTATTCTAGAGAAAATTAGTTCTATAAAATCACAAGAATTTACACACCACAATGTTTTTGAAATTTTAGACTATGTTAATATAGATACTAAGTATTGGGAAAAACTCAAAGAAAGGTCCTGAGAATGTTTCTTTATAGGTTATATAGATAGAAAAATTGGTTTTTGAATTTGAGGTAATGAAAATATGAAGGTCATTAGAAGTTGGAATGTTATCCTAAATGAGAATATTTTTTAGAATGAATTGTACTTAGTGAAAGATAGATTTCAGAAAAAATAATCAATTTAAAACATCCAAGTTGATACAAATAGAAGTTCTAGAAGGAAAACTGTTATAAAATGGACAAGGATAAATTAAATTCTAGAGGTTTTAGTTAGGGTGAACTAATAAACTATAGGATATATAGGAAACGTTTCCTAAGGAAAAATTCTAGAGGTGGTGGTTCTAGAATGTGTAGATCCACAAATTGAATTTTAGAGATCTATTAGAAATAGATGACCGATATTAAGGTTTAGAAATTATTTTCATTTCTTTGTTTTAACTGATAGAAGAGAAATTTAAATCCCATAAAAAGTGTCTAGTATTAGTGATTCCATAATGTTAGAGTTATCCATAAAATATGAATTGAGTTTATTTCTTGAAAAAAACCCATAAGCTAGTGAAATTTCTATAAGAGAAGAAAGAACTTCAAAATAAGCAGGTCTTCCATTTGAAATAATAAGTTTATAGTAGGATGAGGTATAAGAAAAGTTTCATTTTCAAGGGGCATCGGAATAAGGAAGGAATGTAATTCTATGAAATTTTATTACCCATTATCAAACATACACCAGTTTATATGGTATTGAGTACGTTTTCTTTCAAAATACTGTATCTAAAATAGATGGCTGTGAATATAAAATTACTTTATGGTGATTTGGAGGAGGAAATATATAAAAATAAATATTATGGTTTAATTAAAAAAAGAATAATCACTTGGAATGTAATATCGAAATGTGTATTTACAACATAAAAGTAGAACCAAGGAAATGGAATTATAATTTAGATGCATTTATGGAGAAGAAATGTTTTTCTAGAGTATTTATATAACTATTTATTTAAAAAGGTGTCTAAGGATGGAAGATTTTCATAATTCTATTTTATATGAATGACATAATTCTATTAGGTCTTGAAATTAAGTGGATTTAGGTGGTCAAATTTAATTTGTCTAAAATGTTTAGGATGAGAGATCACTATGAAGTTAGAGAAATTTTAGGAATATGGATTAAATGATATAGGAAGATAGGAAGTTTCTTTTTTCTCAAAATGAGTGCTTCCATAAGGTCATTTAGAGATTCAAAATTATTAGAAGTAAATAGATTTTATCCCCATTGGACAGATACTTCAAATTATCTAAAGAAAAGGTATCATAAAATCGAAGACATGGTCAAGTATATGGAAAATGTTCAGTTTATAATAATAGTAGTTATTTTGATGTATGTCATGGTATGTTCAAGGAAAGTCATTGAATTTTTAGTGGGATTTGTTAGTTATTTTATGGAAAATATGAGAAATGAACAATAAGAATATCTAAAGTGGATTCTCTAGTATCTAAAAGGTTTGTAAGATATAGCTTTGTATTTTTGAATGGATGATCTATTGTAGGGTTATGTGGATATGAACATTGGAGGAGATAAAGACACACAAAAGAGTACCATATGATTTTCTAACATTTATAGGAACCACCATAAGATGAATATTGAGGTTGTAGTAGGTGTTAGTACTATCTATAATGAAATCTCAATATGTGGTTATTATAAAATGGGGGAAAATCTAATAGGGTTAAATTATGTGTTGAAGGAACTCAAATGGAGTTAGAGAAGATGATTATTATTCTATGATAGTTATTTTGAAATTCATTTGGATAATAATATATTGTTTCACTCTTAGACAATTCACATTGATCTAGAACATAGTTTCATATTTAATATTATATATGATAAAGTATTGGATCCATGAAATATTGATATAAAGAAAAATCCAATTGAAATGTTCACTACGGTTTTATTTTAGGAAAGTTTGAGGCACTATTTTTTATTAGAGGGACTAGGGTGACAAGAAGATGGTGGAGACACTAACTGTTGTTTCATAAGTTATAACGATATAAATTTACATAAGTGTTGGTGGATTCTGTGTTTCCCTTGAAAGAAGTCTTCAAGTATTAGATTATTAGGAAATGTGAAGTCTCTTTCAAGTTCCAATTCACAAATTCCAGAAATAAAACCCACAAAACATATGTTTTGAACTATTTAGAATAAAAAAATGAAATTCCAGTAATGAAAATAGTCTAGATGTTATGTTTTAGAACTAGGTGTATAGATGGTGAAGGTTCAAATAATTGTGTATGGAATTTATTCCATATTTAAGAGTTACTTATATAGTTGTGGCCTTACCTAAGAGTTAAAGTATCCATGTTATCCTTCTTGAAACCTAAGTGTAAATCTAGGTGGAGGAGTTTTTTTGGAACTGTAGAAATAATGTAGCACTATAGAAATGAAGATACAATATAAATCACTATAATAGGGAACTCTAGTAGTAATACTATTCATCTAAATTGTGATTTAAGGCCATATATTGAGCCTTTGATCAATTGAGAATTTGGTATATCACTAGACTTTAAGACACAAGGTCATTAGGACACCATTTTATGGTCTCCTAGATATCAGGATTAATACTTATTGGTGGATACAATGGTGCAATGGAAATACATGGTGATGTAAGAGACATAATGATCATTAGTGTGACTTGTCATTTGCAACATTTAATTAATTTTAGAGAAAATTTATGGCCCAATAATGTGGTGGAATGTGGAATGATGAAATTACATAACATTATATAAGTGTGATAATAGATGAAAGTATGATGGAATGGGATGATGTAGATTTGTTCATTGTTCATACGGTTCTTCAGACCATATAAATAGGGGACTCTGAGCCATGTATTATGTGGTTTTTGGGATATTTAATAGTTTCCTATCAACCCATTTATAATATGGTTTATCTAAAAAATAAAATAAATATATATTTAGAGAGACGTTCATTGATGATGATACTTAAATACTCCTAGAGTACTGATAAAGAGATTATGTAATGGTTTATCAAAATGATTTGTTAGAGTAACATGCAATTTCATCAGAAATTGATTTTCATAGATGGGTGAGATAAAAGAAATCATAGGATATTGTGAACAATTGTGGGTCCCATAAAAATATCTAAAGTCATTAGAACTAGTTTACCAGTTAGAACCCACTATAAATGTTGGGTGAGAAAACTTGTAGATGTGTCATGTCATTATATGCTTAGTGATCTAATATTGGGTGATTTTTCCATCCATGATTGTAATATTGTAACATCGATGAAATGAGTGGGAGAAGATATGTTATATCATGTATGTAGATATAATTTTAGAACCATTTAAATCTTTGTTATTCATTTAAATCATTCTTTATTTCACTTTAATATTTGTTTCCAAAAGCTTCATTTATTTTGAGTGTTTGAGAGAATTGACTTGGTACAGTGTTTTAGGTTTGACATGACTTATTAGTTTTGATACATCAATGTTGGGGTATTATTTTGGGTTGGTGAAGTTTTCAAATATTTGTTTCATGATTTAAGATTCCAGAGGTTTAATTTTTATCGATCAGTGGTCTTAAATCTTGACATACTCTATGTCTCTATCCAAAACTCCACGAGTCATCCCCTCATTATGAAAAAAATCCTCCTCATAGATCCTTCACCTGAGCTATAGGTCACCACTAGTAAATTAGGATGTCTTCACCTTACATGTTTTATGTTGTATATAATCTATCCATCCCCCAAGGTGGGCATGTAGAGGGAAAATAAAAGATCTTGTAGGATTTCCCCAAGACATCCCATAAACCATATGAAGGTGAAAATAAACTAATAATTGAATGAGTTTTAAAAAATATTACCCAATACCTTATCATTTAATATATCCATAAAAAATAATTTAAATTTCAATAAGAAAAAAACTTTAACTTAAATCATATTGAACAATTCACATATCCAGATTTTCCAAACTTAATACCCGCGCACCCCAAATGATTAACAAAATATTATTGGAATAAAAAATAATGGTAAACCACCAATAACCAAAGGATTTATACTAATAATGAGTGGATTGATTACCCATTTTTTTTGGAATCCCTATAAAACCCAAAAAGATACTCATGATTAAATTGGAATTATGATCCTTGTTTATTATGAAAAGGTATTTACACTCAAGAAGGAATTTCCAACTAATGTTCGAGTCCGTACCCAACCATCCCATAAATAACAGTCAAAACATATATATATTCATGATTCTCAATAAAACAATTAAAAATGTTATGAAAACCCACATTATCATTTCCCTTAGTATCCAGATAATATAAACAATCCCATAAATTTACAACTATTGTGTTCACCCAAAACACTCTCACAGGAAAACCTTTTTCACATACCATACCTCATCAATAAATTGTATTTATCATAAAAAATTATTTTATGGAAAATAATTTATAATATTAATATATTTCTCATAAAATTAGTTTATGGTTAATCCATTAATGACAACCCAGTTATGAAGTGAAATTGTTCCACTAAACTCGATACATATAGTCTCCTCACCCCTTTTAAACACATAAAACCGAAAAATATACATTTATTCACGATCATACCATTAATTTTATCCAATACCCACATTTTTTGGGTCTTACCAAAATAAAACCAATAATAAACTTGAGAAGAGAGATTCATAGGTAACTTATCTTTGATCTAAAATCTAACTACACAAGGATCTAAGAGAGAAGATTTTTACAAGGAGAGATACATTATAAATCACCTTCAATAACACCCTAGGAAAATAGATCCATGATATAGGGGATAAAGTATACAGAAATATTTATAATTAGGTAAAAATAGAATATTGGAGAGGTATTTTAAGTGGATTCATGGACTGAATATATGGTCCTAGTGATCATTCAGGAGACCGTGAATAGGTCACTGGTTAAAATTTTAGAACATTCATGGTCCCTATAACCGTTTATTTAAATAGGATTTAACCATTGGAAATAAAAATGGATCATACCACCACCGAGGAATTATGTATGACCTTTATACACTCAACTATCTATGTACCCTTTAAAACCATTCCCAAATACCCAATTTTACCCCAAACCTACCAAACATTATTATATATTCAAATTAGAAATTATTTACCCAAAAAAGGCCCTAAAACCTAGGATAAATATTTAAATAAAAAATTTTATGGTCATTAAAACCATGAAATTTATATATATGTAAAAAAATCTCTAAAAAGATCAGGGGGAAATGAATTTACACTGAAACAACTATGATCATAGTCCAAATAATATGAATTAATTTTCAGATCTTAATAAATTCATGGTTATAAAAACATTAATGATAATATATAGTTATAAATTTTAAAAGAAAAAACCCCAAATATATATATTTTAGTGAAATATTGAAAAGGAATGAAGAATCTTTGAAATATTTATATGATTTTTTTTATATAAGATAGTATTTTAAACTCATTTTTTCAAGGTTTTTTCTTTAGAGATATATATTTTCCAGTCATTTTGTGTTATGAAAAAAGAGATGAAAAATTAATTTCATCATCATGAGTATGGAAACACCATGGTTTTATAGGATATTCTTATTATTTTTTTTGAATTTAATATAACTTATATATATTTCGAATGTTATTTTAGTGATTTTTGGGAGTTGATAGAAAGTGGTAGGTCAACTTAAGATTTGGAACCTTAATTTTTATAATTTGGACTTAAATAACATTTTCTTTTACTTTTAACATTGTATTTATTTGATTAATTCAATATTTTAATTAAATATATTTTTAATCTAATATTTTTTTTATCTCTGATGATTGATTCAATGTAAATTATGAATGGTTAACTGCAAATAAGGGAGTAGAATTATATGTTTAAGGATGAATACTTAATTATTTAATCAAAACATAATTTTTAATGCGGTTGTTTAATTATGTAATATTTTGAATAATTGTTTTATTTGTTTCCTTATAAAAATTTGACCAAAAGTATATTTTAAGGGAGGAAATCAAACATGGTAGTGTGAATATAACCATGAGAGTAAATTTTTATTTATATTTTTTTCCAAAAAAATTATTTGAACTTAATTCAATTTAATTTATTTTAATTAATTCCTTTAAACATTCAAGTTATAATTAAAGAATATTTATTCATTAAAATTGATTATATGCATTCCATTTACTATTATAATATTTCAACTATTAAAACCTTTGGATTTATTAAGTGAGATATATTTATAAAGTTTTTAAAAAATTATCATTTGAAATAAATTTTTTGATTTTTTTCCAATAATAGTTTTATAATCATTTTAGTGATATTTTGTGTTTTAAAATTACTATCTTGGTGCCATAGTGATGTATTTAATAATTAGTAAAAAATTGGTTCTTATATTTCCCACATCATAATTGGATCAACTTTAAAAAATTCATCATACTGTGTCTTAGTAGTAATTGTTAAGAAATATATAAATAAATTTATAAATTCACCAAACCATAAAAAAATAATGATTCCTAAGTTTATGTCAAAATTTTGGCATCATTTTTAGGGAAACATAAACTAGTAATTGTCATCTATAGTTTGATTAGATCATGAATTTTCTTATCACATTAATCTTTTTTATGAATTGGTGGTGGTGTTTTTTGTTATTAAAATTTTTATAATGGATGGTAAATACTCCATTGTTGAGAAAAAATATAACAGAACTTGACTTATCATTGGTTTTTAATTCATATATCAAGATATTTTTGTTCAACTGAAGGAAAATATGAAAAACATATCACAATATACTTGTATACCATCTTAATTTAAAGAAATGTTACAATCAAAACACACCTAAACTAAGGAAAATAGATATTAAAATCATGGATTATAGCTTACCTTAGATAAATGGAAAAACAACCAACAGTATGAAACTACCAATTTATGGTAAAAATTTGAAAACCAATATTATCATTGTCCACATAATAAAAATTATGGGATAATTTTGTGGAATAAAACACAAAGATCCTCATGTACACATATCAACTTTTTTGGATATATACGAATCTTTCAAGAAAAATAGGTTCCCTAATGATTCAATTTGATTTATAAAATTTTCTTTCTCCTTAATAGTCTTAGAAAAATATTAGTTAAAGATTTTAGTGATTGGATATATAATGACAAGTTATATTTTAGATAACACATAAATTGATAAATACTTATAAAATTCTATAAATCCATGCAATAAAATTATAGTAAAATAGTCTTTTGGGGGTAGATTAAACCCCTGTAAGATGCAGTATCGAGAAATATTTCCTAAAGTTTTATTGAATTCCATATTTTTTTACTAAATAACATGACACATTAATTTCCTTGGGGTTATTACATTTCTAGTAGTGGTTTTTCATATGAATTTTTTAGAATCGAATAATGTAATTTCAAACTATAGAAAAATTTAAACCACTTTTAGCATGAATTTAAAACGCTGATAAATTATTACCCTTATTTGTTGGAGGTTTAAACCACTACTAGTTATTACAGCACAAAAAATCAGATTTCATCCCCAAACATAAATAAACAAAATGTGGTAGTGAAAAAAACAAAAAAATATCAATTAAACTAGTAAACAACAACCACTATCAATTCATTTAAATTTTTTTAATCCATATGAAACACAAACTGACCCATCCCTACAAATTTCATGAAAATAATTTTGAGTATCAGTCTATTAATACAAAAAAAAATTTAAACTTCAATTCCATATCATAAACAAAGTAAATCCTAATCAAAATTAATTCACATTTAAAATTATTTAAATCATCCCAAAACCTTTCTTACCATCACTTAAGAAATTTTAAATGATTAATAATATTCAAAATAATGAAATTTTAAAGTTACCAAGATCGAAAATAGCCATTTTGGAAATGAAATGTCACCCAAAAAATCCATAAACCTCGTTGACATCATACATGCATCATAAAATAGTTTATCCAATATCATACCAATGAGTGATGAGTTTATTCTGATGAATAAACATAATTTGTTACAAGTAGATATATTTTTAATTAAACACAATAAGTTACAAATATATAGTTCATTTATACAACATCATCAAGATAAATATTAAAAATAACCCACATGACTACCTATCAATGAGTTACAATCATTTATATCTCTACTCACTTATTTCAAGAACTTGTATTATATTTTATTTAAAAATTAAACTATGATTTATATTTGTATTTCAACTTAAAATATATTGAACTTTTTGTTTTAAATGAATAAAAAATCATTTAATTTACTTAATGATTCTGTCCAACCATCAACACAATCTCAATGGAAAGTGTCACTGGCTCACAAGCCAGCTGACCTATGATTTGGTCGAATAATACAACAACAACCTCTATTGGGACCATAAAACTAATAAATAGTATATATATATATATTAATTCCATTAATATTTACTACTTATAAACTATTAATGTTTATCTATTGAACATTATTTTTGGTATCTATTATGATAAATAAATAAACTATTAGAATAAAAAATGGAATAAATTTTTTTATATTAAATTTTGTACCCAAAATAATGACCCTATAATATCATCATGCGGTAATTAGAGTTACCATGTAATCCATAGATTCATTAACATATCCTACATTAAATAACTTTTTCCTCAAAATTCTTGTTATTTTAAAAAATAATAATACTTTTAGAACATATATTCTAAAACATTTATAACATTTAGTTCTTCAAAATTAAACATTTCATGTATTAAAATAAATTTTAATATTATGAATGATTCATGATACTAAAAATAAGTAATATCATACATAGATTGTTGATAATTTAATGAATCGCTACATATATGATCATTTTCTCCTTCTATCATATCATTACCATGCTCCATCATTAAATATTATTCTTTACCCACCATTTCAAGATAAATATTCTCAATATCATCATGAAAACTAAGTCAATTTATCAATATTTATGGGATTCAATGTCACAAGTTAATTATTACACTTCATCACCCATATTGTACAAATATCTTTATATCATGTACACAATTGCACTCCATAATTCACCCACAACATCTTCCATATAATATACCATTTTTTCTTAGGATGTAAAGATATATAAATAATTTTATTCATGGTCACCAACATTTATCCAGAAAGATATTCTCATAGAAGTAAATTACAAGGAATATCGTTTTATACCCCTAATAACATTGTTCCACTTATATTTTAGAAAGATAACTAAAAAATGATTATGGTAGTTCAATTCGATAATATTAGTCAACTTTCTATTGTATTACAATTTATAAACTACATATATACAACTATTTTGTGTTTTTAAACCATATAATTGATCAAAGTTATGAAATCTAAATCCATCTACATTTTAATCATTGAATTTCATAGTCCACTTTAGAGGTCCCCAAGCCAAAACATCAAAACCTTAAAAAATTTAGCTCAAATATCGATATTCATGATCTAAAAAAATTAATATAAATTAATAAATTTATAGAATATATATATAAAAATAACTAATATATATATATATATATATTAAAATATTTATGATCTTATAAAACATTCAAACTATTTTAGAAGCTATTTATCAATAACTTTTTTTATATCTGTCTAATTTCATGTTCGAATTCTCATGTCTCTATTTTTTTATCCTTACCTTTTAAATTAATTGGTATACAATTTTACTTTTTATTAAGACATATATACATGATGTTAAAAATTCTAATTATTTAAATGTAATATATGTGGTCCTCCAAACTAATTGACATATAAAATAAAGGATTGGTTGATTTCATGTATGGTTAAGCTTAAGTCGATATGTCGTCAACACATCCAAATTGATTGAATCTTGTATAAAAATCATCCAATTATATAGAAAAAGTTAAGACACTTCTATACTTGAAAACCTTTCAAAATATATCTTTTTTCTTGGAAATTAGTTTTCATATATGATTTCAAATGACCAAGGTATCTATAAAAAATTCAATGAAACATAAATAAATGTGTTTGTATTGAATTGAAAATAATGTTTTTACTTTAGAAGTAGAAAATATAAATAAATTACCACTCAATTGGATACATCTATTAGTAATGTACAAGGATTCCTAATTTAGATTCCTTTTCCAAATGCACAGTTAAATAAATCATGGAAAAATGATGCCAAAAGGATCATCTATATAACACAAAGTTTTAGTAAATTTTTTCTTGGATGTTATGAAGCTAAATTTCTTTTGGAGTTTTTTCACATAGTTTTCTATAGAATGTGTGGAACTATAGTACAATTAAATTTACCTTTTCAGGTAACAATGTACATAATTTAAAAGGTATCAACTTCTCTTAAAGAATATCTAAATCGCCACTTTTAAATCCATGTAACCTACACTAATTTAAGTCAACACCTCTTGAAATGTTAATTGAATACCAATCATGCACTTTAACATGTTTTAATATTTTAAAGAATATATATTTATCCTTATTTTTCATTAAAAAAACTATTACAACATATATTACCTTCTAATTTAGACAAGATCATACATTATATTCATTTTTTAAGTTCTTATAATCATTAAAATGGTCCTTCAATTTTACATTCTCATTAAGTAATTTGAAGATAAAATTGTCAAAAACATTCTTATAAATATTAATAACATATATATTATAATGACACAAATTAAATTCACAATATAGAATCTTAAAAAATATATTTTTTCAAATGTTGTGTTCTTATTTAAACTAGTGATGTCCTTTTAACTCATTTCCTACTAGCATTAAAATTATAGACCTTACTAAATTATCCTTAAATATTTATCGCCAATATTTTTGAACCTATTAATAACCTTGGAGGTGGTATAAAATTAATTATTCCATTGAATTTTGACTTGTTTAACTAAAATATACATGATACAAGAAGTAATCTATTATATCATAATAAAAACTAATTTTTACTGTAAGTTAGTCGTTCAAGCTAAAAATCAATGTTATAAACTGTATGAGACAAACCATTGTGAATGTTTTAACCAGATAATTTCCCAATTCTAGGGTACTAATTAATGATCCACAATAGAGAAATATGTATTTTGAAAATTATCATAGATGATGAATCATATTTCTCAATACCTTTTTAAAAAAGTATTATAATTATTCAATTATATACGGAAAGTATACATCAATGTAATTTATATAAATTTTTTTTCTTGGAATAATCATCAAAATGGTGAAATATATTTTTTACATATGTATCCATGAAGGTAGACTGTAAAGGATCAGAACAACTGGCCAAATGCTATAAATGGTACTCAAAGTCCCAAATGGGTTGAATCCATTTATAGCCAATCCAAACACACATTCATATGATTAGATGAGAAATATGGATTTAATGATTCTAATGTTTTCCATTATTTTGAATCTATCTAATTTCACATTAAACAATCTTTGTTATTCTCTATAGAATGAAACTTCACTTGATTAATGGTTTTAGATAAAATTAATAATCATTTCATGTGAGTTTTTAAAGGTAAGTAACACAAAACCTTTACATGAGTTTTATTTTTTTACTTCTCCATAGTAGTACATTGATTTAGAAAATCAATAAAACTCATTGAATTTCATCTATAAGATGATTTTTTTTTCACAATTTTTTACTAAAAACCTCTCTAAATATAGTGTTCAATATTAAGTATAATTATTATTTTTGTTTAATTGATCACAATCCTGTTAAACATTATCTTCGTTTCATAAAAGAACCTAAGTTCTTAGCTTCATGAAATGCATCATGAAAATATTATTATATCATGGACATTAAATTATTTTTAATTCCACATAGGTACTTTATATGGTACAAATTTCATAGAAAATAATGTTTTTAATACTTGAGATATCATCCATGCAACACCTGAAATCTATCTTCAACTAAATCATGAAATATATTTTTTTTATTTCTAATTTTTTCTTTTTTATTAGACTTTTTAGAATCAAGAATAAGATCCACTAATATGTTACAATCTTGTTTTTGTTTTCTTGAGGTTTAAAAAAATCAATTTTATATATTTAGTAACCTCTATTGGTTATTCTAATATTTTTTTGTGTTTATGATGTTTCCCTATAATTCTAAAAGAATAATTTATCAGGTTATGAATATCATTCTACACTATCGAGGAATTATAATGATGATTATGTTGATTGAAATTAGTGATCAAACTTTCTATGATGTCATATTCTCCATACCAAATCCAACACACATATTGAGTAAGAAATTTCTTCAATATCAAGGGTTCATAAACTTCATGTATCATAAAACATATTCTTAATTTTCATTAAGGAATTGGATATTTTATCCTCCCATAAACAAATCTATTTTAATATTTAAAATCTAAAACTCCTCTAAATCCTTATCATATCAAGTTGTGTTCATTGGTAATGTGATCAAACTTTTATCTTTATATCAACAACTTTCTAAACTCTCAAAAAAATAAATAATAAAATAATAACTCCTATAAAAAATATGTTTTATATCTATGATGTTTTATTTATAATTCTAAAAGCATAATTTTTTAGGTTATAAATTTTATTCTCTTCTATTGAGGAAGCGAAATGATCATTATATTGATTGAAACCAGTGCTCAAACTTTTTATGATGTTTTATTCACCATACCAAATCCAACACATATATTGAGTATAGAATTTATTCAATATAAAGGGTTCATAAACTTCAGGTATCTTTAACCATATATTGAATTTACATTGAGGAAATGGTTATTTTATCCTCCCATAAAAAAATTGATTTTAAATTTTAAATATAAAAACTCTTATAAATACTTATCACATCAAGGTGTGATCCTAGGTAATATGATAAAAATATTATATATATTTTACCAAATTCTAAAACTCTCAGAAAAAATATAATAAAATAATAACTTCTATAAAACATTAGGTTTTAATCAATGTTAGAAATAAATTTTTAAAATTAAATTTTAAATTATAAATTATAATTTGTAGTGAAAATCATAAAAGTATGATAATGAGATGAATTTGAAAACCAAAAAACATTTTGTACATCATCATTAAAAATCATTTTTGTTATAAAATATCATACATTGAATCTCATGATTACACTAATATCATAGGAATAAAATAAAACAATCAACTACTTGCTATTCGTGAACAAAAACTATTGTGTAAGATTCAAATAAAATCAATACCACACAATAAACACCAAATGTTGAATATGTCACCTTACTCACACAAAGTGAGGTTTCAAAATGAAGAGATATAAATGAATTTATAATAGATAACATGAACTTCAAAAATGTTATAACCACCAATAAGGTATTTAAAATCATGGTACTATATTATCACATTACTTGTAACATTTTTTACCAATTAATTAATTCGATTGTGAAACATGTTTTCCATCATACCATTTATGTATTAATATAAGGAAATAAAGGGAATAAATTAATAACATAATATATTATAAATTCAAATATATTATAGATCATATCAACACCAATAGGTTCCAAACTATATTTGGTTTATAATTTAAGATTAGTCAATTATTTTTAAACCACCTAAATAAGAATTTAATAACTAAAGTACATGATTCAAAATATTTAATAGGTATATATAAATAGTTTTCTTATAAAATTTACCTTAAAAATAACCAAGAAATTCACAAAAAAACCATTTATCCATACTTTTATAAAGTGAATATAATTTAACTGATTATTTTAATGAAAATCATGGAAGGTAAATCCAAATAAGTTATAAGGAATTTCTGATGGGTTGAAACTACCAACCAATTTCTTTTCCTCGACAACTATTCTCATAGTATCCCATTAAACTATATCCAAAACCATCCATAAAATATTACCCTGCAAAAAATCACCATATAGAAAACCTAAATGAAACCAAGTTAAAACATAGGTAGAAGGAACCCATTATTATTATAGATATTAATTGATGAAAAGAACTAACAAATTAGACCTATGATTCCCTAAATAAATGTATAAGATGAATAAAATACTACTATAATCACTACAAAAACTAATATAGTAAAAATATTGAGAAAATAATTAGAAATAGTCCAGGGATAGAACATCTCCATAAAAAACAATAAAATTATTTATATATCTCTAAAAATGGATTATATATTCAATATACATACATATATAATGAATATATGAAAATTTATCATCATTGGGATGATTTCACATTGTTGGATGGATCAAATATCATTGATTATCCTTCAACTTTCTATAGATCTCAAACATGACTGGGGGAAAGGGTGAGTTTAGTGGAAAGGGGAAAGGGAGGGATCACTCATTGGTTCCAAAACTCATGGGAGAAACGGAAAAATTGGTAATGGAGGTATCAATAAAATATGTTAAAGGGATGGATTTGGGGTGGATGGCTCAAGAAGAAGTGTAGTTTAGTATTATTTTTTAGATTTTAATGGTAGTTTTCGAAAAACTAATGTTATTGACCCACTTTCTTGTAGTGTATAACATCTATTTTTTAATGAGGCAGAGTATCAAATTATGAATTATGATAAGGATTCAAGGAGTTTTTAAGGAATTTTTTACCTCATAGAGTATATCTATAGATGAAAATTTATATTTTTAAGTATGATTTATAATAAAAAATTAGAGTTTGAGTAAATTATTTTTCCTATGGAGGATTGATGAGATTTAATCCTATTGTCACTCAATAATTACTTGGTGAACTATAATGAAATGTGCCTCATTTAAACCATGAGATATTCCCACCAATATGAGGTATAAATTAGGTATAGGAAAATACAAAATTGAATGTTCAAATTGATTCTCTAATAATGAAGATAAATGACTTTCAAGTGGCCCAACCAGAAGACTCGATGCCTCCACTAATATCACTATATTGAAATATATGTAGAGGACCCCATCTACTTTGTGAATATATATTCTAATAAAAAGATAATAAAACCTTGGATATTATTATTTTTTGAGTGAAACCGTCCATTAATGTAACTTAAAAATTATTAAAATAAATAATATAAGTTTAATAATAAAAATTTAAAATGGAATAAAAAAAGTCGGGAGAATTTTAATAATCAAGAAAGCACACCAGACTATCAAAAATAAAAGAATATTTAATATCATTTTAATATCTATAATAACCTTTAATACTAAATAATAATAAATCATAATAATAATAATAATGTTCAAAAAGCGAAAAGGAAAACCTTTTATTAGAAAATTTGTTAAAAAATATATTTAAAAAATCACTAGAAAATAAAAAAAAATTATGATAATTTATTTAGGGAATCACAAGTCTTAAATTAGGAACATCAAGAACCATATAGACCATATTTATACTCATTTATTGGGAAACACTAATAAGTATCCATAAGAAGAGACCAAACCAGTAACTTTATGGATTGTGAAGGATTTAGAGTAACATTTTTACAAGGGTAAAAAAATCCTTTTAAAATATATAAATGGAAATGAAAATAAAAAAAACAATGGACTTTAATATGGAGAGAGACTATAAAATATAAAATATTAAAATCATGATGCAAGATAAAAATAGGAAATAGTGAAAAAGCTAAAGGTATAACCTTACAAACCTCCACTCTCATTTATAAATACTATAATTCAAGTAATTTTTAAAATACAATACAAAAAATTCCTTAAATTTTTTAGGAAAATTAATATCATCATAAAAATTTCTAAATTGATTTCAAAGACAACATCCTATACAAATTTATTATAGTTGTTATCAAATAAGAAGATATTATATTATTTAGGAGTTATATAATTTAGTGAGGATTACTCAATTATTTTTAAAGAGAAATGTTTACAAATATTTAAGATCCAATAATTTTTTCAATCCATTTAATCATAGGATCATACCCCTTTGGTAAAATCTTTTGATTCTTAGGATAAAAATACAATTTTATCCCTTAATTTTAGGTTATGAATTTTAGATTAGAATATTAAAAGGAAAAATGAGTAAAATTACTACTAGTCAATATATTAATGAAATTTCCTTTTATATTTTTTAAAATATTTTATCATAGAAGTGGGTAAATTTTTTTCCTCTATGAATTTATAATATTAGATATATGATAAAAAATTGGGGTAGTTATCATACTTTGAAGACACTTTATATCTTTTGGAAATATAATGATTGATGTGAACCAAGGGAGTATAATTTTTTGATTTAGTGAAGAATAAATTAATTCAGATTTTATAGAAGTAGTGAATCATAAGCTAAATCAATATATTTAAATTGTATATTTTTTTTTCTAATTATTTCATAAAATTATCTATCAAGATGAAAAAACAAAAATAAAATATTATGGAAATGATTGATGATATGATGAAATTTAGAATAAAATAAATCGAATTGGGTAACAGAGAAGAATATGATGTTAAATGGGCATACCATTTTTCTTAGGAATGTAATATTTATTTTTTTTATTATAAAAATTATCCTCCCAATATAGCATTAAAAAACTATTATAAATTATATTATTCTCACTCTTTGGAGAAGGTGATTCACTACCTATCATAGTACATAAAGATTTTATGAATGGTCAAGATTAGAATCTATCGAATAAATTTAAATTATGAAAGAAAATGGTAGCCTGGATCATAGAAAATATTTTAGAAATTATAATTACTTTATGAACCTATAATTTTTTGGTGGAATAGAGTAATCCAATCCATTAATACAAAATAATATTGACTCCTCTTATCAAGAAGTTTTCTATTAATAGGTGTTCAAATTCTTTGATGTATGAGTTTTTATCTTATATATATGATTTAATGGGGTTATATATTTAAAATATAATGTTAATAAGGGATGTATGAAAATTATAATGAATAAAAATAATATATTTATTATGATTCACAATGTCACTAGCTAGATAATATGCATTAGTTACTAGATACTTAATGATTAAACAATAAAGTCACACTTTTTGTTACCTTTCGTTTATAATATAATATAATATATTACAATTCATAATTATTATTATTATTTTAAAGATATTATAGGTATAATTTTATTTTATTTCTTCCTAAAGACCAAATAAAGATAATGTTCACATACCCATATAAAACCTTTTCCTATTGTAATAAGTGTTCTTGAATGTGAAATGAAGCCATGAACTTTCAAAGTTTCATGCATCATGTATTTCTTAGAAAAGAAAAATATTTTCTAGAGGTCATTATGGAATATTATATTTAGTTTATATATTATTATTTTATGTGTGGTTGAAGAATATTGTATTGGTTCTTGAATTCTATAAAGGAACATTCATTTTTTAAATTGGAAGAGACTTTAATTTATAGTGATTGAAGGCATTGTGCTTAGTCATTTTTTAAAAAAAAAAGTAATTAAAGAATATCCAATGATTATAAGTATGAATAAATTACTATAAGATACCAATGAATATAATTTATTCATATATTTTTCAAAAAACATTATTTTTTATTAAACATTCATAAAGGATTCTACCCATACAGTTCAACCACATAGACAATTATTTTCATATTAAGTGTTATTTTTTCTATGATAAATGCAAATAATTCATTGAAAATTTTATTAATAATCCAGTAGTAGATCTGATCTTGATTCCTCTAAATTAGGAGTCACTTTTTGAGTTGATGTGCATTGTAAGCAGTTTCACAGTGGGAACATCACTTTGAAAAAAAGTGGATTATATTTTAAAACATATATTCTATATATGTTTGAATTTAATGGATGGAAAACTAATCTAAAATACCAAAAATAAATATATATTGGTGTATTTTTTTGTTTATGAAAAGTTCATACTATATATTTCTCTCTCTAAAGTGGTAGTTTACAATGAACATGTTTATTTAAGTACTTAATAAACAAGAAATATGGAATGTCATGATTTATTCAGTTGATTCAACTTCTATAAAAATTTTAAATATATATCAAGAAAATGCGGGGTTATGTGAAATTAAATTTTGATTACATCTTAGGATAGAAATTTCCCCACATAGATAAAGACATAAAGATAACAATTGAGGAGGATTTATGCGATGAAACTGAATTTTATCAATGGAATTTACCTTCTTATAATTTTGACATGTAGTATATATCACAATTGTCACATATAGAAACCAAGAAATCGTTATTATCATAAATGAATAATGATACATTGGTCAGAAAATAAACCAATAATAATTCCAAATATTATAGTGGGATAATAAATAGAAAATAATATTATTAGAATAAGATAATTTCGATATGATTGATCCACTAGAATGACCACAATCATAAGAAAAATTGTAAAAGTAAAACCTAATTTTAATAATAAAATATTAATTTTTAAGATGAAAGTATATATAAACTTGAGATAAAGTAGATATGAGTGAATAATGAATGTAATAAGAGGTATTTATATATATAGGTAATCTATATGACTGTTAAAAATATAAATGTTGGAATAGTAATATGACCATTAGGAATATTGATCTGTCCTTTAGAATAGTAACCTAACCTATGTAAATTTAAAATAAAATTTAGCTATCATATAAAATGAAAATATGATATATTTAGATCATGGAATATATAAATAAATGTTTTAAAAATGATAAATTAAGTGTTGATTTTTTATAAAACATAAAATTTTTAATCACACTTTTGTAATAAATATAATGATTTAAAATAAATTCTATTTACATAAAAAGGATTCATAAATTAATATTAATTTTTATTAGAATGAAAATATAATTTTTTGAGATCATAATTAATTTTTTAAAGGGTCATAAAATCAATTAAAATATTAATATCTATATTTTTTTTGAATAAATGATGATTTTACTTAAAAATTATATTCATAATATTTAGAAAATTATTTTAATAAAATTGATTCCATTTTTTTAAATATACACATAAAAAAAATTTAGGGTGAATTCTTGGTTTTTTATAAAACAGTTGAATTTTTGGTGAATAGTGAAATACGATAATTTATGATATTTAACATTTTAAGCCAAAAACTTGATTTTTTGGGTCATAGATGACGTAAGAACACATTAGTTCAAACTAACATGATCTATTTACCATATATATACAAAATAATCAATAATATTGGTATTATTTAACCAAAATAATAAAATAACGAATAAAATAATCAAAAACAAAACTCTTATCCCCTTATAAGGACCACCCCTCACAACCCCTTCAACTCACATCTTCTATGTCTTGAATATTTAAAGATATAAAAAAAAACTTTTCTACACACTCTCCCCATGTAAAATTTCTTTTTGAATAACTAAAATACCAATTCCAAGTTCCTTAAGGGGTCTTTCAAGGAGGTGATATTCAAGAGGTAACATTCTCAAGCTACCTATTTTAATTTATTTTCCTTTTTTTATAACACCCCATGGGTTTTAAAAAAAATTGAAATGTTTGAAACATTGACTCTCTACATAATTCCACTTTTTTAAGTATATAGTATTAAAATATCCTTTAAATATAATTTATTTGCTTCTACGATTTGAATTTCGAAAAAACAGACATCTATGGTTGTGATCAGTAAGTTGTTTGAAGTATGATAGAACCAAATTGTTTATTTGTTGAATAGTAACATAAAATTATGAATATTAATATTAATAGTAATATGAACCTTATAAAAAGTAAATCATACTATTATTTTTTTCTTATGTTTATAAGATAATGAGACCTTGATTAATTTTTCAAGGTAATATAAAATGAGTTATAGTTTAAAATTGTTATTTTTCAAATAAATTATCGTTTTATTTAAAAATTAAATTGATAATATTTATAAAATTATTTTCATGAAACAGAGTTCATTTTTTAATTCAATATATCAATAAAAAATTAGGGTGATTTTTTTGTATTTTTATAAAATACATGAATTTTTTATGAATAGTGAAATATCATAACTTACCGTATATATACATTATATGTTAAATACAATAATACTAGAATAATGTCTGATTTAAGAACCCTTGGTACCAACTCACATTCTTTATTTACTATTGGGTCACATGAATTAATACTATTCAAAGTCTTGAGCAAAAATATTAAACTAATGATTAAAATAATGGAAAACCTCTCATCCCCTCTACTATAAATACCACCCTCACCCCCTCTTCCTATCACACCTCTCAAGCATTGAAAATTATATAAATTCTACCCAATACCCTTCCCATGGATCTTCTCTAAGTCCAATACCTTATGGTATCACCAAAAAGAAAAAACCAAAGGCCTTAAGGTGGATCTCAAGGAAAAGATATCAAGAGGTAAAAATCATCTTTCATTTTGATTCATATTCTTTTCAATTATTTTTATATTAGTATAAACTCTTCCCCATAACCTTATACAATAGTAATTAAATCTAAATAATATTATATATACTTGAGTTTATCATGTTAATTAAAACATTAATCAACTTACTTCTTCTCCCCCCCTCTTATTCTAAAAATAAAAACACCATCCATGATGTGTCGATTTAAGGACATCGTGGACAATGTGTCTTCTATTTACTTTACTTACTTAAAATCCAGTTGTAAAAAAATATTTAATGGTTTAAACAGATTTTAATTTGCATTATATTACATCTCTTATGTTCTGGAATTAACTTATTTTTAAAATATTAAATGTATATGATGAAAAAAGTTCATGATTATCAAAGAACCGCCAAAATAATCTAAACGAATACCACTTATAATTTATATAATGATTCATCCTCAAAAAAAATAACCAAAATAATTTGTGGAATCATTTAATATTCTATAAAAATATTAATAACAACTCATTCCACTTCTGGATATTCTCTTCCTTTAGATAACAAAATCCATTATGAACTAACTATGGAAACCATGTCAAGAACACACCCGAAACAATGTAAATAAAAAAATATTATTAAATAATGGGTGGAATGATGTTATAAAATGATAATATAAGGTTTTATAGACATTAATATGTTTCTATAAAATATTAATATCACTCTTTCAACCATTATATATTATGTTCAAACACATTATAAGTAATACAAACCCGAGGTAAGGGAATTCTTAACCCAATTTACATTATTTGGGTTATCCTTCTACTTCATTGACTTTTTAATGCTAAGATTATTTTTGAAATGAATTTATATTATATTATGTGTATTTAAATTGAGTATACATATTCATATCATTTTAATAATTCTCAATTCAATGATATGGTATATGTAAGAGACTCGTCTTTATAAACCCTCTTTTAATGTTCAATTTTTACCAAATTCAAAAGAAATGTTTCAATGAAATTATTAATATTTTAGGATTATGTTATGGTTATTGGGAATTATTTATGATGAATTTTGGGACCAATATCTACCTCAAATTCATTGGGTATGTGTAAGTTATAGGTCCTCTATATGGTTACTTCAAGTGTAACTACGGTGGTTACACCATAAGGCAGCTGTGAGGGATACATTATAAGGTATCTGTGAGAGTTAGAAATAATGAGATAGCCACGAGGGTTATAATATAAATAATTAATTACCCAAGATAACTTTATAGTTTTATATATGTTCTTTAATGCTTCATAGAAATCCCATGTTTTAAAAAATAAGTATATATGGGTGAGAAGTATGTATTTCTGGAAATGATTCATATGTTTATAAGTATTCATTAACTAATGGTTTCTTTCCTTATTTTTATATAACTTACTGAGATTTTTATGCTCATCATATGTTTTAAATTTTTTTTCACAAGTTATAAGGATGTATAAGAGAAATAAGGAAGTCAAGTTAAATATTATGATGATTTTTCAAAGTAACCATGTTGTTGTTTTGTGTTAAATATTTTATGATTTGAAAGAAATGGATACTATTTTATTAGAACCCATTTTTCATACTTATAGGTTGATACAAATGATTTATGTTTTAACTTTATAAAAATACAATCCTAAAAGATATTTGGGAATGTAAAGATGAAAAATCTAGTTGAAAAATCTAGATTAAGGTATGTTTAAGGTCAGATCATTATAGTTGGTTTCCGAGCACAATTTAGATAAATTTAGCAGTTAGTATGATGACAACAGAATACCGTAAATTATTTTTACCATATGTTTATGTTTAAATGTTATATAATTTATAGATTACCATTATGATTCATCTAAGATATGTCTATTCAGAATAATTTTTGGTAAAAGAAATAGGGATGCTGAAGTTGGAAGAAACCGAGAGGCTGATATCTTTACAAATCTGCAACTGGGAATGGAGGGAATTAGAACTGAGTAGTTTTTGATAGTAATGGATTAGGTGAAACATGAAATAAATAGTAGTGGCATCCATGTAAGAGAAAAACCAGAGATTCCACAAAGGAACAAGATAATAGTAGAACATTTTATGAGGAAACACCCTTCTGCTTTCAGTGGATCTTCTGGCCCAGTAGCAGATGAAGGATGTATTAAAGCCCTTTAAAAGATATTTGATGTTATATGATATTTAGATAATAAAGAGGTTATTATTTCCATTTATTATTTTAAATGTGAAGGTGATCAGTGGTGGTCAATGGTCAAGAATATCAGGGATAGAGAGGATATTTATGACATAGAGTGGGATGAATTTAAAAGACTTTTCCTTGAAAAATATTTTCCTAAGGTGGTTCAAATTTGGATGGAGAATTAATTACATGAATTGAAGAAAAATGAGAAAGATTCAGTGGCCGTGTATGAAGAAAACTTCACTCGACTAGCAAGGTATGCCCCATATCTTATTACAGATCTTGATAGAAAAATAAATCATTTTTACTCAGGATTGAATCCAGGATACTGAAGGGAATTATCCTCATGATGATTCAAAAGTTATGAGAAACATGTACGTTATGGTAAGAGGGTAGAAAATGAGTTTTCTAATGATCATGTGTACTTTGATAATAAAGAGAATAAGAGGTCTAGGTGGAAAGTGATGAGTAAGAACCAATCAAAGAAATATGATGGTAAGAAATTCCAATGTCTAGCTTGTGAAAAGTGTGGTAAAAAGCACCTTGGTGAGTGTCATAACAAAATCAGGAAGTGTTTTTGATGTCATAAGTTTGTACATATAGCCCAATATTTTAATGAAAATGATCATAAGATCAATTATGATAAAAAAAGTGTAAATTGTTTCAAATGTGGTGAGATGGGTCATTATGAAAATTCCAACCCAAAAAAGTTATGAGTGATGGAAAGAAGCTAGACTATAAGCAGAAAGGTGTAGTGAGATAATTTGCGACTACGTTAGCAGATGTCAGGACATCCAATGAAGTGTTATTAGGTATTTTATTTACTCAGATTTTTCTAATTTTTTTTTTGAAATGGGGTCTACACATTCCTTTATTTCTGAGAAAATTTATGGTAAATTGGAAATATCACGTTCGAAAATAAGACCATAAATTATTATTAAAACACTAGGGGGAAATGTTATAGAAAAAAGGAATTTTAAGAATCTTCTTATTATTATCTGTAGAAATACATTACCTAAAAACCTTGTTGTTTTCCCCTTAGTATAGTTTGATGTCATTTTGGGTATGGATTAGATTTTTATTTATCATGCTAATATTTATTATAGAGCTAAATAAGTTGTTTTTCAGAAAGTTTTTTAGTTTTTATGAAAGAATGAAACCATAAAATTAATAAGATATCAGGTTGATGATAAACTGTTGAAAGATTAAAATGAAAGCTATCTAGATCGTATTATTGAAAATAGGGAAACTATTTAGATTAATTATGTGCCAGTGGTAAATTAATACCTTGATGTTTTTTATGATGAGTTACCCAACGTTATACCTGATCAAGAATTTGAATTCAAAATTGAATTAGTTCCTGGTGCTAATCCAATTTCAAATCTCCCTTATCTAATGGATCAAATAGAACTTCTTGAATTGATAAATCAGTTGTAGGGGTTTCTTGATAAAGGATTCATTCATCCTTGCAATTCACAATGGCGAGCACCAATTTTGTTTGCTAAAAAGATAGATGGTTCCATGATAATTTTCATTGATTATAGAGATTTTAATAACATTACTATTAAGAATATTTATCCTTTTACTCAGATTGATGACTTGTTTGTTCATCTCCAGGGAACTCAGTATTTTTCTAAGATTGACTTGAGATCTGGGTACCATTTGCTAAAGGTGAAGGAGAATAACATTCTAAAAATAGCTTTTGTAACTAGATATGATCATTATGAATTATTTGTTATGCCATTTGGGTCAACTAATACACCTACTATATTCATGAATCTTATGAATTGAATACTTCATGATTTCTTAGATAATTTTGTGTGTGTTTATTGATATCATTATTTTTTATTCTAGAAGAAAAAAGGAGTATGAAAAACATATAAGGGTTATTTTGAAAATATTAAAAGAAAATAAATTGTATGGAAAATTCAGCAAGTCTTAATTTTTGTTGCAAAAAATTTCTTTACATGGTCACATTGTTTCTAAATATGGCCTAACTATTGATCTTGCTAAAAAAAAGTTGTTTAAGAATGGCCGAGACCCACAAATATAATAGGGATTCATAGTTTTCTTGGTTTGGAAGGCTATTACCTGAGGTTTGTTGAAAAAATTGCAAGGTTTTCTAGTCCACTGACTTAGTTAACTAAAAAAGGATTTAAATTCATCTCGATAAAATAATATGTTGATTGTTTTTAGGAATTAAAAAAAGACCAGTGAATACTCCAGTTTTGACCCTACCTTCAAGAAATAGTGAGTTTTTCATTTTCAATGATGCTTCATTAAAGGTACATATTTGGGTTCTGATGTAGAATGATCATGTAATTTCTTATGCTTCAATAAAACTGAAACCTCATAAGTTAAATTACCCAACACATTATTTTGAATTAGTAGCTATGTTTTTTGATTTAAAAAATTTGAGGCATAATTTATACAGATCCAAATATGAAATATATACTAACCATAAAAGTCTAAAGTATATATTCACTTCGAAATAATTAAACATGAGGTAGATAATATGGCTTGAATTGATAAAGAATTATTATTACATGATCAATTACCATCCTGGAAAAGAAAACAAAGTAGAAGATGCCTTGAGTCAAAAAAATAATAAATCATAACTATGTTATAGATGGAACAAGACCCTTTGATTAATGATTTGATTAAGTTTATCTCTGAAATTGTTGGTGCTAGAAATTCCTCTATTTTTTTTTTGTTTCAGTTTAGTCATATTTTTTAGATATAATTAAGGAAGCGTAGAAGGAATATAGGGAGTTATAGAAAATGGTAGAATGAGTTAAAAGTGGTAAGTTTCCAGAATTTAACATTAAAAAGATTGTGTTTTAATATTTATAAAAGGATTGTGTATGCCATGTGTTTCCTAGCTAAAGAAATAATTGTTGTGTGAAGATCATAGTTCTCTATTTTAAGTTCCTCATGGAATTACTAAGGTGTAAAAATACCTTAGAAAATATTACTGGTGGGATGGAATAAAAAATATATTTTATATTTTACTGTGAAGTGTTTGACATGTTAATAGGTTAACGCAGAGAGACAACTACCAAAGGGGACGATTTAGCCTTTTCTAGTGCTGGAGTGGAAATGGTAAAAAATATCCATGGACCTCATTGTGGGACTACCAAATACTTCTTGAGGTAACAATGAAATTTTGGTTATTGTTGATCTGCTGACTAAATATGCTCATTTCATTCCTATTCGAGATAATATGTCTTTGGATCAGATGTCTTGAATGTACCTCAAATAGATTGTCAAGTTATATGGAGTTACTCTTTCCATTGTATCTATCCATGATCCCAGGTTCACTTATAACTTTTGGAAAGAACTTCAAAATTCATTGGGAATAGAATTAAATTTCAGTACTGCTTTTCATCCTCAATCAAATGGGCAATCATAACAGATGATTAGAACTTTAGAGGATATGGTTCAAGCTTGTTCTATGAATTACCAAGGAAGTTATTGTCAACATATTTCTTTAGTTGAAATTTATTATAATAAATGTTTTCATTCTAGTATAAAAATGACACCATTTAAGGTGTTATATGGGAAATAGTGTCAAAATCTAGCTTTTTGGGATGAAGTCAGGGAAAGGAAGTTGATGGGAGCATAATTAATAGAGAAAGTGACAGAGAAAGTGAAGATGATCCAGAAACACATGAGTACATCTCAAAGTAGAGAGAAAAATTATGCAGATAACAAGAGGATAGACTTTTTCTTTCGAGGTAGGTGATCATGTTTTTCTTAGAATCTCACCATGGAAAAGTGTTATGCATTTTGGTAAAAAATAGAAGCTAAGACTATGGTTCATTAGACCTTATTAAATACTAGAGAAAGTTTTACTTTCATCTTACCAAGTATCTTTTCATATAAGTTTATCTCAGGTACATAATGTTTTTTAGGTTTTGATATTGAGAAAGTTTGTACCAAATTTATCTCATGTTTTGTGCCTAGAAGTAGTTTAGCTGGAAGAGAACCTTTCTTATGAAAAGAAAACTATTTAAATTCTTGATTGAAGAGAAAAAGTATTGTGTAATATGGTAATCACTAGGTAATGGTTTTTTGGAGAAACCACATGGTTTAAGAAGCAACATGAGAATCTGAAAATTTCTTGAGGGAAAGGTACCATCACTTGTTTAATAAATAAATAAAATTGCAAGGACACAATTTCCAGAAGGTAAGAAGAATTTAACATTAAATGGTTTTAAAAATAAACTGAATAGAATAAAACACTGGGTATCTACATAATAACACTTTTCTTTAAGGATATAATTGTAAACTAGCTGTTAAATATAATTTTTCCTCTATTATGATTTGAATTTTGAAAAACGGACATCTACGGTTGTGATTAGTAAGTTGTTTGGAGGTTGATAGAACCAAATTTTTTTTAGTAAATAGTAACATACCATTATGAAATGTAATATTACCCTTATGAACATTAAATTTTATTATTATTTGTTTATTTTACAGTTATAAGATTATAGGATCTTGATTAATTTTTCAAGGTGATATTAAATGAGTTAAAATTTTAAAATTGTTATTTTTTGAATAAATTATGATTTTATTTAAAAATTAATTTAATCATAATTAGAAAATTATTTTAGAAAAATTGGAGTTCATTTTTAGATTCTACATATTTAAAAAATAGGGTTAATTTTAGGTATTTTTCTAAAATACTTGATTTTTTATGAATAGTGAAATATGGAAACTTATCGTATATATAAATTATATGTTAAATACACTATTATTAGCATAATAGATTATGTAATAACCCTTGGTTTGAAATCATAGGCTCTATTTACTATTTTGGGTCACATGAATCAAGAATATTCATATTCTTGAGAAAAAATATTAAACTTATTATTAAAATAATGGAAAACCCATTCCTTTCTCTACCATAAAAACCACCCTCACCCCCTCTTCCTCTCACTCCTCTCCAGATTTTAGAATTTTCTAAATTCTACCTAATAACATTCCCATGTACATTATCCATGTCTGAGACCTTCTGGTCTCATGAAAAGGCCAAAACCAAAGGCCTTAATGAGGATCTCAAGGAGAAGAGATCTAGAGGTAAAAAACCTCTTTCATTTTGTTTCATTTTCTTCTCAATTCTTTTTATATTATTATACTTTATTACCATACCATTATCCAAGAGGCATGAAATCTTAAGAATACTATATATTCTATATTTTATCCTATTTATGATAAAATACATCAACTTACTTCTTCTCCCCCCCACTTATTCTAAAAATTAAAACACCATCAGTGATGTGTCGATTTACCGTCATTGTGGAGAACGTTTCTTAAATTTCTTTTAATTACTTCAAAGATGGTTGTAAAACCATTTTAATAGTTGAAAATGATTTTAAATTTTCTTATATGACCTATATTATGTTCGGTAATTAATTTATATTCATAATATTAAAGCTATATGATGAAACAACTTTGTGATTAACTAAGAACCACCAAAATGATCTAAACGAATACTACTAATGATTTATATAATGATTCATCCACATAATAAAAGAAAAAATGATTTATGTAATCATTTAATATTCTAGAAACATATTAATAACAACTAATTCCACTTATTGAAATTCTCTTCCATTGACAAGAAAATCCATTACAAACCAACCATGGAAACAATGTGAATAATGCACCTGAAACATTGTAAATAACAAAATATTATTAATGAATGGGTGGAATGATGTTATAAAAAGATCGTATAATGTGCTATAAACATGAATATTTTTCATAAAAATGTTAATAATACAATTCTAACCCTTATATAGGAATGTTAAACACATTTGAATTAAGATGAACCCGAGGGAAGGGAATTCTTAACCCAATATCCATTTATTGGGTTACCCTTATACTTCACTAATTTTTTCATGATATGAATATTTGTGAAATGAATTTATAATATATTATGTTTTATTATGTAGATTTACAGTGAGAATACATATTCATATCTTTTTATTAATTTTGAATTCAATGATATAGTATATGTAAGGGACTCTTCTTTATAAACTCTGTTTTAAATATTAATTTTTAACAAAATCAAAAGGAATGTTTCTATGAATTTATTCATGTTTTATGATTATGTTCTGGTTCTTGGGAATTTCTTATGATGTAATTTTGAACCTATATATCCCTCCAATTAATTGGGTATGTGTAAGTTTGAGGTCAGCTGTATGGTTACTCCAAGTGTAACTACGATGGTTACACCATAAGGTAGCCGTGAGGGTTACATTATAAGGTAGCCGTGAGGGTTACAAATCATGAGGTATCCAAAAGGGTTAAAATATAAGTAAGTAATTACCTAAGATAACTTTATGGTTTTATATATTTTCTTTAATGTTTCATGGAAGTCTTATATTTCACAAAGAAAGTATATATGGGTGAGAAGTATGTCACTGTGAAATTGATTTCATATGTTTATAAGTATTCATGGACTAATGGTTTATTTCCTTATTTTTATATCATTTACTGATTTTTTTTATTCTCATACAATATTTTTAAATGTTTTAACAGGTTATAAGTATGTTTAAGAGAAAGAATGAAGTCAAGTTAAATGTTATAAAGATTTTTCAAAGGAATCAAGTCGTTGTTCTGTGTTAAAAAAATTTTTCTTTAGAAGAAATGTATACTTTTTTAATGATACCCACTTTTCATTATTATGGGTTGATATGAATTATTTATGTTTTAACTTTCTAAAAATCTAAACCTAAAATATCTTTGGGAATATAAAGATGTAAAATCAAGTTGAAATAACTAGATTATGTAATGTTTAAGGATGTGTCCATATATTTCTTCATTCACTTAACATCATTTATATATCACAACATAATAAATCTAGAATCTTGTATATAAAGGAATTTTATATTTATAATGGAATATATTATATACCCCACTTGTCTCATCTTCTCTTATTCGATGAAAAATGAAACAATTGTTCAAATTATGTCTGTTAACTGCCATCAGGATGATGAGTTTTCATTTTCCACTAATTCCTTCATGGATGGTTTAAATTCACTTATAATTTTTTACAATGAACTAATTATATATATTATATGTGGTTTCACATTTTAAAAAAAATATATGGCTATAAAATTAAATAAAATAGAAGTAGTTCAGAATTGTCAGAAAAACAACCAAAATAAACTAAACATGTACCATTAAAGTTTTATCAAATGAATCATTATTATGTAAAAAATATGACATATGGAAAATTTTTATTTTCTATAATCCCATTAATTCCATTTTATTTCACTTATGACGTTTCATTTCCATTTGAAATGAATTTCCATAATTAGACACAAGTAAACTGACCATGAAATTGTGAAACAAATGCTCCTGAAACAATGAAATTAAACGTTATAAACCATCTAAATAGACATAAATGAACTTAATAAAATTATAATAAATAAAATATATGTGTAATATTATATTAATTAATTAATTATTTAATCTACTTTTATTATCCAGGATATTAAGCACAAGTGCAGAACACATTCGAACAGAAGGCAAGAGATCTCTCCAAACCTGCATATTTCCTATGGGTTTCATTTTCCCTATATCATTACCTAAATTTATTTATACATTAATATTTAATAATTACACAGTATTAGGTATATATGTTCTAAACATATATATCTATCTCAATTCATAATTATTTGATGGGAAATATATGTTTTAAAAAGGTTCTCTTCTCAATTCCTCTCGACAAGCAAACCCGATTAAATGAAAATTCTCTATTTCATAAACATTTTAAAGTACACTCCATAAACTATTTTAAGCCAAATTTTTTTCTTAAAATCAATCATTTCACCATGAATTTTTTTTTCATTTTTGGCATTTAAAAAAAATTATGCAATTCTCTGCTGTAAGGACTTTTTAATTTTTTCCCTTAAACCGCACTAAATTGGAACGTTTCTAAAGTTACCTAAATACTATTTTTAATGTTTTAAATTTAGTTGGACATTGTAATTCATGATATATTCTTAGTTTTTTTACTTTATGATTGCCCAAAAATGATTTAATCCCTTATTTCAGGGATGCCATTATGATACACCCTTTTGTTATGCCTTATGACATGATTACGAAACCCAATTCTTTCAATGGATAACCCTTAAAATTATTCATTATATTTGATTCCTTTATGTGGAACACATATGCATGTACATGTTATGATGGGCGAAAATATATATCAATCTAGTAAAATGGGTAAGGTTTGGTATCACGATATGTTATGTATGTGTTGATACCCTTCAAATGAGCATCGATAAATTCATAAAGGAAATAATACATGAATATGGGTATTATTTTCCCCACAAAAGAAAAGGAAGAAGAATATTTCCAAGACCCATGTATTTCATGATCCTTAAATGGAATCATGATCACATGACCATTATAAGTCCATGAAAATACTCCAAAATCAGTGCATATCCTGTAGCGGATCCCATTGAACCCCTTTCAACAAATCCTCTTGCTCTTGTGAAGGTGAACTGGACATCCAATGGCCCATGGTGGCATCTGAACGAGTTATCCCAAGACATGTAGTTTTTCATTAGCAAACACCTGATAAACTATTTGAAAATCCTCAGAAAATTAGAGGAAAAAGTCTAAAAGGGGAATTCATTTGTAGATTCATGGATCATGTAATTCATCACTAATGGGGAGGATAATTATCCTTGGAAACACCTTAAGAAACTCATAAGACCCCCAAAACATTTTCACATAAAACAAAGGAAATAAATGGGCGGTGGTGAAGCCTCTCGCAACTGTTGAACAACATGTGATGCACTCCTAGAGATCCACAAGACACTACGAGACCCTGAAGATATGTCTACCTCATCTTGCGAAAGCCCATTGACTTTTTAGCTTCATCGCACAAAAAATATTAGGTATATCAAAGAAACGTTACACCCCCATTGGGATCCCTAAGAAAAAATAGATGGATTTTTCCATAAAATGATTATGCAACTCTCATAGGACCTCCTTGGTCACATGACCCATCACAGAAAATAGAGTAATTGTCCTAGATATTAGTAATGTAAACTCACATGACTCCCAAATTTTGTTACATATAAAAGGAAATAAAAGAGAAGAAGATAGAATCACTTATAATAATAAAACTCTTGCGACACACATAGGAAGTCTATAGCTTAGTCTCAAGAGACTCCTCGGCAAGTCCCCTGAGATCAGGTTAACCCCTTTCAATAGAAATCTTAATCTCATGAAGGCCCTTAGACATGTCATTAGGAAAATATGGAAGTACTTTGAAATACCCACATGATTCAATGGGTCCCAATTAATTGGAAATAATACAATAATGGACACATTAATGGAGGGAATCACGATCACTAAAAATTAGGTGGCTCCTTCAGAATGATCCACAATAGAATACTTGTGAAGATGTGTGTTCCATATCCCTTTTCCGACTCCATCCTGGATTCACAGTAGATATACCGCACAAACCAGGGAATAATGAGGGTGGAGATTCCTAAAAATTACCCACCCCAACATGAAAAAGGGCTGGATTCTTGACCTATAGACTCTCAAATGCACTGACGCTAGATAAGATTTCTCAGAGTGGCTGATCTTATGACTGAAAAGTACTCTACGAGGTAATATACCAGTGAATAGCCAGAGCGATCTTGCGCCAAGTATAAAACACTTTTCATGATCTATCATATACCACATAAAGGAATTTTTCTAGGATACACATAGGACATCCCATGAACTCTCTAGATCACATGAGACATAAAAATAATATAACACTGAATATATAAAATAAATTAGAAATATGAAGGTTAGAATAAATATTGAATATAGGTGATTTGAGATAAATAACAAATATGCTGATCCTTATGTGCTCCACATGAACTATCCAAGAAGTGAAAAAACACCTGGATATGTCACTCAAATAATGAGACACTCCTCTAATATACTATTTAGATCATGAAAAGTACCCTAGAAATGTCAAATAAAGTCATGAGGTGCCTCACAAGAATTCCACCCGAATATCATGAGGCCCTATGGGCCCATAATCCTAGTCACGTGGAGCCCTTAAATCATGTCACCATACTTATATAATGGAGCTAGTATAGGTTAATTGAATCTCACGGTAGTACTCGAGCATGTGCACATGAGCCTTAGCCCGGTTGGCAAGGTCTCTGATGGTGCATCCAGGCGACCAGGGATCAAAACCAGGCAGAGGTAGGATTTCCGGGGGTACTGTAGCAGTACTGTAGCGGTTACTGTAGTAGTACTGTAGCATGCACTGTTTGGCACTGTAGCAGCCGGGAATATGCCCCCGTTTGGGCCTTCAGGCATCAGATTTGGTCCCCGAGTCCTTCATTGGCCTTCGGGCACCCAAGCCTTCGGGTCAGTTGGGCCTTCGGGCTATCCATATGGCCTTCGGGTCACCTGCAGATACAAAAAACCCGACCAAAAACTACATGGAACAAGCTCTACAAGGAGGATGGGAAAAGAAGCTTTCACCACAGCAAGAGCTAACAGATTGCAAGAATGAGAGGGTATGGCACCTGCCATCGGGACAAGCCTGTGCATGCACGGGAATGCCTAGCCGAACAGCCATGCGGTGGTGAAGAGATGATTTCAAAGATGAAGATGCTGGGGAGGATAAAGTTCCAAGTTGTTTGTCTGGGTTGTATGGTATGTTTGTGCCTACAGTCATTGGTTCCTAAAAAATGGCCTACGGGCATGTAATAGGGTTCCACCTAATCCCTTGAAAGGTGGATTATCAATCAATAAAAAATGATGGCCTTCGGGCCATTGGAGGAGGAGGTACTCGAGCATGTCAACTAGATCTCGCGACACCCTTTGGGAACACTAGTTATGTCCCTCAATACCCTCCAGGAGTGTTGGTCAAGACACGCACCGCCCTCAGAGACATACCACATTGAATCTCTCGATTCCCTCTATATGTGTTTTCCAGTTCTTGTGATGACACTAGGGAAGGTCAACCGGGTCATGCAACACCCTCTAGACAAGCCAAAAAGGTCATGTGATGGCTTCCAAGATGAAATATATGAGTCTTGTAATGTCTTTCATGCATGCCAAATCTGAACAAGTGATAGACCCTCAGACATGCCATCCAAGACATAAAAAGTTTCTAGACAATTCAACTAGATTGTATGATTTATTTATGATATATCCGGAATACAACCGAGGAATGTCATGTGTAAGATCAGCATATGTTAGGTAATAAAGAAGAATAGGTCATGGGTCATCCTAGGATGTCATCACCTTGTTCATCCTTAGCATGTAAGACCCAATCAATAGGAAAAACTTAGTTCTTAATCCTAGATGATAAGTAAAACCTTAGTGCGTAATCCCAGATCAAGTGAACTACGAGTAATTTGATTCGTACCATAACCAATATACATAATCCCAATACCTAATATCCAAATTTAACATCCCAAAGGATATTCCAGTACATAATTCCCACATCCACAAGTATTGAAACTGATCATTGTTCATCCCTTGTTTCCCACACTGATCATGGATCTCATTGGATTATGGAGTTGCAATGATCGTATCACTTGCACGATAAACCATTGCAATGATCAAGGTATCCTAGGACTTGATCACCTTGTTCATCCTTAGAATGAAATCCCAAATAAATAGGGAAACCTCAGTGAGTCTTAACAAATGATAAAGCTAATCTCAGTGTATAAGCCCAGATCAAGTGAACTATGATGACTCTTACTCCATCCAAAACCAGGATATGTAGGACACCTTCATAAAGACAGAGATCCATATTGAACATCTAAATGGACATTACAATACATAATTAATGAATCCAAAATTAGTGAAATTGATCATTTTTCATCCCTTACTCCCCACACCAAGCATGGATTACGTGGGCTTATGGAGTTTCCCTGATCACATCACTTGCATAATAAACCTTTTAAATGATAAGATAATCCTAGTAATTGATCCCCCTGTTCATCCTTATCATGCAATCCACAATAAATAGGTAAACCTTAGTGAGTAAGACCTAGTGATAAGGGAAACCTTAGTGTGTAAGACTCAATTAAGTGAACTACATTGACTCTGATTCCTACCATAATCAGGATATATAGGATGCCTTATTAAGGCCCAATCCCCATATTGAACATCTCAAGGGTTGTTCTAGTACATCATTCCCACATCCAAAAATAGTGAAATTCATCATTTGTTATCCCTTGATTCCCACACGAAGTATGGATCACATAGTCATAGGGAGTTTCAATGATCATATCACTTGAATCATAAACCTTTGTGATGATAAGGCCATCCTAGGACCTAAAAACCATGTTCATCCTTAGAATGTAAGACCTAATTAATAGGGTTGTCTTAGTGTGTAATCCTCAATTACTAACATAATATGTCCCAATCATAAGGGAAACCTCAGTGTGTAAGATCCAACCAACTGAAATACAAGGACTCCAAATCCTTCCATAACCAGGATATGTAGGATGCATTCCTAAGGCCCCATCATGTCAATTACATTTCAAATATTAGGACCCAATCATTTCCATGGTCTGTTCACTTTGTCTCATCCCCCAGCGGATCAAGAAATAAAGTTAACTATAATGACTATAATTCCTTCCATAACTAGGATATGTAGAAAACCTTCCTAAGGATCGAGCTCTATATTGAACATCTCAAGGGTTGTACCAATATAAAAGTATCACATTAATAAAAAATTACACTGATCAATTATTTTCCTTTCTTTATTACACTAAGCACATCTCACATGGGATTAGGGAGCCGAAATGAACACATCATTGAAATATAGAATCTATAAAGGAAAATATTATCATGTAATCCCAAATAATTGATCTGATATAAACCTCCCATGTATGAGGATATCTACTTTAAGGCCATTTACAAGGTAAGGATTGAACTTCAATAATTATTATTCCCTCTATAATTAGGATATATAGGATGTCTCCACAAGACTCGATCTCAAATATTAAGCACCTTAATTCCCACACATACTACCTCTATGAAAGATATTAAACTATACAGGTTTAACGAACTATGTGGTTTTTGATTCCTATAGTAACCAGGATACATAAGATGAATCATAATAGCTCAATCCCCTACTAATAATATTAAACTGCCTCCCAGTATGGCATCAAATCTTAAAGCACTTGGTTATATATGGTCAGTACATAAGCATCCACCCATTACTAGAAAACAATGCAGAACCTCAGATATATATAGATAGATTCACTAAAGAGACCCCAATATTTTTCACATAATATAGTTTTAACCTATAGCAGTTTTGTTGGGGTAACTGGTCCCGTATTAGAATTATGAAGAGATTAATGAACATATCTTAAATCTATAAGAGATTTTCATATTAGGAAACCATTCCCCCCTAAAAGGGTGCAATGAGCCAGACTTTACATACTCCCAACCAATGCGAGTCCCCAGTAGTCATTATGACAGAAAACCCATATGATTATCAGGATTTGGAAAGAAGGTTTGTTACCATCTATTGATGAGGGAGACGTTGGGAGTTTCCTGTAAGAGTGAAAATAGTAAGTCAATGTTCATGATTTCACATAATAAATCCCTCCCCCCCACCACAATCGACCATCAGGCCAAACCAAATTCACTTTAATGAGGATTCCCAATAACACCTTGAACCCCGTCAGAATAAAAGGATCTGACATGAAATAACTACAGTGAAGAAATGATTGGGTTATAATCCATTGGACCATTCCATTTTCTTATTAATCCATTGAAACAAAATGGTAAACCCAATGTGAATCTCTTTAACAAAAAAATGATCGGTTATTATATATTAAACAATTTTGTTTTCCCCCCAAACACAAACAAGGATGGAAAATATGACATGAATATCAAAAACAATAGAATGATTATGTGTTGGGCTACTTTCTATTGTAGACTATATAAAAACAGAGATGTAATACTAGCATGATCTAACAGATGATCTTTTGTATATAAAATTCATGTAAGTCCTTCCTCACATTGACAAGTCCACGTGAGATGAATGGACAGATCAGGAAAAAAGGAAAATTTTGTTAACCATGCATATCTGATTAATCACATCATGCCTATGATATTTTTACTAATTGGTAACCTTGTCCCTTTTTTTTAAACATGATGGCAGATACATCTCTCATTGATAGTGTCCAAACCTAATAAAATTTCTTTATCGTCTAGCATTATCTCTGGTAAATCATATGTGACTACAACCCCTTCGAGGCTCAAAGAGATTTCACCACCTCAACAACTCCAATGATAGGTGGAAAACATGATGGTCTAGGAGTACCACCAAAATGGTATAATCCTAACCATAGAAGATGCCTATGAGGCTCTCCAAACATGACAGCCAGTGAGTCTGCTTCTCTTGGGGAAGACTGCTGCTAAGAAAGTATCCATTATCTCTACAACCCACCACATTATGAGAATATCCTGAGAGCATGGAAATTGAAACCTTCAATATCTAATGAAGATGGACCAAGAATCCAAATATTACTCTCTTTTTGTTTTTGTTCCACCAAATAGGGTTCCTGTTAACCACTATTTCCAGCATCCCCCCATCGGTACCCACTAGCTACCTACTAAGGGTACCATAAAAAACACTTCCACCTTTGACGACCATGAAAAAGAAACAAGGAAGGATCATCATAGGAGTAAGGTGATGGATATTTAAGAGAGGGCACATACCCCACTCCTACTAATGATGCTTGGAAACATACTTCCTTAGGGACTAGCAAGCCTGTTCATATCCCTGCTTGCTCGAAATAAGTCTGTGGGAATATTACAACATCAATCATGGGAGAGGCGCATATCCATAACCCCATGATTGAATCTCATTGTCATATCTTGATGGAACATAGAGGAAAGAAGTGGGAACATATTCCTTCTTCAATAAATGACGTTTTATAGTGTTTAATGGAGTCAAAAAATGTGTAGCCATATATCCCTGCACACACTTTTCTAAAATGCCAATATATTTTATAAAAATTTAATTAACTTCACCAGAATATTATAAAACTATTTCAAATAAATGGATAGGTGCATAATTCAATCCCTACAACCAAGGAAACTCAATATTCTGATCATCACAAACAATTGGTTGTACCAGAGAAAGCACACACTCTAGCTCCAATACAGGCAGATTATCAGTGTATTCCAATAAAGGGAAAGGAATCAGACCTGTCTCATACTCCCATTCCAACCAGGGATCACTAGGTGAGAGAAGCACAGACTTGGGATAGGGAAACATGCCTATTGAAAAAGTATGGTGGAATATTACAAAGGAACAAGAATAAGACAATATCCCCTTTTTGGTGGGTCTCACCACATGAGAGGGACACAAGACTCATGACATGTTCATATTCCAATTGAAGAAGTCTACAACATGATCCAAATTACCAAGATAAATCATATATCCCTATTCTAGCTGGGTCTGATCATGTGACAATCAAAGAAGCCTCAAGAATAGATCATATTCCTGTCAGTAAATCTGCTTGGCATATTCTAGTAGATCATGTAAGCAAGGCGTATACTCTTACTTCCACTAACGAGAGACTGCTCCAACATCACTCCAAGAAAATATGGGAGGAGGATCATATTACTTCTCCCATTCCAGACATCCATCAGCATATTACGGTGGGGAATTCATATATGTACCATGCCCATATTCATGTTCCAACTAGGGCTCACTAGGTGAGAGTGGAACATGCCTCAGGGCAGGCTCATACTCTAGCCAAGAAAGACCAAAAACAAATCCCAAAGGATTAATATTGGAATCATACTCTTTCCTTGATTGAGGATCACCAAGTGTGAATGGAACATGCCTTAGTATAAGACCATATTCCTATCAATAATGACACAAGTTATTGGAATATTCCAACTACTTCTCAGTGGAAGGTGCATATTACTGCATCACCAGATGATTATATACAAGTTCCATAAACTATAATGAAACAAGCTCATATTCATGCATAATCCCAAAAGGAAGGTCATAATATTATGACTACAACATAGATCATGGACTATATTCCTAATATTTTCAATTCCATTGTCTGTTATGTAGTTCAAGACACAGTTTGAACACCACAAGGGTCCTTCAACTATTCTATTGAAGTGGAATAAAAATATGTTCATTACCACGATAGTCCTCCTTATGGTATTGTGGAGATGGATTGTAGGGAATCAACTATTAACATCCACTCTGGTAAACCTCCCCATGACAAAATTTCCCATAGATAAGGAAATCCTTCAAATTCCCAAACACTTTTGTATAGTGGGGTGTTCAAAACTCTGACACCTTTTTATAGAGAGGTGCACAAAACATCGAGGTCAAATGTAAATGGTTCCCCATCAACTTCCAGCAGTACTCCATTCCCATCAGACGGAGACCATCAGATCTATATTCTTTCATCAGACTGGATAAAGGCATGTAAGTTTGATGGGGAGGATTCCTAAATTAACATATGGAGAGAGTTATTCAGAAACAACCTCCCCATTATATTTTGTCCCCTCGCTACTTCTAACTATGAGATCCTAGATGAGCTGGAAAAGGAGTTCATTCCTTATCTTTGCCAATAATATATGGGATACTCATCGGTGGATGAATGTTAGACACATCCTTTATCCATGATGCAATGGTGACCTTAAGAACATCAAGATACTATGTTTTTATCTAGACTTGACTACTATCTCCAGGGATCGAGATCCAAAACTAGAAAAGAACAACACAAATCTGCAACACACATGCAACAATTTCATCACAACTCTTCGAAAGATGATCTATGAGGGCACGCCATGCATCAATATTTGTGAATGGGGAGAGTATAGAGCATTAAAATTTCCCACTCCCTTGAAATAGGATAACCCCTCATATACAGTTTCTTGTAATGTTTTAGAATCTAGATAAATTAGGGGACCAAGTAACACTCAGGCTCAATGGTCTCTATAAAAGAATCCCCCCACATCAATGGTGCACAGAAATCATGAATGGAGGGAGAGGAGAACAAAAATGGCATCAAAATATACCCTCAAAGTAATAAGAAGAAATCTCAAACATGGAGATGATTTTATGATCATCCAGACAATTTCCCATAAAGAATGGTTCTCATCATGCATTGTGAACACACCCAGTTCCCATGCGAGAAAAACTGCTTCACATCAAATAGGACACAATAGCAGCTGCCATATCATCCATCTAGGAGTATACCTAACTCACTGGGCTAGGAGAATATCTTCCACCACCTCAAACTCTTGGATCATTAACCCCCAAAAGGATTTAGGACACATCAACTATAACTATAAGCAAACCCCAAACACTTAGGATGGGGGAATTTATATCTCAATCACCGCCACCAGGTTCATCATCCCCTTAGAGGACCCTGGTGTCACGACCCGTCCTCAAGACCCGTGCCGTGACTACCCCAAGTCCGCCTTCCATAGGCCAGGGGATGACGACTAGCACCAAAGGCGTAAATCCCGATATAAGGGAAGGCATTGCCTTTATGTAAGAAATCAAACACCACAGAGTAAGCAAGCAGAAGTAAACAATAAGTAAACTGAGTACAATAGTAAGTGCTGGAAAGTAAAAGGGCCAATATACAAACCCAACTAAAAGTAATGTACAACTAAAAAGAGAGTACAACAGCAGAGAAGAAAAGAAGAAACACCGAGCCGTCCTCTGGAAATCCCACCTGAAGGGTGGGTACAGATAGTCTCCTCAACTCCTCGGCTCCAGCCATCCGCCCCGTGTACATCTCGTCCAGTGATCCACCTCCAGGTATCGTCCGGCTCCACGGGCTCCCACCTCGATCAGCGCTGTCCTTCGTCTGCATCCAACACAATGTAGTGCAGGTATAGCCCGTGTAGGGGTGAGTATACGCTATTCAGTAGGGACCCCGAGACCCCCAAAGGTCTCCCAGAATCCAAGAAGGATAAACCACAAAGGAATGATACAATAACAAAGTAACAACAAACTCTACTTAGGTATATGCCCATACATATACCTAAGTCATCAATTCCAGTTTGGCTACAATCATCCGAGCCCAAGTTCGATCTAGTCCACACAGGATAGTACAATCTAATCCACACAGGTTATCACAACCCAATCCACACAGGATAGCAAAACAATCATATCAAAGACAATGATTGAAAGCCAAGACTCATCTCACACAGCTATACTTCTTCGTAAGATGATAGAGATGATCAGATGTAGCCACTGATTCATCTAAGCTGTCGGACCCACAAATGATACAAGACCAGCTAAGCTGTCAGACCCACAAAGGATACAAGACCAACTACGCTGCCAGATCCACATAGGATACAAGTACAGAGTCAAATACTATCGGACCCACGTATGATACAAGAATAGTAGTAATGTACTGCCGGACCCACATAGGATAAAGAATAGTAGTCATCGCCGACGAACCCACGGAGGATTCTAGTACAGTCGTCGTCGCTGCCGAACCCACGGAGGATCCCAGTACAGTCGTCATCGTCGTCGCAGTCGCAGCCAGCTCTAGGGTTCCCACAAGCAGCATGCTCGATTCCGGGAGGGTCCGCTCCACGATCCAAGAGGGATTGATACATCAACTGACACAAAGTACGGAGTTTATGTATCCCAATGTTCCGTCTCGTCAAAAGGAACTCATCATGACAGACGACGTGTCAATCGAACGCCCGGTCTGAGAGTTATTGGTCTTTTCCTCCTAGGGGCCCGGTTGGTTATTAAGTAAAAACCAACCTAACCGTACTCCAACTACATCCAAACCTCGAGTGTAGTAATCCAAAAAAACCGTATCACTAAGAGGAATCCAACAATGTTGACGACACGTCAATCGGACGTCCGGAGCTCAAGTTATAAGCGTTTCCGCTCCAAGGGCCCGGTTGGTTTCATGTTCGAACCAACATAGACATACACAAAGTTCTCTGAAACCTTGAGTTTAATATACCAAAATGACCATCTCGATCCAAGGATCGTATCTCAATTGATGGTGCGTCGATCGGAGGTCCGTAGCCCATGTTATGGGCGTTTTAACGGATCATTCTGAAAATAGGGGGTTTGGGCCTGGTCAGACCCGGCCCAATACCCCCAGGGTCGGTCCGAATCGGGTCGAACCGACTTGGGTCCGACCCGGTTGGGTGCGGTCCAGCCCGACTGGTGTGGTCCGGCCCAGCCGGTGCGGCCCGGCCTGGCGCGGGGGTCCGGCCTAGCGTGGGCGGCCTGACCCGGCACGGGCGGTCCGGCCCGACTGAGCTGGTTCGGCCCGGTCCAGGAGTCCGCGTGCTGAGCGAATGCGGAAGAGGGGGAGCCACCTCCCCCTTCAAACCGAATGGCGGACTCGCGGGGGGTCCTCCCAGCTGCGCTGGCTGGGGGTACAAAACCCCGGTTTTCCCGGATCCGGCCGGCCGTAACGGCCCGCCGGTTGTGCCGTGCAAGACCCGTTGGTCCCGCACCCCTGTAGCACCGGAAGCCGGTGGTTCTGGCCGCCGCCCTCTACACCGCCACGGCCCGTCCCGGACGCGGCCCTCCATGGTTCTCCGGCGCGGCGCAACGGTACCGCACCCCTCCACCGTGGCCCGACTCCGGCCGCGGCTTCTTTCGGCCTCAACGGCGTGGTGTGACGGCGCCGCGCTCCTTCGCCGCGTTTTTCCTTGATCTCACGCGGTGCAATTTCACCGTGCCACCTTAGTTCCAAACCCTGATGGTGAACAACAACAAAGGGGAGGATGATCGGCTGTGTATGTGCGGTCTGATCTCCTCCCGTTAATTTGATAACAGGCGGCTAAGAAAATTAACCATGAACGCCATAATAAGTCACGAACATAAAAACAATCCCCTACCTCAAAGAAGTTGTCGAATGATGATCATCACGGGAGAACGGCGTTGCGGGGGTGGTTTTTATGATGGCGTTGGTGAGCATCAAATAAGTGGATGAAGTCTCACACCGGCTGCAGAGAAAGGAAAGATTGGCACGCCATCTCTCCTTGGTGCTCCGGCGTTCTTCACGTTCTTCAACGTGGAAGAAGATGTTCTTCAAGACTAGAGCCCTCCTCTCCAAAAATCTCCACACAATGATACAAAAATAATAAAATAAGGCTTTTCATTATTTTATTACTCATTCCAACCTTTTAAAAAAATTCAAATTGAATTCACCAAATTAATTAACTTGTGTTGTCAAATTAATTAGGCATTTTATTGGCATGCGATTAATGTGGAAGAGTGGATGAGTTAAAAAATTAATTGCTAGAGGGGGGGTTTAATGGAGTGTTTGGGAAATTGAAGGAGGTGGGGGATCATGTGGGCCCCACCCCAACTTCCTCACAACTTTCTTTCCCATAACACTTAAACCATCAGTAGAGTAATAAAAATATAATTGTAAAACAACTTTATTTTTATTCTTCAGATTTTTTAACGACTACTCCCAAGAAAACGTTCCTTCAAAAAAGGTGTTCCTAAGAAATTACTGGTGCTGCGGTTTCATCGGTGCCTTCAGATTTCGATTCTGAGCACCAGTTCAAATGTTAGGAAAACTCGCACGTTCGTTCACTGAACATACCCGAGCTAAACTTCGGAAATTGATTCCAGGAACACCGGGCCTCGGAATCAGGTGTCGTCAGAAACTGCGAACTCGTAAAAATCCCAAATAAATTAAGAAAAAATTTCTATTGAAATTTACGTGTCTTTACATTACTCCCACCTTAGGGCTTTACGTCCCCATAAAGATACATCACAAACTAAGGGAACAAATGAGGGTACTGAGCAAGCATCTGAGCCTCCCGTTCCCAAATGCTCTTCTTGAGGTTCCTGTACTGCCACCTGATGCGTACTAGAGGAATCGACCACCCACGTAGGACCCACTCCTGTCGATCCTCGATCTCCATTGGGACCTCCACAAAAGTCACCCCATCATCAAGGTCCATCTCCCCATGGTTGATGATATGTGTCGGGTCGTGCACGTATCTCCTCAGCTGAGATACATGGAAGACGTCATGCACCTGGTGCAACTGAGGTGGTAGAGCTAGGCGATAAGCCACCTCACCTATCCTGCTGAGAACCTGGAATAGTCCGATCAAGCGCAAAGATAACTTGCCGCCCCGAACAAATCTCCGTAATCCACGTCGAGGTGAGACCCGCAAGAAAACGTGGTCGCCATCCTCAAACTCTTGTGGTCTCTACCTCCTATCAGCATAAGACTTCTGTCGGCTCCGAGATTTCCTCATCTTCTCCTAGATGACCTGGACCTTCTGTGTCATGGCCTCGACCATCTCTGGTCCCACAAGTGCTGACTCCCCAGGCTCTGTCCAGAACAGAGATGATCTGCAAGGTCGGTCGTACAATGCCTCGTATGGTGCCATCCCGATGGCGGAGTGGTAGCTTTTGTTGTACGCAAACTCCCCCAAGGGTAGGTGATCCTCCCAACTATGACCAAAATCGAGGACACATGCACGAAGCATGTTCTCGAGAGTCTGAATGGTCCTCTCTGTCTGACCATCCATCTAAGGGTGAAAGGCGATGCTCAGACGTAGCTGCGTCCCGAATGCCTCCTGCAAACCCTTCCAAATCCTAGAAGTAAGGCGAGCATCTCGATTGGAGACGATAGATGATGGAACACCATGAAGTCGTATGATCTCATGAACGTAGAGGCGTATTAAGCTCCCTAATGAGCAATACTCTCTGATAGGTAAGAAGTGATCTGACTTGGTGAGTCGGTCTACAATCACCCAAATGGAGTCGTGTCCTCTGGAAGTACGTGGAATCCCAGTCACAAAATCCATAGATATCCCGTCCCACTTCTACTCCAGGACCTCCAAGGGCTGTACCAAGCCTGTTGGTACCTGGTGCCCCGCCTTCACCTGCTGACAGGTGAGGCATCGAGAAACGAACTCTATTACAACCTTCTTCATACCCAACCACCAATGCTATCGTCTGAGATCCTGGTACATCTTCGCCACTCCTGGATGTACCGCTAAAGGGGAAGTGTGAAACTCTCTCAGCACCTCCTTCTGTAAAGCAACTGGTACCATGGTACGTCTTCTGAAAAGGACAACGTGCTCTCCCCCCACAGAGAATCCATCAGGTGCATGTACTGATGATATCTGTGCACGCAGAATCTCACAATCAACGTCCCCACGTTTTGCCTCTCTGACCCGCTGTATTAGTGGTGGAGTGACTGTAGAAAGGCTGCTCCATCTCTATCCACAAAGGATATCTGCAAATCGGCTAGCTGCTCTGTTTCCTCCCCAAGTAGCTGAATGCCCATCCTTCTACTGAGAGCATCGGCTACTACGTTCCCCTTTCTAGGATTATAGACGATCTCAAATTCATAGTCATGGAGGAACTCGATCCATCACCGCTTTCTCTGGTTCAGGTCCTTCTGCGAGAAGATATACATGAGACTCTGGTGGTCAGAGTATACTATAAAGCGCTCGCCCATCAGATTGTGCCGCCACATCTTCAGAGCGAAGACCACTGCTACTAACTCTAGTTCATGGGTAGCGTAGTTCTGCTAATGCTGCCTCAACTATTGTGATCCATATGTGATCACTACCCGCTCCTGCATCAGGACACACCTGAGTCTGTTCTCTGATGCATCATAGCAGACTACGTACCCTACTCCCTCTTCCGATAGCCTCAAGATGGGTGCGCTGGTCAATCTCTGTCTCAGCTTCTGGAAGCTCTACTGACATCTATCTGACCACAAGAAGGGTTTCCCCTTCTTCGTCAAAGATGAAAGTGGTGTTTCCACTCTGGAGAAGTCCGGCACAAATCCTTGGTAGTACCCAACCAGACCTAAGAAACTCCGCACCTCCGTCACGCTCCTGGGTGGCTCCCAAGCTAGCACTACCTCGATCTTCGCAGGATCCACCATAACTCCTGCCTCAGAGATGACGTGTCCCAAGAAGTGGACCTCACGTATCCAGAACTGACACTTCGAGAGCTTACCATAAATCTTGTGCTCTCGAAGTGTTTCTAGTACAACCCGCAAGTGGTAGGCGTGCTTCTCCTCAGGGGTCGAGTATATCAATATGTAGTCGATGAATAATACGAAAAATCAATCGAGGTAAGATTGAAAGATCATGATCATGAGACTCATGAACACTGTTGGAGCATTGGTTACGCCGAAAGGCATAACCAAGAACTCATAGTGGCCATACCGACATCTGAAGGCCGTCTTATGCACATCCTCATCTCGAACTCTGAGCTGATGATAGCCTGATCTGAGGTCTATCTTTGAGAACCACCGTGCTCCTTTGATCTGATCAAAGAGGTCATCAATCCTCGGTAGTGGATACTTGTTCCTCACAGTCACCTGGTTCAGGCGACGGTAATCGACACACAGTCGCATGTAACACCCTGAGATTTTATGAAAAATATTCCTTTTAATTTTATTGATGTCTTGTGTTGTAATCTACACAAAAAGGAGCTTACACTACATGCATCACTAACTTGTCTTTCTTTACATGCAATCACGACCTTCCATGATAGCGTGTGTTGTATGCAATACCGAGTTTCACTAAACAAAGATATGCTATTAAAATATTTTATAAACTAGCCGTTATGAATAGTAATACCCTATTTTGGAATTTTATAAATTTAATCTTTCAAAATGGACTTCATTTTTGGATTCTAAATATTGAAATTAGCCTAGGGTGATTTTTTGGTATTTTTGGGAAAACATTCAATTTTTGTTGAATAGTGAAAACACTGGGTTACTATTTAAAAACCGACGTTTTATTTAAATAATTATTTATTTTATTTAAATTTATTTTATTTAAACTTATTTTAGGTCAAAATTGATACATAATACCTATATAAGTTCAATTTAATTCATTGGAGTCATTTTATAATAATTTTAGATATATAAAAAAATTATTGAACTTTTCACCGTCTTTTACCCACCTCCTTGGAGAATTTGTAAATTCACATAAAACTAAATTTTACCGCTTAAGTGAGTGGAATTTTGAAAATCTGAGAGACATGGTTAATATCAAGAAATAAAATGTGGTTTAATGAGATGAAAATAATTTTTGGTGAATAGTAACTTTTTACATTTATTTACCACGGTTAAAAGTAAATAGGGTAATTAAGGGTAAAAATGATATTATTATTACCCTAACACATGTCCTAATTCTATTGGATAAGTGTAATTAGACCAAAAATAACCTTAGGAATAAAATATGACCATTTAGGTCCGCTTGGATTAGATTAGGACATTTATTATTAATTTATTTAAAGAAGGGTTAAAATAGTTAAAATCAATATTTAATAACTAAATAATTTTTAATATATCGTTATACATAAGATAAATTAGACTATAAATATTCATTAGAAATCTAAAAATATTTCCTAAATAATGGTAGTTTATTTATAATTTTTAAACATTAAATAATTTAATTTATTTATTACACAATGATGATGAAGTAATTACCTTATTAACTAAATATTAAAATAATTGATGTTATAAATACCCAAATAAATGTAATTTTAGAATTTTTATGAATTAAACTAGTTTTCTAGGTTAATATTTCATGTTATTATTTATTTAATTAACTTTTTTTGAACTAATAATGCTGTTATGATTTTAAAAAAAATCAATTACCAAATAGTGTCAAAATTGACAAAAAACGGTTTTTAAAACAAATATTATATTATTAATTGTTATTTTATTCATAAAAATCTATGGTTTGGCCAAATGACTTATATAAGAATATTTATATTAATAATGAAACACTTGGGGTTCTTTTGTCTTGTTATAGTAAGTTTATTAACCATATAGTGTATGGAAACAAGAAGAAAAGGTAAAAGTTAAATTATTTAACTTAGAGATAAATCTAAAAGATAAGGTTAAAATTGTAACCTAAAATTGTCTAAAATCTATTGGTTGAGAGTATATCGACCAATACCCAATTTATATTCAAAATGAATCAATTTTTCTCTATTATAAACCGAATATGACTTTATTATAAAATAATATTTTGAGTTTTTCCAAAGGTTCCCCTCTCCTCCCTTATAAAAAGGGCACCCCTTACCTCTTCTCTTCACACCGTTTTGAGCCTTAAATCTTGTCCAAACCCTACCCATTTCTCTTCTCCACTTCCCTATCAAAATTCTAGAGGTTTTGGTCTTCTCAAAATACAAACTCTACTTCCATAGGAGCAAGATTAAAAGAGGTGCGTCGAAGAAGAGGAAATCTCTTCTTCCGATTCTTTCAAGTTTATTTATTATTCTACTACTTATTCTTTAGTTTTCTCATTATAAAGTAATAACATCAGTATTACATATATAATGATATGTTATTATAAATTTGAAACAACCCTAATACACCTTCTATCCATCCTACGGAAAACGAAATCACCGTGCGTGCGTACGTACGGAAGACCGTCTCCACGCCGTGGTGTAATCTGTTTTTCCATCACCACCTTACTTGGTTGGGTATAATGGTGTAAAGAATAACTATATATGGATAATATAACATCAGAATGATTATGAGATATTATATCATCCACTCCAATCCCATTCAAAAATTATGGGAATGATATCATCGCTCGTGCGTAAGTACGGATTACCGTCTCCATGACGCGATGAGATTCAATCTCCATGTTAACCATTAAAGAATGATTACAAAGTATATATAATGAATAATAATGAAACACATGACATAATAATAATACTGTATCTATGTATATATATATATATGTATGTCATCTACTTAATTCCATTCAATTCAATAAGGAAATGAAAACAGCGTTCATGCGTATGTACGGCCTACCGTCTCCATGAACGGTGTATTTCATTCCATTTATCGATCTCTCATATATATTTATATGATGAATATATATTATATATAAATAATGTTTTACATTCTGGAATTATGTAAATCAGGATATAAGTAATAATATCAAGAACAACGAGTCAAAACTCGTACGATAAATGAAAGGATTTTACCCAAAACGGTGCTTTAACATGGAATTTACAAAATAACGGGTAATATAAAGTCATAAGTGAACCATATATGATATAATAACAATAAATATGATTCTTTAATAATTCAATGACATTATTTAAATCATTATACAGGAGGTTCGGAAACATACGAAGCATATCGTACATAAGGTAAGAGATAAATTTTCAATCTCATTTTTATCCGAGATTGCTTATACGTAAGTATTTACTGGGGTTACGTTTATCATCCATGACCATGTTTTCTAAAAATGTTTTCATAAAATTTTTACTATTATTACATGAATGTTTAAAGTCATTTTTAACCTTTTTACCACATTTTATGGATGTAATACTTCCTTTGGTTACCATATAAGGTACTTTTGGACTTGTTCGACAAAAGTACGAGGATAATGTTTTTTTAACTTATACGGCATAAAAAGATTTTTACGATTTTATAAAGCCTTATTTTCATGAAGCTTCCTCCAAATGATTTCATGACTATTTTAAACAAAATCTTTTTTCTTTTAAAATTTCATGATGTTTTGTGAAAAGAAATTGATTTTGAAGAAGGAAGGATATTTTCCTCAAGAATTCATTTCAAGTGTTTTATCAAAACCATTTCCATCTAATATGACATTATTTCATATGTGTATGTTTCAAGTATAAAGTCTATATGATTTACATGGTTTCACATTTCTTATTATGAAATGATATCCATTTCTTTTATATGGATTATGTGATAATGGGATGATGTTTATGAAACCCATTTTATTTGTTGGGTTATTATGAATGATGTATGTTTATTTTGTGGAACAAGTAAGAATGATTTCATTATGAGATGGGTGGGACATATATATCCCTCCAATGCATTGGGTAAATATTTATATCTCATGAGAAGACATGGCTGGAATGGTAAGTTATTCTGGTTCAGTGTTATAGGACTGAAACAAGGAGTGAACTCGATTCAGAAAGGGACTTTGTCCACTAAGATGGTCTTGGCAGTAATGCCTTGACTACCATTGAAATCATATCATGTGATTAATGTTTTCCACAATTACATGTTTTATTTCCAAGCTATTTTATCTTGATTGATGTTATATTATGATCTATGCCTTACGTACTGCCATGTTTTATGTCATTGCTCAATATTTCGATGTTTAAACATTATGTTCATGTTTTTATGTTCAAATGTATATGGTTTGTTTTATTTTATCCATTGTTACTTTTACTAGGAATTTGAGCTCACCCTTTGTATGTTTTATTTTCTCCATGATATAAAGAAAGGTTTTAGGTAAGAAAAAAATGGGAAGATCTTTGTGGGAGATGTTGAAGATCTTTCACCAAGATTAGAAGATTATGTTCCGAGTTTCCAAAGACACTAAACTATTATGGTCCTTGAGTTTTGGTTTTTGTTATTTATTAAGTATTCCGAAAAAGTAATGTGTCGTCCATGTACGTCAAGATTTGGGTCTCTACAGTTGGTATCAGAGGAAAGGTCTAGTTAACCTTTGGAAACTAGGATGCGAAAACTTTAGTGATATCCCTATAGATATTTCTAAGGTATGTCTAGGGATGTCCCTAAGGTTTAGTATACGTATAGGTTATAGTCCTATAATTGCACTAAGGAGTGTAGAATTAAACCTTATATGTTAGATGTTGAATTTACTTCCCCTTGATTATGATTTTTTCCTCTCACACTATTCTTTTTGGGTTTTAGAAAATGTATGGAAATCGGATGATTCACGATAATGGAGGATATGATGGACAATGGAATGATATTCCTCCTGAGAAACCAAATGAAATTGGATCTGGAAGTACAAATATCGTTATTATAACTAACCAGAAATCTCATAATATGATCAATAATCTCAACTTTGGTAAGTATCCCGACTCATCTAATAAGAGAAAGACGGAGTTTAATGATGATCATAGAAGAAAGAAAGTTCAATTCCCCTCATGTAAATCATGTGGGAAGAGGCATCAAGGAGATTGTTTCAAAGGAACTGGAAGATGCTTTGGGTGTGGAAAAGAAGGACATAAATCCAGTAAGTGAAAATGAAAAGGTCCAGTTAACACCAAGAAGAAGTATAATGGTATTGCTACGACATCAACAATGATTAGATGTTTTAAATGTGGAATGTATGGGCATTTTTCAAACCAATGCCCTAAGGTAAAGTCTCATGAAGAGAATCAGCATGGTCATATGGGTAGTATTTATGTGGATGATGATGAAGAGACTACAAATGATATATGATATGAAAGAAGTGTTGAATCATAGTCAGTTGTTTAAGGAGGTATTGGAATGATTGCATGTTTATCATGATTTATGTTGTATAGTTAATGGTACTATGGAATAAAGAATCATCTAAGGATTGTTACACTATTGTTTTTACTAAAGTATTTGAAATTATATGTTGAATGGTATCGGTAACCATGAAAGGTTATTCAGATATTTTTTCAAAGAAGATAATATGCGCATAATGAATGGATAAGGAGAAAATAATATGTTTAATAGTATTCATGAGTTCACGATTGATATATGGACTAAGTGATATCATGGTTTGAGTATATAGAATTTTGGGGATTTTTGTAACACCCGAGACTATTGTGAGAAATATTTTGTTTTTATATAAACCATCAAAGGAATATTTCACTACACACAACACTAGCTTGACTTTCTTTACACGCAACCGCGACCTTCCTCGATAGCTTGCGTCATACGCAATACAGAGTTTCACTAAACAACGATATGCTATTAAAATATTATTAAAACTAGCCGTTATGAATAGTATTACCTGAATTTTGAATTTTATAACATTTTAATTCAACTTTTATATTCTATAGAATGAGATATGAAAGCAAAATCTGTTTTTTGGATAAAAGAAGTATTTTAAAAAAAATGCAGTTTTGCCGCCTTTTGATGGCACACCCACATTAAATCTAGTTTTTGACATGTTTATAAGTTCAATTTGACAAAATAAAATTCTTCTTTTGAATCAGGGTATAAAAATTTACTTTGGATAAATTTTTGATATTTTTTGATAACTTTTATATTTTGATGAATAGTAAAAGTACGCTAATTTGTAATTAAAAACAACGTTTTTCATCAAGATAATTTATATGGATAAATTATAATATTGAATGGTTTTAAAGTATAAATAGAATATATTTTTACCATTTAATATAATGTGTTCCATTAGGATTAATTTCACATTGAATTCATAGGTAAAAACATTTCAATCTTTGGAAATATTTTAACTTCTAAAACCCATTTTCTTAACAACGGGATTTATTTTAAATTAATTACTGAAACTTATATGTTTTGAATTTGGAAAAATGGATTCCATATTTGGATTCATTGGGTCCAAATTATGTTAATAGGCTACTTTTTATTTTTGAGCATTATGAATAGTAACTACGGTAAATTTTATTTACCATAGTTAAAGGTAAATTAGGTAATTAAGGGTAAATATAAGATTATACAATTACCCTAACACCTGCCAAAATCCTATTGGATGACTAAAATTCGACCCATATCACCTAAGGGTCGGATTATATTCATTTAATGGACTTTGTTCCATGAAAATAATTTAATTATTATTAAAACCAAAGAATGTGACAACATGTCACTTTCTTAAATCTTACAAGTATAATAATTTTAATTTGGTGATAAACATAATGAAACATAAAACATGAATAGTCTCTAGAACTCCAATAACATTATATACATCATAGAAATTTATTTATAATTTTTAGGGATTAAATAATTATCATTAATTATGACACAATAGTGATGTTGAAATTATTTTATTAATTAAAATATCAAATAAATGGTTTGAAAAATATTAAAATAAATATTATATGAACTATTTAATGTGCTCCACTAATTTTATAGATACATATGACATTTTATGAATCTATTAATGCATTTATTTTGAATATATCTTCTATATATAGTTTATTTAAATTCAAATAATTGAATAGTGTCAAAATTGAAACTATTGTTATTTTATAAAAATAACATATTATAAAATTGTTTAAAAATCACAAAAATATTTAAAAATTATAAATTAAAATTTATATGGTCGAAAATGTCATAAAGTGTTAAATTATGGAAAATTCACAACACATATGTAATTATTGATAATAATTTAAAATTTAGAATATTATTACCACAAGTAAATTTAAATTGATAAATAAGGATAAATCAAGTTGATAATGTTTAAAATAAATTCCTAACATGTATAAATTTTATTGATTGATGAGATTACAACCCTATCTCATCTAATCTTAGGATATGAGTTATTTTGGAAGTTTTGAAGTGGGTTTGGGATTTAATATAAACTAATATTTCTTATATTTCCAAAGGTGCCCCTCTCCTCCCTTATAAAAGGGCACCTCCTCCCTCTCCTCCTCACACAAATTTTAGCCTTCAAGCTCGGCCAATACCTACCCATTTTACTTCCCCACTTCCCTAGAAATATCCTAGAGGTCCTGGTCTTTTTCAAAGACCAATTTTAGTGCCCTAAGAGGAGATCTCAAAGAGGCGCTTCAAAGAAGAGGTAATGCCTGTTACCAATTCTTTCATCTTTATTTCTTCTTCCACTTATTCTTCTTTAGTTGTTTCATTATGAAGTAATAACATCAGTATAAATCATATACAGATATTTTATTATAAGTATGAAAAAACCCTATTTCACAACTTATCCATCCTACGGAAAAAGAAATCATAGTGCGTGCGTACGTACGGAATATCGTCTCCACGCCGTGGTGTAATCTATTTTCCCCCACCACCTTATTTGGATGGGTATAATGGTGTAAATAATAACTATATATGATTATTGTAAAGTGATACCAATTCTAAAATAGTATACATACACTCCAATACAATTCCACGATCATGGGAACGATATCATCGCTCGTGCGTACGTACGGAATACCGTCTCCACGATGTGATGCGACTCGTTCCACATGATCTTCATTGCATAATGATTATAAAAATGAATTGAATGAATAAATATGATATATAGTACACTAATACCATTCTGGAAATGAGGTATCTATAACCTAAAGGGAAGAATAATAATTTATTCGACAAAACACGCCTAAGAACAAAAAGTAATAAACACCCGAATAACAAGTAATAATGAAATATTAATAATAAGAAGCTAAGAATATGACCATATATGTTATCATAAAAATAATTATGATTCTGGAATAAGTCAATAACATTATTTAAATCATTATACAGGAGGTTCAGACAATTACGAAGCAAATCAGACCTAAGGTAAGGGAAAATATCACAATCTCATTTTTATCCGAGATTGTTTATACTTTGGTATTTACTGGGGTGTATTTTATCATCCACATCCATGTTTCCTAAATATGTAATATTATTTCCATAAACCTACAATTGTTTAAATCCAATTTTACCCTTCGGTGGGTTTTTAGTATAATATATGAAAGGAATCTTTTTTCGTTTTTCGTATGAGGTACTTTTTGACTTTTCCGACAAATGTACGAGAAGAATGTTTTTTTAACTTATATGGAATGAATGGATTTTTAAATCATTGTTTCCAAGAATCTTCCCTTACAAGTTTTCAAGTTTATTTTTAATCAACTTATTTTAGTTTAGAATTGTATGAAATGTTAAGAAAGGAAAAGTGTTTTTGAAGTAGAAAGGATATTTTCCTCAAGAATGGAGTTCAAGTGTTTTATCAAAATTATTTTCCATCTAAGATAATAAAGGGTTCTGTTTCTATCCATATTATTACATTAATTTGATTATGTTGTGATGGAATTATTTTTATGAATTCCTTTATCTTATATGAATTGTTTTATGATTTCACGATGTTTAAGATTCCCATTTTTATTACGTGGGTTATGCTATGATGTATGGTTTATGATTTTGTGGCACACATAAGAATGGTATCATTATGAGATGGGTGGGACCTATATCTCCCTCCAATGAATTGGGTAAAGATTTTATATCTCATGAGATAGACATGGCTAGAACGGCAGGTTAAACCGGTTCGGTGAAACATGACTGAAACGAGGAGTGAACTCGGATCAGAAATGGACTTTTTCCACTAAGGTAGTCTTGGCAATGAGTATTGACTAATAAGAAATTATTCTCTATGATTATGTGTGTATGCCACAAAGTTTCATGTTTTAAGTTATGATTATTGGGATTACACTTCACTACCATGATTTATCCCATGTTATGAAATTATGATCTCTTTTGCAGGATAAGATTTTCAAAATGTTATGTTCTTATTAATTTGATGTAATTGATATTTCTTTTGTTTACCCTTACTAAGCATTTGAGCTCACCCTTTTGTATGTTTTCTTTCCCCAGGCCAGGAAGAAGGGTATTAAGTAAGATATGCCAAAAAGGTACTATAGATATGATGAAATAAATGGGAGACAGTGTAGATGCTTTATGAACCAGTTTTTTATGTTTCCCTGTTTCTAAAGACACTATAACAATACAGTACTTTCATGGTTTGGTTATATGTTGTAATAAGTATGCTTCAATTTTGAAGTATTAACCATGTATGTAAATTAAGGGTTGTTATAATTTTGGTATGTGTAAAGAGTTAACTTTTAACTGCATTCATGTTTTCACTAAGGATAAATGTGCATTCATTTTTCAAGAGAATACATGATTAAGGAATTCACATGTTTGGAATGTGACCAACAAGATATATCGTATGATAAATAACGGTATTCACGTTCTTGTTATGTGACCTTTCCAGTAATCGTTTTCTTTATACTATAAGATTGGACAGAAGTATTTTTGTTAAGCTTAAAGGTTGGAATGGATTAATTTGGACATCAGATAGAATTGTTTAAGGCTAGATTTTTTTTTCGATATTATTTATGGAATGTTATAATAATGTAGTTCTAGAAAAAGGACAACCTGCAGGACGGGCAACAACCCATCGCGCCAGACAAGGCTCTGGGAATCGAACCGACAACTGAAGTGTGACATGCCTTTATTGCATACCACTGGCCTAAAGGAAGTCCCTGGTTAGTAGAAACTAGTTTTATTTTATTAAGCGGTATGATAGATGAAGTATAAGTCCATTGTTGGAAGCATATACGATTAATCTCACCATAGATGGACTTATGTATATTTAATAACTTATGCTAACCTTTTTTTGATAAAAACAGATGGGAAGACTTATCATTCTATCGCATGATCTTCTAACACTTCATGAATGAAAAATCCAGCTTCATTTCTTTAAATAGAGATGAAGTGGAAATTGTTCATGGAATGACCAACAATGATATTACACTAGAATCAAGTAAGTATTTCTCTTTATGTAAAAGTTCATCAACGTTAGGGAAATGATCTTGAAAAAGAAAAATGTTGTCCTAGTGCCCTTATATCTGATGAATCAGATGGTACCTTAGATCATCACAAATCTATGGCTTTGTGGTTGTTGGATTTTTCATAGCCATGTTCTTTACCACTCTCCATCAGAACATGATGGTTAGATTTCTCTTCCATATCCTTATTTTCACCTATGTTCTTCTATATGGAAACCTAGTGATTATTTAATTTGGGTAAACGTCATGTTTCATACTTTAGTTTTTAAAGATTGGTTTTGGTATTCCTTTTTATGATGTGGGTTTATATGAAATAAACTTTCAAGTAGTAAACCATTTATAACCCCGACAAATTTTGAGGGAGAAATTCATTTTTAGGGTGGTAGAATGTAACACCCCGATATTTTATGAAAAATATTCCTTTTAATTTTATTGATGTCTTGTGTTGTACGCTACACCAAAAGGAGCTTTCAATACACGTATCCCTGACTTGTCTTGCTTTACACGCAATCGCGACCATCCACGATAGTGTGTTGTACGCAATACCGAGTTTCACTAAATAAAGATATGCTATTAAAATATTTTATAAACTAGCTGTTATAAATAGTAATACCCACTTTTTGGAATTTTATAAATTTTATTTTTCAAAATGGACTTCATTTTTGGATTCGTAATATCTAAATTATCCTAGGGTGAATTTTTGGTATTTTTCTAAAAACTTTCAATTTTGGATGAATAGTGAAAACACTGGGTTACTATTTAAAAACCGACTTTTTATTTAAATAATTGTTTATTTTAATTAAATTTATTTTTCGTCAAAATTGATACATAATACTTATATAAGTTTAATTTAATTCATTGGAGTCATTTTATAATAATTTTAGATATATAAAAAAAAATTATTGAACTTTTCACCATCTTTTACCCACCTCCTAGGAAAATTTGTAAATTCACATAAAATATAATTTTACCACTTTTGTGAGTGGAATTTCAAAAATCCGAGAGACACGGTTAATATCAAGGACTAAAATGTGGTTCAATGAGATGAAAATAATTTTTGGTGAATAGTAACTTTTTACTTTTATTTACCATGGTTAAAAGTAAATAGGGTAATTAAGGGTAAAAATGATATTATTATTACCCTAACACATGTACTAATTCTATTGGATAAGTGTAATTCGACCAAAAACAACCTTAGGAATAAAATATGACCATTTAGGTCCACTTGGATTAGATTAGGACCTTTATTATTAATTTATTTAAAGAAGGGTTAAAATAGTTAAAATCAAAGTTTAATAACTAAATCATTTTTAATATAGGGTTATACATAAGATAAATTAGACTATAAATATTAATTAGAAATATAAAAAGATTTACTACATAATGGTATTTTATTTATAATTTTTAGACATTAAATAGTTTAATTTATTTATTACACAATGATGATGCAGTAATTACCTTATTAATGAAATATTAACAGAATTGATGTTATAAATACCTAAATAAATGTAATTTTAGACTTTTTATGAATTACAATAATTTTCATGGTTAATATGACATTTTAGTATTGATTTAATTAGCTTTTTTCGAACTAATCATGCTGTTATGATTCTCAAAAAAATCAATTACCAAATAGTGTCAAAATTGACATAAAATAGTTTTTAAAACAAATATTATATTATTAAATGATATTTTATTCCTAAAAATCTATGTTTCGTCCAAATAACTTAGATAAGAATATATATATTAATTATGAACCACTTGGGGTTATTCTGTCTTGTTATTGTAAATTTATTAACCATATAGTGTAAGAAAACAAGAAGACACAGTAAAAGTTAAATTATTTAACTTAGAGTTAAATCTAAGTGATAAGGTTATAATTGTAACCTAAACTTGTCTAAAATCTATTGGTTGAAATTATTTTGATCCATTACCACTTTATCTTAGAAATAAATCAATTTGGAGCTATTATAAACCGAATATGACTTTATTATAAAATATTATTTTGAGTTTTTCCAAAGGTTCCCATCTCCTCCCTTATAAAAAGGGCACCCCTTCCCTCTTCTCATCACACCCTTTTGAGCCTTGAATCTCGGCCAAACCCTGACCATTTCTCTTCTACACTTCCCTAGAAACATTCTTTAGGTTCTTTTATTCTCAAAAGACCAACTCTACTTCCATAAGAGGAAGCTTAAAGGAGGTGCGTCGAAGAAGAGGCAATCTCTTCTTCTGATTCTTTCAAGTTTCTTTCTTCTTCTACTTCTTCTTCTTTAGTTGTCTCATTATAAAGTAATAAAATCAGTATTAATTATATAATTACATGTTATTATAAATGTGAAACAAACCTAATACACCTTCTATCCATCCTACGAAAAATGAAATCACCGCGTGTGCGTGTGTACGGAATACCGTCTCCACGTCGTGGTGTAATCTGTTTTTCCACCACCACCTTACTGGATGGGTATAATGGTGTAAAGAATAACTATATAAGGATACTATAAAATCATACTGATTATGAGATATTATATCATCCACTCCAATTCCATTCAAAAATTATGGGAATGATATCATCACTCGTGCGTACGTACGGATTACCGTCTCCACGACGCGATGTGATTCAGTCTCCATGTTAACCATTAAAGAATGATTACAAAGTATATATAATGAATAATAATGAAACATATGAAATAATAATAATACTGGATATATGTGTATATATATATATGTGTGTATTTCATATACTTAATTTCATTCAATTCAATAAGGAAACGAAAACAGCGTTCATGCGTACGTACGGCCTACCGTCTCCATGAACGGTGTATTTCATTCCATTTATCGATCTGTCATATATATTTATATTCTGAATATATATTATATATAAATCATGTTTTACATTATGTAATTATTTAAATCAGGATATAAGTAATAATATCAAGAACAATGAGTCGAAACTCATACGATAAATGAAACGATTTTACCCAAAACGGTGCTATAACATGGAATTTACAAAAGAACGGGTATTATAAAGTCATAAGTGAACCATATATGATATCATAAACAAGAATATGATTCTGTAATAAGTCGATGAAATTATTTAAATCATTATATAGGAGGGTCGGAAACATACGAAGCATATCGAACATAATGTAAGGGATAAATTTTCAATCTCATTTTTATCCAAGATTACTTATACGTAAGTATTTACTGGGGTTATGTTTATCATCCATGACCATGTTTTCTAAAAATGTTTTCATAAAATGTTTAATATTATTCCATGAATTTTTAAAGTCATTTTTACCCTTTTTACCACATTTTATGGATGGAATCTTTCCTTTGGTTACCATATAAGGTATTTTTTGACTTTTCTGACAAAAGTACGAGGAGAATGTTTTTTTAACTTATACGACATAAAATGATTTTTACGGTTTCATAAAGCCTTATTTTCTTGAAGCTTACTCCAAATTATTTCATGAATATTTTAAACAAAATCTTTTTTCATTTAAAATTGCATGATGTTTTGTGAAAAGAAATTGATTTTGAAGAAGAAAGGATATTTTCCTCAAGAATTCATTTCAAGTGTTTTATCGAAACCATTTTCCATCTAAGATGACATTATTTCATATGTGTATGTTTCAAGTATAAATTCTCTATGATTTACACAGTTTCAATTTTCTTATTATGAAATGATATCCATTTCTTTTATATGGATGATGTGATGATGGGATGATGTTTATGAAACCCATTTTATTCGTTGGGTTATTATAAATGATGTATGTTTATTTTGTGGCACAAGTAAGAATGATTTCATTATGAGATGGGTGGGACCTATATTTCCCTCTAATGCATTGGGTAATGATTTATATCTCATGAGATAGACATGGCTAGAATGGTAAGTTAATCTGGTTCAGTGTTGTAGGACTGAAACGAGGAGTGAACTCGATTCAGAAAGGGACTTTGTCCACTAAGATGGTCTTGGCAGCAATGCCTTGGCTACCATGGAAATCATATCATGTGATTAATGTTTTTTCATAATTAAAAGTTTTATTTCCAAGCTATTTTATCTTGATTGATGTTCTATTATGATATATGCCTTACGTACTGCCATGTTTTATGTCATTGCTCAAGATTTCAATGTTTAAACATTATGTTCATTTTTTATGTTCAAATGTATATAGTTTGTTTTATTTTCTGCATGCTTACCCATACTGAGCATTTGAGCTCACCCTTTATAAGTTTTCTTTTACCCAGGATATAAAGAAAGGTTTTAGGTAAGAAAACACAAGGGGAAGATCTTTATGGGAGATGTTGAAGATCTTTCACCAAGATTAGAAGATTACGTTACGAGTTTCCAATGACACTAAACTATTATGGACCTTGAGTTTTTGTTTTTGTTATGTATTAAGTATTCTGTAAAAGTAATGTATTTTCCATGTATGTCAAGCTTTGGGTCTCTACATCGCAAGCTCCCTTCCGCCTTCTTGGCGAACGAAATCAGGGATGCCCAGGGTGAAACACTAGGTCGAATGAATCCCTTTCCCTGCAAGTCCTCTAGCTATACCCGTAGCTCTAGAAGCTTAGTGGGATCCATCCGATATGATGTAGTGGATATCGGGGCTATCCCGAGGTACATGTCAATATAAAATTCTACCACTCTGTGAGGAGGTAGTCCTGTAAAGTCGTGAGGGAAAACGTTCGCAAACTGATCCACCACTACAAGAAAACTAGGACTTCGCACGTCAACTAATCCCAGGATGAGGCTTGCCAACTGATGAGTGATCGGATGTCCTATCCTCTATGTGAGTTCATCCTGCACTGCAAAGGCTCCCTTCTCGCTGGTGAAGGTGAACCTGCTCCCATCAGTGCGGACACACCGCACCTTGCACCTAATACAGTCAATATGAGCATGGCCTGTAGAAAACCAATCCATGCCCATGATGACATCATAAGGCCTCGACGCCACTACAAGAAGATACCAGCCAAATCTCTCACCTCTTAGTGTAAGCTCACACTGCCGGAACCAGTGCATAATCGTCGAGTCTGCTCCCGTATGAGTCTTTAGCCGTAAGGATCGAGCCAACGACTCCGTCAAAATCTCCGATCTCCAAACAAGGGAAGCGACAATGAAAGAATGACTCACTCCTGTGTCTATAATAACTGCCGAAAGGGTGGAGTAGACACAGATAATACCTTGAATCATCTCTGGTGCACTATGGTCGTAGGCCTCCGCTGCCTGAAGCTGAGCCTGCATCTTCCTGCCAGCTCCCTGTGGTCAGGGTGGACCTCCAGGTGGTGGTGGTGGTAGAGCCTCAAAGCGTCGCCCACCACCTGCTGCTTGGTCAGCTCCTCTGCCTCGTCCGCCTGCTCCCTACGGACCGCCACGGTCGAACCTCTACCTCTACCTAGGTGGTCCCTAAACCGTCTGCTGCTCCTCTGCATGGTGGGTTGGGTAGTCATGAGACCTGTGGCCCTGCCCGCCGCATGCATAGCACTGTCTACTCCTCGTAAGCCTGGCTCTGCGCCTAGTGCCCCGCACCTCTGAGCCACTGTCCTGAGGTCGTCCGCCTGATGGTCTGGTCTGCCTGGACCCCTGTGACATCCGTCGACTGCCAGCTGCAGAAGACTCTGCTACGTGTCGCCCTGCGGTAGGTCTCACTGCTGGTGCAGGCTCAGCAAGAAATCTCTCTATGAGAAGGGTTCGCTCCAGTACTGCTGCCTGTGTCGGAATACTGAGGAAGATCATCTAAGACCGGATCGCATGCCTCATCCCCTGCTCAAATGTCTGGGCCTGGAAGAATGGGTCTCATACCATGTCCGTGGAATAGCATGGGATATCGGTAAATCTCACCGAGTACTGGGCTACCGTCATGCTGCCCTGCCGCAGTTGTAGTAGCTCCAGAATGCGCATCGCACAGAGGGTGGCTGGTACGACCTCTGAGCGAAAGAGGCTCTCAAAGTCCAAGATGCCTTGTCGTGCACCTGGAGCATCAAGATCCACCATATGCCTGCTGTCGCAAGTAGGAGACTCGCTACAAGGATCACCATGAGGTCAGCTGGTGTCCCTACTAACATGAAAACTAGTACAACAGCCTCCAGCCAATCCTCGGCTTCCTGAGGGTCCGTCTCCCCACGGAACCTGGGTGGTCTATGATGGTGAAACTCATGCAGTGTACTAAGGCGACGTGCACTCTCAACAGCTAGGGCTGGTGGCATCGGTGGCTCGGCGGGTAGAGGTACCGCCGGTGCCTCCGCTGTAATAGGGCCCTACACCGAGGCCTCATTGCTCGGTGGGCTGTTGTCTCGCACAAAGCTCAGAACCCTAGCTGGCTTCCGTCATGGGGCCATCCTAAAAAGAAACAGGTGCGCCACGATCAATATAGTATACCTGGTGAGCTGACACAAATCAATCACAAAGAAAACATTGAAACACACATGCAATCAATGTTTTCATGCACTGAGTCAGAAATCAGAAGTCAGGGTCCTGGTGTATGGATACTTCAACCACCACACCAACATTGGAATCCCTATATTGATAACCACACTCAATACCCTTAACATTATTTCTTCACATAAAAGGAAGATTAGAGTCCTGAGTTCTATGGTAGAACCGAACTCCTCTAATACCAATTTGTCACGACCTGTCCTCGGGACCCATGCCGTGACTACCCAAAGCCCGCCTTCCATAGGCCAGGGGCTGGAAACTTGCACCAAAGGCGTAAATCCTGATATGAGGGAAGGCATTGCCTTTATTTAAGAAATTAAACACCCTAGAGTAAGCAAGCAGAAGTAAACACTAAGTAAACTGAGTACAATTGTAAGTTCTGGAAAGTAAATGGGCCAGTATACAAACCCAACTGAAAGTAAAGTACAACTAAAAAAAGAGTACATCAGCAGAAATGTAAAGAAGTAACACCAAGCTGTCCTCTAGAAATCCCACCTGAAGGGTGGGTATATATAGTTTCCTCAACTCCTCGGCTCTAGTCGTCCACCCTGTGTACGTCTCGTCCAGTGATCCACCTCCAGGTACCGTCCAGCTCCAAAAGATCCCACCTTGATCAGCGTTGTCCGTCATCTGCATCCAACACAATGTAGTGAGGGCATAGCCCATGCAGGGGTGAGTATATGCTACTCAGTAGGGACCCTGAGACCCCCGAAGGTCTCCCATAATCCATGAAGGATAAACCACGAAGGAATGATACAATCACGAAGTAACAACCAAATCTACTTAGGTATATGCCCATACATATACCTAAGTCATCAATTCCAGTTCGATGCCAATCATCCGATCCCATGTTCGATCTAGTCCACACAGGTTAGTACAATCCAATCCACACAGGATATCACAACCCAATCCACACAGGATAGAAAAACAATCATATCGAAGATAATGATTGAAAGTCAAGACTCAGATCATACAAGTATACTTCTTCGTAAGACGATAGAGATGATCAGATGTAGCCTCTGATTCATCTAAGCTGTTAGACCCACAAAGGATACAAGACCAGCTAAGCTGTCGGACCCACAAAGGATACAAGACCAGCTACTCTGCCAGACCCACGTAGGATACAAGTACATAGTCAAATACTTCCGGACCCACGTAGGATACAAGAACAGTAGTCAATTAATGCCGGACCCACATAGGATACAAGAATAGTAGTCATCACCATCGAACCCATGGAGGATTCCAGTACGGTCTTCGTCACTGCCGAACCCACAGAGGATCCCAGTACAGTCGTCATCGTCGTCGCAGTCGCAGCCAGCTATAGGGTTCCCGCACACAACATGCTCGATTTCTGGAGGGTCTGCTCCACGAGCCAAGAGGGTTCGATACATCCACTGACATGAAGTTTGGATTTGATGTATCCCAAAGTTCCGTCTCATCAAAAGTAACTCATCGCGACAGACGGCACGTCAATCGGAAACCCGGTCTGAGAGTTATTGGCTTTTTCGTCCTAGGGGCCTGGTTGGTTTTTAAGTCAAAACCAACCCGACCATACTCCAACTGTGTCCAAACCTCAAGATAATTAATCCAAAATAACTTTCTCACTAAGATGAATCCAACAAAGTCGACGACACGTCAATCAGATGTCCGGAGCTCAAGTTATAAGCGTTTCCGCTCCGAGGGCCTGGTTGGTTTCGTGTTCAAACCAACCTGGTCATACACAAATTTCTCTGAAACCTTGAGTGTAATATACCGAAACGACCTTATCGATCCAAGGATCACATCTCAACTGACAGTGCGTCGATCAGAGGTCTGTAGCCAATGTTATGGGTGCTTGAACAGATCTGTCTGAAAACATGGGTTTGGGCCCGGTCCGACCTGGCCCAATACCCCCTGGGTCGGCCCGAACTGGGTTGACCTGACCGGGGTTCGGCCTGGCCGGGCGCAGCCCGACCCGGATGGCGTGGCCCGGCCTGGACCAGCTGGTGCGGCCCGGCCAGGCGCGGGGGTCCGGCCCAGCGCGGGAGGCCTGACCCGACACGGGCAGTCCGGCCCGGCATCGCCGGTTCGGCCCGGTCTGGGTGCCCGCGTGCTGAGCGGACACAGAAGGGGGGGGGGGAGCCTCCGCCCCCTTAGAACCGAATGAGGGACCTGTGGGGGGTCCGCCCTGCTACGTTGGACGGGGGTATAAACCCCAAGTTTTCCCAGATCCAGCCGTCCATAACGGATGACCGGTTTTACCGTGCGGGACCCGTTGGTCCCACCCCCCGTAGCACCGGCGGTTCCAACCGCTGCCCTCTGCACCACCGCGGCACTTATCCGACCGGTGCGGCGCGACAGCGCCGCGCCCCTCCACCGCGGCCCACCCCTACCGTGGCCCTCCATGGTTTTCCAGCACGGTGTGACGGTGCCGCACCCCTCCGCCGTGGCCCGACTCCGGCCGCGGCTTCTTTCGGCCTCAACTACGCGGCGCGACGACACCAAGCTCCTTCTCCAGGTTTTTCCTCGATCCTGCGCGGTGCCTTTTCACTACACCACCTTCGTTCCAAACCCCGATGGTGAACAACAACAAAGGGGAGGAGGATCGGCCATGTTTGTACGGTCCGACCTCCTCCCGTTAATTTGATAAAAGGCGGATAAGAAAATTATCCATGAACGCCAAAATAAGTCAGGAACATAAAAACAATATCTTACCTCAAAGAAGTTGTCGAACAATGATTGTCGCGGGAGAACAGCATCGCGGGGGTGGTTTCGATGACGGCGTTGGCGAGCGTCAAAGAAGAGGATGACGTCTCACACCAACTGCAGAGAAAGGAAAGATCGGCACGCCGTCTCTCCTTGGTGCTCCGGCATTCTTCGCATTCTTCAATTTGGAAGATGATGTTCTTCATGACTAGAGCCCTCCTCCCCAAAAATTTCCACACAACGATACAACAATAATAAAATAAGGCTTTTCCTTTTTTTATTACTCAAGACAACCTTTTGAAAAAATTCAAATTGAATTCACCAAATTAAATAACTAGTGTTGTCAAATTAATTAGGCGTTTAATTGGCATGCAATTAATGTTGGAGAGTGGATGAGTTACAATATTAATTGTTAGAGGGGGTTTAATGGGGTGTTTGGGAAATTGAAGGATGTGGGGGCTCGTGTGGGCCCCACCCCAACTTCCTCACAACTTCCTTTCCCATAACACTTAAACCATCAGTAGAGTAATGAAAATATAATTGTAAAACAACTATATTTTTATTCATCACATTTATTAACAACTCCTCCCAAGAAAACGCACCTTCGGAAAAGGTGTTACTAAGCAATTATCTGCATTTTGGTTTCATCGGTGCCTTCAGATTTCGATTCCGAGCACCAGTTCAAAAGTTAGGAAAACTCGCTCATTCGTTCACTGAATGTACCCGAGATAAACTTCAGAAATTGCTTCTGGGCACACCAGGCCTCAGAATTAGGTGTCGTCAGAAACTGCAAACTCGTAAAAATCCCAAAGAAATTATGAAAAAAATTCCCTCGAAATTTACGAGTCTTTACAGCTGGAGACATAAACGGTGATTCCAGATCAACCCACCCCATTGGGTTGGGGGTATTCATATATTCATGTCTATCCCATGAGTCATCAAATCATCTACTTGAGTCATTGTATTATCAACAATAGGACCAATCAATTCCAATTGCAACCCCCAATAGACCCCACCCCACAAGGTTGGGGGATTTTTTATTATCATCACCACTATAGAGAGAATCATTCTTCTCTAGGTTGGGAGGAAATAATCAATGGAAAACATCCCACCTAGCCATCCCATCATAATAAAAACCTCTGCTGGTTGGGGACCTCTCGATAGTTACAACTGGAAACTCACTCAAGGACACTATTCATAGCCAAAGAGAGGAGGATCATACAGTGAATGAAATCAGACCCTGCCAGGTTCACAATCTAAAATGGTCCAATAAGGCCAAGGGTTTGAATAACAACCCTAATGAAAATTGTGAAAAAATATCCAATTGAATTAAAATTAATCAAACAATAACCATTTTATGATATTCCTCTATAAATGTCATTACTGTCAAAATGAGAAACATTGATCAAGACAGATATATAGAGGATCCAAACATAGAAAATTTACCCCAGGAGGAGGATGATTTGGATGCTCTAAATGAAGCATCACGCCCCTAGAACCAAATAATGCTCCAAAATCTAGAAACTCCAAATACCGAGCAACCACCTCTCTAGCCAAACACTTCCAAAGAAAAAGGGAAAGGTGTGACTACATCTCAGTTTCCATTCAAAGTAGTTGAGATACCATCCACAAAGGAATAACTATCATAACATGAGAGATAAATATGAGATATATGTCAACTTAATGAGGAGCTACTCAGGGGAAACATTCTCACCGGGTATCATCTTCAATTGGATAATAATATTCTACCTCATATAGCTAAACTATCAGTGATAGTGATGTATGATCATCATATTGTATATATTCTGGACATCCATTCTACATAAATGAGTAATTCAGAAATGATCACATCTTCCTTCCATTTTTGGGACAACCTCTCCCTTACTAGGGTGATCATTCTGTCTTGGGATGAATTGAGAATTAGTGGGACATGAGATTGAAAAAACCTCATTATCTCCTACCCTCTCCTTGTGGATGGGAGGAGGCTTATAAAGTAATTCACTCATCGTTACTTAATATCATTGAGTCCCTGGCTACTTGAATGGTAGCTGTGGAAGAGAGACGCACACCTGTGCAACATGAAATTAAGCCATATCACGAATGGGTGGATGAAACCCCACCTCATCCCAAATTCATAAATCCTACCTTATCTACCTTTGAAAGTTTATGAGACCATGAAAAATATCTCACTCACTTCATATCCTGATTTGTGCCAATGATGGGCCCCCATGATCAATAAGAGGCAAGAAAGCTGTGGTGTTTTTTATAGAATCTAATAGGGACAACCTTTGTTCGCTATAGAAACATACAAGTATGATCCATTTTAGTATTGGAAGACCTTAGTTATCATTTCCTTTATTAGTTAATATACACACTAAAAGAATGACGATCGTCGACCTGATGAACCATAAAAAACAAAAGAACGAGAGGGTGTCCGATTTTATAGAAATGTTGAAAGGTTTAGATTATTCACTCAAAATCCCTATCTCACAAGAGAATGTGATGGAAATCTATGATAAAAATATCTAGGATGCGTTATAGACACCTTTGATCCTCATGAAATATCTATGTGGGCTCTGTGATTTCATTGAAATGGAATAATGAATTAAGGAAGGCATTCAATGGACCCCATCTAAAACATGAATCATTCCCACAACATAAGTGAAAATTATAGGAAAGGTGGAAGATATAGATGCCACTCTCAAACCCATAGTAGTACCCATCCTATCACTAGGAATGTCCCAAACCACTGAACACCTCATCTGGAGTGACAACAACCACCAAATCTCCCTCATCTAGAGGCATCAAGAAATCAGGGTCACCCAAAATTTGGGGAACAAATGAATAAAGAAAACTCCATCTGAAATGAACAAGTCCAAGGTTATTTCTTAGAATCCATAGATAATAAACTTCTCAATCTACCGCATATCAGGAATACCGATGAGGTTGACCATAGTGACCATCCCGATTACACCCCTTTTCATTAAAGGTTGGGTCATAATATCCAGAATTGCATCGGATTCAAAATTTTCCTTCAAGGAATTTTAGATTCTAGATAGGTGGTGTTAGATAAATCCTCATAGAAGGTGACCTATATAAACATTTCCCAACTATAAGAATAGGGTAATAGGGAGAATGTTCCGACCAGACTTTCCTAGAAGTTCAATAACTGGATGACTCGGGAAACAATTGATAAAGATAATGCCACACAAAGAGCATAACTATGTATACACACAATAAATCGACCACCCAAATAGAAAAAATTAAATATTCTTCCCAAATCTAGGCATGAAAATATTAATAATGAAGAAATAGAAAAGGAAGTATCATATTTTCCTCCAAAGGAGGCCCTAATTACTGGATATTTCTTCCCTACAACATATCCACCATGGGAACCACCCCACAAAATGGAATCCTCATTGAATAAATAGATCATATTTGGTTCTATAAACAAGATAAACTTGTAATAACCATTATTAAATGATGAATACACCCTAGAATATGAATTTCCCACACATAACTGAGGAACGGGAGACCACATGTGTCGAAACTAAGGATATTGGGGACAATACAAACATGGTTGACACAATATTCTATTCATGTACCCATAGAGGGCATATATATAGTAGAGACCAATGTTCAAGAACTCTAGTAGGATGAAAAGAGGCAAGTAGGTTCCATAGAGCCCTCTAGCAATTGTCCACACCAAATTTTCCTACATGATTGACTAACATGATTTAGATTCTCCAATTAACCCATATAACGAGGAATACCCACATAGCCTATACTGTTGGAAGGAAATAATCCCTCGACTTCTACACACGCTCCAGTCCAATCCACCCAAAAACCTCAACTCCTGAACCAAATACCTAGGAGCAGACCCATATTAAGAAGCGTCGACCTTTAGAAAAAAAAATATGAATTTTTAAAATAGATGACCATTTCCCCAACAAAACTACAGATCCTAGATGCACTCCATCTCTCAAATGAACCTAGGGAATAACTTCTTGAAGCCCTTTGGATTCAACATGTGTTTTATATAGAATTCGCTGCAACATTGGATTATCGAGTGGATACCATGTCATAAAAATTCCATGTCATCATCTCATTTACAAATCAGGTTTAGGAAGAGTTCCTTTAAGGACACATTATGAACCTATATGTTTTAGGAAGACTAATAATGTCAGCATCCAAAGGGCCCTAATTGATAATTGATCTGGGATCAATCTCATCCTAGTTTGGGCCCTACAATATTTGGGATATGGTGAAGGGGATTTCCCCCTAAAAAGCTAACCATTAAAGGGTATGATAAGTGTGAAAAAAGAACTTTGGGGAAGATCAAGATCAAATCTCAGTTAGGGGATTTTACATCAGATGCAGATTATATGTTTATCCAGAAAGACACCACATATAATGTCCTACTTGAAAGGACCTAGATCTATATCCATTTGGAGATACCTTAAATAGTCTAAAATTGTCTTAAGTATCCCATCAATGGAAAGTTCCACATAATGAACTATGGTAATTCCCCCTTCTAGACTTGTAGATCCACATATGATAAAGTATATTTCTATAAGAATGGAGGTAAATGACCAAATAAAGATGATGATATATAGATTATGACCCCCAATGATTGGGGCACCACCCTTTTGAATCCCTAGAGGATGATTGAAAGTGATTAGATGCTCCAAATAAATATGGTCAAGGTGATAGATCTAGTCATAGAGGTCCATGCCCCTTAAGTCCCCAATTATAGTGTGAAAGGAAATCTAATTAGGCTTCTCCATAAAATGAATTAGGAAGTAGGGAATGATGATGTCTCTTCTCGTGGCTTCTCTCAACCAAGTAGTTATGGAGATGCCCCCATATTTAAATCCTCTCTTAAAATTGTCTCCACAGACTCAGAGATGGAATAAGATGAGGTGGACCTATAGAATGATCCTACCACATTCAAGGAAGGTGTTTCCACCACCATTTATGAACTCAAAAAGATAAATCATGGAAAAAAGAAGTCTCATGATGTACTCTAATTAGTTCCTCCATTAGCCTCGAAGAGCAAGATATATACATTTTGTTTCTAAAGAAGCACTGATATTTTTTCACCTAGAACTATACAAAAATTCCTGGACTAAATCTAGATGTGGCTACACACTATCTTGGACTACCTGATGAACATCAGGGCTTTAAGCATGCATCCAAGAGGATTCACCCCTCTCATTCTAGCAACGTAGAGGTGTAAGTTGACAAGTTTATCAAATCCATATTTTTATGAGAAGTGAAATACCCAAGATGGATTTCCAACATCATCCACGTAAATAAATATAACGAGAACATTAGGGTTTATGTTTATTTTGGATACTTTAATCAGCATTTCCCAAAGGAATACTTTCTAATTCCATTTACAGAACAAATGATTGATTGAAATGCTATCTTCCAAGCCCTTTTCTTCAGGGATGGGTACTCAAGATAAAATTAAGTCAGTATGTCCCCTAAATATGAAGACACCACCACCTTCATAGTTCCTCAGGGGATCTTCTATTAGCAATTCATACCCTTTGGATTGAATAACAGTAAAACCACATATCAGTATGCCATGAATCACATCTTTAATCCATTCATCGGAAGTATAACTAAGGGTTATATCGATGACCTGGTTGTTAAATCCCAACAATGATGTGACTACTTCATGGATCTTTGGACAATGTTTGGTAAGCTGCGACATCATAGACTAAAGATGAATAAACAAAAATTCACTTTCAAGGAAACATCAAGAAAATTACTTAGCTTCGTTAGATGTCACCATGGAATAAAGGTTCATCCATAGAAGACTATTGAAATTTTAGAAATGTCACCCCCATAAATATCAATGAACTAATGGTAATCAAAGGGCAACCCACCAATATTTGGCTATTCATATCCATCCTAGTAAGAAAATCCCTCCCATTCATTAAGATTATGAAGAAGGGAACCACCTATCTATGTGATGATGACTGTCAAAAATAATTCAAAAGTCTAAAGTAGTACTTACTGTACCAAAAAATTTTAATTCTTGAAGTGGAAGGAAGGACAATCATTATATATGTAGAAGCTATGGAATGATCATTGAGTTCCCTACTTGCTTAGGAAAATGATGTTGGAACTGAGAATAGTCTCTACTAATGGAGCCAGATGATTCTAGGTACTGAGAACAGATATTATTATGTTGAGAAGAATAGTCTTGCACTCATCTTTGTAGTGAAAAAGGTTAGATATTACTTGCAACACCATGAAGTCCATCTGGTCTCTCGTATTGATCTGTTGAAGTATATCCTTGGCTACCATATGTGGACTAGGTGCTTGGCCCGATGGGCTGTCATTCTTAAAAAACTATGATATTCAGTTTATATCATAAAAGTCAGTGAAAGGGAAATCCCAAACTAATTTCCTCATAGCTCATCCTTCCCCAAAAAATACACCAGAATACATTTAACTCCCAGATGAAAAATTATTCTATTCCCATGATATTCCCTTGACATGGGAGATTTATTTTGATGGTTCCTACATGAGTCCTATTGGAATAAGGATACAATACCTAAATTTCAATCGGGTTGGTCTACATATTGTATTTGTCTCTCTAGATAATGCGGGTTTTCCCTACTCTTTCTCACTATCTGATGGTTTCACAAATAATGAGGCAGAATACCAAGCCCTCATTTCTAGATTAGAACTATCCCTACAAATTTATATAGCCTAACTGAATGTAAAATGGGATTTAGTGTTAGTGATAAAGAAGATAAATGGTGAATATTACTTTAAAAAGGAATAACTTGAAACTCTCACTGGCTATGTTAGAGTACATTTGTTAGAATTCCATTCTTGATCTCACATTGCATCATGTCCCCCGATCACAAAATTCTCACACCGATACACCAACTAATGTAGCCACCATCCTGGATGACCCTAATCAGGAGGAATAAATATTCTATATAAAACATTTAATAATGGTCTCATAAATCATCATATATGATATGAAATAAATTGATTAGGACAACACTACCTCAATGAATGATGAACCAATAACCACTCTTAGATAGATGAATCCCATAATTTGTTATCTTTGAAACATGATTCTTCCAATAGATTATACTGTGAGGGAACAAATTTGTCACCGAACAACAAATTTCACTTTGTAGGATGATCCAAATGAGAAAAATGTGCTAAAAAACGTGGATTTGATGGAATACTCTTTAGTTGCATAGTAGATGGAGAAATTATCATCGCAATGGAAGATGTCCATGAAGGCTCCTGCGATGCCCATCAATCCAGAACCAAACTCTCCCACCAAATCAGAAGGTTGGGATACATCTGTAAAATCATGATATAAGATTTTTTGTAATTCAGTAAGAAATTTCCGCATTCCAAATTTATAAAACATCATCAATCAACCCACAATATTTTTTCATAAAAAAAATATTTCTAGTCATTATTTGTTAGTGATGGATGTTGTGGGGCCATATCTCCCAACCACTGTTAAGAAGTTCAAGTGCATCCTTACTACTACTGACTTATTTTACAAATGGGATGAGGTATTACACCTCATAAAAAGTTGGGATGAAGAACATCATCAACTTCATGAAGTCCCATATCCTACCTAGGTTTGGGGTCCCACTCACAATATTGATGGATAATGGCACCAACTTCTTTTCTATAGAGTTGATGAAACTGTACCAGGAGTACAACATATATTCTAATCACTCATATTGTTATCATGCATTGGAAAATAGATATATATAGTCCTTAAATAATACTATATCAAATATAATCTAGAATATGGTGAATAATGAAAAAAATTATTTCACAGATAAGATACATCATGCTTTATGAGCCTACCATACCACCCTGTGTACAAACACATATGAAACACTATACTCATTGATGTATTAGACCAAGTAAGTGCTACCCGTAGGGGTCTAGATGTCTTCACTATGAATATCCATTTCTGGATAGCTTTTGGATGATGAACAATCAAAAAATAGTTAGACGAATTGGAATAACTAGATGAGAATATATTGTGCACACTGCACAACCTAGAGGTCCATCAGAAAAGGATAGAACAAGCCTTTAATAAAAAGGTTCTACTTCATTAATTTCTCCTAGGGGAACTAGTGTTAGATATCAAGACCCCTATGATACCAGAAAATAATCCCCCAATGTTGGAACCCAAATGGGAAGGACTATACATCATATATATGGTTTATTACAATGGGGCTTGCTCATTGGTCACAATTGATGGGGAGTGTGTCACACCACCCACCATCATGAGATTTATCGGGAAATAATTTTCATAGATCCCCCCATGGGTGTACAAAATTGTGTAAGTCCCACCAACCATCCTAGTCACATGACATTAACCTATATGAGTATGTACTAGTTACATGATTTCAAACTAGACAAGTTTGTCCTGGTCACATGACTTTAAACTATATTGGTTCATCTTGGAAGAAAGATGTTAAACTGAATGACATCTACTATCCTTACCAAATTATGATATACTACACATACCCATTAAATCCATCTTCATTCATGTTTGGTGACCCATGTTCTTGTCGCATGATGTTAAACTACATAGTTCCATAATGTTCCCTTTCTTTCATAAAAGGTAATCTACATCCTTATGGAATGATGTTAAACTGCATGAAAGATTCTATTTCCACATGACATTGAACTGGATGACTTTTTATATAACTATGTATGATTTTATTATCATTTCCAATGAGATACATAGGAATTCCTATAATCTATATCTTCGTCCAGCCACCGGATGATACAAAACAACCATGTCCTGCTCTTAAATTCCTCTGCATAGTGGGAGTAACCATTGTCATTATTTATTTATCACACCAAGCATAGATCACATATTCATATGATTTATTGAAAGGTATTCCCAACATAAACAAGGTGTATCAGCTTTTGACAGGATCATATAATCCTGAATTTGAGACCTTAAAAAGGCATACCATAAGTCCTTGCTGCATGAAATTAAACTACACAATTAATGTCCCGCGCATGACATGAAACTTCAAATTCTATAGACCTCACTCAAGAGGACCACTACAGTTGGTTTTGGTATTCTTCCACATCTCCAGCTACTCTATTCCTCTTCATATTGGGGAGCCCACATCCATGATGCATGATGTTCAACTTCATGGTTATTTAAGAACTATGTGTCGATTGATTGTAATTCTAACAAGATATATAGAGATTCCAAGACTTAAATCCTTGGGCTTAGCTGCAACATCACCACTTTTTTATGTTGTCCCATCTTCACCATTTTCACATCATGTTAAACTACACAATTCCTCATGAACTATGTTCAACTTGATTCTTACCATAACATGATATGCATTGATTCTGGGATCTCCAAACTTTTGCCTAAGTGTAACAATAAAATGTAAACAATTCCCACCACTACGTATGGGTCAGACCTGCGTGGAGAGTTTTGTGTTCAATAGTTATGTGTTAATTGATTCCTATCCTCGTAGGATATGTAGGGATGACTTAATCTTCAACACCGAGCCCAGTCACAACCAAAAATATATATAAATTCCCACTCTTGGCGTACAGGTCAAACCTAGACAGAGAATTTCATTACGAACTACATGTAGATTGATTCACATCACCATGGGGTACATAGTGACAACCACCACTCTATTCATGGGCCTATCCACAATACCACCACATCACATTGGGTGATCTATGTCCTCACCACAAGACATTAAACTACATGGTCCTTAAGAGCTACATGTGGTTTGGTTCATATTTTAATGAGGTACTTAGTGATTTCTAATCTTATACCTTTGGTACCAACCACTACATATATGTGATTTCACATTGGTTCATCCTTGTACACACCACATGATGTTAAACTACATGGAACAATTCCTCACCAAATTTTGTAAAACTGCACGGAAAAACATTCCAACCACATGAAAATAAACTATATGGAACATTTCATCACCGCATGAAGTTAAACTGCATGGGATACGTCCCCAACATATGATAATAAACTACATGAAACATGTTGTTACTGCATGATGTTAAATTGTATGGAGTACATCCTTACCTCATGAAATGAAAACCACATAGATTCTATAACCCATAATCATTACTTATCAAAGGACCAAAAGAGTCTTACCCCAGTCTTCCAAAGTATGGGGTGCTTCCATAATCTTATAAGAAACTCAATCTATAAATCATACTTCATGACTCGAGCACCTCGAGTTGCTGCCAATATTTCCTGGACCATGGAAAGGATAACCGACTTCTAGGGAATATTTTATTGACTATTCATGTACACCATTGGATCATGCACATGTGCCTCTGGTCATCAACCAGATGCGTCATTTTGAAAAATGAAATTCTGATTTTTATGAGCCCTCATATCCCTGTGGTATCACTCAACACATCAATGTGTCAAAAACACTCCCGATATGACTATCCCATATAATTACTCATGATTTGAGAATCTTGATCCATGATTTAGAACATTTTAACCTCCATCTCAGAAGTATGATAGAGTGTTCTTGACCCTGGGTATCCTAATTAGTCTCTTGTGTATCATCATTAATATAAATTCATTTTCATAATTACCTTAAACTATGTGCTCCTTGGTCAAGGATTTTCAATCTTAATCTCTATCCTATAATTTTTCCGATTGCAAGGCCTTAAATTACTAGTGAAAAATACATAAAACTTGTTAGGAAGAAAACCCACAAATGGAATCCTGAGAAAAAGTCAAGTCTTTGTTCACTAAACTCTTCATCTCCAGAGTTTAGGAAAAATTAAGAGAGAAAATGAATGAGGCACACAACTTATAAGGCCTACTTTATAGCCCTAGTAAAATCCAATCTATGATCTCAATATCCCCTGGCCGAAGAAAAATTAAGAGTAATGTCTTGTAACATATTATTTTCATGAGAATATATTATCTAGGTGGTGGAACAAACATTAGGACGTTCGAATCCTTCTTAGATATTACATTTTTCATAAATTAGTCATCATTATTTATAGTGACTCATATCACTGTGAACCTTCTATGGCCTTTGTAAAAGATAACCAGCTTCAAGGGACCCTTTTCTTGACAATGCATGTATTCCTATGGCTCATATATATGCACATAGGGTCATAAATCAAATATTTCACTCTAAAAAATACATTCTAATCCTTGTTATCCCTGAAATCATTAAGGAAACACTCAACATCACAATGTGTCTGAACTACTCCTGGTAGGAGCATCCCATATCATCCACCTAATTCGAGCATCTTAGACCATGATTTACAGTCTCTATAATAAACTATCCATGTTGATTTGACGTACTTGACCTTAGGTCACAATATTTTTCACCCTTTATTAAGGCCAGAATGCACCGATTCATTCTTGAACCCTTTATGGTCTAAACCTCGTGATTCGAAACCATAGGTCTTAGGGCTCGGGATTTTTAATTAAGAGATAATTTTTCTAGGGTCTTAGAACCCTTATTGGATAGATATCCTACATACCCAACATCATCATCTGAAAGTTTGAGTCTTCATAAATGTTTCATGACCCTGAGAAAGGAGTGGATATAAACTTTTTCTTAACTATGAAACTGATGCATAAGGGCATTGACCCACCAAAAAAAAGGAATTTCATCCTTACCAAAAAGTATCTTCAATACTTGTTATCTCTAGAAACACCATGATAAAACCTATCACCTCAGAATTTCACGGTACATACGTGGAATGTCTGACCCAGATCATATTCATGACTGAATATTTGGTGTTAGGATTTACATCACCTATATTTTACTTATCCAGGTGGACCTAGCATCCCTAGTATGCCAGACCCTAATCGATATTACCACTATAAATATTCAATAGCCCCTGGAAAGAATAACTGACTTCAAGGGACCCTTTGATTGACTATATATGCTTGAATATGGCTCATGTATATGGGCCTACGATCACTAACCAACTGTTTCACTTTGAGAAAAGGAAATTCTAATCCTTGTGAGCCCTATCAACACTATAATAACCCGGATCTTAATTTCAGGCATGTATTGTGAGTTCAAGTTTTTTTTTGACAAAAAAGGATGTTTTTGAAAATTTTATAAGTACACTCCATATACTCTTGAGTACACGCCATGTACCTTGTTGTTGTGTGTAACCATGTACTGGCCATGTAGAGACCAAGTACATGGATGAGTAGACCACATAAAGTGGAGGCCAATTGAGGTATGTACACAACATGTACATTAAATGAACACACCATGTAATTTTTATTTTAATTGATTAATCAGACCGAGGTTGCGTCTAATCCCTAGAAATGACTTCTTATTCCCATGTCTCGAATAGGAGAGCGACATACAACCAATTTTCTTCATGTACCCCCATTCCTCCATCTGGGATCCAATCGAGACACCTCTAGGTGTGTTGGATTCCCACTGGTGAGTTCTCCCTTTCCCTAGATCCTATCTTCCTGATTTTTCCTCTCCCTTGAATTATTCAAGGTTGAATGTTTTTGACCTTTTGTAGATCTACGATGTTATAGGAAAATTCAAGGGCCAATGTTCAGGATTGATCATCATATGGCATCGAGGAAGGTGGTTTTTTCCTTTCTTTGTTTTCCTTTGATTTTTATATACCAAAATGCCAATTACCCATGTTTTGGGTATTTTAGGTTAAGGAAATTGAACCTTGTTTTATCTGCCTTAGATTTATTATTGGATTAAGTCTTTTTTGTAGTATTATGTGAAAATTTATGTTTAAGGAACACCCCATGGGTGTGTTTCCTTGTTTAATATTTATAGATGTCTGGTCCAGGTTGCCTATGAGGTAGGCCTTACTTCCTTGCCCTGCTTGATAGGATGGAACTGATTTTCTTTTGTTGCTTTTTAAATTCTTGTGATATGCATTGAAATTGTTTAACCATGTAATAGTTGAGATTACTTTGGGATGCTTGATCATATTTTCATGATTTTATTACACAGTGTCTTGAAACAGTCTAGGTTAACCCTGAACTGGTGACCCGAGCCGGTCCGCAACATGTACCGAGGGGTATTCCCGATCCCCACGGGTTAGCAACAAGTGTCGGGCATCAAAACCTAATCACTTGGAATGATTTGGCCAAATAAGACAAATAAATAAACAAGAATAAAAAAATAATAAAACTAAACTCTACCACCAGAAAAAGAATAAATAGAATAGCTCAACATACCTCTATATGACTTTCCAGGTCATGACCCAACCAAGGCCGACCTTGCTCCAATAATGATCATCTCATCCAAGAAAAACCTGATCAAAGGAAACCTACAAATGAAATTATAAAATATGCATGATCATTAAAAATTCTCAGTAATTTCACCATGGTAATCCATAGAATCCAAGAATATCACTTCCCAAAAAATCCAATGAAACAAGTTTGAAATACAATTATAATAATAGGGTTTCCAGTTTTTAAAATAATCAACATGTTTTCGCATTTATAAATCTAGTAGACAATAAATCCTATTTCAATAAAACCATTTTTTATTTTATAAAAAATACCAAGAAAAAATATACCAAAGATGGGATAAAATGATACAGGGAAACAAGGCAAGATAGAAATAAACTAATACAACATAAAGTAAACAAGTAATTTAAATAAATGGGTAACCATGGGTGATCCTAAAAATACATATAATTCCCCTGGATGTACTCGATTTCAGAGCCTCCTACTAGTGTATGGTGAAGTTCCTAAGTCTATAACCAACTGGACACCCTAAAACTGACCAATCCAGTGGCAAATCCCACCTGGCCTAAAAACAAATCCAGGGGTACTAACTTGTCTAATCAGGGATGATAAGAAAACATCCCTAGAACATCTGAAATACTCGTAGGAAACCATGGTGGTTATAATAATACAATATAAGTAGGAGTACCTCACACACGTGACACATCTCACCACACTTGCATACCCCAAACACATACACTCTATACGATAACTTATAAGGGATATCCCCCCTATAGAGGTGCCCCAAAAATATATATACATTATATCATAAAAGGTGCCAACTAGGCCGACATACTATTTAACAATTAAACCATTTCATAAAATGTTCCAAGTTTATAATAGGGAATATACTTTTTCCACAACACAATATTCTTTAAAAGTTAGTACAAAGATTACTCTTAGGTTAAAAGTGCCAAACAGGCCTTTCACTCAACATGTCTAAAATTATTACCCAAAACATCACAGAAACACCACTTCTTTCCTTTATAAATCCAAATGTGAATTTGATCAAAGATTTCATTTCGAATCATTTTAGAAACCACAAAAAGAAACCAAAGTCATTTAGAAATCAGGAATAATTTTCACAAGATTGCCACTCACTTTTCAAATAAAACCCAAACGAACACCGAAACAATTTTCACACATGATTAACCTATCAAAAATCATTTAATTAATCATTCAATCATTTAATAAAATATTTAAAGAGGACCAAATAAAGTCTTACATCATGATCTTACCAAGTTCACATCAAAATTCCATTTTAAAATAAAATGCATACCCAAACGCTTAAAAAGAACTACTTTTGCACCTTTCAAGAACTAACTATCAACACATGAACAATCAAAAGAACCATTTTCACAATTAAATAAAACACTTTCACCATTAAAAAAACAACTATGAAAAATCATCAAATAATATTAAAAATCATCCCATGGGAAAAAACAAAAAAAAAACTCAAATCATCTTCTGTGACTAAATACATATTGACACCACACAAAAACATAGTATTCAGTCCTTGAACAGTTAAATACACTAATTTCATAGTTTATAAAAACAATAATACAGGACACACTATGAGTTTTTATAAAATAATTCACTTCATATCACACAACATTCTACAAGGATAAATCTAGCATATTAAACATACTTGAAAACTAATTTCACATGAGATATATTGAATAAAGAACATGTTAAGTTAATTATATAGGAAAAATAATTTATCAATAATTTATATATGAAAAACTACGTACACATAATGAGATAATTCTTTCAAATTCTATTTTTACCAATTTTTAACTAATAAAAACACCACAATGAATTATCTTCAATACTTCTAGAGGTGTGAATGGTAATTAAAAATTAATTTTAAACACATAATTTCAATAGATCATTAGAGAAAAGAGAAATTAGGAAACACATACCTCAAACCAACAGTGGACACAGAGAAACTCCGATAGAAGGTAGAACAATCCCTTGTGGTTTAACCGTGCCTGCTGAACAACGTTAAAAACACAGGACACACAAACCATAATTGTATTAAGATTTAACAAAATTAAATATCAACACTTTAGATGATATGAGAGTAAAAATTGAATAAATAAATAAATAAATATACCAAATAAGGGAGTAGAAGGTTTTCTAGTGCGAGTCACAAGAGAGGGGGGGGGGGTCGGGTGCGTCGCATGCCAAAGTAAGGGAGGGAAGGGCGGTGGTCGACAGGTCGCGGTAGCAAGGAGTGAGGGAGGAAAATATGGGGTGCGGAAGGCCAAGAAATAGAGGGGAATGACTGAAGTGTATCTAGCTAGATTGGGTGGCTGAGGAGAGGCAAGGGTGAGGCCAGCTAGGACCTGGAGGGCGGATGGATGAGGGTAGGACACCGCGTAGGAGAACTGAGGGAGGTTTGCTACACCGCACCACTGGAGAGAGGGAGAGGCCAACTGGGGGTTTGGGTTCAACTCTATGGAGGGAGTGAAGATAAGGTGCAAGAGGTTTGGAGTGCAGAGATGCAGGGAGGGACTCATGCAAGGGAAAAGCAGGGAGTGGGGGAGAAAATATGGATATCTTGGGCGCGGAGGCCCGGGCTCATGCAAGAGGCCAGAGGAGGAGGTCTTGGGCATAGTTAATGGAATGGTGAAGGCAGTGGGGACCTGTAGGGGGTGAGAGGTGGAGCAGAAGGAGGTGATAGATGAGGGTGGAGGAGCGGGTGAAAGAAGGTGTTGGGTGAGCGCAGACAGCCAGATCATGGAGGGCTAGGACGACTGGAGGTTGGAGATGAGGATGAGGCTGGTGTGGCAGTGGCTCTCATAGTAGGGAGGAGAGGGGGCCTTGGAATGACATGCAGGAAGAGGAAAGGTGGGAGGGGCATTGTGGAAATAGACTACGACTTCTATTTGTTTCATTTTTATTGTAATGTAATAATAATAATAATAGTAATACAAATAATAATAATAATAATACAAATAATAATAATACAAATAATAATAATAATAATACAAATAATAATAATACAAATAATAATACAAATAGTAATAATAATAATAATAATAATAAGAATAAGAAGAAGAAGAAATTTTACGACTCCTAGGCCGACTGTTCGACTACCGCCAACCACGTGGTGACTGCACACAAGTCTAAAACCCAGTAGAAAAAGTTAAAAGATTTTTGTTTGAACTGGGACCCAACCCGAACCTTGGATAGAGGACCTAGATACAAGAAAAAAATAAAATAAAAATAGACTTAAAAGTCAGCATGTGACAATTCTCCCTACCACAAACACTTTCTGCGACCATAAAGTCACCCGGCTGAACAATAGACAAAACAAGAGACCATGCCCGGTTGAAACCAAAAGAAACCAAAATACAAGATAATGGGAGAACACAAGAAGGTTCTATCCACCATAATAACTCAGATATGAGATAAATTTAACACCCAAACATACCACCCTAGGAGGGGGGGTGATGTGATAACTCCCAATGGATCCAAACTATCTTCTATAACACTAGTGAAACAATACCTCCACTAGAACATAGAACCCTTATCCAAGACCAAAAGCTCTCAACAATAGGGGAAAAAGTCTGAGCAAAACTCACCCCATGCAGTGAACCCGAGAATAAACAAAAAATTGACTCTTAGATAGGCACTTACATCTCCGAAAAAACACAACTAAACCAATATCAACCATGAAAAAAGCTAAAAACACTTAAAAAAAACACATGATTCAGAAAACCATGTCCACACAGACAAGACTTCTTGGATTATAATGGGATGAGTCTATCATAAATTCATGGATAAAAAATGAACCTAAAACAACATCCAAACTTTAACAATAAAAAAAGAAAAAATTAAAAGACATTAAATTTTTCACTTCCGACATGAAACACAAAACCCGAACTGAGGCTTCAAACCCCTGGAAACACCTTATTGCGTGCGAGCTTCACCCCAAGACCTGTGGCTTAGACTTTGATGACTAAAGCATCTACTACCTCATAGATAGGCACTAGAATTCATTTGTTCATAGCATCTTCTTTAGGCTAATCTTCATGAAAAACTTCTCTAGATGACCCGTACACACGCAATGACGACACATATTTGGAAGGATGTGACATGACGACTTCACGTGCCCGAACCGGCCACACTTGTGGCACACCGCTGAATGGTCTGATGAACTCAAATCTAGAACCACTAGTGAGGACTCTTTAGAAATAGGTCCCTCTAGCACACCGTGCTTTCTAGATGGGGGACCTTCATGAGCAATTAAATATGCTTTATTTCCATCCATCTGTTCTTCGATGACCAACTTTGATAAGAAAAAATCATCCACCAACTTCTCAAAATGATGGTCCCTAGAAGGGGGGACCCGCTCCTAGATCTCTTGATAAAGACCTCCAATAAAGAGAGAAGTTTTTATCAAATCCTGTGATTCTACCTATGGAGAAAAGAACACAAGTTCCTCAAAATAGTCAATATATGTCCTCACCATCCATTGGTCTTGTTGAATATACATGAGCTCTTCCCTTTTATTAATATTCACCTATTCAGGTATGAACCATCAGATGAAGAAGAATTTAAAGACATCCCACATCATCCCAACTTGTAGAGATGGCAGGGTGAACAACACCCATTCATCCAGATATGGACCTTTGGACATACCCAAAACGGCACACAATACGATAGCTTCAAGAGTTCCCGATACCCTGAAGATGTTCTCGACCTATTCAAGCCACTTTTCTGCCTCAAAAAGACCCCAATCACCATGAGGAATAGGAAATGTCCAAGAAGGACCACAAACTGGGCATGACTTATCAAAAACTTTGGGGACCTTTCTCGGCTACATTTCTTGAACAACATATAAAACACAAACCCAAAACCAATATCAAATTGAAGCAACATCAATAAAACCACCTTCATAAAAAAAATCATCTCAAAAAACCAAACAAATACAAACACAACCCAAAGTTACTTTTTCAAAAACCCCTTTTCATTTTTGATTTCAAAACAACGTTCTTTCAAGGCAACTTTCCAAAAACCAAGCCTAATTTTGAAACCAAATTTAATTTCCAAAATCATTTCCCTTTTTAAAATCACTTTAGAAAAATAGGTTCAAGACATTAATTCCAAGTACACACCCCAGTAATACCATGAACTGTTTCAAATGCCTTCATCAGCTTTCATCCATACGCACCAACACACACTTCCCATTCATGCCCTCACATGTGATAATGTTCATAAAGAGTACTCATGGATTCACCCAAACAATTTCTCTACCAATTCCAAGAAAACACCAGATTTTTAGAGAAAAAGATTTTAGTTTTAAAACCAATTTCATGAATTTAAAGACATTTAAAATAAATCATTATCATTTAAAAATCCCTTTTTCATTTTCAAAAGTGTACTTACACCAACCAGAACCAAGATGAAAAACAACTTGCATCAAATTATAGAATTGAGGTACTAGTAGTAATGATTAACCTAGCTACATGGTAGTGGGATATGCCCCAAATGAGCATCCCCAACTAAGAGGAACTTAAACCATGTACTCGGACTCTACATGGGTCACTAATCCATGTGAAATCATTATGTAACATTGTATTTCCTCTGTTGTCATCCCTCAATCTAAAACAAACTTTAATGAGACAAGGACTCAATTCCCAGAATACCCCTGGCGACTCGAGGTTTGGAACGGGAGAGGATACATGATGTCATTCCTATACCTATCTATCAAGTCCTGACAGTCCTAATATCAATCTACCGGACACCCCAAATAATAGGGGCCTCCTTTGATACCATTTTTTCATGAACCAACCAAGGTCGACCCTGAACCGGTCACCCGAGCCTATCTGCGACATGTCCCGAGGGGCGTTTCCAATCCCCACAGGCTAGAAACTAGTGATAGACATCAAAACCTAATCACTGGGAATGATTTGGCCCAATAAGATAAATAAATAAACAAGAATAAATAAAATAATAAAACTAAACTCTAGTAGTGTAAAAATATTAAACAGAATAGCTCAACATACCTCCACGTGACTTTCCAGGTTGCCACCCAACAAAGGATAACCATGCTGCAAAAATGAGTTGCTCATCCAAGAAAAACATGAGTAAATGAAACCTACAACTAAAATGATAAAATAGGCATGAGTATTAGAAATTATTAGTATGGTTGACATGGTAAGCCATAGAATCCAAGAACCTCACTTCAAAAAACAATCTAATGACACATGTTTTAAATACAATTATAAAAATAGGGTTTTAAAATTTTAAAATAATCAACAGGTTTTTCCATTTAGAAATCAATAAGACACTACATGATATTTTAGTAAAACCATTTTCCATTTTATAAACAAAACCTAAAACAAAAGATACCAAAGCTGGGCTAAAATGATACAGGTAAGCAAGGCATGCATGAAATAAACTAGTATGACAGAAAGTAAACAAGGAATATAAATAAATGGGTAAAAATTGGTGATCCTAAACATCTTTAGAAGACCCCTGGATGTATTTGGTTTCAAAACCACTTGTCAGCATGTGGTGAAGCTCCTAATTCTATAACCTACTGGCCACCCTAAAACTGACCAATCTAGTGGCAAAGCCTGCCTGGCCTAACAAAAAATCTAGGGGTACCAACCCGTCTAATCAGGGTTGATCAGAAACCGTCACTCGATCATCTAAAATAAACTTACGAAGCCACGATGGTTATAATAATATTGTTTAAGTAGGAGGCCCTTGCACTTGTGACACATTTCACCACACTTTCCTACCCCAAACATGGACACTTCATAAGATAACCCATAAGGGATACCCCCCTATATAGGTGCCCCAAAAATATATGTACATCATATCACCAAGGTTCTAACTAGGATTTTATGCCATTTTACATTTAAACCATTTCATAAAATGCTCAAAGTTTCCTACCGGGCAAACACTTTCTCCACAACACAATATCCTTTAAAAGTTATTACAAACGTTACTCTTAGGTTAAAAGTTCCAAACATGCCTTTTACTCAACATGTATAAAAGTATTACCCAAAACATCACACAAACACCAATTTTTCCTTTACAAATCCAAACAAGCATATGCTCAAAGATTTCATTTCAAATTATTTCAGAAACCACACAAAGAACACAATTTCATTTATAAAGCAAGAATCATTTTCCCAAGATTACCACTCACTTTTGAAATAAAACCCAAATGCACACCAAAACACTTTTGACACATGATTCTCATGTAAAACATCATTTAATAAATCATTCAATTGTTTAGTAAAACATTTCAAGAGGACCAAACAATGTATTACATTGCCATCTCACAAATTTCACATGTGAATTCCATTTTAAAATAAAATGCATACCCAAATGCTTAAAAAACTACTTTCTCACCTTTTAAAAACTAACTCGCACCACCTGAACAATAAAAACAACCATTTTAACAATTAAAGAAAACACTTTCACCATTATATAAAATGAAATGAAAAATCATCAAACAATATTAAAAAGAAACCCATGGCCTAAAATAGAACAACTTACCAAAATATTATTTTGTGAGTAAATACACATCGAATCCACATCAAAACATAGTTTTTAGTCCATTCACAGTTAAATATACTGATTGCAAAGTTTAGAAAAACCCTAGTATAGGACACACTTTGGGTTTTCATAAAATAAGGCACTTCATATCACAAAACATGATACAAGGATTAAACAAGAATATTGAACTTCCTTGAAAACTAAGTTCGCACCAGATAAATTAACTAAATATCATGTTAAGTTTATTAGGTAGGAAAAATCATTTATCAATACTTTTTATATGAAAAACTGCCTATTCATAATGAGATAATTCTTTCAAAATCTATTTTAACAAATTTTAACTAATAAAAACACCACAATGAATTATCTACAATACTTATAGAGGTTTGAATGGTAGTTTAAATTTAATTTAAAACACACAAGTTCCATAAATCGTGTGGGAAAGTAGAAATTCTGAAAACACCTACCTCAAACAAAGCGCAGACCAGACGAAACTTCGACAGAAGGTAGAACAATCCCTCACGGACTAACCACGCATGCTAAACAGCGATAAAACACACTACACACAACATTAATTGGTATTAAGATTTAGAGAAATTAAATATCAACACCATAGATGAGATTAAATAAAAAAGTGAATAAATAATTAAATAAATATATAAATCAAAGCAGGGAGGTGCAAGTTCACTGGTGCGTGTTAGAAGATTGGTCAGGGGGTTTCCGAGTGCGTCGCTTGCTGGATCAAGGAAGAGAAATATGGTGTTTGACTGGTCGTGGAAGAAAAGAGTGAGGGTGGACGAGCAAGGGGTTCAGAATGCCAAAAAATAGAGGGGAGTGTCCAGAGGGTTGCTGGCTAGGTTGGGGGGTTGGGTAGAGGCAAGGGTGAGGCCTGACGGGACCTGGACAATGGATGGACGAGGGAAGGCTGGCACACAGGAGAACCAAGGGAGGTTCATTGGGTGGAACCATTGGAAGTAGAAAGAGAGTCATGCTACACTTCTAGAAGGGGGGCAAGACCGACTGGGAGTTTGGGTGCTACTCCACGGAAGAAGGGTGGTTGGGATGAGAGAGGGTCAGAGTGTGGAGATGCAGGGAGGGGATCACTCATGGGAAAGGTAGGTAGTGGGGTGGGAAGGTGGAGCGCTTGGGCATGAAGGATGGGGCGTAGGCGGGGGGGGGGGGAGGAGAACTTGGGCATGGTCAGTTGTAAGGTGAAGGTGGCAGGGACCCGTAGAGGGTAAGAGGTGGAGTGGTTGGTGGCAAGGTCTGAGAGTGGCACAATTGGGTGAAGGTAGGTGTTGGGAGAGAACAGACGGTTGGATCGCAGTAGGCCAGGATGGTATGAGGTTGGCACTGGGGATGAGGCTGGAGTGGTGGCGGCTCGCTCAGCGGGGAAGAGAGGGGGCCTTGGCACGGTGCGTAAAAATAAGGAAGGTGGGAGGGGCACTACAGAGGTTGACTCAGGTTTCTATTTTTTTATTTTAATTATAATATAATAATAATAATAATAATACAAATAATAATAATAATAATAATGAAAATAATAATAATAATATCAAAAAAATGAATAATAATAATAATGATGGTGATGATGATGATAATAATAATAATAACAAAAACAACAGCAATGAGTAATTGCATGAATCTGGGGCCGACTTCACAACTACTGCCAACCACACGGTGATCACGCATGAGTCTGAAACCCAGTAAAAAAAAGTTAAACGACAAAATTTTTAAAGCGAGACCTATCCTGATCCTTTGCATGAGGACATGAAGCCAGGAAAAAAATAAAATAAAATAAACATAAAAGTTAATGTGTGACACACAGGGTTGTGAGAACTTGGTGTAGTTAGACCTTCAGAGGAATTGATGTTGAGTACTACCTCAGAGTGTCTATTATATTTCACGCTATGAGACCACATGTAGGATTAACAGTGAGTGATCCCTCAGAGTATCTATAGTTTATGTTACAAGACTACATGAGGAATTGACGTTGATTTCTTCCCTAGAGACTCAAGTTTTTGTGGAAATACCATAGGGGGAATAGACAGTGAGTGCTTCCTCAGATTGTATTTTCCTTTTATTGCATTACTTAGATAGAGGGGTAAGACTGTGTGAGCTTCCGAGATGGTTAATGTAAATATTGAGTGTCGGTGACATGTCTACTTAGCCAAAGCATAAGCTTGGATTCAGTTCTACTAGGTAGTCTTCTAATACACTTGCTTGTGATAATTACTTGACTAAATGTTGAATAGTAAATGATAATGAATGTAAATGGAAAATTTAGGATTGTTTACTTTTGTGTACTCATGGTTTCTTTGATGCATTTCCATTATTACTTACTATACATATACTCACTGACAGTTAGGAAATTTTTTTGTGGTGGTTGCCTACTGGGATTCGTCTCACACCCTATTTGGGTCATGTTTTTTGACCCTAATAGATTATATGGTTGTAGGTATAGATAAGGTAAAGAACCCTTAGTCATCAGGTACTTGATTGCTATGGAGCTGGAGAGCATGGGACCAAGCTGAGGCTTGCGATGCTGCTGGAGTTTATTTATTTTCTTTTGTACATTGTTTTAGCACTATATTCAGAATTGTGATTTTTTTTGATACTTTCCTGAACATATGTGACATGTATCATTTATATATGTGTTGTAGTTGTTTATTTACTTTCAGTCTTCCATCATTTACTTGTTGTAAGGTATTACTGCTTCCAATGTTGTTTATTATTTGTTTCTGCTGTGTTACACAGCCAATGATGGAATAGTTTCCCCACTATCACACCCAAGTCCCTCACTTCTAGTCATCAGCATCTGGAATTTGGAGAAATGTTCTTGAGCCCATGTGACCAACCGGGTACAGGGTGCCTTTGGGTGGAACCTGGATCCAGGACATTACACATTGGTATCAGGGGAGTTTATTTTATTCTTTGTCTCATTGTTTGGAACCTATAAAGAAATATAAGAAGGAATATGTTGTTAGTAATAAGCTATGCCTGGGAGTATCTAACTCGTGTAAAAGGAAAAGCCAATATTCCTCGAATATTGAAAGTTTTCTTGTTTTTCAATTATTACTGTTGATTTGATTTCACCGTTGGGTGATTCACATGTTTTTTTCTAATATCGTTGATATTATTGAGGTTTTATTTCTTTCAAAACCCGATGAGATGAGAGTATTCCATATCATTCATCATATATGCACTTGCTATATATCACATATCATGCATTCTTGTCATGCCATTTTGGGTGAATTACAGATTTTATGTTGTTTTGATAGATGTTATACTAGATATGTATTCTATTGTGATAGATTCCATGATATAATACCTACTGTCTTGATAGGGTATTTCTCATATGTAATGTTTCATTTGGATGGATTCCAAAATTTGGTCTTGAGGTGTTATGGGCCCTCTTGGATCAGATTTTGGTGGATCATATATGAAATTTAGTTTAATTTTGTCAATTTATGATATGAATACAGATATTAAACTTTGATTTGTGGGAGTATGGGCTCTCATGGGGTATAATTTTTCATCCCTTAGAGAAAATTTTATGTTTTTAAGGGTTTTAGAGAAGTTTCAGAGGCCTACTGTCTAGAATCATAGAAAACATGACATGTGATATTATGAAGACATGACATGTGTTCTTCTATTATGGAAGAAACAACTTTTCTTAAGTACATGCCATGTAGTCTTTAAACATGTGACTAACTATGTTAGCAGGTACTTGGGGTTGGGAAACCTTTGGTAGAACACGCCGTGTCTAGATTGTACACATTGTGTTGTAAGGACCATGTATCCGACCATGTAACTAATGACATGGGTGGATGGAACTTAGGTTGTACACACTATGTTCTCTTCTTGCATTCCATGTAGAGTCTACCGTGTCATCGACCATGTGACTAATGACATAGGTGGTTATAAATTATGTGGTACATGCTGTGTGTAGGGTGAACATGTCATGTAGTGTTACCCAGGAGAAAACCGTGTGGTTTAGCCGTGTAGTGGAACTTGGGTAGGAGGAAAAAATTCAAGTACACATCATGTATGAGGAGGAAAATTCCGTGTATAGGTTTGTTACACTACTAGGTTTGGTAGAGGTACATTCCCATTTTGAAACCTAAGGGAAAATTCCGTGTAGAGGGTATACATGTCATGTAACCATATTTTGAAAAACTGAATGTTTTCGTCTCCTTTTCCTTGTTTTCAATTCTAATTTTTTGTCCTTCATAATCTTAAACTGAGGTGTGTGCTTGACCTTGAATAGTCATGCCACTGAGACATCCTCCATTTGTACGCCATATATAGGTAAATGATCAGACCATAGAAATAATAGATCAGGGACTACCAGTAGATCCTCATGTCATGCCTGTTTTGGTATCGACGATTATCTAGGACAAAGGTGTTGATGCACAGTTCCAAGAAGGCTTCATGAGGTTTATGAAGACCTATTAGAAAGCAATACATCCTAACCCATCTATGGAAGAGTTGACATGGGTTTCTCAATAGCATCATCCTACCAATTTCTTAGGGGATGGAGTACCTCAGGCTGTAGAGTCATGGTGGGAATCTATTCTATCTTTGAGTATCTCAAGACACCTCTTGAGAGGAGGGTGAAGCTTTCAACCTACATGCATTGAGATTCCACCAAGAGATAATGGGATGTAATATTGCAGGTGGGATACTAGTGATTGATGGCTTAGGATGAGTTCCATCGGTCCTTCTATGACTATTTCTACCCAAAGACCTTGAGGGATGATTAAGCTCGAGAGTTCATGGGTCTGGAACATGGTACTCTTTCAGTCAGGGAATATTCTTCTCAGTTCATAGAGCCTCAGCTCTTCACACAATTTCTAAGGAATGGGGAGTTATTTCATGACAGAAAGTTTGAGGATGGTCTCCAACATGACATCCAATCCCAGGTGAACATCTTCAGGTTGAATTATATATCTTCTATAGTCAACTAGGCACTGATTATGGAGAATAATTTGATGGAATATAAAGCTGTGAGCTAGGGAAGTTTAGAATCTAGAGTTGGAACTTCTCCGACTAATAGTAGGAAGCACCACTGGGAGTCTACACATAGAGATCTGAGTATATGGGATACACTTTCAGGTATCCAGGTGGTATGATACCAATGTGGTAAGAGTGGGCATACAAGACCTCAGTTCCCGAGAGACCTAGTCGAGTGCCGATCTTGTGGAAAGATGGACCATCTTCAACATTTTTCCAGTTTTTCTCACTAGAAGCTAGAAAAAAGAGTTCTTCTATGACTCCACATTCAGGAGAAGAACCACCAACTTCTCATCAGTCTGGGAACTGGAGTTCATCCAACCATTCAGGCCAAGGAGGAGGCCATGGTTGTGGTAGCCAGTCAGAAATCATTCAGCGATAATAGAGTGGATTAGCTCAGGGTATTAAGGTAGTGTCACAGGGATGTGGTACAGATTAGACTTTTGTACTGGTTTATACCCAGTAGAATTAGGATCCTAGACCCTCTAGGGTTAGAGGTAGGATTCTAGTTTCCTCAGTTTTAGCTTTTTCACTTTTTGATACAGGGGCTTCTCATAGTTTTATATCTGTTTCCATTGTGTATAGCGTTGGTCTCTATATCATTACTTATGGGGATGTTATGACGTTAGACACTCTGTTTGGGGTTAGGATGTCTAGTTTACATCTTTACGAGGAGTTCCCTTTTAATGTTGGTGGGTGTCACTTCTTATAGGAACCCTATATCCTAGAGATGATAGGATTTGACATCATTCTCAAAATGGACTAGTTAGTCTCCTTTTAGGCTTTTGTTGACCACTATCACTATAGGGTGAGTTTCACGTCACCAAAGGGAAGATATTTTATACACAAGGGAAAATGGGATTTCTTGGAAAGCATAGTAGGAACTGAGAATCATGGGTTTTTAAAAATTACAACACAAATTGCTAGTTTATATCTAGATGACTAGAGGAATTCTCAGATGGACTTTCCTCCAGTGGTGGATCATTTCAGCGATGAATTTCCAGATGACTTTTTAGGTATACCTCTGAAGTGAGAGGTAGAATTCCTTATTGAGCTTGTGAGAGGAGTGGCACTAGTGTCCATACCTCCTTCTAGGATGACGACAACAAAGATACATAATCTTCAGAAGTAGTTAGAGGAGTTACAGGTAAATGATTTTATCTGACCCAGTACTTCTTCTTGGGTTCCTCCTATCCTATTTTCAAAGAGGTCGACAGCACCCTTAGAATTTGCATGGATTATCGGAAGCTGAACTAGTTGACAGTTGAGAACCGATATCCCTTACCGAGGATTGATGATCTATTTGATCAGCTTTGAGGAGTCCAAGTGTTCTCGAATATTTACTTGACATACAGTTATCATCAGTTGCACATTAGACCATCACATATACCACTTACAACATTTCAAAGTAGGTATGGTCTATACGAGTATGTGTTTATGCCATTTGGTCTCACGAACTCTCTATTAGTTTTTATGGAACCGATGAACCAAGTGTCCCATCCATACTTAGACTCCTTTGTGGTTGTTTTTGTGGAAGATATCCTGGTGTTCTCTCATACTTTACATGACCATTCCACCCATATTGACATATTTTTTATTACACTAATAGAGCATTAGTTATACCTAATATCTCAAAATGCCACTTTGGGATAGACCATATTCACTTATTGGGTTATGTTATCTTAGATATAGGAGTATCAGTAGACCTAGAGAAAGTGAGGTAAGTAGTTTCCTAGGAGTATACGAAGAACATATTGGAGGTATGGATTTTTCTGGGGATGGATGGTTACTATATATGTTTTATATAAAACTTTTCACACTTAGAAGCACCAATGATGAGCCTGACTAAGAAGGGTATGAAATACTCACAGACTGATTCTTGTGATTCAGCCTTTTTGGAGATCAAAGGGAGGTTGAATTTAGCTCTGATACTAATTTTTCCTGAGCCAGGAAAGATTTATACTATTTACTGCAATGCGTCAGGTATCGGTCTAGGAGTATTACTTATGCAAGGGGAAGGACTTGTTACGTATGGGTCTCAACAGTTGAGGCCACATGAGAGGAATTGCCCGATCCACGATCCCAAGTTAGATGTAGTTGTACATGATTTACACTATTAGAGACATTATCTTTTGGTAGAGAATTTTGTGGTGTTCACTTAACACAAAAGCCTCAATTATATCTTTACATAGCATGATCTGAATTTTAGAGAGTGAAGATGGGTTGAGTACCTTTAGTCCTTTGACATTGAGCTTTCCCACATGCCTGGGAAAGGAAACACAATGACTGATGTTTTGAGTAGGAGGAAACAAATACTAGTAGTTTAGGAGGCCATTAGTGAGTGGAATCTTATGGATCTATTCTCTGAGATTCATTTGGATGTGCATGACAGAATTGGGTAGTATTTTATTTCTTTTTTAGCTGTTACCTCTACTGTTTTGAATATGGTGCAAATGAGTCAGCTATTAGATTAGTCCTATGAGAGAGTGTGTTGGGATATGACCCTATTCCTAGGTGGAACATAGGTGAGGATAAGATCATTAAATTTCATGGATGTGCATGGGTGTCAGCAGACATATGCGAGGAGATGATGTGGGATTTTCATTCCTTGGCATGGGTAGTTCATCCTGGTGTCACCAAGATTTATCGAGATTTACACCATTAGTATTGGTGGCCATGTATAAAGAGGGATGTTTCTGGTTTTGTCATGAAGTGTTCCACCTATCAGCAGGTGAAGGCAAAGCATCAAAGACTGACAGGGATTTTACAGTATTTACCCATTCTTGAGTGGAAGTGGATGTCGTGATGGATTTCATGACATGTTTTTTGAGATCGTCTCAGGGGAATGAGGTAGTTTATGTTTTCATTTACAAAATCACGAAGGTTTCATACTTATTATCGATCAAAGAGACCTTCAGTGTTGATGAGTTGGGAAGACTGTACATCCGAGATATTGTACAGTTTCATGGGGTTTCACACACTATCATATAAGATAGGGACAACCAGTTTACTTCTCATGTATGGAAGGTACTATAGAGGGCCTTGGGTACACTAGTACTTTTGATTATAGCTTACCATCCCCAAATAGATGTCTAGGATAAGCACACAATTTACGTTTTGGAGGACATGATTCAAGCATGCATCTTGGATTTCAGGGCTTTTGGTACACTGGTACTTATGAGTACTGCTTACCATCCCCAAATAGATGTCTAGTCTATGCACATGATCACCCCTATATTTTATGGAGGAAGGATAGGTAGCTATGATGGGACCTCGTCTTGTACATGAGACCACTGAGCATGTGAAGTTGATTCAGAAAAGGGTGGCTACCACACAGTCTCTACAGAAGTCTTATGCTAATTGACGAAGACGACCTCTAGAGTTCAAGGTCAGAGATCAGGTTTTCTTACATGTCACACTGAGGTTGGGACATAAGAGGATTAGGATACATGGGAATATTTCACCAAGATACATCAGGCCATTTTAGGTTTTGGAGAGAGTCAGTCCAGTTGCCTATCAATTTCAGTTACCTCAGAGGTACCGAGTTATGCATGTTGTCTTCCACGTTTCTCTGCTAAGATGTTACTTTTCAGACCTGTCTCACATCTTTCAACCCGAGGAGGTTGAATTGGAGGTGGATACATCATTTTAGGAGCACCCTATTCAGATTTTGGATTGCAATATGATGTTTCTCCATGGATGATTTGTTCCTCTCGTATGGGTTCTATGGCAACACAAATGTGTACAGGACAAGAATTGGGAGAGGGAGGCCGACATACGATTACAATGGCTCGAGTTTTTTGAAGTTTCTTCTTCGCCACCCTTAGAAGGGTAATTCGGGGAAAATTTTCTTTAATATAAAAAGTTTGTAAGAACCTGGATCTTCATTTCATATATTTATTGTGATTTTGGGTGTTTTTGAGGAAAAAGGAAGTTTTTGGAAAATCTTTAAGTACAAGTCGTGTACTCTTGAGTACATGTCGTGCACCTGGTTGTTGTGGGTAATTGTGTTCTGTCTGTGTAGCATACATGTACACGGTCATGTGGACCACCTAAAGTGGAGGCCAGTTGAGGCATGTACAAAACATGTACATTAAATAAACACACCATGTATGTTTTCTTTTAATTGATTAATCAGACTGGGGTCACGTCTAATCCCTATAAACATCATGTTCTTCTCATGTCTCAAACTTGAGAGTGACGTATGACCGATTTTCTATGATTACCTCTCATTCCTCCATCTCAGCTCTGATCGAGGTGCCTCCAGGTGTGTTGGATTCCCACTAATTAGTTGTCTCTTTACCTAGAGCATATATTCCTTATTTATCCTCTCCATAGAGTTATTGAAGGATAATATTTTTGACACTTTTGTAGATATATGATGTTATAGGCTGATTAAAGGGCCGACATTTAGGAGTGATCATTGTAATACATTGAGGTAGGTGGTTTTTTTCCTTTGTTTTTATTTGAATTTTATATGATAGTGTGTCGATTACCCATGTTTCGGGTACATCGGGCTAAGTAAATTGAACACTATTTTATCTACCTTATATTGATTGTTGGATTACAAGTTTTTTTTGGTATTATGTGAAATTTCATGTTTAAAGAATACCCCTAGGGTGTGTTTCCTTATTTGAATGTTTAGGACCATTTGGTCTAGGTTTCCTATGAGGCGGACCTTGCATCCTTTCCCTACATGACAGGATGGAATTGACTGTATTTTGATGCTTGTTAAATGCTTGCGATATGCATTGGAATTGTTTACCCATGTATTAGTTGAGATTACTTTGGGCTTCTTGATATCATATATGCACTATTGTATTACACAGGGTTTTTTGAACCTATTGTAGTTAGACCATAGGGTGAATTGATGTTGAGTGCTTCCTTAGAGTGTCTATTATATTTCACGCTTTGAGACAAGAGGGGGAGTGATGTTGGGTGCTCCCTCAGATTGTATATGGTTTACATTATGAGACCACATGGGGAATTGATGTTGATTTCTTCCCTAAAGACTCTGTAGTTGTTATGGAAAGACCATAGGTGGAATTGATGGCGAGGGCTTCCTCAGAGTGTCTTTTCCTTTTATTGCATTACTTGGCCAGAGGGGTTAGACTATGTGAGCTACCCATAGGGTTAATATAAATATTGTGTGTTGGTGACGCATCTTCCAAGACAATGCACAAACTTGGATTTGGCTCTATTAGGCAGTCTTCTAAGATACCATATTGTGATACTTGATTAAAATTTGAACATTAAATGCTAATGAATGTAAATGGAAACTGTAGGGTTGATTACTTTTGTGTATTCCTAGTTTCTTTGCTGCATTTCTATTATTTCCTGATATATATATATACTCACTGAAAGTTAGGAATAGATCTTGTGGTGTTTTCCTACTGGGATTCATCTCACACCCTGTTTGGGTCATGTTTTTGGACCCAAATAGATTATATGGTTGTGGGTATAGATAAGGTCAAGTACCCTTCGTTATCAGGAACTTTATTATTATGGAGCTGGAGAGCATAGAACCAATCTAAGGCTTGCTATGCAGCTGGAGTTTACTTGTTTTATTTGGTACTTTGTTTTATCACTTTCTTCCAACATTGTGATTTGTTTGGATACTTTCTTAGACATATGTTACATGCATCATTTATATATGTGCTCAATTTGTTTATTTACTTTCATTATTATGTTGTTTACTTGTTGAATGGTATTACTAATTCTGCTACCATTTATTATCCATTTTTGTTATGTTAATCTTTAAATGAGGGCATAGTTTCCCCACTATCACATCCAAGGTCCTCACTGCTAGTCAGTAGCCTCTGGAGTTTGGAAAAATGTGCTTGAGGCCATGTGACCAACTGTGTATGGGGTGCCTTCAGGCTACCCCCAGTTCCAGAATATTACAAACACCAAAGTAAATATTAACATAATAGTGTGTTTTTGAGTCATTCCTAGAATGTATGAATCATACTCTATGATCACATATTAGGTCCAAGATAATAGAACCTAAACTAAATAAACATCAGGCTTGAGCTAAAAGTCCATAAAGTAAATAATTTTTAGGTCTAATAAAAAAGACCCTACACTAAAACAATATTATGTTTGATATAAAATAACCTAAACTAAATCATTATCAGGTCTGAGCTAAAATACCCTAAACTAAAGCAATATCAGATCTGATCTAAAAAGTTCCTAAACTACAACACATCAACAATTTTGTTTGAAAAAGATTTTAAGGACCACTATATAGAATTTTTTGAAATCTAGATACTCTAACCAATCCTATAGACTTTGGTTAAAGATGGATAACTCTTTCTTTGAGACCTATATCCTACCCATATGATCTTTTTGTAGACCGAGTGATCACAAGATAGCTGGAACATATTACCAATACATTATCTCATGTTAGTGGGCACTCATGAGAATCTATAAAAGGAAATCTATTATAATTTCAACATTAAATGATAGAAATTCAGGTTCGTTCGATTTAACATAATGGATGGGTGTCATTGGCGATTAACATAATAGCATAAAAAAAATATTAGGCATATCATGAATGAAAAAAGCCTAAAAAACATGTACAAAGTTTAGAAAATTAAGTAATTTAAATTGTAAAAAAGGGGAGGAACCTCCATATTTTTGAGTCTCTTCGATGTATTTCAAAAAAGAGAGTGAATTACAAAGGTTTAACTATGGTAAAAGTTGATTGAATACACTAGAAAGGACAAAATGTGTTTGGAATGAAGCATCAATGGAATGTTGTAGTGCCACTATCCCCACCCCTTCTACTTCTACCCCAGGGTGGATAGTCTTGACCAAAGTGGTTATCTCTTCGACCCACTTCTGAGAAGTAGCTAATGAGGATGATAATTTCTAAATTTTGTGACTTATACATGGTCATGTGAATCACATGATACTTGCTTGATCATATGATCAAGACAAAAGATCCCATGAAGTTCTCAATACATTCACAATAATGATGGAAAAATTTCAACCAGTTACCAAAATATAGTTCACTACTGGTTCAGATGGGAACCTGAGCAAAGGTAGTCTTGCAAGAAAAATCTGGTGATGAAGGCTCACAAACAAGACTCATGATTAGGACTCATGGAATGATATTATAAAGGAGGAACATGATAGAGGAAAATAAAGATCACAATATAGAATGATTATCCTATTAAATGAATAACTCTACACCCCTCTATATATAGGGAATTTTGCAGAATACCAAGCATCACCCAATAGACCAAACATCTCCCATGACATTGATTCATGACACCACCAAATAATCAGGTAGGAATTTACTTTCCTCATAACCAAGTCCTTATCCCCAAAAATATCACTCATAAGGGGGGGGGGGGTCATTTGTTTAGACCTTCCTAATGAGCATTGAAAAAATCATAAAGGAAGTAATACATGAATATGAGTATTATTTTCCCTAAAAAATCAAAAGAAGAAGAATATGGAAAAGACCTAAATATTTCATGAGCCTTAAGAGGACTCACAATCACATGACCATTATAAGGTCATATGAAGACTCCACATGTAGTGCATAGCTTGAAACTGTTCCTGTAGACCCCCTTTCAACGAAACCTCTTGCTCTTATGAAGGAGCTTCAGTCATCCAGTGGCCCATTGCGGTAGCCAAATAACCCCCCCCCCCAAAGCCAAGTTGTTTTTCATTGGAATCATATGACAATCCATATAAAAAATTTAATAAAATATGAAGAAAAATATCCCAAAGGAAAATTCATTTGTGGATGCAAGGATAATGAGATGAATCAACAATGGGAAGGATAATTATCCTTGTCCACACCTGAAGAAACTCACAAGACCCTCAGAACTTTATCACACAAAAAAGGAAATAAAGCGTAGGAAGAGGAACCTCTCATGGTGGATGAACATCATGAAACATGCTCCCAGCGATCCACAAGACACCAAAATACCATGATGACATGTCCACCTCGTCATGTCAATTTCCATTGAATTTTCAACTTCATTGCATGAAAAGTATCAGGTATATCAATGGGACCTTGTACTCCCCCTTGGGATCTATGAGGACAAACATATGAATTTTCCATGAAATTCTCATGCAACTCTAATAGGACCTCCTTGGTCATGTGACCCATCACAAAAAATAGAGTAATTTTCCATGAAATTACTCATGAAAAATTTCATTACTCTCAAAATTTTTCACATAAAATAATTGAAAATAAAGGGAAATAGGCAGAATTACATATAATCATAAAATGCTTACGATGTGCACATGAAGTCCATAACTCAATCTTGCGAGACTCATGGAAAATTCACCTGAGATCACATAAATCCCCTTCAGCAGGCATCCTGATCTCATAAAGGCCCTTGGACATATAAATGTGAAAATATGGAAGTCCTTATGCATACCCGCATGATTCAAAAATTCCACATTAATTGGAAATGTTCCAAAACATTACTTTTTGATAGAGGGACTCAAAGTTGCTGAAAATTAGTCAATTACCTAGAAATGTTCCATGAAAAAATACTCGTGAAGATGCATGTGACAGAACACTTTGCCGATACCAACCTGGATTTTCTATAGATATTCTAGACAAAATAAAGAACAACTGGGGTGGTGAAGGTTATAAATCCCCCACCCCAATATGAAAAACGGGTTGGAAGCCTAACCTATGAACTCTCATACACACTAATTCTAGATAAGAGATCTTAGAGTGGATGATCTCATGACCAGAAAGTCTTCTATTAGGTAATATACTGACGAATATCTGGAGCGATCATGAACCGTGTATAAAAAATATTACATGATAACTCATATATCATGTGAAGGACTTCTGGAAGGATACATGGAGGACATCCCATGCACCTATTGGATCATGTGAGACATAAAAATAAGCTAACAGTAAACATATCTAATGAATTCAACATATAAAGGAAAGAATAAAGGCTGAATATGGGATATATAAGCTAATGAATATATATGTTGATCTTTATGCACTTCTTAAGAACTATCAAAGTGTGAGATAACACCATGATACATCACTCAGATCATGAAATATTCCTCTAGTATACTATTCATATCATGAGAAGATCCCTAGACATGTCAAAGAAAGTCATGCAGTGCCTCACAGGCATGCCTCTAAGATCTCATGAGGCCCTCCAAGCCTATCATCCTAGTATTGCAGTGCTCTTCAGTCATGCTACCTAACTCATATAATGGTGATAGTTTAGGTCAACTAAATCTCATGTTAGCCCTTGGGAATTTAAACTATCTCTTAAGATGCCCTTTGATCACACCAATCAGGTCTTGCGATATCCTCTAGGAGTTACAATAAATATATGCAATTCTATCCAAGAAATTCCATATTGAATGTTGTGATGCCTTCTATATGTGTCATCCAGCTCTTGCGATGACACCGGGCATGTCAATTGGGTCATGTGACACCCTCTAGATAATCCGAGAAGGTCATGTGGTGGATTATAGTACAAACCATCTAAGTCATGCAATTTCCTCTAGACAATACATCTCTGAACATGTGAAATCCCCTAATACATGTCATACAAGGCATACAAAGTCTTTTAGATAAGTAAACTGGATCACATGATTTCATTCTTATATATCAGGTGGATAACCAAGGAATGTCAAGCAGATGATCAAAGTATGTCAGAAAAGCAAAAAGACCACGTCACAGGGAATCCCAGGACTTGATCACCTTGTTCGTACATATTCTATAAGCACAAATCAATAGTTAAACCTTAGTGTGTAAGCCTTGATGATCAGGTAAACCCAATGTGTAATCCCCGATCAAGTGAACTATACTTAATCTGATTATTTCCATAACTATGATACATATGAAATCTTTTTAAGGCCCCAAATCCATATTGAACATCTCACGAGCCATTATAGTACATAATCCCCACGTCCACAAGTAGTGAAATTGATCATTTTTATCCCTTGTTTCCCGTAATGATTATTACTCTTATAGGATTAGGGAGTTGTAATGAGCATATCACTTTCATCATAAACCTTTAAAATGATCAGGGAATTATTGGACTTGATCAAATTGTTCATACATAGTGTATAAGACCCAATAAATAGGGAAAAATCAGTGTGCAATCCCCAATGATAAGGGAAACCTTAGTGTGTAAGAACAGATCAAGTGAACTACGATGACTCTAATTCATTCCATAATTAGGATATATAGGACATAATCCTAAGGCCTGAGCTCCATATTGAAAATATCAAGGACTATTATAGTACATAAGTATCACATCCACAAGAATTGAAATCAATCATTTGTCATCCCTTATTTTCCACACTGAGCATGGATCACAGGGGCTTAGGGAGTTGAAATGATCATATAACTTGCATCATTAACCTTTTAAAATATTAAGGCATCCTAGTACTTTATCACCTTGTTCCTTCTTAGCATGTAATCCCTAATCAATATGGAAACCTCCGTGTGTAATCCCTGATGTTAAGGGAAATTTCAGTGTGTAATCCCCAATAAAATGAATTATAATGAATCTGATTCCTGCTATAACAAGGATACATAGGATGCATTTTTAAGGCCTAATATACATATTGAACATCTCAAGGGTATTTCCAGTACAGAAGTCCCGCATACACAAGTAGTGAAATTTATCATTTCTCATCCCTTGTTTCCCACATAGAGCATGGCTCACGTGGGCTTAGGGAGTTCCAATGATAACATCACATTCATTATAAACCATTGTAAATATAGGGTCATCCTAAGACTTGATCATGTTGTTCATACTTAGCATCTAATCCTAAAAAAAATATGTAAGTATCAGTGTGTAATCCCCAATTACTGACATAATATGTCCCAATCATAATGGGAACCCCAGTGTGTAAGCCCCGATCAACAAAACTATGAGGACTCTGATTCCTTCCATAACCAGGATACTTAGGATTCCTTCCTAAGGCTTGAACACAAAATAAAATGGGAATCAAATTTGGTGTATGTTCCATAATGTATATGATATTTCAACCATCAAGACCCAATCATTCTCATTGTATGGTCACTCTATCTCATCCCTCAGCAGATTGAGAAATCAAGTAGACTACAATGACTCTGATTCCTGGCATAACCTGGATACGTAGGACACCTTCCTAAGGCCTGAGATACACGTTGAACAACTCATTGGCTTTCCCAGTATGAAATTACCACATCCATATATAGTGATTATGATATATTATTTTCCTTTGTTTCTCACAACAAGCATAGTTCACATGGGCTTAGGGAGTTGTAATGAATGCCTCATTGGAATACTGAATCTCTACCAACAAAGTAAATATCAGTATGTAAGACCCAATAAGTTTTATGATATAAACCCCCCATATATAAGGATATCTATGTTGAGTCTAGTCCCAAGGGAATGATCAAACTATGATAACTCTAATTTATACTATAAGCAGGATATGTATGATGTCTCCTCGAGACTCGATCTCCAATTTCGGGCACCTTAGTTCCCACACACATGGCCTCTCCAAAAAATCTTAAACTTCATGGGATTAAATAACTATGTGTTTTTTGGTTCCTTCAATACACAGAATTTGTAGGACACCTCATAATGGTTTAGTCGCCTCCTCAAAATATTAAATCACCTCTCTATGTGGATGAAAATCTCTAAGAACTTAGTTATAATATTTCAACACATAAGGATCCACCCATTACTAGAAAATGATAGAGAACCTCATATACATTTACATTGATTCACTAAAGAGACCCCTATATTTTTCACATAAGAGAGCATTAAACTATATTTTTTTTGGGTTAACCGATCCCGTATTTGGATTATAGAGAGATTAACGAACATATATTAAATCTATAAGATGGTCCTAGAGTAGGAAAAAATCCCCCTCTAAAAGGGTGAGATGAGCACGAACTCCCATCCTATTATCCAATGCGATTCCGCAAGAGTCATTGGGTACAAAACACCAGATGACCATTGTCCTTTGGAAAGAAAGTTTTTACCCATTTGTGGATGAGGGAACCGTTGGGATTTTTTTAGTAAGAGCAAAAACAGTAACCTGATGTTCATGATTGTGAATAACACAAATTCCCCCCCTAATTGACCATCAGGACAGACCACATTCACTTCAATGAGGGTTTATAATAACCTCTTAAACCCCATAAAAATAAAAGGTTCTGACATGAAATAACTATTACGATGAAATTATTGGGTTATAATCCATCAGACCATTTTGTTTTCTTGTTAATTCATCGAAACAAAATGTGATTTAGGAGTAAACCTAATCTATTATGGGAATTTTTCCACCATGTGATATGATATTAGAATTTATCCTTGACTCATGTTTATTTCAAGTTATGTATTGTTACCACATTCCTATATTTCCATTATCATATCATTCCATGTTCTATATGTTATTCCTCTATATGTGCTTCCTGATCCATTCCTTTTATGTTATCATGTTATGCCATATGACTCATGTGTTATGATTCTTTTCCATGTTTATTCTCTTACTAGGTTTTTAGAGCACCCCTTTTGTCTATGTATTTTATAGGTTATCCTATGTATTTATAGAAGATCAAATGGAGTTAGGAGCCAATTATGAAGATTAATAAAAAGATATTTTATTCTAGTTTCATGCTTTCTAATTAGGTACCTTGTATTCCAAAGACAATAGAATTTTTGAACCTTGGTTTCTATTTTATGGGAAATTATGCTTAAATTCATGTACTAATGTGTAAAAGGATTTTGTAACTATAATTTCCATGTAAAAAACATTTCTATGATGAGATATATGATCATTCATGGTTTCTTTGATTTATAAAATTATTTAGAAATAAGTAAATCTACTAACATTTCACATATAAAGAATGGTAAAGATTCTTGGGTGAGGAAAATAGATAATTTTGTGATAAAAAATTATAATTAAATAATTTTATAGATGAAATAATTTATAAATTTTTGCCCAAATCAATAGTGAATATAATTCTGGATTTTTCCATTCACCACATAAAAGCAGATATTCTGTTTCAGAAAGAATAGTTTACAAAATACATTAAAGTAGATCCATTTTTTCTAATATACATTGAGATCATTAGAACTATATAGTATCAATGAACTAACATGGATTACTCAGATTAGAAACTGATCCATATTATCATATGTTCTTAAGTGAATATCCCAATATTTTAGAGGTTGTTGACTATAAAAGCTATTAAAATATTTATTTGGAAGACTTTTTCCTTTGTAAAAGTTAAATATAGTAATGAATAAAGTAAATAAATCAGTTTTCCAATATAAAATTTATCTAACATCTACATAACCTATCACATATATTATGTAGTTTGAATAAGGATAATCAAAGAATAAATGTTGTCATATCTGAAAAAATAAAACATAAATCACAATAAGGATTACCATGATACACTAAATAAATAAATAATAAAATAATACCCTTGGATCCTTATGACACAACTTATGCACTGGTCCCAAAAAACCATAATGCACATATCCTCCTATTTTGGGATACTTTCAAAAGACTTAAATAAAAAATAAAATAACTACATGTGTGTAAAGGTGTATATGAAAGGGTTGCGTAAAAGACTAATTCAGAACTACCATGATATCCAAAAATTATGTAGTGATATAATTATGTCTGCATATGCTCATTTCTTGAGAACTTATTTGATAAATGACTCAATGAACTATAAATAAAACATGGAGGCATATAATAATTAATAATATTACTCATTTTAGTTTCTCATGGGTCTACAAAGAAACCACAACCCATGATCCAACCTATCATGTACATATATAGAGTATAGCAAATTTAATCAATTATAGAACTTCCTCTAACTATGATAAAATCATACCACCACACAAATTTCAACCCTAAAACATAATAATTCCTTGTTGATTCCATCACATGAGTGAAATAACTTTGGGTTTCATACATCATTATATTTCCACATCACTCTAAGGGAATGTGGAAGTGATGGGGTCATTAAATAATAACTGAACCATGCGATCGATGGGAACCATAACATAGTATTTAAACTATAAATTGATAGGATATATAGTATGAAAATAAACCTGTAATTTGTTTGGATCCAAGTCATTAAGAATTACATACAAATCAGTATGTTAATTGACACATAATATTTCTAGTATTGAGTAATTGATGTCTTATTAGATGGCCCATACTAAATGAAGTCCCATCATACTAGATCATCACCATGGAGAACAGAATACCCCCACACTGGATCCATGAATCAGAGGTCATAAACTCATGAATTAGATATATTCTCTAGTGAATTATTACTCTATAACACTATTCTATTTCCCTAGAAATAGTTATACCCATTATACTAGCTCTCTAACCTAGATAACAATAAGAGTCACATATATAAGACACCTCATGTGTATCTCAAACAAGTAACCTCCCACACCACTGGTCTAGTGGATACCCCCATATAACAAGACCCTCACACGAGTATCATACATCACATATATATTCTCTATCACCTAAAACACTTACCTTCCTAGGTTAAGTTTTTTATATCTCAATTTACTCTTTGTGGGTGACAAACTCATCAAAAAAACACATTTGCATCCCCTAAAATTTTAAAAATATCAATGGAATCTAAATAGATAATCAAATAAACAAGGGAAATAAAATAGGGAATAATGAATCAAAATATCAATCTATCAAATGAATGGATAGAAAAAGAAGGAAAACTAAACAAATAACATACTAACATCAAATAACAATATAACCAGCTTACCCTTAGTTGTGGTTGACATTCCCCCACATAACCCATTAATTTATTTCCTTTATCATGAATAATTCTATGAACATAAACCAATTCATATCAGTAAAGACCCATAATTTCCATATTTTTTAGTTATATTGAATTGTTTCGAGACTGCGAATATTGAAGGCACATGATTCTGAGGCCCGATGTGCGTGAAACTGAATTTTAATCTTTTTTAAGGTATGTTCAGTAAATGTATGAGGATGGATTTCTATATTTTGAACCAATGTTTGGATTAGAAATACGACGGCACCATTGAATTCACAGTGTCAGGATTTTCTTAGGCGAATCTCAACTTTGTCCGGAAAGGTTCAGAAGAAAAAGTTAATATTTGTGCTTTTAAAAGAAAATAATAAAATAAATAATTGAGTTATATTTTTTTCGACCATTGAGCGATGGTAGTGGGATCACAGTATGACGTCAGGATTTTATTGAGAGCAATTTATTGACATGATCCTTTGGTTCCATAACTAGGACACTCGTAAGTTTAATGGAACATTAATTGTGTTTCATTAATGAACAACATTAATGAATTCAACGTAGTTGGTTCCTTTTATTTTATTTAATCACACCTTTGGCATGGGTTTTGGGATATCTACAGGAGGAAGCTCTGACAAAACACCATCGATGCCTTCCTTCAAAGAGGAAAATAGATTCAATGACACCATTGAAGATTATAATCAGACATCAATGGGAAAAAATGAACACTGAAGAACATCTTCAAAAAATGTATTATCCTCCTTTGTCTTAATCCAATCCAATGTGTTCAAGGTAGGGGGTTTAAGTGCTTAATTCCTCCCTCTTTCCCATTATTGAATATTATCAAGAATACGGACTAACATTATAATGATTTTATCTAAATTTAATTCTTTAATGTGGGAGGATGATGTGGGGTTTTTTTATGGGTATTAATGATTAATATTCCTTCCAATGTTATAACACTAACGTGGAGGGCCTAGGCTAAACTGAACAAGGCACAAACCCTCTGCTAAACTTTTTCTTGATGCGTTCTTCATGGGAGACCAATAAATACAATGAAAACCTGACACTGAGGGCCATATAGTAAAGGTGGCATCTCGGGAGGCCCGTAGGCATACACAAGAATAAAATAGAACCACTAGAGCTTCACCGATGGCTCATGGTAGAGCTGTCGATGCGGCACCACTGGCACGACAATGCCAGTGACTGATGGCTGTGAGGAGATGGAAACGACCACAAGCGCCATGACGGAGAGGGGCGGTAAGCCAATGCCGACCGCGCCAAGGGAGGACAGAAGGCTTTGAAAAAGATTCCCCAGATCTGGCCATGGTGGTGGTAGATAGTGTCTATGAGTCCCACCCTAGACCGGTCTATTGGACTAGTCAACTAAAGGGGGGACGCTGGCCGGGCGCCACCAGTTGAAGACCGAAGAGACAGATGTATGTTCGGTGGGGAGCTGGGACTCTGCCCAACTGGTAGATCGGACTAGGGATGGCATGAGTCGGGTTGGGTCGGCCATGACCGGGTCAGGTCGGGTCAGTCCGACCGGGTCAGATCGGATCCAGACCCAGTTTGACCAAGTTATTCTTAAAGGTCTATAACTTCTAAACCATTAGTCCATTTGATGAACTTTTTATAGCACTATAACCCTTAATATGAGTAGGTCCTTTTAAGATACTTCACTTGGGATTTTGAAAAAGTTGGAGTACGACCAGGTTAGATCAGACTCGGATTGAACCGGGCCCTTGGCACTAAAATTCCTATAACATACAGACCGGGTGTCTGATTGACTCTCCATCTATTGTGTGAGAACCCTTATAACATGGTTGTTATTTATTTTACTTCTTTGTGGGACTTCTTGGTAGTTTAGGTACAACCGATGGCTTGAGGAGATGAATCTATAGAACTCAAGCACACCAAGTGCGGGAATCCTGTGGCTGGATGTCAAGAGACTTATGCCCCTGTGTGGCTTAACAGCTTATAACCCTCTGTGGATCGATGACTTATGACCCTGTGTGGAAGAGAAGTAGTGAAACTCGATGGGAACTAGCCTTAGAGCAGCCCGTCATGGATTAACGAACTATGACCCTATGTGGATCGATGACTTACGACCTTGTGTGGATCATTGACTTATGACCCTGTGTGGATCAATGGAAGTCTGACCCGATAAGGACCAGCATTAGAGAAACCCATCATGGATCAATGACTTACAACCCTATGTGGATCAGTGACTTATGACCATATGTGGATCAGGGACTTACGACCCTTTGTGGATCAGCATTGGAACAAATTCTTCATGCTACAACAGTCGAACTTCTTAATGGAATAAGATGATTTAGCTTCATGACTAATCATTATTAGTCCTGTTATTTATGTTATATACCTGATTTGAGCTAATTCATTAACTTTTTCCTTGTGATTGGTGTCATGCTTTGTGGTTTTTCCTTTGTGGAATTATGGAGACCTTTGGGGGTCTCAGGTCCCTACTAGGTATTGTTATACTCACCCCTAAATGGGATTCACCCACACCTTTTAGTGTCTTGTGTAGACAACATATAGCTTTGACCGAGGTTAGGGATGCATGTCTAGATGGTTCATGGAGGTGACCAGTTTATGTGGAGAGCCGAAATGATGAGATGTACCTACCATTAAGGTACGATCCTTAGCAGATGACCTCGGGAGATGTGTTCCCTTTTTACTGTATTTTCTTTTAGTTGGGTTTTTATTATGGACCATTATGCTTCAATTCACACATTTACTTTCACCAGTTCTACTACATGGGTTGTTCTGGTTGTGTACCTTGTCTTTGTGCTTACAGGTTTAAAAGAAAATGTCTTCCCATTTTAGGAATATTCCTTTCCGGTTCTAGTCGCCAACCCCATCCCTATAGAAGGCAGGCTTGGGGTAGTCATGACATAGGCCCCAAGGGATGGGTTGTGGCAAAGTGGTATTAGAGGAGTCAGTTCAACTAAGGAACTAAGACTCTAAGCTTTTCAATGGGGCAATATTGTTAAGTGTTTTGAGTATGGTTTTTAGTTTGGGGAGTCCAGTGTTGGTGCTACATCCGATGTTTCCATACACCAGGACCCTGAGTTCTGATTTCTGACTTGAAACAAAAAATCACTGATTCCGTATGTTTTTTTAAAATGTGTTTCTTTTGATCTCTTTTGATTCAAATAACTAGGTATAACATATTGACCGTGTCACATTTATTTATTTACAGGATGACACTGCGAAGACAGCTACCCCAGATTCCAGTGAGAGACCATGATGATGGCCCACCGAGCAATGAGGCATTGGTGGAGGGCCCTCTTACAGCAATAAAACCTTAGGGTGGTGCACCAGTAGCACCACCACACATAGGGCATCAGTTACCCCTAGACTCAGCAGCGGACGGTGCATGACAAATTATCATGATGCATGAGTCCAATGATAGAGGCCTCTGAGGTTTCAAGGAAAGATGGATTCACGGGTGGCTGAGGACGGGCTGGAGGTAGTGGGTAGAGTTTTACAACTAGTTGGGAAACTAGAAAACTATATGGTGATTCTAGATGCTAGTCTCTTCTAGGGAATAATTGGTAGATGTTGGAGATTGACGCTCCAAATTCACGATGAGGTGACCATCACCTTGGTGGACTTTGAGAGACTCTTTAAGGTAGATTTCTTTCCAGTGACTCTATTCTATGTGCATATTCAGAAGCTCCTGCACTTACAATAGAGTAGTCTGATAGTAGCCCAGTACTCAGCGAGATTCACTAACCTCTACAACTACTCCTCCAACATGTTACAAGACCCTTTATTTAGGGCCCAGAGCATTGTGAAGGGTCGCCGATGATATATCATAGCATCGATGATATCACTCGACATACCAATGTAGGCTGGAGTGCTAGATAAAGAACTTCTATTGGAGAGATTCCTAGCCAAGTAGGCACCGACAACAAGAGCCACCATAGGATGACACATAGTCAAGTCCTCTGTAGCAAGTAGTAGGTGGATGATGCAGATTCCCAAGAAACCCAGGCCTTCTGGTGGACAGCCCCTGGATGTAGGGTCAGAGGTGCGGAGCTCATGGGATAGAAGTGGTTAGTAGAAGAGAATATTGCGCTACTCATAAGACGGGCATGGTCACATGGCTCGTGACTGCCTAGCCCACCACACCGATGATTAGAAAATGGTCTAGGGACCACCAAGGAAGAGGCATATATTTGAGTGAGGAGGTCCATAGGATGTATTAAATGGTAGATGAGTAGGTCATGCATTAGGCGGTGGGTGACAGTTTGAGGTTCTACTACCACCACCTGTAGGTGGTCCACCATGACCTCAGGGAGCAGGAGGAAAGGGATAATCTCATCTTTAGGTAGCTGAGTACTATAAACATGGTACTATAGAGATGATTCAAGTTAAGATCTATGTATATTCTACCCTAGCTGTAGTACCTATAGACACAGGTCCCAGTCACTCTTTTATTTCCATAAATCTTGTTCGAAGCTCAGAGATTTCAGTGGAGCCATTGGATTGATCCTTATGATTAGACACTCCTACGGGATAAGATTAGATGATTAAGAACTGATGCCAGTTGTGTGAGATTAGTCTAGGAGGTGAGATATTTGGATGAGATCACCTAGTAACATCATCAAGGCCTTATAATGTCATCTTGGGTATGGACTGGATATCCATAGTCTATGCTCATATTGACTCTTATAGGCATAAATTTCTGTGTGTCTATGAAGATGGGACTTGGTTTTCCTTCACCCGTGATAAGGGAACATTTTCTGCTTAGGATGGACTTTCTTGAAGAAGGGTGTTGTTGATCACTTATCAGTTGGCTAGCCTTACCCTCAGAACAGTTGACGAGAGGAGTCCGAGTTATCCTGTAGTTGTGGATCAGTTTACTAATGTATTTCCTGATGATGTTCCAGGACTACCTCCTCATAGAGAGGTAGACTTATACATTTACCTGTACCCTAGGACGACACTGATATCTACACCAATACATCAGATGGATCACATGGAGCTTTGTGATTTGAGGGTAAAACTGGAGGACTTTCAGTGTAAGGGGTTTATAAGTCCCAATGTTTCTCCATGGGAAACCCCTATTTTGTTCTCCAAGAAGGTAGATGAGAGATTGAGGTTTTATATGTACTATTAGAACCTAAAATAGGTGATCATGAAGAACAAGTATCCACTCCCAAGTATTGATGATCACATCAATCAGTTGAAGGGAGCTCAGTGGTTTTCAAAGATAGACGTCAGATTAGGCTGTAATCGGATTCAGGTATGGGATGAGGACGTACCGAAGGCACCTTCTGATGCTGGTATGGCCACTATGAGTTCATGGTGATGTATTTCGGCATAAAAAATTCCCTGACAGTATTCATGGGACTCATGAACAAGATCTTCCAGCCTTGACTCAATCTCTTCGTGGTGGTATTAATTGGAAACATCTTGGTGTACTTAGTGTCAAAGGTGGAGCATGCTACTCATATATAGATAGTTCTGGATACACTTTGAGAGCACTGGAATTATGGTATGCTCTTGAAGTAACAGTTATGGATACGTGATTTCCTCTTTTTAGGACATGATATCTTAGAGGCTATATCTATGGTGGATCCAGTGAAGATAGATGGAGTTCTTTCTTGGGAGCCACCCAGGAGTGTGATCGAGGTGCATAGTTTCTTGGGGTTGGATGGATACTACCAGAGATTCATACCTAACTTTTCTAGAGTAGAATCACCCTTGTCATATTTGACAAAGAAGGAACAACCTTTATTATGGATAGAGAGACCCCAACAAAGTTTCCAGGAGCAGAGCCAGATACTGAAAAGTGCCCCCATCTTGTGGCAACTAGAAGAGGGTGTTGGGTATCTAGTCTACTGCGATGCATCAGGGAATAGAATGGGATGTGTACTGATTTAGGAGTAAGCAGTTAACACTTACAGCTGACGATAGTTTATACATAAAGAGTAGAACTATGCTACCTATGACATGGAGTTAGTAGTAGTGGTTTTTGTGTTGAAGATGTGGTGGAACTACTTTATGGGAGAACGAATTACTATCTACTACGATCACAAGAGTCTTAGGTATATCTTCTCTTAGAAGGACCTGAACCCGAGACAATGGTTATGGATAGAGTTCCTCTAGGATTATGAATTTGAGATAGCCTATACTCTTGGGAAGGGGAACGTGGTGGCCGACACACTCAGTAGGAGGTTTGGTTTATAGTTTCCAAGTGAGGCGACAGAGCAGATAGCCGCATTGCTGTTATCCTTCATGGATAATGATGGAACAAAATACCTCCAGTACATGACTGTCACTCACCAAATCCTTTAGAGATTATGGGAGACACAACATGAGGATGTTGACTGTGAGGTCCGACGTGCTCAGGTATCCTCAGGACATGCCCTTGATGAATTTTCTGAAGGTGGAGAGCACATCATCCTTTTCATAGGATGCACCATGTTTCCAGTGATTATATGAGAGGAGGTGTTGAGGGAGTTCCAAAAATCACCTTTGGTGGTACATCTTGGTGTGGAGAAGATGTATCAGGACCTCCAGTATTAGTACTGGGGGCCAGAGATGAAGAAATCAGTGGCATAGTTCATTTCATGATGCCTCACTTGTCATCAAGTGAAGGCTGAGTACCAGGTTCCAGCAGGCTTGACTCAGCCACTTGAGGTGCCGGATAAAAGTGGGATGACATCACCATGGACTTCGTGACATGGATACCACATACGTCTAGGGGATATGAATCTATCTGGGTGATCGTTGATCGACTCGCCAAGTCAGACCACTTCCTACCCTTCTGAGAACAGGGATCAGTAGAGGTCTTGGGACACTTCTATGTAAAAGAGATAGTATGTCTTCATTGGGTTCCATCGATGATCGTATCAGATCGTGATAGTCGTTTTACAGCCCGATTGTGGAAGTGATTGCAGGAGGTGTTCAAGACTAAGCTATGTTTAATCATTTCCTTTCATCCTTAGATAGATGGTCAGATGGAGTAGGCCATAAAAACACTTAATGAGATGCTCAATGCTTACATCCTTGTTTTTTCCATAGTTGGGATGATCACTTTCCCTTGGTGGAGTTCGCTTACAATAATAACTATCACTCCACCATCGGCATGGCACTATTTGAGGCTTTGTATAGACGACCATGCAAATCACCTCTATGCTGGATAGACCTAGGGGAGTCAGCACTTATGGGTCCAGAGCTAGTACGAGATACCTATAATAATGTGGAGGTCATCCAGGGATGGGTGAAGATTGCAGAAATTAGGCATAAGTCTTATGATGATAGGAGACAAAGACCCTTGGAGTTTGAAGAGGGTGGTCATGTTTTCTTTTGGGTCTCACCTGGATGAGGATTGCAGAGATTTGGCTAGGGCAGCAAGCTATCTCCGAGGTTCATCATAATTTTACAGATTCTCAGCAGAGTTGGCAAGGTGGTGTACCATTTAGCTCCAACCCCACATATGCATAGTGTGCACAATGTTTTCCACATGTCGCAGTTGAGAAGATAAATTCATGATCCATCACACGTCATCTACTAGGGTGAGATGGACATTGACGATGGGGAAATGTTTGCAGAGTTTCCAGTAGTGATAGATGCTCAAAAGGAGTGGGTCCTATGGGGGTGGTTGATCCCTCTAGAGTGAGTTTGGTGGCAGCATGAGAACCTCTAGTAGATCACATGGGAGCGGGAGGCTTAGATTCGTTCTCATTATCCCCATTTGTTTTCTTCGATTATTTTTTTTGTGAATTTCTGGAAATAAAATCTCTAAGGTGGGGAGAATGTAAAGACCCAGAATGTCTGTATAGTCTTTTTTAATTATATGTAATTGTTACAAGATTGAGAAAATTGACATCACATGATTCCGAGTCCCAGTGTGTCTAGAATAAAATTTTTAACTTTTTTTAAGATACGTTCAATAAACGTTTGAGAAGAGATTTATATCTTTCAAACTAGTGCTCGGATTAAAAATCTGAGGGCACCGTTGAATTCACAAAGCCAAGATTCACTTAGAAAAAGCTTAACATCGACTAAAAAGGGTCAGATGAAAAAGTAAATAGTTGGAATTTTTAAAGAAAATAATAAAAATACTAATTAAGTTATTTTATTCTTTTTAAAAACATTGAGTGACGGTGGTGGGACCACATTGTAACATCAAGCTTTGATTGAGAGCCATTTATTAACATGATCCTTTGGTTTCGTAACCACAATACTCACATGATTAATGGAACATTAATTACAGTTCATTAAGGGACCACATTAATGAACACAATGTCGGTGGTCATTTTTCTTTTATTTAGTCAAACTGTTGTCATGGGTTTTGGGAGAGCTATAAGAGGAAGCTATGATAAAATGTCATTGACGTCTTCCTCCAACAAAGAACAGAGATTTGAAACCACCATTAAAGAATCGAATCAGATAAAGACGGGCAACTGCAAACATTGACGAACATGTTTGCACAATAGATTCCCCTAATTCGTCTTCATAGAATCCAATGTGTTCAAGGTAGGATATTTATGTGCTTAATTCATCCCTCTTTCCAGTTTTTGAATATTATCAAGAACGTAGAACAACCATGAAACGGGTTGATCCAAATTTCATTCTTTAATGTGGGAGGATGATGCAGGGTTTACTTATGGGGTTTTAATGATTAATATTCCTTCCCATGTTATAACGCCAATGTAGAGGGTGCGAACCGAACCGAACAAGTCCTAGACCTTCTTCCATACTTGATCTTGATGCATTCTTTGTGGGAAAACAGGGAATACAGGTGCAACATGACACCGAGGAACAACAATAAAGGTGTAAAATTGAGAGTCTCATAGGTGTATATGGGAAGAAAATTGGACCACTGAAGCTTCACCGGTGGTCCACAGAAGATCCTCTGGTGCGACACCACCGGCGTGGCAGCATTGTTGATCGATGGCTGTGAGGAGGTGGAAGTGCCCACAGGCACCATAGTGGACAAGGGGTTGTTGGAAAACTTCATCCACATAAAGGGAGGATGTCAAGACATGGTGTTTATAGACCTATGTCTGCAGGTCCTTCCCTAGACTGGTTAACCAAAGGGGCGACGCCAGCCTAGCGCCGCCGGTTGAAGACCAAACAGACAGATATCCATTCAGTGGGGAGCTGGGAACATGCCCAGCCGGTGTACTAGACTGGGTTGGGTCGACCCTAACTAGGTCGGGTTAGCCAAGACTGGGTCAGTTCATCCCAGACCAGGTCGGTTTGGGTCGGTCCGGGATGGGTTGGCCCAAACTGGGTCGGGTCGGGTCGAACCAAACCCAGACCCGATTTGACCCAGTTACACGTATATGGCCATAACTTCTTAACCACATGTCTGTTTAACGAACTGTCTATGACACTAGAACCCTTAGGATGAGGCCATACTTTTGAGATACTCCACTTGTGTTTTAGAGGAAGTTGGAGTACAACCGGGTTGGATCGGAATCGAATCTAATTAGACCATTGGCACTAAAATGACTATAACTTATAGACTGAACATCTGATTGACACGTTGTCTATTGAGTTAGAGCCCTTATGACATGGCGGTTCTTCGGGTTACTTATTTGTGCGACTTAGTTGTTTTGGAGGTAAGACCGATGACTTGAGGAGAAGAATCTATGGAACACAAGCGCACCAAGTCCGGGAATCTTGTGGTTGGCTGTTAAGTGAATTGTGACCCTGTGTGGATTGACGAATTGTGAAACTCTGTGAATCAACGACTTAAGAACCTATGTGTATCGACAACTTATGACCCTGTGTGGATTAACATCTGCACGACCCGACAAGGACTAGCCTTAGTGCACCCTGTCATGGATCAGTAATTTAGAACCCTATGAGGATCAACGAATTACGACCCTGTACGGATCAAAAACTTATGAACCTATGAGAATAAATAGTAGAAAGACCCAATGAGGACCATAATTAGAGCATCCCGTCATGGATCATTGACTTACAACCCTGTGTGGATCAGTAAATCTTGACCCTGTGTGGATTGGTGACTTACGACCCTGTGTGGATTGACATTGAAACAACTTCTTCATAGTAGAATAGATAAAATTCGTGATAGAATATGATGATTTAACTTCATGCTAATCATCATTATTCTTGTTCTTTATGTTATATACCTATTTTGAGCTGAGTCTTTTACTTGTGCTTTGTGATTGGGATCTTGATTTCTGGTTTTTCCTTTGTGGAATTATAGGAGTCCTTCAGGGGTCTGGGGGTCTCTATTGGGTATTTTTATACTCAACCTTTCATGGGATTTACCCACACCTTATTGTTTCTTGTACAGATGACCACAATCTTTGACCGAGGTTAGGGAGCCCAGACTAGATGGTGCACGGAGGTGACCAGTTAATGTGGAGAGCCACTATGACGAGCTGTATCTACCCTTCAGGTAGGATCTTTGGTGAAAGACCTGAGAAGTTGTTTTTCCTTAATGTATATTATTTTAGTTTGGTTTATATTATGTCCCTTTCTACTTCTGTTCACACATTTAATTTCAGTATCTATACTATGTGGTTTGTTCTTGTTGTGTACCTGGTCTGTGTATTTGTAGGTTTAAAGGCAATGCCTTCCCATTTTAGGGATATGACTTTATGGTGCTAGTTGCTAACGCCTGGCCTATAGAAGATGGTCTTGGGGTAGTCACGACACAGGCCTTGGATGATTGGTCATGACAATATCATTATGCACCATGTGTTTAATCTTTACTTCAATATAAAATCAGATATAAATATATCATAAATCAATACATGACACACTATAGGGAAAAAAGATTCCCCAGTGTTATCTTTCTCATTTAGTAGTGGTTTTAAACACTGTTAATTCATTTGATGGTAGTTTTATAATAATAAACCTATAAATCATTAGGATCTATTCAATAATTAAAGACCTATAAATCAATAGTATTGATGACACAAAATATTTCATGTATAATTGAATCTATTATCACACCTCGACATTGAATTTCTAATTATTTTTAGTTGTTTTTATTTATTTTTAATTACTAAATAATATTTTTTCATGATATGGAGTTCTAGGATGAGGTGATATTAAAATTTTATATTTTGGAGTTTTTTGTATAGGTACATAGTTGGCGCACAGTTTAAGGAGACCCCGTGCTAGCCCAGGGAAAACTATGCGACTTAGACATTGGCTCTATCTAGGATGTATGGTCAAGCACACAACCATTCCCCATCCCCAAAGTGTCCGTGTGACCCCCTCCCTTTAGGAAAATAGTTACTAAATGGTTGGCATATAGTCTGGAAGACTGTGTCGCCAAACCATGCATCTTATCACAATAAAAAAAAGGAAAAAACGTTTTATTATTATTTTTTATTATTATCAATAAATGTTTTATTATTATAATAATTTATTATTATTATTATTAAATGTATAATAATAATAATAATAATAATAATAATAATAATTAAACCCCTTAAGGTGTTTCCTCTTCTCACCCCTCTCCATGGCCGACCCCCCTTCCCCTATCCCCATCACACAACCCAGCCACCCAGGAGGGGCTCCCTCAATTCCACGTCCACCTCCCCCTCTCTCTGGTGGTTTTTTTCCTTTATCGATTCCATGTGTGGTCATCTTTAGTGGTTATTCTTCCTACTTTGTAACATTATTCTTCAACTTTTTCATTTCTAAAATAGCGGTATGAGGTTAGCCAAACCCTAGAAGGGTTTATGATTCTAATTTCTTGAGGATTGTTTTTCTATGGTACGTGATTTCCTCTTTGGGCCTCGTTCAACCCCTGATTGAAGCTTCAAACCCATTGAAATTTGTTTCTAGATTTTTAGGGTAGGTTTTCCCCATGAACTTTTTAAGTAATTTATGGGTATTTGATTAAATGGATTTTAAATTGACATTTATTATATCTAATAATTTTATTATGGGTAATTATTATATCTTTATAGAGAAAATTCTATTTCAATTTGGTTTTTAGATGATTACCCTCTGGGTTTCAACTTATTTTTGAAAAAAGTGTGTTATTCATTTTTCCGGAAAATGCTTTTGTTATTTTTTAAAGTGACATTCAGTATTTTTAATTACTTTTGTGTTATTTATTATTTTTACATGAATTTTTAAACTAATTTTATTAAACTCACTTATGTTCTTCCAATCTAATCATTTAGCTAATTTTTATTTTGGTATTTTGTTATTTTTATACTTCTTTTATTTTTCTAGTGTCTCTTGGTCCACTCTTCGTGAAGAAAAATTTCACACATACATATGGTTAAGCTGTGTGTGTATATATATATATCCACCTTGTATATATTCTCTAATGGAGAGGGGAATATGTCCATTACAACTATAGGTATATATATATATATATATATGTATAAGTGCATATTAATGACTGTTTATAGGAGGGTTTTGCTTCACCAAAGTCCCTCGTGGCCTCTCTTACTACTATGGACAACCATTGAAGTGGATTCAGGTTACCATCATCAGAGGCAATGTGTTTTGAGGTAGTTTCCTTATTTCCAAGCATTTAACTTCAAAAATATGACTACATACTTTTTTAATCATGGGTTTTTATTATATTGTGAATTAAATATAATAAGAAAATGGATACGGTGGTTGGAATGAGTATATTATATGTTTTTCATACCTTCCTAAGTTTTGCCCAGGTTTTCCCTGATTGAATCATGTTTCCAAGATTGTTTAAAATTTGAATCTCCTTGGACATTGGTTTTAATTTATAATTGGATTGAAAATATGTAATATATGTATAAAAGGGTTTTAAAAATGATTAATATTTATTTTAAACACAAAGGACTATTTGGCATAAGAAATTATTAAAAAATGGTTTTGAACTCTCATGATGTGTTGTGCTAGTTGGAACCTTCTAAATGTTTTCTGTATGATGGGATCCCCCACAGCTGTCCTCCAGTTAGAGAGGGTCTCAACATGGATGGTGTCAAGAAGTGGTAAAGAGATTCATGTTGCTACCCATGTTAGCTTTAAGTGTGTGATGACCTCCTTGATTCCCCTTTATGATACTATTACTGGATCATAGGTTTCATAGTGGGATTTGAGATATAGTTTCTATTTAATGCCAATTAGATAGAATTTATCCCCATGGTAGTAAAATACCATGTGGGTTGTTCTATTAGTGAGTATAGTTGAGTGCTTCTAGGTTGGTTATTGACTATGGAGCTCATCGATAGGCCATTAGATGGATTCCAAAATGAGTACATATAGGGTATCTTTACTTGGTGTCTAGGTATATCCCATTATATCTGATTCACATGTATTAAAATTTCCATTGTTTATTGATGTTTTTAAGATAATAATTTCAACTATCATGTTTCTATTGGTAGTTATTATATCAGTACATATTTACTTTTACTTTTCTTTCAACTATTTTTTTATACTGGTGTATTTCCTTCACTATATGTTATCCTTTTTAAGATGGTTTATTAGAAACCGTTCATTCATTATAATCCATTTTGGAAAATGTATATGAAAATAGTAATTCTGAAATTATTAATTTGTTAATTATTTTAAGAATAAAAGGAAACCTTATTTTAAATATATGTATTTCAAACTAGCATGACATGGTTTTCTTTTTAAAGGTAAGGTTTATGGTGTGGTTCTTTTTTTTTGCATCCCTACATTTCATCTTGGTGCTCATGTCTACATTCTATTATTCAGTTTTAGGTTCTTCAAAATTTTATCGCTCTCGGAGTGAGTGCGGTTATGTAATTGGTGGAGACCCATGAGGTCACTTGGAGGTATGTTTATCTATATAGTTTATTTCTTTTCCACAGCCAGTTATAGATCTATTTATTTTTCTTTATTTATGTACCAATTTATTGGGACAAATCATTCCCATTGGAGTTATTCTTGATTCCCGACACTATTTTCCAGCATGGGAAGACCGTTAATTCCTCTCAAGTCTTGTTGTGGTACAACTCGGGTGACCAGTTCAGGGGTCATATCGGGTTGGTTTATGATATCCACATCTTAGTATCCAATCCATATTCAAAGAATTCACATCTCATAGGCTCATCACCTTGATGAATATAATACCCTCATAATGTCTCCATTACTTAAAGGTCATAGCCTCTCACATTGTCTTTATACCCTGGTGAATTCTTACTCTATCACACTATTCCATTTCCCTATAAACACTTATGCCCATCACACTATATCTCTACCATATAGAATAATAAGAGACACATCAAGAAGAAACCTTATGTCCATCTCAAACATGTGACCTCCCACACCACTAGTTGAGTAGATACCCCCATATAACAAGACGCTCACATGAGTCTTGGACATCGAGGTTATCACCTTTATCTAACTCAAACACTCATCTCCCTAGGTTAAGTTTCAACCATTTAGTTAACTCTTCATGGGTGACCGACTCATCAAAACAACACATTTTCAACCCATAAAATTTATGAAATATTGATGGAATCTAAATCCATAATTAAATAAATAAGGGAATTAAAATAAGGAACTATGAATAAAAATATCTTTTTATCAAATAAATGGATAGTGAAAGAGGGACTAATAAATAAATAACATACTAGACTCACACCAAAATACAACCATCTTACCCTTAATAGTAGTTCTCATTTCCCCCTTACCCCATTAATTTATTTCCTTTATCATGAATGATTACATGCACACTAAACTATTCATATAATTATTCCCCATGTTTTTAATTTAGAATTTAATATAAAATCAGAAGTAAAATATATCATATATCAATACATGTCACATTACTAGAAAAAAAGTTCTCGTAGTGTTTTTTTAATTTGGTGTAGGGTTTAACCACAATTAATTCATTTTGTGGTAGTTTTATAAATAACCATTTATTTCAATATCAACAATAAAATAAAGGAAGATGATATTAATTTATCTGTGGTTTAAATGAGTTTCTCTTTTTTTTATACAATTAGAGACAATTTTAATTACTTTAGGGGTTGTTTATATTATAGAATTTTTTATTAATTTAATTGTGGTTTATCCAAATCCTTGAAAAAAATATAACATCTTTTAAAAAACATCTCAACAAAACCACAACTAAATTATCTAGTGGTATTGTATTCAAACGAGCACTAAAAGGGAAAAAATATAAAACAATTTAAATAAAAAATATATGTAACCTATAAAAAACATGTGCATAACTGAAATTTAGAAAAATATTAATCTATTAAAAAAAGTAAACATATTCTGAACACCAATTTATAAACACACACATATATATAAAAAACATTAAATAACTATCAATCATAAATTTAATTATCATATATACAACATATTTGAGTTTGAAAAACATCTACCCTCAACCTATTCATGTAAATTGCTCCACCAACTATACTTTTTATAACCAATTTCATAACTATATATATATATATATATATGATTTTTATACATGAATTCCATTGTGTCACCATAATATAAAGTGAAACAAAAATAATATATACATTAGTTAAAATGAGAAAAATAATTAAAAATTATAGAATATTACATGATAATGTTTAACTATAACAAACAAACTATTAATCATTAAGAACTACTTTTTATGAATCACATGGTTTATAAGGCTCACCCCACACTTTCAATATTTCTCACCAAAAATAAAAAAATATAAAATTTAAGAAAAGGATAATGGAATACAATAGTTACAAAATATAATCAGACCAAACAGAGAAAAATGAGCTAAACAAAGTTCAAATAATGTAATCCATTTTAACTTAAATAAAAAAGAATCTAAAATCAACCAATTAATCATTAAGTTAATTTTTTTTAAAGAAAAATATATTCCAAACTCAAACAAAACATCATAAATGAATCACATATTAATGAAACAACTATAACATAATTAAATAACTCACATAAAAATAAATATGACCACCAAATAATACATTAATGTAGTTTTTCAAAATATACAAGTAAAACTCACATAAGTGAAAGAACATTATCACAAATAAAATTTTCTTAAACTACCAAAGATATAAAATGAGAAATATATAACTCAGAGTTTATGTATAGTGATTTAAAAATAAATACAAAATTTCCTAATTTAAATTCATTCCATTTAAATATAAAAAAATTACTAGTTTTTAGAACACTCTAAGAAGAAAAATGTTACTAGATAAAAAAAGAATTCACTTGGTTTGAATCATAGCCAAATAATCTTTTTTATTGAAATAAATTTCATGTATATTTTTATTGGTCATATATTTTAAGGGAAAAAAACTTTTAATAGATTCATTTTCAAACCAAAAACATAATTTTTAAATCATTGGGTAATAACCAATGGGTTTCATAAATTATTTATAAGGGTAAAATATCTATTTAAAAGAAAAAAATCATATCCTAAAACATAAGTAGTTGATCAAAAAATCAAATAATTTGAAACAAAAATGGTTACTTGAAATTTTATTCATGAATTTTCAATCCATGTAACTTTATATTTTTTTAATTAAAAACTATTTAAAATGTTTCTTAAATATCCATAAAAAAAATTATATCCTTTAATGTTTGAAGGAATACATATATTTTTATGATTTTTCATTGCAAAATCTACTACATGATACATCCCATTCACATTTTCACAAAAAAAATTATTTATTGATTCCAAGTGATTATAAGAATTAGGATTATCCTTTGATTTACCTTTTTCATTAATCAATGTAAAAAAACACATTGTCATCAATGTTCTTCTCAATTTGAATTATGTAAATATTTTTATGTAGTAATTTATACTTCCAATAATGAATTTTGAAAAATATAATCATTTTCTTCCAATGTTATATTTCACCTTCTTCATATATGGTTCCTTTTACCCTTCCCCTTTTTTCAATTTATTAAATTTTCATAATTATACAGTAACATTCATTAATTATATCAAATTTTTTGTATCTCCTTCGGTAAATTTTTAATTAAATTTATCTATTGAAATATATATTATCAAAGATGAATTTATGAGATTCATTAGGAAATTAGTGATGACACATGAAGAATAATTTTCTACTACGAGGTACACATTGGGGGTTTAAAATCAAAATTATAAACTAGACAAGCCAAACTAGTATGATTGTTATAACCAAATAAGTTTTTAGTATAGTAAATTCATTAATTATCCATATTAAGAAAACATGCACTTTAATATTTTTATCATTTACATATCAAATGTTTCCATGACATCATTCAATAATTATTGTAATTATTTTATGAGAGTATGTAAGTATATATTAATGTAATTTCCAAGAATATTCTTTCTAAGAATAATCATCAAAATAAGAAAAGAAGTCTGCTTCATTCACAACCAAGGTGGTAGATTGTAAGGTACCGTAATAACTTTCCATATTCTACAATTAAGTTCTTAAAGTAAAATAAGTGATAAAACCATCAAAATAAAATCCTAAACACAAATTCCTATTCTCTAAAGAAAAATATAAATATAATAAATAAAAATTACTCCATGATGTTGTGTAACATCCCTGACCAAGTTGAGATGAGTTGCTCTGACTGGAGTGGAGAGATGTGACCTCAGGCATGCATCCACATATACTAAAGGTTACCAACTAGTATCAAGGTTATAAGTTTTATATTGAGGATAACATATCATCTAAAATATATTATCAAAATCTATAACAAAATAAGGAATTATAAAGAGGAATCCCTAGATTACAGTAGACATAAAACCATTAAAAAATATCATGCAACACAATATGAGTTTCTATAATTCCATAAAATTCATAAAAAAATAACCTTGATTACCTACGATATAATCATTTGTACCCATTTACAAAAAAATAAAAAAAACAACTCTAATGTAGCATTGAGGAACTACACAATTCATTTTCTAAAATAAGTCCCTAGAAATTCTTTCATGCATCTATTTAACCTCTATCCAGATATGATTCAGTCATAGGGACCATTCCCTTATCCGCGCCATGAAACATGGAATCTATACATGTCTCTGAGATACTGTGTAGGGTGTGAGTATAAAATTAGCAGGAAGCCATTAATGTAATCCCTATATAATATCAACACATATATAAGTTCATCAAAAAGTTTATGTAAGACAACAAATACAATAAACACAATCGACTCCACTACATGCTTGTCAATCCATTGGAAGTAACCCTACATGATTCATCCATTACTATTATGGAATGAAATACCCATAATTTAAACACACACTATGTCTCCCTCAGTATTTGAATAAATATTTATTAATTGATCTAACCTATCAAAACCACTCATAAGTTAAACCTCAATAACCAAGGGACCATTCTTCCATTACATTTATAGACTCATTAGCCCTGAAAAACCCAAAAAATACAGTTATTTTATCTCCATAAATAGTGATCATGATCACCCATAAATACTGTGAACACATCTAGAGTGTAAGACTCCTCTAGTCTGATAATCAACATCATCACATGAATCCTCTCAACTATGGAGGATACTGATAATTAGATAGTGTTTAACATAACCCTAGGGATCCCTCTATGTGCACATGAACCCAACATCCCCATCTCCACTATTAATGAATTACTAAATATCAAATTTATATAACATGAAAAAACTCCATAACCCCACTTTTACTGAATGATATATCACCACCATACCACACTGAATAATCACATCTCCACCTAGTGATTCACATTAAAATAGTTACATACATTTATATTCACAACATAAAAAACAATCCCTTATTCCATCGACTAACACATAACATTCCCCTAGTCTAGATGAAACCACATCCACACATAAACACACTATACATCCCCTAAGGAACTTCTCATTAATCTTTTATGCCATAACTAGTCTTATTCTTAGTCTCTAACACAACCCTATTCGTGACCAAAAACAACATGATGTAAAAATTCATAGAAATAAAGAAAATATATAGACTCTACATATCTAGTATAATAAATTGATTTCATGTTGAATTTTTATTTTACATGAGAAATAAGAAATCAAGAATCTATAGAAAATTCCCTAAAATGGGGATTTTAGTTGAAACCTTCCATAATGGTGGAAATAACAGAAATAAATGAAGTAGAAATTTGATCCTTACTAATGGTGACCCCATAAAATATATTACATAAACAATAGATCAAAAATGAATAGAATGATCTCTTAGAGGAGAGGAATAAATAGGGGGTCTAATCATTCTGCTTGACTAGCCTTCATCCTTTATCATTTATATTTACTTCCCTAAATTATCTATGAAATTGAATTTTTTGAAAAACATAAAGGATCCCACCAAAACTTTTGTAGCTCCCAAAAACACTTCTTTGGATCCAACTGGGGTCCTGGTTCCCCTCTATGAGGTTTTAATGTAAGGGAGAATTAAATCTAACTTAGAAACTAAAATATTGATGGCCTACAAACATAGTTTAACTATGAATTTACTTAATTGAAGATTACTCTCCTACTCCCCCATTTTCAAAAAACTAACTTCAAGCCTCCTCTAAGAACTATAACACCATAATAGGAAAAATTATAGATGGTTTGGCTAGCATTGGACCCAAAAAACCTCACCTAAATACCTATTCGACTAAAACCTCTACAATATAGAGTATCCCATACTTAAAAAATCTCTAGACACACATTGACTCATTACTGGAATGATACTATTTACCAATTCCCCTATCCCAATGGTTATATGAAACCATTGGGATATGGTATATATTTTTATGAATTCCCAACAGTTTTGAAAAACCGTTGGAATGGGTATTCTATGCCACTCTTTGCGAATGTTTTTTATTAACCATTGGTATATAAGATATATACCAATGATTATTAAAAACTGTTGGGATACGTTTCCCCCAAAAGCATTGCAAGACCCCATTTCCATTCCAGATTTAATTTTTTCCCTAACAACATGAAACTCTCTCCCAACTCATGACCAATCTTCCAACAGTCGATCCATCATTGTTTTAATATAGTTTCTTCCACTTCAAATTGGTTTCTTCCAATTCAAATCATTTTCTTCCTAAATTTATCTTCAAATTGGTGAGTTTGATTTCTTCCATTTATTTTTAGTTTCCCCATCAGTCTAAAATCTATCATCATTTAGATGTATTGATTATGTTGCATATACTATATCTTTATACACATATATTCACTAATTCTTTTTCACCTATGACATATGTATACTCATAGACACACTAATTTTTTATAAAGCCATTATATTATAACTGTATAGATACAATGCATCTTTATACACATGAATGATGATTCTGTTGCATATATTGAATCTATATACATTCATCACATCTATTTTGTGTGCATATATTGCATCTATATAAATCCATTATACCTCTTATATGTATACTGAATTTGTATTACTATTACATTGTGAAATAGAAATATATTTCAATATAAACCACACACTACGCAATATGTAATCTGTTTTTCTATTACATTGTGCATATGTAATATGTTTTAATTTGTATCATACATTGTAGTATGTAATCAATTCATACACCATGCAACATGTAAAATGTTTTTCTATTATACCATCCAATAATAATTTATTTCAATACGCATCATACCCTATAAAATAAGTAATCTATTGCAATATGAATTATAAATTTTTCAATAGTAATCTATCAATAAAGTATCATTCATCGTGTAATAGTAATTTATTACAATATTCATCGATATACTATTTGTTTAAACTATATTCCAACATAAAACATAAAATTTGAAATGGTAATCTATTTTTCAGTACACAATGTAATAGTAATCTCCAATGAGTGTCTATAATACACTGTTATCTGATACCCTAGTATATGAAATAGTAATTTAGTATGTATTTTTTTCTACTATATATTGAATTGATATTTCATATAATAGTGTATGTAATCTATTTTTGATATATTCAGTACACTACATATAAAATATTATTATATAAACTATATTAAATACACTACTATTAAATACAATAATAAATGAAAAAATAGTTCAATATGTTACCCATGTGAGGCTTGTTGGTGAAGTGACCTGTGGGACGCACTTGGGAGATGTGACATGTGTGAGGCACTTAGTAATAATATATGACTTTTCAAAATTCATGTCCAAGGATACACAACCCGCATGAGATGGAATTAAACCATCTTTGACCCAAAATATCCTTTACTCAATGATACATTAAAATAATTACATTGGTACTAATAAAACCTTGTATTACTACTTCCATAATTTCAATGTATTAAAAAACTATTTATATTTTAGATGAAGATGTTGATGCATGCATCTATGAGATATTGGATATTTTTGTACCATGATATTTCCTATTATATAACAACACACTTCTGAACCTTGGAAGCCTTTGATGTATTTCCATTTTTTTATCCTAAGGGAGATTGATTAATATTATATGAACACCGAGTTAGAATGAAGTTCTCATTGTAAATTGGGGAATCCCTTAAAAATATTGGCATGTATTGGAGTAAGGTAAATATAACACATTAGGGTATACCATGAATCCTATCAACCCTTGAATAACTCATATTTCTGGATTTATATCATTTTCATTGAGTACCTACATGTTTCTAGTTCATGAAACCGAGATGGATAATTTTTAAATAAAAACCCCTATGAAAAATATCTTTGATCACTAATAATACAATGACACCATTTATGATAAATATATCATTAAATATTCAATACAATGATCTCTATAAATTTAGACTTAATGCCAAATATTACCTCATAATTATCCTAGATATATCATTCTTTATACAAAGATTTTCCATCACATCCACCGTGTTTCATTTCAATATCATGGTTTTATATTTATAGTATTTTGTTATATATATAGTATTTTGTTGTCTTTCATATTATGAATCTCATAGAGTGTAGTGAGTCGGTTATGGTTTTATAAAAACAGAAAAATTATAATTTACTTAAATATATTTTTGATTGAACTTCAATCTTATTGAATTTAGTTCAAAAAATGACTTATTACAGTTTATTTATAGAATAGATAGAAGTTAGATGTTTGAAAATCATCAAATCTTAAGCGATTTTCCAAACAATTTTGGGAGATGTTTAGATTTTTCATTTGACAATGCTTCAGATATTGGTCACATACATTAACCATGTTATTTTGCTGGAATACTTTGGTTTTTCCATGAAAAAGTTAGTTACTATATAACCAAATATGGTATTCAAACAAACTACTATGTGTGGTATCACAATGGGGAGAAAATGGAATCCCAAAATGCTGGTGATCCAAATGAGAGGATAGGATTGGAAAATTTATTATATGATTAGTATCTGTTTATTCGTCATCATGAGAAAGAAAGGATGCTGACCTAAGAAGACTTCGATATGAGCACACAAGATGAAACTAATGAAGATGATGATGTTGACGGGGTGAAAAAATTGAATGATGCTTCCATAACGCCAGTATACCAACAATGTAGTAAAATTAAAAAGTTATAATTTTTAATTAGATTGTTTCATGGGAAAACCATGTATGGGATTTATAATCCTACCATCGATTACATTCTTACATTATTTAAGGACTTACTTCTAGATTATATGGATATTTCGTCAAAACTCTATATGGCATGGAAGTTAGTTTAAAAACATGGATTTTCAAAAAACAAAATTCATGTTTTCATGAAAGACTGTAGATTATTCTGGGAGAAAACTGCTAAAAGAAATGATTTTATAAAATGTGGAACATGCCAATGGAAGACAAAATATGATGGAAGACTATCTTGTGTTCTATATAAAGTAATTTGGAACATTACATTAATCCTTAGACAACAGAATCATTTCTTACCTAATGAAATATAAATAAAAATGTGATGGCACGATACCAAGAGAATGAAGAATAATAAAGAATTGATTCAACCTACAGATGTATTTGAATGGTAGATATTTGATACTCTATATCCTGATTTGGTAGTTGACGTGTGTAATGTGAGCCTAAGTATTTCATGTAATGGTTTTAATATATTTGGGAGGCTTATTACTTCTCATAGCACATAGTAAACTTTCATACACATTTATAACCTTCCCCCATGGTTTTCTATGAAAAAACATTTCACTTTCATGAATATAATCATATCTAGCCCTTCTAATCCCAAAAATGATTTATATGTATACATGTAACCTTTAAGAAAAGAGTCAAAACTTATTTGGGATGTGGGTGTATGCACATATGATGCAAGTTCGAAAGAGATATTTTAGATGTGTGATGCACTTATGTGGATGATCAATGATTTTCCTACTCATGCAATGATGTATGGGTGGAGCATAAAGGGAAAACTTTCATGTCCTATTTTTATGAAGAATAATTGATCCATAAGACTGAAATATCATCGTAGTTTTAGTTTTATAGGACATTGACGACTATTGAAAATGGACTATCCATATAGAAATAATCATTGAAGATTTGACAATACCATGGAGATTGACGATCCACCTCAAAATATTTCTAGAATTGAGGTGCTTAATGAATTGCAAGATTTCAGTTTTTCATTAGAGAAGGGTAAAATGAAATATTGATAGAGGAAAAATGTTTTTAATTAAACCTATTACCATTGGAAGAAGCGGTGTATCTTCTTTGAATTACCTAATAAGGAAACCAATTTGTTACGTTATTGCTTAGATGTAATGTACATTGATAAGAATATATGTGAAATTTTGATTTTTATTCTTCTAAATGTTAAGGGAAAGAAAAAATAGGATTTACGATCTAAGAGTGACCTGGTGGATTAGGGGATGAGACCATAATTTCATCCTGAGTGTCTTAGTGAAAATAAATGAAAATTTCCATGTGTTTTTTATGTGACAGAACCTACAGAACGAAATATATTTCTAGAAGTAATAGAGACTATTAATGTTCATGATGGCTATTCATGAAATATATCAAAACAGGTCAATAGAAGTTATTTTAAGCTGAAATATTTGATGGCTCGTGATTATCGTATAATTCTTCATGAGTTGATTCCTATATCAATCCATTATATTTTGTTTTATAATTTTGTAAAGGATACAACACTTAGGTTCCAATTGTTTAATGAGCAGCATAGCAGTGGTCTCAGTACTTAGGCTGGTGGTATGGGGGGGGGGTATGAGAGCTATGTTCTCCCGTCGGCAACCCTGTTTAGACCCAACCCCTCCCACTAACATACCATCTTCCACACATTGTGATCCCACTATTTCATTAGGGACACATGGGATATTAAGGACTCCCATGTTTTCACCAGCCTTTACATCAGATCCTCCTCACCCATCTTTACTGTATCCCATGATAATTCCCACTCCAAATCTATATTATGCATTTGGACAGCCATCCATGCCATCTTCTTTACCATATACTTGTTTTTATCTTAGATTATACATTAATTACTTGACCCCAAATCCAACATATTCTATGACTACAAAGAATAAATAGGGTCCCACTCCACCTGTATAGGGTGATGTTCCTTCAATGATGGCATATCCAGTAGTTCCCATTGAGAAGAATGTCATAAGTATATTTTAGAACCCTATGTAATTTTTTTAACACAATTAATTTTCATTAAAATATGTATTGATATAATATTTGTTTTTCTTTCATAATAGATACATCTATTGATGGGTGGTGGAGACTTAAATGCATGAGTTTGGTGTGGAAATTCCACACATAGTTGATTGTGGAGTTCAAAGAAGACAACCATATGATCTAAAAAACAGGCCAGCAAAGTCAGATTTTTTTATAGATACTTTCCAAATACACGGACATCATTACTATCATCCCACTCTCATAAAGACTATTTCCAAACGAAGTCAAGGATAATGATTGGGAAAAAATATGTTCAAAAAATCTATTGGATTTATTGTAATATTATTTTTTTATTTATATGAATTAATATTTTGGTGTCAGCTCGAGTTTAATTTTCCCAATGGTGTGGGTTCCTAGACAACATGTCTAAAAGAATTTGGTGAGCCTGGGAGAGACTATAATCCTGATTTTTATATTTGATAGTGTGCTAGAGTTTGAATAGAGTTATAGGTGGTACCTATCCAGAATGCGTGTTTGATAAAACAATATCAGGAAATGATTACTCATCGGAAGACTTCCATGTTTAATGTATTAGTCACATTTGAATTTTTTAAATTAAAATTTTCATGTTTTCATTAATACCATATTTTTTTATTATTGAATATTATTTAGGAATAATATGGATGAAAAAAAAAATCACTGCTAAAAAATACCTCCACACTTTGGGGCATACTATGATGTCAGATCATGAGACGAAGCATGTACAATAGTTGTCTATAATTTTTCATTAGGACATTCACTTTATATTATTTCCACCATAATTTATTCTATTTCTAAAGTTTTGATATAATTTTACTTAGGAAATTAATTATTGGTAACCTATTTGCAATTATGTTTTCTTACATTCAATTTCATTTTAGAGGAAGATATTGAATATTTAAGGATGTGTGCCTCAATCAAAACAATTTTTCTCGAGTAGAATGAAAGAAGATGGAAATGTGGTTAATGAATCGAAACAGAAGTAGATTTTAAGTTTTATGTTGTTGATTTAAAATTTTAATATCTATTTTTTGACATAATAATATATTTATATTTGTAAGAAGCTTCATTATAGGCCCTTGACGCCTAAAACTTGGAAATTTTGGGTCAAATAATCACTTACATCAGGTGCTGGGAGATGAGCACCCTGGAAGAGTACGATGTCAACCTGGGGACAGTATAGTACCAATGTGGTATTGCCCCTATTTTGGAACTATTTTTATTACCAATAAGTTAGAAAAGGTTATGTAATGGAAAAAACAAGACAAAAAAGGGTCACATAGGTGAAATAATGGGTTGATAGAGAAAACACTGAATTTATGAAATTGATGAAAGTTTTATGCCCATCACTTCCACCTTAGGCCATCATAGCTTCTGAAGAATATATGTTTTCAATTCCTTCATCATATAGTACACTAAATGTTTTTCTTATTGGTGGTCAAGACGATGTTGTTTTTGGAGATGATTAGGGTGAGGAAGAGGCTGAGGCCGAGGATGATACCGAGGCTAAGGCCAAGGATGAGGTTGGGGCCAAGGTGGAGGTCGAGGATGAGAACAAGGGAGAGAATGAGGCTTAGGATGAGGATGAGGATGAGGATACAGTTTGGAACAACAACAAGGATAAGTGTGAGTATGAGTATGGAATTGATGATGATGATGAAAATAGTAATGCTGATGAGGAATATATTGATATTTAACATTTTTTATTGATATTAATAAAATTTTATGTTTAATGATTTGTTGGGACTGAATATATGTGTGATTAGGTAGGTCACATTATGCTTGACTTGGGTAGCCTAAATACTATGTATTTTTAATCACATAACCTTTTACCAATGTATTTTATATCTTTTTTGATAAATTAATTAGGGTATTTGGATATTTCATATATGATTCAACATTAAATGTATTGATTAGGTTAGTTCTCTTACTTGTATCTTTATTTCTTTATCTCTAAATGGATTATATGAATTCTATTTTCACATGGTACGAAAGATATTTCAAAACCCTACCCATCCTAATCCATTAAACCCTCCCCAACATACAACCCTCCCAACCGAAACCACCAACGAACATGGTTCGTCGTTGTATTCCCTTCTAGGTTATCTCCTTAACACCCTCTCACCTACTATTGAATTCACTTAATTTCCCACCCCTCTTGATGTATCAACCTCTGAATGTGTTGTGTGTGACTAAAAACAATTTTTAAAACAAACCTTATAACTTTACTTGAACAATTATTTGGGATTCTAGTTATTTCATACAAAAATATATTATTCATTAAAATTTCATTTTGTAGTGATTTTATTATCCTTTAGTGCCATGGAGGACTCTTTCAGTCTTAGGGGTATAGACCATGATTATAATTTGTTGGTAAATCCCCCCTCTTTTCTATTCTTCATGGGATAAATTCCAATTATGCCACCACTATGATATATATTATAGAAATCCCAACCACAATCAATATCTTCTATTTCAATATTTGTATTTTTGAGTCCTATATTATTTTTGATCATACTGTAGTTTCTGTATGATAGATGATAATGACATGATATCTTTTCAAGGATATAGTGGTTTTCATTATTCCACTACTCATGGAATTTTTTTTGGAAATGGACATACACACATAGTTTTAAAACATTATGGAACAAAATTCCATCACATTTACATATATTAAACTCTTAATGGATTCCTAATATCCCTTTAGACAACCTAGAAAACCATTCGTGAGTCAGAAGGACATAATATTTTTGAGTTAACCCAATTTCAAAAAGGAATAACCTTCTAACTATTTTTATATCACTTGACGTCACACAACTTGAATAACCAAAAAAATTCATGAAATCACATGTGATCATTCCAACATAATATTTTTGAGTCAACCTAATGCCCAATGGAATTCCCAGAAGACATATCATATATCCGAAAAACTTCCACATACTCAAACACTATTGCCTAAAAGGTTTAAATCTTAGGGAATAATGATTTATATTCTTCCATGTCATAGCTCATCAACCCCAATATAGTAGTGAGACTTAGTTTCCATATGATGGCCTCCCACACCACTAATCATGACCTTTTATTTCAAACACCTTTTACATACCCATGGTCAACCCGATCTTCAATATCGCATAATATGTGGAGGTATCCAACCATAATTAGTGGTAAACACCACCTAAATGGGTTATATACTATGTGCACATGAGCTGGATGGCTATATTGGCTAACCACAGTGAGAGGCATAAAAAAAACTTCTAGGATACACCTTTGGAAAACCTCTATCACCACCTATGAAATATTTTTCCAAACAAAAAATGGTCAAAACCATCTACCTCATTCTAAAAAACCATGTAACCTCACTTATAGTGATTAATATCACCCCTAGTCAAATGGGTATTTCCTAACACATTCCCATAGAACCATATTAGTGATCACATCATGAAACAATTTCCACACCAGACATCATCATGAAAAACTGACAATAGAGACATAAATCTCACCTACCATTCCATAATTGGCTCTACCATACCATTTTAAACAAGAGACTAACTTCTGGTCTTTCCTAATAACCATAAAATTTTTAAGAAGATCATAAATAGTCTCATATAGATCATCCATCTCACACCTATTTACCACACATCACATAACACACATATAAATTTAATATAAATCTATTTAGCACCTTTGTTATAATCATAGATGACTACTCATAAAAGTATGAAATATAATTCATTTTCAAATATGAATAATCGAAAAGGCTTCTAAAAATATAAAAATAGGGAACAATTTTCACAAATACTTCAACACCTGAAGTAGGTGAGATAAATCATATAATAATGAATATATACCATTATCATTTCTCTAAGATACTTCATAATTCTAATTATTCTAATATCTGGATGGAAAAGAGTGAGATATCTCACCCAGGACTCAGAATAATAGAGAATGAGTAGTACACTGCTAGCTCAGCCAAATGGCCAACCATAAATCCACATTTTAATATCCAAATAAACAACAATTTTATTTCACCTATAACTATTCATAGTGTGAACTATATATTCATTCCATGGGTCATCAGGACTACCCCCACCTCTTTTTAACTATTTCATTCCACGTCACATAGTGTCACACTGTGAATGGATATAGACCATCATGATTCTCCCAAACCTCTTCCTTGTACGCTCTAAACCCTCAAATATTTTAAATCCATGAAAAATGCATGTCACTTTCCATATCCCCAATATATAATAGCTGATACTTATTCTATTTTGTATATACAAAGGCCAAAACTCTCCTTCATCTCAAATTTCTAATCATCATTGTCCCAATATTTTATATGACATTGAATGGAGATGTATCATTCCCACATTCCTATAATACCCCAAATACTGAATATAATTAATCAATCCCTTATGTGGGAACTCCCCTATTTGAATTACCTACCTGATAACTTCCTGACCCAAGGTTTCAATATCTTGGTTGTTCTACACCGACCATCAACCCATAACACCCATATTAGAACCATTATACACCACCATTTCTCAATCCCCACCATATTCTCATTTCATAACCACACCATACTTGATGGCCATAAAATACCACATTACACTCAATGCTCATAAAAGTCTTGTATCACTATTAATTCTCATATATTAACCACACCATGTTAATTAACATATCACACATACCCATAATGCACCAATTTCCATAATAAAAAACAAATAACTTTAGTCACATGCTCAAAATGTAACTCTAACTATCATCATATCTCTGAAAGGTGAGTGGTTACTCACCATTTTGATCTAGTCTCATGGTACACCATTTTAATATAGAATCATTCCCACTTTACAAAGGTGAGTGTTCTCTCACCATCAGGGTGATGATGATGTCCCTATTCGTCCATAAATTCACTGATGGTTTCTTCAATCTCTATTTTATTTAACATTCTACTCAATTTCATTACAACCCTTAATTTTAATAAGTCTATAAAAATCACTACCAACCATCAAGAACCTATTCTAAAATTTCATTCAAGTGTTGTAAATACTAAACTCATCAACCAATAAAATAAACAATATAATGATGTACAATGCTTGTATGGGAAGTAAAAGAGATTTTCTACCCAAGAAATGAGCATTTTTCATGTCATTTTATAAAAAATAAATTTAAATTATGTCATGGTGTAGTATATAACAAACCATAGTGGATAATAACATGGATTTCATATTAGAAATGATAATTTTGTAGTGTGTGTGTGGGAAACAAAAATGACATTGACTACTCCATGATAAAATATTTATGACCATTTTGAGTAAAGTAAAATTTTTGGGATGTAAACACTAAAGAAATTGAAATGGTTTAGTTAGAAGAATATTTATCATATGAATATAGAAATACAAAATACTATGTTGTGGTACATTCCATTGTTAGAAGAGTCTGCTATTTTTAGGTGCTACTATAGGTTTTTTTCTCATGTTTTAAGTGTTTTATGCAGGTGTATGCAATGATGGGGACTCTGGCTGGATGATATACAAATTTCTAGAAATACCCTATTCCAGTGGTTTAAACCATTGGTATAGTGTTTAAAAACATATCTTTACCAAAAATTTTAATAAAATGTTGGTAAAAAACTATACCAATGATTTATCCACTATTGGTAAAAAATTTAATTATGCTATATACAAATGTTTTAACAATCGTTGGTATAGATCTATGACAACAGTTCTTCTAAAACCATTAGTATACTGAACAATACACGGCCCTATACCAATGGTTTGAGAATAACTATTGGTATAGGAATATCCTAACACTATACTACCCAATAGTTTGGAAAACCCTTGGTATAGGGTATACCAATAGTCTTCCTACCTATACCAATAGTTTACAACTGTTGGTATAGAATTCTTTTCCAGTAGTGACTTACCCAGACCCGCCAAACATCTTTCTCATCGTATATTTGAAATACATAGATGGTGTTGAGAACTTCTTTATATTCCCAATCGTCATGAAAAATAGATTCAAATAGATTAACTTCAATCATGTATACTCTCTACCATTAGAATCACCTACCCCCGATCAGATCACTACCAAGATATCCAACATATCAGTGGTATTATTCCCAAAAATAACCCTAAAGGCATTGTTACCATCCATCAACTAAATAATCAACACACACCATACTTGATTCCCAAACCTCAACCATTACTTGGTTTATACACTTTATACTTAACACACATAGTGAATCATTTCCTATCATGTAAAACTAGAATAAAAGAAATCACTACATACCACTTACTATCAAAAGACCTCTAGCACACTCAAATAAGTTTATCTCAACTATAATAAATTTCTATAAACCTTGATCTTAAGATTATTTACATATATATATAGTAACACTCTATGTAAAACACTGATGATTACACTATAATCTACCATGAACATAGCTTGTAGAGAAAATTAAGCTACTACCCTTTCCACTACTTTTGTTCCCCCCTCAGATTGTAGAGTCTAATATAATCTACAACCACCAAATACCTATAAAATATCCTTGAGAAACCTTTCATGGTGTACCATATAGTCACAAGTCCAATAATCCTTGGGAATCCAATCACATTGTGTCTGAATGTACCATAAATTCTTACACTAGTAACATTTCAAAAATGACCCACTATAGGGTTGAAAGTGAAATCCCCTTCTATAACTTCCCTACTCGGTTAACCTAAACCTACACCCTAATAAAAAATTAAGGATTATCCTCAAATTGATAAAGTTTATAGATCACAACTCTTGATAATATTGACATAAAATAAAACAGATCTATGAACTAAGAAACCTAATCCATGGCCAACATCTCACCCTATGTCAAATGAAAAAAATCATAGGCTCACTCTAACCACAATGAATTAATGAAAAAGTGATGAAAAAACTCACTTAAAAGTATTTCCAAGGAATACCTTCATGTATAACTTCCTACAACTACATTTTCCTCTAATATTTCATTAGTCCCTTGAGTATGTATGTCTCCAAATTCACCCTCCACCCTAGAGGATTCTTGATCTGATCAAAGATTTTTTGAACCGAATCAATAAAAAACTTTTTTTCTTGGCATTTACCCTCTCCCTGAAATAATAGAGGATGATTTTATTGGAAATACCTAGTCAAATATTCTGTATATGACTCAACTCCATAATTCCCAGAATCAATAATGTGAATAATAGGAACCATACTTGTCCTTATAAAATCATCAAATACTCACCCTAGTTCATTTAACTATTATGGGTACCTTGGAACCTCCACATGTAGCTCATGGTCATCTGAAAACTCAGGTTCCCCAATTACCATATGAATCAATGGTACCACATGTCTACCCTCCTGATGAACTAATAGTGTTTTCAAGGTGGAATATCACTAGAAAACAAATACCATGGTAATTACACAAACAACATCCCAAAAATTTCAAATAGGGAACCTATAATAGGCATGTCCCATAAGTGAACACACATTCCAATCCATACCAAAATCTCATACTATCCATCCTTATATCCCCAAAATCCCATTTTAGAGTCAAGTACCGCACACAATCCACAAACACACATATGATCCACATACTTAATAATACCAAGAAAGAAGAACCTAGTTTAGCAGAGTAGAATGACACTAAGAATATATATAGGGAAAGACCATACAATTTTTTTTGACATTTTAAATAACTAAACCAATTTTGATAACTAGAATATTAATTACGAGAAAGTATACAAATTTCATGTAGATCCCACATGCCTAAAATAATGCATAGATATCAACTCTTGACTCAACAGTCTATGAATTGTAAACTATAAAATTTTATCATCAAAACATTAGGTTTTTTGGTGAAATAGAAATATTATAAAAATAAATATAAAATTAAACAATTCATATTCCTAGGAAACCCTGTCATCAGCACATACTTATGTTACTCTATCCCATAATGTGGAATATTATCCAACTATTGATACATCCCTATACCACTATATACTGTAACTTAAATAGAAGAATAAAATATTTTCTCTAATACCATTTTGTAACATCCCTAACCCATTAAAACTGAATGGATTTAAGATAGATAAATCCACACGACCATTGGTTCTCATTCTCACATATCAAAGGATATCAATTATTGTTGAGGGTCCATGGTTGATAGTGGAGAAAATTTACCATTTGATATAAATAATTAAAATAATAATATAATTATTAATAATAAACAATAATCGTGAGATAAAAATAGAAATCCGAAAATTTATATTTATATATCATTCTATAAATGATGAGTGTCTACAATTTCATGTGAGTTATATAAAAATAACATTCATCACCCCTTGGTTGATGATATATAACCATGCCTAGAAATATAAACCAAATTAACCGAATGTAACACTGAGAAATTGACCAATCCATAACCCAAAAGATGTTCCTTGTGATTCCACCATGCATCCATCGAACCTCCATCCAAAAACTCGACCTTTATGTTTCATGAGAATGAAGTCTATACATGTATCAGAGATAATTTAAAGGGTGTAGGTATGAACATATTATTCCACCAATAATGATACCCCTAGAAAATATCCACATGGATATAGGTGCATTAAAAGTGTGACATATAATACATAATGTAATAAACATATACTTCTTTACTCTGTGATAATAACACTATAGGTGAGAAACCTACCTACTACATCTAGTTCTAATGTTTTATGATGTACCCACTGTACAAACACACCAAAAAGATCCCTCAGTCCTTTAAAAAATACTGATAAACTCATCTAACTTATTAGAACCACCCATAAGGAAAACATAAAAAACCAAGGGACCAAGCTCCTATTGCATTGTTCAGATCATCAACCATGATGAAAAACAAACCTATAATAAGAATAGATCCCAAAACCATGATTACAATCACCCTCAAATTATATGTCCACATATATTAATTACTTCCCCTCTTGTCTAATGATAAACATCATCAACCTAAGTCACTCATATATAGTGGATACTACTAATTATTTAGTGGTAAACACCACCATATGGGACCCTCTATATGTACATGACACTAACAACTCCAACCCTACAATGAGAAGCTTCATTGGAATAAAATGAAAAAAACCGATGAACCTACTTCATCACAAAATCACTAAATATTGTATCACTATCATACCATACTAACTAATTACATAACCACCTATTGTAACACCTTAAAACAATCACAAGAAAACATATTCATAACTCACCAAAAATTTCCGCGGTCTATTGACAAGTATAGAACAAACCCTCTGTATTTATAAGAATATAGAAATATATAACCACACTATATTACCCCTATAATAATTCCCTTGACTCTCATAGAGTATATCTAGAACCGTCCTTAGTTTCTCACATGATCCTAACCACCCCCGCAAATCAAATCTTACAAAAAATCTTATAAACAATGGAAATATCAAGGCACCACCTACTTGGTATATGTAGGAACTATGAAATTTAATTCCACAACCATATTTGACTTAAATAATATGAAATTGAGAATCCAAATAATAATCCTTAAATGGAATATTTTAGTAGAAATACATCGAAAAAATGACAACACTAGAAATAGAAAAATAAGGATGTCAAGACATAACAATAGAGAACCCCTATAATAAATAATACATATAATAGAAACAAAATAGAGACAATCCCATCTTGGAGGAGAGAAATGCACAAGGGGATATGGGTTGTGTCATTCTAGAAGATTGGCCTCCCCTTCAAATTTTATATATTCTCCAAAGTAATTAATAAATATTTTTTTAAATACCAATAGGATCCCATCAGAACTCACGTGGAATAATCATAATGTTTTTCTGGGAATATGATCAATTTTTGATTTTCCACTACTCACCCCTTTTCAAGAAAACAACTTTTTTCCTCTGACAACACCCCAAATATACCTAAATACCCATGGTTGGTCTATTATTGCACTCAAATGACTGACCTAAATACCTGAGAATATATATTTGAATCTTTCAAACAAATTATTAGGATATAATTTTTATTTCCCAAAGCATTCCAGTTTATGTATTATATGGTTTTAGATGGAATGAATGATATTTGAAAGCATGTTTTTAGAGTAAAGTAACACAATACTTTAACGAGAGTTTTCATCTTCTATTTATTTATAGTGTTAAATGAATTAATACTCTCACTAATACAAATTGATTTCTGTATAATTGTTTGGAATCTAATGTATTATTATTTACCAAAATATTCTCCCAAATAAGGAATAAAAAAAGTAGAAAAAATATATATTTTTATAATCAATACAAATTTTACAGATGATTTTCTTCATCTCATAGAATGATATCAGGATCCTAGCTTCACCAAATGAATTATTAAGTAACTTTAAAATCATGGACATTGTTTTATTAGTAATTACAAAAAATAACTTAATATGGTAAAACTTGTCTAAAAATGATAACATCTAATTCTTAGCACATCCTTTATATAATTCTTGATTTATATATTCATATAATTCGAAAAAATAAATTATTTACTCAATGAAATATTGAGAAAAATTTACTAGATTGACATAAATATAAGTTTCAATTTATCTATTATAATTTTGTTCACTATATACCATAAATAAAAATGTTTCATTTATCTTGTTTTAAATAGAATTATCCTCTAGCAAGTCACTTTGGGTTTTATTAATTGCATAGTCTATACATTGACTTTAAATTTCCATTAAAACCCCAACAGACACATTTAGTAGGAACTATTTCAATATTAAGTGATCATATACTTTTCTTCTATACAACTATTTTCTAAATTTAGAATTAGGTAATGACATTTTTTTTCCATCCACAGATTGATTTTAAATTTCATAATATAAAATTTATTCCAAACCCTTAGCATACCTAGATGTGTTCTGGGAAAATCAATCCATATTTTATACATATGTATTGATTTTTCACTATTCACCCTATACATTAAAAAAGAAATATGTAAACATTGAACCAAAACAGTATAATCAATTAATAACATCATTATGAATAAAATATGAATTTAGTAGAATAATATATATATACATATATATAATTACAATCATAATAAATATCCATGATACAATTATTTATATGAAATGAATTTTTTCAAAAATAGATTTATTAATTTTTTATTTAATATTATAAAAGTTATCATAGTTGTTTCCCAATGAAACATAAATGAAATATTTCTCAAGACTCTTAGTTGACACCAACTTTTAAGTTATTTTTATAGTCATGGAATATAATATATTTTTTTTATAGAATAATTTAATGAGGTTTCCATGAAAGAGTATTCATTGTATTGAAAGTGGGGAATGAAGATTATTGAGGAATAAATACACAACACCATGGAATGAAAATTATAAACAAATTTTTAATAATGATAAACCTTGATATGAGAACATGTGGTTTGTTTAGAATTTTCTAGACAAAATAAGTAAAGGTATTAATTAATAAAGAACTTATTGAAGTGAAAAATTAATATTTTGGTTCATTAAGTCCATGATAAAGTTTAGAAAATATATATATGTGATCAATCAAGGGATATTTGGAATAAAGGCTATACAAGAGAAGGAAGAACAATTGATTGAATATTATTTGAAGTATATCACTATTAATATAACATGAACTACAAAAAAAGTGGGCATTAATAATGATTCTGTTATAATAGTGGTCTTTTAAACTACTATTAATTAATTTAGAATTAGTTACTTAAACCGATGTATATTTCACAGTCGACAGTAATTTAATGGCGGTTTTTTTCTTTTAGATGCGGTTTCTGTATGTGTAATTTGTGGGGAATTTATTAGTGGTTTCACCTTTATTTACCTTTCGTTTTAAAAAATATAATTAACTTGAAAAAAATAAAAAAATTAACCTAACCACCTATAGTATATTTAGAAATGGTTAATAAAAACTGTAGCTCAAAAGGAACATTAGTTATTTATTTAGCAATGGTTTACAAAAACCACTACTAACAATTTATTTTAATTTTTAATTTTTTTAAAATATTAAAAAAATAGAAAACTCTAATAAATAATAAAGTAAAACATAATTACATAATTAACCATAATACATACATCATAAATCTATAATAATATATACATCCATCCATAGTCACTATAATCCCAGTGACCATATACTTAGTCAATTAAGAAACTCAGTCAACCCATAACCTAGAAATCAATATATACATATAAAATATGTCCAAAAAAACCCATGACCAATATAATCCCAGCCCATGACCTCTTCTTTATCCATATGCATCCAAATAATCTCATCAATTTGAACCAAACACATAACCTCATCAACTGGAACAAAAAATAACAAAAACAATTAAAACTGAACATAATAAACCAAAATTACAATAAAATAATTGATTAAATTTAAACATACCATGGAAACTAAGAATCATCATGATTACCTTTTGGATAATTTAATGGATCATAATGGTCAACCTCCTATCTATTGTCATCATTTTTCACCTATAATAAACACACGAACATTTAAGAAATGAAATGTGAAAGAGAAAAGACATAGAATATATTCAAAATGTTTCAAATAACTTTTCATATTTTGTAATCAAGAAGAATAAATTTTAACATAAAATAAATAATATATCATTAAAAACATTTTGGAAACATAAAATTACCTATTTATGACATTATTTAACACTTGAAACTGAAAAGGGATATGTATGTAACATTCAAATTACTTTTTAAATCAATGTGTGTTATGCATGAAATTTACTTTATAAAACTATTTAAAGACTTTAATATAAAAACAAGTCTTATATTTCAAAAATTACTCAACGATGGTTTTCCAAGGATTTCAAATTAACCTAATGTCATTTTATATGGTTTTGACCATCACACACACGTTTTAGTGTTTTTAAACCTTAAAAACACGTTTACATGCATCCCGTGAAAACCGTTACATGTAATAAAATGATGTTAGTTACTATATTTAAAAAATATAACTATGGTTAGTGAAATCCTATTAAATGGATATATAATGTCATTTTGTGAGTTTTAACCCCCTGATACATTATTTTGAATGTTATGATACCCTTGAAAAATGTTTACCAAGTCATTCCAACAACACTACATATCAGATTGATATGTTGTCTATGAATACACATAAAAATAACCCAATATATTTTCCCATGATTTCAATTCAATATGGGGTTGTTTTCTATGATTTTGACCGTTACATACATGTTATAGTGTTTTAAATAACTAAAAACGTGTTTACATGCAGCATGGGAAAACCGTAAATTGGAATGACATGCCGCCAGTTTATACATTTTAGAAATCAATCAATAGTTTTTTCCCTCTAATTTCATAGAAATTTGACATTGTTTTCTTGGTTTTGACCACATGACACATGTTTTTAATGGTTTTTTTACCATAAAAACCATTTATTGAGTCATTCTGACAATACTTCATGTTGGATTGATGGATTTTTAGTGAATACACATAAAAAAATAACTCAATGGAAGTTTTACATGATTTTACATGAATTTGTGGTTTTTTTCAATGTTTTTACTATTATACGCACATTTTAGTATTTTAAAACACTAAAAAATGCATTCACAGGAATCCTGGGAAAATTATAACTTGAAATTATGTAGTTTTAGTTACTAAATTTCAAAAATAAATATATATTTATAGTTCCATGATTTAATGTAAATCCAACATCATTTTCCTAATTTTGACCCTTGAAAAAAAAATTTGAAGGCTTTGTTACCTTTAAATACAGTTTACCAAGCTATTCTGACACCACCACATGTTAGATTGACGTTTTATGTACTAGTACATGTCAAAAATAACTTAAAGGTGGTTTTACTATGATTTCATATCAATATGTGGGTTTTTCATGTTTCTAACCACTATATACAAATTTTAGTTTTTAAAAACAGTAAAATAGAATTTATAGTAATCCTATGAAAACTGTAACTCATAATGACATGTTGTTAGTTTATACATTTCAAAAATAAATATATGGTCATTTTTCTCTAATTTTATAGAAATAAAACATCATTTTACAAGATTTGACCCCTGACACACATTATTAAATACTTCGATATCTTTAAAAACTATTTACCAAGTCATTACATCAACACCACATGTCAAATTTACATGTTGTCAATGTGTACAAATAAAAAATAACTCAAATGTGGTTTTACCATTATTTTACATTAATATAAGAGTTTTTTTCTATGTTTTTTATCGTTACACTAACATATTAGTGTTTTAAAACACTAAAAACATATTTATGGGAATCCTGAGAAAATAGTATCTTGGAATGATATACCTTATATTATAACATTTCAAAAATAAATCTATGGTCATTTTCATCTGATTTCATGTCAACGTAACATCAATTTCCAAGTTTTGACCCCTCATCAAAATTTTAAAGGCTTTGGTACCTTTAAAAACCATTCACCAAGTCATTCATACAAACAATCATGTAAGATTGATATGTTAACTGCATGTACATGTTAAAAATTAATCAAAGGTGGCTTTCCCATTATTTTACATCAATAAGAGTTCATTTTCTATGTTTTTTTACTTTTCCATGCATGTTTTAGTGTTTTAAAACACGAAATGTAAGTTTATGAGAATCTCTAGAAAATCATAACTGGTAATGATGTATTGTTGGTTCATATATTTCAAAAATCATTCTATGGTCTTTCTCCTCAAATTTTAGGGAAATAAAACAACATTTTCCTAGTTTGGACACTTTTCACATGTTTTTAAAGGATTTGATACCTTTAAAAACAATTTACCAAGTACTTCGGAGAAAACACACACAATAGATTGGCATATTGTCTATGCGTATAGATTAAAAATAACTCAATAGTGTTTTTACCATGATTTAATGTCAATACGAGGTTTCATTCTCTGGTTTTGATGGTTACACACATGTTTTAGTTTTTTAAAACATTAAAAACCTATTTAAGAGATTATCGAGAAATCCATAAATCTGAATGAAATTCATTCAGTTACTATATTTAAAAAATTAATATATATTCATTATCTTATGATTTCATGAACTTCAACATCGTTTTCTAGGTTTTAACCCCCTGAGACATGTTTTAAAAGGTTTTTATACTTTTAAAAATTGTTTACTAAGTTATTCCGAAAACACCTCATGCCAAATGTATAAGTTGTGTATGATTACACATTAAAATTAACTAAAAAGTGTATTTTCCATGATTTCATGTCAATATGAGGTCATAATCTATGTTTTTAAAAATTGCACACACATTTTAGTGTTTTAAAACATTGAAAATGCATTTATGAGCATCTTGAAAAAAATGTAACTTTAAACGACTTGTCGTTGGATCCTAAATTTTAAAAATAAATCTAGGGTTATTAAATTATGATTTCATGGAAATCTGATGTTGTTTTCCTTGGTTTGACCCCACAACACATGCTTTTAAAGGTTTTGGAAAATTTAAAAACTATTTTCCAAGTCATTCCGATGACACCTCATATTTGATTGATGTGGGGTCAATGAATAACTATAAAATGTAACTCAAGGGTGTTTTTACCATGATTTCAAGTCAATATGAGGTATTTTCTATAGTATTTATAGTTATATGGACATTTTAGTGTTTTAAAGAACTAATAACATGTTTATAGGAATCTCAAACAAAACATAACTCCACATGATGTTATGTTAGTTCCTATATTTAAAAAATTAATCTATGATAATTTTATAGTTATTTAATGTTAATCCTACATCTTTTTCCTATTTTTGATCCCCAACGCTTGTTTTTTGAGACTTTGGTACATTTAATTTTTTTATTAAGTCATTCCCACCACACCAGACATTGGATTAACATGTTGTCAATGTGTACACATAAAAATAAATAAAATATGATTTCCCCATGATTTCATGCTAATATGAAGTCATTTTATATGGTTTGGACTGCTACATGTATGTTTTAGTGCTTTTAAAAACTAAAAATGTTTTTAAGGCCATAGTGGGATAATTATAACTTAAAATGATGTGCTGTTAGTTCCCACGTTTCAAAAATTAATATATGGTCATTTTCATATGATTTCATGACCATGTTATGTTCGTTTCCTTTTTTGACCCCCAATACAATATTTTAAAGTCTTTGGTACGCTAAAAAACTATTTTCCAAGTCAAAACTAAGAAAACAAGCTTATATTGTTTTCAAAATAAGTATACTGATCTATAATTTATTTTTTATGTTTAAGAATCAACCAAAATCAATCCAACACAAGATATGGTTGGTATGACTTGAAGTGTGTGTTTTCAATATAAAATTTTCCATTTAGTTTTATTTATTGAATTTGTATGTATTATTTGAAAAAATTTCAATGATCTTTGAAATTTAGAATTTACCATAGTAGGGTGAGATATAATGCTATAAATTTCCTCAGGTATCATACCAATCATTCACTAAAATACAAAAAATAAATCATTTTTTATTACATACCACCACTTACCATGTTTTATTATTTAATAGTTTTATTATTTCACCTTCACTTTCAGCCATTAAATTTATCTTTATGATTATCAATCAATGGAACTACTTGAACCTTCACTAGGTGTAGTAGTAACTGATGAAATTTCACTACAAAATAGAGTTGATATAGTTGGCCTAGAACAAATCCCCAATACACATTCAAAGTCATCCTTCCCTAAAATGATTGAAACTATAATTTTCTGGGAAACCGACGATGATTTAAAAGGATTCACATATCCTACTTATTGAATTTAAACAAGTTAATAGAAAAATATTTACAATTATTTTTTAAAATATTTAAAATTCATAATATTATGTAGTTAATAATTTTCTCATTACTATTTACTGTTATTTGAATACTATAAAAACATAATATTGAAAAATTAATTATAAAAAAACAATCCTTGAACCCAATTAATTGAGGCCTACTAGATGTGTCAAATGAAGAAAATTTTTAATTTTTTGATCCATTTTTCATCCCTATTTGATTGGGTTTAATTATTGGTTGTTGTTATAATTTTATTTATTTATTATGTTTTAATAGTAATGAAATAACATGAAATACTAATGAAAATTACCGACTCCAACATATTTTGTAGGGTCATTTACAATACTACCACCAGGTTTCCTATAAATATTAAACGACATCTCTGTTTATCCAACATAGTGACCCAATTCATTATCATTTATAAAAAAATAAACAAGTTATAAAAAACCTTTACTTATAATAAAATGATATAAATAACAATGGATAAAATAAAAACCAAAATTATTCATTTTCTTGAAAAAATTTGAAACCAAACAATATGAGGAATGAATTGTTTCTCTTTATTCATATAATTTTTTATATTCTTCCTAGAAATATAGAAAAATCAATAAAAATTATAATTTTATTATTTTTATTTTATTAGGATACTAGAAAATATGAAATTACCCCATGAGATGCATCTATGTTAATATCAATAAAAAAACTTCCCATGCTCCTGATAAATGCCTTTAGTAAATTTATCATATATCTATCTTAAGCTCAGATAAGTTTTATTAAACTCATTCCATAATATCTGTGGGCGAGAAATAGAGCTAGGGACATCAAAATGAAAAAATGTAGCAATAAAAAATACAATAATGTATAAGTATATTACAAAAATATACTCATGTAATTTAAATTTGTTATCAATGAATATTTAATTAATATCACATTTACTTAATTATTATAGAACTCATTTTTATATTATGTGGGGATACACCTTCAATATTTATAATTAGTAGGAATGCTCACTGCCTCACAAGTAATCTTCCCAAAAATCTCCCCATAAATTCTAGCAACATCACTGGTAGGCACCATGAACTCATCATATGGAATGATTATTTTGAAGTACTTCAGGTCCCATATATTTCTTGTTTTTATATTTATATCCCTTATTTTTGTATCTTTATATGTTTGAAAAATGATTTAAACATTATTAAAATATATAGGTTTTTTTACAATGATATACATAATAATAATATTAACTTTTCAATATCCCCTAGATGGAGGGGTGAACAAATGATCTACCATAAAAAGTGAAGTGGATGGTGGGATACCAAACAAATCTAGGGAAACAGATGGCTCTCTAGTGGTCCCAGGTATAATAAAATAACTTTAATCCACTAAAGCTGACAATAATGGTGGTGTTTTATGAGATGTTAATCAGATAGGATCATGAATATATTTTCTCTTGAAATTCCTTCAATTCATATGATTTAGATATATTAGATTTTTATGAAATTCAAAACTAAAATATTTTTAAAGGAAATGAAAGGATATAATAATGTATATATGTATAAAACACTTATCAGTGAGAAATTGTAATATATATTACAAATTTATACATTCAATTATCTTCATCTTCACTGTCTTCATAATTATAAACCTCTATTGTGAAAAGTGACTCATTTTCAACCTCTCTTAAAAGTTCTATTGTTTAGATATTGTTTGGAAAAAATGTTCAATATTTTTTGGTTTATGAGGTTCACTATCACAAAGTACCAATTGATATTAATCTCTCAAAGCATATAATTATCTCTACTTTTAGTGTACAAAAAAACTTAAACCACCATGCATTTAATCATCCATGTAATAAAATATATTTTATCCTGAAGACAAGATAAATGGATCATTCTAGGCACACTCACTAATATTGATCAAGAGAGAGAAGTTTATAGAAATAGAATGTTAAAAATATTTCATTATATCCCTATCAATGTTGAACCACATGAATTTTGAATAATACAACGAAAAATTAACCATGATAGTTTAATTAAATTATATAATTTATTTTCCCAAAGTATCCTACCTATAAAAGTGTAAATACATGGCTATTTTTAGTTTTCAAGTATTCTTCATAGTAAATTTTATGAAACCTAAAGCCATAAATATTGTAGGAATCAAATATGTCAGCCTTTCATATAGTACATTGAGCCAAAAACGTCAAATCATTTGATATTTATGATCGATTATCAACAAAAATTAAAAAGAAAATATGATATAAGGTGTTACTTTTAATATAGAAAAAATAACTACACATCAGTAATATGAATATTAGTATGTACTTACATAATAGATGAACCTTTTGGCAATATTATTATTAACATATTTTTTTAATTCTATATATAACACCCCAAGATTCGACGATACTCTTCTCCTTGAATAATACAGTAGTGTGTGTTGTACGCAACATCGAGTTCTAACACACCACAACCAATCAAACTTGCCATTATGAATAGCAATAACCACTTTTTAAATTTTTATAAATTTTTTCCTTCAAAATGGACTTCATTTTTTGATTCTGAATATCAAAATTAGCTTAGGCTGAATTTTTGGTATTTTTATGAAAAAATTCAATTTTTGATGAATAGTGAAAAACACTGAGTCATTGTTTAAAACTGACTTTTTATTTAAATAATTATTTATTTTATTTAAATTTATTTTAGGTCAAAATAGATACTTAATACCTATATATGTTAAATGTAATTCATTGGAGTCAGTTTATAATAATTTTAGATATATAAAAATTTTATTAAACCTTTTACCGTCTTTTACCTACCTCCTAGGAGTATTTGAAAATTTACATAAAACATAATTTTACTACTTCTGTGATTTGAATTTTGAAAATACGAGAGACATGGTTAATAACAAGGATTAAAATATGGTTTAATAAGATAAAAATACTTTTTGGTGAATAATAACTTTTTACTTTTATTTACCACGGTTAAAAGTAAATAGAGTAATTAAGGGTAAAAATGATATTATTATTACCCTAAAACACGTCCTAAATCTATTGGATATGTATAATTCGACAAAAAACAACCTTATTAATAAAATATGAACGTCTTTGGTCCACTTGGATTAGATTAGGACATTTATTATTATTTAATTCAAAGAAGAGTTAAAAGTGTTAAATTCAATGTTTAATAACTAAACCATTTATAATATAGGGTTGAACATAAGCTAAATTCGACTATAAAAATTAATTAGAAAGATAAAACAATTTCATACATAATGGTATTTTATTTATATTTTCTATAAGTTAAATAATTTAATTTATTTATGACACAATGATGATGCAGTAATTACCTAATTAATGAAATATTAAAATAATTGATATTATAAATATCCAAATAAATGTAATTTGAGACTTTTCATGAATTAAAATAATTTTATAGGTTAATAGGACATATTATTATAGGTTAGATGATTTTTTTTCGAAGTAATAATATTTTTATGAATTTATCAAAAACAAAATACCAAATAGTGTCAAAATTGATATAAAAGTGTTTTTAAAACAAATATTATATTATTAATTGATATTCTATTTTTAAAAAACTAAGGTTCGGCCAAAAGACTTATGTAATTATATTTTTATAATTAATGAACTATATGGGGTTTTCTTGTAAGTATATAGTATGTTTGTTATAACCATATAATATTAAAATACAAAGAGACATGGTAAATGTCAAACTATTAAGCTAAGAGTTAAATATAAAATATAAGGTTACTATAGTGACCCAAGCATATATAAAATCTATTGGTTGAGTGATTTTTGACCAATAAGAACCTTATAATTTAAATAATCCACTTTGGATCCATTAAAAACCGAAAATGAGTTTATTATAAAATAATATTTCTAGCTTTTCCTATTGTGCCCCTCACTCCTCTTATAAAAGGGCACACCCCTTTTCTATAATTCACACCATCAAATCCATTTTTCTCGGAAAAACCCAGCCCAAATATCCTACCAACATTCCAACCTTTATCCTAGAGGCATTACTTTGGTCATAAATCCAACTTAAAGACCCCTTTTGATCAAATCAAAAAGAAAGAACCCGAAAAAGAGGTAAATATTTCATAACGTCTTTCACGTTTTTTTCCTCTTCCACTTACTCTTTCTTTGTTGTTTCCATTATAAAATAATAACTCCAGTATCTACTATATAATGTGATGTTATTATAGAAATAGTACAACCATATTCATTATTCTATCCATCCTATAATTGACAAAGTCACCATACATGCGTACGTACGGATTACCGTCTCCACGTCATGGTATAGTTTGTTATTCGAACACTTAATTATTTGGATGGGTATAATAATGAGTATAAATGATGTAAATAATAAATATAACATGTTAATTATTATGTATAAATGATATAACATCCAATTACATACTATTTCTCCATCAATATATTGATATTGTCGCTCGTGCGTACATACGGATTACCGTTACCACGACGTGAAGAGATTCATTTCCATGTTCACCATTTAACGATGATTATAAAATATATATCATTAATATATATGTAATATATGATATAATAATTATACTGGAGATATATATATATGTAATTTCATATATATTATTCACTTAGTTCAGTTCAATATGATATGCAAACGGAAACAACGTTTATGCGTACGTACAGACTACCGTCTCCATAAACGGTGTTTTCTATTTCATATATATGTCTAATATACATATTTATATTCTAAATATATATGATATATTGTAAATACTCGGAAATATGGTGGAATTTATTTTTATATACATGGGATTTTTACGAGTCTGCAAAAATTTACGGCGCTCGATTCCGAGGCCGTGTGTGTCCGAAATCAATTTCTGAAGTTTTGTTCAGGTATGTTCAGTAAACGTACGAGCCGATTTTTATAAATTTTGAACCAGTTCTCAGAATTGAAATCTGAGGGAACCATTGAACTCACAACGCCGGTATTCAGTTAAGAAGACATTCACCTCAACGGTAGTAGGTCGAGAATAAAAGTTAGTTTTTTAAATTTTTATAAAAAATTAATAAAATAAAGTGAGCTAAATATTTATTTTATTTTATCCACCCTATGGAGGTTGGGTGGTTAAATTCTCGAAGTGGAGGTTAGAGGTGGTGGCCATCACACCTTAACCTCATCTAAGAGGTTATGGTGTTGGGGCACATCTGAACATAACCACCCTTAGGAGGATAATTTTTGGTGGGGACCACCCAGGCTTGTAACCCCTTGGAACTCCCCATTTAAGGTAGAGGAACTCCTTGACCACCCCTCACCTTAATAAATCCCACCCTCCTAGCAATTAGTTGTGCCACCACCACCCCATTTAATTTCCAAATCCTCTTTTTTGAATTTTGTGCCATCTCCCCTAATTAACTGTGCCAACACGTGTGAATTAATTAAGGGTATCCTCTTGACATCCTCCAAATTAAATGTGACACCTCTCGTGAAATTAATTTGGTGGAGCCGGGTTAATTAATATCACATTTTTGATTTGTTGTGCCAAAAAATAATAGACAAACCATTCCTCTATTATTTTAGTTTGACATTTGGTGGATATTTGGAGGTGGAAAGCTAGGGAGAAAAGAAGTTCTCCCAACGAAGAACGCAAAGAACGCCGGAAACAATTTCCTCCTTCGAGTTCCTCCCTCGGATCCTACCAATGTGGAGCATCTTCCACAACCATCATGAGACGTCTTCCTTCCACAACGCCATCAATGGATCGAAGACCGTTTCCTCATGCCAACGTCAACAAACATCGATCAAGGTAGGGGTTTAGTTTCATTACGTGCCATGTTCTTCTTTCTTTTTAAGAATCGAAGAATGATGATGATTATCTTTTACGGGTGGAATATTGTGCTTTGTTCTTGAGAAAAAATTGTTACCACCCTAAACGCGGAGGGTGCGGGCCAAAACAACTGGGGCTGACCCCTCCGCCGATCTTATTTTGATTGATCTTCAACTTGGCGATGAAGCGACGACGACGAAGGTCGCAATGACGAAGGCCACGCTACCCGTGGCCTCCGCGAATCGCGCCACCCCGCGGCGCACCAGTGCTTCCGGCCGAACACCGACAGCCGAGTGGCACCCGACCTGCCTACCCATGGCCTCCCAACGCCCTGCCTAGTGCGCGCCCTGGCCGAACTCGAAGCGCACCCGCGCCCTTCCTGGCGGCTCAGCGCCCTGCTGCGCCCTGCCTGGTGCCCCCCGGTGCCCTGTGGCCCCATGCCCGGGCCCCCCGGTGCCCTACTGCACCCTGCCCAGTGCCCTAATGCACCTTGCTCGGTGCCCCAGCGCCCTGCTGCTCCCTACCCGACACCCCCGGCGCCCAACCGCGGCCTACCTGGCCCCTACTGCGGTCTGTCTGGTGCCCCGGCGCGCTACCCAGTGCCCCCATGGTGTCCCGACTCCCTCATGGCCACCCGACCGAGCCAGTGTCCCAGTCCCCTCATAGTTCCATGACCGAACCGGCCCAGCTGCTCTCTGCAGGCCGAGCCATGTCGGGTCGCGCCCTCACACCACTCCGGGATGAACTGGCCCCGAGACTGGGCCAAACAGCCTCCGCAGTCCACTAGGCTGGGCCCAGCGGACCGGGCCAAAACATATCGGGCTAACCCTCCCATCGGACCTGGTCAGACCCAACAAGACTGACCAGGTTGACCTAGACCAGGTCGGACCGGACTGGGCCCATGACAGACCTTTTACTTCTTTAGACCATATCATTGGCACCAGATGTCCGTTTGACGAACTTTAAGTGGTGCCGATATTCTTGGAACGAAGCTATCCTTTAGATAATACACCACTCGAGTTCATGGTATAATTTATTTATAGTCATTTTGGATCGTACACGAATCCAACCAGGCCCCTGTGACTAAAACGCTAATAACTCACAGACTGGGTGTCTGATTAACGTGTAATGTTGCACTGAGACCCCTATGACGCGGTGGACCTTTGATATTCTTCTTCATCGCACTTCATGATAGTTTCAGTTTTTCCAGTAGATTGTGGAGCAGATCCTTCTAGTGACGAGTAGGCAGAGTGCAGATACCTAATAGCTAGCAGACCTAATGACTTCTTGACTATTTCGACTCGGAGTTATTCAACTAGCCCAGTGGGGAGCGCCTGGTAGTTGGCAGAAGAACCACGGTAGAGGAGCGCCAGGTAGTTGGCGGCATACCCACATTAGAGGAGAGCCTGATAGTTGGTAGCAGACCCGCGGTACTCGATAGAAGGAGTACCTCAGCAGTTCAAGGTTAGTGAGAAGCACCTCAGTGTCATGACAATCCCACTATACTCGACAGAGAAGGATTTCTCCAGCAGCCATGGTTTCGATAATAAAAATCGTGGTTTGAGAAGAGTTATTGAATTTTGTGTTTTCCTCAGGATTGAGATGGGTTACTAGATAACATAGGTATATGTATGGGAATATAAATAAGTAATGGTTATCTGTTGATTTCAAACTTTGTGGTTTGTCCTTGTTGGATTTGTGAGACCATGAGGGTCTCGGGGTCCCTACTGAGTATCATTATACTCACCACTGCATGGGCTATTCCCGCACCTCGTTGTGTTGGTTGCAGATGACGAAAAACGCTGACTAAGTCAGAGAGTAGCAGGACTAGACAGTACCTCGAGGTGGACCACTCGATGTGACGGTACAAGAAGGAGACGAACGGACGTGGAGTGCTGAGGAGGCCATTTGTACCTACCCTTCAGGTAGGAATCCCGTAGGATGACCTAGTAGCTGCTTTACTTTTCTTCATTTTCACTTGCTTTCAATTGTACTTGTACTTTCCTGTTGGGCTTGTATTTCCGGCCCCGTTTTAACTTCCAGCACTTATTTTGTATATAGTTTTACATAGTTTTCTGCTTCTAGTTGTGTACTATGATGTGTTTTTTTACAGTTATAAAGGCAATGCCTTCCCAGTTTAGGGATTTGTACCTTTGGTGCTAGTCGCCAACCCTTAGCCTATGGAAGGCGGGCTTGGGGTAGTCAAGATATGGGCCTCGGGGGACATGTCGTGACAAATTGGTATCAGAGGAGTCGGTTCTACCGTAGAAATTAAGACTCTGATATTTACTTTCTGTAAAGAAATAGTGTTAACGGTACTAAGTGTGGTTTTCAGTTTAGGGAGTCTAGTGTTGGAATGGGCGGCCGACGTATCCATACACTAGGACCCTGACTTCTGATTTCCGACTAAGTGCACAAAAACACTGATTGCATGTGTGTTTTCAAAATTTTTCTTTAAGTCAACTCAACTAGGTCAACTCACCAGGTAAAATCTTTTAACCATGTCGTCTCTGTTTGATTCAGGATTCCTCCCCACGGATGACCAGTTAGAGCCCCAAGAGTCATACGTACTGACAACCCACCGAGCAACGAGGCCTCGGTACAGGGCCTTTTACTAGCGAAGGCACCAGCAGTACTAATTCTTGTTGGGCCACTGATTCCACCAGCCCCAGAAAAAAACGATGCACGCCACTTAAGCACGTTGCATGTGTTACTGTGCCAGATGAAACCCAGGTTCATGGGAGAGATGGACCCACAGGCAGCTGGGGATTGGATGGCGGCTGTGGTGAGAGTCTTCAAGCTGGTAGGGACACCAGCCAACTTCATAGTGATCCTTGTCAAGAGTCTCCTTCAAGAAGCAGTATAAATATGGTGGATCCTGATGCTCCATGTTCATGATGAGATGAATTTACTCTGGGAAGACTTCAAGTGCCTATTTTAGGCATATTTTTTACCATCCACCCATCGTGCGGTGCGGATACAGGAGCTACTGAATCTACATCAGGGTAGCATGATAGTAGCACAATACTCAGCGAGGTTCACTGACCTCTCACGCTACTCCCCTAATATGGTATGAGACCTATTCGTCAGGGCCCAGACCATTTAGTAGGGGCTCAGGTGAGGGATTAGAGCTCCAATGATCTCACTCAACATCCCGACGCAGGTAAGGGTGCTAGAGAGATCCCTCCTAGTGGAGAGTTTCCTTGTTGAGCAGTCTCCAGTAAAAAGACTCACCACTAGCCGAAACACGGTGGAGTCTTCTGTATCTGGAAGTAGACAGATGTCAAAGAGGTCCAAGAGGACCAAACCTACAGGTGGTCGACCGCATGACTCAGAATCAGTTGTGTGGGGCACCTGGAGCGGAGACAGATCCAGTCATGCAAGGAGCGGTCAATGTTACTCATGCGGCGGGCTTGGTCACATGTCTTGTGACTATCTGACACGTCATTCTAATGATCATCAGATAGTTGAGGGAACTCCCAGGTAGAGGCAGAGGTTCGATCGAGGTGGTCCGCAGGGAGGAGGCGGATGTGGTAGAGGAGCTAGACATGTAGTTGGTGGTAGACAATATTATGAGATGTTACCACCACCACCACCAAGAGGTCCACCCTGATCGCAGGGAGTAGGTGGACTAGGGGGAGCTCATATTCAGGCAACTAAGGCCTATAATCAAGATTCTCTGTAGATGATATGAGGTACTATCTTTGTCTATTCCACCATAGTTTCATTTCTTATAGACACATGTGCCAGTCACTATTTTATTTCCACATCCCTTGTTTGGAGATCGAAGATTCCTAAGGAGTCGTTAGTTCGATCCTTACGGCTAGAGACTCCTACGAGAGCTGATTCAACGATTATGCACTGGTTTCAGTAGTGCAATATTACTCTAGGAGGCAAGAGCTTTGGCTGGGATCTCTTAGTAGTGGCGTCAGGGCCTTACGATGTCATCTTGGTTATGGACTGGTTATCTACAGTCCATGCTCAGATTGACCGTATTAGGTGAAAATTGTAGCGTGTCTACACGGATGGGACCAGGTTTACCTTCACTATAGAGAAGGGATCCCTTGTAGAATATGACAGACTTACTCAGAGGAGGGTGCAGTCAATCACTCACCAGTTGGATTGCCTTACCCTCAGAGCAGTTGATGTGGAGAGTCCGACTTATCTTGTAGTGGTGGACCAGTACGTGGATGTTTTCCCTAACGATGATCCAGGACTACCTCCTCATAAAGAGGTGGACTTATACATTTACCTGTACCCCAAGAAAACACCGATATCTACTCTACCATATCATATTTCTCCTGCTGAGCTTCGTGAGCTACGGGTATATCTAGAGGACTTACAGGGGAAGATATTCATCCGACCCAGTGTTTCTCCCTAGGTATCCATGATTCAATTCACCAGGAAGGCGGATGGGAGATTGAGGCTCTATGTCGACTACCATTGCCTAAAACAAGTGACCCTAAAAAACAAGTACCCACTCCCGAGGATTGATGACCTCTTTGACGAGCTGAAGGGAGCATGGTGGTTCTCGAAGATAGACCTCAGATCAGGCTATCACCAGCTCATAGTTTGATACAAGGATGTGCAGAAGATGTCCTTTAGGTGTCGTTATGCCCACTACGAGTTCTTGGTTATGCCCTTCTGCGTAACCAACGCTCCTGCAGTGTTCATGAGCCTCACGAACATGATCTTCCAGCCTTACCTCGATCTCTTTGTCGTAGTCTTCATCGATGACATTCTGATCTACTCGACTTCTGAGGAGAATCTTGTATACCATTTACAGTTATTAGTGGACACAATATGAGACCACCAACTTTATGGTAAGCTCTCAATGTGCCAGTTTTGGATTTGAGAGGTTAACTTCTTTGGACACATCATCTCGGAGGCTGGAGTTTTAATGGATCAAGTGAATATTGAGATAGTACTTGCTTGGGATCCACCCAAGAGTGTGATGGAGGTACGAAGTTTCCTAGGATTGGCTGGATACTACCAGAGATTCGTTCCAGACTTTTCCAGAGTTGCAGTACCACTATCAGCCTTGGTGAAGAAGGGGAAACCCTTCGTGTGGTCGGAGAGATGCCAACAGAGCTTTCAGGAGCAGAGAGAGAGGCTAACTAGTGCCCTCATCATGAAGCTTCTGGAGGAAGGCGTATGGTATGTAGTCTACTGTGACACATCAGGGACCAGACTTGGGTGTGTCCTAATGGATGAGAAATTAATGATTTCTTATGGTTCTTGGCAGCTGAGATAGCACGAGCATAACTACGCTACCCATGACTTGGAGTTAGCATCAGTAATCTTATCCTTGAATATGTGGAAACACTATCTGATGGATGAGTGTTTTATCGTGTACTATGATCACAAGAGTCTCAGTTATATCTTAACTCATAAGGACCTGAACCTGAGACAGTGGCAATGGCTCGAGTTCCTCTAGGACTATGACTTCGAGATAGTGTATACTCCTAGGAAGGGGAATGTTTTAGTAGATGCTCTCAGCAAAAGATCTCGTATACAACTACTAGGTGAAGTGACAGACCAGCTGGCTGCCTTATAGATATCCTTTGTGGATAGAGAAGGAGAATCCTTTCTACAGTCTCTTATAGTCACTCCACTTCTTCAGTGAGTTAGGGAGGCACAACAAGGGGAAGCTGACTGCAAGGCATAACATGCTCAGATATCCACTGGGCAGGCACCTGATAGATTCTATGAAGGTGGGAAGAACGTCATCCTCTTCTAGGGACCTACCATGGTACCAGTGGAACTTCAGGAGGAAGTGTTGAGGGAGTTCCACACATCCCCTCTAGTGGTACATCTAGGAGTGGAGAAGATGTACCAGGACCTTCAACAACAACACTGGAGGCCAGGTATGAAGAAGGCGGTAGCAGAGTGTGTCTCACGGTGCCTCACTTTACAGCAAGTGATGGCAGAGCACTAGGTACCAGCAGGCTTGGTTCATCCCTTAGAGGTCCTAGAGTGGAAGTGGGATGGTATATCCATAGACTTCGTGACAGGTCTTCCATGTACATCCAGGGGTCATGACTCGATTTGGGTGATCATTGACCGACTCACCAAGTTGACCCACTTTCTACTGATCAGAGAGTAGGGTTAAGTAGAGTGTTTGAGATGCCTCTATGTGTAGGATATTGTGCGACTACATGGAGTACCTTATTCTATTATATCCAACCGTGACACATAGTTTAGTTCCCGGTTATAGAAGGGGTTGCAGGAAGCTTTCAGGACACAGCTTCGCTTGATCACCTCCTTCCATCCTCAGAGGGATGGCCAGACTGAGCAGACTATTCAGAACCTAAAGGACATGCTACGTGCATGTGTCCTCGACTTCAATCATAGCTGGGAGGATCACTTTCCATTGGTAGAGTTTACTTACAACAATATCTATCACTCCTCCATTGGGATGGCACCTTTTAAGGCCTTGTACGGGAGACCTTGTAGATCACCCTTCTGTGGGACTGACCCTGGGGAGTCAGTACTATTGGGACTAGAGATTGTACGAGCTACTACGAAGATTGTGCAGATCATCCAGGAGCGGATGAAGACTGAACAGAGTGGACACAAGTCATATAATAATAGGAGACGAAGACCTATGAAGTTTGAGGATGGCGACCACATCTTTCTACGGGTCTCACCTCAATGAAGTATACAGAGACTTGGCTGAGGTGGAAAGTTATCTTTGAGATTCATCGGACCTTTCCAGGTCCTCAACAGAGTAGGCGAGGTGGCTTACTGCTTAGCTCTACCACCTCAGTTTCACCGGGTGCACGACGTCTTCCATATATCTCAGATGAGGGGATACGTGCACGACCCTTCCCACACCATCGACCATGTAGAGGTGGACATCGACGATGGGGAGACTTTTATGGAGGTTCTAGTGGAGATTGAGGATTAACATGAGTGGGTCCTACATGGACGGTCGATACCTCTGGTGCGTGTTCGCTGGTACCACTGGAACATCCAGTAGAGAACATGGGAGCGGGAGGCTCAGATGCATGCTCAGTAGCCCCATTTGTTCCCATAGTTCGAGTTGTATCTTATGGGGACGTAAAACCCTTAGGTGGGTAGAATGTAAAGACTCATAAATCTTATGGAAATTTGTTTTTATATACATTGTATTTTTAAGAGTCTGCAAAAATTTATGGCGCTTGATTCTGAGGCCCGGTGTGCCCGGAATAAATTTCTGATGTTTTGTTTGGGTACGTTCATTAAACGTACGAGAAGGTTTTTATAAATTTTGAATCGGTGCTTAGAATTGAAATATGAGGGCACCATTGAACTCGCAACACCTTTATTTACTTGATAATACTTTCACCTGAACGGTAGTAGTTCGAGAATTAAAGATAGCTTTTGGATTTTTATAAAAAAATTAACAAAATAAAGTGAGCCAACACTTTATTTTATTTTATCCACCATGTGGAGGTTGAGTGGTTAAATTCTCCAAGTAGAGGTTGGAGGTGAAGTACACCACACCTTAACCTCTTTTAAGAGGTTATGGTGGTGGGGCCCACCTGAACATAACCTCCTTTAGGAGGATAATTTTTGGTGGGGACCACCTGGGCTTGTAACCCCTTAGAACTCCCCATTTAAGTTGGAGAAACTCCTCGACCACCCCTCAACTTAATGAATTCCACTCCCCTAGAAATTAATGGTGCCACCACCACCCCATTTAATTACCAAATCCAAATTTTTGAATTTTGGGCCATCTCCCCTAATTAACTGCACCAACGTGTGTGAATTAATTAAGGGTATCCTCTTGACATCCTCGAAATTAAATGTGACACCTCTTGTGCAATTAATTTGGTGGATCCAGGTTAATAAATTTCACCTTTTTGATTTGTTGTGCCAACAAAATAATAGACAAACCATTCCTCTATTATTTTATTTGGGAATTTGGTGGAGTTTGGGAGGAGGAAAGCTAGGGAGAAAAGAAGTTCTCCTAATGAAGAATGAGAAGAACGCAGGCGACAATTTCATCCTTCGACTTCCTCCTTCAGATCCTACCAATGTGGAGCATCTTCCACAACCATCGTGAGACGCCTTCCTTCTGCAATGTCATCAACGGATCGATGACCGTCTCCTCACGCCAATATCGACAAACATCGAGCAAGGTAGGGGTTTAGTTTCTTTAAGTTTCATGTTCTTATTTCATTTTCAGAATCAAAGAACGATAATGATTATCTTTTATGAGTGGAATATTGTGATTCGTTCTTGAGAACCAATTGTTACGACCCTAAACACGGAGGGTGCAGACCAAACCAACATGGCATGACCCCTCCACCGATCATGTTTTGATTGAACTTCGGCTTGGCGATGAAGCGAAGATGATGAAGGCGGCAATGATGATGGCCACGCTACCCGCGACCTCTGCGAATCGTGCCACCCCCACGGCGCATCGGTGCTCCCAGTCAAACACCCCCAGCTAAGTGGTGCCGGACCTGCCTACCCACGGATTTTCAACGCCCTGGCCAGTAGGTGACCTGGCCGAACCCGCGACACCCCTATGCCCTGCCCAACACCCTGCCCGGTGCCCCCGGTGCCCTGCTGTGCCCTGCCCTGCGCCCTGTTGCGCCCTTCCCGACGCCCCCGGCGCCCTGCTGCGCCCTTCCGGATGCCCCGAGCGCCTTGCTGTGCCCTTCCAGGTGCCCCCGGCGCCCTGCTGCACCCTACCCGGTGCCCCCTGGCGCCCTGCCCAGCACCCTACCGCGGCCTACCTGGCCCCTACCGTGGCCTGTCTGGCGCCCCCGTGCCCAGCCCGACGCCCCCACGGCGTCACGGCTCCCTCACAGCCACCCATCTGAGCTGGTGTCCCATCCCCCTCATGGTGCCCTGGCTAAACCGGCCCAGCTGCGCCCTCTGGGCTGAATCGTGACGGGTCGCACCCTCGCAACACTCTGAGCCAAACTGGCCCCATGCTCGGGCCGAACCACCTCAGCAGTGTGATGGGCTGGGCCCAACAGACCAGGCCAAAACATAGCGGGCTGACCCACCCAACGGGCTGGGTCAGACCCAGTGAGACTGACCGGGTCGACCTAGACCGGTTCGGGCCGGACCGGGCCCACTACCGACCATTTACTTCCATAGACCATATCTTTGGCACGAGACGTCCGTTTGATGAACCGTCAGTGGCGTTGTTATTATTGGAACAAAGTATTCCCATAGAGAATACCCCGCTAGAGTTTGGGGTATATTTGTGTTACGGTTAGGTTGGATCAAACAAGAATCCAACCGGGGCCCCGGGACTAAAACACTAATAACTAACAGACCGAGTGTCCGATTGACGCGCCGTTTATTGCGTTGAGACCCCTCTTACATGGCGGACCTTTGAGATAATTCTTCATGTAACTTTGTGAAAGTTGGAGTTTTTCCCAGTAGCTCATGAAGCGAATCCTTCCAGTGAAGAGTTGGCAGAGTGAGGAGACCTAGTAGCTGGAAGACCAGACGATTGCTTAACCGTTTCGACTCGGAGTGATTTGACTAGCCCAGTGGGGAGCGCCTGGTAGTTGGCGATAGACCCACGACAGAGGAGCACTTGGTAGTTGGCGGGAGACCCGCGGTACTCAATAGGAGGAGTACCTCTACAGGTTATTAGGTGGAGCACCTGGTAGTTGGCGGCAGACCCACAGTGGAGGAGCACTTGGTAGTTTGCAGCAGACCCGCGATACTCAACAAGAGGAGTACCTCATCAGTCCAAGGTTAGTGGGAAATGCCTTGGTGTCGTGACATGCCCACTATACTCGATAGAGGAGGAGTTCTCCAGCAATCGTGGTTTCGATAATTAGAATCCTGGTTTGAGCCGAGTCAATGATTTTTGCGTTTTCCTCATCATTGAGATGGGTTACTAGATAACATAGGTATATGTATGGGCATATACCTAAGTAATGGTTATCCATTGATTTCATACTTTTTGGTTTATCCTTGTTGGATTTTGTGAGACCTTGTGGGTCTTAGGGTCCCTACTTAGTATCGTTATACTCACCCCTATACGGGCTATGCCCGCACCTCGTTGTGTTGGTTGCAGATGATGGACAATACTGTCTGAGGCAGAGAGTAGTAGGACTGGACGGTACCCAAAGGTGGACCACTCAATGTGATGGTACAAAGAAGAGATGGACGGAAATGGAGTGCTGAGGAGGCCATCTGTACCTACCCTTTAGGTAGGAACCCTGGAGTATGACCTAGTAGTTGCTTTACTTTTCTTCAGTTGTACTTTCTTTCAGTTGTACATGTACTTTCCTATTTGGTTTGTATTTCCAGCCCCTTTTTACTTTCTAGAACTTCTTTTGTTTACAGTTTTACTTATTTTTCTGCTTTCAGTTGAGTACTCTGATGTGTTTTTTTACAGTTATAAAGGCATTGCCTTCCCAGTTTAAGGATTTACGCCTCTGGTGCTAGTTGCCAGCCCCTAGCCTATTGAAGGCGGGCTTGGGGTAGTCAAGATACGGGCCTCAGGGGACAGTTAATGACATATATAAATCATGTTTTATATTATGTACATATTTAAATATTGATCTAAGTTATACAATCAAGAGTAACAAGTTAAAACATGTACGATAAAGAAAGCGATTATTACCCGAAATGTTAATTTAACATGGAAATTATTATTAAATGGGTGGTATAAAGTAATAAATTAATCATGTATGATATAATAAATATTTATATGGTTTGGGTATAATTTAATAACATACTATGGTTTTCATACAGGAGGTTAAACGTACCCTTGACTAAAGGAAAGTGCAATGTAAGGGTTAATTTCATAATCTCTTTATTATCGGAAGTTATTTTTACGTGAGTATGTACTGGGACATATTTATTATCCATGTCCATGTTTCATAAAATAGTTCAGAAAGGGATTATTTTTAAGGGAATATTTTACTAAAACATCATTTTTAATGTTTTAAACAGTTATCTTTCTAAACCCTTTTAATTAATGTCAATGTTTTCAAAATGATTTTATGGATTTATTTATATGGACATGAATGTTTTGAAGTGATAATTATTTTCAAAAAATTTCAAAGTTGTATGGGACACTTTGATCCAAAAATCTCTTTTAAATGAATTCCTTTATAAATTGTGAGTCTTTTAAACGATTTCATGAAAAATGGGTATTTCTCTCAAAGCATTTTACTGATCATTTTCATCTATGTCAACATCCATTGATGAATTTTATACGTGTTTGAAGTCGATTCATTATGATACAAATCTTCCATATTGTATTGAATGTTTTGTGATATGTTTGACTGTGGATGTGTTATTTTTATACCATTCATGGTTTATGGTTAAAGTATTGACATTTCGTATGCTAGTTTTAATACAAATGTTTATGTTATGTTTAAACCTTTTCATATGAGGAATGTATTGGACTTAGTAAGTGATGGGTGGAGCCCGCTACAGCTCCTCGATGCATCGGTAGGTCTCATGAGACAAACTAGTGTATTGACACAAGGCCACGACAAAATTTTATTTGTAGTCTTGGCACAAGGCCTTGAATATGTGGTTATGAATGTCCGACATTATGCATTCCATCATTATGAAAGTGGCTATTGATATTTCATGCGATTAATCGACTAGTAGAATATGAATGTGAGTTAGTAAATGACATTATTTTATTGTATCTTTTCTATATTATGCTTAATTTTATGTTTAAAAGGATTTTGTTTTAGTCGTATACATTACCTTAAATGTTTATGCTTATTTATTAAAGTTTCCGCTATATTATTATCCTTACTAAGCATCTGAGGTCACCCCTTTCTATGTTTTATTTTTCCCAGGATGTGAAGAAGTATATTATGAATGTTCTTTTAATATTTTTTTTCATTGTAAAAATAGTAGAATGATACTTTCCATTATTATTTTCCCCCAAAACATGATTTATATTCATTGAATGAAAATCCTTATAAGCATTAAGTTGATAATTCAATTTTTCCCTAATAATTAATAAATATAAAAATTATATTATCACATAAATTCTTCTCAGTATGAAACACATCACATATGGGCCTCAACAGATATGCATGAGGAGATGATGAGAAATTTTCATGCTCTAGTTTGGGCAGTGCATCCTGGTGTCACCAAGATGTATCAGGATTTAAATCACTAGTACTAGTGGCCGAGTATAAAGAGGGATATAGTTGGTTTTTAAATGAGTTATTCCCCCTATCAATAGGTGAAGGGGGAACACCAGCAACTAGACAAACATTTACAACATCTATCCATTACCGAGTGGAAGTTTAATGATGTCTCAATGGATTTCACGACCTGTTTACCGAGGTTGCCAAAAGTTAATGATTCTATATGGCTTGTTATTGGTAGGATCAAGAAGTTAAATCACTTCCTACATATTAATGAGACATTTTAATTGATTATTTTGTGAGTTTGTACATCTGATAGATATTATGAATTCATATGGTCTCACATTCTATCATTTAAGATATATATTCCTGGTTCACTTCTCAATTTTGGAAAGGGATACAATAGTCATTTCGGTACTTAGGTGCTTCTAAGAATGGAATACGACCCCAAATAGATGTCTATCCAGAGTGAATGATCCAAGTTCTTGAGAACATGGTGAGGAAATGCATCCTTGATTTTGGTGGTTTTTGGGAGAGGCATATACCCTTGGTTGAATTCTTATACAATAATATATTTCATGTTACTATTTAGATGGTTCCGTGTGAGTATTTTTATGGTAGGCCATGTAGATCACCCATCTGTTGGTTGGAGGTAATAGATGCAACTATTATTGAATCTCATTTGGTCTAGGACACCAAAAAACTGGTGCATTTTATTTTGATGTGGATGGATACCATGCAGTCTTGTCATAAGTATTAGGTCACTCGCTGCATACGACCATTAGAGTTTGAGGTTGGTGATTGGGTTTTCTTATGTGTTTCTCTGAGGATGCGACACAAGTGGATTAGGAGACAAGGTAAAATTTCTCCAAGATATTTCACGATGTTTGAGATTCTAGAGAGATTCAGGTAGGTAGCCTATCGGTTGTAGTTAACTCAAAGGTATGAGGATATGCCTGACATCTTCAAGGATTCTTAGCTTCAAAATTATTATTCAAACCCATATCATTCCTTTTAACCCTAGTATGTTTATTTATATGTATATGTGTCTTTTAAGGGGAATGTTATTTGAATCAAAAATTATAACATGAAGGTTCTTTGAGGCCATCCCATTCCTCTAGTATGGGTGTTATGGCATCACAAACAAGTAGAGGATAAGACATGGGAGCAAGAGGCTAATGTACGATCACAGTGGTGTGAGTTGTTATTAGATCACGATTCACCGACATTTGAAGGGTAATTTAGGGGAAAATTGGTTTAAGGTTGGAAGTCTGTAAGAACCAGATTCTTTCTTGAGATATATATTCCCTGTTTTTCATAAATTTTATGTTTAATTTCTTGAATATGGCCTAACATGAATGTATGTTGACATCATAGAGGGATCAAGGGTGTTTACAGATGTTCTGGATCCCAAAACACATATTTTGAGTGAAAAGAGTATGGAACACAATTAGTGAAAACTGTGTAGGTTGGGCCACATGGATATGTGTCTAGGTCTGCAATTTCAATAGATTTTGGTAGGGACTCTTTAGATGGTTTCTGAATGGTTTATAAATCATGCGGGTAAATCATGCGGGTGCCCCTTGGCCTATAGGAAGACATGCGTGATTGGAGAAAGGTTTTATAAAACATGAACCTAAACCATATAGGCCTTGATGTGTTGGAAATTTAATAATTTTTAAATTAAAGTAAATTTCTGTTATAAACATAAATTCAGTTTTTCTTATGCATAGAAACCCCCACCTTTGAAAATCTATCCTTTGAGACTAAAGTAAGAATTCATATCTATTCTACAATCAGACTTTGATTCATGCTTGGTTTGTCTTCTTGGATATGTAATTGTAAGGCCTTACTTCCATTTTATCTTTTCTTGATTCCTCTAGTTATTGGATGTGCTATTTGAATTTTGGCTCATATGCCTGAATTTGTTTTTATTCATCTTTTCTTTATATTTCTCCTAATCTGGGCTAAATCGAAGTCTGATACTAAATGAGCTATCTAGAATGGACCTAAGGTAGGAGGTCTCATGCCTATCACTCAAATTTGGGCCATTTATATATTTTGTCTTGTGGCACACCCATTTTTTAGATGTCTCCAGAAATGGAAATTCAACCCTATTATTTACAGTTATCATTTAGGTAATAGAACATTCTTGATAGATATTTTTATAGGTTGAGAACCCTGGATGAACCACCCAATTGGGTGTGTTGGTTTAAGTAGACCCTTGATAGCTTTATTCCTTGTACACCCCTGGTGCTGTGACTTTATCCCATTCATAGGTTTTTAAAAATTGAATTGGTTATAAATATAATTTCAATGTTTTTGTATTGAAATTTAATTGTTTAGAGGGATGGATTGGTATACTTAGCCCTTGGCCCTTGAATTGGTAATAGATTGTTTATGCTTGAATTGCCTTGTATTATCTTTAATATGTGAGTTAAGAGATTCCTATTCTATGAATTAGTTATTTGAGATTAACATATTGTTATATTAGATTTCCCATGTGATTAATATAATAACTAATACACGTGATACCTTGATAGGCTTGTTATTCTTGTTTTATTAACAATGGGCATGTGAGTATTTGAATGTACCTTAAATTTCTAACCCTTGTGATTTATGTTAAGACCATTCTATGAGATGAATTGATAAATCAAGGGAAGCTCATTATTATGTTATGCCCACATGAGTAAATGAAAGGCCAAGACTTTGAGGTTGTTCCTTTCTTAATTAACCTTTTTTAGGGTAGTAATATTTAATGCCTTGGGTTTGGACCATAGCATGTTTAATGAATTTATTAAATGAAATGGAATATACATAAATTATTTATAAGAAATAGTGATACACAGATTCATATTAGAATTACATGGATTTACACATGTAAATATTGACTATTTACACCTTGGGTGATACTTGGATTCATATTTGAATGCCATAGATCGACTCAATGGATTCACTATATATTCCATGAGTGATACATGGATCCAAATGAGGGATGTCATGGATAGACTCTTAGTATTGAATTATTTGTAGAGTGATACATGGATTCATATTAGAATTCCATGGATAGACTCAAAGGTAATTTAATATTTATTAAATGGGTGATACTCAGGATCCCTTAGTGGACCACTGAGGAAAAACTCGATTTGAAGTGACATTGTACCTCATGTAGAGTGATATTAGATTCCTTGTGGTTCGCCAGGGATAGGATTGTAGGGTGTTTTTTGGTATTATACCTAGAGTGATGCTTGAATTCTAAATTAGGAATTTCAAGGATGGAATCAGGATATAAGGTAATTAAATGAAATAAAAAGACATATGACCCATCTCCAAGCCAAAGCATAAAATTAGAGTCATTCTTGACTTGTATTGTTTAGATGGACTTCTACGGTATCTGTTATGATTCCAGTTACATGGGAGATTCTAGGCTTGAGCCAAATCTTTACACTTATAAATTCAATGTAATTGAGTTATTAAATAAATATTAATTAGATATTAAATGAGTACTCATGCATAAAGTATGTTTACTTTTTTAGTTCTCTTTATTTACTTATTTACTCATTGAACATTTCTTTCTATATATATTCATTGTCTGATTAGAATAGAACCCGGGTGGTTTTCTACTGGGATTATATCTCACAACTTTTTTGGACCCAAAAAATTATATTATTGTAGGTGTTGAGAAGGGAAAACACAATAATATAGGTACTCGATATGTTTCCTAGGAGAAAGAAAGCACAAAACCATGCTGAGGCTTGCAATGCTACTGAGATTATTTTTACTTTTTTGTACTTATGGGGTATGTATTATATATGTATAATATATACCCGTTTTGTCTATTTTATTAGAAACATGTGAGGTGTATCATCATATTATATTTCATATGACTTCTGCATTTCTTTATACTATCAGTCTTCTACTGTTTATTTCTATTGTACAGTTTACTGCTTCCGCTATTGAACTGTTGTTGTATTTCCGTTGTGTTATACTCTTTTAATGAGGGAATAGTCTTCCCATTTACACACCCAATACCTCACTACTAGTTGGTAGCCTTATTAATTTAGGGATATTATCTTGAATACATGTGGCCAACTGGGTATGGAGAACTTTTGAGTGGCATCCAGAACCAGGATTTTACAAAGTGGTTTTAGATCTAGGTTTCGATCTTGGGACCTGTGGGTTATGGTCCAACATGGATTAGAATTCGGCATACCATTGATTTAACCTTATAAAAATAAATGTGATAAAAAATAATTTTGTATCAATTAAATTAATTTGAATGTGAACTCAGTATGAAATTAAATGAATATGTAAAATCAATTTGAAACTGAATGGCTTCTAGTAGAGATCCTGACCCGACCCGAACATAATTATGGGGTTTTGGTAGAATCTCTCAATTTTTTATGATATGTTAACATCTATAACTAACCCATGGGAAATTTATAAGGGTGTGTTCTTATATAGGAAGAATTTTACTTATCTTTCTTAAATATCTATGATTGTGAGCTGTAAACATTGATAATTATCATGAACTGAGGCATGAATTTGGAATTATAGAGGAATTATACCATGAAGAACTAAAGTGGTATTCCAGGAGGATGGTGAGGATCATACCCCAGAGGTGGTAGGACTTGGACTACAAGTGGATCCTCTAGTCATGCCAGATTTGGGACTAGGAGTTGTACTAGTCATATGTGTCGATGCACAGTTCCACAATGGGTTCATTAATTTCAAGCAGACTATTTTGGGAGAAATGTGACATGCCCCGATTATGAAAGAGTTTTCATGTGATATTTAGTAGAATAATCCAACCAAATGTTTAGGGGATGGTAGACCACTGGATGAAGAGTCACGACTAGAGGGCATGTTGTCTATCTTTGAGAACTTAGAGACACCTCCTGATAGGAGGGAAGAGATCACTATGTACATGATGGGTGATTCTTCTCAGAGATGGTGGGATGTTATCACTTAGTATTATCATCATTGGGATATGTCCTTGAGTTATTTTCATATGGCCTTATATGATTACTTTTATCCTATGACTTTTATGGATGATAGATCCTAGGATTTCTTACATCCAGAGTAGGGCGTACTGTCAGTTATGGAGTATTCATCCCATTTTATGGATCTTCATCACCTCACACCTATTATGATGAGTGATTAGATATCTAGAGTCAAGAAATTTGAGGATTGTATCAATTATGGAATTTGATCATAGGAGAATTTATTTTAGCTGACTACCATTTTTGGAATAATATATTAAGCACTGATCAGAGAGAATAACCTGAGATAGGTTAGGGTACGAGCTAGGGAAGTTCGTTATATCGATCACATACTACTTTAATCAATAGCAAGAAGTGTCTCCCAAAGCTTCCACATAGTGATTTTAGTAGTTAGAACATATCTTCAAGTATCTGGGTGAGGTACTACCAGTGCGGTAGGTTGGGAAATATGAAGTCAAAGTGTAGGAGATACCCAGTCAAGTAGTGATATTGTAGAAATATGGTTCATCTACAATGCTTCTATATAAAATTTCTACCAGCATCTAGAAATAGAGGGTCTTCACCGAATCCATTTTTAAGAACATGGCCAACATATTCTCACTAGGTAGGGAGGTGGGGTACAGTAGGCCATTCTAGCTGAGGTGGTGGTCATGGTTGTGGTAGTCAGTCGCTATTTTTAGAGAGACAATAGGGTGGATAATATTAGGGTCTCCATATAGTGTCACAGGGTTGTGGTACATGAAGGAATATGAAGTGCAATATACCCTTCATGATAAGAATACTTGACCTTCTACTATCAAAGGTACCATTCCAGTATCCCCCAACTTATATTCTATACACTTTAATACATGTGCTCTATATAGCTTAATATTTGTGCTGGTTTTGGAGAGCCTTGGGATCATTGTTTAGTCTTTTAAAGACATTCTAACTCTTGAAAATACTTTGGGATTTAGAAAAAAGGGTCTAAAATAGTGTAGAGAGTTTTCCCACAATATTGGTAGGTGTCACTTCATATGGGACCTATTCATCCTCAAGATAACATGATTTGATTTCATTCTCAAAATTGAATGGTTGGTTCTCTTTCATGATTTTTTTGACTATTATCACTAAAGGGTGATATTTACTTCCCTAGAGGGAGGATATTACATTCAAAAAGTTGAATGGGATATCTAGGAAAGTTGAGTTGAACCTGAGTATCGTGGATTGGGCAGAATGACTTCCTAGATTGTGAGCTTATATCTAGATGATCCCGGAACATGATAGATCAATTTACCTATAGTTATTGATTGTTTCTGGGACGTCTTCCTAAAAAACTTCTCAAGATTACCTCTGGTGATAGTGTTTTATTTTTCTATCGAGCTAGTTCTAGGAGTTTAACCTATATCCATTCCTTCTTAAATGATGGCTATGACAGAGCTATAAGAGATCAAGAGTTAGCTAGAGGATTTAGAGGAAAAGGGTTTATCTGACCCATTACTTATCCAAATATTTATCTAGTGCTTTTTGTGAAAAATTCATATGGTACCGTCAATATATTTAGGGATTACTTAAATTTGAACTATTTGACGATTATGAACCGGTATCCTCTACCAAATATTGATGATCATTTTGAAAATATCTTGGGAGATCGTGCCTCTTACATGATTTATTTGTGATCTGGATATCATTAGGTGCATGTTAAACCATCAATCATACCTCACACAACCTTTTAGAGTTGGGATGGTCTGTATCTGTATTTGGTTAAGCTGTTCGGTCTCATGAACATGCTAGAGGTCTTCATAGAACTGATAAATTGAATGTATCTCCTATACCTCAATTTTTTATGATAGTTTTCATGGATGATAACATGGTGTATTATCATAATGGACACTAACATTCCACCCATATTGATATTGTTTTGAATACACTAGGATATCATTAGTTATATGGTATTCTCACAAATTTCAACTTATTTGTGGATCAGATTCAATTACTAGGTCACATAATCTCAGAGACAGGAGAATCAGTGGACCTAGAGAAGGTGAGACCTATAGTATCACGGGGGAAGCCCTTTAATGTATTTGATGTTTGGAGTTTCATAGGAATAGTTGGTTAATATTGGAATTTAATAGAATAATTCTCACATCTATAAGTGACATTGATGATCTTAACTAAGAAGGGTGTTAAGTATGTGTGGTTAGACTCCGGTTAGACGACCTTTCAGAAGATGATAGGGAGACTTACATTAGAACCAATACTAATGTTTCTTGAATCTGTATGGAGTTACACTATGTACTATGATGCATTAGGTAATGGGCTGGGAGTAGTTCTAATATAGGGGTATTGAGTCATTGCATATGTGTCTTGGCAGTTGAGGATTCACAAGAGGAATTAACCAACACCCAATCTTGAGTAAGCTACAGTTGTTCACACATTTCATTATTGGAGACATTACTTTTTGTGAGAGACTTTTGTGTTGTACACGAACCACAAAATCAGGATGTAATATTTATATCGTGATATATGAATCAATATAAGGTGGGGAAAATAACTTCATAATTTGGACTTTGAGATTTCCTACACACCTGTTAAGGGAAATGTAGTAGCCGATGCACTGATAAGGAGGTATCAGATATAGACATTTTAACATTCCATTAGAGAGTGTCATATCATGTATTTTTTCTCTGAGATGAAATTGGTGGTTAATGAAAGTTAGGGTGAGACTTTCCTTTCATCCTTATCTATGACCTCTATATTTCTGGATGGAGGAAGGATGAGGTAGCTTTTAGATTCTTAAGGCCAAGTTCTAAGGGAAAGTGTGGAATGTGAGGTCCCCTATTGGTTAGACCATAGGTGAGGATGATATTATTTTTTTTAGGATAGAATATGGTTCTCACTAGACAAGCACACAGAGATTATGTAACATTTTCATGCTTCAGTTTGGGAAGCGCATCATGGTGTCACCATAATGTATTAGGATTTACATCATCGGTACTGGTGTCCGAGTATAAAGGGAGATGTTGATAATTTTTTCATGAGTTATTCCACCTATCAAAAGGTGAAGGTGGAACACCTATGACTAGATAGAATTTTACTATAGCTACCCAATACTGAGTGGATGATTATTGATGTCGTGATGGATTTTGTGACTGTTTTACTGAGATTTCCTCAAGGTAATGATGTCGTATATGTTGGTTTTGAAAAGATAACAAAGGTTTCTTACTTTTTACCTATCAGGGTGACCTTTTTAGTTGATGAAATTAAGAGATTCTACATCCTAGAGATAGAATGAATTCATGGGTTCTCGCATTATATCATTTCAGATAGGAATGGATAGTTCACTTTTCAATTCTAGAAAGGGCTACAATGGGTGTTGGGTACTTAGGAGCTTCTGAGAATGGAATACAAACCCTAGACAAATGTATAGTCATAGAATATGATTCAGACACTTGAGGACATGCTGTGAGAATGTGACTTTGATTTTAGGGGTTCTTGGGGGAGGAATATACCCCTATTTTAATTCTCCAATCAAAATAGCTTTCATGTTACTATTCAGATGGCGCCATATGAGTCTTTGAATTTTATCCCATTCGGATCACCCATTTTTTGGATGGATACATGAGAGGAAGCTATGTTGGGACCTCATATATTCTAAGAGACCACAAAACATGTGCATTTGATTTAGAAGAAGATGACTATTGTGTAGTCTCATCCAAAATCAAACATCGATTTTCGCAAATGAACTTTGGAGTTTGAGGTTGGGGATATGGTATTCTTACGTGTTTCACTGATATTTTGAGACAAGAGGATTAGGTGACATGGTAATATTTGTCTATGATATGTCAGGTCGTTCCAGATTTTGGTGAGAGTCATACCAGTAGCCTATCGGTTATATATTCCTTAAAGGTACCGAGATATGAAAAAAATCATCCATGATTCTTAGCTTCAACATTACTATTAATACCCATCTCATAACCTTCAGCCTGAGGAGGTTGAGTTATAGGTATACGTGTCCTTTGAGAATCATCTTATTCTAATAATGGACCATATGATGAAAGTTATCTGACGGTGGTCAATTCCTCTAGTACTAACACTATGATAGAGAGACCGAGTACATGATGAGAACTGGCAGTAGGAGACTAATGTACAATCAAAGTGGATGGAGTGGTTCTCAGGTGGTTCTTCACCACCATTAGAAGGAAAATTAGGGGATGAATTTCTTTAAGGGGGTAAGTTTTTATGAATCCATTTCTTTCTGGAGGTATAGATTTCTTATTTTCCATCAATTCTCATTTAATTACTTGAATATGGCCTAACATGATTACTCATTGAGGTCATATAGGTCTGGTGGGTGTACGGGACTAGTGAAAATCTTACAACCCTTGTTTTGGGTGAAAAGTGGAGGCCACACAGTTAGTGAAAACCATGCAGGTTGGGCCGTATAACCCTGTGTCTAGGCCTATAATTTCAATAGATATTGAAAGTGGCTCTTCATATGGTTTGAAAACAGTTTGTTGACTATGAGACTAAACTATGCAGGTGTCCCTTGGCCTACAAGAAACTGTGCTTAATCGATACATGATTTTCCAAAAAAGTGCACCTAAACCGTGCATGCTCTTCTATGTTTGAAATTTAATAATTTTTAAATTAAAATAAAATTATTTTATGTACCTAAATTTTGTTTTCATTTATGCACATCATCCATTGGCCTTAGAAAATCTCACAGTTGAGAATAAATTATGAATTTAGATCTCTTATTTTTTCAGTCTCTGATTGAAGCGTAGTTTATATCCTTAGCTATATAATAGTAAGTCCTTAATTACTTTTTGGCTTTTCTTGCTTCCTCTATTTATCAGATGCACTATTTGAATTAAGGCTCATATTACAATTTTTTTCATTCTTTGTTGATTATTAATATTTTTCCAAATATGGTATAAATTAGATTTTGATACAGTATGATCCATCTAGAATGAACCTAAGATTTGTGGTCCTGTTACTTTCACTCAAAGTCAGGAAATTTATATATGTCATCATACCACACACCCATTTTTTGGTTGTTTCCATAAATGGAAATTGAACCCAATTATTTCCAGTCACGTTTGAGGTAATTGAATGGGCTTGTTAATGATTATTATAGTTTGAGAACCGTGAATGAACCACCACTTTGGGTGCATTGGTTTAATTAGACCCTTTATTTATTTATGCCTTGGACACCCCTTGAGGTGTGCCTTTATCCCTTCCAAGTGTTATTAAAAATTGAATTGGTTATAAATGAAATTTCAATGTTGTTGGACTGTAATTGAATTTATTAGAGGGATGGTATGGTTGACTTATCCCGTGGACCATGAACTGGTAATAGATTTTTTAATCATGAATTGTATTTTATTTCCTTTCCCATGTGAGTTAAGAGACGAATCTTCTATATATTCCCTATTTAAGATTATTTTCTTGTTATATTTCTTTTCCCATGTGAGTTATAAGATAATTAATACATGTGGTACCTTGATAGGTTTGTTATAATTGTTTTATTATAAATGACCATGTGAGTATTTTAATGGACGTTGAATTTTGAGCACATGTCAGTTATGTTGAGACCATTCAATTTAAGGAAATGATTAAGCATGGGAAGCTCATAATTATGTTATTCCATCATGAGTAAATGAAAATAACAACCTTTGAGGTTGGTCCTTTATTGAGTCACTTTTTTAGGTAAGTTATATTGAATGCCTTGGGGTTTGACATTGGAATGTTTAATGAATTGTTTAAATAAAATGGAATTTAAATGATTAATAAGAAATGAAGATATATGGATTTTTATTATAATTACATTGAAGGAATATTATGCCTATTAAATATTTACACCCTCAGTGATATGATGATTCTTATTATAATTCCATGGACAGATTCAATGTATTGATAATATATGTCATGAGTGATACATGGATTCAAATGGGGGATTACACGGATAGAATCATTGAGGTTTGAGATATATTATGAGTGAGACATGGATTTATATTAGAAATCCATGGACATTCTCAAAAGGATATGACTCTTTATGCCATGGGTGATACTCCGGCTCCCTTAGTGGAACACTGAGGATGAACTCAATTTGCAATGACATTGTACGTCACCTAGAGTGATACTGTGTTATTTGAGTTTCACCAAGAACAAGATTATAGGGTGTTGGTTGATAGTATACCTAGAGTGATACTTGAATTACAACTTTGGGATGTCAATGATGGATATAGGTTCTAATCGAATAAAATGAAATTAAATGACTTATGACATGACTCTAATATAAAGAACAATCTTGGAGTCAGTATTTACTTGTGTTGTTTGGATGGCCTTCTGAGGCATTTGTTGGGCTTCCAGTTACATGGGGGATGTCGGGCTTGAGTCAGATCTCAAGACTTATAGATTCAATATAATTGAATTGTTAAATAAATATGAAATGGATATAAAATGAGTAACCATGCACAAATGATGTTTAATTTTTTGTTCTCATTGTTCACTACATTAATCATTTCACACTACTTGCTCTATATATTCACCGACTAATTGGAGTAGACCATAGGTGGTTCCCTACTAGGATTATATCTCACACCCTATTTTGGTCACCTATTAGACCCAACTATATTATAATATTGTTGTTTTGGAAAAGGTAAATCTCCCTAATATAGGAACTTGATATGTTTTTTAGGAGGAGGGGAGCATGTGACCAAGATGAGACATGCGATGCTATAGAGATTATTTGGAATTTTTTTACATGTGGGACATATATTATCTACACATGACGTGTACCTGTTTTGTATGTTTTATTAGAACATGTGACATGTATCATCATCTTGTATATGATATGACTTATGGATTTGTTTATACTATCATTTTTCCACTGTTTATTTCTATTGTATGGTTTATTTATTTTTCTATTGAATTGCTATTGAATTTACGCTATGTTAAACTCTTATAATGAGGGAATAGTCTACCCACTGACACACTTAGGCCCTCACTGCTATTCAACAGCCTCTAGAATTTGGGGAGATTCACTTGAGGACATGTGGCCAATCAAGTATAGATCACCTTTAATTGGCATATGGAACCAGGATATTACAACTCAGAGTAGAGTTACACAATACCTCAATGGGAATTTTCATATTATATTTCTTACTATTGTTACATTAATTAATAATATCACTAATAGTCATTTATTCCTATATAATATTTTGGAATATTATGTATTCATATTTTTAAAAATATTTTCCCCAATAAAGAGTACTAAAATTAGTAAAATAATAATTTTTTATATAATTAATACCATGTTTGTAGATGATTTTATTCATCTCATAAGATGATATGATAATTATAGATTCACCAAAAGAATTTTGAAGTAACTTTAATATCATGGAAATTTTTTATAAGTAATTCTATAATTAAACATAATATGGTACAACTTGACTAGAAAAGATAACATTAAATTCTTAGCACATCCTTCATATAGTTATTGATTTCCATCATCACCTAATTCATAAAACACATTTTTTAATGAAATAATAAGAAACATTAACTTAAGTAACATAAATAAAAGGTTCAGTTGATCTATTACAACATTTTTCACTATATCCCACAAATCAAAATGTTTCTTTTATCATGTTTCAAAATTAATTTTCCTCTAGCAAGTCATTTTGGGTTTTGTTGATAGCATAGTCTATACTTTGAATTTCCACAATGTTTAATTATCTTTTAAAAACCCAACATACACATTTAGTAGGAAACTATATCTATATTAAGTGATCATATACTTTTTTTCTATTAAACCATTGAATAAATTTAAAATCAGGGCACACAAATTTTATTTTACTATACATTGATCGATTTTGAATTGGATAATCTAAACATTATTCCAAACTCTAATAATAACCAATTTTTTTGGGGAAAATTATTCCAAATTTTATCAATTTGTATATGGTTTTCAATATTAACCGTAGAAATTTAAAAAGAATGATACAAATATTGAACCAAACAAGTATAATCAATTCATAACATCATTATGAATAAAATTTAAATTGAGTAAAATAATATACATATATATATATAATTATACTCATATGAAATATCTTTGATATAATTACTTATATGATATGAATTTTTTAAAAAACTAATTTATTAATGGTTTATTGCGTATTATAAAAGTTATCATAGATTTTCCTAACAACACAAAAATGAAATATTTCTCAAGACTCCTAGTCAACTTTTATGTTAATTTTGTAGTCATGGTATATAATATAATAGTTTTTTTTGATTATTTTGATGAGTATTCCATGAAGGAATAGTCATTTAATTTAGAGTGGGGAATTAAGGTTCTTGATGAAGAAACACACAACACCATTGAATGAAAATGATATGCATATTTTTAATAATGTTAAAACATGAGATGAAAACACTGGGTTTATTTGGAATTATCTAGATGATAAAAGTGAAGGTATTTATTGATGAATAACTTATTAAAGTGAAAAATTAATATTTTCGGTTCATTAATTCCTTGAAATTGTTTTAGAAAATAGATATATGTCATCAATCAAGGGATATTTGGAATAAAGACTATAAAATGGAGGAATAATAATTAATTTAATATTATTTTAAGTATATATATATTAATATTACATGTAATACAAAAAAGAAGGAATTAATTGTGGGTTTTAACTACTATAAGCAGTTTAAACCATTGATAATTAGTTTAGCATCAATTAGTTTAATTGGTGTATATTGTAAAGTCAATAATAATTTAGTATTAGTTTCTATATGTGTCGTTTGCGGGGAATTTATTGGTTGTTTCACATTTATTTAGCATTGATTTTTTTAAAAAATGATTAACATGAAAAAAAGATAAAATGAACCTAACTTACTCAAGTATATTTAGCGGCGGTTAAAACATTTTGAAATTTATCTATGGTCATTATACTCTTATTTCAGGGTAATCCATTGTCACTTTCCTGGTTTTGATCCACCGATACATGTTTTTTAAATGTTTTGGTCCCTTTAATGACTGTTTATCGAGTCGTTCCAACAACACTACACATCAGATTGACATGCTGTATTTGTGTACAAATAAAAAATAACTCAATGGTCATTTTCCCATGAGTTCAATTAAACATGAGTTTATTTTTTATGTTTTGACCATTACAGACATGTTATAGTGTTTTAAATCACTAAAAAAGGGTTTACTGGCATCCCATGGAAATCAAAAATTAGAATTACTTTCCGTCAGTTCATACATTTCAAAAATAAATCCATAGTGTGTTTTGTCTAATTTCATGGAAATATGACACTGTTTACTAGTTTTGACCCCATGAAACATGTTTTTAAAGGCTTTGGAACCTTTAAAAACTATTTACTAGGTCATTCCAATAACATTGCATGTTTAATTGATGGATTTCCTATGAATGAACATAAAAAATAACACAATGGTGGTTTTATATGTTTTCACATTAATTTGAGGTCCTTTTCTATGGTTTTAACTATTACACAGACATTTTAGTGTCTTAAAACACTAAAAACACGTTTATGAGTATCCATGGTGTTGGTCAGAGTGGATACTCAAGAGGGGGTGAATTGAGTTCGAATTAAAATTTATGTTTAGAACATTTCTATTAAAATCCCCCAAATTAAATAACAAGCTAAACTATTGTCACGACCCGTCCTCGGGGACCGTTCCGTGACTACCCCAAGCCCGCCTTCCATAGGCCAGGGGTTGGCGACTAGCACCAAAGGCGTAAATCCCGATAACTGGGAAGGCATTGCCTTTATAAAAGTAAACAAAACACCACAGATTACAAGTGGAAGTAAAACACTAAGTACAAAAGAAAGTGATAAAAAGTAAATGGTCCAGAATACTAACCCAACTGAAATTACATCTACAACTGAACAAAAGTACAACAGAAAAAGACAACAACTGGAAGAACGGATGCGGCTCCTGGGTCGTCCTCCTCGGATCCTACCTAAATGGTAGGTACAGATGACACAGCTCCTGGATCGTCCACCACGGATCCTACCTAGAGGGTAGATACAGATAACCTCCACAATGCTCTCACCCATAAACCTCCTCCGAGTATCGTCTCGCCGTGAAGTCCACCTCCGGATACTGACTCGTCGTGTAGTCCACCTCCGGGTACCGTCCAGTCCTCGAACACTCGGCCTCCGTCAGCACTGACCGTCGTCTGCAACCAACACAACGAGGTGCGGGCATAGCCCGTGCAGGGGTGAGTATAAAGATACTCAGTAGGGACCCCTAGACCCTCAAGGTCACACTAAAACAAACAAGGATAACCACAAAGAATATCTCAACAGATAACCTCTACTTAGGTATATGGCCATGCATATACCTAAGTTATCAAGTAACCCATCTCAATCATGAGGAAACAAAAAGATTATGAAATCAACAAATAACCACTACCCAGGTATATGCCCATACATATACCTATGTTATCAAGTGACCCATCTAAATCATGAGGTAAACACAAAGGTCAAAATCTTATCTCAAACAAGGATTTTCATTATCGAAATCGTAACTGATGAAGAGCTCCGTCTCTGGGAGTACAGTGATCCTGTCATTTCTATGAGGTACTGCTCACCAACCTATGATTGCTGAGGTACTCCTCCTGTCGAGTACCACGGGTCTGCCAGCTCACACAGTAGTGATCCTCTGGCATGGGTCTGCCACCTCAGACAGTAGTGCTCCCCCTCATAGCCTACAGAGGTACTCCTCCTATCGAGTACCGTGGGTCTTCCGCCTCACACAGTAGTGCTCCTCCACCATGGGTCTGCCACCTCACAAAGTAGTGCTCCCCACTGGGCTATGCTAGTCACTCCGAATCAAATCGGACAAGTAGTCATCAGGTCACAGCCAGCTACACGGTCTCCGTACTCTGTACGCTCGTCTCCGAGAGGGTCTGCTCCACGAGCTACTAGTAGATACTCCAAGTATCTCAAAGTCCCACGAAGAAGTATCTCAAAGTACCTCCTCATCATAGGGGTCTCAACGCAACAGACGGCGCATCAATCGGACGCCCGGTCTGTGAGATACTAGCCTTTTCGTTCCCGGGGCCCGGTTGGTTTCGTGTGCGAACCAACACGGGCATATCTCAACTGTACCCCAAACCCTCATAGGGTATACTCATATGGACCGTTTCTCAACGTGATCACCAACGCTGCTGACGGTTCGTCAAACAGACGTCTGGTCTGAAAGATATCAGCTTTTTTGTTCCAGGGGCCCAGTTGGATTTCGGGTACAATCCAACCCAGCCATTATCCAACTGCATCCAAACCTCAGGAGAAGTATTCCAAAAGTTCCGTCTTATCAAGAGAAATTTAATGAGACAGACGGCGCGTCAATCGGAGGCCCGGTCCGTGAGTTATGGGCTTTTTCGTTCCAGGGGCCCGGTTGGTTTCATGTGCGAACCAACCCGACCGCACTCCGACGATGTCCAAACCTCGAGCAGAGTAATCCAAAAGGTCCGTCTCATCAATAGTAAACCAACAAAGTCGATGGCACGTCAATCAGACGTCCGGAACTCATGATATAAGCGTTTCCGCTCCGATGGCCCGGTTGGTTTCGTGTACGAACCAACCCGTCCAAACCCAAAGTACTCTGAAACCTTGAGTGTAACATATCTAAACGACCGTCTTGATCCAAGGATCGTGTCTCAACTGAAGGTGCATCGATCGGAGGCCGGTAGCCAATGATATGGGAAAAAGACCGTAAGGGGTCCGAAAACGGGGGGTCTGGGCCCGGACCGACCCGGCCGGCGCGGCCCTGCCCGGCCTGGGTGGCCCGGTTCGGCCTGGGTGCGACCCGGCCCGGTTGGCGCGGGCGCGACCCAATCGCCAGGCGGGTAAGCTTGGCCGGTTACGGCCGAGGGGAGTGGGGGGCGCGCTGCCCCCGCGTGAAGGATCCGTGACCCCGTGTGGGGCCGCCCTTGCCAGCGGACGCGGCAGCCGGTCGCGTCATGTGCTTCACTGGTCCCACGCGGTCGCGGGACAGCTGGCCTACTGCCACGGTGGTTTTCCACGGCGGCGCGCTAGGCGCCGCCGCCTTCCGCCGCCAGCGCCGCCGTGCCGGCGGGTTGCTCTGCAGACCACTGGACGAGTTCCTGTGGTCGGAAACTAACACCGTCTTCGCCAAAGGCCCTCCCGGGGTCCGTCCTTCACTGCGAGGACCTCACATCGCTTGTGTGGCTTGTTTTTTCAACGTCCTCCATTTTGCACACCAAGAACAAAAGGGGCGGTGGGGTCGGACTTGTTCATTGGTCCGCACCCACCGCGTTAGCGGTTTAAAAAAAATATCTCACAACAATTTTAATCATACGCCGTGGGTATAAATCACAAAGATTTAAAATAATCAACCCCTACCTCGTCGTAGTAGTCGAACATGAGTTCTTCGCGAAATTGACCATCACGGAAGAAGAGGATCGTCGTGTCGTGGAAGGGGCGTCACGTCGTCGCGGTACACGGTGTCGTGTAGACGATCTCGATCGGTTGATGATCGAAGATGGTCGCCGAGAAGGATCGTCACGGAAGAAACATTGCGGAAGGAGGATCGTCAGCGTCGCAGTACACGGCGTCGCGTCGTCGATCTTTAAGGGTTCAGCGTTCTTCGCGTTCTTCGCATTCTTCGCGAGGGAGGATGATGAACTTAGAGTTTCTCCAAATCCTCTCAACAAGCCACCCACATGTGTTGGTCTTATTTTTATTCTTATGCCAACAAACGAAAAACAAAGTTAAGAAACGAACCCTAAATTCGGTGAATTAATGGTAACGACTTAACTTCCCAATTAATAGGTGCGTGAAAAATTTAATAAAACGCACCGGTTGACTTTCATTTTAAAATGGGTTTCGCGGGTGTGTTACTTAGAGGAAAAGGAACAGTGGGGCTCATTAAGGCCCCACCTCACAAATATCCTACCAAGTGGGTAGGATATTTTTGGGTTCCACCCTATCCGCTTAACTAAGGATAAATGTCTTTAAGTGGCATTAAGTGAAATAAAATAAAGTTGTCGCACCAATTTATTTTATTTCTTAACTTAACCCTAAAAACTAAAAACCACACCCAAGAAAACGCAACTCTGGAAAAAGTGTTTCTAAGTAAATACCGGCGCTATGATTCCATCGGTGCCCTCAGAATTCGATTCCGAGCACAGGTTAAAAAGTTAGGAAAACCCGCTCGTTTGTTTACTGAACGTACCCGAGCCAATCTTCAGAAAATGTTTCCGGGCACACCGGGCCTCGGAATCAGGTGCCGTCAGAAACTGCGTTCTTGTAAAATTCCAAATAAAATTAAGAAAAAAATTTCCTTGAATTTTACTGGTCTTTACATTACTTCCACCTCAGGGCTTTACGTCCCCGTAAAGATACATCATAGACTAGGGAAACAAACACGGTACTGAGCACGCATCTGAGCCTTCCGCTCCCATGTGCTCACCTGGAGGTTCCCGTAATTCCAGTGAAAGCGCACCCGAGGAATCGACCATCCTCATAGGATCCGCTCCTGTCGATCCTCGATTCCCACTGGAACCTTCGTAAAAGTCACCCCATTGCCAAAGTCCATCTCCCCATGGTCGATGATATGTGATGGATCACACATGTATCTCCTCAGTTGAGATACGTGGAAGTCGTCATGTACCTGGTGCAACTGAGGCGGATGGGTCAAGCGGTAAACCACCCCGCCTACCCCGCTGAGGGCCTAGGAATGGTCCACTAAACCTCAAAGATAACTTTCTGCCTTGGCCACATCTCCATAAACCTTATCGAGGTGAGACACGTATAAGGACGTGATCGTCATCCTCTAACTCTAGAGGTCTCCAATTCCTGTTATAGCTGAAACTCAAAACGACTACTGCAATGAGGGTAAGGTTGACCGACTCAAGAGTGATCAGTCGCACCCTCCTGTGGATGAGCTTATCCTGTGCTGCCTGGGGTTTCCTTTTCGCCAATCAAGGAAAACCCATCCCGATGTCATAGGTAAACCACACCCTTTTTGCCTAATACCTTCAATTTGTATATGAACTGTGTTTGCCTAGTCCATACTCAAACCAACGTCGTAAGGCCTCGACGCTGCCCCCAAGATATTCCAACCGAAACTCTCGCCTCGAGGGTCTGATCACACTGTCGGCGTAAGTGTGATTATCGAGTATTATCCCAAGGTATCTCCATACATGAGGGTCAAGTCTACGGCTTACCAGAAACTCTAGGTCTGGGACATGATTCATGGAAGGAAGTAATGATTCGTATCAACATATGTTACTACGGAAGATAGCAGTGGACACAGACTATCCCTCGAATCATTATTAGAGCCATCGGGTCACTCTCCTTGACCGCATGCAGCTACCCTCTTCCCCTGCCCCCAGCTCCCTGAGCCTGGCGGGGACAACTAAGGTAGTTGGTTGTAGCATGTTAAAATGTATACCACCTTAGGATGCTCTCCTAGATCTGCCTCCATGTCTGCTGCTTCGCATACACATCTCTCCTTTAAGCATCCTCTTATTTAAACATTTAACACGCCCGAGTCTCTAAGACTGGCGTCAGTTTCCCGTTTCTTACTGCACTATACAGTCTTCATCAGCTCCTGGATGATCTGCACCTTCTTTGCCTATGATCCAAAAGAGCTGCTAAAATTTCTCCTTTACCGAAAAGAGAAACTTGGTCTCATCCCCTGGATGAACCACACCCATTGCCTAATACAGTCAATCCGGACATGAATGATGTATTCATGCCATGGATGACGTCATAAGGCCTCTACGTTGCTACCAAGAGATCCAACTGTCACTCTTTCCTCCAAGGGTCGAGTCACACTGTCGGCATCAGTGTGAGGTCACTTGGTCTCCTCCAGTAGAAATCTCCAAAGTGAGGGTCAAGTCAACAGTCTTAACCTAGACCACTCAGTATCATCCAAACAAAAGGACATGAAATCAAACATCTCAAAGATAAGTGCCTTTTTATTATTGCAGCTCATGGTACAAAGACACAAATGTAACAATAACAACATGAAACTAGATATACACCACTAGTTCTGCTCCTGTCCTCTTGCTTCCGGAGCTCCGTAGTCGTAATCTTCTACTGTCTGAAGCTGAGCTCTCCCATGTCCACCTATTCCCTGCGGTCGGGGTGGACCTCTTGGTGGTGGTGGTGGGAACACCTCGAAGCGTCGTCCACCTACAGCTTCACGACCATCTCCCCTCCCTCTCCCTTCATCTCATAGTGGTCTTCCTTGATCGAACCTCTGCCTCTGCCTAGGAAGTTCTTCATTTAACTACTGGTCATCTGCATGGCGGGTCGGACAGTCACGTGCCATGTGACCAATCCCACCGCAGGAGTAACACTACATGGCAGGTCTGGCTCTGTTATTCCCCTTGGATCCTCGCACTACCGACCCTGATTCACGCGGTCGACCACCAATAGGTCTGGTCTTCTTGGACCTCTGCGTCATCTGTCTAATGCCTGGTAGAGAAGACTCTACCGCATGCCGGCTAGTGGTGGGTCCTGCTGTTGGAGACTGGTCAGCAAGGAAACTCTCCACTAAGAGGGCTCACTCTAACACCCCTATCTGTGTCGGGATGCCATGAGAAACAACAAGAGCTCTAATATCTCGCCTGAGCCCCTTCTCGAAGGTTCGGGCCCTGAAGAACGGGTCCCGTACCATATCTTTGGAGTAGCGCGAGAGGTCTGTGAACCTCGCTAAAAACTGTGCCACAGTCATGCTGCCCTACCGTAGCTGAAGTAGCTCCTGTATACGCACCGCTCGAAGGGTGGCTGGTACAAACTCTTCCCAGAATAGGCTCTCAAAGTCTGCCCATAGAAGTGTCTCCTCGTCATGCATCTGGAGAATCAGGCTCCACCATCTACTTGCTGCTACCTAAAGAAGGTTTGCAGCAAGAATCACCATGAAGTCTGCTGGCATCCCCACTAGCCTGAAGACTCTCACCACAGCCTCCAGCCAATCCTCAGCCGCCTTCGGGTCTGTCTCTCCCCTGAACCTGGGTGGCCTATGGTGCTTGAACTTGTACAGTGCGCTCAAGCGACGTGAACCCTCTGCTGCTGGGGCTGGTGGCATCGGTGGCCCAACAGGTAGTAGTACCGCTGGTGCCTCCACTGGTGCCTCAACTGGGATAGGTCCCTATACTAAGTCCACATCGCTCGGCGGGCTGTCAGTACGAACAACTCTCAGGGCTCTAGCTGGTCATCCGCGGGGAGGCATCCTAAACGAAACAAACATGATAGGGTCAAACGATTTATACCTGGTGAGCTAACCTGGTTTGAGCTGATATTTAAATAAAACTTCTTGAAACACACATGCAATCAATATTTTCGTGCACAAAGTTAGAAATCAGTTGTCAGGGTCCTAATGTATGGATACGTCATCTGCCCGCACCAACACTGGACTCCTTGAACTGAAGACCACACTCGGTACCCATAGCACTATTTCTTCATAGAAAGAAAAAATCAGAGTTATAAGTTCTGCAGTAGAACTGACTCATCTGATACCAATTTGTTATGACCCGTCCTCGGGGCCCGTGTCGTGACTACCCCAAGCCCGCCTTCCATAGGCCAGGGGCTGGCGACTAGCACCAAAGGCATAAATCACGATAACTGGGAAGGCATTGCCTTTATAAAGGTAAAAAAACACCATAGAGTATAAGCGGAAGTAAAACACTAAGTACAAAAGAAAGTGCTGAAAAAGTAAATGGAACAGAATACAAACCCAACTGAAAGTACAGCTACAACTGAACAAAAGTACAACACAAAAAGACAACAACTGGAAGAACGGAAACGGCTCCTGGGTCGTCCTCCTCGGATCCTACCTGAAGGGTAGGTACAGATGGGGCCGCTCCTGGATCGTCCACCATGGATCCTAACTGAAGGGTAGGTACAGATAGCCTCCACAACGCTCTCGCCCGTCGACCTCCTTCGAGTGTCGTCTCGCCGTGAAGTCCACCTCCGGATAATGACTCGTCCTGTATTCCACCTCCGGGTACCGTCCAGTCCTCGAACACTCGGCCTCCGTCAGCACTTCATGTCGTCTGCAACCAACACAACGAGGTGCGGGCATAACCCGTGTAGGGGTGAGTATAATGATACTCAGTAGGGACCCCGAGACCCTCAAGGTCTCACTAAAACCAACAAGGATAACCACAAAAATGATCTCAACAGATAACCTCTACTTAGGTATATTCCCATTCATATACCTATGTTATCAAGTAACCCATCTCAATCATGAGGAAACACAAAGATTATGAAGTCAATGGATAACCACTACCCAGGTATATGCCCATACATATACCTAAGTTATCAAGTGACCCATCTCAATCATGAGGTAAACAAAAAGGTCAAAAGTCTCAACTCAAACCAGGATTTTCTTTATCAAAACCGTAACTGCTGAAGAGCTCCGTCTCTGGGAGTACAGTGATCCTGTCACGTCTCCGAGGTACTGATCACCAACCTATGACTGTTGAGGTACTCCTCCTGTCATGTACCGCTGGTCTGCCACCTCACATAGTAGTTCTCCTCCGACATGGGTCTGCCACCTCACACAGTAGTGCTCCCCCTCATAGCCTACGGAGGTACTCCTCCTGTCGAGTACCGCGGGTCTGCCGCCTCACACAGTAGTGCTCCTCCACCATGGGTCTGCCACCTCACAAAGTAGTGCTCCCCACATGGCTATTCTAGTCACTCCGAATCGAATCAGACAAGCAGTCATCAGGTCACAACCAGCTACACGGTCTCCGTACTCCATACGATCATCTCCGGGAGGGTCCGCTCCATGGGCTACTAGTAGATACTCCAAGTATCTCAAAGTCCCATGAAACAGTATCTCAAAGTATCGCCTTGTCATAGGGGTCTCAACGCAACAGACGGCACGTCAATCGGACGCCCGGTCTGTGAGTTACTAGCCTTTTCGTCCCCGGGGCCCGGTTGGTTTCATGTGCGAACCAACACGGCCATAACTCAACTGTACCCCAAACCATCATAGGTTATACTCATATGGACCGTTTCTCAACGTGATCATGAACGCCGCCGACGGTTCGTCAAACGGACGTCCGGTCTGAAAGATATTAGCTTTTCCGTTCCAAAGGCCTGGTTGGATTTCAGGTACAATCCAACCCGTCCATTATCCAACTGCATCAAAACATCTGGCGAGGTATGCAAAAAGTTCCGTCTTATCAAGAGAAATTCAACGAGACAGACGGCGCGTCAATCAGACGCCCGGTCTGTGAGTTATTGGCTTTTTTGTTCCAGGGCCCGGTTGGTTTCGTGTGCGAACCAACCCGACCACACTCCGACGACATCCAAACCTCGATCAGAGTAAGCCAAAAGTTCTGTCTCATTAATAGGAAACCAAAAAAGTCGACGACACGTCAATTGGACATCCGGAACTCAAGAAATAAGCGTTTCCGCTCCGAGGGCCCGGTTGGTTTCCTGTACGAACCAACCCGGCTGAACCCAAATTACTCTGAAACCATGAGTGTAACATACCGAACCGACCGTCTCGATCCAAGGATCGTGTCTCAACTGACGGTGCATCGATCGGAGGCCTGTAGCCCATGATATGGGCAAAAGACCGTAAGGTGTCCGAAAACAGGGGGTTTGGGCCCGGACCGACCCGACCCAACCCCCCCCCCCCCTCCTGGGGGCGGGGTCCGGGTCCGACCCGGCTAGCGCGGCCCTGCACGGCCTGGGTGGCCCGGCCTGGCCTAAGCGCGACCCGGCCCAGTCGGCACGGGCACGACCCGGTCGCCAGGTGGGTCCGCTCGGCCGGATACGGCTGAGCGGAGCGCGGGGCGCGCTGCCCGCGCGTGAAGGATCCGCGGCCCCGCGTGGGGCCGCCCTTGCCAGCGGACGCGGTAGCCAGCCGTGTCCCGTGCATCACCTGTCCCGCGCGGTCATGGGACGACCGGCCCGCCGCCGCGGCGGGTCTCCACGGTGGCGCGCCGGGCGCCGCCGCCTTCCACCGCCACCTTCCGCCGCCGGCGCCGCCGTGCCGGCGGGTTGCTCCGCGGACCACCAGACGAGTTCCGGTGGTCGGAAATTCACGCCGTCTTCTCCAAAGGCCCTCCCTGGGCCCTTCCTTCACTGCGAGGACCTCACATCGACCGTGCGACTTGTTTTGTCGACATCCACCATTTCGCACACCAAGAACGAAAGGGGTGGTGGGTTCAGACTTGTTCATTGGTCTGCACCCACCGCGTTAGCGGATTAAAAAAATATCTCACAATAATTTTAATCATACGCCACGGGTAGAAATTACAAAGACTTTAAAGAATCAACCCCTACCTCGTCGTAGTCGTCAAATGTGAGTTTTTTCGTGGAATTGACCGTCAGGAAAGAAGAGGATCGTCGTGTCGTGGAAGGGGCGTCATGTCGTCGCGGTACACGGCGTCGCGTAGACGATCTCAATCGGTTGTTGATCGAAGATGGTCGTGGGGAAGGATCGTTGCGGAAGAAACGTCGCGGAAGGAGGATCGTCGGCGTCGCGGTACACGGCGTCACGTCGTCGATCTCTGAGGATTAGGCGTTCTTCGCGTTCTTCGCGTTCTTCGCGTTCTTCACGTTCTTCGCGAAGGAGGATGAAGAACGTAGAGTTTCTCCAAATCCTCTCAACAAGCCACCCACATGTGTTGGTCTTATATTTATTCTTATGCCAACAAATGAAAAACAAAGTTAAGAAACGAACCATAAATTCGGTGAATTAATGGTAACGACTTAACTGCCCAATTAATAGGGGCGTTAAGAGTTTAAGAAAACGCACCGGTTGACTTTCATTTTAAAAGGGGTTTTCACGGGTTCGTTACTTAGAGGAAAAGGAACGGTGGGGCTCATGTGGGCCCCAACTCACAAATATCCTACCTAGTGGGTAGGATATTTTTGTGTTCCACCCTATCCTCTTAACTTAGGTTAAGTGGCTTTAAGTGAAATAAAATAAAGTTGTCGCACCACTTTATTTTATTTCTTAACCTAACCCCAAAAACTAAAATCGACGCCCGAGCAAAAGCAACTCCGGAAAAGGTGTTTCTAAGAAAGTACCGGCGCTGCGATTCCATCAGTGCCCTCCGAATTTCATTCCGAGCACAGGTTCAAAAGTTAGGAAAACCCGCTCGTTCGTTTACTGAATGTACTAGAGCCAAACTTCAGAAAACGTTTCCGGGCACACTGGGCCTCAGAATCAGGTGCCGTTAGAAACTGCATTCTTGAAAAATTACAAAGAAAATTAACAAAAAAAATTCCTTGAATTTTACGGGTCTTTACAACTATAGTGAATTTGTAATACAGTAAATGGTCAGTTTGGTTCTCAAGAGATTGATTAGTTCTCAATTAATCTAATATAAAGATTAGATTAGCTTTTGAAACTAACCTAATGCTTTACGATGAATACAAACACTTTCTAGTTTAACTATCAGAGTTTCTTTAAAATAGATTTGTATTTAAAGTACTTAGCAACAAAATATTCAATATAGTTTAAAACAAAAAAAAATAAGCACAATAGTTTTAACCAAGAGGTTCAGTCTCAAGATGAGACTTAGTCCTGTCAAACAGTTTATATAAATTTGATCCACACCCTTGATTTGGGTTTTACAATAGTGCTTAGACTATCCAGGTCCTGACCTCTACCACAATTCTTCATGGGAAAACAACAAACAACAACACACAGGGTGTACAGGTCCTACTTGACCTCTACCACTATCCATAGTTGGATATAAGAGAGTTATAAAAGTTTTGTGTGAGGATTTATAAATCCTCCAGTTTAGCACATGAGTCAGTGTGTGTATGGAATATATAGAGTACACACACTACTCAAAAAGTAAGTAAAAGAATCACTGAGAGAGAGTAGATATGAGTTTAGAATGCTCTAGTGATTTGAAGTGAAGCTCTGGAATCCTTTTGATTAATCCGAAATGCTTATGAGTCCTTCTCTGGTTTTTGTCTTGAAAACAGAGTTTCATCCGCTTCCTTGAGTTTTACGTTTAGTTTTATCAGCTTGAGTGTATGAAGAGATTGTTGTAGTTATTCACTCCTTGACTAAGTTTCATCTTGTGTTCTCTTCTTGTATGAATGGCCCCATGTATGTCCAGTGTTCTTCAAGTAAGCGGGTGTATGGATGTCGCCTCTCTATTATGTGTGTCTTTCTCACTGCAGCTTGATCTTCCTTATATTCCTTCAGATGTAGCAAAGGGAATGATTACGTTAATGGTAGGTATGAGGTACAGTTCCCTAACATCCCAACAACAATCGTTAATTAATAACAGTTGCATTAAATTAACCAAATATGACTGTCAGTATAATTTAAATAAAGCAAAAAAGTTCAAGCAGCATAATGCTTGTAACGGCCGACATGTATCGATAGATGTTTGTCTCTGTTATGGTAGCTCCATGTACCAGTCTCTTTATGTAGCGGTAGGTCTCAATGTTGTGGTTAGCGCCTATCAGTTGATCTTTTTTCTTGTACCATTAGCTCCTTGTATCGGTAGACTAGAGTAGCGGTGACTTCCTTATACCGGTGAACTTCATAACGGTAGACTTCTACACGCCAGTCGAATTACTCTAACGGTGGATCTAGTGTAACGGTATCTCTCTGTGTACTAGTGACCTTTCTGTAACGGTAAACTTGCATACCGGTATACTTATACAGACAGGTAGAATTACTCTAACGGTAACCTTTTAGTGTACCGATAGACTTACATACCGGTAGACTTATACATACCGGTAGACTGTTCTATACCCGTGACTAAGTGTATGTTTATTCATTCTATTCACAGAATGAGTTAAGTTATAATACAGTGAAGCATATACACATTTAATTATATAAATGACTTAAATATATCACAAGAGATTTATCATTAGGATATATTTGAGAGTATTTATATTTTAATTTTTAATGTACTTAAATATTAACTAAAAAATAATGAAATGTTTAAATAATAAACATCATTTGGGATAATAAAAGAATATAGAAACATAATTGAGATTATCAAAACATGTGAGGTCAAAAATCTCCCCCTTTTTTATAATCACAACTTATGATATCATAATTCCAAAATAAGACGTAATGTATTAGAGTAAAATACTATGGATTTTATTTGTCAGTGTGAGTAATGAAATTTTTAAGTGTGATATTTTAAATTTATCAGAGGATAAATAGTATTAAATGCAATTGTATTAGAGGTAATAATAGTAACAGTGTACTAGAATTATAAAACAAATGTGTTAGAGGTAATCAAATATATCAGAGGTAATCAAAGGCAACAAAAAATTCCGGAATTCCATGATAATTCCTCCTCCCCTCTCCATAGCTGACAGAAAATCATCCTTGTTTTCTAAAAAATATCCAAAGATGGAGTCAGCTCCTTGAGCTTTTTACTTGTTCTCTGTAGGCTTGATTTACAGGAGGTAATTTCAGATTTTCCAAAATAAGTTTGAAATGGTTGGTCAACTGATGCTTGGTATATACTTTATAAAAATAATAATCAACATTATCCTTTACCTCTTTCTGATAAGCAGAAGCCTCTCATATAAAATTCTGAACAATTTTCCCTATATCCCGAGTGGTAGTCACCACTTGAGTTTGGGAAGATGAGTCCACAAAGCCACTTGTTGATGCTTAACCAAGCTCCTCTTTCATCAATGCTCGAATTTGATCCAATTATACGGAAGGTCTATAATCAAGAGAACCAAGAGATAAAGCCAAAGTTTCCTTGAAACTTTTAGTTAGCCAACTTATAAGATTTTCCACAAGAGAGTCCTGGGTGCTGACATGCTGTTCCACTAAAGTCTTAAATTCCTCAAAAGATGAAACCATCTGGCCAACTACACTCTTTAAAAAGGCCAAGTATTTGTTTTCATGATATTTAAAGATCATATAAGACTCTATAGAGACAAGTGACTTCTTTAGAGATTCAACAATTACTTCCAAGCATGAAATTTGATTTAGGCAGGTCTTGGATTCATTCAGCAGCTCTTCCACAGTGGTGGTCACCACACATCCAAGAGAGAGTTTAATATATCTTTCTATTTTTCTCATCTCTTCAATAAAATAGCCCTTAAAGTCTACAACAGATACAACCCAAGTCTCCATTAACTCATCTCTTAAAGATACAATATCAACCTTAGCAACCATATTTTGAAGCACAACTACATGTGCTCTTTCAGATACAAGACTATCCACAGAGACATTCATAATATATTGAATGGATAATATCAACGAGGTTTCCATTCTTCTAATATCTTCCACAAAACTGATCTTAAGCTCAGACTTTAACTCCTCTAAGACAGATTTTCTCACAATATCTCCAGGTAAGGTCTCAGAGAGGATATTATAATCCACATGAGGTCTGCTGACAGATGTCTCATCCTCAGAGTTAGGGTAATCTAAGCCAAGCACTACAAAACTTGGGTCTTCTATCCAGTCCTCAATCCTATAAGCTACTGAAACTGAAAAAATCCTGGAGGGATGCTCCCCCTCAACTTGAGCTACCTCTTCAATAGCATTATCCGACTGGTCTTCCTCAGCAGAATCGTCAGCAACCATATCTGTCTCAGCAACGGGATGCTCAACAGGTTCAGGTAAAGGATCTTCAGGTTCAACTAGACCAGCCTCTACAGGCATAAAAGAAAATCCAATATCTGGACTTAAACTAAGAGCAGATATCTCATCTGTGCTCTCGGATACAGATCTTTCATCAATGGGTCTTTATTTCTCTTTAACTTCATCCTTAGCCAAAACAGGTTCCCTTTTGGGCAAAGCATCTAGAGGACTAGCCTTCACATAAGAAATACTATGAGGTGTAGGGCTGGGAGGAAGATCAGGATCCCCTCATTCTTCAACAGAGGGTTCATCTTCTTCAGAATCACTATAGGATGGGATGACCTCATTAGGTCTTAGACCTGGATCCCTCTCATCCTTTGGCCTAGAAGGATGGTCCACATGACTGTATTTGTCATATACCTTTCCTTCATCATTCACCCACTGATTTTTCCATGGATTCCAGTTCAATTTCATAAACTTTCATACTGTTTGAGTAATGAAAAAATTATCCTTCACCCACCATTGTCTCATCCTAAGACTCATACACTTTATTTGCCTTTATCATGACAGATAGAAACTTTGAAAAAAACAAAGCATTAATCTTGGATTTTGGTATGGTCATGTCCTCTATTTGAATCATCAACAATATGCATAGGTTGAACTTCACTTCATGCCTCAAAATATTCATCATCTATATGTCTTGAAGCTTTAGGGTGGAAACATCCACTCTCTTTGGATTAATCACATGTTGGATAGACTTCAACAACAATCGGTTCTCACCGTCCATCTCTACTGCAATCACTTTCCTTGTAGTTCTATTTCCAGTTAGCTCAAGAAGTGCAACTTCATATCCAAAATAATAACTGGCTTCAGGTATGGACTTAGAAAAAAATCCTTAATCTCCATCATGAGGTACTCCAAGGTTTTCATCCCATTCACTAGATGAGAAAGATATCAATTTACCATTCACAAATGAAATCATCTTATTCTCCTCTTCTGACATCTCAAAAATGAACATGCGTATAAAATTCATTCACCAAAAACGGGAAGTATGGTCCATTGTTATTCACAAAACACTCGAGCCAGCCCTGATCCTCCAATATCTTCAAGATTAATGATTTCCTAAATAACAACCATTCAACACATAGACTTAACAGTTCCACTACCACTGGTTCCTGAATTGACTTTTTTCCACTAAGCACTTGAAACATCTCCTTTACTAAACATCAGTCTCTTCACACGATCAATTTCCACAACCAGAGACTCAGGGTTCATGAGATGTCTGAAGGTTTGGGTTTAAAAGATGGTGAAAATCCGAATGGGTAGAGTTCACGGTGGATTGAGTAAGGTTTATACATGATTTTATATCATTTAGGAATAACAAAAACACTAAAACTCTTTGGAATTATAAAAAACGCAATATGTTATATCGGTGAGAATTTTAACGATAAGCCCTACCGGTGAGAATGGTAACAGTGAGGTATTCCTAACGGTGAGGTTGTCTGACAGTGAGGTATTCTTAATGGTGAGGTTTTCTATCGGTGAGGTATTCCTAATAGTGACGTATTCCAAATAGCGAGTTTTTCTAATAGTGAGGTATTCCTAACAGTGAGGTTTTTTATCGGTGAGGTATTCCTAACGGTGAGGTTGTCTAAGGGTGAGGTATTCCTAACGGCGAGGTTTTCTAACGGTGAGGTATTCCTAATGCCGAGGTTTTCTAATGGTGAGGTATTTTTAACGGTGAGGTTTTCTAATGGTGAGGTATTCCTAATGGTGAGGTTTTCTAACAACGAGGTATTTCTAATGGTTTATCATTCCCAACTCATGTCTAATGTAACTTAACCTCTCTGAATTTAAAGGCTTTGTGAAAATATCCTCTAGTTAAGGTTCAATGCTTATAAACTCAAGAGTTATATCAACCTTTTGATAATGATCTCTTAGAAAATGTTTCCTAACATCATTGTGTTTAGTTCTAGAGTGAGATACAGGGTTCTTTGAGATGTTAATTTCACTAGTGTTATCACAATTTATTGAAACATGTTTAAAATCATATCCATAGTCCAACAAAGTGTGTTTCATCCACAGAATTTGTGCACAGTAACTACCAGCATCTATATACTCTACTTCAACAGTAGATAATGCAACTGAATTCTGTTTCTTACTACACCAAGATACTAGGGATTTTCGAAATAAATGACATGTTCCAGATGTGCTTTTTTATCCAACTTACTACCTGCAAAATTAGCATCTGAATAACTGATTAAATCAAAAACTTGTCCTTTTGGATAAAAAAACTTAAATTTTCAGTATGTTTATGATATTTGAAAATTATTTTAACAGAAATCAAATGGGATTATTTAGGATTAGCTTGAAATCTTTCACACATACATACACTAAACATAATGTCTGGTCGACTAGTAGTAAGGTAAAGAAGACTCCCTATCATACCTCTGTAGTTGGTTTGATCCACTGGTTTTCCAGTTTCATCAGCATCCAACTTACAAATAGTACTCATAGGTGTATCACTTTCTTTAATACTATCTAAACCAAAATGTTTTAAAAGATATTTTGCATACTTACTTTGATTTAAAATAATACCATCTTTATTTTGAAAAATTTGAAAACCAAGAAAATATTTGAGTTGTCCCATCAAACTCATTTCGAATTCATTTTTCACACTCTTTGAAAAATCGATACACAAATTATTTTTAGAAGATTGAAAAATAATATCGTCAACATAGATTTACACTATCTAAACATATTTGGAAATTATTTTAATAAAGAGAGTTGGATCAACAATTCCTTTAGAAAAACATTTTGAAATAAGAAAACTACTAAGTCTATCATACCAATCTCGTGGAGTATGTTTTAAACCATATAGAGCTTTATAAAGTTTAAAAACTTGATTTGGAAAATAAGGATTAGAAAATCCAGGTGGTTGTTCAAAAAAAAACATCTTCAATTATAAAACCATTTAGAAAAGCACTTTTAACATCTATTTGATATAACTTAAAATTCAGATGAGCAGCATAGGCAAGTATAATCCCAATAGCTTCTAATCTAGCTACAGGTGAAAAGGTTTCTTCATATTCTATTCCTTTTTCTTGACTATACCCTTGTGCAACTAGCCTTTCTTTGTTTCTAATGGTATTTCCTGATTCATCAACTTTGTTTCTAAAACCCCATTTAGTGCCTATGGTCAAAGTGTCCTTTGGCCTTTCAACTAATTCACAAACATTGTTTCTTTCAAATTTATTTAATTATTCATACATATCCATTACCCAAAATTCATCATTGATTGCATCATTGATATTTTTAGGTTCTAACTATGAAAGAAAGGCTTGATGTTCAACCTGGATTCTTAAAGAAGATCTAGTCTGTGTCCCTCTATTAATATTACCAACAAAAACATCTAAAGGATGATTATTTAGAATACTAGTTAATTTAGTAAAGGTAGAACTAGAAATTTCAGGTTCTTCTCTATGTTCGGGTTCGCCAGAAGCAGATTCTGTAATATGTCTAAAATTGGTTGTCTTTACGACAAGTTCATTGTTTTTATCATTAATGTCCAGAATAGACAGATCTTCTTCAAGATTTTTAAAAGAAGACTTAGGTTCATACGGATCCGTTTCATCAAATTTGATGTGAAAAGATTAATCCACACATTTGGATCTTTTATTAAAGACTCTATAATATTTACTAGTTATAGAGTAACCTAGAAAGATTCCCTCATCACTTTTAGAAGCAATCTTGTCAAGATTATCCTTAGTATTGAGAATAAATACTTTGCAACCAAAAACTCTGAATTAACTAACTTTAGGCTTCCTATTATTCCACAGTTCATAAGGGGTCTTCTTTAGAATAGGTCTAATCAAGACTCTATTTATAATATAAAATGCTGTACTCATAGCTTCAACCAAAAAATAAACAGGTAGGTCATACTCATTAAGCATAGTTCTTGCAATTTTCTGAAGGGTTATATTCCTTATTTAAACTACACCATTTTGTTGAGGTGTCCTAGGGGAAGAGAAATTGTGATTATAGCCATTGTGTGAGCAGTATGATTCAAACTCATGATTTTCAAACTCACGGTCATGATCACTTCTCAGGTTCTTAATCTTGAGTCTAGTAAGGTTCTCTACAGACTTGGAGTATTTCATAAAATAGGAACAAGCCTCACTTTCAGGAGCAAGAAAGTATACCCAATTATATCTAGAAAATTCATCTAATAGAACATAGAAATAGTGCTTCCCATTTAAACTAGAAACTATAGTAGGTCCAAACAAGTCCATGTGAACCAACTCGAGAGGTTGAGAAGTTGAAACTTCATTCTTTGATTTAAATGAAACATTATGTTGCTTTACCTTTTGACAGGGATTAAAAACTTTGTCTGATGGGAATTTTAGTTGAGGTAGGTCTCTAACTAAGTTCTTCCTAGTCAGTTTTCTAAGTGAGTGAATGTTGCAATGTCCTTATCTTCTGTGCCACAATGAAGAATATTTATGAAAATCATTTAATCAAGTAATGTTTTGTTTAGCTAAAGCATTCAAATCAACTGCATAAACATTTTCATTTCTAAAAGCATAAAAGACTAAAATATTTTTAGAATTAAAAAAATTACAAGAATCATTTTCAAATTTAACATTGAAACCATCATCACAAAACTAATAAATACTTAACAAATTATATGTATGTACATCAAGAAATAAAACATTAGAAATTAAAACTGAATCAGTGTTACCAATATGGCCTAATCCCATGATCTTTCCTTTTGAATTATCACCAAAGGTGACATGTCCTCCATCAACCTTGATTGAACTATTGAAACATGAGTAATATCCAGTCATATGCCTTGAACATCAACTGTCCAAGTACCATATTTTCTTATGGGAACTCTTCAAGTGAGTCCCCTACAATATAGGTTTAAACAGAAAATGATTTTGGTACCCATATTTTCTTGGGTCCAGAATGGTTAGAAAGAAAAACTTTTGGTACCCAGATTTGTCTAATGGGTCTCATACAATCAATAGATTCAAAATATTTTGAAAGATAAACTTTGTTTGATCTATATCCATGTGAATAACTAGTTGAAGAATATGAATTTATAGAACTAGAACTAACAACATTCTCTTTATATTTAGGAATAAATCTATTTTTAGTAATCTGTCACTGTCCAGACTGATAGCCTATTCCAGTGGTATATTTTGTTGCCACATGTTTACCTAACATTTGTGCAAGTGTATCTTTTATGTTTGTGAATTTATTTAAGTCCTTCCTTAATTTCTCATTAGACAATTTATGTTCAGTATTTTCCTTATGCAATTGAGCATTCTTTTCCTTTTCTATATCAAGTGCATATTTAACGGAGCTAGTCAAAGAATGCTGTTTCTTCAAGGTCTTATACTTGTCCTTCAATTAATTATAGGTTTCTTATAACATGTTACAATATTCAAATAATTTTTCACTAGACATATTTTTAGATTCAGAATCAGAATCAACTCTAGAATAATATGAATTTAAAGTAGGAGTATTCACTGTTACCTCAGATGTGTTGGTCATGAAACACATATTAGGTTTTTGAGATTCTTCATCCTTAGTAGAAGTAGAATAACTTGAACTGTCTTCTAAATCACTCCATGTTTCTTTCATAGATTTATTTTACTTATTATCCATGTATTCATATTTCTTCTTGAATTTTAACTCTGGACAATCTTCTTTTACATGTCCTTTCCTTTTGCATTCATAGCAGTCAATTTCATCACTTCTATCATACTTTTTCAAATCCTTCTTCCAATGCCCTTTGTTGTCAGATTTTTCTCTGTAGTTTTTTTTGAAGAATTTATTCTTATTATATAATTTCTTGAATCTCCTAGCTATTTGATCCATCTCTACATCACTGTCAAATGCACTCTCATCTCAGCTCGAACCACCACTTGCAGTTTGAATTTTCTCTTCATCCTTACTCTTTGAAGAAGATGTCTTGAAGGCTACTGACTTCTTACTTGGTTCATCATCTTCTTCCTTATTAACTTTATGTTCTTCTTCATGCATCATTAGCATAACAATCATATCTTTAATAGGAAGTAAACTTATATCACACGATTCTCTTATTGAAACTGATGTTCCACTCCATCTATCTGGCAGACATCTTAGTATCCTCATGATTTGCTCTTTTACGGGAATAACCTTTCCCAGTGAGCTCATTGTATTGACTATCTCATTGAACCTGAGATACATGTTAGAAATAGGTTCATCATGCTTTATTTTTAAATTATCATACATAATAGTGTAGGCATTCAATCTCATTTCTTTAACATGAGTTGTTACCTCATGGGAAATAGCCAAAGTATCCTAGATTTCATAAGCAGTTTTAAAAGCATATATTAGATTAAATTATTCATCTCCTAAAGCACAATACAGAGCATTCATTGCTTTAGAATTATTATTGTAAGCTATTTTAGTAGGTTTATCCCATGTAGTTCTTTCATTTTCTGGAATCTTATACTGAGTCTCTAGAGCAGTCCGGATGTCGAATCCCTTAATTTATAATTGAATTTTCATGTTCAGTTTCCATTGGTCATAATTAACACCATTAAAGAATGGTGGCATGTTGGTAGCAGGACCTTCTAATCTATTATCCATAATTAGATTTTAGAAAATAAATTTAAAGAGATAAAATTTAGAACTAACATAAATTTAAGATCTTTAAGATACAACTAAAATCACAGTTGAAAAATAGAGTATTTAGAAATAAATTATTAATAAATGATCCTCTGATACCAAATGTTGGTCGGAGTGGATACACAAGAGGGGGTGAATTGAATTACAATTAAAAATTTCTGTTAAAATGATTTCCATTAAAATCCCACAATTTAAATAACAAGCTAAAATGTAGTGAATTTGTAATACAGTAAAGGGTCAGTTAGGTTCTCAAGATATTGATTAGTTATTAGTCAATCAAATCCAAAGATTATATTAGCTTTCGAAACAAACCTAATTATTTACAATAAATACAACCACTTGCTAGTTTAACAATCTTAGTACTTTAAAATAGATTTGTATTTAAAGTACTTAGCACTAGAATATTCAATATAGTTTAAAAAAATATAAATAAGAAGAGAAGTTTTAACCAAGAGGTTCAGTCTCAAGTTGAGACTTAGTCCTCTCAAACAGTTTATATAAACTTGATCCACACCGTAGATCTGGGTTTTACAACAGTGCTCAGAATGTCTAGGTCCTGAACTCTACCACAAATCTTCTTGGGAAAACAATAAACAATAGCACACAGGCTGTCCAGGTCCTACTTAACCTCTACCAATATCCACAGTGAGATACAAGAGAGTTGTAGAAGTTTTATGTGGGGATTTAGAGATCCTCTAGTTTAGCATAGGATTTAGTGTGTTTATGGAATATACAGAGTACGCACAGTACTCAAAAATTAAGTAAAAGAATCACTGAGATAGAGTAGATATGAGTTTAGAATGATCTAGTGATTTAAAGTAAAGCTCTATACTCCTTTTGATTAATCAGAGATGCTTCTGAGTCCTTCTCTAGTTTTTGTCTTGAAAATAGAGTGTCACCTGCTTCCTTGATTTTCAGATTCAGTTTGATCATCTTGTGTGCATGAAGAGATCATTGTAGTTCTTAACTCCTTGAATAAGGTTCAGATTGTGTTGTCTTCTTGTATGAATGGCCTCGTGTATGTCCAGTGTTCTTCAAGTAAGCGGGTGTATGGATTTCGCCTCTCTATTGTGTGTGTCTTTCTCACTACAGCTCGATCTTCATTATATTCCTCAGATCTAGAAATGGGAATGATTACTTTTATGGCAGGTACGAGGTATGGTTCCCTGACATCCCAACAACCATCATTAATTAATAGCAGTTGCATTAAATTAACCATATATGATCGTTAGTATAATTTAAATAAAGAAAAAAAGTTCAAGCAGAAAAATGCTTGTAACGGTCAACTTGTATCGATAGTTGTTTGTCTCTGTAATGGTAGCTCCTTGTACTGGTCACTTTATGTAGCGGTAGGTCTCGGTGTAGCAGTGAGCTCCTATCGATATCTTTTTGTTCTTGTACTAGTAGATCCTTGTATCTGTAGACTTAAGTATCGGTGACTTCCATATACCGGTGGACTTCATAACGGTAGACTTATACACACTGGTAGACTTACTCTAACGGTGGCTCGGGTGTAACTGTAGATCTCTGTGTACCGATGACCTTTCTGTAACGGTATACTTGCATACTTGTAGACTTATACATACCGATATACTTACTCTAACGGTATCCTTTTGGTGTACCGGTAGACTTACATACTGGTAGACTTATACATACTGGTAGACTGTTCTGTACTAGTGACTAAGTGCCTGTTTATTCATTCTATTCACAAAATGAGTTAATTATGAATACAGTGAAGCTTATACACATTTAATTAACTGAATTACTTAAATATATCACAAGAGATTTATCATTAGTACATATTAATTTGAATGTATTTATATTTTTAGGTTTATAGTACTTAAAAATTAACTAAAAAATAATGCAATGTTTAAATAATAAACATAATTTGGGATTATCATAGCATATGGAAACATAATTGAGATTATCAAAACAGGTGAGGTCTACACTAGGAAAACTATAAATATGAATTATGTACTTTCTATTCACATATTTCAAAAGTCATTCTAAAGTCATTTGACAATGATTTCATGGAAATATGATATCTTTTTCCTAATTTTTACCCCAGAAAACGTTTTAAATGCTTTGATTCCTTTAGAAACTGTTTTCCTATTAATTTTAAAAACACCACACATTAGATTAATGTGTTGTCTATGCACACATGTCAAAAAAAAAATAAAAGGTTGTTTTACCATGATTTCACATAATTATAACATTTTTATATGATTTTGACCATTATAAGCATTTTTTAGTATTCAAAAATTGTAAAAACACATTTATAGACTTCCCATGAGAACTGTAACTCAGAATAAAATGCCTTTATTTTCTATATTTAAAAAAATCTATGGTCATTTTACTCTAATTTTATTGAAATACAACATCAGTTGAGTATTTCTGACCCCCCCAATACATTTTATTAAAGGCTTTGGTACCTTTAATTTTTTTTACAGAGTCATTCCAATAACACTGTACATCAAATTTACTTTTTGTCTATGCGCACACATAAAAAAAACTCAAAAGTTGTTGTCCCATGATTTCACATTAATATGAGGTTTTTTCTATGTTTTTGAATATTACAGTCACACTTTAGTGTTTTACAACAATAAAAACAGGTTTATAGAAATCCTGATAAAACTGTAGCTTGGAATGATGTTCCTTCTATTTCTATATTTAAAAAAAATCTATGGTTATTTTCCTTTGATTAAATTTCAATATAACATCATTTTCCTGATTTTTACCCCCATCACATGTTTTTAAAGGCTTCAATACCTTTAAAAACAATTTAACGGGTCACTCTGATAATACATCATGTTATATTGACGTGTTTTCTTTGTGTACACATCAAAAATCACTCAAAGGAGGTTTTCCCATGATATCAAATCAATCAAAGGTTGTTTTCAATATTTTTGAATATTACATGCATTTTTTAGTGTTTTAAAACACAAAAAATGGTTTTACAAGCATCCCAGGAAAACCGTAACTCAGAATGATGTATTGTTGGTTTATACATTTCAGAAAAACAATCAATGTTTGTTATACTCTGATTTTAGGGAAATATGACATTGTTTTCTTGGTCTTGACATCCTACCACATGTTTTTAAATGCTTTGGTACCTTTAAAAGCAATTTACTACATAATTATAACAAAACCACTCTTCATATTGATGTATTTTTTATGCATACATGTCCAAATTAACTCAATTGTGGTTTTACCATGATTTCATGTCAACATGAGATCATTTTCTATGGTTTTGACCATTACACACACATTTTTGTGTTTTAAAACAATAAAAACTTGTTTATGAGAATATCAGGAAAACCATAACTTAGAATGACATGAATTCAATACCTAAATTTTAAAAATAAATATACATTCATTTTCCAATTATTTCATAGAAATATGAAATTTTTTCCCTGGTATTGACCCCCAAAAACATGTTATTAAAGATTTTAGTATCTTTAAAACTATTTACCAAGTCATTCTGAAAACACTGCATGTCATATTGATATTTTGTGTATGCGTACACATAAAAAATAAATCAATATTGGATTTACCATGATCTCATGTCAATATGAGGTCATTTTCTATGTTTGTGGGCATCACAAATAGTTTTACTGTTATAAAACTATGAAAAAACGTTTATGGACATCCCGAACAAACCATAAAATTCAATGTTTTTCCTTTGGTTGATAAATTTAAAAAATAATTCTATGGCCTTTATATTTTTATTTCAGGGAATTCCAATATTGTTTTTTTGGTTCTTATCCTTTGAAACACATTTTTAAAGGTTTTGGTACCTTTAGAAACCATTTTCCAAGTCATTCTTACAACACCACACATCAGATTGACGTTCTATCTGTGCATACATGTAAACAATAAATCAAGTGTGGTTGAAACATGATTTCAAGTCAATATGAGGTTTTTATATATGGTTTTTATAGTTACATTCACATTTTAGTGATTTAAAACACTAAAAACGTGTTCTTGGGCATCTCTGATGAACCATAACTCGGAATGATATTCCCTCAGTTCCTAAATTTAAAAAATAAATCTACGGTAATTGTAATATTATTTCATTGTTATCCTACATCATATTTCTCATTTTGATTCCCAAAAAAATATTTTTAAAGTATTTGGTGTCTTTAAATTTTTTTTACTAAGCCTTCATACTACACAAAACATTGGATTGACATTTTTCTATGAGTATATATTTAAAATAATTCAATGGTGTTTTTACCAAGATTTCATGTCAATATGATGTATTTTCTATTTTTTTTGAACATTACATGGATGTTTTAGTGTTTTAAAACACTAATAATGTGTTTAAGGTCATCCCAAGGAAATTGTAACTCAGAATGACATTACATCAGTTCTAACATTTCAAAAAATAATCAATGGTCATTGTACTTTGATTTTATGAAAATAAGATGTTTGTTTCCTTTTTTACCCCCTAACACACATTTGTAATGTCATTGGTACCTTTAAAAACTATTTACAAATTCAAAACATAAAAAATGAGCATATATTGTTTTGAAAACAATGATAATGATCTATAATTCATTTTTTAAGTTTAGTAATCAACCCAAAATCAATACATCATAAGATGTGGTCGGTTTGACTCGAAGTGTGTTTGTTAAATATAAAAGTTTAATTGTATATTCATTTATGGATATTTTATGAGTTGTTTGTAAATGTGTGAATGATCTATGAAATTTAGAATTTACCTTATAAGATGATCGATAAGGATGAAAAATTCAACAGGAATCATTCTGATCAATCACTGAGATACACAAACTAAATCATTTTCCATTTCAAACCACCATTTATCCTATTTTTTCCTATATAATTTTTATTCTTTCACTTTTTCTTTCAACCTTAAAATTTAATTTTGTGATTACTAATGAATGGAACTACTCAAACTTCCAATATGTGTAGTAGTAACTAATGACAATTCCCTACCAAAGATATCTGATGAAGTAGGCCCAGAACACCCCCCATATACTTTTGAGATTATCCATCCCTAAAATAGTTGCAACTTCATAATTCTTGGAAACCAATAATGATTTTGATGGATTTTAATCATATAATTCTTGAATTTAAACCTGTTAATACAAATAAATTAACAATTATTTTTTAAAATATCTAAAATTCAAAATAGTATATAATTATTAATTCTTTCAGATTGGCCATTAGTTTGAGGATGATAGGATGTACTGATGTTCATCTCAATGCTAAGAGCATGTTGGATACTTTTCCAAAACATTTAGGTGAATCTTAGATCTTGATAGGATATAATCGATAGTGGTACTCCATGAAGCCTTACCACCTCTTTGATATATATCCAGAAAAGTCGATCCAATGAGAAGTCCTCTCAAATTGCAATAAAGTGAGTTTCTTTCTAAGACAATCCACAATGACCCCTATAGTATCATTTCCTTTGAATTTTCTTAGAATTCATGTGAAAAATTCCATGGTAATGTTATCCCACTTCTATTTTGGTATGGGTAGTGGTTGTGTCATCTCCTTAGTCTTTTTTTCTTTCAACCTTCACATGTTTAAATATCAGGCACTTTGATGTATATTTATAAATCTCCTTCTTTATATTGTCCCTCCAATAATTCTCTCGGGGATCTCAATATATCATTGTGCTCCCAGGGTGAATAGAGAAGGTTGATCTATGTGCATCATTCAAAATCTCTTTTATCGATGGATTATACGACACACATAATCATGACCTAAATATTACAACTCCTTCCTCATCAATATTTAACTCAAAGGATTTCCCATTTCTAATAGCTTTCACCCTTTTCATAATTTCAACATCTTTTATTTGAGCATTCTTTATATTCTCCATAATGGATTGTTGATCAATAATTTGATAAATAATTGATGATGTTCCTCCCTTAATGATTCCCACGTCCATCCTGTACAAATCTAAGAAGATTAGATCCTTCTAAATTATCATAATTGATAAAGATGTAGGATCCTTTCTACTTAGAGAATCCGCTATCCTATTTGTCTTACCATAATGGTAGTAGATTGAGTCATCATAATAATTGATGGGATCTAACCATATTCGCTAGTGCATATTAAGCTCAATCTATGTAAATATATATTTGAGACTCTTGTGATCAGTATATATCTCACACTTCTACCCATAGTTATAATTCATCCATATTTTCAATGAAAATATTATATATAATAACACTAGATCATGTGTGAGGTATTTTTTCTCATGGATCATTAACTTCCATGAGCTGTAGGCTATTACATTATAATTTTTCATGAGTACAAAAACCAAACCATTCTGGGAAGAATAACTATATATCACAATACATTCTCTACTTTTTAGTAAGTTGAGTACAAGTGTAGTGATCATTCTTCTTTTTATCTTATTGAAGAATTCCTCACTTTATTCAATCTAGACATACTTCATCCCTTTCTTTTTATACTTAGTTATAATGGTTGAAAATTGTGATAAATTTCTCACAAAATGTCGATAATACGTAGATAATCCAATAAAATGTAGATTTTTGTTACACTAGAGGGTCTGGGCCATTCCCCAATTGCCTTTGTTTTTAGGGGTCCACAAAAATTCTCTCACTTGTGATCATATGTCCCAGTAATGTGACTTGATGCATCCAAATTCACACTTTTTGAACTTGGCTTCTAACCTATCATTCCTCAATATTTCTAATATAATTCTTATATATTCTTTATGTTCCTATTTTATCTTAGAGTAGATGAGAATATCAATGTTAAATACTACCACAATTTTTTCGTGGTAATTTATGAAGAATCTATTAATCAAATCCATGAAGATTTTAGGGGAGTTAATAAGTTTTAAGGGCATCACAAAAAACTCATGGTGCCCAAACTTTGTATGGAAGGCAGTCTTCTAAACATCTTCCATCTTCACATTTAGCTGATGATATCTAGAATAAAGATCCACCTTTGAGAGGCATAGGTCTCCTCTCAACTGATCAAACAAGTTATCAATCCTAGGAATAGGTTACATGTTCTTTATGTGGATATTGTTGAGTTGTCGATAATTGGTATACAACTGTATTGATCAATCCTTCTTCTTGACAAAGAGCACTGGTGCACCCCAATGTGATGCACTAGGGAATATGAAACCTTTATCAAAATTCTCTTGCAATAACTTCTTTAACTCATCTAGTTCGATAGGATTCATTATATGGACACATTGATATATGAGTAGCTCTAGGTATGATTTCTATTGAGAACTGTACCTCATGATCTGGGGGTAGTCTGGGTAACTCTAGGAAATATATCATTGTATTCCTTCATGATGGGAATTTCCCCTAGGTTGATACCTTCATTTGACTCAACCATTTGAGCGAGGTATGCTTCTTCACTGAGAGTCAACACCCACACCATGGAAGGATTTTTAAAGGATATTTATGATATTACTTTCATCTCTATAGGAGAATGGGATGATTCAAAATTCTAAAAGATATTTATTTTTCACAATAGTTTATATGTTATCAAAATAAAGAGAGCTAATGAATCCCATGTATAGAGTCAAATTATAGAAAGGGAAGTATAACAAGATTCACTAGAAGAATATTTTCACATACACCAATAATAGAATATTCCAACACTTTGGTTGAAATGACTACACCACTTGGTGATTTAATAGATATATCTACATTAAGGTTTCGGGGCTTCGATTCAATAGTCCTAGAAAACGTGAAAGATATAAAGGAATGTGTCGAACCAGAATAAAATAATAATTTTCCCATTCGTGAGTTAATAGGAAGTACACCTTGTATGAATTCATTCTCTTGCTACACTCTTGTAGGAGTGATGTCATAATCCTTCCCTTTCTCCTTTGGATTTTGTGGCTGTTGATGCTCATTACACTCGAGGACTCGAGTTTTAGTGCAATGTCTTGCATAGTTCCATTTCTCCTTATTTTTGTAGCATTGTACCATGGGTGGTGCTCTCCATTCCTCCACCACATTATCATATTTTTTCATGTCTTTTCGATGTTCATGATCTTGGTGGTCATCTATCCAACACTTGAAGCATTTCCACATCCCTTTGAGATAGTTCCAATGATACTTCATTCCACATTTTTGAAATGTGGGTGGTTGAATTTTCTTTTCATATTTCTTAGGAGATACCCCAACATGAAACTCCATCTTCCATTTCTTATCACCATAACCGTGAGACAATTTTTCAAACTGTATCCCCACTTTGATAGCACATTGATAAAATTCTTCATAACTCCCAAAGTGTTGAATTGAAAGATACTTTAGATGGTGTGGTTTTAAACCACTAAATAATCTAATTTTTTTTATCAATGTTCATAACAAAACCCAAAAAATACCATTCAAGCATTTGTGAAAGTTTCTTTCTAGTTTGTGATATATTATCCTTCATTTTTCATTAGATCTAATAATTCTCTCTCCATATTTTTACAAAGAGTTTGAGGGAAATAGTTATTAAGAAACATTATCTTAATGTCTTCCCACTCCATCTCTTCAATTTATTTTCTCATATTGTTATTCTTAATCAATACCCACCATTGGTCATACTCTCCTACGAGAAGATACATGGAAAAGGTAACCTTCTATATCTCAGAATAGTGAAGCACATAAAAAATATTCTCTGTTGAGTAGACCCGCTATTCCGAAACAAGTGGATTAGAAGATCCACTGAATGTTTGTGGTCATTGTCTCATAAAACACTTGATAGATAGTTGATCTCTCTTTAGTGAAGGAGGTTGTTTGAAATTATTTAGGTTATTGTTCATAACTAGAGATATATGGGTAATAATTGCATTGAAATATTGAACTCCACCTCCCAAAGCATTGGGGATGTCATTCAAGAAATCATTGCATTGTCCCTCACACATGTTGTTGGCCTGGTTTCTCCCAGTTCCCTTTATTTTCTAAAATAGAAAAGGATAGAATAAAAAATAAGTAAAAAAGTCATGAATATGTAACTTATTCCTTTGTGAAATTAAGTTTAAAGGAATATATTTTGGGATCCCTTTGTTTATAAATGAATATTGGTTTTTGAATTATACCCAGTCTCATACTATAAGTTTTTCTAAGGTTCTATAATCCTAATTCGCAAATAAACCAAACCATCCTCTGATACCAACTATAACAACCCTAATTTATCTTACATTAATATTACATTATATTAGTGATAAAAAACATAAATTCATTACACATCAAGGATATAAAGGTTTAGTTTTTTTGGAAAAATTAGTACCATATACAACGTTTACAAAATAAAACATAAACATTTATTTAATTCCTTCTTTATAGCTTCTCATTGGCCCTTGAATTCTTGTTAGTACAAGTATTTAACTGAGGATATACATAAAAAAAGGCTGAGATAAATGTCCAGTAAGAGTATATATAATAATATCAAACAATATAACATGGGATTAGAATAATCATTGTCATAATAACATATTCATAAGATCAAAATCATAAGAGGAAGCAATAAGAAAATACTTGGAATGCGGTAATGCATAAAAAATGAAACATCGTGTCTTAGTGGTTAACTACCACACATAGTTGTGAAAAAAGATAGAATCATGTTCATACATATTTCAATTTACTAACAAGTTTATTACCATTACCCAATGCACTATAACACTATATAATTCTGGTTTCACCCATAACATTATAACATTTACATTATGCTATAAAATTCTGGGAGCACCTATCACTTAGAAAACACGTATATCTTATAAATGGCAAAATGTGTGTTTTTTTGAAATAAGAGTTATTTTAGAAAAAATTGTATTTTTAATAAAATAAATTAGAAAACTAGTATATATTATAAAAGTTAATATAATGATGAATAAATTATATTTATGGAATGTTCTTACAAAAAATGGGGTGAAAGAGGGAAAACCCAAATACAAAGAGTTGGTTGTGACTGAATGATTTATTCACCTTATTGTATTATATAATAACATTAAGTTTATTAATTAATAACTAAAAAACCTTTTATACAAGAATATGAATCATTATAGTTTCATTCAATTTATTTATGGGAATCTTGATGAGTTATAGTGTTTAATTTCATCTTTCGGAAGTGTTCATTTTCAATGTTTTCACGAACAGTTTGTTTGTATACATAAATTGAAGTTAGTTTAAAAAGAGTATGAAAATATATAATTATTAATATATGTTATTAATGATCCTCCAGAATTTTAAATTATCTTTAAAATTATTTGGTTATATATCATGAGTATGATTCATTATAAAAATGTTAATGATGACCGTTTTATGTAAATTTTGTCTATTTTTCGATATAACAGACTTGTTTTGTTTTATCATTTAGTATTATGTACATAAGTAAGTTAAAGAACATAAAAGGGGCTAAAAATACCATCTAAAATATTTTTTCAACAATTTAATGGTTTTATTGACATCCTTGAAGGAGTTCAAGGAAAATGAAAGTGCATCACCAATGATGATTGTAAATTGACACATCACAAGCGACGATTTTCTTTTTTGAATAAAAGAGATAGAGGGAATAGTTTAATGATGGTTATTACATTAAAATGGTATAATTTGAGTACATGTAAGGTAATGGAGTTTATAATTCCATTTTTATAAGGATAAGTGAGGAGGGGATAAGAAAAGTAAACAAAATCTAAAGAAGTTAAAAGAAAAAGGAATAACATTTTCCCTCTTAAATCCATCTAAATTGAGAACCTCCTTAGGGAAGTAGTTTTGGTATTTTGATGATACCAAGACATCCTAGACATGGGGTAGGGAATAGGGAATATGTTTGGGTATAATTTGAAGTAGTATTGAAGCTTTAGAAGTTTGAGGAGAAGAGGGTGTGAGGGGTGGTACTTATAATGGAGAGGAGGGGTGTTTTCTCAATATTCTAATCATTAGTTTATTATTTCTCCACAAGATGAGAAATAATGGGGATTATTGTAAATAAAAACAGTAATATGTTCATTTTATTTCGAATAAATTTTCATTTACATCATCCATGACTCACACAGGATGAAAAATTCAATTATTTAGTATATTTCGTAATATATCTAATTTACTATTCACAAAAATTCAAGTATTTTAGAAAAATCCCAAAAATTCACCCTAACCATTTTTTTGATGTGTAAAATTAAAAAATGAACTAAATTTTATGGAAATAATGTTCTAAATATGAAAAAATATAATTTTTAAATAAAATCATCATTTACATGGAAAATACAGATTTTAAAATTATAACAGATTTTGCAACACATAAAAAAATTACTTAAGGTCTCCTAAAATTATATTAAAACCATAAGAAATAAAATTTAAATTTATGAATACATTTTATGAAAATAAATTACCTTTAACTTATTAAATTAATTATAATATTTTTATTAAATATTTATGACTTATAAAAATACCCACACTTAATTAATAATTTTCAAAATGATTGTTTATTTATATAATGATATAATTCGATCATATTTTAACTTATATGATGGATAAATTTTATTTATCCTATCATTGGTAAGGTTACTATTCAATTGGCTGATTTAATATTCATAAGGGTCATATTACTATTTGTAAGGGTACATAACTATTCTTAAGGGTTAGTTACATTCACCAAAAAAATTATGTTATTCCTATTAGACCCCATATATCTTACCTATCACAATAATGTATGTCATATTTTTAAAATTTATAACATAGAGGTGGAAAAACTATGTTTTACAACTAGGTTATAAAATTCACATAATATTTAGTAGTTCATTTTAGAATGATGTGACATTGTATTTCCTAATTTGATTTTATGTGACATAATTATAAGAAGGGAATTTCCTTTGAAAAAATATGAGGTTGTTTCATGGAATGTACAAGAGGATATGATATAATGAGAACTTATCTAACAATAACTCTAGTTCCCATTACCATAGCTCCTATCACTATTATAATTCACCCAAAACAAGATCATATGAACCCAAGGGGAGAGGCCCACCTCTTTCCACTGCACACAAATGAGGGAGTGTTACTTCTGCTTATGAACCATGTGTATCATCTCTAATGAGAGAGTAATGGGGGACCCAAACCTCTCCACTTTCCTACTATTGAGGGAGTCCAAACTCCCATCCATCCTGTGAGACCTGTAAAGTATCTATAAGGAGAGTAATGTACTTCATTTTATCAAGAGAGCACTATCTCTTAACCAGTTACCACACTTAACAAGTGGAGGGGATCTCTACTCACAACTATGATCCATATTTGAGGTAAATTTGACTCTAGTGGAGGACCCACTCCTCACTTCTACTTGAAGATGAAGGTTTAACACTCCATAGATATAGGACTCCCACCTAGTGTATAGGGGAGTTCTGACTGTACTTGTAGAATCACAATAGGAGACTCACACCCAGACATTATAGGGGAGGACCAACCCTAGAATAAATGACCCACACCTTGGTACGACAGGGATTTGCCAACTCTATCTGAATATCTAATACAGAGGAACCATTCCCTAGTGTGATAGGGGAGTACCAAGTTTATGGATAGAGGACCCTAACCCTATCACCTAAGGGGAGTACTGACTCTATTTACACAATTATTTGGAGGGTCTTCTCTCAAATATGAAAGAGGAGATCCATATCTCTATATATAAACGATACATGGGACCCACACACTGGTCCAATTAGAGGAGTACCAATCCTGGGGGAACTACTCCATTGGTGTAGGACCTTCACCCTCTTTGGGGGAGTTCTATCTCTACCGATCCATGACGTAAGGGAGACCTGTGCCTTGTTACAAAAGGGGCGTATCAATCCCATAGTGTATCTGATAAAACTACCCCACCTCCAACATCAGTGACACATTACTATAAGGGGATTCACACCTCATGCTGCAACACAAACACAGGTAGGGGACCCGCACCCTGATACTATATGGGATCACCATTCTACTGACCTAAATAGTATGGGGGGGCTACATCCTAATATGACAGTGAAGGGTACCAACATTGAAATATCTCCAGTAATCCACCCCAACCAATACGCACGATTAAGTAATATTAATGAATCAATATGCTTTAATCACACCACACTGAATCTCCTAATCCACCATGAGGTCTACCATCACGTACAATGCATAAAACTACTCAAGATATGCTATTCACATGTCTGAATCTGAGCCCCAAAGAATGAGATACACTAGTTAGAAGATCTCAAGAATCATTAACAAAATTTTATGGGGTCCACATGGCATGTGACCTCACCTGAACATCTAGGCATGCCTCTTTCCACACATCTTAACTAGAAATTTGAGTTTAGATGGTGTGTACATGGTGTACATGATGGTTCTTGCATCACCCAAGCCCTTGGTCTTATCCTTCCCCACACAGATCATTCAATCATGTCTAACTCATGGTATGTGTTAGTTAACCAGCCTCTTGGACAGGTCCTCAGCCCATTCTAGTGTAAAAAACCTCATGTTTTTGTGTCTGAATGTATACTTTCACATGACCATGTCCCCTGACATGAAATCTCTAGACATGTCCCATATCCACATGACCTAGGCTCACTATATAGCATTTACCTCTAGTACACGGTGTGTAATACACAAATTTCATCTTTCATGAGTAGGAAGAACACAAACCTTGTGATCCTATACTACACACCATGTGAAAAGGAATTCAAAACTAGAATTCCCTACGAGTCGTCTGAAACACCATGGTTTCCACCATAACCTATAGACCGACCCCTAGAGGATATCTAGAACAAATCCCCCTACCTCATGGGGAAATTCCGAAGCATTAGGTTCAAAATGATACTTGAGAGCTACTAAAGTTAAATATGGTGATGATAAACAAAAAAAGGGATCAATGGCACCTTCACACTTCAGTTTGGCCTCAGGTCATTCTTCGTTCAAGGGGGATACCCACCTCTCCATTTTTTGTGAGTGATAGGAGAGGGGGGAGGGGGTGGAGTGTATTATTTTATTATTAATAAACTAATATCATCATCTCACTTTCCAATTTTCCCTCAAAAGAGAACTTATTGTCTAAAAACAGTAAGTCATTCCTAGGGTAAAACCTATATTCTAAAATCAACCACAGTCTCAGATTTCCCATATGATACCCCAATCGGATGTTATTCCACATTTATAAAGAAATAATGCATTAGTGAAAAAATATATCTAATATTTTTAATATCACTGCACCAAGGTTCTTTAGGCCCTAAAAACTTATGCCAACTTAGCTCATGGATACAAAAATATTCTTAGAAATATTCAAAATCCTTACATGGAAAAATTTTAGTTACTATATTTTATACCTTCCAGGTCAACTTGGTTAGTTGATTTGATAGCCTTGAGAAATTTCCAACAAAGTGTCGATAATATCTAGAAAATCCGATAAAACAATGAATATTAGTCAAAGTGGTTTTTATCTAACATTTTTTTGACAACTTATATCTTTTAAGGATCCATAGAAATACCCTAGACCATAATTACATGACAGAAGAATCATAATTTTTATATCCAAAATTCACACTTGATAAATTTGGCATACCACTTCTCCTTGCTCATGGGGTTAAACTCAATCCCAAAATTATATTTATACTCCTAGTTACTCTTGGAATATATGATAATATCATATAGAGACTACAAAAAATAGATCAATGTAATCTCTAAATACTCTACTCATATGAACCATGAAGATAAAGGGGTAAATGGAAAGTCAAAATGGAATTATTAAAAACCCACAATGTACATTCCTTGTATAAATGGTTTAATTGAGTTTATCCACCCATTTTACCCTTAATTGATGACATATAGATTGAAGATCAACCATTGAAAAGTATTAATCTTCAAAACATTGATCAAAAAAGTAATTAATATGGGGTATAAAATACTTATTCTTTATAGTGATTTTTTATATCCTTGATAAAAAATTAAAGGATGAATGGATCTTTATAATTAAAAAATAACTAGTTCACCCCTTGGTGACACACTAAGGTGAATGAATCCTATTTTTAGGTTCTCCTAGAGTTTCTTCTTTAATTCTTATAACTCAACCAAGGAAATTCTATAATGACTCTTTGAAATAGGTGTTACACTAGGTATGAATTCTATAGAAAACTCAACTTCATGATTTGGGGTATGACTAAAAAACAATTCATGAAAAATAAATAATTATATTCTCTAAAAATAGACAGATCTTCAAAGTTTAGTTTCTCCCCAACCATTTCAGATAAATACCACCCATAAATAAGGAGTAAGACCCATAAAATGGAAATAATTTCCAATAAAAGTTATTGTTTATCCTCACATCAGTATATGCTCACTAGTTGATTTAGAATATAAAATTTTACTTCCATTCCTCAATAATTGATATAGGATCTATATAGATAATGATCTATTTCATTCCAAAAATCACATCAAATTAAAATATAAGTAGAATACATTTTTTTATGGAAGCATGATCCCACAAAATATTATCAAAGAGGAGCTATAAACATAATATGAAGTCATCATTCCTTTCCGGGTTTTCACTAATTAATAAATATCTAACCATTGATTTGGGGATGTGACACTATTTATTTTGATTAAAAAGTGGGTTATACCATATAAAAATATATCATTTAATGTTCATAAATGTAAAATAAGTGAACCTTTATCTATTTTATTCATGTTCTCATAATTTTATTGCTCCAAAAAGGCTAATGTGTGTATTAATCAACCTTAATCAGAGTAATAAATCATATTATAATGAAAACCATTACTAAGATATCCTAAAATATGAAACCTTCTTAACAACGTGGAAATTTTTTGGTTTAACCTATATCAATTTTGTTTATCATATATTTTTGTAGATTTCTTCCTCTCATTACTCATAATATGATCTTTAGAAAAATAATTAAACTCTACTTTAATACCAACTGAGGTGACATGAGCATCAATTATAGAAATATTATAATGATTTAGATTAATATTCAATACATCTCACAATAATACATTGTCATGAACTATAATGGTTTAGTGTATTTTAAGTCTAGATATATAATCAACTTCATTTATGAAATATATTAAACATCTCCAACAAATATCTTACCAAATAATACCCATCATATATATATATCATACATAAAATCTTTCTTTATAACCTAGGGAAATAAAAACATACAAAATGGTGAGTTTAGATTCTTAATAAGGGTACATATAGAAGATGTCAATTTATGATCATATTTGAGCATAATATAATCATATGGATATGATAACATGATCATAACTAATAAAATCATACTGAGCAAGTTATATATTGTAAATAAATAGTAAATATGTAATGTTTTTCCAAAATTTAATACAAGTGTCATAAGAGTGTAGAATCTTTAATAATAAATCATAATCCATGGGATAATTTCATAATAATAATAAATAATTTTTTATAATATTATTAATCATAGAAATCATATTTCAAGGCTACCCATAAATACATTCATCACATATTAAGTTTGGGTTAATCACCCATGTAACTTCTTGGGCTTGGGATAACGAATCATGTACAATCTAGGGCATCAGATAACTACCCCAATTCCATTTCAGAACAAGAAATATAAAACATTACCCAAATAATTAGAGGTATTTAACACACAAAATCATCAAATAATGACAAACTATACATATGTATCCCATAATTTCAATAAAAAATCATCATTTCATCGTAATATAATTAACCCATGGGAAAGATATGAATTTCATAAAAAAAATAATTAAATTTTACTAACTATAATTCATATTAATAAAGAAAGTGGATGGTATTATAATATCATATCCCCAATTATGTATATATATATTTTTAATAATTTTAAATGGATGAAATTATAATTTTAAAATCATTATAACGATTGTTTTAAATGCACGAAAAAAATCCATTTTTTTAATTTTTTAAAAAATAAAATTACTAGGAAAATTTTATTAGGATTTACTTTTTAAAACCACAGAAAATTGGAATGGAAGAATCCTTATAATGAAATTAAATGATGTTTGGGAAATTTATTCTTTCTATAATAGTTAAAAAACATTCTTTTAACACTTTTGTAAAGATATTAAAAAATGACATGTTCAGAAAATGATAAGAACATTCCTTTAAAAAATTAAAAAATAATATAAAAAATAATATAAATATACCTTTTTAAATAATTTAATAATATATAATAACTTACATAAAATAATTTTGAAGAACACGGATATGGAGGATAAATATTCCCATCTAAAAAGAAGAACCAAGGTCTATTTTTTTAAAACATTATTTTAGTTTTTTGATTAAAAAAGATGGGGGAATAGAAATAATAGTTACAAAACATAAAAATAACCAGATACTAAGAAATTATATGGTCTTTAAGAGGTAATCAACATATAATTACCTCAATGAAAGTTAAAATAAATATAATCTCGACAAAAAGTGATATTGTAATATAAATGCTTACCTTAAGTCATGAATTTCTTCATACAAACTCAAAACTAAAATATAATAATTTTAATATTATTAAAAATATAAAAAACATTTCATACTTATATTAGTATATATAATTCCCTTATAATTTACAATTATCCTCTTATTGATGATCCTTAAAATCAGTATTCTGGAGCCAAATGTTCTGTTTTCCACAGATGTTCATGTTCAACAATTATAGTCTGTGAACCTTTGAAATTGTTTAATTAAATAAATAATATAAATAATTTTATAAATATCATATTTATTCAATATATACACTTTTATAAACATCCTTTTAAGGTTGTGATGAAAAATTAATTACATTACTTCTTAGAGGTGGTAGTCCACAGGTACACACAGACAATGCTGTCATTTTTCAATAGACGAAAAAGGGAGGTAAATAATAATTTATCTATAAAGAATCATAAATATGTTATAAATATAAAATATATTCGTTAAATCCATACATATATTCATCTATAATTGGTGGTGATAAAAAATGAATTACATCGCTTCATAGAGGCGACAATTAGCACATATGAATGAGTGGAAATTACATTTTCCATTAGGTTTTTTGAGAATTAGATAATGGTTATGACAACAATATAATAAAATTTATGTATATTTTTTATTCTTATTTCATCATATTAGTATATATTTTACATATTTTTAAATTGTGTAAGAATAAATAAACTTTAAATGACTTGGTTAAGACAATTACACCTTCTTCGGGTATACTCCATTGGTTTACACATTAATCCTTATTAGGTTGGTAGTTTGGGGATTAAAAAACCTTTGGAAAATTGGGGGATATTTTTTAAGTGATTTGGGTAGATATATTTCTAGATATGGATCCTAAAGTGTGTGGATAATTGAGGAGAGTCAATTTCCTTTTATAAATGAGGGGAGTGACACCGTTGTAAACAAATAAAACATTTAAATATAATAAAGTCACGTTCATGGGAAATTGGGAGAAAATAATCCCAATTTAAAATATTATGTGAGGTTAGGTAGAAATAAACAAAACTAATTAAATAAATACAAGGGTTTTGTGATATTAAAAGTATTATCCACTAGTTTAACTAATTTTAACCCATTTTAACCTCTACTGTGATAACTGAAATTTTTTTCCATTATAACTTATTTTTATGACAAAAATTGAAACTAAAAATATAATATATTTTTTAAATTATGATTTCATATATGAACCCCATTTTTTCAAGTTCAATTTAAAAATGTGTAAAAATTAATTATAATATCTATGCCCAAAACATGTAAAAATCATTTTTAGAAGAAATGAATCTTTAATAAAATAAAATGATTTAATTAAAATTAATTTAATAATAAAAGATCTATATTAATTTTAATTTAATTTATTTAATTTATATATATATTTCATTAAAATAATTTATCAATCCCGAGTAATTTAAATTTTTACTATAAAATACACAGAGTATATAAAAATAGATTTCTAAAAAAATATATATATTTTTTTCATTCAAATGATTTTATATTCATTTATAATAGTTAATAAATTAATAAATGATGATTAACTTCATAAATGTATTGAAATTACTTTTCTATAAGTTTAATGTACTAAATAATAGGAAATTACTTTTAAATAAAACAGACATAATAAAATAATGTTTGTAAATAAAATATTTACATTTGAAAAACAATTATTAAACTTGTAATCCTTATAATTACTTAACCACTTAATAGATACCCTTAAAAAATTTTATTAAATACTACTTCTGTTTTACCGATTATGTTTTTTGATATAACTCTTCAAAATTATTAAATTTGACGAAAATACATAATTCCATAAAATAGTTCATTATAATCTCTTTAGAATCCATGGTATTTTTTAATTGAATTAGATTAATTTTAGAAAGGAATTTATTTTGTCAATTTATTTCAACTATATAATGATTTATTTAATATTATATTTTAATAAATCATTATTCACTTAATTTCAGTGTTTTCTGCTTCCCTAGATATCCAACACATTAAAATTATTGTAGAGAATATATTATTAAATCTCTGGTTGTTACATAAATACCCTTTCTAACACATTCCACTTATCTAAGGATACTAGTATGAAACTAAATTAAAAAATATAATGACTAAATGTATTCCTAGTAATATACATAAAGTGTGAATACAAGATTTAGTAGGAAATACCAAGACACCATTAATATATGTAATGATATATATGTGTATGCATGCACTCGTGTTATGAGACCATATGTGAACAATAAATAAAATCACTCAAAATATAATGTGGAAGCACAACAAATAATAATAATATACATTTCATTTCCCCTTTGGTCTTCTAAGGTACCATGGTCCTACAAAAAATGTTCTTTGACCAACATTGAAGTATACTTACTTCAAAAAATTCTAAAATGTCCCTTTACTGTGATGGAATTGTACTTCCTGATTATTGTTACCCCCGACAATGGAACACTACCTTATAGATTCCATAACATGACTAAAATTTATGTTGATCATGTAAAACATAAAATTTAAATGATTATCTAAGTTAATATGATACCAATGGGGGTTATATCTCAACAACGAAGACATTCAATCTTGTAAGCCATTAGAATTCACAACATAATAATTATCCTGTAATTCAATAGGATCCTATAAATATCAATAAATATATAATTTGATTTTATACATAGAATAAAAATAAACTTATAAGTTGATAGTACATATGAAATAGGTTTTGGCCTATGTTAAGGAATACATGACTTAATAACCATATCCTCATCAAAGAAGTCATCCAATGTTACCTCATCATCCTAGAAAAAATAATCTTCTCAAACTAGCTTCATTCCCTAATATTCATAACCTCTCACATTGGAAGTATTTTCATTAGAATGTTCGCTCTATTTTACTACCCCTACCCTGATGAATCTCATATCCCATGACACCAACACTATTACTTTGAAACAAATTGGTTCTATGTAAAGAAGAAACTTCATGTTCACCACAAAAGGAGACCTTCCACAAAACTGGTCAAGTTGAAATCCCAATATATAATAACATGTACACATGTGTCCTAGACATTGTGGTGTTCTCCATAATCTATCCATGACACTTACAAACCTATTTAATGTGTCATCTCTCTGCTTTAACACTCCACATGTGACCTACTAATAAAAAAAATTAATTTTTCATCCTATTTTTTTAAATGTAAATGAATTATAATTCCATAAAGAAATGGATAATAGAAATTAAATAAGGGACAATGAATTAACATCTCAATCCATTAGGAAAATAAGTAGTTAAATATATACCGACAAATAAATAAAATACTGGCCTTAGAAAAACATAACCAACTTACCCCTAGTAATAGTTTTTCACCTCACCCTTGCCCCATTAAATAATTTAATTTATAAAAAATACTACCATACACATGATATAATTCATATCATCATGAACTAAGTGTTTAATTGAATACTCAATAACATATTAGGTATATAACTTATCATAAATAAATAAATGGTTTAATAACTGACATCAACATGATAAAAAAAAAGAGAAATCTTACTTCAACTAACACATGGAATGAACATAAATATGAACATGGTAAGAAATATAAAATAATTAGTAAAATAATAAAATGATTATCAAGATAAATAAAATCTTTAAACACAATACAAATTTCAAACCCCAAAAAAAATCTAAATGAACAAGCCCCTATCCCATTGAGTGATCATATGATTAATCATTCAAATAATAATTTTTCCTCACACAACAGGGAATATATAGTCTCTTTAGACTCTATAAATATTCCCATACTATTTAAAAAAAATCTAAATAACCTTAACATATTATAACAAAAAAATTATTCATGACACCCTAATGGGTATCCCATTGTTGGGAGACTAAGAAATATATCATCTATATTGAAAACCCCTTTAACTTACCTCATCACCTATAAATAATTTTATAAATTTATAGGAACAAATATTTCTAAATTGATTCCTTTTGTATTTGTTTTTATATTTATTTCTTAAGTTATTACATCACCAAAAAAATCAAAAAAACATAATTAAATCTCTAAAATTATTGTTTCAGTCCCACTATATAGTGAGAATATTTTTATAATATTCTAATTTCTAAAAATACATATTTATTCTATGTTTAACTTATATATCTCTTAAATAGTGCTATATATATACTAACTAAAATACATTTTTCTAGTGTTTAAATTTCTATTTCCCTAGGCTCATTTCATATGAATTAATTTATAACTTTTTGGACAACTAAAATTTCAGTGCAGATTAAATTTTCTCTCATTTTCCACAAGATTCATATGTGATTAAATCATTAGATTGTTATAAAAGTAAAAATTCCAAAGGGGGAAACCTCATTGATACCCTTAGACTGTATAATTTAATTAAAATTTTACAAGACACCTTGGGTACTTATTTGGGTCCCATGTGTCTATTCCTAACCCAAATCTTATATGAACACACAACTAACATAAAAACTCCAAAAAGTGTTAGGTCCGACTAAATTAGATGTTTATAATAGTATATAAATCAAATACCATTGATTAAAAACACTTAATTAATATGGATATGAAAAATAATCATCATATTTTAATAAACCCATTGTTATAGACATATCGTGATTTCAATCCTCGATAAGAAGCTTAGAGCTAATAAGAGAAGAGATGGAGAAAAGATAGATGAGGGATATAAGTATCATTCCTTTCCCATACCCAACTACACTCCCCACACCCCTTTAATATCTTTTTTTATTTCTTTTTTATTCATTTTCACATTTCATTGAATATATAACACGTATCAAAAGAAAATGAAAACAAAAATAGTAAAAGAATTATTATTATTAACTAATTTTTTTTACAAACACTTACATATATATACACATATATACATATATTTAAATATATATAATTCCCAATATCTAAATTAATAAATATTTTTTAAAAACAGTAGTTTTATTATTATTAAAAAAATTAATTATATAAATAATAATCTCACTACCCGCATCACACTAGTATTATATTGAACTATAACCAACATCTTGTGGTAGAGGTAGTGACTTTGTTCAACTCAAAAACCTATCTGAATCCTTTTGTACTTCCATTGGAGGTTTTTTAGAGGATAAATTAATTACCAAACTATTATTTTATAATTAAAATTTGGTATAAATCTACTTGAAATAAAAAAACCATGCCCTCAATTTCACTATAACATGAGGCATTAAAATTGTTGCATGTGATCACCACCACTTTAGTGAAAACATTGGGAAGTATAATGATATTTATTGAAATTTTATTTTTATATTGATTGTGATTTATGCATGGGGAATCGATGTTATGTGAATCTTTCCAAAATCCTTCAGAAACACATATATTATTTTGTGTATTGATCACATGAAATAATGGGTTGAAATTGATGAAAAAACAAACAAAGAAATGTTGGTGGTTATGAATATTTTGAATATAAAAGTGTTTTTTTATTTAGAGTACCATATTTACTCAATATTAATTAGATAACATACATTAATAATTATATTTTAAAAATTATTCTATAGAAATATGAAATTTAATACAACATAAGAAGTACGTACTGCCTATAAAGTAGTGAAAAATTTAAACTATCCTACCATGAACTTAAAAAATACGTGATAAAGAATTTGAACTATAATAGAAAGTACGTGTTAATTAATCTTGACAACAATATTTAGGTATATAGAGAAATATTCAAAAAAAATAAGGATTGTCACCCATTCGATTTTTGAATGAGAAACCCTATCATTGACGATCCCATGTATTCTTGGTTTAATTTTTTATCAACATCCAAGTTAAAATCATTATCACTTTATGAAGAATGGGGAATTATAGAGAGATATTTTATTCATTATTATCATGATGATATGAATCTGAGGCTTGTTTAAGTCCATGATATCAATGATGATATGATGATATTATCACACCACATTCATTGGGAATAATGATATGGTCACATAACAGTAATTTATTGAACAACATTTTCAAATTTGAAGCCAAATGTTCATCTAACTCCATGTGAAGTATCGAATAGAGTTTCCATGTATCATATATTTACTCACACACAAATAAATGGAAATTTCTCAAAAATATCACCAACTTGATTATATAGTGTTGATATAATCCTTTTTTGGATTAGTACACAGATTCCATCAATTAAAAAATCAAACAAAGGATTAAAAAGATAATTAATATAATGTTAATAACATTATAAAATATTGATTGTTATTTACATGACCTGATATGACATATAATTAAATCACTATCTTAATAAATATACAAAAGCATAAGATATTACTTTATAATGGATAAATAATTTTTCATATATGTCTAATTAGAACCATGTAAATTATTTCACATTGAAAAATTACAGATAATTAAGAAACAACTATAATGTCTATAAGCTATTTGAAAATAAAGTGTTCATATGAGTAATCATCCAATGATGAGGAGAATGGTAAGGTTTATCATTAATGATTTTTATGAAAGAAATAAGATAATAATTTTATTTTTAAGGTCAATGGATCCATACGTTTTGAATTAAGTATCAAAAAGGTTAAAGTTGTGGAAGATTGGTGTTTCCTAAGAATTTGTAGTTATTCAAAATGGGTTAGAATTTTTTTAAGACATTTGGATTATGTTTTAAAATATTTTGATCCCAAATAGAGAAAAACTTTTAAAAATAAAATATACTGTATAACTTTATGTTATCCTTATATAGGAAAAAATAAAATTTTAATTAGGTTTATTGAATAAACAGATATTTATAGTTATTAGATTAAGGATTCCAGTATATGTTTAATTACCTCAATATGAGGCCTGTGTGAAAATGTATTAGTATATAAAGATCCTATCTAGAAACAATTAAATATAAAAATTATAAAGCAAATAAAATATATTTTTCCAGATGAAAACCTATCTTCCCATGATTTTTCATTTTAAATTAAAACTAATAATTATAATATGATTTATATAAAATTTCTATTATGTTCTAGTTATATTGGAAATTTGTATAAAATATTATGGCTCCAATAATTATAGGTGTAGAAAATAATGAGAAAAGGTGTAAAAGAATACATATAACATGTTATTTGGACTTTTTGGTTTTCAAAATGGAATATCAAGGTAAAATGATGTTTCAGTGAATGTTTTTTACTCATTTTATATTAATTATAAGCTTTGAACGAACCTATTTTGAGTAATTGATCAAAATTCTTGGTCAAATGATTTTCTTTTCCAATAACTGTAAAATATTTTCATTTTGTGGTTTATTTAATTTGTTTACCATAAATGTGGAAATTCCACATTTTATTAAAATATTTAGAGCTTTATAATTTTATGTATACATCAATAGATTTTAAATTAGATAAATATGATGTGAATATATTTATTTGGAATAAATATTGTAGAGATCAAGAATTTGTGACAACCAATTTCTATGTTAACAATAAGGTGGTATTTAGTAATAATTTAGCATTTTGTGTCTCTATTTCATTTGAAACATCCTAGAATAGTTTTTATGAGTTTTATAGAATAAAATGAAAACAGAAAAAATACATTAGTGAAGAAGAAAAGGGTTGTGTATGTGACTTCATTGACAATCAATATACATGTGAATGGAGAAATGGAGGAATGATGGGATGAGTTGTTGAGTATGTATTCTACCTAATATTTCTTATTGAATCATACTATACTAGGGTTTAGAATACTTTTTTCAATAATTTATGTCATTTAGGATCCATTTAGTGGTTTATTATAGAGTAATCATCTTATGGTTTACATATTAATGATAATATACACATGAGAAGAATAAAAAAAAGTTTGTTCTCATTTTATTATAATGATTTTTTACATTTGTTGTGAATGAAGGTTTAAGTGAGTGTTTATAATTTTATTGAATATTTATATACTCTTAAGAAGAAAAAGAAAAATTTTATTTATTAATGGCTTGTCAAAATCTATTATATACATAATAAAACAATTCATAAGCATTTATGTATGATTAAATGATCATGTATTCACTATTTTTACTGATGTTTTAAATAGAATGAGTATTATATCCATCAAGGAATGATAAATAAAAATAGCATCAGGAGTGTTCTTATACATGTGATTAGAGGAATTACCATTGTTTTACTATCATTGAGTGTTCAATAAAAAAATCACCACTAATTCACATTTTTATTGTCATATTATAGTGTATTTAACATTTATTATAAGTTCTAGGGAGACATAAAAATTATGCATATGGTTTTGGGGATATCTATCTACCCTAAAATATTTATGTTATACTAAAAAAGATCATATGAAGTGGGATATTCCTTAATTTTTATTAAATACTATATACTCATCAATGATTTTTGAACCCCATAAAAACATAATTTTCTATTACTATTTTTAAATTACATAGATTTATGTGTCTGGGATTATAAAGAGAAAATGTGAGTGAAATAAGCTTAACTAGAAATAAGTAATGATAATAACATACGGATGTTAAAATAAAGTAATGTTAAAATTTGACCTTAACCATTTATTTTCCTCCCTCTTAGTTGTAAAAACACATTTAATAGGCTTAATGATTTGTATTAGATTCAATATGACCTTTTTGATTCACTAATTTTTACATTGGTGGTTGTTAGATGTTGCTATGAAAATTTTAAAAATAATAGTCTATAAATTATCAATAAATTTTTATTGAATATTTTAAGTGATTTAATTATTGACATAATATCTTAAAAAATATTGGAAAAATGTTTTTTTTGGTTTTTATTGATTTTTATACTTTTAATATTCTCATTTATTTTGATGATGAAGTGTTTTTTCAATGATCTATCCATAATTCATGTTTAAGAATCTCATATAGATAACGTAAAAATTATATCAAAAAAATATTGATTAATTTTTAAAAGTAGGTTAATAAAATAAATATTTTGGTTATCAAGTAATAAAAAACCAAGGCTAGTACAAATGGTAAGTGATAAAATAGAAATTCAAATCGATGTTGTTGTAATAGAATTAATGGATAAACCAATTGATAAAAAGTTAAATAAATATTATATATCATAAAGTTCAGTTTGTATTCATGAATATTTAATTGGGACTTTATAAAAATATATTCCAAAAAATGAAATGAGAAGAAACTAAAATGATTATTTATACATGGATTTATATTATGAATCATGTGATGATTTTAAATAATTCATAAGGTATCTATCTAAGGAAATTGTCACTCCAACATATTATGATTCTAATATTTAAAGATATATTTAAGGTAACAAAAAAAATAATGAATTATAGGAAGTAGATTAATAAAACAACAATATAAAGAGTTTGATTTCAAAACTAAAATTTATTGTACACATCAACTATGAATAAGTGACTGTATTTTCATAGATGGAATCCAAATTTAAAATTTAATTATATTTTGTATGATGTTTTTATATTACAAAAATTTCATAAACTGATTTAAATATAAAATTAAGGATGTTAAATATGAATTATAAAAAATATGAACTAAATTAATTAAAAGAAAGAATGAACAGGATGAAACCATTGAGAGTTTTAAGGAGAAGATGATAGTAAATGATCTTATAATTAATGAGATTAAATTTAAAATGCATGAATCATATAAACATAAATATTTTTTTTTCTAAATCTCTCCATTTAAAAAGAAAAGGAGTTTAATGATAATAAATTACTTGATGAAAACATTCTAGCTAAAGAAAAACCATGAAAACACTGGGGTTAGAGCTGAAAAATCCATGAATTGTTAAAATTTTCAATGTAAAAAATATGAATGTAATGGTTTATCATGATGAAAATATATTTTATCAATTATTATTTCATATAAATAAAAAATAAAATGACCAATTTGAATCTTGAGCTCCCAAAAACTCAACAGGAGAAGTTTATGGTCCCAAAGTCCTCCAAAACAAAAGGAAAATCGGCTATTATCAATGAAATACATATATGTGTTTATTATTAAACAAAAAATAAATTTGGTTTATGAATAATGATAAACATAACAAAAAAACATTGACTCAAAAAATTGATGCCGTTGAAAAGAGTAAGACTTTAAAAAATTGGGTTGATATGTTTAAACTTGTGAGGTACACTATCTCACAAATGAAGTTGAAAAAAAATTTAGAGGAGAATATAAAATGAAAAAAAGGAATCCTAATATTATCAAATTTATGAATAAGTCAAACTATATGATTAAAAAAAGAGGATATGATCCTCTATTTAAGAAACTATGAGAAAATTCAAAGAAAAAAAATAATATTTAGTAGTAGTGCATACATCCTTGGAATTACTATTACTATGTTTATTAATAAAAAAATCTGGAATAGCTATTACATTTGATAATAAATTTAGAATATAATCCAATAATTTTTACATGTTATTAAAAAATAATAATATGATGAGAAAATTAAAAAAAAAACAGAGGAAAAAACTTGGCTAGATTAGTCTATATATAAAGAGGTGGATATTTAAGTAATGTTGTTGGTTATATAGTTTCTATATCCACTTATTAAATTATTTTGGGTACTCATTTGTAGAATTTTCTAATACTAGGATTCATATATCTAGGGTGATATATTACATGAAGGAGTATAAAATATGAGGGAAATGTTTATCATTGGATAACTAAACCCATTAATGGAATGTGGAGCATTTTCGAAGAAGTTGATTATCACAAAAACAGTACCATATATTCATTAACATATTATGGTATTTAATTGGTATAATTTATGTTTAATGAATTGGAAAAAATATTCAAAGGGTCGATAAATTCATATCAAAATATGAAAAAATTTATATTAATATTATGTATAAGAAACTACAGTTGAAATTTCATATTTGAATTATAATTCATCTAAGGTGATGGGGTTTAAATTCATCCACTTCCATCAAATTTTATTTTGATATTTGTCAAAGGGAGAGATAAATAAATGCCTATAAATATAAAACTAATAATAATTATAAATGGAGGATTTTGGAATTTAAATATCCAAGGGGATCTAAGAGTGAAGGGGTGTAAAGTTATTTCAAATACTATTTTTAATTAATGTAGTTTTATAAAAATTACATAGAAAATAAGTATTTTTTATGATCATATATTGAAAAAATACATTGGGGGATACTTAAGAGCCCGAATTGTCATGGTTTCATTTTTTTCAATATTAAAGTAGAGATCCTAGTGATGTGGAAAAGGATAAAGAAGAATATATTGATAATTTAGTAAATGTAATAATAATGAAATAAAGATATGATATCACCAAGAAATGAATACCTAAATTGAACTTAATTTTTAAAAGTTATAAATTACATCACATAAATACAACCACATTCCTATAACCCAAAAATTTAGTGTTTTTTAAAATTAGATACATAACCATTTTACTGCACAATATTGATTCAAAATAATCAAACAAAATCAACCACACATGATTTATACCTAGAAATATCATATATAATATTCTTATTCATTACCTAGTGAAATGGAAAAAATAGAAAAATGTGTTTGGTCAAGCACTCTTAAAGATAAAAATCATATCAATGTGTCATAGAGGATTAGATCCTAAGCATGTGAGAAAACATGAACATAATAGAAATACCTGATTAAGTTAATAATGAATGTGGTAATAAATAATAATCTCATGGTTATAAATCATAACATAATAACATAAAACTATAAAAGTATCATCATAAAATCATAACATGTTCCATGACATAAGAATTTGAAATTATATGAATAATTATGATCCATGGTTATATAACAAGGGAATGTGACACAAACATAAGAAGATAGAACCATAACATATATCAAGGTTTTCTAATAATAATATCATAACATAGTGGAGTGGTCATCACTATATCTATCCCACAATATAACTAAATAGACATTACTACCCTATTTTTATTGTGGATTAAACACCACTTCTTGCATCCCATAATATTCTTATGAGATAAAATTATTTACCCAATGCATTAGATGGATATATAATTCCCTGAACTCATATTACATAATTATAAATCATAAATATATGTGATAGAAGAGATAAATCACACATTAAAGGTATATTAACCCATGAAATGAAAATTGGTTCATAAGATTTTCAGGAAGTGTTATATATGAAGCAATGAGGAATTATATTAGATGATGTCCTACTTTTAGTCACCCAAATGGAACATAGAAAATTATAAATTGAAGGATGATAAATTAATCATAATTCCCTAGATGAATTACCATTATATATGTATATTAAAATCGAAGAGAATTCATAAAAATAGTTTTATTAACATTTTAGTAATTTTTAGAAAAAAAAATTTATATGTCAATTTTAAAATAATTTTATAAAGGTAAAAAAAGAATTTCAAAATATAATTTCAAAATTAAATGTTCCAATGATGGAATATTTAAAGTTAAATAAAGGTTAAATTATAATAAATATATAATGGAAGATACTATATATACCGATGTTGTAAAAAATATCATTTTATGTATTTTTAACAGTTTTAAGGAACCCACATCGATAAAAATAATTATAATTTTTTTTGGAGAAATTATAAAGATAAATATGTAATATATAAAATATAATGTGTATTTACAATTAAAATTAATAATATAATTAGTTTTGGTAATAATGAATATGAACATGGAGGATAAATAACAAATATAGATGACTAAAATTATTCTTAACAATTTTATGTTTTTATCAATTATGAAATAAATAAAAGAAAAAAACTTTAACATAAAAAATTTATATTCCTTATAAGAAAATATAAAATATAATATTATATATATAAGGGTTAGAATATATGAAAATTATAAGAATATAATCAAATTATAAATTTTATGACTCAGGGAAATGAGATTATTATGAAAAACCATTACCATGGATTCCTTCTTGGCCAGCCACACTCTAAATCACTATATAATCAATTAAGGTTTATTATTCCTATAAATTATAAAATTATTTATATTTATTTTAAAAAATACCATTCATTTTTAAAATATTATTACCCACTTACTAATAATCCATTATTAAAATTAATTATCGAGTGATAATTGTTTCATTTGTTCCATGCCTACTCCAAAATAAAATCTTTGGAAAATGATACTTGATAATGTGTTTATGATAAATATCATATTATTGGATATTATATATAAATTTTTAGGAAATTTATTGGGTTAAATGACTATTTCATTGATTTTATAGTAGCGTTTCATAAGGATCAGTTGGAAATTTTCATTTGTATGAATATTGAATCAATAAAAAAATAATTTTATTAATTAATATAATTATATATATATATATATATTAGAATTAAATAGTTATTAAAACATAATAAATTAATCATTATTACCATATACTACTCTAGTTTTAACTTTTCTTAATCATTCATGGAGGAAATTTAATAGCATTGCTCATGTAGGTTGTAAAACTGTCCTAAAAGAAACTGTGTTATAAGAAATGAATAAGTAAAAATATGTTATTACATTATTTTAAAATTTATATTATAGAGTAATAATGAATTAAAGTAACTATTATTAATGAGTTTACTTATATTTATGAATATTTGGATGATTAATATAATGAAAAATGATTAATGAGAAGATAACACTTACATTTACAGGTCAAATCTTCTCTAAATGACCCTCTTGGAAATAAAGGATTTGAGACATCTTCGTATGACCAAAAGCTACCCAACATGGTACAGTATTATTAGGAATACGTTTTATAGAAATTCAATAGGAAACTAAACTAATGTTGTGGTTTATGTGAATAGAGGAAAGAACTTTTTATATCAGAGTTTTAGTGGAATTTTTAAAATGTACCCATTCCTTAACGAACAAGGAAGGTAATATCTCATGGAAGGTGGCTCAATAATAGAAAAAGGATGAGGATAAGTAAAATATTACCTCATTATAAAATTTAAAGGTATGAATTTGGGATATATTATTTCTTCAATTCTCATTTTATTTCAATTTTAAATTATTTTACCCTTTATCTTTGTAACTCAATTTTCCTCGATAAATTATTTTTCTTCAAAAAAATATAATGGACCTTATTAGATAAATTTTTTCATGATGATTCAAAAATATAAAATTCTTTAATTAAATTATTTTTTTAAAATTTATCAAAATTAATTTTTAAAATAAAATGTATAACACATAAAAATAATATTTAGAATAATTTCCTTTTAAATGAAAAAATGAATTTATTCTTATTACTTATCTAAAAATAATAATTATATGGATATTAATTAATTAATTTATACATATAATAAATAATATTAATTAAAATAAATCTTTAATAATGAAAAAATCAATTTATTTATATAAAAATGATCAACATATAGAAGAATAAATCGTTGAAAAAACATCTCTTTTTTATATTTAATGATTGTAATCTTATTTCTTTAAAATTAATTAATTATTAATTATTCATTAAATTTTACTAATAAATTTTAAAAAAATTAGTTTTTTTAATTTTATACATTTAATTGTAATCATTATTTAAAATCAATACATTTAATAAAAATGAACAATGTATACAAATACAAATAGAAATTCATTTTTCAAAATATATTTATTATAATAATAATTATAATTTTATATCATCTTAAATTATAATTAGATAACCCCCTAATAATACAACACAATAATTAATGTTAATATGGTACTTATGGGTGGTTATTCAATTAGGATGTATCTCATAGTAACTTCTATGAGCATGACCATCTCTCAGAAATGATTACACTCAAGTAATACTTATTAAAAATCAACTTGGGATTACATAAGGTAAAACAAAAGTGATTCTACCACTTTCCAAGTCATTGATTGTTAGAATCCACATAAAATAATTATACCAATTGATAAAATAACTTATATCGTTTTATATAACGTGATGACCTCTATTTATACACATCATAACAAATGTTATATTTAAAATGGTCATATCTCATGATTATTATAATTGATTATCAAATCTTACTTTCACCTATAATACTCATAAATATTATGATAGTATATGAAAAAAATACAATATTTACCCAACATCAATATATTATCAATAACCATATTTTCTTAATGACTATATATAACCAACAACCATATATTTTGAACAATTATATAATGACCACATTTAATTCTAATATATATTACCATATATACTTCCCTAAAATATTTTATCATATTCTGCCATTTAAAATTCCTATCATGTTTCTAATATTTCTTATTATTTATATGTTTAAAATTAATGGTATAATATTCCTGGTTGATCATGATGACGAATATTTCAATATTGTTATATTTTAATTTATGCGTGATTTTTTCCCTTTGTAATTTTGTAATAATTTTATAATTTTATATCTTATAATATTTTACTATTTATTTGATTATAATTTTATACTTTAATGTAATAATGAATTTTCTATTTTAGTTTTGTGTTTCATGTGAAAAAATATATAGAACACATGATATTTAATTAAATATAAGTTAATAATATAAATATGGGTTATTATAATACAAGTACTATTCAAGGACATGAGATGTACGGAGATGTGAATATGAAATCACACCACATACCATAAGATAAATGATAACATCATTACTTGAAAAAAAATTAATGATGTCAAATTTAAATCATTATATAACTATATGAGAATACCCAATTATATTTTTCAAGTATCCCACATTTACTCACACATCAAAAAATATTGTTTCTAAAAAATGTCACCCTACCTAGTGGCATGATAGTGAAATCCTCATTTTTGGAAGTACTATATGAATTATATCAATGAAAAAACATGAAAAGTATTTATAATTTAATTAATATCATGGAAATATCACTATAATTTATTGAATATTTTCCCACTTGACATGATTTTACATGTAGGTATATCATGAACTCAACAAAGATCAAAATTTATTAGATATTCTTTGAGAATGGTTAAGAAAAACTTGTGGTATGTCTATGAGTCTCTAAGTTCTAGATTTCACATGTAGTACATGAAGAAAATAGAGGAACTTTTTGAATGTATACAAGATGTTTTAAGATTATGTTATCATGTGAGAAGTCCTTCCATGATGAGAGTAATGTTAAGGTTTATCATTAATGAACTTTATTGAAAAAGGAAAATCATAATGATATTTCTATGTTTAATGGCTTCTATAAATGATAGTGATATATAATCTATGAAATATCATGAAACTATTAGAAACACGGCCTATGTATATTCCTTATACTTATTATCAACATCAACTATGGATATAAGGCTTCCCTCTCTATCATGTGAAGTTTTTTTGGTGGCAAATTTGTATGGCCATGATCAAAGTTGACCGTTGCCATAGAGCCTTCCTATGGAACCTATATCCAAAATGCACCATGTTTATAGGAATATTATAATTATAATTATATATTCATATAAATCACTATACCTTAGTTTTAAAGGCTTAAGATAATTTTAGAGGAGGGCCCAAGATTAAATCCAGGTGATGTTTTATTTTTTGGAGGCTACAACCACGGTCTGCACTGTGGCCATATCCTAGAGGATACAAAAAATGAAATAGACTATAGGGTTTTACATGACCATGAAAATAAGATAAAACCATAATTAAGTGTCCTAATACCATGGTTGTGGACCGTGTCTGTAGGGTAATTTTCTAGTAGTGTGAAGAATTACTCTTGAGGAGGATACTTTAGAGTAAAGAGTGTCTTTTTGAACATGATATCCCCTTGGAGTAACAATTTTTATTTTAAGAAGTGAATAAACATCCTAAAATTATAATATGTTACTATAAATGATTAATTATCGTCTATTGAGTTCACTAATTTTATTTCCCATGCATTGTATTGAATAATAAGATCCAAAAAGAAGAAAATTATATGAAATTTACCCTTAGTGTTCTTGAACATGTACATATATGGTTTAATTTAAGGGTTTTATTGTAAAAGCTCACTAAATATTATTTTTTCATATTAATTTTAGGTTACCTAGCATTGATAAGTTAGGTTTATGGTCTTTAGAGTAAGTTTGAAGATGTTTGGATCCCAACCGGAGAAAAAAAATTAAACAAGGCATATATTTTATAGTCATAGTTTTATTTATAAAGGAATTTATATTTCTTCGGATCATCATAGAATATTATTCATGTTCACTAGATAAATATATATCTATAAACAAAAAATGAATATTTTAAAATTATTTTTTATTTCAAAAAATCTATGGCATGTGTTGAAACATAAAACTTCGTGAAACTGTTTTCCAGAAAAAGTTCAATAAGAAAAATATTAAACATATAACATATATTATATTCAGATGAAAATTATCTTCACATGTTTTATTATTTTAATTATATAAGTATAATATGATATATTAAAAATTTCTAAGTTTTTTTACATCTTAATTTTATTGAAAATTATATATCTTTTATAATATGATCTTCTAAAAACAATTATGTAAAGAATAAAAAATACATATAATAGGTTTTATATCTATTATTGTTAAAAAAGAATGATTCATTTAAAAAATGGTATAATTTATATTATTTAATAATTTAATATTGATTCAATACTTTTAATAACTATATTTATACTTATTGAACAAAAGTTATGGCTAAATAATGTTGATGATTGGTAGTTTTGTAATAATAGAATACAATTTGAATTGGATGGATTAAATGAATTTTTATACCAAGAAATAGGAAGATTCAATATTTTTGAATACTATTTTTTTTAAAAAAATTATATTTCTAGGTAATTTTAAATCATATCAATACGATCTATATAAATATTTATGCCTGAAATACAATAGTTGTCAAAAAACTATCACAATACTGTTTAAAGTCAAATGATAGGTGACATTTGGTGTAGAGTTATTGGATGATGTCTATTTTATATTTAACTCCCCCTTAAATGGATTTTAATATTTTGAATTGAGAATGTATTATTGAATAAAATGGGTGTGTCTACGACTCTATTAACGATCTACATACACACAAAATAGAAAAATGTGGCCTACTTTGTAATAAAAGTTTCATGATTATTGTTTTTTATTGAAGGAAACTATTGCATGGTTATGAATAGTATTGTATATCATTTATGTTTTATTTGGTGGTTGATAATATATGTTTTTCCTTACGGATAACATATTTAATATTTTTTACACATAAAAACACAAAGGAAAAGAAGCCCACTCATATTTGTTTACCATAACATATCACATTCTCTATGAAAAAAGAATTGAGTGAATGTTTTAGATTATATTAAATATACTTATAGACTTAATAAGAATAAAAAAATTTCTTATCACTGCTAGTGTTTCATGATCTATCTTATACACAAAGAATAATTTAATGAGTAGTGCGGTATGATTGATGAATCTTGTATTCATTGTTTGTATTATTGATTTAAAGAGAATGAGTATTACAACCGTCTAAGACTAAGAATATAAAGGAAATTTTCAAATTATTTCTTTAACCATGTGAAGAGAAATTCTCATTGTTATAGTATCATTGGAATATCTATTGGAAACTCACCACTGTTTTACATAATTTTCATCATTGTATAGCATTGTTTTTCACTTAATATAAGTATTAGGAAGACACAAAAATTTTATAGTGGGATTAGTGAAATCTTTATACCCTAAGGTATTTATGTTATAATAAAACAAACCATGTTAATAGTGATATAATAGAGCTTTCACTAATTACTAGCCATTACTCATAGAGTGCTAAACCTTGTAAAAACCAAGTGTAGGCATTGTGTTTTTAGATTCCATGTATTTGGATATTAGTATTACAATATAGAAGTAGTGAGTGGAACCACCTTAATAAGAAACAATGTAGTGTAAATATGTAGTACTATTTATGTAGAAAAAAGTTTCAATTATATAGAAACCATTAATTCACCCCCTATTTATGGTTGGCAGGTCAATAATGATCCTAATAGTAATCTGTCGATGGTGATGATATAAAAATATTGTCATTAAATTAGTGCTATGAATATTAAAGAAAAATCTATTAGAATAAAAAAATAATGAAATTAAATGATATTGAATATATAATGAGAGAAAAGTATGATAATTAAAAATATTTACAAATATAAGAGAATACTATCTCATGAACACCATATTTGTCTGCTGAAATTTCACACCAGCGATAAGATAATTTTGTTTAACTCACAATTATAATTATTTCCCAGGAAGACCAAGTCATATTTTCATATCCTTTCTTTTTTATAAGTTTATTTCAATATATATACCCAAATATCTATGTATAATAGGAGATATTATGTATTTGATATTCATAGGAGGATCTTGCTATCACCTTGGGTGGGGGGAGGGATGAATCATTGTTGAATTTTTCTACCAATTATATTCAACATAAAATACTCCTTACTTTTAATTAATAAAACCTCTATTATTGATTCAGATTTATGGATCATTAGAAAACTCTTACTCGCTATTTTACCTTTATACTATTCATATTATATAAGGAATAAACATACCGGTATTTTAAGAAGGTTCAGCCTCAGTTTGAAACCTATATCCTTTACATGTTGACTCTTATGGGTCTTTGGATTCTTCCACTAAAAATATTTTATTCAACTAAAAGTTATGAGTATTTATAATGCATATAATAGTGTATATATTTTCTAAAAATACCTACCTATATTTGGATATATAATTATATAGAATCTCTTCAGTTACAAAATGTTCTTATCTCTTGAGCCAACATAATATAAACATGAAAGAGTCTCCAAAGAAACATCATCTAGAAATATAAGTCTAATAATTACAAATGGTATACTATGTTTGGTGCACCTATACCCTCATATGGTATTCTCAATCTAATACCCCTCACCTTATATCCTGAAATACTTTGTTCGGTGCACCTCTGAACTTAGCACCTAAATATTCTATGCCTCAACTTTCTTACTGAAATGCTCTATCGGAAATGCCACTATTCAATTCCTATCTGACTAGCATCTAAATATTATAATTATCTATCAGTTATACCTATCACCATAAAACCTCAGTCTAATACTTATGATTAAAACCTTTGGTCAGTACACTTTTGATCCAAATCGCTGTCTGGTGCCTTTTCTTCAACCAAATATTTATTTAGTTTGAAATTCATAATTCTCTAAAATTTTCATCACTTAAGTTCACTCACACATATAAATAATAATATCTCATTTTTTTATCCATTATATTTAAAACCTTTATATCAATTCATTTATATATGCTTGTTTGGGAACTCAAATGTATTTTACTACTAAATAAAAATTTGTATCTGGAAGATTCTGCTTAATTTTATTTCATAGAGATGATTCTAAATTCTTTTGGAATCCTATTGAGGATATTAATGTTTATTAAAGTCCTAATTTCTTAAAAATTCATTAAAATTAGTGTTATGTAACTTTTACAACCTAAATTAACCTCTATAATGTATCAAACATTGAACGTTTTGTTTTAGCATCGATATTGTGTTGTTCTTAAATGTTTTAAAATGATTCCTAAAAACCTCTATCTGATGAATTTTTTTCTGATAAATTAGTTATAAAATCACTTTTTGGATTGATTTCATTATCTGTTGTGAATATTATTTCTATGTTTGATGATTATCTTTCCATAACCTAATTCAACAAAAAATTTCATTTCAAATAACTCATCTCTTCTATTACAATAACTATTCATATACCTCCACTACCCAAAACAATCATAAATGTTTCACTGATGAAATTTAGTGAAATACCCCATCCAATGTAATTGCATATGTTTAGCCACTATGATCTATATGATGGGTCAATATTCCTATATTAATTATTTTGTCTGATGAAATCTTCCATATGATACCCATCCATCTAGTTACTCAACCTCATTCCAATACTTCTTTCTTGAGTAACTCTATTTATGCTGGTACAACTTTATACAATAATCTATCTGATGAATTTTTTTATATTAATTTGATGCTCATCTATCTAATAACACTTTGACCAACTACCCTAATATAAAAAACTCATTATAACATTTTATTAAGATACTTCTATATTCGATAAAAAATACATACTCTTTTATTTTTTTGACTGACTCGGTCTAATCATCCTACCATGACATAGACTTTATAAGATGTTTGGATTGTAAAACTCAATTAGGTATAAATTCTCTAAATTTCCGATTTGATTAAATTGTGAATTTTTTTCTGAATTTTTTTCATTTGATTGATGTTCATTTATTATATTTATTTGTTTTTTAGATCTTTATCATTTAATATATTTACCTATCTGATACTTCATCATCTGGTGGACTTGTACTGATGCATTCATGGCTCAACAACCATCATTTATTCTATGTTCATACAACATGTAGCATAAAAAAATTTCAATTTAATTTTATGAAAATTATCTATCTAGAAATTCCATATACCTCTATCCATTTCACATTATACATTGATATAATTTCACATTGATACAAATTGTAAATAATTTTATCATAGAATCATTTATCTATATTGTAACAAATTCCTAGATATTTTTAGTACTATATCTTTAACTTTGTACTAATACTCATACATTAACTTCATACAAACATATACCCACCAAAATAACCTTGTCCATATAGTACATCAACTATAAATTTGTTTTCCCACTTATATTTTGAATTCTAAACATTTTTTACTTCATATAATTTATACATAAGAATGAAAAATATGTAGTAAAAACTTTATGAAAACCATTGATCAGTAAATATATCCCTAGTCTATAAAATCACTTGTTCTTTTTTAATATATTAACATCTTGTTCCATCTGGTATCTTGAGATCATTGAATCCATATACCTTTACACATTGGGAATATTAGCCTTATATAAAGAATAATAAAACTTACCCTTAGACCAGCTTCCTATACCTTTATACAACCTTTATAACTTGACCTATGAGTATATGTAGCTGAATAATTAACTTTACACAACCTTTATCTGATAACCATATTCCTGGTCCATCTAGTATTATGAGATTTTTCTTTTTGGTGATCTTCATTCAATAAACTAGTCTAAATGACATGCATTTGTTAACATTATTTTACTTCTCTCCTAAATCATTATCTAAAACTACAATCTTGTGTTATATGTCTAGCATCCATGATCTCCCCCATTGAACATATGTTTGGATCATGTGGAATTTAAAGAGGATTAGGAACATTATGGTAATCTTAGAATCAAATTTATTGTATAAGAAAACTTTCATAACATCCTTAAAGAATGTTTCCTAAACTTAATAAGGAAATTTTATTCATATTAAGGAAAATTTATTAACCAACACTGACACTTCATATGAAAAATTTCTTATATTATATAAATAATTTTTCCTTAACTTCTCTAGACACTATGATTTAATATACTTCTACATATTATTCTATTCCAGAACAAACTTCCTTGTAACCTAATATCATGGATAGTTGTTTGCAACACTATCCAAAAATTTTTTCCTGCAGAACCATTACCTAAAGAACCTTTACCTTCAAATTTCTAATTGAAATTACAAAAATCTATTAAAAAAAATATAAAATATTTCAAAAAATTCCTAAATGATGTTAAATCTACCCCTTTTAATTTTTTATCATTTATACATTTTTTTTAAAGTCATTGATATTATTCTCCCACTTATTTATAATAAATTCAAATACTCTTCATTTTCAAGTGCCTAAAGTGAGAGAACATTGTTATCTATTTTTTAATGATCTTAATTTCTGAATCTCCCTTGATCACATATTTTTGGAAAGGGAAGATCATTATTCACCTTTTTCATCTTCCCTTATTTTCTTTTATAGGACCAAGTATAATCTTTGAAATTATTATGAGAAAGAATGCGCCAATTTTCGTGAATAAATAATCCTAAAATCAAACAAATATAAGACTATGTGATCTATTATCAGTGTATAAAGTAAGATTTATTAAATCCAACATTAAATCTATCCATGATGTTTCTCCAAGTGATACCAACTTTTCAATTTTTTTTGAAAGATTAAATTATTTTTTATTCAACTAATATTTTTTATCAATATTAAAATAATATAAAAAACATTTAATTATAATTATTTTTCCCCATATTTTCAAGATAATAAAAATTTTTCATCTAATTTTTCCCTTTTAATTTTATATATCAACTTATCTATGAATGCGAGAGCATATAAAACCTACATTGATGATGAAGAAAACTTTCAAAACTCTTTATTTTTTGTATCTAATATTGAAAAACTTTTTTTTGGATAAAATGAATTTCTATAACAACTTGTAATGATTTTAGAAAATATAGTTCTATATTTATTAATTCCGGAATCCCCCTGAATATCATCACTATAAATCCCTTTCCATATCTTAATCTTGTTGAAATAAATGTATAAATAATATGGATATTTATAGATTCTATAGAAAGTACAATGAGGATGATAAAGGATTCCCAAATAATTAATACTCTTTTATTAAAATTTATTCATTCCTTCATGCTTATTTTTCTAAAGATTTAACTTCTAAATCAACATGGGTTTCTTATCCTCACCATTTCGTACATCATTATGGGGTGGATTTTTGTAAACTAAAACTAGTAGGGAACACGAACAATTATTTATCTATTCTTCTTCAATACTAAATTATTCTTCTAGTTATTTTGACCAAAGATCCATGCAATAATCAAGGTATATTAAAATTTCTTCACATTATGAGGGTTCTTTATAACACCACTACTTCCATCTAAATCATTTCTAATTTTATCAATGAACTTCTCCTAACATGGTACAATTTTCATGTACTTTTTAGGATTTTGGAAATATAACTTACATATTATACAAGATTTATTATCTACTTAGTTTTTTATCTTCATATATGACCTATAATAAATTTCAACTTCTTTATCGGAGATATATTCCACAATTCTAATCTACTTATGTATTTTTTGAATTTAATGTAATTGTTTCTTAAGATTTAACATATTACCTTGATCATTGGTGGAATGTTTACAACTATCCATTAAGTGTAATTTTCATCCATATATTTATAATATGTTCTTGGATATGAAATATTATATGACATTCTTCTAGGGTGTAACATTATTCATTACTTCTTATTATTTTTATCCTAATGTAGATTTATAATATGTCTTCCCTGAATTTTCTTTCATCTTATGTGTCCTATTTATATTTGTATTAATTATGTTGTAATTGGTAGAAACAAACCATCACTTTTCTTCATCATGATAATTTCTTCTAAAACTCTCACAAAAATCACGATGATAACCAAATATATTGGATGTCGGTATATTTTTCTTTTTTTGTGAAGGTAGGGTATTAAAAGTTGAGTTTCTTTTTATTTCCACTTTTCTCCCCTTAACATATACTTTCTATATTAACCATAAATTTAAAAGGTGTTCCAATAATCAACAACCATCTATTTGAAATTTCTATAGATCCAACTGTAACAAATGAACCTTAAAATTGTTCATTTTGTTGTGTTTTGGATGGTAGAAACTCTACTCTTAGATAAATATTTGGGGGAACTCTTTCGTTCTTTTCTAACATCCACCCTCTAAGAGTAGGTGGGATTTGAAAATTTATTTGCCCATTTTTATCTACTATTATAGCATTCACTATGATTGAATGTTTCAGTGAAATATATTAATCAGATAATTAAGATTCCTTTTTATTTTTTTTATCGAATTTTGATTCATCCAATGATTCGGAATTTCTAATGTTTTTAGACTAATTCATATATAATGTAATAAAAAAATTATAAGCCTTAGTATTGATTCAGATCTCAACATTATGTGAAGATTCATCTTGATTACCTTCCATGTTTCTCAATCATACCAATTAATCAAGACACTTTACATTTTAAGTGTTCATTTTATTTTCAAGACTCCTCACTTTATCCTAAAATAAAACTTCTACCTTTTTATCTTTTCTTCAAACACCATACCCATTCATTCATAAAAACATGATGTCACTTTATCTTATTTTACTTGATCTTTAGTTGATAATTCTTAACCTAAAAAAATTACTTATGTGTATCTTCTAGTGTATGGATATTTTATTTAAAACATTTATCATCAAAAATTCTTCACACAAACTCATGAGAAAAAAATATCTTGCACTGATGAAGGTTTCATCATAGGAAACTAATGATTTTTCCACATGCTCTTTGGATTTAGTGAAGGTGTCACACATGTGTTTCTTATAAAATATTTCTTCATGCAGTATATTCTCATTCGGTAATAATCTTTCTTGATATTTTATTCTACTATATATAACTTCCAACTGAGAGTTTTTATCTTCAAAAAAACATTATAATACATGGAATATTTCTCCAATCACTTTCTTAAAAATGATATTAATTAAAAAATTATTATACATAAATTACTCTATAAAATTGAAATTTTCTTGAGAATGTAGTGAATATCCTTCCCAGCCTTTAACAACTTTAGTAAGATATGTACATTCTCACATATTTTTTCCAAGTATTTTTTTAGGATTCATAGAGCTCTGATTTTAATTGTGTGATTTCATATTATTGTACCTCAATATGTGAGAGTATATATATAGTGACTTTAATAGGAATATTTTTCATGTAATATTTTTTTATGAATAAAAACATTCATTACTTATTATTGAGTCGTAGGTTGAAAATATTCTTTGAGGATAAATATTCTTATATTCATAAGAATTCCTACCAAAATATGTATCTTTAAGAGTTGTTAGGTCCTCATTCCATTTTTTAAGAACAAAACTTATTTTCATCATGATTTTCTTTATTCGTACATTTTTTCAAGGGTTTGGATGTAACCTCTATGATTATATAGTTATAAATAACTTCTGTATTCATTAACTTAAGATAAAGTTTCTTAACATTATGAGATAAAATTTCTTCAACTTTTAGAAAAATATACTTAATATAAAACAATTAAATAAAATTAGGAACAATTTTTTAGATCCGAAAAAGGTAACCTATTCTTTTATACCAATTGATATTCTTTGGAGGATTGTGTAGTCACCCTGGGAGGGAGAGGGGATTATTGGTGACCAAATTTTACCGATTATATTCAACTTAAACTCTTTATTTATTTATGTTGATAAAAATTCTATTATCATTAAATATGTATAAATATTCATAAATATATTCCTTGATATTGTACCTTCATTATATATAGATTATATAAGGAAAATATCCCATTGGTAATTTTACAAGGTTCATCCTTGTTTTGAGAATGTTCATCCATGCCATGTCAACTCTCTCCAGTACTTGGATTCTTCCACTAAAAGTATTTTCATCAATTAGAAGTGAGGGGTATCTATACTACATCCCATAGTTGTGTTTTCTCTCAAAAATATATACATATATTCCTATATATAATTACAATTAATCCCATTAGTTATAAAATTTTTATGATCTCCTGAGCCAATATAAGATAAACATGCAAAAATCTACCTAAAAAATTAATATAAAATTTATATCCAGTATATTAATCTATTTTAATCTATTCAGTGAACCTATACCATATTCTGATATTTTTCGGCCAATGTGTCTCACCTTAATTTTGGAAATCCTCTATCTGGTGGGCTTATATACATAGTTCTTTAATGTTATACTCCTCAATTTCTATAAGGAAATCATTCATCCAATGTGCCTATATTAAATTCCTCTCTAACCATTGTCTCTTTATGATAATTGTCTACCATTTATACACGTCACCTACAAGAATATTTTTTAAACTTCTGATCAAAACCTCTAGCGGGTAAGCTTTTCATTGAAACCTTTATTGAGTTCCTCTTCATCAACAAAGTATTTATTTGGTTTGAAGCTCATACAAATATAAACTATTTATAACTGCAATTCACTCAAACATATGTATAATAATATCTTCATGTTTATCTATACTATTACATCCCTATATATAGGTGGGTTTATAGATGTTTGGGCTTAAACTCAAGTGAATTTGTTTCTAAATTAAAATTTTTATCTTGAAGCTTCTGATTAATTGTAATTTGTTGAGATTATAATCAATTCTTTTAGAATATTCTTGAGGTTTCTTAAAGTTTCTTAAAGCTCTCCCTTTATTCAAAATACCTTAAACTCAATGTTAAGAAACTTATAAAAACATCCTTAACCTATGTAAAGTTGAAAATATGGAACAATAAGCTTCAATATCGATATTGTAGGGATTTAAAAAGTTAGGTAAAGATTATAGAAAAAATCAGTCTAGTGAAATGTTTATTCAATGAATTATTTAGAAAATATCTATCAGACTCTGGTTCTTTTTTATTGTGCATATGAAATTTCTATTTTTGGTGATTCACCATTCTACTTCAATCTTCAATATATTTTTGGTCTGAATAACTCAGATCTTCTTTGGTTGTCACTGTTTATATAGCTTCTATTCCGAAAGAATTCTTAAATTCTTAACCGATAAAATTCTATGAAATCCTCTATGTGATGGACTTGAATATGTTTGGTCATGATGATAAATCCAATGGATTGGTATTACTTTTTCTAGTATTTATATATAATGAAATCACCCTTCTGATACTCTTCTGTCCAATTGCTCAACTTTATCTCAATAATTCATTCTTGATGTTGTTCCTTCAATATGGTACAAATTCATACAATTATCCATAAAATGGGATCTTATTTCACTATCCCATGCTTATCCACATAGTTAAACTTAGTCTAATCATCTTGATATAAAAAACTCACCATGATTTATTATTTAGGGAATCATCCATTTTTTAAATAATCTACACTCATTGCATTTACTGACAAAATATTTCTTATCAGCTTGCCTTAGTCTAGACTTTATACATTTATTGGATTATAAAACATAGTCCATTAAAAATTCACTAAATATTCCATTTGTTGACATCATAAATTTTTTCATCATTCTCATTCATCCGATGGATGTTCATCTATTGTACTTCCATGCATCTCTTTGTATATCCTTCACCCGATAGCCTTCACCATCAAATTGTTCATCATTCGATGGAATCGTACTGATTCCTTATTGATTCCACACCCTTTAGGTCATATAACTTCATAAAAAATGCAATATATAACCTTTTAATTTTAAATTCATAAAAAATTGGTATGGAAACTCCACATTCCTCCGTCTGTTACCGTTAATCTATTAATGCACTTTATAATTACTACAACTTCTAGAGGAGTTTTTCATAAAAGACCTTATCCATCCAGTTTCAACTTCCTAGATCTATCTGGTACTATGGATTACACATTTTTACTTTTACCAAAACATTGACTTTATACAAATTTACATATGTTAAGAAAATTAGTTCTATAAGATACTTTCTCTAGAAATTTTTATGCTCACATAGATTATTAATTATCCACCTTTATAATTCATATAATTTATATATAAGCATGAATACTATGGAGCAAGAACTTCTAGAAAACCTTTGACTAGTAATGAATGCCTTATTTTTACGGGTTTCTTCAGATTTTTACAACTAGTAACATCATGTTATTTATGATTTAATTATCCAGTAGAATCTAGGTACCTTTATGAATTGGGTATATTACCCTTAAACAATGAATTGTGTGATTTTCCCTTACACAAGCTTCCTCTACCTTTATAAAGCCTTCAAAACTCATCTTTTACCATTTTGAAATTGAATATTGACATTTACACTACATGTATTGTATAAAAATATTCCTTTTACATCTAGTACTCTGAGATTTGTCTATATAGTGATGTTAATCTTATGGATTTATGTCTAGTGACATACATCTATTAACATTTTTGTCCTTTTCTCTTGAATCCTTATTTAGAACATCTGGTTGGTGCTGTAATTTTGGTAACCATTATCCCCCACTAGGTATGAGATTGGATCATGGGTTTTTTCATGATGTTAGAACTTGATGGTACTATTTTCATCATCTAAATTATATAAGTAAACATTCCTAACATCTATAAGTAGTGCTTCCTATCCTTCATAAGGAATGTTTCAAATAATATTAAGGAAAATATCTAACCACATTCAACACTTCACATAGAAAATTTATTTTCCTACACAATTAAAGTTTCCATAGCTTATATAGTTACATTGCATTAATATAATTCTATAATCTTATTCTCTACTAGAACTTACTTTCTCATCCCTAGATATTAAATAATATTATAAAAAATACTATAAAATAAACATTCCTTGGGAACATTTACCTAAGTAAACATTACCTTGAACTTCCTTGTCGAATTTATAAAAACTATTGAAAACATATACAATATATTCTACAAAACAAACTAAAAGTTCTTCAATATTAACAAAGGAGATTAATAATTTTGTTCTTATTTTTTTAGTTTTTATTTGTAATTCTTATTATTTTATTTAGTTATTAATTACTACATATTTTACTTAATTAGATTCATTCCATAAATATAATGAAATGATATGATTTTTATGCACATTTTTAGGATGGTACCATATTTGAATAACATGATTCTTGATTCTTATTCTTAAATATTTTAATGACTTCATACTAATGGAATATTCAAGTATAGGATATTATAAATTTTTGATTTTAATCATTCATCTAAGTTAACACAATGTGAGAACATCATCACATTCACATAAAATAAAAATAATTATTTCTCACAAAATATTTCAAATAACTAAGGAAAAAGAGGTTTAAAAACCCAAGAAACATTGTTTCAATATATTCAATTATGATCATTCCTTTACTATATTTTATTATTTCATAACTCAAAACTCTCCGGAATTGACTCAAATATTGGGAAATTTTTTTTAATCAATTGTGTGTGAGGTTATATGGATCTAAACATACTTTTTTATAAAATAATTATCCAATAATACATATTCACTTAGGGAAATCATTTTAATATGATTAAAAAATTTAAAAATTCTTGGGAATAAATAAATTCATGCTATAAATGATAATTTTGGGGGAAAACATACATGTTTTACTAATAAACCATTTGTTATGTTAATAAAGGTAATTATGTAACAAAAATTATTCAATTTTATTCTTAAAAATCATTATATATATGTAGACACCATGAAATGTATTTCATTCAATTTTCAGAAAAATGTACTCATCTGGTCTCAAAAAGTTCGCAGTGAAACTCTGTATTTTTTATGTGGGTTAGTGATTGTAGTGAAGGAACCGACCCCAAGGGTCGGGACCACATCCCAATGCTGATCCCAAGAAGAGGAGTGGGGGCGCATCTCCTGTGGTATGGAGAAATTATTTTAGATAATTCAACAAAGAGGTTCCCAAGGTACCTACGTGTAAAAACCTGTGCGCCACCGTGCTGGAGCTAAATGAGGATATTAGTTTTGGAATGTCCTCAAAGAGGCACTCTAGTAAGGCCAAATAACTGGCAACACACAAGTCTACCTGGGTGCCACCCATTTTAAGCATCGAAACTTTCTCTCCACAATTTTGGCTCACAACCCACTTGCGTGACCAAAATACTTTCACCTAGGGTCCTACTTTGGCCTATAAATAGACTCTTGGTGCCCTCATTTTTATAAATAGATTTCCCTAAAGCCCAATTGCTGCTCTGGTTCCCCTAGTTCTTCGACCAAGTTTTCCAAAACACTCAAGGTAGTTATTTAACACCTATAGTGGAGTATTTGAAAGAGGATCATTGGAATTAAGTCCTTTTTCTATTTGAAATCCATCACACATGTGCACCTAAAGTTCCCAACCTCCCTAAATCAGAAACACTTGCACACCACCTATTCCTCTCATAAGAACATGAGCACTACACTACTAGGATCACCTACGAATACTCTTGAAGTCTTGAGCCAGATCTCACCCAAGTATAACATCTAGGTTTTTCATCACCTAAGTGAACATCTGGTCACCCAAGCCTACTTGCGCGCCCATAATTAGGCACCGATACCTACTTGTAAGTGCCTCTTTGATTCTCCCATTCTCTTTAGTCTACATGCCATCAATAATTTTTCAAATACATTCATGGAAATGATTCTTCTTTATTGGGTCCCTTTTCTAAAATGGATTTTACTGAGAACTCCACCAAAACCTCATTACTTATCAAACTATTGGGAAAGGCACATATTTGTGTCTCTTATTTGGGTTTTTATATCTGTAGTTAGAGGATTCCAACATTTTTTTCACAATGGGGTTAGGATTTATGGAGTGTTTGTGGGTTTTTATATCTGTAGTCACATGGACCATTCTCCTAGGAACAATGTTGGGAGGTTCCCACTTTGGAGGATTATGGTTTGGGTCCCAATCTCTCTTTTCACAACGACCCGAAACTGCATGTCTCTAGTAGAGATGGTACGGTTCAAAATTTATTATCCATTCAAGAAATGGAAAAGTCTACCTCTCACACCAGGATCAAATTTAGGGAAAACATCCTAGTATAATCCCCATACCCTTCAAGTAGGAGGCTGCAGTCTTTATCCTCTCTAATTCTTTCACCTTCACTCCTTCTATACATTAGGATATTTTCTAATGTAAAGTAAAAATAAGGAAGGATCATCACATAAACATCTTCTATAGTCACCCGACCCTCGTCTACTCTGTCTATTGTAGGTACGCCCTCTTCCACTAGTAGAGGAGGAAAAGTGTGAGTGTTTTTGATGAATCTTTGTCATCTTTTTTTTCTCAAACTAAGCATGACTCATCTGGGTTTAGATATTTTTTATGATCGCAACAGTTTCATAACTTGATGAACTACGAGAACTATCATTCCCACCATAATTGGGATACTTAGGAAGCCTTCTCGAGGCCCGAGCTCATTGAATATCATCTTTGGGAATCAAACCCTAATTCCTTTAATCTGGGTATCCTCTTTATAAATAAGCCCAAAATTAAACCCCCAAATTACCAAGGCATCCTTTATAGGAAATAAGACCAAAATAATTTATCTCAAAGGACTAGAATCTCCTATGAGACTTATCGAACTATTTAGGCTTTGATTCCCATCTAAACGGGATATGTAGGAAACCTCTTTGAGGATCAAACCCAACACTTCAAATTAACCCTGTACGGGTTGGGGAATATTCCCAACAGGGTATAATCTTACTTGAAAACCCATATTTTTTCAAGTACCTTGGGTTTCTTAGGCCTAAGTCCCCCACAAAAATTTGAGTAGGCATCATTTCACTTAGACATCTTTACCACATGACATTAAACAGTATGGTTAGGTGTTTATCACATGACCTTAAAAGGTATGATGTGTTCTATTATGTAGCACCAAACTATGAGGGTTCTAATACCTTTCATAAGCATACATAGGTAGCCCATTTTATGGGCACAAACCCATGATCTAAATAAACTTTCATCTCCATGGACGACAATAAATTCTGGAGTGCCACACTTAGTGGCTTAAAAACCAATGTCATTATAACGATGATTAAAATAATATATAAATAGTAAAAGAGAGGATACCAATGATAAAGAACTTCTAATACATATAGATATTTCCATTAATGAATAACCTTGAATACATATGGATGATTCTAAATTTTACACATGTTAATAAGTGATTGCAAATTCCAAAGGGAAAATTATGTTATACTTGGTAAATTAATAAGGATTCATGAAAATATCTTAAATTTATAAAGAGAGTCCCGAAGTAGACGATACATCCCCCCAAAAGGGTGCGACGAGTCTGACCTCCCATCATCTCAACCAATGAACGTTCTTAAGTATCATAAAGTTCAAACTTAACGAACACCTGCCTTTGGAATGTAGGTCTCTTTTTAGATAAAGAACTGTCGGGTGTTTTCGGTTCTATGAATAAATCCAATAGAAACCATCTAGAAGTAGTGATTATTAAAATTAGAACACATTTTCCAAGGATCTATGAAACAATATATGATGAATTACTTAGATTAATTTATCTTATGAATAAAAAAATTTTGATTTGATTTGGATTTTATTTTTTTTCAAGTTAAAAAAAAGAAAAAAAGTGATTAAAATTTAATGTAAGTGTCATGTTTTATCCAATGGATAAAAAGTAAACCATAATTTATTTGAATTTACAAATATAAATTGTGTGTGATTTGTTGTGTGGATTATAGTGGTACATTTTTTTTCTAATTTTAGATAGTGGTGAAGAAATATTTTCATCACAAGCTCTTGTGTAAAAGTATAGAAAATAGTGTGTATCTTATTTATAAGTATAAATTAAAAGTAAATAAATATAATTTTCAACATAGGTAAATAATGGAAATAATTTTATCAATAACATTGATTAATAATTAAATTTTATAGAAGTACATTAAACACTTGACTTGATTACTTGATGATTGGGAAATTGAAAGAATTTATTAATGGGGTTTTAAGAGTATTCACTTATATACATTTTATAACATTTTTAACATACCATATAAAGTATTCCAACACAAAAAAATAATATAGTATACCATAAGGACCAAAGATAATTCCTCATGGACATAGGATAGAATAAATTATAAGGGTATCAAAATGTTTATTTTGGGAATAAGTTTACCCTATAGAACACCATACGTATTTATAAAAAATTTCAAATGAAAAGATTAAATGAAGAATCCATACAATCAATTATATTTTATAAATGAAAGACATACTTCTATAAAAAATAAAGCCAAAAAAGTTATAAAAAATAAATTATAATATAAAATAAAAAAAATAACCTATAAATATATATAACTTTAAAACATCACATAAAACATACAATAGGGATTTTTGTACATGATATCCAATTGTAAATAAGTCACCAAAATGGGAAGGGATAGAAAGAACTAAATAAAATAATACACATATTCCAAAATAAATCTTAAATAGTAACCCAAAAAAATAAGATTCATATCCTTCATAAAAATGATCAATGTTCACACAAGACCACCTCCATAGCTTCTAGAAAATCACTAATACACCACACTAAAGGATTAAGTCATATTAACATTACCTATATTAAATATAATTTAACCTGCAGACATAAATTTTTTTTGTATATATGTAGTGAGTATATAACCAACAATAAATCTCTAAATATTATACACATTTCTATTTGAAGTACCTAGATCTTGTGGATTACTAAGAGGATGGGGAGAGGGGTGTATCTGTGATATATTTTTAAGAATTTTCTTTTTTAGTTCAACCTATTAGAATTATTTAAGTTTCAATATAGTATTCTATTGTGTATTATAATTACAAAAATTATTCAAAAAATAAAACACACCAAATACAAGGACTTTTATAAGGATCAATCTTAAAATCCTTCTTCTTTACACGATAGGTTTGACACCCGAATCTATAATTTTTTCACTATTTTTGGAAAGTATTTATATTATCATATCCTCTTAAAAATAGTATATGACATCCCATTATTTTCTCTAGTATCCTAATGGAGGGTATTTATACAATATTTTATTGTTCCTGGCTTCCCTATGTTTCTTGCTGTCTTTTATAGCTTGGTCATTATAATAGTATTGACAACCTTTAATAGTTGGTGAATAGATCCTTTCATGAACCGTTGAGTATTATTTTGACTTCTCCATCTTCAAAGTAATGAACATTATGACATTGTTATTTCTCCCAATCTACTTTGGAAGCCCTTATTTTATCTACTTCTATGATATAATTATATGGTAGTCTTCCTTATTCCCATTCTCCTCCTCATTTATCAATACATTTAGTAATTATTTTTTATTACTATATCAGGTTATGATTCCTAAAATGGTTAGACGTTTTTCAATTAATTATAGTGTTGAAGATACTCAAAATTATTTTCTTCATTCTCGTTTTATATTAAATTAATCTTGAATATTTTTCTTCAATAATTTAGCTTGTAAATTCCTAAAATATCTAAAAATACTGATATTAAAATAATTCAGGATCATTAAAAAATTCAAATAAATTATCCCAAGATACATAGTATATTTCCTTATTTGAATATCAAACAAATCAGTATCATTAATTCAATTTGAATTCCACATCCATGTGTGGATGACCCCATGCATGTGACGTGGAAGTGTAACTTGTAACATGGAAATCTTCAAGAATTTATTTTAGAATGTATAAAAAATAATAAGTTCAATTATGAAAATTTAATTCCATGATGATAAGTTCATGCATCATATGAATTTATTCTTTATTTTTTCAAAATAAATATCATGGATATATTTTTATTTCATGTCACGCCAATCTCTAAATTTCCTTATGTAAATGAATTATATAGAGTTTGAAAATGAAAAATATACAAAGGGTAAAACCTCATATAAAATATGTAAATGAAATATAAGTAGTTCATAAAGACTCATACGTAGGCCTAATGAATTCTATATAGGTTAAAAATCACTTATATGCTTGTCTAATTTTCTCATATGCAACCTCGATGATATGAAATGATTCATATACAAATTTATTTCACTACCACAATGAATCATACATTGCCATATTTCCTTTTATAATTTTCATCCTATATTAAAAAATTAATCATATTGTGTCAATATTGTCTTGTATATAGATCTGACACCTTTTCTATATTTTTGTGTTTAGTGTGGAAATGTATACTATAAAGATTCTGAATAACGCATACCACTACTAAAAAAGTATCCTTTTACATTACTATAATATTACTTTATCAATACTAAAAAAGTGATGATAATTAGAGAATGGTTAAAAGTCCAAGGGTTTTATCAGCACTAAAAAAGAACTATTAAAGGCCCTATTTAACATCACTGTTAAAAGGGCCTTTTAACAGAAATTTTTTACCACTTTTAAAGGGTCTTTTTAGCAGCAGTTTTCTACATAGCTAAAGGGGCCATTAACAATATTTTTTATCACTAATAAAGGTTATTCTTTTTAAGGGGAATTTTTTTTTCAGTCATCCTTGAGCCCGGCCCCATTTATTAGTGCTTTCATTAAACCTTTAATAGTGATCCCCCACCTATATCAGCACTTTTTAACCCACCATTCCATTTATAAGCACTTTGTGAATTTTCAACCTCTTTCACACCCTCCTAGATTAGAACCCTACTCCTCTCCTTCGAAGATGGAATTCCTTTACCACAACACCATGTTGTGTTGTTGTTTATTTAATGATATTTTCATATATATATAAATATATATTCACACATATATTTACATATATATTTTTTATTCATATATTTATTTAATTATTTCAAAATACATTTAAACAATACATGTGTTCATGTGATATATATACTTATATTTATTTAAATATATTATATGTTATATTCATTTACATATATTTGAGTATAATAGAAATATATATCTATTTATTATAAAACATATATGTATAAAAAACATTATAAATATATTTTTATAATGTAAAAAATGGTTAGATATTTTTTTAAATAAAATTTTAGAATATATATATATTTTTATATATTATAATATATATATTTATATAAATATGTTGATATATGTATTTATACGAGTGAAATATTATACGTAAATATACGAAAATATGAATATATTTAATTATAAATAAAATTACACTGTTAAAAATGATAAAATTTCAAAACCATAATATCATTATAAATGTAAGACCTGGTTATAAATTTATTCCCCACCAAAAAGGAAATAAAACCTCTTTAAAGGAGGCTAAAAATCCATCAAATGCTAAAAAATCAGGGTACCCAGACTAAAGGGTTAGTTTTGAAGGCCTTTTGGGCCTTTTTTTCCTTGGAAAATTTGATAGAGGTTTACCTCTATCATTAATGGTGTAAATATCATCGCATGATTTTCTTTGATATGCTATGGAGTTCAAAAGAAAACTCTAATCAAAAGTTATAGTGGTTTGAAGTTCATGTTATGTTTTCAACTTATTTTAGATCTTTTATAAATCTTTGGATTTTTTATCTTTATATTGATATTTAATGAAAATTACTCAGTAATAATAAGAAAATTATTAATTAAAAATATTTTTTATTTAATTTATAATCCATTTTTAGTAAATATGTTATATGTTAAGTGTACGTGTTTATTTACCTAATCTAAATCATATTTTTAATTATATATAATATATTTATATCAATAAATAAATAAATAAATAAATATATTTATATATTAATATATTATATTTAATAAAATATAATTTTTTTAAGTATACCAATATCAGTGATACTTGAAAATCACAGATTAAGGGGGGTCATTATAAGTGATTCTAAAAAAGAGCTGATAACCCCTATTAATGTTTTTACAAGAAATAATAAAATATCCCATTTATCAATGCTTTTTTGTAAGAACTGACAAAATCCCCCCTTTGACAATTTTTTTTAACAAAATTAAATACCCCCAGTAACAGTTCTAAAAAAGTGTTATTAATGACCCCCTTCAATAGACATTTTCTTAGTGCTGACAAATGGGGTCTTTAATAATATTTTTAGCTTACACTTTTAAAGCCATAGTGTTAGATAAACCCAGATTTTTATTAGTGAACATAGATTCCATTTTGAAATTTATAGATGTAGTATGTAAATTCCAAACATCAGTCAAATATATTTAATACCATTTCAATTGACCCCAATGCATTCTCAATTACTTAAACTTAAATCAAGAACACCATCCAAATATTACATTCTTCAAAAAAAATATCATCTATAACTTCAAACAACATTTAGATTGTTCTTAAACTCTTCAAATTAATAAAGACTTAATTTTTTAATTGTTATTTTCTTCCTAAATAAACGTGTGTTATCTTTAATATAATACTATACATATAAAAATTAAAAATAAACCAACAAAATTTTATCCCATTAATAATGATCATTACATTAGTCATCTATGAAAGTAATTAAAATTCCAAACATTAAAACTAGAAAAAAAATAAAAAAATTTAAAAATATAAAATAGAAAAATAAGGATCAACCCTATATTCTATAATAACCACCTCTATTAAAAATTCCATATAAATGAAACAAAATATTAATAAAATAATCAACATATTAAAAATGGAAAAAAATTAAGAATAAATAGTAGTCAGTTTAGAGCAAAATAATGAAGTATAATTTATAGGGTATAAAGAGAAATGTGAATATTGGGATTTAACCATTATATAACCATTGTTCAAATATGATCATTGGTCAATAGGTCCATTTATCAACAATACCATTGGAAACTATAGCCTTGTTTGATAATTTTTCCATTATAATTAGTGTTTATAATTAGCAATGACAAATGATAATTTATATAGAAATGAGAATCGATTACCTCAACCCGTAGAGTCATGCCATTTGAAGGCCATTTTTTTGAACATGATAGGGAGGTAGAGTCACTAGGGTTCTCACTTTACCAAGCCAAAGGTGAGCATGATGAAGTGAAGATTTAATAAAATATTTTACAGGATAAGTTCAAGTTAATGGAGTCTACCACTTAGTCAATGTTAGTCAATCCACCCTGTACAACTACCATTATCACACTCCATACACTTAGGGTGTATGTGAGAGTAATAAGGGGTTACGTGTCTTGAACTTGGTCTCTTATATTGTAATTTACTTACAGAAATAAAATTTTTATTCTATCAATTCCATTTTAAGAATAATTTCTCTTAATAAAATATATGTATAATTGAGGCGAATTTCATAAATTGATTTCTGGACAAAACTAAAACATAATTGTAATTTTTTGAGAAAATTTATAAGTTTTTATATTATATTAAGGTATTTTATTTTATCTTTTCATGAAATATTATATTAAAATAATTTTATTTAAATATAAATGATAAAATAATTCAATAATTTCCTAGGAATTTTTTTAAGTGTAAAAAATTATGTATCTCTTAAAAATGACTATTTTTAAGAAATAATGTTTTTTACATTTTAAAGTCATGATTATCATATTTATAGAATTATTCTAATATAATTAAATTTATATTTTAAATTATTATGTCAAAATTATATTAGGGTGAATTAAGGATAATTTTATAAAACACATTATTTTTTCATGAATAATAATTTTTTTTGGGTTTTTGGTATGTTTTATGAATTCATATTAATTTCATAATGATATAATAATTAATTAACTAAAATTCAAAAAGAAATGTTTTTTTATTAATATGAAGTATTTTAATAAATTTTAGTAAATTTCCAAAACTATAAGTGACTTTCCAATGTCTAAAATGGAGAAGTTGGTTTTAAAAAACATTACTTTGTGGAATCAATAATTTTACATACCAAAAGAAGTATTACCAAAATGGTTTCCAGTTTTGGTGGATTAAAATATCATAAAATTTGACCCAAATTTCCTAAACCATGAAGAAAACTGTAGTTTTTTATTTTCCACAACCATGCCTTCCATGACCAATATTTGTAAATTTTTAAACAATTCCTCTAATTTTTCGATAAATAACCACCCATTTAAACATTCCCCTTCACTCCAAATACATAAAACTAAGAATTTATAGTGATAGTTTTACCCATGGAGTCCCCCAAGGATTCATCAAGATCTCGAGGTTCCATCCTTAAGTTTTAGGAACAACTCTTCAAGGTAATGGAAATCTCCACTACTCATTTCCATTAAACTTATAATATTATGGAATGTATTATATTTTACAAACCATTTCATTTTTGTAAAATTTATATTATCCCATTAATATAATAAATGTATATTTATAAATGGGAGGCCCTAATTCCCTCTTATTTTACCTTTTTTTAAAATCCATATTTTTTTTCTATCATACTACGAAATTTATTTCTCGAATTTCTATTTTTTACATAAGAAATTCTATTTTATTTTTTATTTCAATACCAAAAATATTTTACATTAATTTTTTTTTAAAATATATGTAAACATGTCATTTTTATTTGGGGATTTAAAAATATGAAACCCACATTCCGTTTCCTTGGGTTAGAAATGATAGAATGATCAAGTATTTAATCAATTTTTACGCAATGATTTTGTTATAAAACCCATTCATTATTATCCATGGGTTAAAAATTAAAATGATTTATTAGGATCAGTTTGGATCACACGAAATTAATTCATATAAAGTGGTAACCTTGATATCTCTTCAATGCATTGGGTAAATAATTTAATATATGTTGATGACATGTTTTATGATAACTTGGCAAATAACCTTAGTAATTTTATTTATGCAACCTTATTGATATGGTTATGAATGTCACATTTAAATGTTATATCCATATTTCCATGTCATTATTCATGTTATTATTATTATGTTATGCCAATTTTTCATGCATTATTGTTATGCCTCATAATATTATTGATATGTCTCATGATCACATGATTTTTGTCTTTCTTTATAATTCTATTACTGGGCTTCATGTTCACCCATTTCTTTTGATGCATGTCCGCATGATATGAGATATAGAAAAAGTAACATATAGTGATCCCATGAAGATGTAATTTAAGTGTATTTATAATAATGTTTAATCTTTTCGGTGATTATGTACCATATTTCTGACAAACTAACCTTCAAAAGGTCCTATGTTTTTTTCTATGTAATAAAATGTTATGTAATAAAAAGGTAGGATTGTAAAAAGATAACTTTTCTTCCTCAAGATCAGATCTTCAATATCCAAATTATCTAGATACTCAATTTCACAAGAAAATATTATAGAAAATACTCCAAACTTTATAAATTTTCATTTCTATACCAACCATCTATACAATCTTAAAAAGGATGAAACTTGAACCTAACCTCATAGATGTTCCAAGTAACAACATGTACCCATATTTGACCTTTATCATGCTATCATCCAAATAATATCTTCAAATATATTTCCATAATAAATTACATAATTTCTTATTGAAAATAAATACAATCATAAATGATCCATTGGGACTTTAATATTTCAAAATAAAAACCATTTATGATATTTTTAAAATAAATAGTAATGTACTTATATATATATAAGAGTGAATAAAGAAAAAAAGTTAGGTTTTATATATTCTATAAAAATAATGATAATTTTTGTAGTTAGTAACAAAAATTTCATAGAACATAGATGACCATATAAACCATCAAACATCATGGGGTAAATTTATAGGTCCAAAAGGAGACAATATATGAACTGAGTATCATTAAACCATACAAATAGCAATCTATAGGATAATAGAACACCCAAAATTTCACTGTAAATCTTAGTAAATGGACACAAACTAGTCATAGAAGAATCATAACTTGTGCCCCTAGCTTGAATATGATGATAAATAATATAAAAACATAACTAAAATTCCCACTTAGATACCTTAGGATTTCCAATATGTTCTAAATAAAATGTAAAAGAGTTCAGAGAAACATTTTTAAAATCACTGTTGTATTCACACATACACCATCACATAGAAACAAACCATTTTTATAAAAATTCCCATTTATTAGACACTAATGAACCTAATAACTACACGTATAATAATAATTAGAATATCAATGAGTTATAATGAACCTATTTCTCTTTTATGTCCTACCAAATAAGATATTAACTTTAAAAACAAAATTTAAAAGAGTAAAAAAATATTTATAAATTACCAAATATTTTTTATAAGACTCTAAAAAGTCACAATTCATGTGAAATACCCTTTAATTCCAACAAAAAAAGATCAAAGATCTACTATAATAATTGTAACACGTTGAGAAAAAAATCATTTGAAAACAAGTATATTTTCTACATATAATGGTAAAAAACCCATGTAAACAATTATAAATAATAAAAATAATATTTAATACCATGTGAATTTAAATTAGAACACAAAATCACATATAATTTTTTCAAATAAGGGAAAATAATAGAATAATTCACCTTATACCAAAGTAATTAACATGATGATTCCAAAAATTTGAATACCATGGCTTGCACGGGAATATTCTCACCATAAACACCAAAATCCGAAAATTTCGATAAGAAAAAACCATATATTTGGCCAAAAAATGTTATTTATTGAAAATATATGAAATAAAAATATATAAAGAGAAAAAAGTAAGTAAATAAGAACATTAAACATGATATTTTGTTTAGAAATACCCATGATACTACAAATGAACCACCAATAAGAGAAGGAAAAAGTGATAGATGCTTGTTTGGACTAACTAAGGAAAAAGCCAATGCTCCAAGAAAAAAATAAAGGAGGAATGTTTTCTATTCAGGTCCCAAAATAGAAGCCTATTAATTCTTTAAATGATACTTGGACTGATTGTATAATTAATGTGACCATTATGGGACTAGGGATTTATAATTGGAGTCATCCTCCAGCTATACACAACCACCCTCGCTATAAATTCTTGAAAAAATACATTATTTTTAAAATTTTTAACCAGAGCATCATAAATGTCTATGAAATAATCTATATACAAAATAAATATATACCATTGAAATCATGGATGTCTCTATTATCCCCACTATTCCACTTTACCCAATAAAATAATTGGAATTCCTTATTACAAAAGTGATGGGGATATTAGACCCTTATTATGGATTCCCATTCCCATGTTTAATGGATATCTTTAACCTTTAACACATTATTTTTACTATAGATAAATTTAATAGGTTACACATTGAATGTTGAATCCTATTTCGAATCTAGATATTTCTAATCAATAATGATGAACCCTAGGTATTTTTGGATTTTTTGAGGAAAATTGAGGATCCCATTGATCTTGGTGAGTTTGGGTTATTGTATTTGTTAGAAACCATACCTTGAGGGGAAAATTAATTGTGATAGTTATTGATTTTTTTAATTGACATCTATCACGAGAGAGTATTTCATGATTATAGATAGTATTTTTGAGGTTTTATGGAAGTCAACTGAAGAGTGTTTGAGTCAGTTTAGTTGAAATATGGAATTTTCTAGATTTCCATAAGCATTTTGAATACATATTTGAATTATGTGACTAAATAATTCATGTATTTCAATCATGTATGAAAATATTATATATATATTTTTTAAAATAATACCATGTATCTAATGTGAGATATTTAGTTAGTTGTTACATAGCCGATGAGAATGACATAGATGATTGATATATACCTAATGTGAACTCTGTGGTCGATTACGATGGAGTTGAATACTGATCCATATAACTAACCTACATACGTGAATATTCTATAGAAAAATGTATAAAATTACTATATATAATGATAATTAAATATCTTGTTTCTATGAATCCATGTGAAAACCCACATATACATTTGTGATAGAGATAAAGTGAACAATGTTTCTGATTACAATGTCACTGATTATTGTGACATAATCAATTTCATGAATACATAAAAATATCATATGTTTCTGAAGAATTTATATTTACATAAATTGATAAGATAATAAATATTTATATATCATATCGAATAATAAATCTCTAGTATTTAGGGTATTTAAAATCAAAATTTTAATGAGTGCTGAAATGAGTTATTATTAGAGATAAACCAGGAATAAGTTGACTGATTTGAATGAGATGATCTTACTACCAATGATCACAGAGTTTCCATAATTTAAATATTGAAACATTGAATATGATATTTTAAAATTAATTTTTATGATGATTTAGTGTACACAAATATGACGTTATTGTTAGGAGTTTATTTGGTGGTGAGAAAAAGAAGCAAGAAAGTGAGTCTCGAGCTGTGGTTGATTTTTAGTGATCAACATATATTTAATATCATTGGTACATGAGATTTTATTTGATTTTAGAATATTTTTGTATCATAATTCATGTTTACACTATGGTAGATTATATCTTTCTTATTTAAGAGGCACCACGAAGTAGATCTTGATAATTTATTTCCAAAAGAAACATAGTTTAATTAGTGATCTTATATATATTCTATTCATGATATATGTACTATAACATAAATCTATATTTTGGGTGTGACTACGGATGTGTGTGGTGTGATTCAACACAAATATTTGTAAATAGAAGTATGATATGCATATATTGAATAGAATTTATGGTTGGGGAGGGTTACCAACAATAACAAGGAGTATGATTCCACATTAGATCCAAAACTTTTAAAAATTATGTGTCCCTTGTCATTTTTATTTCCTATATGATCATGTGACATGGATATATTCATGTTTTGAGTATATAAAACTCTATCAATTCATAACATTATATTTCTATTGAAAATATTTTTTATAAACTTACATCCATTGATTCAACCCCCAATCTTAGTAAAGAAAATCAATCATATTAGGCACATCAATTGATATCAGAGGGAAGGTTACCTATATAAGATCCCAGAAGTTCATGTTAGATAATGGATAATATTTATTAAGTCAATAGAATGGGTGTAGCAAATATTTTATGAAAAAACTTATCACATTTTGAAGAAACATTGTAGTTGGGGTTTGGCTTAGTGGTAAGCACCCCGTAATACTACATGGAAAATGGGGGTTCAAAACCCATGGGGCACATGTTACTGTAATAGTACTATAGCAGTGGTAGAACTGTTCATCAGCGGGTACTGTAGCGGTGGCAGGGCACTGTAGCGGCGACGATACTGTGCGGTACTGTAGCAGCATGTTACTATTCACAGAATGTGAATTGGCCTTAGAATTTAGGCCTACGGGCTATGTAATGGGCTACAAGCCCACTGGGCCTTCGGGATATGTAATGGGTTTCCCTCTACCCTGTTAAAAGAGGTCTTTTCTTTGATTTAATAATAAAAATGAGGCTTCGGCCCCAACCTTTAAAAAAACATTTTGAAGAAACAAAAGTTTTCATTTCTTTTTTATCAAAGACATGATGTTTATGATATGTCCACTACAGGATTTACTCCCTTAATAAGTAGTAAATATTTGAAGAACAATATTTAAATACACATTAATTCACGATTTATTACATAAATTTACACATAATACACTCCCAATAGATTATGAATCCAAGTTTATTTAGGAAATCAGGTTAATATAATAACAACAAGAAACCTGACTATAGTGAAATTGTTGAAAAATTTCATAAAATGCTCCTAAAATTCCATCATTCTTATAAAATTTCATGAGATAACCTATGGACATACATATGAAATGGGAGAGCTATAAAGCCCAATAATGGAATATACAAAGTACATAATATGGTAAATCAGTACATGTAAGCCCAGAGGCCCATCAAGGTAACATAAGAGGGGGGCAATCATAATCTTGTATAATGAGGCATGATATAACATTATAGAATAAAGAAAACATGAGAATATAACAACAACATAAAATTAGAAATAAGTAAAATTCAAGGATAACCACAACAAAAACATAACATAATATTCTTAGTATAACCAACCATGAACCATACATGGAATATCATGAGATAACAAACATTACCCAATGCATCGGTGGAATATATAATTATATGCCCACCTATCACTTTCATATCATGTACATGCATAATTGCACCATATTTATCACAACGAAAGGAAATAATATATTGGTGAATACAATTGGGTGGAAATTGGGATGGGTATTCACTACATAATTGTTTGGTATAAAAAAACAGGATAATTGCGATAGAATAATAGTGGTACATAAAGAATAAAATAAGGTATTAATGAGAGTGAAAAGGGTATATCATAAATTATAAATCATAATGACATTAATAGTGATATGTAAGAATATAATTCAATAATAAATTTTATTAATTAAAAGGAATAAGAAAAATAATGTGCTCGAATAAAGAGGACGGGGAAGTGGATCTGTTACCTTGAGACACTACTTATTAAAGATTGAGAGGAGTTTCATAAGACCTTGTGGGAACCTTTGGGGAATATAGAGAGTTAAATGTAGATTAATTTCATAATTGAAGAGTTTTGAGTGAATATTTTTGAGAGTTTATGTATGTTTATATAGAAAAGTATATGATGATTCCTTTTTAATTACCAAACATATGTTTGGGACTCTATATGATTAATTAATCATAACCAAACACCTTCCCATTTTCTTACCCATGATTTCTGCACAATAGGTGAGTTTTTAATTATTTTATAAGGATAATAACCTAACTCGTTAATATAATTCACTTAGTGATGTGAAAGAAAGTCATGTTTATAAGAAATTGATTTTAAAAACTTAAAATATAATATATATTTTGGAGAATTCATTAATGATTATTAAATTTATTCAAATAAAATAAATAAATTATTTTAAAGGTGAACTATATATTTGGTTTTAGATACCTTTTGTGGCATATATTATATCACTTTTGGGTGATTATAATGTCAAAATACACAACGTATATTTATATAAAATTTAATTTTGACCCAAAAATCCCAGTGTAAATGAAAATTATGAAAAAATAATAATTATCTAATATCAACATGATGATTTAAAAAAACATTTTTTTTATAATTATGGGAATTTAAAATTTTTAATCAAAGATCAACATTTATTGAAAAATACTTCTTAAAAACTATTTTATGACCCTTATAATTTTTTTTAACTTAAAAAAATTTATATTATAATTTATATTAAAAAAATATTATTTAATAATAATATATTATTAAAATATCATTTATTTAGAAAATTCACGAATTACTCAAAAGTATTCTATTTATTTAAACTATTTCTTTATGAAAAATACAATTTTCTTTTCATTGTATCAAAATTTAGTTTTTATCAAACTCAATAATTAATATTATTAAAATTCATATTAAAAAATGGACAAATATAAACAAAGATTTATTAAAAATAAAAAATAAAATTTATACTTTTAGGGTCTAGATACCTGACCCTTTATTACTCTATTTAATTTTCTAAGGGTAGGTTGTGCAATGGTGAGTTTTTCATGGGGTGGTTTAGTGAAAATGGTTTGGTATGTGATCTCAATGAGCTGGATCATATGCCATAAATGGTTTTTCTAATGATTCAATTATAGAATATCAGCTTGGGATTTGTCAAGGGAAAATCCCAATGATGTTTTCTCCTTTGTAATCTTAGATAAATTAGTTTCATTGGGTATGATCTTATTGGTTGAGACCATAATATCCCTTTGTTGTGTTAATTAGACTTTATCATAACCCATAGTATAATAATATTAATGGCCATTGTACAATGGATATATTAATGACGATTAAGATTCTTAATGGTATTTTAAATCCAATAGGATATAACTTATAATAGTATAAAATTGTAAAATTAGTGCATGTGTTTTCTATAACTACATTACTTGATAAGGAATTTATTAATTTATTTATAGAATTTAATTTATTAATGTTTGGGTGGTTACATTATTCACCCATTAGTAAATTTCAACCTTGAAAGTTTCATTTCATACACTAAAATAGACAAGGGTACTTCTATTTCATTACCTAAACTAATTACCATGCCTCTTACTAAAACTTATGATTCCACCATAATACTTTGAATAGGTGAATTATCTTGTTTCGTAGAACAATGTCTCTATAATCTGAGATCTTCACTAGATTCTACTTGTATAAAAGACCATTGTCCAATTTTACCACCTTAGGATTCAATATTATTTGACATGTATAGTATTAATATGGGTCGATAGACTATCAACTAGCACTACCACCTCAATATTCAATACATGTAGGAATTATATCCTCTTATTATTCCCATATCCAGCCTCTTAATGTCTAAGAAGACTTGGTACCTCGAAATCCTAACCACATATTGGGTTACAAGATCCTTCATGCATAGAGAATCTTCAACTTTTTTTATTTCCTAGGATGGTAATGGATTGAACAATCATAGTCTTTGATCAACTCTATCCACCATCATTGGTTCATATTAATATCATTTTGTGTGAATATATACATGAATATTGTGTCATCCATATATATATATATCACAATTCTTCTTATAGAGACGATGTCTTCAAATTCTTAACACAAAGATCACTAATTCCAATTCTAGATCATGCAATGGGTTTTTATTTTCATGTATATTAAATTATACGGATGCATAAATTATTATTTTGTCATATTACATGATTACAAAACCTAATCACTTTTTTGATTCATCAATTTAGTTCAAAAATCCTTCCCCACTAGTGGGTAAAGGGAGTACAAGTTAGTGATTATATTCTTCTTAATAATTTAATTATTTCATCACATTCATCATTCTAGAAAAACATGACTCCATTTTGAGTTATGTTAGTGATATGAATTCAAAATCATGAGAAGTTTCTCACAAATTTATTATTGGACCAAGATAATTAATGGAAACTTTGAATTTTGGTAACATATGTTGGTTTGGGTTATCCTTAAATTTAATATATTTTTAAAGAATCTATGCATATCCCAATTAATATGATGAAGTGTCAAAATAAATTTACTTTCTCAAACAAAATCTCACATTTTAAGCACTTCAAAAATAACTTTTCCTTTTTCAATGTATTAAGTATAGGATTCAAATGCTCCTCATGATCCACCATAATTTTGAAGTAGAAAATAATATAATATATAAATACTACCTACAAATTATATACATAATCCATAAATAAAATATTCATAAAATCTATAAATATTATTGGACAATTAGTGAGTCCAAATGGCATTACTATAAACTCCTGGTTGCCGTACCTTGTATGAAATGAAGTCTTAACGATATCCTGCATATACATTTTTACTTGATAATATCCCAATTAAAGGTCCACCTTAGAGAGTTAGTATTTTCCACATAGATAAGATAACAAGTAATAAATATATGGAAGATGATACCTATTATTTATTATGATATTTTTGATGTCATGATAATAAATGAAGAGGAACATTAATACATCCTTAAACTTGATGAAGAAAACAAATTTACCCTATAGTGAAGTGCTAGGATATATCAACCCTTTATCAAAAATTTTCTATCATTATTTCATTAACTGAAAAAGTTAAAATTTATTATATATATATATATATTCAAGTATATTAAAAAATATCTTAGTATAAGATCAATTGAGAACTCAACCTCTAATCAAGAAGGAATACCATAAAATTCTTCAAGAAACACATCAGTGAATTCCCTTTCAATAGAAATGTTATGAAGGATGATATTTTATTTAATATTATTCATTAAAAATAGGTACTCTTTATTTAATTGAAATAATATCCATGCTTCATATTTTTTTGTACCAAATAAGATTCATCTACATCCTTAATCTTTTATAGAATCAGAGGGTGATTAAGAATATGGATTTGATTTACTTTTTGTGTAAATTTATATTGGTTATATATAAGTAAATATAATCTATAATAAAAATTTCATAAAATAATACTTAAGGGAGTATTACAAGGTTATATAGGAATTTCATAATAAAAATATAGATTGGGTATGAGTTATATTTTTGGGATGAAATAATTGACCATTTCACTATCTTCACTGATAACTCAAAATTCATATTTTGAGGTGGTGTTTGAATAACTCTACTATACTTGTGTGATATAAAAGAATGAATATAAACAAAATAAAATAAGTATATTCACTATTATTTAATGAATAACTAGAATAAATATCACCACTTTATTTTTAGGATCCACCCCAGAAGTTTTTATTGAATAAGCTTTCAATTTCTATCTAGGTTATGAAGTTTTTTTTTCATCGGTCATCATCGACAACCCTGTTCTTAAAGAATTTATTCACATAATGTACTTATTTCTTGCAATTGAAAAATTATAAAATAGGATGAGGTTTTACCATATAATTACTTTCTTACATCCCTTTGGTGGGTTTCTCCATTCACCAATATATATCTAGGTGCCTTTCTTTCCCATACCTATATCACTTTCTTGTCCCCTTCAACAAATTTACTGAATGCTTCTTCCCACACTTTTGATAAGTGGGATAATGATATTTCTTACCCCATGAGATTTTTCTATCACAATTCAAAAATTAAGATTCATTCTCTGCTTATTGTCTCCAATCTATGGAGACCCTTGAGATCTATCAATATATATTTTATCTTTGAGTGAAAATTGAAAAATTTCCTCATAACTATCAAATTCCCGAATAGACAACGCTTTTCATAGATTTGGATTTAGAATAAAAAAGAGGCAACACCCCAAGTTGTTATGAGTTATTATTATTTCTAATAAATTAGATTTATTTGATAACTTTCATTACATAAAACACCATGTTATTCTTGTGATACATGAAACAATGGGATATCTTACATTACACGTAATACTGAGTTTTCACATAAACACAACATATTATCAATATAATTATTCAACTATGACCATTATAACCTAAAAAATAAAAATAATGATAAAAATAGTAATAAATAATTCCCAAATATTAATTATAATATTTTTATATAAGTTAATCACATTGATTAAAATTTTTCTTAAATTTTGGTAAAGACTTTATATGTTTCGAAAATACTATTTTCTCAAACAATGCTTTTAATTTTTTTTGTAAACATTAATGAAATTATTTTTTCATGATTTTATAATTAATTAGGTAATATATATTTAGTTTTTGAAACTATCTTGTAAAAATTATCTTTGGGTGAATTTTTGTTATTTTTCTATATAGTTTCTTGTTTTTGATGAATATTGAAAAATAATACATTTTAATTGAATTTTTTTTATTAATTTATTCATAAATTTAAATTATATTTAAAATAGTTTTTAAAGTAAAATATATTCAATTATACATAAATTAATCATATTTATGTCATTCCAATCAATTTCATAATGAATTTTTGTATAAAAATATTTCAAACATTAGAGAATTTTCCATTTAAAACCCCACTTTCTCGTCAAGTTTGTGAGATTATTTTTAAATTCAATATTTCCATTTATGATAATGGAATTTTAAAAAAAATGGAATATGAAACTTTTAAATAAATAATTTATCTAATATAATAAATTCAACTTTATTTTTTACCAAATAAAATAGTAAAAACTATAAAAATTATTTTCTTTGGATAAATTAAAAATGGGTTTTCTGAGGGGGTTAAAATAAATATATAAGGGTTAAAACAATAACCCAAAATGGGTAAAAAAAATCATATGGAAATATATAGAAGAAATAATAATCCATTTTTTATCCTTATAAATTGAAAAAAATGTGGGTGGAATTATTTTTTTAAAAAAATTACATGTGTTCTACTCACCTAACTTATAAAAGGCCCCCACTTATCCTCTTTTATTAAATCCTTAAAACAATTTTTATAATCAAATAACCACAAAAATAACATAACAATTTATATCCTATAATTTCAAGCCTTATTTTTTAAATAAATCCAACATGGGATGTCATTTCTTTGCAAACCTAAGGACGATACCCGAATAAGAGGTAATATTCATCAATAAAATTTTTTGTTTTATTTACTCTTATAACTCATTAAATTATTATAATATAATTATGATATAATAAAATAATTATATTATATATATTTATATGTTTTTATTATAATGAATTTTCAACAACCATCTCAACTTCCGTAAAATGGTTTTTGAAATCAATGTTTGTGTGTACGGTAGAATACCACATCATGAAATGATGTCATTCGTTTTTCCACTACCACCATTGAAATTTGGGTATAATGAATTATTTATTATTTAAATATGATATCTATGATATTATTATGATTCTGAAATTATTATATCATATATAACTTTATGATTTCTATTTTATGGGAATATGATAATATCACTCGTTTGTATAAAGGACTATCATCTCACAAAGTGATATGATTCATTCATTCATTACCTAGAAGGTAATACAAATTTATTTAATTAAAATTAGTTATATATATTAAAAATATTATTATATAATTATAATATATTATTTACCTTTCATTCATTTAATCATACATGAAAATGGAAATAACATTTCTGCATACATACAATCTTCCATCTCCATAAAAAATGTATTTCATTTTTTATCAGTAAATTTCATGGACATATCTAAATACATATATAATAAATATATATGAAATTTATATCATGGTTAAGATTCTTAAAAAGATAAAACTAAGATCATATTATGAACAAAAATAAAAAATCAAAATATATATGAAAAACAAAGAAATTATTATGTGAAACATAACATTAAGATGAAATTGTTAATAAATGGGTAATATAAGGTGATAATAAAATAATATATGGTATGATATATATAATTATTGTTATTTAATAGATATATAATAAACTTAAATCTATTATACAAGAGGTTTGAACTTGTATGATTTATTTCAAGACCTAAGGTAAGTGATTTTTGTCTCATTTACCTTTCTTGGAGATGTATGTTATGTTATGAACCTCTATTTTTTTACAGGGTGTTTATAAATCACCTTTAACATATAATATCATTATTTTATTTTTCATCATGATAATTTAAGTTCCATTTTATATTATTCCCTCTTGGGGATTACAATTCTAAGATACTAATGTAGAAATAATTTTATGTTACAGTCTCATCATTTATCCAGATTATTTATGATTATATTTCCAATGATCAAACATTATGATCCATATCTTAAGAAACAAACATATTTTATTATTCTATGGTTATTAATGCCATTTTCAAGTAATATTACCATTTTTACACTCTTTGGTACTTTAAATATTTTATATTTTTTTAAATAAAATCTCACTTTATTTCCCTTTTTGGCTAAAAATCCATTTTTTCAAAAATTATGTTTTCTAAAACTATATTAAATTTTTTTTATTTTCTAATAATTTTTTAATTTTTTTACCCATTGATTACATTTTATAATTTTTTTAGAATGGAATATTCATGTCATTTTCTAAACAATTCATTTTTGGATTTTATCCAAAATGTGAAAGGTGTATTTGTTTTAATGTGTATGACATGAATGAAAAATCCCATCATCATGACCATTATTTTTCTTAAATATTAATTTATACGTTTTCAAGGTAATGTCCAAGGAAAACTATTTTTAAAATGTTCTTTTTTTAAAAAGTGTTTTTATCAAAGTGGAAATGACATTTTCCAAAAGAAAAAAATTAAATGATCGATCAAAATCATTTTACATATAATATTACATTCCTTGATGTTACATATTCCTTATTGGGGATATTATCAAAGGATACCATTCTTATTCGTTATAAGAATGGTTTTAGTTTATGATGTCATGATGTTTATGAAACCCATTTCAGTTTGGAAAACATTCAAATCTTCTTATTCTCCTCTATTCTCCTTGAAGCTTTAGTTTTAAGAAAAAAAAAATTCGATTCTTTTTGCGAGACCTTCGGAAGGAAATCAAAGGAGTCCATAGCTTCATGATTTCAAAAATATTTAAGTTTTATTTAAATTTATATTTTTTTCTATTTTTTATATTAATCTTAATTGTTGTTCTAATTAAAGTAGATTTAAATTAATTTATTATTTATTTTTATTTTTATTAATAAAATAATATTGTTATAAATAATTATAAATAATTAGTCATAATTAATTTGGTATAATTAGTGTATTTTTTGGTTTATCAATCAAATAAATCCTTGTCTGGATACGAACAAGTAGAGGCAGCTCTGGCATAGATGTACCTAGGAGTGAAAACTATGACAAGGAGTTTCGGGCTTGACCCGGGGTATCCTGGTACAGAAAAACGGGTCTTACTGCACTCATGGTTTGACACTCCCGGGGGATATTTATCTGCTAATAATTAGATTTAATTAGAAATTTCCAAATAATTAAAATAATTTGCAAATAATTAAAATAATTTGTAATTAATTAAAATTGATTTTTTAAAATAATTATATTTATTCAAATAATTAGAATATAACTAAAATAAATAGTGATTTAAATCAAATAATTAAAATAATTAGCAAATAATTAAAATAATTAGTAAATAATTAAAATAATTAGCAATTAAAATAAATAGTGATTTAATTAGATTTATTCAAATAATTAGAAAATAATTAAAATAAAAAGCGATTTAATTCAAATAATTAATTAAAATAAATAGCGATTTAATTCAAATAATTAAAATAATTAGCAAGTGATTAAAATAATTAGAAAGTGATTAAAATGATTAGAATGTGATTAAAATAATTAAAAAGTGATTAAAATAATTAGCAAGTGATTAAAATAATTAGAAAGTGATTAAAATAATTAGCAAAAAAGTGATTAACAACAAAGTGATTAAAATAATTAGCAGCAAAGTGATTAAAATAATTAGTAGCAAAGTGATTAAAATAATTAGCAGCAAAGTGATTAAAATAAATAGCAGCAAATTGATGAAAATAATTAGCAGCAAAGTGATCAAAATAATTAGCAGCAATGTGAGTAAAATAGTTAGTAGCAAAGTGATTAAAATAATTAGCAGCAAAGTGATTAAAATTAATAGTAGCAAAGTGATTAAAATAATTAGTAACAAAGTGATTGACCACTCATTTAATGAAAAAGAAAAAGTGATTAACCACTCATTCAATGAAAAATAAAACGTGATTGACCACTCATCCACCTCAATTCTCTTTTCATCTATGTGTTGACGCTTGACAGGAAACTTTTGTCTCCACATGGAATATTTGTATTCACTATCAATATCAACCTGCCAGTGAATGTGAATATTACATGCTGAGATAGAAGTTTCCTGTCAATCGTCAACACATAGATAAAAAGAGAATTGAGGTGGATGAGTGGTCAATCACGTTTGCTTTTCCATTGAACGAGTGGTTAATCACCTGGTCTCTGCATATCTTCCCATTAATAATTAGTAACATAATTAGTATATAATTAGTATATAATTAGTAACATATGTTATTATTATATGATTAATATTTATGAAAAAATAATATTAATATTTAGGTCATGTTCAATAAAAAGTTTGCATCATCCATGTCCAATGTAAACTCTATAATTGTCCTTGCTTGGTTGATCAACTCATAAGTAGCGTTGCAATAAGAAGATCCAAGTCAAGTCTTTCTCATCTATATGAATCATATCACATGACCCTTTACATACCTTTGTTCCTTGAAATTATAAGGGATTAAATTTTTAAGGAAAATGATCTATGTAAACGGTAATGCGAGATGATTCTTAGAGACGTGAATGACATGACCTGGGTCGTCTTATTTCAACACTACTTGCGAGGTGATCAACCAAGAAAAGATAATTATAGAGTTTACATTGTACATGGCTGACGCAAACTTTTATTAAGTGTGACCTAAATATTAACCTTTTATTAAGTGTGACCTAAATATTAACGACCTTTTAAGATATGAACATGTTAAGAATAGATCAAATCATGTTTTGAATAATTATTATTAATTATAGATAATTACCAATAATTAGCAGTAATTAGCAGTAATTTCACTAAAAATTATGTCGCTCGTAAGTAGTGGTAATTATTAAGATGTAGTTCTAATACCTTATCTTTTTGGGGATTGTTCTATGTTAACATTGTACACAGCTGACACAAAATTTTTATTGAGCATGACCTAAATATTAAAGACCCTTTAAGATTTGAACATGTTAAGAATAGATCAAATAATTTTGCGAATAATTATCAGTAATTACCAATTATTAGTAATAATTATCGATAATTACCAATAATTAGTAATAATTACCAATAATTACCAATAATTAGCAGTAATTAGCAGTAATTTCACTGAAAATTGTGTCGCTTGTAAATAGTGGTAATTATTAAGAAGTAGTTCTAATATCTTCTCTTTTTGGGAATTTTTATAATATCAAATTATTCAAAATAATTAATGTTTTAGTGTTTTGTAGAAAAATATGGAACAACGAAGTGAGCAACAGTCATTATTAGAAGACCACGTATGGATAAATCAACGTACAAATCCAAACGGTTCTGGTTTAAATCCTGTATATATTGAGGGTGTAGTGACTTTCTTATCATTTGCATCATCAAATCAAGAATTTGTTTCAGAAGACACAATAAAATGTCCTTGTAAAAAATGTGCACTCAGAACGTTTGACACATTTGATAAAGTTGGGGGACATCTCTTGCGTTTTGGTTTTCAACCGGATTATGTTTTTTGGTATCAACACGATGAGCGCAGTTCCAAAGAAGGTGATACTAACTTGATTCCGGATCCATCGTGGTTTCAAACTTTAGTAAATGATGTTGCAGGTCCATCTGTTCAACATACCATCAGGATGATATTGATTCAACTCCTGAGTTGGAACCATCTGAATTTTATGAGTTGCTAAGGTCTACTGAGGATGCATTATATCCTGGTTGCAAGATGAGAATGTTAGAAGAAGTTGCAATATTTATGGCTTTCAAATCAGATAATGGAATTTCAAACAACTGTTTTGATAAGCTATTTTCCTTGGTTAAAACACTGTTACTTGAAGGAAATGTTTTGCCTGCAAATTACTATGAAAGTAAGAGACTGGTTCGGAATTTGGGACTTAGTTGTCAGAAGATTCATGCATGTTCAAATGATTTCATTTTATATTATGGTGAAAATGAGTCGTTGGATAGTTTTCCCACATGTGGAAAACCGAGGTATAAAGAAGCTCAACATGGGAAGTCTTTCTTGAATCCTGTAAAACAGTTGAGATATTTTCCGCTTACATCCAGACTGCAACATTTATTCATGTCTAAGAATACAACAACAATGATTTCATGGAACAAAAAGATTATTTCAACCAGTAAAAGATTCAATCATCCAGGCGATGGTGATTCATGGAAACATTTTGATAGAGTGCATCTGTCATTTACTTTAGAAGCTTGAAACGTGCGACTGGGTCTTTCCACTGATGGTTTCTGTCCGTTTGGATCTTATGGTAGTTAGTATTCATGATAGCCTGTATTTATAACTCCGTACAATTTACCTCCATGGATGCTAATGAAGGAGACCTATATGTTTTTGACCTTATTAATCCCAAGGAATCCGAAAAATAATATTGATGTATATTTGAAACCATTGATTGTTAAATTAAATTTATTGTGGAGTACTGGTGTCAATACATATGATGTTGCTACGAAACAGAATTTCATACTAAGAGCAGCATTGATGTGGAAAATTAGTGACTTCCTGGCATATGGCATGTTATCTGGCTGGAGTACACATGGACCCAAATCATGTCCTCACTGTATGAGAGAGAACCAAGAATTTATGCTTTTCCATGAAAAAACCTTGTTATATTGACTGTCATCGCAAATTTCTTCCAACTGATCATCCTTTTCAGAGGAACAAATATCATTTTAGATAAGGTATAATTGAAAGAGATGGACCTCCTAAAATGATATTTGGTATGGAGTTAAAATCAATTATATTTTCATTACCTCCCATCACATTTGGACCCGAAATAAACCAACAGAAAATTTCTGGCTTTGAGAAAGAACACAATTGGATAAAACGGAGAATTTTTTGGGATTTGCTATATTGGTCTGATTTGTTGGTCCTCCACATGTTGGATGATATGCATATTGAGAAGAACTGTTTTGATAATTTATTTCATACAGTTTTGGATACACCTGGTAAGAGAAAAGATAATGTAAAGGAACTATTAGATCTTGCCCAAATTTGCAGGCACCCAGAACTCGAACTATTTGAGAATGTCAGAACACAAAGGTTAGTGAAACCAAAATCAGCTTATACACTATCCAAAGAAAGTCTCTTATTATTTTGTCAGTGGATTGTAGATTTGATACTTCCAGATGGATGTGCTTCCAATTTGGGTAGATGTGTAAAGAATGGTTATATTAGAAGAATAAAATGTCATGATTGTCATGTTATAATGGAAAAACTTATGCCAATTGGATTAAGATGTCTGCTTAATTCCATGATTTTGGATTTGATAACAAACATGTCATATTTTTTTTAAGACATTTGTGTAGCGACATCAAATTACAATGTTCTAAGAAAACTTGAAGAAGATGTTGTTGTAATTATATGTAAACTAGAAAAAATATTTCCACCATCTTTCTTTGACTCAATGGAACATTTGATATTAAATTTTCCACATGAAGAAAAGTGTAGAGGTCCAGTACAATTTAGATGGATGTACCCATTCTAAAGATGCATGCATAAGTTGAAAAAAAGTACATAACAAAGCATATGTTGAAGGATTAATTGTTGAATTTTATTTGCAAGAATAAATATCTTTTTGGTGCTCTCACTATTTTGAATCTGATTATCCTTCAAAAAACAACCACATGGGACGGAACGACGGGAATGTTGATAATGGAATGGAAAATCCATTATCAGTTTTTAATTAGTCAGAGTTTAGTTTCGGTGGATTTCATGAATGATGGCTTTCAGATGATGAACATCACAGAACTCATACGTATGTTCTACTCAACTGTGAAGAGATGACATCATTTGTACTGTAAGTTCTTATATAACTTATTCTATCATTTATGTTACAATAAGTAACTTTATTTTATTAGGTTATGTGGTAATCATATCAAGAAACAACTTCCACAAATTACAGTAGCTGCTCTCGAAGAACGCTGATAGAAAAAAATTTCTCCATGGTTTCAAAATCATGTAACATAAATTCTTCATGTTTTACCATCTCATTAAGTTTATTGTTTGTTATATTGATAATTATTTTACAAAGTTTCAGGTGTCTCAACATGATGATAAAATTGACAAAGTTCTGTGTATATTGAGTAACCCACCAACCAAAATGGTTAAATCTTATAATCCATATGTGGTGAATGGATTTTGATTTCATACACGTGCATATGGGGAATCAAAAAAACAATGAACAGTGGAATTTGTTTGAGAGGATCTCAACATAGAGAAAATCAAGTTAAATTTTATGGCATTCTTGATGAAATTATTGAACTTTGTTATCTAGGAAAACATTACATAATGATGTTCAAATGTCGGTGGTTGGATACTGAGAGAGGAGTTCGTGTTCATCCTACTCATGGAATCATCGATATTAAATATAAAAGTCTTCTTGCAGTAAATGAACCATTTTTACTGTCTAAACAGGCACATCAAATTTATTATGCAATGTACTGTGCTACGTCAAGAGACCTAAGTGATTGGTGGAGCATAATAAAAATAAAAATTCGATACAATCAGTTTTCTCAAAGTGAATCTTGTTTTACTTAAGTGAAAGGAATTGATGTTTTTCAAGAGACTAATAAAAATCCATATTTTTCACAAAGAAACATGAGTATCGATGATGACATCCCACAATAAGATTCGATGGTGACGATATTGTTAATAATGTCACAAATGAATTTGAAATGGTAAGATATGATGGAACTGAAACTCAAATGGATATCGATGATATTGAGGAGGAACATGAAGATGACATCTTCAGATATGAAGATGATGATGAAAGTGAAAATTAATACAATTCAATGCTAGTTATATATAATCATAACTTATATATATGTATATATAATAATAATTTTTAATTATTTTCTAACAACATTCATTTTCTGTTTCAGATGAATGATGAGATATTTCGTCAGTTGTCGGAGGCTGACCTACCATTGGATGAGGATGATTTCAGGTCATCTGACCCTTAGCCTACTGACACTTCAGGGAGTATGTAGAGTGGGTGTGGTCTTGCACGACTGATGATCCCTGACCCCATCCCCGAGCAATGTCCGTATCTTGGGTTCAATCCACGCACGCGGAGGTATGATAAACTGTGCGTTTTATTAAGATTTTATTAATTTATTTACATAATAAATGTTCGATTATTATTTTTTACAGTTTTCCTCATATAGCATTCAGATAGGGAAACACTATTTTGCGCAACTATGTTTCTCAGCCATGGACCACGTGGGAATAGATTCCCATTGATGTGCAGCAGGCCATGTTCGGACATTGGTTGGTACGTAAATAAATAGTTTTTATTTTGAAATTTATTTCATTTATAACTTGATATTGTAAATTATTTATAGGGTTTATGGTATCCAATCGATGATACCATGCGTGACGCCATCCACGAGGCATGAGAGGTGGTGATGTGTCAGCGATTACGTTAGTTTTTACAAAATTTAAGAAAAATGACCATGAAAAAAGCTGGAGTGACCGTGTTTGATGAGTCCTATAGAGCCCACCGACCAGAGTACATTTCATCCCACGTGTGGGATGGATTATGTTCACATTGGTTGAGTGGTGGCTTTCAGAGGAGATCATCATTGGGGAGGTAGAATCCGGGGAGACAAGAGGTGACTCATCGAGCTGGGAGTCGTACATTCAGTACACATAGACAACATCTGGTATGTACATTTTTTAAAAATATTTTATATAACATTAAATATTAACAGTTTATTTTATATTCTTATAGGCTGTCGAGCTGCCCGATATTATGGAGTACGACATATATCGGAGGATGTATAGTGATCCAATTACTGGGGAGATTAGAGGTGATCTCCAGTGTCAGATTGTGCTCAGTATTATTTGTTTTTTAGTTTGAAAATTAACTGCATATAATATATTCACAATTTTAATTTCAGATTGCAACTGAAGGAGTCATATGAGGCCGCGACGTCACAAACCCAGACTGAGGGTCAGTCCAAGACATCTTATTAGACCAGTGGCCATCATTTTGATGAGGCCGCATGGATGCAGGCTACCCAGTATGGTTTCGAGAAGGTCCGACTAGTTGGTATCAGCTCTCAGTTGACTCCTACGGCTAATTATGGTAGTGCTACGATGTCAACGTCCAGCTTGAGACGAGATCGTGCATCATCTTCCGCATCACAATATGAGGATCAATTTTGATCACAAACTGAGCTGATAAAGAGTCTCCGTAGGGAGCAAAAGGAGATGTGTCAGCAGCAGCATCAGCATGAGGAGGAGCGCTGACGACAACAGCAGGAGTATGAGGAGCAGATGAGTCGGTGGCAGCAGCAGCATCAGGAGAAGATGGAGTACATGAGCCGTCTGACTTATGCATTAGGGATAGAGTTTCCTCCACCAGCTCATCCAGATCGTCCAACTCCCCCCCTCCTTCGTACTAGTGACCAGCTCCCCCCTCCTTCGGACCAGTGATTTATTTTGATGTTATAATGTTTTTGAATTCAAAATATGAATTATTTTTTATTTATAGTTTATGTCTTTTTTATATTGGTGTCAATGTTTCATTATTTAAACCATATTTATTTTTAATAGTTTATTATATATTTTTAATGTTTTTTTATTTTATTAATAATAATATTACTCTTACTATTTTATTATTTTTTTATATTTTTTTGTTGTAAATATTGATAAATAATTATGAATTTTATTTAAAAAAAATTATGATTTATTATTAGTAATATTTTTTTAGTGTTTTTATATATATATTTTTTTGAAAATATTGTAATTTTCATATTTTAATTATTTTAATAATATTAATAATATATTTTCATAAATATTAATAATAATAATAACATTATTATATTATATAATATTAAATTTTTTATATTATAGTATTAATATGATTGTTATTATTTTTTAATATTATTTATATTTTATTATATTAAGAATATTAAATATATTTAAAATTATAATTAATTATAATGTTTTAAATATTGGAATTATTTTTTATTTTAATATTTGATTGAATTATAATTTTATTATTATTATTAAAATATTATTTCATTATTATATTATTATTTAATTTTTTTTATTTTTTTATACTTATTTGCGACGAGAATAAGGACTCGTCGCAAAACGTATTTGCGTTGGGCCCATCACGAATAGTTATTTCGCAATAACTATTTGCGGTGGGAAAAGAGGCCCATCGCGAAAGGTATTTGCGACGGGCCCGTCGCCAATAGTTATTTCGAAATAAATATTTGCAGCGGACAAAGATACCCGTCACAAAAGTTCTTTGCGATGGGGCCGTCAGAAATAGGTTTTTTAAAAATAACCTGAGAAGTATTCGTGATGGTAATCTTTCCCGTCTCTATTAATATTATTAGTGATGAGACGGTCGCTAATAGTTTTAATTGCGACGCCGTTTTCTGTGACAGGTTATTTTTGATGGGATCCCATCGCAAATGGCCATTTTCAATGGGATCCCATCACAAATAACGCGTCACATATACTCTGATTTCTTGTAGTGTGTGATAAGATTCTTATAAAACATGTTTTTTTGTAGGTTATGCTATAATGATTATGAAACCTATTTCTTTTCAACATGTTATGAAATGATGAAATATTTACAAAACCAATTTATTTCCATGGGTTGTGACATGATGAATGTTTTATGATCCTTCAGAGCAGATATATATGGTTTTTATTAGGTGATAAGCGGGACCTATATATCCCTCCAATTCATTGGATAATAATAAAATGTTATATGAAATCATAGGGTACATAGGCAGTTATCTGATGCCGAAAAAGGTGTGTACATGGGTGTTTTTCCCAATATTAAAAGGGAGGTTAATTACATGGGTGGTTAGCCTATCCCAAAAGATGGTATATGGGAGGTCATCCCAAGCCCAAAAAGGTTATATAAGAGGTTATTCCAATATCAGTCTAGGTACATGGGTGGTTAGCCCAATCCTAACATGTTATGAATGTATTGGTGGTAGACCTGACATAAGATTTTATGTGCTTATGTGTATTCCAAAATTATATGTCTTACGCTGATGTTATTCCCTCATGGCTCATTTTATTTGATTTACTTATAATTTATGTCTTATAAATTGCTAATATTTATTACATGACTCAAAATTATGATCTTTGATATAATGGGTATAGTTTTGAAATGTTATGCTCATGTTATCATACCCTCATTCTCATTTTATTCTTATATATACCCCTTGTTTACCCTTACTGATCATATGAGTGCACCCTTTAATATATCTCAATTCCACAGGTTATAAAGATATGTATTATATGTGATATTTCTAAGAAGGGTTCTATATATTATGATCTTAGTGGGAGATGATGTATCTCACCTATGAACTAGTTGTTTACGTTTTCAATTTTCCAAAGGCAATAAACTGTTACAATCTGTAGAAGTTTGTCGGTGTAATATTATGGTTATTCATTAAAAACTATTAAATTTCAATGTTTGAAAATACTATTTCACTATAGTTGGTATCATGGTAAATTTTTAGTTAACCTTTTGAAAATAGTATGAGAAAACAATAGTGATATCCTTAATGACATGTATTAGGATAAGTCTAAGCATGACTGAATGTTTAGGGAAATGTACTAAAATTTTGGTAAATGATAGAGAGAGTGGTTTCCAAGAATTTAAACCCTTGTAAAGATATTATAGGTGGATGTGCATATGTCATAAAGGTAACTATTGTTAATATATCTAAATTAGGTGCATTGATCTATAGTCTATCATCACCCAGTGCATGGCAATGGGCCTTACTACACACCTGTTTTGACAATCCTAGGCGATAAGCTTTAGAAATTCACAAAAATATTTATAAACCATTGTGAATGATTTAAATAGATGATGAATATGAATGACCTATGATAAACTTATGCTGTCATATATTAAATAATTTATCATGATTTAGGCATCCTATAAGTGATTTTTCATAATTTTTCAGTTTCCAATCACAATTATTATTTATTACACTGTTATTTTTTTATTCAATGGATGAAACTTAAAGTAGCCGTATTAAAGCCATGTGTGATGGAAAATGCAATAAATTTCCTCCTGAGTATCCATATTTTATGGGATCTAGAATGTAAAATATTGTTTCTATTTCTTCAAAAACATTCTCAAGCTATAAATCATGCAAGACATACAAAAAGATAAAAGAGAGAATAACATTCTATTAAGTACTTCATGAGGAAACGACCACCTTATTTCAGTAGGTCTTCGAATACACTAGTTTCAAAATAATGAATTATTACAAATGAAAATTTATTTTATTTGGTCTAGTGTACAAAATATAAAAATTCATTTTGGATATCTACCATTTGGATGGTGAAATAGATCAATGGTGGACATTGATTAAGAATATGAAGAAATAAGAGTCAATTGACTCCATGATTTTGAGAATAGTTCAAGAACCTATTTTTGAATAAGTACTTTACTTGTATTATCTATAAAAAGATGGATTAGGATTTCCTTAGTTAAATCAAATGGATGATGAATCCTTTGGTACCAATGAGAAAAATTTTACCAGACTTGTGAGGTATGCTTATGGTATTATAATCCAACCTGAAAGTGAAGGTGATCATTTATTCAGTGGATTAAAACTAAGACATTTAAGGGTGTTATATATAATAAAATTCAATTGCATTGAATAAATTATTCAATGTGATATCAAGGTGAAAATGGAGGTTGGATTTATGTATCAATCTCATATATTTGATAATAAAATAAAAAAATAATTCAAAGGAAAATCTAGAAACTATGAAGAGAAGAATATGAGATTTATTTTATGCTCATAGTGTGTGAAGAAGCATGGAGGAAATTTTATTAAGGGGAATAATAAATGATTTATGTAGGGAAGGGAAGGTCATCAATAAATTGATTGTCTACGTGATGGGAAGAAGTTAGCTAATGATGTGAATAGAGTGAAAAATGCACAAAATGCACCACCCTCAATCCAGAGTTTCAAATGCAAGGAGTTTTTGCATTGTGATAATAAGTTCCGAAATTTGAGGGTTAATGAAGATAATAAATTATATAAGACTCTTAAATCTAGGTAAAAAGGTAAATCTCATGATATCAATGTTTCTGATGAGTGGTGCAATAACTATGTGGTGAATCGTATAGTTAACATCTATTTTACAACTGATAATTTCTTATTTAAATTTGGATATACACATTATTTCACAACTATTGAATTTTATATGGCTATGAATGTCATGACCCATCCTAGTGGGGCCCACAAAGTGACTCCCAAATCCACCTCCAATAGGTCAGGGTCCAGTGACTAGCACTGAGTATGCATATCACTAACCTGGGAGGCATTGCATAAGTACCTATACACACACACAAACACACATCTATAAGGCTAAAATGATGAAATATAAAAACCAATAAGGAATAAAATGCATGCATATAACTAAATCGAACCAAGAGAGTCCAATAGAAGTAAAGTACAGAAACTAAACTGGTTCAGAATACAAGACCACAAAATAAAATAGTCTGGAAACTACAAATTCTAACTTGTAAGAACAAAGAGAGGTATTGGGACTACTTCTCATAGTTGTAAGAACTCCTCGGCATGTAGGGAACTTAGAAAGCTCATTCCGGTCCTGGAATTCCCTGGAATCCATCTAAAGGCTGTTCATCTTCATAAGACAAGACATGTGTGGGAAATGCCTGTACAATGTTGGGTATAACAATACTAAGTAGAGGACTCTGAAAACCACAAAACAGTACACAAATTAAAGGTACACTCATCTATACATATTATATTTCTACAGAACATATATCAAGATAAACACATCTAGATATACTCGAAATTCAAACCCATAGTCTACAATGATATCATACCCACACTAGGGATTCAGTTCTAAGATTCCATAAAGCACTCATCTAGGATAACTCACTCCAAGAGTCTGATAGCTCTAATGATGTCCGTCTGAGAAGTATTATTCATTAGTAAAAATCATGAGATATAAATATGTGCTAATAGTTTTGAATAGTGAACAAATATACTAATTATGGAAGAACACACTACTATGTGAGAAATACCAATATACACAGATGTATATCACTGCTAGGGCCATGGTGGATACTGTAACTCATCCAGATTCACGTGAAATATATATGATTAGTGTCTTATAGGATTAGTCACGTAAATACCTAACTCCACCTAGCGTCATGAAGGGATGAAGGATATCACTCTAGGCCTCTTGGATGGATGCCTGACTCTATCTTAGAATGTCCTATTGAAGGGATCATACTTCTGTGGATGGAAACTATACCTTACCTTTAGAGGAATGAGGAAGGGGCACTAACCCAAATGAAACCTACACAAGGAACTGTGGAAAAGAGGATCAATTCATGTATAAGGGAGTACATAGCGTGTTGGAGAGGTCAGACCCTGTTTCCCTTGACTTCGGGTAATTCCCATGTACAATGGTCCTTGTCTGGAGAACATGCCATGTAAAAAATCATATACACAACATGTAGGAAGGATCACTCGTTATGCTAGGGTATCTGGGGTCTGCTCTGTCTATGTTGGCCCTGTGCTTATACATGACCTAAACTTGTGTATGAAAAACAGTGTAGCCGGTACAGAGAGTGACCCACGTAACCGGCCTCGTATAGCCGTGCGGTGGGGTACATGGTGTGCACTTTACCCCATGCCCATGTATCATCTGAGATAAATATCAAGTACCCTGTGAGGACTCACACACTGTGCGATAGTGTTCACATGCGATGCCTACACATCCTATCGCTTGAAACTCGAGCTGCCACTGGGTGGGGCCCACATGCTGTGTCTTCCCAGGATCACGTTGTGTTATTCTCCATGTGCAGTGTGGAAACACTTTCCACTGCCAGGCTGACCCTACACGACATGTTTTTTGTGATACACTCTGTGTTGATCAGAATTGTCCAGAATTCATCGTTCTTCGTGGCCATTCCTCAGGGCTCCTTCCATCCTCGATGTGGCCATCCAATCATCATGATACTCCATGTTTAAGTTCATATGGACTCTAAAAATTTATTTTTGTTATTTTGGGACTCCCATCAGGCCAGAAAAAATGTTTTGATCATCCCTCACAATGAACTCTCAATGAACAATTTCTCTTGATCCGAGCCGATTTATCATCCACCATCATTGTCACACCTCCACTAGGTCGTTGCAATGTTTGATCTTAGATTTGGGATCATTGTATTTTGAAATGGGTTTAGAATGATCCACATTCCATCATTACGCAAAGAACCTAGGGAGATGAGGGATGAAAGTCAATAAACAAAAAGAGGAATGAACCTCCACCACCATTCCACACGATGTCGATCTTCTCCCTTTAGTAGGATTAATAGGGTGAATAAAAATAACTACTCAAAACATCATGAAGTAATTCCCAAATCAAAACCCCAAAGAAATGGAAATTATCACACCCCACAAGAATGCACGATCCATGGATTAACCAATACATGGGTTGATCCACGTTCGTCATTTAATCGAAGAATGGGGGAAAATTGAAATAACAACCCCCACCTTGATTCGATTGAAGAAACATTACTCCATCATGTTCAATGGTGAGGTTCCATCGAATCTAAGGTGTATCGTTTGATTTATCCGAAATCATCAATAATGGGTTCTCCTCCACCGGTCCAAAAAAACATCAACTCACTAGGTTATGCAGCTAACCCTATGAATTTTTCATAAGAATGTATTTAAAGAGGACGAATTAGGCCATTTATTCAAAAGGAAAATCATATAAAATAAAATATTTATTTACATTATTTCCATTAAAACATTCAAAAATTAAATTTCACAGCTGACCCATGGTAGTTGATGTTAGGCTTCAACTAAGATAAAGTCACCGCTCTGAACTTAATGGTGCCCTCAGATTTATGATCTGGGCTCCTTTTTAAAAGTTATTCCACTTTTTCAGGAAAACCGCTCACGTGCAATGTTTAAAAATTTGATTTATTTCAAACATTTATTCTGGGCACTCTGGCCCTTAAAATTTTATGTTGTTTCAAAGCCTGGTCTCCTAATAATTCCATATAATATATAAAAATAAAAAATAAAAAATCCTATACATTACATTCTCTCAACCTTAGGGATTTACACCCATGAAAATCCAAAATAGAAGGCTAGTCAAACAGATGTGGGTATTTCCCATGAATATGATCCTTTTTCTCCCACATTCTCTTTTAAAGATTCATATGCTGCCAGCAAAGACACACTTGGGGAATCACTCACCCATAAATGATCCTCTCTTGTGATCCTTGATCTGCACTGGGTACACTATGAATATCACTCCATCCTTAATATCCAGCTCAACCCAGTCAATAAAATGTGATTGGTCATGAATATACCTCCTCAACTATGACACATGGAAGAAAAAATGCACCAAGAGAAACTACAACGATAGAGCTAGGGGGTACGCCACCTCTCCAACTCTACACAGTATCTGAAAAAGCCCGGTGAACTTAAAAAATAGCTTTCTTCCTAGGCCAAATCTCTATAACCCTCATTGAGGTGAGACATAAAAGAAGACATGGCCTCCAACTTCAAACTCAAGAGGTCTCAGTAATATATCACCATAATACTTATGATGGCTTTGTGTATTCTTCATCCACTTAGTAGCTCACATCAATTCTAGACCCATGAGTGCTGACTCTCTGGGGTCGATCCCAAAAAACAGGGATCAGAAAGGTTGTCTATATAAAGCCTTGAATGGTTCCATACTAATGGTGGAGTGGTAGCTATTGTTATATGAGAACCCCACGAATGTTAGTTGGTCCTCCCAACTACGACCAAAGTTCAAGATATCGACCCACAACATATCATCCAGAATGTGAATAGTCCTTTATGTCTGGCCATCTGTTTAGGGATGAAATGTTGTGCTCAAGTGTCGATGAGTCCCAAAAGACCCTTGCAATACCTTCAACAACTAAGATGTGAAACAAGTATCATGATTTGAGACTATTATAAAAGGGACTCCATGAAGACAAACTATCTCCTGCACATAGCGGTGCCCCAATCTCTTTACGGAACTATGCTCCCAAATAGATAAGAAGTGGGAGGACTTGGTGATTTGGTTGATGATCACCCAGATGTAATCATGATATTTGGATGTTCATGGTATGAATGTCATGAAGTACATCGATTTTCCATCCCACTTACACTCTGGAACTTATAGGGGTGAGCTAACCCTGCTGGAACCTGCTGCTCAGCCTTCACCTGCTGGAACATAAGGCATTGAGAAATGAACTATGCTACTATCTTCTTCATACCTGTCCAATAGAATTGACATCAGAGGTCCTAGTACATTTTCACCACTCCAGGATGTACCACCAAGGGGAATATATGAAACACCCTAATAACCTCCTCCTACAACTCCACAGACACAACTGTGCATCCTCTAAAAAGGATGACATGCTCTCCACCACGAGAATATCTATCAAGAACAAGTCTTTTGGATAACTAGGAATGTAAAGTATCATAGTCGACCTCCCCTAGATGTACCTACCTAACTTTCTGTAAGATTTTTGGGGTGATAACTACTTAATAGAGATATTTTGTATCATCTCCATCTATGAAGGATAACTATAGCGAGACCAACTACTTTGAAATCTCATGCAGTAGCTACGAACACGATCTCATTATGAGAGAATCTGCCAAAAGGTTCAACTTACTAAGAGTATAGATGATCTCAAAGTCATAATCCTAGAAGAACTCTAGCCATATACTTTGTCGCAGATTCAGATCTTTTTCTAAGAAGATTTACTTGAGGCTCTTATGGTCATAGTAGATGATAAACCATTTGCCCATTTGGTAGTGTTACCACATATTCAATGTGAAGACTACCGCTACCAACTCGAGATCATGGGTCACATAGTTCTACTAATATATCCTTAGCTAAAACAAACCATAAAGAATCATCACTTGTCTATGCATCCAGACACAACCAAGCCATTTCCTTGATGCTTCATTGAAAAATGTGTACCTAACACCCTCCTATATAAATCTCAAGATCAGTGTGCTCTTTAAACTGTAACTCAACTACTAGAATGAATATAGGAACTTATCCATCCCGATGAAAGGATTCCTCTTTCGGGTCAAGTATATCCTTGGAGCTTATATCTGGGAGAAATCAAGGATAAATCTGTTGTAATATCCTGCCAACCCAAGGAATCTCCACACCTCTTTCATGCTCTGAGGTGGCTCCCATGCTAATACAGCCATGACCTTGGCTGGGTACACTACTACTCCACATGCTGAGATAAAATGTCCCAGAAAGTAGATCTCTTGTATCTGGAAATGGAACTTCTTGAGCTTCCCATAAAATTGGTGCTCTCAAAGTACATCTAGAACCTTTCTCAGGTATCTCATGTACTTCTCATCTTCCACCGAGTACACAAGAATGTCATTGATGAAGAAATCTATAAACTTGTATAAGTATGGTTGGAAGATCTGGTTCATAATCCCAAGGAACACTATGGGGGCGTTCTTCATGCCAAAAAAATCACAAAGTACTTGTAGTGACCATAGTGGCATCTGAAATTTTTCTTCAGTACATCCTCATCTTGTACTTGAAGCTGGTGATAGCCCGATTGAAGGAAAACATTCAAGAACCACTATTCCCTTCTTAGATGGTCACATAGGTCGTCGATCATCAACATTTGATAATTTGTATTCACCATCACCTAGTTCAGGCATCGGTAATCCACACACAACCTCAAACTCTAGTCTGCCTTCTTAGAAAACAAAACTACCACCACATAGGGTGAAACACTAAGTATTACGAATCCCTTACTCTGCAAATCCTCCAAATGAACCCGTAGCTTGCGAAGCTCTATAAGACCAATAGGTTGTGATGGTGAGGATATCGATGCTGTCTTGAGATGTATGTAGATGCAGAAGACAATTTCATGATTGGGAGGTATCCCTGGAACATCTTCTGGAAAAATGTCCTCGTACTTCACCACGACTTATGAGATGTGGAATCTCACAACATCTGCTGCTCCGAGGGTAATTCCAAACAAATCATGAGTAATTGGATGCACCCTCATATTCATTATCCCATTCTGTACTGCTAGGGTCTCCTTTTCATTGAATAAGGAAAACCTCATCCGATCGCTACAGACACACCACACCCTTCACCTAAAGTAGTCAATCTGAGCATGGACCAAAGATAGACAATCCATAATGATAATGACTTCACAATTCCTCGATGAATCCACCAAGAGGTTATAATTGAAACTCTCACCTCAAATGGAAATATAACACTGTCTTCAAAGATGCGTGATCAATGAGTCTCCTCCTGTAGTTGTCTCCAAGAGTAAGGGTCGAGTCAATGGATCTACTATAATCTCAATGTTTCACACAAGACATGTGGAGAGAAAGTAATGTCTATCACTTATGTCCATAAGTATATTAGTTAAGGTATAAGAGACACAAATTGTACCTTGGATCATCCTTGGAGTCCATGGGTTGTACGCCTAGATCACATGCAGTGGTCCCCGCCCATGTCCCCCAGCTCCTTGAGCTTTATGCCGACCTCTTGGGGGTGGTGGTGGAAGTAGATCAAAACATATTCCCCCACCTATAGCTCTCCCAACTCCAATTCCATTTCCGATGCCTGGTGGGTATTTCATATCTACTCTCTAGCTGTACCTCGGTGGTCCATACACCGCCTCCTTATTAGCATCTCGATGGGTTGGAAAATCTCTAGAGAGATTTTCCCTACAGTCACATGAGTATCATCACCTCTCCCTAGGTAGACTAAATCCAACATGAGTGCCCTGGACTGTCGATCCCCTATCTTTGTTCCTCCTGTGATGTCTCCCCTGTCCTGATCCAGGTGCCTGATATCGGCTCCATGCTACCAAGGTCTCTGGACCTGTCTTCCTGCTACTAACTTCCACTGGCTATGTCTTCTCTTCTAAAAATCTCTTGATCACCATGTCCCACTCGAGAACTCCAGCAAAAGTAAAGATGCATAGAGGAACAACACTAGGTTGGATGTCCCATCATGGACCTCACTCGAAGGTTAGATCTCTGATGTACTGGTCCCTGACTATATCCTTAAATTACATGGATATTTTGGAAAAAAATGACAAATAGTTATCCACCATCAAATTTCCCTACTGAAGATGAAGAATCTCTTGTATGCGCACTGCTTTTAGCATAAATGGTGATAACTCATCTATAAAGAGGCACTCGAACTATGCCCACAAATGAGTCTTCTCTTCGTGAGACTACATGGTCAAAATCCACAATCATCCCGCTAATCCATGATTAAGGATCACTCGTAGGATCCCCATCTGGTCTGCTGAGGTCCTCGGCCTCTTGAGGGTCGAGATCTCCTCGGAACCTGAGGGGTCTCTATCTCTGAATCTCATGAAACACACTCAGCCTGAGACCCTTGTCCATCGGTACTGTAGGTACCACGTGATGCTGTACTGGTGGTGGTATAATAGGTGTTCCAGCTGGGCGTAACACCTAGGAATTGGTCCTGGTATGAAAGCCTCATCACTGAGGGTGTTATCCTTGTAATCGAGCTGCTAAATCCTAGTGGGTATGCGTCGCAGAGGCATCCTGTAAATAAAAAAAGATGTACCATTCTCATGAGTATATCTAGATAGTTGATATTTAAGGGAATGAAAACCACAACCCATTCCTATATGATGGATGTAACATTATTTTAATTCCCCGTAACTAGTGTTTTCATATACTGCATTGAAAATAAGGTTATCAGAGTCCTGGTGTATAGATACGTCGGCTGCCCGTGCCAACACTGGAGTCCCTGGCCTAAAATACAACCTCAAAACACTTAACACAATTTCCCCAAACCAAACTCATATACTCTTGTTCCTATGTTAGAACCAACCAACACTGATACCCCTATGTCATGACCCGTCCTAGTGGTCCCCACGCTGCGACTCCCCAAGCCTGCCTCTAATAGGACATGGGATGGTGACTAGAACCGAGTAGGTATATCACTAACCTAAGAAGCATTTCCAAAGTATCTAGACACACACACACACATCTCCAATCCAAAAAATGGTGAAATGTAAAAACCTCTAAGGAAAAAAATGCATGCATACAACTAAACCCAACCAATAGTGTACAACGAAAGTAATGTGAAGTAAGCAAACTGGGCCAGAATAGAAGCCCACCCCAAACAAGAGTCTACAAACTACAATGTACAACCAGTAAGCACAAAGGAGGTATTGAGACTGCTTCTCGTAGCTATAAGAACACTTCAGCCAATAGAGAACTCCAAAAACATGGTCCGATCCGGGTCCGCCCTAGACTCCGTCAGATGGCCGCTCGTCTGAACAAGACATGACACATGCGAGCAAAGCTCGTGCATGGGTGAGTATAAAGATAATCAGTAGAGGACCCCGGAAGACACAAAGCAATACAAAAAGTAATGTTACATTCAGCTCTCTATAGTATATGCCTACTTAACGTATAGAAAAGGAAACACATACAGATATACTCGAAACCAAACTTGTAGTCTACAATGATGACATACCCATACTTGGGACTCAATTCAAAGATTCCACAAAGCACTCATTTGGGAGAACTCACTCCACAAGTTTGATAGATCCAATGACATCTGTCCGAGAAGTACTGTTCTTTAGGAATGTCCATGGGAGAGAAAGATTCACTAATATTTCTAAAGAGAGAAAAAATATAATCATTCTTGGGGAACAAACTTTTGGGTGGGAAAGAGCATGATACATAGATGAGAATCACTTTTAGGGACCTTAAAAGTATCGTGAATCATCTAGATTAACCTTTAAGTAGATGGTCAGTTTCCTATAAGATTAGTCACATCGATACCTCAATCTAACTAGGGTCAAGAAGAGATATAGGTTGTTGCTTCAGGCATCTTGGAGGGATGCCTGACTCTATCTCAGAAAGTCCTACTAATGGGATCATAATCCTGTGGATGGAAACGATACATGACCTTAAGAAAAACAAGCAAGGGGAACTAACACAAACAAAACCTTTCCAAGGAATGGTGTACAAGAGGATAAAGTCGTGTATAAGGGATTACATGACATGTAGGAGTGGTCACACGCCATGTACCTTGACTACGGGTACTACCCGTGTCCAACGACCTGAGTCTGGAGAACATGCCATGTAAGAATGCATATACATAGTGGGTAGTAAGGATCACACTCCGTGTTATGGAATACAAGGTACGCTACATGTAAGATGGCCATGTTCCCATACACGACCTAAACCCGTGTATGCCAACCCATGTAACCGGCACACAGAGTGACCAACGTAACCAGCCTCATCTAGCCGTATAGTGGGGTACAAGGCGGGCAATCCACCCGGTGACCAGGTATCATCTGAGGTACATGCTGAGTCCCATTTGAGGACTCACACACTGTGTGATTGTGGTCAGTCATTGTGTTTCTACTTCCTATCACCCGGAACTCCATCCACTACTGGGTGAGGCCCACATGTTGTGTCTTCCAAGGTGAATGTCGTGTTCTTCTCCATGTGCAACACAAAAACCCTATAAGTTGCTAGGCCATGATACACACTGTGTTAATCAGACTTTTCCATAATGAGTCATTCTTTGTTGCTGCACCTCAGGGCTCCTCATATCCTTGATTTGGCCATCTAATCATCACGATAGTCTAATTTTTAGGTTGTCCCAACACTGCAACTTTTTTGTTGTTGTTTTTGGGCCTCCTATCAGCCCTGAAAAACATGTTTTTTCCTCCCACATAAAGAATTATTGAATAATAATTTCTCTTAATTCGAGCTGATTCGTCATCCACCATTGCCATCACACCTCCTCTAGGTTTTTGTAATGTACAATCTCTAATTTGGGATCGTTTCATTGTGAAACAGGTTTGAAAAAATCCATTGTTTGTCACCCCATGAAGAACATGAAGAACGTGGGCCAATGAGGGATGAAATTCAATAAACAAAAAGTGGAACGAACCTACACTATCGTTCATCACAACATTGATCTGCTTCTGATAGTAGGATTAATAGGGAGAGTAAAAAATAATAACTCAAAACATCATGAATTAATTCCCAAATGACAATCCCAAAAGAGTTGAAATTAACACCCTCCCAGAAGAACACATGATCCATATATCAACCTATTCTTGGGTTGATCCACGTTCATTTTTTTAATCTATGAATGGGGAAAAGAAGAATCAAAATAAAAAACCCTACCTTGATTTGACTAAATAATTATTTAAGCATCACATTCTTTTTCGAGGTGTCATCAAATCCGAGGCACGACATTCAATTTCTCTAATGTTGTCTGCCACTGGGTTCTTCTCCACCTCCCCAATGACATTCATCAATTCACAGGGTTTTTTGGATAACCCAACAATGTTTCCATAAGTAGGTATTTAAAGAGGAGGAATTAGGTTGTTGCATCAAAAGAAAATGAAAATAAAATAAATTATTTATTTACATTATTTCTTTTAAAATGACTGAAAAATAACATTCATAGTAGACTTGTGATGGTTGATGTCAGGATCTTCCTAAGGTAAAGTTGCTTCTCTGAAAAAAAATGGTTCCCTTGGATTTATAATATGAGAACCTCTTTAAATGTTATTCCACTTTTTCAGGAAAATATCTCGTACTCTTTGATTCAAAATTTAATTTATTTCAAAAAAATTTTCCAGGAACTCTAGGCCTCAGAATCCCACACCGTCATAATTCCTGGTCTCATAATAATTCTATATAAAATTTAAAAATAATACATGGAATATTTGAGAGATTACAATGATGATTAAAATGAATCAATTATATATATAATTATTAGTGAATTTATCTAATGGAATGATGATCACATCTCAAGTATATGATTCTTATCTTGTTGACGTTGGTGGGAATGTGTTCCCTATAAATATTTTCATTCTTCCTTTGGTTGGATTTTATTTTATCTTAGGCATGGATTAAATTTATTTATATAAATCCCACATCAATTATCAAGGAAGGGAAGTTACATTTTATATAACAAACTAACATATGAAAATGTATCTATGTGAAGATAATTATGAACTGAGGATGAATATTATATCCATTTTATGTGTTTTAATTCCCATATTAAGGGTTGTTTATCTCAAAACTTGAAATCAATGGAACACCTATTCTATGGGAATTTTTTGATTCCTTTCTGAAAGAGTTTTTTATCCCTACCAAAATAAAATGAGGTTGACTTATCAACAGAACTTATATATGGTGCCACACATATTTTAAAATATCCCCATATAATATCACCAATTGAGGAATTGAAGAAGAAACTCTAGGAAAATCTTGATAGGGGACTCATTCATATATGTGTGTTACCTTTGGGTGAACCTTTTCTTTTTTAAAAAAAATAGATAAAAGAGATTATTTATTGACTATTGGTAGCAGAATAAGAACAAAACTAAGAAAAAAGTATTTTCCTCCCTATGTTAATGACTTGTTTGATCAACTTTACAAATATCAATAGTTTTCTAGGATTGACCTTTATTTTGGTTATCATAAATTGAGAGTAAATAATGTGGATAAACCCAATTAAACATTATGAAAAAGGTATAGACACTATGAATATATAGTTATGCCATTTATTCTTACAAATTTCTCTATATTCATGGATTTAATGAATAGATACTTTAGTGATTACCTTGATCAGCCTATGGTTTTCTTTATAGTTGATATTCTTAAATATTCAATGAGAACGGAATAAAATGAATATCACTTTCAAATTTTACTAAAGTCCCCAAGAAAGGAGAAACTATATGAAAATATTATGTAGTGTGAATTTTAGCCATAGAAGGTTTCATTTTTTGGGTTATATAATCTCATGATAGGGTATATTAGTAGATTCCTTAATAAAAAAGGCTATTGAATGTTATCCCAGACCAACCAGGGAGAATACAATATATAGTTTTCTTAGTTTATCAAGATATTATCACATTTTTGTGAAGAATTTATCATGACTACCCAATACTCTAACCAATATAACTTAGAAGGGATCCAAGATTTTCTATATAGATGAATGTGAGAAAAATTTGATGGAATCGAAGAGATGATTATTCAAAACACTTATGTTTACATTTACCTATAGTGGAGAAGGGTTTTTAATCTACAGTGATGTATCTAAGAAGGTATTTAGATGTGTTATTATATATAATTACATGGATATAGCTTATTCCTCATAAAAATTTAAGATTCATGAGAAGAATTACCCAGCTCATGATTTGGAGTTATCTGTGAAAATTTTTTCATTAATCATATGGTCTCATTTAATTTATAGTGAAAATTGTGATATACATAGTGATTTTAAATGTTTAAAGTATATATTCACACAAGATTTAAATACTCACCAAATAATATGGTTAGTTATGATTAAAGATTATGAACACTCTAGGTGGCCTACAGTTTGAGTTGAAAGGATCACACTAACTTATCCTTAATTAGGATTTGAAACGATCTAATATTTATGGATTTTTAAAGGATGGATAAGGAAATCCTAAAAGAAGGATAATAATATTATCTTTCTGAATTGAATGTTCAATAATCTATATAAGTGAATATTAAATAGGCACCTAAGGAAGATGTTGAGATAAAAAATAAGGTCAGAAATGTTCCTGAGTTTAACATTCATCATAATGGAATGATAAGGTTTAGGAACTGTTTATGAATTATATTCATAATAGAATTGAATAAGGAGTTGTTAGAGTAAGATCATAGTTCTTCATTATTTACTCATATGGGAAGTAAGAAGATGTTTAGGGATTTGAAAGAGTATTCTTGGTGGTATGTATTGAAAATATATTTCACAATGTTTTTATATCGGTTATTGGTATGTCAGTAGGTTAAGGATAATAGACAAATGTCTAAGTAGATGTTACATCTATTACCCATAAAAGAATGGAAATGGTAAAATATAACTATATATTATTTTTTTGGACCGCCCAAAATGTATAAAGGGAATATTGATATATTGGTTATAGTTGATCACCTTATGGAGTCAAAACGCTTTATTTATATCAAATGATACTTATCTATGGTTTTACTTTAAATGAAATACATTAAATAAATTGGAAGGATGTATGAAGTGCCACAATATATTATGCATGATCTGGATCTAAGGTTTACCTCAATATTATGGTGAAGTATTCAATAAGATCTTTATAAGAAGTTAAGTTTTAGAAATTTGTATCAACCTCAAATAGATGGACAATCTAAAATAATTATTCAAACCATATAGGATATGTTGAGATATTGTTTTTTTGGATTTAAATGGTTTTTTTGATCAAATAATTCCTCTGGTTGAGTACAATATCATTCACTCAAGAATTTAGATGGCTTCTTATGAATCCCTCTATGGAAATTAATATAAATCTTCTATTTGATAGAATTAAGTTTCAAAAAAAAGATATTGGAACTTGAGATATCTAATGATATGATTGAGATGGTTATATCCATTATACAACATATCAAGGAAGATTAGATTTGGAAGAAAAGTTATACTAATAATTGCTGATGTGTCCTAGATTTTGAAGATAGTGATAGGGTATTTCAGAGAATTTTCTCATAGAAGAAGGTTATGAGATTTGAGAATAAAGGGAAACTGAACCCTTGGTGTATCAGTCCCTTTGAAACTGTTGATCATATTCAGACCGTAGCCTAGTGCTTGTAACTTCTATAAAACCTCAATCAATTCTATGATGTGTTCCATGTATCTGCCTTAAGGACGTACATACATGAACCTCTATATATACTGAACATAGAGGTAATACCACATAGAAGGATCTTTCTTATGAAGAACAACCAGTGGAGGTTTTAGATCATATAAATAAATTTCCATGAAACAAGACCACTCATCTAGTAATAAATTTATAATGAAACCACCATTTTGAGGAAGACACTAGGTAATATATGGAAATTATGATGCAAAAGTATCATAATTTGTTTGTATGAGAGTGAAAATTTTTGAGGGGAAAATTAAAATTAAGGTGGGTGGAATGTAACACATCAAGTTTTTATGGATTATTATTGTTTGAATAAATTAAATTTATTTTATTTATTGTGTTATATGAAACATCAATTTAACCTTGTTCTAAATTCAACAATTGGTTAACTTCTGTTACACATGACAGTTAGTTATAACAAAAGCATGATATATTATTAATATACTTATTTAAAAGTGAAGTTTAGAACCTAGTTGTTAAAAATATTGATATAATAAGTAATAAATAATTTTTTGATATAAATTATAATGGTTTTTTATAAAGGAAACACATTTATAAATAATTACTTAATTTTTGGTATGGTCTTTATATGTTTCAAAAATACTATTTTCCAAAAAATGCTTTTAATTTCTTTCAGTGAACATTAATATAATAAAACATTCAAAATTATGGAGAAATAATTTTATAAAAAAAAATTATTTTATAGATCATCATTTTAAAATTATCTTACGGTGATTTTTTGATATTTTTATGAAAAGATCCATTTTTTGATAAATAGTGAAAATATTGAATTTTATTTGAAAACTGACTTTTAGCTTAATTTATTAATAAAGTTAAATTATATTTTAAATTGGTTTTAATGTAAAATTAGTTCAATAATAAATATATTAATATTATTTATTTCATTGGAATCAATTTCATATTGATTTTTTATATACAAATATTTCAATCTTTTGAACATTTTCTCTTTAAAAACCTATTTTCAAATCACATTTACGAGATTATTTTTAAGTTAAAATTTTTTTAAGTGAATATAATTTCTTCAAAATAGATTAAATATCTTTAATAAGCATTATTTATGTTATCTAATAAGTTCAAATTAATTTATTGTCCAGAATGAATATTGAAAACATAAAAAATTATTTACCGCGGTTAAGGTAGAAATGAGTTTACTGAGGGGGTTAACCTAAAAATATAAGGGTTGAAATTTACCCAAAAATTTTAAAACACCCATTATATAAAAATATTTAGAAAATATCTCTTATATGATCAAATATACTACATTTTTTTATCCTTGTGACATGGAAAAAATGTGGGTTGAATTCTTTCATTCAAAATATTACAATTGTACCACTCACCTCACTTATAAAAGGCCACCCCTTATCATATCCTATTCAAACCTTAAAATATATATTTTTAGATAATCCCAACCCAAATTACATTCTAAATTCTTTCATATCATCCTATAATCCTTATTTTGGATATAAATCCAACCTAGGAAGGATTTTATTTCTAACCTATGAATGATACCTAAAGAAGAGGTAACGTTCATCAATTAAAATTTTTGTTTTATTTCATCCACAACCTAATTACTCTAAATTGAATTTTTTAATTTTTAAAAAGAAAAATCTTTGTGGTGGAGTGGGAAATATAAATAAAAATATCTCCACTTCTATCAAATGGGTTACAAAATCATCGTTCGTGTGTACAACAGACTACCACCTCATGAACAAATGTAATTTTTTTCCCATTACACCTCTCCTGGTAAACAATAATGATGATTTTTTTGTTTATATATCATATTTATGAAATTATTATTATTTAATTATTATATGAAATGTACCTTCATTGTTTCTGTTTTTGGGCATATAATTATGTCGCTCGTGTGTACAACAAACTACCACTGTGCGATGCGAAGTGATTCAATCGTTATTTACCTGTAAGTTAATAAGAATGAGTTTAATAAACATATGTGATATATATGACATATAAATTATTATGTAATTTTAATATATAATTTACCTTTATTTATTTTAATCCGATAAGAAATGGAAACATCATTCATGCGTACATACGACCTACCATCTCCATGAATGGTCTATTTCATTTTCTATCATGGATTTTTTTGGATTTAAATGAATACATATATGCTGAATATATAAAATATATAGACAATGTTTAACATGAAAGATATTATTAATCTAGGATCTAATTAAGAGGACAAAAAATAATGATTCAAAACATATACAAAAACTAAGCGTTTATTACCCAAAACATTACTTTTACATGAAATTGATAATAAATAAGTAATAAAAGGTGATAAGAAAACATTAAATGGTATGATATATACATTTTTTTCTATAATATATATAATAAACTTATATTTATTATACAAGAGGTTTTAATGTGCACAATTAAAATCAGGACTTAATGTAAGAGATTTTTATCTCAATTTACCTTCATTGAGATGTATTTTATGTTATGCACTTATATTGTTTAATATAGAGTATATACAGACCCTTTGACATGTAATATCATGAATTTATTTATCTTAGTGATATTTTAATTTATGTTTTAACTTATTTATTATTGAGGCATATGATTCCGAGATACCAAAGTGGAAATGATTTTATGTTATAATATCATTGTTTATCAGGATTTTTTATGATTCTGTTTCCAATGAAACAATATTATGTTCCATCTCTAAATAAACTCATGAATTTTCTTATCCTATGGTTATTCATGGACTTTTCATGTAATTGTACCATTTTCCCACTATTTGATACTTAAAATAATTGGGAAATCTTTTTTAATAAATTCCAACATTATTTCTCTCTTCATTTGAAAATCCATTTTCTTAAAAAACATGTTCTATAAAAATGTCTTCAAATTTTTTTATTATCATATTATTTTTAGAAGACCTTTTTTACCATGTTTGATATTTTTTAAAATTTTTTTGAAAGGAATTTTCTATTTATTTTATAGACAATGTTTTTTTATTTTACAAAAATTATGAATGGAATATTTGTTTTAATGTGAACAATATGAACAAAATTCCACCTCTTCATGATAGTTATTTTATTTTAATGTTAATTTATAATTTTCAAGGTTATTTTAAAAACATTTTTTTACTTTTATAAAGAGTTTTTTTCAATGTGGAATGGATATTTTCCTCATGAAATGTTTCAAATGATCAATCAAAATCATATTCCATCTATGAATACATCTGTTGGTGATATCTATGCCTTAATGAAGATATGATCCAAGGATACCATTCTTATTCTTTCTCTGAATGTTTTAAATTTATTATGGCATGACTTCTATGATACCCATTTCTCTTTTATGTGTCATACCCTAATAGGATTCTTATGAACACCGCTTCTTTTTCCATGGGTTATGCTATGATAAAAATGAAAACTATTTACTTTCCCCAGGTTATGATCTAATGAATTGTTTGTGAAATCCACTTAATTTAATGGTGTATGATATGGTTAATGTTTTATGATATTTTGGTAAACATATTTATGATTTTAATTATGTGATGGGTGGAACCTATATCTCCCTCCAATGTATTGGGTTTTGATAAATGTTCTATGAGAACATAGGGTGAATGGGTGGTTCTCCAAAGCCAAAAAATAGGATACACAAGTGGTTATCCCAATCCCAAAAATTAGGGTACACGGGTGGTTAGCACGAGCCGCAAAAAGGATATATAAGAGTCCATCTGAATCCTAAAAGGTAATACACGAGAGGTCATCCCAAGCCCAACATAGGTATATGGGTTGTTATATCAAGCCTAATATATTATTAATGTATTTTTCTGTTATGGAATATGTTATTTTATTTCCTTATGATTCATGTGTTATAAACTACCAATCCTTATTCCATTACTCATGATTATGATCCTTAGTATATAGGGTGTGGTTTTCAGATGTTATGATTATGTTCTCATACCCTCATGCTCAAGTTATCCTTATATACCCCATTGTTCACCCTTGTCAATCATATGATCTCACCCATTATTATGTTTCCTTTCTCCAATTTATGAAGATATGTATTATGTATGATAATTCTAAAAAGTTTTCTGGATATTAATATATTAGGATAAGAAGATGTATCTCACCTATGAACCAGTATTTTGTGTTTCCAATTTTCTAAAGTCACTACACTATTACGATCCTCAGGTGTGTTTGTGTAGTGTTATGAATATTCATAAAAAATGATTTAATTTCAATGTATGATAATCATAGGTACCTATAAGAGAATAAATCAAATATAATTTTGGGATAAATGAAAAATATATAAATGAATAATTAAAGTATTTTGATTTTTTCCTTGTACACCCCAATGGATTTGTAATACCTTAACTTAAGGATAAGGAAATACCTCTCAATTTTATATTGAAGAGTATGAGGAAAAAATTTATTGAATTTTTTCAATATTTCCTTCTACTAAAGCACATCGATCACCACTTTGGACTTTAATTTTTTCCTAATGTATACCATTTATCAAAGTATCCCTCCATATGTCAAAAAACTAGCATGAACTTCCCTTTATCAGAGCATTAAAGGGTGTCCAAGATCATTTCAATGCAATTGATCCATTTCTCCATCACTAAGGGATCATAAGATCCACTAAAAGACAAAGGCCTTTTCCTCATAAAGGTCTAAATTTAATATTTATTTTTCTCCAGGGGATTTTGGTGTTCCTCATGATTCATGTTTTGGTTTAAAAACTATGTTAGATGAGAAATAATTTTCACAATTTTGAAGATTCATTCTTCCATCAGGTTAGGAATCTCATTTGTTTAGTCATCACATTGCTTCACACATTATTTTTTGATCTCTTTTTCTAAGTTATATCAATTAAAAAACGGAAATTAAGGACTTCAATTTGTAAAATATAAAATATATAAATTAGAAACCATGAATATTAAATGGATTAATCATAAATGAAAAATATTATTTAATAAATAAATTTCTAGGTTTTCAATTTATGTTATCCCTAATATACTTCCTTATATAAAATATTTTCATAATTTTTATTCCCTCAATAATGGTTCAAAAGTATATTATTAATCAACTAAAGAATATCCCTTTGGAGTTTTAAACTAGGTTTGTATCAAGGCTCATTGTCATGTACCATGTGCCCATCAAGTCCAACTCAATCTTCCCTTTTAAGGATTATTACCCCTAGGCACCTCTTTTTTAGATCCACATCCACTTCTAGTATCCATAAGTGGATTTATTTTCCTGGAAACCACATACTATATACTTTGCCAAAATATAGGGATGTTTTTATATGTTTATAATTATCCCTAAGGTTTTAATATAGTTTTCTAATCCAAATCCCAAAAATAAATATACATTGTTCTGATTCCAACTATGAAAACCCATCTTTAAATACACTTTAATTCATGATTTATTACAAAAAGGTACAAATAATATAATATAAAAAGATATTTATTCCTATAATTTTTCGAAATTATTTACACATCATAAAAATTTTCAAGAGGACTATAGTGACATTATTTAAAACATTCTTAACATGCTCCTCAAATTCCATCATTTTTCTAAAACTAATTTGGATAACCTGAGGATGTATATAAGAAATGGACGAGATATAAATCAAATTAAAGTAATAAATAAATCTATAATAATATGATAAGTACATGTGATCCATGAGTAATATCAATGTTACATAAGAGTGGAGACAATCATAATCTTTAATAATTAGGCATGATATAACATGATCTCATAAAGGCAACATAATAATATGGAAACAAAATAAAACATAAAACCAGAACAAGGTAATGCTAATTTTAGAGAGAAAAACAAAATATAATTCTTAAGATAACCTCATGTGTACCATACATGGGATCTCATGAAATAAAAAAATTACCCAATGCATTGGAGGGTATATAATTCTGATCCCACCCATCATTTTCATATCATGTACATACATAGGTGTTCCACATAGATCATATAACATAATAATGTATTTCATAAATTTTTATCCAATGATTGAGGAGTGTGAGATACCTGCTTGGACAACCCCATCAATTAATGATATGTACATCTAGGTGAATACCATTGAGTGGAAATGGGAATGTGTTTTCACTATAAAATTATTTTCTATGAAAAATCATATGATATTTTCAGCCACATAACAATGGCATATAAAGATTAATTAATTTATTAATGATAGTAATATGAGTCTCTCATAAATTAAAAACCATATGGATAGTAATAGGGATATATAAGAAAGTAATCCAATAAGAACAATTGGGAATTAAAAATCATAAGATAAATAATTTTCATGAATAAAGAGGATAATATGATCCCTTACCTTCAGAGGGCTTCTCTTAATTCTTAGGGGGAGATTCTTAAGAGATTAAGGGAAACATAGGTGAATCATAGATAGGTAAAGTTATAGTAATTTCATACTTCAAGAGTTTTGAGTGAATATTAATTGAAGGGTGGGTAGGTTTATATAGAAAAGGAAAGGATAATGTTTTACTAATTTCTAAACATAGGTTTTGGACTCTATATGGTAAAGTAAAAAACATTCAATAGTTTTCTACCATTTTTTCTACTAAAGAGGCGTGTTTGTCCTTATTTTATAAGTATAAGAATAAAAATAATTTAAATAATTCCATTGGTGATGTGGAAGTGAGTCTTAGTTATATATAATTTATTTTAAAACATTAAAATATAATATATATTTTGGTGGACTAAATATGGAATTATAAAAAAAATAAAATAAAATTTTAAAAATATTAATTTAAAAGGGAAATATATATTTTGTTATTGATTCATTTTATGGAATATATTACATCAATTCTTGGTCATTATGATATCATAATACACAAAGTATGTTTATACCATATTTAATTGTGACCTAAAAATTATACTATCTTTGAAAATTATGAAAAATAAAAGATGGATAATTTTGATGTGTTGATTATTAAAGAAAAATTTATTTTACCCAAATAATTCAATAATTATGGTAATTTATATTTTTAAATAAAAACCCACATTTATTGAAAAAATTTGATTTTTAACCATAAGAGTTTTCTAACCCTAATAAAAATTGTTTTTGATTACATACAATTTATATTATCATTTATATTAAATAAATATTATTTATTCATAATTTTTTATGAAAATATCAGTTATTTAAAAAATAGATGAATTCATAAAATTTTTTTTGATTGACACTATATATTTTTTAAATATATAATTTTCTTTTCATCATATCAAAATCTAATTTTTGTCAATATCATTATTTTATATTTTAAAAAAATATAAAAAAAGGGTTAGATATAATAAATGGTTTACTGAAAAGAAAATATAAAAATTCATACCATTAGGGTCTAGATAAATATCCCTTTATTACACCCGTAAATTCCTTTAGGGTATGGTTTGGTATGTAAAGATTATTATGGGGTGGTTTGATGAATTTGGTTTTTACTGTGATCTCTATGAGCTTGAAATTATCCCATAAATGGTTCTGATCTGACATTAATTTTTGAATTTCATCTTGGGCTTGGTCAATGGTAAATCAAATTGATTCTATATCTATTAGAATGTTTGACAAATGGTATTTATATGGTACTATCCTACTAGTTGAGGCCATTACAAACTTTTTATGTGTTAATTGAGATTTATCATTAACCTTAATATACAAATAATAATGGTTTAGTATAAAATGGATATATTATCAATGGTTATGATTCTTCACAATATCTTAAATTTGAATGGATATAACATTTAATAATCCAAAATATACAAATTAGTGAATGTATTTTCTATAAATACATTAATTCATGTCATTGATACATTTTAAAAGGGAATTTAATTTATAAAATATTAGATCATTCCAGGATAGGTTACATTTTTGATAAGAGGAATATGGAAATAGATAGAAAATTATGAAATTCTACCCCCATGGAATTTGTAACGTCCTAGATCTGGGTTTCACTCAACGGGTTCCCAGAACCCGGTTGGTCAGATGACCTCAAGTGCATTTCCCCAAATGCCAGAGGCTGCTGACTAGCAGCGAGAGCCCCGGTCTGATATTGGGGAAACTATGCCGCCATTTGTCAAAGTGTAGCGCAATGGAAAAGATAAATAACATAAAACAGTGGAAGTAGTAGATAGTATACAACTGAAATGGACAACAGAAGTAAAGGGAACCAGCAATCATATATATATAAAGATGCAGCATGTCACTAATTCTATAAAAACAGCCAGAACAGAATACACTACAATACAATACAATACAACTCCAAGTAAAAGGTACAACCAAACAAAACAAAGTAGAGTAAACAAAATGCAGCAGCATAACAAGCCTAAGCTCGGTCCCATGCTCTCCTACTCCTCTGCTACAATCAAGTACCTATATAGGGAACCGTGCCCTTATCCATACCTGCAGAAATGTAATATGTTTGGGGACAGAGACATGACCCCAAACAGGGTGTGAGAAATAAATCCCAGTTGGCACCCACCAAAGGCCTGTGCCCAACTGTCAGTGAAAATGTGACACAACAGTGTGCAACACTAAAATGAAGTAAACTAGTAAGTATTCAAGTTAATTATCACTACCATTTTTCATTTCCATTTTAATATTCTTATAAAAATTCAATATAATTAAATTTTGAGCTAATCAGAACCATTCCCTCAGGCTAATATAGTCATTCCCTTACGCTAAATATCACCATGCCCTCAGGCTAGTATAACCACGCCCTTAGGCTAAATATCACCACGCCCTCAGGCTAATATAACTATGCCCTCAGGCTAAATATCACCATCCCATCAGGCTAATATAACCACACCCTTAGGCTAATATAACCACTCCCTCAGGCTAAAAATAACACTTCCCTCAGGCGCAAGTAACCGAGCCGAGCACAATAGATAAGAAAGAAATTATATAAAATTCCTCTGAAGGCAATTTAAAGAATGCTAAATTTTATGGTATACCCTCAGGTAACCTGGCCAAATGGCTAAAGAGAGGAACGCACCCCTGGGGTAGTCCTGGATCCAAGCAGTGATCCCAAACAGTAGTTATACATATTCATTAAACTACCTATGTGATTCTAGGTATTTAATTACGCAAGGCCTCATCCATATGACACCCCCAACATGGACGTGTATTATAGTGGTCCACAAAACACATAAAAGTTGGACTTTAAACACCAGACCACCTACCTCGATCGTCTCTGATCGGTATACTTGAACGAAACCTATTGAATCTTCCAAGAAGGATGAAGATCTGAGGCGAAAAAAATCCCATTCAAACTTAAATAACATCCCTTAGAGGAAGAATTGGTAAGAACTACTCGAGAAGAAGGAAGGAATTACCAGCACGGTCCCAAGGTGATCGACAGAAGTGAAAATGGATTCATGGTGCACAGTCAGCTAATCCTCCAAGGTACCACCATCCTCCTGAGCTCCAAACGACGTCCTAAGATTCCTCTATGAACAGAGGAGGCTACTGCCCATTTTAAGCGATAAAAAAAACTACATGACATGTACACTCAAGTAAACGGTGTGTACTTTTCTCATTTAACTGTTCCTCTAGAGGCTACTTTTTCCACTGCCGAACTGTTCATCTTTCGACATGAGTACATGTCGTGTATTTCCAAATACATGGCGTATACTATTTCTCAGCCAGCAGATACTCCCACAACCTTACTATTCACCTACCGGCTGACTACACTCCGTGTAAATACCCAGTACACGACGTGTAGTCGGATTTTACACCTTTCCTCACCGACAGGGATAGATTCCCTGTGTACTCATCCTACATGGAAAAAGTACACGGTGTGTGGAAAAGTACACAACGTGTACCCACAAAATTTGGGATTTTCCCCATTTTCCTATTTTCTCAAAAACACTTAAGGAATAGGAAAAGAAGAAACTCATACCTCAAGAATAAGAACCGTGTTCTTAAAAACTTCCCCCCTTAAAGTAATTCGTCCCCGAATTTCCCTTCCAAGGGTGGCAAAGATAAAGCTTATAATAACTCTAGCCATTGAACACGTACTCCGGTCTCCCGCTCCCAGGTTTTGTCCTACACTCGGCCATGATGCCATAGCACCCGTACAAGAGGAACTGACCAGCCTCAGAGAACCTTCGTGCTCTTGTCAACAATACGAATCAGATGCTCCTCAAAGGATGAATCAACCTGAATCTCCACCTACTCGGGCTGAAAGAAGTGAGACAAGTCTGAGTGATAACGGCCCAACTGAGATACATGATAGACGTCGTGTGTGGCCCGATACCTCTGTAGTAACTACATCCAATAGGCAACTGGCTCGACTCTCTCTAGAGTCTCAAATGGACCCACATACATCAGTGAAATCTTACCATATCTCTTGATTCGCCTATGTCACAACCTTGATGAAACACCCAAGAAAACCTGATCCCCGATCACGAACTCCACGGGTCATCTGAGGCGATCAACATAATATTTATGATGAGACTGCACAGTATCCATCTGCTTCTATATCAACTGGACCTACTCTGAAGTATCCTGCATGAGACTTGGTCCCAGAAATGCTGCCTCACCTGCCTCTAACCAGCATAAGGGTGATCAGCATGGCCTACCATATAAATCCTCGTATGGTGCCATCTCAATAGTTTCATGAAAACAGTTATTGTAGTAAAACCTGACTAGGGGTATGTACCTCTCCCAAGAGCCCCCAAAGTCCAAGATGCATGCACACAACATGTCCTCTAGCACCCATATCATACGCTCTGACTGGCCATCAGTATGAGGGTGGTAAGTTGTGCTCAGAAGCACCTGTGTACCCAGTGCCCTCTGAAAACTTTGCCAGAAACAAGACATAAAGCGGGCATCCCTATTTGAAACGATATAATGAGGAACCCCATGAAGACACACTATATCTCAGATATACAACTTCCCGATCTCATCAACACCGAAGGACTCCTTGATCAGAAAAATGTAAGCTACATTTATGAGTCTGTCCACAAAAACCCACACGACATCATTGCCTCGAGGTGACCTCAGCAACCCGGTCACGAAATATATTGCGACATAATCCCATTTCTACTATGGGATGGGTAACTGTTGTAAAAGTATAGATGTCCTCTAATGCTCTACCTTCACCTACTGACAGGTGGAACATCTCGTAACAAAACCAGCTACTTCCTGTTTCATACCCGGACACCAATACTAACGTCTCAAGTCACAACACATTTTGGTAACTCCAGGATGCACTTCCCAACCTGAATCATGATAGTCCCGCATCATCTCCTCGCGTATGTACCTTGGAACCCATAATCATTCATGGAAACGTAGTACCTCATCATTGCCTATCATCCATCCAGGAGGAGGGTCCTCACTTGCCACCGACTCACATAAGACTAGGACTTCTGAATCAGATAGCTGTCTAATCCTCACTCAATCCAGGAGGGTAGAGGTCATAGTTAAGGAAGAAGGTTAGGTCTGCCCCTGACTGTCGTGCACCTCTAAATGAATCTTAGAGAACAAATCTCTAAGCTCTTACTCATCACTGGCCTCCTGCACTGCCTGTATCTGAGTCTTCCTTCTCAGTGCATCCACAACTACATTACCCTTACCCGGTGTATAGGAATGCTCAAAATCTAAGGACTGATGGTATTAAACCCACCTTCAATATCTCTAGTTCATGTCACACTGAGGAAAAATGTACATGAGGCTTTTGTGGTCATGAAAACAAAAAAAATCTATCCCAAGAGATAATTTCTCCAAAAGTGCGACACATGAACGACTGTAGCCAACTCGAGGTAATGCATTGGGTAATTCCTCTCATGTGGCCTCAACTGCCGATACCCATACGCAACTACTTAATCGACCTACATCAACACTGCTCAATACCCGATGCATCATAGTAAACTGTATAGCTCTTCCCTTACTCTAGAAGTATCAAGATTGGTACTGATGTCAACTTTCCCTTCAGTTCCTCAAAGGCTGTCTCACAAGATTCTGACCAAAAGAACTTCACAACCATCTATGTTAACCCCATCAAAGATGCTGCTAAGTGAGAGAATTCTTGTATAGTGCCCATGTAGTAACCAGACAGCCCCAAGAAACTCCATATTTCAAACACGTTCTTAAGCTGCTCCTTGGAAAATACCACTCTAACTTTCCATGGGACCATGACAACTCTTGCCTCTGAGATGATATGACCCAGGAAGTGTATTTGGTCCATCAAAAAGTGGAACTTTGAGAGATTAACATATATACGATGCTCTCTCAGTGTACTCAATACGATCACAAGATGGATAGCATGGTTGTGTCGAGTGTGAGAGTACACCAATATGTCATCCACGAATACTACCACAAAAGAATTCTGATAAGGGTGGAACACACGATTCATCAGATCCATGAAAACTGTTGGCGCGTTTGTGAGTCCAAACGGCATAACCAAGTACTCATATATGAAATATATGTTCTGAAAAAATGTAAGTGGTATATTCGAGGGTCAAATACGTAACTACTGATATCCGGATCTCATGTTAATCTTCGATAACACTCGTGATCCTTAAAGTTAATCAAAAAAATCATCAATCCTCAGAAAGTGATATCGGTTCTTAACCACCAGCTAGTTCAGTTTCTGATAATCCACACAAAGTTTGAGGGTACCATCCACCTTCTTCTTAAAAAGGATAGGAGAACCCCAAGGAGAAGTACTGAGTCGGATGAAACCCTTTTACTGCAACTCCTCTAACTTTATCTTGAGATCCTGCAACTCTGGTGTAGCCATCCTATAAGTAGGAATGAACACTGGTGCTTCTCCTGGCATATACTCAATAGAGAAATCCACCTCTCGCTTTAGAGGTAGACCTGAAATGTCATCCAGGAAGACATCCCTGAAACGATCAACCACTAGAGGGAAATCCTTCAAAATTTTCCCCTGATCATCCAGATATAAACTCGCAATCTGGGCTGTCAAACCACCTCACCCATGATGCTTGGGTCCGACTCGACTCGCCTGGACATCCCATTCACCATTGTATAAAAACTCTTCACCCTCTGGTGATGTGAAACTCACCCTATGACGATAGAAATATACAAAAGATCAGAAGTGTACCAACCAGTCCATCCTGAGAATGAAATCATAGCTCATCATCTCCAAGACATAGAGGTCCCATAGAAAGTGACACCCACCAACCTCTAGGGGGAACTCCTTGAACTGACGCACACCGGATGTTCTATTTCCCAATGGAGTGTCTAGTGTCATGACATTAGAAGAGGACGAAACATAGAGCCCAATGATATCCACAATGAGCATAGATATAAAGCTATGTGTAACACCTGTATCAAAAAGTGTAGAAGGCAAAATGGAATCTACTAGAATAGTACCTATGATAGTAGAAGGTCCGGAATCTTACTCCTGTTGGGTCTGTTGAACTGCAAATTCTTGCCTAGTGTCGTGGCCCTGCGACACAGCCTGGATACCCTGAGTTGTCCCACCTTTCTGCCTCTGAGATCCTGGTGTCTGGCTACCACGGCCACGACCACTATCTCTACATGCATGCCCTGATGTACCCAAACTTCCAGACTGGTAAGAAGCTGCTGGTCCTGCTCCCGCACGCAGAGTCTGTACAGAACCCCTCTCACTAGTCACGGGTAGGAATTCCCTAAAGAAATGTTGTAGATGACCCATCTTGCTGCAAGATCGGCACTCCACTGGGTCTCGAGGATACTGAGGTCTCTTGTGCCCCTCTCTACCACACTGGTAGAAAATGACCGGGCCACCATAAGTAATCTTATGGCTAGTACTTACACCATGAGAGAAACTCATCTATCACTTCCTCTTCCCAGTAGAAATAATACCATAAACTGGTGTCGAACCACCCCATCCCACACCACTAGCTTCCCACAGGTTCTTCTCAGTAATCAGTGCCTCGTTCATAATAGCATGCACTATCGGCAACCTAAAAACATTCACCAGTGCTCAGATGTCATTTCAAAGACCATCCTAAAAGTGTCTAGCCCTCAAAGTCTCATCACCCACCAAAACGGGTCCAAAATGCTGAAGCTTGGTAAAGAGAGCAGAATAGTCCATCACTGACATAGCGCCCTGCTGTAGATTCATGAACACTCGAGATCGATCTGCCCGTAGCATCACAGGAAAAAAGAAGTTGTAGAAGACTGCCTGAAAATATTACCTCACCTTGTCTCTGTGATGCTCTGATTGAGTGGTAACGTCCCACCACCTCTTGGCGGAATCATGCAACATATAAGTTGTGAGATTGACCCTTCACCCAGGTGGTGTCTCAAGGTACTCAGAAATAGTCTACACTAAATCCATCCATGACTCCACAGTATGTGGTCCACCATCCTCTGAAAATTTAGGCGGATGCTGCTGTTGGAATATACACGTCAGCTCTGCCATAGATGTGGCGACCTGCGGTGCTCCCTGGAAGGTCTACATGAACTGCATGAAGCCTTCACAGAACTGCGCCTCTATGCCTGCGTCTGGTATAACGGCTGGCGCCACACCTGGCACTGCTGGAGTATCAACTAGTATCGCATGGCCTACCGCTTCTAGAGTATAATCGTTGCCGTTCTCTTAGTGAAGAACCAGTGTTTGTCTCAGTGGAATGACTATACAAGGTCAAAAACATTCCTTATATTTAAGTTTATCAAAGACTGAAAACTAGGGGACCAAAAAGGGAATAAGAGGAAAAAGGCATTCAAGATTTTCAAAACTAGACAACACAACGTGTGTATTATCTAGACGGCATGTACCTGACTATTCTTCCCCTGCATGGGTCCTTCAACATGGGTTAGCCACACTGCTCTCTTCGGAACAAGACTACACAACGTGTATAACATTTACACAACATGTATGTTTTAATTTCCAACTGCCCGTGACATTCGTGACACGACCGACTACTCGGCTAATAATACAAGACGTGTTACACCCGAACACGGAATGTACACAACTCCATCTTCAAAGCCACATGGTCAAGTCCACATGGTCTTTCCCCAGTCAAGACTACACGGTGTGTCCTAGAAGACGTAACACTGACCTGTGTTGTTAGTGACATGGCTGGGTACCTGGGTCAGACTACACGGCATGTTCAAGTTGGACACAACATGTATGTCTTTATATTTCACCGTCCATGTTGTTAGTTACACGGGTGGTCTCGAGGTCAACACTACACGGTGTGTACAACCGGTACACGATGTGTTTTCCCAAGACATTTCCTACCCCATGTCCCCGCCCACACGGACTGTGACACGGGAAGAGACTACACGATGTGTATTTAGGGTACACGGTGTGTACTTAAAAACTTTTCTTTTTCTTCCCGAACCTAAGTTTAAACAGCATGTAATCACAGAACTATACGGCCTGTATCCTGGGTTTTCCAGACTACAAGCCTCCAAAACTACTCTAGAACCCAGAAAAACACTGAAACAACACCTAAGTGCCAAATTATGATCCATGAGGGCCCATACTTCTTGAAAATCAGAGCTTGGATTCTTATCTGTGTTATAAATAAGGTAAACAACCAATGATCCACCAAATTCTGGTCAATGAGGGCCCATACTCCTCAATAACAAAATTTTATCATTCATTATATCATGGCCTCACACAAAAATACCCTATAAAATAGAAGGTATTTATCAAAGCAGCTATCACAACAACATTTATTTCTAGCACAACAGCTATCACAACAACATGAAATTTCTAATGCACCTACATGACATGGAAGAATGCATGACATGTGATTTATATCATGTGGCTAAATGATGAATGAGATGACATACCGTCATCTCATCATGTTGAAACTAAATCGAACCCAGTATAAAAATATAACAACACACTATAAGTGAGTCACCCAACAGCCAAAATCAAATCAACTTTAAAATTGAAAAATCAGAAATATTTCAATAACAGAGGTAGACTGGATTTTACCTATACACAGGTTAACTACTCCTTGGCATAGCTTATTACCAAATAACTATTCTGTCCTATCACTGACTATGGTTCTAAATAGTAAGTCAAAGAAAATAACTCCTCTGATACCACTTTGTAACATCCTACATCCGGGTTCCACTCAACGGGTGCCCTGAACCCGGTTGGTCACATGACCTAAAGTGCATTTCCCCAAACGCCAGAGGCTACCAACTAGCAGCAAGGGCACAAGTCTGATAGTGGGGAAACTATTCCCTCATTTGTCAAAGTGTAGCGTAATGGAAAAGATAAATAAAATAAAATAGAAGAAGTAGTAGACAATATACGACTGAAATAGACAACAAAATTAAAGGGAACATGCAGTCATATATATATAATGATGAGCATTTCACTAATTCTATGAAAACAACCAGAATAGGATATACTGAAATATAATACAATACAACTCAAAGTACAAGGTACAACCAGACAATACAAAGTATAGTAAACAAAATGTAGCATCATTACAAGCCTAATCTCGGTCCCATGCTCTCCTAATCCTCTGCTACAATCAAGTACCTGTATAGGGACACTTTCCCTTATTCATACCTAGAGAAATGTAATCTATTTGGGGCCAAAGACATGACCCCAAATAGGGTGTGAGAAATAAATCCCAATAGGCACCCACCAAAGGCCCGTGCCAAACTGTCAATGAAAATGTGCCACAATAGTGTGAAAAATTAAAATGCAGTAGACTAGTAAGTAATCAAGGTATTTATCACTACCATTTTTCATTTACATTTTAATATTCTTTTAAAAATTCAATATAATTAATTTCTAAGCCTATCAGAACCATGCTCTTAGTCTAATACATTCATTCCCTCAGGCTAAATATCACCATGCCCTTAGGCTAATATAACCATGCCCTCAGTCTAAATATCACCCTGACCTCAGGCTAATATAACCACACCACCAGGTTAAATTTCACTATGCCCCCAGGATAATATAAACACACTCTTAGGATAATATAACCACGCCCTCAGGCTAAAAACAACACTGTCCTCTTGCACAAGTAACCGGGCCTAACCCAACAGATAAGAAAGCAATTATATAAAATTCCCCTCAAGGAAATTAAAAGCATGCTAAATTTTATGGTATACCCTCCGGTAACCTGGACAAATGGAAAAATAGAGGAACGCACCCCCGTGGTGGTCTTAGATCCAAGCAGTGATTCCAAATAATATTTATACATATTCATTAAACTACCTATGCAATTCTAGGCATTTAATTATGCAAGGCCTCAGCCATACGACACCCCCAACATGGGTGCGTATCACAGTGGTACACAAAACACATTGAAGTTGAAATTTAAACACCATACCACCTACCTCAATCGTCTCTGATCGGTATACGTGAATGGAGCCTCCTGAATTGTCCATGAACGACAAGTATCTGATGTGAACACAATCCCATTCAATCTTAAATAACCTATCTTAGAGGAAGAATTGGTATGAACTACTTGAGAAGAAGGAAGGACTTACCAGCACGGTCCCAACATGTTTGACAGAAGTGAAAATGAATTCCCAGTGTACGGTTAGCTAATCCTCCAAGGATTGGCCATCCTCCCGAGCTCCAAACAACATCCTAATCTTCCTCTATGAACAAAGGATGATACTGCCCATTTTAAGTGAAAAAAACAAACTACACGACATGTACTCTCAAGTACACGGTGTGTACTTTTCTCATTTAACTATTCCTCTGGCAGCAACTTTTTCCACCACTGGACTGTTCATCTGTCGACATGAGTACACGATGTGTATTTCCAAATACACGGTCTGTACTGTCGCCCAGCTGGTGGCTACTCCCACCGCCTTACTATTCACCTTCTGACTAACTACACAGCGTTTAAATACCCACTACACGGCGTGTATTTGTTTTTTACACCTTTCATCACCAAAAAGGCTATACACCCTGTCTACTCATCCCACATGGCCAAAGTACACGGCCAATGGAAAAGTACACAGCATATAACCACAATATTTGGGATTTTTCCCCATTTTCCCTATTTTCTCAAAAACACTTAAGGAAAAAAAATGAAGAAAATTGTACCTCAATAATAAGAACCAGGTTCTTACAAAATTATTATAAATAGTATACACTAATGTTATGAGACTAAATATCATGAAAATAAATCTAGGATAAGTTGGAATGAAGTTATGAAGAAAATAAAAAAGTAAAATAGGTGGAGATAAATATTTGGAGAAGAAAATTAAAATAAATTTAAAATATAAGTTGTTGAATGTATTGGTGATTTATTTGTTTGTGTAAATTTAATTGTATGTAATATTTGAGTTTTTTATAAACATTATGATTCCTCATTTTTGAATAATTTGACGAGAAATTTTTTGGATAGACATGATCACAAAATTTAAAATCTTGAAGATAGAGAAGATATCTCACAGGACGAGTTATAAAATATTCTCATTAATTATAAAATTATTAATATTTTGGGTTTTAAAAAGAAACAGAAATATGAAAGGCTTTTGATATTATGAGTAATATGAAAATTTTTAATGAGGAAGATTCTAAAGACTCTAGTGATTTTGGTAATGAAGATGAATATAAAAGTGTTATTTATTTTACTTTTAAAAAATTCTAGAAGGGAAAAAGTAAGAACAAAGGTAATTTATATGGTATATGTCATAAATTTACTAGAGTTATAAACTATGTAGTAAATTTTACATATTGGTCAAGGATGAGAGGAGAATATTAGGAATCTGAAATGATGAAATAATTTAGGAAAAGAAGTGGAGAAAAAATTATAAAGAATCATTAATGGTAGGTGGAAGAATGAAAAAATTGAAATAACAAAAATACTAAAATTTAATGAGAAAATAATAGAACATTGATATTATATCATGCTATAATTATGATTTTGAGACACATGTGAAATTATAAAATTTTCTGGTTCATGTTTAGAAAATTATTGAATCATTGAGAGGTGATGAAATTAATTGAGAACCAATAGATTATGAATGAATAATTAAAAATGAAAAAGAGTATTGTTATGAGAAAAAACCATGTTCAAGAAAGATAATATGAATCTTTTAAAGGATAAAAAGAGTATTATTGATTTAAAACATGTTCAAGTTAAAAAATAGAAAACTCTTAAATAATAACATAATAAAACTAGGTTGAATGTTAATAAATATGATAATATGATAAATAATTTTGAAGAAAAAACATTCATTAAATGAAGAAGAATTATCATTGACATAATTAAAGGGTTTTGAAGGTTACAAATAAATGAAAAATATAATAAAGGACTTAAAAATTTATATTGAATAAATGGGATAACCATTTAATGATGGTGATAAAATTTAAGTAAAATACTAATATAAAAAAGATATTTCTAAAACCATTGGAAGTAATAATGCATGGACAAATATTAATTCCTGTCAAATATAGACCAATAAAAATAAAGAGTGTTTGACTGAAATAGTACATAGTGAAAGGATAAACATTAATGGAACTATATTTAAAACCAAAGACAAAATCACACATAAGAAGTTCAACAAATGTCAAACAATGAACAAAACACTTATGGATACAAAATTGGTTTTTCAAGAAAATTCAGATTTCATGGTTATTTTTGGTGTTGTGTAATGTTCAAAAAAATATTACATATGTTAAAAAAACATGAATTTACCTATAATAATTCAAGAATCCTAGGGGAGAAGTTTCAATGAGAAGGATGAACTTTCTGGAAGAAAGCCTACATAGATATAAAATTAATACAATGTGATAAAATAAAATAGATTTGACTGCATTGAAAAGATATTAATAAGGTATTATCCAAAGGCAAATAGAGTATAAAAATAACTGTCATGAATAACATATTGGTCCCCTCTCAAATATAAAGGTAAATTAGTTTAAGTGAATAAGATATGAAATTTAGGCATAACATAATTTTCTTTTAATGAAAGTAATAATACAAAGGCGTGGATAATTTATCGTGAATGTTCCTCCCACATAACTAGTGATGATAGAAAATAGAAGAAAATTTATAAACTTGTTGGTGGTATAGTAAAATTTTGTAATAACTCTTATTTGAAATTCAAATTTATTGGGACATGTCTAATTGAGAATGAAAATTCTATATAATATATTGTTCTTTATATTTAAGGGATAAACAAAAATGATTTAGTATAAAAAAATTCATGACAATCAGAATATGGTAATATTCGAGATAAATACATGAATAATTAAATATAGAAGTGAATCACTTGAAATTTATATTAGAAAACATGAAATCATGAATTACTATATAACACATTATAAACCAAAATAGAATGATGTCGTAGAGAGGAAGAATATGAGTATTGTGGAAATGAGAAGAACAATATTGGATAAGAATTATATTTTAATATTATTTACAAGATAATTTGTGTGTATTATAGTACATAATCAAAATATTTGTCTTTTGGAAGTTTTTGAACATGATATACCCTATGATATGTGGTACCAAAATAATCATATAGTGAAATATTTTATGTTATTTAGAAGTCCTTGTTATCTTAAAATCAAATTAAGAATACTATGAATGTTTGAAGAAAATGATAATGATAGAATATTTTTTTTCTGTTTATCTAATTAAAATGTATATAGTTAGTGGAATAATATATTCCATAAAAATTTGTAGTGTTAATATATGATATTATTGGAAATTTATGCAGAACAAGTCACCAATTCCTATATATTTTGAGTCTCTTACAGAAAATAATGAATATATTTATAGAAAATGGTTTAATGTTTTTTATAATTATTTCAAAAACAATTTATCATTTTTTATAAATTTTTTAGTGGTGGTGAAGAATGTTTTGGTGATGATAGAAATATTTTTCTAAGGTTAATGGAACATGTAAAAACTGATAATATCATTGGGAATTGAAATTCACTAGTTCAAACCAGAAGGAGGATAATAGTGGAGAAACCTGTAGATATTATGTCATAGGTTGAGCCTATAAATGTGTAAGAGGATATTTGAAATGATGAATGTTTAAAATCCATGAATGAAGAACTCAATCAATTGTGGTAGAACATTACGTTGTAACTTGTGCCAAGACTAAAAACTAGAAACTGGATTAGTAAAAAATGGGGTTTAAAAAAAATTAATGATAATGGTGAAGCCACATGAAAAAATGATGAAACTGTTTACAAAATAAGTTTTTTATAATGATGGAATAAACATTGAATATACTTTTTCTCTGATTTTTAGAGTTGATACAATAAGAATTTTCTTGGTTATGAGGGCTCATAATCATTACCGGGATTATCAAGTGGATGTAAAGTCTTCATTTATGAGTGGTGAAATTAACGAAGAAGTATTATTGAATAACCATATGGTTTCATTTTTTAGAATTATATATGATTGGTTTTTAAACTAAATAAAGAACTATATGTCTTAAACTAGGATTTAAGGGCCTAATATTCTAATCTCGATGTCTTTTTGAGAAAAATGGGGTTTTTAAAGTCACTGATGATAAAAAAATATAATTAATGAATTATTTTTCAAACAAACTAATAGTTATTGTATATATAGATAAAAATATTTATTAAAATAATATTTGTTTCTTATGAGAGAAATTTACAACAAAAATGAAGAATAATTTTGAGATGTCTATACTGGGGGAACTAAACTATTTTATGGGGTTACAAATTAAATATAATTTATATTATGCATTTAGTTTACAAGAATAATATTCCAAATTAATATTGATAAATTTTGGAAATTAAGATTCAAATGAGTTTTCTACACCTATTTTAGTTTGAAAAAAATGAGTACAGATGAATAATCCAACAAGGTTTGTTATAGGAAATTAAGAAACATGATTGACATACTTTGTTATCTCACAACATCTTTAAAAAAACATTTCCTATATGGTGGCTCTATGTGAAAGGTATCAAAGTGAACTTAAAATGTCACACATTATTTCGATTAAAATAATTATACTTTATGTAAAAAAATATTAAAATATGGATTTTTATGTAGATGTATTGCAGATATGGACTTTCTTCATTATACTAATTTAGATTATGCTGGTGACTGTAAAGATCTTATATCCAAATCTGGTGGTGTGTTTATTTTGGTGATGGTTTTGTTAGCTGATATAGTATAAAGTAGAGTTCAGTAACCCCAATTATATCTGAATTAGATTATTTAAAAGATACTCAGACATTTACACATTCTCTAATAACCCATTATTAACGTACATAGACATTACATCAATTTTTAAAATACTGAAAATATTACACAAATTGACTCCTAAACACTGTATTAGTTTAGTGGTTTTTGAGACATGGAAACATAACAAATGATACATGAGTAAGCTATAATATCTCACACTAGGTTATTCATAACTAAAAACCATCTTAGACATACCATACTTAATACATATATTCATATCTTGGGGAATTAAACATAAATAGTGGTGATATTAGATGAGTGATAAGGGTTAACAAGGGAGATATGTAAGCATAAAAAAGAGCATAAGGGTATGAGAATGTGATCATGACATTAGAAGACTATACCCTGCATATAATAAAATCATAAACATGAATCATTGAATAAAGATTGATAGTTCATAAGAAATTAATCATAAGGAAATAAAGAATATAAGACATAAAATCATAACACAGGAATAATACATGAAATCGTGACATACATAAACATGGGATATCGTTCCCTATAAGTCAGAACACATTTATATAACATATCAGTGAACTTAATGGAAATTTAACCTAGTGGGGGGAACACAACACCATCCCCTTTCATATTCCTTTCCTTATAATGGACCAAATTTCCCCATTTTCCCATAGTATATCAGGTTTACCCATCTCGTCATAGTGGATTAGATTTCCCCATCTTCCATATTCATGGTGACTACACCTACTAGGCGAGACACACCACAAACCCCAGTGACACTCTTTTCCTTGTAGGGCATCAAGTTTCCCCATCACCCCATAGTGGATCAATTTCGTCATCTTGATTCCCATAATTATCTAATGAGATATAAATCATTACCTAATTCATTATAGAGAGATATAAGTCCCACCAAGCATATAATAAAATCCTTAATACATGTTCCAAAATATAATAAATCTTTCATCATATCATGAACCAGAAAAAGATATTGGTTTTAAAAACATCATATCTTAATCACAAGAAATAAAATGGGTATAATAAATATGTATTCATATCATAATCTATTGAAAAAATAAGGTTTCATAATCATTTCAATAAATCCTTACACATGAAAGGTGGTTGTATTCATAAGAATAAAACCCACGGAAGAGAATGAGTTTCATAAAAATTTATCCCATGAAAGGGGAATGGGTTTCACTAAAATTATTTCATCATAACCTATACCATTCATAGTAATAATGTGAATATAACCTTCTGATAATTTACCAAACGGATCCTGAGGAACATTAATTGATGTAATCTTAGGTGGAATTTTTTTTAAATTAATTTCAAAAATATACCATGAGGAAAATATCCATAATTATTTGAAAAAGTATTTTTAAAACATAAAACCTTTTAAAAACCATTTTATTATAAAGTAACTTGAATACTAAGAAAGTAGTCTTGAAATATTTTTTAAAACTGTTTTCCTTGAAAACATATAAAAAATGATTCAAAACCTTTTAAAAACCTTTTTTTAAAACATAGAAAAATATTAAGTAAATATTGAAAATATTTTGAAAACCATTTACTTTAAAATACTTTGAAATATTATAATGAAAGATTAAAAATGTTTTGAAAACATTTCTAATTGAAAAAATCACAAATAAAATTTAAAATGTTTTGAAAACCATATTATTAAAAAAAAAATTATGATAATTAATTTCTAGTATATTAGAAAAATGTTTCTAAAAAAAGAAAATATCTTTTAAATTTTTAAAGGAAGCTTCAATAGAATGATTTTCATGATAGTGAGTAAATTTGTACATTCTGAATATTCCATTTTCACCATAAATATTTTAGAAAAGTGACTCAATTAAAAAACTATAATAAGATTAATTTAAAAAAACCTTTTGTTTAAAAAGTTAAAGCATGAGTAAAAATTATTTTAATTATTATAGTATAATATAATTTTTTTGGAAATATTTTAGAAAGCATGGTTTTGAAGGAACGCAAATTTCTGACTCAAGAGAGACATAAAATAAAAATTTCATAGTAATATATATTGATTATATTATGTACCAAAGAGTATAAAAATGATACAGTAAATTTAATATAACATTAATAAATCTATTTATTGAAAACCTAAAAGTTTTATATAGATATGGATCATAATATTTCATCAATGGGAGCATAATCATAAACAATCTCAATAAATTTTGAGATTGTAGCTATAAACGGTTACAAATTTGGTAAATATAGATCATAAAAATGTAAATAATAACATTACAAGAAGCATAACATATAATTAAAAGAATAATTTTTGTGATATAAAATTTTAAATAATTTATATACACCTCATTAATAAATATAGGTGTATAACATGGAATCTGTCTCAAAGAAGGAAAGTTGAGACAAAAACACTTTACAAGTTTGGTAATATTCGAGACATAGAACCCATGAAAGAAACATCATAAAATTAATATTTAAATAACCATATATATATATGTATTATAACCATTAAATAAATCCATTGTATGTATAAACATTACAAAAAATGAATGGTTGGTGAATAAATCATGTATCCCACTAAAATAAAATGTGAGATGTGATTCCCTTGTCTTATGTCTTGACTTTCATTGTACTCATTAAAAACTCACCCATAATAAATATAAATTTATTATAAATCTATTAAATAATCATATTATTATATATAATACCATATATGGTTTTATTATGACATTATATTACCTTCTGATTAACAATTTTATGTTATGGTTTTGCTTCGGGTAATATTCTCTTTTTTTTCCGTATGTGTCTTAATTTGTTGTATATTTGGTAATTATACTTATATAATTATTTATATATTTTAAAACATGATATAAATATCATTTATATTCATTATATTTATTTTATAATAATATATAGAATATTGAATTATGAAATGGAAAACACCGTTCAGGGAGATGGTAGATCGTACGTATGCATGAATGATGTTTACGTTTTATTATCAAATTAAAAGAAACAAAGTAAATGAAATATATTTATATATAACATTATTATAGTATACTTATTATATCATATATATCACATAATTTTTCAAAACTCATCCTTGACACATTCTATATATAGTGTGAAGGAATCACATCGGTTTGAGGGGGCGGTAGTCCAAACTTCCTCAAACAAAATTATTGTATTTACAAAAAATGTAATGTGTAAAGATATATTTCATAAAAAAATTAAATAGGATTAAATACATAATAAATATAATATATATTACATATAAACATAATTTCTAACATAATTAACACCATGATATGTGGTAAAGTAAGAATAAATAATCATTTTATTGTGAAAAGGTAGTTCTCCATACACATAAACAGTATGTTCGTTAACCATTTGATGGAAGTGTGTGTAAGTGTAGTTTGAACCATTAGAATAAAAAAATTACATTATATTGACTATATTGGTTTTTTACCAGAAAGCGTAGCTAGAGGAAAGACCTTTGACCATTTATTAAAATAAAATAAAAGATCTAGAAACAAGCATCACAAACCCAGAACAACCCTTACATATCCTCAAAGTCACACCCATCACCACCTCCATGTAAAATAGATTATTCCGCAGTCACCGTTTCCCACTCCGAGCTATCATAGTGATTCAGAACATTAGCGTACATCCTTATTAGGTTTAATCGCTCCATAGAGAGAAATTCAGAAGGAGATTACATATTCTTGACAGTAGTTATGGTAGAGATTGGCTTTGGAAAATGGGAGTAGTCCTTCCTCATCTTTACTCGTGGAGAAGCAATCTTATTTTCCTGGGTCACCGATAGAATCTTATTCCCCCCTTGGAAAATGTTGTTGTATGAAGGTTTGGCACTATATTTTATTTATCACTGTCAGTGAGATCCCCCCATTGTCTATGAATTCTTATCTCTTAATACTTCACTAACCGGTCTCGCTGATCAATCATAGCCAAACAATGGGGGTACTCCACCACTTCCTGATCAGAATTTATCTCCTGTTTACCTACTACAACATCCTCCTGTGCTTTAATTTTCCTATTTTCAACATCATTAACTAGAGACGCCTCATCCAGAGTAACATTTTCTAACCCTTGGAATCAGTTACACGTGGGAACTATTATCAACACACTACTATCACCATTACCTTGGCCACTGCATTTGTTAGCAAAGACCTCTGACGCTCTCACAAATATATTACCTCCAGCAGAACCTGGATCCTTCACTGCATGGGGCCGCCTGTGATCCTTGCCTGTATCCAATGAACACCCCTTAATGCCTTTACCCATATCACCATTGCTGCTCCCCCTACTCGGAAAATCCACACTAGCATCAGTCCGGTTGATGCCATCAAAAGTAAGACCAGTCTTCTCCTACAAAGAAGAGGCCTCCGGCTCTTGCTGAGGATCAATAGTCATCAACTCACCAGAAGGGATTGCCACACCACCACCAGCGGCACCTCCGGGAATAACTTCATTTGAATAATTCCCAAATTTCAGATCCTGTCTAAGCCTATTTATCACAAGAGACACCAATGGATGTGAAGGAGCCCCTGCAGATTTTTCAGCAGACATTTTATCCCGAAGACCCAAACTACTATTCATACCAGTGACATCCACAACATACTACTCATGCTCTGTCCTCATATTCGGTCCTGGCGACCTCCTGCTCTTGGTTCTAGTATGACATCTCAAGCATGAGTGTCCCAATATTGTGCAATTTGAGCAGTAGTCCAACCTGGATTCATAAATAGCTACTTGCTTCCATCTGAATTCATTCCCAACAGAGATCTAAACCCATTAAACTAGAGGTCGAGAAATATCCACTTAAATACAGCACCAAAAATTGATCAGGTGACTCAACATAGACATACGCACAACAGAACATAAGAAGCGACCAACTATGTTCCCAAGCATACTAATAATCACTGGATTTTGAAAGGGTAAGGGGAGATGTGGAAAAATTACCCAGACCATAAGAGAAGTAGGATCATGATTCATACAGAAGTCAATCGTCCACCGAAAGAGGAAAAATTTGCACCCATTGAATCGTCGGGGAGCGCTGGACCATGCGCTAACCAGATCTTCTTCAGAAGAAAATTGGATCATGAAGTGACGATTATCAAGAAGACCAACCACTGCACGATCTCGCAAGTACCATTTACCAAATACCAACTGATCAAAATCATACAATAATGGACTTAGAGAGTTGAATTGAGACACCAAGGTCAGGCCTAGGTGACTCGTCACTTCATAGAACTCCAACACTGTGATCAGAAGATGGGGATTTCCAAGATGAAGATCAGGAACCATCGGATTTATCACAATCGCCGAAAACTCTGGAAGATTTTAGGGTTAGTAAAAGGAACAAAAGTGGTCTGGGGCTTCAGAGGTGGATGATCCAAATCATCCTCCCTCTCCCGCCGCTGCCAGGAAGGGGGGGGAAGCTTCATTCAGCATGCTCTAGGGTTCCGCCATCATGAGGTCTGAGCAGAGACGACCATCCGGTACTTCGAATCATAGGAAGATTATCATATTTGTTTTTTATAATCATTGAATAATAATATTTTAGGGGGAGGTTAGTGAAAAAATATAAAGAGCTTGAGGATTGATGTTACCTCTTCTTTAGGTAACTCCTTTTGGTTTATAGCAACAGGATTCCTTGGATTTCATTAATACAAAAGGGAGGCTTCAAGGAGTAAGGGAGAAATTTGGGAAATTTATTTTGTATATATTGTACTATCCTATGTTGTTTGAGAGGTTCGAATAATGGGGAGAGGTGGTGGATTTTTATAGGGAAGGGAGGGGACACACATGGAATTTTTGAAAAAAATTTAGGTGCACCCATGTTATTACATTACAAAAGTCATAACAAACAAAAAACCCAAATAAAAGAAGGATTATGTAATAAATATGTCCATAAAATTGGTTTTTTACAAGTGGATAGGTCATTTGGGCCCTTATGTTTAAGGCTTATTACTTTGTTAAGCTTAATTTTACCAGAATCACTGCAATTAATTTTAGTTAATTTCACTAATTGTTTTGGTAAAAATAAGTTCAAATTTATTTAAATTATAAATTATGATGATTAAAAATATTAAATAAAAGTTTCCAAATTCTAAAAACATAATTAAGATAAATTAATATAAATTTAATATCATATAAGTGACAACAAAGCTGGTTTTTTAATGTAAAAATGTTCAGAAGTTTGGAATTTTTTTATATTCAATTTCTATGTAAAATTGATTCCATATACCTAAATTTGATTAATTGATAAATAATTTATATAATGTGACTTCAAAAACAAATTAAAATGTATCTTTCCACTACAGATAAATTATATGAAAAAGAGTTTTAAATTAAAATTCATTATTTTTCACTTTTCATTAAAAAAATTAAACATCATAGAAAAATACAAATAATTTACCCTAAGATAATTTTTATATTTTTATTTTAAATTTGAATATTATTTTGAGAAATTAAATTTATAATAGTTTCCAAAAAATTATTTAAAATAGGTTCTCTTTTAAAAGGTGGTAAAACTGTCTTTATAAGAATATTGATTTTATGTAAAATATTGGGGTTTTTATTATCTTATGATTACCAAATATATTGGAAGAACATAAAAAAAAAATTGAATATATAAAATATATATTTCATTAATATCATTCACCTATAGTATATAATTTAATTCATTAGGATAAAATTTCACTATGATCATAAAAGTAGTTTTTATAAAAATATTCCCCCTATATTCAATTTTCTCTTATATTACTTTTTAATTAATCCATAAAAAATTAATTAATCCATTTATTTTCAGAAGATAAGTAATCCTATTCATAACATACAAATTAACATCTAATTAACATCTAATTATATTAAATAATAATATTTTTAACAATAGATTCTTTTTTGGTAAACTTGGTATTGCATGTTACGCAAACCATCAAAAAAAGTCAATCTTGTGTGTAATGTAATATAACATCAGTGTTACATGTAGAGAAGAGTAAAATATATATTGAATTAGGTGCATTATTATCTTAGTGTTTCATATAACACAATCCAAACTAAGTTCTCTAACATAAAAAAACTATTTTTAGTTTTATGTGTAATGAAAAATATCAATAAGGATTAAATTAATTCGAAAAATATATTCCAAAAAATCTTGGGGTGTTAAATTCTACACTCCATAAAAATATTTTCTCCCACTAAATTATTCTAGGTTATCAATGGTATAATACTTGAAATTTTCATTAATAGAAACTTCATTATAAAAATGTATACAAAAAACTTTTTAAAAAAGGGAAAGTAGGAAACATAATGGTTTCCAAAAGTCACATATAACTATGTTTCCACTTATGATAAAAAATGGAATAAGTGAAAACATGGATATGGTAGAGAAATATAACTACAATGTTTTGATATATAGTGATAGAAAACATAGTTTGGAGAAATTTATCAATCAAAAATCCCTAAATCAATGATGATCTAAAGAAATTTTTGATTCATAAAAAAACCAAGGTATTGGGATAAATATTTTGGTTTCAAGATACTTTTCCTAAAGTTGATGAATTTTCATGAGAATATATACATGCATGATTTTTGGAAAACCTCACCCTTTGTTGTTACTTGATCCACATTACATATTTCTCTAAAAAGAAAGGTGAATTTTTCATTCCTAATGTACTAATAGATCATGATATCCATGATATTCAATCCTATTTTTCATCAGTTATCATCAACCTAATGTTATTATAATAGGTTATCCAATATGCCAAAATACTAAGGTGGTGATATAGTACATTAATTTGACAAACTTCATCCAAAGTGTAACTTAATATCTACATAAATGGATAACATTATAACCATTACATAATATGAAAATCCAATACATTAGAAACAATTTTATGAAATTATCTTATCATTGATTCCCCTTATGAAAATTTAGGTTTAGGTTTTCACATTCCAAACATCTAAAAACCTTCATCATGTATTCTCTTGAAATATGGTAATGACCTGAATCCCCAAAAATCATTCTAGAATACATTAATTCTTTCTTATTCCAAAGGTTACATGATATATTACTTGAAACCAATAAGTTTTAAAAGTCATCCCGGATGGCATCGAACACCATATCAACAAATCCTTATTTGGTTATAAGTTAATTGATACTATCCAATTTACTTTATCTAGATCAACCATCTCTTTATCCATGCTAAACACACTTTATTCAACATCTTAAACACATTAAGGGTTACCTTCCCTTAATCAAAATTTCAATTTTATATGTCTTAATCAGCATTAAACATATCCTATTAAATCCTTGATGAAAAATTTATACTAAATATTATTATATATTTCTAGATTCATATAACATAATATTTGAATTCCAAAACATAAATACTCCTTTCATCAAACATTATCCTCGAATCATTCATCTATCTTCATTAAATTTTTCATTAATACCAATTTCCAAGAATAGAAAATATTAATCATGTTCTAAAGTTCCTAAACCTCATTCTAACCATGATTATTATTCTTAATGTAAACAAAACTAGAAGAACATAATATAACTTTGACAAGTCTTTTGCAGCCTCTTTATCTTCAGAATCATAACCAATACTCATACCACCTTATTGATTCTCTTTACGATATTTCCACTTGTGAAATAAATTTTCATAATGCTCATACATTACACATATAAAACATTCAATGTTTTCCATGTTCCATATAGTTCCCTATACTGACTAAAACAAGAAATCATATGGTGTGAAACACATATCATAGAGGAAAATGACATAATCAAAAAAAATTACTTATAAGATTTATAAATAATAACAGATAATTTTTAATCATCGATACCTTAGGTTTACCTTAGGTTATTCATAGCCATATTATATTAAAATACTTTATGTTGGTTTATAAAGAGATTTTAAATTTCTAAGGAATATACCTCAGCAGTGTCAAACTAGGTCAATTAAAAAGTTTGTTGTCATGTACTAGGTTACATCGAGTCAGGCTCGACACAGATTATTGATGTTGTTACCCATAGGTACATCTATGCCATATCGTATTATCCATAATGGGATGCAATACTAGGAAACCACTCACTATATCCTTTACCAACATTCCAGGATCCTTTCCAAAACATTATCTCTTACTTAGACTTATCCTTAGAGACATCCCTAGAATTATCCCTAGGAATCTCACTAATTTTTTTCATGTAGTAGTTTCAAATGGTTGACTAAACCTTCACACTGATACCAACTATAATGGTTTGGAATTATTTCCACTATAATATAATTTATACCTTTCAAATAACTCCATGGGAAACTACACCTCCTGGGTGGGACACACCACCATCACTAGTGGCAGCCCTTTCCTCATGAATCCCTTGGGAATAGATCCATGATTAACCAAATACTCACATGTGAGAGTTCCTAAGTATCCTATGACTTACTTTAGTCTGATACCAACCAAAACAACCCAATATTAATGAAAATAAGCATTACATTAAATTTATAGAATACATAAAGCATTGCACAAACATACACCCAAATTCTGTATCAGTTTAGGGATTTTGAAAACATAGAAATGTATGCAATGATACATGAGTGAGCTTCATTATTACCCACTAGGTTCTTAATAAATAGAACCCTTCTTATATACACCATATTTAATACATATCTTTATATCATGGGGAAGTAAACATACAATGTGGTGATCTTAGATGCCCAGTAAGGGTAAACAAGGGAGATATGTAAGAATAAAAATGAGAATATAGGTATGAGAATGTGATCATGACATTAAAAGATCATACCCTAGACATCATAAGTACAAAAAATAAACCATGGAATAATTCTTGGTAGTTTATAAGAAATGATTCACAAGGAAATAAATAACATTAGCCCTGAATGAATAACATAAGAATAATACATGAATCCATGGAATATGAAAACATGTGATATCATTACCAATAAGTCAGGACACATTGGTTGAAGTTATTAGGGAACTTCATGGTAACTACACCTACTAGGTGAGACACACCACTATCCTCAGTCATAGTCATTTCCTTTTTTAAGGGATCATGTTTCCCCATGTCATCATAGTGGATCGTGTTTCCCCACATTCCTATATTTTATTGGGTTTCCCCTTCTTCCATCATCATTCTGACTACACCCACTCAGTGGGACACACAACCATCCCCAGTTGCAATCTTTTCCTGATAAGGGATCATGTTTCCTCATCTTCCCATAGTGGATCAAGCCTATTGACTTGATTACCATAATTACCTTATGAGATATAATTCGTTACTCTATGCATTGGAGGGAGATCTAGGTCCCATCCATATACTAATAAAATCATTCATACAAGTACCAGAATATAATAAACATTTCGTCATATCATAACCAATAAAAAGATATGAGTTTTATAAACAACATATCATAATCCCATGAAATGAAATATGTGTCATAAACATGTATAAATATCTTATTTTCTTGAAAAATAATTGTTTTATTATCCTTTATTCAATGATTAAATCCTGAAAATAATTGGGTTTCAGAAGAATAAAACACATGGAAGAGGATTGGGTTTCATAAACATATTACCCATGAAAGAAGAATGTGTTTCACAAAAAATATTCCATAAAAAAATTCATTCTGAGAGAAAATGTAAATGGAACCTTTAGATCATTTCCCACAAGGGGCTTGAGTAACCTCAACATATATCATCTTAGATGGATAATAATTTTAAAAAATCTTTCAAAAACATTTCTTGGGGAAAATATCATTATTTGAATAAGGATTTTTAAACCATAAAATCTTTTTAGAACCATTTTCATAGAAAATAACTTGAAAAAATGTAAAGAAGTATTGAAATTAATTTTTCAACCTTTTTAGTTGAATATTTATAAAAGAAGCTGTAAAATATTTTGAAAACATTTTTCCTTGAAATATTATAAAATAAGATTCAAAACATTTCGAAAACATTTTTCTTTGAAAACACTTTGAAAAGTTATAACGAATGATTGAAAATGTTTGGAGAACCATTTTTTATAAAATAATTTGAGAACTTATAAAGATATATGTAAAAAAATTTAAAATCATTTTTTGAAAATACTTTAAAAAATTACAAATAAATCATAAATTTTTTTGAAAATCATTTTACTTGAAAAATTAAGAAATAAACCAAAATTTTTATGATAACCATTTTCTTGAAAACCACTTTAAGATAATGAATTTCCAGTATATTAGGAAAACATTACAGTACACCCAATTTCTGGTAGGTAACCCTTTACTTTTGTTTTTATGGTTATATAGTATAATGGGGAATTCTGGGAGAGTTTAGTGATTTTTCACTATGTTTTGGGGACAAAAGGAGATGTGCATGGGCTGCACACGATTTATCCAAATCGTTCAGAAATCCTTGTAGAAACTGTGTGTAAGAGAAAATTGGAGATAGAGAGCTTCGACACAGGGTGCGCATGCTTAGGGAGACTGCATGAAGAAGTCGTAAAAGGGTCTTCCTAAATAGAATCTAATGCAATATGAGTGTACAATTTGTATAACTGTGAAAACTAAATGTGTGCATGGTTTAAGTGTGATCGTAAAAAAGTGGATTTCACACTTTTTTGCCTCTATGTTGTTTGTTTTTTCACATAAGTGGCCATAAAATGGGATTTATCTTCCATGGAGGTATAATAACCACTCGAAAGTTATTTGATGTCAATTATATGGATTCCCTTGGTGTTTCAGACCTAGATTCTTGAGGTATGTGATCGTTCTTCATCGTTCTTGATCAGTATCTTAGATCTACTCAGATATACTTCTTCAATATTCTTGGGTTCTCAGATATACAATTGTTATGAGTAGATATATGAGTTTGAATTCCAAATAATTTGAGATTTGGTCTTGATCTTTCTAGGAGAAGGGATGTAGGGAGTTTTTTTGAAGAATATACCCGATTTTCTTAAGAGTTATTCGTCTTTTTCATGTTTTGTCAAAACCTTTGAGGTAGTTGGATTCACTCTCAACTCATCTTGATAGAATTGTTTGTCATTATTTAGAATTGATTTTATTGTGATTAATTGATCATGAAGTGGATGGTTATGAATTGTTGGAAACCTTATATTCTAATGGTTTGGTAAATTGTAGAAATCTGGAAAATTGTGTGTTTTGAATAAAGTGATTTTTGTTCCTGGTTTTAAAATAAGGATTTTAAAATGGGTATTTTCTAGAATTGTGGCACATGTATTTTCTTATATTATTTCAATGAAATGGGTTTTTTTATAAAAAAATGGTTGTTTTGAAATTTTTTAATATTTTGGTTTTCAATAAAAGTATTATTTTATTGAAATGGTTTGAAATGGTTATTTGAAATGGTTATAGAAAACATTGGGTTTTTTTGTGAGTTCATGTTTGACGTGCCCCTGAATAAAGGACATGTACCATTGGGGTTCAAGGTGTCTGACCATGGATTGGGGGTTTATTTCATTGGGACATAAGGTAATAGGATGAGAGACCGCTCATGAGTATAGAACTTTCAGATGAAGCATGCATGTGTGGGTTCATTTTGAAATATGGAAAGGATATTCCAAAATAAAAGTCAATTTTTTTATAAGACATGATTAGTTATTTTTGGGAAAATTACTTTCAAGAAATTGGTTTCATTTACTTTTGTTTGCACTTGGTTATAGCTGGTTTTCAAACTTATTTATATTTAGTTATAAATTGTTTTATATAAACTATTTTATATAATGTTCTACCCATTCTATCCAAGTGGCATGATTAGGGAAGTCATCGATAAAAAATATCGAGTTTTATACACACTCCTACTTTGGGAGATTGGTGCTTTTTCAGATGTTACCATTCAGGACATGGGAAAAGGTAAAGTATCGCACTTATTTAGCACCACATCATGATACATTAGACTACATGGCGATGTTGGAGCATAAAGCTTGTGGAGCTTTGTTTCTAGATATAATATTGGAGTTTATTTTTTGTCTTTCTACTATTTACTTTAATATTGGTTTGTCTTCTACTATAGTATACTTTGGATTGTTTTTATAAAGAGAATGATTAAAATGTCTTAGTTTATTTAATGCATCATATAGTGAGATGCTTCTTGTTGGTATATAGGGTTATTGGTTTTTTTCATTAATGGTTAAATCTCTCCCACTTACTTTGAAACCCTTTGGCATTTATTTCTAGCCTTTGGTTCCTTAGGGTTGTCTCTTGAGGCCTAGTAATGACTCGTTGTTCTCTCATGCCAATGGGAATTAGTGGGTCATTAAAAAGAGTATCATCTTTTTCAGTCCTTTCCTAATAAGAAGGTCTCACTTTCTCAGTCTTGGATTTGATTCATCCTTGTCTATTCTTTAGGTCGTGATCTTAGAAAGGAGTTGGATTGTCTAGACATGAAATATATAGCATTAAAGTTAATAGCTAAACCATTTATCATGAACTTCAAGTTATTTGGTAGTTGGGTATATAAGTGTTTCAGAGACACTTATAAGATTTATAAATCTCATTATCATGGGTTTATCCAATGAGACAATAATGGAACGCATTTTAGAGGAATGAATTCCCACTAATAGTTCATACATCATTTCGAGTAATGAATCATGTTTTGTAAAATATTTTAATTTTTGAAATATTATGAAATTATTTTCAAATTAAATAATTTAAAAAATAATGGTGGATATATTTTAAAAATGGTCTGATTTTCAAAAAAATAATAATGAGATTTTCCAAAACATAGAAAAAATTTGTTTTTGGAAAACAATGTTGTGGTAGTTGATGTGATAGGATTTATAATTGCTAATCTATTAGTGACTAAAGAGTGAGATTGATGGAGTTTTTTGTTGGTTTAGAAAATAGAACTTAGTCGGCGTCTTTGAAACCAACCCGAAGAAGTTGTGGAGAATGTGGTTACACTTGTACCACATGTGAACTATGAGATAGTTCTAAGCATTGTCCAATATTTTCAAGATGTGAATATAGGGTACCCTAGGGATTAACCAAGGAATGTGGACCATTCTATTCATTTCATGAAGTAGAATCAACCCATATTCTGGGGTGATTTTGAACCTGAGATGGCCGAGGTGTGGCTTAGTAGGATGAATCATATATTCGAGTTCATTATCACACTAGTGGATTTAAAGGTCAAGTTGGCAATGCATATGCTTGAGGGTCTTACACGCAAGTGGTGGGAACTAGTGTTGATTTCTAAACAGGATCAAGGCCTTACTTGGGAGGATTTTGAAGAATTGTTTAATAAACAATTATATCCTCATCCGTTAAAAATCCGGAAGTCAAAATACATATTTAGCCCAATGAAAGATAATCTCTCTATCACATTGAATGCAGCTAAATTCATTAATTTAGTATTCTTTTCACCAGATGTTGTGGAATGTGCATCACAGAAGACACGTATCATCAAATCTGGCCTAAGGAAGGAAATTCGATCAAATATTGTTGTGCAATATATTAATTTTTATACATAGATAGTGAATAGAGTGGTGGGGGATGTGCAATACCTCTTAGGAGATATGGGAGGATGAAATATTATGATCCCTACTGGAAATGGTGGAATCCCCAATTCTAGGAGGAGGTGAAAGAGAGATACCTATTTCTTATAGAGGTGGATCAATTTCTATATTTCGTTCCCAAATTCGTCTTCGGGTTACCAACTCTAAGGGAAGTGTAGTTTAAGATCGATCTATTTCTAAGGAATAGTCTTATTTACCTTCCATATTATATTATTACACAAATAGAGTAAAGAGAATTGAAAATAAATATGTAGGAGTTGTGAAGCAAGGGTTTTATTCGGCCAAGTACCTCTCTATGAGAAACATCGATCTTGTTCGTAAAAAAAGAAGACGGAAATATTCAGTTGTGTGTTGATTATTGTAAACATAACCAAGTTAAAATAAAGAATAGGTACCCACTTCTATGTATTTATGACCTGTTCGATCAACTGAGGGGAGATCAGTGGTTCTCCAAGATTGACTTGCAATCAGGATAACACCAATGGAAATTTTGGAATGAAGATATTCCAAAGATAGCTTTCAGAAGTAGATAAAGACACTATGAATATTTAGTAATGGATTTTGGTCTCACAAATGCACCAGTAGTATTTATGGCTTTGATAAAAAAGATATTTCAGAATTATCTGGTCACTTTTGTTGTGGTGATTGTAGATGACATCTTGGTGTATTTAAAGACAAGGACTAATCATGAGGAACACATGGAAACATTGTTGCAAATCTTGAGATATAATCATATGTATACCTAACTATCCAAATTTTATTTTTTGATACTGGAGGTACTCTTTCTTGGATATGTGATTTCCAAAATAAGGTATTTTGGTGGATCCTGAAAATATAGAAGCCGTGATCTAATGGAAACCACTAAATAATGTCTTTAAGGTATGAAGTTTTATTGGTCTAGCTGGTTATTAATGATGCTTTGTGCATGAAATCTCATGGCTATCCTCATCAATTATAGATTTAAAAAAGAAGAATAATATATTCTAGTGGACAGAAGAATTCCTGAAATCTTTCTAGGAGTTCAAAGTTGATCTTATTTCAGCACCTATCATGAATTTTCTAGAATAACTATGGGGATATGTGGTGTACTATGATGCTTTGGGATTAGGTTTAGGCTATGTTATCATGCAAGGAGACCATGTGGTTTCTTATGGTTCAAGGAAATTGAGGGTGCATGATAAGAATTACCCAAAACATGATTTGCAGTTAGATGTAGTGATCCATGATGTGAAAACCTGGTCTTTGGGGAGAAATTTTCTGTGTTCATGGACCCGAAAGGATTGAAACACATTTTCTCACAGTGATATTTTAATCTGAGGCAAAGGAGATGGATAGAGTATCTATATATGTTTGAATTTTAATTAATGTGTACACTAGGAAAAGGTAATTCATTGTAGGATTTATTGAGCATAAATCCATATGCTCAGTTGGTGAAAGAAGCTTAAGATTAATAGAAGTTGATGATTCTCCTAGACGACATGCATGTGGAATGTGAAGATCTAAGTGATGTTGCGATTTTATTTTCAACTATGATTATTCTAGATTTGATAAATATGGTCAAAAAGGCATAAACATCCAATGAATAATGTCTGGTAATGAGTTAAAAACTCAATGGTGGGAAGACCATTGAGGTCTAGAAACATGATGGAATTTTAGTTATTTGTTTCAGATATCGGATGGTTGTAATAATGACTTGTTAGGAACAATTCCTTCAAGCTTACCACCATTCGAGATGGAATGTACATATAGGAACATAGAAGATGTACAAGGAATTGAAGGCATAGTTTTGGTGGAGTGGAATGAAAAAAAGGTGTCCAAGTTCATCTCACACTTCGTAACTTTTTAGTAGGTTAAATTCGAGAATGAGAGACTTATAGGTATGTTTGTGTCTTTACCTATTATAGTTTGAAAATGGGAGTAGACAGAGATATATTTTTGTTAAAGGTCTTCCATGAATGGTTCGTAAAAATGATTCTATTTTGGTGATAATAGATAGATATACCAAGTTGGTCAATTTTATCCCTGTTATTCAAACTCATACGTTATGGGATCTATCCAAAATTTATATCAAAGAAGTGGTGAAGAGTCACTGCGTAATAGTTTCAATCATTTTAGATAGAGGTCTAAGGTTCACATAATTTTTTAGAAAACCTTACACAAAGCCATTGGAAAACAATTGAATATGAACAAGGTGTAACATCCTCAGATAGATGGGCAATCCAAATGGATGATATAGACATTGGAAGTCATGTTATAGGCTTGTGTAATGTATTTTAGTGGCTCATGGGAGGAGCACTTATCCTTAGTGGAGTTCTCATATAATAACAGTTGTTAGGCCATAATACATATGACTCTATTTGAAGCATTGTACGAGAGTCCTTTTCATTCTCCACTATGCTAGTTGGAATCATGTGACACATCACTAGTTTGGCTGAGCCTTGTCCAAGAAACAACAGAGAATATATAGTTATTCAGAAATAGAATATAGATGGCTCATTGTTGTCATAAAATCGTATGCTGTTCATTGTTAATGACCATTTTCGTTTTCCACGAGTGATCATGTGTTCATAAGGATCTCTATAAGGCCTATAAATCATCATTTCAGGAATCCGGGCATGTTTTATCCTAGATACATTATCCCTTTCATGATATTTGAATGGGTTAGAGAGGTGGTATATCTGTTGTCATTTCCACCATAGTTCAGTTCAGTGCATAATTCATTCCACATATCTTAGTTGAAAATGTATCGGGCTAATATTGACGATGTGATCTGATGGTATTATGTAGAAGAGCAGCCATATACATCATTAGTACATATCTTGGTGTGGATTATTGATAGAAAAGAGAATTTCTTGCATGGAAAAAGCATTGGTCTAGTGACGTTTTTTGGAAACATGGTAATATTTAGTAAGAGACATGGGAACATGAGACGGAAATGGAAGAGAAATGGCCATAACTCTTTCAGAGTAGTAATGGTTTTCTAATTTTTGAGGACAGAAATACAGATTATGGGGAGAATGTAGTACCCCTGGTTTCTGGTACATAACAATTTCCTTGTGTTTTTATCATTATATAGTATAATTGGGAATTTTGGGAGAGTTTGGTGATCTTTCACTATGTTTTGGAAACAAAAGGAGAGGTGCATGGGCTACTCATAGTTTATCCAAACCATATGGAAAACCTAGTAGAAAATGCGAGAAAGAAAAATTAGAGGCAAAGAGGTTTGACACAGTGTGGAAAAGGTTATGGAAACCGTGTTAGGGTATTCCTAGATAGTATTTAACACACATTGAGCACATATTCTATCTAATTGTGAAAACTAATCATGAACATGGTATAAATGAGATCCTAAAAAAGAGGATCTCACATGTTTTTGCCTCTAAGATGATATTTTTTTATATTAAGTTTCCATAAATATGGATTTATATTCCTTGAATGTATAATAACCTCTCTTAAGTGATTTGGATTCAATCTAAAGGCTTCACTTGGTGTTTCAAACCTATATTCTTGAGGTATGGGATCGTTATTCATCATTCATGATCAGTTTATTAGATCTACTTATATAAAATTCTCCTCTCTTCTTGGGTTATTAGATCTATAATTGTTATCGGTAGATCTATGAGTGATGATTCCAAATAATTTGAGATTTGGTTAGGATTTTTCTAGGAGAATGAATCAATGTTGGTTCTATGAAGAATTGATCTGGTTTTCTTAAACGTTCTTCATCCGTGTCAAGTTTGGTCAAAACCTTTGAGGTAGGTGGCTTCACTCTCATCTCCTCTTGATAGAATATTTTTTTGGCTTTAAAATTTATTTCATTATGATGAATTGATCATGAATTGGATGGTTATGAGTTATTGGAAACCTTCTGTTGTGATGGTTTGATAAATTATTAAAATCTATAAAATTGGATGTTTAATGATTTTGTTCATGGTTTTAAAATATGGATTTTAAAATGGGAATTTTCTTGAATTGTGGAGCATGGATTTGATTATATATTTTTAATAAAAATAGAATTTTTTTTATTTAAACAAAATGGTTGTTTTAAGATTGGTTTAATATTTGGTTTTTAATAAAATTACAATTTTATTGAAATTGTTTGAAATGGTTTTTGAATACATTGGGTTTTGTGTGGGTTCATGATCGATGTTCCCATGAATAAGGGATGTGAACTATTGGGGTACAAGTTGCGTGATCCTAGAGTTGGGTAATATGTTATTGGGACACAAGGTAATTGGACGAGAGACCGCTCAAGAGTACGAAACTATCAGATGAATCATGTATGTGTGGGTGTTTTGTGAACAATAGAGTTGGTATGACAAAATAAAAACTAGAATTTTTTTATTAGCTGTGATTAGTTATTTTCTATGAAATAACTTTCAAAAAATTGGTTTCATTTACTTTTATTTTCAATTGGTTATATTTTGTTTTCAAATTTGTTTATATTTGGTTATAAACTTTTTTGGAAAATGTTTTTATATAAACTATTTTACATAATGTGCTAACCATTCTATCATATCATCATGAGTAGGGAAGTCATTGGGGAAACCTTCTATGTTTTATACTCACCCATGCTTTGGAACATTGGTTCCTTTACAGATATTACATTCCAAAACATTGGAAAAGGTAATGTGTAACACTTATGTGTAACACTTATTTAGTACAATGTTTTACCAGACATTGGATGGTTGTTATAAATATAATGATTGAAATGTCTTTGTTTATTTCATGAATCATTTAGTGAGTTGTTTTTCTGTGGTTTTTTAGGTTATTGGTTTTAGTTATTAAATGGTAAATCCTCCCCCACTTACTTTTAAACCCTTCAACATTTACTTCCTGCCTTTGGCACATTAGGGATGTTGCTTAAGGCATAGTAATGAATCACTGTACTATCAGTCCAATGGGAATTAGGGGGTCATTACAAGAACATTCTTAAAAAAAATAAACTAACATTGTAATCTTTTAAAGGAATATTTAGTAGAATGATAGTCATGATGGTGGGTAAACCAATACATGCCCAACATTACTTTGGCATCATAAATTTCATAGAAAAATTCATCAAGAGGAATATGAAAAGAAGATTCCTTTAAAAAAAATTTGTTTTAAAAGGTAAAACATGGGTAAAAATTTCTTTTAAATATCATAATATAATAGTATAATATTTTTCGGAAATCTTTTAGAAAACATGGTTTTGAAGGAACACAGATTTCGGACCAAAGAGAGAGGTAAAGTCAAACTTTCTTAAAAATAATTTCTTAATCATCTTATGTATAAAAGAGTGAAATTTTTTTATAATTACATATATATAACATCAATAACTATAGGATAAGAAACCTCAGGGTATTTCTTGATATATTGATCATAATATTTCATCAATGGCAAAATAATCATAAATAATCTCGATAAATGTTGAGATTGTAGATATAATCAGTTACCAATTTGGTAACATTAGATCATAACATAATGGAAAGAATAAAATTACATGAATCTTAAAATATAACTTAAATAATGAATTCATGATATAACATATCATAGGTAGTATATATACCTCATGAAAAAATATAGGTGCATAACATGGCATCTGTCTCAAAGAAGGCAAATTGAGACAAAATCTGTATACCGATTTGGTAAATTTCAAAAAATAAAACACATGATATATATATATATACAAAAATGGATATTTAAATATTCAATAATTTAATTATTATAACCATATAATTCATACATGGTATGTATAAACACAACACAAATGGAATGGGTGGTGAATTACACATGTATATCATGGAAATAAAAGGCGAGATGAAATTCCCTTAACTCGTTTCTTAACTCTCACCATACTCATTAAAAACTCCTATATAATAAATATAATTTTATAAGAACTATATTTAAGAAACATATTCTTATATATAATACAATATATGGTTTTATTATGACTTTATATTACCCTCTTATTAACAATTCTATGTTAAGGTCTCACTTTTGGTAATATTCACTCTGTTTTTCATATGAGTCTTAATTTGTTGTATCTTTGGTCCATAAACATATATAATTATTTAAATAATGTAAAAAATGATATAAATATAATTTATATTATGTATATTTATATTCTAAAATTCTATTAAATTTATAATTTTGAAATGAAATAGACCATTCATTGATACGGTAGGATGTACGAACGCATGAACGTTGTTTCCGTTTTATTTTTGTATCAAATGAAAGAGAGTGATTGACATATATGTATATATATTATTATTAAATTATCATTATAATATCATATATATCATATAATTTTACTAAACACATTTTTGACACATTTTATTTGTAGTGTTAGTAAATCACATCCCTTTGAGGGGGCGGCAGTCCACACTTCCTCAAACGTAATTATCATATTTACCCAAAATAGAAAGTATAAAGATATATGTTGTAAAATAATTAAATAATATTAAATCAATATAAATATATATATATATATATAATATAAATTTATTTTCCATCATAATTACCACCTTGAGAGGCGTTAAAGGAAGAATGAACAATCATCGTTTTGTGAGGCGATAGTTCACTGTATACATTAATAGTATGTTTGTAACCCAATATATGATTATTTGTGTTATTGTAGCTAAACAAATTATCATAAAAACATATTAGTATATTTAGGATACTGGTGTTAATTTATAATAATTTAATAATAATATTTGGAGGGGTGGATAATTAAAATAAGATAAAGGAGCTTGATGAAAGATGCCATCATTTCTTTGTGTAACTCCATTTCGTTTTCACCAAATAGATTCCTTGGATTTAATTCTTACCAAAGGGAGGCATCGAGGAGGAAGGAAGGTAAGTTAATTGAGAATATATTAGTTGAACATAAGTGGCTTGATATGTGCGATGAATGGGGATAGGTTGTGACCTTTTATAGGGAAGAGAGGAGACACATTTGGCATTTTCGAAGAAAAGTTAGGTGTACCCACATGTTTTACTAAAAAAGTATTTTCAAACCAATAAATAAATAATTAATGTTTAATGGATGGCATATATCCATAAAATTTGTGTTGGACCAGTGGATATGTCATTTGATCCCTTAAGTTTAAGGTGTATTCCCCTGTTAAGTTAACTTTTACATTAATCATTTCAATTAATTTTCGTTACTTTCACTAATATTTTTGGTCAAACACATAGTTAAACTTATTATAAGTTATAAATTATGATTATTAAAAATATTGAATCCATTTTTTCAAATGAAAATCACATAATTGACACAAATTAATTTCAATATAATCCCCTAGACGGGACGATAATGCATTTATTCAAAGTAAAAATGTTCAAAAGGTTACTATGTTTTTATATTCAATTTGAATGTTAAATTGATTCCAAAGACCTAAATTTTATTAATTTGTAAATAAAATAAATAATTATAATTTTTAAAAAATTAAAATTTTATTTTAAAATATAAATAAATTAAAAGAAAAGTAAATTTGAATTAAAATTCTGTATTTTTTCACTATACATTAAAAAATAAAACATTATTGAAAAAAAATCATAATAAGATAATTTTTATGGTTATATTTGAAATAAGAAGTTTATTTTGACATATTAAATTTATAAAATAGCCTAAGAATTTATTTAGTATTGGTCATTCATTAAATGCAGTAAAACTGCCATTACAAAAATATCATGGTTTAAACGAAATATTGAGTTTGTTATTATATTATGCTTATTAAATATCTTATATGAACATAAAAAATATATTATTAAATATATAAAATATATATTTCATTAATATCATTCAAAAATATTAATTAATTTAATTTATTAGGATAAAATTTCTTTTTGATCATAAAAGTAGTTTTTATAAAAAGATTTTCCATATATTCAATTAGTTCTTATATTCATTTCTAATTAATTTGTAACAAATTAATTCAACAATTTATTTTAATATGTTAGTAAATCCTATTCATAACCTCCAACTTAATGGAAAATTTATATATATTTATATTAAATAATAATATTTTTAATAATATATTATTGTTTAGTAAAACTCGATCTTGTGTGTTACGCAAGTCATCGAGGAGTTTCAATCTGTTTTGTAATGTATATTGACCTCAGTGTTATGAACATAACAAAATAATTTTTTTTTTCATGTCATGCATGATTATCATTTTGATATGTATGATACAAGACAAACATAGTGATCTAATATAAAAAACTACTTTCAGTGTTACAGGAAATGAAAAATATCAAAAATATTAAATTAATTCGAAAAAACGATAAGAAATATTTTCATGGTATTAAAAAAGATTTATTGTTATAGGTTTAACTTATTGATTTTTGAGTTGATTTTCATATTCCATTTAAGCTTATCTATGAAAATCAATGTGTTATTGGTCATTCAAAAAATTTGATTCAACACCTTTACTGAAAACATATTGGCATTCAATATTATATTATCAAATATAAGGTGTAATCATGTGAAATAAAAGATTTATTTATTATCACAAATGATCATATTGAAAATATCTTTACAAAAGCTATTCCACAAGTAATTTTTTTTGATTTAACGTTGAAATTGTATTTTTATAATTCCCCACATACTTGATATTTTTTTATATTGAGAACCCCCATGGTCTTTTGTATTATGTTTAAAAAGGGGTAGAAAAGTTTAAGTTGAAGTTGGAGTGTAAATGTTTTGGGGATTTTGAGAATACGAGTCACTTGAATCCCTTAGACCAAACATTCTTCTCATTGAGGGATGAAAATATCTCAATAATACTACCTTGTCATAGCATGTGGTTTCAGGATAAATCTTTTTGATATTTTCTATGATTTTATGATTAATTTATTGAGGAATGTTATGTAAGGGATATTTGAATTGTTTTCAATAAATACAGAGGTGGAATTGAATAACCTCCTCGATTTGAGGCTTTTTTTGAGGATGGTTGATGATTCTACAAACATTGGCGAGTTTGGGTTATTTTTTATTACCAAAATATTTTTTGGGTAATAATTATTTTTGGTGGTAATTGATCTATTTTATATGGATATATATCATTGGATATAATTTCAAAATGCTAGAAAGTGTTTTTGAGGTTGGTTGGAAGTTGAATGGAGAGGTTCTGAGTCAGTTTGAGTGGAATCTAGAATTTTCCAATTTTATATAAAAATTTTCAATAAATATCTAAATCACATATCGAAATATGAGTCATATCCGAATCCCATTAGTTAATATTCTACATAGTAATTTTGAATAGAATCACATAGTAAAATTGAGAAACATATCCAATTTCTGTATAGTTGATGAGAATGATGTAGCCAATTTCTACATATCTGATTTCCACATAGATTATCAGAATGAAATAATCGATTGTGATGTAACCAAATGTAGATACACATACCTAAATCACATAAGAAAATATTCTAAACGACCAATTAACCAATCTCTACTTATCTAATGGGAATGATGTAGTTGATTTCAATGTAGCCAAGTGCAGAACAACGTAATTGTTTGCAACATAGCCAACGCGAACTATGTTTCCCACTAAGACATAACTAATTGCTGTGAGGTAGATGATTGAATGAGAAAATTAAAATATTATATATTTTTCAAGAAGAGATATTTTAGGATATTTACAAGACCATAAATATTTATATATCACATTGAAGAATGAAGCTCGAGTCTTCAGAGGATTTAAAACATTGGTTTTAATGGGAACTATTGTGAATTTTTATGAGAGATAAATTAGTAATCAATTAACTAATTTTAATAGGATAATCCTACATGAAAACATCATGAGGTTTACATAATTAAAATATGGAAACTTGGACTTTTATGTTTTGATAATAACATTTATAGTGATTTAGTGTACCTAAATATGTGGTGATTATGAAGAGTTTTTTCAAGGGTGAGATAAAGAAATAAGAAGGGGAGTCTAGAGTTGAGGTTGGGTTTTCAATGATAAACATATAATGAATCATATTACTTTAGGAGATTGGATTTGAGTTTAAGAATATTTATTCAGTGCAATTCAAGTCTATACAATAGTAGAGTCTATTATGTATATTCTGGAGGATCTTTGTCACGAACCAACCTGGGTCAACCCTGAACCGGTCACCCGAGCTGGTCCGCGACATGGCCCGAGAGGCGTTCCCGATCCTCCCGGGCTGGCGACAAGCGCCAGGGCATCCATAGAGTCTATGGGAACGATTTCGCCCAATATAAATAAATAATACAGCGAAAATAAAACAGAGAAGCGTAGAAAAGATAAACCAAAAAAAATGACTAAACAGGAACAAACAGGAGTCAATCTAACCAAACACGACGTCTGAACAAACTCCGTGCGACCTCGCGGGTCGCTCTCCGACTCAACGGTCAAGCATCGCCCTAGGCGAGCGTACTCAAGCTATAGCCTGCACAAACACTAAAAATAGAAAAACACTATAGGCGTGAGTATTAAGACTCAGTAGGCTAGCCCGATATCTATTACCAATGCACTACCTTTAAAATAAAAGAAACATCATTTCAAGTTTGAACTACAATTTATAAAAGTATGTTTTTATAAGCATTTTACTTAAAAACAAAGTACGAACCATTGCCCTTTACCATTTCCAAATTCGGGTTTAATTCATTAGTGTCAATGACATTTTAGGAAAAGGGAAAGTGATGTTTACATTTTTTTCAAATTTGTACAAAGGGGATTAAACACTTTCATTTGAAAACAATTTTTAGAAACCTAATAAAAAACAATTTATCACTTTCCAAGGAAAACAATACACCAGAATGCACAATGTAAAACACACAGCAAGGGAAATGTAAGTATACATGTGAGCATCATAATCAGTACTGCAAGCAACAAAAGCTGAATAGACATGGGTGAACCTAGGAGATCGAGAATAAACCAGAAGACACCAATACACGAGAAATCATCCTTATCGACATGTCACGATGAAATCAAAACGCACAATACGCTCGACCATCCACTCATGGGCAGGTCAAGGGAAAATCCCATAGTAATAAACCCATTATATCCACCTACTATGGGCCACTGGTCAGTACCATAACCTACCAGTGCAACAATCATTCTTAGAATATTCTCTCAATATGCCAGATTCCCATGTCTCAAGTGTGGAAAAAAGGGGTGAGCCAACTGATGCCAACCGAGCATCCAATCATATACATATATATATAAAGCACAACAAGCATCACCCGAGCCACTCCGTGGAACAACTTCATGCCTTTAAACTACTCACATACCTGGGAGCTACTAAGCGCGGCCTCCCAAAAAATCAATTGGGACCAAGGCATGAGAGTCGTCCTAAGAGGGTTTTTATCAAAACATTTTCATCCCTTTCCATAAAGTGCCAAACGGGCATTTAATACATTTCGCAAACGCTACTCAAAGAAAGGTACAACTTCTTTATGAGACAAAACCCAGTTTAAAACCATTTAAAGAACCCCAAAAAAACACTACGTCACAGGCTGACAATATTTTTATAAACCAAACCAAAACAAAATATTTTTTTTTCAAATAACCTTTAAGAACAAATCAGAAAACTTCTTAAAAGAACCAAAGTACTTGTTCACGCTTCAAAAGAAATCATTTCTCATTAAACCAGAACTCTATTTTATATTCCGTAAATTATGTTTAAAATCCAAACGGGCATTCTTTCAAAATTGGGTGTCCGCTCCTCAAAAAGAAGGTTTCATGTGTCGTGTATAAATTAAACGGCTCCTTTTTACACTAAATAACCATTTAAAAATTAACTATCTTATATTAAAAATTAATTATCGTATATTATCACTTATTTATTAAAATTAATAAAATATTTATTTTGAACAATTAGGGTGCGCAAACAGCATGAAATAATATAACTTAAATTTTAAAAGCAGTGCAAAGGGAACCTACCTCAAGATCAAAGCGCGACGACAAAAAAACTTTGGAAACAATGCGCGATGGAACAACGTGTGTCCGGAGCCACGTGATAAAGTTCGACACTCTACAAAGTCAAAAACAAGGACTCAGACACATACAAAAACTCACTATAGCACGCGAAACCAAGCAGCGAGAAGAAACACTCACCTCGGAACTGAAGCATGGCAACAACGGAACCTCGAAAACAAGGCGCGGTGATGGCGCTCACTCGGAAACGCCCTGCGTGGTTCCTAAGAATCCTAAACCAACAAATAAAAACCCACCATAAACAAGAGTATGATGATGAAGATAATAATAATAATAATAATAATAATAATAATAATAATATTAATATTATTATTATTATTATTATTATTAATAATTGTAATAATAATATCAATAATAGTAATAATAATAATAATAATAATAACAATAATAAGAATAACAGGTTTAATAGTAATAATAATAACAATAAAAATAACAATAACAATAATAATAATAGTAATAATAATAATAATATAATGATAATAATAATAAATAATATTATTAATAATAAGAATACTAGTAATAATAAAAATGACAATAAAAATAAAAATAAAAATAAAAATAATAAATATAATAACAGCAATATTAATAATAATCATAAAAGTAAAAATCAACTAAAATAAAAAGAGACCTGGATGGGGGGTTTGCTTCATGAAGCCCGACGGGAGGGAGTCGTGCTGGAGGCGGAGCCGCAAAGAGGTGCTCGGCTGGACGGCGGATGCCGGGAGTCAGGTTGAGTGGCAGCGGACAAAGGAGAGGGAATACGCCGGAGGGTAGAGCTGCTCCGACCCTTGGTGCGTGTTGGCTGATTCAAAGGGGAGCAGGAGGTGGCTGGCTACGTGCTACGGGAGGAGATCCAAGGGCGGTTCTGGCTGGTGGTCGCTACGGACAGAGAGGAGGTCCGGGCTCTGGGCTGTTGAGGAGGGCGACGGGAAGGCAGCAGGGAGAGGGCGCAGACCGTGGCATTGATTAGGGGAGGACTGCGCGGCTGGGAGCAGGCCGTGCTGCTGCTGTGCTGCGCCGAGCCGAGGGGGGGGGGGGTGCGCGCCGGACTGCAGGGGGTCGGGTGCGAGGGGAAGGAGGCGGCCAGGAGAAGGGAAACTGAGGCGGGGCTGCTGTTCGGCAGCGGATAGAGGAGGGCTGCGCTGAGAGAGGGGGGTCGCAGGGTTCGGACGGTGCACCGGGTTCAGACGGAGCAGGAGGGAGCGAGGGAGGTGCTCCTCTCTATAGAGGATAGGGAAAACGAGGGGGGGGGGGGTGGCGGCGCACATCGCTACGTGAAGAAACAAAATCGGGGAGAGGGCTATTAGGGTTAGCGAGAGAAAAAAAGTAGGGAAAATAAAGAATGATATAAAATTTAAAAGAAACAATTGATAATAATAATAAATGACAAAATAATAATATTAATAATAATACATAATAATACCAAAGTAAAATGGTAGACATAAAACTAATAAAATCACTCATTCATTTTTTTAACTTATAAAATTAACAAATTTTAGTTTTCATCTAGGAAAGAAAAAAAAGTAAAATTCCTAATAGCCATCAAAATTTAAAATGACATACTAAAATGAAATTTACTAATTTATTTTAATTCCTCAAAGCCGAAAGGGCCACACAGTTGCATGGGCGATGCCGCGCGACATCGCTCTCCGCCCACGCTTCCAACGTTGTTGAACCCAAATGTGCGCTTTTATCAAAACTCAAAACTTTCATCCGAGACTGAACGCGAAATAGAGCAGAATAATATAAACCAAAGAAATTATAAAATAAAATAACTGCATGGTTCGGGGTGTAACAATTCTTCCCACCATAACGCTTTCCGCCCCCGGAAAGCCACAACATTACCCAGCCGATCGATCAATGCCTAAGGATTATACATTAACAAGATCCAACCTCTAACCAAAGGACATTTCATCAACCATCTACGAGAATCAACCTCTTCCCAAAATAGACCAATAGTAGAGGGGAGGCCGGAATGGACTCCCCACCATAAGGACTCCACTAGCCCCCGATGACGACTTAAGAGAAATCCCAAAGAGACTCATGGTGGGTCTCCCCACCATAAAGAACTAACCTACTAGAGCCCAACCAGAAAACCAATTTAGACCTGCATCAGGCCTTACCAAAGCTAGAAAGAGCACAATAAGAACATTTAAAACATTCACTCCTGTCTGAATGGGATAAGAAATGAATCAACACTCCATGCGAACTGTAAACCCTAAACCCATGGGCGGGGAGGGTGGGCCTAAGGATCAAATCACTGAAACTACGACGTACGACTACTCACGACCCATCACTTCGGGATGGACACAAACCAGGGCCGCAACTGATTTACATCAGTGGCCCATGAAAAGTCACTGATCAGCAACTTACATCCAAGAGGCACAATTCCCGACATTACACGAGGGATAAGTCCATTGCGCGCTTTGCAACAATAGGAAAACTACAAAGATAGAGAAACCAGAGCAGCAACACCAGAATTATCTCACCACACGGTAGAGGCACAAATTTAACCAAACTCCTTAAAATTTCCCCTTGGGGGTTTCTGACTACGCACCGGCTTCACTTCGAGACCTTTTGGCTGGAGCTCTGATGAATGAAGCATCTCCTGCCTCGCAGTCAGGTTCTGATAATCCCTATGAGATACATACATATTTTGATTTAACAAAAAGAAAGGACGAGATTTTAAAATTTAAAAACATACCAGCATTGAAAGCCGAGGTTCGTCAAAAGACCCATGACATTTACATACATTTCAAACCCAAAACACCATCAGTACAACTAAAATGATAAAAGATCCCTTAAACTGAAAGGAAAATTACACCAGAAACATTGGACAAAGACCCAACAACACATTACATCCGAGAACTTCCTCTGCGACGCTTTCTTGCAACGCCCCGACAAAATCGTCGCAAGTGACCCAAACGTCCACACGCCTGGCAAGGATTCAGAGCGTGTGGGCACAACGACTTCTTGTGACCCCGCTTTCCACACTAATAACACACAATAATCTCTCGCTCTGAAGAGGTAGATGAAAGATCTCGAGGACTCTTGATTCCATGAACTGCTCCATTCACATTCACTTGCTTACTCATCTCCTTTCCAAAATATTCACCACTGCTATTAGGGATCGAAGGGGGGAGGACTACTTAGAGCACTCCTGCCATCGCGGCTTCGACATGAAAATCTTGTCTCGCCACATCGACAAAAGAAGTCAGGTTGGAATCTGAAACCTTCAACTGTAGATCAGGGCGGAGACCCGCCTCGAAGCGTCGAGCCTTCACGGGGACATTTGTGGCATACTCTGAATCATAAGGTACTAGCTCTACAAAGCGCTGGAAATATTCCAACACGGATCTATCGCCCTGCTACAGACAACACATCTTCATCCCCTTTCTAACCCTTTCTTCCTCAGAGAAGTACTGACGAATGAACAAAGACTTGAAGAACTCCCATGTAATCTCTTGACGGGGCTTGTTCCGAGACACTGACTTCCACCACATCCATGGTGAACTTTCAAGCATGAAGGTCACAAACTTGACCTTCAACGACTCGGGCATCTCAATGAGGTTAAAGTCCCTTTCAATCTTCTGCATCCAATCCTCTTCCACGGATGTTCCTGCTTGACCATAAAAGAGAGGTGGATCCAACTTTCAAAACTCAAGCATAAAATCCTTAGGTTGATCAACCGCACTACGGTCACACATCGAAGCTTCAAAGGGATAACCGCTGGACAAGGAAAAGTCAAAAACCCAATCAAGGCCAACTCAACGAATGAATAAAAACCTCAAAATCAAACACTGCATAGGTGACAAGCTCAAAATCCGAGAAAACAAGTTATCATAACATCAAAACTTTTCTCTTTGAAAACATCTTTAATTTAGTAAAAGCATAGTGGGTTAAACCCCTGCCATTGGTATTATTTAGAGCCTCACTCACATGCATGTATTCGTGCCACCTCGGGCATCCATCCACCATACCAGAAATCCATCCACATTTCCAACATACCACAATGCATGTGAGTACTCATCGGAACACCACGGCCAAAACAAAGCAACTTCATTTTCCAAAAACAATTTATTCATACCACTTCTTTTAAAAAAATCTACAAATTAAGCATGTCATTTCAAACTACATTTTTTTTTCAAAACCAACATTTCTAATTCAAACGACTTTGAAAAATCAAGGGGAACCCAAAACAACTCAAACAGTGGACTAATGTCAGTGGGTTTCTTGACCATATGGTTGGCGGCCATATGCCAAACACATCACTGACACAAAGAGCCTTCTTGGAACATGCCCCTAGCTCTGCATGGCTTGCCAGGCCGTGCGGGTTAGGAGGACTAATGGACCAAACTCCCTTTGTCGTATCCCAATCGCAATAAATTTCCATAAAAACCCAAAAAAACCAATTAAACCGGTCTTCCCATGGAAACCTGAGGATCAGTACGGGCAAGAGTTCGTGACGCTCTTCTCGCACCTACCCCTCAAGTCCTGACAATCCTACTCTATCTACCTTGACATCCCAAATAACAAAGGGCGCTCTGAAAAGTGAGGTCTGCTAAGAGCAAACCTCCTCTGATACCATTTTGTCACGAACCAACCCGGGTCAACCCTGAACCGGTCACCCGAGCCGGTCCGGGACATGGCCCGAGAGGCGTTCCCAATCCTCCCTGGCTGGCGACAAGAGACAGGGCATCAACAGAGGCTATGGGAACGATTTCGCCCAATATAAATAAATAAGACAGCGAAAATAAAACAGAGCAGCGCATAAAGGATAAACCAAATAAAGTGACTAAACAGAAACAAACAGGAGTCAAACTAACCAAACACGACGTCTGAACAAACTCCGTACGACCTCGCAGGTCGCTCTCCCACTCAACGGTCAAGCGTCGCCCTAGGCGAGCGTACTCAAGCTATAGCCTGCACAAACACTAAAAATTGAAAATAACTATAGGCGTGAGTATTAAAACTCAGTAGGCTAGCCTGATATCTATTCCCAATGAACTACCTTTAAAATAAAAGAAACATTATTTCAAGTTTGAACTACAATTTATAAAAGTATGTTTTTCTAAGCATTTTACTTAAAAACAAAGTACGAACCATTGTCCTTTACCATTTCCAAATTCGGGTTTATTTCATTAGTGTCAATGACATTTCAGGAAAAGGGAAAGTGATGTTTACATTTTTTTTCAAATTTGTACAAAGTGGATTAAACACTTTCATTTGAAAATTTTTTTTAGAAACCTAATCAAAAACAATTTTTCACTTTCCAAGGAAAACAATAAACTAGAATGAACAAAGTAAAACACACAGCAAGGGCAATGTAGGTATACATGTGAGCATCATAATCAGTACTGCAAGAAACAAAAGCTGAATAGACATGGGTGAACCTAGGAGATCGAGAATAAACCAGAAGACACCAGTACATGAGAAATAATCCTTATCGACATGTCACGATGAAATCAAAACGCACAATACGCTCGACCATCCACTCACGGGAAGGTCAAGGGAAAATCCCATAGTAATAAAACCATTATATCCACCTACTATGGGCCACTGGTCAGTACCATAACCTACCAGTGCAACAATCATTCTTAGAATATTCTCTCAATATTCCAGATTCCCATGTCTCAAGTGTTGAAAAAAGGGGTGAGCCAACTGATGCCAACCGAGCATCCAATCATATACATATATATATAAAGCACAACAAGCATCACCCGAGCCACTCTGTGGAACAACCTCATGCCTTTAAACTACTCACGTACATGGGAGCTACTAAGCGCGGCCTCCCAAACAATCAATTGGGACCAAGGCATGAGAGTCTTCCTAAGTGGGTTTTTATCAAAACTTTTTCATCCCTTTCCATAAAGTGCCAAACGGACATTTAATACATTTCGCAAACGCTACTCAATGAAAGGTACAACTTCTTTATGAGACAAACCCCAGTTTAAAACCATTTAAAGAACCCCAAAAAAACACTACGTCACAGGCTGCAAATATTTTTATAAACCAAACCAAACCAAAACATTTTTTTTTCAAATAACCTTTAAGAACCAATCAGACAACTTCTTAAAAGAACCAAAGTACTTGTTCATGCTTCAAGATAAATCATTTCTCATTAAACCAGAACTCTATATTATATTCCGTAAATTATGTTTAAAAGACAAACGGACATTCTTTCAAAATTGGGTGTCTTCTCGTCAAAAGGATGTTTCATGTGTCGTGTATAAAATAAACGGCTCCTTTTTACACTAAATAACCATTTAAAAATTAACTATCTTATATTAAAAATTAATTATCGTATATTATCACTTAATAATTAAAATTAATAAAATATTTATTTTGAACAATTAGGGTGCGCAAACAGCATGAAATAATATAACTTAAATTTTAAAAGTAGTGAAAAGGGAACCTACCTCAAGATCAAAGCGCGACGACAAAACAACTTTGGAACCAATGCGCGATGGCACAACGTGTGTCTGAAGCCACATGATAAAGTTTGACACTCTACATAGTCAAAACCAAGGACTCAGACACATACAAAAACTCACTAGAGCACGCGAAACCAAGCGGAGAGAAGAAACACTCACCTCGGAACTGAAGCGCGACAACAACGGAACCTCGGAAACAAGGTGCGGTGATGGCGCTCACTCGGAAACGCCCTGCGTAGTTCTTAAGAATCCTAAACCAACAAATAAAAACCCACCATCAACAAGAGTACGATGATGAAGATAATAATAATAATAATATTAATAATAATAATAATAATAATAATAATAATAAAAATAATAATTGTAATAATAATATCAACAATAGTATTAATAATAATAATAATAATAATAATAACAATAATATGAATAATAGGGTTAATAAAAATAATAATAATAATAAAAATAAAAATAAAAATAAAAATAATAATAATAACAACAAAATAATAATAATAATAATAATAATAATAATAAATAATATTATTAATAATAAGAATACTAGTAATAATAAAAATGACAATCGCAATAAAAATAAAAATAAAAATAATAAATATAATAACAACAATATTAATAATAATCATAAAATTAAAAGTCAACTAAAATAAAAAGAGACCTGGATGGGGGGTTTGTTTCAAGAAGCCCGGCGGGAGGGAGTCGTGCTGGAGGCGGAGCTGCAAAGAGGTGCTACTGCTGGGCGGAGGATGCTGGGAGTCAGGTTGAGCGGCAGCGGACAGAGGAGAGGGACTGCACCGGAGGGTAGAGCCGCTCCGACCCTTGGTGCGTGTTGGCTGATTCAAAGGGGAGCAGGAGGTGGCTGGCTACGTGCTACGGGAGGAGATCCAAGGGGGGTTCTGGCTGGTGGTCGCTACGGACAGAGAGGAGGGTCAGGCTCTGGGCTGTTGAGGAGGGCGACGGGAAGGCAGCAGGGAGAGGGCGCAGGCCGGGGCATTGATTAGGGGAGGACTGCGTGGCCGGGAGCAGGTCGCACTGCTGCTGTGCCGTGCCGAGCCGAGGGGGGGGGGGTGCGCGCCGGACTACAGGGGGTCGGGTGCGAGGGGAAGGAGGCGGCCAGGAGAAGGGAAACTGAGGCGGGGCTGCTGTACGGCAGCGGACAGAGGAGGGCTGTGCTGAGAGAGGGGGGTCGTAGGGTTCGGACGGTGCACCGGGTTCGGACGGAGCTGGAGGGAGCGAGGGAGGTGCTCCTCGCTATAGAGGAGAGGGAAAACGGGGGGGGGGGGGGGGTGGCGGCGCACAACGCTACAGGAAGAAAAAAAATCGGGGAGAGGGCTATTAGGGTTAGCGAGAGAAAAAAAAGTAGGGAAAATAAAGAATGAAATAAAATATAAAAGAAACAATTGATAATAATAATAAATGACAGAATAATAATATTAATAATAATACATAATAATACCAATGTAAAATGGTAGACATAAAACTAATAAAATCACTCATTCATTTTTTTTAACTAATAAAATTTACAAATTTTAGTTTTCATCTACGAAAGAAAAAAAATGTAAAATTCCTAATAGCCATCAAAATTTAAAATGACATACTAAAATGACATTTACTAATTTATTTTAATTCCTCAAAGCTGAAAAGGCCATGCAGTGGCATGGGCGAAGCCGCGCGACGTCGCGCTCCGCCTGCGCTTCCAACGTTGTTGAACCCAAATGTGCGCTTTTATCAAAATTCAAAACTTTCATCCGAGACTGAACGCGAACTAGAGCAGAATAATATAAAACCAAAAAAATTATAAAATAAAATAACTGCATGGTTCGGGGTGTGAAAATTCTCCCCACCATAACGCTTTCCGCCCCCGGAAAGCCACAACATTACCCAACCGTTCGATCAATGCCTAAGGATTGTACATTAACAAGATCCAACCTCTTACCAAAGGACATTTCATCAACCATCTATGGGACTCAACCTCTCCCCAAAACAGACCAATAGTATAGGGGAGGCCGGAATGGACATCCCACCATAAGGACTCCACTAGCCCCCGATAACGACTAAAGAGAAAACCCAAAGAGACTCATGGTGGGTCTCCCCCCATAAAGAACTAACCTACTAGAGCCCAACCCGAAAAACAATTTAGACCTGCAATAGGCCTTACCAAAGCTAGAAAGATCACAATAAGAACATTTAAAACATTCACTCCCGTCTGAATGGGATAAGAAATGAATCAAAACTCCATGTGAACTGTAAACCCTAACCCCATTGGCGGGGAGGGTGGGCCCAAGGATCAAATCACTGAAACTACGACGTACGACTACCCACGACCCATCACTTCGGGATGGACACAAACCAGGGCCACAACTGATTTACATCAGTGGCCCACACAAAGTCACTGATCAGCAACTTACATCCAAGAGGCACAATTCCCGACATTACACGAGGGATAAGTCCATTGCGCGCTTTGCGACAAGAGGAAAACTACAAAGATAGAGAAACGAGAGAAGCAACACCAGAATTATATCACCACATGGTAGAGTCACAACTTTACCCAGACTTCTTAAAATTTCCCCCCGGAGGTTCCTGACTACATGCCGGCTTCACTCCGAGACCTTTTGGCTGGAGCTCTGATGGATGAAGCATCTTCTACCTCGCAGTCAGGTTCTGATAATCCCTATGAGATACATACATCTTTTGATTTAACAAAAAGAAAGGAAAAGATTTTAAAATTTAAAAACATACCAGCATTGAAAGCCGAGGTTCGTCAAAAGTCCCATGACATTTCCATACATTTCAAACCCAAAACACCATCAGTACAACTACAATGATAAAAGATCCCTTAAATTGAAAGGAAAATTACACCAGAAACTTTGAACAAAGACCCAACAACACATTACATCCGAGAACTTCCTCTGCCACGCTTTCTTGCAACGCCCCGAAAAAATCGTCGCAAGTGACCCAGGCGTCCACACGCCTGGCAGGGCTTCAGAGCACGTGGGCACGACGACTTCTTGTGACCCCGCTTTCCACATTGATAACACACAATAATATATCGCTCTGAAGAGGTTGATGAAAGATCTCGAGGCCTCTTGATTCCACGACCTGCTGCATTCACATTCATTTGCTTACTCATCTCCTTTCCAGAATCTTCACCACTGCTCTTAGGGATCGAAGGAGGGAGGACTACTTCGAGCACTCCTGCCATCGCTGCTTCGACATGAAAAGTTTATCTCGCCACATCGACAAAAGAAGTCAGGTTGGACTCTGAAACCTTCAACTGTAGATCAGGGCGGAGACCTGCCTCGAAGCGTCGAGCCTTCACGGGGTCATTTGTGGCATACTCTGAATCATAACGTACTAGCTCTACAAAGCGCTGGAAATATTCCAACACGGATCTGTCGCCCAGCTGAAAACAACACATCTTCATCCCCTTTCTAACCCTTTCTGCCTCAGAGAAGTACTGACAAATGAACAAAGACTTGAAGAACTCCCAAGTAATCTCTTGACGGGGCTTGTTCCGAGACACTGACTTCCACCACATCCACAGTTAACCTTCATGCATGAAGGTCGCAAACTTGACCTTCAACGACTCGGGCAGCTCAATGAGGTTAAAGTCCCTTTAAAACTTCTGCATCCACTCCTCTACCATGGATGTTCCTTCTTGACCATAAAAGAGAGGTGGATCCAACTTTCGAAACTCAAGCATAAAATCCTTAGGTTGATCAACCGCACTACGATCACCCATTAAAGCTTCAAAGGGATAACCGTTGGACAAGGAAAAGTCAAAAACCCAATCAAGGCCAACTCAACGAATGAATAAAAACCTCAAAATCAAACACTGCATAGGTGACAAGCTCGAAATCCGAGAAAAAAAGTTATCATAACATCAAAACTTTTCTCTTTGAAAACATCTTTAATTTAGAACAAGATTAGTGGGTTAAACCCCTGCCATTGGTATTCTTTAGAGCCTCACTCACATGCATGTATCCGTGCCACCTCGGGCATCCATCCACATTTCCAACATACCACAATGCATGTGAGTACTCATCGGAACACCAAGGCCAAAACAAAGCAACTTCATTTTCCAAAAACAATTTATTCATACCACTTCTTTTAAAACAATCTACAAATTAAGCATGTCATTTCAAACAACATTGTTTTTTCAAAACCAACTTTTCTAATTCAAAAAACTTTCAAAAATCAAGGGGAACCCAAAACAACTCAAACAGGGGACTAGTGTAAGTGGGTGGCTTGACCATATGGTTGGCGGCCATATGCCAAACACGTCACTAACACAAAGAGCCTTCATGGACCATGCCCCTAGCTCTGCATGTCTTGCCAGGCCGTGCGGGTTAGGAGGAATAATGGCCCAAACTCCCTTTGTCGTATCCCAATCGTAAAACATTTCCATAAAAACCCAAACAAACCAATTAAACCGGACTTCCCATGGAAACCTGAGGATCAGTACGGGCAAGAGTTCGCGACGCTCTTCTCGCACCTACCCCTCAAGTCCCGACAATCCTACTCCATCTACCTTGACGTCCCAAATAACAAAGGGCGCTCTGAAAAGTGAGGTCTGCTAAGAGCAAACCCCCTCTGATACCATTTTATCATGAACCAACCCGGGTCAACCCTGAACCAGTCACCCGAGCCAGTCCACGACATGGCCCGAGAGGCGCTCCCGATCCTCCCGGGCTGGCGACAAGTGCCAGGGCATCAACAGAGGCTATGGGAACGATTTCGCCCAATATAAATAAATAAGACAGCGAAAATAAAACAGAGCAGTGCATAAAAGATAAACCAAATAATGTGACTAAATAGGAACAAACAGGAGTCAAACTAACCAAACACGACGTCTGAACAAACTTCGTGTGACCTCGCGGGTCGCTCTCCGACTCAACGGTCAAGCGTCGCCCTAGGCGAGCGTACTCAAGCTATAGCCTGCACAAACACTAAAAATAGAAAAGAACTAAAGGCGTGAGTATTAAAACTCAGTAGGCTAGCCCGATATCTATTCCCAATGAACTACCTTTAAAATAAAAGAAACATCATTTCAAGTTTGAACTACAATTTATAAAAGTATGTTTTTCTAAGCATTTTACTTAAAAACAAAGTACGAACCATTGCACTTTACTATTTCCAAATTCGGGTTTATTTCATTAGTGTCTATGACATTTCAGGAAAAGGGAAAGTGATGTTTACATTTTTTTCAAATTTTTACAAAGGGGATTAAAAACTTTCATTTGAAAACAATTTTTAGAAACCTAATCAAAAACAATTTATCACTTTCCAAGGAAAACAATACACCAGAATGCACAAAGTAAAACACACAACAAGGGCAATGTAGGTATACATGTGAGCATCATAATCAGTACTACAAGCAACAAAAGCTGAATAGACATGGGTGAACCTAGGAGATCGAGAATAAACAAAAAGACACCAATACATGAGAAATCATCCTTATCGACATGTCAAGATGAAATCAAAACGCACAATACGCTCGACCATCCACTCACGGGCAGGTCAAGGGAAAATCCCATTGTAATAAACCCATTATATCCACCTACTATGGGCCACTGGTCAGTACCATAACCTACCATTGCAGCAATCATTCTTAGAATATTCTCTCAATATGCCAGATTCCCATGTCTCAAGTGTTGAAAAAAAGGGGTGAGCCAACTGATGCCAATCGAGCATCCAATCATATACATATATATATAAAGCACAACAAGAATCACCCGATCCACTCTGTAGAACAACCTCGTGCCTTTAAACTACTCACGTACATGGGAGCTACTAAGCACGGCCTCCCAAACAATCAATTGGGACCAATGCATGAGAGTCATCCTAAGAGGGTTTTTATCAAAACATTTTCATCCCATTCCATAAAGTGCCAAACGGGCATTTAATACATTTCGTAAACGCTACTCAAAGAAAGGTACAACTTCTTTATGAGACAAAACCCAGTTTAAAACCATTTAAAGAACGCCAAAAAAACACTACGTCACACGCTGACAATATTTTTATAAACCAAACCAAAATAAAACATTTTTTTTCAAATAACCTTTAAGAACCAATCAGACAACTTCTTAAAAGAACCAAAGTACTTGTTCACGCTTCAAAAGAAATCATTTCTCATTAAACCAGAACTATATTTTATATTCCTTAATTTATGTTTAAAATCCAAACATGCATTCTTTCAAAATTGGGTGTCCGCTCGTCAAAAGGATGTTTCATGTGTCGTGTATAAAATAAACGGCTCCTTTTTACACTAAAAAACCATTTAAAAATTAACTATCTTATATTAAATATTAATTATCGTATATTATCACTTATTTATTAAAATTAATAAAATATTTATATTGACCAATTAGGGTGTGCAAACAGCATGAAATAATATAACTTAAATTTTAAAAGCAGTGCAAAGGGAACCTACCTCAAGATCAAAGCGCGACGACAAAACAACCTTGGAACCAATGCTCGATGGCACAACGTGTGTCCGAAGCCACGTGATAAAGTTCGACACTCTACATAGTCAAAACCATGGACTCAGACATATACAAAAACTCACTAGAGCACGCGAAACCAAGCAGCGAGAAGAAACACTCACCTCGGAACTGAAGCGCGACAACAACGGAACCTCAGAAACAAGGTGCGGTGATGGCGCTCACTCGGAAACGCCCTGCGTGGTTCCTAAGAATCCTAAACCAACAAATAAAAACCCACCATCAACAATTGTACGATGATGAAGATAATAATAATAATTGTAATAATAATATCAATAATAGTTTTAATAATAATAATAATAATAACAATAATAAGAATAACAGGGTTAATAATAATAATAATAATAATAATAATAACAATAATAATAATAATAATAATAACAAAATAATAATAATAATAATAATAATAAATAATATTATTAATAATAAGAATACTAGTAATAATAAAAATGACAATAACAATAAAAATAAAAATAATAATAAATATAATAACAACAACATTAATAATAATCATAAAAGTAAAAATCAACTAAAATAAAAAGAGACCTGGATGGGGGGTTTGCTTCAAGAAGCCCGACGGGAGGGAGTCATGCTGGAGGCGGAGCCGCAAAGAGGTGCTACTACTGGGTGGCAGATGCCGGGAGTCAGGTTGAGCGGCAGCGGACAGAGGAGAGGGACCGCGCCAGAGGGTAGAGGCGCTCCGACCCTTGGTGCGTGTTAGCTGATTCAAAGGGGAGAAGGAGGCGGCTGGCTACGTGCTACGGGAGGAGATCCAAGGGGAGTTCCAGCTTGTGGTTGCTACGGACAGAGAGGAGGGTCGGGCTCTAGGCTGTTGAGGAGGGCGACGGGAAGGCAGCAGGGAGAGGGCGCAGGCCGGGGCATTGATTAGGGGAGGACAGTGCGGCCGGGAGAAGGCCGCGCTGCTGTTGTGCCGTGCCGAGCCGAGGGGGGGGGGGGGTGCGCGCCGGACTGCAGGGGGTCAGGTGCGAGGGGAAGGAGGCGGCCATGAAAAGGGAAACTGAGGCGGGGCTTATGTTCGGCATCGGACAGAGGAGGGATGCGCTGAGAGAGGGGGATCGTAGTGTTTGGACGGTGCACCGGGTTCGGACGGAGCAGGAGGGAGTGAGGGAGGAGCTCCTCGCTACAGAGGAGAGGGAAAACGGGGGGGGGGGGGGGGGTGGTGGCGCACAGTGCTATGGGAAGAAAAAAATCAGGGAGAGGGATATTAGGGTTAGCGAGAGAAAAAAAGTAGGGAAAATAAATAATGAAATAAAATATAAAAGAAACAATTGATAATAATAATAAATGAAAAAATAATAATATTAATAATAGTACATAATAACACCGATGTAAAATGGTAGACCTAAAACTAATAAAATCACTCATTCATTTCTTTTAACTAATAAAATTAACAAATTTTAGTTTTCATCTTGGAAAGAAAAAAAAAGTAAAATTCCCAATAGCCATCAAAATTTAAAATGACATACTAAAATGACATTTACTAATTTATTTTAATTCCTCAAAGCCGAAAAGCCCACGCAGTTTCATGGGCGAAGCCGCGCGGCGTCACACTCTGCCCGCGCTTCCAACGTTGTTGAACCCAAATGTGTGCTTTTATCAAAACTCAAAACTTTCATCTGAGACTGAACGTGAACTAGAGCAGAATAATATAAAACCAAAGAAATTATAAAATAAAATAACTGCATGGTTCGGGGTGTGACAATTCTCCCCACCATAATGCTTTCCGCCCCCGGAAAGCCACAACATTACCCAGCCGATCGATCAATGCCTAAGGATTATACATTAACAAGATCGAACCTCTTACCAAAGGACATTTCATCAACCATCTATGGGACTCAACCTCTTCCCAAAACATACCAATAGTAGAGGGGAGGCCAGAATGGACTCCCCACCATAAGGACTCCACTAGCCCCCGATGACGACATAAGAGAAAACCCAAAGAGACTCATGGTGGGTCTCCCCACCATAAAGAACTAACCTACTAGAGCCCAACCAGAAAACCAATTTAGACCTGCATCAGGACTTACCAAAGCTAGAAAGAGCACAATAAGAACATTTAAAACATTCACTCCCGTTTGAATGGGATAAGAAAGGAATCAAAACTCCATGCAAACTGTAAACCCTAACCCCATGGGCGGGGAGGGTGGGCCCAAGGATCAAATCCCTGAAACTACGACGTACGACTACTCACGACCCATCACTTCGGGATGGACACAAACCAGGGCCACAACTGATTTACATCAGTGCCCCACGCAAAGTCACTGATCAGAAACTTACATCCAAGAGGCACAATTCCCGACATTACACGAGGGATAAGTCCATTGCGTGCTTTGCGAATAGAGGAAAACTACAAAGATAGAGAAACAAGAGCAGCAACACCAGAATTATCTCACCACAGGGTAGAGGCACAACTTTAACCAGACTCCTTAAAATTTCCCCCCGGGGGTTCCTGACTATGCGCCGACTTCACTCCGAGACCTTTTGGCTGGAGCTCTGATGGATGAAGCATCTCCTGCCTCGCAGTAAGGTTCTGATAATCCCTATGAGATACATACATCTTTTGATTTAACAAAAAGAAAGGAAAAGATTTTAAAATTTAAAAACATACCAGCATTGAAAGCCGAGGTTCGTCAAAAGACCCATGACATTTCCATACATTTCAAACCCAAAACACCATCAGTACAACTATAACGACAAAAGATCCCTTAAACTGAAAGGAAAATTACACCATAAACTTTGGACAAAGACCCAACATCACATTACATACAAGAACTTCCTCTGCAACGCTTTCTTGCAACACCCAGACAAAATCGTCGCAAGTGACCCAGACGTCCACACGCCTGGCAGGGCTTCGGAGCGCGTGGGCACGACGACTTCTTGTGACCCCGCTTGCCACACTGATAAGACACAATAATCTCTCGCTACGAAGAAGTTGATGAAAGATCCCGAGGACTCTTCATTCCATGACCTTCTCCATTCACATTCATTTTCTTACTCATCTCCTTTCCAGAATCCTCACCATTGCTCTTAGGAATCGAAGGAGGGAGGACTACTTCGAGCACTCCTGCCATCGCGGCTTCGACATGAAAAGCTTGTCTCGCCACATCGACAAAAGAAGTCAGGTTGGAATCTGAAACCTTCAACTGTAGATCAGGGCGGAGACCCGCCTTGAATATTCGAGCCTTCACGGGGTCATTTGTGGCATACTATGAATCATAAGGTACTAGATCTACAAAGCGCTGGAAATATTCCAACACGGATCTGTCGCCCTGCTGCAGACAACACATCTTCATCCCCTTTCTAACCCTTTCTTCCTCAGAGAAGTACTGATGAGTGAACAAAAACTTGAAGAACTCCCATGTAATCTCTTGATGGGGCTTGTTCCAAGACACTAACTTCCACCACATCCACGGTGAACCTTCAAGCATGAAGGTCGCAAACTTGACCTTCAACGACTCGGGTAGCTCAATGAGGTTAAAGTCCCATTCAATCTTCTGCATCCACTCCTCTACCATGGATGTTCCTACTTGACCATAAAAGAGAGGTGGATCCAACTTTCGAAACTCAAGCATAAAATCCTTAGGTTGATCAACCGCACTACGATCACCCATCGAAGCTTCAAAGGGATAACCGCTGGATAAGGAAAAGTCAAAAACCCAATCAAGGCCAACTCAACGAATGAATAAAAACCTCAAAATCAAACACTGCATAGGTGACAAGCTCGAAATCCGAGAAAACAAGTTATCATAACATGAAAACGTTTCTCTTTGAAAACATCTTTAATTTAGAACAAGCTTAGTGGGTTAAACCCCCGCCATTGGTATTCTTTAGAGCCTCACTCACATGCATGTATCCGTGCCACCTCGGGCATCCATCCACCATACCAGAAATCCATCCACATTTCCAACATACCACAATGCATGTGAGTACTCATCGGAAAACCAAGGCCAAAAAAAAGCAAATTCATTTTCCAAAAACAATTTATTAATACCACTTCTTTTAAAACAGTCTACAAATTAAGAATGTCATTTCAAACAACATTTTTTTTTCAAAACCAACTTTTCTAATTCAAACCACTTTCAAAAATCAAGGGGAACCCAAAACAACTCGAACAGGGGACTAGTGTCAGTGGGTGTCTTGACCATATGGTTGGCGGCCATATGCCAAACACGTCACTGACACAAAGAGCCTTCTTGGACCATGCCCCTAGCTCTGCATGTCTTGCCAGGCCGTGCGGGTTAGGATGACTAATGGCACAAACTCCCTTTGTCGTATCCCAATCGCAAAACATTTCCATAAAAACCTAAACAAACCAATTAAACCGGACTTCCCATGGAAACCTGAGGATCAGTACGGGCAAGAGTTCGCGACGCTCTTCTCGCACCTACCCCTCAAGTCTTGACAATCCTACTCCATCTACCTTGACGTCCCAAATAACAAAGGGCGCTCTAAAAAGTGAGGTCTGCTAAGAGAAAACCTCCTCTGATACCATTTTTTCACGAACCAACCTGGGTCAACCCTGAACCGGTCACCCGAGCCGGTCTGCGACATGGCCCGAGAGGCGTTCTCGATCCTCCCGGGCTGGCGACAAGCGCCAGGGCATCAACAGAGGCTATGTGAACGATTTCTCCTGATATAAATAAATAAGACAGTGAAAATAAAACAGAGCAGCGCATAAAAGATAAACCCAATAATGTGACTAAACATGAACAAACAGGAGTCAAACTAACCAAACACGACGTCTGAACAAACTCCGTGCGACCTCGCGGGTTGCTCTCCGACTCAACGGTCAAGCGTCGCCCTAGGCAAGCGTACTCAAGCTATAGCCTTCACAAACACTAAACATAGAAAAGAACTATAGGCGTGAGTATTAAAACTCAGTAGGCTAGCCTGATATCTATTCTTAATGCATTACCTTTAAAATAAAAGAAACATCATTTCAAGTTTGAACTACAATTTATAAAAGTATGTTTTTCTAAGAATTTTACTTAAAAACAAAGTACGAACCATTTCCCTTTACCATTTCCAAATTAGGGTTTATTTCATTAGTGTCAATGGCATTTCAGGAAAAGGGAAAGTGATGTTTACATTTTTTTTCAAATTTGTACAAAGGGGATTAAACACTTTCATTTGAGAACAATTTTTAGAAACCTAATCAAAAACAATTTATCACTTTCCAAGGAAAACAATACACCAGAATACACAAAGTAAAACACACGACAAGGGCAATGTATGTATACATGTGAGCATCATAATCAGTACTGCAAGAAACAAATGCTGAATAGACATGGGTGAACCTAGGAGATCGAGAATAAACCAGAAGACACCAATACATGAGAAATAATCCTTATCGACATGTCACGATGAAATCAAAACGCACAATACGCTCGACCATCCACTCACGGGAAGGTCAAGGGAAAATCCCATAGTAATAAACCCATTATATCCACCTACTATGGGCCACTGGTCAGTACCATAACCTACCAGTGCAGCAATCATTCTTAGAATATTCTCTCAATATGCCAGATTCCCATGTCTCAAGTGTTGAAAAAAAGGGGTGAGCCAACTGATGCCAACCGAGCATCCAATCATATACACATATATATAAAGCACAACAAGCATCACCCGAGCCACTCTGTGGAACAACCTCATGCCTTTAAACTACTCACATACCTGGGTGCTACTAAGCGCGGCCTCCCAAACAATCAATTGGGACCAAGGCATGAGAGTCATCGTAAGATGGTTTTTATCAAAACATTTTCATCCCTTTCCATAAAGTGCCAAACAGGCATTTAATACATTTCACAAACGGTACTGAAAGAAAGGTACAACTTCTTTATGAGACAAAAGCCAGTTTAAAACCATTTAAAGAACCCCAAAAAAAACACTACGTCACATGCTGACAATATTTTTATAAACCAAACCAAAACAAAACATTTTTTTTTCAAATAACCTTTAAGAACCAATCAGACAACTTCTTAAAAGAACCAAAGTACTTGTTCACGCTTCAAAAGAAATCATTTCTCATTAAACTAGAACCCTATTTTATATTCCGTAAATTATGTTTAAAATCAAAACATGTATTCTTTCAAAATTGGGTGTCCGCTCGTCAAAAGGATGTTTCATGTGTCGTGTATAAAATAAACGGCTCCTTTTTACGCTAAATAACCATTTAAAAATTAACTATCTTATATTAAAAATTAATTATCGTATATTATCACTTATTTATTAAAATTAATAAAATATTTAGTTTGAACAATTAGGGTGCGCAAACAAAATGAAATAATATAACATAAAATTTAAAAGCAGTGCAAAGGGAACCTACCTCAAGATCAAAGCGCGACGGCAAAGCAACTTTGGAACCAATGCGCGATGGCACAACGTGTGTCCGAATCCACGTGAAAAAGTTCGACACTCTACATAGTCAAAACCAAGGACTCAGACACATACAAAAACTCACTATAGCACGCGAAACCAAGCGTCGAGAAGAAACACTCACCTCGGAACTGAAGCGCGACAACAATGGAACCTCGGAAATAAGGCGCGGTGATGGCGCTCACTCGGAAACGCCCTGCGTGGTTCCTAAGAATCCTAAACCAACAAATAAAAACCCACCATCAATAAGAGTACGATGATGAAGATAATAATAATAATAATAATAATATTATTATTATTATTATTATTAATAATTGTAATAATAATATCAATAATAGTATTAATAATAATAATAATAATAACAATAATAAGAATAATATGGTTAATAATAATAATAATAACAATAAAAATAACAATAACAATAATAATAATAATAATAACAAAATAATAATAATAATAATAATAATAAATAATATTATTAATAATAAGAATACTAGTAATAATAAAAATGACTATAAAAATAAAAATAAAAATAAAAATAATCAATATAATAACAACAATATTAATAATAATCATAAAATTAAAAATCAACAAAAATAAAAAGAGACCTGGATGGGGGGTTTGCTTCAAGAATCCCGGTAGGAGGGAGTCGTGCTGGAGGCGGAGCCGCAAAGAGGTGCTACTGCTGGGCGGCGGATGCCGGGAGTCAGGTTAATCGGCATCAGACAGAGGAGAGGGACTACGCAGGAGGGTAGAGCCGCTCCGACCCTTGGTGCGTGTTGGCTGATTCAAAGGGGAGAAGGAGGTGGCTGTCTACGTGCTACGGGAGGAGATCCAAGGGGGGTTCAGGCTGGTGGTCGCTACAGACAGAGAGGAGGGACGAGCTCTGGGCTATTGAGGAGGGTGACGGGAAGGCAGCAGGGAGAGGGCGCATGCCGGGGCATTGATTAGGGGAGGACTGTGCAGCCGGGAGCAGGCCGCGCTGCTTCTGTGCCGCGCCGAGCCGGGGGGGGGGGTGCGCGCCGGACTACAGGGGGTCGGGTGCGAGGAGAAGGGGGTGGCCAGGAGAAGGGAAAATGAGGCGGGGTTGCTGTTCGGCAGCAGACAGAGGAGGGCTGCGCTGAGAGAGGGGGGTCGTAGGATTGGGATGGTGCACCGGGTTCGGATGGAGCAGGAGGGAGTGGGGGAGGAGCTCCTCGCTACAGAGGAGAGGGAAAACGGGGGGGGGGGGGGGGGGGGGGGGTGGCGGCGCACAGCGCTACGGGAAGAAAAAAAATCAGGGAGAGGGCTATTAGGGTTAGTGAGAGAAAAAAAAGTAGGGAAAATAAAGAATGAAATAAATTATAAAAGAAACAATTGATAATAATAATAAATGAAAAAATAATAATATTAATAATAATACATAATAATACCAAAGTAAAATGGTAGACATAAAACTAATAAAATCACTTATTCATTTTTTTAACTAATAAATTTAACAAATTTTAGTTTTCATCTAGGAAAGAAAAAAAAAGTAAAATTCCTAATAGCCATCAAAATTTAAAATGACAAACTAAAATGACATTTACTAATTTATTTTAATTCCTCAAAGCCGAAAAGGCCACGCAGTTGCATGGGAAAAGCCGCGCGGCGTCGCGCTCCGCCCGCGCTTCCAACGTTGTTGAACCCAAATGTTCGCTTTTATCAAAACTGAAAACTTTCATCCGAGACTGAACGCGAACTAGAGCAGAATAATATAAAACCAAAGAAATTATAATATAAAATAACTGCATGGTTCGGGGTGCGACACTCTTGGAATTAGATTTTGATATTTTTTTCTAGTAGAAAATAGGTTTATCAAGTGACATTATTTATATTTTATTCATCTTATTTTTACTACAACATGAAGTTGTTTTGTTTAGTGTGAATCCAAAATCAAGTGTTTCAATTCCATACAAATTCTTTTAATTATAACTCACTTTTTCTTATAGTGAAGAGATCCCATGGTTGGGGAAGATAACCAGCCATGATAAGGATTAAGATTTTTCATTAGATTTAAAACTTGTAAAATTTATGTTTTATTTGTATTTTTTATTTTTAGTATTTTCACGTGAGGCTGGTATATTTCAGTTTTGATTATTTTGGACTCTAAAAATTCATAGAAGTTTATTTATACTGAAAAGAAATTGTAAAAAAGGGCTTCCACTTATTCACCCCTTTATTATGGGAGGAAATCTATCATATCAAGCAATTCAAACAATATAAGATGGTTAAGGATGAAATTTATTTAACCAATACACATTTCACAAGTTATATATATTATTTAATTATGTAATTAAATATATTTTATATTCCACTTTTTTAAAACACTCTATGATTTCAAATGGGTTAGTATATCTTGGGATGAGGATAGTTACTTTCCCAGTATTGAATGACCTAATTAACGAGAAATGTTTTCAATAACTTGATCACAAATAGAAATTTCTAATGGCCATCGATGGAGATCCTCATAATATATCTTGTAATTTTAGGTATTAGTAATATAATTTTAAATGGATAAATTTTATCAGTTGTATATTGAAATTACCCAACTCTAATAATGAATATTCACCTACTTCATCCCTACCAAATTTAGATTTGAATAAATGACCACATAAATATTCAAATTGATCCATATGGATCATAAATTAATAGTTATTATTATTATATAAAAAATCATTCAATGAGATATTTTTCTCCCATAACCCAAAAAATTCAATAATGAAAGTACGAAGTACAACATCAAGAATTTGGAAAGATCAATCTATTTTCACAATATTATATAGATCATATGTTATGCTGAATATTAACTATGTTCCAATGGAAACATTATAAAAATTCAAAAATTGAGAGGTAAAATTGAGGATATCATTTATATACAATAAATGTAGGTACTTAATGATATTTTATAATTTTCTATATAAATAAATCTTCAAGATCTTATTCTTATAAACACTCCTTTATGAGAAGGAAATGATTTTTTTATTTTGATGATAAGTAATCACCCATATGTAATTAATTCTATATGAAAATATAGGCAATCTAATTAAAGTGATCATAGACACCTCAAATCATTTCTATGTAGGAATTAAAATGGGTTCTAAAAAATGGAATGGATTTTGATTCTGAACCTTCAATTTATGACTAATGAGGAAATAAGAAAAAAAATCAGTAATTTCATGCCTCATCCCAGCCTATTAATACTTATTCTGATATCATAGTACATCTTTCTTGAAATAGTATGTATTGATCAACTTGAATGATGATCATTATTTTTATCACTTATTAATTAAAGGAAAAGGGAACAATAAGCTAAACCATAAAATTAGGAGTTCCATCAAGAGATTTATTTTTTTAATTGATAGTTACCCACCATTTAAAATTCTTTTAATAAAATAGTATTAATAAATTTCACCTACTTTTTTGAATTAAAATAATTTATTGGGGAAAGGATTTCACATTCGATTAGAATTATTGATTTTTCTTTATTTTTCTACTGAATTCCATCTGGTGAAATGATACATACATTTCCATTTTTCTTGATACAATTTCATTACATAGGTATGATAATTTCTAATGAGATAATAAATAACAATATTATATTTATTAGGAGTATATACTGAATAAATATAAAAATTTAACATGTATTATATATATATTTACCTAAGTATTAGATAATTCTAAAAAATATACTTTAAAATTAAATGATTGATATAAATAATGAATCTATTCTTAAATTAATACTATAATAAATAGTAGATAACATACACTATAGTTCCCAATTCAAGGTCATGGGTGAGCTAATTCTTCTCTTGTGGGAAAAACTAGAATCAAATAGATGATACTATATGATCATTCAGTATGAGAACAAGACCCAAATCAAAAAATAAGGAGTTATAATAACTGACATAACTCCACCTATCTATGGAAAATAAATTAAAATATATAAATTTAACTTTTTATTTAGTTTGTCAAAGGATTTTGAAGATTCATTTATCAATTAAAATGTTACTCCTTTTCATTTTACGTAGTAAAGGGAGAACCTAACTTAGTTAAATAAAAATAATTCTATAAAAACATTATAATCCCATGAATCTAAAATTTTTAAATACATTCTTATGTTTCTCCTATGACATCATGATCTAATACACTTCTTTATAAAAAAATAATTTTAAGTGTAAATATAGACCTAAATAATAAACAACCATGATGGTAATAGATTTAAATACATATTCAAATTAAAAATTCAAATGATATATAAAGAAAAAAATGGGTTGGTAAATATATACAATTGTGGGATGAATCACTATGGAGTATTTTACCCAAGGATTCTCACACCAACTCTTCCTTGGTCCTTGAAATCTACTTTAAAGATCACAAACATGTCAAGAAAATTAATTAAAGTCACATTATGGACCCTTCACTATGATTACATAATTTTACACTCACCATTAGATGTTTACAACAAACATATACCATTAATAAGGTTTTTTACAATAGTAGAATAAAGATTCATCATTAGAAATTAATAAGAATAAAGTTAACAAATTAACCTCTTGAGTAGGAAAGAACAGTATGAAACATCATAAAAGATCAAAAAATATCACATTAAAAACTAAACAAGAGCTAATATTCTACACCATAATCAAGGAATAGCCAAATTCTCCACTCTAGAAAACATCAAGATAGCAGAATAACATGAACCTTCACTAGCCATATGAATAGAGCACCCAAAATAAAAAACAATGTTCTCACTACATACCACAAAAATATTAAAGAATTATATTTTTTAGTTGAAAGGTCTCCAATATGTAATACAATCCAATTATACCTATATAAAATCTTTCTTGAATCTTCATATAATCTTCCCACATAATAGAACTAAATAGAATATAAAATTACTAATAAAAAGAGATTATGGGTCCAAATTTGAGAAATATCCCAAACCATGTTGTTCCAGAACCCTTTAATTCAAACTATTTCCTCTAAATCCTTTGAATTACTAATCAATTGTTTGAAACATCCAATAAAATTACAAACAATTTCAATAATTTAATTCTAGAACAAGGATCTATAATATCTAAACTAAATTTATTCTATACTTATAATAACTTCTAAAAGAAAATGGCCCAAAAGAAAAAATAAGGAAATGATTCAAAAAGAAAATAAAAAATTACATGGTTCATAAATTATTCTAATCTATAAGAGGAACATAAAAACTTTGGATTAATAGAGATAACATCAAAGTTACAAGATCCATAACTATTAGAAATATTATTAAAACAGAATAAAATTTTGAATAGAATAGTCTTTGTCATGTGTTTGAACATGTAACCCCACCAACCGTTTTATAAAATATTATAGTTTTAAAACTAGTTATATCAATATATGATCTCAAACACAATTTATTTATTGATAAGGGACATGAATAAAAGACATATATTTTCACTACCTCAAATTTTAAATTATAGAGAATAATGTGAATTTATAAAACCCATCACTTAAAATATTTTACACATCTTGAACTTTCCACTTTATGCTATTATGGATTATAAATATTGATCAACTACCAAAGCGCTGTATTTGTCTTTCTCTCCATTAAGTCTTATGGAATAACTATTTCTAAAAATTTCAAACACCTAAATATAAAATTATTTACACTCATCAAAAAATAATAATCTCCCACTTGGGGATTATATTCATGTCATCATAAATAATTCATCCAAATCCCATCCTTATATTATCTATCATTTTCTTCTATAGTGGAATGGTGGTGCTCCAATATTATTTTGGTCAACAAAGTCCCATTTAAAAACCAAACCACCACATAATTTCTCAATATATGAACCTTTTCATTATTCACACTAGATTTAAATATTTTTTAACATTCCAGAGCTTAAAAACTTCATCCTACAATTTGTTTGGTTTAAATGATACTTTAGCTGAATATGCTTTATCATAGATTTAAACATTGTATTATTTATGAGATGGTTCATGATTTTAATTCAAAAAAAAAACAAATCAATTCCTTTTAATTATTATATGATCCTATTATAAATCCATAATCTATACCAAATCCTTCTTAGAATTTATGAATTTATTATACTCTACTTCTGTTGTGTATAATAAAACTATTGGTTAAAGTATGTTCATCCAAATCATAATTGTTCATTTGAATGTAAACACATATTCATTGGTACATAGCCATGTTTCTTCATCTCCTAGAAATTTTGAGTCTTAAAACATTTGAAATGGATCATAAATTCTAAAATAGAGTGTCATGTCTTCCAAACCATCGATATAGTAGAGCATCCACATCACTAGTTCCCAATGTTCACTTACATGATTCACTATAAACGCCTTGAAGGACCCCCTACATACATGTTAGTCAGAGTGTGTAACCTAAGGGGGGTGAGGGTGAATTGGGTTTCCAATACAAATTTATGTTTTAAAAAATTGTAAAACATAAATCCCTAAATTAAAAAAAAACATATTCTTAATAAAAATAGAAGAAATATATAATTTTATTTTTCAAATATTTAATCAATGTGGGATCAATGATCATTTAAAATAATCTTTGAAATTAGTTTAACTTTTAAATCTAAATTTTTTGATAAAACAATATATATAGAAAAAAATTAAGATTAACTATTAGACTATTGTTGTGATATAGATTTTAAAATAGATGTATTTTTAAACATTGATATATAAGAAAAAAATAAAATAAAACACACAATGAAATTAATAAAATGGGTTCAGACTCAAGTTGAGAATTAATCTCCTCTAATTGGATGTCAACCAAATCCAAATATTTTATTAAATGATAAAATTTATCCACAACTTGGATTTTGTTTTAAAATCAACAACACATAGGTATGTCTAGGAATAAAGCCTCTTCTATAGTAATATTTCTGATTAAAATAAGTAAAGGTCACACACAACTTCTTTTACACTTGTTATGGGTATAAAAATGAATAAATTTGATAGAGTGTGTTGATATCTCTCTAGTTAAGTACAAAGGACTTTGTTTTATAGATAAATAGAGTATTAAATAACAAAACTCAAATATAAATAATAAACAGGAAGAAAAAATGAATGGAGATGGGAAAAAGTATTGCTGATCTATTTGAATAGATTCAGATTTTTAGAGGCCCATGACTATGTTTTTGAGAGTATCTGGAGTAGGTTCCATAAAATTTACAACAAATTAGTGTATTATGAAGCTCTATAAAATATTTTTTTCTATATGTAGATGTCCAGAATCCTTCCACACAGAAGTGTATTAGATATTCTTATTGATACTGTGTGTTAAGGTCTATATTCTCTATATTTGTATAACTACTATTATATCTTTACGTTAATGAGTGTGTTTTTATGATTTTATATCACTCCAGTTCTAATTATCCATCAAATAATAATGATAAATTAACCAGAATCCAAATGAAGATCACAACATCAAGAAATTAAAATTTTTCCCTCAAAGAATCCATAGATATGTTTAAGAATAATGATTAATAAAACAACATGTCCCTAAAAACATTTAATACCTTAAATTAGTTATTAGAGGAATTCCGTTTTAATAAGAGTTTGGAGAGAAATAGTATCACTCTCTTATAGATCTCTTTATGGTTCATCTATTCTAGTAGTAGAATTTGTAAATTGTAGCATATACTAGCGATAGGTCCCTTAATGATAGGTCTATTATACTAGTGGATGCTCAATGGTGGTATATGATTTAGTCAGTAGCTCATCTAGGAAATTGATTATTCTAGCGGTAGCCCATCCTAGCTGTAGGCCATGTTAATGGTAGATCTACTTGATGGTAGATTTGATCCGTGGAAGATCCGACAGATGGTAGATATATCTTATAGTAGATATTATCAGTTGTAGATCTATTTAGTGGTAGATGTAGTCCACCTGTATATATAATTCAATAAATGATAAAACAGTATATCTAGTGGTTGATATTATTGAAATAATGATAGATATGAACTTAGATATGTTTTTTCAAAAAGTTACATATAAAATGAAATACTATCATAAAACATTGATATTTTTTGAAGCATAAGAACATTAGTTTTTTATCCTTAAAATAAAGAGGTGATAAAAATATCACTTTTTCTAATGATCACAACTCATGTAATTTTTAACCACAAATAAAAATAGATACAATGATTTGTTTAGATGAATTTGAAGAACATTATTCTTAAAATTTGAATGTTTAATTATAAGAATGTGATGAATATATTTACCCATTCATACATGATAATTACTATTCTAAAGTAAATAAATTATACTCCCCATTTTGGTATTATGAAAAATTATATTAAATGAAATAAATGATATTGAAATGAATAATATATAGCTGGCATTAGATATGAAGTTTCAACCATTACCTACAAAAAAGTAACAAGTGTAAAATACTTAACCTATCAAAATATAATCAGAGTCTGAACCACTATCAGGTTGTTGAGATTAAGGGACCAAGGTATTCATTCCCCATTTAGTGATAAGAGGCACAAAGGTGGAGGTAGAGGGTGTACATGTTTTTGGGGGAGGATTCTTGACCATGAAAGGCGTAAGATGCCAAAGTACCTCAACTAGATTCATTCAAAAAAGTTAAAATCTTGATGGAAGTGGTGTTGAAGAAGGTAAAGAAGTGATGCTAGAAAACGATATATCCTAAGGTTCCATTACTGCAGCATGAGAGGCATAAATTTTATTTCTATAAAGATATTTTTTTGAAATAATATTTTCACCAAGACCCATTTATTTTAATAAATATTTTTTCTCTTACATAAAAATGTTAAGCAAAGTGTCCAGAAACATAATGTGATTCACATTATAATTGAATGACTTAGACATAAGAGGCATTGTTATATTATAAAAAAGAAATATAAGTGAGAATTTATCTCATGATTTGTATAAATCTGAGAAAGGTAATACATAAATTATTTTGTGATAGTATCTCTATCACTATTTTCCTCATTAAATAGTTCTAGAACTATTTTATAAATATTATCACCATGTTACTTTATTTTTTGAAGTTAATTTTGACGAGATGTTGAAATATTACTAAATATAGCATTCAAATCCTATTTAACAGTGGAAATAATCTCATCTTCATCAACTGAAAGAGAAGGAGGTGGATCACTAGAAGTGAAAGCACCATACGTAGGCAAAGACCCTAATCTCCCCAGAAGTTAAAAATTATCTTTATTAAATCTCTATCTAATTTCATGCATTACTGATACCGTCTCTTCCATTTTATTTTCTATACTATTCCCCAAAATTTATAGTTTTTAAATTATTAAAATCCTTTTATGTTAGATATGATAAATGACTAACTCAAATATTAATTTGGTATTTTTTCAAAAAAACTTAGATTTGTTAAGTAGGAATGGATCTAACAGTCCCACTGATATATGATAGAATACTAAATCAAAAATAATATAGATCATATTTAGTAATATAAATATAATCTAGAGGATATGAAGGTACATGAATTTTAATCCTCTCTTAGAATGTTAAATAAACATACATATGTCTAGATTCAACTATAGGATCACTAGAGGGGAAATATTTCAACTAACCTAATTCGTCTATCTGTTCAACCAAAGAGACATTAATATATTTTCCATCAACAAAGATAGAATTTACAGTATTCTTAGTTTTATTCAATAATCATCCACATCATCACCATCATCTAACTCTAACTCTAAATAGTTAATTCCTGGTTTAACAGATCCCGAGGATTCCCCTCAACGAGTTCTCTATCCTCAACTTTGTTAGAAAATACTATCTCAAGTCTATGACTTCTTAAAGCCTGATATTCTTATGAAATTGGTTCATCTCTAGGAAGCAATCCATGTTTAATATAAATATACTAAATATAACTTGTTTTAACCTCATCATTAGAATTTCTTGAAACAGAAGCACTAGATGAGTGGCATGACTACACTTCCTTATCATCATCACCATTACCATTATTAGACATATTAGATCCATTAGATACATTAAGAAATTCTCTTAATATATTAAACAAACTCTTATATTATTCTCAAAAAATTACTTCATTCTCCTTAGGTTCTTAACCTTCACTTAGTTGTATTGCATTAAAATTAAAAGGATGATATTGACTAGCTGGTCTATAGGAAACATTTGGGCTTATGATCTCACCAGGGTCACCTCCTTATTCTATTGAAACAACTAAAGACTCTTATTCTTTATATTTATCTTCTTCTTCATATTCTTAAACTTCCTCATTAGTGGAATAAACTACAAATTCATCTGGATCCTTGTTGGGATCAAAAAACTGTCATGGTTTGATAGTGTTCTGCACAGGGTTAAAATTATCATAAATTTTATCATTATAAGCTGCCCATTTTCTTAGACAAGGGCTCCAATTAATCTTCATTATTTTACAGGTAAACTCAATTAAATAGAAATCTCCCCAAATAATTATAGCCTATTCATCTTCAGGTATTAGATGTTCATCTTTCAATATATCTACAAAAATATCTTGGTACCTCATGGTTATAAAGTCTCCCTTCCCAGAAAAAAATCATATTCTTGATAAATTTATACAAAATTTGGAATTCCCCATCATTATCTACAACTACAGTCCTTCCCAAAATGTAATTACTAGTCAACTTCAAGAAGTCATCCTCATGCATGAGAAACTCGCTGTTTCTAGGAGTATACCGCTAAAAACCATCAGATATACCATTATGAGGCATATTTTTAAATCTAGAATATTATTTGGATGAAAATATTACCTTTTCTCCACCAATAACATACCTAATAAAATATATATTATTATTGAAAATATAATTTGAAAATTGATAAAACTGGTGAACCATTCTAGGTAAAAATTATATATTATTCCTATAAAACCATTTGATCCATCCTTAGTTCCAGATCATATTTAGTGCTAGAAAATTTCTCAAAACTAACTATTCATCTTATATTTATGTATCAGAAATAACAACTCAAGAGTAGAGTGGATGGTTCCTCAATTTGATATTAGGGACTGAATAGATTCCCCTTTCAATTTTCAGAAGGGATGTGATCATTTAAGAGACAAAACTGCAGAAAAATTGAATATCGTTATCATTACATTGATTTGAAGGGAGAAAGAATAACAAAAGGAGTGTTATAAGTTGAGAGTAAAATCAAAAAGGAAGGACTGAAGTATGTGTGAGATATAGGGATCTCAAATTCTGATTTGAATATTATTTTATCATGGCGGGATTTAGAATTTAAAAATTAAATTAAATATATATAAATAAACTCAATAAAAATTTAATCAAAAAAAATTGGAGTGATATGATGCAGTTGGAAAAAAATGAATGGGATATCACCAATTATATATAACCAATGGTAGATCAATAAAATTGGATCACCAATGATATATCACCAATACTAGATCACTAACTATTTATCACTAATGATTAAATTTCTCTAAAAAAATTAAAGATAAATAACTAATCAAAGATTATCATTCCTAATTCATGTCTTATATAACTTAATATTTCATTAATAAATGGACTTGTAAATATATCATATATATAATGTTTAGTTCTAATTAATTCAAGTGTTATATCATCTTTTTGGAAATGACGTCTCAAATAGTGGTGTCTTATATCAATATGTTTTTTTCTATAATGAGATACATGAATCTTAGATATTTTTATCACACTGATATTAGAACAATTTATAGGGACATGTAAAAATTGATATCCATAGTATAGTTAAGTGTGTTTAATATTCATAGTTTTTTTTCACAAAAACATCATACATTTATATACTCAGCTTCAATAGTAGACAATGTAAAAAAATTTCTAGTTTTAAAACACCATTAACTAGTGTCTTTTGCAAAAGGTGACATGTCCTAGAGGATATTTTTCTATATAACTTACAACTAATAAAATATACATCCATATAAATAATTATATCGAATTCTTGTCTTCTATGATAAATCACTACTATTTTGGTTATATAATTAATGTATTCAAAAATAATTTTTACATCAAGTAAATGTGATTATTTAGGATTTTCTTGAAAATAGGACCACTTTCATACAATAAATATAATATTTTGAAAAAAAGTAATTAAATATAGAAATATTACAAGTATACTTTTTTAATTGTGTTAATCAAATGATTTTCTAGCTTCATCACGATTCAATTTACAAGTTGTACTATTGGTTGTACTACAACTCTTTGTGCTATCCAGACCAAATGTTTTAAAGGTTATTTATTGTAATTTGATTTAAAGTAATTCCATCTCTATTTTGAAATATTTGAAAACCAAGGATGAATTTTAACTCACCTATTAAAATCATTTCAACTTCACTTTTCATCATTTTTGAAATATAAAAACATAAATAATTCCTTAAACATCCTAAAATTACATCATTAACATAATTTTTTATTACATATACTTATTTTCAAATTATTTTTATAAATAAATTAGGGTTAGGTATGCCGTTTGAAAAAACTTTAGAAATAATAAATGAGATGATCCTATCATATAAAGCTCTTGGATCTTATTTTAAACCATATAAATCATTAGTTAATTTAAACACATGATTTGGAAAATGATGATTTTGAAATCTAGAGGGTTCTTTTGGAAAAACATTTGTAACTACATAAACATTTAGGAATTAACTCTTGATATCCAATTGAAATAATTTTAAATTAAAATTAGTATAATAGGAAGTAATAATTCATATTATTTCATGTATATATACTAGTGAAAAGGTTTCTTCATAGTCAATACCTTATTCTTTACTATATCCCTCTCTAACAAATCTAGATTTGTTTCTATCTATTGTGCCTAACTCATCAACTGTATTTCTAAGAATCCATTTAGTTACAATGTTCATATCATATTTTGTTAAATCCATTAGTTTATTGGATATATTTCTTTCAAATTTATTGATTTATTCTTGAATTTACATTACCCATAAATCATTATTTATTGCATCTTTGATCTTTTTACGTTCAAGTGGTGACAAGAAATATTTGTGTTTAACTAAATTTATAAGAGAATATCTAATTTCATGTTCCTATATATAGGTATCCAACAAAATAATATAAGGTATGATATCTATGAGTTCTAATTGTTCTAGGAAAATAAGTTTTGGATATTTTATTATCTTCTAAAGGTTTAGGTTCATGTTGTTCATCCAAACTGAAATATTTTCCTACATGTTGCACAAAATTGTTTGATGGTTTATTATTAATATATAGTTTAGAAATAAAATGTTCAAGGATGTATAAAGTATTATTAGACTCATGTAGATGTATTTCATCAAAATTTAACTATATAGATTTCACCAAAATATTTTTCATTTTAATAAATACCTTATATGACTTACTAGTTATAGAATATCCATGGAAAATTCATTCATCACTCTTAGATGATTTTCTTTAAATATTATTCTTTTTATTAATAATAAATACTTTGTTTCTAAAAAAATCTAAATAATTAAACTTTTTTTCATCCATTACATAATTCATATGGGTTTTTATTTAAAATTAATCTTATTATATCTCTGTTGATTATGTAGAAGGATGTATTCATAAATTATATCCAAAAAATAATAAGTAAATCATACTCATTAATCATGGTACAAGGGGATTATTAAAGGTTTATATTTGTACTTTCTACTTCTCTATTCATCTGTGTGGTTCTAGGAGTAGAAAAATTATTATTATATCCATGTTATGAGAATAATGGTTCAAAATCATTATTTTAAATCTCACAAACATGATAAATTCTAAAGGTTTTAATTCCAAGTCCACTATGTTTTTCTTAAAATATATAATACTTAGAAAAATAGTAATAATATTAAATATTGTGATCTATAATGAATAACCAAGTATATCTAGAAAATTAATCTATGAGAACATAAATATAGTTCTTCCCATTTTGTCATGAAACTCTATAGGTCTCAAAAAAATCAATATGAACCAAAACTAGGGGTTGAGATGTTGAAACAAAATTCATTGTTTTGAATGATATTTTCGGTTTTCCCCTTTTCCGGTATGGGATATAAGGTTATCATTTTGAAATTATAGTTTAGGAAGGTCCTTAATGAACCATTTCATAGTTACCTTTTTAAAAGCATATACATTTACATATGCATAATCATTTCTCAAAGTAGTGAAAAATATATCACTTTTTGAATTAGAAACGTTATATAAATTATTTTCAAACATAACATGGAAACAATAATCACATATCTGTGAGATTTTAAAAATATTACACTTTAATCAATATAAAAATAAATCATTAGAAATTAGAATAGTATTAAAGTTACAGATTAGACAAGTCTAATTATTTTTTTAGGAATTTTCACCAAAAGTGATATATCCTCCATAAATGTTGATTAAGTTCTTGAATATTGAGTAATCCCCACCCATGTATCGGGATTATTCAGTTTCCATATACCCTAAGTTATTATTGGAGCTCATTAAGTGTGATTCCTAGAAAAGGGATTTAAAAAAATGGCATTGTTACCCATATATTTTGGGCTCTAAATATGTTCTTAATAAAGGATTTGGGAATCCATAATTGTTTAATAGGTTTACTCTAGGAATATTTGATACTTTATGAAATAATTTTTTTAGTTATATAATAATAAAAAGTATTCATAGTACTAATATAACTGTAATTGAAATTAAATTTCGTCTTATTTATATTTCTATATACCCATTGGTATCATATTACTATGGTATACATAGGTGCAACATTATTTCCAAGAATCTAGGTAAAATTATTTGTTTCTTTTTTGAATTTATCCAAATCATTTTTAATTGTCTATTGGATAATTTTATATCATTATTTTTATAGTGTAAATAAATATTTTTTTCCTTTTTATATTATGAATTGTTTTAAAGTGAGTAGACAAGGCATGCTACTTATTTAAACTTTTACATTTATCTTTAATTTCATTAAATGTGTCCTTAAACATAATAAAATATTGAAAAATTTCATTAATGCCCATTTTTTATTCACTATTTTTATTTTCAAAAAGGTTAAAATGATGAATAGATGATGCGGAAAAAATATGAGATACCTAAGATGTGCTTGTCATAAAAAACATATTGGCTCTACCATGCTTATGCTATTTTAATTGATTCTGAATCACCTATAATATCATTTAATGTACTAAAAAATCATTTTATATGCTTTTTATATATCTTATCCCCATCCACAAAGTTTTATTAAACATTAACTTAGGTAAATATTAATTTATATGACCTTTTCTATTGCATTCCTAGCATGCTATTTCATTTGTACAATAATTCTTGTTTCCATTCCTTTTTTCAATTACCCATATAGTCATATTCTCATTTGTAATTTAGATTATAAAATAATTTATTCCATTTTAAAATTTCTTTAATTATCTAGTTAAATGGCCCATTTCTTCATCACGATCTAAAGATGACTATCCATCAAATGATATGTCTTCTTTAATATTCCCTTTTTTGCTTTGAGTCTAATGTCATGAAGCCTATTTACATATTATTTGGTTCATCTTAGTCTTCTCAATTCACTTTATGTTCTTATTCATACATCATGAGGTTTCTTATTATCTCTTTAATAGGAAACATAAATATATTACTAAATTCATGAATTGAAGATAGAGTTTCTCTCTATCTATCTGGTAAATATTTTATCAAGAGCATCACTTGATATTTTTTAGTAATTATTTTCCTGAGAGAATTAATTGTGTTCAAAATCTCATTTAACCTAAGATACATATCATAAACTGATGCATCATTTTTGATATTAAGGTTATCATATTCAATAATATATGTTTAAAAACACATTTATCTGAAATTTAATGTTCCTTTTGGAGAAATATCGAAATTATCCCAAATATGAAATTTACTGGTACAAGATGATATTCAATTCAAATATTTAACTCATAAATAACATTATAAATAGTTAATATTTTTATAGTTATTATTATAATATACTTTACATGGATTTCTCTCTTTAGCTCTAGATGTTTTGGGAAGTTCGTATTTGTCTTCAATGACAATCAAAATTTCAAAACCCAAGAATTCAATATGAATTTTAATTTTAATTTTCCATTGAAAATAATTTATACCATTTAAATTAGTAGGAATATTAGTAAAAGTTCCATCTTATATATTGTTATATATAATGAAAAAAATTTAAAAATGAAGGAAATTTAAGATCATTAAGTAAAACTAAATTATAGTCAAAAGGATGTTTGAAAGCCTTTGATACCAAATATTGGTTAGAGTGAGTAACTCACGAGGGGGTGAATTGAGTTCCCAATAAATATTTTGTTTTTATACAGTTTAAAAAAAATCCCTCAATTTAATAAAAACACATAGTTAATAAAAATAGTAGAAATATATAACATTATTTTTCAAAGCACATCTCAAAGAGGGACCAGTGCATAGTTAAAAAAATATTTCAAATAACTTTGAATTATGAAAATAAAATACTTAGTCATACACTCTATAGAGAAAAAAAATTAATATTAAATATAAGAGTATTTTTTTGATAAATTTTTTAAAATGGATAATGGTTTGAACTTTAAAATATAGAAAAAAACTAATAAAACACACAAAATAATTAAAACAAGGGGGTTTTTATCAAGATGAGACTTAATCCCCTCCACATGGAAATAACCCACAAATAATAACTTTATTAAACAATTTACATGATCCAAAAACTGTATTAGGTTTGTAAGAAACCAAAAAACAAGGTTGTCTAGGTACAAATCCTCTTCCATGGTTATAAGTGGGATAAAAATAAATATATGTTACAAATACCATCTTCTAAAATTTTCATGGGTATAAAAATCGAGAAATTTGATTGAGTGTTGAGGACTCTCTAGTTAAGTACACAAGAATGTGTTTTATATATAAGTTGTGTTAAAAAATAAAATATCAAATATAAATAATAAATATAATACTAAAATTATTTGTGATTGGGAAAAGTGATACTACTCAATCTGAATAACTTCAGATATTCACAGGTCCATGAATATATATTTAAAAGAAGCTCTAACAGGTTCCAAAAAATGTATAGTAAAATATTTTATTGTGAAGGTCTATAAAATACTTATATTGTAGTCTATAGTTGTGTAGAATACTTCCAAAAAAAGATTATTAGATATGATTCTTGATTTAGCATATGAAATTCCATATTCCTTATCCTTGTATCACTACCATTGAATCCTTACATGAATTAGAGAGTTTTTCTGATTTTATATCACTCCATGACCAATAATCGAATAGTAAATATTGATAAATTAACTTGAATCCTCATGTAATGAAAAAATTCATGAAAGTAGGAAATTCACATTATTGAATCCATGTAATAGTTTAATAATAACAATTCTTACAGTCTAATGTTACTTACTACATTTAATTCCATAAATTAGACATTAGAGGAACTAAGTTTGAATAGGAGTCAGGATAATAATAATAAGATTCTGGAGGTGGATCAATTAATGGTAGATCTATTATTACAATATAATCAGTAAATGATAGCATAAAATAGTGGTATATCTCTTAATGGTAGATATATTTTGGTGGTGGATTCTCACAGGTAGTTGATTAGTTTTGGTGGTGGCTCATCCAAGCAATATCGTATCCTGACAGAACCACATCATAGCTGTAGATCATGTCAAAAATATATTTGTATGATAGAATAATTGATAATTTAAATATTTTACTATTAGTAGATTTATTTGATGGTAGATATTATTTTTAGTATATCTATTTAGTGATTAATCTCTTCAGAAGTTTATGCTGTCCACCAATAGATCCAGTTTCACTAATGGTGAAACTGTATAGCTAGTGATAGAGCTTCTTGAACTAGTCAAAGTTCCTAAATAGAACATGTTTATTCACAAAGATACTTAGAAATAAAATTAATATCATAAAAAATCAACTATTTTGAAACATAATGAATATGATTTTTGATCACTAAAATAACAAGGTTATAATAGTACTCATTTTTCATAATTGTACAAACTATAACAGAAAACAATATTTTGACCACCAATTCATATTTAACCTTTACCATGCACTCAACCACATATTCCATTATTAGTTATTTATCCTTAGTAAACCAAAAACATCTTTTCATGGTAGAGGTTATAGGATTAGATTCACTTATTCAAAATATCTCCACCACTTTCTGTATGTACTCTAACTAAGGTTAAAACAATGTTTTGGAACTCAAGTCCCTTATGATCTTGTTCCCCAATATCCACTTTGAAAACTTATGTATTTAATCTCAAACATTTCAAAAAATATAGCTTTCAACTCCATAATCTAAATATCCATAGACCAACTAGTATAATATAATACATTCATAGAATAAATATAATTAATCTCCAATCATGAGAAACCTTAAGGTAATAACAATGATATGCATTTTAGTAGAAAAACACATTTTACTTCATATATAAATTCTACCTCTGAATCTAATTTTGGGATACATGTTTTTTATTATTAAAAATCCATTTGAGTAGGCACATCAAAACATGTGTTTTGTTATCCATGAATCCTTTTAGATACCCTATAAATATTTCTTCATCTGTTTACCTTGAAGTAAATAAGTATTCACATCCAACTAATCAAGATATAGACCCTTCATAGTATTATTTATAAGAACTATATTAATTGTTGAATTATTAAGAAGAGAAGAAAATATTTTTAAGAAAGAAACACCAATAATTGGTTAAAATACTTAACCAATAAGATGTTACTTGTACTATGTATTACCATTAAATTATTTTTTCAAAATATTATACACACCTTTTCCATAGTTCTCTTTTCCTAGCTAGATGTTCTATAAGCTCATATGTTATATAAGCATCTATAGAGTCCATATAATCATTAATTACTAACTTATATTATCATGAGTCACTAAAACTATACAACTCTTATAAGATTTTAGGTTCTCAGACATCAGTTTGAAAAAATAATTTCATCTCACTACCAAACCTTTATATTGGATGTTTAACTCTTATAGACCTATAAAACAGAACTTATGGCTCATATAACTCTAGATATAATATTGGTAGAATCCCATGAGATGATATAAACACTTTAGGGGGTGGGGGTAAATTACAGTTTAATATTTATTTTAAAAATCTCCACCACCCCATTCTTCAAAACTTCACTCCCTTTAAGTCACTGCAAAATAAAAATAAAAGGAAATCAGGACAGATGTGTTAATTAGGTTCATCTCAATAACATATGACTAAGACTATTTTATGTGGTATTTTTTATCCCATATACACATAATTATCCTTTTATTATCAAGAAACAACTCAGAAATGGGTGTAACCTTGAACCTATAAAAATATTATCACCAACCATACTTTAACAAAATCACCCTATTAATGTCACAACAAGAGGAATACATCTTTGAGAAATAATCCCCAATGTGAGAAAGTGCCACAAGGATTGAGTGGATGTGATATTCCTCCTTCAAGACTCAATAACTATATTTTCTCATTACTTCCTTCTTTATTATTAAATACACTTATAATTCTCATGGAACACCTTATTGGGTCTCTTCAACAACTTATTTTTTCTTCACCTCTTATATATTTCTAATCCTTTGAGAATATTTCAATATTTCAATATATAAATTATTCCATGACTTTTAAGAAGTGTATTTCTCTAAAATACTCATTTAAATACATGTAAAACATCTTTCTTTATACTTCTAGGAGATTAAATATTTTATTATTCAAATGATATTAAAAAATAACATAAATCTAATCTATAAATTCCACCACAATTTTTGAATTATTTTCAAATTGTCGCACATGGATATCTTCACCATGTGGCCAAATCCCGAGGGATTGGTTGTAACACACATCACATAATCATCGTTGGATTAATTATCAATTTCCATATTTAACCACAATATTATTTTTAATTTTAATTTTAATAAATTAATGATATTTTATCATTTGATTTTATTTTCATATATATTTTAGGACTTTTCTAATTTACAAAAAACAACAATTTTTTAAAATTAAAAATGGTCCTTATGATTCCTTGTAATTCCATATATTTTTTTTCTGATTTTTTAGTTTAAAAGATATTTTATAAGATAAAATTAATCTTAAAATCTCTCTACATAACTATTACATTGTCTTCATAACTCTTAAATAATACCTAAAAAACTTTTAAATTTTAGATTTTTATTAAAAAAACATCAGATAATGCTTTTATGAATCATAAAACTCTCACAAAAATCTTAGATAACTATTATTCACATTAAAAAAATCATATAGAAATTTTATATAACTCTTACATGAATTGTAAGTCTCTTAAAAAATATCAGATACCTCTCACACATATCAAATGACTCTTATATTCCTAGAGATTCTCATATGGTTATTTTTTATTTCTCCAGTTATATGAAAAAATATTATTTATACAATTATCTTCCAAACATATTTTCAAATATCAAACATCTTGTTTATTTCACGGACTACAAGGAACATCATATCTTTTTAATGGACACATTTAGAACCTTATAATGGTTTTTTCACACTTTCTATCAAGCATTATTTAGATTTTTTATTCTTCATAGAATATTTATCATCACATAACATTCATATAGAATCAGTAACATCCATACAACATCATCTTATAAAGATAAGTTCTAGCAATAATGTCTCTAAGAAACATCATTAGACCCAGCTAGCTTTATTATTTAACCAAACCAGCCTTTTAATCCACTATAAACTATTTTATATTGTTATCCCATAAATCAATAACACTTTTCATTGAAAAATTAAAATATCAATACTCCACTAATCCCATATAATGTTCTATATATTGAATATGTCTGTTCAAGAACATTAAGAACAAAAAACCCATCCCATTTCTATATAAAACTTTTTCCATCACCCAATATTACCATAAATTAACATAATATTAATTCAATCATTAACTAGTATTGAAAACAAGTACAACATCATACTCATGTGGGTTTAATTACATCTCTTTTGGATTTTTTAATACCAAAAATTTAAATTTCAATTTAAAATATGAAATATAGTTCCCCTAAATATAGGATATTTTAATGAAATTTGAAACACTTTTCACTCCTTTATTAATAATATTGAGAAAGAGAGTTTATATAGAGGGTTATAAAAACTTCTTCAATGCAGTGACCCATTAACTAATAAACTCTAAGTCATATTAAGATAGCGTAGTTTAGGAAACAAAAGTGATTAATTGAAACATAAAATATTTCCATGAATATATAAACAAATAATACCAAATCAAAATATTTAGTTATGAAATGAGAAACTAATTTTTTTAAGCACATTATTTCACTCAATCAATAGACACACTAAAATAGTTTATAAGCATACATGTTTCAACCTCATAATTTTAATTATCCACTTTTGTAAAGACTAAAAAAATAAGATGTGGAGGAATATCAAAAAAATACCTTAGTGATGATAAGTGAGTTACACTCCCACTTACAACATAAAATTTTCAAAAAACATAGTTGGATGTTATGAAGTAAGGATATTAGAAATGAGATCCTTTAATAAAAAAATTATAGCTTAAAAATTCTTTTATTCACCTTTTCTTTTAGAAAATTATACTTAATATCAATGTTCATTGCTCAAGAATTGTATACTATATTTTTTAATAGATTTATATTAATTTTATTAAAAAAACCAATAACTAGTGGGTATCTTTATATTTCATTCATATATCCAAGTTGAGTCTTCATATATATCATGTGTGCAACTATATATGATAAAATCACATATTCCGATTCAATTGACCTTTGGGTGACTGATGATTTCATTTTTTAATTTCAAGCTACACCTATTTTATTAATCATAAATGATCCACCCAATGTAAAATTTTTATCATTATGACAACATTTTTATTCTCCATTTATAAAACAATTAATATCCATATCATCAATATGTTCATAAAACAAACTATTATTAAAAGTGTTTGAGACATATCATATAATTCTCTTGGCTACTAGAATATTCGATTATTTGGGATTATATTGGTTTCCCAGAATGATTAACTACATAGACAATGATTACACTTATTTATCTCAAGTATGAAAGAATAAAAATTAACATTTTAAATTCATTATCATTAATTTTTTTCCATGATATTATTTGAAAAACATTATACTTAAGTTAATTGATGTATACACTCCTCCATACCCCTCTACGATGATCCTTTTTAATAATTCATTGCAATATTAATTTTTTCAGATAAAAATGTGACGGATTTCTGTAGTAATATATAAAATCATGAAAAATTTAATTCCCCCAAGAATATATATCTCAAGCAATTTCTTTATGTGTGTGGAAAATTTTCAAACAATTTATTTCATCTTAATAAAAATATTTTAATTAACATATAGAATCATAAATAGTGACGTGCAGTTGGTATTCTTCATATAAAAATTTCTATCCACCCATCCTTTCTAAAATTTCATCTGTTTCAAATATCCATCCAAATATAGTTACCAAGATCATAGAGAATGTTTTAATATATGAAGAGAATTCTTCAACAGTTACACTCTATTGTTATATTTTTCAATCATAAAACCCTAACATTGTTCCACGTGAGCCTTCTAATTTAGATCACCATTCTAAAAATAATATTTTATATCTATTTGAAAAATATTGAATAATCTCTAGGTTGTAATGGAAGTAAACACTCAAATTATTTCAAGCATAAAAACAAGATAAAAGGTTTCATCAAAGTTAGTTCCCCTAATATATGAATACCCCTTGTATACTACATTTTATGTGTCTATATAAACATCACATTTCCTATTCAGTTTATTCCCAATTTGTTTAATTAATAATATTTCTCTCTTTTAGTATAGAAAAAATATCTAGTGGTTCATTATGATCAATTTAATCTAGCTTTTTATTCTTATATTGAATTCACTCCATATGATCCAAATATTGATTAAATATTTGGCTTTCCATAATTGAAAGAAAAATAGTGTGATTAGCTTCATAAATTATTCTTCTTATATGAACCCCCTGATTCTGATCCCCAATTATATTTTCAACATTATAAATTCTCATCAATATAAAATCTTATACTATAGATTTTTTGTCTCCAACTACATCATTACAATAAGTAAAATATTTATCTTAAATATGAATCCACCTTTTTCTCTATATATTCATCAACATTTTTAGAACTGGTAAAATCATAATCATTAACTAATATTATTTAGTTGTTGATATTCCATTCATTTTTAATTATTATCACATCATCTCTATAAAAATTATTCTTATAAATATTGTTTTTGTTTTTAAGAGATTATACTTGGTTTATAACATAGTTATATTAAATATTCATTATTCCCATAAGAATTACCAACAATTATTTCTTTTATTTTTAATAAAAAAGTGCATACAAAAAAATTTGGATTGTTTTAAAATAATTTTTTCTTCTTGAACAACATTTCATAAGGAGCCATATTTAGATTTGGTCTCAAAATGATTCTAATTTTCATGATTAGAAAAATGTTAATATATTACAACTAGAAAAATATTTTGGTATCATTATTTGAAAGAATGGTTATGAACACTTCAAAAAGGATCCTATTAGTTATCATAGAAACCACATTCTATTGAGGAGTTTAGGGTGCACTAAGTTTATATATTAGTCCATATTTTTCAAGATATTATGAGAAATACTTATTGAAATATTGAGTACCATTATCAACCCTCACAATCTTTAAGGAATAATATATTTATATCACAGAGATTCTTCCAAAACATTTAAATATGTCTAAGGCTTGAGACTTGTAAGACATGAACATTATAAATTAAACTCTTGTGAATAGTCACTGAAATTGATAACAAATTTGTACCCATTTGTTTAATTATTGGGAATAGGTTCAAAAACATTAGAGTGAACTGGATCAAATTGTTTTTTAGTTTGAATATAATATCTATTATATGTTTTCACTATTTTTATATTTTTACATTTATAAAAAAAAATAATAGTTTATTATTTTAGAACAATAATATTCCCCATTACCTTTTCTAGGATTATGTTCTTCATGCTATTTTTCCATGGTAAAAAGGAATTTTAAGGATTTTTTTCTACATGTAAGCTCAAGTGAAATCTATTTTGGGTTATCCAACATGAAATTAGTTACCTTGGGTTCTCAAACTAAGTGTTATCTTTACTCTATCTTTCAACCTCTTCATTTTGAAAAACATATTCCCAAATAACAACTCATTTCCATCATCAAAAATTTATTATACACTCACCATATTATACTTAAACCCATTGATAAACAAAACATTAATAAGACTAACTTTTTTTTACTAATATTGTGTATTCTGACTAATTATATTATTAATGAGTTATCATTACCAAAGTTGATAGATCCACCCCCATGTTATTAAAAATTATTTATTATTTTTAAATAACCTATTATATGTGATGGGAAACCATTTTCTAACATCTAGGGGTTATCAAATTTTTATTCATTAAATAAAACTACAATTACATTAACATATTGTTTGAGTGGAATTTTATTTTGAAAATGTGTTTTTTAATATTATAATTAAGGTGGAATGATTATGAGATGATGATTTTTTATGTGTACTTATTGATCAAACCACCAATAGAGTTCTTGAAAATTCCCCTGATTTTTTTTACATTAATCTTTTTCTTAGACCATTGGAGGTTTTAATTAGTTCTTATATGTTTCTTATTCCCCCTTGATTCATAATCCCTTATTAGTGTTGGTAAATACATATTATACAAAAAATTGTATTATTTATGACCAAGCACAATACAAAACCAGAAATAAACATGAAACATACACTTTCTGGAGAAATTATGATACTACATGTATTTATATTTGAATCCATTTTTATAATTTTCTTGAGTTGATTCCACAAAACCATTATATAAAAATATTCTTTGAATTTTTGGGGTCAGTGTGGTTATTTTTCCAAAAGTTTTCCCTCACAAACATATAAATTTTTTCACTATTCTTAAAACATTATAAAGATCCAATTTTCTATTTTTAACTAGATCATTTTGAGTTATTTTAATTTCCTAACTTGTAGAATATCCATTTTAACTTTAAAATTGTTAACATAAATTGCATTTAATGCTTTTTTATGGAACAATAAAATTATTTAGAACCATCCTTGTTAAATTCATAATTTAATAATACTTTCATTATTATTAGATCTATAAAAATTCAATTTTAGACGTTATATATTCTTATCCAAAAGGATTATAATAGAATTAATGTTATATATGATCATATTTTTCATAGTATTCTCAAGCTTCAACCACATAGTTTCATATACCAACCCATACTTATCAACTTGAATTATAACATTATTCTAAGAATTATTTTGAGATATAGAATTCTATGTCTTAACCATACAATTTGTTTCAAGAAAATCATGATTTACATTCTCATAGTGTACCCCTTGTATGATTTTATTTGTTCAAAAGAAAACTCTCTATCAATTGGTGAGTCATCCAATCATAAGTAAAGACCATTTTTTATTTATCCCATGGGAACCACATATGAATATCTATAGACTTCTTTACCATCACAACTCCAATAAAATAACTGAAATTATTTATTTAACTAATATAATATTTCTTCGGAAGAACTTGGATGTCATTTTCTTCTTCCCTTTTTAGGGAGAGTGATTTATTTTGAAATAATCCATTTTTTATTGAGAATGACTTAACTATTTCATCATCTTCATTTTCATTTTTGATATTCCTAGAGAAATTTTTAGATAAGTGACCAATAATTCACTAGTTGAATCATTTAAAGGGAATCTTCCCATAAAACGTTCTTTTATCATTCATGATACTTCTTCACATACTTAAGAGAGTTTCAAAAAAAAATCTTACATAACATCTTATTCATCAAAATATATGTTTTAATCTTCAACATTCATGTTCATGAAATTTTTGAAATATATTTAATTCCCATTATCTATATTTATTTAGAGAGAAACACTATATATCATTTCAAAATTGATAAGGGTATTGTGTAGTTCATCAATAGTGAAATTACCATGGTCACTATATATATGGAATGAGATCTAGGAATCATGATTATTTGGAAATATTGTTTTAATTTTCATCACCATAATATAATATTGAACATATTTCTTAAATACTATGATAGATCTAACAATAAAATTAAATATAGGAAATAATTCATTAAACAATTTTTATTTATGATATCTAATATCATTAAATTATACTCTATAAATTTTCATCTTAGTTTTCTTTAACTTTTTGATTTCTTTAATAAAAATAATATTTTTCCCAAATGGAATTTTTAATTTTTTGTACCATAATTTTTTTAATTATTTCTTTGATAATTAAGATAATAAATTATTTCTATCCTTACCTTAACTTTCATTATTCTACTTATTAAAAAAATTAGAGGCCTCACATAGACATGTGAATCCTTTTTTAACCAGATCAAGAAAATCATGATAGAGAATAAAATATAGGATACCATTCAGACCTTCAAAATATATATGCCCATTTTATTTAATATTGGATTAACTATTATGTTTATTAATTTTTATTGATCCATAAAATTTTTCAAGAGATCACTGATATAATATGTTCACTGTAATACCAATTATTAATATCACATGGAATGAGATAAACATTGCGGGGAGTCATTTTTTAGTATTTTTATTCAAAATACTTACTACTATACTTCTTATTTAGTACAAATATCTATTTAACTCAAAATAGTGAAAAAATTAAAGGAAATATCACAAATTTTATTAACTAGTTTTGTATCCAAGACAGATGAGTATAATTCCCGATATATTGTTTCTTTTATATGATAGACACATAATTATCCATTTATTATTAAGAGAGAACTTAAGAAAGTGAATAGACTTAAACCTTTACAAATCCTAGCACCAACCAGACTTTCTTGCAGTCTCTAAATCATTGTTATAATCATAAGAATACATATATAAAGACCAGTTTCTAGTAAAGTCACATATCACATGGACCAATGGATATGATATTATCATTCTGAAATCAAAAGCAATACTTTAACATCACTTCTACTTTAATAAAAACGCATATACTTATCCTGGAAAAAAATTTACAGTGACCTCGACAACTCCTTTTTTCTTATTATCTCTTTTTTATTTCGAATCATGGCAGAATATTTCCATATTCGAATATAGAAGCTCTTATTTAACTCCTAGAATCATATTTCATCAATAATACTAATTTAAATCCCTATAAAATATATTTATTAAAACTTATCAAAGACATCAGATTTTTTTCTATATGTAATATTACAAAATAACATTACTTCAATTTATAAAATCCATAACATTTTTTTTTATTTTTTTCCATTTTGTACATCATTAATATGTTTAAGATTTGGCTAACATCCTGTTGCATGGTTTCAAGTCACATCATATAATGAAGTTTATATCGATCCCCCATTCTCAACATGAATCATATTATCATATATGATGTTTATTTCACTAATGAGTTTTTTTGTTTCATCTGATTTGATTTCCAAAAATATTTCAATTCTTTTACTCTTTTCATGAAATTTTTTTTATAATAGAAAAAATGAGTCTTAGAATTTCTCTATAATTCCCTAAATCTTCTAATTTTCAATTGAAAATATATTTTGTAAGAGTTTATAGATCTTAAAAACTCTTAAAATAAATCTTATTTTTCAGCATACTTTTATGCACGAGCTTATTAAATATTACTTTTCATAATAAACTTACACAAATCATATATAACACTTATAATCATAAGAAATATCTTACAAATATCATAGATAAATCTTATGTGAATTATAAAAATCATAAAAAAATCTCATATAACTCTTATGTGAATAGAATTATCCTTAAAAAATCTCATATAACTCTTAATCACATCATAAGACACTTACACTCACATTGATTCTAAACGTAACTATTACATTTATCCAGTTCTAAGAAAAACATATATCATGCATATTGGTAGCATTGAACAAATTTTCAAATTTCCAATATCTAAAATCATTCAAGATCAAGAAGGTATATACTATATTATAAATATACACCTTTATATAATCTCTATGTTTTGAATCATACAACTTTTAAAAGATTTATAGAAAATTCTAATGTACTTAAAATCTTCCTCATCTTGTAACTTACGAATGAGATCTATAGCTTCTAGAGAACATCATGATACCAGGATAACTTATAGAAATAATATTTTTTTGAAAATTATCTGACCATATCTAGATATTTTCATCAATAAATTCCGCTTTATTATCCTATATAAAATATTGTATACAATGATCCTATCATCACAAACACTTTAAATTGATACTTATAAAGATAATTACACTCATTATATCATGTAAAGAATTATCTCTTGAATATATTCATATTTTAATTATAAATGGAAACATACCTACATCATTTATATTTTTAGCTTCTTCCAGCACCTAATATCACCATCGATCAACAGAAAATTCATTCACTCATTCAATGGTATTGAAAAAATTTGAATATTATCCTCATGTTTGTTCAAAATAAAGTTCTAGAATATAAAATTTTGGATCTGTACCCTGATCCCCTGAAATCATCATTAATTTTGGTAAATTTAGTATTAGTTATACCAACAAAATATGAAATCCATATAAATCTTCACTTTATGGAAAAAAATTTATCTTTAGAACTATTGTACTCCTTGAAATGACTTCATCTTATAAACTCATATCAAGATAAAAATATTCATGTATTGAATATTTATTATCCATCCAATATTTCTATAACTTTTGATCCTTCCATTGGATCCAATTATTGAATAGAATATTTTTTTGATAATATTCCATTGATATTTTTCCTATATTCATAATCCAAAGTCTCTAACACCATACCTTATAATAAATAAAATCCATACACTTTTTCTCAATTTTATCCATATCATAAGAATAGATATTGATATATGTGATTCTAATGAATAATTTTAGTTGGTAGATATCCAATTTACCTATAGAATAGAGTTATTTGAAAATTTCATATACTAATAAAGTGAATGAAATATAATTAAAAATATATTCCATGCGATTTAAAGCTTATTCAAAAAAGTTTATTGTAAAACTTCTATGAAAACAAATACTTATAAATCTATCTTTCCAAGTTTCATTCATACACTCAATGATTCCATTTTTTTGATGTTACTGGTATACTATTATCATATGTTAAGCCATTGCACAATTAGAACCTTTGAAACTCCATACTTACATATTCTCTTTCATTATCATACATTAAGAATTTCAACTTAATTTTGATATTACGCAAACACACACTATCTAATAATGTTTTTAAAAACCATGGACTTTTACTTGATAAAAAAACCAAAATATTAATATTTTATCATCAATTAATGTAAAATAGTTTAGTGATCCTCTATTATAATTAAATTGGTCTAGAATATAAAAAACAACATGAACTAAATCAATCTTCTAGTTATTCACTTCTTTACTTTCCATATTAATTGATTTCTCCCAAAACATTCCAAGGATACAATTATCAAATGTTTTGTACTCAATTCATATGATTTTTAGTATACCATTAGAATCTAGTAATTTTATCCCCCGCATTTGACTAAGACGATCATGCTATAGCCAAGAAAATACAAAAGTTATTTATACGATATATATTACTCCTTATGAAATATAAGTTAGATATAATTTACTATCCTGCACACCTTCACCCATCACCATGGAACCCTATGTGAAGTTTCATATCCCATAAAAAAAACTATATATATAATCCTATATCATCTAGTTAACATTCCAAGACCAGGTTCTTCCATGACCTTGATATGTGTTATACCCATTTCAACTATAAAAAGAATCTATTCAACTGTTATAGGGAAACATTTCGATGGGTATTAATATAATTATTATTCATCTTATTAGTCAACATATTTCTTTAATAAAATACACATAATTAGCTCAAAAAATTGGATTGAAAAATAAAATTTTTACAAAATTTTCTAGAGTCATACTTAAAAATATTGTGGTATTTTGATATTACTTGTGATATCTTACTTCTTTCATACAAATATAATCATAAAGTTTAGTACCAAACCTAATTTTATACCAAATTTTACATCCCAATATTGAAAAACATAGATCACCTAGTTAAACTAAAAAATTGTTAAAAATTATAAGAGTTATAAAAGTAGTTATCTATTTACTATTCTTATAAGACTATATTCATTTATATTTTACACTAGAATACGTAAGATTAAACATGAACAAATTTTGATTACATTATTATCCCATTCATAATGTCCTGAAAAATTACACATAGTCCTCTTCTATGATTTTAGGATAAAGGAAACAAAAAAGGAAGAGACCATATAGTTAGTAAGGTATAATATATAGAAGAATATTACATAACACAAAAATTGAATAAGTGATATAGAAAGAATAAATGGAAAATATGAATCCATAATAAACTAAAATTGAGGTCATTATATATACATGTAAATAAAATAATTCAAAGATAACAGTAATTATTTATCTCATATTAGTGGAATGTATAATTCCATACATAAAGAACATTCTATCATGGCCTTTAAAAAAACACTTTCTTGTTATAAGAAGAGACATACACCAAAAAACAACTTGTTTTGTCTCATGATAATTATCAATTCATAGAGGGGAAATATAATTTTGGGCCCCACCTATTATATAATTAAGACCAATTTATTCCCTATAAGAGTCATGAAGACCTTTTATACCATTCACAAAGGAACCTATTACGAAATAAAAACAATATATATATATATATATAATGAGAAATATAAGAATCAATTTCTTCCACATTCAATAAATTTTTTTGTCTAGGAAACTATCCCCTAATCAACTTAGGAACATTGGAGGTGCCATTAAAGTTACATGATGTACCCTAATCGAAGAAATATACGGGTGAGGGTAAATCCAATGTGATAAATCATCCATTTAAGATAGTAATTGGGTTCAATAGTTTTCACTAGTAGGAGATCAAATTAGTGGTAGGAAAAGACCTTTATCATGGTTCTTTATTAGAATGTGAATATTCCCATGAATATCCCCTAGATGTGTCTCAACATGTGTACAATTTTTAGACCACTCATAGTGAATATGGGTAAAAAATGATTTATTGATCAACCAATCATTTTGGGGTGATTACCCTAAGGTGAATCGAGGATATAGCTGTATCTGCATTTCAGTTTCCAGACAGGGATGCATTTTCTAGACAGTTACTCACAGTTTTACCTTACCAAAACAAATGATGGGTTTCTATATTTAAAAGGGTAACTCTTGAATAAATATAATATGAGTGAGGGATAATATTATATATTTTTAAATATATTAAAATTCATGATTAATATGTAAAAAATTATTCCATGAATATTTAGGAAACATAAAAAAAATATTTGGTAGTGGTTATAACATGAGTCCCAAAGAATGTAAATTGAGATGAAAAACCCCATTTATGGATTGGGTAGTAATTCAATAATAAAATAATGAAATTAAGGGATTAAAATTGATCTTAAAATACCCTGGATAAATGAATATCATGATTAAAATTCTCAAATAGGTAGTATATACACCACATAATGGAAAATTGGCGTATAGTGCAAAACATGTCTCAAAGAGAGGAATTTGAGTTGAAAAAACATCACCTATTGTCCCGAATTAGAAAAATTAACTTTAATATAATTTTCAATACAAATATAAATGTTAGTATCTTAATTCATAACATTACACATATAAATTTTCATTCATACTCTTCAAAAATATTCATTTTCTACATGAATTCTTCCGATTTTCCACTTCAGTGTTTTTAATTTTGATCATTTGTACTTGTTTGATAATAAAAGTTTTAATATTTATTATTCTTAAAAAATTATTTTATTAATTGGTAAAAAACATTAATTTTATGGATGAATTATAATAAAATATTATGATTTAAATTTCTTTCATTAGTGTTTTATACCTTTTCCTTGAATATGAAGTCGATAATAATTATGTTTTGGTAATATTTCATGAACATAGGGTGTTTACTTATTTGAAAAATTAGATATTGATATATTATATAATTATAAAAATATTTATTTATGAATTTATAATGAATTAAAATAGAAATTTTGTTCTAAAAATAATTTATAGTATATATTATAAGTATTGTTCTATTACGGGTTAAACTGATGAATACCTGAAAATACCAAGATTTAATAATTTATTATTAGGTGGATTTTTTGTAATATCATTATTCCAGAAGAAAAGTGATATTATTTAGTATATATTAGTGTTATATGTGATAATTTTATGTAATTTTAATAATAATTAATTTAATTATAACCATTACACAAATTGAATAAAATATTATCCCATTAATACACTTATTTTAAATGATTAAATTAATGATGATTGTTGGTTGGTCATATTATTAATATATTATTATTTTTTTCATAAAAACCCTTAATTTTATCATAAATATAATATTTATCCATAAATAAAGTCCTTATATCCAGCCTTTTAAGGTGTTTAAGGAAAATAAAACCTGTTATGTCATAGAGCCGATAGTCTGCACAATGTAGAAACAACAATTTTATTTTTCTTAATGAGTGGAGTATATGAGTAAATAATTATAATTGTAATAATTATATTAATGTTAAAATATATAAATTATAAAAATATCAATATATTATTTTAGATATAATAAATTTTAAAGAATACAATTATGAAGAAAATGAAGTATTTGATAATACTCACATCGGGGACTTGAAATTTCCTTGGAAGTCTCCTTGAATTTGAAGGGATTAGGATAACTATGAATAAATAGAGGATTATAATAGTGGGAGATGGTTATATGGAGAGTAAAATGACATATTTTCTAGGATTAATTTGATATATAAGTGAGTATTGAAGTGATTGAGATGTTACCCTTTTATAAGCGAACCAAAGTGTAGTTTTGGAAGTAACCCTTACATTTTCAATAATGTAACATTACAATTAAGATTTTAAAATAAAAAAATGGATGAATAATAAAGTAAAATTATTATGGGTAGAAAATCACCTCAAAAATCATTTCTGAAAAAACATTGAGTGATTTAGGGGTTTTTGTTTTAACTTTTAACTTTTACAATAATTTACTTTTACCTTAGTAATTAATTTATAACCTTAGTAATTAATTTTTATAGAAAAAATTAATATTTAAATTTTAACTAATTTTATACTTATAATTTTAAAATTTTAAATCATTTTATTTGTTAAAAATTACAATGGTATGAAAATTTAATTCTCAAATAAATACTGTTAACCTTTTAAAGACCTTTTTTAGAGAAATAATGTTTTTACACATTTAATTTTTATATAAGAAAAAAATAATAGATAAAATTTCTAATGACCTAAAATTTTTTGTTATAAAATAAATAGAATATATCTGTATTTTAATTAAAGAAAAAACTGAATCTCCCTTGAGGATACTTAATTTAAATAAAATTTAAAAAGTAGTTTTTTATTATAAGAACATTTTATTTAGTTCTAAAACTATTTTTCACAGGTTCTATAAGATCAAATAATATTATAAATTATAAAATTTTATTGATTAAATTCATATCTTTATAACATAAAACGTTTTATAAACTTCTAGTTCATTGTTATATTATGGCCAAGTCTTACAAACTATAGGACTCGTGAAAACCTGAATTTTCAACTAAAAATTTACCTTAAAAAATAATATATTTAATAATATTATAATTAGATATGATGAATTCAATAATTTATTTACTTTGGTAAATTTAATATTATTGAATTAATATACTAAATTAATTCATGAATAAATGTTCTTTGAAGGGAACATTTTTTGACGATTTTGTATATAGTGTTTACCTACTATGATAAAATATAATATATTGTATCAAGATTCCTGAGATCTTAAAACATAGATATTTTTTTGACACAATTATTAGCTGTGCTATTTTGAGTCCACATTGACCTAATTTAAAAAGGTTGGTGGTTAAATTTACTTTACCAGTGACACTATAGAATGTATATTGGTTTGGAGAATGGGAGTTCTAGATTATATACACCATTTTGTGGGTTAATTATTTTCTACTATAAAGATCTATTATATATTTAAAACATATTGATGAATCCAACCCAAATCCTAATGCAGGGCATGTTACCACTATACTAGAAGTCTATCTTAGACATGCATTAATTGGAACATAAATATGTATAAGAGGATCTCTATCAATGGGGTAATCTGCATATATGAGAGTTTATATAATATTGGGTTTACTTATTTATATCAAAGGATATCTATAATTCTTTTTATTATTTAGTGATGATTTAGTTTTAAGCTACACTGTTGAGTTCTCAATAGTTTATTGATATCTAGAAATGTGGTATATGTTATCGAGTTGGGATCTATCCCATGATATAGGCTTCCTAGGTATTCATATGAAGATGAATAAAATACATGTAATTAGATTCCACTTAATGAGATTCACCAAAAATTTAAGGCTGTGTGACAGTAACCAATGTGGAGGATTTTAAGGTCATGAAACCATAACCTAGTGACGTTAATTTTAACATTACATGTTCAATACATAATACAATGCCTTAAAAGATCATGCATCCAAGACCTTGAGACTAATGGTTGAAATCTTACAAGATATTGTTGGTATGAAACTCATGCATTAACATCATGTTATAGTTATCATAATATAAAATATAACACTTTGAGGAAGGATATTGTGCATTGTGAGGAATATATCTCAAATGTGAAAGGGGTTTATCATAAAGAATATGTAAGAGAAGTGTATATTTTCATAGGGAATATGATTTAGTGAAAGTGTGGGTTTTGATGTTGGGTTAAACCTCAAAGGTGTATCATATGCAAGCTAATTAATATGATTAAAATCACATGTTGTTAAATTTTAATTCTTTATAATAATGTAATATGATCATACCATGTATTTTAATTTCACATGGTAAAAATATTGGCATATTGTTTAATTAGTGCGATTATGATGTTTTCATGACTAAAGGGGTGATAACAAGGATTTAGTGGGTCTGATGCATATGTGGAAAAATTCATTTCATAGGGAATATGATCCTTGAAGGAAGTGGATCACATGGAATATGTTCCTTTTAGGAATGAGTTTGGATTATACCCATAAAAATGAGGGCCATATGTGGGGATTTTAATCTCCTATTTGTTGGTAAGAGGATCTTGAAAGATAACCGGTCTCACAAGGAATATAGATCAATGAGGATAATTTAGGGATTACACATGGGATACCCTTAGATATAGTTTCCAATTGTATGTAACCAAGTGAAGAAGGATGACTATATGCATGGAGGATATGTATATATAGAGATATAATGGGTTTTACACCTAGTAGGAGGTACTTTATAGGTCTACTTTTCACATTTATGAATCATGGAGATACAATCATCAATGGTAACATGATTATGTCAAAGAAATAGGGAGGATGCATCTACATGCATGGCTTATTGAGTGGACTAGGTTGGCCAATGTGACATTTTGACAACCAAGATGAGGACCCGGGGCCTCGGAAAGATTCATCACTGTCCTCATGAGAAAGACCCTCATTATGAAGGAAATAAATGATTATAAAGAACATATTTTCCCCATCAGATTGGTAGGAATTATAGTATCCTTAAATCCAAGAAAAAACATGATCTATGAGGTTCACCATATTGTGTATAACCTAATCATGTAATTCAAGAAGCAATGGAGGAGGCCTAAAAGAGTACCCCAAGTAGTGATTTAAACAAGGATGATGAGTTTTTATAAGAATTATTTTGAATAATTATTAACCCATTTATGAAACATGAGGGAGTAGGGAACCTGAAAGGGTTTCATATGTGTTTTCATTGATTGATATAAAATATGGAATTTTAGTACATGGATGGGTGAAGCCTTTTTGGGAAACTATATGAGCATGGATTCTTAATAGATAGGGACATCCCCAAGTCCAATTTCAACCTACAAACTTCATGGGTTTAAGAGTATGATTTCTTACCAAGTATTGACATATCATCATGGGGTATACATCAATGAGGGGGAGGTCACCCCTGCATATATATAATATTCACTTCCAATGATTCTATTGATAACTGATCTCTGATATATAAGCTTAAAATATATTTATACACATAACCCATTTTCAATTCTTTCATAGAATTTATTTAAATCTAGTTATAGGATTTGTAACATCACTCTATAGGTGGTTATATGATTGATTGGATATGAGAATATTTAATTCACTGGAAGTGTATGGATTTTTTGGACCTTTTTAGGAAGGTAGAAATTTACAATGTTGTTCATATCTCACTAACTTTTGTTTGTAAGAACATATAACTTATTATAGTGCTTCTCAAACAATAGATACTAGAAATGACCATATTCCATATTTTCTATGGATAGGTGGGGGTCATACCAAGATACGTGTATAATATTTTAATATAAATGATTCTTGGGAAAAATTGAAAAATATTTATTCCACTAGACAATATATAGTGATATATTCAATAAACAACCTCTTTGTACCTTGAACTCTTGAAATAAGTCTTGAATTTCATGGGGAAGAAGCCCAATCTATGCATATATTTTGGATTAAAAATGTGGATGAACATATTCTTGGTTCGGTGAGGGAATCGTCAATGCTCATAATGCCTAACAAGAGGTTAACCTATATATATAAGGGGAGATCTAGATATTTATTGTCGAGAATTAAAGACATTTCATTATTTGGAATTGGGTTATGATAGTAACCCAATGATTCCTTACTAGACTCGATTGGAGGGATTTCTCACAATGTGACTATGTGATTATTTACTATTGGTTTTTGAATCAGATAACGTAGTTTGTATGAACACATTTGTGATGGAATCTATGTAAGTAGATGATAATTATATTATTCTTTAAGTCCTGATTATGTGAAAACAAACCAATGTATGTTTCAAAACTCTAAAGGTAAATTCCTCCTTCACATCTTAGGATCATTTTAAGTGTTTTCAGACTGGGTGGAACATCACCTCAACAAATACAATCTCTCTAAAAATATTCAAATTACAAAATTAAGATTCAGACCATTCATCCTAGATATATCTGGTATTTATCCATTATCATTGAAGGTTTATAAGTCTTTGAATCTATTGCATCTACATTTAGAGTTTAAATTATTCCCATGTTGGGGCACTCCCACTTACATGATTATCGACAATGACAATGTTGAAAAAAATTATTGTCCTCTAAGATTTATATGAGGGATTGAATTATTCTATCTTGGATCACCTATGATATATTATATAAAACCAATGTACTCTATCATTTGTTAGAACAATTCTGATGTGTCTAGATAAATGTGTAAGTGACATTAAGAAAATTGAAGATAGATAAACACCTCATAGTGTCAAGGTAGCTACGGGGATGATTTACCAAGAAAATATCAGGGATGGAATCATCCACCTTCAGCAAATTCCTTCATCATTCTTATGAACAACTATGACTAATATTGGATATGATGTTATAAAAAGGGGATACTGGTGACAAATTTCCCCTAAATCACCATATCCTCAACATTTTAAAGAGGTAAAAGGGTCACTAAGAAGTATAATAATAAGGAGAATTTTGTGGTAACATCCATTACTTATAACCATCCACAATTACTGGCCTATCAATTGTTTTTTAAATAGCCATCACATCAATATTTGGGGCCAATGTGGGTGAGTTGGTGAGTCTATAGTATTTCTCCAACTAAGAATGAATAATTAAGGAAATAACTAATTTTGATGGATATTTATTCCTCTATTAAATCATGTATGGGGATGGATAATGGTTCCCCATATTATATATACCCTAAGGTCACCCACATAAAGTAAAACTGGCATGATGTTGTGAGAATCAAATACTTTTCTAATACCCTTCAAGGTGGTGTCTTTTTTACATAGATGGAAAATATAATGTAATCCTCAAACATAAAATCCAAGAAAATATATATTTATGTTGGATAATATATATGATAAATTGAGATGTTAATATTTTGTACTGATTAAGGGGTCCTGATAATAATTGGGTTCGATGCATATATAACCAAGGAAAAACTGTGGGTGGAATCAACCAATATTATGGTGAATAATGGGAGGACATTGTAAACTATGAGGATATAATTCACATATCTCTAGAGTTATCATATTACACTTTATATATTCAAAACAATAACTTCATTCCCTTTTTTATATAGTTGATATGATTCAAGCACACATTCCATCTCCACAATATACTATAGGTGGTAGCCTAATATATGATATAGGGTTAACCACCCCTAGGGAGGGTGAAATTATATCCAAGGAAAGGGTTATGAATTAAAAAAATATTTTGAATCTAATTTCTTTCCTTTAAACTATGGGTACTTCTACATTTAGAGTGAGACTAAATAACCCTCCTATCATGATCAGATTTTGGGGAAGTGCCAACATTTTTTCCATAAATATCCCAACTGGTGAGAGAGGTTATAATTAAAAGTCATTAGATAATTATACATTAGATATATATTTTTTTAAAATAATTATATCATGAATATTTACTTATAATATTTCTTCATTGAGAGGGTGTAACTCCCCTCAATTTTTTGGGGCGATTTGAAATTTAAATTTTGGCATAGAAAAGTGAATCTTGGTCATTTTTTCTATTAGATGTGTTAGGGAGGCTTGATAATGGGATAAAGAGGAACATTCTTGATATGAATTTCATAGGAATATCTTTGAATGGATTCTAGGTGTGAAAATATCATCAATAAATTCAATAAGTCAGTCAAAACCAATTTGGGGTTTAACTATCCATGATTCATGATCGGAACTATATGTCATACTGTAAAATGATCCTCAACAATTAATATGGGAAAAGAATTTAATTTCCCCCTTGGACTTAATTATATCCTCCTCTATCTTCTCCCTTAATCCTTACACGTACTAGGAAATGTTAGGGGTCCCGTCATGTCGATTTTAACTCTTGCACTCTCACCCCTTTATCTTTCCAAGTGTCATTTATTATGATTGGTTCTACACAGTGATTTTAAACTCATGATACCCCAATATGGTATTTTTATTCTATTTCATTATTTCCTCAACTCATAAATACTCATATGAGTTTATTAGCGATGATTTATTAGATTCAATTCATTAAAATTGAATTAAGTATCTATTCATGGTTTTTTAGATCTATTATGGTAAAGTTAAGAAGTTTAAACCATGCTATATTACTTATATATAGTTATGTTTCTTAATTTACAAGGGCATGCGTTTTTCACTATGAGACCTATTCTTTATGTATTAAAGTGAGGAAATGGGTTAGTATCGATGTATTTGTTCTTTTAGAGGGTTTCTGTGACTTTTATTCCTTGAAAAAGCTGAAATAAAGCCTTTTACTGGGGTTACCCTTACAAATATCTTCATGGGTAAATGGGTTTGGAATAATATTTTCATGATCATTTGATTCTGGCATGACTATGATAATTAATTTACGGGTTTAGGAAGTGTATTCCATTTCTTGTGTGCCTTAAAATTAGTTAATGTGATTCCTTTATATGTGTATAAGTGTAGAATTATATTTTTGGTTATTTAATTTTAGAAAGTGTCGTTTGGGATTAGAGAGTGGTGAAATGAGGTGTTATAATGACATTTAGGTTAATGCTATTATTCAGAAAAACCATGAGTGATATGTGTTAACATAGAATGTGATGTGTGTATGACCATGAATGAGTTGGTTTAGTCCCATTTTGATTATGTTGGTCACTATGAGTGAGGCATCATTCCATGTTATATTTTTTTTCAGTTACCTATTCTTCTGTGATTTTTATACATATTGATATTTGTTCTTTCTTCTTGTTATGACCACTAATGAGTTTGTATATATGGGTTAGTTTGATAATTATGAAATATTTAGACTCCATGCGGATGGGTTGGGGAGTTTGTTATGACCTCCCTATATCTCATAAGTATTGGTTAGTGTGTTTGGAATGACATCACTAGAATCTTCAGGGAAAGGTTTGTGTGCTTGAGATGACCTCACTAAAATCTATTAGGAAGGGTTGGTGTATTTTTAATGACCTCTCTAGAAAAAAAATGATCGGTAAGTGTACTTAAGGTGACCTCCCTGGAGTGATAAGGGATGAGTCATTGTGCTCGATGGGGCTGTGACCTTTGCAATTTGGTGAAAACCATGTATTTTGTTTTTCTTTTAGTTCCTAAAAGACATTTCATTTTGTAATGAGACAAAGCTATTAGGGTTAGGGTTCTTGGTAGCTAGGTTATCAAGCTATGAATTAATGGGTTGTATGATTATTTACATGTTTTGTTTCTCTCATTTTATACACATGTGTATGAATATTGTACTAATGATAAGGATGAATTGTTGGTGTTCTACTAGGTTCATAATCAAACCCCATACAAGTATAATAGTGAATGTGAATACTATATAGAATGTGATCTATATTAGTTCATGTTCCTTACTTAAATAAGTTTTTTAGAGGAGAAGTTTGGTCAAGGAGATACTGGGATAGAATCTAGAATCATTTTATAGAGATGGACCATTATTTATTTATAAATATGATTATTATAAATAAATATTCTGTGTGTGGGGGTCTCTTTTAATCATTGGATATTTTATATCATATTGTTATAACATGTGATATTGTTGATATTTCATCTGGTATGTGTTCATAATATATTTACTATGATTATTATTTCCTACGATATTGTATACTCTAATGTTTATTTGTAACTAAGGGAATAATGTCTCCATAGTACCATTTAATCCCTCATCACTATCATTCAGTCTCTTGTCTATATAGAGGATTACTTGAGATTATATAGATATACATAATATTGGATCAAGTGATTATTGTTGGGGAATCCAAAAATGGTATTATATCCCTTTTTCTTTTATCTATCTTTTGGGATATGGAAGACAAGATATAAGGTATTGTAAGGACTTCTTATATAACCCATTCCTGGGAGTAACTAACCCACCCATGATGAATTTTTTTGTTACCAAAAGTGGGATTACTATTGCGGGTTTAAATTTTATAGTTGATCTATTTAACCTTGAGTGACTTAAATTATTTTGGTATTTATGATTTATGGGATTTTATCTTTGTCCAATTGGAAAAGTGAGTGAGTTCATGCATCATGGATGAGAATATAGGTTCACATGTCATGTTCCAATTTCCTATGATTGATAAAGGTTAAAATTAATTAAATAAAACAAATAATATATTTATTCTTTCACAAAATATATTATTCGTGCCATATAATTTACAGAACCTGAGTATGTTTTGATTTTATACATATATGTGAATGTTACTAACATAATGGTATTGATGATATGGACTTCATATTTGAGTATGAAGTATGTATTTTTTATGCTTCATCCATTGGAATGTAATTTTTAGATGAGTTTTCTAAGTGTTTTTAAAAGGGGAGTTCACTTGGAATAATAATAGTTATATGTTTTCTAAGGTTTATTTTAAATTTTAATGGTTTATTAAAATTATATGTGATTTTTTAAATATTAAAAATGTTTATTTTTATTGAAATAAGAAATTTTAAAGCTTATTTGGAATGATTTTGGTCTTTAATTTTGTAGAGATGTGGTTTTTAGTGGAACTAATTCAAATGGATAAAATTAGATTATTTTTCTCAAAATGTTTAAAATAAAAGTGAATTTTTATTTAATTTTTTGGAATGGGGTTCCCCAAATGAATTTGTTGAATGATTGTTTTGAAATAATATTTTAAAAGGTTTGAATGTCTTGGTGTATTGAGTCAATTTTTTATTGAGGACCATTTCATAATTTTAAAGTGAATTTTTTGTGGTGTATATATTAGACCCTCAAGAAGGACCTTATTTGATATCATTGATGAGTACCATGGATCGAGGGGTATAATTAATGTTAGTGGCGTGGTTTATTGACTAGTCACCCAATAGGGGATGGCCTCAGACATGGTTGGAAATTTTAGCTTGGCATATTGGTTAGCGATGAATCCTTCGAAAGGGTAATTTTAGCTAGTGATTTTGACTTTTGGATCTATCAAGAGTAAGTGGAGTTGGATTTTAGGAGAAGGGTGGTTGTGTAAGTCCCTGAGATAGATTTGATACATCTAATAGTTGGGCTAGTGCAATATTATTTTTGGTAGACAACGATGATTTTTATGGGTTATTGTGTGGTGTATTTATTGGTTATTAGGAAGTGGATCTAGGTATGAGAGGTAGGATAATAGTGGTATTGGGAAATGGTTTTCCTTATTGGTTGTTGGTCATATACCAGTTGACGAGATGATTATTATTTATAGAACATGAGGGTTAAATGAGTGGATTTTTTTTCCATTCCTAGATCATCACATGTGTTGGTCATTTATGATGTTAGGTGCATTTTAGTGTGTGAACTAGGTTATGGAAACTATAAGAGGTGATGCTAGTTCAGTGTGAGGCTGAACATTTTAATTTTTTGGTTGATGACTTGATTTTATAGAGTTTGAGATATATGAGTGCTTCATGAAGGGTGCATATAAATTTTGTGTATGTGTATGGTAGAATATTTAAAAATTATTAGTTTGGAATCCAAATTCATTCCTTAGAGTTCTAATAGGCTACTGGTTATTTCTCGAAGTGGATGAAACCATGTGATACATGGTGGTATTAAAGCAGGATAAGAGTTGAATTTCTCTGATAATCATTTTTATATGACTTTAGGGTTCTTGAATGCATGGTTTTTATAACATTTAATTTTTTAAAGGGTCATTGAAGAGTCACTATAAGGTGAGTATTTTACATTGGTATGAAATTCTAGTTGGTGGCTGCTTCAAGAGCTTTGGGTGTGGTTGGGAGTGTCTCTGATGGATTAAACATTATTGAACTACCATAGGAGTGGGAATGTCAGGGATCTATAGATCTCTTCTTGGTTTGTTTGTGTGATGGAGGGTTTCATGATTTCATCTACATTTCATGAAACTTCTCCCATGTTCATGAAAGAGTGTGAGGAGACTGTGATGATCATTGATAAATACATTATTGTGTAGTTTGGAATGAAAAAAGTGTTGTAGTTGTGGTGGTAGATCTAAAATGGTAGTGGGTATCTCATGTGGAAGTGTATCGATGGTTTATATAGGGTTAATATGAATGTGTCATAAAGGGTAGGCTCAATCAATGATAACTATAATTGGATTCTCTATATGTGGGGTGTGGTTTAGTGATGCGATTCCTTGGAATGCATGGGTTAGTAATTTGAGACCATTGTGGAATTTCAATTTGTCTTATTTTATGATATTTTTTGTGGCATAATAGTGGGTTAATGTTGTTGGTTTTTATTGATGATCAAGGATAATCCTAGTTAAGTAAGGTATGTTAATCTTATGGTGTTTCAAGACTCAGGATTATCACTTGAGGTTGTGGTTACTAGGTATGATGAGAAGGAATCCTATAATGTGAACCCTTATAATGATAAACATGGGTGAAATGGTTTTAGTAGAGTAGATGTGCAAGTGATCCAATGATGGGTGGTAGTTTTGTGGATGATGACCCTTATAAAAAAGTGCATATATTGATATTATGTTGTGAGATTATGGGGTTTACATGAAGGTTGGTTGATACTGTATTGGTCAAGAGTAGTAAAGTGAGTTATTTTGGATTGAAAACAATATATGGTGGTTGATGGATGGTGGAAGTGATAAAGTTAATCCATGAGTTTGGTGTATTTTGGGTTAGGGATCAGTTATAGTGTCTGCTAAATTTTTTCAGGGGTGTAAGTTTGAAAGGTCTAAGTGAAAAGACTTGGGAATCAGGTTATGAGTGATTCTTGGGGAGAGGCTTATATGAGGTGGTAAATAAATGAATAAGGGGACATGTTTTATTGGATCGGTGAGAAAATAAACTCATTATAAGAATAAGTTGTTACCCATCTAGGATCATTTATTGTGGTGGTGAGTGGTTGGTTTTGGAAAGATATTGTGAGATTATTAAATTGGTATAATGGTTTAGGAATCTAGGGAGTTCATTTCTCTGGTTCATTGTGTTCCTAACAAATTTTATAGTAGCTGGAAGGAACATGTGAGCCTCTTTGAGAATGTATTGGTGGTTCTTGTGAGTGTTTTAATTCAACAAAAAATGATGTGGGTAGATTATTGTGGATTGTTAGGGATGGAAATTCCTTAGTGTACATTGAGAGTGAAGTATAGGTGATCTTAAATCATAAGTAAAGGTGCTTTATAATGGTTCATATGTACAAGATGATGAGTTTAAAAAATGAATAAGTGATACCTATGTGTGGGTATAAATAAAAGGATATATGGAATAATCTCAAGATGTTAACCAGTGGAGTGAGGCACGCACTCTCAGGCGCTATTTAATTAGAATATATTTTAGTCATTAACTGAATAAATAATATTAGGATGATTCATTGGGTGATCCATGATTTATGATATGGTTCATCGTGTAAACCATAGTTTGTAGTATGATTCATAGGGTGAATCATGTGGAGAAATGTAGTAAAAGCGTTTTTGGGGCATAAATATTGAGGATGTAACATAAGTTGTTGTTTTAGTTTAGGGATATGATCAAAAACATATACATATAGTTGTATAAGGACCTAAATTTATACATTAAATATTATAATGAATTTCCACTATAATTCATTTCCTTAATTTTTTAAGATCAATTAGAGTTTGATTTTTAGATTAATAGTTCATAACTATTATATAACAATACTATAACTATCTGTTAAAAAAATCCCCCTTTTTATTTATTTAAATGTCCTATCATGAAATATGGTTATAGAAAACACATTATGTTTTTTTATTATATCTTATTGAATTTAATGAACCATTACTTATTACTATTTTTGAAAATATATTCATTGAATAGTGATCACATGACTAGTATAAATATAGAGTTTTTAGAAATCCAATTCACACGAACAAAGGAAGTGAAGGCCTCAACCAATAGGATTGTACCCTATGAAGCCCATTTATTATAGCTTTTAAGGGAGATAGTATTTCTAGGATTTTCCCATTATAAGGACAAATTTTATATCCAATAACTTATGTATGAAGAAAACTAATTACGAGATAAGTTTAAGCTCATCGAGATCACGACCCAAACCATGTTCACTAAACAGCCCAATGATAGTCCCACCATCACACAACTAACTCTTAAAGCATTTTATGATGTACTAAAGGGACACGTATCTGGAACCTAGAAAGATGAATATATATTTTTCGATATAATAATGATTATATTTTCATCATATTATTTTTACATGGTAATTGATTTTTATTTTGATATAATAAAACACAAATTGTATTTTTAGATAATATTAAATTTCAATTAATGAATTTATTTATTAATTTATTTTTTAAATAAATAACATTCCAATAAAATATTATTATCAAATATTTTTTATTAAATATAAAGGATTATATAATTTTTATAGAGTCAAATATAAATTTTATAAGGGTTTGAAAACTGTTATTATAAAAAACCCATCATTTCATAAAAAAAGAGAATTTATTTTAAATATGAAAATTCACATGTTAATAAAATTATTTAGATAGAATGAATATTAATTTCTGAATCACAATTTTGAAATTACCCAATAGTGATTTTTTAATAATTTTTTGTGACAATTGATTTTTCATGTAAAAAATAAAAGTCGTATAAAGATACTTTGTGCATTATAACATCATAATGAATCAAAAGTGATGTAATAATTAATATAAATGGGAAAATGAAAAAATATATTTTTTCCCTTTAAAATAATGAGATTTTAAGTTTATTTTATTTATTTTTAATTCCATTTGGAATCCTCCACGACCAATAATATATTTAAGGGTTTTAAAATCATTTCTTTACAAGTATGACTCTCCTCCATATAAGAAAGACATTATTTTAATAATTTGGTCCCTTTCAATTATAAAATAATACAAACCACTCCACTTTGTTAGAAAAAATTGGGAAAAAACCGTTAGAAGTTTTTTGGTTTTGGATATTTTATTATGTAGTGTCTAAATCCTAAATAATAAGAAAATATCCTATTTACCAATATAAATCCACCAAAAATCCCATTTATATTCACTGAAAATCCTTAGAGGATGACCATACTATTCACTCCAATCTCTAGAGTCTATCCAAGGCGCCCTAAACTCTCAAGAATCCCCTCCAAAGCTTTTGGAGTCACACACTTACATAAGGGATCTTCCACTCTCTTCTTTTATCAAACACTCTTTTTATGTTATGTATTTCAATTTCAATTTTCATATGTAGGGATATGTTATTACATATCCCCATTATAGTCCATTTTATTTATAGTTTATTATTTATCCTTTCACTCACTTTTATCCCTCCTATGATCCTTTATGTTCACCCGTTACCATGCCAATGTTTTGTACAAGACCTTCTTCTCAGCCTTTCAAATTCAAGCACCTTCTTTGAAATTGGGTCATTTAATTTCAATTAGTTTTATTTTAATTTATTTATAATAATTCACTTATAATCCAATTGATGTTGTATTAATGAGGTATAATTTATCCACCTCTATTTATACACTACCCTAAGTCGTTACTAAGCCAAAATTATATAAGGGACCTTCACCATCACTTATTTATTGTAGTTTATTTACGAACATATGCATTATATTTACCTTCCCTAATGTTGGGACATGTAATTACATGTACCTTTTATTTACCATTTTATTTTTTTAATTATTAGGGACCCCTTGGGCTCTTATCTACCAATTTTGGTAATTTTTATGTAATTTTCTTATGCTGATGAAATTTCAACACGATTTTCCTTGCCAAAACAATTGTGTAGTGAATACCATACCCATTTTTCTATCAAGCTTATTAATTTTATGAACATATACATAATGAGTGGGGACCTACATGTATTTATTACATATTACATAATCATAGAACGAATCATGATGATGAATGAATCCATGTTGTATGATCTATGTGTCACACCTAAGCGTGAGAATGAAATGATTATGAGGGGTGTGATTAGATAGAGTTCCAACACACTAGGTAATGTTTAGTATCATGATATCTCAAATTGGGAAAGGGTATAAACCTAATTCCATTATGGGACTTTTTCCACCAAAATGTCTTGGAATGTTTATCCTTTACCAATATTTATGATTTAGTGTTTTAAGTGGTCTATAAATTACCCATGTTATGATTATCATTCTATATCGTGCCTATTTATTCATGTTTATTTTATTTCTCATTGATATACCTATTTACTAACATATATAAATTATTCCATGTTTATTCCTTTACTTTTCTTTATAGATCACACCTTTCTTATGTATGCCCCCATGTTATCCCATAAATTTTTACATTTGAAAGAGTATTTGGAGCATGTTAAAGAGGTTTTAAAGAAAGATGTTGTAATCCTTATTTTATATTGTTATGTAATGTTCCTAATTACTAAAGAAACTATAAATCTTGATCATATGGGTCATATTATGTGTATTATTATGTAATAAATCAATTACTAATTTGTAATAAAGATAAAGGTTGTCATAATTGGTATTAGAGTGAATGCTTAGTTTTTTTACATTTGGATTATAAAACTCTAGTAAAAACCTTAGGGATAAGACTATATATAAGAAAACAACCCGAAAGTTGGTTTTTATTGAGTAAGTTGTTTATCAAGAAAGTATATCCTTATATGGATACTACAAGTGGAAATTATTCTGGCATAAATGTACCTAGGAGTAAAAAACTAAAAAAAGATGTTCTAAGGCTCACATGGGTAACCTAGTATATGACAACATGAATTACTACACCACTGGTTTGACACTCTAGGGGGATATGATTGGTAAATTCATAAGCGCATTTATAACCATTATTAAAGGAAAAAAAATCCCATAAGAATATATGTTATGTAATATATTATGGATAACATATATTGAAGCATAGAAATTTATAAGATAAGGAAATACAGGAAATTTATAAGTAATACCTTTAATGTTAATAGATTATCATTTATGTGTTTAATAGATTAAAAAAATTTCATCCCTAAGTCTATTTTGGATGAAGTAAATGAATAGGAAATAAATCTCTATATTGTGAATCAACCCCGTATTGTGTAAAAATGCAGGGAGGATGTTGAATATTTTTTAGCACCATCATCTCAAGCATGAATATTATTTCCCCGTGAGCATGAATATATAGTTCAAATGATTGATTCTAAGGAAATTACCATCCTCTATGACATGCCTATTTTGAGGGAATATGATATTATGTTTCCAAATGAATTCCCTGATCTTCCTCATAGTTGAGAGGATGATGTTTCAATTGATCTTATATATGGGGAATTTGTATTATCAAATACACTGTATAGAATATCTATTGTGGAACATTAGGATTCGAATAAAAAATTATAGGGGAAACTAGATAAGGGTTTTATATGACCAAGTTCTTCACCACAGGGTTCACCAATACTCTATCAAGAAGAAGGATGGGTTAAAGAGCTTTTGCATTGATTATTTTAAGCTCAACAAAATCATGATAATGAAAATGTATCATCTACCTCACATTGATAATTTTTTTGATCAGCTACGTGGAGCATAATAATTTTCCATAGTGGATCTTAGATCATGATATTATTAGGTAAGTTTGAACTGGAAAGATATCCCCAAAACCTATTTTCATATAAGGTACCACCACTATGAGTTCACATTGATTCCATTCAGACTCAGTAATTATCCAGAAATCATCATGGACATGATTAATATAGTATTTATAAATTACTTCAAAAAACATGTGGTAGTATTTATAGATGATATTATAATATACTCCAAAATCAAGGAGGATCATGAGGATCATATGATCACTAGGCTAAAGACTCTTCGAAAGGAGAAACATTAAGCCAAATAGAACAAATGTGAGTTTTTTTAAGGAAGTATCTTTATTTTGGAATATCATCACAAGAAATTAGATATATGTGGGCCCATAAAATAAGGATTTAGTTGAAGGATGGGAAAAGAAAAAATATGTGATAGATATCCATAGTTTCTTAGGGCTATATGGCTATTATTTCTGATTTGTGAGAAATTTGTTATGGTGGTCAAACACTCTTACAAATATGACTTAGAAGGGAAACATGTTTTCTTGTAATGAAGAATGTGAAGAGAGAGTCATGGATTTAAAATATAGGAACACCAAATTTCTTGTAAACATAATACCAACAAGTGGAGAACACTTCATAGGATCCAGTTATGCTTCAAATAAGGGATTGTGCTGTGTGTTAATGTAGAATTATAAATTCATAGCGCATACATTGAGGTTATTAAAATTTATTGAGGAAAACTATCCCACCCATGATCTGGAGATGATATCTGTGATCCTTTTGTTATAAATATGGAAGCATTATCACTATGTGGAGAAGTATGAGATATGTACGTATCACAAAATCCTCAAGTATATATTCACACAGAAAGAGTTGAATATGCACTTCAAAATATGGTTAGAGATCATCAAGGAATATTATTACTCAATCCACTTTCTTCATGGAAAAGAGAATAATGTGGTATATTATCTATTAAGGAACTATCATGTATCTTTTATCAATGTTGAGAATTTGTAAGGTTCCAATCATATTAGACCTGTAAATGATGGACATGGGAATAATAAATAAAGGAACATCATTAATCCTTTCAAACATTATTGATCAACTGTTTATTTTAGGATGGTTAGATGATCATCAAAGAAATGTTGTGTAAATTAAGAATAAAGTGGAAGACATGAGAAAAGGTAAGTCCATAGAGTTTAAAATTTGTGATGAAGGAATTGTAAGATTTGGGTTAAGACTATGTGTTCCATTAAATCTTAAGTCAAATAAATAACCATTGGATTATGCACATAGTTCAACTATCTCCTTTCCACCAAGAATCAAAAAGATGTATCATGATCTCCATGAGAGATATTGGTGGGAAAATATGACGAATGATATTGTGTAATATACATAAAAGTTCATGGTATTCCATAAAGTGAATGCTAAAAGAAGAAATTCTAAGGGGATGATGCAACCATTACCCAAACCAACATGGAAATGGGAGAAAATCACCATATACTTTTTCACCAAACATTTGAAGACATCCATTGGAAATAATTATTTATGGGTTACTGTAGATCAAGTTATAAATAAAAAACATTTTATCTCAATTCAAGCGGGCTTCCCATTAGACAAAATCGCACAGATATACATTATATAAGCTATAAGGATACCTGGAGTACTACTATATATTGTATCTAATTGGGACATGAGATTCACATCCATGATAAGGAAAATTATACCAAATGATATAAAAATTGATCTGAAATTCATTTTGACGTATCATCCTCAAACAGATGGTCAATATGAGAAGACTATTAAGACATTGAAAGAGATCTTGCAAGCAAGTTCTATTAACTTCAAAGGAGGTTGGGACCGACATTTTCCTCCAGTTGAGTTATCATACAATAAACGCATCCAATCAAGTATCCAAATGAATCCATATGAATACATTTATTGGAATAGTTGTAGAACACCAACATGTTGTTATTAGGTTGGGGAACAAAATTTAATAGGTTTTGAAATGGATGATAAAGTGGTGGAAAATATTAAGACCATTAAGCAGCACATCAAGGATGATTAAATTAGATAGAAGAGCAATGATAACAGCCAATGATGAGACCTATAGTTTTATTTTGGTTATATGGTATTCCTTCACATATCTCTATGGAAGTAAGTGATGAGATTTTTGAAGAAGGAAAATCTTACTCTAAGATATATCATCCCCTTTGAGATCCTTGATCGCATTAATGTGGTGGAATATAGAATAGAACTCCCACCAAACCTATCTAAAGTACATGATGTATTCCATGTATCCCTCTTGAGAAGGTACATAACAAACCCCTTACTTGTACTCAATAAAAAGGTGGTACTATCGAATAATGACCTTTTCTATGAGGAGTAGCCGATGAAGATCTTGGATCATAAAGAAAAAATCCATGAAATAAGATAATTAACCTTTTTGAAGTGACATGAAAAAAACCAAAAGATTGATAATAACTATGGTAATTAAAGGAGGTGATAAATAAGAGTTACCCTCATCTATTTTAGTGTGGTAAATGAATATTTTGAGGGAGAAATTTCATAAGGAGAGAAGATTATAATGACCCAAACTGTTATAAATAAAATCCCCCCTTATTGAATTATTTAAAAATCTCATAATGAAATATGGTTTTAGAAAACACATGAAATTATTTTGTTTTATTATATATTATTGGATTTAAAATACCATCAACTATCACTATCATTGATAATATAGATTATGAAAAGAGATCAATTGTATAGAATAAATATAGTGTTTTAACAAATCCAATTGAAACAGACAAAGGACGTGAAGGCCTCAATTAGTAGGATCGTACCCTATTAATCCCATTTATTGGATCCTAAAATAGAGATAGCTTTTCTAGTATTTTACCTTGACCAATACCAATATGATATCCAATAAATTTAACATGATAAAAATAATTTACAAGATAAGTTCAATCTTATCAAGAGCACGACCCAAACCATGTTAACTGAACTATCCCATGAAATTCCAACCATCACACACCATACAAATAAGGAGTTATCTGGTGTATTAAAAAGATATGTATGAAGACCCTATAAATATTAATATTTACATTTTTTATGTAATAAAGAATATATTTCCATCCTATTATTGTTCCTTTGTAAATTTTTTTTATTTTGATACAATAAAGCACAAATTGTATTTTTATTTAACAGTAAAATTCAATTAACAAATTTATGAATTAATATATGTAAAAATAATAATATTTTAAAAAAATCTATAATTAAATAATTTTTATTTAATATATATGATCATATAATTTTAATGAATTCAAATGTAATTTTTATAATGGTTCAAAAATGGTTATTCTCAAAATAACCATCACATCGGAATATCAATTTTATTTTAAAACTAAAAATTAATATATTTATAAAATTATTTAGATATAATTAATATTATTTTTGGAATCAAAATTTCAAAACTATGAAATGGTTATTTTAATATAATTTTCTGATATAGTCAAATTTTCAGGTAAAAATTAAATACTGTATAAATATCCGTTGTGTATTAAGACATCATCATGACTCAAAAGTTATATAATAATAAATATAAATAGAATAAAAGACCAAATATATGTTTTAACTTTAAATTAATTCGATTTTATTTTTAATTTATTTAATTTTTAAATCCATTATGAATTCTCCAAAAACATATATTATATTTTATGGTTCTAAAATCATTTATTTAAGAGTGCGACTCACCTGCACATAAGAAATGGAATTATTTTAATATATTCTACCATTTAACTTATAAAATTATAAAAAAACTTAAATTTGGTAGATACCATGATAAAAATCATGGTATGGTTTTTGGTTTTGGGTATTTTATTATGTATTGGCCAAAACCTAAATAATGAAGAAATCCCTCATTTTTCCTATACAAACCAACCAGGATCTCATTTCTCTTCACTAAATCTCTTTGTAACATGACCATAATCTTCCCATCCACTATATATTCATTAAAAGGCTCCTACAAGCTCTCAAGAAGCCAATCCCAAGCTTTTGGAGTGACACACTCAAGTATAAAATATTTTATTTTCCACTTTTATCAAGCACACCTTTTATGTTGTGTATTTAAATTTAAATAATCATATATTGGGATATGTGGTTACACAAACCCATTACATTCCATTTTATTTATTAATTATTATACCCCCTTTAAATCTCATTTATCCCTCTTATGAACCTTTATATACACTCATTTCCATACAAAATGTTTTAAGGGACCTTCCTCTCCACCTTTCGAATTCAAGCACCTTTTTTGAAATTTGTTCATTAAATAGATATTTTTTAAATTTTAATTAATTTATTATAATTAAAATAAAATAAATTTTAAGTTATTTGAATTAAGGATCATTTATATTCTCTAATTTGGCCCCTTAACTATGCTTTTTGTATACCAAAATTCTATAAGGGATCTTTGTATTCTCTTCTTTATTCAGGTTTCATTATGAACTTATGCATTATATTTTCATTTACTAAAGTTGGTACATGTATTTACATGTCCCTGTTACTTCACATTTTATTTATGAATTATTAGATACCCCTTTAACTCTTATTAGTCATTTTTATGAATTTTTATGTAATGTCGTTATGCTGCCTAACTTTCACCGAGATTTTCCATGCCAAAAAATTAAGCAATGAAAACCATACCGATTTTTCTATTAATGGTATTCACCTATATGTATGTATTATTATTAATTGGGGATATATATGTATTTATTACATATTAATAGATAGTTTAATAAATTATGATGATTAATGAATCCATGTTGTATGATCCATGTGGCGCACTTTATTATGTGAATGAAATGAATATGATGGGTGTATCAAGATAGTGCTCCAACACATTGGGTAATGTTTAGTATCATGATATATTATGTTGGGATTAGTAGGGAATGTGATTACATTATGGGAATTTTTCCGCCATGATGTCTTGGAAGGTTTGGCCTTGAAAAATTTCTGCGATTTAGAGTTTTATGTTTTTGCCACATTTCCCGTTTAGGATTATCATTCTATATGATGCCTTATTATTCATGTTCCATTTATTTCTCATTGATATACCAATTTTATTACATAATTCACTTATAAAATTTTTATTCCTTACTTTTATTTCTATATAACCCCTTTCTTTTGTATGTAGCTCGGCTATACCACACATTATAATGTTTGATGGATTAATTTGAGCATGTTAAAGTTGTTTTCAAAAAAAGATGTTTTATTCCCTATTTTATATTGTAATGTAATGTACATAATTACCAAACACACTAGAATTGTTAATCATCTGGGTTGTATTAAGTGCATTATTATTTAATAAATAAACTATTAATGTGAAATAAAGAGTAATGTTGTCATAAATCCCACAAATTTCAAAGTAGATACTTCTACACAATATCTATTTTTTTCATAAAACAAAAACTTTTAAAATAAAACAAGCTTTATTTTTATGAAAAATATTCCTGAATTTCAACTTGACTTATTCTTTTCCATTACCCATCCACAAAACCTTGGAAAAAATATTTTAAAATAATTTACATGAACAAAAATATCAACAAGGAAATTTAAAAGAAAGAAATCCTTTAGTGTAGTGAAAAACATGAAAATCCATGAAATGTTTAAATTTATCTCAATTTCAGTTTATAATATGAATGAAATCATTTCCATATGAAAATAACACACAAATTTTTATCAAATAAAACCTTTAAACCATATAGAAAGCACATGACCAACATGTAGAAACCTTTCATAATCATTTTCATATTGATATTTCATTCAGTAACCCTCAGGATTACACGTGGAATAACCATAATAGTTATACTCAGAGTAACCATTATAGTTACACTTGTATACATGGTGTAACCATCAAAGTAACATTTAAAATAACCATCATACTAATAATGGGAATAACCATCATAGCATATTCCCATAATCTATTAAGAGAAACCTTATCAGTTTACCCCATAAGATTACCCAATTCAATGGAGATGTATAATTATAAAAACCCAATATTAACGTACAAACATAATACATAATTTCTATATAATACATAATATATTATTAAAATATACACCCAAATACTGTATTAGTGTTGTTCTTATGAAAATTTGGAATAAAAATATTCTTACATAGTTAAATATCTTCAATGTTTTCCAAAAAGATATCCCTTTCGTAATTCTACATAACAAAATTTCTTCATAACCCGGGTAAATGAATCATAAGATACGAGTGAGCATGAATGGGCAATAAGGGTAAAAAATAAGACATGTAAGCATAAACACGATGATATGGGCATGCTAATATGATCATATCATTATATGATCAAAACCTACATATCAAATATTTGAAACATGAGTCTTAGAATAATGGTTAGTAGTTCATAAGGCATGAATCATAAATAAATCAATATCATAAACCACAAATTCATACCATAAGAGTAAGATATGTAATTTTGGGATACACATAAATATTTAATATCATTACCTATTTGTCAAGATGAATTTATAGAACATATTAGCGAACTTAACCAGGAAACACTTACTAGGTGTGACAGAACACAATCCCCAATAATAGTACTTTTATTTTTATGGGATTGGGTTTCCCCATCTTCCCATAGTGGATCAGTTTTTCCCACCTTCCCATAATGGACCTGGTTTCCCTATTATATTATAGTGGATTATGTTTCAACATCTTCTTACAGTGGATCGGGTTTCCCCATCTTCCATAGTGGATCAATTTTTCATATCTTTACATAGTGGAGTGGGTTTCCACATCTTCCCCTAGTGGATTGGGTTTCCTCATCCTCACATAGTGGATCATGTTTTTAATCATCCTTAGTGTATCAATCATGTTGAATTGAGTCCCATCATTATATCAGGAGATATAAATAATTACCCAATGCATTGGAGGGATATATTTTCCCCACTCATATCATATTGAAATCATACATATATATACAAAAAATTCATAAAAAATTATATAATAACGAATGGAATGAAATGGGTATCATAAATAATTAATCATATAATAACCTATAGAAAATATATATGTTTCATAATTATTTCATCTTATAATAACCCATGAATGGAATTTGGGTTTCATAGTTATTTATCATGGAATCACACTTTGAAGATAAAATGGTTTCATAATATTAAATCTTTCAATACATAGGACATTTATATAAATAATATGAATTGTATTCTTGGATTATATCCCTAATAAAGCATAAATTATAACCAAGTTTTTAATTTTAGATGTATAATGATTTTGAAAGATCACCTAGAACATAAATTTTCTTATAAAATAACTCTTTGAAACATATATCTTTTTAATGTTCTTTCCTTTTAAACACATTGAAAACATATAATAGAATCATGAAATAAATTTTGAAAAATATCTTAAAGAAAATATCCTTTTATATTTGAAAAGGTATTTTTAAAGCATAAACCCTTTTAAAATCCATTTTCTTGAAAATAAATTTGAAAAAATATAAATAAATTTTTGAAACAATTTATAAAACCATTTTCATTAAAAACATGTAAATAAATCCAATAAATTTTTTGAAAACCAATTTTCATGAAAACATATAAAGAAATCTTGAAAACAACTTGAAAACCATTTATTTCAAAATACATTGAAGATTTATAATAAAATATTGAAAGAATTTTGAAAAACTTTTTATTTCAAAATTATTTGAAAACTCATAAAACCATCTGTGAAACCATTGAAATCCCTTTCTTTGAGAAAACCTATTTAAAACATATAAAGGAAGTCTTGAAAATAATTTAAAACAGTTTGTAAACAATTTTTCATGAAAAAAGTTTTTTTAAAACAGTTTAAATTAAAAAAACTCCATAAATTAGGAATAAATTTTCTTTAAAAATATACTTTTAAACTTATAAAGGATTTTTCAAGTAAATGAAAATCATGGCGGTGAGTAAGATAGTAGATTCCAAAAATTTCTTTTATACCTAGATGGTTTATAAAAAGTTCATTTATTGGAAAAAGGTACGAAGATTCCCTTTAAACACATTTCTTAAAATTGTAATAAATGTGTACAATTTTCCTTTAAATATCATAGTATAAAATTAAAATATTTCCAGAAATATTTTTTGAAAATACAATTTTGAATGAACATAGATTTCTAATTGAATTGAGAAATAATGTTATATTTTCATGAAAACTTATTTCTCAGATAAATTAAGTAAAAAAAAAGTTGAAACGTGGTAATATTACTTGGATATAACTTTAATAACCATAGTTTAAGAAAATTCATAATATTAATTAAGATATAGATCATAAAATTTCCTCAATGGAATCATAATCATAAACAATCTCAATAAATGATGAGATTATAACTAACAACCATTACCACTTTGGAAAGTTTGAATCATTATAAAATAGAAAGAAATAATAAAATGAATATTTAAATATCATCAAAATAATGAGATTAATTATATAAAATTTCAATCTTAGTATATACACCTCCTAGAAAAATATAGGTGCATAACATGGTATGTGTCTCAAAGAAAGAAAATTAAGACACAATTACTTTACCGATATGAAATTTTTTGAAACATAACCCCCATGAAAGAATTATGATCAAAATTAAATGTAAATACAAATATATTTAAGTATAAGAATCATAGAATACATCCATGTGTAGTATATACACCAGAGAACATAAATGAATGGTGAATAAGGAATGTATCTCAGAGAAATAAAAAGTGAAATGCAATTCACATACCTTAAGTTTTTATTTAATTAGTACACATTAAAACTTTTATAAAATAAATATATCTTTTTATAGATGTACAAAATAAACATATTATTATATCTAATAACATATATGATTTTTTTTATTACTCAATATTACCCTATTATTAACAAATCTTTATTAATGTTACGTTTCAAGTAATATCTTCTTTATTTTGAGTATATGTTTTTACATTCTATTATTTATCTTCTTACATAGATTATGATTTTCTTTATTTTTAGAATGAAAAATATGCTTTTATTATCATATATTTTCATTATATATTTATTTATAATAATTTATATAAGATAGAAGTATGAAATGGAATACACTGTTCTAGGAGGCAACATGTCGTACGTATGCATGAACACTATTTCCATTTCATTATTGTGTTAAATGATAGAAATTAAATGAAAAATATGAATATATATAATATATATATTATAATTAAATTTTAATTATTATATCATATATATTATATACTTTTACTAAACACATCCTTAATACATTTCATGTAAGGGGTGAAAGAATCACATCGATTTGAGGTGGCAATAGTCCACAATTTCCAAAACAAAATTATAATACTTAGAAAAAATGGAAATATTGAAAGTGTGTGTTATATAATAATTAAAGAATAATAAAAAAATAATTTATATAATATATAACATATAAAAATATCCTATCCATAATAAATCTCATCCATGAGATGTGGTAAAAGAAAAATGAACAACATTGTTTCGTGAGGCGATAATTCATCCAACACAAGAACGGTAAGTTCGTTACCCATTACATGGATCTGTGTGTAAGTGTAGGTATAGAACATATAATAAAAACATATAATTATATTTATGATACTGTTTTTATTATATAATCATGGAATGTCTTGACCCGTCCCACAGGGATCGTGCTGTGACTACCATAAGGCCGCCTTCCATAGGCCCGGGGATATCATCTAACACCAGAAAGGTGTATCCCTTAAATGGGAAGGCATTTTTTTATAAACTATATAGACACACAGCCCAAGAAAACCACAAGAATCAACCATACAATCTAGAATTCAATAAGATGCAACAAAAAAGTAAACTGTTGTAGTAATAGAGTGCTGAAAGTTAAAAGGGGAAGGAATAAAGTCCCAACTGTAAAAGTAAAATTACAACTGGAAGTACAATACAACTAAAAGAAAAAGGAAAATAGATACTGGTCAATCCTCCAAGGTTCCTACCTATAGGTTAGGTATATATCTCCTCCTCAGCACTCCATGCCTATTAGTCTCCTTCGTGTCACGTTACGCCGAATGATCTACCTCTGAGCACCGTCCAATCCTAGCTCCCTCAGCCTCGATCAACACTGTACGTCATCTTCACCAGACACAAAAAGGTGTAGGAGAAGCCAATGAATGGGTGATGATAAGAATACTCAGTAGGGACCCCAAGTTCTTCGTAGGTCTCTTAGAGTTCCACAAATAATGGAATCAACTCTACTTAGGTATATTTCCATACATATACCTAAGTTATCAAGATAAAATCATCTCATACATGAGGGAAGGATACCACAGAGGTAACACCATGAAGGTAGAAGTACCACACAGGTAACATCACAAAGATAAAAACAAGAACGTAATACCATGAAGGTAGAAGTACCACACATGTAATACCAAAGAGATTGAAGTACCACACAGGTAACACCACGAAGACAATACCACAAAGGCAGAAGTACCACAAAAGTAACACCATGAAGATAGAAGTACCACACTAGTAACACCCAAAAGATAGAAGAATCACACAAGTAATACCATAGAGACGATACCACAAAGGTAGAAGTGTGTCACAGGTGACACCATGAAGTTAGAAGTACCAAACTGGTAACACCACGAAGACAGAAGTACCATAGAGGTAACACCACCCAGATAGAAGTACCACACATGTAACACCACAAAGATAGAATTACCACATTGTTAAAACAAAGAAGACAATACCAAAAAGGTAGAAGTACCACACATGTAACACCACGAAACTAGAAGTACCACATAGGTAACACCATGAAGATCGAAGAACCACACAGGTAACACCATGAAGATAGAAGTTGCACATAGGTAACACCACGAAGATAGAGCTACCACAAACTTAACACCACAAAGATTGAAGTACCCCACATGTAAAATACTCAACTCACAGTTAGTTATAACTTATGTTCCGAAGTATAGATTATTATTCATAAAATAGATCATCTTATTCTGTTAAGAAGCACTAGTGCTGACCCACACTGGATCAGTAGGCAACTAACCCCTGCTGACCCTCACAGGATCAATAGGTAGAAAACCCCCACTGACCCACATAGGATTTGACCAACACAGGATTGGTATGAGATGACCCACACAGGATCGCTGAGTACTAACCTAGATAGGATCTAACCCACACATGATAGATAGATGCTGACCCATATAGGATCGATGTTCATTCCTCACGTTGCAACCTGCCACAGGTTTCCTCGCAACTGGTGCGATTGATTTCTACAGAATCTTCCCCTCGAGAAATCTATAATGCCACAATAGCCGCTAATATCCATAAAGGAGTAACCCAAAGGACCTCCATGTTGTAAGTTTTCAATGTGATAGACGGTGCACCAATCAGATGCCCGGTCTGTGAGTTATATGTGTTTTAGCTCCGATGGCCCGGTTGGATTTGGGTTCGATCCAACCCGTCCATACTCCAACATTTTCCAAATATCAAGTGGAGTATACCAAAAGGACCCTCTCGATCCAAGGATTCCAACACTATATATGGTTCATCAAACATACTTTTGGTTCTCAAGATATGACGCTTTAAGTGTTCCTGGGTTCGGTGGGGCCCCGTCCAGTCCAACCCGGTCAGATCGACCTGGCCCGACTCGGTGTGAGCGTGGTCGGGGTGGACTCAGCCCACTGGGACGATATCTAGTCCATCCCACAAGAGGGTCGTCTTGCAAAGGCAGCCCTACCAGAATAGTGCGGCCTGCAAGGGGGAGGCCCGACCTGCGTGGGGCAGCTGCCCGATCAGGGGCGGTGTCCTTCTGAGGCAGCATCCCACTGGGGAGGCACCCTGCTGGGAAGTGTCCTGTATGGGTAGCATCCCAATCCGATGGTGGTGGCCCAGTACGAGGGTGGCACCCCCTCCGAGGTTGGCGGCCGAATCCGAGGGCGGCGAGCCAGTGCGAGTGTGGCGGCCCAATATAATGTCATCAACCCAGCTCAGGGGCGGTGGCCCGCTTTGAGGGCGGTAGCCCAGTTCGGTCCGACACAGGGGGTTTAACCCCCCCAGTCCCTCATATTCATGAACAACCCAGATTCCATTTGGTTGGTGAGGCAGAAGTGCCGTGTGGGCGCCGCTTTGTTGTTGTGGAATCCATAAGAGGTGGGTTAGACCTCCACCGCAACTTCAATTCATCAGTGGCGCAGCAGTCACACCGCCTTCCTTCCCATGGTTGTCCATCGTGCCAACCCCATCATTCATTCACTACAGATGACGAGCCACAACTCTCCTCTTGCGGCATGCGTTGACGTGATCTCGGTCTTCTGAGGTGGTGAAAGGAAAGAAAGATAGCCTATGGTTCATCCTGGGTTTGTTAGGCCCACACCCTCTATGTTAGCTCACAATATAGAGGATATTAAGGGTGTTCAATAAAAATTTGTATTGAAAACAAGATTAACACAAAAATATTCCATGCAATAACTTCTTAGAAAGGCGAAAGAATCATGGGTCAACTCATTTGTAGGTTGACCCATGTTTTTTGTATAATTTCAAGAATGGAGAAGAGGGAATCAAAAACGCACAAATGAAAATGACCCCCTAACTGAAAGAGACAACCGCTGATGACGGTCGACGAAAACTCCTTCATCTTTATTGTCGGTTTGTGACTCGATGGAACTCATCACCGCTCATTGGAACCAGTGTTGTCCTGTAGTTTGTTGACATCACAGCACTTCTTTGTCTCTTAGTGAAGCCATGCCAACACCCCTCCCCGAGATCTATATAAATAGGAGAGGAGAAGGAGTGTGTGACCATCAGGGAATTAATTAGGTTTATTTAATTATTGATACTTTTGAATTTCTAAGGGTGAGGTTACATGAAAAGAATAGTCTAGACAATTATTCACTTGCCACATAACCGGTCCCACCAATGTCATTCGTCCGTTGGAGGAAAGAAGAAAAATAAAATTACAAAACATGTTATTTTATTAATCTTTCAAAAGTCCATAAAAATAACTTTTTCACCCAACCTATTATGGTGAAGGTTATGCCTACATTAAGAAAATCTGGACACTACGAATTCAATGGTGCCCTCATATTTTTAATCAGAGAAACAGTTCAAATGTTAGAAAACGCCGCTCACACATTTAATGAATGTACCCGAAAAACAAGTTCGGAAAAATATTAACAGTCACCCTCGACCCACGCTGGTCAAATTTAGGATCTTCCTAAATGAAAAATTCCCTAACTAACCCAATGGTACTCTTATATTTATAATTAGAGTTACCATTTAATAGTTAGGGATTTTATCATAAGATAATTGTCACTTAATTATTTTATTTATGACCAAAAACTAACTATCATTGGTTGCCCATGCCGACCAATGTTAGTATCTTCCAAAAGAAACCATACCCTCATGATTTCAGTGGTGGTATCAAATTTTTAATGAGATTTACGATTTGTGAGTTATAAGCATTTGAAAAATAAAATAATTTCACATAATAATTTTATTTACGGTTATTCCATTTTCGGGTTTTATCATAGAAGGCCCACACTGACTAAACATAAGTCGTTCCTAGGGTAAAACTGCCATCCTGAGCCCCATGGTTCCCTTGGATTTTTGATCCAAGCAAAAATTTAAGATTTATACCAATTTTTTAGGAAAATTACTTACGCGCGCTAGTTAAAGCTTAACAAAACTTTGACCGATCATTCCGGGCACTCTTGGACTCGGAATCATGTGTCGTCAGATTTCACATTCTCAAAATAATTCAATATAATCATAAAAATATATGGAATTTATGGGACATTAAATTAACCCCACATTAGGTCTTTACATCCCCAAAATCCACTACATAGAATAAGAAAACAAATAGGGGTACTGAGCACGGATCTGTGCCTCCCACTCCCATGTGCTCTCTTGGAGGTTTCCGTACTGCCAGCGAACGTACACCTGGGGTATCCACCGCCCCCAAAGGACTCACTCATGTTTACCCTCAATATCTACTAGAAACACCGTAAACATCGCCCCATCACCCATGTCTAGCACTCCATGGTCGCTGACTTGAGAAGGTTGATGCACGTATCTCCTCAACTAGGATACGTGGAAGACGTTGTGCACCCACTCCAATTGTGGTGGTAGTGCCAAGATGTTTTCCACCTCGCCAATCCTCCGAAGTATCAAAAATGGTATGATAATCCTTGATGATAAATTCTCACCTCATCCAAATCTCTGTAGTCCCCATCAAGGGGAGACTCAAAAGAAAACGTGGTCCCCCCTCCCGGAACACCAAAGGTCTCTGTCTTTTGACTGCATTAGAATTATGCCAACTCTGTACAGTCTTCACTTGCTGAAAAGTGAGACATCGTGCTAAAAACTCTGCCACTGCTTTGTTTATCCTTGGCCACCAGTACTGACGTCGGAGGTCCTAGTATATCTTTTCCCCTATAGGATGTACTGCTAGAGGGGATGTATGGAACTCCATCAAAATATCTTCCCTTAGCACCATCGATACCGTAGTATGTCCTCTAAAGAGGATGATGTGCTCCCCACCTTCAAAAAATCCATCAGGAGTCTGTCCTGTGGTAATCTGAGCACGTCGAGCCTTGCAGTCAGTGTCCCCAAGCTGTGCCTCCCTGACTCGCTGAAGGAGTGGGGGAGTGAATGTCAAATATTGAAGATAAGCTACTCCATCTTGATCTACGTAGGATATCCTCAAAGAAGCTAGCTACTCTATAAACTCACTCAACAACTGTATACTAGATCTCCTACTAAGTCCATATTCTACTACGTTTCCCTTCCCAAGAGTTTAGACTATCTCAAATTCATAGTTCTGGAGGAACTCTAGCCATCGCCACTGTCTCAGGTTCAAGTCTTTCTGAGAGAAGATATACCTGAGACTCTTGTGATCATAGTAAACTATAAAAGGTTCACCCATCAAGTAGTGCTGCCATATCTTTAGTGTAATGAGTATTGTTGCTAAATCCAGGTCATGAGTAGCATAGTTCTACTCATCAGTCTCTATCTCAGCTCCTGAAGGATCTGTTCAAACTTCTCTGTCTATAGGAAAGGCTCCCCTTTTTTGTCAAAACTGTCAAGGGTGCCACTATGTTGGAGAATTATGGTCCAAAACTCCGGTAGTACCCAACCATAGCAAAATTCCCCACTTATTGTAGGTAAAAATAGAAACATCTTTTAAAAATATGTCCCCCACACTTTACTTCTTTTTTTTTGGGAATTAAAAACCCAAAACTCCCATTAATACAAGGATAGGGATGGCCGACTCAAGCGTGATCATCTATACCCTCCTTTGCAAGAGTTTTTCATGTGTCGCCTGGGTTTCCTTTTTCATCAACCAATGAAAATTAAATTCCAACGTTGTAGGTAAACCACAAACTTTGTTCCCAATATAATCAATTTGAGTATAAACTGTGGATGTTTAGTCCATACCCAAACTGATGTCATAAGGTCTCGATGCTGACACCAAGAGGTTCCAACCAAAACTCTTGCCTCAAGGGTCAGATCAAATGGTTGGTGTAAGTGTGATTATCGAGTCTCCTTGCAAAGGTACCTCCAAACGTGAGGGTCAAGTCAACAGCTTAACCAGAAACTCTAGGTTTTGGACAAGATTCATGGAAGGAAGGTATGCTTGGTACCTATGTTTATTAATACGGTAGTAAGTAGTAGACATAGACTATTTATTGAATCATTCCTAGAGCACTCGAGTCTCACTCCTTGACCATATGCAGCTACTCCCTTCCCCTATCCTCTATATCCCTAAGCCTGGTGGGGACTACAAAGGGGTGTGGTTGTAACCTGTTGAAATGTACACCACCTCATGTTGCTCTCCTAGATCTTTTTCCACATCTATAGCCTTGAATATTCATCTGTCCCTAACATTTATTCTTCCTGAAACATTTTTACATGCCCAAGTCTCTGAGACTGGTGTCGGCTTTCGGCTTTCCCACTATTAACATTCACTGGTTGTATCCTTTAAGCCGAAGAACATTCAATTGAAAAGGTTCTCTCTAGAACCCTAACACAAGTAGGAATGCATAGAGGAATAGTGCAGGTGTAGATCTCCTTAAACACACCATGCTTGGATGTCTGATCCCTGAAGCACTGATCGTATCATATTCCTTGAGTACTAGGAATAGTCTATATGCCTCAATAAAAACACAGCTTCTGATGTTGTCCTGCCGATACTGTAGAAGCTCTAGAGAACTCTCAACCACCTCTTCAAGACTGTCCTCAGCCGCCTATGAGTTGGGTTTGCCTCAGAACCTGAGAGGTAACTAATGATAAAACTCACGTAAGGAACTAAGCCTAAATGTGTTCTCTACCGGTATCGCCGATTGTAACTACAGCCCAATGGGTGGTGATGTTACTAGTACACCACCCGAAGGTGACAACGCAGTAAGAGGGCCCTACTCTAGATCCTCATCGCTCAGTGGGCCGTCATCGTGTACTCTCTCAAGAAACCTAGGAGGCTGTCTTTGTGGCGGAATCCTCATAAGGAACAGGTGCTCCATGATCATTAACTTATTCCTGGAGATCTGAATGCAAAGAAATCATAAAAAGTTTTTAAAAAATCCCACGCAATCAGTGTTTTCATGCGCTGAGTCAGAAATCAGAATTTGGGATCCTGGTGTATAGATATGCTAGCTAGCACCCCAAAATTGGACTCCCTGAACTAAAAATCATATTCATATCACTTAACACTTTTGTTTCATAGAAAAGATCAGATTCCTAGTTCTTCAGTAGAACCGAACTTCTCTAATACCACTTCGTCACGACCCGTCCCTCGGAGCCCGTGCCGTGACTACCCCAGGCCCACCTTCCAGAGGCCAGGGGCCGGTGTCTAGCACCAGAATGATGTATCCCTTAAATGGGAGGAATTTATTTTTTAACCTGTATAGACACACAATCCAAGAATACAAAAAGAAGCAACCACGCAGACTAGAACACGATAAGATTCAACAAAAAAGTAAACTATTCTAGTAAAAGAGTGATCAATGTAAAAATGGACCAGAATACAAGCCCAACTATAAAATTACAAGTACTAATGGATGTAGAATACAACTAAAAGAAAAAAGATAATAGCTAATGGGTCATCTTCCAAGGTTCCTACCTGTAGGGTCGGTACAGATCGCCTCCTCATCATTCTATGCCCATCAGTGTCCTCCGTGTCACGTTACGCCGAATGGTCCATGTATGAGAACAATCCAGTCCTAGCTCCCTAAGCCTTGATCAACGTTGTACATCATTTGTACCTGAAACAACAAGGTGCGGGTGAGGCCCATGCAGGGGTGAGTATAAAAATACTCAGTAGGGACCCCAAGACCCACGTAGATCTCTTAGATTTCCAAAATGGAAAAACCACAAATAAAGACATCAACTCTACTTAGATATAGGCCCATACATATACCTATGTTATCAAGATATAATAAACTTATACATGAGGGAAGGATTCCACACAGGTAACACAATGATGGTAGAAGTACCACACATGTAACATAAAAAATATAAAACCATGAAGGTAACTCCACAAAGGTAGAAGTACAACCCAAGTAATACCACAGAGATAGATGTACTACATAGGTAACACCACGAAGACAATACAACAAATGTAGAAGTACCACACAAGTAACACCACAAAGAAAGAAGTACCACACATGTAACACCGTGAAGATAGAAGTACCACACAAGTAACACCATGAAGATGATATGAAAAAGGTAGAAGTACCACACACTTAACACTATAAAGCTAGAAGTACCACATAGGTAACACCACAAAGATAGAAGTACCACATAGGTAACATCATGAAGATAGAAGTAACACACAGGTTACACCAGGAAGATAGAAGTACCAAATAGGTAACACAACGAATACAATACCACAAAGGTAGAAGTACCACACAAATAACTCCACGAAGCTTGAAGTACCACACATGTAACACCACAAAGATAAAAGTACCACAGAGGTAACACCACGACCATAGAATTAGCACACAGGTAACACCAAGAAGATAGAAGTACCACACAGGTACCCCGACAAAGACTGAAGTACCGAACAAGTAAAATAATCAACTCACAATTAGGTATAACTTAAGTACAGAAGTATAGATGATTAGTTGTAAACTAGATCGTCTTATTCTATTAAGAATCATTGCTGATAACCCACATAAAATCGATAGGTAACTAAACCCCACCGACCTACATAGGATCGATAGGTAACTAACCCTTGCTAACCCACATAGGATCTGACCCACATATGATCGATATGCCCTATACAACACAGGATCATGGAGTGCTGACCCACACAAGAACTAACCCACATAGTATTGATTGAAGCTGACCCACATAAGATCATTGTTCTTTCCTCATGTTGCAGCTTGCCATAGGTTTCCTCGCACCCAGTGCGCTCGAGATATGTAAATTCTTCCCCTTGAGATATCGGTCATGCCTTGATGGACACTAAGTTCCAAAAAGTGGTAACTCAAAGGAACTTCATGTCGTAAGGGTTCTAACGCGATAGACGGCATGCCAATCGTACACCCGGTCTGTGAGTTATAAGCGCTTTTTCCCTGAGGGCTCGGTTGAATTCAGGATCGATCCAACCCGGTCGTACTACAATATTTTTTAAATCACTTGTGGACTATACCAAAAAAACCATCTCAATATAGAGATTCCAACACAATATATGGTTTTTCAAACAAATTCTAGGTTCTGAAGATATTCCGCTTTAAGTGTTCCTGGGTTGGTAGGGCCTGGGTCCATTCTGACCCGGTCGGACCGACCTGGCCCGACTCGGTTTGGGCTAGGATGGGGTGGACTCGTCCCATTGGGATGATGTATGGTCCGAACCACAGTAAGGGGGCACACAAGGGCAGCCAAGCCAGAATAGGGTGGCCCGAACAGAATAGGTTGGCCCACAAGGGGGCAGCCCAATCCGCATGGGGCGGCGGCCAGGCCCAGGGCGGCGACCCGTCGGGGCGACGACCTGTGGGGGAGGCGTCCCGCTGGGTAGCAGCCGGCAGGGGCAGCGGCCCGGTCTGAGGGTAGAGGCCTAGTCTGAGGGCGGTGGCCTAGTTTGAGGGCGGCAGCCTGGTGCGAGGGCGGCGACCTAGTGCGAGGGTGGCAGACGGGTGCGAGGGCGGCGGCCCGGTGCGAGGGCGGCGGCCCAGGACGACGTCGGTGGCCCGGTGCGAGGGCCGAGACGCGGTGCGAGGGCGGCGACCCGGTGCGAGGGAGGTGACCCGGTGCGAGGGCGGCGACCCGGTGCGAGGGCGGCGACCCGGTGCGAGGGCGGCGACCCGGTGTGAGGGCGGCAGCAAAGTGCAAGGGCGGTGGCCCGGTGCGAGGGTGGCGGGCTGACCCGAGGACTGCGACTCGACTCAAGGGAAACAACCCGCTTTGGGGATGGTGGCCCAGTTCGGTTCGATGCGGGGGGTGTAACCCCCCGGTCTCCCAGAATCATGAACGGCCTAGATGACGTTCAGTTGGAGAGGCTGTGGTGCCGTGTAGGCACCACTCTATCACCGCGGAACCCATCGGAGGTGGGTTCGGCCTCCATCACAACATCCATTCATTGGTGGCCCGGCGGTCACACTGCCTTCCTTCCTGCGGTCGGTCGTTGTTTCAGCCGCCTCCTCCATTCACTACGGCTAATAATCCATATCCCTCCTATTGCGGCATGCATCGACGTGCTCAAGGTCTTCTGAGCTGGCGCAAGGAAATACAGATTGTGTAGGGTTCAGGTCAGGTTCTTTAGGCCCACACCCTCCGTGTTAGCTCACAATATGGAGTATATTAAGGGAGTCCAATAAACAGTTCTATTGAACACAAGATTAACCCCACATGATTCCACATAATAACCTCCTGCAAAGATGAAAGAATCGTGGGTCAAACATGTATAAATTCAAGAATGGGGAAGAGGTAATAAAAAAACTCACAAATGAAAATAACCCCCTACCTGGAAGAGACATCCGCTAACAATGATCGATGGAACCTCCTTCATCGTTGTTGTTAGTTCGTTACTCTATGACACTCGTTACCACTTATTCAAACCAGTCTCGTCTTCCTGGTGGTTGGAATTTCCATACTTTTCCAAGGCTTTATCACTTGGTGAAGACGTGCCAACACCCCTCCCCAAGCTCCATATAAATTGGAGAAGAGAAAGAGTGTGAGACGCTCATGGAATTAATGAGGTTAATTTAATTAATGAACCTCCCTAATTCCTAATAGTGTGGTTACATGAAAAGAAAAGTCAAGCCATTTATTGTCTTGACACATCGCTGGTCCCACCAGCGTCATTCGTCTGTTGGACGAAAGAAGAAAAATAAACAAACAAAACATGTTATTTTATTAATCTTTCAAAAGTCCACAAAAAATATCTTTTTCACCCGACCTAATATGGTCGAGGTTATTCCTTCCTTAAACAAATCCTAGTGATGTGGATTCAATGTTGACGTCATATTTTTAGTCCGAGCAACACTTCAAAAGTTATAAAATGCAGCTCACGCGTTTACTGAACGTACCCAAAAAAGTTCATAAAAATATTAACATTCACCCTCGACCCACGCCGGTCGATGTTAGTCTTTGACTAAATGAAACATGCCCCAACGAACCCAAAGTTACTCTCAGATCTGAAATCCAAGTTACTGTTTATATGTTATGGAATTTATAATATAATAATTGTCACTTATTTATTTTATTTACGTCCAAAAAACTATCTTTCATTGGTGGCCCGCGCTGGACAATGTTTGTGTCTGGAAAAAGAAAGCATAACCTCACGAGTTCAGTGGTGGTCTCAGATTTTTAACCCAAGTTACCGTTCATGAGTTATAAGCATTTGAAAAATAAAACAAATTTCAATAATAATTTTATTTATGGTTATACTATTTACGAGTTTTCTCATAGGAGGCCCACGCTGACTAAAATTATGTCACACCTAGGGTAAACATGTCATCCTGAGCGCAATAGTGCCCTTGGATTTCTAATCTGAGTAACCATTTAAGATTTATTCCATGTTTTCAGGATAACTGCTTACGCGCAATAGTTATAGCTTAACAAAACTTCGACGAATCATTCCAGGCTCTCTGGGCCTCGGAATCGCATGCCATCAGATTTCATGGTTTCAAAATATTTCGATATAATTAAAAAAATATACGGAATTTCTGGAACATTACGTGGAATAATTATAATTGTGGTGATAGATTAAAAAACAAAAGAAAGGAGCCTGAGGAAGGATGTTACCTCTTATTTGGGTAACTCATTTCACTACCACAAAATTGGGTTACCACAGTGCCACCCTTTATCAATCCTAAAAAAAAGAACTGATAAAGGGGGTGACTTTATCAGCACTAAAAATAGCACTGATAAAGGGAACTTTGAACAGTGCTAAAAAGTACTGTTGAATCTGACCCTTTGTCAATATTTATTTAGCGATGATAAAGGCACCCCCGTTACCAACACTTTTTTAGCGCTGTTAAAGGCCCCCCTTTAATAGTGTTTTTTTGTAGTGCTGGTAAAGGGGTGGATTTATCAGTCCTTTTTCCAAGCCCTGATAAAGTGTATAGTTCAAAAAAAATATTTTTCAAAAAAATAATATATTGATATATAAGTATATTTATATAGATATAAATATAATATGTATTTTGGAAAAATATGTTTTATATAAGGATAAATGAAAATATAAAATTAATGTTTAAGATATTTAGTAAAATAGGCTTCTAAAATATTTTAAATAATATTTTTAATTAATAATTTTTTAATTATCAATGACTAATAATCATTTAATTGTATTTTAATATAAAAAATAAATTATAAAAATTATTAAAAGATCTAAAATAAGTTGAAAATGTAACTCAAACTTTAAACGACAATAAATTTCGATCTGGGTGTCTGTCTGAGCTCTACAATATATCAAATTGAAGCCTGTGACAAGGTCTACACACTAATGATTGAAGGGAAACTTTCATCGCATTTTTCATGGACAAAAATTTCCAAAAGGCCTCCAAAACTGAGTTTTTAGTCTGGATATCCATATTTTTTATCATTAAAATATAACTTCTGATCCAGATGTCTTCTAGGCCTATACCACATATAATATCAAATATTCTTTCATTTTCTTCAATTTTCTGGTTGTGGAGTTGAAAATTACTTCTATATTAGAAGTTATGGTCTTTTTAACTTTTCATGGCTTTTAAAATATACAAATATATGTATTTATTCACATATATATACGTGTGTGTGTGTGTTTTCTATATGTATATATATATATGTATTTATTTGTTTAAAAAACCATATAAAAAAACATATTTTATATGTTTATTTAAAACTAATCTTATAAATATATATTAATATACAAATAAATATACGGATAAAAAATTATAACTAAAAATATATATATAAATAGTTATAAATATATATTAATACACTGATACATATATATATACATATACATATTAATATTAACATAACTAAATATTTAAATATTAATATAAATATATATATGTTAATATATATATATATATTAATATACAAATATATATATTAATATAACTAAATAAATAAATAAATATATATATATATATTAAAATAACTAAATATATATACAGATATATATATATTAATATAAATGTACACATGTTAATATATATATATTAATATAAGGACATATATATATATATTGATAAAACTATATATATATATATTAATATAAATATATATATATTAATATAAATATATATATATTAATATATATATATATATTAAAATAAATAAATACATTAATATATATATATATATATTAATATATATATATATATCAATTTATATATTAATATATGAGTAAATATTACAAAATATATATATAAATAAATAGATATATTAATAAATAAAGAGAAAAGCGATATGGTGGAGTAGTAAAGGCTTAGGCGCACAGGAAACATGTCTCGAGATAAAATCCTGGGGGAGGAATGTCGCGTACGCTGGTGGGGTGAATAACCTAGCACTATTAGTGGGGGGGAGTGCTGTTAATGGGGGTGGGGTTGGGTGGAGTTGGTTGGGGCTTGCGTGGGCTACCATGGGGGTGCGGGCGCTGTTAAAGGGGGGCTTCAAGCACTGTTGAAGCCCCCCATAATTGAAAAGATATAAATTTTTTATTTTTTTTTATTTTTTAAGTTTTATCAGCACTTTTCTGAGTGCAGATAAAAGGGATCTACATTATTTTTATCTCAAATAATAGTTCTTTTTTTAGTTCTCTTAATGCACTTTTCTAGTGTTGATAAAGTCCATATTTGTAGTAGTGTTTTTTTGCACAAAAGGTCATCTTTGGTTGGATTTATTACCAAATGAAGGCTTCAAAAAGGAATGTCGGGATGTTGGGGAGTGAATTTGGAGGATAATGTCTGGTAATATATGGTTTTAGATGTGTAAAAGAGCAGAGTCGGTGGCCTTTTATAATGGAGGGGGAGGACACAATTAGAATTTTTGAAAATGGGTTAGTTGTACCGTTTTTTTTACATGAAAAAGACAAAAAAACCATCCAAAATAAATAATAGAAAATTTATGTCTGAAATATGGCCATACAATGGGTTTTGGAAAACTTTATTGGTTATTTTGGTTCTTAATATTAAGGTTTATTCCCTAGTTAAGTTTAATTTTACCTTAATCACTAAATTTTATTATAATCACTTTCACCAATATTTTTGGTAAAATATTAAGTTTATATTATGAATATTTTAATATTATACTTATTAGGACTTGTTATGTACATTTTTTTAAATTCAATTCACAAAAATAAAAAAAATTATGTTCGATGTTAATCCCACAGAGGTGGTGAGAAAGCATGGTTTTAAAGTTAGAATGTTTAAAAGTTCATTATGATTTTATATTGAAATTCAACATAAAAATGATTAAGATTAAAAAATTGTAATAATAGATGTATAATTGATCCATTTTGACTTAAACTCACTTAAAAATATAAGTCAAATATATAAATAAATTATAATAAAAAATATTTTAATTAAAATTTAGTATTTTTCACTATTCACCAAAAAGAAGATTCCCAAAAAATCCCAAAAAATAATCCAAGATAAATTTTACATTATGACACAAAAATTAAGTATATTTTATTAAATTCAATTTCAAACAGTTTCTCAAATTTAATTTATAATTTTTCATAGAAGGACATAAAGAGTAGTTCATTCGAGAGAATAGTTTTTTCATACATAAAAAAGAAATTACCAAAAATAATATTAATAGTTTTTATTTATAAAAAATAATTTTATTTAAAAAATAGTAATTATTGTTAATATTAATAACTTTAGAAACTAGTATATCAATATTTAATTTAAATAATTATAATAATAAAGTTTTGTTTCATGGAAACTCAGTATTACGTGTAATGCAAGCCATGTCGGAGATGCATGTAGCACAATCTTAACATAAAATAGAATATAAATAATATTTTACTTAGTTTAATGTGTAAAAAAAGACATCAAATAAATATAATATATTAAATAAAAAATAAGTTTTATAAGTATTTTGGGTGTTACATTCTACCCCCCTTAAAATGGATTTTTCTTTAAAAATATATCTGGGTTATCAAAGGTTTAATAATTGAACGTTCTATTCATAGAAACACCATTGATAAAAATTAATATTCAAAAATTCCATTAAAAATATAAAGTTAGAAACATAACGGTTAGCCAACGTAACATGTAATTAAGATTACACATAGAAGAATATAATTGGGAAGTAAAAACAGAGGCTTGGAGGAAAATAAAATATTTATAGGGAGTAATTGAGGCCATAAATCTCCAAAAACTGAATGATAAAAGGATAGTTGAGGGAATATAATTCATAATTATGTGACAATTTAAAATTCTTCAAGTTCAACAAAAATTTTGGTATTATGAAAAAATTTTATTTCATGATCATTTCCCTATATTTGAGGATGATATACATAAAGGATTTGAGGACAACCTTTCCATATGTTGTTCCTTGATAAAAATCCTCTTCATATCTCATTCCTAGAAATTATGGTTAATTTTTAATTACTAAAGCATTAATAAATCATGAGATAAATGAATAGAATAACATGGTATTTGATTTTTCTATCATAACAAAAGTTTAGCATAAGTTATTCAATACGCATAAATCCGCATATGGTGAGTTAATATTTTTATATCTAATACCTTATCCAATGATTAACATAAAAAATTATATAAGCGGTTAAACTTATAACCCTTGAAGATGATGAAATTCCATATATTAATATATAAGGTCAAAAAATTTCTCAAAAAATAGCTTAGTATTGATCCACAAAATATCATCAAGGTGCTATTTGTTTTCACATACAAAACATGTGAATACCATTTTCATATTTCCCTGAAAACATGGTAACAACCCAAATTACCACAATTATTTATTGGAAACATGTATGTATCCTTATTCTATAGTATATTTGATATATTCATTAAATTCAAAAATGATGAAAAATTCATCAATAATAGCATAACCGCTTTTCAACAAGTCCTTAATTCATTCCAAGGTAATAATTACCATACAATCCACTTATTCATATCTAACACATCATTATATAAAAAATATTATTTTAACATAAAAGACATATTAAGGGTTATCTTCCCTTAGTCAAAATGTCCCATATCCATTTGATAAATTTTCTAATCCATCCAAAACATTTAATATAAATTTTTATATCCAGAGAGAAAAACATTATTTGAACAATCCTTCTATATTTCACCATTCATGTAACATAATTATTGAATCCAAATACTTAAAAATTCAATTATTGCACTTTATCCTTAATCCATAAGAGGGATACCTAATCATATTAAATAATACCTCTTTCCATTCAAATTTTATTTGTGGTTTCATCACCATCACCAATATATCAAGTACTCATACAACCTTTCTTATTCTTATTAGTAGCATTCCAATAAGGACATCGATTTTCATAATGATCGTTCATTGACACAAAAATAATTTAATATTTTATAATGTCATAGAGAGGCCAATCGTCCCATCTATTTTATTAACCAAACCCTTCATTTTACCTTTTTAGTTAATTTTTTGTGTCCTTCTATTACATAGACAAAACATCATATTGTTCCTCTATGAAATTAACTTATGCATTTTTTACACATTCTTGACAAAGAGGAAATTTAATCCTCTTTCCTCTATGATCTCCCTTAACCGAACTCTCAACAAACTCATTCATTCTCTTCCTTTATGATTCAAAGAGTAGTTTAAGGTATAAATTATTACCCATCTTATATGAAAACTAACTAGGCATGATCAGAATATCCTTCACTACAATGAACATCCCATTAATATATTCATCAGATAATTATCCATCACATTCAATATTATCCTTGTTCCTTTTAGTTCCTATCATTGACTAAATCCAGAAATCATTGAGTAAGAAATGATATCATATTGAGTAAGTACATAATAAAGGAAAACAAATTATAGGATGTATAAATTTTGAAACATTAATTAATATAGGACACCCTAGGTTTAGCCTAGGTTATTTATAACTAAATTCCATTTTAATCCTTTATTATGGTTTGTAATGTTTAATTTTTAATTTCCAAAGCTAATCCCCCAGGAATGTCAAATCAAGTGTGTAGGAATGCCAATTTTTGTAAACCAAGTTAATATCGAGTTAGGATCGATGTACCTTGTGGTGTTTTTACACCGAGGTAAATCTGTTCCAGATCCACATCCACTTGTAGTATCTAGACTAGGATGTAATTTTTGGAATCCACTTACTATAAAATTTACCAAATTCTTGTATATTTTTCTAAGTATTAAATCATCCCTATATTTATTCTTAGAGAGAACCCTATACATATCCTTAGAAATATCCCTAGGGATCACACTAATGTTTTTTAATCCTTTTTTCTAATGGTTGACTAAACATTCAATTTTGATACCAACTATAACTAATCAGTCATACCATTCAAAGAAATTACATAATTTTTGTGGAATACTAAATACATTATAAAAAAATATTCCCAAATAACATATTAGTTTAGATTCTTTTGAAACATGGAACCAAAATCATTAATCTTCAAGAAATATCTTTAATGTTTTCCACAAATTTATTCCCCCTTAATAGTTATATATATAAAAAATTCTTCTTAACATGGGTAAAGAAAACATAATAAATGGTTGACCTAGAATGCTCAATAAGGGTAATCAAGGGAGACATATAAGCATAAAAATGAGCATAAGGGTATGAGAATGTGATCATAAAATTATAATATCAAACCCTACATATCAAATATTTTAAATATAAATCATATAATAAAAGTTAATAGTTTACAAGGCATGAATCATAATGGAATCAAGAGAATAATCCATGAAATCATAACATATGAGTAAAATGGGAAATTTTTACACACACATAAACATGTAATATCATTCCCTATAAATAAGGACACATTGATAGTACTTATAAGGCAACTTCATGGGGTCTTCTTCTATTGGCCTGAACACACCACCATCCCCAGTCGTAGTCCTTTCCCTATAAGAGATTTTGTTTACACATCTTCCCATAGTGGACCTGGTTTCACCATTTTACCATATTTTATTGGGTTTCCTTATCTTCCCAATGGGGATTGGGTTTCCCCATATTCTAGAGTGGATTGGGTTTCCCCATATTCCCATAGTGAATCGGGTTTCCCCAAATTCCCAAAGTGGATCTGGTTTCCCATCTTACACAATGGACCAATCCCACCCACTTGAATCCAATAATTATATAATGAGATATATATCCTTACACAATTAATTTGAGGGAGAAATATGTCCCACCCATACCATAATAAAATAATACATATATGTTCTATAAATTCATAAACAATCATATCATACCCCATGAAAGTAAATGGGTATCATAATCATTTCAACCTAGGATAACCCATTAAAGGATATGGTTGAAATAAAAAGTTATCATGGTATAACTCATTAAAAAGAAATTTATTTTATAAGCATAATTCCAACAATGCATAGGCCATTCATTGAAATAAATTGAACGATATCCTTGGATAAAATCCATAGTAAAGTATAAAATATTACCATGTATGTCATCTTTGATGGAGAAGGATTTTTAAATATCACTTGGAACATAAATTTTATTTGAAAATCTCTTTCTAAAACATATACAGTTTTAAAACCCTTTCCCTTAAAAATACATTTAATAAATATAAAAGAATCATGAAAAATAGTTTAAAATATATCTTGAGGTAAATATTCTTTCTTATTTCAAAAATTATTTTTAAAACCTAAAATATTTTGAAAACCATTTTATTGATAATAAACATAAAATATTATAAATGAATATTTAAAAATAATTTTGAAACATTTTTATTTGAGAAAATATAATGAAATGTTAAAAATGTATTGAAAACCATTTTCCAAGAAGAAATTATAATAGAAGCTTTAAAATGTTTTAAAAAAAATTCTTTGATAAAAAATTGAATCCTTATAATAAAATAATTCTTTTTTTAAAATATTTTTTTTAAAATTCATTGAAAACTTATAAAATAATATTTTAAATCACTAAAATCCATATATTTTAAAAACATTTTGAAAATATATAAAGGAATCTTTGAATATAATTGAAAACATTTTTTAAACATAAAATATTTTTGAAATTTTTTTCTTTGAAAAATAATTAAAATTAAACAAATTTCAGAATCTTAGGAGAAATGTGTTTGAAAATAAGCTTTTAATATTATAATGGAAGATTCAAGGAAATGACGGTTGTGATGGTAGGTAAGACCGTACGTTCCAAATGCTCCTTTTTTTACATCAAAAGTTAAGAAAAGTACATTGACCAGAAAATGACAAGATGATTACATTTAAACAAATTAATTTATAAATTTAATACATTGATATAATTTTCAATAAAAAACAGAGGATAATATTAAAATATATCTGAAAACTTTTTTTTATAAAACATGGGTTAGAATGAACATATATTTCTAACAAAAAGGAGAGATAATGTCATATTTGTTTAAAAAATATCTCAATTAACTTAAGTATAAAAAATAGAAAAATGGTACCATTACATGGATATAACATGAATAACTAAATGGTATAAAATTTTATAATAGTAATTAATATATGGATTATAATAATTAATTAATTTAAGCATAATCATAAATAATATCAATAAATGATGAGGTTGCAGCTTAAAAACATTACCACTTTAGTAAATTTGAATCACAATAAAATAGAAATAATAACAATACATGAATATTTAAATATCATTAAAATAATGAGAATCACGATATAACATGTAAAAGTAAGTATATACACCATATAGAAAAATATAGGTGTATAACATGGAATATGTCTCAAATATGGAAAATTGAGACAAATTTACTTTACTTATTTGGTAACTTTTGAAATAAAAAACCCATGAAAGAAAGGTAATAAAATAATTATTTAAATAAAAACAAATTTATTCAATAAATTTAAATTAAATCCACGAAAATTATACACACAGTAAAAAAATTTGGGGTGAATAAGACATGCATCTCACAAAAATAACAAGTGAGATTAAATTCCCTTACCTTGTGTATTGACTTTTTTCATACACGTTCAAACCATCTATATAATAGATATATGTTTATTATAAATATATGAAATAAACATATTATTATATCAATTACCATATATGACTTGGTTATGACAATATATTACCTATTTATTAACAACTCAATTGAAATGTTATGTCTTGGGTAATATCCACTTTATTTTTCGTATATGTTTTCACTTTTTATTCATGATACTATTACTTAGTTCATGATTTACTCATTAGTAGAAAGAAAAATTCTATAAATATCATAAATATTCATTATATATGTATCTATAAAAATATATATAATTTAAAAGTATAAAATGGAACACACTCTTTAAGTAGATGGTAGGCCGTATGTATCCATGAAAGTTGTTTGCATTTTATTGTAATATTTAAAAAAAATAATGTAAATGAAGAATTTGAATAAATATTAAATATTATAATTATAGTAGAATTATTATTTCATATATATCATATATATTCACTAAACACATCCTGAAGACATTCCATGTAAGGTGTGAGTGAACCTCATCACTTTGAGGAGGCGGTAGTCCACACATCCCCAAACAAAATTATTATACTTAAAAAAAATTGGAAATCATGATGTTATGTGTTAAATAATAACTCCATAAGCATAAATACATCATAAATATCATATATAACATATAAAAACATAGTTTTCATCATAATTTCAAACAATCAGAGGTGGTAAAGGAAAAATTAACAACATCCTTTCATGAGGTGGTAGTTCGTCGTACACAAGAATGTCAAGTATGTTACCCATTAGATACAAGTGTCTGTAAGTTCTAGTAAAACCCATAAAAAAATATAAGTATATTTAAGATACTTGTGTTATTATATAATCATTTCATAATAAAAATTTATGTGGTGGAGAAATAAAATAAAAGAAAGGATCTTAAGGAAGGATGTTACCTCTTCTTTGGGTAACTCCTTATTTTCACAAAAGGGATTCCTTGGTATGATTTTTCCCAATGTGGGGATTGTAGGAGAAATATAGGTATTTTGGGAAGATAATTGGGAATATATTAGATTAAATATTATCAGTTTTTTGGATGAAATATGTCTAAAAAATGGGGTTTGGAAAATTTTATATTTCATTTTGGCTTTAATATTTATGGTTTAGTCCTTTATTAAGATTAATTGTACATTATTCGCTGTATTTAATTTTTATCAATCTTAGTAATATTTTTTTATAAAATTAATTTGATATTATTAGAAAACAAATATCATACTTATTACCACCATTTAAATCCATTTTCAAAATTTTATTTAATAGAAATGGAAAAATTAAGTTTATTGCTAATCTGGTAGATGAGGCGAGAAAGTGGATTTTTAAAGTGAGAATGTTTAAATGTTAATTTAGATCTTATATCCAAATTCAATATAAAAATGATTAAAATCTAAAAAAATAGATTTATATATTATTAATATATATATTTTTACCTCAAATTCAACTTAAAATATAAATAAACTGTATAAATTAATTAGAATAAAATATTGTTTTGAATAACAATTCAGTATTTTTTATTATTCACCAAAAAATGAATTTTGTCAGAAAAATCCCATCAATTCAACATAATATAATTTTGAAATTATGAATTTAAAAATGAATTATATTTTATAAAATTAAATTTACAACAATGTTTAAAATTAATTATATTATTTTTCACAAAAGAACATAAAAAGTAGTTCATTCAAGAAGATAGTTTTTAAACAAAAAAATACATTACAGAAAATTATATTAATAAGTGTTATTTATTTAAAAAAATTATTTCAAAAAATTACGTATCACTATCAATATTAATATGTTTAACAAATATGTTATAAATATATTATTTAAATAATTATAATAACAAATTTATGTTTTGTGGAAACTCTGAGTTGCGTGTAACGCACGCTATGTAGACGTTGTATATAGTGCAATATTATCATGGTATATCATTTAAAGAATATTTGAATTTTTGTAGTCTGAAACAAAATATATCAAATAATATTAATATAATTAGTAAAATAAATTGGTTATAAAAACTCAGGGTGTTACAATAAGGGGGCCCACAATTAATGTAATTTTTTTATGGTTTCACTTTTCAATATATAACCTTTGAAAAACACCTTTTAAATTATATGAAAAAAACTTTTGGGTATCAAAATATACCTTTATATTAAAAACAAATATTCAATAACAAAATACACAAAATAATTGAATGATGGGTTTTCCTTAAATAGAACATGAAATCATATAAAGGAATCCAAACATAAAATAATGGTTTTAGTGGCGGTAAAAACTATTTCCATCGTATATGTTAAAATATTACATTTTTTTTGTAGAGAAATTGAAAACATTACATAAAATTATAAATTTTTAAAAACCCGTAAATAATGTTAAAATTGATAAAAATTACTGTATAATTTTTTTTCATAAAGATACATTTATGAATGTATTATAAAAATACGGACTTGGAATAAAAAGATAATATTAAGGGATTCATTAAAAGAATATTTCTAAAATAAAGTTCCTGAACATGAGTGCATTTCATAATGTACATTATTTATACTTCTAAATAATAATTTTTTTATTAATTACTTCTTTAGAATCTTTTTCAATTTTATTATTTCCATTATTTCAATTATTACCATATAAAATACAATTAATTAGTCATTTAGTATCATATTAAATGTTTTGATGATATTCAGCTCATATATCCAAAATGGTTTCGATAGGTTAGCAATGGTAAAATTGGTTATTATTCCATAATAAAAATTATAATAATCATTAAATAATTATAAATTTTACACATGATTTACAATTTTGAAATCAATCATGAAATATAGTTATGAAAAATGAATTAAATTACAATCAAGGAGAGAGTAGGTCATACATTCACATGAGTGATATTTACATTTTCAAAAATCATTATGGAAGGAAGTTAAGTAATATTTTAAATTTTAATAATGATAATTTTATCGAAAATTATATTTTAATTCATTAAAATTACTTATATACATCATCCATGTGATTTGGTGATGAAAAATGAATCATATCACTTTGTGGAGGTGGTAGTACACATGTACGCGCACAAACGATGTTATCATTATTTAGTGAATGGAATGGTAAAAAAGAAAAAGATATATTATATTTTAAGAAAGATAAATATGTATTTAATATCATATATAAAAATTAATTCCATCACTATTACCATCATTGAGTAGAAGTGATGGAAAATTAATTACATTGGCTAATAAGGCGGTAGTCCACTGTACACAAGAACGATGAATTTCACTCGCAATTGATGGAGGTTGGATATAGATATAGGTTATTACATTAATGCCATAAAATCTAGGTATATTGATAATAATAGTTTTATTATTTTAGAATGGTTGAAATATATTGTAAGATGGTGGAAGAAGAAATAACAATAAATCAGGCAGTAAAAAACTATACCTCTTCATGTGAAAATATTTATTACTTAACAAATTAAGACCTAAAATATTGGATTTATTCCCAAAATAAGGCTTATATAATTTGGTTTTGGATATTATAAAAGGATTTATTATTTATTTTCTAAACAAAAAATCTTTTTACGTATAAATAATTTATAAGAATAGGAGCCCTTTTATAAGAGATGGGAGGGTAATTCTAAGAATTTATCAAAATATTAAATTAATATACACTAATTTTGAAATAAAAAAGTATAAAAATTGATAATTTTCAAAGATAATATGAGTTTGTTTCGAAATAATGTCATCCTATAAAAATTTGAACATATTTTGTTCATGTTATTACCCTTATCTTAATTTTTTAACCTTCCATTATGAATTTTCAAACTTATTGTGATAACAACGTCTTTTAGGCCTTAAGGTTCAATACTTTACATAAATGGAAAAAATTTCCATAAATGGAAAATGATTGATATTTTCATTCAAGTGATAATAATGTGTTAGAATATATAATTTTTATGAATTTTATATCATTTAATAAATTATTTTTTATAAAATTGAGTAATTTTAATTTTTAGAACTATTCTTTTACTTTGAGTTTTACATAATCCATAAAATAAATAAAATTCGAATAAAATATTTTAAAGCTTATTTAAAATTTTAATTTTGTTTATATAATAAATGTTTCAAATTAATTATTCAAAATTATACTAATTTTTAATACCATTTATTTTATTTATTATTAATTGAATAATTACCGTATAAGCATTGTGTAAAAATTTAAGGTCATTATTTCATCAATTAAAAATGAAAAATAAATTTACATGATTAAGATAAATAATTTATATGTAAAAAAATATTTACTAATGAACATATCCTATGGTCATATGTGTGATTAAAAATATTATTGTTATTATAAACAAGAGTGAAATTTTTTATTTTTTAATATATAAAATATTATAAAGGTCATAATCACATCCAAATTGAAAAAATAGAGATATATTTAACATTTAAAAGATCATGGATGATATAAACTCATAAATTTTCTTCGATGTTTTAGGGTAATTTTATAGTTATTATAATTTTATATTTAACTTTATTTTATTGATTTACCCTTTACTGTGGTAACAAAAATTACTAAGCATACTATTCACATTGAACAAAAATAAAAAATTTATTTTTTAAAAAATTGTACCCATTGATTAAAAATATGGAGTCAATTTTGTATGATTAATTAAAATAATAGTCATATTATATTTTAAAATTGAACTGAAAAAACGTGATGAAAAATAGTTTTTTCAGAAAAACACATTTTTTTGGTATAAAATGTTTTTGTACTAATATCAATTTTAAAATTCATTTAATGAACCATAATTGGATTATTATAAATACGTGGATACTAATTAATGTTTTAAAATAATCAAAAAATATATTTTTACATTGTAATTAATTTAAAAGAAAATTCAATTTTCAATAAAAATAATTGTTTTTACTATTCATTGAAAAATTAAACTTTTTAGAAAAACATTAATGTTTCACCATAAGAAAACATTTATATTCTAATTTTAAATATAATATTTATTTTATCAATCAAAATTTCTAAAATTTCATGAAATTAATTATATTAATTACTCACTTAAAGAAATTAAAAACAATTTTGAAGAAAACATATTTTTGAAGAATAAAATGGATTTACCATAACATGAGTTCTTATTTAATAATAATTAATCAATACATTTTTATTGGTTAGAAAATCTATATATATTATAAAAATTATTTAATACTATTCTTACCCTTCAATTTAATGGCCTGGTTATGACAATAATTTTTTTTTAAATAATATTTCATAGTACATTTAAGCTCGATGTTGTGTGTTGTACATGTTTTAAAAAAATAATATCCTTATTTTAAAATAGCATTATATATAATTATCACCCATTTATTAAATCATAACCTCATAATTTTAACATTTTATCAAAAATCAAGGGATTCAAAATTTGAAATTCATTTATGGAAACACCCATCATAAAACGGTTAACAAAACATCGCCCTATTAGGAGATAAAAATTAAAAAGGTTATCTAGAATATAACATAAGCAGGTTTCTAAATAAGAAATCATTAGTGTATGGTGAAAATATGGATATGTAATATAAATGTAATGCCTAAAAAATGATGGATATTTTATAAATATGATTGATCATGACAATGGGAATGATCATGGAAAAGTCAATGATAACAAAATGATAAAAAAAATTGTTTGAAGAATACTATAGATTCATCAAAAATAAATAAAATAAGATAATATTTTAGTTTCAAGATTCATTCCCTGTAATTTATTAATTCCTTTATAATCTAGATAAATAACATAAGGAAATATACTTTATTGATAAGTATAAATTTTATATTTAGTCAATTTCCACCCTATTATCATATTTTTATCCAAGTGATGAGTGTTAACAATGATATTTTTGTACTTGGAATACTAAAATTAACTATCATTAAATCATTATATTCTAAAAATGGATAATATAAATACCTCAAATATTTAGACATTAACCAATACCATAATTATTATCACAAGGTAAGATAATTCCTAAAATTATTAAACATTTATATGATATAATACAACATTAATATCCAAATCCACAATAATGACACCTAAATATTATCATAGATCATTTAATAAGTAAGTAATATTAAAATTATTCATAACATTCATGAATAATATTTAAACCTAAAAATTATCATTTGTTTATCACTATTTATTCCATGATTAATTTAACAATTATCTTTAAATAATATTAATCACTCTTAAAGTATCATGAAAAAAATGTATACGAAATAATAATAAAATATCAAAGATATTCTAATCATTTTTATAAATTACCCGAAAAATCATAAATCAACATATTTTTTCAAAATATAATTCATTATTTAACACTAATTATAAATCACATAATATTATGTTTATCTTAACTATATAATGTTCCCCATAGAGTGAATTTTTAAAAAAATAACATTAATAACTTAATCACCAAATCAAATTTCCTTCCAAAAATAAGCTATTTGATAAAACACATGTTCTCAACGTCAACTTAATACTTATTTAAATTTCAAAATAACTAAGACATTATAAAGGAAAGTGGTAAGTGATATTCCCATTTCGCCATTTGATTTTTCATTTAAGACCCATGAACTTCTAGATGTGACAGGTTGTCGACATGCCTATGGGTTGTCCTTTTGATAAAAATATATTAATATAATTCCTATAAAATTCCCAGAAATATGATTAACATCCTAAAAAATATCATTTATCATAAAATAACTTTTTATCCACTGCGGTTTTCTATATTGATAATTTTTTACCAAAAAAAATAAACTTAAAATGATGTCATTTCTCTATGATGAGGAATATTTTATCCTAATAGTTTTTAGGCATATAATCAAATGTCATTAAATGGACATCGAAAAAAATTTAAAAGTTTTTACTACAAATTTTTTATAAGGAATTGATTTAATATAAAATGTGTTTTAATATTTTTAAAGAATATACTACAGAATATTACATAATTGTAATAATATATTATAATATCATTAATAAACACATCCTTCATTTAATTTATTTTTTAAACCCTTAACAATTATTTGTATTAATATTTAATTATATGAAATATTACCTTATGATATGTCAATATCAACCTGTTCATGATTTATACTTAAATCACAAGAAAATAATTCATACCTTAAATCCAAACATCAAGGACATCCTTTAAGTTGTTGATGTCCACATTATCTTCCATCCTGAAGTCTATATCTATATAAAAGAAATATCCAAGTCCTTTGTAATATATTCCTTTCAAGATAATATATATGAGTTTATATTTTAAAATAAATTAAAATATATTCCATGATATATAGATATTTTAGATAAATAAAATGTTATTGGATAAATAAAATTATTTCTTGAAGTTGATTTGGATTTTGAAATTTTTTTCAAAATCATTAAAAAAATAATTTTCCCTGATAGTGATGATTAAATCATATATATGTAATAAAAAGGTTGATTGAGGCCCTATTCCATTAACCTTGATAAATTATCTTTAATATTTCTAAAATAATATCATTAAAAGAAGAAATATATTATTTAATGTTAAAAATAAAATGTTCCTTATAAAGACAATGCTCGTAAAAATTCTAAGATGCTTTATCCTTAAAATAAATAAATATTAACTTAATAACATAAAAATTAAATAATGTTTAAACCAAAAAGGTTATCTAAATAAATTATCCTTATATCCATATCAATGTAAAATAATTCTTATAAACCAATCATTTACATTTAACCTAATGGTAACATATTCCTCAAATAAGTATTAAAATATCCCAAAATATCACTAGTCACCATAAAATTTTATCACATAAAACCTTAAAGGGGGTTTCAATGACATTTAACTTATAATAAAAACATAAAATTTTAGAACAATGGTTATATCTATAACTGTTTGGACAACCTCACAAGAAAACATACAAATATCCAAAGTTTTTGATACCCTACATTAAAACCAACTGTAAGTAATTAGGCTTATATATTACATATTCTAGTGATATTAAACTACAATTAATTTATTTAATTCCTAAAGATAATATATATATATTTAGATAATTATATCATAACTCTTACAAAACATCCCCATAAACTATAAATTGGAATCCACTTCTTATTATCCATTTTTTTAATAAACCAAACATTTAAAAGAAAACATGATTTATTTTCATGAAAATTATTAATAAATTTCAACTTGAATTTTTTATTCTCACTTACCCATCCTTAAAACCCTTTTAAAATAATTTTAAAATATTATATGAGAACAAAAATATTAGCAAGGGGCATAGAAATTTATAAATACATTTATTTAGTTAAAACCAAGAAGAATAACGAAACATTTACCTTTATCTCAATATTCTTTAAGAATATACAAGAAATAATTTCTACATCAAAATATCTTACATATTTATCTCAAGGAAAGTATTTAAAACCCTAATAAAGTATAGATAACACATGTAAGAAAACTGGGGAATCATTTTCATATCATTCTTACATGTCGAGTAACCCAAACAGTTATGCATGGAATAACTATAACTCTTATTCCTGAAGTATCCACCATTGGTACACTTAAATAATTGAATTAAAAATCATAGTTATAGTTAAAATAACCATAAAAAATATACTTAAAATAAACATCACATTATATTATCACAATATCTTAGGATAAACCTAATCGGTTAACTTTATCCCTTTATCAAATACATTGAAGAGCTATAATAGAGATAACCCTTTATATAAGCCATATTGGGATCACCCTTTAGATATAATGGGGATCAAACCATTGAATAAGATGTATCATGCTTAATATTTTATCATATATAATTCTAAATTACCATATCACAAATTAAACATTTTATTATTCCACTTATCATCATAAAACCTTTAAAAAACTTTTTAAAACCATATAGAAAAAATATTCAGATATCAAAATATTTTTTTTCCCTTAACAAATAATTTTCAATACCAAAATACCCAAATGATGTAAAATATGGTTTTTATTTGAATAAAACATGGAATATTTAAAATTAATCCCAATATAAAATATGTTTTTATGGTGGAGGGAATATTTGTTGCTTTCATATAAGTTAAAATAGAACATTCCTTTTATCTTTTGCAAATAAGGTGAAAAAATTCAATTAAAATATTCCTTATGAAAACCCTTAAAATAAATAAAGAAGAGATATAAAAATTAATTTATAATTATTTTAATTTTACATAAATAAATACATCATGTAACTTCAAAATATGGACATGGTATAAAAATAGAGTTTTTCAAGAAATTTTAAAAGATGTTGTTTCAAAGAAATTATTTTACCACGAGTCTGAATCATCACGTACATTCCCTATCTTACTAAATAATAATATTATATTAATTATTTAATTACATTATTTCATTTTTAATGTTTATTAATCCCATTATATCACTTATTACTATTTTATATACAATTACATAATAATTTAAATTTATGATAGACGTTTTGATAATATTCATATTATATATCAAAATTGGATTTGGTAGGTTGACTATGGTTAAAAGGGTCAATATTGAATCACATAAATAATAATAATAATAAAATAATTTTAATTCAATAAATAAATTAATGTTTTATAACAAATCATGAATGAAGGTTATGAAAAATGAGCTATGTTTCGCTCATGGAGATAGTAGGTCATACGTACAAATGAGTGACATTTACATTCATCAATGATCATTATGGAAAGAAGGTAAATATTTTAGTATCATTAAGGAAAAATAATTATATAAAATAATTAATTTTTTTATTTAAATAAATAAATAAATAAATAAATATATATATATTTCATCTTCGTGGCGATTAAAAAGGAATCACATCACTTCATGGAGGTGGTATTCCACACATACACACAAACAATGTTATGATTATCCATTGAATTAAGATAAAAGAAATTTAATGATATATTATATTTTAATAATGATAAATATGTAACTGAAATAATATATAGATATTAATTCTAATACTATAACCACTCATGAGAGGTGGTAATGAAGAAAGAATTACATTAGTTCGTGTGGCAGTATCTTGTCATACAAAAAAAATGAAGAATTCATCTACAATTTGATGGAGGGTGGTGATGGATAATGTTTATTTCATGAATTTAATATAATATAAATATATTTATGAAACTAGTTTAATTATTTTATCATGGTTTAAAAATATTTTAATGCGGTTTAATAAGAAATAGAACTAAAATGTGAGGTTAAAAATATAACACTTCTTGGGAAAATCTTCCTTTCTTAACACTATAAGACCACTATTATTCATAGAATGCTTAAAATAATTCCTGTATAAAGTGTTTAGGGATTTTATGAAGGTATTCAGGTAGGTATTTAGGGAACCAAATAGGTTTTTAAATCTAAAAAATTGATAATAATAAATTTATTTTTATAAGATATGGTAGAGGGATTCTTGGAATTTCAAAAATATTAAGTTTATATAAATTTATTTTGATTTATAAATGGATCAAAATTGGTATTATTTTATGATAATATAATTAAGAGTCTAAAAAATCTCATATAATAGTTTGTTTAAAATCTTGGATCACATTTTGACACTCGTATTTTTATGTTATCCCACATTAACCCTTTTCACACTTTCTATGATAAAAAGGTTTTTTACTCCTCGATGGTCAATATAGTTACCCTAAATGAAAAAACCAACCATAAATGGATCAAGATTGATATTTAAACCCATATTATAATCATATGTATAATTATAGTATTATTATAAATTTTATAACATTTAATGAAAAATTAGTTTTATAAAATATCAATAAGTTCAATTTGTGAACTATTGATCTAATTTAAATTTTACAGCATCAATAATAAAATTACATTGGAATAATATATTTTATGAAATCCAAAAATATTATTATTATCAATTAAATTTTTGGGTCACTTACATTATATGAAATTTTACTACATTTAATATTTTTAATATCATTTATTTTATTTTTTCAGTAATTGAATAATTATTGCTTCCACATTGTGTATGCATTTAAGGTTATTATTTCATCATGAAAATTGGAAATAAATTTTTATATTGAGCATAAATAATAAATTTTGTAAAAATAGTATTTATAAATGAACATATCCAATTCTTATCCCTATGTTAAAAATATTATAGTTATTTAGAACAAGATAGTGTCATTTTGTATTTTTATTTATATAAAATATTATAAATTTCAAAATCACATCCAAATGACAAAATAAGTCCATATATTCAACCTTTAGAAGATTATGGATGGCATATAATTATACAATAAAATATTAAAAGTTTTATGACCATTTTTTACTCCTTAACATTTTATTTTTTACATTAATTACCTGATTTACCCTTTACTGTGGTAATAAAATTTACTATGGTTATTGTTTATACTGACTAGAAAATTGGATATATTAAAAAATTTGGAATTAATGATTAAAAATATGAGATCCATTTTTTATTATTCAATAAATTTAAATGGAACATGTTAATTTCAAATTAAACTAATAAAAAATGACAAAAAAAAGTTTCTAGAAGAATATCCATTTTATGTAAAAAATGTTTTTATAATATTTAAATATTTCGAATTAATTTTAAAAAACATAATTGGAATTTTGAAATTAAAAATTACCAAACTAAATTTTAAATCTAATCCAAAATAAAATTTTACATTGTAAATAATTTAAAATAAATTATAATTCTTAGTAAAAATCAAACTATTCAATTAAAAATCAAACTTTTTTAGAAAAATTTCAAATTTTCACTGTAGGGGAATATTGATATGATTATTTCAGAAAATATATTTATCTTATAAAAGAAAATGTCAATATTTTCTAAAAACTAATTATATTATTCACTCCAAAAAAATACAAAACCTATTCTGAAGAGAAAATATATTCGAAGTACAAAATTTCATTAATAAAAATTGAATTCTTATACACTATGAATTAATCAGTAAATTAATATTGATTATAACATTTATATATTTTCAAGAATTATTCAATTTTTTTCATACCCGATAAAATAAATATATTTTTATAACAATCATATTTATATAATAATTTTTCATGGTTCGTTTTAGATTGAAGTTGTTTGTCATCCATGTTATCCAATAAAACATCCTTTAACATTTTAGAAAATTAAATGTTATTCATAGTAATACTAGGTTATAGGAGTATTTTTTTTTCATTTTTAGGAGCATTAATTTATTATTGTGGGTCAATGAATGGATTGAGTTATGGGGAATTTTAGTCCATATCATTGAATGTTATGATTTCAGGGATGTGTCTAAAGAAAGAATAAGAAGATAACATTGGATGCTTTGGTCTATTGGAAAAAATATTCAGAGGTGAACCCTAGAGAAACATATCAATGATGATAATTATTTATATTGGTGTTTCTAATTCCCCTTAGGTTCTTCAGGTGTGTTAGTTTTTATATTTTTTCATATACATGTGAATCTTGATTATTTTGGGTACTTAGAGGTGTCCTGGTGGCTCAAGAATTAACTTTGTGTGAATTAGATGGAATTATAGTTATTATAAATTTAAATTATTTTATTATACATATAATGTAAGACTTCCTAATATGAAGAACTAAATAAAAACCTATAAGGGGTGTTTGCTTCCATGTCTCATGGCGTGACCTATACTTCATATTATGAAAGGTACATAGAACGAATTTTTATGGGTAAATGCATTAATTTACTCTTTGTACCCCCTTATCTCCTTAAATATCTTATCCCCCAGAAATCACATGAACCATGTAATGTATTTGTCCATTCTTAGTGATTTTGGATCCTTCCCTCTCATCCTTTTGATATTTCAAGTGTCATTCATTATGACTGGGTTTTCTCGATGAGTCTAACCCTATAAAAGTCCTATAATATATTTTTTTTACCCATTTATTATTCATTACCTCATAAACCATAATATAAATTTATTATATATGATTTTTTTAATTTGGTGCACTAGACTCAAATCGGGTAGCTATTCTGGGAGGTTTAGTTATGTTATTCTTGAAGTAGGGAGTACATACAATGCTATGAAACTTATATAAAATTTATGAACTTATATTCATGAAGGTGTATTTATATACCTACGATACCTTTTATTTTGGTTTCAAAGTGAATGGTTGAGGTTTATATTGATGTGTTTTTTCCTTTATAGGGGTATTTCTACTACTATGACTTGAAATAGAGGAATGTAATCCCTGTATTTTGGTTATATGTAGGGATATTAACATGTGTAAATGGGCTTGGAATGGTCGATTTGGGATTGGTTTATGATAGTATGGATGAGATAAATGATGGTGGTGTTCTAGGAGTAAATTCACTTTCTTCTTTGAGTTAAAACAGGTTAATGAGAGCCTTATACTGGGTTATAAGGCTAGGGGTTTCCACATGGATATTTTATCAATGAAATTATAATTTGGGTTCACAAAGGGTTAGAATGAGGTGCTCTGATGACATTTCAGTTTAAGTGATGATATAGTACTGACATGATTGATATGTATAATCTTGGAATGTGATGTGAGGATAACCATATAGGTGGTGGTTCACACATGTTATAATGATCATAGACGTCATGTGTGAGGTTTCAAATTGGGATATGGTTGTTTCAGTTTCAATTACTTGTGTGACTTTTAGGAATGTTGATTATTTGGTTTTTTCTTTTTGAAACCACCCTATAATTAATGATGATAAGATTTTGTGATCATTGAAATCTCTCTAAATTATATAAGGATGATTCAATGTGATTATGATGATTTACATATAATCCATTGTGATGGGTTGTTGGGATTGTGATATCCTCCAAAGGGTCTGAAGGGATAGGTCAATGTGCTTCTAATGACCTCCTAAGAATCCAAAAGTATGAGTTGGTGTGATTGAGGTGACCTCCTTGGAGTGATTAGAGATGGGTATGAGAACTCAATGAGAACATAACCATTGTGATAAAGCATGGGTCATGTGTTTCTTGTCATTTTTTGTTTTTGGTAGTCATTTATTATAGTAATGATTTGAAGAAGGCAAGGGCCATGTTCATGGTACCTTGGTTTGCACATAATGACCCAAAAAGTTTTATAAATATTTATGTATTTACTATTCATCGTTGCATACAATTTCATATAACCGATACACCTATTATTAGGAAGCACTGATGGTTTCCTACTAGTTTTATACTAACACCATGAATTGGAATCATGGTGCACATGCAGAATTTCTGACCACGTACATAGATGGGGGAAATAGAACTTCTTAGAATAGTTTTGTATTAGGATTCTATTAACTAATGAGATGGTAGGATAGATTCTAGGATCATATTTTAAAGATAACATTTTATTTATTTGTCCTTTTTATTATTATATACTTATATGTCACATTTTGGGGATATCGTTGACTTATTTACCTGATATTTTATTCCATATTGTTATGTAATGTGTTTTTGTTATCATTTCTTCTACTATATTTTATTTCATTTTTTATTGTAATTATTATTTCTTCCATTATAGTGTAAAATGATCTTTTCATATAATGAAGCTAATTGTCTACCTATGGTGATTCTTAGGCCCTCATTTCCATCCAACAACCTCTTGAATATAAGGTGGTGCACATGTGGTTATGTGGGAACCTCGACCCTTACTTAGTAATTCATGTTTTTTTTATCACAAAGGAACCATTATGAGATGAACCTAGAGAAAATTAAAAGGCAATCACAAGATGGACTTTCACCTCATACTACAGAGGCATCTTTAACTATGGAATTGGTGATATTGAATATATTAAAAATATTTATTCCCACCAGTGTGGGAGTTTATGGATTATGTATAGTCACTTAGTGAAAAAAACTACATTCTATACCGCTCTTCTAACTTTTTTATATTTCATTACAATAATGGTCATCCTTTTAGAGGTTTTAACCACGACTTAATATCTATTTTCATGAGTATATGACTAATCGTCATTGGCCATGTTTACAGAATTAATAAAGGGTATTGATTAACATAAGTCCACTCATTTTTATCAAATAAATATTTTTTATCACATGATATTTCCAAATTTCCAGCTTATATTGAATTATTTTCTGGGAATACTTCTATGTTTATCCTCCATATAGAGATTATAATTGGCTCACATCATTTTATAAAGTGGTTAAAAACACAATAATTAATGAGGGTGGATCTACTATACTTCCTTGGAGTATCAATCCACTGATAAATCTATGTCATACAATTTTTTGAATAAACTATTATAGAAGGAGGTCAGAAGACAATAATTAATCGAGATATAATGGATGATGAAAAATATCTCATGGAAATGATGTGGATTTTATATAATGATATTTGTCATAACTATATTGGTGAATTAGTTGTGTTTTTTATATAAAAATGTGATTATAATAGAGAATTATTGAATATTGGTTAATACTACCATTCTTTGAATATATTGATGAAGTTTTTTCTTTTGGTACATCATTTAAAAAATGATTCTTGATTTTATTATATTATATTTTAAGGATAAAATATTTTAGATTATTATAGTGAAAATTAAATTTAAATATCATTTTGAGGAAGTTAGAAATGGAATTATAATTTTGGATGTTATTTATTTATGTTCCTTATTTATATTGTTAATAATTATTAATGAAAAATAGTATAATTATTATGTTCATGTTTTGAATTTACTCAAAAAATCAATGAATTCACATTTTAAGATGAATTTTAAGTCATTTTATATGACATAATATTCCGCAAAGCTTTTATCCAATCCCACATGCCTTTTCTTGGAAATTTTTAAGTCCCATATTAATATGACTTTTTTAGGTCACATAATACATTTACAAACGATTTTAAATTCTGTACAGACTATGTATAACTATTAGGTTTCTTGTATGAATTTTTCTAATGTTTTTATGAGTTCTATCTAGCCTAAGAATATTTTATTTGTACTTTTAATAATATTAGTGACTAAAACATGAGGTGTAAGTTGGTCCATTTCCACATCATCCCTATTTCTCAAATAAAATTCAAACAGTGGGCATTAAAACATGGGTTTGATATATAAAAGTTTTAAATGATGTAGTTTAATACTAAATATTTATAAATTAGTCTTCATAAATGAATCAATAACCCATAGGGGCTCAAAATATTTGTGGGGATATTTGCTCAAGTAACCTTACAGAATAAAATGAATAGTCAAAGATACCACTTAGAGTTTTATAATTGGATGCAGGTAAAACACTCTATGAGTGATTGAAATTTGAGTTAGTACACGAATCAATTCAAAATATGATAACATATACATTTTATGATATCATCAAATCCACACAGTAGGATTAAAGGAGGAATTACTAGAAGAACATTGTAGAGCTATGAGACTCAAAAATAGTTCAAAAAAATAAAGATCCAGAAAATATAAGCTTCTGAATATAGATTGTCTCTCTCCCCTTTTTAATTTTTTACAATTATTCTATTTTTAATGAACTAATTAATGAATGAAACTATTAATAACATGTTCATTGGATATACTTTTAGTAAAATAAATAAGATTTATTTGTCATTGATTATTTTAAAAAGTTTTATTTCTTTCTTTGATATTTATTGTTAATCCTTAATTTTATCTTATTACAAAAAATTTATAAATCCTTTAATAAAAAAAACAAGTGTCCTGGGTAGTAATTTTCAATATTTTAAAAATATATCTCTTAAAAACTTATTTCAATAAGAGGAATTTGAATCAGTTGAGTATCACACAAAGATTAAATAAAAATTTGATCTTGGGGGAACCAACCTGTCCATTTCCACTCACTATGTGTACTCAGTGGTCAATAAACAACTCACTTTTCCCATATGATATCCATATCCTAAAATAGTTGGGGTTGTATTCATTTATTTAATTAGTTTTTTAGATTTATTTTATTTCAAAACAATGATGGAATAACATTTAAGAGGATGAAAATCAGGTCCCCTACTAACCCACTAAATCAATTGTGACATGCTCTTGTTTTGTTGAGTTATTCCTTGTATATTTGACTTCATCACATCTTTATTATCACCTTTATTTTTATTTTTATTTTCTTGTTACACACACAAGCTTCTTCTATATACATTGATATGGCCATACATATCACTTTACATGTTTTAAGTATATATAAAAAACAAGTAAATATATAATTTGATAAATACAATTATAGATCATTAAATTTTTGTGATATTATTGAAGAAGTATTCGTGGGACCAAATAAAAAAAATTCAACAATAAATTTAAAAAAAAATTATTAAATGAAATTTATTAAAAGATTTTTTTTCATACAGTCAGGAATAGTATTGAAATTTTATTCACTAAAAAAATAGAATTCTCAAAATATAGTGCTTATAATAGCTAAAGTTGAAATGAATTAGTGGGATTAATAAGAAGTCATGAAAACACCTGATTTTTTTAAAATGAGATACCATTAAACAATTAGAAAAATATTATGTTTATCTACCACGTAATCATCTGGTGGAGTTACCTAGAATTAGTGAGTTATAAAATTTCAATAATCCCTCGTGTATTAGGATTCCTCATAGGTATATTAATTAAGATATAAAAATATTAACTCTTCTCATGTGTCCAATATATAATTTATTACCAAATAAAGACTCTTTACAATTCAATAGGGACTTTTATAGTGTATTCCTCCATTTACCATTATGATGGATTAGTGAAAATTAGTTAAGTATTAGAGTATTCCAATTTTTGTGTAAAGGTAATTCTAGAACCTAGTTTCAACAATTATTTGAGGAAAATTTGGCCCATGGGAACAGTTATCCAATTAATTGGGGATGAAATTTTACCAAATAGTACTAACTTCCAAGGTTTGGAAAAGTAAAATTGTATTTTCAAGGATGAGGATGAGATTTTCAATTAAACGTGGCAAAAAATTATAATTTTTCATAGGTAATTTCATATATATAAATTCATTTCTCATTTTTTATGTATAAATTTTTTAACTTCCAAACCCAATACCATTAGACCATAGTGGATCAGTCACCTAGAAGATACTTTTTTGACAAAAAAATAATAATTTGGTAACAATTTAAAAAAACTTGTAAAAAGTTCACAGAAAAAATTCTCTATAAGAAAAACCAGTCATTAAATAGAAAAAAATTCTATTAAAGAAACCTATCATCAATCTATTGTGATTTTCCATGAAAATTTACAAAGGAAGTAGTGCCTCCATTGTAGTATCTTTGTACATACTAGAACATGTTGTCCCAATATTCATCTACCTACTTAGACCTTTTAATATGCCTATTTCTCTAGTTAAATTACAAAAGTTCAATATAGTCATGATTTCATATCAAATATTTACAAATAATGTTATAAGAATCATATGGATCTTCCTTAAAATGATAAGGGTGTGTGTGGCTTCTATAAAAATGACTTTTAGTATGGCTTACTATAGACTACACCATGCTAATATATAATCATAGTTATACCTTTTATAATGAATTGAACAACCTACAATCTAAAATTAGTAATATGTAAAGAGAAATTGGAGGGATAAAAAATGGAAAATTTCCATGAACTACATAAGTGACCCCTATAAGAAACATAATAGATCTTACAACTATAAATAGTTTAACAACACCCTGAGAATATATAGATCACTCAAAATATGTTAAAAATGAAACTGTAGATAATAATAGAAACCAAAATATGCAGTTCACTAAATCTTGAAATCAAGATAGCCAAAATGAAAATTAAAGAAATATAAATTTCACACCAAAATAATAAGAAGAAAAATAATAAAGAAGGTAAAAAATAATAAAGCAAATGAAAAAATTATTGAATAAATTTTGGGCATGCCAACTATTTTTAAGAGTTTTCCCCAAACATACCACTCTCTCAAATAATTAGGAAAAGGAATCTGAAACCTAAACTGATCAGGTTTATTAATATTTGGAATCAATATGAAATTCAATTAAGCCATGGTTTGAGTTTCATCATATATTAAAATGTTATAAAATATTTTTTAAATAAGAATACATTGGAGTAATTTCCACTTATAGCCTCACTAAAGAGTTAAGTGTTTACTTCAATATAAAATTACTCATAAGCTCAAGATTTCGGAATTAATTTTCTTTAAATAAACTTTGGAAAATAGAGGACAACTATATTTCTTATGTAAACATGGGGTAGAAAACAATTTGAACTATTAAACATAGTTTTAATAATTGATTCTAGGAGAGACACAACCCATTGTTGCAATTAATCAGCTGGTTAAATGATCCATCACTTATCTAATTGGGAACATAGATTTCTTACTCATTGATGTTGGGTTCTTTACCAGTTTATTTTCTCATTATAGACATGGAGTGTGATTAGAGGGTATATATCATCTTCATAAGACCTTTCTCAGCTACATATGAAGCTTTGATTGATGTATCTAATGAAAAATTTAGCTTTAACATTATATAACACAAGGGAGGATTAAATATTTATAAAAATTTCAAAGAACCTATATATTAATAAAATTACCCATTATTTCTATTTTTTGGAAAATAATGAGCCTTCTAATAATCTTGAAGAATAATATTTTAGAGTTACGTGAGAGCCTAAAATAAAATTATCCACTACTAAAACATATATGTGAATCTATTTTAGTAAATTGGTAGAACTATTTAATATGTATGAGGGATAGTTTTCAGTAAATCTTAATAAAACATCCAAGGAAAATATACATAGGTCAATATTAGAATAATGCTATGAGTAGATATCCATTTTTTTAGTGATGAAGTAGATGATCTATTTATTTCCAATTCATTATTTATGAAACACATTTATGAACCTAATAAACTGAGGAAAAGGGTCAATAAGAACCACAGTTAAAACTTAAATACTTTCCTTCTCAATTGGAATACTCATTTCCAAGTGAAAAAACTTCATAACCATTTATCATTTATGCATAAATAGACAAAAGTGATTGATGTGTGGAATGGGTTTAAAAAATCCATGGGTTAACCATTTAAAAATACGAAAAGATTAGTCCTTCATTTTTTATGCACCGAATCCCAATAGATACTAATTAAAAACCAAAGGTTTATATCCAAAGGAGAATCAATCCCAACATGAAGGATGTTGTTAAGTAATAATAGATAAACCTATTTGATGTTGGGATCATCTATATCATTTTATACAGCCCTTGGGATATACTAATATAGTTTTTCTCAAATAAAGGAAGTTTCACTATCATAAAAAATATAAATATTGTAAAATTTAAAAATATGATAGTGATCTTGGGGAGAATTTGTATTGACTATAGAAATATAAATTCTATTGTTTGGAAGGAATGTTTTCCCAAGACATTTTTAGATTAAATGATTTAGAGAATATATATTAATGAATGTTTTTATTTTTTATAGCTATCATGAATATAATAAGATTTTAATATCCCCTATTGATTAAGAGAAATCCTCTTTTACATATCCCTTTGAAAAATTTTCGTACTGATGAGTGGCCATTGGATGATATGGTTCATTAACTACCTTCCAATGATATTTTATGGATATATTATCAGTTACAGTCGAGAGGATTATTGAGGTGGGTATGGATGAATATTTCGAAGTGTTAAACACATTTTAGAGATGTTAGGAGAATCTAGATTTAGTTTCAATATGTATAAAGTAGAAAAATTATTTTAAATTATAAAAAAATCCAGTACATTGATCAATGAGCGGATTTTTTTGGTCATAATGTCTCAAATTGGAGAATAATAGTTAACAATTCTATGATTGAGGTAGTTCAAAATTTACTACATCCAAAAAATGTAAAGGGTGATTGAATTCTTTTGGGGAATTTTGGTTTTCACTAGATGTTAATTAAAGATTCATCAATGATCAAAAGTCCCCAATGTAACCTTTAGTGAAGGTAACACCCATATTTTTGTTGATATGTTCTTAGAATAATTCAAAAAACCTAATTAAAATAAAAAAAATCACCCTACATCACCTCTCATGATTCGATGTTTCCATTTGATATTAGTTGATATAATTGTGATCTTATTATAGGAGATGTTTTGGGGGGAATAAAATAAATGAGGTTCAATATGATATACTATGCTAGTTGGCTAATAGATGATTCCCTATGAAATTATACAAACATAGAGAAAGAATTGTTTTCTGTTTTGTTTTCTCTGGAGAATTTTGGGAAATATTTATTTGGTCTAAGTTAATAATATTCACCAACTATGCAACATTATAGCTAAAAAATGTGTATAAAATAAGGATAAATATATTGATAATCCCCTTTCAAGAGTTTCATTTGGAGTTTATCTATAATAACGTATCTAATAGCGTGGTTACTTTCCATTTTTGTATACTATCTACCACCCCAAACGATGACCCTAGATAGATAAAGTCTTCATTTATAGATAAAAATGACTTTTAGTTTAGGCAATTTTGACTTTATGATAGTTAAATTTTACTAATTTCCTTTTTTATTAGTAATAAATTAAGTCCCCAAACCCAATCAAATAAATAAAATCATTTTATACCTTAATCCAAACAATTGGAATTATTCTATATTGTTTAGAATGTGCGCTAATGAAATTTTGATCATGTGTATCCCTAAGTAGTATATATTTTTCATTATTGAATTTTTCGAGATATAACCATGGGTAGGAAACCATAGAGTATAAATTACATCTCATAAGGTGTTTTAGGATGGTTTTAATTGGCCTTAACTTTTTAAATATGCTATGAGTTCAGTTTTTTTTGTTGTGAAAATTTTTAATTGATGTAAAATGTAGGTATAATGAAAAAACTTCATCCAAAATGAATCTTAAAGGTTTTTTTATGTTTAAGACTTGGAATTTATGGGAACATTATTATTATCTCATGGGAATGAGTATATATTAGTGGATATATAACATGTTTCCAAATGAGTATAGTTTGTAAAACTTCCAAACAACTAAGAAAACAGTATCGTCAAATCCATTTTGGAGAACATTGTTTCTTGGTTTGGTGTACCAAATCCTTCATCAATAAAAAGTTACTCATTTATAAAACATTAAACTTAGTACTTTAATATATAAATATGGTTGTGTTCATGATTTAATTATTTAAAAAATGCACTTTATGGTTGGTCAAAAAGTTTTATTTTTTTACTATAGACTCAAATTATTTCTTAACAAACTCAAATAAATATGTCTTAGACTATTAACTATACTTAGAGTTTTTTATAATGGATATTAGGAGTCAATTAAAGAAAATAATATTCCATTCTTGGCTACAGTTTGGATAATCAAACCTTATTTTGAAAGGAAACCAAAGGGCATGGATGATATATCTTTTTGTGAAAACTAATTTTTTACGGAGTTAAATTGAGGACACTAAACTCAGATCTTAATAAGAGTTAGTTAATTTTAATTATTATTTTCTTTATTTTAAATTTAATTAAAATAAAATTGTAGCTTAATCCTTAGAATCTTGTTTCTGTTATATCACTTATTTTTAGGGTAAAAGTTTTATCTACACCGACTATAATGTTTTGAAATATTTTTTAGAGCTTAAGAAATATTGGGAAAATAATCCATTTTTTCCATGTGTTCATAGATGTATTTAATTTTCTTATTTTCATTTGAAGATTAATATTACCATTGATTTTTCATAGACCAAGAGTAGCTATAAGATGGAGAAATCTGAAAGAAAACCGATTTCACCTATAACTACTGTTACTTTTTATCTAAGATTTAATTTTAAAAAATATAATGTTAATATTTTCCAATTATAGGAATAAAAATTAGAGTAACCAATGAAAGTTTACTTAATGTGAATGTGAAAGATTATTATTGTATAAAAATTAAAGAAATTCTTCTTTATTAGGTGAGTTATTACTTTAATTCTTGACTCTTGTATAAATATTCAAAAACATTTTTTTTGGAAAATAATTTCTTTAATTAAGTGGTTGGATTTTTTTGAGACTATCACTTGTATACTGAAAACATAGAAAAATACAGCTAGTGAATACTTCTAATTTTGGGACATTGTTTCCTAATATTTTTCCAATGTATTCTTATTTTTATGCTTCTTTGAAAATATTTTAGATCATATAAAGTACGAGATTTAATATTACTCCTAAAATACTATTTTTTCAATAAATATATTATACAATAATTTTCTATCTATATTTTTTGGATTATTTTATTTTTTTACTGTTTGAGTGGAAAATTTGATTTCAAACATCATTTTAATCCTTAAACAGGATTTCAGATTTGTTGATTTTAAAATCTATTTTAAACTCCATTTTTAATTTTAACATTAGAGATAATTATGAGATTTATGTGTGAGGGACCGATATCATTTACTATGATAAAATTTATTTCATTTAAGACACATAAACAATTGCCTTAATTATTATTTTTTAAAAATAAATATTATCAACATTTGATTTTAATTTATTTTGTGTTGTCATTTCTTCTAGAATATGAGGAACCTTTTACATAATTGTGTTTTTAATCATATATATTTATCCATGGATACAATTAAGTACTATATTTTCATTACTAACTTAATTTTATTATTTTTGGAAACATTATTTGTTTATTTTATAATTTTTATGTAATTTGACAATCTTTTTTTGGGTTAAACTTCTAAACTTTACAGTTGAATAGTATTTGAAATAATCTTGGTATATATTTTTTACTATTTAAACTAAAACCATTAGATGGTTCAATTATACTTTTTTATTTATTAAACTTACTCATCCATTCACTTGTGTCTAATAATTCTCTATGTTAAAATTTATGAGTATTTTCACCATGGAAAAAAAACGTATGGACAAACATTTACATGAAAAGTGATTTTTTCATAATTTTATTAAATGTTTTAAAATTCAATCATTTTTTTAAAACAATAAACCAAAATTTAGATAAAATTTTTATTTGTATAATATAAATTATTTATACATACATGAGAGAGGCCATAGGGAAAACAATTCTGAAAATCACTTCTTAGTTGTCATTGTAAATATTTAATTTTTAATATGAATTGAATTCCAATAGAATTGATGAATTGATTTCTGGAAGATAATAAATATTTATGTTGTCCTAATTTTATACTCCTTTAATATGATAAGTGTATTACATATCTATTTTGTTAAATTAATTTTCTTTTATGTCAAAATGTTCATATAATGGAGAGTCATTAAATATTGGTTAAAACTATGATTATTTGAATATATTGATCAAATTGTATATTTTTGGTACATTATTGAAAAAATGATTATTGGTCTCAATGTATTATATTTTAAGGTTAACAAATTTTTCATAATCTTGGTAAAATTTTAATTGAAATGTTATTTGAAGGAACTATTAAATGGATTTACAATTATGGAAGTTTTTTTTTGAAGTCCAATGTTTATATTTTTAATATTAATTTATGGAACATGTTATAATTCATCTCTTAATGTTTATAGATTCCATTAATCTTTATCAAATTAAAAATATTTAATGACTTATAAATCTACCCATGTGACATTCCATTTCATAATAACTTCCTCCAATCCCAAATGAGTTTTCCTATAAATCATCTTTATCCTGTTTTTTATGATTTTTTTTCTAGCCTGTGTATGAATTATGCATTATTCATGTAAGAATTTTCAACATTTATACAATTTGCATTGTTGTGTATGAATTTTTTTTATTATGTTAATATTTCATATGCACATTTCTAAATCTCAAAGACTCAGAGATGAGGCCAAAGTTGAACTATTTCTATAAAAGACCTATTTATTGAATCGAATTTAAATAATGGGGTTTGAGATCATGGATCGATACTTAATTTTTTTACTTGAAGGAGTTCAACCCAAAATAGTTCCTTGGAATAATTAATATAAGAATAAAAAACCCATGTGGTATTATGACATATATAGGGTATATTTTATTGAGTCTCCTAGTGGAATATGATGAATTTCAAAATATCTCACGTAGAGTCTGGTGATTCAAGGATGTAAAATCTATTACTGAGAGGAACACTAGGAGTTTGAATGAGAACCTATGGAAAATATGTGAACCTATGGAATATATGTGAACCTATCCATTTTGGGGGATCATAAAACTCGAACACTAGGATTCATGAAGGACCTATTAGAGAAGAAGGTTATTTTTAAGAGACATAGTAGTTTTCCATTAATAAAAATAAGAAATAAAAACTGGTAGATATAGAAGACTTTTCCCTCCATTTTCATAATTTTATAATTATTCAATTTGCAATGAAATAAATCATGAAAAAAATATTATGAACATGGTTTTTCGACAAACTATAACTATGGAAAATAATATTGATTCATATTTCATTATTTTACTCCACTTTGTTAAATTCTATGAATTGGGTTGTTACTCTTTTTTATATTGTTATAAATAATTTCTAAAACCTTCAAAAAGAAATATTTTTCCTTTATGAAAAAATTTGAACTATTAATAAATTATATATTAAAAATTATTTATATAAAGGAGTTTTATTTTTTGAGTATCATCTAATGGTAAAATGAATATTTTATCCTGGTGGAACCTAATTATCTATTTACACTCACAATGCATACTTAGTTCTCAATGAAATAATGACTATTCACAAAATATATCCATATCCCTTGATACTTGGGTTTGGAATCATTTATTTAATTGGGTATTCATATTTCTTTTATTTCATATAAATGATGTAATATCATTTAAAATATAGATGATCAAATTCTTCCACAACTTAATTAATCACTTGTTTCTTACTAATTTTGATGAGTTATTCCTTTTATTTACCACTGATTCACATAATTATCATCAATTAGAGTTTGTACATTATTTTCTTAGTTCACACATAGACCCACTAACACACTTTTTTTCTTAACTATAGATATGAACCCACAAAGAAATTTACTGGTTTTAAATTTGTAAAAAAAAATTTATAATTCCAATTATAGCTCATTAGGAACCAAATGATGAGATGAAATTAGTGATTTTATTCCCTATTATAAATTTTGGGGAAGAAATCACTAGAAGAGGTGCTAATATGGGCCCTCCAGAAAAGACGAAACTAGCAGGAAAGGAATGTGATTTAACAAAAATATGTTAACATTTATATATTCCTCTATTTACTTTGATTATAATTAATTAACTCATGTGTTTCTGTGTCACCCACAACTCCAATACCATTGTTAGAGGTATTCATAGATTATTATTTCATTTTCATGATCTAAATACCAAATAATATAGAGAGAGGTTATCCCAGTTACCATGAATTTAAGAGGGATACCTAAGAGTCTACATGATTCAAGTAATCCTATAGTATATGTTGTTATATTAGAGTGTCTTAGACCAACGCTAGGAATCCTTGTACTTTCAATGTATCTTCTAAAATCACACATTTACGGAGATATGTAGACTAATTCATAATACCCACATAGAGGATTTGAGAAAATATCTTCATCAGTTTTTCTTCCTTTCATGAATCTATGATAATGGAGTTCAATTAATAAACCCTCCATGATTCTATAAAAGATATTATCTAAGAGTTTGAGCTAAAACACATATCATAAAATATTCTTTACAATGAAGAATCAATTCTAATATCTACCAATATTCGGGTTATATCACTTCATGGGATCACCCACATTGTGGAGAATATGATGGAGTAAGACCGCATGGATGATGAGAAGGTGACTGTGGTGGATCTACTTCACCAATATCTAAACAAAACCAAAAAAAGAATAACCATATCACCATGTTCTGGCCTCAAAAGTTAAAATTAAATGGTTGTGTGATGCCCCTAGAAAGAAGATATTTTCCCTACCTAAGAGGATATTTTTATTGAGCTAACTAGGATTTGAAAAAGAAATTATAAATATAGAAGATGAATTTATTAACATTAGCCCTTAGTATAATTTTTTTTGTAATGAATCAGAAATACAAAAGAGTTAATCTTATTTATAAACTCAACACTTAAATTAAATCAATAAATATCAAAATCCATTCCACCTCAAATTATTTACGAGTCTCCGACTTTTTTATTTCCTCACCATAATTTTACAAGAGATAATTTTATGAATAATAATGAAAATATAAATGAGTCCTTTTGATAAATTAATGGAATAGTTTAAGAAAATAATGATCTATAAAACATCTTTTGTTAAGAATGAAATATTAATAAAATCATTCCCTTTGATACAAATTCGGCCACATCGTTATAGTTGAAATGAATATAGTGGAATATATTCTATCACCATGCATTGGGTGAATCCTGATAGTTAAAGGGATATGATGTTTCTTCCTCCATAGCATGTTCACTTAGAAAAATATATGAAGGCCATAATTAGCATATTCTGTACTATCACCTTACTTTAGAGGTTATCTCCCTCGTATATGAAATGTGGTTCCCTCAAGGGGGTATGCTCTTTGATAAGAATGGGTATATATACCATCACTGCATACCAGAGTTAGTCTATTCATATATGGAATATGATTTACTCTTAGGCATGTACATACATATGGGTATAGGAATACATACCACCACCAAACATTATAGTTTACCCATTTAGATATGAGATATTGGTGAATCAGCATAATAAAAAAATTAATGGGAATTTAGAAGTGAATATTACAATGTTTATAAGGGCGGAAGTACCCTAATATCACAATTTCATGAGATATTCATGAATATCTGAACCAATATATTATTAATAGAGGATTGATATAATTTTTTCATAATCTAGATGACTTAGTGAGAATGGATTATCTTTTTTTTGGACATATGGTGGCCCCTAAAAAATTTCTCTTTTTTTGATATCCTAAACATTTTCATTATAATCATATAATGGAGACCTATAAAAAGGGAACTTGTATTTTTATTTGGATTCTATTTAAATGGTTTCAAATATAAACATTTTATATATTTTGCTTTTGAATCACTCATTTTTTCGAAGATCACATGAGGTGCATCTCTAGTGGGAGAAAGCTCAAATTTTTCCCAATAATCCCTTTATATCTATTAAACTAAAAGAGTGAAACATCTATTTACATGGAAAATTTAATGTCTTTAATATTGGGCCATTGTATAATGTATTTAATTTTGAAAAACTTATTCCAACATTTGGGAAAGTCAATATATAAACATAGTAGAGTTAATCTCAATGTGAATGAGAGCCCAATGCCACCATAAACCTCTTTAGGGACAAGAGCATTATAACATCCCATATCTTTATGAATTTTCCTTTATATAACTACTATGATGAATAATTTGTTTCACCAAAAACACCAAAATTAAATATATCAATGATACATTTTATTAGGAGAAAACACTATAATATAAGATAAATATTAACATATAGTTATAATACAAGTAGAATAAATACATATATAAATAAAAATATATTGAACATGAAATCATTATCCTCATAGATTATCGTGTTAGTAATTAAGAAAACATTTACTATATAAAGTAGGAAATTCAATAGAATTATAATTGACCAGATGATGGAGATGTAAATGAATAAGAAGAATTATTCTAAGAATGTATGTAAGATAATATATATGACTAAAATATGACCATTATATTTATGGTCATTAGATATATAGTCTTTGGATATATAGTCATCGGATATGAATATATCCAATATGTATATTAAAATTTTTTATTTATTAATGTCCAATTGAAAATTATATTATTCAAAAATCATAAATAATGAAAAAATATAAAATTTAATATTTTATTATAAAAATTATTTTTTTATGTGTTACATATTATTATTATTTTATAATTATTTAACATATTTATATAATTCAAAAAGAGAATTCAGTAACAATGGGTTTACAAATTTAAATTTTATTAGATGAATAACCAAATTTAATTGTACGTTGTTAAAATTATTTAAGTTAAAAAATGATATTTTTTGAGAGAACTGTTTTTAGTGTTATGTAGTGTTATCTTAATATATTAAATATATCCCTATTAAATAATTAATCAAAATTGATGTTTCAATTTATAAAAATATTTTCGTAATCATTTAATTTGAAATAAATATAAAATAGGACAAATTATACAAAATGTTTTATAAGCCATTTATATTTAATTTATATATATATATATATTCTTGATTTAAAATATAAATTTAAAATATTTAAAATTTTAACTAGATTAAATAGATTAAAAATTTTCATCACTAAATAAAAATTAGGTAATGAGATCAATTTCATTTGTAAGCCTAATAATAAGTTACCAAGGAAAAATTTGTGTTTCCACAGTAAATGTAAAATGAGGTAAATAAGGGTTAAACTATGTGGTAATGAAATAAAATATCATAAACCCCTATATAATTTTTTTGGATATGGTATTTATCGAAAAAAAACATATCCCACCTATAATATTTTCCATGTTTTATCATATTTCATTTCAAAATGAAAACCTTATAATTTAAGTAATGAATATTTATGAAATGCCACTTAAAACACAAATAAAAAAGGACCCCTCCACTACTCATTCCAAAAAAATAAAAAAAAATTTTATCCCAACAATATATTTTAATTACACCTATCAAAAATCCTTATTATATCATTTATATATTCTATTTCTTGTATGGAATCCTAAACCCTTTATTTCAATGGAACCCATGTTATGAGTAAATTTACCAGGTAAGTATTTTAGTTATTCCCTAAATTATTCATTTACATTATAATATAATCTATTTTCCAATATTATTCTCTTATATAATGATGTTATATTAAAATCATTATTCTTTTGATAAAATGATAGTATTATTATTTAACTCTAAATTCTTACTCATTCACTAGTGTATAATGTTCTTATTTTGGTTGGTTCAATAACCTATATGAGTAACGCTGCACAAAAATCTTCATATTAACAATGAATAACTATCAATAAATTAATCATAATAATATATTATGTTAAATGTAATTATATGTCATGAATATCACAAAATTTAATGGTCAATATTTAGTATCTCATTGTTATTGATAAATTCCCAGGAAAATGATAATCATGGATTCCATTATAATGAAATATACCTATAATTTCTAAAACTAATCATGATACTGAGAAAATTATTGGGAAAAATGATTATAATAACTTGGATAACATGGTATTGATGAATTTGGAAATAAAAAATTATGGTATTCATTTATATTACGAATATTTTATAAAACAATCCAAATTATTAAAACCTGATGATGAAAAAAATTAAAACTATGTAATAAATGTGTAAAGAATAATTATAATTGATAAGTATAAAAGGTAATATATCTGAATATGGTTTTAAAAAATTTATTAATATTGATATTTTTAATATAAATGTTGTTAAATTCTTTTGGTGGTACTCCATACTAAAGGTAAGGGTTCTCTCATCTCAATTTTCTCTCAGAGAGTCATGTTTTATATTCACCACATATCTTTTACTATGTGGTGTATATAATAACTATTTATTTATTTTATAATAATTTCAATGTAGTAAAATTTATTTCAAATTCCATATTAGGTTTTATATTTTTATGTTATTTGGATTTAAATGTTACTAAATCCATATAGTTTTCTCTTCCAATGTCATTTACAACTCGAGATTATTTAACAATGAATTTATATACTGGGAAATTTTATTATATATCTCAATTAAATCATACATATTTTATTCTCCTATTATTATTTATGTTATTTAAATTTATTATTTTAATTTCCATTTCTTGTTTCATATCCAAAGTGATGATAGTTTGAAAAACCAACCTTATCTCTCTTTTTGAACAAGAATCATTATCCTCCATGTCCATATTCCTTATTTTATTATATGTGTACTTATCAATATTTATATTATTGATTATGTTATTTTCCAATTTACTTGAATTTATTTAAAAAAAATAATATTAATTTAACATTTATGTTAAGGTTTTTCCCCCCAACACTGCCTCTCTTTCAATAAGTGTAACAAAATCCTCTTTTTAATGCTTTCCACATGAATGAGTTTTCATAATAAAGATTCATCACTATGATTTTATATTTTTCAAAATTAGCATCTATTCCCATATTTTTGTGAATGTTTTAAATAAATGTTATCAAAATAAAGGGATATTTTTTTCCAAAGAAAATTTTCTAATACACATTTGAACGGGGTTTTTAACTATATTAGTATCATTTAATGTTTTTTATTATTTACAAGAGTTATTATCTGATGATACCACGAAAATTCTTTCTATCAATGGATTATGATTATTAATTGTGGAAATTTTCATGAAACCAACTCATTTCACACTGTTAAATATGACATTAGGAACATGTGAAGCTTTTAATGTTCAAGTGTAACAAATAAGTGTGATTTATCATTATGATATAGGTGGGTCTAACATATCCATACAATACATTTATTAAATCATTATATTTTATGGTATAAGGTTTTTTGACATAGGTTGTTATCCAAATCCTAAAAAGGTCCACATTTGGTTGGACTAATCTTAGAAAGGTACACATGTATATATGTGGTTAGCCCATGCCAAAAAAGGTATATAGGTTATGAGACCAGGCCTTTTATTTTATGATTAGGTGGTTATCCATGTTGAATTTGCGATGAATATCTCGGTGGAAAACCCTTATTCTTGTTCTATAGTCATATACATTCCATATTATTATGTTATGAATCATGCTTATGTCTTGGTCAAATATTAATGAATCATGCTCATACAATCTTATTATATATTATTTTTATAATTTTAAAACCTTTTTCCGTAATTGATGACTTATGATATATGTTTTATTGGATATTTTTCTGTATTGTTATACTCCTTGATAATGTTCTCATACCCCACATTCCAGTCTTATGATCACTTATGATCTTTTATTTTTATCTCATATGTCTATTCTTACTAAAAATCTAAAATATCTTCTTTCTAATTATTCCTTTCCCATTGATATAAATAAGTGTATTATATATGAAATGCCTATAAGGATAACATTATTAGGGAATATTATAGTAAATATTGATGACTTATTGTGAAGTAACAAGATAATGTAAATAATCTCCAAAGATGCTAAACCTATGAGTTTTTGAATTGTGTATAAATTTATGAGATTCAAGGATAAATTAGGTAAAATATATGTTTGTTTTGATCAGGTCATCTAAATTAGTATAAAATCATACATGTAATTTTTCTGGTATTATCACCATATCTTGGAGTATGGGTTTCGGGAACCTTATATAGTATCATATAAATGTTTTTGAAATTTTCAGGGATTATGTTATAACAGATAAGGTTATGAAACTCAAATCAACTTATAGTTAATCAATGGTGATGTAATATAAACCCAAAATGTCCTAAGTTAAATTGAAGTTGTTATAATTTAATATATATTCGTATATATTTCCTTTATTATATGATTATGTACTATTATTATTATAGCATGACACTCATATAATTTTTTTTGGTTTTAGTAAATGGAAATAAGAATGTGTAATTTTTTTAACAAGAAGTGAAAAGGAAAATTCTATATATTTATGAATGATCAAAAAAATATTTTTGTTGAAGGAGTGAAAAATATCTTTGAAATGTTATCTTAGGTTATAAATAACAGCCGAAAACATGTGGAGCTATTGAATTCGCCAAATAATTAGAAACATAATATTGATTATTTCATGCATCAATTACTACTAACCGTTATTAGATCACCTTATCCAATAATTATTTATATTCATAATATAATAAATAAATTTTATATTCTTAAATTGAAAAAAATTAAAATTAATTTTGATTGTATATAAATTTTAAGGTTATGAAAAGCAATGGTTTAATGTTATAAAGAACAAGGTTAATTTTTAAAATCAACTCTATTAAAAGGGAGGTCTTTAAAGAGATAGTTTTCAATAACAATTTCAACCAAAATCATCACACTAGAATATAGGGTGAATTCATGAAATTAAAATAAACTAAGGATGAATCCATTTTTATTTATGAAGTAAAATGAATAATAAATTCAAGTATTTATTATGTTTTTATTATTAACTATTTAAAAAAAATAAAATTTATCTTCAGTATCCTAAAACCAAGTCTCTTATGGAATTAGCTATAAGATATTTTTTTTGAAATGAAAAAATAATTTGAAACGAAATTAAGGTTAAGTGGAAGCTAAATAATATAATAATTTATGTGGTTTTTATGTTAATATTTAAAAATTTTAGTTTCTCAAAAAATTAAAATGATAAATGTCATTGAAGAGAGAAAAATTCCCCTCCTATATTCCAAAAATATGGGAGGATGCACCCAATATATTTCCCAAAAGAAAGAATAAAAAGATTCTAGTGTGGAAGGATTTTCTACTATTATCATGATTATTGATGAGAGAAAAAGAGTCATATTAATACAATTTAAGATGCAATTTTCTCAACTAACACACCACCCATACTCAAATTCTTTAATTATAAATATTTTGGACATTATACCTTCTAGTACACCAATCAATGGGTTAATAATGATAACTGATGTCAACAACCTTCTAAGAGAGGGTGAAATGGAATTATTTTAAAATAACAAATGGTGAAGAGGGTATTGAAAAAAATATAGTACACTTATCGTCTACTGAAGATATATAAATTTCATATTTGATTATGGGTTTCCCACTCTTCAATAACATGGATTTTTTCTAAAATAATTATATCACAATCTCAATTATTAGATTCAAAATTATTGATGAAAAATACTAGTAGTTTTACTAAAGGTAGAGATGTTTATATATCATTAAAAATTATATCTTATTTCCTTTCTATCTTTTATATACCCTCAAATATTTTGATCAGTGTGAGAAAATTAAAATTTTAAAGAACAAATTTGTTTAATGGTGTAAAATGCATCACCTAGTGATTTTTGTATAAATTCACTTTTAAATAATTACTATATTCAAGATTTTGTTTCACACAATACACCAAACTAATATGAACTATGATATATTTTATTAGTATAAAATATTTCATTGTGAGATAAAAATTAAAACATTTTGTGAATAAAATATGATATATCATTAAAAAATGTACAAGTTGAATAAAGATTCATGTAATTAAAAATGATGTGGATATAAAATATTTTTCCTTATGGATTTTCATATAGATAATCACAATGACTATAACTATGGAATGAAATAAAATGTTTCAAATATAAAAGATAATTCAAGAGATAAGTAAGTGAATAAGATGAATGATTATAATATTGTATTTAAGGATATATATATATATAGGAATGAAGTCTAGGAATTATGTATATGGTCAATTGATATATTACAATGACAATCCTTAAACACTATATAGTTTTGAGTTTTAATTCAAGAATTGATTCTCTTATATTATATGATATATTATGATTTATAGTTTTTGAGAATTAGGTTATAAATCAAACATATCATACCAAAAAAATATAAAGTGAAGGCTTTCAATTAGAATCCATTTCCCCATAATATAAAACTTTTAATGAAAAAATTGATATCTTTTCATGAAAACTCGTCACAACATTCAACATAACCTATTTGTTTCCATTAAACACCTATAAAATCCTTTAAAAACATTTTTAATAGTTTGGATGAGAATAAAAATTTCAATAAGGGACATAAAAATAATAAATCCAAAATTATAGTGAAAAAAATAAAACACATAAATCCCTTTCTTGAATGCAAAACATTTTACCCCTAAAGGAAAATTTTATTTATTTAAAATATAATTTATTGTACCATTTTAAAATAAATTATTTCCATGAAAAATAATTATTAAGCATATAAACATCATGTAGCTACCTTGGGACATTATCTCAAAGAAGCCTTACACATTAGAATAACTATACAACCACCATTAATTATAATTTTCCTAAGCACATAACCATTAGAAAATGAATTAGAGTTTCATTTGGGAACACCCATCATTTAAACTATAACAAGATAACCTAGTTCTATATGGGAAAACCCATCATAAATAATTTCTATCAACCAAAAAATAAAATAAACCTTTTATTATTCTAAAAACATTATTAAACTTGTATGAAGATAAATTACGAGAATCAAAATAAAATGTTATTTTAAAAATAATATTCAATACAAAAATAACAAAAAATAAATAAATAGGGGTTTTAATTTAAGAAAACATGTAATATATAAAATTAAACAAGAAATAAAATTAAATTCATGGTGATGGGAAATTTCATAGTCACTGTACTTTTAAAAAAATAACATTTCACCAGTCATTTTTCAAAACGTTCCATTAAAAACACATTAAAAAATAAATTTTAAAACCATATAAATAAAGTAAAATATTCATAAAATAATCTTTATAAATATTTTATTTGTAAATAAAACATTTAAAAATAAAAAATTTACAACATGGACATGTATGATAAATGGAGTTTGAAGGAAATAATTAAAAGATGATTTATTTAGAAGAAAATTATTTTATCACTTTTGAAATATTTAAATCATATGAACCATAAATGAATAACATTAAACAAAAATAAATACCATTATAATAGATAAATTAATGATATAATATCTCCAAGGTTCTGTATATAATCCTTCAAAAATAATTAAGGTGCATAACATCAAGACATGTGTCATTGAAATGAGATTGAGATGAAGTCCCTTACTTCAATTTTGACTTATCACTTATATCTTAATCTTTGTGAATAATAAACATATATTAATTATTTACTATTTTGGGAACATTTTTTGAGTATAATATTAATTTTTTTCACTTATTAACATGTTATATACAATTACTTGTCCAATTAATCTTATGTTGGATGTTTTGATCATATCTGGTTTATGTTCCAAAAATGAATTTTGTAGGACGATTAAAGTCTAAGTGGTCGTTATTTAAAAATATATAAAATAATATTCAAGAAATGTTTTTATTTTTATAAATAAATTATACTTTAAAAAAAATCATGAACTATAGTTATGAAAATTAAACTAATAGTACGATCATAGAGATTGTAAGTAGTATATACATAGAAGTAACGATTCCATTTTTCAATGAGAATTTTGGTAATAAGGTAAGTAATATTTTATTTCTCTATAAAAATAATTAAATATTAAATAATATATATATATATATCATTAATGTGATGTGGTGATGAAAAAAATAAATTACATCACTTTGAGGAGGCGATAACCCACACATTTACGAATGACGTTATCATTTTTTCCTGTGATTGAAAATGTAAAAATAAAATGATATATTATTATTCAAGAAAGATAAATTTATAATTAATATCATTTTTATTTCATTTATATAATATAAATTAATAAAATTTACCTGTATTACCTTCCATGTAATGCACTAGTGAAAAAAATCACAACACTTTGTGAGGTAGTTATATGTTGTAAACATTAGCGAGGTTATCAAATCCCATATAGAATGGAGTGTAAAAGGCTATATATATATATAATTACTAAAAATGTATAATTTGGTAATAAAAATTACATATAAACTTTATATTCATCATTATAACCAATCCTGAGAGGTGATTTATGAAAAATTAATGGAATCATTTTGTGAGGACGTAGTTCGTCGTACACACAAATATTGATTTCATAATCCATTTGATAGAAGTGTGTCTAGGTATAGGTAGTAAAATTAATATAAAAAATATTAGAATGTTTAGGATCCTAGGGTTAATATATCATCTTTTTATAAGAATAATTTAATTGGGTGGAGAATTAAATAAATAAAAAACACTCATTGATGTATGATACCTCTTCTTTATGTATAACTTTTTGGATTGAACCAAAGGCCTTACATGGTTCAACTTACACACAAATTAAGAATTATAATATGAGATGATGTAAGATTAAAATACAATTGGGTTGGTATTGGATAATGTAATTTATTTTGTTGGTGTGAAAAGAGGGGTAGTGGTGGACGCCTTTTATAAGTGAGGTGATCAGAACAGTTGTAATTTTTTTGAATGAGTGAATTCCACCAATGTTTTGTTCATTTTACCTATCACGGAATTAACCAAGTTTAACCTAAACCAATCACCCATGTCATATTAGAGCATGGTCCGAGAGGCATTCTCGATCCACATGGGTTGAAAAAAATCCATGGGCATCAATGATAACCAAATGGACGGATTTCTCCCAATTTTAGTCAATGAACTCAAGCAGTAGAAAATAAACAGATATTCCCAATATAATAAAAAGAACCAGAAAACATGTTTTATATAAAATAAAAATAAAACAATATGAGAGAATAAAACTGAAACTAACATCAAAGAACACTAATTATACATGTCACCATGAGGGTCACTATTCGATCTCAAAACCCGACATTGTCCAAGGTGATCGAAACCAAGATGAATCCAACAATAGAAGCCAAAAACAAGAAGAAACTATTGGTGTGAGTATTAAAACGTTTTAGGAAATCCAAAATAAATCAATTCCAAATTAATTTCCATTAAATAATAGAACAATAAATTCAAAGTTTGAAATACCATATGTAAAACTATGTTTTTACACATTTCCCTCTAAAAAACACTACCCATTTCCATCTTACATTCAAAAACTAGTTTCATTTCAAATAAGGGGATATTATATTTTATTTAAATAAAATGGATGATTATTTTACATTAAATGGGATAAGAAAAAGATTAAAATTCTCAGAATATTTTTCATAATCATTTAAAATATCAAACAACCACTTTTATCAATAAACTACACCACAAAAAACAAAAAGAAATGATGAACATACAAGAAGGAAAATGTAAAATATCACACATGAGCAACCAACCTTAAATCAAACTCAAAAATCCATCAATGATAACTAATATAAGAATTAAATGGGAGAACATGGGAGCTCAGTGAATAATCTAGAACATAATATACATGTTACTCACCTTGCAAGTAGCCTCACACGATGACATTATTTTTTCCTACATGATCAGTTGTTTTCCTACCCGACCTAACCAAGGAGAAACATCCTACATAATAGAATGTAAAATACTAACGTTGAGACTAATGTGGGGTGAACCAATCACAAAATGTCGACTAGATATACTAGGTTCCTAATGTTGAGACTAATGTGGGGTGAACCAATCACAACAAAAAAAATCATCCAACCACATATAAATATATCACACACAAGATCATCACCTCGAACCATAGTGAGAGAAAATATATTTCCTTTAAACCATTTGTTCACAAGGTAGTCCCATACTAAGTACCTCCCACATCATTTAATATAAAAAAAGTAAAAGGATCATAAAAGGAGTATTTTCAAGAGAACCAATTTTTATTAAGGTTTGAAATGGGCCACAAACACTATTTAGGAAACCAACCATTTCCAAAGAAGACAAAAACATTTTTGTATATCAAACAAACATTAAAAATACATTAAAGGAAACCAAACCTCCATTTTAGAATCCAAATATATTTAATAGGATATAACAATTCCTTAGAAATAAAAAATAATTTTCAAAATGCAACCTAGAATTTAATCAAATACTTGGTGTGTATAGGTTAACAAAAAAAAAGAAATATCCTTAAAAAATGAAATAAACAACCTTATTTTAAATAAAATAATTTTTCTAATAATTATACATCATTAATTAATGACCAATTAAGGTGAGAAAATCCAGAAAAAAACACATTCTTAAATAAAAAGGGAAAATGCAATGGGTACCTACCTCCATCCACAAGATCTTCAGTGAATCCCACCAGATTAAACTTCAAAAGGGTTTCAATAAGTAATAAAATCCAAGTTGAACCTTAAAAAACTAATTTAAAATCAAATAAACATGAACCCTAGATAAAAAAGGCCAAGGAAGAAGAGGAAATACAAGAAAAAGGGAAGAATAAGGAAGTGGAATAAGAAAGAAGGATAAAAACTTGAGTAATAACCCCAAAACCATGAATAAACCACTTAATTCCATCCTATGATGCCGGTGAGTGGATTGAAAAAGATGGAATGGGATACCTTTGGGTAACATTATCTTGGAGAGGTAGAAATGTTGTGTTTTGTGGTCAAAATACAGACTAGGTAGAATGTAAAATTCACATTTTTAATGACCTATGCACTATTTATGGTACGACCACATGGTTTCCAAAACCCTGTTCCATCTCTGCACCACATAATGTACAAACTTGGAACCCACACAGTTTTTGACACCATGTGATAACCGTGTAACATGGTTCAATTAAAATTGATAGAACCATGCACACACCTTATCTATGGTTCTTTTAACCATTCTGGGGCCATCTTCCCTCGACTAGAGAACCATAGAGGCTCACATGATTTATCCGTAGAGACGAATGATTTAAATCATATTTTGCGCAACCCATGAAACTAAAAATCTATAATAAGAAAACAAACTAAAAAGTGACTTAGTAATAGAATTCCACAAGGTTACCCATAAACCGTGCACCTAATCCACCAATCAAAAAATCCAAAAACATAAAATTTAAATATAGAACATGTAAAAAATGACAGGGAAACCATGATCAACAAGAAAATCCAAAATATAAAAATATAAAATAAAACAACGTGTAATAATTCTCCCCACCATCACATAATATACCCTTAAAACGCCACATCATTTCTTATTGTTATATTTGAAAGGGAAAATTTCACCCACTGAAACAATTTAATTCATCAAACCAAAATCACCTAATAAATAGATAAAAGAAAACACAAATTTCCACCCAAAACAAACCAACAAACCCTAATCCTCTTCTCATGAAATAAAGAAAAATCTTAAACAGAAATTTAAATTTCTATCCACAACAAAAACCACCAGGGCTAATCTAAGGGCCCAACCATAAAAAATTAGAGGAGATAAAAAACAATGATATTAATGAAAACAATGAATAAATATATTTAACATGAGAGGCTGGAATGGAATCCCCACCATTTTAAAATTCTAACAAGATGCTTGATCATAATCTCCCGTAAAACACTAAAACTTTATACTAGATTGACCAAACAAAATCCCCATGAATAAAACAATTAACATAACACACCAGGATACTCAATTCACTTCAACAAGGCAGGAACAAGACACACAACGAGACAAACAAGCACTTGAAAATGAAAAAATTCATAATTTTAAAAAGACACAATTCCATTTAAAATATGAAATCATAAAATATACACAACATCCCTTAGAATTACTAAAAATTTAAAATATTACAAAACACCACCACTATGATTGAAAGAACAATGAAATAGGAAGGGGCCTTAAAATTAAACACGGGGAAACACCATACTCCATTAAATGAGATGGGGTGTGATATTAAGGGATGGCTCTAGCTCCAAACATTTTTATGGAAACACCACAGTAGAACAGTTGTAAGTGTCCAACGAATCCATAGATATGGAAATTCTTTGGAGCACAAGGACATGACGAGTTCTTGTGACTTGACTTGCCATAATAATGACACTGTAGGATCATACACCTAGAAGAGTATAATAAAATATACAAGGGACTCTTGATTCCATGACCAAAAACATAATATTAATGATTAAATACCAAAAATTTACTAGAATTAAATACACATTTGTCAAAGTCTAAGGGATGAATTTCCACCTCGAAAACTCTGTCTAATAAGGCCTCAACTGAAACAGCTTGCCTCACCACATCCAGATAACTAGTCAGACCGAACTCTGATACCTTCAACTGCAGATGAGTACGATGCCCATTCATAAAATGTTGATTCATTATAGAATCATCCTTTACAATCTTCTAAAGATAATAAATAAATATATTAAATGATGTAAGAATTCCAAAATTGACATGTCACATTGTTTAAGGAAACACATCTCCATCACATTCATCACCTTTACAACCTCAGATAAATACTATTGGATGAATGAATCTCTAAATAATTCATAGTTAAAATATTCTAAAGTCTTCGTCCAAATAACCATATTCGACCTCATTAAAACTAGACCCTCATGTATAAATCTAGCAAAGGTAACCATTATAGCTTATGAAAATTAAGAAAACTGAAGATCCTTTATATTTTACAAATTCACTCTTCTACTTCAAAAGGTATATATTAACCATAAAAGATAGGATGATTCAACTTTTAAAACTCATGATGTCCTTAGGTTGTTCAAATAGATAGTTCACTAATGGTTAACTGCCCCTATGCATACCTTAAATGTACTTCAAATCGTTGGGGGGTGCATACTCTAAACAATAATAAAACCAAAAATCAATCAAAACTAATTCACCAACAAGAACTACAACTCAATAAACACTTAAAAAATTCATGAATCAGAAGAAAACACACTACACAACCATTTCATAGAAAAATAATTGAAATTTATTTTTCCTCTTAAAAATATTTTTGAAAATAAAAAACATGTTAAGTTATACACTCACCAATGGTAGTCCATAAAGCATCACATAGATACATTACCATACCAATTTGGGCACTAATCTACCCATTAAACAGATCATTAACCTATTCCAACATATATATTCACATTATCACTCACAATAATACCAAAGGTATAAACAAAAAATATCAAATTTTGAATCAAAACATTCAACCCATGTTTTAAAATTGACAAAACGTTCAAAAACCACACTAGCATCCAAGTGAAAAACCATCCCCAAAATCTAAAATTTAATACATTTTTTTATGATCGAAATAAAAACTCTTGAATTACATCCAAAAATATAATTAATTCAATTAAAAACATTTTCATCAGTTCAAATAATGTCATTCCATTAAAATCATTAGATAAAAACCCCATTTTATAAACAATTCATCTCATTTTAAATAGATTTCCAAAAAAATATATAAAATAAATCTAAAACTCACTTTACTTCTATGAAAAACTAAAACATTTCTCCTTTAAATTTGGTTTTCACAATGCAAAAAAAAAGGATTTAAAAAGTAAATCAAAACCAAGAAGACCGAAAAAGGTTCATAGAGGGAAACTAGTATCAATGGGTGACTTTGTCACATGGTTGGAGGCTATATGAAAATCACTCCAGCAACATAAAGAGTCCTTTGGGACCATGTCCTTGGATTCACATGGAATTTTGGGCCTTGAAACCTCACTAATATCTCGATTTCAACTCTAATTTTGTCAAATTCTCTAAGATATTAAGTTCCTAAAGAATATAACCTTTTCTGATACCATTTTTTCATGAAGAAACCCAGGTTGACCCCAAACTGGTTACTCGAGTCATCTCATGGCAAGGCCCAAGTTTTTTCCCCAATTATCTCCTATAGGAGGCAAACACAAAATTCATCAAAATTAATAAAATGTAATAATTGTTTCCAAATTAAAAAAAAATTTACTGAAGGAGTTGAAAATAAACAGATCATCCAAATATAATAAATAAACCAAATAGACAATATATTTTACATAAATTGAATAATACCACAAAGCTAGTAGAAAAACCAAAATGAGTATGATAAACACAAAGTCTCAATTTGACCTTGGGGTTCACTCTCTAATCTTAAAATCTAACATCACCCATAAAGAATTAAATAAAGATGTAACATATACTAGAATATAAATGCAATAGAAAATAATAGGCGTGAGTATTAAAAATTATTACGCATGCTTGAAAAAATCTATTCCCAATGAATTTACTTTAAATAGAATAACAATTAATACTATGTTTGAAATAAAATATGTAACAAAATTTCTTCATATAGTTTCTTCTTTAAAATAAAAAACATGGTCCATTTTCTTTTTCCATTCATAAACTGGTTTCATTTCCAAGAGTTGGAAATTATAATTTTTTTATAAATAGAATGATTCTTATACTTAAAACGGTATAGGAATCTGTAGAAAATATTCATAAAACTTTCTATAAACATTTGAAACATCAAACATCCACTTTTTTCAAGAATCAAACACAAAAAATATATAATGATAAACCCAACACATAGTAAATACAAAATATCAAATAATATTTTCCAACCAACATTTCACCTCAATAATCTATCATAGATAACTATGTTCTGATGTTCATAGGAGAAACTAGGATCATAACGGATGATCTAGAACATACTACACATATGACTCATCCCATAGAAATAACTCATCTGATTAAATCATTTCCTCTAACATGATCAGTTATTTCCCTACATAGCCAAACTGAGAAGAACTGTCCTAACGAAAATAAAGGTTTACACTAAGGGCCACTAGTCAGAGAAAAATCATACACTAGTGCAGTAATAGTTTACTGAAAATCACTTAGATTTTCCAATTTCCCATGTAGAGACTAAATTGGTGTGATGTAATAACAAAAAAAAACAAGAAGTCAACCACATATACATATATCACACTCATGATCATCGCATGAAAGAATCACCCCAAACAACTTTTAGAAACAATCTCTTTCTTCTTAAAAATTTGTTCCCAAGTGAGTCCCACAACAAGGACCTCCCACATCATTCTACATAAAAAACGAAACATGATAATCTATGGAGTGTTTTCAAGAGAACCTGTTCTTATAAAGGTGTCAAAGGGGCTACAATCACACTATGGGAAACCGCTAATTTATACAGAATAAAGGCACTTAATTTTCAATCCAAACCCTCTTCAAAAAATCCATTTGAGGAACCCAAGAAAATAATTTTATAAGCCATGTGCATTTAATAAGTTAAAACCATTCCATTGAAATCACAAATCACTTGAAAATCACAAATAGAATTTTTATAAAACACATGGTGTGAATATTTTATCAAAACAATGACATATACTTTAAATAAATAATGAAAAGTCTATATTCCACATAAAATAATTTTAATAAACACCATACATCACTAATTAACATCAAATTATGGTGAGAAAAGTATGAAATCAATATATTATTAAACAAAAATGGAAAAATCAAATTTACCAAGTTAAAACCATTCCATTGAAATCACAAATCACATGAAAACTACAACTAGAATTTTTATAAAACACTTGGTGTGCATATCTTAACAAAACAATAACATATACATTAAAACAAGAATGAAAACACTATATTTCCTATAAATTGTTTTTAATAAACACCATATATCAATAATTAACATCAAATGATGGTGAGAAAAGTATGAAATCAATATATTATTAAATAAAAATGAAAAATTCAAATGAAAAATATCTCAAAACAAAATCTCTTCAATGATGACCACTCTAAAAAACCTCACATGGGTTCCAAGATGATAGAACATCCAAGAATAACCATAACAAAAAACCTGAATTTAAACTCAATGAAATATGAATCCTAGATAAAAAAGACTAAAGAAGAAGAGGAAACATAACAAAACTAGATGAATAAATAAGAGGAATAAGTTATAAGGATAATAAATTGAAAAATCACCTCATAACCTTGAAGAAACCACCTGATTCATCCTTAGGAATAGGAGGAGAGACTTGTAGAATAAGGTAGTGTCTTTCTTTGGGTCACATGGGCAAGGAGAACATGAAATGGGGTTTTTTGGGTTAAAATCCAAAGAGGGTAGAAAGGAAAATTCATATTTTAATGACATGGACACTATCCACATCTAGGTTACATGGTTTACCAAACTAGGAACAAACTGTGCAGCCCTTACTGTACACACTTGGCACTTTCACAGTTTAGTTCCATGGTTTGAGAAACCGTATACTAACCATACAACATTGTTTTTTCAAAATTGGATGAACCATTCACAAAAATTCATTATGGTTTATATAACCATTCTTGGGACATTATCCTTCGACTAGAGACCCATAGAGACTCACACATTTTCTCTTTGGAAATACTTAGTTTGAATCAAGTCGTGTGCAACCCATGAAACTCAAACAATAGAAGAATAAAATAATCTAAAATGAGACTGTTTGGGTCTAGAATCACTAAGACCCAATAAAATTTAATTATAGACCCTAAAAGGGATAAGGTATAATTATGGATAGATATTGTGGTTTTGACAACTATTGTGTCATTTTTACACATTATATCCCATGTTTAACAACTACATAAACTTGTTTTTACCTTAATCTCTTAAATTAATTTTTATTATTTTCACCAATCACATTTGTCAAAAAGTAGTTTTACCTTATAAGATATTATAAATAATTTTTGTTCTAAATATGTAATCCACTTTTAAAAATTCTATTTGCATAAGTGTAAAAATGTAATAATAATCCTGCAGATGTGACGAGACATCAGGTTTTTAAAAAGAGTATTTTTTAAAAAGATGATTCTATATTAACATTATGATTAATAATAATCATTATATGAAAATAATTTAAAATTTAGTAATATATAATATATAAATTTAATATAAAAAATTCCCCATTTTTGATTATTTTAGTTAATTAAAATTGAGAAACATTATTCCTTTTAATATAGTTTTTAGTGAAACTCATTTGTAAACCAAAAAAAACTAATACTAAAAACCAATATAAAGTTCATTTAAAAGTAAGAAAGTAGATTTAATATATATAAAATGTACTTAGTTTACCTGTAATTATATTTTGACATTTAAATTACAATATTTTGTAAAATAAAATGTATTTTTAAAAAAAATTATATTTTTTCACTATTCACTAAAAAATAATTTTTTTTTGAAAAGCTCCCAAATGTCATCCAATGAAAGTACAGAAATTATGATTTCAAAAATTATATCAATTTTATTAAATTATAAATCTAAAATTTATAAATTATGGTTTTAATAATACCTTATAAGAAAATATATTTGCTAAAACTATTTCGTTTTTTATTTAAAATTTACGTAATATTTTGTATAGCTAATATAAAATTCTAATAAATATTATTAAAAAAATATTCTATCATTAAATAAGTTGTTACAACATTCCCACCATTTATATATTTTTTGTTCCAGTTTTATTCACTTAGTAAACAAGTGGGTATATGTTCCCCTTATAAAAGTTTTAGATTACCATGTTTCCACTTAAACCATATTGGTTTTCCATAAAACATTAACCCCATGAATAAACTTATTCTGAAATAGTAACTCTTTGTGTTCAATAACCTGAACTATATATTCTTCACAAAAAATATTCTCTTCCAATGGAACTATATTAGGGATAAAAAATGATATTATCTGACACATATTTTCTTATCATAGAAACATAAAATAGGTTGTGTACCTAAGATAATATCAAGGGAAAAGCCACTAAATATAAAGCTAACCCAATATTATATTGGATATTATTTGGTTTAATTATAAATCGAAACATTTTACCCATATTACAAAAGATAATCCTACTTTTCCATGGATAAACAATGATAAAGACATTATCACCTAACTTGAATGAAAGAGATTTCATCTTGTTATTCTTATATGTGTTCTACTGACTTTGAACTATCCTCATATGTTGGAAAATCATCTGAACATTATATTCTATTTTCTCTACCAAATCTGGTTTAATTAACTTTCTTTCATTTTTAAGATCCCAAAATGTTGTTGTCTAGAATAACTTTCCATATAATGACTCAATAAACACCATATGAATATTGGAATAGAAACTGTTATTATGAGAAACGTCAACCAAAGAAACATATTAATACAGACTTACCTAGTGATTAATTAAAATTAAAAAATCATATCTTCCAAGGATTTAATTTGTCTGTTAGATTGTCCATCAAATTTGAGATGAAAATATATAACAAAATTTAATTCAATAATAAATGAATTTTTGAATTCATTTCCAAAAATTATATGTGAGTCTAAGATCATGATTTGATATAATGGAATGAGGAACTCCATGTAACATGACTATATACTTTAGATACATTGGAGAAATATGATCAAAGTAAATTTTATCTTGAATGGGAAGGAAATGGGAAGATTTAGTTAACCGATAAACAATAACCCAAAATTACATAATTACCTTGGGAAGTCTCTGAAAATCCAACAATAAAATCCATTTTTATATTTTCCCATATCTAATCTAAAATTTGAAAAGGTTGAAACAACCCCTTTGGTAATTATCATTCTTCATTAACTTACGGACTAGTCAAACACTTCATGGTAAAGTTATAAATATCTTTTTTTATTCCACCGTTTCAATGTCAATATCGATAGTATATTTACATCATTGTTCTACCTAGATGAATAGAAAAATAATAACTATGAGTTTCACATTACAGTTATTTACACTAATTTTAATTATGAGCCACAAATTTTTTTTTAAAAAAATTATAAAACACATTCTTCATCAATATTAAAATCAAGAAACTTACCATTATTAATGGATTCTTCCATTTCCTATAAAGGATAATCCTCAATATGAGCTTTCATAATTATTTATGAGAAAGTCTACTATACTTTGTCCGAAATAAAAATAGATGATGTCCCTAAATTGAAATATTCTACGAAAACATTTATCAACTAATTAACCAAACATCACTTTCCAAACATATAATTTTTAATGTAATATTATTATTTCAACTCAAAGAAAAGACAACTTTATTTTATATTCCAATATGGTAATGAATCATGAAATCATAATCAAGGATTATTTATAATAATATTTCCAATCTCATGTTCAATTCTTTCTTAGTGAATATATACTTCAAACTTTTATGATCAATATATATTTCACACATTACTCTTAAAAAATGATTCCTCCAATTTATTAAATTAAAACCCCAATAACTAGTTAAAAATAATGTATAAGGTAATATAACTCATGAGGCTTAAACTAATGTGAAAAATAAATAATTATCTAGTCATATTAATTTGGACACAAACAAGTGGTTTAAATGAATCATTTTTATTGATAAAAAATTCACCATTTCTATAAGTTAAGTCCAGAACTGGAGCATTTACCAATATTGTTTTCAGTTTCTGAAAAAATCAGCACATTCATTTTTCTAGTTGAAATTAACTTATTTTTTCTAATTAAGTTTTTAAGTGGGATAGAAAATGGAGAAACTTTTTCAACCAACAGTTATTAGTAAAGTACTATTAAATGAAAACTACAAAGATCTATGATTTTTTGGGTCTTTCTTATTCTTAAACTACTTCTGTTTTATAAGGGTCAACATTTATTCCATCTAATTAAGTAATATGAACAATAAATTTAAAATATATGAACCAAAATTCACACTTGAAAAATTCCCCATATACAGTTTTCTTTTATGGGTGGAAAAAAAATCATTACATGTCTTTTATGTTCCTCCAATCTTTTAGAATATACCAATATTTCAATGATAAACACAACCTCAAACATGTACAAGAAATTATGAAAACATATACTCATAAGGTCCATAAATATTGTAGGTTCATTTGGTATCCAAAATAGAATAAATAATATTAATAGTGAATATATATAGTTCAAAATAGAGTCTGCAGAATGTTTCATGATTCAATTTCAACTGACGGTACCCCAACCTCATTTTATCCTTTTAAAAATACTATTATATCTACATATGATCAAAAAAATCATCGATATGATGAAAATGATTCTTTTAATTAATAGTTATTTTATTTATGGATCTATAATCAATGGAATGTCTCATTAAACCATCATTCTTTTTGGAAAACAAAAAAGGGAAACCACATTACAAAGTTGTAGGTTGAATGAAACATTTATCTAATAACCCATATAATTTATTTTTTAATTATAAAATTCATTCTTGATCAATTTAATATAGGGGGGGTTTGAAATAGGTTTAGTATCAGGTACTATGTCAATAGTAAAATCAACCACTCAATTAGGAATAAAACATAAAAATAATCTAGAAAAACATCAATGTATTCATTTTTACTGGAAAATCACTAATTGGAATGGTTTTCTTATTTTGAAAAATATGATATAGGTAAATTTCACTATCATATATAATAACTTTATTATCATTTTATTATATTATCAAAGGTATGAAATCATTGAACACAAACTTCTTAGTAGTAAAATCTATCCAGTAACGATAATCTGAAATCAAATCTATACTGTGATTAATATCACACCCAACTATGGAAAGTTCAAAAAGATTTTTCGGAAAGAATATCCTAATGATAACAATAGTAATCCACTATATATACTAAGACTGGGTTCCTCCAGGCTGATGTGTCGCCTCCTCAATCTTCCACGTCCCCCATCTCACTATTTCCATTCCGGATTTACCCCCGTACGATCGCGTCCCTCCTCCAAACCTTACCCCACTCCGCCCGCGATTTGGATTTCACCGCTCCATCGAACCCTCCTTCTCCTCCCACGATTAGGGTTTTATCTCACCTCATTTCCCGACATCGCCTCGCGCATACCATCGCCGACCTCGACAAGCTCATCGGAATCTCGATTCTCCTCTCCAGCCGTGCTTCTGTCTTCGGCTACTCTGACTACAGCTCCTCCGCTCGCGACTTCTCCACAACCGGCGACTCCTCCATCGGCTCTTGCACATCCAGGTCCTCCGCTCCACCTACAGTTCCCTTTCCATATAGTTCGCAGTGAGTAACCCCAGGTATAAACATTACTCCGACCGCAGTCGGCAGTTCTTCCACGAGCTTCGTCCTTCCACCACGCGTCCAAAATTTGTCAACGAGGCTTACGGTATCATTTTTTTTTGGTAGGTTTTTCAATCAGCTACTCTTACAAAGATTTTTCTTCACATCTCTCTTATTGTATCTGTGCATCGGTAAGCATCTTCGAGTCCACTATCTATTTTTCTGCATCTAAATGTCTGCATTTTTTCAATCTCTCTGATCCCATTGGACCAACCTCCTCACCTTTATTGTGGCCTGATTCGGCAACACGCACATACAATTTCCAACTCTTCATTCCCTGCCCGCTGAGTGCTTCTGCTCGTCGGAAGTTCATAGACTATATATCTCCCGGTGTTCTACTGCTGAAGCTAACTGTCAAATTATCTCCATCGAGTACAAAACAAACTAAGGTTTAACACCATGATACTACCCTATCTCGCACAAATACTTCTACGGTTGTATGCAAATACTACCATAAACCAGCACCTCAATTTCTCTCCACCTCGCCCTCCTCCATTCTCCTGAAAAAAAACCCAAGGTTGGATTATTCTTTGAAAAATCCAACTCAGAAAAGGTAATATTGGTGATTCAAAAATCTGGTTCTGTATGAAATCAACTCATATAGAGAACTTCAGTTTATTTTTTCCTAATCCTTCATATTTCTCATGAAATATGAAGGATGTAGATTGATTTCGCTTTCAACAGAGACTGACTCTTCTCCATTGTCAATTTTCTCTCAGAAGATATGGGTGACCTCCACCACTATTAACTTTGTTCGTGATTTTTAGTGTAAAAGCATCTGTCAACATACCAAGAATTTAACCCTTTTTCTAGGTTCTGATACTTTCTTTATTTGTGAGTGAACTAGGTTTTCCATGAATGATTTCATGGTTTCAGATGCGGGTTGTGGAGTTGTGCTTGGTTGATTGGTTGATTTAAATCGGGTTCACAAGATATAGGTAATCTCTAATTTATTTAATGCAATTGGCTTATTTAATTCAAAGTGTGTTGGTGCAGGTTATAATTGTTCAATTAGATGGTAAATTTTCGTATGTGATGGAAAAGTTTCACTATTTTTCTTATGCTAGAATAATTGAATTATTTCATTTAAAATCTTGACTCTTTGTGCACATGCATGGTTTCAGATGCAGGCTGTGGAGTTGTTCTTTCCGGATTTAATTCGGGTTCACACGATATAGGTTATCGCTGATTTAATTAATGCAGTTGGCTTATTTAATTCAAAGTGTATTGGTGCAGGTTGTGAAGGTTCAGTTTGATGGTTTCAAGCGCCTCAATGTGATTTAATTCAATTCATATTCCTACCTTCTAATTTGCATTGGATTTAATTCAATTCATATTTTTTTTTAATTTTACTATGTGGCAGCAGATTTCTGAATGTTTGGGATACATTGTATATATCATTTGTGATTCAATTTATAAATTGTATTTAAATTTACTTATTGTAGTGTATTGATTTCATCATTTTTAATAATGTCAAATTGTGCCCTATCAATATGCTTGGTCAAACATTAATGAGATGTTTGTTGTGATTTTTCCAATATTAACTTATTTTCATTGGTCCATGTTTCTAATTCCAATTGGGTAGGGGCATGAGGCTGAAGAAATACTTCTTTGGTACCACAACATGGTATGAAATTAAAATCATTGGAAAACTTTTTATGATAAACAGTTTTTCTAGCATCAAAACATATGATATATTATTTTTTATTAGAAGCATTCTAAATGATTCATATTTAATTTGTAAATTCATGTTTTAATAATGACAGAAAAATGGTCATTAGAAGATGTTTTTTTCCATTCAACGTTAATTATTCAATAATCAAGGCAATGTTTCCTCCCATTGTAGAACCATACTTGACTAGACTTCTCATTGGGTTATACCCTTTCATGGGGTCGACAATGGAGTTATCCCATCAAAAACAAGCTGTGATGATTGTATTCATATAGTAATGATTTTTTTGAACTTTTTAATATGTATTCCCTTACGTGTCATTGAATATTCAACATGCACTTATTATTTACAGATCTTCGAAGTTGAATAGAATGGTGACATTTATTCTCATGCTATCCCAGTATTCAATATGTCCTCATATATATTTTTTAATTCAATATCATGTTTTCATGTCTTCTAAAGTGGTTGAGAGATCCCTTTCAAATCTGGGAATGGGTGAATGTCTCAATTCAGTGGAAAAAAATCTTGAATCACCTCCATTTATCCATTACTTTTCACTATTCAGGTGAGCTTTAAAACCAACAGTACATCACTCTAGACATTGAGTTAAGAAACATCAACATTCAATCTATCTTTATCAATTTTTTTCACTTTCATGTTGTCAGGTCTTTTAATGTGGATGAGGGCTCTCTGTTGATGCTACTTCACATGGGTGAATGTCTCCATTCAGGGAAATGATATCTGTCTACCCCTCTGCTTACCCAGGATTGGTCTGTGTTCATGTAAGTTGTAAAAACAGTAACCTAGGTAGGTGTTTTTTTTCCACTGCCTTCTATTTTCATTACATCTTTGGATTAGACAATGTTGTTTTTTGCAGTATCAATTTCATTATATCATTTAAACACAATTCATTTTTTTGCATACAATTGACAATTTGTGAACATCAAATTACTGATTAAATAATTACAGTGGTAAGTATTTTTTGTAAATTATTGATTTATTTCATCTCTTAATGTACAAAAAACTGTTGATAGAGTTTTATGATGACGATGTAGGGCAATAGATAGTTACAATGAATCCTGACGATGCAACATCCACAAGCCATGCCAATGAACTACATCCTCATTTAATAGAAAACATAAAATAGAATACTTTCTTAGGATATTGACATTATGTGGTGAATATGAAAGGTATCAGAAGAACATTATAGAACCTGTTCTTTTTCAAATTAGCTTATACATTTTTATATCAAATTTTAACTCTACTTTTATTATAGGATAGAGGAATGTTGTTGTAACACATATAACACACACGATTATACTTTCTCATCAGTATAGGTTGTATATTTTACATTTTTCCATGTTTCTTTCTTTTTTCTAGCATATAGACAGATTTTCTAGCATATAGACAGAATTTCCAAATCAGTTTCTGTTATAATTTTCACATTTCCGAAATCAATTTCAGTTAATTTTCTAGCATATAGGCAGGGGCTGGGTAGGTTGGAGGGGGAGGGTGGGGGGGGGGGGGGGAGGGGAGGGGAGGGGAGGGGAGGGGCATGGGCTGGGCAGAGGCTGGGCAGGTTGGAGGGGAGGGGAGGGGAGGGTGATGGCAGGGGGGAGGGGGCTGCTATGGGAAATGGTTGGGCAGGGGGGAGGGGAGGGGAGGGGAGGTGAGGGGCTGGGCAGGTTGGAGGGGAGGGGAGGGGAGAGGAGGATGGTGGCAGGGGGATGGGGTGCTGGGGGAATAAAGTTGGGCAGGGGGGGAGGGGGGGGAGAGGAGGGGAGGGGAGGATGAGGCCAGGGGGGAGGGGGCTGCTAAGGGAACATGTTGGGCAGGGGGGGAGGGAGGAGAGGGTAGGGGAGGGGAGGGGGGAGGGGGCTGCTTTATGTGATACCGCCCAACCTATGTGCTACTTTGAATGTTATTATCATTCATGTCCATTTATATATTATGATGTATATACTTCTGTTGTGTGCTTAATGTCCATTTGAATGTTCTTTTTAACTTGGATATTTCATTTATGTCCATTTCTCTGACTAATTTTTCTGTAACCAATTTTCCTATTGAGTACCATTTGGTTTTATAAAAAAAGGACCATAGAAATTGGAGGATATCAAAATAAGAGGCCCAAGCATTCTTGCTATTTATGCACCAAGAGTTTTACATTTGGTAATTCTATGGGTGGACATATTATGCACCACATGATGTATGGGTAAGGCTGTTATTTTTTGACTCAGCAGTGAACTGTCCAATGCTTTTATTGTTTCAAAATATATGAACAGTATTGGAATTCCCCCGGATTTTTATAGCTAAAACATTTTTATTGAACTGTTCTTCGTAACTGGGGATCCTGACAAAGGATTTTTCTTAATTGTAGATAATATTTCAGAGTAGTGTGTCGTTTTATTTTGATGCATGTGCTACCTAATTAGATGTTATACATGGTTTGTTTATTGTTTTTATGTTTCTTGATCATTTTAATGTCGCCCAATGTAACTACATGTCTTCTTTAATTAAGTTTTTTTTATCACCATCTCAGGTATGTAACATGCAATCATCATGTTTTTAAGGTGCAACATCAATAATGACTAACTATTATGGCTAAAGGATTTGATGTCTTCTCAAAGGTATGGTTGAATCCTTCTAAGACTTGTGATTGGTAATAATTTATTATGTTTTTCACTACATTATATATACACTGCAGTACCTGTTATGCCCAAATTTGAGATTTGTTATCTGAAAAACAAATTTTTCCCTCCCCCACTATCCCTCCCTATACTATATATACTTACATACATACATATGTATGTTTTCATGCATGCATGTATTTATTCCAACCTTCCATGCCAATATATTTGAATTTTTAGTACAGATAGAGAAGTATGAAAAGGAATTCAAGGAACCCAAATTGGCTGACTTGGAAAACAAGAACATTGAAGCAAGTTCCATTCCTAGAGGTACCCACAATCAATCTCTACTCTTTATTGGAGAATATTCCTCCAATTCAAATGCACACAAATATTTGGGCTGTTCAGAGTTTTTTTCATTTCTCTATGACAACTACCACTACGATTTGGCCCCATTTATTTATAACATTCTGGATTCTTTAGTTTTGGTGGCTTCTGATGTGCACTAATCTCTTAGAACTATAAAAATAGTCTTCCATGTCATCACTGTCAATAAAACAGATGTTGGCATGTATGAATGGTTTATGCTGAACCATATTACTCCTACAACCGTTTAAGTAAAAGGAATCTAATGTAACATTAAATGAAATTTAAACATTTCATTCCATACCAAACATTGAAAGGTTATTATAATTTCATTCTTTAAATTCAACGTGCCCAACAACCATGAAAGCAGCTGTGTAGGTTGAGAGAATTTTCATAGCATGAAAAGGTTAATTTTTTTGTTGATATCATTTGAGATTTCAATAAAATTGTTAGTACTTATATTTTTAATGTGGATTATGTTGGTTGGGTGGGTTGGTTGGGTGGGTGTGTTCATTTTCATGCGGTTTTGTTACTTAGTTTCTTCCCCCTATAATAGTTTTCTGTACATTTATTTTCCTTTTGATTCCTCATTTATAATTTGATGATAAATTATGATCTGAAGTGTTATCTATACATTTTTTTCTATCATCATTTCAATTGTCATGTGAGGTTTAGTTTTTTATATGTGATCAATATGTTTATGTGAATTTAATTTTAGTTTTTTTAGTGTAGAATTTTACTAACTACTGTGTTGTTGAACAGATTTTCCAAGCCTTGTCAAGGTGGTATTTTTAGAAGATTATGTTGGGATTCAGTGGGATTTTTCAACCTTATGAGATATTGATCTCAGGGGAAAACATGGAGCTGTCGAATAAATTCCAAAGTGTGGATAGGGGTGATATCTAAAGAGATATTGGACATACTTAAATTTTTTTCATCCCTGCATAGACAAGATTTAGTATTGATCAATTTTTTAAATGTCAACAATATGTTTATATGAATTTAATTTTAGTTTTTTTAGTGTAGAATTTTACTAACTACAGTTTTGTTGAACAGATTTTCCAGGCATTGTCAAGGTGGTATTTTTAGAAGATTATGTTGGGATTCAACGGGATTTCTCAACACTATGAGATATTGATTTCAGGGGAAAACATCGAGCTGTCGAAAAGATGAAAAAGTGTAGATAGTGGGTGATATCTAAAGAGATATTGGACATACTTTAATTCTTCTCATCCCTGCATAGACAAGATTTAGTATTGATCAATTTGCTTGGGATTATGGGATGAATGTATTTGATTTATATACATGGAGTACAAACATAATATGCGGCAATCACCTGATTTTAAGTTTGATGATTATATTAACATGTGGCATGGTTAAAAATTATTTCATTGTTTTTAAAAAATAGAATAGATATAAATATAAATATAACATATTAATTGTGTTTACTTTAATATATATAGTTTTTCAACATTATTTTTGTGATCAAAACCTCAATTGTTATCAAGGGTATGAAAAATAACTTCCATATTGATGAATAGTCTAATCCATATTTCTCTTTAGATACTAATTATCTTTCAATGACACAACATGGAATGCATTAATGTTTCCTACTGATCTGCATATATGCATCGTTGCAAGCCCATAGAATCCAGTTAACCCTGGGAACATGAACATCTCTCTATTTTGCATTCCACAATTTATCTCAATCTCACCTCTTGCCTCCATCTCAGTCTCCACCTTCATCTTTCGTTTCATTTCTGTCTTTGATTCCCATCTCTCCCATTGCATCATGTTCCATCTCTTCAAGAATTAGTCTTCAATCCATTTCCATTTGTCACATTAATTCCACTCACTTCATAGAATACCACTCATTTTTTGTTTTAAACATTTCTAATTTTAATATGATTTATTATGTTTCAAAATTAGTATTCTATTATTGATAATATGATTTTTTTAGAGCGTCGTGCAAATGCACGGGCAGAGTACTAGTATTTATATAAATCATGGTTTCTTTTATACAACCACCTAAATATTTCTCCAAAATTTTAATCTTACATTCATTAATTGATATTTTCAGTTTAGATGAACATTTATCTAAAATGAAAGAATGTGATGATCCAGAGTTAAAAAATGTATTGGAATAATTTTATTACATAAGTAATATATCTTTTAACACTTTATTTGATGGCTCAATATAATTTTTATTTTATAAAATTACCTTTCTACACCATTTTATTTCTGATAATAATGATTTTGATCCTATGTAAATAAATTTGGACACAAATTATCATAATGACCCAACTCATTGAATCTAAAACATGTTATCATTAGGTGGAAATTAATTACCCAATTACTTGAATCTTAATTTTTTTTTCTAGTCATGATTTTCTATGTGTCCAAACTTTCTGCATCGGTAATACTTCTCGAATTTCATAATACATTCTATAGGGTAATTTTTTCCTCACCTTCCAAAAGATGGTAAATTCATTTTATTATATCTATATTAATTTTTAGAATATTTCTATATCACATTCCATCATGACCGCTTTTTAGATTCATAATTATTAGGAACATAAGGGTAGAAAAATCCATTTCAATCTTTTCTGCACAAAGAAAAATTTTCTCATATATTTTATAGTACCATTTGGATAAATCTCTTCATATAAATGTCTTCAATCCTGAGTAAAGCTAGTTAATTTTTTGGGGGTCTCGAAAAAAACATGGAATGTATCTAGAAAATATTATGATGATTTAATTATCTGTAGGTATGCAATATTCAAATGTTTTTCCAAAATTCTATTAATTTTTTTCCATTCAGGGTCGAACAACCTTAGATAAAAATTTCTTCAAAAAAAATATCCTCAAATATTTTCCATTTTATGACATAAAGATAAAATTTATTTCTCGTATTCTGAACTAAATACCACCGTCGATATTATTTACCATTAAAATGACAAATGAAAAGAGTTAAATTTTTAATTTAAAAGATACTAGGACATAAAATATGTTCTACAAAGCATTGATCCATCCTTTAGATGTAACTGGGTTAAATGAGCCACTGAATAATGGGGGATGTTTCCCCATGAAATGATCGATTATAATCCTGTTTCATTATGGTAGATAAATTTCATGCCTAGCTTGGATAACATCAATATTTATATTTGGTGTCATTTGATCCATCATTGAAAAAAATATCTCTATTCCAATTTTGACCATATGAGGATGCATATTTGGAATGATATAATACTCTCAATAATTTCCCAATATAGTTTCCCTATTTTTTATTCAGAAAAAATGTATGAATGTACATATTTTAGACAATGTAACATGGTAATATTAAAATAATATAAAATTTAAAATTAAAAACAAGGATAAATGTTTCAATGTAATGATATTATCATTATCCAAACCTCTAAATTTATCTGAAATGATGTTTGATATCAACTATAAGGATCTGGCCTTAAACACTACATAATCTTGAGTTTTAAGTTAATAATTCATTCCCTTAAACTTGAGAATGTTTCTAGGATTATAATTTTAGTTAATTTTTTCATAAATTATACAGAAAAAATTATAATATAAAAATTTGAAATTTTATATTACTTTCAATTTTCCCAAATTTTAAAACTTTTAAAATGACATATTTCCTATTTTCACGAAAACTCTTCATCGCATTCAAATTGAACTCTTTATTTCACATACCAATACTTAAAATCCTATGAAAACATTTTCAAAAAGTGGTATGATCCCAAGATGCCATTTAAGGGACATAGAAATAAGAAAATCATTAGTCCAATGAAAAACATTAAAACCCCTAAAACAGATTTATTGAAAATATAAGATTTTAACCATAAAGGGAAATATAATTAATTTAAAATATACCTTATTTTACCTTTAGGAAATAATTATTTCCATAAAAACTAATTATATATCATAGAAAATTCAAGTAGGTATATTGGTACATCATCTCATAGAACCCTTATAGAACCTTATTAAAAACCGTACAAATTGGAATAATAATACAACCAGCTTCCAATATAATTTTATGAAGAACATAATCCTTACCTATGAATTGGAGAACTATCTAGACACACCCATAATTTAATGAATAACTGCCTCACCTAACACTATCTCATCTAACTCACCTACGGGAGGGCATGATTGGAGAGGACCCTATTCCTAGAAGGAACAAAGGTGAGGATAAGATCTTGCGTTTCTAGGGAAGCATATGGGTGCTTGCAGATATATGCGAGGAGCTGATGCAGGATTTTCATTCCTTAGTTTGGGTAGTTCATCCCGACATCACCAAGATGTATCATGATCTACACTGTCAGTATTGGTTGCTAGATATGAATAGGGATGTTGCTCGTTTTTTCATGAGGTGTTCTACTTGTTACCAGGTTAAGACGAAACATCAGTGACCAACATGGCTTTAAAACAGTTACCCATTCTCAGTGGAAGTGGAATGATGTTCTGATGGACTTCATGATCCGTTTTCCAAGGTCGCCTCAAAGAAATGATGCAGTTTGGGTTGTCATTGACATACTTACGAAGGTTTCTCACTTATTTCTGATCAAGGATACCTTTAGTTTTGATGAGTTGGGACGGTTTTACATCCATAAAATTGTATGTTTTCATGGAGTTCCACACTCCATCATTTCAGACAGGGATGACCATTTTACTTCTTGCATCTGGCAAGGGCTTTAGAAGGATTTTGGTATAAAAGTACTTGTGAGTACAGCTTACCACCCCTAGATAGATGGAAAGTCCGAGCATACAATTCAAGTTCATGAATACATACTTCGAGCATGCATCCTGAATTTTGGAGGTTCATGGGAGAAGCTTATGCCTATTGTAGAGTTTGCTTAAAATAATAGTTTTCAAGTAACTATTCATATGGAACCTTATGAGGCTTTGTATGGTAGGCCATACTGATCACCCTTATGCTGGCTGGAGGCAAGAGATGCAGTTTTGTTGGGACCTCGTCTTGTCCAGGAGACCACATAGCAGATATAGATGATTTAGAAGAGGATGGATACTTTACAGTATCGACCGATGTCTTATGTTAATCAGCAGAGATGACCTCTGGAGTTTGAGGTTGAGGATCAGGTTTTTCTGCGTGTCACACCAAGGTTAGGATACAAGTGAATCAAGAGACAGGGTAAGCTTTCGCTGAGGTATGTCGAGCCATTTTAGGTGTTAGAGAGAATTAGGCCGGTTGCCTATCGGTTGCAGTTACCTCAGAGGTACCGGGCTATGCACGATTTTTTCCATGTTTCCCAGCTTCAGCGTTACTTATCAGACCTGTATCATGTATTTCAACCCAAGGAGGTTGAGATTGAAGAGGATGCATCATTCGAGGAGCATCCAATCATGATTTTTGATTGCAGCACAATGGTTCTCTGTGGCTGGTCTGTTCCTCTGGTGGGGGTGCTTTGGCAGCACATGCGAGTACAGGATGAGACTTAGGAGAGGGAGATAGAAGTGTGATCATAGTGGTCGGAGCTTTTTTGGGTTTCTTCTTCTATTCCTCCTTGCTAAGAGGAATTCAAGGACAAATTTATTTAAGGTGGGAAGTTTGTAAGAACCCGAATCATCTTTTCAAGTATATTTTTTTGGAGATTTTGAGAAAAGGGGGTTTTCTGAAAATTTTAGAAGTACACGCCGTGTACTTTGTGAGCACACACCATGTACTAGGTTTCCATAGGAGGCCATGTGCTAACCATTTCATGGCCACCCACATGGTCTTGTGGGGTGATTTGGAGGCCAGCTAATGAGGATTACTAAAACAACAATTACTCTCTATGTTCTCATAATGTATATGTCGTGTAATTTTTTTATTAAACACACTAGGGATGTGTCTGGTGGATAGAACCGGATTCTTCTAGGTCTAGTTCATCTGAGAGTGAGGGTAAACCGCATAACTTTGACGAGACCCTGAGCCTCTGTCCATCCGCCGATTTGAACACCGTTGATTGTGTTGGAATCTCATCTATGAGTTCTCTCTTCTCTTAGAAAATCATCTCCTGATTCTTCTTATTTTCAAAGTTATTGTGGGTTGAATGATTAATATGTTTTCGTATATCTAGGATGTTCCAAGGATATTAATTCTTAGAGGTTCATTTATATCGATCTCCTAACCCTGAGGTAGGTGGTTTGTGCCTTTCCATTCAATGTCTTTTAGTATTATGTACAAATTCCACCAATACACTTGAACGGGGTTTTGTGTGTTTACTGTTGTAACCCTGATTTTTCTGCCATGATTTTATGCTTGTGTAGAGGTAATTCAGATATGGATAGGTTGATTTATATGCTTGGATGTTTACCCATGATTGTTCTGTTATTACCTTTTTATCCAATTTTTCCTTTGGCTGCCTTCCCTGTTTTCCATGAATATTACTGTAGGATAGAGAGTTGTATTCTGACATGCTTGATATGTTGTAAAATGTTATCCAAGTAGTTCTACACCTTTATTTTGGCCATGTTACACTGATATTCACATTGACCTCCACAGGTTCATGAGAACCTTGTGTAGGAGACTATGAGGGGAATTGACCGAGTGAGCTTCCTTAGAGAGTTAGTGTTTACTTTAGACTATATTGTGATTGACCGCGTGGGCTTCCTCAAAGAGTCTTTGTTTTAATTGCACGTCCTAGGATATAAGGGGAATCGACCAAGTGAGCTACCTCAGAGAGCCCTATACCATAGGGATATAATAGGAATTGATGTGTGAGCTTCCTCAGAGAGTCTTTGACTACCCTAGACTATACGGGGAATGGACTGTGTAAACTTCCTCAAAGAGTAATGCTTTACATTTGACTATAATCAGATAGATTGTGAGATCTTCTTCAAAGAGTGTTATTATATTCATATTCAGAACCATAGGGGTTAGACCAAGTGTGTTATCTAGAGGGTTAGTTGAAATTTTTATGTAGGACTAGAGGGGATGGTCGTGAGTTATTTCTAGAGGGGTACCTGTTTGAGTTTTAACTGTTTGTTTCATTGTTCCTTGATTTGGAATTGTGGATTTTTTGCAGCCTAGTATCTTCTGTTTACTACTTTCTATACTTTTTCCTTCCATATATTCATTGACGGTTAGGCAAATATCTTCTGGTGGATTCCTACTGGGATTTAGTCTCACAACGTGTTTGGGCCCTACTTTTGGGCCCAAACAGATTATATTTTTGCAGGTTTAGATATGGGGAAGTGACCTTCAACTTTAGGTAATTGACTTTCTCTAGATCTGGAGAGCATGGGACCAAGCTTAGGATTACGATTCTGAGGAGATTTTTATTTTTTCTTTGTACTTTGGCTTAGTACTATTTGTATTTCCATCATTGTGACTTGTTTGGATGCTTTCCCTAAACATATGTATCATGAATCATTATATATATATATTTTATCCAGTTATCTATTTCTCTAATCTTCCAGTGTTTACTTTTGTTTTATATTTACTGCTTCTACTAATCTATGATTTTGTTTACTTTTGTTGTGTACTCTAGCAACGAGGGCATAGTTTCACCACTATCACACCCAAGGCCCTTGCTGCTAGTCGACAGCCTCTGGCGTTCAGAGAAATGTTCTTGAGGCCATTTTACCAACTGGGTACGAGGTGCCTCTCAGTGGATTCTGGAACCGGGACGTTAAAAAATAATTAATTTCATTGGTTTCCCCATATATGTGTTTAATAGATTAAAAATATTCATCCCTAATTTTACATTAATCATACACAATGGTCAGAAATGTGAGGAATCAGGTAAATAACCAATGTGTCTAAAACTATGATGACTGCCCCAACGAGATGACCAAACCAATCAGATTGGGAATCATGAACATTATGATGATACTATATCACATGAATAAGGTTTTGAATGAAAACATTGATATGGAGGAGAATCCAAATCCCCTTAAGAGAGAGAAATGTTCAATTGATATCTTTATGTGACATGGGCCTCTGACATTCAATAGATCATATTATCCCTTAATCTCAGAACAACAGATCAACTCTATTGAGATGATCATCTCAATTATTCAATATTCTGAGAAAGATAATGTTCTACTAGCTATTTATCAAATTGAGGGAGAAGAAAATCGGTAGTGTACATTGATAAAAAAATTAATCAGGGGAAGGGATCAAAGTGATAAGGTGGAATGAATTACAAGTTTTTTTCGATAAATACTTTCCTCTCACTCTCTAGCACAAAATGGAATGGGATATTCTTTTCCTTTAAGAAAAAAAGATGAAGAATCTATCATAGAATACAAAGGGAAACTTCACTATACTTGAATGATATGTCTCAGGACTTGTTATTACTCCTAAATTCAAGGAAGAAAAAATCATTGGTGGGATAAAATCTAGTCTACAAAAATCCCTTCTGATCTGATAATTTGATATCCATGAAGAAATTACTTGATATTCCGAAATATTTGAGATGGAAGTCAGTGAATCTCAATGGTATAAGAAAAATAATAATTAGAAAGTGTAGTATAATTATGGTGGTCCAATGGATAATTATAATGGTTCCATGAAATTTCGACACCCCACTTATCAAGGGTGTAAAAAGAAGTACCCTAGAAATTTACTAATGGGGACTAGGATATGCTTTATGTGTGGGAAAGAAGGTAATATAGATAGAGATTTTTGACATGTGAATCTCACCATTAAGTTGAGGAAAGGAATTATATAGTCAGTCCGTTGTTCATTGTTCATTAAATCAACTCTAAAGAACAATATCACTTTGAAAACCAATGAACTATGGAAAGTGTTTTTGGAGACAACCAACAACCTCTATGGTAGTAAGGGATATCGTTTTCCCTTATAACTGCTAAAGTGGATCCCAATGATGAAGTGGTCATAGGTATGCTACTTATTCATTCATGAATTTTTAATGTACTTGTAACATACCAGGTAAATAGAGAATATGAAAATTTTAAATTAATTATTAATTTTACTTTAAATGAGATTCTATTTTCGATGGCTTACCTGATACACAATAACAGATTTCTTTGAAATCTTACGTTGCACACAATTAATAAAATATTATTATTTGAAACGGTAGTTAATACCTACCCAATGTATTGATGGGAAATGTATAGAACTAACTAAAATATGATTATATATTTTTTTTAAATGTTTTTACTTTTAACCAAAAAATTTTTTTGGCTTAAAATGTGAATGAATATAATTTTAAGCATAATTTACATTAAAAGGTCAATTTAGCACCTTTTAATGAAGAACCCTATTTAAATATAGTTTTTGTCACTTTAATAAATTATATTTGAACAAATAAAATTATTCTTTAGAATGGGGATGTCAAAATTTAATTTGTGTAAATTTTTGGAATTTTTCAGATAAAGTTCATTTTCTAATGAATAGTGAATAATATTGTATTTTAATTCAAAACTGTGTTTTAATATAATTTATTTATATGGCTATATTATATATTAAATTGGTTTTAAAGTGTAATTAGAATATATTTTACCATTTAATCCAATTTTGGTCATTATAATTAATTTCACTTTGTAATTCGACATAAACAAGTGTCAATCTTTTGATAGTTATTGTTTCTTAAAAACAAGCTATTTATTTTAACAACGGGAATTAATTTTAAATTAATTAATTCATATTATATATTTATAATTTGGTAAAATAGATATCAAATTTGTATTCAGAATATCAAATATATCTTAGGCTTAATTTTTTGATGTTTTCTCAAAAACATGAATTTTTTGATGAATAGTGAAACCACTTAGTAGTAGTTAAAAAATCCAAAATTTTCATTTAAATGAAATTTTACCACTTATGTGAATTGAATTTTGAAAATCCTCTATACATGGTTGTTAATAGTAAATAAAATTTGATTTAATGAGATGAAAACAATATTTTGTGAATAGTAACTTTTGACTTTTATTTACCTCAGATAAAGGAAAATAGGGTAATTCAAAGTAAAATGAATATTATAATAATTAAATATCATCTTAACACTTGTCCTAACCATATTTGATGAGTAATATCCTACCATGTGAATTCTTGGGTTAATTTCTGGACCCCATGGAGCCACTTATGAATGACAATGACACTTTATTTTAATTAACGTAAAGTAAAGGCAAAAATGGAATAAACAAATATCTCTGTAAATTAATTTTTACCTTCTGTTATATAACTAATATTTTTTACATTAAATATTCATTTTGAAAGCTACAAATATTTATTATGTCATTTTATTTTTTTATAATTTTTAAACATCGAATAAATAAAATTATTTATGACACAATAATGATGAAGTATTTCTCTAATTAATAATTGATTTAAATAATTAAGATTATAAATATTAAAATAACATCAAAATCCTGTCCAATTTTTATTGGATAAATTTATTTTGACCATTATTCATATTGTCTTTTACTTTAACGAGTTTTAGTCCTTTTGAAACCTAATATCATTATATTCTAAAATAATATTATCACACTTTCCTAAAGATACCCTCCTCCCACTTATAAAAAATTCCTCACACCTAATATCATTATATTCTAAAATAATATTATCACACTTTCCTAAAGATCCCCTCCTCCCCCTTATCTTTCATCTCACTTTTTATTCCAATGATTTATGCTATATTGGCCACTATTTTATTTTATGCGGAGTATGTACTATCCATGATTTTATTAATTGTGTAATATACTATAATTTTTGTGTATTTAAATCTTTATTGAATGATCCTTATTTCAAATGGTGTATCTTTCGTATGTTACCCAATCTATAAGGGAACATTTCACCCTCCTCTTTTTAAAAAACTTCTTTTTTGTTATGTCTTTTAATTTACATCTTATTTTGTTGGGATATGTTCTTATATATCCTTATTTCTGTAAATTTTATGTCCAAGTGACGAGATACCATTTTTCTATCATCAAATCATTTTCTGAATTTTAAAGTGGCGTCGTTAGGCTGTCGAATTTCTATAAAGGAACTTCAAAATCCAATTTCAATTATTTAGGTTTAACTTATGCTTGTAGATGATGACTTTATATAAATATGTTTTAATGAAATATGATTTTTTACACTTAATATTCACTTATATTGGGTGTATTTATATTCACACACATAATTATGTAATTGATTTATCCATAATATAAGGATACCATCATTATACGGGATTTCATCTCAATTTACATTCTATTGAGACTTCATTGTTGTTGTGCACCAATTCACTATTATATGGTGTATATACTGTAATTTGTAATATTATATCATGAATACATTTATTCTCATGATATTATATTGTTTGGTTAAATTCTATTACTAAATTATTTGTATTCAAGCGTCTCTCATTTCGTTAAAATCACTTTAATTGAAATATCGTTTTAAATGTTTTAAAGATTTATTTTTCAAAAAATTCTTCATTAATGTCCATGTTTTCAAAATTATTTTAAGGATTTACTTATATAGACATTAATGTTTTCAAATGATAATTCATTTTAAAGCTTTAAATTGGTATGAGACACTTTGATTCAAAAATCTATTTATAACATGTTTTAAATGGTTTTGAAAATGATTTGATAAAGCATTGTTTATTTCAGTATCTTGATTTGATATAGTGTGACTGGAATGTGGAAATGATATCTTTCCATTATGCTTGTGTTATGTGTTTTGAATATGTTATGGTTATTGGGCATTGTTTACGTATATGGGTTGTTCTGTGATAAACCTAGGGTGGGTGAGCAAGAGATAGCTCTCCAATGAATTAGATAATGTGACAGAGGTAAACGTTAATGTTTCTCCAAAGAGAATTAGGGAATATTCTGTGATGGGTATTCCAAGTGTGACTCTATATGTATCTATGATTAATATAATGTAAGTATGTTATGAATTCCATAAGTTACCTTTATAATGTATGATTTATTTATATTATTCATAAATCTTATGATTTCGTAAGTTATGTTATGATTGAAAAGTATGGTTTCATTGATTTGTATTTAATGATTGGATAATGATTTCCTTCCTTATTTTATAACACTTACTGAGATTTTTATGCTCATCCCTTGTTTTTGAAATGTTTTCCACCGGACTTAAAGATGAATAGGATCAAGGATGGGATCAAGTAAAAGTCTTGCTGTCTAAAACATGGAACTAGACTTGTTTCTTTTTAAGAGTTTTTATTTTATGAAAAACATGGATACCAAGTAGTAGTCTCTACATGTAATTTTCAAGTTGATATATAATATTAATTTCCTAATTCCCTAAAAAACTACACCTAAAAATATCCTCAATATGGATTATTCATTTAATTCAAGATAATGTAATGTTTAAGGATGGGTCCTTATTGTTGGTATCAGAGGTCAGTTTAGATAACATTAGACGTTAGGGTGTTATTTAAGAATAAGTGACATAACCTTAATGGTTATGATTTTTTAAAAATTCATAGTTATTAAATTTAATGAGTTGAAGATAACTTGAATATGTATATCTTTGTATTTACCCGCCTCACAAGATATTATATGATGATTTTCTTGATATACTCACACATACCTTTTTGGTTTTAGTAAATGAATGGATCTAGCAGGCACCAAAATAATAGTGGATGTGAAGAAAACAGTGATGGTTTTCTGAATGAGCAACTGAATGAAATGGGAGCCACAATGATATCTCTTGTGGTTATTCTCAACTAACTATCCGAAGTCATGATTGACCACTTGAACCTTGGTGATTTTTAAAAGGCATTGTTTATGTGAGAAACAAATCCCCATGGAAGTTCAGGTAATAATCATAAAGGTATGTATATTCAAAAACCTATGTGTCAAGGACGTGGAAAGAAACACATTGGAAAATGTTTCAAATGGATAGGAAGATGTTATAGATGTGGAAATTAAGGTCATCAAGCAATAACCTTCCATGGAAAATGGAAGCATCCAATTGACTCTAGGATAGGGAAAGAAGTTATTTCTTTGAGATAAATTGAATGTTTTAAATGTTGTGTGCATGGTCATTATACAAAAATATTTCTTAAAATGAATTTTCAGGAATGGGATCACTTTTATCGTACCAATATTTTTTTACCAATACTGAATTCCATTCCGATTGAGGATGAAGAAACTGACACTGGCCAATGAGAGGTATAGATTATTTATTAGAATATGTTTCGATATTATTGAATATTAGGATATGATTCATGATTTTGTTTTTAGCAAATAAGTATTTCAGAATAAGTTGGAAAATGATGGTTAATATATCAAGTGGAATGTTGAATGAGTAAGATGTCAACATATAAGGGATTCAAGTGTTATGATATATTTTAGGATGGTGAAATTCTTAAGAGTATTAAGGCTCTTTTGATGATTGGATTACATTATAAAACTTTTTATAGTATGCGTAACCTAGAAGTATGATATATGTAAATTTTATTCATTGAATAATTATCTTTTATTTTGTGGATATAGTTATAAAGAACCATTTGGGTTTATATGATCCTTGAATTTGAGGAAATTAAAGGTTAATATATTTTGGGATGCAAAATAAAAGTTATTAGAAAACCATTATGGTTAAAATATGTTATGGTTATTTTTGATGAATTTATCTCTTTTTGGAAATTTTATAAAATTATATAGTTTCTGAAAAACGACAAAACAAAGACCGCAAGACAACCCTTTGCATCAGAAAATGCTACGGGATTCGTACCCACAACCAAAGTGAGACTGGGATTTATCACCTACCACGGGATTTAGTGAAGTAACTGGTTAGTATGACTAATTATTTTTAGTTAGATGATTTTATGAATCAGGAATAAGTTGATTTTATGAATCAATAATAAGTTTATTTTGGGTTATATATAGAAATTATTAACCTATGATGATGAATATGTGATTTAGTTAATTACTTTTCATTATGATACTTTAAGAGTAACCAATGTTATTTGGATATAAATGTTAAGATTTATCTTGGAAGAATATGTGATTAAATCTTTATGAGATTTGGGAGTTAAGTTTAGTTTGTATTACTTTGAAGAATTTTATGGACAATTGTTTATAAAATGGTCTTTTTTGAACTTTTGGTTTTTTCTGACAAATATTGGAGATTAAGAGTAGTTTTTCTTTTTGTAAAAGATTTTCCTTTTTGGGTATTATTTGATCTCGCACAAACCATTTTATTTTTGGTTAATGTATAAAGATATGGAAAAAATATATTTCATATTTTTTGGATTATGTGATTCTTTAGAAGTTGATTATAGAGCTTTCAATGTGAACAAGTCATATTGAATACTCATAGTTTGATAAAAAAATGAGTTTGTGGTAGGAATTTAGTAATGGATGAAATTTAACGTGACAAGTAAGTATGTTTAATTTTGTTTTGATTTAAGCTTACAAATAAATTCCTTAACATAATAAAAGTAAGTTAAAATAAAAATGCGGTCTGTTAACTTTTCCTACTGGCGAATCAAAGACCGTTTAACCCATCACAAGTTAGTGATTTTTTGGTGGTTAACTTTCTCCTAGTCATGTTTTCTATCACTATACATCAGAACATGATGGTTTCTTTTCTCCTCCATATCCATGTTTTCATGAAATCATAGTATCTTTTTTATTGGGTGAACTTGTTACTTCTCTTCATTTATTTTAAAGTGATAGTTTTATTGACTCTTTTTCTGATGCGGGACTTTCAATGATGTTTCCGAGCCCAATTTTAAAATTGTGAGGATGAAATTCTCAAGAGGGGGGAAGGATGTAACATCCCAGTTAAAGAATGAATATGAAATTTTCATATTTATTAATATTTTTAAATTAATTATTAATTTTACTTTAATGGGGATGCTATGTTTGATGGCTTACCCGTTACGCAACAACATGTTTTTTTTGAAATCTTATGTTGCACAATAATAATATAATATTATTATTTTAAATGGTAGTTAACACCAATCAATTATATTGGAGAGAATTAATAGAACTAAATACAATAATATTATACGTGTTTGTCAAATTTTTTTACTTTTATCCAATAAAATTTAGTGGCATAAAATGTGAATTAATCTAATTTTAAGCATAATTTAAATTAAAAGGCCGATTTACCATATTATAATGGAAAACCATAATTAAATATAGTTTTGGTCACCTTAAAATTCTATTTGACCAAATAAAATTCTTCTTTATAATGGGGACATCAAAATTTACTTTGTGTAAATTTTTTGAATTTTTCCGATAATGTTTATTTTCTAATGAATAGTGAAAAATATTGTATTTACATTCAGAACTGCGTATTAATATAATTTATTTATATGGATATATTATATTTTTAATTAGTTTAAATGTGTAATTTGGATATATTCTTACCATTTAATCAAATTTTGGTCATTATAATTAATTTCTCTTTGAAATTGGACATAAATAAGTGTCCATCTTTTGATAGTTATTGTTTCTTAAAAACATGCTATTTGTTCAAACAATGAGAATTAATTTTAGATTAATTAATGCAACCTATATGTTAATAATTTGGTAAAATAGATATCATTTTTGAATTCGGAATATCAAATATAGCTTAGTCTGAATTTTTGGATGTTTTTTGAAAAACATCAATTTTTGAGGAATAGTGAAACCACATAGAAGTAGTTAAAAAAACTGACTTTTTCATTTAAATGAAATTTTACCACTTCTGGGAATTGAATTTCAAAAATCCAACAGACATGGTTGTTATTATTATGTAAAATGTGATTCAATGAGATGAAAATAATTTCTGTTGAATAGTTACTTTTGACTTTTATTTACCACAGTTAAAGGTAAATAGGGTAATCACGGTAAAAAAATATTACAATAATTCAAAATTACCATAAAACTTGTCATATCCTTATTGGATGAGTAATGGCTGACCATGGGAATCCTTGGATCGATTTTTGGACCCCATGGAGCCACTTATGAATGATAATGACAATTTATTTTAATTAACATAAAGTAAAGGAAAAAATGACATAAAAAAATATCTCTTTGTAAATTAATTTTTATATGATGTTATATATGTTATATTTTCAAATTTAAATAATAATAGTAAATATAAGAATATTTACTATATAATAGTATTTTTTATAATTTTTAGAAATCGAATAAATTTAATTTTTTATGACATAATAATGATGATGTGTTTCCCTCATTAATAAATGATTTAAAAAAATAAGATTATAATTATTAAAATAACATCCAAAACCTATCCAATTATTATTGGAAGAATTTATTTCTACCATGATCCATATTATCTTCTACCTTTATGAGTTATTTATCTTTAGAAACTGAATATCATTTTATAATAAAATAATATTATCACACTTTCCTAAAGAGACCCTCCTCCCACTTATAAAAATTCCTCACTTCTAACCAATTACTCACACCTTTAAATCCTTTTGGCTCATCCATCCTCTACCCAATTAAGCTACGTACATCCCCCTATTCGTATTATAAGCCTTACCTTAGGCATATAGAACTTCATGAAGTCTTTTTGGATAAAACCAAAAGAAGTTACCAAAATTAAATGTAACGGTTTCTCTTATATTATTTTGTTTTATTTTACTTATCCAACCCCCTAAACTATTTTTATTCCATTATTTAATAACAAAACCAGTATCATAAATATAATATGATGTTTTTCTGAGAAGGATTCAAACTACCCTTATAGGCACCTCCATCTAATTGGTGAAGAACATATTGTCTCTATGGATTGAAAACGAACGCCTCACAAAATGATGATTGTTCGATTTTATCATACTGCCTATCATGGTGGTCATTATGAGGAAAATGTATTTATATATGATATATATTATGTTTTTTTTTCATTATACTTCTGTATTTTTAATTTATAGCATAACTTTATGGTTTCCATTATGAGCAAATGTGATAATTTCATTTAGGGATGTGTAGACTACCACCCCCTCAAAGTGATATGACTTGTTCATAGCATATCTGGGACAGATAAATGATGGAGTTATTGAAATTATATATGATATTATACTTGAATTATAATATTTCTATGTATCATTATGTTTCCATTCAATTAAAATACGATATAGAAATGAAAGTAGCATTCATGCGTAACTACAGCTTACCGTCTCCATGAACGGTGCATTTCATTTATTATCTCCAATTGTTATATACTGTTATAAGTACATATATATATATATATATATATATAAGATATATATTATATATATGATATCTAAATCATTAATATCATTCTGTAGATAATGGACTCTTGACCACATGCACAACTTGTAATTATAAGGTGTTCATTTTTTACTCATGTACCAAATAATGACAAAAGGACCATTATTAACGTAAATGATTACATATTATTTATAACATGGTAATAAGTAATATAAAAGGAATGATAAAACTGAATATGGTTCTTAATCAAGTATAAATTTACTTATGTTTATTATTCTGGAATAACAAGGAATAAACAAGTCAACTCGGACACGAGGTAAGGGGTTTCTTATCTCACTCTTAATTTCATGAGATTTACATTGTTTGCTACTTATTTGCTGAATGTGGTTTATTGTATACTTACATTTGATATATATTATCATGATTTTATTTATATTCATGGTATTCTGTGATTCCTTTTGCGGTTATTATCTTTTGGTCATACGACTCGATTGATTACAACGAAGTAAGGGTTTTTCATCTCACTTTTTATTCCAAAGAGATTTATGCTATATTGGCCACTATTTCCTTTTCTGTGGCGTATGTATTTTCAATGATTATATTAATTGTTTAATATACTATAATATTTTGGGTATTTACATCTTTATTGAATGTTCCTTCTTTCATGTGGCGTGTCTTTCGTATGTTACCCAATCTATAAGGGAACATTTCACCCTCATCTTTTTAAAAGAATTATTTTTGTTATGTATTTTAATTTATATATTCGTGTGTTGGGATATGTTCTTCTATATCGTTATTGATCTATATTTTATTTCCAAGTGATGAGATACCCTTTTTCTATCATCAACTCATTTTATGAATTTTAAAGTGGCACCGTTAGGCTGTCAAATTTCTGTAAAGGAACTTCTTAACTCAATTTCAATTCTTTGGGTTAAACTTATACTTGTTGATTTTGTCTTTTTATAAATATGTGTGAATGAAATATGATTGTTTTATACTTAATAATCACTTATATTGAGATTATTTATATTCATCACACATAAATATGTAATTGATTTGTCCTTAATCTAAGGATAACGTCTTTATAAGGGATTTCATCTCAATTTACGTTCCATTGATACATCATTGTTGTTATGCACCAATTCACTATTATATGGTGTCTATACTATCCTTTGGAATATTATATCATGAATAAATTTATTCTCCTGATATTATGATGTTTTGATTAAATTCTATTCCTTAATTATTTGTATTCAAGATTCTCTCATTTTGTTAAAAAACAATAATTGAAATATTGTTTTAAATGTTTTATATATTTATTCTTATAAATATTTCTCTTTAATTTCCTTGTTTTCAAAATGATTTTTAGGATTTTTTTTATATGGAAATTAATTTTTTCAAATGATAATTATTTTAAAATATTTAAATTGGTATGGGACACTTTTATTCAAAAATCCATTTATTAAATGTTTTAAATGGTTATGAAAATGATTTGATAAAGAATTATTTATGTTAGTATCTTGATTTGATATATTGTGATTGGAATGTGGAAATGTTATCTATCCAAAAATTCTTTTAATATGTGTTATGAATATGTTATTGTTATTCGGCATTGTTTACATATACGGGGGGTTCGATGATAAACCTAGGGCGGGTGAGCCCGAGATAGATCTCCAATGAATTGAGTAACGTGACAGAGGTAAAAATTATTATTTCTCCAAAGATATTTAAGGATTATACTATTATGGGTATTCCAAATGTGACTCACTATGTAGTTATGATAGCTACAATGTAAGTATGTTATGAATGCCATATGTTACCTTTTTTTATGATTTATTTATGTTATTCATAAATATTATGATTTTGTAAGGTGTTTTATGATTAAAAAGTATGGTTTCATTGATTTTTATTTATTTATGTGATAATGTTTTCCTTCCTTATTTTATAACCCTTACTGATCTTTTTATTTTCATCCCATGTTTATGAATTTTTTTCCACATGACATAAAGATGAATAGGGTCAAGGATGGGATCAAGGAAAAGTCATGCTGTCTAAAACATGGAACTAGGCTTGTTTCCTTTTAAGTGTTTTTATCTTATGAAAAAATGGATACTAAGTAGTAGTGTATATATGTAATTTTCATGTTTAAATGTAAAAGTTATCTCATATTTCTCTGAAACTCTAAACCTGAAAATATCCTCAATGTGAATTATTCATTTAATTCATGATAACATAATGTTTAAGGTCATGTCCTTATAGTACTTTTGTATTTTGATTCGTCACTTTCCTTTCTATCATGAAAATTTAGAATAACTATTCAAACACCACCATACAACATGTAAGTAGAGTTTTCGGTGAAAATTTCAGGTGGGGGAATTATTTTATCCCATGTATATAACTCATCCAATGCCAAAATTGTTTGGTGGAAGTTCTCAGTGATCCTTGTGATACTCCCATTGGTGTAATTTGATGTAATTCAAATAATTAATTGTCTTTCCAAATATAGACCAATATTATATTTCCATGAAAAAGAAATCACTCTACATCAGGAATCAACCCCTTGATCTACATCAGGAATCAACCCCTTGATTTGGTATAATTATAAGGTGGATGAATCTTATTTATCACCAACATCTCATTGATGGATATTATTTACCAATGAGAAATAATATCAAGAAAAAATCATTGTGCCTAAGTAAAGAATCCTCCTTGAAGAAATTCCAAATTTGAGAGAATACACTAATGCGTCTCCCAAAGAATTTTCTAGTATTCCTCCTCGTCGAGAGTTTGAATTTTCAATTGAGCTTTTACATGGGGTGTTACTATTATCAAATACTATATATAGATTAGATTTTGTGGAACTAGATGATATGATGAATAAAATACATGATAATATGCATAAAGGAATCATACACCCATGTTCTTCACCAGGGGGTGCACCCTTCATATTCTTTATGTTGAAGGATGAGTCAATTGTCCATTTAATTGATTATTGTGAGCTCAACAAGATCACTATAAAGAATAAGTATCCTCTTAGAATTAATTATGACTTATTCTATTATCTTTGTGTATCACAATCCATCTCCATGGTGGATTTATGGTCGTGATATTACCATGTTAGGGTAAAGAAGAAGAATATCCCCAAGACTACTTTCTTTTTAATGTAGTGGAACTATGAGTTTATTGTAATTGCTTTGGACTCAATAATGCTCCAAAACTCATCATGGACTTCATTAATAGGGTCTTTAGAGTGTAACTTAATAAATATTTGGTAGTATTTATATATTATATTCTCATATATAAAAAAATAAAGGAGGTGAATGAGGATCATCTGAGTAGTATGCTAAAGAAATTGTGAAAGCAGATGATTTATTCAATGTGTAGAAAATGTAAGTTCTAGTGGAAAGGAGTCTAATTCATGGGGAATATCATTATATGAAAATGGATATATGTGGACCATTCAAAGAGAAAACCAATTGATGGATTCTCTAGGACAACATCCATTATAGATATCCATAGATTCTATGAATGATCATTATACTAATATTTATTTGTGAGAAATTTCTTATGTATGTCAAACCCTCTTTCTAAGATAACCCAGAAGGAAGTCAAGTTTTCTTGGAATGATGGATGTTGATAGAGCATCATGGTGTTTAAAAAGAGTCTTATAACTGCACCTATACTCACACTACCCAGAAGTGGAGAAATTTTCATGGTATTAGTGATGCTTCATACAAGGGATTGGGTTGTGTCTTAATGTAGAATGACAATGTGATAACATATTTTTCAAGGTAGTTTAATGTTAATCAATATAACTTCCGAACACAACATCTTGAGTTTGATAAATTGATCTTAAATATTAATATATGGTGAAATTATCTATTTTGTGGGATTTATGAAATATATAGTGATCAAAAAATCCTCAAGTATATATTCACAATGAAAGAGACGAATATTCCCCGATAAAGATGGTTAGAACTGATCAAAGACTATTACTTATCAATTCACTACCATCTCAGCAAGGAGAATAAAGTGAATGGTTCCCTATGTATAATGGATATATAAATTTTATCATAGATGAGAAATTTGAATGAGGTGATCTCATTAGATTTTAAATGGATGGAAATTGGAATCATAAAAAAAGAAACATAATCAATCCTTTCACAAATTTTTTCTCAACCATACCTTCTAGAAGAGATAATGGATTCTCAGAAAAATAATGTGGGAATTCATAATAAAGTTTAATCTTTAAGAAAAGGTTAATAAAAATTTTTCAATGTTAATGATGAAAGAGTTGTATGATTTGGGTCATGAATATGTGTGCCATAAAATAATGTTATAAATAAGTAGTGGTTAGATGATGCACATACTTCAAATTTCCCTATCCATCTTGGAAGAAAAAAATGTTTTTAGATTTCCATGAGAACTATTTGTGTGAAAATACAATGAAGGGGATCGTATAATATGCATCAAGATGTCTTGTATGTCAGTGATATAGAGAAGAAAATAAAAAATCCGTGGGGATGGTACCATCATCTCCCATACCTACAAGGAAATGGGAAAACATCACCATGGACTTTTTCACTGGTATTACAAAGAAACCAAGAATAAATAATGTCAAATAGGTTATGGTGGATCATCTTACAATGACGGAATAATTATTTACTACTTGAGAATACTTCTCACTCAATAAACATGCAAGTATATAAATTAGTGAAGTGGTGACGTTCTAAGAAACACCATAAATGTTTGTATCTGATCGAGACTCTTGATTTACCTCTATGTTCTAGAAGAGTCTCTAGCACACTCTAAATGATTAGTTGATCTTCAACATGGATTATAACCCCCTAACTGATGTCCAATATATGTTGACTATCAAGACAGTTGAGGACATGTTGAGAGCAATATCAATTAAATTAAAAGGTGGATGAGACCAAAATACTTCTTTGGTCAAGTTATCAAACAATAACAATTTCCACTAAAACATCCAAATGAATACCTATGAATCCCTTTATGGGAATTTGTACAGAACACCTACATGATGGGATGATGTAGGGGAACAAAAACTACTAGGTCCTGAAATGGTTGAAAAATGATGAAAATGTTAAGACCATTTGACATCACATCAAGGATACTCAGAGTCGATAAAAGTGTTTTGCTAACAATATTCGATGAGACCTAGAGTTTGATGTTGGAGACATATAATTCCTTTATATATCTTCATGGAATATATTCATGAGATTTAGGAAGAATGTATAGCTTATTCTTTGATACACTATCCCCTTTGAGATCATTCATACCTTTAGAGTGGTTGCCTATCGACTAGAACTCCCACAAAAACTATCTCATGTACATTATATAATCCATGTATCCCTATTAAGGAAGTAAAAACTGAACTATTACATGTACTCTATCCAGAGGTGTTTCTACTAGATAATGGTCTTTCTAATGAGGAGAAGCCAGTAATGATCTTAGATCATAGAGATAATATTCTAAAAAATAAGCCAATTCATGATGTCAATGTCTTCTGAAGAAACCACATGTCTAAAGAAATGATGTGGGAACTATAGGAAGTGATGAAACTAAATTACCCTCATATGTTTTAGTGTGGTTAAAGAAAATTCTGATGCAAAATTTGAAAAGGGGGGAATATTTTAACAACACAAGCTTTTATAAATAAAAATCCACATATGAATTTATTAAATGTTTTATTATATATTATGGTAATAGAAAATATAAGCACTTAATTTGATTTATTATATATAATTATATTTAAAATCACATTAAAATTTAAAATTCATCCCTTTAAATATGATGGCATTATTAGTATAAATATATGGTCTTAACAATTCTAATTTACAAAGGAAAAGTAAGTGATATTATCATTAGGTAGGATCATACCCTATGAATCCCATTTATCAAAGATTATAATTGAGATATTATTATGGGTCTTTTCCCTTTACAAATTACAAGTTATGATCTAACATCTAAAGCATGAGAGAAATTGTTTACAAGAGAAGTTTAAGTTCATCAAGATCATGACCGAAAACATGTTTGCTAAACCACCCCATGAAAGTATCATCATCGTGATCCTTATATTTAGGGAATTTTCTGGTGTATTAAAGGTTTAGGTATAATAAAAATAACCATATGAATATGTATATAGTATTTTAAATAGAATAATGTTCATATTTTATTCATATATTATCTTGATAAATATTTGTGATCTTTATACAATTAAATGAAAAATATATTTTTAATTAGTATTGAATTTCAAATAAAACGTTTAATTGATGAATTATTGGATTTTTAAAGTAAATAATATATTAACAAAACATTGATATTAAAAGAAATTTATTAGAAATAAATGATCATATAATTTTAATGAAGTCTAAGGAAAATATTATAAGGGTTCAAAAACTATTATTGTTAGACAACACAACATTTTTTAATAAATTAAAATTATTATTTTAAAAGTGATGATTCATATTTTTAGAAAATCATTTAAACAAAATTAATATAATTTTAAGAACCATGTTGTATAAATTATCTAGTGATGACTTTTTAATAATTTTCAGATACATTCGAAATTTTAGGTAAAAATTAAATACAATATAATTATACAATGTCTATTATGATATAAAAATGACCCCAAAATAGTGTAATAAATATTATGAAATACATCTAATACAAAATATAATTTTAGAATATAAAATTATGTGATTTTATTTTCATTTGATTAATTTTATTAATCCTTTTTGAATACTCCTAAACCATTAATATATTGTAATGTTTTAAAAATATTTCTTTAAAAGTATGACAAACTTACACATAAGTAAGGTTATTATATTTTCATTATGTTACCATGGAATTATAAAAAAATTAATTCCACTCCCATTTAGAAGAAATAGTGGGAAAATCCCATGGTAAGGTTTCTAGTTTTGGTTATTATATTATATAGGGTCCATAACCAACGTTCGAGAAATGATAAAGAAATACCCACTCATTTCCTATATAAACCAACCCAATCTCCCATTTATTTTCACTCACGTTTTTTATCACATCCTTAAACTTGGATAACCTCCCTGAAGTCCTCACAAGGTGCCCCAATCCCTCAAAAGCTGCTCACAAGCATTTAGAGTAACACAATCAAGTAAGGGATCTTCTCATTATCCCATTTATTAAAGTTTATTTATTATATTATGTATTCAATTTAAAATTCTTAATGTTATTACTTTTCCATACATATACCTATTACTACAAATTGTATTTCAAAATGGTGTGATACCCATTATACTCTCATAAAATCAATTTTATGAAATTTTTCATGACATGGTTATGCTGTCAAAATTTCACTGTGGTTTTCCATGCCAAAACAATTATGCAGTGAATACCATACACATTTTATATCAATGGTATTAAACTTTGTAAACTTATAATTATTTGGCTTTGGACATAAATTTAGGTAATCCACACTCCATTATCATGGAATGGAATATGATGATGAACTAACCCATGTTTTATGATCTATGTGGCCCACTTAAACATGAGATTGTAATGAAAGTGACGAGTGCACACAAAATTATATAGCACTCCAATGAATTAGTAAATGTTTAGTATCATGATAAATCATGTTGGGATAGGGAGTGAACCTGATTCCTTTATGGGACATTCTTTTATCATGATGACTTGGATGTTATCCTTGACCTATGTGCAAGATGAAGTGTATTAAGTTATTTCCACATTTTCTATGTCACCTTTATGATTATCATGTCATATCATGTCTCATTGTTCATGTTTTTCAGTATCTATATTTTTATTACTCATTTATATGATTATTTTTTTAACATTTATTACCTCATTATATTTTTATTCCCCTAATGGGATTTATAAATGACCCATTTCTTATGTATTTCCCCTTGTTGTTCGGGGTAGTTTTAAAAGACATGTAATTTAGAAGAATGTTAAATAAGTTTTCAACAGTATTGTTGTTTCCAATGTTCAAGATATTATGCTATTTACCTATTTCACAAATACACTCAAATTCATGATCTTCCTAGTTGTATTATGAGTAATATTATGTAGTAAATCATGAATCAATGTGTAATAAAGAGAAGGGTTGTTATAGGAAAAATGTAATGAAATTTTTTTAATGATATTTGATTCCTGAAAATATATGTTATTTTATTTTACACAACAAAACCATATCTCTTGAATAATAGATTAGAATTTATAGATTATAAAGGGAAATGTTACCATCATTATTTGATAGTCATATTAATGTTTCTGAAATATGACTATTGGTAAATATTACTATTGAAAACTATACTCTTGATAATAATCTAATCATTAAAATTAATTTTTATAATAATAAATTATAAAGGATAATTAATGTAGAAAGGAGAAAACCTGGGCTCAACTAGTAGTGTCATTTTATATAAAGAAAATTTATCAGAAGTTGGGATGGAGGTAGTGTTACTAGTGTTCTCCCTCGACCAAGCCCAAGATAGGCTTCCACAAGTAAAGATATAATGAAATTGACAATATTAGAAGTTATTGTTAGTGGAAATTACCAAATGTTCGATGTTAGATGAGCCACCCATGAATCTGTCACATCCTCACTTATCACCCTTATATCATATGTGGGTGTTATAAGGGGATGTGTATCAATTCCTTTGTTAAAAAGTGTTATTACATTGTATAAATTATATTTTTATTCCATAAACGCCTTTTTAATAATAACGTTTCTTAAAAAAATATAGGTTTCATTGAGATAGAATTTGATAAATTGAATTTTCAGACACAAATTGTAATTTTAATTAAAGACATAAATTTTAATAATAATATATGTTATTTTTAATGATATTAATTTTAATTAAATACTACTAAAAGTAAAATATTACTAAAATATAAATGATAAAATAATTTTATTATGTCCTTGAAAATATTTAAGTGTTCTGATTTTTCGATGAATTTAAACCCTCTATTTCTTCTAATAAATAAGGAGTTTTATAGTTAGTGGTAAAAATTACCATATTTAGAGAAATATTATAACAAAATAAAAATATATTTTGAAATTATACTGTAAAAATTAGGTTAGATTGAATTTGTTAGAATTTTCTAAAATAATTTATTTTTCTACGAATAGAAAAAATACACTTTGGGTTTTTCTCTATGTTTAATAACATCATTATTATTTCATAATGATTTAATAATTCTGGAAACATAATACAAGAGATAAAATATGTTAATTTATAAATATGAACTATTTTAATATATTTTAATAATTTTCCAAAAACAATAATTTACTTTCCAACGTGTAAAATGGAAACTTTGACTTAAAAAATATTAATTTTTGGGAAATTAAATTCTTCATGCCAAAATTAGTAATATAATATGATTATACATTCTTTTGGAATAAAAAAACATAAAAATATGTACCAAATTTCCAATACCATTTGATAAAACTGTTGGAATGCTAATGGTTTTTCATTTTCCACAACCTATATTTTGGAGGCATATATTTGAACATTGTTATACAAATACACCACTTTATCTTCAAATAGACACCCATTTATCCATTTCTTTTCACAAAAAACTCATCCTTAATAAATTTATTCTATTTTCCTCCCATGGAGTCCCCCATGGAGTACTCAATCCCACATGATTGCATTCGTCAAGGTCAAGGAGTAACTCTCCAAGGTAAGGGAATTATCTTCCCTTTCTCTTCAATTCAACAACCTATTTTTGTATATATATTCTAAATTATATGGTTAATATATTAAATTACCCTTTTTATTTGCTTACATATAAATTATGTTTTATAATTTGGATATACGTTCCCACTCTCACTTTACCCTTTTCCAAAACTACATTTTATGGCTGTTATGTTGCCGAATTTACTTCTCAAAATTTCTCTCATCAATTTAATAAATTATCTTTTATTTTATTTTAGTGGATTCATAACCCCATTTATTTTAATGTTGTCTTAAAATATATTTAAATATGATTTTTTATTTGTTTATTCACAAATAAGAAACCCATAATCCAATTTTCTGGAATAAAAATGACATAATTATCATGTCTTTAAGCACTTATGGAATGCCATAATTTGGATAAGAAACCTACTCTATATTCTCCCTAGGTATTTTATTATATGTATGGAAATGAAATATGTGTCTAAAATTAATTAATACATTTTAATGGTGTGACCTGATAGCACATTATTGAATTGCATAGATAATTTAATCTCTATAGATTACTTGTTTTAATATACATTGTTGAATAACCTCAATAATTTTCATTTACGACACCTTGGGGATTAACCTCAGAGATATTTTTATAAATGTATAAAAATGAATGCTATTTCAACATTTCAATTTATTGATTCATGTTAATTTTTTATGATATTACTTTATTTTCATTTTCTAATTTTATAATGACATTCCTCATGTTCTTTTAGATATTCTTAATGTTCACATGTAAACTTTTTTCCCTTATTAGGCCTTATGATCACCCCTTCCCTTCATGTATGTCCCCATGATATGACATGTAGTAAACATGAATATTTTGATCCCATGATGATGTATTCACGTTGATTTAGAATATTTATTTTATGTTTTCAGATATTTTATACCTCATTTCCAAGAAACTAAACAATAAAAGATCTTCAATATGTACCATGGAAAGAACCTTTATGTAATAAAAAGTTGGGATGCCATAATTTCCACTTGATTGGGTGGTGGAGTTCACCATATAACTCATTCCAACAGCAGATCCAAAATTTATTCCTCCTTATTGATTAGATCCCATAGAGCATTGGGAATTAAAATTTTAGTTCGAGGAATTTAAAAACTGTGGATTTATCTTACCAAGTAAATCATCTTGGGGTTATCAAGTCATATTCATCAGAATGTTTGATGGTTCCATGAGGCTATGTTTTGATTATCAATGCTTAAACCATGTGATAATAAAAAAACAATGCTCAATTCCTTGTACAATTTATATGTTTGATCAAATGAAGGGATCTAAGGTGTTTTACAAGATTGTATTGATATATGGTTATCACTATCTATGGTTAAGGAATTTGACATACTCTGTACTCTTTTTAAGAGTAGATAAGACCTATATGTTTAAATTTTCTTGTCATTCGTCTTAAATAATTCTCATATAGTGTTCATAGACTTGATAAAATGAGTTTTATTCATGTCTTTGTATAAAATTTTAGATGTTTATTTCAATAATACCATCATGAACTTTATGTTAGAGGAGGAGAATGAATGATATATAGACGTTATTTTGGAATCCTTGAGAAAAAATGGTTAAATGCTAATTTATCAATGTGTTACTTCTAGAGAAACAAAGTACACATCTTAGGTAATGTTATATCTCAATATACTTTGTCAATATACCATGATAAAGTGATTATTTTAGTTTATTGGGATCATCCCAAGAACAATTTTAAGATTCATAGCATTGTTAGTCTGGGGGGATATTACAAGAGGTTAATTTGTGACTTTTCACACTTTGAATCACTAATATAAAATATAACCAATAAAGGGGTGATGTTTGTGTGGTCTAATGCTCGAGAAAACTTGTTTTTAGTGGATATGGTATATTTAACCTTATCACCAATTCTAATATTTACTGATATGGGTAAGGATTGTACTTTGTATATTTATGCATGATGAGTTGAGTTTGGAGAATTATTGAATGAATATGGTGAACATGTTTTCTTAAGGGTCATGATTTCTATGTACAAATGAGAAAATCAATAAGAAAACTGATTTTCAGATGGATGTTATGGTTCATACTTTTAAATGTTGGTGACATTATTTTTTGGAGAGAGGGAATGGTATATAATGACTATAAAATAAAAAATTTCATTTACTCACTGTATGATTTAAATATTCAATAATAAAGATGGGTTATACACTTGAAGTATTTATATTTTGAGTTAGAATAATCCCCTGGAAAAGGAAATAAATATTTTCATGCTTTGAGTATTAAAAATATGGGTTGAAAATTATACCCCAATATAAAGAAAGATAATTACTTTTTTGTAGAGATTTATTTGGATGTGTTGGAGTATCATGGTTGAGAAACTCTCATATAATTATACATTAATTTTTTTCTTATAAATAGGATAAATATGGGACAATTTTTAGACTCAAATATATTATCCCAAAGGGAAAACAATTTGGTCAGAACCTATTAACAGACTAAACAATTTATGAGGATAAGAGTCTGTATATCCATATCCATATATGAGTTACCTTATTAATGCATGGGGAATTGATGAGAGAATTTCATGATTAGATATGTGATGAATTCTTAGGTTTGATAAAAATGTATAGTCCCATTAATTGGTAGTGGTAGTCTCTATGGATTTAGAGTTATATATTAAGTTTTTTGTGTAGTGACACACGAGTTAATAGGTTTTGATCGAACACCCATAACACACTACTCATATTCAGCCTTTTCCAATACCTAAATAGAAATGGGAAGATGTCACCATAGAATTCATGACCATTCTACGAAGGATATTTTAGAGGAAATATTTATTGGTTATCATTTCACTTTTGACTAAGTTCTTTAATTTATTATGGATTTTAGAGATATTCACAATGGATGATATGGGAAATCTCTACACCCAGAAGAATGGGTGCCCCCATGGAGAAACTCAGAGGGTAGTTTAGGATCAGTATCCCTTATTTACATTGTTATAATATAATTTATTGTAGAATAAACTTTGTACATATTTATACTTGAGTACTCTGTATTCTAAATTGATTGATATATTGTATAATCTTACCATTTAGATTATGAATGATATACTAGGGCCATACGTTTTTTAATTTTGTTTCTCCTAGGAGGACCACATGTCTTTATTTGAGATAAGATACAATAATAGATTTATGGATTTTAATTATATGGATCTGTTTGAGGACATGTATTATAGGATATTCCATTCACTATTGTTTTGGTTAGAATCTAGTGAGTCAGTGTTTGTGGGAATGAGTATCATGCATAAGATATCAAAGCATGTTTAGTTGATTATAAAGTGGTCATAAATGACATTGAGTATGGACAAGTCCTATGATAGTCATTGAGGATGAACATTATATGGTTAGGTTAGATACTATGTATTTCTATTAGAGTCTCCAAGTTTAGGACATTAGTGTATTAGGAAATAATGAAAGTTGGAACCTAGGTTTATTGGACTATTTTATTTTGTAAATATGACCACTACTATTTCACATATATTTTCCCTTTATTAGCATTTTTATGTTGTGGAAAATGTTTTTGGTTGGTCATGAATTTTATTGTATCACCATGATCCATTACATGTGTTCAACAATGTTCTCGCCGATCATGAAAATGATGTGTTCTATGAATTGTGTATGTTTAATGTGGTTAATTATAGTAGAAGGGCCTTATACAATATGGTCCTTACTATAGTATGAGTTTAATGGTAGCATGGGTGAATTCAAGAGGATATTTGGAAATGGGAATATTATTTTTGAGTATAGTGGAATCAGTTATTCGATAATAATAATCAATAATTCGCATATGGAAATATTATTGTTGAGATGTTATAGGGAAGTGTGGTGGTAACAAATCATACCATTCCTTTGAGTCATGTTTCTATTTACATTTGGATATAACTCTATTATACTTGGATGTGTTCATTTTTTGTTTTAGGTGAAGCCTTGGGGGTGTTCAGGGGATCAGAACCCAGAATTTCAAAAAATTATGGAGGACTGAGATTGGTGTAGGTCCACTTGCATACTGGTGGGACTCTAGGAATCTTTTTTCAGGTTTAAAGATTTAATTTAATTACGATAACATATTTTAATTTTATCTCAAACCCTGTAACCATTACTATAGTTTTATAGATCAAAGGGGATCTCCTTGGCGGTTTTAGGCCTGTATCTCTCAAATCAAGGGAGTCTCAAACTCTATTGGTTTCAATTGATTTGTATGCAAAAGTCTAAACTTTTTTATTCTGTTATCATTTTTTCTTATTAGTTTATTTATATGAATCTAAACATATGAATTTAGGGCAGCTCTATGGTTATTGACTCACAAATTTCAATTCGTGTGGCTCCATTGGGAATCAAGGATTGTTAGGCATGAGGTGGGTGGTCAATATCTCACCCTATAGGTATTATTGATTTTCTTATATATATATATGATGTGTGGTCATGATGTAATATTATGTTCTTGGTATTAATCAATAAATAATTGAGTTGTGTTTCATAGTTAATTATGTTAAACCTTTCTACAATCTCTGAGTGGTCCCATGGTGTGTAAATGATAGGTTTAATATAATAATATTTAGTAGAAAAAAATATAAAATACATTAAGGTATATATTTTATAAATAAGACATAAGAAAAAATATAACTTAGAGTACCTAGTATTAAAAAGTTCCAAGTGCTTACATTTACCTTCTATGAATTATTTTTGAGAAACATCATAATGACTATAACAAAAATCACCTGATCTCAGGGGGAATACACTGGCCAATGGATTCATGAATGATTCATGAGGATATCCATAATCCAAAGGGGTTCTATAACCATCTAAAAAGATGTAAATATTTTTTCATGAGGTATATAATTTCAAATAGGCCTATACACATCACACTCCCCACACCCAATAGTGAATAACTCATCCTCTTATATAGACAAAGCCCAAGTCATCACATCAAATTAGTTTCTTTATATTGGTTATAATTCATTTAGTGGTTTAAATGAATAAATTCAAAGAATTTAAAACATTATAAGTGAGTTATAACAAATTAATTAACCATTTTGGAGAGATATATATATATATATATATTATTCATGAATAGTATGCATAATAAATAAATACAACATATGAATTATTAAATTCACACTATATATAATATCATATAAGTATATATCTTGAATCATATTCTTGTTTACATGCATATCATACATGTGAAATGTAGTTCCCATCCAATAATCTCTAACTTGCATAAGAATCCCATAAGGGCTTTATGAAAAAATTCACAACACTTTTGAGAATCTATCCAATAAATATGAACATAGTTTTTCTTCAGTGTATCTTTATTTTGAAAAAAATAATTGACCAAAACAATATCTTTTTTAGGATCCTAACAATGTGACCCTAAAGGCCTTAACATTATTGAAAACAACTATATAATACCAATTTTATAGATGTATGTAAATAACGGCCTTTAGCAAAGAATAAACGTTACTTAATCTACTAAGGGTCCCAGTATGGTCTCTATAAAACATACTTATATTTATATTTGAACATATACACCACAAGAATTATAATATACATCATATTCACCTTATATAATTCCTTTATCCATGATATTCATTGACCACTAGACATGGAACATGTCAATATAATATTATCCTATCATCATTTCTTGATTTTATGATAAAGAATAACAATTTGGATGAATACCTAACAAGTCATCCATCAATTTGATATGTACATCACATGTCACATATCCTACTAGTTGAACACATCATATGTGAAACAACTAAGCACGGATATTCATTTCTTGAGACTAATTCTATTATGGAGAAAATTTCGTTTATTTTCTTATAAGTGAAAAAAGCTCATCTATATTGCACTCCAACTAATGACATGATTAACAATAACCTCAACCAAATCCTGATTATATAATTTCATATATTCACTTTTTCATTTAGGGTATCAAATTATGATGATTCTCATTCTAGTTATCTTTCCAACCACAGGTAATAATGATTGATAATAATCATACAACCCTAAGTATATCTATGAATGTATGCAATTCCCTAAGATATAATTTCATGGATTTGTCTAAGAAAATGATATCTAATTATTACCATGAGAATATATTCATCATATAAAATAAATTTATTTTTATAATATATATAGTAATCTATTCAAGAAAACTATTACATATAAACAAAATTGATAATACTCCATGATGATCATTGAATAGGGACTCCTCAAAATTTATAATTTGATGGGATATTAATCATTTGACCATTAATATAATTTAAATCATTAGAAGACATGAATGAATGATAAATTTAGATTGATGATTTTATAATTACATGATACATTTACAACCATTACCAAAATCAATCATTTGTCTAACACCGAGAGATTATACCTCACCCTAATCATTTTTATATGAAAATGGTTTTATAAACCGATCTAATACATTATTCTTTATTTCCACCCAATTGATCTTTAAATTTCCCCTATAAGTTATTTCCTCTATGATATGATAATTTTGAAGGATTTTTTTGGTAATTTGATAAAAATAGAGTTCCTCAGCCTATGAAAAACACTATTGTTGGCCCTAAATAGATTAATTTATCAATTGATTCTAATAACCACTCAAAGTCTAGAAATGAACTTATTGATCCAAACTGCTACCTTCATAGTATATGATACAATGATATATTTTTCTAATATTTTTGAGTATATTATGGTGGCCTATTTCGAAAAATTCTAGGTTTCAAATCATATATAATATATTGGAAGCTATAATCTATGCATCCCTTTAAAAAGAGCCCATACTATCCCCTAGAGACCAATAACATATCCTTATACTTTCTTAAGAGCATGAGGTTGTCATTACCAATAATCTAGTGACCCTCACTAGTACTGGATTGATATATAATAGATAAAATTTAAGAATATTAGATATCTTGTTATGTTCATGAAATTTAATATATGATGGATCTTACATAAGAAACATAAGGAATATTATCCATCCTTTTTAACTATTTAAAAGGATCATGATTCTTATTAAGATCCATAATATGAAACACAAGTAAATACCATCCATGTTAAAAAAATGTTAACACTTTAAGAAAATATACAATATAACTCGGTCCAAAAAAATATTAAATATATATTTATAAATACTCATACCTAGTATGTAATCTTATTCACCCATGTCATTCATTGAGAAACATTTACCCAACCAGATATTCTAAGAGTGAAGATTTGATATGTATTTTTCGATAATTATTATTTTATCTAAATACACTATTAAAAATATTATTATAGTCCCACTAAGACGCTTTTATACATAGGAATTATCCAAATTCATGATGAAACCAAAATCCATGATTGAATCATCAAAAAAAATATTCCAACTCTGAGAATCTTTATTTTTTCTATAAATATATTGTTACAACATGAAAACCATAGCATTATCATTTGTAACTTTCAAACCCAACAGATATGTCATATATATATCCTCAACTCAATTCCCATTATGTAATTTGGTCTTTAAAACTATTATATATATATCATAACCATAATGAGTTTTCATGGCTAGAAAAATTTGAGTGTACTTTATCATCGCTACAAGTGAAAAGGTATCTTTATAGTCAAATTCATGAAAATATTTTTAACCCTTTTAAACATAGATTTTGAATGTAGAGATAATAATATCAATATAATTTATCTTTTGGAACAAATTCTTAAACATTATGGGTATCACCCCTTCATGTTCATCCACTATGTTCCAAACATTGTTAGTGTACATGGATTCCTTCTAAGATTCCATGGATTTTAACCATTTATCAAAATGTAAACTCTCAATGGATTCTTATTAGGAAGTTGGTTCATATTATATCAATGTTACATAATCATTATTAGTCATTGGAAATCAATATCTGTTCATTTCCTTAGGAATCATACCATACCAAAATAGTTATTTTTTAACTTGAGTCAGTTATTTTTCCACAAATCATTGCCAAGCTGACTCAACTTCAATCTCATAAACACTTCATGTTTGTTGGTATTAAACTTTTCCAAGATCAATTTACCACTAACTAACCACTAAATTTTTGTGTTTCATTTCTGGTATGACACCATCTTTATCCACAAACACATTATGTTCTTTTGAGTGGTGGAAATAGTAACCTTTATCTTCCTTTCTACAAAATATATATTTTAAAAAATTGGGGCATATATTATCATAACACAATTGTTTTATGAGTGATTTAAAACCCAAAAGACTCATAAAATACATAATTTATTATTTCCTAGTCTATATATAATATGGTGTCTTCATAATTCATTTAGATGAAATCTAGTAAAGTTGGAACATAGATGTCTCTAGTTTATAACCCCAAAAAGAATTAAGAAGATAAAAAAATTGTCATATATCAAACAATTTCTAACAAGGTACTATTTATCCAATTGGATAAATCATTATATTGATGTGTTCTAAGAGGAGTGAGTTGTGAAACCTGTCCATAATGTATCATATGGGCTATGAATTACTAGCTGAACTATTCACCATCTTGATCTGATTAGAAGACATTAAGAAATGTTTTTAGTTGATTAGGTATTTTATTTTGAAAATCATTAATATTTTCAAATATTTAAAACTTTTGTTTCATATGAAAACAACCCCATATTAACGGAATTCATGGATAAAATTCACAAAGTAACTAAAACCACCATTTCTTGAGTACTCATTCCTCCATATACATCAAGATATATTAGATCCAATAGCATAATAGACGCTTCACCTTGTCTCCCAAAATAAATCTTTTCATTTTTTATAAAAATCATTATTTTTATATAGAAAAAAAATCATAATATAATGTATCTAATAATCCATATATATGGATTATTTGAACACATTTCTCAATTATATGTCAAAGGAAACAATTCCCAAGGTAGGTGGAATTATAATTAATAATTAAAATCATATTACGAATGTTATAACCATGATTATCCTTATTAATAATATAAAAATAATTGATTATATTTCCAAATATATTCAAAATTGAATTATTATACATTGAATAACTATTGTTCTTAATAATGAATGAAAATCCCATCTTTTACGAACAAGATAATGAAATAAAATTCTTTTTTATATCAAATAAATAATAAGAATTTTTCAATTATAAAATTAATTGACATAGTAAAATTATATCTTAAGTTTCAACTTCTATTCCACCAAATTTTTCTCCATTACTAACATAATCCTCATTATCATACATCATAAAATCTATTATATCTATATGTTTGTGTTAGTTAGAACAAATGCTTGACTCACACTTGGTATCTAATACACTTGAGTTATAGTGTATGAAATTGGTTTCTAAGAAATTCACATTTGGGTACTCTGAATGTTTATCCTTGAAAACATTTTTCAATCCTAGATAAAAATATTTATCTTTTTATAGGTCATTCCGATTATTGATATCAAAATTTTTAATGTAATGTATTCTAAGATCTATAACATTGACATATCTATAGGTTACTATAATGTATAATATCATTTCATTAATGGATATAAATGAAAGTGTTCCCACTAAAAATTACACCACTTATATCATATCCATTTAGTGAGAGAATATCCAAATTTCACTAATAAATAACCCCACTTTTTCAAGAATTATGTCAGTTTAGTTATTTAGGTAACAGATCATCCCAATCACAATAGTTGTAACTCTGGTATTGTTGTGAAGATATTCACATATCCAAATCCATCATATGGATTCACTCAACTATGTTCCTCTGGTATCCCAATACATATAGTTTCCCACTAAGTTTAATAATCGAAATGTCAAAACATCTAACACAAGAAATTCTGGAGAAACCACTATTTCATATGATGTTACCTATTGAATAATTCTATCTCCATAATTAATTCATTTCCTTACACACAAAAAATACAGGGGCACTCAGTATGGTATACTCTACTCAGTTGTATGATTTAGGTCTTGAGAAGTTTTTATTTTGAATAAATTTCAGGCATAGTATATGTGGTGTTTTCATTTAATGTCTCACCCATTTAATATACAATATATTCATATTAAATTCATAACTGTTACATCATATGTAAAAATTTTCTTTACAAAATTTATTACCCTTATTTTCTTTATGCTTCTAATTATTTTGTTTTGGAATGCTAATTCCAACAAGAAAATTCATGTTTTAAAACCACATTAATGTGTAACTCTTTAGACAACCCACATGTCTCTGTTAATCAACCAAAAGATAGTGTCAAGTATATTCATACATATCAAAATGAATCATATGAAAAAGGTAAATAAAGATTTCATGTAAAGAAATAGATTTATATGATATTGAATAACTGCACATGAAAAATCCCAAAGCAATAGATATCCAAGCCCATTCAATTTCATATACAAACAAAGCCTCCCAGATAGTAAGTGGTCCGACCTAAAGTCCCTCTACTCTAGGAGGGTTCAATCAAGATAGAATTCAATTTATGAGAACCCTAACACCTAATATATAAAAAATATTTAAAATAACTATTCTCATATTCCTAACTGAAATTAAAAACTATGTTCAAGGTAGATAAAAACAAACATTTTATGATACGAAACCTAGCATGACATGAAAGGCTCTATCCTAGAAGTAGATTATAATATAAATTGGAATACAAAATATTCATATTTGATAATTTTTTTACTAAACATGAATACCAAGGAAATTTAACAAATAAATAAATAATTTATTTATTTTCTAAAATATGAGGTACTCATAAGCAACATATAAATAAATGATAATTAAAATTTAGTAAGAATATAAATATTTTAGATTAAATTTTATATGAACCCCTTCATATTGAATATGAATTAAATTTAAAATATATTTCATGAATTTTAAAAATATTATAATTCGATATATAATTTCTATGAATTTTATATAAAATTAATATCACATATTTTTAAATTTATAATGTTACTCCCCAATCATCCATGGTAGGTTTCCCTTTGTATAATGCAACAACTTCCATTGTACACAACTTTGAGATTTTAACTCACCACGACCAATAAAACTATCTGTTATGAATAGTAATACCACTTTTTGAAAATTTTAATTTTTTTTTTCAAAATGGATTTCATTTTTGGATTTGGAATATCAAAATCAGCTTAGGGTGGTTTTTTAGTATTTTTATGAAAACATTAAATTTTTGATGAATAGTGAAAACACTATATTATTGGTTAAAACTGACTTTTTATTTAAATAATTATTCATTTTATTCAAAAACTTTTTGGTAAAAATAGATACATAATACCTATATATGTTTAATTTAATTTATTGGAGTCATTTAATATTAAGTTTAGATATATATTAAAAACTTATTAAACCTCTTACCGTCTTTTACCCACCTCATAGGAGCATTTGAAAATTTGCATAAAACATAATTTTACTGGTTATGTGAGTTGAATTTCAAAAATATGAGAGAAATGGTTGAAATCAGCAAGTAAAATGTGATTCAATAGGATGAAAATATTTTTTTGGTGAATATTAACTTTTTTACTTTTATTTATAATATTTAAAAGTAAATAGGGTAATTAAGGGTAACAATGATTTTATAATGACCCTAAAAAAAGTTATAATTATATTGGATAAGTGTAATTTGACCAAAAACACCCTTAGGAATAAAATATGCCCCCCTTTGGTCCACTTGGATAAGATTAGGACATTTATTATTATTCTATTTAAAGAAGAGTTAAAAGAGCTAAATTCAATGTTTAATAACTAAACTATTTTTAATATAGGGTTACACAAAAAATAAATTAGACTATAAATATTTATTAGAAAGATAAGAATATTTTCTAAATAATGGAATTTTATTTATAATTTTTATACATTAAATAAATTAATTAATTTATGACACAATGATGATGCAATAATTATCTTATTAATTAAATATTAAAATAATTGATGTTATAAATATCTAAATAATTTTAAATTGAGACTTTTAATGAATTAGACTAATTTTATAGAATAATATGAAATGATATTGTTAGTTAAAAAAATTTATTTTCTGTGATAATGTTTTAATGGCTTTTAATAAAATCAAATACTAAATAGTGTCAAAATTGACTTAATTGAGTTTTTAAAATAATACAATTTCATTAATTGATTTATTATTCATAAAAATATAAGTTTTGGCCAAAAGACTGAGATAAGGTTGTATATATTAATAATGACTCACATGGGGTTTTTTCTCTTGTTATAGTATGTTTATAAACCATGTAATATAAAAATACAAAGAGACATTGTAAATGTAAAACTATTTAACAAAGAGTTAAATCTAAAAGATATGGCTTATATGGTGACCTAAAGCTGTCTAAAACTTATTCGTTGAGCGGTTTTTAACCCATTACCACCTTATCCTCTAAATACATTATTTTTGAGCCATTATAAACTGAAAATTATTTTATTATAAAATAATATTTCAATCTTTTCCTAAAGTGACCCTCACCTCTCTTATAAAATAGTGCTTCACCTTCACTTAATTTAACAACTCCAAAACCATTTGGCTTGGACAAACCATGCACATATATCCTCCAAAAATTCTTTCGTTAATTATAGATGCCTTACTTTGGTCATAAATCTAACCTAAGAATGCATTTTGATCAAATCAAAAGGAAGAACCAGAAGAAGGGGTAAATATTTCATCACCTCTTTCAAGTTCCTTTCAACTTCCACATCATCTTTATTTGTTTTTCAATTATAAAATAATAACTAAAGTATATTATATATTCTATGATGTTATTATAAATATGGTACAACCATATTCTTTATTCTATCCATCTTATAAAGGACGAAGTCACCATTCGTGCGTACATACGACTTACCGTCTCCACACAGTGGTGTAGTTTGTTATTCAAACAATTCATTATTTTGGATGGGTATAATAATGAATATAACTGATGTAAATAATAAATATAAAATTTTAATTATTCGTTATATATTATATACCATCCAATTATATACTACTTTACTATCAATATAATGATATTGTCTCTCATGCGTACGTACAGATTATCGTCTCCACAAACGCGATGAGATTCAATCCCCAATGTAATTATTCAAGAATAAATTTAATTCTATGATTAAAAATAATGTTTATAAACATAAAATAATTTTTTATAAGAATCAAATAAAACCTATCCCTGACCAACAAGGCTTACGTAACCAATCATATAGAGGAAAACAAACCAGTTAACACCTGAAATGATGATACGACTGAAATATTATTAACAAATAAATATAAGAAGATAATATATGATATCATATTTATGTATATAGTTATTTTATAATTTAATAATAATGTTTTAACTATTATATAAGAGGTTAACATACCATAAAATAATTAAATGTATATGTAAAGGGTTAATTCTATATTCTCTTCATTATCCGAGGTTGTTTTTACATAAGTATCAACTGGGACCTCTTTATCATCCACATCTGAATTTCTTGAAAATATATTTCGAAACACATTTTAATATTTATTATACTATATGTTAAATTAATTTATACCATTATTTTAATTGTATAAAATGTTAATAAAGTAATATTTATGTCATTTTCCAAACAAGGTCTTTTACGATCTTTTTGAAAAAATTAAGGAATGAATGTTTTTTTAACTTATACGGCAGGTGCATGTATTTTTTTCCATTATAACACCTTCAAATATTCCCTTACAAGATTAAAATAATATTTTCAAAATAAAATTTTTCTTTTATACTTACATGAATTCATAATTATTTTAAAATAGAAAGAGATATTTCGCACAAAAACTTATTATTTCATCTATGTCAAAATCCTTTGAGGAATTTTAAACTTGTTTGAAGTTGATTTACTATGATACAAATCTTATATATTGTATTGAAGGTTTGGAGATATTTTTGACTATGGATGTGTTATTTTTACACCATTCATGGTTTACAGATAATGTATTGACATTTTGTAATCTAGTTTTAATAAGAATGTTTATGTTATGTTTAAAAATTTTCATGTGAGGAATGAATTGGACTTAGTAAGTGACAGGTGGAGCCCGCTATACCTCCTCAATGCATCAGTAGGTCTCATGAGACAAACTAGTGTCTTGGCCCAAGGCCTTGACAAAATTTTATTTCTAGTCTTGGCGCAAGACCTTGACTTTGTGGTTATAATGTCTGGCATTACGCATTCCATCATTAAGAAAGTGGCTATTTATATTCCATGTGATTATTTGACTATTAGAATAACAATGTGAATAAGTAAATGAAATTATCTGATTTTATATTTTCCCTATTATGATGATGTTTAAGTATAAAAGCCATTTTTTTAGTCTTATACATTTCCTTAAATGTTAATGCTTATTTATGAATGTTTCCTTTATATTGTTATCTTTACTGAGCATCTATGCTCACCCCTTTTTATGTTTTATTTTTCCTAGGATGTGATGAATTATTTTATGGTTGAAAATTAGGTATATTCTAAGGATTTATGTGTCTTCAAAAGGGGAAAATTGTTTTTGATGTTTTTATTTCATGATATAATGTAAAACTTATGAATGTATCTATTACTTCCATGACTACTAAACTGATCGGTCTTTCGGGATTTGATCCCTTATGATCATGAAAATTTTATGTAATAATGCACTGAATTTGGGTAACTAGGGTCATGGAGCTATAATTATTATTATAGGAATTATAGTACAAACCGCAGAAGCTATATTTAGAAAAACCCTAATTAGAGAACATTATCCTAAGACATACATTGAGGATTAGTATATAAGAACATCCTCAAATTTTGATACTATAGATATTGTATGAGTTTTAAAAGAAATAACTCCCTGTCTGGATACGAGTAGGTAGAGGTAGCTCTAGCACAAATGTACCTAGGGGTAAATCCTGAAAACACCGATTTGAGCTAGACTCGAACAGGAACCAGTGCACGATAATGGGCATTGTTGCACTCTTGGTTACAACACTCTAGGGGGATATTCTTAGGACAATTATCATTTTATTTACAATCCATTATGAAGTTTTTTAGAGTATATACTTCCTCAATTATTTTTTTTATAATTATGGATTATATCCATAAACTATTCAATTTATATTAACTGTTTTACACGTTTTGAATTATGTATTGTAATTCATAAACTAATATAGTGTATGACATTATTTATAAATGAAACTTAGTGGATGGAATGGAAATCGTATCAACACACATAATCCATGTTGGAATTTCCCTCCTACTTGAGATAATTATAGGGGAGCTGGTGATGCAACTGGGGCTGATCATTTTATCACTATACTGGGACAACTCACTCAGGTTATGAATAATAATCATACCAGTATGGATCACCCAGATCCACAACACAGAATATAAATGTTAGACCACTTCATGAGGAAAAAAAACACTAACATTCAATGGGAGTACAAATTCTTTAGTAGCTGAGCAATGGATAAATTCTTAAGAGAAAATATTTCATGCTTTGGAGAGTAACAAAAGGAAAGAAGTTGTTATGCCAGTTTATCACCTCATGGGAGATTCAGATCAATGGTGGGAATTAATCCAAATAAAAAATAAAGATTTAGAAGTATCAAACATGGAATAGAGGGAGTTTAAAGATATTTTAATAGAAAAATACATTCCTCGTGACCATCAAGCAGAAATGGAAAAACAATTACTAAATACGAGGAAAAAAGGAGATGAGAATGTCACAAAGTATGAGGCTAACATTACAAGGTTAACAAGGCATACAACAAATTATATTCATAACTCAAGGAGTATGGTTGATCGATTATTTGATGGGTTAAAAAATTTATTCAGTGAGCATTAGTCTCAAAATCCTTCTTATCATATAAAGATATTTTCTCATGTGCTATCAAGATAGACAAGTAATTATCTAGGTCTTACATCTTTAAATCCAAGAATGAGAAGAAGATATTTACTGAACACTCTGGAAATGGAAATACGGGGAAGAATGAAAACGATTAATATCCATCCTATGTTAAATGTGGGAAAAAACACCCTAGTACTTTCCTAAAGGGAATGATAGTCTTTTACAAGTGTGGGGAAAAAGGCCACCAAGCTCGTGATTATAAGGGGAAGAAAGAGGCAGTAAATGTTGAATGCTAAAATTATTGATAAATGTGAAATTATGGAAATTAATGTCTTATTCCTCAAGGGAACGTACCTCATAGAAGGCCAAGGGAGTAAGTCTAAGCTTATGCAATCACTACTACTGAGGTTAAAGCTCTGAAATATATTGTGGTAGGTTATTTAATGGTTTATTCATGTTTAGACAATGCTTTATTTGATTCTATATCATCACATTTATTTATATCTTCCCAGTTTTCTATGAAAATTATATTTTTTAATTTGACATAACAAGGTAGTTTTCAGTAAAACACCTAAGGGAAGTATCATCACAACTATGTTTTGTGAATCAATTCGCATTAGAGAACCTAAATGTTCTTTATCTACTAATCTCATCATCATAAACATGATTAAATTTGATATAATACTCATAATGGATTGGATATCAGACCATGATGCCAAAATTTGATTAAAGAAGAAAGAGGTTACAATTTTGACGATGATAAAGAGTAACTTATCTTTAGAGAAAAAATGTCACCAACTGATTCTTATCTACATCCACCTCCAATAACACATCTAAATTCAATTATTGGGGAGGAAGAGAATGAAATAACTGTGGGTGAGGAAAGGAAAGTTCAAATAGAGGATGTACCTATTGTACAGGAATATGTTTATGTGTTTCCAGAATATTTACATAGACATCCTCTAGAATGAGAAATTGAGTTTTCATTAATTTAATTCTTTGTTCAAGGCCTATATCAAATACCCCTTATAGAATGACCACTGTGGAATTAGTGGAACTAATGAAACAACTAGAAGAATTGAGTAATAAAGGGATTTATTCTCTCTAGTATTTCTCTATGGGGATCCCCTGTCCTTTTTGTTAAAAAGAAATATGGATCTATGAGGTTGTGCATTGACTACTGAGAGATCAATACTATAACAATAAAGAAAAAGTACCCCATACCTCTTATTCATGATTTATTTGATCAAATTCTCGAAGCTCATTATTTTTCAATGATTGAACATCGATCTGGATACCATCAGTTGTGTGTGAAGAAGGAAGACATTTAGAAAAAAACATTTCGAACCAGGTATGAGCATTATGAGTTTACAGTAATGCCTTTTGAATTGACTAATGAAACCTATATCATCGTGGATCTAATGAATATAGTTTTCATGTAATATCCCGATGACTCTGTTGTGTTATTTGTTGATAATATTTTGACATACTCTAAAAGATACAAAGATCATGAAAATCACTTGCGCATTATTCTAAAGACTCTTAGAAGAAATTAATTATATGGGAAGTTTAGAATGTGTGAATGATGGAATCATGAGATTTATTTTCTTGGGCATATTGTCTCTAAGGATGGAATCTCTATTGATCCTTCAAAGACCAAGGCATTCTAATAAGGTCCAGCACCGATGAGTATAACCGTGGTGCGTAGTTTTATTGGTTTTGAAGGTTATTATCGATGTTTCATACACAATTATTCCTGGTTGGCTAACCCATTAACCAATATCACACGTTAAGGGGTTAATTATTTATGGACAAAAGAGTTTGAAGAATGTTTTGAAGAACTGAAGATATGATTAGTTATTGATCATATCTTGACTCTACCATCAGGGATTGAGGGGTTTGTTATTTATAGTTATGCTTCATAGAAATGAATTGGTTCTGTCCTAATACAAAATGATAGATTTAATTCTTATGCATCTAGACAATTAAAAATTCATGAGAAAAACTATCCTACTCATGATCTTGAGTTAGAAGCTATAATCTTTTCTCTAAAGATATAGAGACACTATCTTTATGGTGAAAATTTTTATATTTATACTGATAAAAAGAGTTTGAAGTATAATTTCTCTCAAAAAAACTCAACATGAGACAATGAAGATGGATTGAACTACTCAAGGATTATTATTCCACTATACACTACCACCCGGGAATGGAAAATAAGGTGGAAGATGCATAGAGTTGAAATGATCATGGAGTTTTGAACAAGATGAGAGTTTAAAGGGATCCTATTTTCATGGATCTAGTAAATATAGATATAGAAATAACCATGGATGGTGAAACATCCATACTTTTTCAAATGGTTTCCAAACCATCTATACTATATTGGATAAAGAGTTCTTAGACTAATGATAATGTGTTTTAAAAGAAGATTAAAGTTGTGAATGATGGGAGATTAAGTGAATTCATATATGAAGATGAGATATTGAAATTGGGGAAGAGAGTTTTTTGTTCCAGATATATCTGATCTAAAAAGAGAATTTTTGGATGATGATCATAGCTCTAATTTCTCTATACAATCTGGGAGCACCGATATGTATAGAGATTTTACATAACATTTTTGGTAGGAAAACATGAAGAGGGATATTTCTGATTTTGTGTCAAGATGCATTGTTTTTCAACAAGTGAAATCTAGAAAGAAACAGCCTCACGCAGTCATGAAACCTCTTCCAATACCTGAGTGAAAATATGATAATATTACGATAGACTTTTTCACGTGGCTACCAAGGACTCCTAGAAGGAATAATGCAATATCGTTCATTGTTGATTATCTGAATAAGTTTTCAAATTTTCTTGCTATAAGAGAATATTTACCTCTTGAATTATTAGGAAGACTATATATTAATGAATTTGTAAGGCTTCATGGAGTATCCCTGTCGATTGATTCTGATTGTGATCCCTATTTTACATCAATATTTTGGAAAAGTCTTCAGAAGTCCATGGATACTGAACATCATTTGAGCAATTCCTACCACCCTCAAACTGATGGAAAATCAAAACGGACTATCAAAACCTTAGAAGACATGTTGATATCTTTGTCATTTGACATTCAAGGTATGTGGGATCAATATTTACCTCTGGTATAATTTTCATATAACAATATCTTACATTCATGTATTCATATGGCACCATATAAAGAATTATGCGGAAAGAGATGTTTCACAAAAACTTGTTGGGATGATGTTGTTGAAAGAAAACTCGTAAGTCCAAAACTTGTTGAGTAAACAATAGAAAATGTGAAGATTATCCAAACCCACATCAAAGCAGCCCAAAATAGGCAAAAGAGTTATGTCAATAACCAATGGAAGGATTTGGAATTTCAAGTAGGAGACAATGTCTTCTTGAAGGTATATTCAGGGAAGGGTGATAAACATTTTGGTAAGAAAGGTAAATTGAGTCCTATGTACGTTGGACCATTAGAAATTCTAGAATGAATTGAAATTGTATTTTATCATTCAGCAATTCCTCCAAGTATCTCCATAGTTCAAGATGTGTTTCATATATAACTATTGAGAAATTAAATGCCTGGCCCAACCCATGTACTTACCTATGACGAAATTGAACTGGAAGTTGATCTGTCTTATTGTGAGGAGCCTGTAAAAATTCTTGATATTAGAGAAGAAGTGTTGAGAAACTGGATGATTCATTTGGTAAATGTTATATGGAGAAACCATAAGATGGAAGAGGCAATTTGGGAACTCGAGAAACTTATGATGAAGAACAACCAGAATATTTTTATGTAATAATATTCTATAAATTTCGAGGATGAAATTATTTTAAGCAGGGGAGAATGTAACACCCTAAGCTTCCATGATACATTTCCCATTGAATAATGCAATAGCTTGCTTGGTACGCAATTTCAAGATTCTAACACACCACGACCAATAAAACTGGCCATTATTAATAGTAATACCCACTTTTTGAAATTTTATAAATATTATTTTTAAAAATCTATATCATTTTTGATACGGAATATCAAAATTTTCTTAGGGTAATATTTTTGTATTTTTCTGAAAACATTCAATTTTAATGAATAGTGAAAATACTACGTTATTAGTTAAAACTAAATTTTTATTTAAATAATTATTTATTTCATTTAAATTTATTTTATATTAATATAGATACATAATACCTATATATGTTCAATGTAATTCATTAGAGTCATTTTATTATATGTTTAGATATATATAAAAATTTTATTGAACTTATTACTATCTTTTAAATACCTCTTAATAGCATTTGAAAATTTGCATAAAACATAATTTTACCTCTTCTATGAGTTGAATTTAAAAAATATGAGACACGGTTGACATCAGTAAGTAAAATGTGGTTCAATAAGATGAAAATATTTTTTGGTGAATAATAAATTTTTACTTTTATTTACCACAGTTAAAATTAAATAGGGTTATTATAGAGACATAAGATTGACGTACATGTAAATTAAATTTCTTTTACAGAATATTTAATACATAAAAAAAACAGACACCCAAGGACTGTAGTAGTTTAGTGTCTTTGGAAACAAGGAACATAATCATCTAATCATGGTGAAAGATCATCAACATCTCCCATAAAGATCTTCCCCTTTTGTTTTCATACCTAAAATCATTCCTTAGGTCCTGGGGAAAAGAAACATACAAAAGGGTGAGCTAAAATTCTCAATAAGGGTAAAATTGGAGAACAGAAAAAAAATCATAAACATTTGAATGTAAAAACATGAACATAAAATTTAATCATCAAAATCATGAGCAATGACATAAAACATTACAGTACATAAGGAATAAATAATAAAGGAACATTAATCATGATAAAATAGCTTGGTAATAAAACTTGTAATTGTGGAAAACCAATAATAACATGATATTATTTCCATTTTATCCAAGGCATTGCTTCCAAGACCATCATAGTGGAAAAATTCCATTATTGAATCGGGTTTACTAGCCATTCCAGCCGTGTATTACTGAACCAGATTTACTTTCCGTTCAATCCATGCCTATCTCATGAGATATAAATCTTTCCCCAATATATTGGAGGGAGATATAGGTCCCACCTATCTAATAATGAAACCATTCGTTAATGTTCCACAAAAAAAACATAAATCATTCATCATAACTCATAGAATAATATGGGTTTCATAAACATCATCCCATCATAACATAATCCATAAAAAAACAAATGGATATCATTTAGTTATAAGATAAATCAAACCATGTAAATACTATATAGATTATAATTGAAACATAAACATAATAAATATTGTCATCTCATATGTAAAATAGTTCTGATAATACACTTTAAATGAATTCTTCAGGAAAATATACTTTCTTCTTAAGAATCATATTCTTTTCAAAAAATGCCATGAAATTTTAAAAGAAAAGGTTTTTTTTGAAAATAATCATGAAATATTATAAATAAATATTCATGAAAATAAGGCATTATGAATCCGTAAAATACCTTTCATGTTGTATATGTTAAAAAAAACATTCTCCTCGTACTTTTATTGGAAAAGTAAAAAAATTATCTCGTATGGTAAACAAAAAAAGATTCCTTTCATGCCTTTTGGTAATATTCATAAAAGTGTAAAAACGAATTTAGACATACATGGAAGAATAGTAAACATTTTATAAATAAATTTTGAGAAATCATGGACATGGATGATAAACATAACCCCTGTAAATACTTACGAATAAATAATCTCGTTTAAGAATGAGATTGGAATAATTATCCCTTAAATTATGTCCAATTTCTTCTGTATGTGTCCATGTATCATGTATAGTGGGTTTAAATATATTATTACCTTGTATCATAACCATAATAATATTTATGATATCATATATGATTCACTTATGAGTTTATATTACCCATTCATTTGTAAATTCCATGTTAATGCAGTGTTTTGGGAAAAATTATTTCATTCATCGTATGTGTTTTGACTTGTAATTATTCATATGATTACTTAGATAATGATTAAATAATTCCAAAATTTAAAAAATTATTTATATATAATATATATTCTGAATATATATATAATAGATCCATAAATGGAATGAAATACACCATTGACGGAGACGGTAAGTCATACGTACGCATGAACGCTATTTTCGTTTCCTTATTAAATATAATGGAAGTAAATGAAATAAATATACATACATAAATATAGTAGCATTATTATTTCATATATTTAATTATAACTTATTATATATACTTTATAATCATTCTTGAATGGTTAACATTGAGAATGAATCTCATTGCATCATCGACACAGTAATCCGTATGTACGCACGAGCGATGATATCATTTCCATAATTATTTAATGGAATTGAAGTGGGTGATAAAATATCTATTAATTAGAATAATGATATAGTAAGCATATATTGTTATTATTTCCACCATTATACCCATCCATGTATGGTGGTGGTGGAAAAACAGGTGACACCCCAGCATGAACACGATATTCCGTACATACGCACGCGTGGTGATTTTGTTTTTCGTAGGATTTATAGAAGGTGAAATAGGGTTGCTTCATATTTATAATATCATATCCGAATATTAGTTATACTTATGTTATTACTTTATAATTAAACCACTAAATAAGAGAAAGTATAAGAAGAAATAAATTTGAAAGAATCAGTAAAGGATATTACCTCTTCTTCGACGCACCTCTTCTAAACCTACTCTTAGGGCACTGAAGATGGTCTTTTGAGAATACCAGGACCTCTATTATATTTCTAGGGAAGTGGATATGTTAAATGGATAGGGTTTGGATGATCTTGAAGGCTCAAAATTGTGTGAGGAGGAGAGGGAGGATGTTCCCTTTTATAAGAGAGGACATGGGCACTTTTTGAAACCTCTAAAATATTAATTTATAATAAACTCAAACCCCACATAAAAACCTCCAAAATGACTCAAATTAGAATATGAGATGATATAGGGTTGTAATATCATCATCCAATAAACTATATAGATGCTGTGAATTTACTTTAATCCTTATCAACTTCATCAATCCTTTTTAAATCTATTTAATTTTATTTGTGGTAATAATATTCTAAATTTTAAAATGTTATAAATACATTATTATGGTTTGTGAATTGTATATAATTAGATAAATTATGACATTTTCGTCCATATAATTTTAAATTTTAAATTTTCAAATATTTTTTGGATTTTTATACAATTTAATAATATGTCATTTTTATAAAATATCAATAGTGTCAATTTTGACACTATTCATTTATTTGAATTTAAATAAACTCCACAATGAAGATATGTTAGAAAATAAATATTTAATATATTTATACCATGTCATATTTATCTATAAAATTATTGGAGAACATTAATTAGTTCATATTATATTTATTATAGTATTTTTAAAACCATTTATTTAATATTTCAATTAAACAAATAATTTCTACATCACTATTGTGTAACCGTTAATGGTAATTTTTTAATCCCTAAAAATTACAAATAAATTCACATGATGTAGATAATTTTTATATATTTATGGTTATTACATATTTTCGACATTGTATGAAGTTTATCACTAAATTGAAATTATTACACTTATAAGATATAAAAGTGTGACATGTTGTCACTTTCTTTAGTTTTAATAATAATTACATCATTTTCATGACCAAAAGTTCATGAAATGAATATATTATGACTCTTATGTGATATGGGTCGACGTTTATAAATCCAATAGAATTTTTCAGGCATGAGGGTAATCTTATAATTTTATTTTTACCCTTAATTACCCAATTTACCTTTAACTGTAGTAAATAAAATTTATCGTAGTTACTATTCATAATGTCTAAAAATAAAAAGTTTCCTATTAACATAATTTGGACCTATTGATTCCAAATATGGAATCCATTTTTCAAAATTCAAAACACATAAGTTTCAGTATTTAATTTAAAATTAATCCCACTATTGAGAAAACAGGTTTTAAAAGTTAAAATATTGCAAAATATTGAAATGTTTTTACCTATGAATTCAATGTAAAATTATGATAATGACTTACATTATATTAAATGGTAAAAATATATTCCATTTATAATTTAAAACCATTAAATATTATAGTTTAACCATATAAATTATCTTGATAAAAAGATGTTTTTAAATAAAATTTAGCGTATTTTTACTATTCATCTAAATATGAAAGTTTACTGAAAAATATTAAAAAATTATAAAAAGTAAATTTTTATATACATATTTTAATGAATAAGTTTATTTTGTAAAATTTATCTCACAAATGTGTCAATAACTAGATTGAAAGTGGGTGCGCCATCCAAAGGTGGAAAAACTGCATTTTTTGAAAAATACCTATTTTTCCTAAAAAATTTATTTTGTTCTCATACCATGATCTAGATAATTTGTACGATGAATGAAAATGTTATAAAATAAAAAATTTGGTTAATACTTTTCATAATCGCTAGTTCATAATAATATTATAATTATATATCGTTGTTTAGTGATACGCGGTATTGCATACAACACACGCTATTGAGGAAGGCCGCTCTTGCGTACAACAAAAGCCAAGAATAGTGTTTATGTATAGTATAAGCTAATAATGTGTTGTGTATAATGCAAGATAATCTTGGTGTAGAATACAACAAAAGACATCAAAGAAATTAAAAATAATATTTCTCATAAAATCTTGGGGTGTTACATTCTACCCCCTTAAAATGAATTTCCCCCTCGAAATTCGTCGGGGTTATAAATCATTTTCTACTTGAAAGTTTATTTTATAGAAACCCACATCGAAAAAGAATACTAACACTTTATTTACAAAAGTAATGTTAGAAACATAATGGATACCCAATGTAACTCATCACTGGGTTTCCACATTGGAGAATATAAGTGAAAATATAGATATGGAAGAGAAATCTGGCCATCATGTTATGAAGGATAGTGGTAGAGAACATGGCTATAAAAAATCCGATGATCACAAAGCCATAAATTTGTGATGATCTAAGGAACCATCTGATTCAACAGATATGAGGGTACTAGGACAACATTTTTGGTTTTCAAGATCCTTTATATAAATTTGAAAATTTTGAATTAGTAGAAATACTTACTTGATTTTGGTACAATATCACCGCTCGTCGTTCTATGAACAATTTCCACATTATATATTAAATAAATGAAGTTGAATTTGTTATTCGTGAAGTGTTAGCAGATCATGTGATAGAATGATGGGTCATTCCATCAATAAAAAAATAAAAGGTTAGCCAAAGGTATTAAATATACATAAGTCTATATACGGTAATATTAATCGTATATAGATCCAGAAATGGACTTATACTTCAATGTTTAAATATTTAATTATCACATATTTTTTTATCAATGTCAATTTTTTCTAAAAATGTTTTCAGAATTTATTATATTATAATAAAATGATTTTTTGAAGTCATTAATAACCCTTTGTTTACTTTTTTAAAATTCATTAAAATATATTTTTTTTGTTTTCTAAACAATTTTTTATGAGGTTTTTCTGGAAAAAAATATTGAAGGATTGTTTTTTAACTTTTATATAATGAGAGAATTTTACCACCACTATGAATCCTTAATATTTAGAATATTTATTTAGATGTTTACAAGGCTCTTTTGAATGAATTTTTTTCTTTCATAATGACATTGCATTCAAATAAATTACTTCAATGTAAAAAAATGTATTTATCACATGAAATATTAATTATTTTATTAGACATTCGCATATATGTCAACACTATTTATTGGATTTGATGGCTAATTGAGGATGATATCTTATGATACCATATTTAATTGAAGGGTTTATGATCAGTTTGACTATGAATGTGCTATTTTGATACTATTCATGGTTTGTGGTTAAATTATTCATATTTTTTATGATAATTATTCAATACAAATGCTTATACTGTTTATTTGTAACCCATTTCATATGGTAAATTCAATGGAATTAACAACTGATAGGTGGAGACCACTGTAGACCTTAAATACATTATATGGTTTCATGAGACAAACTAGACTGGCTTTTTACCCATTATTTTATGGTGTCTTCATCGAAACCTGGATGAAATGTTTATGATATCAAGTATTATGCATTCCTATATATATGATATTAGTTATTAAAATTCCATGTGAATATTCTACTAGTATAATAACCATGGTTATGTTTAATTATCATGTTATTATTTATAAGTAATTGTTTTATCATGTTATATTCCTTCCATATTATTCTCATGTTATTGATTAAATGGATTTAATCTTAGTTGATTGTTTTTCCATAATCTTTTATGGATGTATTTGATATATTACACTATATTTATTACCCATAATTATTATATGAACTACGCTGAATATTAGGATTTATTTCCCCAATATTCCAAGATATATATTGTGACTAATATGAATGGTTAAGCTATGTGAATTATGGTGTTCCCAAAAGATTATTTTTTATGTATTTTATGATTTTAAATATAATGCGATGTTCTTGTATGTAATTTGGTTTCCGAAACTAAAAAAACAACAGTCCATTGAGATTTCATTACTTTTAATCACGCCAATTTAATATAATAATGTACCGACTCTAGAATTCAATGGTCACGGTGTAACGTGTTATTCTTCACTATCATGATTGCTCTATTATAAGGCTTTATATCTCATGTCTTTTATTTATGAATTACCCAAGTTATCCTATGTTGTTTTAGATATTCAAATAAATTTAGGATAACACTATAAAGTTTTACGTAATGAGATTGTAGTATATATTTATGTTATTTTATCATAATGATAATCTTACAATGATATCAAGCCTCTATAACCTTGGGTTGTTTTATGTAGTTTTTTATATTGATATTCATGTAATTATTTGTTTAAGAGGATTTTTTTTCAATAATGTGTGTCCAATGAAGAAATATTTCCTTTTTAGGGTTATATACTGTGATATAAAATCTTTTTTCCAATTTTTTCTATTTTAGGGCCATAAATTTCATACCAATGATGTATATAGTTTACTGTTGCGAAACAATGACCAATATTGGTAGTATTTTAAGGTTATACAACTTTAAACAATAATGAATGGAGTTTAATGTAAATTTTATTTGTAAAAAAATGTTGAGTATTTATATAATGATAAGATAAAGGTTAACCCCAAATTAATGGAATCCAAACATAACTAGAATAAAAAGTATCAAATAAAGGTTAATGTATTTTAGGGTTATGGTTCTTGGAGAAAAAATGTGAGAAAATTATTTTATTAATGAAAAGGAAAAACATAATGATAATATAGATCTCTATACTAGTATTGATCATCCAATGGGTGGGAAAAATAGTTTAAATTTATAGTTCTTAGACCAAATAAGATATCCACAGATTAAAAACCAACTTATGGTGCTCAAAATATAATTATTTACACACTGTATTTGATATCAACTAAAGATACCCAATTATTACCATCCATATTTATAATACCAACAACTGAAATTGTGTCACATACATTCCCACATACTTTTAGGTTTACAGTTTCCAAAAATTTATAAGATAACTTTTTGTTATAAAACGAATGCTTATCTCATCAACTGGGGTTATTTACCATTATAACTAGATTTTAATATTCCATAATAATACCACCACATCTCTTTCGAAAAAATTCACATATGTTTACTTTCTATAGATAACATACATAACATCAATTATTCATGGCTTAAGTAAAATTAATCATAATAAAAGGTGAAATAAAATGATCTCTAAGGGTAAATATGGGTGATTTCAATCATGTGTTATCATGAGCTGATCATTAGTGTATGATAATATAATCAGGTTAATAATTTCAATTTAAAAGTTTTATACCTATAAAAATAAATATCATTAATCAAAATCATGGAATATCCAGAATCATGAATCATAAAGGTTTTGAAGAGAAATTAATCGTTAATGTGTTATAGAATAGGAATGTGACATCATAGGAATTAGAAATTATAATATTATGAACATAGATACCAAAATAAAGTCTCAAAATAATATTGTTAGCAAAAATAGCATCAATCATACACACAAATCATGATGTAAACATAGGTATTCACAATATTATCCAATCGTATCCTAACCATTTCATGATATATCTATATCAAATTATGAAATTCATTTTCGGGATATAATGGGCCAAACTATCTCATAATTTTAGTGCATACATATGATATCTATAATGTTATAAAAACATTCATCATTTTATCATTACACAACCTGAAAAAAGGATTCAGAAACATTTCATTATCACATCATCATATGCCATATAGATAAATAAAATATATGGTACCATAAGATACTATATCTAATGAATCATATAAATCATTAAAGGATATTGACATTGATGAAAAATCACCTTAATAAAGGTATCTAAAATATACTTTGAAAATTAAGAGAAAGAATCAATTTTATTTTGAAAAATTTTAAAAGATAAAATTATGAGATGAATGATAAAAATATATTGTTTTTAAAACCTCTAAGACTTATAAAGGAGTATTATTAATAGATAAATGACATGAAATCTATAAAATTTTCATATACCATATAAAGGAAACAATTTTTTTAAACTTTTCAATGTTTTTAAAAGTGAGTAATAGAGAATTTATTTGTAAGATTCCTTCCAAAAAAATTTAGATAATGTTAATGGTAGTAAAAAATAACATTATTAAATATTTTATATAATATAATAACTCTAATAAAACAAATTTTAAGATTATAGTTATGGAGGAGAATGATTCCTAATCAAAATGAGAAATATGATTGGATTTTCATAAAATAAAATTTCTCAATAGATTAAAGTACTTATTGGAGGAGAATGAATGTGTATCATGAAAAATATAGAGATATGTAAATGAGAAGAAAATATGGTATATATAATATAAACCTCAAATAATTTTCTATTATGGAAAATGAAGCATGAATAATCCTGAAAAAAAGTGTGATTATATTATTAACCCTTACGACTTTAGAAACATTTGAATCATGAGACCATTGAAATAAATAACATAAAATGGAACTATAAATAAAATTAATTTAAGATATTGATGATTTGATATATCAAAGGGTAAATATATAATCTTTATAAATAGAAATTTGTGTAAAACATGAAATATGTCTCAATAAAACCATATAAGGAGGAAGAACCCTTACTTTAGGTCATAAAATTCTTTATACACACTCTTAAACTATTGTGTAATAAATTAATATTTATTATTTATTTATAGAAAAAGAATATTCATACTTATATTACTAGATATTATTTAATTATGATTTCTAATTATCCGTTTATTAATAATTTATCCTTAAAATCATTAATATGGGGGTTTACTGTTCCATTTTTCATACATGTTTCCATGAACCATGCTCCTAACTTATTCATCCAAATAATTTTAACTGTTTAATATATATCATATTTATGCATTATATAAAATTATATAACCATATATAAAGGTGGTTCTAAAAAATGAAATACACCATTCACGGATGTGGTTGTCCATATATACAAAATAATGTTGCATTCATTTTATAATTAACAAGGGAAAAGAAAATTAAGTAATATTTTATCATTAAATAATCATAATAATATCATATATATTATATATATATATTAATTAATAATCTCTTTCTAAACATATATGTAAAAAGGAAATTAGAAATAAACCACATCTTTTCATGGAGGTGGTAGACCACACATATAAACGAGCAACATTTTCATCTTCCAAAATATGAGAGGGTGAGAAGGAAGATAATATTTAATATTTAAAAAATCATAATAATGTAATAAAAATAATATATAGTCATTAAATATATTTATATAACCATCCATGAGAGGTGGTTTTGAATAATAAGATCTAGTAGTCATAGATTTGGTTGTCCATACATATGCACGAAAATATTTTTATTTTTTATTGTTATAGATGATTAATTGATGATGGTTGTTATATTAAAATATAAAAATTTAATTATGATAATTTTACTAATTTAACAATGATTATTTGGTGAAATAATATTTTTAGGAGAAAAAATAAGAAATAAAATTTAGAGGATTCGGTATAGATGAATTCCTATTTGATGAGAAATCTCCTTTGTGTCTCTTCGTAAGGACCTTTAGATTAGTCTGTTAAGATTACCAAAACCTCAATAATTTTTCTAGGGAATTTTATATGATATTTTTTTATTTTTCAGTAGATAGAATGGCTCATTAAGGAGTTAATAAGAGATGATAGGAGGTTCGCTTTTTTAATTCATTGGAGTCACACACTTTTAATTATTCTAATCATTAAAATAATATAAGATCAATTTCATGTAAAAGGAGTTAAAAATAGATCAATTAAAAATATTAGATGATATATGGTAGAAATATATTGAACCAATAGTATTTTTTTGAAATTTATAAGTTATTTTAACAAATATTTCTTTAATTTTAACCCTTTTAAACCATCTTAACTCTGACCAAGGTAGCTAAACTTTTTACACATGGATACAATTCATAATGAAAAAAATGAAATTTAAATTTATCAAAAAATTTATATCATAATTTTTTTTAATTAAATTAAATTTCAATAATTATTATTAAATAATTTTAAAAAAACTTTCAAAAATTGGTGAAATCAATTTTTATAAACAAATGAATTTTCAAAAATAATAATGGTTTTAGAACAAAATATTGATTAATTTTTATTCCCATTGAATTAATTGTGTTAGTTTAAACAAAATTATAAATATTTTGATTCCAAGAAAAAAAACTAAAATGAACATTGGGAAAACATAATAAAAATATATGAATAAAAAAAATTAATTGAATAAAAACATTACATCGATTTCCAAAACATAAAACATAGATTTATAAAATAAAAATTATATTTCAAAATAAACTATAAAACTTATTAAAAATATATTTTTTCATGAAAAAATTATCATTTATTTTAAAGTCTTTATTTATCATTATAATTTATTAAAAATGACTTTATTTGTAAAATTTGTATATTTCAAAATTCAAACAATTTATAAAAATCTAAACAATTAATCCTAAGATAATTTTGATATTCTAAATTGAAAAATAAATTTAATTTAATCTAATTAAAATTACAAATTTATAAAATTTATTTGTTAAAAAAATATTAAATATAAGGAAAACACGCTGTTATAGAAAAATTAATCTTTGAATTTTCTTAATGTTATACTATTTTAATATTATCATTAAAAATAAAGTACATACATACTAGGAACTAATTAATAAATATGAAAAAGGGAAAAGATTATATTATTTTTCATTATGACGTTTCTCATATGCATGCTCGCTAAACCAATGACTATTTTATAATGATCATATTTGAATATTAATATTTCTATAATATGTCACAGTTCATTTAAGATCAGTGTTTCAGGCATTAATTTCTTCAATAACATAGAATTTATACGGTTTAAATATATTCCTTAAAATCTTGGTGTTCCATTCCACCCCCTTAAATAAATTGCATCCTCAAAAACGTTATCTCTTATTTTAGGAAAATGTGTCTAAAAAAATTAAAAATAAATAAAAATGAGTTAACGATAATTATTAATAATTGGAAAGAAATAACTTTTAATCCACATATATGAAATTTAAATTTTATAATTAATTTAATTTAAATGTAAAGACATGAAAAAATATCATTTAATTAATATTTATCAAACCATGTATGTATTATAAATATCATACTTTTGTATAGGTTTCCAAAAGCATAACATGATAGCAAGGTAATATTCTCCACATTGGACTAAAGATATTTATCTTTATATTTCACGAGTTTGATGAATTATTTTACCATTGAGATAGATAACGTGAGAGAATATATTTACTTAATTCATCAAATAAATTGTCCTTGAGTTATGTTTCAATAATTTTTCCAGCTTCACTCATTACATATAAAAAATAATGATTAATTCTTTATTTTTTGAGAACTAACATTATCTTTCAACAAATTACATGATCCCAAAAAAGATGAAATGTAATTTACCTTTTTTTCTAGTCAACAAAACATGAAAATGTTACTGAATTTTAAGATAATATCCCAAATGAATAAATTTTACATTGATATCCAATGTCACAAAAAATATCATGCAATGTTTATCCTCAATAATCCCCTAAATAATTCACATTAAAATTGTTTAAAAATCGGATTTACCATATTCAAAACCCAAAAATTAGAAATATTTAATCACATATTTTTCAAACCACAACTTAAAATTTATCCCAAAATAATATAATTCACTCATAATTTTAACTAACAAAAATGTATATACCCTATTAATATATTCACTAAAATATACTAAACATTTCCTAAAATAATCCAAATCACTATAAAATAAAAAAATACATATATAATCTTCTATAAGTTAACTTAATCTATATTCTTCAAATAATATTATTTGTAGGGAAATAATATTTTTTTACCGCAGTTATATGATGTTACCAATATATATAGATTCCTACAATATATATTTATTCACTTAATAAACAAACCAATTTTCAATCTCATAGTTATCTAAACATATATTCCCAAAATTTGATAACCATTTTAGTCTCATTCAAAACTTCATCATCATCCAAGAATTTATTAACCATTAATGTTATATATTATTTTATATATGTGTTCCCAGTGAAATTATTCCCAAATAACATCATACTAAATCAAATGATATACATAAGGGATACATATACCTCAATCATGTGCTACATATCTAATAAAAATCTTAATCTCTATAAAATAACATCACTTAAAACCTCAAAATGTTAATTATGCCTTAAACATATGATAATACATAAACTTATCAACCAATTATGGTGTCCTAAACTATTAATTTATCCTGATCTGATAACTTCCTAGACTTTAAAGTTATCTAAGAATTTTTCTGATAGAAAATGAGAAAACCCCAAACATATACTAAGATCTCATGCCAAAAACGTATTTACTAACATAAATGATTTAACACCAACTAAGAGACCCATTTTTAACCATTAATAATTACAATATAAATAACCAAAATTTAGTCACTTATTCAACCAAACCCTTTTTGGTTTAAAGATGTAGAGAATTATAACAAACCCTTTATAAGAAAAAAACCCATTTATTTCCCATAAAATTTAATAAAATCTCCATTATACATAAATTTTATTATTCTATAATAATACTTCAACACCTCACAAAAAAATTCTCTACACACGAATCCATTATAGATAAATGTTACATAACAATATTAATTCATATCCCAGGGAAAAAGTATCCTAATAATATGAAATTTTATATTATCATTAAGGGAAAATATGGGATATATAAATATATGTGAGAATAAGATGATCATAAGGGTATGATAACATAATCAAGTGTATAATCTTCATACCTATAAATTAATTGATACTTACTAAAAAACATGCTATATATAGACGAATTGTTCATAAAGGTTTCATATCATAAATCATTGTTCATGATTCATTACATAGACATTTATAATCAAAATCATATAAAATCATGATATTATAAACTTAACTACCCCAATCATGTATATGCATAATATTATTATCATAACTAGAAGAAATCAAAACAAAACATCTATTTATGAATTTAATTATTCAAAATAATCTTCATGCCTAACATTATTATACGTGAGATATCTATATATCATCACCAAGTTAATAAAAGGGCTACAATGGACCCAAATATCTAATAATGATAATCAATACATATTATTTCTATAAGATCCTAAAAAAGTAATAATTTCATTAGAGCATAACCCATATAAAATTCATGTGCTATTGAAAAATATAATCATCACAAAATCATAAGTTGTCTAGATAATTAAATTAGATGTTATAATATGATCATATACTTATTGAAGCATAAAATTCCTTAGACTTTGTTTACATAAATGATAATTTTCTTTTTTAAAAGCATTAGAAATACATTTTTAAGATTAATATATAATAAGCCTTTTATTTTGGAAATTTTTAAAAAATAAAATTACCAGAAGAATGAAATTAATATTTCATTTGAATAACATTTAATACATTTAATGTAATATTATTTATAATAAGTGAACATTGGTGAGAAAATTATTTCATGCTATAAATTTTTTTCCTTCCAAACTTTTGTAAAATTTAAAAGTGATCCATAATGAAAAATTTGAAAAGATTAATTTTAATAATTTTTATAGAAATTGATTGGTAGTATAAAATGCCTTTATCAATCATTATATTGAAGTTAGAAACATATATAATATAATTTATAATAACATTGATATATTGGGGAAATATTCCTGACTAAAATTGAAATAAGAAAGGCTTTTTGTAAAAACATTTCCATTATAATTTTATATATAAAAGATAGGGGATTAAATGGAAAGCATGAAAAACTAAAAAATATATAGTTTAAAATAAATTATATGGGGTTTCTAATTTTTGAAATCATAAAATTTATAGTAATTAAAATTAAATTATAAGAAATGTAGAGAAAAAGTGTGATTATAACATAAACCCTTACCACTTTGGTAACTTTTGAATAATTAAACCCTCAAAATAAATGAGATAAAATGTATATTAAAATACCCATAATATGAAAATATTAATGATATAATGTATCATATGGTAATTATATAAACTATATAAAAAATAGGCGAATAACAAAAAACATGTCTTGATAAAAAAATATTGTGATTAGGAACCCATACATTAAGACCCAAATTTTTGAATACACGATCTTAACCCCATTTATAATAAATTAATATTTATTATAATGATATACTAGAAACATATTCATAAATAATATACTATAAATGAATCAATTATATTTTTGATTTACTTATTTTATAATATATCACACTTAAAATAATAATTCTGGGGGTTTACTTTTCTGTTGTCAGACATGTTTCAGTTCTACAGTTCTGATCCATATATATTTATCGTGGTTTCATTATTTAAATAATTTTAATAATTTAATATATACCATATTAATAACTTTTAAATAATTTTTTTACTATCTTGAAAATGAGGTGATTTAAAAATATAAGACACCTTTCATGAATATGGCAGTCCATATCAATGGATGAAAGTTTATTTCAATTTATAATCAAAGAAATAAAATAATTTTAAATAATTTTTTTCATTATAAAATCATAATAATTTCATAAATATATTATATATTTATTAAATAAATATTTATTATCATCTATATATAGAAAAAATGAAAAACAAATCACATTGCTTTGTGGAAGTGGTAGTCCACACATATGTACGCGTGAAATTATTATCTTCCAATAGATGGGAGGGTCCGAAGTTAGACAATATGTTATAATAAAATAATAATAATAATGTAATAAAAATAATATATAATTATTAAATACATCTATGCAACCTTTGTTTTATAGGTGGTGTTGAGAAATAAAATATATTGGTTGTTGAGAGAGCTTTTCAAACGTATGCATGACAACATATTCATTTTCCATTTAGATGCGTGATAAATATATAATGGTATTTATATTGACTTAATAAAACGTCAAAAATATAATTTCAAATATTTAACTATTATAAAATTATTACATAATATTTTTGTTAGGTAGAATAATAGATAAATTCAAATGGATATACTGAAGATGATTATATATTCATTGAGAATCCTCCTTGGATATCTTTTTAAGGACCGATGAGATGATATTTTGAGAAGTAAATAACCTGTATAAAATTTATACATAATTATAGAATATATTATCATAGTTTTTTTGTTGATATATGTGGTTGATGGATGTGTTAAGAAGAGAGGAGAGGAGGTTCCCTTTTATAAGTAGATCAGAAACACACTTCTAATTATTCTAAACATTAAAATAATTGAAGATCATATTCATAGAAAACTAGCTCTAAGATGGGTAAATTATGAATATGATATAATATTGATTGAAAATAATTTCAACCACTGGGATCTATATTAGTTTTTAGGTAATTTTAAACCTTACTTATCTTATTCATACCATTTTAACCACTTGTAACTCTTATTATGGTAACTGATATTTTTACCATGGATACTATTCATAATGACCTAAAATAAATTTATAATATCTACCAAATTTTTAAATTTTTAATAAAAATATAGAAACCATATTATAAAATTAAATATATAAATGTCTCAAAAATAAATTTTAAAATAATCCAACAGAACATAACAAAAACAATTTTTAGAAAACATTCATTTTTAAACAGATCAATGGTCTTACACCAAAATAATTTGTGATTTTTTATATAAATTGGATTAATTAGATTAGTTTAAATAAAATTATACTTATTTAAATCTAAAAATATATCAAAAATAAAATGAACCATGTATACACATGATTGAATGATAAATATAGAAATTGTTTTTATTTGAATAAAAACATTCCATGGATTTCAAAACACAAAACATATATTTATAGGTTAAAAATTATATTTTAAATGAACTATATTAATTATGAAATATATATTTAGTATATTAAAATGATTTTTTAAAATTTAAAATCATTATTATATCATGATAATTTCATAAAAGTTAGCAAATTTATAAAATCAGTATATATCACTATTCCCTAAAAATCAATAACTTTATAAAAACCTCAAAACATCATCCTTATAAAAGTTATATAATAAACATTAAAAAATTATGTTCAACTTATCACATTAAAAATATATAATTAATAATTTTTTAAATGAAAATATTTAATCTAAGGAAACCCATTTTATAAAAAGTAACTCTTTATTTGTTTTTATGATTATAGAATTTCCCTCATATAATTAATTATTGTTTCATAATTTCATAGGAAGTAATTAATAAATTTTAAAAAGAGAAAAATATTTTTCATATTTTTCATATTGTGGTGACTCCTTTTTATAATCACTAAAAAAACTTCTAGGTTATAATGTATAAATTTAAATAAAAATATTTATTTTGTTCACCAAAAATAATTTAATATTGATGCTTAATACATAAAAATATATTGGAAACATATAATTTATTTTATAAAAATATATTCTGTTTTCATTGGTTTTTACATCAATTTAAGGGGAAAATATGGCAACCTAGTCTAGGCACAAGAGTTGAAAATTCCCAACACTTTTGAATGTGGAATGTAAATAAATAAATCATAACCAAAAGTATTTGAATCCAACGAATAAGATATAACATGTATTAAAAGGAATAATTCCAACCAAAATTTGAATGATGTGGTCCATAATAATATTGTTGAAGGCATACAGAGATTAGAGGGATTTTTCATTAGTAAAAAACATGTCTATCACTCTAAGGGAGAAATCTAAAAGCATTGTTGATCATTAGAAATAGGAGGGTTTTTTTGGATCTAAATACCCTCATGAATTATATTCATTAATGATTTATGATTATTCGTACACTTAATACGCAACATTTTATTTTTATAAGGTAACATCAATGAGGTGGTCAGAACACCCTTGTTATATGCTAACATTGATTAGGATCTTTAGGGATTATGAATGGGAATATTAATGAATGATGATTTACATCTAGGATTGAATTATATGGTTCTGAAATAACAAAATATCAAAAAATTAATAGTAATATGTCAACACATAGTTCTTACGGGTATCCCTTGAATAAATCATGATGAAATCCATCGGAGGAACATTTCTTAATTCTTATTATAGGATTAATAATAGAAGATGCGACATGAATGTGCCAAGATAAACACTCTGGTGTATTAAAAAAATATGAATATGTGGATCCCCAAGAACTATTATTTTTTATGGACAAAGGGGGGGACTTTATTTGAGTATAGGTTCTTATATGACATGAACCATTACATAGATTTGGATTTCATATAGTGTAATAATTTAATGTGTATGGATTACTCGGAGCAGTTTAAGGTGTCATGGGATGGATCAAATGTCATGTATTTTAATGTCATGAAAATATGAAAAATGTGTTATGATGTATAATTTCATACTATGAGGACCTCTATAATGGAAAATTTCACACAGATACGGCTCAGGCGTAAAATAGGGTAGTTATGGAATAGTTTTTAAATTATGATAGAAAAACTAATTTTAATTAGAGGGTCCAACACTAATATCATACATTTATGGATGGGGGTATTTTTTATCATAGGTTTAGGGATACATAAAAACATGTTGGGTTCCTTACAATAAGTTGAATAATACATAGAGGATAAGATCTAAAAAATATACCACTATAGGAAATTTAGGGTCTGGCATAGTGAACCAAATGTCATGTAGTTTATTATCATATAAAAGTTACACATGTGTTTTGAAGTTTAATATTCTATTACTAATAATCATACCATGTAGTTTAACATTATAATTTAAGGATGTTATTAAATCCCATGTCAATTTATTCTTGGAGTAAAATCACAAGGACATGTGACTCAGATTATAATAGAGAATCCATGTAACTACATATATAACAAGGCCTATGAATCAAGTCACAGATTTTTTTTATTTCCTTGTGTAAGAGTCTATGGTAAAGACACAATGTGAGTGAAGAGAAACCAAAACACTTTGATGAAAAGAAGATATAAATTTTTGGAAAAGTGTTGATGGGATATGGATAATAGATCCAGACATCACTACATATCTTATAATAATAGGAATTGATCCAAACTTATTTGTTATAATATGGGGGAATTTTTATGGTTATAGGTTAGGTGGACTATGAAATTTTTAATGTAAAATGTTCCCATAAATATATAATCTCCAAAAAATGAAAACTTGTTTGTATGAGAGTGTTTTTCGAATAATATCAAGGATAAAGACCTTTTTATGAAGTATCCACCAAAAATTATACTCATGTGTAGAATGGGAGAATTTTTTATTTAACATGAAATCAAAGATGGGGATCCACATGTTGGTGAGGTTTTTACATGGATTTGGATATCAAGAATGGGTATTATGTCACACTAGGTATGCTTCTCTATTTAGTTTAAGATATTGTAAGATATATTTCACATCATTTAGTTTATCACTATGTAATATGTACTCCATTATATAGAGCTTATAGTCATAAATCTCGGACATTGGTGTTATATAAATTACAATTGTATGCCATAGACCTAAAAATTAAAAAATTTTTGACCTGAACATAAGTTTATATTTTTAAATTCATAATCTAATTGTCTTTTATCAATTTATATCATGTGTAGAATTTGATAAATTTTTATTTTTGTAGGAAATATTATTAGAAAATAGATGTCAATTAAACTCTCTCCCATAAATATGATTTATTGGTTTGATTAAGAGTTATATATTGTCTCTGAATAAATGATCCACGTGTCACACTATGTTTTTAAATAGTATGAATCATGAAACATGTATTTATGATGCATCTGTGAGAATGTTATCTTAGTGTATATCTATAAATAAAGGTCATGTACATGAACTAAGAACTATTATATAGATCTATCTCTCATATAAGAATAATGATTCCCATGATGACAACACCATTTTTATATTTTTGTCATCTCATACCGAAATTGGCCATGTAGTTTAATATCTTGCAGTGGGTATGGATATTGTTACAATGCATTCTATTCTTAGAAAAATCATACAGATATAGAAAAAATATTCACTTGGAATTACTACATAGATTTATATCTATATTAATTTGAAACTGATTTTTCTTTATGAGTATTTATATCTAGGACTGAGATATAAGATCATAACATCACTCTACTTCCTAAAATAACAAAAACCAGGGAAAATATATTTCTAAAAAACAAGGGTCATGTTTTTATAATAAGTTAAATAATGGAGAAAATTGTATGCCCAATAGTACCACATAGTTTAAAAACTCATATAGGACGATGAGGTGATAGAAAATTGGGCACTCTATTCAGTTTAAATTCAAGTAGGATAGACTAAATGTTTTTTATTTTATAATCATGAAACATGTAATTTTCTCCCTATATAAGGAATCTTGATCATGTTAATTGAATCCATAAAGTAGAACCTTTACGATCTTATGAGTAAATCATTGTGTCAGAAAAAAATAGGCAATTAGAAGATCAATTCTATTTAATGAGATAACACATCATGGGTGAACACTAACTAAACAATTTGAAAATATATGTTAAGGAAAAGTCATATTGTTTAATTTCATTCATTAAGGACCTACTCAATGTAGTTTAACTTCACATAGAGTTTATTTTCTTCAATGATGTTTAAAATTTCTATTCTTGGAGGAAATGTTTGGAAATTTAATGTCATATAGTTGTGGATTATATAAACATGTTGTGAAATTATAAAATTTATTTATTTATAAAAAATAATTTGGTGGTTGAAATGATATATTTTCCATTGATTGTTATCCGGAAGCACGCTCCATATCATTAGAGAATATAGAGAAGGTAAGGTCGTTGTAGTTTTTTTATATTTAGAGTATTCTTCCCTAGTATCATGGGGGTTATCAGGGATAGCACAATTTATACATGGAATTTTTTTAAGAAGGTATTATTGTATTCACATGATATGTGGTTTTGATGGATATATAGGTTATCCAACATGCATACCCTTTTCTCACCAAGGAGTTCCAATATATATTGTCATTTCATGTAACATTCATCTTCAAATAACTGATTACAAATAGATATGATAATAGATATATGTTTAAACTTAATTCATAGTACCAACTTATAACCATATACCAATGAATATAGTGCCACTTATGTGGATGTAATGGCTATGGTGTGATAATTCAAAAATATTTTATTTTGCCAACACTTTTTTGTCTTTATCGATTATCATTTAAAGGATATTAGACATAGTTTTGATAGAATATTATGCCTTTCCATTATCCAACTCATGGTACAAATATGTGTGGTTAAAATTAATTTATTATTACATATATAGCCATTTAAATTTAGAATATTATAATTTAGTGTCATTCTTTGTAAAAATTATGTTAGGGACACCAAATCTGGTGATGAAGTTTGTGTTTTTGTAATTGATAACAAACATTTTCCCAACCTCCTTGATGGGTATATCCTCATCCCATTTACATAATAATTTAATTGTAACAAGGATATACATTAAAGTTTTAGTTATAGAAAAGGGATACATACACATAAAATATATTCGACAAACAACATGTATCCAAAAGTGTTTGAACTATATATACTATCTCTTGGGGTTTATGGATGAAACTACTGTATATTTGGAAAGAGGGGTAGTTCCTAGTGAACTCTATGATGTCTTGAATCATTGATAGATATAATATTAAAAAACTCATGATTTAATGGGACTAACTATATTAGGAATAAAGAGTGTTATTAGAGCATATATATACATTTATTATAATAGAGAGGGCATCTCCGCCTTCAATAAATCTAAGGATGACTCCATTAAAGCCTCATTTATAGTTTAATTTTTTAGGATATGAGTATTTATAGTGGTCATAGTTCACTACCCACCAATAGATTCACTATTTCATTTCTCGGTCTAATTGAATAAATCTAATTTAGAGATACTCTATTATAGGGAACATCAAATCAATGGTAGTCTTATTATACGAGAATAGCAGTTCTCATTTATCTACGGTGGTGTCCATCTCATTGATTTATTTTATGTTATTGTTAATGTATGGAGAAACTAACCTATTATTCTGGATTCTTGTGACTATCCAATCATGTTATGAATATTCTAGGATCATTTATATATTATAAAATCAATAATCATAGGTTTTTTGTGATCATGGTTAGTGAGATAACTACAATTCCAAATAGATGGGTGAGGACACACCAGGGGGGTAAATTTTTTAACAAATATGAAATAATATTTAGTTATTATCCTCCCCTTTATAATTAAACCAATAATTTCGATTCAAATGTTTGGATATTTAACGTTAACCTAGCATACACCTATGTGTAATTTGGATAAAAAAATTTAATCATGTATATTTTTATACGGTTTGGCCCATAATAGGAAACCTAATCATTTTGATGCTTTATATGTGAAAGCTGTCAAATATCCACTATAATATTATCTTCTATGTTGGTGGAGTTGTCCCAATATGAACCCAAAATGAAGGAAAATCGTATTTCATAGATGTGAGGTCTATATATAACATAGGTGCTCTATATAGAATTTTTCTACACAACATCATATTGGAATAAAACTAGTTATTATTTAGTATTTACACCTCCTATTGATATATACAAATTGTACTAGAAGGGGATCCCACTATAACCATAAATTTATAACATTCATAAACTCATAGGTATTTCAAATTCTATAAATTATTTAATCACAACACATACAACTTGGCCTTTTTATCACAATACTATTCGATGATTATTATATAGGAAATTACTCATTGAATTCATATACTCATAACTAAATAATTTGGCACATAATATCATTAACTTACTTTTATATACTAAATTTAATAGTTTCATAAATTATTTCCTGGTGATATAAATCAAACCACCCAGGTCATATCCTTATCAAACTCTCTATTAATCAACACAAGAAAATATTGATTTTCACTAGATCTTCCCTATTTTTAATCTTTTTTATTATTCCTCAACTCTATATCTTCAACAATATGAGTCTTCAAACTTATATTTTATTCTTATCAACTTCAAATTTGATTCCCAGATGAAAAATTATCTCAGAATTAGATCAATATACTCATCATCATCTTATTCTTCAAGAGTTTATGGTATTACTATATAACAAAATCAATCAGTTTTTTAACTCCTATTTGATCTAATTTTATTGGTATAGGTTACCTATATTTTATTTCTATATTTCAAATATATAATATTCCTTATTATTATGTCCCCATGATTCTTTAAACCACTATTTTTATACATAGATATTCCTATAATATATATATTCATTATTTCTCTCAAACCATTGTCTCCTAGGAAATTCCATGACTTGCCTTTAATTTACATTATTTTATTTTCCTTCTCATTTCTCTCAAACAACATATATTCTAGAGTCTTTTTATTTTTTAGGACTCAAATTCATATCATCTTCCAAATTTCTCTTCAAAAAATCTTGTTATGATCCAAAACCAACACATAATACATAATCAACCAACTAGAGGAATGAGAAATTTCTTTGTGTTACAACACTCATCATAACTTCAACAAAAAAATAAACCACTCCAAAGTGTCCTCATATTATATCTCCCTAGAGTGTAGTCATATTTTCACCAATGTTAACAATATTAGATGACCTTTATATAGATCTAGGTTTTTTTTAGAATAACCATGATGTAGATAATTATTCTACAATGTGACCTTTACATGGGTCCTCAAATACTATTGTATGACATTCAGATCATCTAAAATACCTTTACATAGCTTATCATATTTCCAAATCAAATAAAACTTCTCTATATAATGTAGTAATTATATTGAATCATAGTATTATTTATGATGCTTAAATCCATTCAGCATAGCTTTGGCATAATTATATTTTAATCTCAATTAAAATCATCAATGTAAAATTTCAAAAAATCTCATCTAAAATTGAAAAATATCAAATAATTATCTTTTCCATTTTCTATCCCATTCAACTTTTTCAAAATAGTCTTGGATCATCGATCATGGAATATTCACAATTTTTTATCCATTAAGAATATGATCATCATCAACATAATTAATTTATCTATTTAGTACACAATAAGGAAAATAATTATATTTTAGTCTATAACCATCTTAGTTTTTAAGTAATCTATTATCTTAGGGATATAAAATTCACATATTTTTATTTGATATTTTATGTGAATATAATTTCCCTTACGCGATGAAAGAATATCACACCAGTTGGACCTCGTAGATGAATTTACTTTACCATTTTTCAATTATTCATTGTTATTTACGTATGTAGTGGAGCTATATGATGATTTACTGGAATTTGAATCACATAGAAAAATTCCTTTTACTGATTTTCATCCATGTAAATGATTTTAAATTATGAAACAAATTCATTGGTCTATATGTAACATACATATTTTACATATGGCCCTCATTATATAATTTTCTTATTCTGGGTGATATTCATCTTCTAGTTTCTTCCATATATATCCAGAATAGAAATAACTGATATTCATCAAAATGAACTCTAATAATATTAAAATATTCTAGGTGATATGTAGATAAATTCAAATAACATCTGAACCGCTTCATATAAATCCAAGAATAAATATAATAATTCCAATGTCCATTAACCTAGTTTTAAATCCTTACAACATAATATAAATAATTATTTTATATTATTTCCACGATCACCTCTATATAAATTTTTTAAATGATATTTATACCTTTAAAATTATTATCCAAGTACATAATTTCACTAATTTCAATAGTAAATCCGAACAACACACTATGATGGAGTCTTCCAATTCTGTATTTCTTAAATCTCTCAAATGATATAGCTTTAAAATATTTGAAAAAATATTCTTCCAACTGTTCACTCAAAAAAAAATATTTCACATATTCCCAAAATAAATTCCATGGTTTAGAAAACAATGAAATGCCTTTAGTTCTTGTCACATACTTTAGGAACATCTATCCAATCATCTAAGTTTGGGATTCCCATTTGAATTTGGATAGACAGGTATTCAAGGGAAACCATATCAAAACTCATTTACCCAGTGATATATGATTATATTATACTTAAATTAAGTATAAGAGATAAATTCTCCTTTTCATGATTCATGGTAGACAACTATTTATTTTTCTTCACCATTAAATTCATTAAAATTGAAAAAATAACAATCAAGTATTATTTAAATTTATGGGAAGTTGAAACTACCCCTTTGAATTTATTAACAATTAAAAGATTATCCTAAAGTCATTATCATATTTATCCCCCTAATTGGTAATAAATGAAACGAAGGGGAAATTCACCTTACCCATAATTAACATTAATTGTAACGGAATTATAATTCTTACAATACAGAAATATCTTCACCACTTCTGTTAAAATTTATCAGTTCCCCATTAATTAAATGAGAGGTCGGTGAGACCAAATTATTTATAGAAAATTTCCACAAATATTCCAATTATATATCTACTTGGTCTAATATGGTTTAAAAAACAATTGGGACACGTTGAGAAAAAAAATCTTTCCGAATACTTAATTAAATATTTAATCCACATAAACTTTCGTTATTTAGGGGATGCCTAAATATATTTTCATGAATTATCATGAAGCTATAATTACATGACCATACACATCCGAAGAATTTAAGTGAATGTTATTTGATTAAAAATTTTGTTATACAATTATTTCCCCTTGATTTTATGAACAAAAAAAATATTAAGTGGGTGAAAAAATTACCAAATAATTAAGCATTTTCTAAGGCTATCCAAAATTTTAAATTAGTTGTTATTTGATAATTCACTGATAAATTAACATACTTTGAAATCTTCTCTCAAGTTTTTTTTCCACAAACTCCATTAAATTTAATTGAAAACTCTTAACCATAGTCAAACTATTATAGTAATGTGGTTTCTCAATTAAAAATTCTCAAAATTGAACAACATGATTAAAAATGATTTCCAAACCCTATGGATTTATTACTTGAAGGTATATAGTGTAAAAAACTCATCATGATTGATTCTATATTCATGTTCCAAATCTATTCCATCAAGGGAATCATGGAATTATTGTATTTTTTTTATATTTATTCATTTATTTATTAGACATTAAGACTTTATAAATTATGGAATTTTTATTCATTTATACCTATTCTTTTCTCTTTACCTTTTGCAAATATTCTTTATATATAGAGAGTCATACATTATTCACATGGTCAATATTCTTTTATTGTTATAAATACATTGTCATTTGAGAATTCAAAAGAGTAGGAGCTATAGATAATTTTCTGTTGTTATTCATTTTACCAGGAAAACAATCATGTATTTTTCATACTCATGTACAACCTATTAGAACCTTGTAGAAAATACTCTCCAACATTTTTCTCTCCCTTCATTAGTAGATTATATACATCTTCATAGATAATGTTAACCACTAATAAAATTTTGTAATGATTCTCTTGGATGGATTCTATTCTTGATTCTATTCTTGATTCCATATTATTTAATTTTTTTGTTGATATTTATATATATCATCTAATGATCCATGATGTGGATGATATTACTACAATATAATAACTTCTTTTTATTATATTCATCATCAAAATCATATTTCATCATTGATTTTAGTACTATATATCTATTAAATAATTTATTATTGTTATCTTCCTAGGTAAACTTATATTCATTCTTTATTTTCATCACAATTTTTGGTGTTTTCCTCTCAGTATAAAATAGATACATGGTAGATCTATACTGGAATTCCTCATAGAAGTGACCACCTATCATTCAATCAATGAAATTTATAGGTAATTAAAATACATTCCCCATATAACATTTCAACTTTTATGTGTTTCCTTATTCACTTTAGCAGGTTTCATATTTGTTTAATTTTTTCTCCCACTTTCCTTAATACTAATATTACATTCCCAAGATGATATATTATACCACCAATAAATATACATATTCTATGTATCTCTAATAGCTCCAACATTTTCTAATAATTATATGTAATTTTACATATGGTACAACCTATCCATCTTGTAATGTACTGTATTTTATGAGGCAATCATTATCATTGTAGGATCTTTTTTTAAGGGGAAGGGTTTTTATGAGAGTTGATCGTATCCTTCCTAAACATATTAGTGTATGTAAAAACATCATTTCTCAGCCAAATTTGTATAAAATTAGAATCAATATTTTTATATTTAGTAGAAAAATGTTTATTAAATTCATATTTTCTAGAGTTGAGGGGAATATTTTTCTATAATCTTGATGTCGATGCCTCACTAGTTGATCTCAAGAAATCTCTTCCACTATTTCGATTGTTCATAGATGCAAGAATCCAATATGAAATATGTATGGAACATCTATCTTTTTTTTAAGAATATTGGTGACTTCTTGTACATTTAGTATCTATATTTCTCATCATGTATTACATCTCAGTGACCTTCATTTTTATGTTGAACTAATCTTCCTAAAATTATCTCAACCTATTTTACTAATCATTTTTCAACCTATGAATTTATTATTAATTTTTTTTCATGCAATGAATTACTAAAAAAATTTATTATCCTTCTTTTAATCTCTAGTTGAGATTCTTTGACATTCATAGAGACCTGATAAAATTTCTAAAATTCAGGGAATACCTCCATAAAAACATTACTAAACACTATACTCAAGCATTATTATATTTTCATATCTACATCCATCATTGGAATTAATTACCGAAATTGTGTAGTAGTTTATTTTTTAGGGGTTTCAATAACCTTTGTGAGAGTATTATAGTAACCCATCTTCTATACTAAAGCATCTTCAGTGGAACCAACTTCTAACTACAAATGTGATTTTTTATGAATTGGTCCCCTAATATATGAAAAAATGTATGATATAACATTAATAGAAGACCAATTCAAGTAATTACTAACCTCAAGGTATATGTCTTCAAAGGATTTAATTAAATCACTTTAATACCATGGATTTTTTTCACTAATGGAATAATAATCAATATACACTACTACAAATATAGCCTTTATCAGTGATAGAGAAGTCGATTAACAGTGCTAAAAAATGTTTTCTTAATCGAGGCGAAGATTTGTGGGGGGTCCCTCTTAATAGCGCTCTAAAAAGCACTGATAAAGGATCCTTTTATCATCGCTTTTAAAAATCACTCATAAAAGTTGAAAAATATTAAAACAAAATAAAAAATATTTTTTCAATTCTGGGGGGCTTCAACAGCACTTGAAGCCCCCCTTTGACAGCCCCCACCACCCATGGTATCCCACACACACCCCATGCCAACTCCACCTCACCCCACCCCCCTCTAACATCACTAGGTAATTCCCCCCACCTGCACGCATGACCTGCCTCCCCCAGAATTTGAACTCGATACCTCCTACCTGCGCGCCAAAGCCTTTACCACTCCACTATATTGCATTTCTCTTCATTTATTAACATATCTATTTATTTATATATATATATATAGTTATATTTACTCATTTATTAAAATATATGTATATTTAGTTATATTAATATATATATATATATATCTGTATATTGATATATATATATATATTAACATATATATATATTAATATATATATATATATATATATATTTATTTAGTCATATTAATATATATGTATTTAACTATATTAATATATATATCTCTAAATTAATATATATATATATATATGTATCTAGATATAATTTATTATCCGTAAGTTTATTTGAATATTAATATATATTTATAAGATTAGTTTTAAATACATATATAAAATATTTTTTCTTGTGTCTGCTTTTATAAATAAACAAATACAGACATACATATATACATATTTATATATAACACACATAGGCACACATTGATATATATTATATGTATATCTATAGGTATAATTATATATAATAATATATATTTACAAATATTATATATTAAAATGTATATACAAAAGTGCTAGAAATAGGATCTCGAAAAACCTAACAAATCATTGATTCATAGGAAAAGGAATAACTTCTTATCCAGGTGTCTATTTCAGCTCTGTGAATAGTCAAACTGAATCTCATGTAACTAAATACAACCAAAAAGGTGGTGGAGGCCAAACATATAAACAAATTAGATGTTATGGCAGTTTTTAGAAAAATTTGATAGGGGTCTGGACACAGAAACCGAGTTTTGGAGGCCTTCTGGTGGTTTTGTTGGGGTTTTTGGTTCCCAAGAATGATTGATGATACATAGACTCTGAGAATAGAACATCCTATAGGATATCTATATGTTTTTGTGTAATTATATATTCTAATCTATGAGAAATTGGGATTGTCCTTAGACCGTAAGATTATTATTAATACATGTCACAAATCTTTTACACATGTTTATTTTGTAAAACATGACAATAAAATTTCATGGAAAAGTTGGTTATTATGGGTGAATCATGAGTGAAAATTAATTAATGTATAAAATAAGGAAGGTTTTTTCACTTCCATCATTATTGAAGATGATATATCATATATTTGATTGAAATGGAATTTCCCCCAAAATTATATGGTCATAGTGTAACAACATGTTTATATAAGAGAGTTATAGAAATATCGATCGATCACAGAGGTTGGTGAAACATATGTTCATTCTTCTTGATGAGAATTTGATAGAAATGGATTATATTACCCAATGATCTTATATATTTTTTTCCCATTATTTAACTATTAAGTTGTTACTATTAGGTTACATGAATCATTAGTAAATAGTATTTTTGGACTTTAAGAACCCCCGTTTAATTCCAACAAGAATGAATTCTATAGGGTAACAAACTAAGTATTTCCATTGATCAGGATTAAACTATATTTTAATTCAATAATTATTATTCTCATGAATGGGGAATAATTTTATTCATGATTTTTTTATCGCTGATATTCACGAGCTAATAAATATTTATTTTTTAATTAATATATAATTTATTTCATTTCATGAATATATATAAAATATTTATTTGATGGATTGGGAATAAAATATTTATTTATTTTATATATTATTTAAATAAATATTTATTTTCTAGATCCGGGATAATTTTTTTATTTATGAATTATATTTTTATTCCGTTATTCAATAAATGCTCAAACAGTTCAAATGGACAAAGACCAAGTCCACTGAAAAATATTAATTAACAAGACCATAAAAAATATTTTTTATTGTGAAAGTTGGAATGCACCGCAAAATAATAATAATTATACTATTATTATATGGATATGGGGTTTATTAATGATTTAAAATGTTATTTAATGGATGTAATGCAGTTAAATAATTTTTTATCCTAAACTCAAACTCTAAAAATAGATGGTAATTCCTACTGTATATTACCACAAAAAATTTATAATAGAGAATTTTTTTTCACCCAAAAATTCTCTCTTAGATCCTCCTTCTCTTTACCTCTTAAGAATGAGAAGTTAAAGATATATTTATTTAAGATCCAAGAATGAGCGATCAGGAAAAACAATGTAATAAATTCTATTTTCCACACTAGCACCCAATGATTGAGTGATGATTCTTGGATATCATTAGAGAAGGAGTCAATCTTGAATAGTGTGATTTGATCTTTTGATCATTTCAGCACAATGAGGGTAATCAAAAAGTATAATTTTGGATAATCAAAAATAATCAATGATGAATTTTCATAATACTAGATATTTATTAACTTGGATATTAAATTAATTAATTTCCAATTCAATTTTAAATAACCTTGCTCATGGTTTTAGGTAGTAATTATTAAAATAAATTTTAATATATCACCAAAAAAGAAAAACTCATGTTTCGCACATTAACTTCAACTTCTATCAGGGCTATCACATTTTTATTTATAATAATTTATTTTATTTTTGATCCATCTACAATCATGGTTGTGGTTTCATTTCTTATTATTCATTCCTTAATCTAATTTAAATTAACATGCTTCTATATATTAATCATCATCGTTAAATGATTCATTTTTATGGGTATATTAATAAATGATGAAAAACCATAGATTCCATTTAGATGTTCCAAATTTTTTGTATGAAATACTAGATTACATGAAATATAACTAGAGTATACTCCATGTACCCATGCCCATTATACATTATGCTCCATGTAGTTATTTACACATTGTGACATAGATATATAGAAACTGAGGTACATGATGTATATCTGGATTTTATATGTCATGTAGGACATCAACCGTCTCTTTTCATACATTTAAATAAAATTGATTTTGTGTAATAATTAATACATTACAAAAATAGAATCCAAAAGAACATATTTGTTTAGTACCTTTGGAAACAGGAGGGCATAAGCACTCATACATATGTGAGATACATTATCACTCACTAGGTTCTTCAGGACTAGAACTATTATTATATATATCATACAAAAAACATATTATCATAACTTGGGGGAATGAAACAGAAAGAAGGGTGAACTCAAATTCCCAGTAAGGGTAAAGAAGGGAGTTATGTAATTGTAAACGCAATAATAAGGGTATAAAAATGAGATCATGAAATTAGAATATCGGCAACTACATATCAATGATCATAAACATGAATCATGGCATAAATATAAGTTATTTATAAGACATTAATCATATTATAATCATGAACATGAACCATACGAACATAGAGTAGTCATAAACTTAGAACATGTTGCAAAAAAATAAACATGTAATATATTTTCCAATAAGATATGGATTTTTTCAAAATAATATTAGGTTACATCATAGGGAATACACATTCTAGGCATGCCACACAACTATCCCTAGTGGAAATACTTTCCTTGTAAGGGATCGGGTATCCCCATCTTCCCATAGTGGATCATGTTCCCCTATCTTCCCATAGTGGATTAGGTTTTCCCATCACCCCATAGTGGATTTAGTTTCTCAATCTTCCCATAGTGGATCGTCTTTCCCCATCTCTATATAGCGGATTAGGTTTCCCCATCTTCTAAAAGAGGACCAGGTTTCCCCATCTTCCCATAGTGGATCAAGCCTATCAACATGATTACCATTATTATACAATGAGATGAAAATCATTACATAATGAATTGGAGGGAGATATAAGTCTCACCCGTCACATAATGAAAACATGCATGTAAGTGCCATAAGATAAATAAATTTATCATATCATGACCCATGAAATGAAATGGGTATAATTAAAATTTTAGCATATCATAACATATTGAAGAGGTATAGGATTCATAATCATTTCATCAAAGCATAAACTGTGAAAAGAAATGGGTTTGAAAAGTAGTTATCATGGTATAACCAATTTAAGAGGAAAATGTTTCATAAACATCAATCCATTAAAACATAAACCATTAAATGAGATAATATAAATTATATCCTTCAATTATATACCAATTATTGAATAAACTATAAAAAATGATGTCAACTTAGATGTAGAAGGATTTTGAATAATAACATGGAAAATAAAATATCTCTAAAAAATTACTTTTTAAATCCTATAACGATTTCAAAATCCTTTTCTTCAAAATAACTTTGAAAACATGTAATGGAATCATGAAAAAAAAATTAAAAAAAATTCTTTAGGAAAATATATTTTCTTATTAAAAATGATTTTTTAAAACATTAAACATTTTGAAAACAATTTTCAATGAAAATAAATATTAAATATTATATGGAACTCTTGAAAAAAAAATTAAAAACCATTTCTTTGAAATTAGTTGGAAAACTTATAAATAAATCATGAAAATGTTTTGAAAAAAATATTTGAAAATAATTAGACAAGTTATAAAGAAAGCATGGACGTTTTTTTAAAACAATTTCCTTGAAAACAAATTGAATACATGGAAATAAATATTAAAATACATCTGATAAACATTTCATCTAAAAAACATTGAAAAATTATTATGAAATCATAAAAAAATATGGAAGAACATATTATTGAAAAAAGATGGAACACATATAATAAATATTAAAAATGTTTTAAAATCCATTTTAAAATATTTTTTATAATAATAGGAAAATAATTTTATTTTAAAAAATAACCTTGTAAAATTAAAAATTCAGAATCGTGGAAATTATAATGATGAAGGTGGGTAAGCTCATATATTATGAATATTTATTTTTTTACAATAAAAATTTAGGAAAGTTCTTTGATCAAAAAAATGAGAAGATAATTCATTTTATAATAACTTTGGGGATAAGTAATTTATTGGTATAAAATATCCCATAAACATCATATGATAATATAAAATAATTTTTTTGACAACTTTTTTAGAAAAAATGGTTTTAAAGAACATAGATTTCTGATCAAAAGGAGAAATAATTTCAGATTTTAATTAAAACTTTTTCTTAATTTTCAGAAGAACAAAATAGTGAAAAACTGGTATAATTACAAGGATATGACATACATTTAAATATGGTAAGAAAATTAGTGAGATTTCTTGAGAGATAGATAATATTATTTCCTTTATGGAATCATAATCATAGACAATATTGATAAATGATGAGATTATAGTTATACACCATTACCACTTTGGTAAAATTAAATCATAATAAATTGGAAATAATAACATTAAATTAAGATTGTACATTAATTAAAAGATTTTAATCTATGATATAACATGTAAAAAAGAAATATATACACCCCATTTAAAAATATAGGTGCATAACATGGCATGTGTCTTAAAGAAGGGAAATTGAGACAAAATTACTTTACCGATTTCGTATGCTTTGAAACATAACCCCCAATTAATTAACGGTAATATAATGGATATATAAATTTCCATAAATTTAATTATAATATTAATATAATAAATCAATGGAAATTATACACACCACAAAAAATGTAATGAGTGGTGAATAAGGCATGTATCTCGCATAAATAAATGTGAGATGAAATTCCGTTACATTATGTCTTGATTTTATACATACACACTCAAAACTATATTATAATAATAATAAGTTTATTATAAATCTATAATATAACCATGTTATAATATATAATATCATATATAAATTTTTATGATTTTATATTACCCATTTATTAATGGTTATATGTTAATGTTTCGTTTTGGGTAATATTACTTTATTTTTCATATATGTTTTGATTTTTTATTCTTAATACTTTTAAATATATCATGATTTACTTATTTATAGAATAAAAATGTGGTATAAATATCATATATTTCAGTACATATGCGTATTTACTAATTTATATATGATATAATCATGAAATGAAATACACTGTTCATGGAGACGGCAAGCCATACATATGCATCAATGATGTTTCTGTTTTATTATCATATTGAAAGAAAGTATGTAAGTGATATATATTTATATGTATTATAACTAAATTAGAATTATTATTTCATATATATCATATATGTTCACTATATTAATCATTAATATAATCCATGTATTTTGTGAACAAATCACATCTCGTGGAGGAGGCGGTAGTCCACACTACGACAAATGGAATTACTGTACTTACATAAGATATGAAGAATGATGTTATGTGTTATATAATATTTATAGAATAATAAATTCATTATAAATATAATATATAACTTAAAAATATACATTTTCCATCATAATACCAAATAACGATATGTTTGAATGAAAAAATGAATAACATCATTTCATGTGGCCGTAGTTCGTTATACACAAGAATAGTAAGTTTGTTACCCATTAAATGGAAGTGTATGTAAGTGAAGATATAAAAAATTGAATAAAATCATCTCTGTATATTTAGAATACTAGGTATATTGTATAATCATGTAGTGGGACGATTTTAAGAGGTGGATATGAAAGGATCTTGAGAACGAATGTTACCTCTTCTATGGGTAACTCTATTTTTTCTCCCCATAGGGATTTCTCTGTTGGATTTCATCCAAAAATTAGGATTCAAGGATAAAATGAGGTATTTTGGGAAGTTTTTTTGGATGATATTTTCTTATATAATATTTTTTTGAGAGGTGTGTAAAAGGGGGATATGTGGTTTCCTTTTATAATGTAAGGAGGATACACACCTAGAATTATTGAAAACAAGTTAAATGTAACCATGTTTTACCAAAAAATATAATAAAAAAGACCAAAAAAACTCAAAAATAGAAGTATTATGTTAAAAATACTTCCAAAAAATGGGTGTTTGAATATTTTCTAGGTCATTTTTCACTTAAGAATTTGGTTTAGTCCCTTATTAAGCTTAATTTTACATTAATCAGTATAATTAATTTTAATCACATTATTTAATCATTTGGATAAGAAATTAAGTCAATTTAAATATAATATAAATATTATAATAATTAAAACCAATAAGTTCTATTTTTAGAAACTAAATTCATATTAAAAAATTATTAATTTTTATTTTAATCCTTCAGATGAGGCAAGAAAGTGGGTTTTATAAAGTTAGAATATTCAAAAATTTCATTAAGTTATTATATCTAAATTAAATATAATAATGATTCCAAATACCTATATTGGATTATTTTTTGTTAAATTTATATAGTTAACCTTTAATTCCTAACTGAAATGTATGTTTACTATATAAATAAATTAGATGAAAAATCAATCTTGAATGAAAGTTCAATGTCTTTCACTATTCATAAAAAAATGTAAATTCTCATAAAAATGAAAAATATAAAAAAAGAAAATTCTGATATTTCAATTCAAAAAATGAAGAACATTTTTCCAAATAAAAATTATAAACTTTTCAAAAATCCAATATAAAATGTTATCTCTATTAGAAGATGGTAAAATTAGCTTTTACAAAAATACAAAATTTTATTCATAATGTTGGATTTATTCTTACCTTATACCTATCAGACACATTGGATGAGTGCCAAAAATATTTATTGAATATATAATATATAAATATTACTCAAAACATTAATTATGTTTTCTTAAATTTATTAATATGAAATCTATTTTGTACATATAAAAATAGTTTTTTAGAAAATTAATTTCTTTATTTTCAAATTGTTCTCACATTAATATCTTCATAAAAGGGTAAATTTTGTTCAGATTTTTAAAATTTATTTTATTCTAAACTTCAATACTAATTTCTAAGTGAAGACTACAATAATATTTTTATAATAATATTAATAGTACACTCAACATTGTTGGAATTAGGTCTTGCATCTAATGTAGGCTATAGGAGGAAATAAACATTACATGTAAGTCAAGCCAAACAACGAATTGCAAGTACCAAAAGATAATATTTTTTTGTTTACAGTTAAAGATTATATTTTTTTACTTTTTAAAGACAAGACAAATATAGTGGTTTCATGTAATATAACCTATTTTTATATTTTTATGATATGAAAACTATCAAATAAAATAAATTAATTAAAAAAAATTCAAAAAATCTCACGGTGTTACATTTTACCCCATTAAAATAAACATCGAAATAAAAATTCATCTTGGTTATAAAAGGTTTAATAACTGATTGTTTTTATCATTTAATCCCACATCTTAAAATAGATAAAGAAACATTATTTAAATGTGAAATGACTGAAACATAATGGTTACCCAGAGTAACTCATAAATAGTTTTTCATACAGGAGAAAATAAGAGGGATGAGAAAACTTGAACATGGAAGATAAATTTAACTATCACGTTATAATGGTTAGTAACAGAGATCATGATAAATATAAAGTTAACAAACATAAAGTCATAAATATGTGACGATCTAATCGGCTAATTGATTCATCAAAAAATGATGGTACTAGGATATATTTTTTGGTTTCAAGGTCCTTTTCCCTAATGATGAAAAACAATAGCATGAATATAAACATACATGATTTAATTCCTTTTTCTTATTCACAATATCCCCCTTTGGTTATTCCCTAATTTATTTCCATTCCCCCCTTACTCTAAGAAATGAAGGTGAAATTTTCATTCCTAAGGTACTAACATATCATGACATCCATTACAAGTTATCCCATTTTTCTTTTGTTACCATAAACACAAACTGGTTTGATCTGGTTACCCAATATGCACAAATCCTCATGTGGTGAGATAATACATCAATTCCCGAATCATAATCAAAATTTCAACATAAAATGTCAATTAATGGTTATCCTTATAACCCCAAACAAATATTAAAATCCAATAATGTATAAATAAGGTCATATATCATCTTCACATTGATCCCACATATACAAAAAGTTATATTTTCCACATTTCAAACATTTGAATACCCTCATCATATATTTTCATAAAAATGGTAATAACCTGAAATACCATAATTTTTTTTTGAAAACATGAAAAATTATTAATTTCAATAATTATTGAACATATTATATAAATATGAGATGTTTTAAACATGATTAATGATATCATCGACTGCTTTTTCAACAAATCCTTTACTAATTTTAAGGTTATAATTAATTTCCAATTTACTTTATCAAAATAAGTCAGAACTTTATCGATGATAAATAGAATTACCTAAACTTCTTGATCATATTAGGTGTTACCTTATTATTTCTAAACTGTAGCAGGTACTGTTGCAGCGTTGGCACTGTAGCAGCGGTAGCACTGTAGCGGCGGAGGGACTGTAGCAGGTACTGTAGCGGCGGCGGTACTGTAGCAGCGTGGGTACTATAGCAGTACTATTTACTAAGGGGTCCTTTGGGCCAACAAAAATGGGATTTCAAGCCTTGTATTTAGGCCACTTGGCCTTGGGCCTTCGGGCTATGTAATGGTTCTCCCTTTACTCAGTCTAAAGAGGTCTTTGCTTTCAAATAATAAATTGCGCCTTTGACCCCAACATTTTAAAAATAAAAATAAAAAAAAGATATCCTTTTACAAACATAATGAGAGACATATAATGAAAATATTTATATATTTCATTATTCGTATAACATAATATTTTAATTCCATAATATATTCACATTAATCATTAAAATTTATTCTTAAACCATTTAATAGGCTTCAACATCTTATTCCTTAATACCCATTTCAAATAATATGAAATATTAATCAGGTCTTAAGGTTACTCAATCTCAATCAAATCATGCTACTTATGTTTAATGTAAATAATTCTGGAATAACATCCCATACCTTTCACCTGCTTATTTTGGTATCTTTATCTCTAGTTAAATATAACCAATACATGTGGACCTTGTGAATTCTCTTCAGGAGATTTACTCTTAAGAAAATTTATTTTTAGTATGCCCATACATTTCACATCTGGAACATTCAATTTTAACTTAGTTCCTTCTAGTTCATTCTATTTAACAAAATCAAAATTCATATAGTTAGAAACACTAATCATATAAGAAAACCATATTATCCTAAAAAATTACTTATAAGATGACTAAATAATGACACCTAATTACTTGATATATAACACATAAAGTTAATCCTAGGTTAGTCATAATTATATAATGTTTAAATAATTCATAATAGTTCATAAAGAGTTTTTTGAATTCTTAAAGAATATCCCTCAGGGGTTTCTAACCATGATTCCAAGAAGGAATGTTGTCGTGTACAAGGTTACACTCTAGTTTGGCTCAACGCAACCTGTAAGAGTTTTTACTCCTAGGTACATCTGTACGATAACCTCGTTAACTTATTTTATAAAGGCAAAGATATATTTCTAGGAAACTACTCACCCAATCCTTTACTCTAATTCCAAGACATTTTCCAATACTTTTCCATATAATTAGAAATATCCTTTGAGATATCCCTTGAAATTTAATTTGAAATTTCCCATGGGATATCACTATTGTTTTCATATCATTGTTTCCAAATCATGAATAAAACTTCCGTCTGATACAAAATATAATGACCCTATATTTTCATACATGACCATTACATTACTTTTTCAGAATACTTAATAAATTAAAAAAAATATGCCTAAAGAATTTATTAGTTTATTACTATTGGAAACATTAAAATAAAATAAATGGTCCATAATTGAGCTACATTCTCTCCTAAAATGTTCTTCTAGACTATAACCCTTCTTAGACAGATCACACATAAAAAATATCTTTATAACATGGGGGAAGAAATCATAAAATGGGGTTAGCTCTGATGTAAATTATGGGTTAAAAGGGGTATATATAATATTAAACATTATAATAAGGGTATGAGAACATCATCATGACATTATAATATCGTACCCTCCACATCAATAATCATAAATCGGAATCATTGAATTAATATTGATAGTTTATAAGACATTAACATTGAGATCAAGTTATAGGCATAATACATAGGATTTTTGGAAACACATAATCATGTAACATATTTACCTATAAGTAATTAATCATTTATAAAATCATATCAAGGAACTTCAGGGGGACTACACAATCCGGGTAGGATAAAATACTATCCCCATTTCCAATACTTTCTGTTTAATGGATCAAATATCCCCATCTTCCCATAGTGGATCTAGTATCCCCAAATTCTTATAGTGGATCTGGTTTTTCATATTCCCATAGTGGATTAGGTTCCCCATCTTCTCATAGTGTATCGGGACTCCCCATCATCCTATTGTGGATCGGGTTCACCCATCTTCCCACAATGTATTTGGTTGTTTTCATCTTCCGAAAGTGGATCAAATTTCCCCATATTTTCATAGTGGAACGTTTTTCCCCATTTTATATAGTTGATCTAGTTTCTCAATCATCCTATAGTATTTGGGGTTCCAAATCATCCCATATTGCATCAGGGTTTTTCCATCTTCCCATAGTGGATTAGGTCTACCAATATTCCTACAGTGAATTAGGTTTCCTCAAATTTATATAGTGGATCAAGACCGCCAAATTTAGCCCTATCATTATATCACAAGACATAAATAATTACCTATTTAATTAGTGGGAGATATAGGTCCCACCGGTCACACTATGATATAATACATGGATGTGTCAAAAGATAAAAAACATCCATCATGTCATGTCCCATTAAATAAAATGGGTATCATTAATGTGTCATCACATCATACCCTATGCAAGAGGGATAAGTTTCATAATAATTTAATAAAATCATAACCCCAGAAAAAATATGATTCATAAGAATTTATCATGGTATAACATGTTAATGTGAATCGAGTTTCATGAACACCAATCTATTTAAACATAAACCTTTAATAGAAATAATATGAATGGTATCCATAGATAATACCCTTATTAAATAATAAAAATAACCAATAATTTCATCTTATATATAAAAGGATTTTGAAATATCATGTTCAAAATTAATTTTATTTGAAATATAAAATTTTAAAACATATAAAATTTCAAAATCCTCTTAGTTGAAACCATGTTCAAAACATATATAGTAATCATGAAAAAATAATTTAAATTGTTTTTCATGAAAATCTCCATTATTTTTTAAGAAATATTATCTAATCATTAATTCTTTTAAGACTAAATTATTAAATAATAACTAGAAAACTTATAAATAAACATTTAAAACATATTGAAAACCATTTCTTCAACAACATTTTGAAAACTTATGAATAATGCTTGATAAAATTTTCAAAACCATTTATTTGAAGAAACATTGAAAATTAATAAAAATTCATGGAAACATTTTGAAAACTAATTATCTTAAAAAACATTGAAATCTTATAAATATTGCTTCAAAACCTTTTAAAAAAGATTTCTTTAGAAAACATTGAAAACTTATAATGAAATAATGAATATGTTTTGACAACTATTTCTCTGAAAACAAATTAAAAACTTATAAAGAAAGCTTGAAAAAGTTTTGAAAACCAATTCTAGATCCAAAAAATTCAATAATACATGGAAAATAAATTTCATTTAAAAAATAACCTTGTAAAAATAACAAATAGGCATCATGTAAATGACAATCTTGACAATGGGTAAGTCTGTACATGCTGAACATTCCATTATGTGATCTATAAGTTTAAAAAAGAGCCTTGATAAAAAAATAAAAATATGATTCATTTTAAAAATAAAAAAAATTAAATTCATGGGAAAAAATTTCAGTTAAACATAAATATATAATTGTAAAAAATTAATTTTTTTTTATAAAAAACATTTTTGAAGAACGTAGATTTATGATCAAAAAATGAAATAATGAAAGATTTTCTAAAAAATACTTTCTTAATTATATTAATTTCCAAAGATTAAAAAAGTGATAAGATTACCTGGATATAACATGAATATATATAGGGTAATAAAATTCCAAAGATTTTTTGAGATATGGATCAAAATATTTCATCTATGGAAGCATAATCATAATGTATCTTGATAAATTATGATATTGAATCTATAATACTTTACCAATTTGGTAACATTAAATCATATTAAAATATAAATAAAAACATTATATGAAGCTTAAAATATCATTAAATGGGTATATTTATGATATAAAAAGTAATAAATAAGTACATGTAGCTCATAGAAAAATATAGGTGCATAACATGGGTTATGTCTCAAAGAAAGAAAATTGTGACAAAATTACATTACAGATTTGGTAACTTTAGAAACATAAACACTGTGAAATAAATATAATAAAATGGATATGTAAATAACTATAAATTTAATAATAATAATTATATCATACATCCTTGTTAATTATACACACCACACAAATGAAATGAGTGGTGAATAATGCTTGTGTCTCACAGAAATAAAAGTGAGATGAAATTCCATTACATTAAGTCTTAAATTTATTCACACACACTCAAACATATTGTATAATAAATATAAGTTTACATTACATAATCTAAATAACCATACTATTATATATATAACCATATATATTTTTATGACATTATATTACCCATTTATTTACAACTAATTTTTAATGTTACTTTTTGGGTAACATCCACTTTATTTTTCGTATATGTTTTGACTTTTGATTTTTTGATCTAGTTACATAGATTATGCCTTAAATATTTAAATCATTTGAAACATGATTCAATTATCATTTATATGTAGTGTATATGTATTTATAATAATCTATATATTATTTAAGTATGAAATTGAATACATCATTCATAGAGACGATAGGTCGTAAAAATGCATGAACATTGTTTTCTTTTTATTATCATACTGAAATAAAGTTAGTAAATGAAATATATGTAAATATATATTGAAATTTTAGTAGAATTATTCTTTCATATATATTATATAAATTTACTAAACTCGTCCTTAATATATTCTATGTATGGTGTGAATAAATCACATCTCTTTGAGTAGGCGGTAGGACACACATCCCCAAATGAAATTATCGTACATAAAAAATGGAAAGCATGAAGTTATGTGTTATATAACAATTATATAAGAATTAATAATTCATAATTATAATATATAACATATAAAAATAAAATTTTCATCAAAATTACTAACCATGACATGTGGAAAAAAACGAACAACATTTTTTTGGGAGGTAGTAGTTCGCCTTAGAGAAGAACTATAAGTTCATTACCCATTAGAAGGAAGTGTGAGTAAGTGAAGGAAAAACACATAGAATAAAAATATTAGTATATTTAAAATACTTATGGTATTATATAATCATGTAATATTAATATTTGAGGATGTGGATAATGAAAATAATGGAAAGGGGTTTCAGCAAGGATGTTGAATCTTCTTTGGGTAACTACTTTTGGTTTTCACCATAAGACATCCTTGATTTTCTTTATACCTAAAGGGAGAATAAAATAAGGAATTTAGGTATTTTGGGATAATAACGGGGAATATATTTCCCAATATTAAGTGTCTTTAGTGGTGTGGAGAAGGGGAAGAATAGGTGGCCTTTTATAAGGAATTGATGGGACACACCCTGTGTTTTTGAAAACAAGCTAGGTATACACATGTTTTTACAAAGAAATTCTAAAAGAACAATAAAAAATAAATAATAAAAGATTTATTTCCGAAATATGGGTATAAAATGGGTTATGGATAAGTGGATAGGTCACATATGCTCTTAAGATTTAGGTTTAGTCCCTTGTTTTGTTTAATTTTACCTTAATCACTCAAATTAATTTTTACCACTTCTATTAATCATATTCGTAAAAAATAATGTTGATATAATTAAAATAAAAATATTATATATTGATTAAAACCATGTATTCCCTTTTTTTAATTCAATTCAAATGAGTAGAAAAATTATGTTTAATGGAAGTCCTGCAAACGTGCTGAGAAAGCTTGGGAGTTTTAAAAGTGAGAATGTTCAAATGTTCATTTAGATTTTATATATAAATTCAATATAATAATGATTAAAATTACATAAATAGAATTAATATTTGAATAATGACTTTTATTAAACATTAAAAATAAACTAAAATATAATTTAACTATATAAAAAAATTTGGTGAAAACACAGTTTCAAATTTAAATTTATTGTTTTCACTATTCATCAAAAAATGAAACTTCTCAGAAAAATACCAAAAAATATCCCAAATAAACATTTGATACTATTATTTAAAATAATTATGTTTTCCCTTCAAAATTATAAATGTTCTAGAAATCATATTTAAAATGGGTTCTCTATTAAAAGGCAATGAAATTATCTTTTTGCAAAATACATCATTTTATTCATTAAATTGAATCTATTCTTATAATATACCTATTAGATATATTGGATTAGTGTTAAAAATATTTATTTAATATATAATATGTAAATTTTATTGAAAAAAATTAATCAACTATGGTTTGTTTAATTTATTGAAATAAAACTGTGGTGTACATTGAAAAGTAGTTTCCATAGAAAAGAAATTTTATTATTTTTGAATTGTTTTGAATTTTATTTTATACTAAAAGGGTTCATTTAATTCACATGTCTAAATAATTTATTAAACTTATCATTCATATTATTGTATATTTAACTAATATATTAACATTTGGACAGTAATATTATTAGTATGTTATAGTTTGGTAAAACATGTTCATGCGCATAACAAATGTTATCGAATGAAATCAACATTACCGGTAACACAATCCAAAAAATGTGTGTCATTAACCAAAATCTAATATATATTTTTGAATGTTTTGAAATATTAAATTGGTTTTTTGTTAAAATTAATCAAAACATAGTGCTTTTATTTTACATAACATATATATAGAGTTGTGTGGAATGAAAAATACAAAAGGATTAAATTAATTTTAAAAAATATCACACAAAATCTCAGTGTGTTACATGTAGTTTCCCATTAAACTAAGTATTTAAATATAACATTAAATTGAAAATTTCCACATTAAAAATATATTTTATTTTTTGGGACAACAATATGTGTTTGAAAATTTAATAATGGTTTTAAATAATATTAAATTATCATTTAATTTATTTTAATTAATATATCATTTCAGGTTCTACTGTTAATTTTTCATGAATACCATAAATTATTGTTATATCCAATTATGATAGGTTGATAATTATAATAAAATTGAATAAGTTAATTAAGTAATTAATTAATGAAATCTTGTTTATCTCAATAATAAAGAATGAATAAAAAAATAAATTTTATGGTTTTACTTTTTTCCATATTCATTGCATGTATGACTAATCATGAGAATAAATAGGACCTATGTATATGTGTTAGAGATAATTTAATTTAAATTTTCATTATATTTTAAATTATTTAATATTAAATTAAATTATGGCTTATCATTCATATGTACCTAATATATTATGTAAGACCTTTACAACTAAGGATATTTAGGTAATCCCTTTTAACTAATCCTTTGGTTCCCCCCACACATATATGAGTCCTAAATAAACAAAACTAAGGGATTATCCCAACATGTAAGGATGTGGTTTATGATAGGAACATGATGATTCCAACTCTATGATACATAGTTACACAGGTGGAATGTTGTAACCCATTCCATGAAAAAAATAGAGTTATTACCCTAGGTCATAAGTTGATTTGTTTTCCACCCATTAAATAAAATGTTTTATAAGACCATGATTGGGTCATTTAATTAATTAAGAAATTTACATCTAATAATTATTTGTTTTATGTACAAATTACATCCATCACAAAAATAATTCTATTAATTTATAAATATGGAATTAAATAAATGAATTATCCGTAAATGTTTTATCCTGTATGGTGAATTAATTAAGTAAAATCCATTTAATATTTAAAAAAAATTAAATGATAAAATAAAATAAAATGTATATAAAAAAATTATTTAGAATCCATTAAGATAATATGTAGTCAGACCAATCCTTCCATTAAATTATTGGGAATGAAAACATAGAACTATGTGTAGTATATAGCTAATTTATGGACCATTACTTTTTTTAAGAGTTAACATAAGAATTTTGGGTTGACATAACCAAAATTTTATTGAGTTCAACAACCAAAATATTATTAATAAAAAATTTAGGAATGTGTTGGGTAAATCAAAGTCAGGATTTCTGGATAGAGGAAATCCACTCAATAGATCAAGGAACTACATGCATGTATGTGGGAAATGTGCCTACCTAATTACTTTACTATGGTATTATTGGACTATGAATAGATCATTAAAAAAATAAATCAGGATCCTTTCCACAAGAATTTTAAAGAAAATATACATTCAGATTTTAATGGTAAGGGCTATTGAAACATGAAAAAAGCATGAGATTTAATAAAACATTAAATCTCTTACATTTGAAATTATTTTTAATCAAGAAAATATACCAGTAATAGTATCTTTTAAATGTATAATAAAATAATACAACCATTATATACACTATCTCTATGATCAATATCAGATAAATAAAACCTTATCAATCACAGTAACTTCCAAGAGTGGTTTAGACACTATTAGATTGTGTTTTTCCATGAAAAAAAAACTTACGTTCTAGAATCCTCAATACGAGATTTAGCTTTTAAACAGTTGAGTGACAAAATGTTACTTGTCTACGAATTTTATTTTACCAACATGGTATGTTTTAAATGTTATATTATTTCATTGATATCTAGGAAACTAAATATGTCTCACAAAACATGGACATTTGTATAATGCTTGATCACCAAGGTGGTTTATACTAGGAGAGATCTTGATAAGAACGGTTTGAGATTTAAAAAGTGTTTTTTTCAGAGAAATCTTGGAGTGGGTGTCACATATATGCCTCATATAGTTATGGTAATTAGCTATATTGAGTTTTTCTAGAGGTTATAGGTACTAAAATCCCTAGAGAACTGGGAAATGATCTCATTTTGGAATCACACCTTTAGCGATTCTCAATATTTTCACTAAATTTTAATATGAGATTCATTATGGAATCTCTTCTAAATCAACTAACCCATATTATTAATGTTAAGAAGGTTATGAAGTGTAGAAATAATTCCATTGATATATTGAACAAAGGTAAAGGGAAATATAGGGGATATAAGTCCAAATATTCTGCAAAACCTTCAATAAAGAGAAAGATCATGGGGAATGAAATGTAACAAGATGTTGTCAGTTTAACACATGGTTAAAAGGGATAAATGATTAAAATTTCTCCCAACTAAAAAAATGGGAAATATTCTTTTTTTGTTATTGAGTTGAATTTATCTATTTATATAAACTAGGCATTAGTTAGAACATGTGGTTCTCACAAATGTGTTCAAATATAGTTACCATGTATATTAAAAAAGTTTTCATGTGGGGAGGTAGATTATTATAAACAAATGGAGATAAACTTGTGAATGTATCTATCAAGGTCTACCACCACACATTTCCAACTGCAATGATCTTGGGTTTAAATGGTTGTTATTATGTGGCTTCAGTTACCAAAAACAATATTAATGTATTAATAATAGATACATATGGATTTATATTCAAATATGTAAATAAATGTCTACTATTCTATAAATATTTCAATTTTTATGGGGATACACATTAAAATAATAGAATTTAACTATTGTATTACACAAATAAAGTAATTCCTATAACTAATGGTGTTACTTCACATGGGTCATATCACACCCAACATTGACATCACCGATAAGGATTTGTAAATGAAAGGTGATTGAGTAAATTACATAAATAATTATATTTATATTCTTTTGAACTAATAAAACTCTATGTAAGTCACAAATGTTTAAAAAAATGTCCAAAGCCTCATTTAGCTGGAATGGTGAAAGGGATAATCATACTCATTAATTAGTTCATAGTGATGTGTGTGGACCATTTAATGTTGTGGAAAGGGGTGGGTACTCATTATTCAAAACTATTATTGATTATTTTAGTAGATATGGACATATATACTTAATGGGGTATACATAATACTCATTAAATAAATTCAAGAAATATAAAAATGAAGTTGATAAGCCAGTTAAAAATAATATTTAGAAACTACACTTAGAAAATAGTGGAGAATATATTAATCATGACTTCACTAAGTAATTATTAGAGTTTAAGATATTATCTCAACTTAGTCCTCATTATATTCCTCAGTGGAATAGTGTAAGAGAAATGAGGAACCAATCCTTTTTTGGAATGGTTATATGAATGATTAGACATGCGAGTATTCCATTATCCTTTTGGGGATACACATGACATATAAAATCATATATACTAAACAGAGTTCCAATTAAAGAAATATATAGAAAACCAAATGAACTATCGGATATAAATACACCACTATTGTCTTATTTTCATGTATGGGGTTTAAAATCATTTTAAGCCTCTTAATATAATAATCATACTCTATGAGGGAAAAATAGTATCTTTATAGAATATCCCAATGAAAAAAACAAGTAATTACTATACAATCCTTCCGAAAAATTGATGTGGTTGATAGAAGTCCAAAATATCATGAAGAGGATTTTATCCCTAAAAGATATAGTAGGAGAGAGAAAGACTTCTAAGAAGTATAGGATCAAGATACACATGATTTGGAACATGAAAATATTATATAATGCCCCATGGAAGATATAAGATTTCTAATGACATGAGAGGTCAGAGAACCTAAATGGTATGGTTTTCTAGTAACTAAGGCTGGTGACACATTATTAGTTGATAATAATGATCCCCTATCCAAAAATGAAGTAGTATGTGGCACATTTTTTAACCAATTTTCAAGAGGAAAATAATTCTAAAATGGTTTCGATTTACCAAAACCATGTTCAGATTTTGGTAGACCTACAATAGATATAAATCATGTTTTTTGAAAATGGTAACTCAAGAATAAACTAAAAAATTGATGGAAAATTTAGTACCCATAAGGTGTGACTGGTTGAAAAATGGTTTAAATAGAATAAGGGCATTGGAAACATCAAGACCTTTTCACCATTTTAAATGATTAAATATCTCAGAATTCAACATTCCATTTTAGATTTACATGAATATGAGATTTGGATAATTTATTTCAAAATAGATTTCATAAATGAGATCCTTTAAGATGATTGGTACATTGAACAACCCAAAGTGTTTTTGACTGCAAAGGATAGAAACAAGGCATGTAAGTTGTAACAATCCACTTATGTATTAAATAAATTATCCAGTTCATTGAGTCTTCATTTTGATAATGACATAATAAAATTATGTCTTCTAAAAAACAAATGAGTGTTGTTTATCTATAAATGTTTTAGTGGGAGTGAAGTAATTTCATTAATATTATATATTTATGACAAATTACTCATTTCAAGTGAAATACTTATCCTATAGCATCTTAAGGTGTAGTGGAATAAATGATTCTATATGAAGAACTTGTGAGTGGTAGAATATATTACTGGGATCAAGATTAATCATAATTGATCCAATAGGATTCATTGACTATGTAAAAGTACATATATTGGTATGTTATTGAAAAAATTCAGTGTAAAACAATCCATGAAGGGATTATTTCCAGGTTCACATGGAATTCATCTTTCTAGAAAAATGTGCCCTCAGAAACATGAGGGAATTGACAAAATGAAAAGGATTCTATATGCATTAATGATTCGACTAGTCATGTAATCTATTATTTGTTACTAAGAAAGATATTTCTTATACATTACGTATTGTAGGAATATACCAAAATTATCTAGGTGACTTCATTGTATGGATGAAAATATAGTCCTAAAGTTAATGAGGAATACTATAGATATGTTTTTGGTTTGTTGAGGAGATTTGGAAATAGTCATCAGAGATTATATAAATTCTAGTTTCCAAAATCATTAATAATTTATGAAGTCAAAAACAAGATATGTCCTCACTATGAATGGAGGTTTTGTGAGATGGATCAGCTCAACAGAGGATATAAGTTCATATTCTATAGTAGATATTGAATATATTATGACTTATAATGTTGCTGAAGAATTATTATGGATAACAAAATTATCTACTAGCTTTATATGGTACATAGCAGTAAAGATCCTATCAAACTATATTATGATAATATTTTAGTGGTGGCTCTTGAAAAATTTCCAAGGTCACATCAGTGGATGAAGCAGAGACATCATAAGTATCATCTCTTTTGGAATCCTTTTTAGGGAGGTGATGATTAAATTTGTATTATGTCCACATAAGACAATGTGAAAGACTCCTTGAATAAAGCCATGACTTATCAGAAACATGAATTTCATGTGAGGTGTAACAGTCTAATGATTATTGGCTCTTGGCTCTAGTCCAAGATGAATTTTTTTTGTTGTTATCATATAACCAACTATATTTACTTTGATTTCAAGTATATTATATGTATTTAATATAAATAAAACGTTTTATTGCATATTGATCATTGTTATGTATGAATCTAATATAATAATTTCCTAGAGAATACGCCACATTGATATGTCATAACATTTCCACACTATGTGAGGGAAACTTTATGTAATATTATGATATTTGTAAATAATGTTATATATTTGGATAATGTACTATAATGGAACACATTATACATATACTACTAGGTGTGAGTACTCATAAGAAGATGATGTTTCCTCTCATTAAGATCGCATGTGGTAATCTCGAAGATGGGATATTATAAGAACACATCCGCCAATAAGAATTACATATGTATTGATGTCCTAGTATATTCCTAGATTTGAGTGTGTGTGATTGTACTTAGATATTAAGATTGTTATTAATTAATGTTATAACTCATTTACTTAGATTAATTTCATAAAACAAGATGACAACATTTCTTGTTGAAGTTGGATAAGTTGGGTACGTTAGGAATGACATATAATTAATGGATATGTTGAGGAAGAATTTTACTATTCCATATTTATGGAAACAAATATCTTCAAACATTGATTTTAATAGAACTATCACCATAAATTACATGAAAATAGTGTAATTACTTGTTTATTTCAATGATTCATAGAAATAAGTATCAATCAAGTAGGTTGGTGACATATATGGTCAACATTCTTGATGAGGTATTGAGTAAAATTGATTATATTACACAACATGTATTTATATGTTATTGTTCTATTTTTTCAAATTAAGTTCATTCTATTGGGTTCTTTGACATGTTAATAGACAGTAATATTGAACATTAGTAAATCCCACCTAATTCCAGTGAGAAAGAATCCTTGATGGTCGCAGACTATGTTTTTCTGTTGATCTTGATTAAAATATATTTGAATTTAATTATTAAAATAAATATTATTCTCAAGACTAAGGAATGATACTATTCAATTTTTTATCTATAATATTCATAATGAAATATATAATTATTTTTTTTATTAATTAATAATTTATATAATTAAATGAAGTTATATCGAATATCTATTAACTAGATTGTGAATAAAATATTTATTGATAAATTAAATATTAATTAAATTGATAAATATATGCTAGATAAGTTTGAATGGGACAATACTATGTCTAATGAAAAATATTAATTACCAAGACCATTATATAATATTTGTTATTTAGTAAGTGGAAATGCACCTCAAAATAGTAATAATGATATTATTATTTTGTTGCATGGGGTTTATTAAAGGTTTTAAATATTATTTAATAACAAAAATGTAATTAAATAACATTTTCCCTTAATCCCTAAATATATAAATAGACAGTTATGTCTATTGTATATTGCATCCAAAAATTAATAATAGATTTTTTTTTCACACAATACATTCTCTCCCGAATTGTACTTCGATATCTATCTTAAAAATGATAAGTGAAAGAGGTATTTCCTCAAGAATTATTACTGAGTGATCAAGAACAAATAATTAATGAGTGTATATTCTCCATTCTAGAACCCAGTGATTGAGTAGGGTTTCTCGAAGGTTATAGTAGCAGGTGTGGATCACTACTAGAGGGATTAAATCATTGGATCCTCATAGAACAACAAAGTAAATTCGGAAGGGTATTTTTAGATGATCTAAAATCATCAACGATGAAAGTCCAGAAGCCTAGATATTTATTTATTCATATTTTAAATAAATTATTTATAAATTTGACATTAAAGATCCCCTATCTATGTTTTGGGTAATAATTCTTAAAGTAAATTTTATTATATCACCAACCACTACATTCTTCCCATGCATCTAGAACCTTCATATAAATAGAACTATACAAGGTTGTATTAACATGTTCCTATCATGGGGTGTGAAGAAAATAAATATTTCCTATGTTAATATGTTGTAATTTGGTTTACCTAGAATTTATCTAGGGAGGAACACACAATAATCAAGCTATCACCTTAACATTTGATAAATAAGTGAGATTGTTTTTAAAATTGTTTGTTTTTGAAAGGAAATAATGGAATTAAAATAATGTTTGAACAGAAATGGACCTAGAGAGTGATAGGATTAAGATATGCCCATATTTTTCAATTTCATAATGGTCATGAGATTTATCACCAAACTATTCCTATTGAATGATAAATGAATGACTTATCGATTGAGATTTTAATCACTCTTGGTTGAATAAAACAATGAATACCACTCAGATATCCATAAATGTTCAAGAAACATTTCCAAAAAACTAAGGAAATTTCATATTGGGATTTTTGATCATTATAAATACAGAAATGATTCAATAATTCAAAAAATAATCCAAAAAATTCAAGACATTGACTACATAATATAATTTTGTCAATCGAGACAAATTTCACTCGGCGGAGGGTGTTTTATGTTTTTTCCACAAAAACTATCAACAATGAATACACCCAAAACCCAAAACAATATTGAATTAATAAAATAGAGAGTCACTAAAATATAAATAATTCAATTTAAAAATTTAATTTTACATTTATGTAGAAGACTTCAACATTACAATTGTGAAAATCCCCTTTCCCTAATCACTCAAAGGTTTTACCCATCCACGTGAAGGCTAAGAGACATAAAAGGGGAAGAAGAGAGAAAAATGAAACTAAGAAAAAAAAGACAAAATACACTATAATGGAAGACTCCAGTCCTCCATCATGTCCCATATTTCACCCACTTTAACAACCCTTGAATGAATGTGGACACACATATTTGTAGTCTTGTGGGGTGGAAAATTTTCCCTCAAGATTCAATACTCCAAAACATTCAATTAAATTTGTATAGTAAATGGTAGAACATCTAGAAGTTGTCTAAAATAATATTTATTCACCTATATCCGATTAGAGTGACCAAAACATGTTAATGGATTTGGAGAACTATCAAAAAATTATGATCACATGACTAATAATGAATTTTTCTTCCTGAGTATACTACTCAACTAACTACAATTTGGTGCAATCAATGGATATTTTAAAGAATGTGTTTATTCCGGAAATTTACTGCAAGGAATACACACATAGTTATATATCTAATCCATCTATAATTACTTAATTTAGTGTAACATATACTAAGATATGTTTCAATTACTAATGTATGTTCCATTATGTCTCCCAAGCTACATTATCAATTGATTTATTTTTCTGGTCCATTGTGTGTCAAATTGGGTCTAGGTATTGTAGACCAAATTTAAGCGACAATAAAATTAATCCAAAAAAAGTAGAAACTCAATTTGAATAAAAAGGGAAAAGATAGTTCTGAAGCACAGAACATCCATAAAACTATTAAATTTCTAGAATTAAATAATTTTCAAAGTTAATCCCAAAATTCATTAAAAATATTAAAATTATTCTAATTAGTTAAAATTAATTAATTGGAAGGTATAAATAATTTAAATAAATATGAAATTATTGAAAATATAGTCCCTATCAATTCTCCCACACATAGAACTTGGACTCCTGGACAATTCAACAACAAAATAGAATCAATGGATATTCGAGACACATGATCCTAAGATCCACTAATTCCCTACCAAGAAACAAAACATATCATGACTAATAAAAAAACATTTTTAAAAGTTCTACATTTATATAATTCAATATTTTTTCTCTTTGTTTCTCCTCCCATGAACACAAGACACCTACGTCACATGAATTTTTTCTCATCTCAAAATGTTAATATTTAATAATGTTTGTCTTATCCAAACCAATGCAAGAGTCTCCATAGGCTGGATAAATTCTTATTTCTCCACCCAATGTGTGGCAAGGAAATCTATTTATAATGAGTTATTTTCTAGGTTATTTTTTGTCTTTTGGTTGGTAATATTAGATGTCAAAAATTATAAGGCTGAGTAAGGAGGCCTTCGCTCATTTTGAAGTAAAACTGAAAGATTAAAATATACACACAATTATGGTCTCCTCCTCATATACCTTATTAGAGAATCAGATCCATAATCATAAAAACCCAAGGAACGTTCACACCATTAGTAATTTTCTCAGAATAAATTTCAATCATCTCAAAATATAATTTTTTTTGGAATGATCAAGAAAAGGAATAACTTTCCCTTTCCATTCAAATATCCAGAAAGGCATCGCTTTTCTTAATATGAATGATCAAAAAATGGAACATCATTTGATAGAATAATTATTTAGCAGAAAAAAATATTTAATTTTTTTTATTTTCCACCCAATGTATCTCCAAATGGGGATGTACATTACGTGACATCTTCTCCCCACTCTTATGTTCAATTTGACCATTTGAATTCACTTTAAGAGGAGGTTGAGTATGTAAAATTGGATTGTAATGTCGATAACCTAATAGGATATTCATATATTATAAGGTATACAAGGGTTAAATGTATAAGGTAGTCCAGAATAAAAATCATTCTCTTGAAAAAGGGATTCAAAACCAATGAAATTCCTCAATCATTTCAAACACAAGTACCTCAAACTACCAGGTTTGGATAGGAATAAATCAAATTCTAGTTATATCAAGGATGGTTTGGTTCTTTCAAGGAGTGAGGTGAATGAAAATATGATTACAAAAATTTTCTATATGCCTCATAAGAAATTGATTTCAATAACGAAGACAATGAAATGTGTCATGATATTCCATAATCAGAGTACATTTCATGAAATATGAAAATATTTTAACTTGAAACAATGTCATTTTGATCATTCATGTAAGCTAAGTTTCATAGAATAAAACTTCTAACTCATTAAAATGAGTCTTAAAAATGGATATAATAACAATTTCATCACAATAGTTTCAAAAACACATAAAAATAAAAAAGAAACAGAAATCTGTGAAAAACATGCACATTTTTTGAAAATAAAAAAACCTAAACTAAAAAGGTTCCCTCCCTAAAAAATATATGATATAGTACACTCCATGAATTCAAATGGATTTATCATTAAAGTAGATTTTAAAATTAATCATATAAATAAAGAATTTGTTAAAGAGATGTAAGACATACTTGATTTTATTCATAGATATGTTGGAGGACTGTAATCTTCTCCACAAGATAGGATGGAATGGTCACATGGAATATATTCAACCTATTTCCATAAATAGTTAATGTATCTTTCTATCAATCCTTCACCATATCTATATCATCGAAAGGATTTACATGAGTAACTATAAACTGACCTTCCAATCTAGAATAATGATTACCTGGAATCATATTGAGTCTTGAGTTGAATAAAAACACTTTTTTCCAAGATATAAGTAATTTGGTTGGATTAACTTGTCATGATCATATATTTTCGTATCTCTTTTTTATCTTGTAATTTTTAAAATCATCCCTTCTAACTTACTCCAATACATGAAACTACAATTTTATCTATTTCCTAGTTCTTTCCAGATCTAAATTTATCATTCTAATTTCCAATATTCCTTATGATCGAATTACACAAGTTGGTGAAATTTTTTCCCATAAATAAAAAAATATATAATAATCCAAATTTGGGTATTGTAGGATATCCTGTAATCCAATATTGTTTCTTCCAACTATTGGATCAAATCCTACAGGTTTGGTTTAATAGCCTTCTCTAAAATTCATTTGATTTCCCTGTTGGACACTTTAGTTTGACCATTTGTCTATTTGTGATTAGGAGTTAATGTTTTATGATTCACCATCTACATATTCATAAAATCCCCCATTATCATATTGAAAAATATAGTCCCATGATCACTGATGATGTCTCTAGGCACTCTAAACCAACAAAATATGTTATCCCTAATAATGTCACAAACATCTTTAGCATCATTATTCCTGGTGGCTTTCTCTTCCACCCATTTGCAAAAATTATCAACTAAAAAATATATATAAGAATTTAAAAATGGCATTGGGAGAGGTCCCATGAAATCTATCAATTTACTTTAAGAATAACACAAAAATTAAGTGGTTGTTGGTCTATTTCTTGTCTCTTTGAAATGTTTCCATAAAACAATAATTTTTGAAACCTTTTTCCAAATTTATCAGTATATTTAGAAAGGGAGGTCAAAAAAAAATATTTATTCTAAAACAATCATTAATGTCTCTTAAGGTGAAAATTGGCCAACATAAGATAATGTGTGAAAAAACACAAATATAGAACCAAATTCCCTCTCTAGAAAAAATCTTTAATCACTTGGAAGTACAAATCTTCTAAAGAAATGGATTGTCCCAAATTTAATATCTATATTCATCTTTACTTATTTTTAATTTGATGAGATTTTTAATATAATGGGACTAGTTTTGTTACCATACAATTGACCATATCTGTATACTAAGAAACATATCCTTAAATAAAGTAAAACTACTCTTCTATAAGGTGATCATTCTATGGTTATTTTTCTATAATTTTTTTCTTTAATAGTGTTGGGGAATATACATAAATGAGATGAAATTTGTTTCTTAGATCTGTTTTGTCCTTGATTTATATGTTCAACTACTTTAATAGTAAAATTATTCTCATTAGCCTTAGTTTAACTTCATCTATCTTCCTGAAGTACCTAATACTTTCTGGATCATAAAACAATGTGACTTTAGTTCTAAGAATATATGATCTAAATCATTCTAAAGAAAACATAATGCTAAAACTCCATTTATGTGGATGTGTAATTGAATTGAGTTTCATCCATGGTTCCTAAGGCATAGGAAATGACTTGTGTCCTAACCACAATCCACTGATAAAGGACTTATCCAACTACTTGGTTAGAAGAATCAAAATGTACCGGAAATAGTTCTTCTCAATTTGGTGGTAAAATCATAAGTGGTGTAAAAAATATCATCTTTAACTCATAAAATAGTTTTTTACACGCCGCATTGAAATCAAAATAAAAATCATTCAAAACTAAGTCAAAATATAGAAAGATACATCTTTTTAAAATCATTGAGAGACATCCTTTAGAATCCTATATCTCTTAAAAATAATCTAACACACTTCACAAAATTTGGGTAAGGTAATGAATTTATCAATAAAATTTTTGATATATCCATTTTAATGCCTTTTTTTAAAATGAAATTCCCAAGGAAAACTTATCTCCATACCATGCAATTAATCTTTTCAAAATTTGAAAGAAGATTCTTTTCAAGGATAGTTTTAGAATAAAATAGCAGGTTTTTCGAACAATGGTCAATAAATTTTCCATAAATAAGAAAATAATTGAAGAAAACCTCTAAGAAAAATTCAATGTGATAAAAAATATATTCCATGATACTATTAAATGTAACAGAAACATTATATAATAAAATTTTTATAATTTTATATGTAAAAGTACATAAGGGACTGGTAACGGTGGATTTCTCTTGATCCTTTGTGACAATGTGTACCATATAATAACTTGAAAATTAATCCAATAAGAATTAACGATTTCTCTCTACCTATATCACTATAATCTGGACAATGAAGGGTATGTGGAAATGATATTTTTGAGTGACCCAATTCAACATCCTTAAATCAATACACACCCTCCAACTATTCTAAATTCTCATACGTATTGACTTATTCTTTTCATTCTTCATAGAGGTTAGACTAGGTTTCTTTGAAACTAAATGAATTGGGATAACCCATTCTGAATATAATACGAGATAGATGATCCATGATTCTAAGATCTTGTCGATCTCCTTCTTCACATCCTCCATTATGGCGGGGTTCAACCTACTTTGGGGTTGTCTAGTTTTCTTGGAATCTCCCACAAGAATAATTCTATGTGGGCATATTTTTGGATTTATTTCTAGGATATCACATAAGATACAAACTATTTATTTGAAACTATCTCTTAAAATTTCAACAATATATTTTTCTTGGGTTTCAAATATATTATTAAAAATTATCACTTGTAATTTCTCTCCCCCCATAAGGTACTTGTATTTAAAATCATGGGGAGTGGTTTTAATTCCAAATCAGGGGGCTTCTCAAGCGATGAAACTGAACTAACATTCCCCAATTCCCATGTTTGTACATAAAAAACATAATAATCTATATCATCTTCAGTATCATTTAAGAAATCATGAATGATATTATATTTTAACTCTTTGTCCCACATGATATCAGAATCTCAAACATTTTGGGAGTCTACATGTTCAATGATATTTTAAATGAAAGAAGTATCTTCAAAGGATAAAAATTCTTGGAACATAAATGATCATTCAATGGGTTCAATACCAACTACATGGGAGAGTTCAAAGAGTGAGTGATCATCCAATGGGTGCCTCATGGATTCAAAAATATTGAAGTGGACAAGGATGTCTCCAAACTCCATAGAGAGTGTCACTTCAGGGACTTTGATGGACGGTTTTCCAACATCATGAATAGTCTACCCAATATGATGGGTGAGTGTAAAATATTATATCTTCATCTATATTAAGTACATAGAAGTCATATGGGAATAATAGATTTATGAATTTCACCAAGACAGACACTAGAACTCTTGTTGGGAATACTATTGATCTATTCTAAATATGGACCACAACTATTGTGGGATTCAATTATTCCATATAAAAATAAGTGCATAAGGAGAGAGAAAATACATTAATTTAATCACCTAGATCACAAAAATAATTAGATAATTTTGATGAAATAATGGTGCAAGGAATGGAAAATATCCCTATATCTTGAAATTTGTTTGGCAATTATGGCGTGATAAGGGATGAGAAACATTATCCCAATTTGAACCTTTCATTACCTTGAAGTATTATATTTTTAGTGAAAATATCCTATAATATTTTATCATACTTTAAAATTTGTTCCATTTCTTTAAAAATGAGGATATTAATTTCCAATTTACGGAAGGGTTATAGAAATAATTTTTGAAGTGCTACTTCCTACAATCTATTTTATTTTATCACCGTAATAGAAATAAAGGTGGTAATTATTTCTTATACATTTGTTTCATTTTAAAGGGTGTTTATTCTATCATCCCCCTCATCTCATCATTCTCCTTCCCTTTATTTTCATGTTTCAACATGGTGAATTTTCATATATTTTAAAGAATTTACAGCTTCATTATCCCTAAACCCAGTTTTTCTTATTTCATGTTCAAGGGTTTCCAAGGGTTTTTTTAGATCTATTATTGGTTAGTGAATTTTGTTATTTCATTTTCAATGGATACGACATCGTTCAATTTCAATTTTTTAGATAAAAACTCAATATTAGGGATTCAGAGCATTGACCATGGTATTCCATTTTTGGTGGTATTAGTAGTTCTTGTTTTAACCTAGCGATCGATGTTGGTAAAGAAATGAGGATGTGATTATTCTAGTGGGTAGGCATCCCAGCAGCTGTGGTTTTTGGGAGATAGTAAACAAGAATAATTAGACAAAACATGGCTTGATCAAGAGTGGAAATGGGTGGTTTTGAGAGTGGGATGAGGCATTGACATCAATAGTTTCACTGTGCTCAAAAAATCAGATCCTTAGAGGGTGATGGATTTTGGATTTATGTTTTGAATTTTGAATGTGAATTTTGAATCAGGTGGTTCCCAATAAACCCTTGAAAGTGGATTATTTTAAAAATAACAACAAAATAAGTTTGGAGGGGGTTCATGGGAAACTGGTGGTGAGATTTTGTTTTCATATTGTTGTTATCATGATGAAATTCTATTTTGGGGTTGTAATTTTATAGAAATGACGTTTTCTTAGGTATTTGGACATTATTTAAGTAAGAATTCCCATAGTGTTTGTCATATTATCAACCTTATCTGTTAAAACCTTATACATTGATTGTAGTTATTCCATATAATATTTCTTGCTGATACATGGTTTCTCATAGGGTCTTGGGAGAGTAGATGGTTGGTGATGTAAAGTTTAGTAATAATATTTATTTGGTTGAAATGGTGATAGGTTTTTGACTGGTTTTGTTATAGGGGTCTAGCTTGATTCGACTAATTTCCAAACCCATGTTGAACTTGGTTGAGACCTCTCCATTCTTAATTTTTTTGGAACAACCTTAGCTAAAAGGATTACAAAAAAGTTTCTATTCCCAGTATTTTAACACATTTGTTAGTGAAATGATTAGGTGATGGGAATCAGCTACATACCTTAGTCAGTACATATTGGTCACTCACTAGCTTTAGGGACATTTATTTCACAATAACGGTTACCTCATCAATCATAGTTTTCCATTAAGGTGAAGGATATGAAGTTTTTACCTCATGGATGCCTTTTCATACAATACCACTTGTAACAATATATTGTGAGTTCTGATAAATCATCTCAATCAGGACCTTATCTTCTACTAGTGATGTGGCAATCAATATGCCTCCAGATGATGCATCAAGAATGTTTCCATAATTGTATAATATGACTTGATAGAAAAACACAAGAAAGTGATGTTATTCAATGACTTGATTTGGGAAGCTAAAAATTATATTTTTAACTACTTCACAATACTCATACAGGGTTCCTCCAGATGATTATTTGAAGCCATATATCTCTTTTTTGATGGCCTTCCTTCTATAGGTGGGGAAGGATCATTGCATGAACCATCTTACCAAGACATTACAATCAGTCACATGTCTAGTTCGTAGGCCCTAAAACAATTATTTGGGAAATCTTTCTAAAAAAATTATAATGGTTTCCACATTACCTATTTTTATCTACTCCATAGTGTATGAAAGTAGAGTAAACAAGAGTGAAAAAATTAATATATTTGTTTAAATCATCACCTACCAGGGCATGAAACTTTTGAAGAAATGGAGTCATGTTTTGTTTCATTCCAAAATCAATTTAGAAAATTGGAATATAGATTTTATTTTTTTGTTAACGAATTGTGGTGCAAAGAGGTCTATAACTGTTGGGTTTTGATTTGCATCCATGGAGTCAGGCTGAGAGAAAATAGTAGAACATTCACTCGAGCCTTCAATAGAAATGTCCTGAAATTTAGACTGAAAATTAATGTTTCTAGTCAAATTCAAAATTTTTAATTCAATTTATATATCTAGTTGGCAGGGTAGGGTGATTGAGGTTCAAGTCATAAAATATTCATGATAAAATATGAAAACATAAAAAAGGAAGATAGAAAAATGTTGGCACAACCTCCCTAGAAACATCACCACATTTTGGTATGCGCCTATAGTGGGGTGTGAAAAAACAATATTTCCTATATTAAAATGTAGTATAGTGGATGACCTAGGATGTATTTATGGAGGTTAAAATAACAATCAAGCTATCATCATAATTTTTGAGAATGAAGTGATATTTTTTTTGAAATTGTTTATTTTTGAAAAGAATGAAATCAATATGAATTAAGTTTGTACACTAATGGATGAAGTGTGGATGTTTTTTTGGACATACACAACTTTTAAAATGTCATAATGGCCATGAAAATCATTCTCTATCACTTCCTATTGAATAATAAATTAACTACTTCTAGATCAAGTTGTCAATCTCCATTGGTTGAAAGAATAAATGGAAATAACTCCTATGTGCATGAATGCTCTGGAACCATTCCTAAAAAAACTAAGGCATGTATTGATCAGAGATTTTTGATATTTAGAAATTTAAAAACGATTCACTAGTTCTATATGTCTTCCAATATTTTTAAATTTAATAAAAAGACTCTGACATCACAAAAGCGGAACTCCCACTTCTCCGATCACTCAATGTTTTTACCCCTCAATGTGATGGGTAAGATATTTGAAATTAAAAGAAGTGATAATAATGAAACTAAGAAAAAAAATAAAAGATAAAATAAATAGAAATTTATGACTCCAATCCTCCAACATAACCATACATTCACCTTAATAAATCTCCCATTAAACGAAGTGGACACATATATTTATAGGTTTGTGGGGTGGAAAATTTTCCCTCCAGATTCAATCCTTCAAAAATTATATTTCAATTATAATAGTTAATGGAAGAGTCATAGGATGTTGTATTCATAAAAGTGGTTCTAAATCCCTTGTTCATGTGTACAAAAAAATCAATGTGAATTTAGATAGGTGTCCAGAAAGTTATTCTTTAATTACTAATTATGTCTTTTTATGCTTGAGTGGACAGCTTAACTACCTCTACATTGGATCAAGCAATGGTTGACTTATTAACTAAATATAGTCCTGAAATTTTCTATGAATATGTGTATTATATTACCTTTTCAAATAGAACTATAACAACTTCATTTGGAGTTTTGTAGACCGATATATGATTCAGTAACTGGTGTGAGGTCCATTCTATCAGCCAGAAAATGTTTTTCCCTTTATTTACTTTTATTGACCTTTGTGTGTCGAATTGGGTTAAGGTAAAGAAAAAAATATTAATCTCGTGAATAAAGTAGGACTAGAAAAACAAAACACCCAATTTAGATTAAAATTATAAAATATATTCCTAACCTATAGAAGATCTATGAAATTATTAAATTTACAGAAATAAATAATTTTCACAACTAAGTACAAAATTCACTACAAATATTAAAATGACTCAAATAATCTCAAATTGATTAATTTTTAGTGGTTAATTCATTGGAACAAATATAAAAAATAATGGAAATATTATATCTATCAATTCTCCCACACATAAAACTTGAACTTCTGGACAATTCAATAACAAAATCAAATTAATGAAAATTCAAAACACATGCTCTTGAGATCCACCAATTCCAAACAAAGAATCAAAATATATTAGGCCTCATAATCAACAATTACTCCATGTTATCCACATAGATCAATAAATATTTTTCTTCTTCATTTATCTTCCCATTCACACAAGACACCTTACTCACATGAATTTTCTCTCATCCCACAAATATAAATTTTCAACAGTGTTTTTCTCATCCAATCCATTGAAAGAGTCACCTTGGTATTGATAAATTCATAATTCTACACCCGATGGGAGTTAATGAAATGTTTTTATCATGAAGAATTTTCAATGTTTCTCTATTTATTTTGGTTGGTAGGATTAGATGTCAAATATTCAAAGGCTGAATAAGGTTTGTTTGGATCTTTTTAAAGAAAAATTGTAAGATTATAATTTTCATTCATGTATGGTATAATCTTCAGTATCTTCAGTAGAAAATCATATCCATCATCATGGAAACTCTTAGAAATTTCACACCATTTATCATTTTAGAAGAATCATTTTTAATCATCTCAAACATTATTTTTCTTGAATGCTCTAGAAATACAACACCTTTCTTTCTCCATTAAAAACACATGATAGATACAACATCTCTTATCATTAAATCTCTAGAATAGGGATAAATTTTGACAAAATGATTCTTTTAGTAGAAAAAAAATCTAAGAATTTTCATTTTCCACCTAATGTATCACCAAATGGGGTATCAAATTACATGAAATTTTTTTCCCACAAATAACTTCAATTAGATCATGAAATTTAAAATAACGAGCTAGTTGGATCGGGAAACATTGCATGTAATGTGGATAAATAAATATGACATTCATTGATTCTATGGGTTATAAGGATTAAATGTACGTGGAAGACCAGAATAAAAATTATTCTCTTGAAAATGGTATTAAAAAAAATAAATTCCTTCATAATTTAGAACAGAAATACCTCAAACCATAATGTTTTTATCAAAATAAATCCAATTATTATTGTGTAAACCATGGTTTGGTTCTCTCAAAAAGTGATGTGAATGAAAACAATATGAAAAAATGGCTACTAAATCCTCACATGAAAGTGATTTCAAAGATAAATACATTGAGATGTGGAATGTGATTCCCAAATCAGGGTTCTTTTTATGAAATTCCCAAAAATTCAATCTTGAAAAAAGTTATTTTTAGCATTCATTTAAGATTAGTTTCAAGGAATAAAATATTTCAGTCAAAAAAATGGGTTTAAAAAATAAAAATTATAATCATTTAATCTCAAAATATTTAAAAATAGAAAAAAAAATAAAAAATAAACACAAAAATATGTGAAAAACATACACATTTTTTATTTAACTTGTTTGAAAAAAAATACAAAAAATGAAAATCCTAAACTAATAAAGTTCACTCCCCACACTTAAATGATTAATTTTTCTGAAAGCATTCAATTGTATTTAGCATGTAAGAATATTTGAAGATGAATCACAATAAGAATTTTTTTAATGGATTGGTACAACCTAATATATTTTAATGATATATAGGTTAGAGGAGGGTGATCTCCTCGACTATTACTGATGAAATGGAGCCATGGAATTTCTTCATATTGTATCCACTAATAGTGAATATATCAATCAATCTGTCCTTCAAAATCTACAAAAAACGGAAAGTATATACATGAGTAACTATAAATGGACCCTCCCATCTTGAACGAAGTGTACTGGGAATCAGCTTGAGTCTTGAGATGAATATAAACACTTTGTCTCTAGGATAGATGTATTTTAGTTGGATCAACTTTTCATGAGGCACTATTGATCTCTCTTTGTAAATAATGGAATTTTTAAATTCATCCCTTATAATTACTCCAAATATAGTAACTGTAATGTTATCTATTTCCAAGTGCTTTTAAGATCCAAATAAATCTTCCTCATAACCCAATATGCCTTATGCTCTAATTCCACAAGTAGGTGATAACATTTCCCAAAATCATCTTATATGGACTCTTTATAATCAGGGAATTATAGGTTTTCTGGAAAGACTGTAATGTTTCTTCCAACATTTGGCTCCAATCCTTCCTATTGGTTTTAACAGTCTTCCCTAAAACATCATTTATTTACCTATTGGACACATTAGCTATATTATTTGATTATAGGTGCTAGAGAGTTTATTTTTTATGATGCACCACATATTTCTTCATAAAATCCACCATTATCCCATTATAAAGGTGAGTCCCTTGATCATTAATTATGAATATAATAACTCTAAACCTACAAAATATGTTAGCCTAAACAAAATCACATACAATATTATCATTTTCAGAAAGAGTGCCTTTTGATTCTACCCATTTATTAACACAATCAACCGAAATCAAGATATAAAAGTTTCTAAATGACATTGAGAATAGTTCCATAATATCTGTCCCCAAAAAATTAAAAATATCATTAAAATTATGTGTTTGTTGGGTAATTTCATATCTTTTTGAAATTTTTCCTGAAAACTTATATATTTTAAACTTTTGATAAATTTCTAAGTGTTTTTAAAAAGGGGGGCCAAAAAATTCCATAGTATAAAACCCTGATTATTATTCTTTGAGGTTAAAAGTGGAATATACAAGTTAATTATAGATAAAATTCAAATATATAACCAATTTAACTTTCATTCCAACAACTTATTATGACTTCGTGACTCAAAATATTTTAAATAAATAGATCATCCCAAAGGTGCTATATATATTCAGTTTATAATTTCTGGATTTTATTAGAATTTAAATGATATAGGACTAGATATATTACTAGATAATTGACCCTTTTAGCATTCCAAGTCACTTCTCCTTTAATAAAGTATAACGTCTCTCCTGAAAGGTTATCATTCAATGGTTATTTTTGTAGAATTTCATCTTCAGTAGTGTTGTGTAGTCTAAAAAAATATTATCCACATGGTTATGACATCCCATATTGTTATTGATATATTTGTTGAACTCATGTAGTTGTAACATCCATATCACTAGACTTGGTTTAGAATCTTCCTTCTTTATCAAGTACATAAGATTTGAATGATTAGACACCACATTGACTTTTGTTCCATGAGGATATGATATAAAACTCTCTAAAGAAAAAAATATTTCTTAATACCCCTTTTATGTTGTTTTGTAATTTAATTGATATACATCCAAGGTTCATGAGAAATATGCAATGACTTGTGGACTACCCACAAGTTTCTGAGAATGGACTGATCCCACTACTTTGTTAGAAGCATCACAAACTAATGTATAACTGTGATTTCTATAATAATTCATAGAAATACTCTAGGATGAAATCCTAAAATTCCATGAATATTATATGTCCCTAATAATATATGTTTAATATCATGGAATGATTGATTTATTATGATGTTTAATGGATCTAAGTATTTCACTTCCTCCAACAAGTTTGTTATAGTATAGAAAATACACCAACATAATTATTTCTTATTATAAATGTATGGAAAAATTCACGAATCATCTAGTGTATGGGATGCCCAGTTATATATATCTATCCATGTATCCAATGGTATCCAAATCCAAACATCATTACCTAGTGATTTATGAGAATATTTAACTTCTGTTTCCAACAAGATATATATTTTCTTTTTTATGATTCATCAATGCAAAAAAATCATTCTTCATAACACATTTATAGACATTATTTTGAAAAGAAAATAAATTCCATGATTCCTTAAATTTTGGGTAACTTCAAAAACAATGGTTTAGTGTTGAATTACACCATCATCTCTCACGTATAATCAAAAAAAGGGTTTAGTTCATCATCCTTAATGGCATATTCACTATTAAGTTTCTTAATCAAAATTTTTAAATCACCTTAAATTCTGAAGTATGTTTTAGGTACTTGTATACACAACAAAAATCCTTCAATGATATATTGTTTTTATAATTTATTATTCATTTCAACTTCATATAATATAAAGAAAATTATAATATAATTTTTGGGGGAGATTTCAACAATCCCCAGACCAACTCTACTGAGATTTACCTTTTCCATTGTTATTCTTATTAGGATCTTAGAGGCACCATCAATATACATCTCCTATATATGGGAAGCATCTAAAATGTAGATAAACTCTATCATAGGGATCTATATATCCACCAATTCACTTTATAAGCTGAAATTTTCTATGAAGAAATCTAGCAAAATCGTTCCTTTGATCACCTTTTTAGACATAAAATTTAACACCCCAAGATTTCATAGTAAGTTATTTATTCAAAGTAATTCAATAACATGCACTACAAGAAACACTGAGTTCAAGCGCCCTATGAATTACCAAACTAGCCATTCCAAAGTGGTTATGAATAGAATTAACAGAATTTTGAACATTATATAATTCTTATAATTTTATAATCCATATAGCGAGTTTATTAGACATAATGTAAGAACAAATTCATTTTTTTCAGATTAAAGAATTATTTTTTAAAAAAAATCAATTTTACCACGTTTTAATGGAGAACCCTTTTTAAATCCAATATTTGAAACATTTTTATATTCAATTTGACAAAATAAATTTCTTCTTTATAATCGGGACATAATAATTTAGTTTTAAATTTTTTTTGGTTTTTCTCTGATAAGTTTCATATCTTGTTGAATAGTGAAAATTTACTAAATTTTAACTTAAAACAACTTTTCTAATAAAACAATTTATAGTGTTAAATTATAAATTTTAATGTTTTTGATGTAAAAATAGATTATATTTTTACCATTTAATCCAATTCTGGTGATTGTAATATATTTCACTTTGAAATTGGACATAAACAAGTGTCAATCTTTTGATAGTTTTTATTTCTTAAAAATATGCTTTTTGGGTTTGACAAGGGGAATTAATTTTAAATTAATAAATTCAATTTATATGTTTTCAATTTGGTAAAATAGACTTAATTTTTGTATTCAGAATATCAAAATTAGATTGGGTTATATTTTTGGAATGTTTCTAAAAACATTCAATTTTTTATGAATAGAGAAAAACACTGCATTATTGGTTAAAACCGAATTATCATTTAATTATTTATTTATTTCAATTAAATTTATTTTTTGTAAAAAATTATACATAACACCTATATATATTCAATGTAATTCACTGGGGTCATTTTATAATAAGTTTAGATATATAATCAATTTTTTTGAAATTTTACAGTCTTTTACCCACCTCCTAGGAGCATTTTAAAATTTACATAAAACGGAATTTTACCGCTTCTATGAGTTAAATTTAAAAAATCCAAGAGAAATGGTTTATATTATTACATAGATTGTGGATCAATAAGATGAAAATAATTTTTGGTGAATAGTAACTTTTTAATTTTATTTACAATGGTTAAAAGTAAATAGGGTAATTAAGGATAGAAATGACATTATTATTACCCTAAAACATGTCATAATTCTATTGGATAAGTTTAATTTCACTAAAAAAACTTAGGAATAAAATATAATCCTTTAGGTTCACTTGGATTAGATTAGGACATTTATTATTATTTTATTTAAAGAAGAGTTAAAAGAGTTTAAATCAAAGTTTAATAACTAAATATTTTATAATATAGGGTTATACATAAGAAAAATTCAACTATAAATATTTATTAGAAATATAAAAATATTTCATACATAATGAAATTTTATTTATAACTTTTAGACATTAAATAATAATATTTTTTATGACACAATGATGATGCAATAATTACCTAATTAATGAAATACTAAAATAATAGATTTTATAAATATCCAAATAAATGTAATTTGAGACTTTTCATAAATTCCACTAATTATATATGTTAATATTAAATTCTAGGGTTTGTTAGATGAATTTTATTTGAAGTAATAAGGTTGTTATAAATTTAGCAAAAACAAAATGCCAAATAGCTTCCAAGTTGACATAAAAAAGTTTTTAAAACAAATATTATATTATTAATTGATATTCTATTCTTAAAAATCATAGGTTCTGCCAAAATACTAATATAATGATAGGTGTATCATTAATGAACCACATGAGGTTCTAATGAAGTATATTGTATGTTTATTAACCATATAATATAAAAATACAGGGAGACATGGTAAATGTAAAACTATTTAACTAAGAGTTAAATCTAAAAGATACAGTTAATACTATGACTCAAACCTATCTAAAACCTATTGGTTGAGTGGTTTTATACCCATACCCTCTTTATCCTTCAAATAATTTATTTTGGAGCTACTATAAACAGAAAATAAATTTATTATAAAATAATATTTTATGTTTTTCCTAAGGTGCCCCTCACCCTTCTTATAAAAGGGAACTTCCCCTTCTCTCAAATTCACACCACCAAAGCCATTTGGCATAGCCAAAACCTGCTCAAATATCCACCCAAATATCCCACCTTAATCCTATAATCCTTATTTTGATCAAAAATCCAACCTATGAATCCCTTATGATCAAATCAAAAAGAAGAACCCGAATAAGAGGTAAATATTTCATCACATCTTTCAAGTTCTTCTCTTCATCCACTTCATTTTGTTGTTGTTGTTTCAATTATAAAATAATAAATCCAGTATATTATATATACTGTGATGTTACTATAAATATGGTACAACCATATTTATTATTCTATCCATCCTTAGAATGACATGTCAACATACGTGCGTACGTACAGCTTACCGTCTCCACGTCGTGGTGTAATTGTTATTCAAAACATTATTATTTTGATGGTTATAATAATGACGTTTAATTGATGTAAATAATAAATATAAAATGATAATGATTTTTTATATATGATATACCATCCAATAATATGTTATTTTTATAACAAAAAATGATATTATTGCTCGTGCGTACGTACTGATTATCGTCTCCATGAATGTGATTAGATTCATTCCACATTATTTCTATTCAAGACCAATTTTCAATAGATCATTAAAAATAATGTTTAAAGACTTGATATAATTCTGGATATGAATAAGTTACATCCCATCCATAACAAAAATGACTCACATAACAAAGAATATAAAGTAAAACGAATCTGTTAACACCCGAAACAACAATAATACAGAGATATTATTAATAAAGCAATGTTAAAAGATCATATATGACATCATATTAATGTTTATTATTCTTGTATAAATTAATAATAATTATTTCACAATTATACAGGAGGTTAACCTACCCTCTACTAGGTAAAAGTACAAGGTAATGGTTAATTTCACAATCTTGTTATTATCTGAGGTTGTTTTTACGTAAGTATCTACAGGGACCTCTTTATAATCCACATCCATGTTTCTTAAAAATATATTAAAAACATTATTACTATTTTATAGAATATGGGTTAAAGTCATTTATACCCTTTTTTAAATTTTTATAAGATTTTTATAAAGTAATATTTCCATTATTTTCCGAACAAGGTCCTTCATAACCATTTCGAAAAAATTAAGGTAAAAATGTCTTTTTTTAACCTATATGATGGGTGCAACTATTTTACACAATTTATAACATCATATAAGATTCCAATACAAGATTATTAGAATATTTTCAAAATATATATTTTCTTTTATAATTATATTACTTTTAAACGATTTAAAAATAGAAAGAGATATTTCTCTAAAAAATGGTTGATTTCATCTTTGTCAAAATCCTTCGATGGATTTTAAGCTTATTTGAAGTTGATTTATTATGATACAAAACATCCACAATGTATTGAAGGTAATGGGATATGGTTTAATTGTGGATGTGTTATTTTTACACCATTCATGGTTTATGGATAATGTATTGACATTTCGTAAGCTAGTTTTAATACGGATGTTTAACTTATGTTTAAACCCTTTCATATGAGAAATGCATTGGAATTAGTATGTGATGGGTAGAGCCCACTATATCACCACGATGCATCGGTAGGTCTCACGAGACAAACTAGTATCTTATCAGAAGGCCTTGACAAAATCTTTTTTGTAGTCTTGGCACAAGGCCTTGAATATGTGGTTATGAAATTCTAGCATTATGCATTCCATCATTATAGAGGTTTCTATTGAAACTGAATGTGATTATTTTACTAGTAGATTATCCATGTGAGTAATTAAATGAAATTTTTTGATTTTATCTTTGAGATATTATTATGATGTTCATGTTTAAAAGGTTTTTGTTTTAGTCTTATACATTTCCTAAAATTTTTATACTTATTTATGAAAGTTTCCACTATGTTGTTATCCTTACTGAGCATTTGAGCTCACCCCTTTATATGTTTTATTTTTACCAGGATGTGAAGAAGTATTTTATGACTAACTTTCAAGGATAGTGTGAAATGATATGAGTGTGGTCTATGGAAAAAATGTTGTTGTAGTTTTTCATTTTATGATGTAAATTAAACCTTATGAATATATCTATAGCTTCCAAGGCTACTAAACTAATCGGTATTTCAAGACAAGATATTTTGTGATCATTCCAATGTTATGTAATAATGCATTGACTCTGGGTAAATGTGGTCGGGGTGTTATAGTTGGTATTAGAGGAAGTTCAGTACAAACCATACAAACTAGATTTAGATAAACACTGATTGGAGCACAGATCCCTAAGATAGACTTTGAGGATTAGTATAGAAGAACTTCCTAAAACATTGGTACTATAGAGATTTTGTGAGTTTTCCAAGAAATATATCCCTGTCTAGATATGATCATGTAGAGGCGGCTCTAGCATAGATGTAGCTAGGGGTAAAACCCGAACACACTGTTTTGAGCTAGACTCAAACTGGAATTAGTGCATGACAACGAGACGTTCTGTACTCATGGTTAAGACACTCCCAACAGATATTCTTACGATAATTCACATTTTCATTACAAGACATCATGATGGATTTAAGAGTAAATACATCCTTAAGTAAAAAATTTATAAGATTATGGATTATACCCATAAACTGTTCAATTTACATTAGGTATTTTACAAGTTTGGAATTATTCGTTGCAATTCATAAACTGACCTAGTGTATGCCATTGTATAGAAATTGCACCCAGTAAAAGGAATGTGAACTCCAACAATACGTATGATCCAAAGAGTAAGAATGATCATATCTTTCATGGAATTAATCAATAATTTAGAACGGAAATAGTCTCCCATGTATTTTCAACATATGAACAAATAATATCATTGTTTAATAAGAAAATTAAATAATTCTTTGAGTCATATGGCCTTAAAGGGAAGTAAGATAAGAAAAGGATGCTAGAGAGAAAGATGGATAAAGGGAAGAGAGAAAAGAAGGATTTTCCCATATGTAAAAAATGTGGAAAGAATCACCTTGGTAAATGCTTGAAGGGAATTGGATTTTTTTATAAGTGTGGAGAAAAAGGACACCAATTATGTGATTGTAAGGGTGAGAAAAAGGTTTCAAATGTACAATGGTTCATTTCAAAGGAGTTGGAACACTACATGAATCAATGTCCAAATCATTAGAGTATACCCCAAATGATGCTATTGGATAAGAATTTAGTTATGAAACTACCAAAGATGAAGTGGAATGATTAAGAGTTATTATGTTATTATTAAAGTATTATGTCATTTTGTGTGTTGTATCAATGATGTACTGGTTATATGAATTTTTGATATAAATAAGGATTGTACTATAGTACTATTTCATTTGGAATTAGTGATTATATGGTCCTGATAATAAGGTAGTAATTTTGGAATAAGAGATGGTCGATTTGGATAAATGATATTCTATATTCTTGACTATATTGGTATTGATTAATGGTTTGTTTATTTCATCATTGTTGGAATATTCAAAATTTTTGGATATAAAGAATATATCTAGTATTATATAAAGGATAAGGGAGCATGAAAGTAAACAATATGGTTTTATGGTAATTCAGGGTGTTACTATGTTTTAATGTAACAAATGATGAAGGTGTTCACATGTTATTACATGGAAAAAAGGATCATCATTATGTTTAACATCCTTATAAATTTTGAACTGTGAGTTTGGATAGAAGTATTTTGGATAAGTCTAAAGGTTGTAATGGATTATGTTTGAAATTTTAATATATTGTTATGGTTATTTTTGGATTTTTATAAAAAGAACAACACACAGACCGTGTGACAACCCGTCGTCTCGGAAAAAGCTGCCAGAATCAAACCCACAACCATAGTGTGATTGGGATTTATCGCATACCACTGGACTACGTGAAGTCCCTGTATTGTGTAATTTAGTATCTTTTTTTTAAATGGGTTGATAGGTGAATTAAAAATTCATTTTTGGAACCCTATATGATTAGGATAAATAGAACATTTTGTTGAAATATTTTGGAGGTAATGATGAGTTTTTGGTAAGAATTAGTTGAAGGATGAAACTCTACTTGTCAAGAATATATATATATATATATATATAATTTTTTCCCTCTTATAATATGGGTAAATTAATTCTTAATCTTTAGGGAAGTGATCTTAAAACCAAAAATGTGTTATCCTAATACCTTATGTTTTATTGAACCAATGGTATTTTAAATCATCCTAGATTAATTGATTTAAGGCCCTCAATTTTACACTTGTTTCGGATTGATGAAAACAACAACTCTCTATCAATATTTATGTTTTCCTCTAATTATGTGTCTCTGATTTCCACAAATTTTATCTTAATCAACTTCATAATCTGGTGGTGACCCTTTCATTTCCCTTTTCCACTTATAAAGACTATATTTTATTAACCCAATTTCCAATGTGGGGTTTCCGACAAAGGTATTTTCTATTTTCACCCTTTTATAAAAAAACACTTTCAAATTGTGAGGACATAATTTATTGACGGAAGGATGAATTTAACACTACAAGATTTCATAGTACGTTATTTATTCAAAGTAATTCAATAACTTTCACTACACACAACACCAAGTTCAAGCGCACCACTAATTACCAAACTAGTCGTTCAGAAGTGGTTATGAATTTTATTAACAAAATTTTGAACATTATATAATCCTTATAATTTTGAATCCTTATTGTGAGTTTTGTAAACATAATGTAAGAACAAATTCATTTTTTTGAGATAAAAGAATTATTTTTAAAAAAAAAGAACTTTTACTGCCTTTTATTTGAGAAACCTATTTAAATATAAAATTTGAAGCTTTTATATATTAAATTTGACAAAATAAACTTATTATTTAGAATCAGGACATAAGAATTTAGTTTTAATAATATTTTGGTGTTTTTATGATAACTTTCATATTTGGGTGAATAATGAAAATATACTAAATTTTAACTGAAAACAAATTTTTTAATCAAAATAACATATAGTGTTAAATTATATATTCTAATGTTTTGGAATTATAAATATATTATATTTTTACCATTTAATCCAATGATGATGATTTTAAGTAATTTCACTTTGAAATTAGACATAAACAAGTGTCAATCTTTTGATAGTTATTATTTCTTAAAAACATGCTTTTTGGTTTTGACAAGGCGAATTAATTTTAAGTTAATAAATGAAATTAATATGTTTTTAATTTGGTAAAATAGAATTCAATTTTGAATTAATAATATCAAAATTATCTTTGGATGAATTTTAGGTATGTTTCTGAAAACATTCAATTTTTGATGAATAGAGAAAAACACCGCGTTATTAGTTAAAACATGCATTTCATTTAAATAATTATATATTTAATTTAAATTTATTTTAGGTAAAAATAGATATATAATACCTATATAAGTTGAATGTAATTCATTGAGGTTATTTTATAATAGGTTTAGATATATAAATAATTTTTTTGAAATTTTACCGTCTTTTACCCACCTCCTAGGAGCATTTGAAAATTTATATAAAACTTAACTTTACTGCTACTATGAGTTAAATTTAAAAAATCCGAGAGACACAGTTGATATCAGTATGTAAAATTTGGTTCAATAAGATGAAAATAATTTTTGGTAAATAATAACTTTTTTCTTTTATTTACCATAGTTAAAAGTAAATAGGGTAATTAATGGTAAAAATGATATTATTATTACCCTAACACATGTCCTAATTCTATTGGACAAGTGTAATTCGACAAAAAAACTATAGGAATAAAATATTGTATTTTAGGTTCTCTTGTATTAGATTAGGACATCTATTATTATTTTATTTAAAGAAGAGTTAAAATAGTTAAAATAAAAGGGTAATAATTATAACATTTTTAATATATAATTATACATCAGATAAATTCGACTATAAATATTCATTATAAAGATAAAAATATTTAATACATAATGGTATTTTAATTATAATTTTTAGACATTATATATTCAAATTTATTTATGACACAATGATGATGCAGTAATTACCTAATTAATGAAATATTAAAATAATTGATATTATAAATATCCAAATAAATGTAATTTGAGACTTTTTATGAATTAAAATAATATTATAGGTTACTATGACATGTTAGGGTTTTGTAGATGAATTTCTTTCCAAGTAATAATGCTGTTATGAATTTAGAAAAAACAAAATACCAAATAGTGTCAAAATTGACATAGAGGAGTTTTTAAAAAACATATTATATTATTAATTGATATTCTATTTAAAAAAATATTAGGTTCATCCAAAGAACATATATAATGATAGGTGTATAGTTAATGAACCACTTGGGGTTCTCTTGGAAGAATATAGTAAGTTTATTAACCATATTATATAAAAAAACAAAGAGACATGGTAAATGTAAAACTATTTAACTAAGAGTTAAATATTAATAATAAGGTTAATATAGTGACCAAAACCTATCTAAATCCTATTCGTTGAGTGGTTTTAGACACACCACCACCTTATCCTTTAAATAATTCATTTTTGAGACATTATAAACCGAAAATTAATTTATTATAAAATAATATTTTATGTTTTTCCTATGGTGCCCCTCACCCCTCTTATAAAAGGGCTCATCCCCTCCTCTAAAATTCACACCTCCAAATCCATTTTTCTCGGCCAACTCCTGCCCAAATATCCTCCAAAATATCCTCCTATAAACCTAGAATCCTTATTTTGAGCAGAAATTCAACTTAAGAAACACTTTTGATCAAATCAAAGGGAAAAACCTGAAGAATAGGTAAATATTTCATCACCTCTTTCAAGTTATTTTCTTCTTCCAATTACTTTAATTTATTGTTAACATTATAAAATAATAACTCCAGTAAATTCTATATAATTTGATGTTATTATAAATATGGTAAAACCATATTCATTGTTCTATCCATCCTTTGAGTGACATGTCACCATACGTGTGTACGTATGACTTACCATCTCCACGTCGTGGTGTAATTGTTATTCAATAGATTATTATTTGGATGGGTATAATAATGATGTTTAATTGATTTAAATAATAAATATAACATGACAATGATCATTTATATATCATATACCATCCAATTTTATATTATTCTAAAATCAAAAGAATGATATTGTCGCTCATGCGTACGTACAGATTACCGTCTCCACGAACGCGATGAGATTCATTCCCCATCGTATCAATTCAAGAATAATTTTTAGTATATGATTAAAAATAATTTTTAAAGACTTTATATAATTCTGGATATTAATAAGATACATCCCATCCCTAAAAAATATGACTCCCATAACAAAGAATATAAGGGAAAACGAATCAGTTAACACTCGAAACAACGATAATACTAAGATATTATTAATAAAGCAATGTTAAAAGATCATATATGATATCATATTAATGTATATGATTCTTGTATAATTTAATAATAGTAATTTCACCATTATACTTGTGGTTAACATACCCTTGACCATGTAAATGTACATGGTAAGGGTTATTTTCACAATCTCTTTATTATCTGAGGTTGTTTTTACGTAAGTATCTACTGGGACCTCTTTATCATCCACATCCATGTTTTTTAAAAATATATTTCAAAACATTCATAATACTTTATTGACTAATGGTTAAAGTCATTTATACCCTTGTTTGACTTATTATAAGATGTTTAGAAAGGAATCATTCTGTTGTTTTCCAAACAAGGTCCTTTATAACCTTTTCGAAAAAATTAAGGTATGAAATTATTTTTCTAACTTATACGGCAGGTGTGGATATTTTCCACAATTATAACATAATCTAAGCTTACCTTACAAGCTTTTAAGAATATTTTCAGAATAAATTATTTTTTATAATTATAAATATTTTAAATTATTTTAAAATAGAAATATATATTTTGTAAAAAATGATTTGATTTCATCTCTCTCAACATCCTTTGATGAATTTTAAGATTATTTGAAGTTGATTTATTATGATACAATACTTCCATATTGTATTGAAGATATTGTGATATGTTTTACTATGGATGTGTTATTTTTACACCATTCATGGTTTATGGATAAATTATTGACATTTCGTATGCTAGTTTTAATATGAATGTTTAAGTTATGTTTCATCCTTTTCATATGTGGAATGAATTGGACTTAGTATGTGAAGGTTAAGGCCCACAATAGAATCTCGATGCATCAGTAGGTCTCATGAGACAAACTAGTGTCTTGGCATATGGCCGTGACAAAATCTTATTTGTAGTCTTGGTACAAGGCCTTGACTATGTGGTTGTGAAAGTCTGCCATTATGCATTCTATAATTATAAAAGTGGCTATTGATATTGCATGTGATTATTTGACTAGTAGAATATCCAGGTGAGTAATTAAATGGACTTATTTTATTTTATCTTTTCCATATTATGTTGATGTTCAATTTTAAAAGGCTTTTGTTTTAGTCTTATACATTGAATTAAATGTTTATTCTTATTTATGAATGTTTCTGCTATATTGTTATCCTTAATGAGAATCTGAGCTCACCCTTTTATATGTTTCACTTTTCCCAGGATTCGAAGAACTTTTTTATGACTGACCTGCAGAGATAGTCTGAGTGTATATGAGTGTGGTCTATGGAAACAATATTGTTGTATTTTTTCATTTAATGATGTAACACAAACCTTATGAATGTATCTAGTACTTCCAAGGCTACTAAACTAATCGGTCGTTCAAGACATGATCTTTTGTGATCATGATAATGTTATGTAATAATACACCGACTCTAGGTAACTGGTGTTGGGGTGTTGTATATAATAAATTTAAAAATGTTATAGGTTAACTTTTTATTCTATATTATATCTATTTATAATTACAAAATGATGATATATGATATAAAATCAATGTTAAATAACAGGTGGACCTCATTGTGTTGTAGGTAGTATGTCATCTTCTTCACTATGAAAAGTATTATAAGGAAGTTTCTCTCAATATCATAATATTATGAATATTTATTAAAATTATTACTACTTAGATAACAAAATGTTTTTTAAATGACTATATTATTATTATGTTTTTGTATTTCACCATGTAAAAAACTCTAGGGTTTCCACTTATAATATGAGAGGTTCCACTTCCACTGATTCCATTAAAACATGTGTGTGAAAGTGATATTGTTTGACAACATTAAAATCCCTATGAAAATAATCATCCCACAAATAAGTGTCTGCATTTTTAATTTTTCGAAGGGTAAAAAAATTATGAAGATGTTTGGTGTAAATAAAATTATGTAGGTGATATGTCCTAGAGTCTCATAATTTTAATGAGTTTTCATAGAGGACTCATATTAAGAATTTATTTGGTCTACTCAATATCATCCGTGGCGTATCGGTGGTGTACCATTAATACAATGGATTTTCTAAATGTCACCCAAAAATAAAATTTAAGTGGCTGCATATTTAGGTTGTGTTGTGGTTGTTTGTTAAAAATTATATAAGGGTCATAAATATGATCAAAACAAAATTAATTTTGGACAATAAAATCATCAACATATAATTCTATAATATTTTATAAAATACAATAAATATATGGTTTATGGAATGTTAGAATGTAGCACTAATAATATTCATGAAAAAAGTAATTACATGACATAAATATACCACTATGGAGATAAAGTGTTGGTGTTATCCTTTTATTCTTAGGAAAAAATAGATTTATTTGAAGTTAATGTTCCTATACTTGATGGAGAGTCATTATAAGACAACAATATCAAAGATCAACAACACCATGTTAGTTAATAAGAAATATACAATTAATAAACACTTATCAAGATTTATAACGTTAATTTAAACCATAATTTTCAAATTATTCTTCTTTATATGGGTGATACTTGATAAAAAATTTGGGTATTCAACCTCCCAGTTGATGTTAAATTTGTAACGATTTTTAATATTAGATTATACCATTAGAAACATAGGTAGGATTCACTCTATTGGATGATTTTTTTACAACCACATTTATCATTTGATAATAATAAATAGTGGTTATCTATATTCAAATCATATATGAAAAATTCAATGTAATTATAAGAAAACACGTCTTAAATCTATTTCCAAAAGATGATTCATATGTCTTCCTATTTGAGAGTCATTTAAGAAATAATAAACATATGTTGTGGATCCTTCTCTATACATAGTTTAATCTCCTGAATTTCATTGATGGGAGTGTATACACATTCCTCAAACAATGTGGTGGGAATAACTAAAATCATCATCTCCTACCTTTTACATCATCATTAACTGAAGTAGAAAATAATGGGGAATTTTATGACATTGTATTTGATGAAGAAACATATTTAATTTTATAGGATGTCAATATAAGGGAATCATTATCTAGGGAATCTAGGGTATTCCGTCATTCCTCTCAACTATCATCAGGGTAATATGTTTTGATGATATCTTGGGATTTAAGTGTTTATGTGGGTGAATTATCTCTTCTAATTTATGAATTTTAATCCCGATTTCATCCTCAAAATTATGATGTGGGGAATAATTGGATCCTAAAGATAATGAGGAAGTATTTTTATTGAAGGAATTATTTTATTTTCTTAGATCACAATTCTCTTTTACCTGGATATGATTCAAGGATGATAGTGAGATCATTAGAATAGGGGAGCATTTTACCATAAACCATTTTTGTATCCTTCTATAAGGGATGAGGTTAATTTGATTAAAGATCCTCAACTTTGTGATATGAATTTTTTTATAATGACCCTCATCTAGAGGCTCCCAAGAGTACGATTAACATTTAAGGAATTTGTGGTTTCTTTTTCCTCTATTAGTATAATAGACTTAGTGAGGGAATATTTCTAAACATCATATTAATTGAAAGAAAATCATATGATTTAGAAATCCAAATGGGATATGCATAACCTAGTGAATACTAAAATTTGAAGTGACTTCCACAATATAGATTAAAGGAAGAAATAATCTTTATTGAGTTCATTAAATGGGTTGGTATGCACTATTTCATGACTCTTGGGATTGATAGTCTAAATAGAATTATCTACCACTAGTTTCATCCCCTCATAATAGAATCATATATCTACGTGTTGAGATTCACGGGTCTAAAAAGGGGAATTATCTCCATACATCACTATTACTCATCAGTTGATATAATACTTAAGGAACTATCATTTTCATATGTAGAAAAAAATTATTATTAGGTAATTGAATTCAATGTCATATAAAACATAAATGAACTCAGAATCAGATATGAGGTCTCCAAAATAAGCTTTAAGCTAGATCATTCTAAAATTATATTTCCCCCTTATGTCATATACTTGGATTTTAATATTGGAACAAGAAATGTTAGAATCATTGTATCTTAAACATTAAATGGGTCGAAATAGTATGAAGAGTGTTCTATAATTATTTTATATAAAATCCTAATGTACTTCAATGTCATCTTGTATAATAGATATATACAATGGTATGATATTTAATTACAATGTAGTTTCCCAAACATGTTATTAAAACGAAATACCCATATAGAGTTCACTAATGATCGTATCTAAATGATAGATCTCTACTACAATGACATTAGAATTTAACTATTAAAGATATAAAAGTGTCTCAATTAGTGCCTCCCAATATTCATTTGAGAAGTGGAGGGAATATAAAATTGATATCTTGGATGGAATAACTATAAGACACTTCAAAATGACATATTTTTGCCCTAGCTCCTATTCTTATTATCATGACTCCATACCCTATCCTGAGGCTTATAGGTTGAGGCTACTTTTATTGGTTTCTCTTTTCATTGACCGATATTTAGGGGAGTCTTTTTTTAAAGTGGATTTCATTGAGTGAAAATTACAATATTTTTATTCTAACGTTAAGTACATATATCCACCAAATAGTCTTATAATATAATTGTATATAATCATGATCATGATGCATAATTACTAGATAAGGACCACCATTAGCATCATTGAAGTGAATGAATCTTGGTCTCTCCAACATATATGGCTCTGGTGAAGACATTTCCTGAATACTGAATTCTATTTCTTCCCCACCATCCACATCCCCTTCATCCTTTAAAAGTTCTTCCTAGATTATTGGTGGGTAATCAGGTTTATATGTGTCGTCATAATTATCGTCTAAGGGGTATTTTAGGTTGATTATGAAGAAAAAAATATATTATTGATCATCAGACTATGATTATTTTCCTTAATGGTGTATTTCTTATTTCTTGATTTGGTGGGATGGCTTCCATCCCCATAAGGGAAGATGTAAGAAATAATGAAGAGTTAAAATTATATTGGGAACCATTATAGGTTATTTTTCCCATGCCTTGTCCTTTTTGTTTTGATAACATTGTTTCGTAGATTATTGCGATATCAATGAGTCAATTCTAGTGATTATATAGGGGATTGGGTTGGTAAAATTTGATTTAGTTATTACCTAATTATGTCATACTAATTTTTTTTAGATTTACTAGTTATCTAGTTATTAAATTATTATGGGACCTTAGTGAAAATTTAATTCCATACCTTTTATTTCTGTCATAGAATGGAAAAGAAAAAACACAATTTCATGGGGGGGGGGGGGGTTTCAAAAATAACATTCATATAGAAATACATTTTAATGAGGATTTATTTAAAGATAAATAACTATAGAATAATTTGGGTGGTCATTCAGAATTAATTAATTATGTTTACAAGACTTGGGTAATATTACTAGTTTTTTTCCATAACAAAAAAAAGTACCCAAAGAGTCTCTCTTTATAAAATAAATATGTGTTATTCTTGTGATATTAAAAACAAAGGTGACTTGGATTATTTTTTTAATTATAAAAAACCAATTATAATCCTCATTATTGTCCAAGGGAGGTGCTACATATATTTCATGAGTTATGTTGTTGGAGTTTGTGTCTAAGATCACATAAGTGTAAAAATTTATCATTCTATTTTACCAAAAATCATTCATAGAGCTACCGGTGTTGATTAATATTTGACAATTATATGTCAGATTATATCACTAATAATTTTTTCAACTACTACTAAATCATAGAATCTACCAGATTATGTCACTGGTATAAATATTGTATGTTACTACTCATAGGGTTTTCTAAAAAACCCCAAACAACTGATCTTGTTGTGGTTTTATGTTCAAGGATATGGTCAAACCATTTTATCTAAAAATTTCATATCAGACCATATAATTATAAAACCATTTCCAATTCGAGTGAATGAGGATCATTATCTTTCTTAGTGTGGAGATGAATTTGAAAATAAATTTATAGTGGAGGTCCTCCCAACCTATAAAAGGCCAAGATGTTGGTTTTTTACCAAAATAATCATGTCCCCCAATTGTATATTTATATAATTTGATATTTAACACCTCTTATAATATTATGGTTCCCATATTGTGGCCATATTGGGACACAAAGTGTCTATGATTTTGATCTAGGTCCTTATTGTCAGTAATGATTCGAAATGTTGGGTTCCTATTGTCTGGTATATGATGGATTTCATATATCTAATAATGATATAGATTTACTTATATTTATAATATTTCACATAATAATTCTATATTTTCATTTTGTTTAATAAGTTACGTAATGTAGTCAAGTATTTATTGAGTAATTGTTTGATGATATGACACTTGGGTAAAGGTTTCTGGTATAACACGATATGGTCGACTCCCCAGTATCTACTACTGATATTCTATATGTGCTATCCCAATGTAACTCACCTGATACACTGGTTGTTTTTTCATATTAGATAGAATTATTAATCCTCTTTAGATATAAAGTTTTAATACATCAGTTTTCTATAATCTAATATTATTAGATGACTGGAATTTTCCCTCATTTTTTGGATCAATTTTATTAGGTTGGGGAAGATCCCCTAGAGTTGAAATATTGGTCTCCAAATAGAAAGTATACTTAGCAGGGATATTACCAATGATAAATTCAACATCAAGTCATTTGAATTGCATTTACTCATATTTATAGTATCCGAACATCTCCTCAACATTTATAGTCTATCTTTTATCATGTTTTGGGTGAATGTTGCAATTCTATTCCATTTTCCATTATCTATGGTTTTTTATGAATTGGTATCTAGTTATTAATAGGGAATACCAAATTTTGAACCCATCTCAGATATAGGGTATACACACCATCTTCCATTATTATGGTGTGGACCATCTCTCAAACAAATACTTTCTCACCTTTTTATTCTATGTTATAATTTTATGAGTTATTTTCTTGTCCAGTGTTGATGGAATTTTGTAATGCATATTAGTCCATGAGGATAATATACTCATCCCAATTGTAGATAAGTTTATCTAATTTTATTATATAACTATGGTAAAATCATAGTAGTCCCCAATATTTTTCTTTCGTTGAGGACCATTTTGGATTATAGTCTATATGAAGCTTAAAATTTTCCCTTTGATGTCCCTTGAATGATATATAAGGTGTGTGACACTGATGGAGTCCCTAATAAATTTTAATGCCTATATTCTTAGTGATGATAATGGTTCATGAACTGGGGGGAACAATGAGAATGATCCAATACAAATTCCCACTAGATGAAGCATATTAATTTATATAGAGGAAGGAGGTGCTGGTAATGTAAATACCCCAAGCCTAGTGGGATGGGGTTTACAAATATCTTTTACCATCACATATTAGACCCACTGGGGATTTGATTATCATAGGGGTGGTGGTTGTAAAAATTCCCCTACCCACTGTGTTGGGTATGGTTCAGTATTTCAATTGAGAAATATATCACTTGTTTGTTCTTGGACTTTCATGTTTTAATATAACCATGTGCAGGATATAACCTAAATTCTTGCCCAAACCAACTTACTACTGAGGGTTTCTATATAATTAAAGGTATTTTATACCTTTACTGGGATATACACTTTAATTTCTTACTACATTAATGTATGATCCTATTGATAACGTTATCTTATAATGTATATTTTTTTAAATAATTAGAGAAATATATTTTCTATTCGATAAACATGATAGAATATTTAGATCCTAGTCGAGTGACTGGATCTATGGTGATTACATTGAATGATGTCTTTCTGGGTGGACTGTATTAGCTGCAGTGTGAGGTAAAATAAAACACACTATGATTACCTCCACTATTTGATATGAACAAATGTAAGGTATAAATGAATGATTGGACTGGGTCCTTAAAACATTGAGGAATTCCTACTAGAGATAATAATTTTGCTCCCTAACTCTAGCTAGAAAGAAGATAAATCGGAAGAAAATTTTATTTGGACATTGAGTTATCCTATTACCTTGATTTGTATAACATAATATCTAAAATAACAACATTTCTTCTTGAGATAGTTAAGATTTTTCAACATATTAAATCATTTATAAAGTATACATTCTTCATTCCATGTCTATAAAATTTCATATTGGGAGTTCGATATAAGCTTGATAGGCTCTGTATATTGTCATTAGAACCATGAATTCTCATGATCATAATATTCTCCTCATATTCTGAGAGGGATTACATTACATATTCCAACAAAATATTCTATTTACATGCTTCCTTATCAAAGGGAGATGGATTGTTATGAACCTTTGGAGTTGTATTGAAGAATAAAAGGTCTATAAGAGGGGAATATGGAAACTTTCACCCAATACTATCTATATTCTAGGATGATATTTTAGTTTTTAATTAAGAGGTGCTCAATTTAGCTGGACTCAAAGCATGAAATTGGTCATGGAATGAGGGAATATACAAAGTGGTATGAGAAAGGGGGGAGTTGGGAGTTGATATGGGGTACCTCACATAGAGGTCCTTCTTAATGGAACCCATGATGAGGATCTCTATCGTTATCTTAATATATTCCATGATGGGGAGTACCACCTTCATAATTGATTTCTTACAATAGAGAGGACATCTACAACTTATTCCCTGTGAAGGACCTCTAGGGTGGATGGTCTTCTTTATTTGGTTCTAAAATTCATGGTTATGGACATTATAACACCCCATTCTCTTAGAAAATATTTCTATTTATCTAATTTTATTTATTCGTTGTCTTCTGTTACACACAACAACAATTTTAAATGAAGTACGATACACTATTAAAACATTATTATTTAATTTTATAAATATAACCTCAGCATTAATTTTTTGGGGTATGAATATTATTAAATACTATATTAAATACATATAAATTTACCTCTCAATATATATTTATTGAAAAAATATTATAAATTATTTATTCAATTTTTCTAAAGTCATTTTATTTTACAAAAGTATGATTTCTCCAAAAATTTGTTTTCAAAAGAGTGAATATTAAAATTAATTTCCAATAGTTTATAAAATTTGTTTGGATTTTTTTTTGGTTTTTAATTATTCATTTCAAAATTATATATAAGGATTAATTTTTTAATAATTTTTTATAATGTTTAATTTCTCTGTTAATAGAGAAAAATATTGATTTTAATGAAACTATGATTCTATATATATTATAAAGTATCTTTAAGATTTCAATTTTATGAAAACATCACTAAATTTTCACTTATTTATTTATGTGATAATAAATTACATTATAATAATCCTTATACTTTCTTTTAATAAAAGTAATTTTTTGGATTAAAAAGAATCTTTCAAGAAAACTATTTTTCATTACGTTTTATAGGATTGATATTAAATTAAATTCTATAAAATCATTGAGTTGAATAATGAAAAAATAAATCAATATTTTGAATCCTTAGTTCCAATTTTTTTAAATATTCTAATTTTATTTTTGTCCATTAATAATAATAACTGTAGAAATTTTATTACCACGATAATGCTAAATCAGTGAATTTAGGATAAAAATAAAATGATAAGGACTACTAAATGATCCAAAAACATTCTTATATTTAATTTTTTGTGTTAATTAATTCCATAATCATCCAATATTTGGTTTTTTGAACATTTGTAACTATTTTCATGAGGTTATGACATTTATAGTATTTTATTTCATGAAAAGTCAAACATGTCACAATATTATTTTTACAGAGTGTATTAATTTAATATGATGTTTTCTTGGACATATATTTGACTATAAATAGTGTTTGTAAATATATAATATTAATACTTATCATGTAATTTTTTTTTATTTTCTAGTGATGAAATAATTAACTCAAATGCTTACACAATTCTGATGCATTAATTATTCAATTAATGAAAAAAATAAAACAAATGATATAAAAATTAATAAAACTATTATAAATTCAGATATTTAGAGTTGTCGATGCATTTTATGAATTATAATGGGACTTAATAGATATATTAAATATTTATTGTGAAATTACACTGATTTATTGATGTTATTAATGTCTAAGTAATGAATAGTTTAAAATTTTAAAATAATGATATTTTATGAAAATAATAGTTTATTAAATTATTTTAAAAAACATAAGAATATTAAATATGTAAAAAGGATATAATATATGGTCAAAAATTACATCCCATTTTCATTTATAGGCCATTTTAATAATTTTCATCTAGAATTGTCTTATTATAATTTAGATTTTTTTTTTAAATTCCCAAAGAACACATAACATCAAATATAAAACGGACCTTCCTCAATAACTTATTTACACCAATATAATCCTTCTATCTAGAAAATATACTACCAAAATATATTTTCAAATTACTTATACACATTATAGTTTTCATGGTATTTTCAATGGACCAACCCATGATCTGTTAAGATGATATCTAATGGAGTCGTCTCAATGAAGAATTAATCACCCTAACCGATGACATTCTTTTTAAAAACATATATGACACCTAAAAATCAATGATATATATCATAAATTAATAATATTAGTTTTAAAAATGTTATGAAATGTTATTAAGATTATTAAAACACCACTATATTTCTTCTTTATCATCAAACAAGAAGTGAAAATATCATTTGAGCATAAATATAGCTTACCATCTCCATATTGTGATAAAATTCATTTTTATCAAAATATTTTATTGATGGATATTATGCATTTGATGTTTTTATATAATATTTATAAAATAAATATACTTCTTAAATGTTAATTTAATACATAACTTCTTACCTTACAATGAATTGGAAGATGATAAAATCCCTCGTATGTTCGTGTGGACTACCACCCCCACAGAACTATATGATTTTTTTCATTTATATTTTTACATAGATGGTAATGAAGAAGGATATTATTTAATATATATATATAATGATATAATAATTATTTTAAAAATACTAATCATTTTTTACCTTTCATTCATTACACTCTTTGAAAAGTGAAAACAACGTTCATGCATAGTTATAACCTACCGTCTCCATGAACAGTTAATTCATTTTCTATATATAAAATTAGAAAATAAATTAAAATTATATATCTTGTGAATATATATGATATAATAATCATTTAAATTATGTTTATATATCTTTATAATTTATTTAATGTTTTTATATAGGAGGTTAATGAAAATTCCAAGGAAGTTGGGCCTATAGTAAGAGATTTTTGTCTCACATTTGTTTTAATTGGACACTTTGAATAGTCACAAATTTCTTCATTTGTGTGGTTTACATACTAACCAAAAATTTCCTTTTATATTTATTATTATTAATGTTCTATTTGTTTATATATAATTATTAAAGATATTTCTTTATTGGGGATCCTGATTCAAAAGTTCCCGAAGCGGTATGAGTTTATTTCATAATCTAGTCATTATTTAGGATTTTTTATATTTGAGACTTCATTGAGTAATATTTCACTTTGTTTTCAATAGTTTAAAAAAGTTGTTTCAAAATGGTTTTTACTATTATCCTAAAGCTATTTAAATGTACTTTACCCTAGCTTTACCCCTTACAAAACATTTTAAAAGCTATATTTTTTTTTTCATTTTCCAACTACGGTAGTTTGTTACTTTTCTATGAAAAATATGGAAGCAATGTTTATTTTAGATTATATAGGGTGATTTTATTTTCCCACCATCATGATTCCTTAATTATTTGAAACTTACATTACATGTTTAAAATTTTATTTTCAAATAATCTTTTTTTCTTTATAATTTCATGAATTTTGATGAAAAAGAAATTAGTTCAATATAAAATGATTTTTTTCACAAGAATTATTCCAAGTGATCTTCGATAACAGTTTTCTATCTATGATATCGATTTTTCATGGAAATAATTTTTATTAGGGATATGATCCAAGGATATAATCTTTGTGATTTCTCCACATGGTTTGTGATTATGATGGAATGATGTTTATGAATCACATTCATTTTCCATGAGATATGTTGTGATGAAATGTGTATGAAACCAATTTATTTTATGGGTTTTGATGTGATTTATGATTTATGATCTTATATAACACATATGTTTGATTTTAATTACATGATTGGTGGGACCAATATATCCCTTTAATTCTTTGGGTAAATATTTATATCTCATTAGATAACCATTACTATAATGTGGCATAAACCTAGTTTAGTAAGGAACTATGTGCACTAAGATAATATAAGGAGTAAACCTAGATTAATATAATGATTTGGGATGTGAAGTAATTTCACCCTTATATACATGTAAATGACCCTTGATTTCCAAGGAATTGATTTTCTATACTTATAATTATTCAACTTATGTTTATCACATAAAAATATGGTTCATTATTGAGTATTGATAATTTCTCATTCACAGGATTCATGTGTTTTGAAATGCAAATATTTTATGTCATATATTATATTTTATAATATTTTTTGAATGAGTATAAGCTTTTAAAGTGATGTTCATGATATTATAACCTCATGATTATCTGGTTCTTTTTAGGATTATCAACTAACATTTCTCATTCAAACACTTACCAAACATCTGATGTCACCCATTATTATGTTTCCATCCCCAGGTTATGAAGAATGTTTTTAGTAGGGGTTTTATATAAATAGTACCATTAAAGAAGATATTTATGGGAGATGTTCAATATACTTCAAAAAATTAGAATATTGATATCTAATATCCAGATACACCAAAAAAATATAGAACTTGGATATATATTTTTTACAATGTATTGAATATTCAACAATTATCTTGTAATATTTTTTTAATGAATATCTGGGGTCATTATAGTTTGTATCATAAAATTTTTTAATCAAAATATGATGATTATTGTTAGAAAAAACTGTTGAAATCCCCTGGGTTGTGTCTAAGTAAAGGAAAAATATCATATTGATTTTGTAAGGAAGATATTATATGATGATCAAAGAAATTACTTCCATTTCTGGATACTAGAGGTGGATGTGGCTCTGGAATAGTTGTACCTAGGAATAATAACCCCAAAAGGGAATAATGATCTAGATTCCAACATCACCTGGTATACAATAAAGGGCCTTTCAACACACCTATTTTGACTCCTATGGGATATTTTTTTTAATGCATGTTTTATTTATGGACAATTATAATGGATTTGAATAGATGATAATCATAGATGACATTGGTTAATCCTTTAACGTCATAGACTGGAAAGGAGTCATCATTTAGAGATCCTCTAAATTTCTATATGGATCCCACTATGATTATGATCTATCACATTATGTTTTTGTTTTTTATAATTTATGGAAATTGATGGATTCAATTTAATGTTTAATGTGAAAGACATTAAAGTGAATTTCTTCTCGAGTAACCAAATTTAATGAGAGCTTAAATTATGAACATTGTTATTATTCCTCATGAAAAATATCATAATATGATAATAAATAACAACTTAAGTGAGTTTCCCGAGACAAAAAATATGATGAAAATAAATATTCGAGATATAATGATCAAATTTAATCCTATTAAAAATGTGGGATGTAGCATAGAGGAAATTTTCCAAAGGAACATGTAGATAATTTGGGTGTGGAAAAGAAAGACCTAGAGAAAAAATTTACAGAGGAAGTGTGTATGGTTCTGTCAATATAATGGATGGGAATAATGGTTTCAATATGGTATCATAAAAAGTTGAATGTTTTAAATGGGGAAACTATGGGAATTATGAAAATCGATTCCATAGGGGTAAATCTCAAAAAAGGATCTGCAAGTTTTTAAAAGTAATGGTTTTTACCTTAATGATGAAGAGACTATGAATGAAATTTGAATGGAAATAGAGTTAATGATTATGATGATGATTATTTTTAATGGATTAATGAGGAAGTGGAATGATTTAAATCATTATGTATTGGGATTTTATAATAATGTTGTAGAAGTGTTTTATAAATAATATTCTAGATTATAAGAATCCTAAAAAATCTATATGGATTGTGCCTCAGTTGTTTTCCATTTCGGAATTGAAATTATATGTTTAATGATAACTATAAAAAATAATTGTGATTTAGTTTTATGAATATATTTTTGGAGAACACATGATTGAGGAAAATTAAACCCATAACATGTGTCTAATGTGGTGTTAAGAATGTTTAGTTGGGATAAAGATACTATTGACACTAAAGATTATAGTTTATGTAATAATTGATCGTGTTAATTAAATTTTTGAAATTAGTTTTTGTTTTATGTAATCTTGGTAAATGTTTATTTTATTTTTGATTAAATTAATATATTCAATAATATGTGTTTTTATTTAGAGAAAGTGGATAATGTCAATTTTTGGAAGCAAGATTTTTTATTAAGGTATTATGGAAATTTATGTTATTTCTGAGTTTCCAGAGAATATATGAAAAATGTGTTCACATATTACGTACGTCACATTATTAGCTACTTTTGGTATTAATGTTTTTTTAATTTTTGTAATTTTAGTGACTTTATTTCTATTTATTATAGATTTAATTTGGTTAGTATATATTTTGGAGGAGCATTATGATTAAAAATATATGGATTAGATTAAAATAATACTTTTTTATTGTTGATATTTTAAAATTAAAGTATCTATCCATATTAAATATCTTATACTATGATTTTTTTGGTTAATATCTAAATATTGGAGGAGTATGTTTTTATCATTTTCTGTATTATGTGATCAATTAGATGCTGATCTTAGTGCTTGAGGAATGAAATATTAATGTTATTCAACATTTGGTGTAAAATATCATATTTTGGTGGATATCGATTAAAGGATGAAATAATAGTTTTCAAGTAAATATATTTCAAAATGATCCTAGTATAAATGTTAAAATTATTTCCTGAACTCTAGGAAAAAAATAATAAGAGAAAAATTCAGTACTATAACATTTAATTTTTATGATTTGATAGTATTTTCCACATCCATGGTTTATGATTTTGTAATTTTCTACTTTATCATGAACATTAAATTTCTTTTGATCATTGATATATGGGCACTACTTTTCATCCATGTCTATATCTTTAGTTCCCCCTAATGTTATCCTTTTTGGAAACTGAGAATGTGTAATTACTTATGGCCTTCATACTTCCATTTATCTTTTTTAAATAGAAAGGTTTATTAACCCTTTTTACGATGTGGGATTCCCAAAATAAATTTTAAATGCGAGACATTTGATTTCTGAGAACAATTTCAAATTTTGACGATGAAATTTATTAAGGGTGTAGGGATAATGTAACACCCTAATATTTTTTAATATATTTCTATTTATATAACTTTTTTATCTGATTTCCTGTTCTACATGAAAAACAGAGTTTAAATGACGGGTGATACACTATAAAAATAATATTATTTATGGTGATAATATAACCTAGCAATTAATTTTTTAGCTATGAATATGATTAACTATTTATGAAATATATATATATACTATTCAGTATAAATTTAATTATTATTTCCTCATAAATAGTTTTTTCATTTATTTAGTAAAGTAATTCTATTATTAAAAAATATATTTCCCCAAAAAGGTTTTTCTTGTGATTGAATTGTAAAGAACTATAAATCCCATGGATTTTTTTTTCTTAAATACATGGGAATTTTACGAGTCCACAGTTTCTGACGGTGCTTGATTCCGAGGCCCGGTGTGCCCAGCATCAATTTCTGAAGTTTTGTTTGGGTACGTTCAATAATCATACATACATGATTTTTATATCTGTTGAACCAGTTCTTGGAATTGATGTCTGAGGATAGCGATGAACTCGTAGCACCGATATTGGCTTAAGGATACCATTAGCACTGTTGCGTTTCATCGAGAGTGGAAGTTAATTTTTTTGGGGATTCTAAATAAATTAAATAAAAACTTGTGTGACACATTATTTATCTGATTGGTGGTTAAACACCTCCAAGTGGAGGTCAGTGGTGGGTCCCCCCACACCCTAACCTCCATTGGGTGGATATTTATGGTGGGACCCACTCGAGCTTTAACCCTTGTCACTCTCCACAAGTGGTGAAACCTTTAAACTTCCATGGATTAATTCTTGCCAACTCTCCACCATTAATGAAGAGAATTAATTCAATTTAATTGAAATATTTTTGAATCCTTTCCACCCCATTTAATTAAATGAGTTACCTCATTTAATTAAGTGAAACTTATGTTATATGGTCCCATAAAAATAATACAGACTTCCACTATTATTTTGGGTTGAGAATTCTTTTGGTGGAGCCTAGAAAACCTTTGGAGAACTTCATACTCTCTGTGAAGAATGCGAAAAACGCTTCTTCCACCGTTAATCAACACCTTCTTCCTCCTTCTTCAACCAAGTCATGGAAAGGGAAGCGACTCCTGTGAGGAATGTCGACGTTGTCTTCAACTTCGGTACCTCCGAACACTCATCCTGCAATGAAGAGTACCTCTCATACTCTTCCGACGTCAATAGAATGACGTCGTCTTCCCGCGACACCGTCAAGCGATCTCTTATTGTGAGGTAGGGGAATTTTGTATTAATTTTAAATATGAGATTACACATTCGTTCTTTGTCGTACAAAATTATGGTCAGGAAAACCAAATGATATCATATAAAAAGGAGGGTTCAGACCGCACGAACATGACCTTGACCCTCCCCTTTTTTGTTTTCATTTGATGACGGCAGAGGTGTAGACGAAAGGGCGTGGTGCCTTCATACCACGCCGGATAATAACCGCGGCCAGGAGGGCCACGACGGACGAATGAGGAACCACGACCATGGGGGCCGCGTTGGACGAAGAGGCACAGAGCCGTCACGCCGCGTTGTGGAGATGAAGGCCACAGATAGTCTGAGACGTGGTGGTGGTGGACCAGCACCGTCACGCCGGTCGCATGGGTGGAAACCGTGACCCGCATCCAGAGGCCGATCGTGTGGAAGAACCGGTCAGCCGCCTATAGGCCGGGCTGGAAAACCGCGGTGCCCACAGGCGCTGTGCGGAGGCGACCACAACCCACATCTGCGAGCCGCTCGGTTTGGCGAACCGGCTGGCCTCCTACTGGAAGGGATGGAGAATTGATGCTTCAACAGGAACCGTGTGGGAAGAACTGCATCCCGCTGTATGGGCCGCGTACGCTAGGCAGAATCAGCCGAGCAGGGGAGAAGCGGCGCTGCTTGGCGCTGTCGGGTGAACCAGACCGGCCTGCAGTGTGGGACATGTCTTCAGGTGGTCACCCCCCATCGGTCGGGCCAACCCCCCAGCCAATTTGGACCCTCCGAACCAGGTCGGGCCGACCCTCCAGCCCACAGGGTTTGACGGGTAGGACCCGTCTTTGCTTATATGCGAATATCTTCAAGACCGTGCGCCTGATCGACACTCTGTCTGCTGCACTAGGACCCTTGCGATGAAGAGTTACTTTTGTGATAATATAAGTCAGTTTTGGACAAATTTGGAAAATTTCTGGGTTTGGATTGATTGTCAATCCAACCAAGCCCCTGGAACGGAAATGCCAATAACTTTCAGACTGGGCTTCCGATTTACACGTCATCCATCGCATTGGGTTTCTTTTGATGTGATGGAACTACAGGATACATCAACGTGAGACTTCATGATAGTTGATTTATTGACACTTGACTCGAGGAGAGGACCCTCCCAGAATCGAGCGTGTTGTGTGCATGAACCCTAGAGATAGAAACAATGACTATTGTACCAGAATCCTACATGGGTTCGACAATGACGACTACTATACCAGAATCCTACGTGGGTTCGACAATGAAGACTACTGTAAGGTAATCCAATTTGTGTTCGACAGTGAGGAATAATATACCGGGATCCTCTGTGGGTCTGACGGTTCTGACATATTTTCTTGTATCCTGTGTGGGTCTGATAGAGTATCCAGTCCTGTATCCTGTGTGGGTCCGACAGCTTTGCGGGTCCTGTACCCTTTGTGGGTCTGACAGCTTAGATGAATCAGTGACTACAACTAATCGTATCTATCTCTATAAGAAATATTTACACCTGTGTGAGCTGAGTCATGTCTTCCAACCATTATCATTGTGGTGATTGACTTTACATCCATTGTAAACTGGGTTGTGTTTGGGCTCGAGAGTTGGAGTCGGGACTGTGACTTGTAACTTAGGTATAGGTATGGTCATATACCTTAGTAGGTTTGGTTGATACTTTATGTTTGTATTTTTCTACTGTGGATTATCCTTTGTGGGTTCTGGGAGATCTTCGGGGGCCTCATGGCCCCCTACTAAGTATTGTTATTCTCACCCCTGCACGGGCTTTGCCCGCACCTTGTAGTGTTCTGTGTAGACGACAGATAGTAGTGATCGAGCCATAGGGTGACAGACAAAGGTTTCTTAGAGCTGGATTAGACGGGACGTACCGTAGGGATGAGTTGTTCGAGTTCTATACCTACCCTTCAGGTAGGATTCCCTGGTGGAAGATCTAGGAGATGTTTTCCCTTTTTACTTGTACTTATAATTGTTGTTCAGTTGGGTTTGTATATTGGCCCACTTACTTTCATCACACATTAAATTCCTATTTTCGTACTTGTTTCCTCTACTGATTGTGTTCAGAATGTGTGTGTGTTACAAGTTAAAATGAAATGCCTTCACTTTTTTGTCAGGTATTCGCCTTTGGTGCTAGTCTCCAGCCCCTGGCCTATGGTAGGCGGGATTGGGGTAGTCACAGCACAGGCCCCGAGGACGGGTCGTGACAAATTGGTATCAGAGGAGTCGTTTCTATAGAAAAACTTAGTCTCCGATTATTTTAACAAAAATAATGTTGAGTTTTTTGGGTGTTGTTATTAGTTTAGGGAAACCAGTGTTGGTGCGGTGGCCTACATATCCATACACTAGGACTCTGACTTCTGATCTCCGACTCAGTGCATGAAAACACTGATTGAGTGTCTATTTCCTTAAAAAAAATCTTCGTGATTACTTTGTGTCAGATCACCAGGTATACTATTTTATCCTCGACGCACCTGGTTCTATTTAGTATGGCTACACGAAGGCAGCCTGGTAGGGTTCTGAGTTTCGTACGAGATGGTAACCCACCGAGCGACAAGGCCTCAGTGCAGGGCCCCATCATAGAATAGGTACTAGAGATACCACTACCCACTAGGCCATCGATACCCCCAACACTAGCGGTTGAGAGTGCACGCCGCCTAAGTGTATTGCACGAGTTTCAGTGCCAGAGGCCACCTAGGTTTTGGGGAGAGACAGACCCACATGCAGCTGCGGATTGGCTAGAGGCTGTCGTGAGTTTTTTAGATTGCTAGGGACACCAGCCGACCTCATGGTGATCCTTTCTATGAGTCTCCTGCATGCAGCAGCAGGCAAATGGTAGAGGTTCGACCATGGTGGTCCGCCGGGAGCAGGAGTACGTGGTAGAGGAGCTGGCAGAGCAGCGAGTGGTGGACGACGTTTCGAGGCTCCACCACCACCACCACCAATAGGTTCACCCCGACCGCAGGGAGATGGCAGACAGAGGCGGGCTCAGCCCTAGGCAGTCAAGGCCTAAGACCACGACGCACTTGAGATGATTCGAGGTACTATCCATGTCGACACCACCATTGCTGCAGTACTTATAGACATAGGTTTGATTCATTATTTTATTTCCATTGTCCTCGTTTGGAGCTCAGAGATTCCGTCGGAGGCATTGGATTGATCCTTATTGCTAGATAATCCTATGGGAGCAGTCTTGATGGTTACGCACTGGTGCCAGCAGTGTGATCATACTATAGGAGGCGAGAGATTCGGCTAGGATCTTCTCATAGTGGTGTCGAGGCATCTTGACTTCTTCTTGGGTATGGACTAGTTATCCACAGTTCATTCTTAGATTGACTATATTAGGTGAAAAGTGCAGTGTATCCACACGACAGGGACAAGGTTCACCTTCACCGGTGATAAGGGATCCTTTGCAGCGTAGGATAGACTTACACAGAAGAGGGGGGAGCATATCACACATCATTTGGCTAGTCTCATCCTAGGAGTGGTTGACGTGCAGAGTCCATGTTTTCTTGTTGTGGTGGATCAGTACGCAGATGTTTTCACTAACAACATTCCAAGAATACCTCCTCACAGAGAGGTAGACTTCTATAATGACCTCTACCAAGGGACAACACCAACAACTAATTTAGCATATCAGATGGCTCCTACCGAGCATCGTGAGCTGCGTGTACAGCTGGAGGACTTGCAAGGGAAGGGATTTATCCCACCCAGTGTTTCACCCTGGGCATCTCCAGTTTTGTTCTCCAAGAAGGTGGATGGGTGATTGTGACTTTGTGTCGACTACCGTCGCCTGAATCAGGTGACCGTGAAGAATAAGTTCCCAATCCGGAGGATTTATGACCTCTTTGATCAGCTCAAGGGAGAACGATGGTTCTCGAAGACAGACCTCGGGTCTGGCTATCACCAGCTCAGAGTTTGAGATGAGGATGTGCAGAAGATTCCCTTCAAGCGTCAGTATGGCCACTACGAGTTCTTGGTTATACCCTTCGGCATAACCAATGCTCCAGCACTATTCACGAGTCTCATGAACAAGATATTTCAGCCTTACCTTGATCTCTTTGTCAAAATCTTCATCGATGACATACTGATTTACTCGACTATTGATGAGGATAACGCCTACCATTTGCAGGTAGTACTGGATACACTCGGAGAGCACCAGCTATATGGTATGCTCTCAAAGTGCCAGTTCTGTATTCAAGAGGTTCACTTTTTGGGACACGTCATCTCAGAGGCTGGAGCTATAGTGGATATAGTGAAGATCGAGGCAGTACTTTCTTGGGAGCCACCCAAGAGTCTGACAAAGGTGCAGAGTTTCCTGGGACTGGTTGGGTACTATTATATATTTTTACCAGACTTCTATAGAGTTGCAGCACTGCTTTCAGAATTGACTAAGAAGGGGAAACCATTCTTGTGGTTAGATAGATGCCAGTAGAGCTTTCAGGAGTTGACATAGAGGTTGAACAGTGTGCTCATCTTAAGGCTACCGGAGGAGGACATAGGGTATGTGGTTTACTGCGACACATCAAGCACTGAACTCAGGTTTTTCCTGATGCAGGAGTGAGCAGTGATTGTGTATGGTTCATAGCAGTTGAGACAGAACGAGAAAAACTATGCTACCCATGACCTAGAGTTAGTATTAGTGGTCTTAACATTGAATATGTGGTGGCCCTATCTGATGGCCGATTGTTTTACAGTCTACTCTGACCACCAGAATCTTAGGTATATCTTCTCGCAGAAGGAACTAAACCTGAGACATCGACGATGGATTGAGTTCCTCCAGGACTATAACTTTGAGATAGTTTATACTCCAAGGAATGGTAATGTTGTAGAAGATACTCTCAGTCGGAGATCATGCATTCAGCTTCTAGGAGAGGTGACAGAGCAGCTGGCCACATTGTAGATATCTGTTTTGGATAGAGATGGAGCAGCCTTTCTATGTTCTCTCATAGTCACTCCTACACTTCTTTAATTAGTCAGAGAGGCACAGCGTGGGGATGTTGACTGTGAGACATGACGAGCTCAGATATCATCAGTGCATGCAACTGAGGGTTTTTATGAAGTTGGGGAGCACGTCACCCCCTTCAGAGGATGTACCATGGTACCAGTTGCACTACATGAGGATGTGTTGAGGGAGTTCCACACTTCCCCTCTAGCGGTACATCTAGGAGTGGCAAAGATGTATCAGGACCGTAGACAACAACACTGGTGGTCGGGTATGAAGAAGTCGGCAATACAGTTTGTCTCGTGATGCCTCACTTGTCAGTAAGTGAAGGCAGATCACGAGTTTCCTTATGTCTTGGTTCAGCCCTTATAGGTTCCAGGGTGGATGTTGGATGAGAAATCCATGGATTTATTGACAAGACATCCATGTACATCCATACAACATGACTCTACCTAGGTGATTGTCTACTGACTCACTAAGTTGGACCACTTCCTACCGATCAGAGAGCAGGGATTAGTAGAGAGCTTGGGACACCTCTACATACATGAGATCGTATGACTTCATGGTGTGCCATCAATGATCTTCACTGATCGAGATGCCTGTTTCACTTCCTGGCTATGGAAGGGGTTGTAGGAGGCTTTCGGGAGGCAGCTTAGCATGAGCACAACCTTCCATCCTTAGAAGGATGGTTAGATAGAGAAGAACATCCAGACTCTTGAGGACATTCTTTGTGCATGCGTCCTTGACTTTGGTCGCTGCTGGGAGGATCGCTTACCCTTGGTGGAGTTTGCGTACAACAACAACCATCACTCAACCATCGGGATGGCACCTTACGAGGCACTTTACGGCCGACCTTGCCGATCAACACTGTGCTGGACTAACCCAGTGGAGTCAGTACTTGTAAGTCCAGAGATGGTACATGCTACGACGAAGAAGGTGCATATCATCCAGGAGCCTATGAAGACTGCACAGAGAAGATATAAGTCCTACACTGATAGGATACAGAGACCACAGGAGTTCTAGAATGGTGACCATGTCTTCATACGGGTCTCACCCTGACGAGCTCTATGGTGATTTGGCCGAAGAGGCAAGCTATCTCCGCGATTCCTCAAGTATTTTCAGGTCCTCAGCGGAGTAGGCTAGGTGGCATACCGCCTGGCCCTTCCACCTCAGTTGCACTGGGAGTATAACGTCTTCCATGTATCAGAGATGAGGTGATACATGCATGAACCATCTCACATTATTGACCATGGGGAGATAGACATCAATGAAGGGGAAACATTCACGGAGGTTCTAATGGAGATTAAGGATCGACCTGAGCGGGTCCTGCATGGATGATAGATTCCTCTAGTGCGCGTTCGCTGGCAGCACGAGAACCTCTAGGAGGGCACTTTGGAGTGAGTGGCTAAGATGCATGCTCAATACCCCGTTTAATTGGGAGTGGAAGTTAATTTTCTTGGGGATTCTAAATAAATTAAATAAAAACATGTGTGACACATTTTTTTGATTGGTGGTTAACAAACTCCAAGTGGAGGTTAGTGGTGGGGTCCCCCACACCCTAACCTCCCTTGGGAGGATATTTATGGTGGGACCCACATGATATTTAACCCTTGTAACTCTTCATAAGTGGTGATACCATTAAAATTCCATGGTTTAATTCTTTCCAACTCTCCACCATTAATGAATAGAATTAATTCAATTTAATTCAAAACTTTTTGAATCCTTTCCACCCCATTTAATTAAGCACAACATATGTGATGTGGTGCCATTAAAATAATAGAGACATCCTCTATTATTTTGGGTTGAGAATTCTTTTGGTGGAGCCTGAAAAATGATGGAAGAACTTCATCCTCTCCTTGAAGAATGTGAAGAATGCTTCTTCCACCATGAATCAACGTCGTCTTCTTCATTCTTCAACCAAGGCAAGGAAAGGGAAGTGACGCTTGTGAGGAACGCCGAGGTTTTATTTGACATTGTTACCTCTGAACGCCCGTCCACCAACAACGAATACTTCTCATCCTCTTCCGAAGTCAACGGAACAACACCGTCTTCTCGTGGGACCATCAAGAGATCTCCTATTGCGAGGTAGGATAAGTTTGTATTAAATTAAAATATGAAATTACACCTTCGTTCTTCATCGAACAAAATTATGCTTAGGAAAACAAAATGATATCATATGATGAGACGGGTTCAAACCGCATGCACACGGTCCCATCCTCCCCTTTTTTTTCTATTCGATGATGTCGAAGGTGGAAACTAAAGGGCGCGGTGCCATCACATCGCTCCGGTGAATAACCGCTGCTAGGAGGACTGCGGAAGATTCAAGAGGAACCGCGGCCGGGGGGGGGCATGGTGGAAGAAGAGGCATGGTGCCGTCACGCTGCGGTGTGGATGAGAAGGCCGAAACCAGGCCAGGCCGCGGTGGTGGGGGACCAGTGCCATCACGCCAGCCACATGGAGGGAAATTGGGGCCCACATCTGTGGGCTTCTAGGCTGGAAGAACCGGCCGGCCGCCTGTCAGCCAGGCTTGAAAACCCCATGGCCCGTAGGAGCTGATCAAAGGAGACCGCGGCAACATTCTCAGGCTGCTCAGTTGGGCGAACCGGCCACCTGCCTACTGGTCTGGCTGTAGAATTTCGGTGCCCGCAAGTGCCACATGGTAAGAACAGTGGCCCGTTGTGTGCGATGCGTGCACCAGGTTGAACTAGTCGACTACGGCCGGCCGGGCAGGGGAGAAGCGGTGCCGCTTGGCGATACCGGGCGAACCGGACCGGCCCACAGCATGGGTCGGGGCCACATGTGGTCCGCACCCCACTGGGTCGGGCCGACCTCCTAGCTGGGTCGAACCCACCGAGCCAGGTCTGGCTGACCTGTAATCCCACAGGGTTTGACTGGTCGGGCCCGTCTTTGCTTAAATGTGAATATCTTCAAGACTGTGCGTCCGATCGACGTGTGGTCTCTATCACTAGGACCCTCACGATGAAACAGTCCTTTTACGACAATCTAAGTTGGTTTTGGACAAATTTGGAAAATGGCCAGGTTTGGATTCAGGGTGAATCCAACCGGGCCCCTGGAATGGAAATGCCAATAACTTTCAGATCGGGCTTCGGATTGACGCAACGTATGTCTCATTGGGTTCCTTTTGATGAGACAGAACTAAGGGGTACATAAACTTGAGATTTCGTGATAGATGATTTATCAACACTAGACTCAATGAGCAGGCCCTCCTGGAATTGAGCGTGCTATGTGCGGGAACCCTAGAGCTGACAGTGACGATTATTGTACCAGAATCCTATGTGCGTTCGACAATGACAACTAATGTACCAGAATCCTAAGTGGGTTCGAAAATTAAGACTACTGTACTGGAATCTTATGTGGGTTCGACAGCGATGACTACTGTTCCAGGATCCTCCGTGAGTCCGACAGTTCTGACTTCTGTTCCTGTATCTTGTGTGGGTCCGACAGAGTAGCTGGTCATGTATCTTGTGTGGGTTCGACAACTTAGATGGTCCTGTATCCTGTGTGGGTTCGACAGCTTAAATGAATAACTGAATACATATGATCATCTCTATCTCTATATGAAAGATGTATAAATGTGTGAAGTGAGTCATGTATTTCAACCATTATCATCGTGGTGATGGACTTTACTTCTTTTGTGGACTGAGTTTTGTTTGGGCTCGAGAGTTGGAGTCGAGACTGTGGTGGGTAACATAGGTATACGTATGGTCATATATCTAAGTAGTTTTGTTTGATACTTTTTGTTTTTATTTTTCTACTGTCGTTTATCCTTTGTGGGTTCTAGGAGATCTTTGGGGGTCTCAGGGTCCCCTACTGAGTATTATTATACTCACCCCTACATGGGCTTCACCCACACCTTGTTGTGATCTGTGCAGACAACAGACAACCATGATCAAGGCTGAGGGTGATGGACAGAGGCTGCTCGGAGCTGGACTTGATGGTACAAACCGCAGGGACGAGTTGTTCGAGTTCTGTACCTACCCTTCATGTAGGATTCCCCGGTGGACAATCCATGAGTTGTTTTCCCTTTTTTACTTATACTTGTACTTGTTTTTCAGTTGGGTTTTTATACTCGCCCACTTACATTCAACACACCTTACTTTCCTATTTTAGTAATTGTTTCCTCTACTTCTTGTGTTCTAACTATGTGTGTGTTAAAGGTTAAAAGTCAATGCCGTCCTTTTTTTATCAGGGATTCTCCTTTGGTGCTAGTCGTCAGCCCCAGGCATATGGAAGGCAGGCTTGGGGTAGTCACGACATGGGCCCCGAGGACAGGTTGTGACATGAATATTATAATTAATTTAAGAATTTTTTTGAAAAGTTATTTCCAATAATTAAATATATTTTTTAAACCATCAATTCTAAATTATCCTAGGTTGTTCTTAAAGAATTTTCAAAAAATGGTATTTTTTCAGTTAATAGAGAAAAATATAGATTTTTTTAAAACTATCAGTTTATTTATATTAAAAAGTCCCTCTATAATTATAATTGAACTAAAATTAACTTAATTATTATTTATTTGGATATTATATAAAAAATTAAACATTAAACATCCTTATAGATTCTTTTGGTGGTAGTCTATTTTAGCGATACAAAATGCATTTTTCAAGAAAAATGTGTTAAATGATTTTTGTGGGAATAATTTTAAATTAAATGTTTCTAGTGGAGTCATGATGAAATTTATTTAATATTTTTACACAATTTGTCTAAATTTGGTAAATGTTTACATTTTATTTTTGTCATTAATAATATTAATGATAGTAATTTTATTAATTGGGTAAGAGTAAATATAACAATTTTGATTAAAAATAAAATGATATGGACTATTAAATAAACCTAAAACATGACTAAATATTATTTTATGAGTTAATTTATTTAATATTCATCCATTTCATTATTTTTGGACCATTGTATTCAATTTTTATGAGATTATTCTCTTTATAGTATTTTATTTCATGAAAAGTCCAAAGTATCACACTCTTGTTTATAATAACTATAATTTTATAATATTGTGTTATGTAGAGGTTTTATTAGAAATAAAGAAAATATTTTCAAATATAAAATATTTATATTTATTATGGTAATTTTCTTGGGTAATAATTAATTATCTTAAATTCTTACACAATGCTAATACGATAATAATTCAATAATGGGAAAATATAATTAATGGTATTTAAATTATTAAAAGTATAATTACTTGATATAATTTGTGTGGTAAAAAACTTTTATAGATTAAATTGAAATATTAAGTATGTATTAAAATATTTTATTAAAATTTATTCAATAATATTGATGTTACTCATGTGAAAGTAATGAATAGTATAAAAATTCTAAATAATTATATTTTATGAAAATAAGATTTTATCAAATAACTCAAAAATACAAAAAATATTAAATAAAGACATAGTGTATTTTATATGGTTTAAAATTTCAACCTTTTTATTTTATTGGTCATTTGGAAGCATTTATCCCTATAATAGTCTTATTATAATTTAATATTTCGAGAAATTCCAAAAGTTTCCCTCTCCTCAATTATAAAAAAGCCCATTCCTCTGTTAATTATTTTCCCCAACACTAGCATTAAATCTCAAATCTAATCTAAAGAATTATCTTTTAAATTTACATATAAAAATTATAGAGGTTCTGGTATTATCAAAAGACCAACCCTAGAGGCCTTACGAGGATATCAAAGGGAGTCCTCTCAAAGAATAGGTGGTCTCCCCAACCAATCAATTTCTCTTTTTACACTTCTCCAACTCCTAAAAATATATTATATTTGTCCCAAAATAATAAATTTAATATTTCTAAATTTGTTGAAATATTATTCTGATAATTGAAATACAACTATACTCCACCTTTCCAATCAAACAAAAATAGAAAGTATCGATAGTTGATATATACTGCTTACCATCTCCCCAAAGTTATTCTAGTCATTTTTCATCACCTTCAATTATGAATGTTTAATATGATGGGTTTTATTTATATATATGATATTTGTAAGAAATTATTCTTCTAATCTGATAATATCATAACTACCATCAGAACTTCTAAACCATTAGAAAATGATAACATTGTTCGTGAGTATGTGTAGACAAACACCTCCACAAATAGATGTGATTCATTTTACATTTATTTTTTTACATGTATGGTAAGGAGGATAGATATGATAAATATATATTATATAAATGATAAAATAATGATTTTTAAAGGTAAAATATTATTTTCCTTTAATTCATTCCATCCTCCAAATAGAGAACACAACGTTGATCCATATGTATGACCGACCATCTCCATGAATGGTGTAATTCATTTTGTATATCTATAATCATCGATGACTATATATATATACATATATATATATATATATTAAATATATACTCTATAATAATCATGAAAATTAATTTGGTATATATTTTTAATAAATTTAAATTTATTATACCAGAGGATAAATAACATTCAATAGAAATAAGATCTTAGGTAATGGATTTTTATCACACTTTTATTTCTATGGGACACATTCCAGAATCACCACTGCTTTATTTTACAGGATTTATATATTTACCATGAAGGTTATTTTATAATTATTATTGAGAATATTATAGGGATTTAAATATACGTATATGGTTCTTTATTTCAAGGGGATTATGATTCAAATGTTACCAATGTGGTAAGGGTTTATTTCCCAATCTCATCATTATTTGAGGTTGTATATATTTAAGTCTCAACTATGGAATATTTATCATCCATGTCAATGTTTTTTAAAAATGTTTTCGTAAATGTTTTTAATATTTTCTAAAAATGTTTTAACATTATTTGACCCATTTTTTACTATTTACAAAACTTCATGAAATGAATATATTTGTTATTTTGCAAACAACGTAATTTCTGAATTTTACAACAAAAATATTGAAAAAATATTTTTTAACTTATAGAAAATGAGTTTATCTTCTCACCATCATTATTCCTAAATTAGTTTAAGATCAATATAAAAATTTTCCAGGATAATTTCAAATAAAAATTTTTATTTTTTAATTTCATGAATTTTTTAGAAAAAGTAATGATTTCAAAATGGAATTTTTATATTAGTCAGTAATTATTCCATGTCACCTCTCAAAATAATTTTCCATCTAGTATGACATTATTTGATGTTAAATATTCTTTATTAGGAATATGTTCCAAGGATTACATTTTTATTCTTTCTTTATATGGAATATTTTTATGATGTCATGATATTTATGAATCCTATTCATTTTTCATGAGTTTTGTTACGATGAAATCTTTATCTAACAAATTTATTTTATTCATTTTGATATGATGAATGATTTATGATATTTGAGAACACATATGTGTTATTTAAATTATTTTATGGGTTGTACCTATATCTACCTCCAATGAATTAGGTAAATATTAATATCTCATGAGATAAACAAGACAATAATGGGGAGTGAACCCTGTTTAGTAAGGGACTCTATCAACTAAGATAGTCTTGAGAGTGAACCTAGAATGCTATGATAGTTTTCCGAGTAAACCCATCCCAATATTATGTCCTTGTAAATGGGAATTGAAAACTATGGATGTGATTTTATGATGTTATAATGATACCATATATGTTTATGACATGAACTTGTGGTTCATTGTTGAGTTGTGATGATTTATCATTCTTATAATTTAGGTGTTTCGAAATGATAATACATAATAACATAACTCATTTATTATGATATTTTTTATATTGGGAAAGAAATTCGTATGTGATGGCCATGATATTATAGAATTATGATTATATTATGATTTTATATTATTATCAATTTATATCTCCCATACATACCGCATTGATCATCTGAGCTCACCCTTTGTTATGTTTCTATTAACCAGGTTATCATGAATGTTTTAAGTTGGGAATGACAATGAATAGTACCATGAGGAAAGATTATTATGGGAGATGTTGATGATATTTCATAGAATTAGAATATATATATATAATCTCCAAATACACTAAAATTATATATTCCTTGGGTATATATTTTTTGTAACATGTTTTAAATATTAAAATATTATGATTTAACATTTTTTATGAAAACCCACAATAATTATATAGATATGATGAATTAGACAGGGGATAACCTTCTCCCTGGTTAATCTTGCATCTATGAGGAGGACAAGCATATCTCACATAATGAGGAGATTTTTCATGATCTATCTTAATGTTTCCATGTGGAAGGCCTCCATGGTGGGTGATTACCTAGAGATCGACTGATCGTAGTACCATGTAAAGGACCCCCATGATAATAATTACCTTATATTTCTAATGATAATAGGGACGATTCTTGGGCCTCTATCAAGATATTTTTATGGAAATCCATAAGATGTATATTGACCAATGTAGGGATATGAGTATGATTATTGGTTTTATATTTCCCTAGATGGGATTTCCTTTGGAAATTTATATCTATCTATTGGTTTTATGCATTTGGGAAAGAGAACATTACGGTGGGATATCTCTAAAGATAATTTCATGTTTCCATTAGAGTGTGAGATATGATTATTGTGATTTAGTGGGAATATGATTCCTACCATTTCGTTTGATCATAATATGTTGATGGGTTCCATCGGAGTTGGAATGTATTTGATACTGCCTCATGGTTGACTATAAGATATGAAATCATCCGTTTATAAAATGGAAAAAGGATATGGGATTGTGTTTGAGGGACTACCAGAATATTAGAGCAATATCATATGAGTATGGTATGGATATGAGAATGCATTTAATCGTATACTAGGATACATTGAAAAACTCATATTTAAAAGAGATAATCTAAAAAATATTATTCTTCATTTATAAAAAACATATATTAGAGGTCATCATAAATGAGAGTTGGAATATGGGCCCACTCTTGAGTTGTATTCAATGTATATTGACAAAATTTTCTAATAATAGGATTATGAATAAGAGATTCCCCCTATTGATCATCAGGATATAGCCTTGTTAGTGATGGGATAAATTTGGAAATAAGTTGTTTATGAAGATGAATGTTTTTTATGTTGTCTCATGTTGTGAATAAAAATAAGGAAGAAAAGAAATAAATTCACTTTATTAAAGTTGACAGTTTTTCTCACTATTATATTCTAAATATTATACTCACACTTCTTGATAAATTTAATTGGATTGAAAAGATGATTTCATGAAGAAAAGGTTCATCAGACTCACAATAAGTCCATAATGAAATGAATATCGTAATAAGGAAGGCTGTCTGATTCTACAAGGATCAGATACAAATCTAATGATGTTTTGCTATTTTTTATTTCCAAAAATTTTAATTGTTTTTTGTACTATTTGTGATGCAATATTGATAATGGTAAGTGGGAGAATATATGCATCAAATCATATTCAGACTGGTTAGAAAAGAAGAAATTGATGGTGGAATGGGAAGTAACAATGCATACCAATGTGAGGTATAAAATGGAGATGGTGTACATTAGTGTATTCAAATTCATGAAAGAAGTCATGATACTAGGTGAAGGTTTGTAGATGAAGGAAGTTGCTGAAGTCAATTTTTTGTAGTCTCAAATCATCAGTGTGAGATCATTAGACATACAATTATTTGTAGGCTAGAAGGTTTGATGGAAACATGACAAGGGAAAGGATATAGTTTTTAGTCAATCCAACAATCCAAAATATTTATTAATCTAATAATGAAGTTATGTGGTTGAAGTTAATTGGTATCATATTCAGAAAATGAAAGAAGTTATTTTTATTGAAGATGCTAATACCAGTCCATCAGATGCAGTGTGACATCGATCATCTGAGGGATACTGACATCTAGAATCAGATGTAGTAATGAATCATAGGGTGAATTTTTTTTGGATGTTTTTCAGAATGATTCTAGTGAAAAATGTTAGAGACTGATCAATAATGTAGTTAACCAATTTCATCATTATGAATTATTGGTTGAATTGTTTTTCTATGATATGTTTTTATCAGATTCAATAGAAAGAAAATAAATGTATTAAGTGTTTCTTTCAAAGGGGTCAAGAGAAATAAGAATTCTAATATGATTAAAATTGGGTCAAGATTCATCATAATCTATGCAATGAAATCCAGTAATATTGTGTGGACACCCATATTTTTAATGAAGCGGACATTGATATGAGAAACACATATTGAAACTAATATCTTTGTTGGACCCATGATCATTGGTATAATGAAAAGAAGAAAAATAATCGATTTTAATGTTTTTACATGTTTTTCCAATAGGATCAAGAAGCTTTCTTTAAATGGTAAAGAAGATAAAAAAGTCTTTTAACATGGAACATGAAGTCTAAGGAGTTTACCAGAAGTGGTTGTTTGATAAAGAAATGATGATAATCATTATTTCAATCTATATTTTTCTTTTTAAGTATTTATTTGGTGAATAACAATTTATTGAATCATTTACTGTATTCATATTAATGAAGACATCAGAATGGGATGATTTAAATTTTTCATGTTGGTATGGGTCATAGTAAGGATACAACATTAGTTTTTTCATATTTTTCATTATATCAATTAGTGCAAAGAAACATAATAAAAAACATTCATATTAACATATTTCTTTATCAAAATGATTGGATCAGAATGGGGAATCAGAATTTTTTTTAAAGAATATCTCCATAGTGTTGATGTTATAAGATGATTTGAGATGATTTAGGAAGTGTTAAGAATCACAAAAAAGGTAAAATTTTCACCTATAATTCAAGGGAAATCATATATTCAAAAAAATCAGAGTGAAATATTTTATAAATCCCACCGAAATGATATTTTTGTTACCTATAAATATTTGAATTAGTTTGTACTTTCCATAAACTTTTACAATGTATAAGTGGAGAGGGTGAAGCTCCCCAATTCTAGTGGAATAATTTTTTTAGATTGAGATTTAATGAAGAAATTTTATGGAGAGTAAAATAAATGAGAATAAATATGATCATATTAAGAGTTTTCTGAATTATATTTAGTAACCTTACTAGGATTTCCAAACTCGGACCGAAGAATCACATAATTGTTTCAGTAGTATTTTGATAGAGTTATATTTTTTTATTGAGTAATAATATTTGAAAATCATATTCGAAAATAAAAATGACTATCATTATGAATTCAGGAGGAATTTATTACCTGATACAAGTTAATGAGGTGGATAATTTGATTTAAATAATATATTTGTGATATATGATCCAGAAAAACCATAAAACGTTTTTTGAAGAGATTGTATTACATAATTTCTTTCTACTTGAAGCACATGCATTATTGTTTTGAACATAGTAATACATGTGTGTAATATAATATCTTAATCATTATATTTCATATAAAATTGTTTTTTTCTAGTGGATTTTGCGGTTTTTGATTGTTTCTAAACCATACTAAAGCTATAACTACTAATATGGTGTTGTGAACCGTGAAAATTATTGTGCTTCTATGGATGTGTGTTTTCTTTTGTTATTGTCGTGATGAAAACTCTTTAATACGAGTTAATGTTTTTTTCAATGAAAAATATATCACTGATTTACCACCTTCCCCTCTTAGGGATTCATTAATTATACTGGGAATTATCAATTGGTATCATAGGGGGTTCCCTTAGTTTATTATAGTTTGAATTTTTAAGAGAATTTTTTGGAGAATCCGAGTTATTTCAACAGTAAATGTATTTCAATTTTTAACAGTAAGAAATATCATATATTGAAAGATATAATGTTTCCTTATCTTATGTCACTTGGGTGTGACATTCTTGAAACCTCAAAAAAATTATTTCCTTTTATTTATGATAAAGTTCCTCTAAGATCCACCGATGAGAAAAACTGTTAGAATAATGCAAGAGACAAGAATTATTTACTCTCATCACTTTATGAAATTATTTTTTTAATATTGAAGGGTATTTCCACTACCAATGGTATTTGGGAGAAGTTAAAAAATATTTAAGAAGGTAATAAAAAAGTGAAAAAGAAAAATTAAAAATTTGGTGGATGAAGTTTTATGATCTGAATATGGGTGAGTAGGAATATATTGGGGTCATATTTACCAAGTTAAATGAAATTATTACCACTATCAGATGACATGGTTAAATATTGTTAGATTATATAGTTGTTGAAAAAATGATAAAAACACTTCCTAAAATGATTAATGTTATATTCTCCTAATTTGATGATAGTGTTCCTAAATCTCTATCTCTAGATGATCTTAAAAGTACTCTTAGTACTTTTGAAATGAGAAGGTAGAATGTTATAATGGGGAAAACAATGATATTGAAATGTATTTCAAATCCACCATGAAAAAAAATTTAAGAAGTTTTTTGAAGAATACGATGTTGGTGACTCTTAATCCCAAAATGAGTTATCTAATAATATTGATGAAATTATATAATTTTGTATAAATATTTTTGTAGAGATCGTGGTAAATATAAATTATAAAGTAACATTTAAGTGTTTTGAATAAGGATTCATTGGGAACATTTGGACTCATTTTCCTCAAATAATGAAAGAAGAATATAGTGATTAACAAAATAGAAGTCTAATAATTTTATAGAAGCCACATGGTGAAATGGTTAAATATTTTTGAAGAGTTAATGATTAAAAACACTCTATGTCTAAAATGGTATGTTTCTTATCAAAACATGATGATGACTACGACATTGAAGTTGAATCTAAAAAATATAATAAGAATTTTGATGAGAATAAAATTATTTCCATAGTTAATAATGTAGAATCCAAAAGTAACGAATTTTAAGAAGAAAAAACTTAATTAAAATTTTATTATAAGTAATAATTGAAATAATGTATGAGGAAGACTAGGAGACTGGAAAAAGAAATCAGAAAGTTGAAAATTTAAAATTCATCAACAAATAATAATCATAAATGTTTTCCTAATGAGAAAACAAAGATTCTTGAAGATATAAATAAATTTAAAATTTATCTTGAGATATAAAAAAATGATAATGAGTATTTTGATGTCATTTTGAATGCTAAAGAGGATGAATTGGAACTTATCCAAAAAAAATATCTAAATAAGAATAGAGGGTTTCATGTTTTGACAATTCTATCACTAAATATAGTGAATTTTATAGTAAGGATAAACCTGATAAAGATCAACAAATATTACATTAAAATATTTAGAAAAAGGATGAAAATGTTTTTGATAAGATAAAATAAGGGAAAGTTTTGTGTGTGTCCAAGACCATCAAATTATATTACTGATATGTTTTAAAAAATTTCTGATTCTAATTTTTTTTCCATTAATTATGGTTTTGATATGTTTGAAAGGGAAACCAAGTATAGAATGATTATTATGGTTTATGAAATAATGTTTTCTGTTCAACTATGTTCTGATAAAAAATATAAGAATGTCACTGAGAAATAATCTTACAAATCCGATCACTATGGAAGTTTTAAGAGAAAATATTCTATCTATGGGTATTGATGGTGTTGGGGTGGATTCAGAAATATGGAAAATATTATTTGGTTCAATGAACAACATTACAACCATTCAAAAAATTACATAAGGAATAGTTTTAGGGGGAGTTAATCCCCTAAGAGGAATAAGTATTTGAAGGATGTTCATAATAAAACATAGAAGGTTGGTTTGAAAATTATTAATAGAATCAAACCCCTAGAAACAATCTGTGAAATATGTTAAAGAAAAATAAACCTTGTTAAATTAAGTCTTGTTTTGTTATAGGCTCAAAAAAATTAGTAAATCATCAAAAGTTGGATGTAATGAATGATAAAGGGTAAGAAAAACTCATGTTGTAAAAATAAATTCTAAAGATAAAATAGTGGAATATCTATGGGAATTGGATTTCCAGTTTCTATCTCACATAAAATGAGACATTAAATTTTTAAATAATATAATAGACTTCAATGAATGAACAATGACATTTGGAAATGATAAATATCTATGAATTAAATGTGTTGGATCAACAATAATTAGGATTCAAATTTTGATGTCCAAGAAATAATTTCATGTTTATGGGGTGAAACAAAACATGAAATGTTTTTCAATACATTATGATGAGGGTAATAAGTGTTTTTAGAAAATATGGGTTTTTTGAATATTATAGAAGAAGGAAAGATGGTTACTAGAGGACAATATAAAAAAAGAAACTTATTTCGGGTGAAAAAAATAAAAAACTCTTCTTACTTAAATATAGAGAAAAAAATAAGTTGTAGAATAAAATGATAGGAAATATATTTCAGAAAACATGAGAATATTATCAAAATGAGATATTTGTTGTTTTATTTATGATATGTTAATTAGAAGAAATTTGTGTTTCACTATTTTTCAGAAAGGAAAGGTTACGAATTCTATGTATAAGAAACTAGAAATTTTGTTCAAAACAACCCATGGAACCTATCCATTATGATATCTATATTCTAATGAAATAAAATAAAATAATAAAGATAATTACATCAACACGTTCATTGAAGACTTCACTCACATTACTTGTGTTATGTATATGAAACATGTGTTAGATGCTCTGAATATGTTTAATAGTTTTCAAAGGATATTTGAGAGGGGATGTGGGTATTCCATGAAGATGTTGAGAACTAAAAATGGTGGTGAATAAAAAAATGAATAATATTTAAATTATAGTAATAATCATGGAATTTAATATGCTTTTATTAAACCTTAATCTCCTGAAAAATGGTGTTGCTAAAAGGAGGAATAGATGTTTGGAAGAAATGGGGTGAACCACGTAACCTGAGCATGGTATATCTAATTTATTTTACAGAAAATCCATGAGAATATATATTTATATTCAAAATCAATGTTTCTAAAATCCATTTTCAGATATGACTCCATATCAAATGTTAAATGAAAAAATTGACTGTTTAAAACAATTAATTGTTTTCAGAATTCCATGTATAAAAAATAATAAAAGAAGAATCCTTGGAATGTTTGAGAGGATACGTAATGATGGAATTTTTCATAGACGAGATATATAAGGAAGTGGGTACAAATGTTTAAATAAATAATTTGTTTTATTATATAACTCTTTTTATGTGAAATTTATTGAAATATATGAGGAAGATAAATAGACTGACACAAATAAGGAAGATTAATAGGGTGATGAAGTTTTTGATAAGGATGAAAATAGTAGTAATCCCACACAGGAAGAAGAATCTAAATTAGCTATTTCAAATGATTAAGAATAATGTCAGAAATATTATTTGAGTATGAGAAATAAATTTTAAGCTCATAATATTATTTTTTATTGATATCAAAAGGTTTAAAAACAATTAAAATAAAAAACTATTACACATAAATTTTTGTATTTAAAAGTGGACCCAAATGATGTGAATAAATATTTTGATCATCCAAAATGGGATCAACCTATGAATGAAGAGATGGATCATATAGAAAAAATAGTACTTGGGTACTCATACCATATCCAAATAATAAAAATTTAATAGTTACAAAACGAGTTCTTTTGAACAAGATGAATGATGATGGTGATGTGATAAGAGATAGAGGAACAATAGTGTGAAAAGGTTACACAAAAATTGAATGAATCGACTATGATGAAATTTTTGATCTAGTGAAAAGACTAGAAACAAAAAAAAATTTGGTTTTTACTGCACATTGAAGTTACAATTTTTTTCACATTGATGTGAAATTAGCATTTTTTATTGGTGATGTTGATGATGAAGTTTTTTTGAACAACCATGTGTATTTATTTCTGGGAAATATGATTGTTTTTTGTGAAAATTGAATAAATAATTGAATGGGATAAAACAAGATCTAAGGGCCTAGTATTTTAAATTGCATACATTATTTAGGAAGATGAATTTTAAGAAAATAAGGTTCTATATCAATCATTTCATTAATGAATGTTAGGAGTTTTCCATCATCATAATTGTTTATGTTGAGGACATTATGTTATCTAGGAATGATGAATGGACTTGTGAAAAATTTTCTAATGAAATTAGAATGTTGATTAAGATTTTTATTCTATGAGTAATGAAATACTTTCTTGGGTTAAAAATCATACAAAAGAAGAGAAGGAAATTTTTTTCCCAAGAAAATTATGATAAACAATTTCGTAAGAATCTCAGCATGAAATATTCAAAACAAATTTCCATGCCGATTTTATTGGGAACTGAGTTTTATAATTATGGACAAGGAAATTAAGTTTATCCTATAGAGATTTTAAAGTTTATTTCAATTTTTTATGCATGACTGCCACAACATCCAATTTTTTTCTATTACCCAATGTGAAAAAATTTAGAGTGCTCTAAATGAATCACACTTATTGTTTCATGACCTGTCCCTCTAGGGCCCTGGCCATGACTACCCCAATCCTTACTCCAATAGGCTATAGGAGGGAGACTAGCATCTAGTAGGCATATCTCTCAAATGGTAAGAATTTTTCGAATTACATGTACAAACACATAGAACTCCATGAAAAATGTTCTGGAATGTAAAAATTAAAGGAATCTATTCATGCAAGCCACTAAGTATAACACATATATAGTGAAATGAAAAGTAATGTATTGGGTGGAAAAACTAGCCATTTTACAATCCCACTAATGGAAAGATAGAACTCATGTAAATATATATGTATTTGAAGATTGTCCCCCGACAACCCTACCTGAAGGGTAGGTGATGGGTTGTTGTATGTAGCCGTAGGAGTATGCCTCGTTAGTTTGATCTCACTGAGCACTACTTAGTCCTAGTCTTCCCTACACATCATCAATTATTCTATTATCTTCACATGAAATGACATGTGTGGGAAAATCATATGTAGGGATGAGTAAAATAATACTCAGTAGGATGCCCTAAAACCACAAAGGTAAAGAACATGGGAAAACCCACAAGAAAAGCATTTATTAACTTGACATAGGTATATACTCATACATATTGCAATAACATCCAGATATACTCTTTTCAGAAACTAAGAATCATGAGGCTTTAACCTCATATCCAGCATCGGGATTCTCATAAAAGGTTTGAAAGGTAACACATAAACTAGGAGAATACACTCGATGAGCTCATCCATCTCTAATGAGTCCCATCCAAGAGATGCACTCAATGGGGAACTACTATACAGTCCCTAATAGTACATTCGATAGAATGTATATCATTGGGAACATTCTATTATTTCTAGCTCTAGTGCCTTGCACCAATGGTCTAGTCAGTGTTGCCTTACTCTGAGAGGATGCTATGGAAACTAATGTGAAGAGGCCCTCCCATCACCACTATTCACAGTTGAGGGAGCACTACCCAAGATTAATTTTTGAACCCTTTTTCACTCCTACAAGGTGTTTCCCGCACCTCAATCCAATGAGGGAGTACTATATTCTATCCAGGTATCGTTTACATCAAGTGGAGGTGCCCTCTCTACGTAGCTCTGTTCTATAACTGAGGGAGTTCCAACTCCAATGGAGGAACCACTCCGCACTACTACTCGTAGACGAGGGAGTGTAACTCTATAATTGAGGACCCACTCCCTAATTTGTAGGAGAGTACCACTCAGTTATTAGAGATCTCACACCATGGTATTACATGGGAGTACCAACTCAATTAGTTCATTTTCTATAGAGGATCCACACCCCATTATTTCATGGAAGTACCAACACCAGGAAAGGGGTCCCGCTCCTTGGCATGTCATGGGAGTACCAACTATATTGGAAAAATGTTTATGTAGGACCCAAAACCTAGAATAATAGGGGAGTACCAAATCCTATAATAGAGGACCCTCAGCCTACCATGTAGGGGAGTACCTACTTTATTTATACGTCAATTATGGAGGACTCGCACCCTAGTCTGATAGGGGAAGACTAACTCCATAGGTAGAGACCCTGCTCTATATAAAAATATTTGATAGGGGGCTACCTATAATACCATCACCGCCATTGTGATCCCCATGGGAAAATGAAAGAGATAGACTACTCATTTGACATAAACGGACACCCTTTGAAAAAATATGCACTTCACCGAAACACGCAATAACCCATCATTGTGGGGGGCCTGCGTTGTTCATGATTTAAATACCCAAAATTGGTCTTGAAATGTCCATATTAATTTTAGGGTTTCAGTGTTAAAGATGGTTCATCATTATGATTCCATATGAGGGAGATATGTCAGATACAAGATCCCTCAATAATAATAATTTTATTATTATTGGATGTTTCATTGACCAAAGGCACGAGTCCAAAAAAAAGTATTCAACATCCGTCTTAAAATGACCATATCAATTTTAGGGTAATGTTTCCTGTTAATGGTTTGTTGATCTGACATTTCATGAAATATTTTCTGTCAGATTTATGTTTGACACCGAAAATAATAAAAATAATAAATTATTATTATTATTATTATTATTAAAACTCATTGATTTCTTTAATGGGTCATGCCCAAACTCCCCCTTTATATTAGTTCACAACACAAGACATAAGGGAAAATCCCCTTTTTGTCTCCCTTTCAAATCCATTATACTCTCTCATAATAGTATCTAATAATATTGTTATTACTATAAAATTATATAAAAGTTAATGGGGAAGATATGTTGGATATCACCCCCTTCTCAAAACGCATAATGTTCAACGCCCCTCCTTTAGGGAATCTTTAATTATTTCCACATTTCATCAATTCCTCATATTATTAATATTATATATAATATTACTAAACACCATTAGATAATGTTCATTTAGCCTTATTAACCCCTCAAACATACTTTATGCTACGATTATTATTATTATTGTTATTATTATTATTATATAGCTATAATAACAATTCATTATTTCAATTTATTAACACAACACCATTATTATTTTTAATAATAATAATATTTATGCTCGTCGTATTGACCATGTTCAACCATGCCATTTGATATCTGAATCCTACCATCACCACATCAATGTCGAGCAACCTCCATTATGGAATCTCACACATGACATTTTTTTGAAACTGACTCTATCACACCGCAAGACATTTTCACTGAAAAATAGTAAAATGGAGATTATCGGCATGATCCCAAACCACATCCAATCCCAAACACGCATTAGTGGTGCTGATCCAATACATTCACTAAACACCATCACACTCATATATCAATATCCCCCAAACCGTTGATATTTATATCATTCACACTACCAAAACTAGTATGGGGTTCGATCACACTTGAACCCATCCTGCCAATGTCGAATCATGACCATGTGGTCTAACGATGAAGAACACGAATAACGGTGGGGAAAAAACACCATAAAAATGGTTTATAGATCGAGGAGAAGTGTTTTAGCCAGTAGATCAAGAACTAAGATACCATGGCGATAAAACAACATAAATAAACGAGATTCCAAATCATAGGAACATGAAAAGGATGCAGTAGGTCATAGATCAAAGAATGAAGAATGATATAATTAATAAATATAATTATAAGGTCATAAAACCACATATAAAGAGTCCTACTAGGAATAGATCAGTCTTTGATGATGAATAAGTAGTATGTGCTCATTGTTCATCAATCTGTCGATGCCTCATCTGAACTCCAATCATAGATCCTCTATCTTGTCATTGTTTAATGTTCTCCAACAATAGGTTTTGTTAACTCTTTTCTTCTTTAGAGTTCTGAGGAATTTCTCCTGGATTATCAATCAAATCATATACCCCTACCAATCCATTAAATGAAGAAACATGTTTCAGCATTGCTGTTTTGTTGCTGTAGTAGTGTTTCTATATTGTTTCATTTATAAAAGGGAATGTATTCTTCGTCGTGGAATTGTAGCATCATTGTGTCACTGAAAAAAGTCAAAAAGAAATATTTTTATTAAATATTATGAGGAATTTCACGTCCGAAAACTAGCATTCACCCTCGACCCATCCTAGATGATGTTAGGCCCCGCCTAAGGAATGAAACTATCTCATGAGCTCAATGGTACACTTATATTTCTAATTTGGCTTACAAGTTATGAGTTATAGGATTTGGAAAATAATCTAATTATTTTATTTACATTCACGTCCCAAAAATTACTTTCCACAGTTGGCCCAAACCGTCCAGTGTTAGGCTTTGCTGAAGGAAATAACTCTTTCAAGAGCTTAATGGTGGTCCCAGATTTTTAATTGGTGTCACTGATCATGAGTTATATGGATTCAAAATATAAAATAAATTTTCTTAATAATTATATTAATGGTTATAACAATTTTGGGTTTTCTCACTAGAGGCATGAAATGACTAATGTTTAGTCACTCATCGGTTAAACTTACCATCCTAAATCCAAAAGTTCCCATATATTTTTATCCAAACACCCAGTTGAGTGTTGTTCCACTTTTTTAAGAAAGTCTCTCAGCTGTGCTATTTGAAAACATAATAACATTCAACGGACTATTCTGGGCACACCAAGCCTTGGAATCACACGTCGTCTCAGTGTTCGGTCTCAGAATTTTCCCCAAAAGCTTATAAAAATAAATTTAGAAAAAAAATTGTGTCTTTAAATTCTCTCTACCATAGGCATTTTCTTTCCCGAAAAGAAAATGTCTAGACTCAGGGGAGGAAAATGATATCTCTGGTGGACTCCCATTCCAGTGATCTCACCAAGGGTACATATGCTACTTAGAAGAACACACATGAAGGAACAACTATGATTGGCCACTCTCATGTCTAGCTTATTATAGGCCAACAATGTGGCACAATAGGCACATGTCACCTTAGCTATAACAAGATGGAAATCACCAACCACTATGGTCCATCAGTTGTCATGGGGTCTAGGGTCTCACCTCTATGATAACCTTACACAGATATTGATAGAACCCCATATTTTACATCCACACCTGGATAAACTATATAATAGCCTACAAAAAGGGGTATTTTCTAATAAAACAGGGCTTCCCAAGAGTGAACACTATGTCTTACAAGACCCCCCATCTACAAACACCAGCTGTTACATATCCTATTAAAACAGAAACACTGGAACACCCACTTTTGGAATCCCATATGATTATGGATAGTGGGAATCCATTTCATACTATAGAAACATCACATGATCTAAAACTTCCACCTTAAAAAGATCCCAATCAAAATAATTTGAGAAGAAAAAAATCCACTCTCAGGGCCAGTACCTGCTCCGATGATTCATTAAAAAACCAAACCAAGAACATGAAATTCAAGGGGACTCACCCATCGTACCTCATCACTAGGTCCCATGAAACCCTCTATCAGTAAGCCTGATGTGAGAGTTCACATTTTGTTGCCTCGGTTCCTTGTTCATCGACAAGGAAGCATTTTTCATCACTGTGAACACACCACACCCTTTTTGCCTAAAACAGTCAATCTGGGAATGAACGATGGATTTACATACCAAGAATGACATCGTAAGGACATGATGCTAGGACTAAGAGATCCCAACTGCAACTCTCACCTTCAAGAGTCGGGTCACACTATCTGTGCTAGTGTGTGATCATCAGGTCTCCTCTAGCAAGAGTCTCTAAGTGTGAGGGTCATGTCCGACATTTGACCATAACTTCTATGTATCAATAAAATCTTACAAAAGATGGATAAAAATTAGAAACCATGTCCATTAATACGATAGAAAAAGAAAATACACATGTTGTACCTCATATATCTCATGGAGTCTCTAGGTCATTAGATATGACCGCATGCAATTTCCTTCGCACGCGTCCTCCATCTCCCCGAGCATAGTGTGGACCAGTTGTTGCTCTTCCAGCTCCACTACTTCACTATCTATCATAAAAAACTGCTAACTCTAAGTTTTTTATATGACATGGTGTCTCATCATCCAACTGCCTATCAACAGAATGGTGGGTTGGACATTCTCTAGTGATATGACCCAACCATTGCAAGAATAACATTTCCTCTCATGTGGCTGATATGTTCCTCGACATTGCTCCTGCATCATAGTCCAATGTGTCTGTGTTCAAGAATGGGTATGCCTTAGACATCATGAGACCATCACATATCATCTTCATGCTCGTGTAGATTCCTCTTCCTCATGACCTCTACTATAGGTCACATCTAGATGCTCCTCATCCAGAAAAATCATGACCACCAAGGATTGCTCCAGCACCCCAGCATCGGTGGGAATATTCAACAGAATCACCAATACTCAGATATATTGGCATAAGTCCTACTCAATGGTTCAGGAACTAAATAAATACTCTATAACCATGTTTATGGAGTACCACATCAATTTAGTGAAACTTACTCACAGCTCTACCCCTATCATGATATCATTTAAATCTACAAAATCACCTCGATATGCACTGACCTCAGCATGGATGGGTAGATTTGTTCCCTATATGCTTCATAGAACTCTTCCCAGGTGATTGTCACATCATCAAGTGACTATGTCACTATGCTCCACTAATATCCCAGTGAGCCCTGAAGAATACTCGCAACTTGTACCACCATATGATCGAGATGTGTCCTTACTAAGCAGAAAACTTGAGTGACTATATCAAGCTACTAATATACTGCCTAGGGGTCTGGATCACCCCATTATCTAAAAGATCACTACCTCTGAAACTCACGTATCACACTTAGACTATGAACATCCTCAGTTTGAACTTCTGAAAAACATGCTACTCTACGGGTGGTTACATCATCGCCAGACCACGCAGAGGTAACACCCTAGAACCAGTGTCCTATTCAGAGGCCTCATCATGGGGAATATCATCATCATGATAATAGTGTATAATCATATTTGGCTATAATTGTGGATGCCTCCTAAAATAATTCAAGATGAACCATTATTAAAAGAGTATATCTGGAGAGCCGACTCATGAAGGACATGGAAATCCAAAACCATTCTTATATGATGCATGTACCATTTATTTTCCAATGACTAGTGTCCTAATGAACAAAGTCAAAAAGTAGGTAATCAACAACCCATGAAATGGATACGTTGACTACCACACAAACACGAGAACCTTAGGCATGAGAGCTGGAATCAAAACTTATTAACACTATCACTACGTATCCCAAACCAAGCTCACAAAGACGCATTTCTAAGGTATAACTAACCTCCTCCGATACCACTCTGTCAAGACCTATCCCCTCAGGTCCCATGTTATGACTACCCCAAGACCACCTCCCGTATGCCAGAGGCTGGAGAGTATATTTGATTAGGAATATCCCACAAATTGGAGGCATTTTCCTATATACTTTTACACACAGACACAACTCCAAGAAAAAGGTACTAGAATGTAAAAAATCTAAGGAAGCTATGCCTGAAATCCACTAAGTATAGAACAACCAAAGTGAAATGAAAATTAATGTAAAAGGTGGAAAAATGGGCTAGTATACGATCCCATCCAAAGAAAGACAGAGCATATGTAAAGATTTAAGTACCTTGAGCCTTTCAACTGACAACCCTGCCAGAAGGGTAGGTGATGGGTAGCTTCCTATAGGTATAGGACTATGCCTCGCTTATGTGATCTCACTAAGCACCAATTGGTCCCTGTCCTCCCTTTGCTTCTTCAAATAATCAATCATCTGCACAAATACATGACATGTCTGGGAAAATCACATGCTAGGCTGAGTAAAACAATACTCAGTAGGACACTCCAAAACTAAAAAAGAAAATCCTAAGGGAAAAATTAGAAGAAAATCATGGTCAAATCGATAGAGGTATATTCCCATACATATACCAAGAACATCTAAATACACTCATTTCAGGCACTAACAGTCATGTGGTCCCAACATTATAGCTAGCATTAGGATTCTCAATGAAGGTTTGAAATGTAACACATGAACTAGGAGAACACACTCCATGAGCTCATCCATCTCTAATTGCACCAGTCCGAGTGATTCACTCAATGGGGAACAACTCTACCATTACTAATGGTATGCCCAATATAATGTGCTCTGTTAAGAACATTATACATGGTCCAGCACTAGTTCCCAACACCAATGGTCTAGTCATTGTTGCCTTGCGCCTTGAAAGAGCTAAGGAAATCCATGTGAAGAGGCCCTCTCATCACCACTGTGCGCTATTGAGGGAGCACTACTCCAGAATAATTCACGAAACATCTATCACTCCTACAAGGAGTTCCCCACACCACTGTCCATCAAGGTTGAAATAGATTCTCTCTAGGCATTGTTCACATCAAGTGGTGGAGCCTACTCCACGAAGAAATGTTCTATAGCTAACAGAGCATCAACTGAAATGGAGGACCCGTTCCATGCTATAACTCATAGATGTGGGAGTAAAACTCTGTAAGTGAGGACATAGTCCCTAACTGGTAGGGGAGTACCATTCAGTGACTAGAGGACCCACCCCTGGTACGAAAATGAAATAACATGTCTATAAGTTTGTTTTATATGGGGTACCGACACCCTAGAATATCAAGGGAGTACCGACACAATTCTTGGGGAACTTCTCCCTTATCATGTTAGGGGAGTGCTGACTCTGTCGAAACAATGTATGGAAAACCCACATCTTAGAATTATTGGGGAGTACCAAATATTATAATAGATTACTTTCACCCTACCTGGTGTGGGAGTTTTAACATCCCTACATCTTTAATTTAATTTTTACGTTATTATTTCGTAGATCTAGGATCTCACATCAATGTTAGTGTTGGGTCCCGATTTAATGTTTTTGATGTTTAATAATCTTATTGGGTTTCAAGCCCATGTGTGGTCAACACATGGTAGGTGGTTACCCTGCAGTCAAAGTATGTTTCATGCAATTGTCGAATGTTTAAAAAAATTAAAAATCATTGTAAATAATTTTCTTTAAATGATTAAATAAATTATATTATTTAAAATTAAATGAGTCAAATTTTGATTTTTCATTATTATAATAATTATTATTGACATTATTTTTTTATTATAATTATTTGTATTCTTAATAATAATAATAATATTATTATTGTAGTAATTTTATTTTTATTATTATTATAATAATTTTATTATTATTGTTGTAATAAAATGAAAAAAACAAAATTTCCACAAACACCTAAAAACATAATCTTGGATAATAATTAAAAAACTATTTTTAACAAAACCAATTAGCTTGGAAAAAATATTATATATTAACTAAATATAGTGCGAAGGTAAAAATGTCATTAAATATTTTGTTAAAACAGTCAATCATTGAATGGGATTAATTGAAAAAGAAAATTGGGATTCACCATCCCCAAACCAAGTTTAGGCAAAACGACACATGAACAGAATGAAAAAAAAACACCGAATGGACCAATTTAACACCCTAGAAAATGAAAAAAACATGCAAAAAATCAGTCAAGGTATTATGATTTATCCAAATCAAATAAAAAACTAATGATGGAATAAGAAAAAAATAGACATGAACAAGGATGGAAGGCATCGTGCCACTGATGGCCACTGGTGATGAGGGCCAGTGAGGGCTAGCTGAAGTACAGAGAGGCAAGGGATGGTTTGAGGGGAAATGGAAACTAGTGCGTCTCTGGCCAGAGTAAAGGAGAAAAGGGGTGAAAGTCGTAAGAGAGAGCATGGGGGTGAAAAGGAATACTATACTAAACCATGGAGTGAAAGGGGTGCACCTTGTAGGGGATTCGAAAAGCATGCCTAGGTAGGAAATGGTGAGGTGGGGTGTTAAGGTGGATCGGATGGCTGGAGTGGCCTAATGAACCTAGTGAAGGTGGTGGCCGTGTGAGCGGAGAAGGGAAGGGAGGGGCGAGTCCATCTATCAGCTAGAGCGTTAATTGTGATTTCGGTGTTGGGGGTTGAGGGTGAGGGGTGAGCTAACAAGGAAGGGAAGCATGAGGTGATGTGATGGCGAGCACGGAGGGTGGTGTGAGGTAAGAGGAACCAGTGGGGATATAGGTGTGACACATAGTGGGAGGGGGGGCTTAGTGGTTTCTATTTTTTCTTTTTATTATAATAATAATAATAACAAGTATAATAATAATAATAATACAATAATAATAATACAATTATTTTAATAATACAAATAATAATCATAATATCAAAAAAATCATAATGAAAAAATCATAATAACGAAAAATCATAATTTTACTCCTTTCCTTCTAAAAAATAGCATTAATTTAAACATTTTAAAAAAATTTAATTACATATAATTTTATTTGTTTTAAATGATATAAAATATCATGAAACCTGATCCAACTATGCAACTAACTCCAATGACACAGTGACCAGGCACGGGCCTGAAACCCAGTAAAATTATGAAACGTAAAAAAATTTAAACCCAGACCCACCCTGAACCTTGACGTAGAAGCCTAGAGGTATGAAATAATAAATTAAAATTTAAATTGAAAATGTATGGGTGTGACAATATTCCACCTTAAAAGTCACCAAATCGGACAATAGTCAAAACTATATTCCATTCCCAATTGTAACTAAAATAAACAACAATATAAGAGATTGAGAGAACACGAGATAATTCCCCCCACTAAAATAACTCAACGAGTGCATAAATTTATCTCCCAACGACACTACCCAAGGAGGGGGGACAAATGGTGTAACACTAAAACAATCCAAATTAAATCATATATCATGAGTGAAACAACACCTCTACTGAAACATGGAACTCTAGAATAAGTCCCAAAATCCACAATAGTAGAGAAAACCCTCAGAACTGAACTTACTACACATATTGAACCCAAAAATAACCCAAAAATCAATTATTACACAAGAAAATAAATATACAAAAGATCATAGATAAACTAAGACCAACCCATACAAGGGCCAAGAAAACTTTTAAGAAGAAACATACGATTTCAAAAAACCATAATCAGACAAATGAAACTGTTGAATTAAAATAGAATAAGATCATCACATTACCCAACCGAACAATGAACTCAAAATTATAGTAAAATAATAGTAGTATAAAAAATTAACTAAAATAAATTAATTGTTCCACTAATGAAACATAACACAAAACCTAGACCAAGTCTTCACACCCCCAACAACTCCTAACTATACGTGAGCTTCAACCCTAGACCTGTAGATGGGGATCTGATGGCTAAAACATCTCCTACCACATAGTCATGCACTAGAATCATCTAGTCACAACTTCTTCTTTAGATGGAACTACCTATAGAACTTCTCTAGATGGCCCAACACCCGCAACAATGGCATGTTTCATAGGTATGTGATATAATTGCTTCGTGTTCCAAAAGCGTCCATTGTATTAGAACACCAGTGAACAGTCTGACGAAATGGAATACAGAATGACTATAGAGGACTCTATTGAAATAGGTCCCTCTAGCATACCGTGATGGATAAATGGTGAACCTTAACAAGGAACTAGATATACTAGACTTCCAACCATCTATGCTCTAGATACCAATGTAGTTAGGAACGCCTCATCCTCCAGCTTCTCGAAATGATTGTATTTAGAAGGGATGATTCACTCCATGATCTATGGATGAAGGCCCCCAATGATGTGAGAAGTATTAGTCAAATCCTATGATGCTGCCTCCAATGAAAAAGATATATGTTCCTTGATATGGTAATAATATGATTTCACCATCCATTGGCCTTGTTGAATATGCATGAGCTCTTCCGTTCTCTTCATAATCACCTCTTCAGGTATAAAACATCATATGAAGAAAATTTTAAATAGAAATCACATCATCCAAAATTTCATTGATTTTGGGGTGAAAAACTCCCATTAGTCTAGTGATGGACCTTCGAACAGACCCAAAATGGCACACACTTTGATAGCTATGAGAGTTCCCAATACCCTGATGACATCCCCAACCTCTTCAAGTCACTCTGCTACCTCTAATGGACCACGATCACTATGAAGGATTGAAAATGTCCAAGAAGGAAAAAAACATGTCATGTATTATCCGAAACCATGGGGACCTTTCTAGAAAGAATTTTCTGAATAATATATTAAACACAAATCCAAAACCAATATCAAATCATTGTATAATTAAAATTAACATCATGAGCCAAAATTTCTAGCTCGAAAACCAATCAAATACATACACAACCCAAAATTCACTTTTCAGAATCCCCTTTTTCATTTTATATTTTAAACTCGACTTCTTCAAAGACCACATTCCAAAAACCGAACCTACTTTTCAAACCAAATTCATTTTACAAAATCAATTCCCCTTTTAAAATATGTTTATGAAATCATTGTGAAGTATTTAATTTCAAGTACACCCCCATGTAATCCCATGAAACATTGCACATGTCTTTATCCACATTCATCCATATTCATTAACATAGAATATCCATGCATCTGCTCATATGTCCAAACATTCAAAAATATTACCTAAGGTTTCACCCAAACCATTTCTCTATAAATTCCAAGAATACACCATTTTATTAGACTAAGATATTTTGGTTTTAATACCCATTTTATGAATTTAAAGCCATTTACAATTAATCATTCTCATTTTGAGACCAATTTATCATTTTCAAAAGCACACCTACATCACCAAAATAAGGAAAACACTCAACTTGCATGAAACCACCAGATTTAGGGAATAGTAGTCATGCTTAACCTTATGACATGTTAATGGACCATGCCCAAAGTAATCACCAACAACTAGGAATAACTTAAACCTTGTAATCAGACTCCACATGGGTCACTACTCCATGTGATTACACGAAGTAATATTGGATTGTCTCTATTTTCATCCCTCAGTAAAAAAATTTAGAATGAGAGAAAGACTCAATTCCTAGACTACCACTAGCAATGTGAAATTTAGAATGAGTGAGGGTTCATGAAGCCCTTCCCCTACCTATCTCTTGGGTCTTGAAAATATGAATATCCATCTACCATGACCCCCAACACTGGACTCACCCCCCGAGCTATAGACGATAACTGACCTCACCCCTCCATACCCTTCTCCTCTCACATGACCACCCCCTTCACCAAGAACATTAAGGCACTCCATCCAGCTGAGCCACCTCAGTACCCCACCTAATTGGACTCCTACGCTGGCGTGCTTTAACCAAAACCCCTGCCAGGTGCACCCCCTACTCTTGTTTACTTCGTCCAGTGATGTACCACACCCCATGCTATCTATTGAAACTTATATCCCTACTCTCCTTCACTTCAGCTAGTAGATTACCAGCTGACCTCACCCCTCTGACCATCCCTCACATCACCGCCCTCCAACTGGCCCTCGCCAGCACTCATCTCCAGTGGCTATCAGTGGCACACCACCATACCTCCTTACTTTGGTTTATGTTTTATTTTTAATATATATTTTGTTTTTTATTTGTTTTGGCTAAATCTTAATACCTCGAGTTGTGTTTATCACATTTTTCTCATTGTCTTGGGCATATAATTGGTCTATGGGGTGTTGTTTGTCTTTCGGCAGAAGCGCCATTGTGTACGAAATCGGTTTGAGGGTCGTCAATCCTCATTTTCTTTTCTGATTAATCTCATTCAATGATGGGGTGTTTTAAATAAATCATTAATGTTATTCACACCAAAACAATATATTTAGTTAATATTCCATTGTGTTCCACAACTAATTTCTTGTATAAAAAATATCTTCTTATGTTTTCTCCCCGATTATGTTTTTATGTTCTTATGGATATTTTGATTTTTAGATGTCAAAAGTTATATTGTTAATGTTTTAAACATGACATGTACCCTCGTGATACTCTTCATTGGTTTATTGTGGTGTTTCTAGTTTGTGTAAATTTTTTTGGTCTGTTTATGGAATTTTTTAGAAAATTGTTTGAATTGTTTATAGAATATTTAGTAGACAATTTGGGTTACTTATAAAATTATTTATGTATTATTTGACCGGATTATAAATATCTTTTAGAAACTGGTTTTCTGTTAATATATTTTTTGATAAATTCTTTGGAATATTTTTCTAGCATCTTGTTTCTCGGAAATAGATTAAATATGAAATATTCTATAAATTATATTTTTAAAGCTTTGCATGTTTGGTTTGACCACATAGTAACATGGAAATTCTGTTAGAAATGATTTGGAAATAGGTTTTATGGATTTCATGGAAGTTTTTTGTGTTCTCCTATTGTTTTTAATGGTTTGTTTTGGTTTCAAAATAATATGAGTCCTTGTATAAATGGTTTAGAAATGTAATCTTGGTTATTGTTAATCCACTGGATGTAATCACATCCATGGGTGCACTAGGTTCACACATGGATGTTCCCTCAAATGAAAAAGGAACCTTCAAAAATATTGTTTATTAAATAATTAGTTTTCAAAATAGTTTTTTTCTCCTAAATAAGGGTGTTTCCATTGTGTGGCTTTTACTTAATGTTTGAAATTTAATCTCAAAGGGTGTGAAAATTTGTCCTTTATTGGGAGATTCGATGAATGTTCGGTTCAAAGGCTCATTTATCTCTTCCAAAATATTGATAATGTTGTGTTATCATTTAGAATGGTTGTGTTTGGAAATTGTGTGTCCCTGGTCAGAGATTTAAATGTTCTTAGAAAAAGGTTTTGACACATACATGACATGAAGGCTTGGTTGGAATTTTTTATGTTGAATAGTATGCATGAATATATATATATATATAAGTATATGGGGAACTCCTATCTAGGGTAACAATTTACATGTGAATTCTTAAGAAGTGTCCGTGTTTGGGGTTGGCAAATGTGGTGATGACTTGTTCGTTGAGTCACACGTGCAAAGACCTCGTAAAAAAATGTATATATACCACTATGTTTTCATGGAAGTATTTTAGATGATCAAGTGATGGTTTATGATCAAACCTTATTAGGGGGGTTGGTACCCAAATTAATGGTTGTTAGCCCAGGTGGTCTTTGCAACTAGATTTGGTCAGTATTAGGAGGGCCAATTTGTTATAGACTTAGGATTTTTACCATATGCCAGTAGGTGGTTCTGAACTGAGTATGTACATGGGCCTTCTAGGGATATTGTGGATAAAAAATGGTTACATAATCATATATATTTCTTGTTTACATTCCATTGTAATATTTTATTTCTAGTTTTCCATATTCAACTTTTTTATCTTGTCACAACTTTTGTGTCACCTATTTTTGTTTTAGTTTTCAAATGTCATATCTTTCTTGAAAAAATACGCGTCTTTGGGTTGGATTTTAAAATGTGGAAATGATTTTTGGTTTTATTAAAATGTTGAAACCCTTATTTTTATATCTGCATTTCAAACTATCATTAATGAAATATTTTGTTGTAGGAATGGCATGGATTCTGTAGTGTTTTATGATTAATAATTTTGGTGTTCACCCATATGTTATCTTTTTAGTTTTAGGTTCTTTTAGAGTTGAATCACTCTCAGAGAAAACATGGTTTCGAGTTGGGTGGTGACATAGAAGGTCACATGGAGGTATGCACAACTCACTTTCTTTTCGCTGCAAATTTATATTTATCATCAGTTTTTATTTACCTGTTTATTTTTTTCATGGTATAAATGTTTCCCAATAGTAAAATTTTGATGTCAGACACTAGTTTCCCACCCGTGGGGATTGGTAACACCCTTCGGGCATTGTCGTAGACCAACTCATTTGACCATTTCAGGGTCGACATGGTTTGGTTTGTGATAAGAGTACCTATAATATTTATACCACAATTATGAAGGACCTACACCCTTTTCCAATAAGGGAGTACCTACTCCATAGGTTTAGGACCTTCTTCCTATAACTATATATGATAGAGGTGTACCTACTCTATAGTCAGTGCCATTGTGATCCTTATGAAAAAAATGCATGAGATGGGCTACTCATTTGTCCAAAATGGATAGCCGGTGAATAATATGCATTTCACTACAACACACCAAATCATCCATCGTGGGGACCTTGATAGAATCTCGATTTAAATACCCTAAATTGGCCTTGAGATATCCGTCTTAATTTCAAGGTTGTAGTGGTATAGACAGTTTGTAATTCTGATACCACATGGGGGAGATATGTCAAATAAAGGATCCCCCAATAATAATATTTTTAATTTTATTTATTGTTTCACTGACATGAGGAACTAGTATGAAAAAAATTGTTCAACATCGATCTTAAAATGACCATCTCAATTTTTGGGCAATTCAAACCGTTGACAGTTCATCGATCCAATGTCACCTGAAATAGTTACCACCAGATTTATGTTTGACACCCAATATAATAATAATAATAATACTAATAATATTATTATTATTATTATCATTATTATTAAAACGACTCATTGATTACTTTAATGGAGCGTGCTCAAACTCCCCCTTTAAATTGGAACATATCACATGCCACAAGGAAAAATCCCCTTTTTATCTTCCATTCAAATCCATTATACTCTATCATAATAATATATAATAATATTTATATTAGTTTTACCATTATATAAAAGTTAATTGGGAAGATATGATGTTTCTCACCCCCTCCTCAAAATGAAAAATACACAAGGCCCCTCTATTGGGTGTCTTCAATTATTTCCCCATGTCATCAATTCCTAAAATCGTTATTATTATAAATAATATTAATAAAGCAAATTAGATAAAATCGATTTAATCTTATTAACACCTCACACATATTTTATGTCCCAATTATTATTATATATAATAGCAACAATTCCTCATTTAATTTTATTCACCCACCGCCATTTTTATTTAATAATAATAATATATAGGTGCATCGCATTCGCCACTTTCAACCACCCCATTGGATATCTAAATCCCACCATCTCCACGTCACTATCAAGTAGCACCTATCTTGGAATCTCACACAAGACCTTTGTTCAAAATCGACTCCGTTACACTGCAAGTCTTCATCACCACCAACATAGAAAATTGAGATTTTCAACATGACCTAGAACCACATATAATCACAAATAGGCACCAACAGTGATGATCTTATCCACTAACTAAACAGCATCACACTCTTTTATCAAATTGTCCACAAACTATTGATATTCATGTTGTTCATGCCACCAAAAAATTTAAGGTGATTGATCGCACTTGATCCCATCCCGTTAATTCCGAATCATGACCCTATGGTTTAACAATGAAGAACGTGAATAATAGTGGGGGAAAACACCAATAACAAAGTTTATTGGATCAAGGCCAAGAATTTTTGGAATGTAGATTAATAAGAAGGATCCCATGGTTAGAAAACAAATTTGATTCTAATACATAGGAATATGAAAAGGCTGAAATAGTGCATTAACTGATGAATGAATAATGATTTACTTAGTAAATTTAATTACAAGGAAGTAGAACCACATATAATGTGTTTTACCTAGATTAGATCGATTGTTGATGATGAAGATAGAGTCCGTGCTCATCATTCTTCGATCCTTTGATTCCTGATCCAAACTCCAATCGTCAATCCTACATATTTCCATTGTTTTCACTTTCCCACGAGTGTTTTACCCAAAAATTTTCTTCTCGAGAGCTCTCGATAAATTTTTATAGGATTTTCAATCTAATCTTGGACCCTATCCATGCCGTTAAATGAAAAAACAAGTTTCATCATTGTTGTGTCTTTGTCATTGCAGTGTTTCCACATTGTTTTATTTATTAGTGGAAACAAGGAGCCCCATAACTGTGTTTTAGTATCACTGCATCATTTCGAATCATCAAAAAGAAATATTTTTATCACATATTTTTAATTATTTTCACATCTTAATATTAACTATCACCCTTGACCTTTGTTAGTTGAGGTTAGGCCCCACATAAGGATATCACACCATCATGAGCTCAATGGTACACTAGGATTTCCAATCCGAATTACCGTTAAGGAAAGCACGCCCTCACAAGCTCAACAATGGTCTCAGATTATCAATTTGAGTAACCGTTTTTTAGTTATGAGGATTTGAAAAATAAAATAATTTTATTTAATAATTTTATTTAAGGTCATTAAATTTTCTAGTTTTCTCACTAGAGGCCTACTCCAACTAAAGTTAACATATTCTTTGGGTAAAACCAACATTTTGAATGCAATGGTGCCCTCCAATTTTTGATCTGAACTCATGTTTGATAGTTATTCTACCATTTCAAGAAAACAACCCATGTAATCTTTTTAAAAACAAATTTTTTTCAATGGACCGATCTGTGCACAATGACATTCAGAATCGCGCACTGTATTAATGTCTGGTCTTAGAATTTTCCCAAAAAATTTCTAAAAAAATTCAGATAAATTTTCTTCTGTCTTTTCATATTGACTAGAAAATTAATTCTTAGATATATCAATAACATAAAAAATTTCTGAATCAGTTATGATGGATCATAACATATTAATTTGTTTGGGTATTCAGATAAAATTGGGTACGAAATATTAGTGATAGAAGATCCATATATGGTGTATTTTTCTTTTTTTTTTTGTGTAAAAGTTTTGTTATTTTACATACATAGAAACAAAATTTAGTAATAATTATAATGGATGATTTTTATTATATTTATGCTACTCAAGAAACTACTCATCTAATGTGGATGAAGACTCATTTACTATATTTACTTGTTGATGTGAGGTTTTAATTACTCTTTAGTTATGATAATAAAATTGAAATAAAAAATATGAGGAATATGGTAAAATATTCTAATTCAAAATATATGGATATTAAATATTATTTCCTCAAAAGAATGTGGAGAGGGATGAATTGAAGCTATATTAAGATCCAAAATCATAACATGTTGCTAACATTTTCACAAAACCATTACCTAAAAAAGGTTTTATAAATAGTGGATAAACATGGTCATCCAACCTCTTTCTCATCATGGTTTAGGTACATATTTTTGTCCCCTCTCTCATCATGTATTTTTATTTTTTTCCAAGGGGGGTCATTTTTTTATAAATATATTCATTAAATATGTGATAAAAAATTTAAGGAAGTATGTATCAAGGTGTAATTTGTAGGAACAACTGAATCCAACATGTAAATATGTGAACTATTCAAATTTTTTGCTGGGGTGGTTTTATGAAACAATTGTTTTCTAGAAATATTTAGAAATAATGAATCATTTAAATAAAAGATGAATATGTTTCATGAGCCACTACGTTTAAACAAAATGGTTTTTATATCAAAAAATTTTTTCACACAAAATGTTCCTCACATAGGATTATAATTGTCAATATGTAATACATATCATGTGGTAACAATATTTAGTGATTTATGACTGTTGGTTGACAACAAAATCCAATTGGGTATATTTTTGGGGCAAAGTTGGCAAGCTCATGTTTTTGAAATTAGAGGTTTTTTGTGTTGTCTTTTATTGTCAAATAATATACAGAAGAAAATAAATCAATTCACTTAGTAAAAGTTGAAAATTAGAATGAAAATTAAATTCAGAATATCAAACTCACGTTTCATGATAATGATCATTGGATTAAGAATATGTTTTATATAAGAAAAGGTTCATCAGACTCACATTTGGCCCAGACTTAGAAAAAAATTGTAATAAGGAATATAATCATATTCTGTATGGATTCTATTAAAATATAATGATTATTTATTGTTTTGTATTTCATAAAATCAAAATTATTTAGTAAAAATTGTGACAAAGTAATTATATAGTAAATGTTCGAAAACATGTTGTCAATCATATTTTGGATGGTTGGAAAAGAAGATGTCTCTGGAGGAATTGGAAGTTATAATACATCCAAATAGAAGTCAAAATGTTAATGATTATATTCATTTTATTTAAATACATGAAGGAATATATGATTCTAGATGAAGTTTTGTATAATAAGTAATTTTTTGAATTCAATGTTTTCTAGTCTCAGATTATCAATGTGAGATCACTAGACACAAAATTGTTTTTACCAAAGATGGTTTTTTTGAAATGTGACACGGTGAAGGTGTTGTTTTCTTTTCAGATCAATAATATAATATATTTAAATATTTGGATAGATAAGTTATGTTCTAGAAGTTCATTGGTTTTATATTTATAAAATGAAAGTTGTTTATAATTTTTTTTGTTGATTCGAGTCCATCAAACAGAATGGGACATGAGGCATCTGAGTGATAATGACACCGATAATCAGATGTAGTGATGAATCAGGAGCTGAACTATTTTTTGGATGTTGTTGGAAATGATTCTGGAGAATAAATATAGATACATATCAACAATGTTGTCATCCATTTTTAGCAAAATAAATTATTGGATGATTTTGTAGTTTATGCGATATGTTTTCATCCAAGTAGATAGAAAATTAATATATGTTTTAAGTGTTTCTTTAATATGGGTCAATATAAATAATAATTACAAAATGATTAAAATTAGGTATAGAGACATTGGCCTCTATGCGATGATGACACTCAGACAAGAGCTGACACCCACTGTCAGAATGAAGTAGAGACCAGTCTGACATACACATACTAACATCTATATCTTTATCAGATGCAATACCATCATTCTAAAGAAAACAAAAAGAAAAATCATGAATAATGTTTTTTTAAAAGTGTTGTCATTGGGGATTTCGAAGCATACATGAATATCACAAATGAGATATATAAATTCTTTCAAGGGGAGGAAGATTTTTGAGGAGTTTCGAAGAAGTGGTTGTTTGATTAAGTGGTTCTGATCATCCTAATGTGAAGCCATTTGTTTCCCTTTATGTCTTCATTTTTTTTAGAACAATGTAATGAATCATATTTTATGTTCAGTATAATATAGAACTCATAATGGGGTGATTTTTATCTTACAATTTGTTATGAAGCATCTTATTTATAATCCATGTGTTCTTAATATAACATTGTTTATCAATTGGTGGGGAACAATGTAATGAAAACCCAACAACTTAACATATGTATTCATCATAATGAGTGGATCTAAATAGGGAATCCAAATAATACTTAGTTTTGTAATCAAATAATGAAATTTGTTGATGTTGTGAGAAGATACAAGAAGAATTTATAAGAGATGATAAATAATAAATAAGTCAATGTTTTATCCAGAATTCATGGGAAATTGAAGGTTCAGATAAATTGGTTGAGCGTGAATGATTTTAAGAATCTTATTAAAACCATATTTGGGTATCTTATAAAAATGGTGTGTAATTTGTACATTCCTGACACTTATACTATGTGGAACAGAAGAGACAAAAGCTCTAGAATTATAAGAATAAGAAGTGTCCATATCATGATTTCATGAGGGATTTTTCCAGAAATAAGTAGATTGTAGAAGAATGGAGATCATATTTAGAATTTATGGAATCAGATCAAGTAATCAAATTGAGATTTCTATATTCATAAAGAAGAAGTCCATAATTGTTTTAACAGTATTATTATAGTGTAATATTTTTATATTTAGCAATCATACTTGGGAATGAAATTATGAAATTAGACTATGTGTCATTATGAAATCTAGATGAATTTATTGCCTACTGTTGGGTAAGGAAGTGAATAAGTATTTTAAGAACATATTTTTGAATGATGATCAAGAAGCACCGTGACATGTTTTTTATAGAAATTGTATTACATCATTTTATAAGACATCATTAACAAGCATTTTTTTATTTAATATAGTGCTATAATTGTGTGGGGTAATATCATACTCATTATATTCTACTCAAAAGAATTTTTTTCAAGTAGATTTTTTGGTAATTGATTGTTTCCAAACCTTAACAAGAACTTATCTACTCTTGTTGGGTAGTGATCCTTATAAATTCTTGTGTCCTAATGGATGTGTGTTTGGATTTGTTTTCATCAAGGAAATAACACATTAATAATAGTAAATGGTTATTTCAAAATAATTCAAAACTAAAATAAGAATATATAATTGATTCACCCCATTCCCGTCTTAATTATACATTCATCCTGTTAGGAATTATATGTTAGAGCTTTATTATTATTTCCAGGATAATTTGATAGCTATGAAAAATATATTATTTTAACCCTGAGATAAGGTGTTTTCTAGTTTCAATTTCTGTATTTTGGAATGTATTTTGGGAGTAAAAAATGTCTTGTGGATGTCCAAGGGATTTTAGGAATAGGAAATAGGAAACATGGGCCGATATATGCTAAGATTATTCATAAATATTGTCAAGTATAATCCTTGTGCCTTAACTGTGTGACCTGTAGAAGGGGTGTATGGTTTAGGAAAATCATACAGGATGCCTCCAAGAGACCATTCTAAGTTTTCCCCTTAGAGAGTACATGGTGGGACCTTAATAGTTACACACAAGATAAGTGTTTGTTAAGCTATATAAAGGGAAGTTCACTATCTAACTATAATGGGTGAGGTCCTTATATGGACTGAATGATGATGAAGATTTTGAGTTCAATTCATAGAAGTCAGGACTGGGTAGAGATTGATGATGTTTCTTATTCTAGTAGAAACTAGACGTTCATGACTATGTTTTTGGGTTCATCCTATACTCAATTCATGATCAATGGTTGTTGTAATTTCTTGAGGAAAGTGGTGAAAATGAAACTACTATGGTGGGGATAAGTACCTAAGTTAAAAATTTGTGGGGATGAATGTGGAGTGATCATTGTTTCACTAGGATTCCAATTAAGAACCTATAAGTTGCATGTATGACTTCCACATAATTGATAGTTGGGACATAGATGTGGTGGTTGGTAGAGGCAATAATTGGCCATGGGCTTGGGGTGGTTATAAGGGAAATTTGATATGTCGGTCTTGGGGTGGTTTTAAGGGAAATTTTATATTCCTATTTCAGAATCGATAATGGGAATGATAGGGCATGAAAATCATTTACAGTAGTGAAGGTTTTGTGTAATAACCTCATTCGATGTTAGGAATACACATGGGTAGGGGTGTTTTGGTGACCTTAGTATGAACTTAAGGGTGACAAAATATTTTTATGTGAATAAGTTCCAATCCAATAGGGAAGCTAGGTGTTCCATGAAATGTTCATTGAGGATGGGTCAACATGGTTAGGTAAAGGTACAAATTTAGTGAGTTTTGAAACATTTTTGGTGGATGTTTTGGATAAAGAAGTGTGTTATGAAAATAGAACTGGGTTATGTGGAAGAACCTAATCTTCATTATTCATTATGGGGTTGGGGTATGTATTTGAGTTAGGAATGTTGTTGGCTGCCGAGGAGAATAATGATGGATTTGGTAGTAGTGGATTCCTTAAGGAGAAAACTTTACTAGAAGTTGGGTAAAGACTCTGGTAAGAGTGTCATGTATTGGTGATACACATTGAGTATGAAGTAACTCTGTTCAGAGGAAGGGGGAAGCACCCCTAGGGGAAGATAGGTGTCTCGAGACAAGCCAATCATGGATGATATGATATGGTATTGTAATAATAATATATGTGGTGATTTGTAATCAACTTATAGATTGATGTTTTAATAGAAAGTGTGTTTTAGATTTTAAGGTGAACTATAGAGATATAAAATATTTCTTAGTCCACAAATGGATGGTGTAGGTATGCCCATTCATGGTGGTTTCAATGGAAAGGTTGAATTCTAATGTTGGGCGGCGTTCTCAGGGATGATTGTTCATGGTTTTTCAAAAACATGTCGGGAATGTTGTGAACGCTGAGTTGGGGTTCATGAATTACTTTCTTGATGGTGTAGGTTCCACCACTAGAAGATTGTGGTGATGAGATAATCCTTACGGTGGGGATCACCATAGCAGGAATGTGTTTAGTTGATGATGTGTTAGGTTTATTGGGTTTTATGGCCTCAAATATGTTCCATATTGGTGATTTAGTTTTTTTAATGGTCCTTGGATCATGTTTTCAAGGGTTGAGTTCCTATAGATGAATGTTATGTTTGTGTTGTGTTTCAGATGACCAGATATAAAGTAAGGCAATAGGCCTAATGTTATAAAATGAAATAGGTTGAGGGAATGTGGTTGGAAAACCATTTTTTCCTTGGGTGATACCGATCTTGGGTCACCAAAAGAATATTTAGAATTGGTTGAGATAATGCCAAGGGATATGGGCCAGGAGTTATGAAGAGGATCCGGATAATGGTGTTCTGATTGGATCCCCATAGGTGGTTTAATACATTGTATGTACCCTTTTGTGTGGAATGCTGGGGATGCTACCCAAAATATTATCTACGGATGGATGTGAGTAATGATGACTTTGATGTGGATGAGTCCTTTGAGGAGAATTTCGTTTGTGATAGTAGATCATAGTGGGTGAAATTTCTTTAGGGCATGATTGTATCTTAGTCTGGGAGTGGGGATAGTGTGGTCGTGTTCAAAATAAACATTGAATAATGAATTGGATATGTGGGACCCTTTGCCAAAATTTTTCCTTGAATGTTTTGTGATGCATGGGGAGTACAGATTGAGGATGAGCTTTTATAAGGTGGTGAGGTTCTAAAACTAAGAACCTATAACACCTTGAGATTTTATGAAAAATATTCTTTTAATTTAATTAATGTCTTGTTTTGTATGCTACACGAAGATTACATTGCGCTATACGCAACACCGTATTAGCTTACAGTATACACAACACTACTCTTGGATCGTGTTACACACAATTTTGATAATAGTTATTCTACGCAACATTGAGTATATATATATATATATTCAATGTATAAATAAAATATGGTTGGATTTTTTTATACGAAACAATGAAGGATTCTTTCACAACATGCAACCCAGACTTGGCTTGCATTACACGCAATCACGACCTTCCTCGATAGCGTGTTTTGTACGCAATACCGGGTTTTACTAAACAATGATATATTATTATAATATTATTATGAACTAGACGTTATGAATAGTATTAACTAAATTTTGAATTTTATAACATTGTTATTCATCTTACACATTTTCTAGATCATGTTATAAGAACGAAATAATTTTTTCGGGTAAAATAAGTATTTTTAAAAAAATGTAGTTTGCCGCCTTTTGATGGAACACCCACTTTAAATATAGTTTTTGACATTTTTATAAGTTAAATTTGACAAAATAAAATTCTTCTTTGAAATCAAGAAATAAAAATTTACTGTGGATAAATTTTTTGTATTATTCTGGTAACTTTCAAATTTTGATGTATAGTAAAAACAAACTATATTTAAATGAAAAACAACTTTTTTCATCGTAATAATAAATATGGTTAAATTATAATATTGAATGGTTTTAAAGTATAAATAGAATATATTTTTACCATTTAATATAATTTATGTCATTAGCATTGATTTTACATTGAATTGGTAGGTTAAATCAATTCAATCTTTTGCAATGTTTTAAACAAAAACCCATTTTCATTCGACAACAGGATTACTTTTAATTTAATTTCTGCAACTTCTATGTGTTGAAATTGAAAAAATGGATTCCATATTTGTAATTAGTGGGTCCAAATTATGTTAATAGGCTACTTCTTAAATTTGGGAATTTTGAATAGTAACTACGGTAAATTTTATTTACCTTAGTTAAAGGTAAATCGGGTAATTAAGGGTAAATATAATATTATAAAATTACCCTAACACATGCCAAAATTCTATTGGATGGCTAAAATTAAACCCATATCAACTAAGGGTCAGATTAGATTCATTTTATATACTTTTGACCATGAAAATAATTTAATTATTATTAAAACCAAAGAAAGTGACAACATGTCACTCTCTTAAATATTATAAGTATAATAATTTTAATTTAGTGATAAACATCATAAAACTTTCGAACATGAATAGTCCAGAAATCTAAAAAAATTATCTACATCATGATAATTTATTTAGAATTTTTAGGGATTATATAATTGTCATTAATGGTGATACATTAATGATACGAAAATCATTTATTAAGTGATAAATAAGTAATATAGTTTTTATTGAAAAAATAATACCCAATAAAAGGCCCAAAAACCTGACCAAAACTTATTTGTAGTGTATATATACACCTTAATCATCCAATTACCTAATATATAACCGTTGGGAGCCTTATAAAAGTGATTATGACACTTATATTATTTTATTTTAAATGATGTCGAAGTTGTGACCTTCTTGATTTAATTAATATAAAAATTTAAATATTGTGATTTTAAGATGATAAATTCGAGTAAAAGTATTATTGTGAAATTTAATAGATTTATCTTCATCATAGGATATTATTTTTAATTTTTATGCAACAAATAAGTATATTAAATAATAATACAAAAATGTTGTAGTAATTATTTTATTAAGAGATAAACCAAATAAATGGTTTTAAAAATAATAAAATAAATATTATATGAACTATTAAATGTGATCCACTAATTTTATAGATACATATGACCTTTTATTAATCTATTAAAGCTTTTAGTTTGAACATATCTTTTGTATTTATTTTATTTAAATTCAAATAAATGAATAGTGTCAAAATTGACACTATTGTTATTTTATAAACATAACATATTATAAAATTGTTTAAAAATCACAAAAATATTTAAAAATTATAAATTTAAATTTATATGGTATTAAATGTTATAAAGTATCCAATTATAGAAAATTCATAACAAATAAGTAATTATTTATTATAATTTAGAATTTAGAATGTTATTACCACAAATAAAATTAAATTGATTAAATAAGGATAAATCAAGTTGATTATGTTGAAAATAAATTCCTAACGTGTCTAAATATTATTGGTTTATGAGATTACAACCCTATCTCATCTAATAATAGAATATGAGTCATTTTTGGTGGTTTTTAAGTGGGGTTATATTTATTATAAATTAATATTTTTAAGATTTCCCAAGGTGCCTCTCTCCTCCCTTATAAAAGGGCACCTCCTCCCTCCCTTCCTCACACCAATTTGAGCCTTCATGATCGGAAAACCCCTGAAACATTCTCTTATAAACTTCCCTAGAAACATCCTAGAGGTCCTGGTCTTCTGCAAAGACCAATTTTAGTTCCCTAAGTGGAGGTCTCAAAGAGACGCTTCAAAGAAGAGGTAATGTCCGTTACAGATTCTTTCAACTTTATTTCTTCTTCTACTTCTTCTTATTTAGTTGTTTCATTATGAAATAATAACATCAGTATCAATAATATACTTATATGTTATTATAAGTATTAAACAACCCTATTTCACCGTCTATCCATCCTACAGAAAACGAAATCACCGCGCGTCCGTACATACGGAATACCGTCTCCACGCCGTGGTGTAATTTGATTTTCCAACACCACCTTACTTGGATGGGTATAATGGTGTAAATAATAACTATACACAGTTATTATAACATCATACTGGTTATGATATATTGTATCATCCTATCCAATTCAATTCAATAATTATGGGAACGATATCATCACTCGTGCGTACGTACGAACTACCGTCTCCACGACGCGATGAGATTCATTCTCCATGTTAACCATTTAAGAATGATTATAAAGTATATATAAGCAATAATAATGAAATATATTACATTATAAAGCTACTTGATTTATGTATATATATATATCTATATGTATGTCATCTACATAATTCCATTCAACTCAATAAGGAAACGAAAACAGCGTTCATGCGTACGTACGACCTACCGTCTCCATGAACGATGTATTTCTTTCCATTTATAAATCTATCATATATATGTATATTCTGAATATATATTATATATAAATCATGTTTTATATTCTATAATTATGTAATCATGATCTAAGTAATCATATGAATAATTACAAGTCAAAACACGGACAACAAATGAAACGATTTTACCCAAAACACTCTTTAACATGGAATTTACAAAAGAACGGGTAATATAAAGTCATAAATGAATCATATATGATATCATAACAATGAATATGATTCTGTAATAAGTCAATTTCAATATTTAAATCATTATACAGGAGGTTTGGATACGTATGAAGCATATCGGGCCTAAGGTAAGGGATAATTTTGCAAATCTCATTTTTATCCGAGATTGCTTATTCGTAAGTATTTACTGGGGTTATTTATATCATCCATGACCATGTTTTATAAAAGTTTTTTCATATATTTTTAAAGTCCTTTTTACCCATTTTTTACTTTTAATAGATGTTATGTAAGGAATCTTTCTTTTTTTTACGTTACGATGTACTTTTTGACTTTTCCGGCAAAAGTACGAGAATAATGTTTTTTTAACTTACACGACACGAACAGATTTTTATGGTTTTATAAAGCCTTATTTTCATGAAGCTGTATCCAAAAGATTTCATGACTATTTTCAACAAAATCATTTTCTTTTAAAATTTTATGGAATTTTGTGAAAAAAAAAATTATTTTGAAGAAGAAAGGATATTTTCCTCAAGAATTCATTTCTAATGTTTTATCAAAACCATTTTCCATATAAGATGACATTATTTGTTATGTGTATGTTTCAAGTTTAATGTCTCTATGATTTACATGGTTCAATTTTCTTATGATGAAATGTCCATTTGTTTTATATGGATTATGAAATAATGGGATGATGTTTATGAAACCCATTTTATTCTTTGGGTTATGAGGAATGTTTTAAGTTTATTTTTTGGCACAAGTAAGAATGATTTCATTATGAGATGGGTGGGACCTATATATCCCTCCAATGCATTGGGTAAAGATTTTATATCTCATGAGATAGACATGGATGGAACGGCAAGTTAAACTGGTTCAGTAATACAGACTGGAACGTGGAGTGAACTCGATTCTGAAAGGGACTTTGTCCACTAAGATGGTCTTGGCAGCAATGCCTTGGCTAATATGGAAGTCATATCATGTGCTTAATGGTTTCCATAATTACATGTTTTATTCCCATGCTATTTTATCATTCTTAATGTTTCTTTATGATCTATGCCTTACATACTTCCATGTTTTATGTCATTGCTCAAGATTTTGATGTTTAAACATTATGTTCATGTTTTTAAGTTCAAATGTATATGGTATGTTTTATTTTATCCATGCTTACCCTTACTGATAATTTGAGCCCACCATTTTTATGTTTTCTTTTCCCCAGGATATAAAGAAAGGTTTTAGGTAAGAAAAAAAGGGAAAATCATTATGGGAGATGTTGAAGATATCTCACCACGATTAGAAGATTACGCTCCAAGTTTCCAAAGACAATAAACTATTATGGTCTTTGTGTATATGTTTTTGTAATGTATTATGTATTCTACTAAAGTAATGTAATGTCCATGTACGTCAAGATTCGGGTCTCTATAGTTGGTATCAGAGGAAAGGTTTAGTAAACCTTTGGAAACTAGGATGCGAAAACGTTAGTGAGATCCCTAGAGATATTTCTAAGGTATGTATAGGGATGTACCTAAGGATAAGAATACATATAGGATATAGTCCTAGAACTACGGTAACCATCTTACAATTTAACCTAAGATGTTAGATATTGAGGGTGATCCCCCTTTACTATGTTGTTTTCCTTAGCATGATTTTTTCCTCTCACACTATTCTTTTTGGGTTTTTGAAAATGGCTGGAATTTAAAGATTCATGATAATGGAGGATATGACTGACAATGGAATGATTTTTTTCGTGAGAAAGCAAATGAAACGGGATCTGGAAGTCCAAAAATCATTATTATGCCTAATCAGCAATATCATAATATGATCAATAATCTCAGGTTTGGCAAGTTTCCTGACTCAGATAATAAGAGAAAGATGGAGTTTCATGATGATCATAGAGGAAAGAAAGTTAAATTTCCCTCATCTAAATCATGTGGGAAGAGGCATCGTGGAGATTGTTTCAAAGGAACTGGAAGATGATTTGGGTGGGAAGGACACAAAGCCAGTAACTGCAAAGGAAAAGGTTCAGTTAACACCATGGACAAGGATAATGGTATTGATACGACATCAACAATGTTTAGATGTTTTAAATGTGGAATGTACGGGCATTATGCAAACCAATTCCCTAATGGAAAATCTCATGAAGAGAATCAGCATGGTCATATGGGAATTATTAATGGGTATTAATTATTATTAAAACCAATGAAAGTGATAACATGTCACTCTCTTAAATCTTACAAGTATAATAATTTTAATTTACCGATAAACATCATAAAACTTCGAACATGAATAGTCTCCAGAAATATATTAAAATTATATACATCATGATAATATATTTAGAATTTTTAGGGATTAAATAATTGTCATTAATGGTGATACATTAATGATACAGAAATTATTTATTAAGTGAAAAATAAGTAATATAGTTTTTATTGAAATAATAATACCCATTAAAAGACCCAAAAACCTGACCAAAACTTATTTTTAGTGTATATCTACACCTTAATCATCCAATGGCCAAATAAATAACCGTTTTGAGCCTTAAAAAAGGGATTATGAAACTTATATTATTTTATTTTAAATGATGCCAAAGTTGTCACCTTCTTGATTTAATAAATATAACAATTTAAATATTGTGATTTTAAGATGATAAATTCGAGTAAAAGTATTATTGTGAAAGGTAATAGATTTATCTTTATCATAGGATATTATTTTTAATATTTATGCAACAAATAAGTATATTAAATAATAATACAAAAATGTTGTAGTAATTATTTTATTAAGAGATAAACCAAATAAATGGTTTTAAAAATAATAAAATAAATATTATATGAACTATTTAATGTTATCCACTAATTTTATAGATATATATGACCTTTTATGAATCTATTAAAGCTTTTATTTCGAACATATCTTCTGTATATATTTTATTTAAATTCCAATAAATGAATAGTGTCAAAAATGACACTATTGTTATTTTATAAAAATAACATATTATAAAATTGTTTACAAATCACAAAAATATTTAAAAATTATAAATTTAAATTTATATGGTATAAAATGTTATAAAGTATCCAATTATAGACAATTCACAACAAATAAGTAATTATTTGTTATAATTTAAAATTTAGAATGTTATTACCACAAATAAAATTAAATTGATTAAATAAGGATAAATCCAGTTGATAATGTTGAAAATAAATTTCTAACATTTCTAACTTTTATTGGTTTAGAATATTACAACCCTATCTCATATAATATTCTAATATGAGTCATTTTTGGATGTTTTTAAGTGGGGTTAGATTTATTATAAATTAATATTTTTAAGATATCCAAAGGTGCCCCTCTCCTCCCTTATAAAAGGGCACCTCCTCCCTCCCTTCCTCACACCAATTTGAGCCTTCACTCTCGGCCAAACCCTGAAATATTATCTTCTCCAGTTCCCTAGAAACATCCTAGAGGTCCTGTACTTCTTCAAAGAACAATTTTAGTGCCCTATGTGGAGGTCTCAAAGAGGCGCTTCAAAGAAGAGGTAATGTCCGTTAACGATTCTTTCAACTTTATTTCTTCTTCTACTTCTTCTTATTTAGTTGTTTCATTATGAAATAATAACATCAGTATCACTAATATACTGATATTTTATTATAGGTATGAAACAACCCTATTTCACCATCTATCCATCCTATAGAAAACGAAATCATCGCGCGTGCGTACATACAGAATATCGTCTCCACGCCGTGGTGTAATTTGTTTTTCCATCACCACCTTACTTGGATCGGTATAATGGTGTAAAGAATAACTATACATAGTTATTATAACATCATACTGATTATGATATATTTTATCATCCTATCCAATTCAATTCAATAATTATGGGAATGATATCATCGCTCCTGCGTACGTACGGACTACCGTCTCCACGAGGCGATGAGATTCATTCTCCATGTTAACCATTTAAGAATGATTATAATGTATATATAAGCAATAATAATGAAAAATATGACATTATAAAGCTACTATATTTATTTATATATATATATATTTATGTCATCTACTTAATTCCATTCAACTCAATAAGGAAACAAAAACAGCATTCATGCGTACGTACGACCTACCATCTCCATGAATGGTGTATTTATTTCCATTTATTGATCTATTATATATATGTATATTCTGAATATATATTATATATAAATCATGTTTTATATTATATAATTAATTAATCATGATCTATGTAATCATATGAATAATTACAAGTCAAAACATGGAAAACAAATGAAACGATTTTACCCAAAACACTCTTTAACATGGAATTTACAAAAGAACGGTTAATATAAAGTCATTAGTAAACCATATATGATATCATAACAATGAATATGATTCTGTAATATGTCAACGACATTATTTAAATCATTATACAGGAGGTTTAGATACGTACGAAGCATATTGGACCTAAGGTAAGGGATAATTTTGCAAATCTCATTTTTATCTCAGATTGCTTATTCGTAAGTATTTACTGGGGTTATTTCTATCATCCATGTCCATGTTTTATAAAAGTATTTTCATGTATTTTTAAAGTCCCTTTTACCCATTTTTGACTTTTACTATATTTTATGTAAGGAATGTTTCTTTTTTTACATTACGAGTTACTTTTTGACTTTTCCGAAAAAAGTACAAGAAGAATGTTTTTTTAACTTATACGACACGAACATATTTTTACGGTTTTATAAAGCCTTATTTTCATGAAGCTTCCTCCAAAATATTTCATGATTATTTTCAACAAATTCCTTTTCTTTTAAAATTGTATGACATTTTGTGAAAAGAAAATGATTTTGAAGAAGAAAGGATATTTTCCTCAAGATTTCATTTCAAATGTTTTATCAAAACCATTTTCTATCTAAGATAACATTATTTGATATGTGTATGTTTCAAGTTTAATGTATCTATGATTTACATGGTTCACTTTTCTTATGATGAAATGTCCATTTGTTTTATATGGATTATGGAATGATGGGATGATGTTTATGAAACCCATTTTATTATTTGGGTTATGATGAATGTTTTAAGTTTATTTTGTGAAACAAGTAAGAATGATTTCATTATGAGATGGGTGGGACCTATATCTACTTCCAATGAATTGGGTAAAGATTTTATATCTCATGAGATAGACATGGCTGGAATGGAAAGTTTAATTGGTTCAGTAATACATGACTGGAATGAGGAGTGAACTCGATTCAGAAAGGGACTTTGTCCACTAAGATGGTCTTGGAAGCAATGCCTTGGATAATATGGAAATCATATCATGTGCTTAATGGTTTCCACAATTACATGTTTTATTCCCATGCTATTTTATCATTGTTAATGTTTCTTTATGATCTATGCCATACGTACTTCCATGTTTTATGTCATTGCTCAATATGTTGATATTTAAACATTATGTTCATGTTTTTATGTTCAAATGTATATGGTATGTTTTATTTTATCCATGCATACCATTACTGAGCATTTGAGCTCACCTTTTTTATGTTTTCTTTTCCCCAGGATATAAAAAACAGTTTTAGGTAAGAAAAAAAGGGAAAATCTTTATGGAAGATGTTGAAGATCTTTCACCACGATTAGAAGATTATTCTCCATGTTTCCAAAGACACTAAACTATTATTGTCCTTGTGTGTATGTTTTTGTTAAGTATTAAGTATTCCACTAATGTAATGTAATGTCCATGTACGTCATGCTTCAGGTCTCTACAGAACCAATGACAAGGTTCATCCCGGTTTGAATTTTAGGATCTTGGAATGTCCCTGGTCTAAATTAAATGTATCGAGGGTGTCCTAGGGGTTCGAGGCATGGGGTGGGGAGAAAAAATGGGCTAATATGTGAAAAAATCGTGGTTGGAAGATGATTAATATAATTTGTTCACCATAACCATGTGACTAATAAAAGGGGTTGTGCAGTTAAAGGAAACCGTGAATGAGGTCTCCAATAGACCATGAATCTTAGTCCCCATGGGAAGTGGTGAGTTCATGTTTGTGTCATGATTTTACAAACCAAGTGGGTGGCCCTCTAGACCATTCAAACAAGCTCACTCTTGGATAGAGGGAGATGCATTGTTGGTGAAAAATTTGGACAACCATAGGGCCAAACCATTAACCTATTAAAATGTGGGAAATTCAATCCCCCATTATCCATTAAGGGTTCTAACCCTATTTTCTGAAATATTACTCCTCGAGTATCTTGGGTGATAATACCAATATTGAAAAACAAAAAATGTAGTATTCTATTTTAATTATTATGAATTTAGTCTTTTGTATAGTGAAAATAAATTCTCTAAGTATGTATTTTACTTCACTTATTTCCACTTTATAGAAGAGTCTTCGTTTTTGATTTTCAATCTTTCTAATGCTCTAAACCCTTAATTTTATAGGGTTTTATTAGTCATAGTATTTTATGATGGTATAGTTTTAATTAGTTTTTGAGATGGGTAATGAAATCATCAATGATCATGAGGTATATTGTCTTTATGTTTTTCCCCATAGTGTAATTGTTTTATATGTGTGTGTCATTGTACAAATGTACAGATTCTATGCATTTTTTGTTTCACTGAATAATGAAATTTTTTTGGGCCCTAGTGTGAGGTGTGAAACCCTTTATAGAACCCTTTTGATTCTTGATGAATAGAGGTAAAACATAGGTCTACCCATTGGGAATGAAAAACACTTCGAGTAGATGCATTGAATGTGTAAACAATGAGATATAGAAATAATAAAAATTAATAAATTAGAATGGATAAATTTTACTATATGAATAGTTTTAGGGGGAAATTGATATAAATTTAACCTCGTTTTTTTAAATGAAAAAGATCCATTCAAAAACGGTTTAATTGTTATGTGTTTGGTTTTCATCAGGTTATGGTTTTAAATGAGGGAAATAATGGTTTGAAAGTGGGTAACAGTTTAAAAGGTGGTTTTTAGAACATGGTTTTTTCAAAAGGAGTTCTCTTAAAATGTTTTAAATGAATATTTGAAATTAGGTGTGTCGTCTCTTTATCTTAAAAATTATTAATTACTTTTTTGAGTGGTTGACAATTGAAAAGAAATACATGGGGAATGTTTAGTTTTTTAAAGTGTATGAACTTTGTTTTAAAGGGTTGTATTAAATTATATCTTAAATAATAATTTTTTATTTTTTTGTATCTTGAATTATGAAAAGTAATTTGTGTTAATTATTTTTTTATTTTATATTGAAGTGCACTATGTTGCATTTGTTGTCAATGAGGTATGTTGTTGTCAAGGAATGAATGGATGGATGTCAAGGAATGTCAAGATGTGAATGACAAAGGATGTGATGGTGTTGGTGAGGAATGGAGAATGGCCATGGTACTAAGATGCATATCACTTAGGAGATTCACTAAATGGTATTGGATGTTGTGGTTAAAACATTCTCCATGAATATCAGACGATTGTAGAACTGATATTAATGTTTCAATACTTGTATCAAGATGATACTAAGTTACACCACTTGAAGAATGAATGATGATGGAACATCATCATTATATCTGACGATTGTGGAGTTGATCTTAAAGTTCCAGGAACTTGTATCAACTGGATACAATGTCACAACAATGATTTAAGACCATGCATTGTATTAACAATGCATAAGGAGCTGAAGTGAACCATCCATATGTTCTAAGTGGATGAAGTGGTTTTAATGAAGTCCATGCACTAACTCTTAGTGCATGTGAATTGAAAAAGATCCAACTTGATCTCTGATTAGATCAATGAAGCACATTGGAGAATTCATGTTGATTCAGGAGTTCGGTTGATGATGAAGAACCTTCAAGAATTTCCATTCCTAAGTGATGAATATATGTTGAAGAGGAATTGGAGGAATTCTAATGAAGAAGAAGAGAGGAAGAAGGAGAAATGAAGATGAAGGAGTGGCTCTTGGCATTTCACATTATGTATGTGGTTACTTTGTTTTTATACAAAGTACTCTCTATCCTTTGCCAAAAAATATGGCCAGCCAAGGCACCTTGAGGGTTCAACCCCAAGACATGGACGCTAGGGCACCACGCCCATGGGGGAACCCGTGGGGCAAGCCCAGGGCGGCAGGACACACCCAAGACACCGCATGGGCGCCTGGGGCATGCCCGAAGGAGCACGGCAGGGGCGTAGGAGCGCGCCCCCAAGAGTATCAGTGTGCATAGTGGGCGCCAATGGCACACCCGAAGGTGCATAGTGGGCGCAGAGCACGCCCGCAGGGAGAACTCGGTTCGGGGCGGCACCGAGAGGGGAGAAGTGAAACTGAAGGGAGGCCGGCAGCGCTTGGTTGTTATACCGCGGAAATTCCGCGAGGCGTTTCGATGTGGGACGCGGAAAAATTCACCGGGAGCGCATCCTGGCCGTCCGAGTGATCGCGCGGCAGATCTCGGCTGCCCGATGCATCGCGCCATTCGCGATCTGATCTAGGTCGTCCGAGGTTATTTGATCACCTGATCCGACGGCTCCCTGTCCGTCTACTTCCTCGAGCTCAGCCGAAGGCCACCCGCGCATTCCCGCAGCCACCTTCGAACCAGGCGCCTCCCGACGACAGAATTTGAGTTCTCGGCCACCGTTGATCGAGCCGAAGTGTCTTTCGTGATCGTCTGAGCCTACTGAACCAATACAAGCAATAAAATATGCATGCACACGTTGAGTGGAGAAAATTGGAGTTCGGCCGAAGGCAAACGAAGTGCCGAGGCCATGAGGATTATTGCTGTGCATGGTTTGTGCCTAAACGAAGGTCGTGCATGCGTTCTAAGTCGCATGCACGTGGAGGAGAAAAACAAAGAGAAAAAAAAAGGAAACCCGCGATGAAACAGCGAAGGAAAACAAGATTTGGAGAAAATCTTGAAGATCTGAAATCTTCAGTGATTTGAGATTTATCACGCGGATGGACAGAGGCATCCCTCAGCCTATAAAAAGAGAGGCCCGTGCATCGGTGTGGCTTGCTGATGCGCTGAATTTTTGAAGACCCGTGAGTGCACTCTCTGCCACACGAAGATCTCCCCTGCGCGCACCACTTGCGCGGCAGCAGCCCGAAGCCAAACCTTGACTTCGTGAGTCCCTTGCACGCTACTTCTTTGCGTGACAAGAAGAAGGAGGTGAAGATTACCCTGCGCGCTACCCATTTGCGCGACAGGAAGGAGAGGTTGGGCAGCGCGACCTTGCGCGCTCCCTCTGTGCACCGCGGCCCCCTGCGCGGTAAGCACTTGCGCGGAAGTGGCCACCCGAGGCCTTGCGCGCCTTGCACCGGTTGCACCTGAGACTTGCACGGCTTCCTTGCACCCAAGGAGTTCGAGTTGTGTGTGCAAAAACAGAAGAAGGCAGTGTGTGTGTGCCAAGTGGAAAAGAAGACCCGAGGCCTTAGTGTCTTGTGTGCCAAGTGAAGTGGAAGACAACACTTTGAGTGTGTTTAAGAATTGGAGAAGTCCCTACGGGCAGTAGCTTGTGCAAAGAGGTAGAATCCAAGGCTTAGTGCCTTTGTGTGAAAATTTAACAAGTGAAGCTCATATCCTTGTGGTTGTGCACACTTGAAGATTAAAATATAAAAACAAAGTGTGTGTGCAAAGTGGAAGAGTACAAGAAGGGAAGAAGGCCATAGGCATTTGTGTGTGCAAAAGAACTAAAAGGCCGAACCTAGTGTGTGTGCACTAAGTGAAGTGAACACACTTAGAAGAAGGAAGAAAGAGGATATCCTCACACTAAAGTACAACACACTTGTGAGTGTGTAAACAAAAAGAACAAAGTGTGAAGAAGGAAGAATGTGTGTGTGCTAAAAGTATTTACACCCATTGTGGGTTTACTACACCAAGAAGAAGAAGGGGAGTGCATGCATGCAGCTTGCACGTGCACACGTGAACAAAGCCAAATCTGGTTGTGTGCATTTGAGTTGTCCAAGACTTGATGATCTTGATGAGATTTGAGAAGGCCATGCAATCAGTGCATGAAGATACAGAGATTCCATGCACTCAGTGCATGAAGTTGTGATGAAGTGAGACTGGACCAGACTGAAGTTAAAGATATCAGTTGTCTGAGTATTCAGTGGTTGAAGAGAGAAGCCTGGTCATCCTGAGAAGAAGGAGATAAATCCTGAGCAAGACGAGAAGACATGATCAACTCAAGTGATCATAGGTACAGAGCAAGGCCAGCAGTCTTTATCCCAGACTGCTGAAGATACTTGAAGAAGCTTAAAGTGAAGAAGAGCTACTCGTGCGACTCGAGGAGCCAAGAGAAGACCCCGTGGGACTCAGGGAGAAGAAGTCTTCAGTGGGATTCTGGAGCAGGCCAGTGGGACTCTGGTAACACTGGGGGACGCAGTATAAAGACCCTCCTGTGGGACTCAGGAGAGATACAGTGGGACTCTGTATCGACCATTGTAATACTAACAGATTATAATGGAAGAAACCATGATGGGGCGTATAACCAACATGGCAAGGACGTAGGCCTTTGGTGCCGAACCTTGTAAATCCTTGTGTCCTGTGCCTTTATATATACTGCATCATTCGAGGAAAGGTGAGAGATACAAGAAGAGTGGATCGAGGCTTTCACCAGCCATAGAGGTTTAATTGATAAGGAATCAATTAGTAAAAAGTTTTAAGGGATCACTGATTCACCCCATACCCCTCTCAGTGATTCACACTGATCTGGGCACTTCAATTGGTATCAGAGTGATGGTTACCTCTAAAAGATCCAAGAGAGTCCTTATGAAGTGCAGATTTGAGGAAATGAAAGAACAGCCTCAAATGGAGATATCTTCCAAGACTCTGAAAAACAGAATGAAGAAACAGGCAAAGAAGATGAAGAAGAAGGTTGTTGCAATCAGAGAAACTCCTTATATGGAAAAAAATGTGAAAGTCACATCAGATGACAATTCCTTTTATCATTCTTCTGATGAAGCTTTCTATAGCTGTGATGAATATGGAAGGAACAATGATCTTCTAAATGCAATAAAATATCTTCAGAAGACAGTCCCCAAGGATGTGGCAATGTGTATAGCTACAGGCCTCCTTGATCTTCAAGAAGAAAAATTAAAGCTAGAAGATGAAGCCAATTCTCCGGAAGTCCAATTGGCAAAAAGGGTTGGCATAACCAACACTCTCAGAAAGCTGGTGAAGGCTAAAGATGAAACCGTTACCCTTTGCAATGAAAGATATGAAGACACTACTGAAGAATTGCAAAGAAGCCTTTCTGAGAATGAATTCTTTAAGACAGTGGTCAAAGATGTTTTCCATGCACTGGAAAAGAGGCACAAAGTTTCAATGAATGTCAGAGATGCTCAACTTGAAGACAAAGTAAACAGGGTAAAGGAGCTTGACAATTCATTACAAGAAATGAAGAAGGTGCATGAAGACCAGTTATAACAGCTGAAAGAAAATTGGGAAGGAAGGCTAAGAACTGTTGAGGATGAGAAGAACTCCCTTAACATGAAATGCTTAAAACTAGAGGTGATATTGAAAAATCTGCAATCACCCAAAGCTGAATCCTCCCAGTCAGCTGAAAGTAGAAATGTTTCTACACAAGTGTGCATTGAGAATGATGATTCCAAAAGAAGGACATCCTCTAATAAAAGGGCAACATCTTCTAAAAGGAAGGTACCATCCATCCCATCTTGTACTAATGCTTCTAATTGTGTTTCCACAAAAAGTGCAGGATGGAAGAATGAATCCAAACAAGCATGGATGAAGACAGTGAAGAAAGAATGCTCTCCTGAAACAACACAGCAAGTCAAGAAAAGTACCCTACAATCAGAAGGACTCAAGAGGTCAAGATTTTTGGGTTAGTGTTGGTGTTGTAACAAGTATGGGCATTGTGCAAAGGATTGTTGGTACAATCCGCTGAATGCCAAAGCACAGAGGAAGCCCATGCCAAGGGGGAGCAAGACAGAGGAAAAGAGGAAACATCCACAGGTCCAGAGACATCTGTTTACTGCAAATAGATTTGGATTACTTGAAAACATCTGGGATGATTGCAAAAGTGGTCAAAAAGATACATGTCAATCTCCAACTGTATCCAGAGCTCAAAAGAAGAAAAGATCACAGAACCTGGCTCAGAAATAATCCTTGGGAAGCAAGCAGAAGAAAGTGGAAGATTCTCCCAAGAAGATTATGAAAAAGGAAGAGAAGACCTTGGATTTGAAATCCAAGAAGGGTGATGCATCAAGAAGAGCCACCAAGAAGACATGCTTCTACTGTGGAAAGAAAGGTCATACCATGGATCTTTGCAAACAAGCCATGGAAATCAATAGAAGCCAACTAAACTCAAACATACAATCAATCCAAAAGAAGCAGAAGGGATTGATTGAAAATAAGTTTCCTAAGAAAGGTAGCTTAACAGCATCAAAAGAACCATGTGGAACATCCAGAACTGAGGCCACACTTCCAAGTGACTTACTTGTCATATGGCCAAATCAGTTGCAACTTGCCAAAGATCTGTAGAGAGCTGAAGATGAAGTTCTGGCAATTGCTAAGGCAAAAGGAAAGAAAAAGATTTCACATGAAGATCAAGTTCTGTGTGTGAGGTGCAATCATGCTAGACATACTAGTGATAAATGCATGATATTCATTCCAGATCAGAAGGGATTCTTCAAAAGAATGAAGATTGCACTAGGAGACTCTAGTTCTCAGAAGGCACCTAGAAATACAGGAGTCACACACAAAGAAGTTAAAGAGGTGTTGAGATCCACACCAGCACAAACATCATTGAAGATCAAATGTGCAAGTGTGAAGAATGGTGAAAATGGGACATCTCGGTTGAGAGAATCTTCTCAACCTTGTTGTTCACATTGATGAACCAAGGAGGTTCCATCTTATTCCCTAATCACTTGTATTTACATGTTCTAACATTGCAGGGAATTGAAGATGATGATCATTCTCATCTGGAGAGTGGTTTGGACAGAATGGAGTGCACCCCTTGAGGGGGAGCCAATCAGAAGAAGATGGGATTCTAAGATTTAATACCATCTTGAGAAAAGTGAAGGTATTCCAATCATACTTTCATCCCTTGTTTCTTAATTGTATTCATCATGACAATTAAGGGGGAGTATTGATTGAAGACAAATGGTTGAAAGGGGGAGCTTCATCTTTGCACCTGAACATTCTAATAAGTTTTGTGAAGTTGTGCAGGATTTAGCAAATTCATTGTTATATCTGAAAAATTTCAAACCCCTGAAGCATGATCTCACATGTACAGTGAATGATGGATAGCATTGAGTTCCTTGGTTACATCACTCTTGTTTTCTACACCGGGTTATCCCAAGTAGACTTAGAGATGATTTACTAAAGGTTCTTTGCTAAAGAGAACATGTGACATCATCCCTCTCTTAGTGCTTTTCAAGAAGATGCTATTCGAAGGGAGGAAGAGATATTTTTTAAGAGAACCACACCACACCTTTGCATTTGGTTTCCAATAAGGGGGAGAAATATTGGCACACATATTGACCCATTCATATGTGCTCTAGTGTATTGCCAACAAATACAAAGGGGGAGATTGAAGTGCACTATGTTGCATTTGTTGTCAATGAGGTATGTTGTTGTCAAGGAATGAATGGATGGATGTCAAGGAATGTCAAGATGTGAATGACAAATGATGTGATGGTGTTGGTGAGGAATGGAGAATGGCCATGGTACTAAGATGCATATCACTTAGGAGATTCACTAAATGGTATTGGATGTTGTGGTTAAAACATTCTCCATGAATATCAGACGATTGTAGAACTGATCTTAATGTTTCAATACTTGTATCAAGATGATACTAAGTTACACCACATGAAGAATGAATGATGATGGAACATCATCATTATATGTGACGACTGTTGAGCTGATCTTAAAGTTCCAAGAACTTGTATCAACTGGATACAATGTCACAACAATGATTGAAGACCATGCATTGTATTAACAATGCATGAGGAGCTGAAGTGAACCATCCATAAGTTCTAAGTGGATGAAGTGGTTTTAATGAAGTCCATGCACTAACTCTTAGTGCATGTGAATTGAAAAAGATCCAACTTGATCTCTGATTAGATCAATGAAGCACATTGGAGAATTAATGTTGATTCAGGAGTTCGGTTGAAGATGAAGAACCTTCAAGAATTTCCATTCCTAAGTGATGAATATATGTTGAAGAGGAATTGGAGGAATTCTAATGAAGAAGAAGAGAGGAAGAAGGAGAAATGATGATGAAGGAGTGGATCTTGGCATTTCACATTATGTATGTGGTTACTTTGTTTTTATACAATGTACTCTCTATCCTTTGCCAAAAAATATGGCCAGCCAAGGCACCTTGAGGGTTAAACCCCAAGGCATGGGCGCTAGGGCACCACGCCCATGGGGGAACCCGTGGGGCGAGCCTAGGGCGGTAGGACGCACCCAAGACACTCCATGGGCGCCTGGGGCATGCCCTAAGGAGCGCGGCAGGGGCATAGGAGCGCGCCCCCAAGAGTATCAGTGTGCATAGTGGGCGCCAGTGGCATGCCCGAAGGTGCATAGTGGGCGTAGAGCGCGCCCGCAGGGAGAACTCGTTGCGGGGCGGAACCAAGAGGGGAGAAGTGCAACTGAAGGGAGGCCGGTAGTGCTTGGTTGTTATACCACGGAAATTCCGCGAGGCATTTCGATGTGGGACGCAGAAAAATTCACCGGGAGCGCATCCTGGCCGTCCGAGTGATCGCGCGGCAGATCTCCGCCGCCCGATGCATCGCGCCATTCGCGATCTGATCCAGGCCGTCTGAGGTTATTTGATCGCCTGATCCGACGGCTCCCCGTCCGTCTCCTTCCTCGAGCTCAGCCAAAGGCCACCCGCGCATTCCCGTGTCCACCTTCGAACCAGGCGCCTCCCGACGACAGAATTTGAGTTCCCAACCACCGTTGATCGAGCTGAAGTGTCTTTCGTGATCGTCTGAGCCTACTGAACCAATACATGCAATAAAATATGCATGCACACATTGAGTGGAGAAAATTGGAGTTCGGCCGAAGGCAAACGAAGTGCCGAGGCCATGAGGATTATTGATGTGCATGGTTTGTGCCCAAACGAAGGCCGTGCATGCGTTCTAAGTCGCATGCAGGTGGAGGAGAAAAACAAAGAGAAACAAAAAAGGAAACCCGCGATGAAACAGCGAAGGAAAACAAGATTTGGAGAAAATCTTGAAGATCCGAAATCTTCGGTGATTCGAGATTTATCACGCGGATGGACAGAGGCATCCCTCGGCCTATAAAAAGAGAGGCCCGTGCATCGGTGTGGCTTGCTGATGCGCTGACTTTTTGAAGACCTGTGAGTGCACTCTCTGCCTCGCGAAGATCTCCCTTGCGCACACCACTTGCGCGGCAGCAGCCCGAAGCCAAACCTTGACTTTGTGAGTCCCTTGCGCGCTACTTCTTTGCGTGACAAGAAGAAGGAGGTGAAGAGTCCCCTGCGCGCTACCCCTTTGCGCGACAGGAAGGAGAGGTTGGGCAGCGCGACCTTGCGCGCTCCCTCTGTGCACCGCGGCCCCCTGCGCAGTAAGCACTTGCACGGCAGTGGCCACCCGAGGCCTTGCGCGCCTTGCACCGGTTGCACCCGAGACTTGCACGGCTTCCTTGCACCCAAGGAGTTCGGGCTGTGTGTGCAAAAACAGAAAAAGGTAGTGTGTGTGTGCCAAGTGGAAAAGAAGACCCGAGGCCTTAGTGCCTTGTGTGCCAAGTGAAGTGGAAGAACACACTTTGAGTGTGTTTAAGAATTGGAGAAGGCCCTACGGGCAGTAGCTTGTGCAAAGAGGGAGAATCCAAGGCTTAGTGCCTTTGTGTGAAAATTGAACAAGTGAAGCCCGTAGCCTTGTGGTTGTGCACACTTGAAGATTAAAAGAGAAAAACAATGTGTGTGTGCAAAGTGGAAGAGTACAATAAGGGAAGAAGGCCATAGGCATTTGTGTGTGAAAAAGAACTAAAAGGCCGAACCTAGTGTGTGTGCACTAAGTGAAGTGAACACACTTAAAAGAAGGAAGAAAGAGGAGATCCTCACACTAAAGTACAACACACTTGTGAGTGTGTAAACAAAAAGAACAAAGTGTGAAGAAGGAAGAAGGTGTGTGTGCTAAAAGTATTTACACCCATTATGGGTTTACTACACCAAGAAGAAGAAGGGGAGTGCATGCATGCAGCTTGCACGTGCACACGTGAACAAAGCCAAATCTGGTTGTGTGCATTTGAGTTGCCCAAGACTTGATGATCTTGAAGAGATTTGAGAAGGCCATGCAATCAGTGCATGAGGATACAGAGATGCCATGCACTCAGTGAATGAAGTTGTGATGAAGTGAGACTGGACCAGACTGAAGTTAAAGATATCAGTTGTCTGAGTATTCAATGGTTGAAGAGAGAAGCCAGGTCATCCTGAGAAGAAGGAGATAAATCCTGAGCAAGACGAGAAGACCTGATCAAATCAAGTGATCAGAGGTACAGAGCAAGGCCAACAGTCTTTATCCCAGACTGCTGAAGATACTTGAAGAAGCTTAAAGTGAAGAAGAGATACTCGTTCGACTCGAGGATCCAAGAGAAGACCCTGTGGGACTCAGGGAGAAGAAGTCTTCAGTGGGATTCTGGAGCAGGCCAGTGGGACTCTGGTAACACTGTGGGACGCAGTATAAAGACCCTCCTGTGGGACTCAGGAGAGATACAGTGGGACTCTGTATCGACCATTGTAATACTAACAGATTATAATGGAAGAAACCATGTTGGGGCATATAACCAACATGGCAAGGACGTAGTCCTTTGGTGCCGAACCTTGTAAATCCTTGTGTCATGTGCCTTTATATTTACTGCATCATTCGAGGAAAGGTGAGGGATACAAGAAGAGTGGATCGAGGCTTTAACCAGCCATAGAGGTTTAATTGATAAGGAATCAATTAGTAAAAAGTTTTAAGGGATCACCGATTCACCCCCTCCCCCTCTCAGTGATTCACACTGATCTGGGCACTTCATATATATTGAATAATGGGGTGTTTAGTAAATTATATATATGTGATTATTGAATTATAGTTGTAAATAAAATATTTTTTAAATGAGTTAAGACATGTAAATTGTAATTATGGTAATGGATAAGGAATCATGTGCACATGTCATTTTTGTAAGTGGTATGAGTGTGTATTAGACTAAAGATATACCCCATAGGGTGGGAGAGGCTATTTCACTAGGACCCACTGGTGAATTAATGAGTTAGGATGTTTGAATGGGGATCTATGCTTCTAACTTAGGGGATGAGGCTCCCGTGATTCAGTTTATCTAGACAGATGCCCTTGGAAAAAATATGTTTCCATGGTTAGGATTTGAGACTGATTCTTTATTCTCTTAATGCTTGCATGGTTTTGGATGTTAGACATAGGCTTTATGGCCCCGAACATATGAACATTTCTTGATTTTAGGATTGAGACACCAAGATATATTGTTTTTTTGTGAAATCTTCTTTTGATTAAATGTTTGTAAACCCTTATTCTATTGATTAACCCCATGTTGTGACAAGTGATACTTTCTGTATGTTATCCATTTATTGTTTATATTTTTTATTTTACATTTTGGTATTATTTATGTTGTGGTGTTACTCTGATAAGTGAGTATAGTTTCCTCAACACATCTCTATACACCATTGATACTAGTCAGCATATTATGAAGTATGGGGATGCCAACATGAGGTCATGTGGTGACCCAACATGGAGTACCAGATATAATGTCTTCTGAGATACGAAATTTACATAGATTACGAGTAGGGATATATGAATTCCATTTAATTTTCACCAGAATATATTTACATTATTCTAAAACATGAATGGGGATATAAGCATGATAATCAATCGGAGTGGGGATATATGCCCACTTCATTCCTCCATTTTCTAATGATGTTTGCTGACAAGAATTATATGCGGGGGAAAGAATATTGCTTCACTACTTAACTATTTCTATGTCATGATAGAGGAATTTATTGGTGGGAACATATATATATATAAATGTTCTCTAAAAAATTTAAGAATAAATAGTCATTCTTCTCTACTAGATTAAAAAACATAATATAAATTTTTTTGAGTGTGGGTAGGAATATGAGCCCAATATTAAGATTTCACTATAGTGAAATGATTAATTTTTTCGTGTGAATATAAATATGGGAATTTTCCCTTCCTTAATAAGTCTATTTCCATCGATTCAACCTCCAAATGGGTTCTAATGACTATGTGACCAAGTATGGGATGTCCCAGGAGGTTTCCTCAGAGTAGTCACGAGGATTGGGAAATACACGACATTAGTGAAGTCTGAAATTAGTAGGATCTATTATGGGAATCACCAAGACTAGAGTAAAGATGTTTTTACCATCCTTCTCTATTATCATTATATAAGGTTGTTAGATGATTTATCTCTACGGGGATGTTCTTATGAAGTAGTTACAAGTTATTAATAGAACCGATGGATTAACTGCAGTACTACTTTGGCGGGATGATCTACTAGGATTTATTGATTAGAGGCTTTCTTAAGCTAGCTCTAGTGTCGGTATAATTCCATCTGAGAGGTACCATTGAAATAATCCTTTTTTCAATTATTTGTGTAGAATCTGAGTCAGTAAAAACACCATTATGGTCATTGGGGTTCATCCTTTACTATATATATGTTTTACATTTAATTATTATATGATTGCATTTTTTTATTTAATGGAGTTTCATGAATGGTTTGGAAGTCCAAAAATGACCAGTAAACACAAACTAGAAATGATTAAAATATAGAATCAGAAGAAATAAAATTTTCTGTTAGATTATTTCAGGGGTAAAAGATTAAAATATGTTTATCCATATTGTTTATGATTCACATCCCTTCCATAAAATTTTGAGTATTTTCATTAATACATTAAAAAGGTAAGCATTCACCGAGACTTTATCAGAGACACTCAGGAATGTGAATTGGTTTGGAGTATGTGATATGGGTATCATTTATAAAATTTTGAGGAGGAATTATTTCATACTCTAGTAATATAATATATATTCAAGTCATATTCATTAATTCTCTCCAAATCCCAGTAAAGGACTGGTTATCTCTATGATAATGGCCAATCATCAACATGCATTGACGTAAACACACACACATATATATATATCAGAAGTTCTGCATTAATGGGATCATCTATATATATTAGTGGTTCTAAATTTATGATATCAGTTGTATATATTAGAGGCACTCTACCTTTATTTGTATTATTTAGTTATTATTTTATTTGAAGCTTCATATATGGGAACTTTGGTGTTTATTTCCATCAAGGTATGAGTTAATTGTTAAATATTTGGGATCAGGTCCATGATAGAAGTTTCTTATATATCCTTATAAAATGAATGTGAACCCACATAGTTTGGTTTTCTAGAGTAGGACACGTTGAACCTTTAAGGTCAAATGAACAAGTCTAATAAGGTCCCTTTTATGTTCATGTATCAATGTTCAGACAAAGATCCTTTTATGGTCGTGAATCTAAGATCCTCATAAGTGATTTTTAGAGTCTTGTTTCTAGGACCTTTAGACAATTAGAAAATGGTCAGTGTGTTATTTATTCATTATATTACCTTTTTGGATCACCTCATATAAAATATTACACTTTGAGGAAGGTTAATATGGGTCTTTATGAATATAGACTAATGATGAATAATCAACTCATAAGGAATAAATCCTAACAAGTGTAAGGTATCACAGGGAATATTGCCTTATTAATGTTTAGTTTTGGTTTTTGGGTAAAACGTTGGAGAGTTTTTATACATATCATAATTACATCGAAGTAAAAACCATTTAGTTTGAGTTGAATAGATTATATACATGAAATAATAAAGTATAACATAGTTTAATATTATTTGGTAAGTTTTTTGTGATGTAATTTTTATCTTGTGACTAGGATGTTGTTGTATATTTTTATTCCATTTAACAAGGATGTTTTCATTGTAAGAGGTGTGTAAGAAGTTATTAATTGAAGATTATTCACGGGTAACCCAATGGGATTCATATCAAATAAGTCCCTTTTAAGGAAGGGAATCATGGGTAATATGGATTTTAAAATAATGAACTCTGGGAACACCTATAAGTGTGAGGAATGTATATGTGTATTTATATAAACTATTTAATGGAAACGTTATTAGTAAGGATTATTGGTATGATTGGTAATGTGGATCGATGCGTATGAGTTGGTTCACAAACAAGTAAATCCATTCTCACACTCACTACTTGATGGTAACTAAGAAAGGAATAATTACAAGATTCTTAGGGGATATGGATCCATAGAGAATAACTTAGTATAAATAACAATAAGAGGAACTATCCCAATATCCCGATATAATTGATGAAGCATGGTTATGAAATCATTAATGGGAAGATGATTTAGGATTACATAAGAGGAGGAAGCCCATTATTCATATATCATTAAGTTAAATGGGTAAGACAATGTAAGACTTATGAATCTAATATGTGTAACCTGATATATGATAAACTTCACTTGTGTCCTCTTGATAAGGACCCTCTTTATCACAGAGATACATGATTTCAATCTACCTGGGGGCCTAATTAGTTAGAGAGGACAAATAGAAGAGTCCTTTTATTAATGTAATACATGATCGATGTGGGGAAGAATAATTCACACAATCTATTAATATAATTAGAAGTTTGTTGAAGGAGGAAAAAGGAGTACCCCACCAATAGCTAGTTGGGTGAGGTAGATGAGTATTCCTGAGGTATTTTGGGAAATTTTTTTATCACATTAGATAAACCAAAGAGAATTAGGGATCTAGTAAATATTCAAATGTGGTTGGCATAGTAAAGTGGTAAAATTGTGCATTTGTATAGGGATGGGTATAGTGTCACCTATGTGAGAATGGTTAGTTGAAGTGTCACATAGGTTATAAATCTTGGATAAGTATTTCCCATATAAAAATGTAGTGACCCAACCCTAGGAACCCATATCCTATTCCTGAAACCAATACATTAGAATGATTACGAGGAATAAAATATTGAAGATCTAATCAGTTTAGTAGCCTTGGTAACCCAAATACTTACTTGTGTATTATATTACAAATGAACAAAAAAAATTACAATATAATTTTTTTTCTTTCGGGGATAATATTATTCACTATAATATATACTTTCATATCTTTCTTAGTATACTTCATGGATTCTTGGGGAATAGAAACAAAATAAGGGTGAGATAAAATGCTTATAAAGGAAAACATATAAAATAAAAAATAAAAAATCAATGAGAATAATAACTATGGAATGATAAAAACTGAACACACATACCCTTTAATACCCAAAATGATAAGGGAGTGTATAAAAAAATTAAATGGTAGTAACTAGAAAAAAATTCCTTTTAAATAACTAGATATGAAAAAATAAATATGGAACGATGGGAAACTAAAACACATCCCTTTGAATAAATGAAATAAAATTGAAATGAATCCATAGATATGTCAAAACAAGATCTAATGGATGGATAATAAAAAACTAAATGAGGGAAATTTTTAATTTTGGGAAATCATTTATGAGGGAAAAGAAAAATTATACCGTCAAGTCCTTTCACAATACATTTTAAAACCACAAATAAAAACTTATTAAATTTGTGAAAATTATTTGTCTCATGAGAGCCTATTGATGGATCAAAGAGACATATAAAGTCATGGGCCCATTCTACATTGTAATTAAAAATAACTCCTCATATTAAATAGTTTAAATAAATAATATGTTTGATAAAATAATTTTTTTTGAATTATTAATTCAGATTTGTGAATATTTCCCCAATAAATCAAATATCTATAAAATTAATGATCGTATGATAAATAACATAGGTATTAGGTAATAAATACATACATGATAAATGATATGAAAAATTAGGTGAAATTCACTGTTTAATGATCATAGTAAATTAAATAATTCAAGGGTATTAACAAAGGAATCAATAATGTGAATTTGAATACTATCCTTGTCCAAACCAATCATAAACCATACAAAGGATGAATTAGGATGGAATCAATAAAAAATATCCCATGTGGGGTAAAAATAAGTGTTGTTTTCATTAAATAATATATATAATTTTAAAATATCAATTTCAAAAATGTTGATGAAAATTTCAATTTTGTTTGGAAAAAACAATTTTTGAAAACATTTCTTTGAAAATAAATTCTAAAAATGTTTTATTTAAAAATTATCCCTTTAAAAAAGAAAATTAATCTTTAAAGAAATGAATGTGGGTAATTATATATGTACCATATGGGGTAAAAGAACATTCTTTTTTCATAGTGGGAAGTGTACAAAAATGACTTGTTTGGAAAGTGACAAGAATATTCCTTTGAAAGCATTGGTAAAAGATACAAAGCGTAAACATGTCTTTAATAAATAATTTTGGTAATGGTTAAAACTCAATTTTTAAATCATTTTTATATAGAATGGTTTTTAGATGAAAATTGGTTCTCTAACTAAAGAGAGAAATAATTTCAGGTTTGCTTAAATGCATTATCTAAAACACTATGACTATGAAAGAGAGAAAAAATTGAACTAATAATTTAAAAAGTCATAAATAACCATATGCGTAAAAAAATAAATAGATTATGGAATAATTATCATAAAATTTATTAAATTTAAATCAATGAACATTAAAATTATTTTTAAGGAAATAAAAATTAATCATTTAAATGTGTCCCATACCATTTTGTAACATTGTAAATCATAAGACACATGAATGAATAACATTAATTTATTGTTTAAAATATCATAAAGATAAATTTTTTAATGAAATAATTTTAACATCCCAAGTAAATGAAGAATAATATATTTTTATACTTATTAAAATGCATGAATTAAATATTAATTTTACTTTAAAAGGGTTGCTATGTTCGATAGCATACCCGATACGCAACAACGAGTTTTCTTTGAAATCTTACGTTGCATACTAATAATATAATATTTTTATTTTAAATTGCAGTTAACTTTTATCTTTTGTATTGGTGGGAATGAACAAACTAACATAAATATTATTATACATGTTTTTTAAATGTATTTACATTTATCTAATAAAATTTTGAGGCCTAAAATGTGAATGAATCTAATTTTTAGCATAATTTACATTAAAACGAAGATTTGTTTCCTTTTAATTGAGAACCCTATTTAAATATAGTTTTGGTCACTTTAATAATTTCTATTTGACCAAATAAAATCTTTCTAAAATGGGGACATCAAAATTTAAATTGTGTAAATTTATGGAATTTTTCCGATAAAGGTCATTTTTTAATGAGTAGTGAAAATATTGTATTTAAATTCAAAACTACGTTTTAATATAATTTATTTATATGGATATATTAACTTTTTAATATGTTTCAAAGTGTAATTATAATATATTTTTACAATTAAATCCAATTTTGGTCATTGGAATTAATTTCACTATGAAATTGGAAAAAATAAATGTTAGTCTTTTGATAGTTATTATTTCTTAAAAACACGCTATTTGTTTCAACATTGGGAATTAATTTTAAATAAATTAATTAAAATTATATGTTTATAATCTTGTAAAATAGATATCATTTTTTAATTTGGAATATAAAATATAGCTTAGGCTGAATTTTTCGTATTTTTATGAAAAACTACAATTTTTGATGAATTGTGAAACCACTTAGCAGTAGTTCAAAAAACTGAATCTTTCATTTAAGTGAAATTTTACCACTTCTATGAATTGAATTTTTAATATCCGACATAGATAGTTGTTATTATTTTGTAAAATGTGGTTCAATAAGATGAAAATAATTTTTGGTGAATAGTAACTTTTGACTTTTATTTACCGTGGTTAAAGGTAAATATGATTATTCAAGGTATAAAGAAAATAGTAATCATTCCAAATTACCTTAAAACTTGTCCTACCAATATTGGATGGGTCATGACTGACCATGGGCATCTTTGGGAAGATTTTGGGACTTCGTGAAGCCACTTAAGTGTGATAATGAAACTTTAGATTAATTAATTTAATGTAATGGAAAAAATGAAAAAAAACAGATTCCTGTTAGTAAATTAATTTTTATATAGTGTTATTTAAGTAATATATTTGACTATATATATTATTTAAAAATCTAAAAATATTTCATACATGATCGTATTTGTTTTATAATTTTTAGACTTCGAATAAAATAAATTATTCATGAGACAATAATGATGCAGTATTTACCTCATTAATAAATGATTTAAATAAATAAGATTATAATGATAAAAATATTATCCAAAACATATCCAATTCATATTGGATTATTTTATTTTGACCATTAGTCATCTCATCTTACACTATAATTATTTTTGGGCCTTTAGAAACAGAATATCATTATATAATAAACTATTATTTTCACACATTCCTAAAGAGCCCCCTCCCCCTTATTAAAGGAGACCACTTCTAACCAATTCCTCACACCTATCAAGCCATTTTTCTCATCCAAAATCTGCCTGATTAAGATCCCTACACTCCTATCCTCCTCCTAAGAGCCTTATCTTAGGAATAAGGGACATCAAGAAGTCATTTTGGTTCAAACCAAAAGAAGTTACCCAAATTAAAGGTAACAATTTCTCTTAACTTCTTTTCTTTTATTTTACTTCTCCAACACCTAAAATCATTCTATTCCATTATTTTATAAAAACGTATCCTAAATATACTATTATGTTGTTATAAGAAGTATTATAACAACACTCACACACACCTTCATCTAATGGGTGTAGAACAAAATGTTTATGTGGATGACAAACTAACTCCTCACGAAACGATGATTGTTCAATTACAACATACCGCCTCTCATGGTATCCATTATGATGGATCTATATTTATATATTATATATATTATGTTATTATTTCATTATGATTATGTACTTCCCATTTATAGCACGCCTTTATGGTTTCCAAAGTGGGTAAATACGAAAATCTCATTTGAGAATGTGCGGACTACCGCCCCCTCATAGTGATGTGAATCATTAATGCCTTATGTGGGATGTATAAAATATGTATATAATGATATTATATATGAAATTATACTATAATTATAATATACCTATGTATCATTATGTTTTAATTCAATTAAAATAATAAATAGAAATGAATGTAGCGTTTATGCGTACGTACGGCTTACCGTCTCAATGAACGGAGAATTTCATTTATTACCTCCTAATGTTATGTAATATTATAAATACAAGTATATAATTGATATATATGATATATATGATATCTAAATAATTAATATCATTGTGGATATAATGTAATATTTACGACATGGCCAACTTGTAAATATAAGTTGTTCATTTTTTACTCAAGTACCAAATATCCACAAATCGACCATTATTAACTTGAAATGATTAAATAATGTTTTAACTTTGTAATAAGTTATATAAAAGGAATAATAAACTTGAAAAAGGTTCTTAATAAAGTAGAAATTAACTTTAGTTTATTATTCAGGAGATTAAAAAACAATCGAGCCAAGTCAGACATGAGGTAAGGGACTTCGTCTCAATCTCTTTTCAATGATGCATATTTAGTTTTATACATGAAATTATTTTATACAGTGTATAAACCGATTTTATTTTTCATTTCATTCAAAGGGAATATTTTTATATGAAGCGTTTTACTAAATGAAAAAAATGGATTGTTTTTTTACGTAAGTGGTGACAAAAACCTTTCCGCCGCTGTGAGTATTATTTAATCTTTGGCGTCCTTAACAAGCTAGAATGTTTTGAAAAGGAAAAAATAAATACCATATACACTTTTATGTATTTTTGTAATGAAAATGATTTTTAAAATGGATTCATTATTTCAATATCATGGAATGTTATTTTGTTATTGCAATGTGGAAATTTTATCTTTCCTTTATACTTATGTTATGTGTTATGATCATGTTATTGTTCTTGGGAATTATTTACGTCTACGGATGGTTTCATGATAAACATATGTTGGGTGAGACTGAGATATCTCTCCAATGAATTGGGTAATGTAAAGGAGGTTAACATGGAAGTTTCTTCTAAGAGATTTAGAGAATATACTGTGATGTGTATTCCAAAGTAACTCCCCATGTAGCTGTGATAACTACAATGTAGGTATGTAATAGATGCCATAAGATACCTTTATGAATTATGATTTCTATGTGTCTTTCATAAATCATATGATTTCATGAGGTAATTTAAAGAGTTCATGTTTTGTATGTATTTATGAACAAATGTTTTCATTCTTTGTTTTATAACCCTTACTGATCTTTTTATGCTCATCCAATGTTTAGAAATGTTTTCATAGGACATAAAGATGAATAGGGTCAAGGATGGGATCAAGGAAAAGTCATGCTGTCTAAAACCTGGAACTAGACATGACTCTTTTTATCAAGAGTTTTTATTTTATGAAAAAATGGAAACTGTGTAGAAGTGTCTACTTTGTAATCTTTTGAGATGTAATAGTTATATCATAATTCTCTAAAGCTCTAAAACTTAAAAGATCCTCAATTTGAATTATTCATTTAATTCAATATTATATAATGTATAAGGCCGGGTTCTTATAGTTGGAATCAGATGTCATTTTAGATAACTTTAAGAGTTAGGGTATTGTTAAATTAATATCCATAAAGTAATTTATGTTAATATTGAAATGATATATCATTTATATATTATCATGTTGCTTCACCTAAGATATTTCTCTGTTAAGAATGGTGTTTCATAGAGGAAACTGGGAAGTTATGTTGAGAAGGCATACATAGGGAAATGGCCTTTCAAAATTAGTATTCGAAGATGGTCGGAATCAGAATCGAACAGTTTGTTGCAGTGATAGTTCAGTTGATTCAGGTGATAAATGGTGGTTGTGTTCATTGTTGATATTTTGGTTTATTAAAAAAGTAAAGAGGAACATGAAAGTCATTAAAGGGTTTTCTTGCAAACCATAGAAGAAAAGAAAATATTTGGGAAATTTAATAATTGTGAGTTTTGGTTACAAAAAATTTCTTTCCTTGGTCACATTATTTCAAAAAATGGCATAACTATAGATCATGCTAAAACAAAAGTTATTGAAGAATGGCCAAGACCCACAAATATAACCGAGATCTATAGTTTTCTTGCCCTAGAATGTTATTACCCGAGGTTTGTTGAATATTTTGAACTGTTATCTAGTCCAATGATTATGTTAGCTCAAAAATGTGTTATGTTCATCTGGACAAAATAATGTGATTATTGTTTTCAGGAATTGAAAAGAAGATCGGTGAATGCTCCAGTTTTGGAACTGCAATCCAGAAATGGTGAGTTTTTTATCTACAGTGATGCATTTTTGATAGGACATGGATGTGTCATTATGCATAATGATCATGTAAATTATTATTCTTCACATCATTTGAAACTTGTGAGTTAAATTACCCTACACATGATTTTTAATTAGTTACTGTAGTTTTTTCTTTAAAAATATAGAGGTATCATTTGTATGGAGTAAAATATGAAATTTATACTGACCAAAAAAGTTTAAAGTCTATATTAACTAAAAATTAATTGAACATGAGACAGAGGATATGGCTGGAATTAATCAAGTATTATGATTTCATGATCTATTACCACCCCAGAAAATAAAATAATGTGGCTTATGCTTTGAGTTGAAAAAGTGATGTCTCATTAGCCATGCTACACTTGGAATGAGATCCTTTGGTTTTTGATTTGATGAAATTTGGCATAGAAGTTGTTGGTGCAGGAAATTCTTCTGTTTTGTATCAGGTGTCAGTAAAATAATCTCTATCAAAAATAATAACGTAAGTGCATAAATAAGATAGTGAGTTTCCGAAAAAGGTAGTGTTGGTTTAGAAGGGTAAGTTGTCTAATTTTAACATTGAAAATGATTGTGTTTTGAGATTTGGAAAGAGATTATGTGTGCCTTGTGATTCAAAGTTAAAGAATGTGTTGTTATTTGAAGCTCCTAGTTCCCCATTTTCAGTTCATCCTCGTAGTACTAAGATGTAAAGAGATCTTCAGGAGTGTTATTGATGGGATGGAATGAAAAGAGATATTGCTGATTTTACTATGAAGTGTTTGACTTGTCAAAATGTTAATATAGAGCAGAAGTTACCGAAAGGGATGCTTCTTCCTCTACCAGTGCTAGAGAGGAAATGGGAAAATGTATCCATGGAGTTCATTGTGGGATTACGAAATAAATCTTGAGGTAATAACGGAATCTAGGTTATAGTTGAACGATTGACTAAATCTGCTCATTTCCTTCCTATTCGAGATACTATATCTCTAGATCAACTTGCTCGGTTCAATTTTAAAGAGATAGTTAGGTTGCATGGAGTTACCCTTTCCATTGTGTCTGATCGGAATCAAAGGTTTACTTCTAACATTTGAAACGACCTTCAGAAGTCGTTGGGTACTGCATTAAATTTGAGTACCGCTTTTCACCCTCAATTAGATGGGAAATCTGAACGAACAATTTAGGAATTGGAGGATATGTTACGTGCATTATCGATGGATTATTAGGGAAGTTGGTACCAACATCTTTCTTTGGTCGAATTTTTTTATAATAACAGTTTTCATTCCGGTATACAGATGGCTCCATTTTAGGAACTATATAAAAAGTATTGTCGAACTCCATATTTTTGGGATGAAGTAGGTTAAAGGAAGATGATGGGACCAAAATTGATAGAAGATATGGGAGAGAAATTTTAGTTGATTTACAAGCACATGAGAACAGTTTAGAGAAGACAAAAAGGTTATCCAGATAATTAGAGGAAGGATCTTTCTTTTGATGTAGGTAATCATGTATTTCTTAATGTTTCTCCATGGAAAAGTGTGATGTGTTTTGGTAAGAAGGGAAAGTTGAGTCTGAGGTTCACTGGACCTTATGAAATTCTGGAGAATTTTGGATCAGTTTCATAAAGAGTGTATTTACCTCCATGTTTATCCTAGGTACATAATGTTTTTCATGTTTCGATGTTGAGAAAGTATATACCAGATCTATCTCATGTTTTGAGCCTAGAGGAAGTTCAGTTAGAAGAGAATCTCTCTTATGAAGAACAACCAATCCAGATTCTTGACTGAAAGAGAAATTGTTGCAGAATAAGGTAATTCACTGGGTAAAGGTTTTTTTTGAAAAACCATATAGTTGAAGAGGCAATGTGGGAATCTGAAAATGCACTGAGGGATAAATACCCCCACTTATTTTGATAAGTGAATAAAAATTGTGAGGACGCAATTTCCAAAAGGGGGAAGGATGTTACATCCCAAGTAAATGAAGAATAATATATTTTCATACTTATTAATATTTGTGAATTAAATATTAATTTTACGTTAAAAATGTTACTATGTTCGATAGCATACCCGATACGCAACAACGGGTTTCTTTGAAATCGTACGTTGCATACTAATAATATAATATTATTATTTTAAATGGTAGTTATCTCCTAGAAGTTTTATTGGATGTAATGAAAAAAACTAACTAAAATATGATTATACATGTTTGTTAAATGTATTTACATTTATCCTATAAAATTTAGAGGCTTAAAATGTGAATGAATCCAATATTAAGCATAATTTACACTAAAAGGCCGATTTACCACCTTTTAATGGAGAACCCTATTTCAATATAATTTTGGTCACATTAATACAATCTATTTGACCAAATAAAATCCTTCTTTAGAATGGGGGCATCAAAATTTACTTTGTGTAATTTTTTGGAATATTTCAAATAAAGTTCATTTTTAATGAATAGTGTAAATATTGTATTTAAATTCAATACTACCTTTTAATATAATTTATTTATATGGTTAGATTATCTTTTTAATTGGTTTTAAAGTGTAATTAGAATATATTTTATATCAATTAATCCAATTTTGGTCTTTACAATTAAGTACACTTGGAAATTGGACAAAAACAAGTGTCAATCTTTTGATAGTTATTGTTTCTTAAAAACACGCTATTTGTTTTAACAACAGGAATTAATTTTAAATTAATTAATGAAAATTCTATGTTTTGAATTTGGTAAAATAGAAATCTTTTTTAAATTTGGAATATCAAATATAGCCTAAGCTGAATTTTTTGTATTTTTTTAAGAAACATCAATTTTTGATGAATAGTGAAACCACTTAGTAGTAGTTAAAAAACAACATTTTTCATTTCAGTGAAATTTTACCACTTCTTTGAATTGAATTTTGAAAATTCAAAACACATTTTTGTTATTAGTTAGTAAAATTTCGGTCAATAAGATGAAAATAAGTTTTTGGTGAATAGTTACTTTTGACTTTTATTTACTACGGTTAAAGGTAAATAGGGTAAATTAATGTAAAAAGAGTATTAAAATAATTAAAAATTAACTTAACACCTGTGCTAAAATTATTGTTTGAGTCATAGAAGGCCATGGGCGTCTTTGGGTTGATTATGGGACCCCATGTGGCCACTTAAGAGGGATATTGACACATTAGATTAATTAATTTAAAGTAAAGGCAAAAATGAAAAAAAAACATAAATTTATTAGTAAATTAATTTTTATATAACGTTATTTAATTAATATTTTAGACTATAAATATTATTTAGAAATATAAATATATTTCCTACATGATAGTATTTTTTCTATAATTTTTAGACATTTAATAAATTATGTTATTCATGACACAATAATGATGCAGTATTTATCTCATTAATAAATGATTTAAATAAATAAGATTATAATTATTAAAATATTATACAAAACCTGTTCAATTCATATTGGATGATTTTATTTCGACCATTATTTATCTTATCTTTGACTATAATGATTTTTGGACTTTAAGAAAATTAATATCAGTATATAATAAATTAATATTTTCACACATTCCTAAAGAGCCCCTCACCCCCTTATAAAAGGAGACCACTTCTAACCAATTCCTCACACCTCTCAAGCCATTTTTATCTTCCACAATATATTCAATTTATCTCCTTACATCCCTATAATCCTCCCAGAAGCCTTAACATAGGCAGAAGGCATTTCAATAATTCCTTTTGATGCAAACCAAATGAAGTTACCCCAATTAAAGGTAATGATTTCTCTTAACTTCTTTTCTTTTATTATACATCTCGAACCCCTAAAATCTTTTTATTCATTTTTTTATAACAAAACCAGTATTATCAATATAATGGAATTTTTTTATAATAAGGATACAAACTACACTTACACACACCTCCATCTAATGGGTGATGAAAATAATGTTTCTATGGATGGAAAACTAACACCTCGCAAAACGATGATTGTTCAATATTCTCTTACCGCATTTCTTGGGTGCAATTATTTTGGAACTGTATTTATATATATGATATATAATATGTTTATTATTTCCCTGGTCTTCTGTACTTCCCATTTATAGCACAACTTTATGGTTTCCATAGTGGTTAAATATGATAATCTCATTTGAGGAAGTGCGGACTACCGCACCCTCAATGTGATATGACTCGTTAATTCCTTTAGTGGGATGTATAAAGGATGGATTTAATGATATTATATATGATATTATACTGTAATTATAATATACCTATGTATCATTATGTTTTAATTCCCTTAAAATAAGAAATATAAATGAAAGTATCGTTCATGCGTACGTACGGCTTGCCGTCTCCATGAATGGTGCATTTCATTTCTAATCACCAGATGTTATGTACTATTATAAATACATGTATATACTGGATATATATGATATATATGATATCTAAATAATGAATATCATTCTGGATATAATGGACTATTGACCACATGGACAACTTGTAAATATAAGATGTTCATTTTTGAATCAAGTACCAAATATCGACAAAACGACCATTACTAACTTGAAATTATTACATAATGTTTATAACATGGTAATAAGTGATATAAAAGAAATATTGAAAATTTCAAAGGTTCATAAAAAATTATAAATTTACTTTAGTTAATTATTCAGGAGAATAAAGAACAATCGAGTCAAGTCGGATACGAGGTAAGGGACTTAGTCTCAATCTCTTTTCATTGAGGAATATTTAGTTTTATACACTACTTTATTTTATACAGTGTATAAAACCCTTTGAATTTTAATTTAGTTCAAAGGGAATATTTTTATATGAAGCATTTAATAAATGACAAAATGGATTCTTTTTACGTAAGCGGTGACAACGAACTTTCCACCACCACGAGTATTATTTTATCTTTGGCTTCCTTAACAAACTGAAATGATTTTAAAAGGAAAAATATAAATACCATATGCTCTTTTTATATATTTTGTTATCGAAAATGATTTTGAGAATGGATTTATTATTTCAATATCATGAAATGATATTTTTATATTGTAATGTGGAAATGTTATCTTTCCTTTATGCTTCTGTTATGTGTTATGAACATTATATGGTTCTTGGGAGTTATTTACGTATATGGATGGTTTCTTGATAAACCTAGGACGGGTGAGCCTGAGATTGATCTCCAATTCATTGGGTAACATAAAGGAGGTAAATGTGGATATTTCTCCTAATATATTTAAGGAATATACTATGATGGGTATTCCAAAGTAACTCTCTATGTAGGTGTGATAGCTACAATGTAAGTTTGTTATGGATGCCACAAGTTACCATTATGTTTTATGATTTCTATGTGTATTTCATAAATCTTATGATTTCATGAGGTAAGTAAAAGTGTTCAGGTTTTGTATGTATTCATGAAAAAATGTTTTCATTCTTTGTTTTATATCCCTTACTAAGCATTGTATGCTCATCCCAAGTTTTGAAATGTTTTCACAAGACATAAAGATGAATAGGGACAAGGATGGGATCAAGGAAAAGTCATGCTATCTAAAACCTAGAACTAGACATGACCATTTTTTCATGAGTTTTTATTTTATGAAAAAATGGAAACTTTGTAGAAGTGTCTACTTTTTAATATTTTGTGATGTAATAGTTATGTCATAATTCTCTAAAACCCTAAACCTGAAAAGATCCTCAATGTTAATTATTAATTTAATTCAATATTATGTAATGTTTAAGGACATGTCCTTATAATAATATATCTAAATGTTTATTATATATGTTATAAAAAATTTGTAAGCAATGAACTTGAAAATTATCTCAAATATGTAAAATGAGAAATGAAAATCCCTTACACTACGTCTGATTTTTCTTGTGTGTTTTTATATTCCTAAAAAAAATTATCATAATTATATACATTATTTAGAAAAGTTTTCATGTTTACAATCACTTTAATTTCTCTTATCATCATTTTCTATACAACTTCTTAGACAATAATGTTTACTTTAGGCATTTTAGCCAAAGTCGGTTTCTTTTTCAAATTAATTTTCTATTTGGAAAGAACGGTCAATGGGGTCATTATATAAAATATTTATAATAAAAAACATCAAATAATTATCTTATTGATACATCAATTATAATTTTAAAATAAATCATTAATTATGTATATGAAAAATAAACAAACATTATATCCAGGTAGATGGTTGGTCATAGGTATGAATGAGTAACATTGCCATATTTTGATGATCATTATGGGAGGATGTTAAATAACATTAATCATATATTAATGATAATCATATCAGAAATACCATTTCATTTAATCATAGATACTTATATTTATAATTTTGGTGATGAAATAAGAACCACATCATGTCGAGGATGCCGCAGTCTACACGTCCATGAATGAAATTATCATTTTTAAGTGTGTTAAATGGTAAAGAGGAATAAAATATACTTAATATTTATATGAAGGAAATTATTTCATTGATATCATATAGATGTTTTTTATTTAACTTATGTTTAATTATAAACATCCTTAATATGTTCCACATATTTTGTGAATGATTCACATCACTTTGAAGAGGCGGTCATTTCCACAGAAGATGTTATTGTATTGAAAAAAATGGAATATATAATGGTTTGTATTATAATATAATTAAAGAATTATATGGAAAAATAAATATCATAAATATAATATATAAATATAGTTTTTATCACAATTAACACCTTTAGAGGAGGTAATGAAATAATGAACAATCATCGTTTCATGAGGTGGTAGTCCACCATACACAGAAACAATAAGTTTATTACTATTAGACGGATGTGTGTATGTGATGTTATAACCCATAATATAAAAAAATAAAATATATTTAATTTTTATTGTTATTATATAAATATGGAATAAGGATAATTTAAAGGATTGAAAAAGAAATAAAACTATCGAGCATGAGGGATGAGTTTACCTCTTATTCAGGTAACACCTTTTGGTTTTCACTAAAGGGATTTCATGGATTGATTTATGTATGAGGTGTGGATTTTAGGTTTATGGAATGTATGTTTATGAGCTATTTGGGAAGATCTGGTTCAAGAAAATTTATATTGAGAGGTTTGAGTAAGTTTTAGGAGAGGTTGCCATTTATATTTTTACATTTGTATTTGGATAAATTTTTAGTGGTTATCATTGATAAAATTAGATTTTACTCAAATTGTTTTGAAGAAAATGAGAAATTTCTAGGGATTTTTTTAATATTTTATAATAAAAGAGGTTTTGTGGAAAAATATTAAAAACAAATTTGGTTACATAATATTTCCCTCTATGGGTATATTTTTTATTAAGATAGAATTATTATTTATCCATCTAAAACTAATGTGATGGAAGAATTCTAAATACCTAAAAATTTCACCAATATTTTATATTTTCATAGATTAGTTGGTTATTACATATATATTATTAAAATATTTTTTTATCTAAGAAACTAATAAAGTCAAATATATATGATATTAAATTCACATAGACAAGGGAATATGATATTTTTTTATGAATTGAAAATAGTATTAGTTAATTCTTCATTATTATCCTTGACAATAATAAATAGTGATTTTTTCAGTGTTTCGTTGTTAAATGGTTGTGAGTTTTTCATCATTTAAGGTGATTGGGTATTTGTATTTTTTCATTTAATTTAAAAATTCATGAGAAAAATTACCCTACACATGTTTTTCAACAGGAAATGATTACTTCTTCATAAAAATATTTTGTGACATCTATTAAATGGGGTAAAATTTTAAATATATACTTTTCAAAAATATTTGAACGTATATATTCAATATAAAAGAGTTGAACATGAAGAAAAATAATGCAGTTTAACTGGTAAAAAATAATGATTTCATAATTCAATCACATTGGAAAATAAAAAATATGTATCCAATGACATGACATGAAATGATCATGAATCATCAATCCTGATTAATTTAGAACATGATACATTGGTTAATAATTTAGTTAATGTTATCCAAGAAATCATGCATGTAATAAATCTCCATTTTTTATTTATGTGTCAATATAGGCATATTTATCTTATTGAATTATGAATTCACAATAATAAGATATATAATTTAATAAATAGTAGATTTTTTCAAGATGGTAATTTTTATGAATTTTACATTAACAAAAATGGTGTTAAGTGATTTGGAAAGAGGATGTGTTTCCAAGTGATACCCCATTGAAGAAGGAATTGTTTACTGAAACTCATAGATCTATGTTTTCTATTCATAATTTGATCACTAAAATGAAAAGTGACATTTCCAAATATTATAGGTGGTGTGAAATGAAAAAATATAAAACTTATTTTACCATGACATATTTTTATTTTTAAAATATTAAAGATTACAAAAAAATATCTAAGGGACTACTTTATAATTTTCCATTACCTAAATGGGAGTGAGATAATATGCCCATGGAATTTTTTTGTGAGATTACCAAATAAATATTTATGTAATAATTTTATTTCGGTTATTTTTTATCACTTTAAAAAATATATTCATTTTTATTCTATTCTAGAAACTGTATATTTGGATCAAATTGCATGAATTTATCTTAAAGGTGTATTGAAATTACTTGGAGTACCACTCCCTGTTATATCTAATAATAATCGCATATTTACCTATAATTTATGGAATATACTTCATATGTCATGGATAAAAAATTAAATTTCATTATGAAATTGATTCCACGATCTGGTAGACAGTCAGAGTGAAAACTTCTGATATGAAGATATTCATTGGGCTTTATCATTAGATTATTAGGGAAGTTAGGGTCATCCAATTTTATTGGTGAAATTTTTTTGTAATAACATATTAAATTTATATATACATTTTTATCCTTTTGTGGCATTATAATGAATGTTGTGTCAGGCTCTAACATGTTAGGATGACGTCAGTGTAATAAATTTTTTGGATTAGAATTGGTAGAAAAAATATTAGATAAGGAATATATGATTAAACATCATATGAGGAAAGTTCATTTTAAGTCGAAATTTATATATATAAACGTAGGAATGATATATAGTAAGAGGTAGGGGATGAGATTTTTCTTAATGTATCTATTTGGAAAAGTCTAATTTATTTTTGTAGGAAAGGAAAATTAAGTCCTCACTATAAATAAAATTATTGAAAAAGTGGTATTAGTTTAATTTTTAGTGGCCTTACCAATGAGTATATCTTAGGAAAATGATGTGTTTCATTTTTCATTAATAAATAAATATGAACCTTTTAAATATCATATCTTCTGTAGAAAAGAAGTTTAGTTAGAAAAGTATATTTCCTATGAGGAAAATCCAGTTACGATTCCAGACCGTAGAGTGAGGGATTTGAAAAATTAAGAGGTTGAATATGTAAAATTTTTAAGGAAGAACCTTATGATTGAAGAAGAAACATTTTAATCTGAAAAATATATAATGTAAATCTATCCTCGCCGATTTATATAAAAAGTAAAATTATTGTAATGACTCAAATCCTCACTGTGTATTTTCATTAAGTAAATATTATTCTTATATCTTATTCTACAAGGAACACTAAACGAAAAAAAATCCTGAAACAATATCTAACTATCAATATGTAATCGTATAAATAGTGGATAAAAATTCATGTAACCACGTTATGAAATATATTTACAAATAAAATGTAATTTTCATTGGTAATACTAAACCATGCATGAAAATTCAATAAATGTAACAAAATAATTAATAAGATTGGAGTGTACATTAAAATGTATCCTTTTTTAAGATTATCATATAATATGATTTTCTGATAATATAAATAATTCACGATAAAAATATTTTTGATATGAATAAAATATGAAGATCAATTTTATTATTATTTGATAGTAAATAATAAAAAGAATTGTTAATATTTTTATAAAATTCATTTTCCTATAAAAGTAGATTTCATTTTTGATTTAATAATTTAATTTAAAATTTAAATTATGAAATTTTACAATTTAAGTTTTAAAAAATAAACCCCATTTTTATATTTATATTTTAAATATCATCTTATGGTGATTTTTTATAGTTTTTCTAAAATAAACAATTTTTTAGTGAATTGATAAAAAAATACAGAAATTATCGAAACTATCTCACTAAACATTATTATCATAAAAGAATTAATTAAATGTTTTTTTAAAATGAAATATATATTTTTATGAAAAATAACCCTTTTAAATTTATATATTGTATTTATTAAACCAATTTATATCATATTGGAAAGAGAATTAATATTTTTCTCTAAATCATATTTATCATCTAATTTAAAAAAACTATATTTTATATATTATAGAATTTAAATACAAAAAATGGAATAAGGTTTTTATTTTAGAATATTCATACTATTGAATAATTTAAATTTAATTGTTGGTAATAAATTTTGATGAATAATACTAATATTAATAACCATGATAGTTATAAAACTATTATTTTTTAAGAATGATTTTATTACTATTGTTTGATTTTAATCTAATAATCAAATAATTATCTTCTCAAATAAGGATTTAATAAAAAATTTAATCCTATATAATAATATATTATCACTCATTAAATTGGGATTTGATACAAAATAATATTAATAACACATAATGTTAAAAAACATTTTTCTGTTGAATAATTTTTTTCTAAATATTAAATATTATAATTTAAAAGTTAATTATAACTGATATATAAATAGAATTAGAATATATGGAGCCAAAATTTTGGTTTATAAAAAAATTTCTTATAAGGGTTACTAATTTTTTTAATCAAAAATATATTAAATAGTTATAAGCTTGTTACCAATCTAAAAAAATAGAAAAATAAAAAAATATAATGGTAGATAACTAAAAACATGTTCAAAACATGTACGGAAATTTGTAGTTGGGTATTTATTGACTAAAGAACACCCCAAAAATCACACCCCATTATTTATTTTTTGAGGATTAATTTCCCCTTGAAATGTTATATTATATCCTAGAAAAATATAGCGTATTCACAAATCTCCCATTTCTCCACTGATAAAGTGGATAACTTATTCCCATCAATGTTACACTTTACATTAAAAAAATACCTTTATCGTCTACCCAGATCAACACCACTAGAATTAATTTAATCATCCTTAATTACTAATTCTATATAATTCATCAAACTTCATTCATTTTCTAGGATACTTTCAAGAGAATGTTTAAAGTCTCAATGAGAGTATTACATAATCCATATATTTTTCTCTATAATATTTCTCAAATAGAAAACTTATAGTCAATCCAATATAATGAAATGAAAATAATTATTATACTAATATATTTCTATATTAAAATAATAACTATTATTTATTCCTTTCCATCCACTTAGATAAAAAGAGATTTAATTGTACATTGTGAGAATTTCCTTTGACATGAAGTAGCATGGTTCGTTTTTCATCAAAAGTTTCCTTATTTTTGAAAAAAAAATCAAATATTATTCCTAAAAATAAAATATATATAAAAATTATCATTATTATTCAATTATAATGATATTATAAACATCATTAACTATACTCACCCATCGAGATATTGAGTTCTCATGTTTGGGATGGTGTGACCACCTACATATGCAATTATATAAAACTATAAAATGGATGACTATGGGAACTGAAATAATAATATGAATATAATTTAATATGAAATTAATTAATTTTTTGTAAAATATTTTTTATATTTATAATATAAAATATTATTAAATTAATATCTTTAACTTCTATATCCACAAAATAAGATCACATTGATTAAATTTTCATGCAAACATAAGTCAATAACTATTTAATAAATAAATATAATTTAAAATAAAAAAGACCATGTAAAATTAAATTATAAATAATTTTTTTTCAAATAAGGTATAAAATTAAATTAATTATACTATTCTCTGTGTTTAGTGAATTCATCAAATGAATCAGGAACGAGGTAATGCATTGTGTAAACTCAATTGTATTCCATTGAGTTACAAAATTTCTTATTGAACTATATTTTTTCATATTCAGTTATTAAAACTAGTGAATAATTTTTATTTTATTTCCCGACTTTTTTATAGGGTTTTAGAATTATTTTTTATCAGCTCAATATCAAATGAATATTATTCCAAATAGTTTGTTAATTGTAATGGTATTTTCGTCGCAATTCTAATTGTTTGAAAATGTTACATGTTATAAAAAATATTTCATTTTTATGGTGTTATAATGGTCTAATATCACATTAATTATTTATAATATATTCCATTTTAATTATTGGTATATACCTAGCCAAAAAATGTTCATTTTCATTATATTTCTTTTGACTCAACTGTTTCCACGTTTTGGTATCTTAATTGGCATTCATTGATTTATGATTGTTCTTCCGAAAATATTTCATATAGGTTGGGTAAATTATAGAATTTTATATTATTATGTAGTATTATATCATTTTTTATATTCTTAACATATAAAACCCTTCTCAAATATTTTTTCACATTGTACATTCCTTATAAGGGATATTGATAACTCAAAAATCTTTTCCATAAGTTATATTTTTTTACAATGAACTTTCAATTCCATTATTAGGTTTTCCAAAAATAAAAATTTATTATATAGTGTTTTAGAATACTCTTTTGTAAAATGATTTTTTAAAAAATTAATTACTATTTTTCACAATGTGGTTTTGCAAAAAATGTAATCGAAATTTATAAAAAATCATCTTTCAATAATCAATTGTTTTATCTTTAGATAAAAAATACTATAGAAAAAATTAATTCATTGTCAATTCTCCATTATGGGAGATCTTTTTATATTTGTTTAAAATCATTCACTTCACCATTTCCAAATTTACTTTTTAAAGTAACATGCATGTTTTAATTTTATGTCAATATTAAAAATGATTTATAAAATTTATTTGGTTTTTTCACCTTTGTTTTCATTTTCAAATATTAAATGATTTAGAAAAATTATTATTATTTTACATGATTTATTAAAAGAATATATATTTCTGTATAACCTAGGGGATTGAACTCACAATAAAAAATTTTGAATCTTGATATTTTATTATATGGTACCATTAGAAATATTATTTAACAATGATGTTTTTTTCCATTTAATCATTCTTATTTGTTTCTGTAGTTATACTGGGGTTATATTCCCTTTCACCCATACACCTTATTTATATATATTACTTATGTAATGTTATTCCCTATTAATTATATAATCCATCACACACATTTTCTGACCTAACCATCTATAGTGAATATATTTTAATTTTATTACAATACCATTACTGTTTGAAGACACTGTTTCCCATTTATTTGATTGAATGATGTTCACCTTGATTGAATAAATTGATTGATTAAGGTAAATTATTAACATAACCATATATTCCCTACTCTATATTATGTTAGTTTTAGGGATAATAACAAATACTGATATTCCATTTATTAATAGGGAAAGTATTTAAAATCCATTTATTTTATATTCATTTGAAGAAGTCTACTGATTACCTTAGAAATTTAACTATGAATTGTTTAACAAACAACCTTTATTATTTTGATGAGTTATGATCATGTTATCAAATTTATTGAAACGAAGAAAATATATTGTATTTGGTATGTTATTATTCTAGTTTATATGATTGTTGGAAACATTTACTTTGAGTAATTTTTTCATTAGCAGATATTATGAATGAATTTAACTTAAACAAGTGGCATGTGGGGCTTGAAATTATATTTCCCTTTGATGCATCAATTTCTATTATGTGAAAATAATGTTTATGTATTTGGTTTATGACTTCTTAATTAAGCAATATGTCATGGATATGGACCTAATCACTAGATTGATGTCTTGGATTTTTATGATGCCCCCCAATAGAGCATAAAAAAATTCTCAAAGTAAGAAATACATAGATATTGTATTATTTTTCTTAAAAATCAAACAAAGAAGAAGGTTGTTGAGATCAAATGGATTGTGTGGCCCCTAGGAGATTCATGATCACATGACCTATAGAAGGTCACGCGCAACACATAGCTAATAAGAGATCCCATCAAATCCCTTTCACAATGTCTTTATAATACATTCTAGGTGTCCTGGATGATCTCTAGTCTTTCATATATAGCTAGATAAGCTCCCTAGGTCACGTGGTTTGTTAGTCGGTGGATTCCTAACAAACCAGCCAAATATACATGAAAAGTAAGAGTAAAATATCAAAAAAGAGGGAGGATCTTGTAATCATAATGATCACCCGACACGTCAACAATGAGGAGAGTGAGTTTCCATAACAGCATTCGTATAGCCTCATGAGATCCTCTAACATTATAAAATAAAAAAATAAAATAAAAAGATGAGGAGGAGGGCCACATACATGTCTGGGAAACCTTGTGCCCTCCTTTGCCTCAATAAGGACAAATGTATGGAGCTGTCCATGAAATGCTAACACATCTCCACAAATCACATTGTTGGTCATAAGACACATCCCCAAGTGGTAGAGTTAATTTCGTTGAAAATACTAATGCAAATTCATGAGACACACAACCTTTGTAAACCAAAAAGAAGGAAACAAAGATGGAAATTATGGGATCCTCTTAGGGTTGGAAAACTCATGCGACACACCCAAGCTAATTTAAATTGGCCCTCACTAGACCTATTGACAAGATATATTGATTTCAAAAAATTCCCCCTAACAAAAAATCCATGTCTCATGAAACGATTTAGAGAAGACATATATGATCATACAAAGGCCTTTCAATAGGTACCTTTGTCTCACGAAGCCCCATGGACATGTCGTCTAAATAATATAAAAGTCTCATCTACATGCGCATATGAATAAATAGGGACCCATTAATTAGAAATAATAAAATAAAGTAGACATATAAATGGTTATACAGTGGTCTCTAAAAATCATGTGACCCAGGAAAAATTATTTATGGCTGGAACTTGAAAAGAGAATGATGCTAAAGCATTCATTGAATCCAACATGGATTTTCCCAATATGAGATTCATAAATCGGAATATAACATGGGTGGAGAGGCCTATAAATTTTCCAACCCAGCATGAAAAACACAACTATTCTTATCTTGAGAAAATAAAAACTCTTGGAACCTCACATAAGTTCTCCCAGGCACAATAGTATATTTCTCATACTAGCATATCTCATGGACGAAAAATATTTTCATTAGTTGAGATCAGTGGAACAACCAGAGCGTTCACTCGACATGCATAAAACACTTCATGTGATACCCCATTTATCAAAAAATAGATTGATGATAGGAAAAATTAATAACATACCACATATCCGACAAATCACGTGAGACATCAAATAATATAATACGGAATAAATATAAAACATATTCAGTAAAATTATCTAATAATGATGAAAATATGGTAGAATTGTGTGAGGAACATATACATCGATCCTCATGAGATTCTCATGAACGATCCTGGACATGAGATAACACAAGAAATTTTCACTTATGTCTCATGATGATCCTTTGGTATACTATATGGACCATTGTAAGTCCTTTTGACATGTGAAAGTAAGTCCATTTCACCCCACGAGCATGCCACCCATGTCTCACGAAGCCCTCTAGGCATGCCATCCAGACCACTCTATGACCTCTAAAAATGTCTACTGGGATCATGAGTCTCCTTCAAGAAATGTCGATTTGACTCTAGTGACACCCTTAAAGCATTTAATTTATCATTTGTGATGACACTAGGGTGTGGCAGTTGGATCGTGTGACACCATGTAAGCGTGTTAGCTAGGATCATGCGATAGATTCTAGGAACAGCTAGCCAGGCCTCACAATGTCATATGGATACGTCAAAACTTATCAGGTGATGATGTTAAAAAATGTCATATATGATATGAAAACATCCCTTAGATTACCCAAGTTTATCATGAAATAGTATTTGGACATGTCTAAAATATGTCCAGATAAGTCATGACATCCTATGACCTAAAAGTAGACAATCAGGGCGTCTTACGAAGATAATCAAAAAATGCCAGGAAAAAAAGAATGTTTGATCATATGGGCATCCCAAAACTTATTAACCCTATACATAATCTCCCTATATGCCTCAGTCATATTGGATACCTTATTGTGTGAGCCACGATCAACTGAAAAATGGGAAATTTTATCCCTTCCTTAACCAATATATATAGGGTACATTTTTAAGGCCTAAGATCCATATCAAACCTTGAAAGGGATGTCCTGTCACATATGTATTACATCCATAAGAAATGAGGTTGATTACATTTCATCCCTTGTTTTCTCACAACGAGCATAGATGACATGGGATTAGGGACTTGTAATGATCATATAATTCACTTGACATACCTCTATAAGGATAAGGATAACTTCACCCTATAATCCCCGACCAACGACATAATATGATATGTCTCACATATAAGGGAAATTTAAATGAATAATCCAAGACTAATGGAACTATAAGGACCCTGATTCCTACCATAACTTGGATATGAAGGATTCCTTGCTAAGGCCCAAAAAAAACTCAAATGAAAATCCACCTTATTTTAATGCGTGCAATGTCTCGAAAATTTCAACCATTGGGACCCAATAATTCCCATGGGCTGATCATCCTTCCTCCTCCCTCATTGGTATAAGAAGCCAATTGTTCAATGATGACTCTGGTTCCTACCATAAATAGGATACGTAGGACACCTTCTTTAGGCCCGAGCTCTATATTAAACATCCCATGTACTGTCCCAACACATATTCCCTGCATCTAAATTTATTAAGACAAATCAATTCATATCCATTTTTTACCACAATAATCACTTCTCACATGGGATTTGAGAGATTAAATGAACACAACTTGAGCCTAATGAATCCCCACTAGCTTGGTAAATATCTCTATGTAATCCTCGAAGAGTGGCAGAATATCAATATCCCTTATATATGGGTATCTACCTTCAGGCTAGTCCAAAGGGCATCATCGGACTACAATATCTCTGAAACCATCTATAACCAGGATATATATTATATTGACCCTAATCTTTTACATATAACATTACCTAATATTAAGCATAATTATACATCAGAGTACCAGCCAAGGATCGTATATTCTACTGTCTTGGAATAAAAGGTACATAATCAAACATTATGAAATCATAATTTTATTTAAACTCCATAATGAGACCAAATCTTTTATTTTTATCATAATTTTGCATAGGATAACCAGAGGATAACATGAACAAAGGGATGAGCTAAAATCCCAGTATGTGAATAACAATAAGAACAATGTTTTAGCATATTGGATAGAAGTTAAAAAATGAGGACATAAAAAGGAATTTAACATATGGACACATAAAAATGGAGTAATAGTAATGTGACAGAAACATAAAACATGAATTTTTTATTAGTGAAGGCTAACCGCCAAGACCGTTTCCTATAGTAGCACAAGCCAAGGATAACTCCCAAGACCATCGAACATAGTACCATAAGCCAAAGCTAACTGCTAAGACCATCGAACATAACATCTAATGAGACTCATGTTTACCCAATTAATTGGAGTGCTATTTGGGCACACCCATCATGACATTCCATTAATATTTTATCCACACAATGAATCATATATAATCAATCATATATAAACATAAGGGTTTCCCATGGAAAGGATTGGGTACCATAATCATAATATAAAGAAAAAAATAGGTGTATCATAAAATTGTTGATGAATGGAAAGAACTAAGATATTCTTGGAAATTCATAAGGGAAAATAGTCATGTATCTTGGGAAGTGATGTCAAGTAGAAGTGAAAAAAATTATGAAATATATTTAATAAATTTTAGCATTAAAACATTTTTGATTAGTTTTAGTGAAAATAATATTGAACCTTTAAAACAGAAAAGGGAACAATAATTTATACAAAAAAAGAAGTGAAAATATAATGTATTCATAATAACAGGATGGATTTTATAAAGTTAATTGTGTCTTAAAATAGATGATAGAGTGCACTAGAAATCAGCTATGAATTCAGGATGTTCCCTTAAAATAGGTTCGCTTATCGAGAAGCATTGAAGAGGAAATCACATAAATACATGTATATCTCAATGGGAGAAATATTGAAGGGTCATGATAATGAATTTTGAGAATGTACACATAATTTAAAAGATAAAAATAAATAAATAAGATAACTTCATTTTGGTAGAATGAAAGATTTTGCAACCCAACAAAACAAAGAGGATTTGGGTAGAATTCCCTACAGATTTTCAGTATGATATCAAGTGTACTTAAGAGGGATTAATTAGAGAGAAAGGCGTTTCTCATCACTTATAAATCATGATGGAATTATGGGGTAAGTACAAAATCATATCATGTCACTATTATTATGACATGTCCCCTGGGTCCCATGCTGTGACTACCCCAGGCCCACCGTCCATAGGCCAGGTGTTGTTGACTAGCACAGAAAAGGTGTATCCCTAAAATGGGATGGCATTACCTTTAAATGTGTACACATACAGACAAAGAGAATAGGTTCACAAAAAAATTAAACCATGTAGTAAAACTAATAATGTAAAAATGTTAATTGAATGTAAGGGGATATTATACAAGTCCATTTAAAAGAGATAATACAACAGAAAATGAAAACAACTCATGAGATAGTCTGCCAATGATCCTACTTGAAGGGTAGGTACAAATCATCACCGTGGCTCTATTCATTAACCAGTTAGCTTTATGTACCATATAGTCAAGGCTCCCTAACCTCATTTAAATCATTCTACCATCTTCACAAGACACAAATTAAAGCATGTGATTCCCATGAAGGGGTGAGTATAACAATACTCAGTTGGGACCCTGAGACCCCCGAAGGACTCGCAGAATTACAAAAAAGAAAAACCACAAAAGTGTGATCTCAATAACAATGTATAAAGAAAGAATCATCTCAAACCATGTATATAGCATAAAATAATATGAATAATGATGACTAGTCATGAGCAATATCATCTTATTCTGTTATGAAGTTCCACTGCTATATCATAAATAGTTCTTTCAAAAACCGACCCACCAGGGGTCGTAAGTCACTGATCCACACGTGGTCGTAAGTCATAGATCAACATAGATTCATAATTCATTGATCCATGAAGGGATTAACTATGGCAGGTCCTCATCAAGTCATGATATTGGTTATCCACATAGGGTCATAATCCATCGATCCACACAGGGTCGTAAGTGGACGTTCCACACAGGGTCATAAGTCATTGATTCACACAGGGTCATAAGTAACCAATCCACATAGGGTTGTATGACATAGATATACGATGCACCTCTCTAAGGATGGTCCTACTCGGGTTGTGCTACTGCTGAGCCACACAGGGTTACTCTGATTTCGATCCACAAAGGGTCGTATGTCACTTAACAACCAGCCACAATATTCCTGCATTATACATCCCCTCATTTTGTTTATGGTAATAAATTAACCATGTTGATATTTTACTAGTATAATATCAATAGTTAAGAGCTAGTTCCTATGAGTATCAGAATAAGTAAATGCTTATGTAATGATATTTATGTTGCAATCAGTGATTTATTAGTCAGTGAATTATTTACAAAAGTAAAGAATATCATTGACGTTATTACCATTATGCATAACACTGATTATGCATTCCTCTTAGTTGTTAAACTAGTTTCTGTATATTCATAAGATATACATATTTATATTTTCTTTTACTTATTACTCTAAATGAGCATGCCTATAATTGAATCATGTTCTCTTGTAATTCTATTTGTATGCTTTTAATTGTGCACTTTTATTATTATGATATGTTACATGTGCTACAACTTTTCTAAATTTTTTTGTGGAATGTTTTAAAGACTGTTTTTAAAATTTATAATTGGTATATTATGTTATTTCAAAACCCATTATTGGGCATTGGTATGCTCACACTAATTTTTTGCAATAAATTTTTAGGTGAGAGTTTTCTTCTGAAGAAGCAAGTCATAAGTAGTTGGTTTCCCAGAACCTGAACCAAATCGATAATCTGTATGGGACATGATTTGTGATATATCAGTGCATGTTTTGTTAAAAATTTACACATCATGTTTCAAGGAACCAGATTCAGGTATTCTGGAATCAGACTATTATAGTTGGTATCAGAGGATTTGATTTCATTAACTCTGGAAAACAATGACTGGAAAAAAAAATTTACATAGGAAATTCTAAGTATGATGTTTTCTATGTTTTTAGATAAAAAATGGAAATACCAGTATTTTGTATATTTTTTTGAGGCCCAAAATCCATAATTTCCATAGGAAGCCATGATAAATTTGTAAACTATTCCCATATTTGTATGACATGTAAACACCTCTATGGCATGTCCAACTCACCCTGAGAACATCATCTCCACTAAGGAGCAGGTTTGGACTACCTATTTATGATGAAAACCCAATTTCCATCCTACGCACATCAAGGAATGTACTACATTGGATTATTTATATGCTTCACTGCAGTGGAAGGCAACTAGTCCCTTATGGATTTCTAAAAGGCTGCTGCATCAAGGGACCTTCGTGCATAACATATGTGCCCAGTCTTGTCCTATGTCCACTATGGTCAAGTAATAGACTTTGAGATCCTTCCATTTGATGCCACCCATTCGGTGTATATAAATCAAGTACATACTGATGTCTCTCGTTTATACACCCCTCATGTCACACTCTAGAGACACCATAAGTGAACCCACAAGATTGAACCTGACTGCTCGGGTTACATTTGGTTTAGGGAGATTGGGGGTTTTGAAATTGTTTTTGGGATTCTTATAATTGGGAAGTTGGGAAAACATTAGTTTTTGGTGTGGTGTACCAGTTCATTTATGAATATAATTTTTTTTCTTTCTTATACCTTTTAGTATTTCTGTATCCCAGAATGGAATTTCATGAAAAATTATAATTTACAGATGGATGAAAAAACACCAATTTTTTCTCTTCCTATTGAGGTATTAGAGTCCATTATAATCAGAAGCTATGGTGAAGATTACCTTCCCTTCAAAAACCTACAAAGAACATGAAAACATCATTACAGTATATCAAATAGTCTGTATATTCTCTACTCCGACCATGGAAATTCCTACATCTACGACCGTATAGCCAATGGTCAACTTGCTGAGTATGGACGAAGGGGAAAGTACCATGAAGGTCTTTTCCTATGCTTTAACCAATATATAAACTTCATGGGTTGGGTAGGGATTCAAGAGGATAACTTGTAAGGGGAAAAATGCACAACCTATATGTACCAAATTCGGAGCATTATTATGCATGAACACATCAATTTCATTGACATTCTTATATGAGAGATAATCCAACAAGTCCTTAGAGTGTTTGTCCATTTGGAAATCACTGAACTCTATACCATTTGATCCTTCCTTTGGAAGCCTGAGTGTACACTGCGTGAGTTTATCCCGTACTGTCTAAATTGTGTTTGGGCCAAGGAAGGAGAAGAGTTGGACACCAAATTGGGTATTCATCTAGACACATCTGAGGATCCTCCAGGATAGAGGGTATGGTAAAGAGAGTCAGATATTTTCTTTTAGTGTGATTGTATGAAATGAATTATGAGTATGAAATTATTTATAAAGGGGAATATTTTCATTCCAAAAAACTCATTTCTCATGTAATAACAATATTATAGTTTTATTTTGTTTAATTTTCTTGTGAACCAAACAATAACATGAAATTTAAACATAAATGAATCTTATTAAATTAAACCCCTAAGTGTTTACATTATAGTAAGATCAATGAAAATACATAATAGGAAAAATAACATACTAAAGAAACTATCAAAGTCACAGGGATTCCACATAACACCATGGTGATATCTAGTAAATAAAGAAGATCCTTCGGGTCAGTCATAATGAAGAACATCACAACCAGAATCATGAAAACTGTACTGACTAGCAGTGGTATAACAAGCACCATCTTCATCAATTATCTTTACTATAGGACACACTAATGTTTTGTTTTATAAGGCATCTACCTGACCATTACCCCTTGGGTGACCGTTGGAGATGCTTGTGACTGTTCATTTCTAACAGCTACTACAATTATAGTCGTTGGACTTTTGGTGGATTAATTAAAAATATGTAAGTATAATTTAGTTTTCCAGAAGATATTTATGTTATGAATTAATGTTATAATAAAAAATCATTTTATGAACTATAGAAGGAAAAAAGTGAAATATTTTGAACTACACTTAGGTGATGCTAAAATGAGATGAGAATTTAAAAATATTACAAATATGTCAAATAGTTTGTAGAAGACTTCATTCATAATTCTTAAATAATGTTGTAACTAAAATAAATTTTGATTTCTATAATTCTAGTATAATTTTTTTTCATATGGATATATTAATGTTATGAAATAGTATTTTAAAACATCACTGTTTATAAAAAATGAATTTTTGTTTTAAAAATAACCTATTTTGTGTAAACATAGTATTAATGTTTCACAAAAAATAAACACCACTTGGAGCCAGCCCCCTAGTTGGGTCGAGGGAGGCAGCACCCACTAGGACATTGAGCCTATCCCTCAACAATGGCACATGCCAGCCCGAGAAGGGGAATAGCTACCCAAAAAGGTCCACAAGAGCGCATGAGGTAATGAGAGGCACCAACATGGGGGGTGGAATAGAGGCGTGGGTGGGCGCAATATTACACCCATAGAACCTAGTTCGGGGAAATACCGGGTGGGGGGGGGGGATTTATGATCAGTGGATTGGAGTCTCAGTCTAATAAAGAAGCCACGTGGGTCTTCTCGTTTTGATGTGGGATGAAGAATTTCAACCGGGATTAGATCCAGGCTATCCGATCTCACTGCGTGCGATCTGGGCCGTCCGTTTCGGTTCCACACTCGATCCTCAGCAGCCGTAGTTTACTCCCACATTTTTGTGTTTCATTAGATCTAGTGTGGATATAATCATGGCTATATGAGACATTTTAAAATGCCACATCACCCTGAGACATTGGAACTCATACATCCTAATCATTACCGTATATCCTTTTAAAGCGCGCGGACGCACCCTAACCATTGGGACAATTCCATATTAGATCAAGGTAAACCATTCATTTTATGGTTCTTCTCTTCCTATAGAGTCTTCTTCTTCTCCTTTGTGTGCACTACACCAGTAACCATATACCCTCTTCTCTTCATTTTCTTCTCGTGAACCCACTAGTCCACCTCTTTTCACTTGTTTTCCACAAGGACTTTCCCTAGGTATTTCAATAAACCCTATAGGGATCAATTTTTCTAGTAGTAAAATTTAAAATATACATTATATATTATACACAAAATAATTTATAAACAACCTATTGCACCCCATAAACCACTCAGTTCTTCCACCACTCGAAGATCTAACAAGTTCCAACGATTATTCCCGAGCCCCTCATCCTCCTAAAACTAAGGTAAGGGTTAAATTATATTTTCCTTTTTTTTGAGATTACATACATATATATGTATACTTATAAAACTATATTTATTATCCTTTTAGTTTAGTAAAAATTTTCTTCTATACTGATCTTAGACATTTTGGTTTTCGAGTTCTAGTAGTATTATGGGTGTAAAAGAATTATTTTATTTTCGTTGTTGTGTTTAAGGTATATAAATTTATATATTTATATATACTCATATAGATAAGTATAAAACATTTCCATATGGATATAAACCCATTTATACTCAATTCAGGACTTCAAGATTTCAGGTTTATGTGGTATTATTAGACCTAAACCATAATTTATCCCATTCAAAACCTATTTATATATCTTATATATATATAAAACCATATAGTTACACATAAATCATTATTATATCCATTTTTAAGACATTAAAAACATTGTTTCTCATGTTTAAGTAGAGTAATAAAATATAAGGAATAATGTGTTGTACCAATCATATATATATATATACATGGTTATATATAATTATATAATTTTTATATCTCATTTTATGTATATTTTTTAAGTCATTTAACATTGAAATTCTATGATTAATTTATGTTTTTGGTAGATAAGTATGTGCTAACTAACGGTGTAGAACATTATTATACATATATGTTACAAATGTTTACATAAAAATTATGTAAGACTATTTAAGAAATTAAACATTTTAAAAATTTTATAATGATTTAAAATTTAGGGACTTGTGTTTATTAATGTGACCAATATTTTAAAGTCATAAAGGTGTCAATAGATTTTTGGTTTTAACCCTTTAATAAAAAATGTGCATTCAGATATGTGAAAATATGTGTATGTAGATAAAAATTGACCCTTAATTTTACGTAGAATATTCCAAGGATTATTAAAAAAGTATAAAACATATGTCTTCAAAATATATTTTTTTGTTTAAAACCCTACCCTTTCTATACACCCTTTTGTTTGAACAAATTACAGAAACCATAATTATGGATATTACAAATATTATACTTATGATGTTTTTAGTAATTGTGGAGAATGCATGAGTATAATATTTGGGGTTATAAACATTTATATCCATTTGTATGAATTACTTATATATATATATTAAATGGTGTTATTTATTGTTGAATCACATGCTTTACATTTTAAGTATTATGTATACCCTTGTTATGTGTTATACCAAAGAATTTTAGTAATAAAGTTTTGCGCATCTATTAGATTAATATCCCACCATAAATATTTACTTTATCATTTTAATTGATTTTGAATCCATGTGAAATTACAATATGTATTGATTCATAATTTCTTAGAATCATAGGGTTATAATTTTAGGTTTCAAAACATGTTTTTCTGTTTGTGAATTAGTTATCGTCACATATACCATAATCTGATTCTCCTACTCACCAATCAATGTTATAGACTTGCAATTGAGGGTGTTGTAATTAATACTTATATGCCTAATTCACTATATATTATTAAATTATAATTAATGTAATTAGTAATCTTATAAATTTTTATGGTATTATGAATTAAATTATTCAAAGTGTTATGGGAAACCTTAAAAAATATGAAATGAGAAATTAAATATTCCATGTGGTATGGGGAATTGTGAATATATGACCAGATTTGGAAAATAAGGAATGTATAAGACATAGTAAGTGTTGGGGGGGGCTGCTACATCCCCTCGGTGCATTAGTAGTTCTAATGAAACAAACTATGGTCTCGGCACAAGGCCTTGACATATGAGTACTTATGGTCTGGGCACAAGGCCTTGATGTTACGGTAATGTTTTCCTCTAATATACACCCCTTCATTTTGTTTATGGTAATTAATTAACCAAGTGGATATTTGACTAGTTGAATACCATGGTTAATAGGTAGTGCTTATGAGTATTAGAAGAAGTAAATGCTTATGGAATGAAATTTATGTTGCACTAAGTGATTTATTAGTCAGTGAATGTTTTGCAGTATTAAATAATTTCCTCGATGTTATTACCTTTATGTGCAACTCTAATTATGTATTGATCTTAGTTATTAAACATGTACCTACATATAAATAAGTTATACATATTTATAATATCTTTTATTTGTAATATAAATTCTCATTCCTATACTTGAATCATGTTCCCTTGTAATTATGTTAATATGATTTTAATTGTGCACTTTTATTATTATGATATGTTACATGTGTTACAACATTTCTTAAGAAAAATGATTTATGGAAGGTTTTGAAGAATGTTATAAATAGTTATAATTGGTATATTATGTTATTTTAAAACCCCTTATTGGGAATTCGTATGCTCGCCCTACGTTTTTGCAATAATTTTTTCATGAGAATGTTTTCAACTGAAGAATCATGTTTGAAGTAGCTAGTTTCCTAGAACCTGATCCAAATCAATCATATTTATGGGACCTGATGTGTGATATATCAATGAATGTTTTGTTAAAAATATACACATCATGTTTCAAGGCACTGGATCTAGGTATTCTGGAGTCGTAATGTCACTGTTTATGGAACCCATTTCACTTCCATGTGTTATATTCTTTTGAAAACCACTTCTTTTCATAGGTTATACTTTGAATTAATGATTATGAGAGCTAAATATTTTCCACAGTTAAGGATGTAATAAATTTTTTGTGGTAACCGTTTCATTTCATGGGTTATGACATGATGTTTATCAAGACAATATATTATTATGGGTCATGATGTGATGCATGTTTTATTATCTTGAGTAACATGTACGTATGATTTTTTTATGTGATGGGTGACACCTATATATCCCTTTATTTATTTGGTTAATTATTTATATCTCAAAAGATAAAAATAGGTAAGAATTATATAGGATTAAACCAAAATGAGAAATACGTACATCGTAAACCATAATGGGAATATTGAAAAACTAGATCTACGAAGCGAATATGGGGAATCATGGTCCCCTCTAGGAAGATTGGGAAACCTAATACCTTATATGAAAAAGGTCTGTGACTTGGTTTGGTATTGTGTCCCACCCAGTTTTTGTATTCCACATGATGTTCCCTTATATGTTTTTTGAAATGGGGATTGAATTAATGGGATTGATATTACATGTTTATGTGTTTTCTAGAAATTCAATGTATTATTAAAATTGATATTCTCACATGATTCATGTTCATGATAATCTTTGGAATCATGTTTTAGCAACTGCCAGTCTTTATTCCATGTCCCATGTATCCTATCATTGATGTGAAGGGTATGATCTTCAATGTTCTTTATCATTTTATTATATCATTATATTGATGTTATGATTATTCATTTCTTTTATTTACCCTTAATAAGTATTTGAGCTCACCCATTTCTTATGTTTCATATCCCCATGTTTAAAAGAATGGTTTTAAGTAGGTTTACTAATGAGAATGAACTTTATGGGAAACATTTAATATCATTCACAACGTTAGAATTTTTTTCCCATGTTTCCAAAGACACTATAATATTTCTTTTCTATGGAATGTTATTTTAAAATTTGATTAATATTCATGAAAAATGATACAATATTAACAAAATATAATATTTGGTCTATATCGATGGTATTAATGGAAAGGTTTTGTAAAACATTTGAAACTAGTATAAGAGGACCTTATGGAGTTTCCTAGAAACATTTCAAAGGTTATATATAGTGGTGTCTTTAAGGATAAGTATATGTATTAGTTAATTATTTGGAAAATTTCTTAAAATTTTGGTAAATAATAGTTTGAGTAGTTTCATAAAAATACATCAATTTATTGATTATTGAAGTGGATGTGGTTCCAGAAAAAATTTAACTAGGATTTAGAAATCCGATAAGTCTTGTATGGAATGACTATAATATAAATTAGTACATGGAAATGGGCCTTACTACACTCCTAGTTTGAAACTATTGGGGGATATATTTTGGGAATTCACAAACTCTTTAAAAATCAGTATGAAGGATTTACATATATTATGACTATAAATAAAATAGGATAATTACAAGTTTTTAGAGATTAAATAAGTAGGATTCTCGATTGAGATATATTATATGTAATTTTTTTCATTATTGTGTTGTTTAACACTATGAGAAGTTATGCTAACACTATGGTTTATAGTTTTAGATAATGGAGGGAACTAAAAGAAACATGATTAATGGTTAATGTGATGTTAAAGTTTTTCATTAGAATTCAAATATGATGATCACTCGAGCGAATGATGTCGGGATCATGCCTATTAATTTTTTTACCAAACATGAATAACAACATGTACACAAATAACCCTTGGACTCACCATGGAAGAGAAGGATGAGTTTCGATGTGTGTTGAGGTAATAAAGACTAGAGAGGAAAGATGATTTAGTTTCCTATATGTCCAAAATGTGGGAAGAAACACCCAAATTAATGTCTCATGTGAACATGATGTTGTTTTGTGTATGTAAATGAAAAACACAAAGAAAGTAATTATAAAAGGAAAATAAAAATTACAGTTAATGTAATGGATGGAAATATTATTTTCCCTAAGGAATTATTAAAATTTTAATGTTTTCGGTACGTAATAAATGAGAATTACACAAACTAATGTCCAAAGATGAATAATCTAGAAAAAATAATATAGATGGTTAATATATTTTTTTCAAAAATTAATAAAGATAGATAGAATAAAATATGAAAGGTACATGTTTTTCAAATAGTGTTGTTTATAAGTATGATTATATTGAGTTTGATAAATGCTAAGACATTTTTCATTTTTCATATTTTATGAAAGGGTTATTAGAGAATAAGACGATGAAGATCAGAAAATATTTTGAGAGAAATTTTTTATTTATGAACTATTTATGTTTTTGAAATCAAATATTACCTTATATTAATTAATTTTAAGATATTTTTCATATTTCATATTTTATGAATGGGGTATTATGAAATAAGATGATGACTATTAGTAATTTTTTTTAGAGAAAAGTTTGATGGATGAACTATTTATCTTTTGTAATTCCTAGTTTACATTATATGAATCTATAAATATATTAGTTTTTTTAGTATATATTTGTTAATTAATGATTAAAGGATATATTGAATAGTCTTGGTGAGGAATAAAAGTGATTTCATAGAAATTTCACATTTTTACTAAGTGAAAATAACCGTTAAAATGTTGCGGATGTTGAGATAATGATGTTAGGAAAATGATTTGTGGGATATGAATAAGTAAATTGGACAGTAATATTTCCCGTAGAACTAAAAATGGATTTGTTGAAAAAGTAGTTGTTCTATTATGGATGTAGATTAAAACACCATTTGATTTAAATAATATATGGTATATGGAAACATGACGTTTCTAGTAAGGATTTATTGTAATTCATGTTATTAACATGTTTCAAAAAAAATACATGATGATGTTACTCACATGTTTTTCAAATATAATGAATGAATTATTTTAGGTTATTCCACTACTTCAAAGGAATATATAGTTTTTTTAAAAAAAATATTGTACATTTGAGGAACAATATATGTTAAATTTGATGGAACCATCCATTTTGTTTTTTAAACACCCTTAACTAACATCCGAGGATGTGTTTTATAAAATTAACATTCAACCTATATTGTTATATTATTATTATAAGCATGTAACTCCATAATTATTGTCCCTTGTTATTGCATAGGAATATTTTTTACCTTATGTTTAAGAATAACCTTTCTTGAACCCATGATATGAGTTGTTTAATATGAATAATTCTAGTATTATTGTGATTGTTGATGTTTATAAAACTATTAGGACTATATGTTCCTTAACGAATGAAATAGAACATCTAGATTTCCATTTCCAATTTAATCCTAAAAATCTTAAGTAAGATTTAGTTGATGATGATTGTATAATGGATATGAAATATGACTTAATGAATTAGAATGGAACAAAGTATTGAACTTGGTTGAGGGACAAAAAACATCTTTAAAAGTATTAACATGAGTTTCTAGTAAATAAATATTATGAATATGGAATAATCGTAAGAAATAAAGAAATAATTGTTAATATGTGTAATATTCAACAAGAGTTAATAGACTTGAAGAAACCTATACTCCAATATCTAGTATAAAATCTATTCATATTCTACTATCCTTTACAAAATTCATTAATTTTAATCTTTCCCTAATAGATGTATATGGTTATTTCTTTAATAGATATTCTTAGAAAGAATATTAGGTTGAACAACCCATATTTTTGAAAATAGAAACAATCTTGAATACATTTATAATATTATGAACGATTTATACAATCTTAAACAAGACCCTAGTCTTGGTATGATTGGTTAACATGTAATTTTTTAGAAACATTTTAATAGGGATATAGGGTTCCAAAAATATTTATAAAAGGAAAAAAAAATACATTATGACAATCAAAATATAAGTTGATGACATTATATTTATATTAAATCAACAATCTTTAATAGATTCCTTTATAGATGTTATGAAATATGAGTTTGAGATGAGCATGATAGGTGAGTTATCGTATGTTAATGGTTTTGAAATATCACAAAAACTAGAATGAAGAGTTATATATCAATATAAGTATATAAAATATGTTGTTAAAAAGTTTGGATAGGGTAATATAAAAATTATTAGTACTACCATGAGTACCTGAAATATGGTTGGACTTATTGAGGCTGCGAAATCTATTAAACAAAATAGATTTAGAGGTATGATAAGAATCTTATGTAACATAATTTATAGTAATTATAATTTTATGTTTTTTGTATTATTATGTGTATGATATCAATAAAATATAAAGGAATCCCATTGAAAATCCATAAAATGAATTTTCCATAACTTATGGGAACCATGGATTTATGACATTTTGATTCTTTTGGAAATGTTTTTTAACATAAATGTTGTTTTGGATGATGATTTTTCTAGATGTATAATGTATAGGAAATGAACATCCAAAACTTTTTAGTTGAAAGGTTATTCAATAGTTTCTTGGTCTTTTATAAAATAAGAATTAGTAGCACTATCAACTACTAATGTCAAATATGTTGCACCTAGAAGTTGTTATGTTCATGCGATGTTGATGTAACTCAAATTTATAAACAATAGATTGAGTTAAAACAAATCAAGTACCTTATAATAACACAAGTTCTATTTTCTTATGTAAAAACCCTACACACCAATAATTTGAAAAAGGGATGATATTTGACATTACATTCATTGGGATCACACAATTAATGGAGATATGATTTTATAATTCATTAAAATCAAATATCAATGTAGTGATATTTCTACAAATCCATGAACTTCAGATATATTTTAATACATTAAAAAGGTGGTAAGAATGATCAATTTGATGTAATCAGTCATATTCAAATTTATTTAATCTATACACTTATATTATTATACTATTTTTCATAGGGGGTTACTTTTGATTCAAGATTTTTTGTTTTTTTAAAAATAATTATTTTATAAAAAAACCATGTCATAATAGTTTCTCCGGAATCATGATTCTTAATAAAATTTTCAAAGTCAATATTATCAAAAGGATCATCAGACACTAAAATTATTTTAAAATTTCCAATGACAATTTTTTCATAATTAGTTTTTTAACTAATCATAATAACAAAATTCCTTAAAATACAATCATTATCTAATTTGTTTAACAAAATCCAAAAAAAATATTGTCATACCGAACAATTTCCATATTCGAAACAAATTCTTATTATTTTTTATATTTTCAGAGCATTTCATCATAACTCTCAAAAAAATTTATTAATTTTTTTAAAAAAATGTATCTTCTCTCAAGTGTTTTTTCATCGTATTAACTCTCAATATAATTATTGTTATTTTAAAAAATATACCTCAATAGTTAATTTTCTATAAATCCACCATCAGAGGATTTGTATCCCCCATGTCAAAATTATTACCATATTATCTTTTGGATATCTTATAAAATCTGAACCATCTCCCTAATAATCAATATCATGGAGGGAGGAAAGCATCCCATAATGGTTCCTTGATATGTTTTTCATCATCCAATTTCTACATAAAAGATTATTAGTTCAAATGTTTTTCTTTCCATCTAACTGATCATATTCACTCTCTTTCTGGTAGATGATAAAACTATATTACAAAGATTGGGTTTTTAGGGAAAGGTAATTATAAGTAGATTTATTTCTCAAATATTATTCTACTCTTCAAAAATATATTAATTTTAAAATATGACAACCAATTTTTGTAGAGATATAATATCTTGAAGTTAATAAGTATTACCCTGAACTTTTTCCTGAGTCTTATGCCTCTATGAAATTCACCTAACAAGATGATAAGTATTCTTTCACGCGGTATGGAAAATTATATAAATTAAAACCATGAAAATTTTATGAAATGGTTGGAGTACATTCTGGAGGTGATGTGTTTTGTCTTTTACACAAAATTCCAGATACACTTGAAATGTTTTATAAAAAAATAGATAAGGAATCAATATTTTTTCTAGATTAGAAACTCAGAGAACATTACTATCTTACCATATATAATTATTTCATTATGTTGTCTTTTCATGATTTTTAATCCCCAAAAGTGGGTGGAGACACTCTCAAAGTAATAAATATCATTATATTGGGCTATTTAGTTAACATGAGAAATATTGACCATGTAAATTTTGTTCTTTCTTCAATATATAATATCAAAAATAATTCCTTCATGTCAAGGATTATATTGTTCTTGGATTTATTTTGTAAGATGTTTTTTAGTGTTAGATGTTTATCAAAATTTATAACAATAAATATTCAATGGTGGAGAAATAATTTTTCTTTTGTGAAGATACAATAAAAATAGTGAATCAAATGTTTGATGAAAAATTCAAAATGACTATTAAAAACTATGGGATACTAAATCAGAGGTAGAGATATCGTGGATTTTAGAGAAGAAGAAGAAAAATAAAGGTTGAAACAACATCTATTTTAGTATAATAGGTATAAAATAATACAAAGAAGATTTATGATGAGGTTTATGAAGAATTTATGATACTAATAGATGATAATAAACCTAGACTTCCTCTAATCAGAATAAACGCTGATGAGGCTATAGATATAAGGATATATATAGCCAAAAAATTAAAAAATAGCTAAAATAATAATAAAAATAAATGACTGTGTGATTCCATTTTTTTTAATCTATTAAGATGAGTAGAAGTTTCGTCTAAGATGATTGAAAAAAAACTAGGATATAGGGTCAATCTTCAATGAAATGTATCTCACACTTTCTAACATTCCATCTATTGAAGCGAATGAAAAATAAAAACCAAATCTTGGAGAATCTGACCATAACATCGAAAAAAACAATAATTTCTAGTTGTGATATCACAAAATCATCTGGTACTATCATTAGTTGAGAAATAATCAAAACATATTTTTCACGAAAAGAAATAAATAGAACATCTTAACAACTCGAAATAGAATTTAACAAAGAAGTTAGTCATTTGATTGAAGGGATTCAAAAATAAATTCTTAAAAATGTTGATGAGAATATTTTATAATTAAATTATGCTAATGAGAATGAAGATAAGGAAGCCCATGATGTAAAATAAGGAAAATAAGAAGATAAATGATATGAATATTTTGAAAAATTGGTTGAATTTAAAGAGTGTGAAGAGGCTAATAAACACATGAGGAATAAAATAGAACAAAGAATGTGATAAAGAATAAAATCAATATACAAAATCATCAAAGACATCCTCATAAACATTATCACTATAAAAATTATTTACAAATGAAGGAAATGATTAAGAATCCAAATTTTCAGAAGAAGAATCCTCATCTGTATTAGAAGAAGAGTCTTTGTCTAGGATGATTATGGGTGATCATGTATCAATGAAAAAACTTTCCAAAAAACCAAACAACTAAGATATTAATATTATAGAAACATGTGTTTTCAATGTTATTCCAAATAATTTTGAAAAGGTTGAAAATTAAGAGACAATATTTAATAAGAAGAAAATAAATGTTGATTTTGTTAGTACAATCCAATAATAACCCACTTAGCCTGATCTAAGGTTATTTGAATATATATGAACCATATCACATTTGGGTTTTTATTACAGAAATTAATTGTTGAAAATATTAGAAGTAATTATATCTTACTGACCCAAAATATAATTAAGAGGTGAAATCCTTCAAGATAATATTTCTCAAAAATCAGAAACTATTAAAATTTTCTAAATATCATTAATCTATATTGAGGTGGATTTAAAATAATTATATTAATGTTCTATTACTTAGAAATTTCTTTCAATTCCCTAGTTAAATGGTTAAATGATGTTGATACCAAAGATGGGTATCACTATGGTTATAATCAATAGATAAAGAAGTTAATGATTGTATTATCTGAATATTTTAGTCACTTATCTAAGGATATAATTGACATGGTAAAATTTTTTGAAGTGATTAAAGACTACACTGATGAATAGACATAAGAAGTGGATTCCCTCAAATTAAAATTTTGAGAATTAAAATTTTGAATGTCTAGAGTATGATTTTTTACGATGAAGTTCGTATTTTTAAAGATCGGAAAAATGATATTGATAAGGATGTAATGAAACTCATAGCTAAGAATCAATGTATAAATGATCAAATAGTCAATCTAAATAAAAAAATAAGTTTTAAAAACCCTTATTAAGAATGATTAATTCTTTATAAACTCTTGTTATAAATAATATTTTGATGAAATTTTCAAATATCTATACATCAATGAATTAATATTCTATCCAAATATGATTGTATGAATATTTTGCTTATAATATTGGTTAAATGTTCTTTCATATTTTGGATAATGATTAGTTAATTCATTATAATATTTTTTATACTATTCTATTCACTTGATTTTTTGTTGTATTTTATTGAGTCCCCAATTCTTTTAATAAATCACAATGGGTTATATAATTCTATAATGTGAAATTTATTATATCAATGGGGATATATTTTTTATATAAGTGACAGAATGTGTTTCATAGGGGGATACAATACATGTTCTTATATTCATCATTCTCTCAATCATGTTCAGAATACTTATAAACACAAGTGTAGTTATGTATCATGATTTTTTTTCTTCTGAATATGTTGTTTTTAAAGGAAAGTACTATATAGTTTTAATGTTTTATTATATTTGAATTTTTAATGGTTTTTTTCCAAACAAGGGGTTTTTTGTTGACTCATAAGTTTTACAGGTCAGTTTTCAATTCATTTTATTTTAAAATCACATACACATTGTTTTATACATATAGTAATATATTTTTATGTCTAATTTTTGTATAATGTTTTTATATAATATATTACTATTTACCTTATTTAGATAATTTTATAAAGTATTATGTTTGTAAACTTAAAATTTTCTTTAAAAAAATCAAAATGAGTCTTCATCTAATTCATTAGACTCAATTTTTTATTAGATAGGTGTAATAATTTATCTATTATTAATATTGATAAATGTATTCATCATTTGATTGATATAAATACGAATGTAATTGAATTAATATAGATTATTATAATATTTTTGACCATACTAAATATGTCCGTTAAAATAACTTATGTTTATTATTAGAATAAATTAGTCTTTTTTCTATTATAAGGAAAAAAAATTACGTTATAAATGTGTAAAAAAATATGATGTCAAAAATTAAATTATATGTTCCAGGTTTCCATGTCATTACAAAAAAAAGAGACAATGTGACTCTTGGATGACCTTGTTTACCATTGGAACAATTCCTATAAATATTTTTCTATTCAAAAAGTTTGTGGCAGATCAATTTCATTTACAATTTTATCATTGTCCGTGAGATCTTTAGATTACCAAACATCAACATATTGTTCCTATTATTTGAAATTGTCTTAGAGTTTATTAGTTATAAAGAATACTTGACATGGTTTCCTCCTTAAAGACATTTTCATTATAATCATGTGAGTGATCTATGATCCCGATCAATGGAATGTTTGGATAGAGATGTCAAGAATACAATATTCCAATCAAGGGATTGTGGTGATAGAAAGACAAATTCATACCATCAGATTGAGGTATTCTAGGGATATGTAGATAGAAAAAATCAAGTCATTATATAAGGGGATTTCCTTATCGAGGAAGGAAAACAATTCATGTAAGTATTAAACATGGGGTTCCATTATCCAATTTTTTGGATACCTTTTGATTAATATAAAAATAAATATATTCATTTTTAAATAGATTACAAACATTCTTACAATGTTGTGATTTTATTACTTTTTTCTTAGATGGTTTTTTTACTAAATGAATTGTATATTCTTTATTGTAACATATCTAAAAATGATTAATGTTAATCTATTAATGGGATATTATGTGAATCTGATATATTTACAACGATATATTTGAATAATATATAATTACAATTTTTTATATGAAATTATCATATCTATTATGATTATGATATTTATACTCTATCATATTCATATATACTATAATTATGATAATTTGGAAATCAGACTGAGGGCCATGTTTGAAATATATATTTTTACTAAAAATGATTTGCGAATATATTTGGTTTAATTCATTTAAAATAATGTTTTTTCAACTAAAATTCACTGGTATTTTAATTTATCCATCAAGAATATATTGTCTCAATCGAGAAATCAATATAACTTATATTGATATACAAAATACAAGAGGTTGTTCCAACTATAAAGATGGTGGAAATAGTTCCCAAAATAAGAATAAATTTATGAGATGATTATCTATACAAAATCCCCAATGCATATCAAAATTAAATAAATAACATACCACACTGATCTTGGGAATAATAAGACAAAAATGAAAAGAAAAAGCACTCACCCTGAATGTTTCTCTTAATAAAACAACTTGTGATCTTCATTCGCTATTATTTTATATGTGTTTAGATAACATATGGGGTATTATAGGATATGTTTGAGGCTATCAATTTTGGATATCTTGGATAGATTTAATTTAATATATTATTTTAACAAACGTGAATTTGGAAACTACGAGTGCATCTCTTTAGGGTGAGAAAAGATGATAAAGGAGGATTCAAAATAATTATTTTGTAAAAACATGTATTTTATAGGAATCCTGTTTATAATGGAATTTTATTTATTTTAATCATACTCTAATACTAAATTTTTAATTGTATTAATAAAATTTATTAAGGGGAAGTTCCTAGTGGATTAAGAGATGAGACAAAGGGGGATATATAATTTTTTTTTCTTACACCAGAACTATATGATGTCTTTGTGGAATGATGTGTAAAAAATTTCATTTCATCAATAAATCTTATTTTTATGAACCCATAAACTTTGGATTGAATTATTTTTTAGCTTAATTTCATATGTATAGTATTTTATGGAAAAAATAGGAAAACATGGTTATATCTATCTTATTTTCTACACTGGTTTATCCCACACAGACATAGAGTTTATAAAATAAATAATCTTTTTTAAGAGAATAATGTGATCTGTTTCCACTCCCATTAGATTCCATGAACCAATATTTTAAGGGAGGAGAGTGCGATTTTGGTAAAATTCGTGGTATGAGAAGACCCCCACTTATCCATTGTAATTGAATGTCAATAAGCTGGAGAAAATATTTGATCACATATATTGAGTTTTATAATATGAAGGGTTTTTAAAATCAAAATAAAAGGGGGATATATTTGAGCACTAGTGTTTCATTTTTTTCAGTGAGTTAAGGTGTGCTGGTGGATGAAGTGGTGATTATTGTAGGATCGCTATGGATTCATTTTATATAATTTGATGCCATTTTTGTGAAATTATCCACACAATTGTTATAATTGTTGAGTTAGTTTCAAAGCACAAAGACATGTTTTAATGGTGCTAAATAACTAGTAAATAATATACATCATGAAGATATCCATCATAATATGTGTTGGAATAAAGAATCAATTAATGATGATGACGTTTTGAATATGTAAATGGAAATAAAAAATTGATGGATAAAAAAATATCTTCTTATTGTTGCATGATTAATATTAAAAATTGAGATTAGAAATATTTATATTGGGATTATGGGTTGAATTTTATAATTATATAATGAAATTTAATATTAGGGGTTTTATATATGTTACTAATTAATTTTACAACCATTATCTTAGGAACTACCCCTATCAGACATTGTGGGAGGGGGACCTAAAGCACATAGGAAAGAAAAATCCTAGATTATGCATGTTAATAGTAGAACAGTTAGATATATAATGCCAAATGGTGCTCTCAGGTGGGTGTACATGGAGTTACTAGGTGGGACTGTGTGGGGAGGCATGTCCTATGAGCTTGTGTGTGTTGTGCGGTTCCAGGAGATGATCTCAGTCTACCTATATCTGGTTTCACAATGATGTATGATTTTTTATAAAGAAGAGACATAAAAAAAATAATTTATGTGGGATAGTTGATACATGTAAATGTTCACTCATAAAAATATCATAATGATATATTAATATCTTTATGATCAAATAAAACTATTCCATTTAATAGAATTGGAGTATTGTCATATTCACCACACATTTGAGGGTTAAGTTGTGCATTGGTATCCCTCCATTTATGAGCTATAACGATCATTTAGAGGATTCATCATGGCTTGATATTTTTTCCATGATCAATAATTTTACCATGATGAAAAATGATTCTCAATAATAAATCTTTATATGATATTTTTTCCTGAAAGATTCATACATGTGTACAGTTATGAATTAAGAAAGCTGAGCACAATCCCTATATAAAAACTAGTACTTCATATTATTTGAAATATTGGATCAATTCCCTATAATTTTTTAAATAATGTAATATATATGTAGTTTTAATTTCATGTATATACATGAAATTATAAGATATGGAAAGACAATATCCAAGAATCTAGTGCATGTGATACTCATGAATGTGATAATAAATATTTGGGGCCATAAAAATTGCGGTGATAAAAAGGCCATGTTATGATGGTGATTTCATGTGTAATTTTATTCAAATAATTTGTATGGTTCTGTTGCTTCATAACTATAGAAGTTAGAGAAATTATATTAGGTATTTTTAATGAGTTTTACACATTATATTTTGAGTTATAATGTTGAATCCAAACCACATGGGGGAGTTATAGCCCAGACCCATCGAGCATTGAAAATAAAGGAATCTAGATTCCTCTAGGTGTTTATAAATGAGGATTATGTTACAATAAATCAGAAAAAAATATAAAATACATGATTGATTTTGGGTATTTTAATTGATAAGAATGTGTTTTTTATAACACATTTAAATCATTTGATAAATGATAAATAATGTGAACACTATTTATTATTATTTATAAATCTGTGCATACAAGAGATGGAGATTTTATGAGAAAGAGTATAAATTATTTAATAGATCATGTATCCTATTGCACAAGATAAATTTTATAATATTGGTGCATATTATATAGAATATAGATAGTTTTAATCCAAGATACTTTGAAGAAGACGAAAATTATGTTCCTGAGTACTCAATGATTAAAGAACTATATCACTCAAGAATTAATCGGAGATTCAAGTCTAACATAATTTTTTTTAAATATCATGAATAAGGTTTACAGATAAAAACATGATGATTATTTTACTCATTGAGAAGGATTCTAGATGTATTTTTCAATTGGATATTTTATGTTGAAGTGTTGTAGTTTAATCCACTAGAAATTTGAAGTCGAGAGGGGAAAATAGACTCTATGTTATGTATGTTTTGTGAGAGATAGTGGAGAATCCATTTTGGGGGTATAACTAAAATTAAGAGGTGTAATACTATCATCCAAACCTTATTAATACTACGTGTTACTCTTTCATTAGTAAAACACGTAACTAGGTGATATTGAGAAATAATATTAACTGGATAGAGAACCATAACACCTTCAAGTGGTTTAATTAATGGTATATTATATAATTTTTATACCAATGATTCAATCCCTATAATTGAACATAACTGGTCCACGAAAACTACATTATTCCTTCTTACTTAAGTGATATGTCATTATTATACCCCTAATTATGTGAATTATGACATGGATATGGTATTGAAGAAAAAAAATGATGTTTTGGTTGAGGCCTTGATGGTTAGATCGAGATGGTCGACATTATGAATTCTATCTACATTAATTCAATTGTTTGTATTCATGTAGTAAATTTATTTTATTTTTTATACATGGGTATATTATTCTATTTGTCTCATTTGTTCATGGAATTATGATAATTAGTTTTTCCTATAATAATATTTACTCAATGTTTATTCCTTGATTGCCTCAGTTATATATTTCCCCCTACTAATCAATTGAGCTCACCCATTTATATGTTTCAATTTCTTCTTGTTATAATGAAATATATTATAGATTATATTAATATAATAATTACATGTGTGTGGGTCTTGTGGGAGATATTTAAGAGTGAATATGGATTAATTAGATTCACTGGTTGTGGGAAAAAGACTACTATTTGTAAAAGATATATCATTTATTAATTTATGTTCTTTTATAATTAATTTGAGATATAATCCTAAAAAGTCTTAAGAATTTTTGAAATTAAATTTTATTAATTCATTTAATCATTGGGTATTTAATTTTGAGAGTCTATAGATGTAATTGTTTTTGATATCTAATATATGTTGAATAAGCATTATATTTGGGTGTATAGAACAATGTAATTTTATTTATGAGGATAAAATTTCTAAATGAGGATAGATGTGACAACCTAGGTAATGTTATTCATAAATAAATTTAATTTTTTATCAATATTAGTGATTATATTTTAATGGTTCATAGTCAACATTCAGGTTTTTAAATATTTTCCATTTACCAAAAAATCACTTTTCTAATAAAAATTGTTTTCTCAATTGTATGGATTTATCTTAAAGGTAAATTTATTAATTATATAAATTAAATATCTTAACATTTAAATCATTTTTTGTATCATTATAGCAAATTTTTATTCAGCATAATTTTTATATTTTTTATGAAAAATATCAATTTTTCATTGAATAGTGGAAAATACCAATTTTTATAAAAACTATATTTTATTTTCTAGTATTTAACATGAACCATTATGTTTTGTATTTTTATTTAAGTAAAATTAGTCCCCTATGATCCAAAGTAATATATTTACTACATTATTATCAATAAAGTACTTTATTTTGGTAAAAATCATTTTTATGCTTAAAAATAATTTTTTATAACAAATTGTTATTTATTTTGTGTTATTATTTTAATATTAATTTTTAAAAATTATAAATATTGAATTTTTTTTTCATATTTGCAAGACGGATTTTAATATTTATTAATGATTTTAATTTCATTATTGATCATAATTAATATAAACCATAGTAAATTTTTAGCATCATGATAAAGGGTAAAACATGTTAATTAAGGTCAAAACTATAAATAATGTCCAATATTGTTATATTGAATCTTATTGGATGAGATTATATCAGAACATATAACATTATATTTGAAAATAATTTTGTTAATTACAATTTACCATGATATTTACTTACCATTATTTTAAGAAAGTGTATAATTCCAAAAGTTTAACTCTTCTCGCTTATAAAATAGAACCTCATCTCTTATATTATTTATAATTTTTCATCCAATTACCCCAAACATTCAATAAAAAAAATCCTTTATAATAACCCTCCCCACATATTATGGGAATTTTTCTCACTATAGGAAAAACCATAAAAGAATTATCATGAAATTTAATAGTGGTTTCCAAAAATAGTAATATCCCTTAATAGAGTTATTTAATGTGTATTTATTCCTCTAATTCCATCCAATAATTTATAAACATACTTATATAATATCATTAGTATATTATATATACTAAAATATTTTTTATTGGGGAAACCCTTTTAATCCCCATTTCCATCCCATGGGAAATTATAATTTCATCCATGTATACGTGTAAACTACCACATACACAAAACAATGTGTTTAAATTTTCATCACATACTCATATGGTTGGTTGCAACTATAGATAAAATAAATATATATTTTATTTATGATAAAATAATAATTATTTTATTATTATATATTACTTATCTTCATAACCTACCATCCATTGTAAAATGATAACATCAATCTTGTGTATGTTTGGACCAACCGCTCTATAAAGTGATTTGATTCATTTTTCACTAACACCTCACATCGATGGTATTAGGGATAGATATAATGAATAAATATTTTTTTTATAAGATATTTATTATTTTTAAAAAATTAAAATATATTATACTTCATTTTTTTCACTAAATAGAAAAAATGAAATTGTCTTTCATTTGTAGCTATGTACTACAGTCTACATAAAACAATATGATTCATTTTTATCGGCCACCTTACATGGATGATTATAAAAAGTATATTTAACATATATAAATGATAATTATAAAATATTTAAAAAAAGTTTGCTGATGTAATAATTAACCTGTTAACCATTTTCAATGCACCTAATTTATTTTTATATTTTCATCCAAATGAACTTAAATCAACCGACTTAAATATAACTGGTTTAATAATTATGAAAAAATTTATAATAAATGAAATAGAAGGAATAATTTTAATGAAATTAGAGTTATTTTTTAATATAGTATATACCAAATATAATTTAATTATTCAATATTTGGAGAATTTACACAGCTAGATTTTACCAAAGGTAAAGTATTTTCCTTAAAACCCTTATTTATAATATTTTTTACATATATTTCCCCCCATATCCATATAACATTAAATTTTTAAAGTGTGTTCTTAGTAATGTTCAATTTTTTAAAAGTTTATTTTTTAACAGTTTATTTAATTTAACTAAAAACATTTTAAGGGAATCTTTTCAATGATTGTTTTCGAATGAGTATTTTTAAATTGTTTTTAAAAAAGTGAAAAAAATGTTCTCTTATAAATGCATAGTGAATAAATTTTACAGAAATGATATCCCTTATTATGTATCATAATCCCTCTAAAAGTTGCATATTTTCTAAAAAATGGTCATATTTTCAGTCTTTTTATAGAATTAATCATTTTGATATAATTTACAAAAATGGTTTATTTCTCATTAAAATTTATTCCAAAGTGGAATGTATTTTTGGTTCTAAATTAAATTGAGTATTTAAAGAGTTTATGAAATATATTTAAGTATAAAAACTATTTTTTCATTATATCATATATTGGAAATACATATAATGATGTGTAAGACCAATATATCCCACGATGATGTGTGATCCTGATATATCTCTCCAATGCATTGGGTAATAATTAATTTTCGAAGGTGAAAAATGAGGGAGAAAAATATGTATGTTAATATTATAGAATTAACTAGGATTAATATATTTACGAAATAGGTTAAACATTTCTAAAATAATGTTACGAATATGATCCTCTAAGAAACCTTTTTCAAGATTTATATATTTTTTCTGTGGAAATATTTTTAATTAATGAAGAAATAATATTGTATATAATTTTAAAGATGAATAGTTTTTTTCAAGGAATGTTTTCATGATTTTTCACGTTAATAATTTTCTCAATCATGATGTTATATTTTTTTGTGGGATTCAATTTTTTTAATAGAGAAATGCTTAATTATCTCATATTGATATGTTTTCATATAAGATCGTTGTTTTATTGTGAAAAATGCAACAATTTCTTAGGTTTTCATGATTTTTAATAGGGTAATGGTATTCATTTATTATTAATTTAATAGTTTTTATCTCTCATACGAATTTTGAAAATTAATTTGTAGTTTTTAATAATGTGTAAACACATTATTAAGTTCTATCATTCTACTGGAGTGAATTCTCATAAAGGTAGAGGAGTGTATTGGATGAAATAATGGTGTAAATTTAAGAACATTTCATTAGGAAAACATAGTCATGAAAAATTTTCATACATTGATATTAAATATATGTAGATTAATATTCGTTACCAAACATGACGACCCAAAATAAAATCATTTAGGTTTAATATCTTATAAATGATGGAAACATAAACCGTTTCATCATTTTTGTACATTATATCCCATTGATATCATCATAAATATCACCCTTTAGAGAAAATATCATAAATAAAACCTTTTTTCATAACCTATTAATGGGTACATAATAATGGGTATGTTTTAATGATAAGTGAAGGTAAATATGGGATACATAAATGGTTATATAGATATAAAATAAGACAAATGGTACACAAACATGAGATTAACCATTCCAATCCCCACCCAACATATCATAGATCATATTATTTAGTCATGGAATTAATATTGGTATTTTATAGAAAAATGTTGATAATAAAATCAATTAAAATGATCTATAAGAGTATAAATTGGAATAAGACATGGAACGGTGGAAAACACTTAAGAAAAGAAAATCAATTCCTTAGTAGCCAAGGGCCATTAAAAAATATATTATACTAGAATGGGTTCACTCAAAAAATAAACATAGTAGTAATGTTTCATTTATAAGACTACTTTAGTATAAAATTACCCTTATTAAGTTAAGATCACACCTCATTAAATTCTTATTTATATATTGAGATATCAATATTTATCGAAATCATTGGAAGTAGGTATCTGTCCCACCCTTAACATAATTAAAATTGTACATATGTGTTCCATAATATTATATACATCCATCTTATTATATCCCATGAAATGAAATGGGGATTATAAATATTTTATCTTAAAATATCCCATGAAAATTAAATTAGTTCTAAAAACATTTCCTCACATCATTTTAGCATAACCCACTGAAAAGAAAATTGTTTCACAAATATTATATCCTCATAAGCATAAACCATCCGAAGAAAGAATAATTATGATAATAATGGATCATATAACTTATCATTCATTATTTAAATCATTTCATGTTTTATTTCAAGAATAAAAATTCATTTAAAATCTCATTAAACAATTCTTGATGAAAATAAATATCCATTTTAAAATCAATTTTGTGATATAGAAAAATTTACAAAATTGTATGGGATTTTTTTTATAAATTACTATGGGAAATTTTATAGGAATAACCAAGTCACCGAGTAACCATTATCTTTGGAAATTACATTCATGTTGTATGAGTAAAATAAACATTCATTCCATATATTGTTTTGGAAAAGTTACAATATAACTCCTTTTGAAAATGACAAGAACATTACTTTGAAACCACTTTGTAAAAAGTAAAAAAAAAATAGAAAACTATAGTAAAAATAATAGGATAAAATAAAATACTTTCTTTAAAATATTATAAATAAAAAAATATAAGGTTGAAAATGGTTTTTTGACTGAAGAGTAAAAAGAAGAATAATTTCATTAAAAACATATTTATAATTTCCTTAGAAAATATGGTGATGAAAATTAAAGGAAAAAAACTATTTTCATGAAATATACCAATAATATTAAAATTAATGATTATATTGAATGTTTTATCATAATATTTTATCATTACAACATATTCATAAATAAGCTCGATAAATAATGAGATTGTAAAATAAAACCCATTACCTAAAGTCAAACATCATTCGTACTTTTTATAACATCTTACATAATAAATATATGTATATTATACATATTATTCATAATAATAATAATATATTTAAAAAACTAAAAAATTTAATTTTAACCTTTAATATCTAGTTTATTAAAAATTCACTATTAGAATCACCATTCTGAGGGAAAAATGCTTTGTTTTTTATTTATTGTATCATTTGGTAGTTTTGATCCTTGTAATTTGATCATAGATCCAAAATTTAAATAATTTTAATCATTTTATTAATATCATATATATTAATTATATATATATATAAACAGTAATCAATAAATGGTAGGTATATAAAAATGAATTACATCGTTCATGGAGATAGTAAGATATACGTATACAAGAATATTGTTTTATTTTTTGAATGGATCGAATGAAATAAAGGTATATATTAATTTGACATTGAAATATAACCATTATATTATATATATGATATATATATATTCATCATGTTCATATTAACTACCTCACAGGTAAAATATAAATAAAATAAAATGAATCACATCACTTTTTGGAGGTAGTAGTTCACATGTACACATGAGGGACATTATTTTTTCACAAATGATTGGATGGAAAGAAGGTAGAGATGATATTATCATTAAATTACTATACTTTTTTCATAGATTTATATAATAAATAATAAACCCTTCATAATTTTACATCTATAAATGGTGGTAATGAAAATTGAACTGTATCACTACATAGATACGGTAAGTCATAGAAACGCATGAGTGATACCTTCACATCCCATTTGATGAGAAAGATTGTGATACTGGTTTTTATAATAATTTGAATAACATTTTAGTATATTAATGATACTGAGTTTATTATTTTTTGGAATATAATTAATTTATATGAGGTTAAAGTAAAATTTAAATGAATGTGGTCAGTTATGGGGAGTACATATTATTCTAAACTACTTATTTAGATAACCACTAAATGTCTCTATGGTTGGTATATTGGAAATAAAAAAATATAATTTGTGGATATTGGAGATAATATTATATGTTTTACGATTTTGTTTGATATAGAAGGATAAAAGTGTGTTAAGAAGAGAAATGAGGGTGTTATTTTTTAATTGTGGAGAAGACCACTATTGATATTTCAAAAAATATTAAATTATTATAAATAAATTTTTAGGAAAAAATGGACCCATGTTTGTAATTTTAAATGATAATATTATATTGAGTATTAATTATATTATACAATAAAATTAGAACCACACCGGATCATATTTTTACACTTATCCTTTAGTTGTAGCACACATAATCCCTTTTTAAAATTACTATGATTTTAATTTTTTCTACCATATATTGGTTAATAATGTTACAATAAAATCTCAAGATACCCATAAATAGATAATTATATATGTTTAAAACTATATCCAACTCATATTTAGGCATCCAATATTTTTAGTAATTTTAAGTCAATTAATGAAATAATATTTATTTTATAATGTCATTAATTCCATTTTTAATTGTATTTATTTAATTTAACTTTAAATACATCAAGAAAAAAGGGGAAATAAAATTTAATTATATAAAACATATATTATATGTCTAATAGATCTAAACATTTATTTACTCATTAACCCACTCAAATTATATCACATTTAATATTTTTAATAATAAATAGTCATTTTTTAATTTAATTTGGAAATACTGCATCAATGTTTCATAAGTCGTTAAGGTCAATATATAATTACTAAAAATAAAAAATAATTTGTTATCAGGAAAATAATTCCATTATTTTCTAAATAATCACTTATATTCTATCATTACATTGTTTTATCCCCACATAGATGCAAAAAAGATATTAAAAACAATGAGATTTAAAATTTTAAACATCCATTGATTTAAATATTATATAGGTTATTTTCATGGAAATGTGTTAAATAATATAATAAATTTAAATCCTTATGTGATAAGGTTAAAATTTCCAAAAAAAAATTAATAAATAAGATGAAAACATATCGAGTTAACACTATATTTTAATGACGATGAACCTGATTTACCATTTAATATGGTGACAAATTTTTGGACATTTACTATTCATATTGACAGAAAATAATGGGGCCCAATTTACAAAATTTTAACATCTATATTTGAATTATGTAATTAATTTTATCTACTTGAATACCTATAAATTATTGAAATTAATTTTTAAGAAGGTTCAATTAGTGCAGCAAGAATAACCTTTTAGAAGTATACGTTTTTAATCATTAAACTCGATTTATTATTATCCTATGCATAATAAAAAATAATAGAATATTTTAAAAATATATTATTAAATATATAATATATAAATATAATTTATAATAATTCCACAATAGTGATAAATTTATATTATTAGGATAAAATAATATTTCCCCCATAAATGTTTGTTAGAAAAGAATCTACTTTATTTTCAAATGATTTTAATATTAAATTATAATTAATTAATGACGAATAAATTAATTTTCTACATATATAAGCCATGAATTATAATAATTTAGATACTCTTACTAATACCCACAAATAAAAAATTTATGTGAGCATACTTTTTTAATAGTAATCCAAGGTTGGTATAAATTTGTGGTTGGGATTAAGAAAAGTTGTCGAGAAAATTAAATTGATTTGAAATTAAATTTATTAAAATATATAGGTGTTTCATTATATACCCCATTAATAGAGTTAATTAATATATATTACATTATTTTGATACAAATAAATGTGGAACCTTCTCCCTCATCACATCCTTAGGTTCCCAAATAGCTTCCTAAAATTGGGGGTTTCTCCACAGAACTTTGACTAGGTGAGTAACCAAATTTCAGAGAACATTATCTAAATCATATATAATCTACACTAGTTACTCATCATAAGATATATTATTCTCAATTTTCAAGACATATGATTTTATGAAATTTGATGTATCATGTATTTAATTCCTCATGAGAGATACATGGAACACATCATGATCATTAGAGACATTCAGTGGCAGTGCTAATATATAATATAATATCTTGGTAAAATAAAAAATTTCAAAAGGACCAATATATGTTGGTATAATATTTTTATTGTTTCCAAATTACATCACCCAATTCTATGGATATATTCATAGGAATATATTTTCCACAACATCATACTTTTGATTTTTCTAATTATTTTTAAGATAAAATTTATGTTGACAATGATATGATATTATGTTCTTTTAAATGGATCTAAACTTATCATCCATTAACTTAGGTAAATTAGGTTCCAATAGAGTTATTTATCTAATATAAATATTTTAAATTATAGTTTGTAACTTCCTACCATAGAGGGATTCATAAGTATTTATCTAATTTTTAGAGTGAAATATATTACTCTATGAAAATTATAAAAAAGGAAGGAGTTAAAAAAATACACCTTTTAAATCCATAGAGAAATATAATAATAATTCTTATAAATTTTTAATGGAAATATTATATTTCCCATCTGTATGAAAATGATAATATGTGTTGAAACATAATTTTAGAACATGTTTATGGTAAATAATTCTCCAAAACAATAATGTAATTCTCAAATCATGATTTGAAAAAATTTATTGTGTTACATCATGATATTATAAATAATATGTAATAAATAAATGATTAATTTTTTAAAGATAAAAATATTACCTAAATGAAATAAAGTAGGATGAATTAATAAGGTTATTGACTACAAACCTTATAGAATTAAACCCTTTAGATGTATTGAGGAGTCTGACGAAAAAATACATGAGGATTTTTCCCATTTCCCTTCTATTATGGGTAATGGTTGTAACATCACCTTAGAACTCTATCTCTTATAAATATCCTTCTAACATACAATACACAAAGAAACGTACTATATGATATATCTAATCAGTGAATCCCACAAAAAATACTCTTTGAAATATCTATACATCTTCATACTATTATGATGAATAAAGAATTATGAACAATGCACTTCAACCAATTCCTCATTCAAATATACAACTGTGAGGACACATATATGGTTCTTGAACCTTATTATTCCACCATAATCAAGGTTTAACATAGTAACATTTTTCACCTTCACTTATATCTCTATTCTCATTACTATTCCTTATTAATATTCACCTGAATTGGTAGTTGAACTAGAAATTGGGAAATATAATATTTCTCTTATTACTTCATGATTTCAAGATAAATCCTTTTAATGTATATGTTTTTTTAGATCTATTTTATCACCATCATAGAAAATATACCATGTTCATATTGACTTAGAGAAATATACCTCATTTTCTACTTTATTTGTTTGGTAATGTATTGAGAATTTATAATATTTAATCACTTCTCATCATCGTTATTAGAACGTGTTCAACACTTTTTTAGTGAAAATATTTTTTTTTATTTTTGGTTCAGAATATATGTCACACATTTATCCATAAATATAATCCTTTTAAACCATTAATGAAAAAATTACCACACCAAATGTCAAAACATGTGTTGGATAAGTTCTTCATGTGACATTAATTTTCATCATTTATATGATATAACATATAGTTATGCATGAGGAAATATCTTATTCCATTATTTTATTAATAAATGTCTATTAAAAATCATTATCCACTATATGGTTGTGTAATAACATAAGCAATAACTAGCCTTGAATTTGGTTCCTTAAAAATTTCTCACATTTTTTCATCCAAATGAACTATGATCCCTTCAATCTAAACTGGGTGAGTGGATTTAATTACCATGAAATATTTGAGAAGAAATATTGGTAATATCTATCCAAAATAATAAAACTATAGATCCTAGACCAAGAGGTAGGTTTGGGATAATGTTTAATAACATACCTCTTTGAAGGGACTAGTGATATATGCTCACATGAGATTATGTGTCTAAATAATGAAAAATCTTGATGACAAAATTCACACATGGTAAGTTTTTTATAAATTTTATCCTTACTAAGGGTCTTTAATGGAATCCTCACATGATCTTGATGTTATTCACTTCAATTTTAATATATAATAATTTAATCTACAGAGACTACCACAAAAAGATCATAGTATTATCTAAAGGATTTATTAATTAAATCCATTAAGATAAAAAGAAAATTTAAGGCCAAATAAAAAAATTATAAGTTTATAGTGACCATAACTTATAAAAATTATTGGCTTATGTATATGTGTAACATCCCAAGTAAGTAACGAATAATAGATATTTTTATCTATGTCTATTAATGATTAAGATAGTGTTTTAGAGGCTTAAAATGAAAATAAATCCAATCTTAAGCATGGAATACACTAATATTCTTAAAAGATTATTTTACTTCCTTATGATGGAAAACCCTTTTTAAATCTATCTTTTGACAATTTTATAAACTATGTTTGTCAAAATAAACTTATTCTTTATGATTGGGACATCAAAATTTACTTTGTGTGAATTTTTGGTATTTTTCTCACAATGTTCATTTTTTAATGAATAGTGAAAAATACTACATTTTACATCAAAACTGCTTTTTAATCTAATTTATTTATATGATTAGATTATCTTTTGTATTGGTCTTAATGTGTAATATGAATATATTTTTACCATTTAATCCAATGGTGGTCATTGGAATCAATTTCACTTTGAAATTGGACTTAAACTAGTGTCAATCTTTTGATACTTATTATTTCATAAAAATATGCTATTTGCTCGGACAGCGGGAATTAATTATTAAATTAATTAATGTGACATATATGTTTTGAATATTGTAAAATAGACTTCATTTTTGAATTCTTAATATCAAATATAGCTTAGGGTGAATTTTTGGTAATTTTCTGAAAAACTTCAATTTTTGATGAATAGTGAAACCACTAAATGGTACTTATAAAGACTGATTTTCCGTTTAAATGAAATTTTGCCATCATTGTGTTTTGAATTTCAAAAATCTGAAATACATGGTTGTCATTAAGAAGTAAAATGTGGTTCAATGAGATTATAATAATTTTTTGGTGAATAGTAACTTATTAAGTTCTTAATCGCAATTAGTGGTAATTAGTGTAGTTTAAGGTAAAAATATTGCCTTAATAAACTAATATGAGCTTGAAACATGTCCTACCCTCATTGGTTGTGTCATGGCCGACCAAGACAAGACATGGGTAAACTTGGGGACCCCATGGATCCACTTTGGTTGGGAAATGACATAAATAACGTTTTATTTAATGTAAAAGTAAAAATGACACAAACATAATATGTTTTACGAAAACATTTTTTACATGGGGTTATAAAGATCATATTTTTGATTATAAATAGTCATTGGAAACCTAAAAATATTTCCTACATCATAGTATTTTTTTATAATTTTTAGACAGTAAATAAATTAAATTATTTATGACATAATAATGATGCAGCGATGACATCATTATTTGACGATTTAAATAAAATGGAATGATAATGTAATATCTATGAACTAAACATGTCCAAAACCAATTGGATGAGTGGAGTTCGAACCCTTATCACCTTATACACGAGTTATATCAATGTGGGACCTTTTAAAACCGAAACACATTTTCAAATAATGTAATATTTCTTTACTTTCCAAAAGTGCCCCTCCTCTCCTCTTATAAAAGGCCCCCACCTCTACCTCATTTCACACACTCCTCAAGCCTTTGGCTCGGCCAACCCCTGCCCATTTACTCTCTCCACTTCCCTCTCCTCATCCTAGAGGATTCCCTTTGGGAAGAACCCTTTCAAAGGAAGCCTTTAGGCTCAAATCAAAAGGAGTTTCACTTTTAAAGGTAATTCATTCTCTCATGTTCATTTGATTAATTTTGTTTCTCCAACACCCTAAACTATTTTTATTTACTTCTTTTGTAACAACAACAGTATCTTCAATATACTAGTATGTTGTTATAAGATTTATTTGAGCTAAACGCTCACAAAACTACATCAAATGGTTAAAGAACATACGGTTTCTGTGGATGGTGAAATTCTACCTCCCGAAACGATGATTGTTAAATACTCATTTAACAACTTCAAAGGTGGCCATTATGATGTCACTATTTTTATATATGATATATAATATGTTTATTATTTCCTTAATCTTCTGTTTTTTTTCATTTTGGGCATACCTTTATGGTTCCCATTATGGGTAAACACAATATCTTCATTTTAGGAAGTGCGGACTACCACCCCTGAAAGTGATTTGATTCGTTAATACCATATGTGGGATGTGTAAAGGATAAAGTTAATGATATTATATATTATATTATACTGGAATTATAATATACTCTTATATCATTATGATTCCATTCCAGAAAATATGAAATAAAAATGGAAGTAGCGTTCATGCGTACGTACGGCTTACCGTCTCCATGAACGGTGCATTTCATTTCTTACCTATGAATGTGATGTAATATTATAAATACATGTATATGATGAATATATATGATATATATGTTATCAAAATAATTAATATCATTCTGGATATAACTAACCTTTGACCAAATTAACAACATGTAAGTGTAAGAAGTCTATTTTTGACTTAAGAACCAAATACCGACAAAATGAACATTATTAACTTAAATGATTACATGATGTTCATAACATGGTATAAAAGGAATAATGAACTTGAAAAAGGTTCATAAGCGAGTAGAGATTAACTCAAGTTTATTATTCAGGAGATTAAAGAACGGTCGGGTCAAGTCGGATACGAGGTATGGGACTTCGTCTCAATCTCCTTTCATTGAGGCATATTTTATTTTATACACAAGTTTCTTTTATACGGTGTATAAACCCCTTTGACGTTTAAGTTTATTCAAAAGGAATATTTTTTATACGAAGCGTTTACTAAATGACAAAAGGTAATGTTTTTGTCGTACGTATGCGGTGACAACGACTTCTCCGCCGTCGTGACCGTTATTTGAGTTTCAGCTTCCTCTACAAGCCATACCTTCTTTTTAAAAGAAAAATAAATAACATGTTTTACTTTTATTTTATTTTGGTATTGAAAATGGTTTTCACAATGTTTTTTGTGTTGTATTGATATATTGTGATTGAAATGTGGAAATGTTATGTTTCCTTTATGCATGTTTTATGTGATACGATTATGTTATGGTTCTTGGAAATTATTATGAAGACAGGTGGTTCCGTGATAAACTAAGGGCGGGTGAGCCCGATATAGCTGTCCAATGCATTGGGTAACGCGAAGGAGTGAAACGTTAAGGTTTCTCCGAAGAGATTTAGGGAATATACTGTGATGGGTATTCCAAACGTAACCAAGAGGGTTACTCCCTACGTAAGAATGTTATGAATGACTCAAGTTACCTTTATGTCTTATGATTTCTATGATTTATTCATGATTTTATGAGGTATAATAAAGTGCCTATGTTTTATGGGTAAAGTATGATTTCATTCTTATGTATATATGAACTCATGTTTCCTTTCCATGTTTTTATAACCCATACTGAGCTTTTTATGCTCATCCTAAGTTTTTTTGAAATGTTTTTCACATGTCAAGGGAAAGGTACATGATATGATGATAGTGTCAAGGAAGTGTCAAGAAATAATCCATGTTTTATTTTAAATGTGTTTCTATTGATGGGAATGAAGAATACTATCTTTATGTAACCACTTTGTTTATATGTGGAATGTAATGCATGTTTTATGATCTAATTCTCTAAAACTCTAAACCCGAAAATATCCTCAATGTGTAATCTTGTAATAACTCAAGAATAAGTAAGGTTTAAGGTTGGGGCCTTATAGTTGGTATCAAAGGTTGGTTTAGATAACTTTAGGAGTTAGAATTATATTAAATGATTATTCAAAAAAAATTCATTGAAATGATATAGCATTTGAAGATTACCATGTTGCTTCATCTAAGACATGTTTTTTAATAATGGTTTTTCATAGAGGAAACATAACAGCTTTTCTGGGAAGGCATACAGATGGAAATGACCTTTCAAATCAGTATCCTGAGATGGTCAGAGTCAAAACTAAATAGTTTTCTGCAGTGATGGCTCAGTTGAATCAGGTGAAAAATGTTGGTTGTGTTATTGATGATATTTTGGTGTTTTCTAAAAGTAAAGAAGAGCATGAAAATCACTTAAGGGTTATCTTGCAAACCATAAAAGAAAATAAATTGTATGGGAAATTCAGCAAGTGTGAGTTTTTGTTGCAAAAAATTTCTTTCCTTGGTCACATTGTTTCTAAAGATGGAATAACTATTGGTCCTGCAAAAACAGAAGTTGTGGAAGAATGGCCAAGACCCACAAATGTAACCAAGATTCGTAGCTTCCTTGGTTTGGCGGACTATTACTGAAGTTTTTTAGAAATTTTTCACGGTTATCTAGTCCAATGACTAAGCTAACTCGGAAGGGTGTTAAGTTTATCTGGACAAAAGAATGTGATGATTGTTTTTAGGAATTGAAAAGAAAATTGGTGAATGCTCCAGTTTTGGCACTACCTTCCAGGAATGGTGAGTTTGTTATATACAGTGATGCTTAATTGAAAGGACTTGGTTGCGTCCTAATGCAGAATGAATAGGTAATTGCTTATGCTTCACGACAGTTGAAAACTCATGAGGTAAATTACCCTACACATGATTTGGAATTAGCTGCTGTTGTTTTTGCTTTAAAAATTTGGAGGCATCATTTGTATGGATTAATGTGTGAAATATATACCGATCACAAAAGTTTAAAGTATATATTCACTCAGAAATAGTTAAACATGAGACAGATGAGATGGCTATAATTAATCAAGGATTATGATTGTACAATTCTTTACCATCCGGGAAAAGAAAATAAAGTGGCTGATGCTTTGAGTCGAAAAAGTAATGCTTCATTAACAATGTTGCATTTGGAACGTGATCATTTGGTTAAGGATTTGATGAACTTCTTCATAGAAGTTTTTGGTGCAGGAAGTCCTTCTGTTTTGTTTCAGGTATCAGTGAGATCATCTCTATCGGATAGAATCATGCAAGCACAGAAGCAAGATAGTGAGTTGCAGAAAAAGGTAGAGCTGGTTCCGAAAGGTAAGTTGCCTGAATTCAACATTGATAATGATTATGTTTTGAGATTTGGGAAGATATTGTGTGTGCCTTTTGATTCACAGTTGAAGAGAGAGTTGTTATGTGATGCTCATAGTTTTCCGTTTTCAGTTCATCCAGGCAGTACTAAGATGTATAGAGATCTGCGGGAGTATTACTGGTGGGATGGAATGAAAAGAGACATTGATGATTTTACTATGAAGTGTTTGACATGTCAACAAGTTAAAGCAGAGCAGCAGTTACTGAAAGGGATGCTTCAGCCATTACCAGTGCCAGAGTGGAAATGGGAGAATATATCCATGGACTTTGTAGTGGGATTACCGTAGACATCTCGAGGTAATAATGCAATCTGGGTTATTGTTGATCGCTTGACTAAATCTTCTCATTTCCTTGATATACGAGATACTTTCTCTCTTGATCAACTTTCTCGTTTGTATCTTAAAGAGATAGTCAGGTTACATGGAGTTCCTCTCTCCATTGTATCAGATCGTGATCCCAGGATTACTTCTAACTTTTGGAAAGGCCTTCAGAAGTCGTTGGGTACTGAATTAAATTTTAGTACAGCTTTTCATCCTCAATCAGATGGGCAGACAGAACGAACAATTCATACATTGGAGGACATGCTACGAGCTTGTTCTATGGATTATAAGGGAAGTTGGGACCAACATCTTTCTTTGGTTGAATTTTAATATAATAACAGTTTTCATTCCAGTATACAGATGACACCATTTCAGGAATTATATGGGAAGCGGTGTCGAACTCCAGCTTTCTGTGATGAAGTGGGTGAAAGGAAGTTGATGGGACCAGAATTGGTAGAAGATATGGAAGAAAAAGTTCAGCTGATTCAGAAACACATGAGAACAGCTCAGAGAAGGCAGAAGAGTTATGCGGATAACCAGAGGAAGGATCTATCTTTCGAGGTAGGTGATCGTGTTTTTCTCAAGGTTTCTCCTTGGAAAAGTGTGATGAGATTTGGTAAGAAAGGAAAGTTGAGTCCAAGGTTCGTCGGACCATACGAAATTCTGGCGAAAGTTGGATCAGTTGCATACCGAGTGGCTTTACCACCGAGTTTATCTCAGGTACACAATGTTTTTCACGTTTCGAAGTTGAGAAAGTATATGTCAGATCCATCTCATGTTTTGAGTCCAGAGGTAGTTCAGCTGGAAGAGAACCTATCTTATGAGGAACAACCGGTCCAGATTCTTGACCACAGGGAGCAAGTGTTACAGAATAAGGTGATTCACCAGGTAAAGGTTTTGTGGAAAAACCACATGATTGAAGAGGCAACATGGGAATCTGAAAATGCAATGAGGGATAAGTGCCCCCATTTATTCGATATGTAAATAAATTGCTGGGACACAATTTTCTAAAGGGGGGATGGATGTAACATCCCAAGTAAGTAATGAATAATAAATATTTTTATCTATGTCTATTAATGATTAAGATAGTGTTTTAGAGGCTTAAAATGAAAATAAATCCAATCTTAAGCATGGAATACACTAATATTCTTAAAAGATTGTTTTACTGCCTTATGATGGAAAACCCTTTTTAAGTCTATCTTTTGACAATTTTATAAACTATGTTTGTCAAAATAAACTTATTCTTTATGATTGGGACATCAAAATTTACTTTGTGTGAATTTTTGGTATTTTTCTGATAATGTTCATTTTTTAATGAATAGTGAAAAATACTGCATTTTACATCAAAACTGATTTTTAATCTAATTTATTTATATGATTATATTATCATTTTAATTGGTCTTAATGTGTAATATGAATATATTTTTACCATTTAATACAATGGTGGTCATTGGAATCAATTTCACTTTGAAATTGGACTTAAACTAGTGTCAATCTTTTGATACTTATTGTTTCCAAAAAACATGCTATTTGCTCTGACAGCGGGAATTAATTATTAAATTAATTAATGTGACTTATATGTTTTGAATTTTGTAAAATAGACTTCATTTTTGAATTCGTAATATCAAATATAGCTTAGGGTAAATTTTTGGTAATTTTCTGAAAAACATCAATTTTTGATGAATAGGGAAACCACTAAGTGGTACTTATAAAGACTAATTTTCCGTTTAAATGAAATTTTGCCATCATTGTGTTTTGAATTTAAAAAATCCAACATTCATGGTTGTCATTAAGAATTAAAATGTGGTTCAATGAGATTATAATAATTTTTGGTGAATAGTAACTTATTAAGTTCTTAACCGCGGTTAGTGGTAATTAGTGTAGTTTAAGGTAAAAATAGTGCTTTAATAAAATAATATGAGCTTGAAACATGCCATACCCTCATTGGTTGTGTCATGGCCGAGCAAGACAAGCCATGGGTCAACTTGGGGACCCCATGGATCCACTTTGGTTGGGAAATGACATAAATAACTTTTTATTTAATGTAAAAGTAAAAATGACACAAACATAATATGTTTTACGAAAACAATTTTTACATGGGGATATAAAGATCATATTTTTGATTATAAATAGTAATTGGAAACCTAAAAATATTTCCTACATCACAGTATTTTTTTATAATTTTTATACATTAAATAAATTAAATTATTTATGACATAATAATGATGCAGCGATGACATCATTATTTGACGATTTAAATAAAATGGAAAGATAATGTAAAATCTATGAACTACACATGTCCAAAACCAATTGGATGAGTGTATTTAGAACCCTTATCACCTTATCCACGAATTATATCAATGTGGGACCTTTTAAAACCGAAATTTTTTTTCAAATAAAGTAATATTTCTTTACTTTCCAAAAGTGCCCCTCCTCTCCTCTTATAAAAGGCCCCCACCTCTACCTCATTTCACACACTCCTCAAGCCTTTGGCTCGGCCAACCCCTGCCCATTTACTCTCTCCACTTCCCTCTCGTCATCCTAGAGGATTCCCTTTGGGAAGAACCCTTTCAAAGGAAGCCTTTAGGCTCAAATCAAAAGGAGTTTCACTTTTAAAGGTAATTCATTCTCTCATGTTCATTTGATTTATTTTGTTTCTCCAACCCCCTAAAATCTTTTTATTTACTTCTTTTGTAACAACAACAGTATATCCAATATACTAGGATGTTGTTATAAGATTTATTTGAGCTACACTCTCACAAAACTAAATCAAATGGTTAAAGAACATACAGTTTCCGTGGATGGCGAAATTCTACCTCCCGAAACGATGATTGTTCAATACTCATTTAACACCTTGAAAGGTGGCCATTATGATTTCAATATTTTTATATATGATATATAATATGTTTTTTCTTTCCTTAATCTTATGTTTTTTTCATTTTGGGCATACCTTTATGGTTCCCATTATGGGTAAACACGATATCTTCATTTTAGAAAGTGCGGACTACTGCCCGCTGAAAGTGATTTGATTCGTTAATCCCATATGTGGGATGTGTAAAGGATAAATTTAATGATATTATATATGTTATTATACTATAATTATAATATACTCTTATATCATTATGATTCCATTCTAGAAAATACTAAATAGAAATGGAAGTAGCGTTCATGCGTACGTACGGCTTACCATCTCCATGAATGGTGCATTTCATTTATTACCTATGAATGTGATGTAATATTATAAATACATGTATATGATGAATATATATGATATATATGTTATCCAAATAATTAATATCATTCTGTATATAACGAACCTTTGACCAAATTAACAACATGTAAGTGTAAGAAGTCTATTTTTGACTTAAGAACCAAATACCGTCAAAATGAACATTATTAACTTAAATGATTACATGATGTTCATAACATGGTATAAAAGGAATAATGAACTTGAAAAAGGCTCATAAGCGAGTAGAGATTAACTCAAGTTTATTATTCAGGAGATTAAAGAACGGTCGGGTCAAGTCGGATACGAGGTATGGGACTTCGTCTCAATCTCCTTTCCTTCAGGCATATTTTATTTTATACACAACTTTCTTTTATACGGTGTATAAATACCTTTGACTTTTACGTTTATTCAAAAGGAATCTTTTTTATACGAAGCATTTACTAAATGACAAAAGGGAATGTTTTTGTCGTACGTATGCGGCGACAACGACTTCTCCGCTGTCGTGACCGTTATTTGAGTTTCGGCTTCCTCTACAAGCCATACCTTCTTTTTAAAAGAAAAATAAATACCATGTTTTAATTTTCTTTTATTTTGGTATTGAAAATGGTTTTCACAATGTTTTTTGTGTTGTATTTATATCTTGTGATTGAAATGTGGAAATTTTATGTTTCTTTTATGCATGTTTTATGTGATATGATTATGTTATGGTTCTTGGGCATTATTATGAAGACGGGTGGTTCCGTGATAAACTAAGGGCGGGTGAGCCCGATATAGCTCTCCAATGCATTGGGTAACGCGAAGGAGTGAAACGTTAAGGTATCTACGAAGGGATTTAGGGAATATACTGTGATGGGTATTCCAAACGTAACCAAGAGGGTTACTCCCTACGTAAAAATGTTATGAATGCCTCAAGTTACCTTTATGTATTATTATTTCTATGATTTATTCATGATTTTATGAGGTATGTTAAAGAGCCTATGTTATATGGGTAAAGTATGATTTCATTCTTATGTATATATGAACTCATGTTTCCTTTCCATGTTTTTATAACCCATACTGAGCTTTTTATGCTTATCCCATGTTTTTTTTTGAATTGTTTTTCATAGGTCAAGGGAAAGGTACATGATATGATGATAGTGTCAAGGAAGTGTCAAGAAATAATCCATGTTTTATTTTAAATGTGTTTCCATTGATGGGAATGAAGAATACTATCTTTATGTAACCACTTTGTTTATATGTGGAATGTAATGCAAGTTTTATGATCGAATTCTCTAAAACTCTAAACCCAAAAAGATCCTCAACGTGTAATCTTGTAATAACTCAAGAATAAGTAAGGTTTAAGGCTGGGGCCTTATAATATCACCCTTCATAACCCTAAATTTATGATCTCTAGAGAGAATATTAATCATATAAAAGTATTGAAATCTGTGAAGTTGATCAAATAAGTAATAAATGTGAGGAAGATACTGCTTGTTCATATTAGTCATCTTTTTTATTTTTTCAATAATCAATGAAGAGTTCTTTCGATAAATCATTCTAATAGATAAAAAATGTTTTCACCTCAAGGTTACTTCCGTGGGTGACTGAAAACTTCTTCATGATTCTCCAAATGATTCTTTTTTATTTTTATAACACAATCAGGGCCATTCTATATGGATTCTTTGAAATAAGTATTTCCCCATGTATGATTACTATTGAAAACTAAACCTCATAATTTGTTGTAAGATAAGAGAATTATTAATGAAATACATCAATAAAATCCCAAAAAATAGGCATGCCTTCAATTTTCCCCCTAAATTATTTAAGAAAATCCCCCCTCCTTAATTTTAATCATGACCCACATGATGGATGTAATTTTCCATAGAAGTTCATTTAATTCATCACATCATAGATGATCATAGTTTTTCTCTCAATATAAAATGAAAAATACCTTCCTCGGAAATTGATATCGGATTTCTGTAAATAATGTCAATCTATTCATAATATCATATTGAATTGAATTATCAGAAAATTGGAAATATTTTCAATAAAACTGTCCCTAGAAACATCAACTAGAGAAGAATAATTAACTTGTGATGATATCTTAATACAATTATGTGTTATCACTACTAAATAAACTGTTAATTATTGATTTTTTATTTTGATACTATTAGAATATTAATTAGATATAATAGAGTGGGTGAATCAAGAAAAAAATATGACATTATCTATTCTAGAGTAGATAGAATGTACACATTTCACCACATCATTATCATACCCCTTATAAAAAAATAGTAATTGCGTGAGATTTATCTTTTTCCCTATGATCAATTAGTAACACCATAAGAAAGTTCTATATTTTCCTTTTAGAAGGAATTTAATTTTTTTTCCTGACATCTTTTATATAAAACAGCATGTCAATCTTATGTTATACATGACATAACATTTAGCTTTCTCTAAATGTAACACTAAGGTCTGATTGAGTTATATGAGACAATGAATTTTTTGGATAACATGAATTACATATATGACTTTGGGAATTTATATTTTATATTTCCAATTAAATATTTTTTACATTAATCCAATATATTCTCAAGACATATGATAAAAAACAGAATAGTGCACATAAAAAGTTATATTTTAAAAAAAGATGATATATAACCTTTTAATGGTGAATATATTTTAAATATGACTTATGGAAATTTTATAAATATAATAAAACAAAATAAAAATTATTCTGGAACGTGGATCCTACAAATAAATGTATGGTATATATTTTGTATTCTTATATGAATTTTTATATTTAAATGAAATGGAAAACATAATAGATTTTAATTCCAAAATTCCATTTCATTTAATTTATTTATAAGATTAATTTATATTTTTGAATGGTTATAATGATTCATTATATATATTATATATTAATTTATCCAATTTCATTTATTTGGAAATGTTTAACTTTGAACATAGATAGAAAAACATCTCAAACATCTGAACATTTTTACTTTGAAAACCCTCTTCCTCATCTCAAATGGTGGACTAAATTTAAATCAAATAATGCCACTAATTTGGTTGAAATTTGAAAAAACGGATTCCATAATTGGAATTAGAATAATTTATAATGTATAATAATTACACATTTTTACCAAAATATCAGTGAATGTAATTAAAATTAATTATAGTGAATAAGAGGGAAAATAGTTTAACAAAAAACCAAACCTTAAACATAAGAGCCATAATGACCTAGAACTGGTAAAAATACATTCTATGTATATATTTTTGTACTATATTATCAGTATAATAATTTTTTTTTCAATTATGGGAGACACTTGATAGGGACAATTATGGGTGGAATTACCTTTTAACAAATTTAATAGAATGTCACTTTGCCTCCAGTTTAAAATTCACTCACCCCTACCCCTTATTCACACCTTTAAAATAATTTTTAATGAATACAAAATTTCATAAATAATTTTCCAAAATCCCACCCATAATCCTGGTAGCCTCATGTTTCATTTAAATTAATCCAAGGGACCTCTTTGGTGAAATCCAAAAGGAGTTACTTGAAAAAGAGGTAACAATCTGCAATGTGAAATTATGTTTTATTTGTTTCCACAAAAAGTAATTTCTTATCAATAACTAATTATATAATAACACTATTATCATAAATATACTATGATTTTGTTATCTTAAGGGTTCTTCCTACACCTACACACACTTCCATCCAATGGGTAAAAAATTTATTATTTTTGTACGGTAAACTACCACCCCGTGAAATGATTATTGTTAATATTTTCCTTTACAACATCTCATAGTGGGAATTATGATGGAATTTTTTTCTATAACATATATATGTGATATTTATTTTTTCTTGATAATTATGAAATTTTTATATAAAAATATATTTATTGTTCCATATTGTGTAAATTGGATAACATTATTATAGACATGTGGACTACCACCTCCTCATGCGATGTGATACATTCACACATTACATGGAATGTATTAAGGATAGTTTTAATATATAATATTCTTTTTTATCCTTTTCACACACAAAAAAGGTTATAATTTCATTTAGGGAAATTTAAACTACCGCCTCATCGATGTTATATGATTCATTTTACATCAAAAGAATTATATATATAAGTATATATGAATAAATAAAATGGAAACTGTGATATAATAATTTTTTTGGAAATATATAATGTTTCGTACATTCTTTCTATAATGATGATTGAAAAATGGGAACATTACACATGTGTCCATACAACCTACAATCTCTATGATTATGATGTTGATTAATTTTTCATAAACATAATTTATAATTGGGTTTAAAATTATATATGATTTATAATTATGATAATTATTTCATGATTATTATTCTTGATTGGTTTATATAATTATTACATTGACCATAATCGACCTACCAATGTCTTTTTAACACAAGAACCAAATGTGGTCAATACACCATATGTAAACATAATTATTTAAGTATTTGTATACAACATTGTAATTAGTGAAGTAAGAGTTATAATAATATTTAGAAATGTTATAAAGTAATTATATAATTAATATATGTTTATTATTCTAGAATATAAAGACACATGTTTCTAGTCGAACTATAGGTAAATGATTTCGTCTCAATTAACGTTTTGTTGGAACTTATTTGTTTTTATGCACCAATTAACAATTATATGGTGTATATATTGGTCTTTCACATGTTATATCATTAATATCCTTATTCTCATGACATTATTTATTTTATTTAATGATATTTATTCTTTTAGATTTTAATTCAAATTTTTTGAAGTGATACGAGAGACATCATAATGTTTAATGGTTGTTTTCCTTAATAATGTTATTAAAGACCTTTCAATGATATTTTTATTAATTAACATCAACAAACCATGTTTTTACTAATCCTACACTAGGGAATTATTGATAAATATTTAAAATTTATTCAATATAGATATTAAATTAAATGTAATATTTTTTTAACATTTTAATCTAATAAATGATATGAGAAATACTTGGAAAAGGTAGTTATGGAGGGGAATGAACATTTTATAGCCCATAGGTGCATTGAAATGTTATCATAAGACAAAGAAATTCTCCAAATTAAATGAGCTTTCATATGTGTTTTTAAACTATCTTATTAATGATATTGACGATACCGTTTCTCATGTTTCAAAGACATGAAATCCAACAATCAAGCAATTCCTTTATAGATATTTAACTTATTATTTTCTATCTATGATGTTTCATTATGACAAAATCTACGGATGCATCTCATTCGCTGTTTATTGATTAAATGGCTGATTTTTATAGTTATTTACCTTTATTTATTTATTATACATTACCCATTTATTTTAATGCAATGTGTTATTTGTTATTTTTCATCCCATGTTAATTTATTCTAATTAGTTTATTATTGATTAAATTTTACTTACCCTCACTTAGAATTTGAGATCAACCTTATTATTTTTACATTAACTAGGATACATAGATGAATTCTTGGAATGATATTCAATGATTTAGATTATTTGTGTTTGTTTTTTATTATGTTATTATTACAATGTAAAATAGGAATCACGTTTGTAATTTGGTTATCCATATCTGGTAAAAAATTTGGTACCTTGAGATTTTATTACTCAAAACCATAACAGTTTTATAATATAATAAACCAACCCCAAGATTCTGAGGTCAGGGCATTACATTTTCTATCCAATTAATTTTAAATAAACCTTGGAAACTAGATTTATAAAACATAGATTTGGGAACATAACCCTATGATAAAAATTGAGGATATGTATAGATGAAAATCATCGATTTTTTATAAGGTATATATTATCTGGGTATTCCGAGAAATACATCCCAATATGGATACAACTATAGGATTTAGTTCTAGAATAGATAAACCAAGTTGTATCAACTTGGAAAAGGTAATGTGGTCCTGAGTCGGCTAAAAACTGGTATACGACAAGTGGCCTTACCATGTACCTAGTTTTACACTATTATGGGATATGCATTGAATAATTCTCATTTTTATTACAAATAATTATGAGTAATCTTAAATTAAAGATATCTCTAATGAATACATGTTTATTATTATAATGTTATATAATTATAAATATTTGAATTTACATTTTTTATTTCACTAGTTTTAGGATTACAAATTATGGTAACTAATGTTAAGATCTAATCCAGTATATTCAATTGATTAGAATTTCTTCTAGGAAGGATGAATGATATTAATACTCATGTAAAATATAGAGATTTATTTTCTGAGGAAACCAATAAATCTGTTATTGTAACTAGGAAATTTATGGATATATTAGGGAAACATAATTTGGTTATGCAAGATAACCTTTACTATATTGATCAACATGTTCCACAATGAGATTATTTGATATTGGAACATTTCATCTAACAAAGGCCTTTATCATTTACTGTGAATATTTACCTAATAGTAGCTGTTTAATATTTTAAGTATTTGGAGAAAATATTCATTGAATTGAGATGTGGTGAAAAGGAAAAGGCTACACTTGTGTTGTATTGCCTCAATAATGATTCTAATTAATAATGGTTGTTGATCTATAATACTAGGGTGGTATAAGAAATAGAACTCATAGAATTAATAAATTTTAAGGATAAAATATTTGATAAATATTTTCCTCCTGAGAAAAATATTTGATTTTGAGAAATTTATATAGTTTAAAGAAAAAGGTGGAAGAATGTATTGTGGAATATGGGGCTACATTTACAATGTAACATCCCAAGTAATTAAAGAACAAGTATTTTTATATTTTTGTAATATTTTTGAATTTTATAGTAATCTTACATTAAATGTAAATCTATTTCTAATAGATTACCTAGCACACAATAATGGGTTTCTCTAAAATCATAAATTTCACACAAGAGTGAGTTATATCAAAAGATAATATATTATTAGTATTATTATTTTACATTTTAGTCCTCATATATAAATTAGAATGGAGGGGATGAATGATATTAACTAAATAATGAAAATATGGTTTACAAATGTTTATGTAAATATTTATTGTTTATAAAATTAATTATAAAATTAATCAAAAATCAATTGAATATAAATGAATTATTTTTCTAAAAAATAGTTTAAATGAAAATAAGTGATTTTATAATATAATAAAATCACTCGAGATGGATTTAATTAAAAAAATATTTATGTAATATATAAAATCTATAATTTCAAATTAATATTATATATTTTATAGACATGATATTGAAAAAAATTCAAAATTTTGGATAAAAGAAGTATTTTTCAAAAAAATGTAGTTGTGTGGCCTTTTAATGGTGAACCAATTTTAAAATAGAGTTTTTGAAAATTTTTTATGTTCTATTTGACAAAATTATATCATTACTTGGAATTAGGAAATAAAAATTTTCTTTGGTTGAATTTTGGTATTTTTATGATTAAATTCATTTTTTAATGATTAGTAAAAATAATGCATTTTAAATCAAAACTGGTTTTTCAAGCAGTTTTCTTATTTTTTAAATTATCCATTTTAAATGTTTTAAAAATTAATAAATTATATTTTAATAATTTAATCCAATTCTGTTCTTTGGATGCAATTTCATAATAAAATTGAAAAAAATACTATGTGAACATTGGAACGTTTTACTAAAAAAACTTGTTTCATCATTTTAAAAATGTGATTAATTTTAAATTTACTTTTTCCAAATCTATGAATTTAATATTCAAAAACTTATCTAAATTATTTCAATCAGTATGGAAAATGTTTTCCAATTGGATACAAAATTATTTTGGTTAATAGTAACTATAGTATTGTACTTAACACATTTAAATGTAAATATTGTTATTAAAGGTAAGAATAATATTATAATAATATAAAACTACCCTAAAAATTTCCATAACAATATTTGATGAGTTATTGTCTACAAATAAAGTTATTGGGTATAAATTGTGTCTTTGGTATGACACTTGGGTGAGATTATGACATTTATAACATTTAATTTAATGTAATGGAAAATATGTCATAATATTGTATTTTTTTAATAAAATAATTTCAATATGGGGTTATATTAGTGATATATTATATTATGAATAGAATTTACAAACATAAAAATATTACCTAAATAATTTTAATGTATTTATAATTTCAATACATTAAATTATTAAATTTAATAATGTCATAATAGTGATGTATTAATTGATTTATTAAATAAAGAATCAAATAAATGTTATTAAAAATCCTAAGATAAATATATAATTAAAAAATTGACACCATAAATTAATTTTATGGATGAATATGACGTTTTAGTATTAATTTAATGTTTTGTTTTAAGGAATCATGTTTTTATGATATTTTAAAAAGGACATGTAATGAATAGGGTAAATAATTGGCATAATTCTTATTTTTTAATATAAAATATTTAATTAAATGTTATATAATTCAAAAAAATATATAATATTCGGAAAAAATGTTTTTATAACTCTAAATATTTCATTTATTACTCATTTAATAGACTTTATTCATGATTTGGTAGTTATTTTTCCTCACTAAGTGTAAATTACTTGATAAAATGGTATGAGTTAAAAGGGGTAAAAACAAAAAGATAAGGATTGAAAAATATTAAAAACATTTCCAATTTTATATGTATGACGAGGATTCAACAAAAAATAATGAAATAATAAAAATAAATGAGTTTTTGTTCATTTTAAGTCTAAATCGAATTTATAATAATTTAATAATTTTAATAATTATAGGGGTGCCCCTCCCCTCTACCATAAAATAGAACCCATTCCTCTCTATGAATCAAACATCCAAAACCATTTCATCAATAAAAATCCAAAACAAATATCTTCATAGAGTTCCTCCCCACATACTTTTGGCCTTAGTTTGGGAACAACACCCTTCTTATAGGTGTTAATGTAATAAGAAATATGATCATCAAAAGGAAAGGCATTGTTTTTATTTTAGTATTTCAATTTTATTTCATTTCCATTTCCTTAAAATATTCCTGATAAATAATGTAATAATAACTCCAGTATCATCAAGATAATGTTATTTAATTATGTTAATATAATCACATAATCCATCACCACTTCCATTAAATTGTTAATGAATTAATGGTTGATACGTACTTCTGAACTATCACCACCACAAACTGATCTACTTCATTTTTCATATCTGTATCTCATGAAAAGTTATAATAATGCAATAAATGTTTATATTTTATATTCATGACAAAATAATAATTATAATATAATACTATACAAATTAATTTCTTACTTTCCTTGTTCATAAAAATTACAATGTTTTTCACGCGTATGTGTGAACAGTCACCACCATGAAATGAACTGACTAGTTATCTTCATTATAACAATTTTATAATACATATTGATATATTTAAAATTTTTAATTTGATATAATTATTCATTTATCATTCTTTAAAGACAAAATAATATTTACATTCTTTCCGTAATGATAAATGAAAATGACAAACCGTACTCATGCATACGTATAACTTAACATCTCCATGATTATAATGTTGATCATTTTTCATAACCACGATTCATGGTTTTATTTTAATTTATAATTTATGTATAAAATTATAATAATTTGATGAATATTATTCTAGATATTATGTACTTGTGACCCCATGGACTAGTGATATCAATACTTGTTAATTTTTGAATCATGTATTGAATACCAAGAAAACTTTCAACATGAAAAAAAAATTGTTATAAAATTAAAAATAAGTGAAATAAATGGAAAAATAATCATGAAAAGGTTCTCAATAATCTATAAATAAACCAAAGTTTATTATTCAGGTACAATAAGGTACACACATGATGAATCAAACCTAAGGTAAGGGACTTTGTCTCAATATCCTATCATTGAGGTATATTTTGATGTTATACAACACATTATTTTAAAAAGAGTATAATAAACTCAATTGAATTTTAATTAATTCCACAGTTTTTAAAAAGAAATATTTTTATTTAAATAATTTTATATTCTTTAAAAAATAACAAATATACAATTTTTTAATTAATGTGGAAGCCATGACTTCTCCACCACCTTAAGTGTTATTGGATATATGGCTTCATCCATAAGCCCTAACATTTTTAAAGGGAAAAAGTCACTTATTACCTTTTTGAGAATTTATAAAATGAAAATTGTTTTGAAAATGGAATTGAAATTTCAATATCTTGAAATTGTTTCTTATTATTTCAAATCTAATTTATGAGTGAAATTTTGATAATTGTAATCTTTTATGTGTTATGATTATATAATGGTACTTGAAAATTTTATGTGTGCTTGCATGATAAACCAAAGATGGGTGGTTTTGTGATAATCCAAAGGTGGTTGGTTCAATGACAAACCACGGATGGGTGGTTACATTATATTATCTAATGTATTGGGAATAGAAGACGAACTTATGACTATTCTATTTTTGAGAGTGATATGTGTAGAAGTTTACCGTAAAGTTATTACTTTAATGTATGATTATGTCCCAATTATCTTTTATTTGTTATTTGTTTCTTTTATGGGTAGGGTAACATTTTTATTACAAAAAATTAATCAATGAGATTATATTCGGTGAAGTTTAATTTTTTACTTATTAAAGGTGAAAAGTATTACATTATAATAATGTATTTACAGTTTACATGTTTTTGAAAGATAAATAGTTTTCTAAATATGTTCATTTATTATTGAGATTTGTATGCAAAAAACATGTTTTAAAATGTTTTTCACAAGATTTAGATGATAATTGAGTTATTTACGTGTTAAAGGGAATGCTATAATGATTAAACATGAAATTAAAGAATTTTTCTTTTTAAATCTTTTTTTTGAAAAAATTGATTGTGAGTAGAAGTTAATATATTGTAATTTTTAAATTCATATGTTGGAGTTATGGCCTAATTATTTAAATATCTAATCCTATAAATATCCATAATATGAAAAAAAAATTATTGACTTAACTCAAGAAAAATTAATGTATATGGATGTGGCCTTATATTTGGTATCAAAGGAAAGTTTAGAAAATATTAAAGTTTAGGGTGATATTTATGTTTTAGTTACAAGTTATATATAACCAAAATGGTTTTCATAGTATAATGATTCATAGTTAATTTAGAAAAATTGAATGGGTTTGAGATATCATGAATAAGTACATCTTAGTGTTTATTTTCCCTATATGATAATATATGATGATTTTATAGATGTAATCATAATAAAATTTATGGTTTAAGTAAATGGATTGATCTAGAAGGAACCTATTTAATAATTCATATGAAATAAAATTTGGTGGTTATATAAATAATAAATAGAATTAAATATTATCTACCATGATAATTCTAGTGGTTAGTCTAAACCAACTATCAAAAGTCAATATTAACCTCTCTAACCATGGTGATTTTTCTAATTCATCATATGTGAGAGAAATGAATCACTATGTATGTTCAGGTAATAATCATAAAGGTATGTATATTCAACAACATATCAATTTAGTATCTTAGGATAAATACCTAGGAAAATGTTTTAAAGGACAAGAATCTGTTATAGATATCAAAATGTTGGCCATAAATCAACAACCTTCATAGGAAAATGGATGTTTTAAATTTACTCCAAGAAATAGAAAGAAATTATTTGTGAGTTATCAATTGAATGTTTTTAATATGGGTAATATATTCAATATGAAAATCAATGTCATGCATAGAAGGTTCGTCAATGGAATCAGGAGGACCAGACAAATATATGTTTCTCAATACCTAAAGTCATTCTAATTGAATTTGAGGAAACTGTAAATGACATATGAATGGTATGGATTATTTATTATCTCATGTTTTGATAGTATTTAATCTTTGATCATGATTCATGTATTTGTTTTTAGGAAATAAGTATTGAAGAAAAAGTTAGAAATTTTGGTTTTGGAAATATAATGAATGATGAATTATTAAAAAGTCTATATATAAATCATTCACAAGTTGTAGTAGATTTTATAATGATGAAATGTTTAAATGTATTAATTCTCTCTTTATGATGGGATTACATTAAAACAATAGTTTTCGAGTATGTCTAACCCTAATGTTTTTTATATAAAGATATTATTTGATGACGAATTATATTTTCTTGTGAGGGAACAATTTTAAAGGTATAGAGAACAAATAGGTTGTGTATGAACTTGGATATTGAGGTAATTATGGGTTATTTCATTTTTGTTTTCAAAATAAAAGGTACGAGATAAAATTTGAGGATGAAACATTTAATTGTTATTTTTTATGATTTTATCTCATTTTGGGAATTTTGTAAAATTATATAATTTTTTTGGAAAAGAAAAACCCACCTGAATTTTGAAAACCCATCATGTCAGACAAGGATATAGAAATAGAAACCACAAGTGAAATGAGATAAGGAATCATCGCCTACTAATTGCCTATGGGAAGTCCTTGTTTAGTATGTCATTTTTAAATTTAATTGAGTTGAAAGAATAAGAATAAGATTATTTTGGAAAATTATATTTTATCAAATGGATATATTTGGTTTAAGAATATGATTTGAGGATTAACTGATAAATGTTATTTTGGAAGACATTCACTATTTGGGAACCCTATAAGCCTAAAAAAAATGAATACATTGAGATTTTATTGGAGTAATAGTGAATTTTATTTTTGAATAATCTATTATTTAATTGTGGTCTTATGATGATTATGGGTTTTTATGGAAATGATTATCCTATCTCGGATAATATGTGGTTTTGGAAATTAATATTTTCTGTGAGACATTAATAGAGGTTAATATTTTTTAGAGATAAAAGACTATGTAATAAAATTCTTCTATGTTTTGTGTTTTAAACTATGTTTGGGTTATTTTAAGTCATTTTAAGGGTAGTTATTTATTTAATAGTATATGTTGAACTTTTGGTATTACATTTCAATTTTTTTGATTAAATTTATTTTTCATCATCCAATGGTTTATTGTTTTGGGATAATTATTTTATCTTATCCAAAAAATATTATTTGTAGATTAAGTTTCATTACTGGATAGATTTATATTAAATATTTTGTAGATTACATGATTCAATTGAAGCAGATTCTAGTGTTACAGGGGTTAATTTTTTTTAAATACTAATCATTTTGAGAAAAAATGATCTTGTGGTTAATATTAATTAGAGGATGAAACACTACTTTTGGAGTATGTATATTTCCTTATGATCATAGCATTGGTTATAAATTAAATCTATAAAATGATGAAAATGATCTTAGAAAAAAAACATTATCCATTTAGTTTTCCATCTATGAAATCAAATATCATTTAACAAATCACAATTTTATTGTTTTATGATTTTTAACTTTCTTCTGATCATATTATCTATCACTCTCCATCAGCACATGATGGTTTGTTTTTATTATATATCCATGTTTTGAAACATGGAATCCTAGTATGTGTTATCTTGGGTTATCTTTAAACATCATTTTCTTTCTTTTAATGTGTCTGTTTTATTGAGTCTTTTTCTAATGTGGGATTCAAATAATGTAATTTTGAAAAGTGAAACCTTAGTTACCATGACCAAATTTAAAACTTCAATGATGTAATTTCCAAAAGGGTGGAAGGATATAACATAACAACTAATTATAGAATAAGACATTTTCATATATTTTTTAAAAATTTATAAATTATATTGTAATTTGACTTTAAATGGGATGCTATTTCTGATCGCATAGCCAACTCGCATCAATGGATTTCTATGACATATTACATTACACACAATACAGAGTTATAATGACTAATAATATATTATTAATATTATTAGTTTAATTTATAGTTATCTTTTAAATGTATGAATGGAATTAATGAATGATATTAATGGAATTATGAAATTAATTTTAACACATATTTATATAATGATTCATCGGTAACAAAATTAATTATGAAATTAAATAAATACCATTGAATAAATATGATGTGTTTTTCTAAGAAATTTATTTAAATTAAAATAAGTAGGTTTATAAAATAATAAAATCCCTCATGATTGACATTATTAGTGAAATATATATTTAATATATTAAAGGTAATTTTTCAAATTAATCTTTCATGTTTTCTATACAATATATATAATCCAATTCATTTTTTGGATAAAAGAAGTATTTTTTCAAAACATATAGTTTCACCGCCTTTTGATGGGGAACCCATTTTAGATCTTGGTATAATACTTCTATAAGTTTTATATGACAAAATAAACCACTTATTCGGAACTGGGACATCAAAATTTTCTTTGGATGAATTTTGGTGTTTTTCTGATTAAATTCATTTTTATTAAATAATTAATAATACAGTATTTTAATTCAAACATGCAATTTTGTCTAATTTATTTATATTGTTAGATTATCATTTTACACTGTTTTATAGTATAATTAGTTTTTTATCATTTAATCAAATTTAAATTATTATTTGGAATTTAATATTAAAATGGAATGGAAAAAATATGTGAACTTTTGAATGTTTTACTTAAAAACATGTTTTCTCATTCTTATAATAGGACTAATTTTCAATTTACCTTTGTAAATTATAGGAATTAAATTTTCAAAAACATTCATTCCTGGTTGAAATAAGTATGAAAAATTTGGTCCAATATGATCAATTTAATTTTTGTTGAAGGGTACCTTTAGTATTTTATTTACCACGATTAAAGGAAAATATTTAAATTAAAGGTAAAAATCATATTATAACCAAAAAAACAACCCCAATACTTGTCCTAACATAATTGGATTTTTATTTTTCGACCAATAAATTTCATGGGTCAAAATTGTGGTCTTGGGAAGCTATTTGGGTGTGATCATGATATTTATAACATTTAATTTAATATCAAGAAAAAAATTTCATAATCATGGAAATTAATATTAATTTTTTATTATGTTGTTATATAAGTGATATCATAGAATATAAATATTAATTATATAAAAATAATACCTAGATCATGGTAGTTTATTTGTAATTTTTAGGCACAAGATGATTAAATTTAAATATGAAATAATGATGATGCAGTAATTGATATATTAAATACAGAATCAAATAAACGGTATTAATAATTTTAAAATAAACACATTTTTAAATATTTGATTCATTACAACAATTTTATGGATGAATATGACATGTTAATATTGTGTTAATGCAGGTTTTCTTAATGTAATCATGTTTTTATAATATTTTAAAATAGTCATGTAATGAATAGTTTCAAAATTGACATAATTTATAATTTCAAATATAAAATATTTAATTAAATGACATAAAATTTCTAAAAATATAATATTTTTCCAGAATGTTTACAAAACACTAAAAACTACATTAATCACTCATTAATTGGATGCTCAAAATGGTTTGGAAATTATTTTAATTCTCAATGTGTAAATTACTTGATAAAATGATAATAGTTAAAAGGGGTTGTAAACGATGAGGATTAAAAAATACTAAAAACATGACTAATTATAATTTTACTATGATTATTTGACCTGAAATCACAATATCTTATAAATAAATGAGTTTGTACCCATTTTGAAACAAAACTGAATTTATATTAATTTAATCCTTTTTAAAATTCCAAGGGTGCGCCTCTCTTATCCTATAAAAAAGAACCCATTCCTCTCTATTAATCACTCTTCCCAAACCATTTTTATCATCCAAACTCTACCGAATCCTCTTCCTATAATCCCTACCCCAATTTTTATTCCTTTGTTAACGTGTTACAAAATGTGATTATCAAAAGGAAAGGAAATTATTTTATTTAAATATTTTTATTTTTTCCATCCATTTCCCTCAAATAATCTTCAGTGATGATGAAATAATAACTCTAGTATCATATATATACTAATATGTTTTTATTGTAGCATAATAATAAAAATCCATCTCAACTTCCATTAAATGCTAAAGGAATTAATCGTTTGTGCTTTCGTGTGAACTGTGATCTCCACAAACTGATCTAAATACTTTTCCCTAAACGTATCTCATGGATAATTATAAAAATTAAATTAATGATCATATGTGATATTAATGAAAAATAAATCAATATATGATAATAATATATCAATTATGTTTTTTACTTTCCATGGTCATAGAAATGATAACGTCGAGTATCTGTATGTGTGAACTATCAACTTCGCAAAGAAATCTCACTCATTTTTATTCATTATATCAATTGAATGATATATATTAGTATATTTAATATTATTAATATTATACTATATCTTTTATGATATTTCTAGAAATATAAAATAACACTTACCTACTTTATAAAATGATCTATGAAAAATGGAATTCGTTACTCATGTGTATGTTTTGCTTACGGTCTCCACAATTATACCATTTTTCATTTTTCAAAACCACACATCATGGTTTTATTTATAGTTATATTTTTATATATAAAAATTATAAAAAAATTCATGAGTATTATTCTGGAGATGATGGACTTAGGACCCTATTAACTAGTGATATCAAACCATGTTCATTTTTTACTCAAGTAATGAATATTGACAAAACATCCAACACGAACATAAATAATTATTGATTTTTATAACATTATAAATTAGTGAAATAAAGAGAATAATAAAAAATAAAATGGTTCAAAATTAATTAAAAGTTAACAAAAATTTATTATTTAGGAAGGAAAAGGAACATATATGATAAATCAAACTTAAAGTAAGTGACTTCACCTCAATCTCCTTTCATTGAGACATATTTTGATGTTATACACCACCTTATTTTAGAAAGTGTATAATAAACACTTTTAAATTTTATTTAATTACATGTTTTCAAAAAATAAATCTTTTTATATGAATCATTTTACTTTCATTATAAAATGAAAAAAGTAATGTTTTTAACATATGTAGTGACAAGAACTTCTCTTCCACCATAACAATTATTGGATATTTGTATTAATCTATAAGAATTAATTTTTTAAAGGGAAAAATACCTTATTATCTTTTTTTATTTTGGTATAGAAAATGATTTTGAATGTTAATTGAGAATTTTAAATATCATTAAATTTTTTCTTATGATTAAAAATGGGATTTTATGAATGAAAATTTGATAATTGAAATCTTTTTTTTCTTATGATTATATAATGGTGCATAGACAGTTAACATGTGGTTATGTGATAAAAAAAATATGGGAAGTTCTATGATAAACCAATGATAAATGTATATGTTATAACCTCTAAAGCATTGGGTATCAAAGTTGACTCTTTGACTATTCTATTTGTAAAAGTGATATATGGGAAAGTCAACTATATGGTTATTTTACTTATGTATTATTGTGTCCCAAGTTTCTTTTATTTGTTATATGTTGTTTAATATAGAATTTAATGTAATTATTTTATTATAGAAAAGTTAACTAATGATATTATATTTAGTAAAGTGTAATTACTACTTATTAAAGGTGAAAAATATTAATTTATGATAAATTATTCATGGTTTATATGTTTTTTGAAGCGTAATAATTTTATTTTTTTTATATATCCATCAATGAGATTTTTATGCATATCCCATGTACTGAAATATTTTTAAATGATTTATAAGAGAATAGTTTCAATGATGGGATCGAAGAAATGTTATGACGATTAAACATAAAACTAAACCATGTTTATTTTTAATAGTTATGGTTTTATGAAAAAATGGATATTGAGTAGATGTGGATACTTTAAATTGTTTAAGTTTTTATGTATGACTTATGGCCTAATTCACAAAATTTGTAAACTTTAAAAGATCATCAATGTGAAGAAATGTCAAATTATTGACTTAAATCGTGATAAAGTAATGGTTGTGGTTGTGGTATTATATATAAGGTAATGAAGGTATGATACAAAATTCATTCACAACCCAGAATGAAATATTGATTATTTCATCAAGGGTCTTAATCCATGTATCTAAATGGAATTGGTGTCCCAATATTATTCTTCATATGGTGAAATAGTTTTATGTGATATCATGAAAGTGAATTAATTCTCCAAGTATTATGGATTCCAAGGTAGGTAAGAGAAGAAGAGAAATGAAGAAAAAATAACAGATAAAGGGAAGAAGGGAAACAAGTATTTTATCAGTTGTGATAACTGTGGGAAGAATCACCCTGGAATATAATTGAAAGTATTGTGGGTTTGTTATAAGTATGATTAAAAGGGTCACCATTAAAAATAATTCAATTTAAATAAGGAAAAAACATCTAGTCAATGTTAAAACCATTTGGATATGGGGAACGATGAAAATGATACCCCAATAATCAAGGGAATGTATGTCAGAAGAAGCTAAGGGATCATGTTAAAGCATATTTTATTAACATAAATAATATGGAATGGTTCATGTACATATATATTTAGAACATTGAGTAATGTTGTAACATTTTTTTTGTCAATGTTTTTCTGGTTATACGAATTTTGAAATATGTTAAAACTATACTAGAAAACAATTTCAATATGGATTTATGATGATATGATGAGTGGAACCAATAAAATTGATCCAGTGGTCAAAAGTTAATCTTTTTGAAAGAGAAAATAGATTATTAAGAGAAATATGGTCTTTAATATGTTCATGCTCTTAATATAATGATACTTGGATAAAGGGATTATTATTATAGATAATGTAAATTAGAGGCTATAAAATGGCTTGGAAATGAATCTATGGTTTCATATCATAATACATGGATGGGTAATAATGTTAATTATTTATGAAATTGATTATGTGGATATCTGGATGAGGTTTTTGTTATTGTTTTATTAATTCACTATATAATGAAACAAATTATAAGAGACAAATTATAAATAGTCCAATTCTTAATCAGAGGAAGTGATTATGAATATAGAAATAATTATTTACATATACTCTTAGAGGTCTAAATAATTCTTCAACTCTAGTAAATGTGTCTTGACATTATAATTTTATCATATAATGTTCATATCTGATTAATCAATTAGTCCTTTACATCATAAAATATTTATGTTTTCGAGACCCTTAACTTTCTATTGATCACTTACTTTCTTATGACCAATGACTATAATTATTTACACTTTTCTTTGATGTCCATGTTTTTATTTCCTACATATGTTATCTTACATAGGACTCAAGTTATGCGACATTCATACTTTCTTAAGTCTCTTATTAAGAATATTTGTCATTAGTATTATTTATGTAGTGGGTTTTAATAATAATTTTATTTTCAAATATTGAACCCTAGATTACGAAGACCACATTCAAATTGAGATGATGTAATTAAATTACGGCAAGGATAATGTATCACCCAAAGACATCACCCTATTTTCATTTTATAATACATTTATTTTTTTCCTACCTTTATTTTTACAAAACACCATTTTCAGAATTTTTTACATATGACATAAATTGTATCTTACTCTACACAGAAAATTGATCATAGCTTGAGATACATGCATCTATGATTTTCTTCGATGGCATGCGTAGTAGAGAAGACTGATATTTACCACACAATAGTATATTTTTAAAAATAGAAATATTTAATATAATAAGTTATAACCTATAGATTAAATTTATAGTTATGAATTATATTTCCTTCATTATAATAATATATTTTTTAAATCCATGGATAACTATTAATCATAAATGAATATACAAACCAAATTAATATAAAGGGAATGTTTTTATAAAAGACAATTTTTACATGAATAAGGGGATTAATCTTAATAAGTTAAATTTAATATTATTATCATATTATAATAATGAAATTTATATATTATATATTCAATATTTGTTTACATTTATCTAATTTATTCTACATAAATAAGTTTAAAAAAACCCAGTATTAGAGATAAAACCCATTATTTTTATAAAATCAATTTTACTCTCTTTTAATGGCACATCTATTTTAAATAAAAATTTAAAAAATTTAATAAATATAAAACCAAAAAATTCAATTCACTTTTGAAATTGGAATATAATAATTATCTTGAGGTGAATTTTGGGTTTTTTTTGAATGATGATTCATTTTTTGATGAATAGTTAAAAATACTAGATATTAATTCAAAAAATCAATCTATTCAAATTAATTTATATGGATAAATTTTATTTTTAATAGTATTTAATTTTTAATAAGATTAATTTCATATATATTATTCAAAATTAGGCCATAGTAAAAATGTTTACTTGGAAATATGATATAAAAACATATCAAAGTTGGAATTTTTAATAAAACCCCACTTTGTCATAACCTATGTGGGATTAAAAGTCCATTAATTTCTGCCACTTTTGTGAGGGAAATTTATAAAAGTGTCTTAAATATTTTAATAATAATAAATATAATTACTAATAAGTTCAACATTTTTTACCCAAAATATTAGTAAAGGTAATTAAAATTAATAAAATTGATTAAGAGGAAAATTATCTTAACACCTGAATAAACCATAAAATTATGATTGAAATGAACCTGTAAAAGTTCAAAACAAATCCACCATGTATCCCAATTTAGAACCTAAATTCCAATTTAATGAATTTTTTGCATTATGGGTTCTAATATAAATGAGAAAATGTGGGTGGAAATCCATTTTAAAATCATTATATGAATGACACTCCTCCTCCACTATAAATAGTCACTCACCCCTCCCCATTATTCACACCTCTGAAGACCCTTCAAATGATTAAAATATCCTCAAATAATCTCCAAAACCCCTTCCCTAATATTATAATCTACTCCTTTGGAATAATGAAATGCATGTAATTCCTTTTGTTCTATCAAAAATGAGTTACCTAACAATGAGGTAACATTTCTCAATACATATTTTTGTTTTATTTGTTCTACACACCAACATTTATTATTATTAAATTATTATATAATAACACAATTACATTAAATATACCGAAATCTTTTTATATTTAAGTTTCTAACATAAACCTACACAAACATTCATCAAATGGGTAATGAATTTATCGTTCATGTTTGGTGAATTACCACCATGCGAATAGATGATTTTTTTTTACTCATTTACCATATATTAGGGTTAGAATTATGATAACCACATTGTTACTATATGATATTTTTTTATATTGATTTTTTTCAGTCGATTGGAATTTTTACATATAACATAACTTTATGTGTTCCAATTGGTTGAAATATGAAACAATGTTTGTGGACATGTGGACTACCTCCCCCTCAAACGTTGTGATACATTCATACATTACATTAAATGTATTAAATATGATTGTAATTAAAATTATGTATCATAAATGACATTTATATGATATTCATGGTATCATTACATTTCTTGAAATATAATATATCATTTTATTTATTAAATTTTTCACACACTAAAAAAAATTAACATCATAGATGGACTTATAGACTATCGCCTCCTCGATGTGATGTGATTACTTTAACATAAAGTGAATAATATATATAAGTATGTATTATAAAATAAAATTTTGTTTATGATATAATTATCATTATGTAAAGATGTAATTTTATTTACCTTATTTTCATAAATATTACTCAATAATGGGAATGATACTCATGCGTACATATAACCTACAATCTCAATGATTTTATCTTTGGTTCATTTTTCATAACCATCATCAATAATTGGGTTCAAATGTATAATAGATGAATATACCTTATATTTATGTAATGATAATTTTTCATACCCCATCCTTTGGAATAATTTTATTTTATTCTTCTATTGACTTTGGATCTTTTTTGTTGAAGTTTGGTTTGAATCCTAACTAAAATTATTGAATTTGCGATGTCTTGGATGAGCTTTTGGGCCAGTGCATAGATAGTGAATATTTTTGGTAAACCATGAATCTTTTCTTAGGTAATCATGTGGCCAGTTTTGGGTTCCATGGGTAAGGCACATAGGTTGTTAATGGTTTGGGAAATTTTATGGAAACTGTGCAAGAGGATATGTCAAATTACACTATGTCTACCACACAGTTTGCACAAGGTTTAAAAAACAATGGGTCTAAATTGTAAGAAAAACCCAGTTTATTAGAGATTACAAATTATATTTCCCCCTTATATTTTAACCCTAAACAGGGGTTTTATCCCCTCCTCTAACCTAGGTGAACCACGTGGCTTCTCCAAACCCCAATCATTTTATTCATAACCTCTATTGATGCTTCTTAAAGTTTACATGGTGAGTTTTATTCAAATCCTTGGTCCAATTACTATTCTCCTCCCTCTCCTCTATTTATTTCATGGTTTCTCTTGCAACAGATTCCATTTATATCTACCCTATATATTAGGATGGATGTGTGGTTTATTCTCTTGGAATTTAGGGTGTGTGGATTATCTCTCGGGCTTAGTTCTTCCTTCACTGATAGTTTGGTTATGATCACATGTCATTGAGGTAGGGGTTTCCATTATGTTCCTTTCCAAAAAAATACATTAATATCTATGTGTTTCTAAATATTTTACATGTTAGTTTCCCATTTTTTTGATGTTTTTTTATGTTTTTTGTGGTGTCTTGGTTTTGGTTAAAATTGTTAAAAAAAAATCTTGAAGGGATTCATCAAATATTCCTATGACTATATGCACCTATTGCATTTAATAAAATGTAAATTTATTATTTCAAGTTAAATTAGATGATACAAGTTTTTTACCTTAAATACATTTTATTAAATTTTTTATATTGTGTTTTGAACATTATATGTGGAACATGGTGGCTATTATAGTTTTGTTTGTTGTGTCGGTTGGAAGGAAAGTGATGTTTCTTGAAAAATAGTTTTGGGTAATTTCAAGGATACATGTAGTGTAACATTGGACATTATAATGTCTATGTATTCTTGGATTGAAAATATATTTGCGAAAAACTAATAATGATATTGGATAAGTCCATTCAACAATGACATGCGGTTTTCAAAATATATAACCATTCTTTCTCCATTAACAATTCTCATTAAGAATCCATGTTTTCCTAAATGGTTCATTATCTCAATGGGGTTTTGAATATGGGTTTTAATATTTCCTTTAAACCATGGACTATTTGGCATTTTGGAATATTATTGATATCTAAATGGTTCAAATTCCCATTTGGCATCTGTAAATATACTGTATGTTTTTCTAATGGATTTGAATGTAATTAATAATGGTGGGAAGTGGATAGTTTGACATTGTATAATTGAAAATTGTGTTTTATTCCATTTTGGAAATGGGTTGGAAATTCTTTGTTGTTGATTTGAAATTTAATTGACGTGTGGCAAGATTGGAAGTTTATATTGTTTTTGAAAAAAGTTTTGGTTTTGAAAGAGTAAATGTCTGACTGGAATCTTTGAATACATTGAGAAATGATTTGGAAGAACATGTGATTTGATGATCTGATTGGCACTTGTGTATGTTTTGTTGTATGTTGGTAAACCCTATGGTGAATTTCCCCTATATTAGTTATCACGTAGGTGGTTTAAGTGCTTGGGGGTAGGTAAGTGCATTTGGGGAATGTAAGGCATGTCACCCATATGAGGGACTATTACTTGCATATTATAATATTAACATGGGTATTATGGAGACTTATAGAGGGACATGTGATGGGTAGTTATCAACCCAAATTAGACGGGATGGAACCCCTTTTACTGTATAAGTCTTGGTGGGGCATGCCATTGGATTATCTTGTTTAGAAAAGCTATTTGGTTATAGACTATAGAGATACACCAAACATCAGTAGTGTGTCTATGTCGAGTACATCTGGGGATCACTGTAGGGATGTTTAGGAAATTCCCATGGTTACTATCTATCTCTGATTGTTTATCATTTCTTCCTTTGGTTTCTTATTTATATTTTCTATCTATTTTTTAGTATATATTATAATGATATTTTTTATCTTTTCAGTAGGGATTTGGTCATTAAAATAGAAATCCTTTTTGAAAACTAGTGATTTGGCATGTAGTGTTTTGGAAAAGGGAAACTATTATTATATAATATAACATGTAAAACCAATTTTTTATATGTATTTCCAAACTAGGTTTATAGAATATTTTTAGGAAAGTAAATGTATGGATTTTTTCATGATTTCTTACTAAGATATTAAGATTATACCCTACTTATACTATTTTATTTCGGTAGACCCATGAAATTTTGAAGGATTATGTTTCTATTTCAGTTACTCATGGAGCAGATTGATCTTTTAGTTATTGGTGACCCTGAGGTCATTTCATGATCGAGTTTTCTTCGGTCCTAGTTTTCAATATTGTTTTGTTCCTATTTAACAGTGGTATATGGATCTGTTTATTCATTATGGTTATTTAGTTATTAATGGTTATTGACATGTTTAGTTTTATTTATTTTTATCTTAGTTTTTATTTTGGAAAAATAATTCCCAGTGGATTATTTTGATCCTCAACACTAGTTTCTAGACCATAGGGAATTGGAATACCCTTTGAGTATGACACATACCCAGTCCGGTGTTTGGGATTGATTTCATTGAATCTTGGTTTGTGAAAAATGGCATTAGAGGATATTCTTGTTATATAGGGGGTTAAGTGGTGGTTTATTATGGTAATTTGGGCTTGAGAGTTAGGTACAAGATGAGAACTGTGAGGCATTTCTCATTCGGATCTTAGATTTTCCATGGGTTTCCTGAGACTTGGGACTTTTGACTTTTTTTGATTGAATAATGACAATAGAGGTGATCTAGTGTTATATAGGAATCCCACATGGACTAGTGACCCATGTCAAGTCTAAGTGAACTGTTCAAGGTCTCATTAGTGTTTATGATTTCCGAGAACATGGACCACTACCATTTAGTCAATTTTGTTATAGACACTAGTTACTCATTCTAGTGGTTTCATATGAGTCATTTTTTTTGGGTCTTGATTTATGTGAGAAATATTTTAAAATGAAAATGGTTTGGGAAAATTAAAATTAATTATTTCAAATGGCATTGGATTAAAAATTTTCCCAACTTATGGGTCTTGATTTAGAAATTAAATATGTGACTCTTGGTATTCAAATGAATATTCACAAATGTATTGGTATCTATAGAGTGTTAATTTTTTTCAAATGTGCATTAATGATGAAAGTGGTTACGGATGAACACACGTGTGGCAGTTCATAAGATTCCATTGGTGGGTATTTAAAAGTAATGGTTTGGTTTTTCACAAATATGGGTTTTGATTGGATAATTATTTGGGATTGATTTTTAATTGAATAAGGAAGAATATTTGTTTTACATACGTATTTATTGAAATTGAGGTTGTTTCCATATTCCAAAAGAATTTACCAGGGGGTATTCAAATGTTTGGAATGTGACAACCAAAATCTATATTGTGATATATAAGGATCTATGTTAAGATGATTATGTGACTCTATTTGGAATGTTTTATATTTTAATAATCGATAAGGGTTATAAGGTTATCTATTCATGAAATATTTATAAAGAAATTTTGAGTAATTATTAATGCATTGAGTTTGTATGGAAAAAATTCGTAAAATTATACCTAGTTATTAAACTTATTTCTAGGATTTCCATGGTAAATATTTCTAGAAATTATATTTGTATGGTTTTAGAAAATGACATCATTTATTTTGGGTTACCACAAATCATGTCTGACAAGGGAGAAGGTCAAGAAAACATGACTGATGGACGATAAGGGTGTCATACCAACTACTGGCCTACACAATGTCCTTTTTAATGTGTAATTATTTATTATGAATAAAATCTCTTGATGAAACCAATGTGTTACCTTATAGTTTAGAGATTAATGTATTAAAAATATTTATTTTTCGTTAATATTTAAAGATAAATCATTATACTTTTCATTCTTTTATAGGAATTAAGATGTACAAAATGTTTATTTTAGCACATTTTCATATAAGATAATTTTTTGTCATGCATTGTACGATGTAATGGATGAATTAGAAACTGACAAAACCACATCTAAAGAATGAATTTTTTTTTTGAAATATATCATCTAATTATATTCCCCTATATTCTTGTTCAATAAAATAATTAATATACATTAGGATAATGATCAAAATAAATTTTTTTCCTAGTAAAATAATTTTTTTGAATGAATGGCATTTTATATCATAACATATTTATGATTTTATGTTTCAAATTTTTTTAATTATGATTTAGTTATTTGTGATTGATGACCTTAATCCATCTCTATAATTATTTATTCTTTTCCTCTATGTCTAATATTTACTCCAAATATATGTTCTCATATGTTGAATACCAATAATATATTAATTTGGATAACCTTTATGGTCCCATCTTTCAATTTTTATGTGAATTTTATGTATCTATTTTTACGATGCATGATTATGTGAACGAAACATTAAAGTATCAAACATTTGATAACACAAATGAATTTCTAGGGTGAAATTTATTTTAATAGGGGTAGAATATAACACCCCTAGATTTGGTGAATAATTATTTTTTCGAAATAATTTAACCATTGTGTAATTTGTCATATCACATGTCTCTAAAAATAGTTTATTTTATAATGAATCACAATTTTTTGGCTTTCACATCACCAATTTAATCATGCACTACACACAACATAAATTTCAACTTTCTATACAAAAAACACTGAGGTTACTTTTCATTACACAAAAATAATTACTTTCCTCAATGGCTTGTGTAACACTTATGACTGAGTTTTACCAAAAAACAATTTATTATTAAATATTATTATTTAATATAATAATATATAACATATAAGTTAAATTATTGGTTATGAATAATAATTATTATTTTATTAAAATATTCAATTTGAAAAAATATAATATTAATTCAATGGTTACCAGTTAATTATAAATGATATTGAAAACAGATTGAATATAAAATAATAATAATATTTTTATGTTCACAAAGGTGTTTTACCCAAATAAATTAAATTAACTAAAATTATTGAGTGATATTAATGTCATATATATTTTATAAATTCAAATAAAATACTTTTGGTATTCTTCTAATTTATTGGATAGATGTACGATAATAGTAATCCTAATTTTATACATAAAAACCAATATTTTTATAAAGGTAGTTTTAACCCCTTTTAAGGAAGAACCCATTTTAAATACAATTTTTGGAACATTTGTAGATTTAATATGTAAAAATAATCTTTATATATGGAAGACAATAATATTAATTAGTTTATGATAATTTTGTTTCTATTTTTCTATAAAGTTTCAATTTTTAATGAACAGTAAAAATACTGGATTTCATATAAAAGCGTTTTGTATTGAATATATTTATATTGTTAAATAATAATTTATAATGGTTTAAAATTTCAATTAGAATTTTTTATATCAATTAATCTAATATAGGTCATTTTAACTAATTTCATATTTAAATTTGATATAAAGAACATAGAGAACCATAGATCATTTTTATTTTAAAAACATACATTGTCTTGCCATGAAATTGACTAATATTAAATTATTTTATCTACTTATGTGATTGTAATTTGGAAAAAATGGATTTCATATTCAGAATTATAAGAATATATAATTTCTAATAAGTTCATCCTAGTAATTTAACAAAAATATTAGTGAATGTGAATAAAATTAGTTACATCAAATTTGGATTAATTAAGAGAAATAATGATCTAAACCATTACCTTAATGACCAAAAAACATATAAACCTATGAAAAATCCATTTTATGGCCATATTTAGAGCATATCCTTCATTTTATCTACATTGTATCATTATTAGATTCACTTCCTAGATAAAAATCATGGGTGAAATTCTATCTTAAAATGTTTACTAGATTATCACTCCTCCATCCCTATAAAGGCCACCACCTCTTGCTCTACATAGCACCTCTAAAAATTATAAGGTTCATCCAATAAAAATTCCAAAAACTATTAACATCCCTAAATTTCTTTTTTAAGCCTCTATTCTGGTATAATATCTTCTAATGATGTCTTTTCGTTCAAACTAAAAAGAGTTAGCCGATTAAGAGGTAACACCTTCTCTCAAACTCTTTTGTATTATTTTCCATATACACCCACACACTATCTTTCTTCAATTGTTTTTTCATAAAAACAGTATAATAAAAATACTAGAATGTTTTTATGATAAGGGGTTTACTTACACTTACTCACACCAGCATCTAAAAGGTAACCAACATTCTGTATATGTGTATGATGAACTTCTGTTTCCGAAAAAAATGATTGTTCTATTTTAATTACCGTTTATCATAGAAGAAACTATGATGAACACTATGTATAAATATTTATATATATATATTAAATTATATTTATTATTTCTTTAATATTATTTATTCTTTTTAAAACACGAGAAAAAATTAATTTCCATAAGGTGTAAAAATAAAAATTTTGTTTGAAGAAGTGTAGACAACCGCCCCAGAAAAATGACCTGATTCATTCACTCACTACATGGAATATATTAAGGATGTATTTAGTGAACATATATGATACATATAAAATTATAAATTTACTTCAATGATTATATATATTTCATTTTTTTCTTTCTTTCAATGCGATAATAAAAACAGAAAAAGTGTTCATGCCTACGTACGGCTAACCATCTCCATGAACAATGCATTCCATTTCATAATTATATATTATACAGAATATTATAAAGAATATAATGTATATACATGAAATATATATCATTTTTTACATTATATAATCATGATATAAGTATAAGGACCAATGATATAACAAATTAATATACAAGCGAAGAACAAAGTGAATATTATCAAAAGTGGAACTTTAACATAGGATTGTTAAAAACAATTGATAATATATGGTCATAATGAAGACATATATGGTATTAGATATAAGAATATGGGATATATAATAAATTTAAATTAATTATATAGGTGGTTGTAATGAGTATGATGATAGTCAAGACACAAGGTAAGGGGATTTAATCTCACTTTTTGTTTCCATAAGAAAAATGCTATGATCACTACAATTTAATCTTGTGTGGTATATATACATACCGTGATTATATTATAAGTATTATATATATAAATTTATGGGTATTAACATATAAATTTTATTGTCTTTATTTTAGGGGCATTAGGTTTCAATAGTTACCAAATCAGTAAAATAGTTTTATCTCAATTTTCCTTCTTTGAGACTCATGTATTGTTATGCACCTAAATTATTTTTTCAAGGTGTATATACTAGAATTTTACATGCTATATCATGAATTCAATTATTTTCTTGATATTTTATCTTTAATATATTTTAAATTTCTTACCTGAATAATAAGATATCAAGTACCCATGTTGTAAGTGTTAGTAGAATCAATCTCATTGCATTTCGATATTTTTAATTATTAGGATTCATTGATGTAATATTATGACCCATATATAAATAAAATTCATAAAATTTATTATAATATGGTTATTAATTATATATTCATGTATTGGTACCATTTTTATACTTATTTTTACTTGTGATAGTAAATAATATATTTTTAGGAATGCCATAATTTACCCTCTCATCGGTCGGAAATCAATGTTCATTCAAACCCATGTTTTCTAGAAGGGTTTTACATGAATATTGTACCATTATCTTATAATAATTAAAATAAATTTTTATAATTTTTTTCATTTACCAATATTATCAATGGAATCATATTTTTTAAATCTTAGCTAGGAAATTTTCTAATGTTTTAACCATGAAAAAAGATGTTTTTCTTATATCGAAAAGCAAGTACAAATTTACATCCAGACATTTACTTAATGGTAAAATTTAATTTTTAGAAGCTTACATTTTAATAATATTTATTTGAATGTTATTTTCAAGGAAAACAATTTTCAAGATTTTTCCAACATTATTTAAAAACTTTTTTATAGAAAGTTGTTTTTAAATTGTTTTCAAGACATATCTATAATTTTTCAAATTATTATCAATGAAATGGTTTTGAAAGTATTATCAATATCCTATCATATATTTTAATGTAAAATGTTTTCCAAAAAAATTCATATATTTACAAATATTTTACCAATGTATATTAAAAGAAATGGGTTTCAATAACATTTTAAACTCTATTAATATATTTTCATGTAAAATTGCTTCCCAAAAATTTTCAATATTTACCTATATGTTTTAAAAGTGTTTTCAAAGGTAAATGTTTAAACAATTTTTTATTATTATTTTATAAAATTCTCAATGGATTTTTTAAGATATTTTTTTCAAATGTTTTATGTATTGAAAATAATTCTTCAAGTAAGAAAGGTTATTCTAAAGAAAATATTTTGAAAGATATTTGAAAATTATTTTATATCTTAAATAATAGGTATTTATGTTACTCATGAACTTTTAAAAAAATATCTATGGGTTTAATTTATAATATTTCTATGAATGGGTTATGATTAATGTCATGGAATTTATGAAACATGATTATCCTTCATGGGTTAGTTTTTTAGGAAAACTGTTTCTATTTCACATATTTTATATTTAGGAAATCCAATTATCTTTTTTTGGTTTTTATTTTTAGGAAATTATTATGAGTCATATAGTTTTACAAAAAAAATTATATGATTACAATATTATAATTCCCATTTAATTTCATGGGTTATGATATGATTATTTATGATATTGCAGAATATATAGGTATGATTTCACTACTAGATGGGAGAGACATATATCACTATATGATAATTGGTTAATGATTTATATTTCATGAGATATACTTCGGTGGTCTTGGGAATGAGCCTTGACTACTAATATGGACATGGGAAAGACCCAATACTACCGAGATTGTATATGTAGTTAACCCATGCTACTAAAATGGCAATGGGAGTGAACCATGACTATCAAGATGTTATGTGGAGTGAAAAATTACTACTACAATGGTTTTGGAATATATTCCTTATATACTATGGAAATAATATTATATGCCTATGTGTATAAAAAAATTCATATTTTATCCCGTGTTGCGCTTTTATGACTTATCCTATTAATTTTGTTACGATCTTTGTTGTATAAACATAAGATATTTTTTATGATCTCTAATATGTAGGGTACAATTTTCAAGTGTTGTGCTCAGGTTCAATAACCTTTGTTCATGTTATGCATACACATTTCTTTATTTACCCTTACCGATCATCTGAAATCACCCCTTATTATGTTTACTTCCCCAATGTCATGAAGAAATTTTTCGGTTAGATGTAGTAATGGGGAAGAAATATTTGGGATATGTTGAAGATCTTTCATTAGGATATAATATTTCATTTCCATGTTTCCAAATACAATAAACTATTATGGTCCACAGACAAGTATTATTATATTGTTTGGAATAATCACCTAAACGGTGTAATATCCATGTATATTAATCTTGGGTCACTATATATTCTCAACCTGCTAACCTCATCTATAAGTAATACACATATTATCTATCATCAAATAGGTGGTTGTATAATAGGTGCACCACCTAGAGGTAACACCTCCAGAATATGCTCCTATATCAATGTATCATCACAAAGGGGACATCCTTATGATTCTGAAGCTAAATACTAGTAATAATACTTTATGGAGACATCTTGAAATAGAAAATATGTTCCATGATCAATTACTATATCCGTAGAACTGTCTCAAGAAGGAAAATGGAAGCTAAAACACATTTCTATATGATTAATGTACTTTGTCTTTCCATGTAAGTATTATCCTCATGTATTTAATTTAATGGAAGGTGATAAGAGTCCTCATGTATGGATACGTTGACCGCCTTTCCAAAATTAGAGTCACTAGACTAATAGTTGAACTCAAAACACTTAACTCTATTTTATCGAAGAAAATATCATAGACTCTAGTACATAGGTAGAACTGACTGTTCTAATAAAACTCTTTCATGAACCATTACAATGTGGACCATTTCGTCACTACGCCAATTCCACCTCCTTCAGGCCGAGGCCGATGAATAGTTCCAATAATGAAAATTAATCACTTGGGAGGACTTATACAAAATTAAAGACACACACATCTCATATCCTATAAAAAGATGAAATGTACAAAAAATAAAAAACTATTCTGGAATATATCTAAATCCCACTATAAGAGTATGACAACAAGCACTGGGAAGAAAATTTTTCCAAATACAACAACAACCCAATGAAATTTTAAAAAAATCCATGAGAAAGGTATATACGGGGAATGCTATTTTGTTAACCACAAATATAAACCTTGGTCATTCTGGATAACTAAGTTACACCTAGTCCTGGCCCCTCTAGGTTTCTATCAAAATATAGATCATCTACATAAGACACAACTCATTATGGAAAAGCCCATGTAGGGGTGAGTATAAAAATACCCGATAGGACAAACCAAAATCACTAAGAATATAACAATAAGAATAAAAATTATATATACATATCTATACATATCAAATAAATATAACAAGAATATCTAGATATACTAAACAAAGACCCAATTTCACTATAAATTCACAACCATAATTTCACCCAAGGATTTCAACTTGAAGGTTCCACATAACACTCATTATAGGATACACAGTCCATGGGTCAGGAATCAATGATGGATTTTGACTGAGATTTTTTAATCATTAGGTATCTCCATATGATGTATATGCTAGATCTATAAGGATAACGATACAATAAATGAGTATCACACCCACAACCATGTGGCATAACAACAAATAAATATATAGAAACCCATTAAGTAGAGGATCTGTTCCCACATAGTGTTGGACACAATGATACCCTGATATCCTCTACGTTAAATATAATGATAAAATATCCCACTCTAGGCCTTACAAAAGGATTCCAAAAACTCAATCTAATAATTGACACTAAAGGGGTCACTATCCAAGGTGTAGGAAGTTATTCCAAAATAAATCTTAAGAAATGAATCAACGGTAAGAAGCTTCAAAAAAACATATCCAGGTAGAAAATAAGAAGTGATATAATCCTTATTTAAATAAGTAAATGAAATGTATTTTTAGTGCAAGGCATTTTCATTCCAAACTAGTTTCTTCCCATGTATCATAGACCATTCCAGTGTCCGTGTTCACGACTGAGTATATGGAATGTTCAAGATAGTGTACTATTAGTCATGTCCCTGTACAGATATGAATGTATGTGTATAGATATACATGCCTGTGACCTTTCCCATATACCTCCTTGGGTACACATAAAATCTCAAGGAAAGGATTTTTACATTGTGTGATACTTAACATCCCATGGAAGCCATACCGATTCAACAGATCACCCACACTCCATGTAATCCCTGTTTACACATAGTGTAGAATATGATTTTCTAGAACACTCAATTTCATCCTCTAAAGTTTTCTCCACTCCACCTTCCTCGAAATTCAGCCTTGAATCATGCTAATAATCGTATATCCAGTTTAGCCCAGCCTCACCATAACCTCTATCTAGGATCTGGTAATCCAATTCATATAAAAATAAATTATTCTATATTATTATCTCTATTGAAAACATATATTGAATCCAAAGGTCCCCAATAAGATATGATTCACTCGTCTCTACCATCACTTCATGATCCCCACATAATTCTATGTACATATCATCAAAATCAAGTCGAGACACCATGAAACTTGTTAATAATGGATGATTTCTTAGTATTTTGGTTGGAACACAAGTCAATCAAATAAACTACTGATGAAAATGTAATAATAATGGTTGAAATCCAGAAAACATGAAATGATTAATAATACTTGGTTTTGTTCAGTTGGGCTTGATCTGTTTACATAAGACTGATGAACAAAGAACCAAAAACAATAATAAATTTAATAATAAAATCCCCTCAAAGAAACCCATCTCTCAACATGACCACCCCATGAATAAATCTATTATTCTATTCATTCATATTAATTATAAATAAAAAAATGGGGAAATAATCTGAATAAAAAACTATTTTGCATTTATTTGGATCAATCGTTTCAGAATATTGAATCCATATAATTGTCATTGATGATATCCTTGAATTATGTCACACAATAATCGAAAATCCTCGATTCAGTTATCGTTCACCAATGGAATATCCTCTAATAAATTGTATATATATATATATAGTTATGAATATAACCCTAATATTTCTCATATCTATATAATAATATAAAATAATTAGGTCTTTGTTTCATTTAAATATAATTCAATTATTTTTTTAAATTTATATGTTATATACACCCGTTAAGTCTTTTCCACAAACACCCTCCGTCAAAAAAGATTATGTAATTACTACTGTAAAACTCAATCTATAAGCTCAAAAGAGGCCATATATTTTTTTATGAGATAAATTTTGGAAGTTATTCAACTCTTTTAAAGAAATTATGAAGATGTGAAACTAATATATTTAGTATATTTTAAAAATTAATATCATGCACACAAAGCCTTGGAATCTCACATCGTCTCTATTACTACCTCCAAAAATATTCCATAAAATACTCCAATACAATACTTCTAAAACATAGAGTTGTTATGTAACATGTGATACAAATGTTGATCTATCCTTGATACATAATTATAATGGGTTCAAGGCCATCCCCATTACCTTAAAAACTATTCACTGATTAACAGAAAAGGGTTAGGTTATGTGGTAAATGGACTTAATCACCAAGGAATAACCTCTTTAAATGATATTCTTAACCTTTAGGAATATTGGTTATAATTTTCATATATTTTCATATAATTTTTAATTAGTATTCTACCAATCAAGTGGTCAATACTAGAAAATAACTGCTAAAAAGATAAATTTGTTTTATATGATTTTTTGGGAACACTAATTCAACCCTTCTTAGAGCTCATAATATCCAACCGAGTGAATCAATTGGTGTTATATATCTCAGGAATCATGGATTAAATTTAAATATTTTTTATATAGTTAGTTAATTTTCCATTTTATTGGTCACATTAATTTAGTAAACAGAAAAAGGTATCTATGTTAAAATGAAAGGAATTTAATGAATAAAAGGATCATATTTTTACTTACCCAATATAATTGGGATTGGTGGATCCCGGTATCACTATTAATGTATTTACACCACCCATATAAGGTGAGAAATATTATTTGATAGACCTAATAAACATTAAATCAAATGGAAGAGATTAGAAAATGTTGATTTAATAATTTCATAGAAGGAAATAACTAATTATACAAGTTCTAGAAGATTCATATCTATATGAAATACACTCTATAGTATTCATTAATATCATAATAAGGTAAAAACATTCAAAAATAAAAATATTTTTTATCTATTTGATGATATTTTTATATCATTGAGTGAATTATTGGAATTTTTTTTACGTGGCTGAATAATATTTTAACGAATATATTTGTTTATAGATAAACACTAAAATATGTAACCATAATGAAGAAAATATAGTGAATTATTTTGTATAAATATTAAGTGATGATATTAGTGATCAATAATAAATATTTGGATTATTTAACGATATAAAAATAAAATAAAATTTTGGTTTCTAAAGAGATATGGAGAGGCCTAATATTAAATATGAAATGAATAATAGACAAATCAATTTTATTATAACATGAAATTGGAATTTTTATTGATGATAAATAGAAATATTTCAATGATGATTCTATAAATGAACATAATTAAATGAAATGAAATGATTTTATATCACTTATTTTAAGGGACTCCTAAATTAGAAAAGTTATTTACAAGGTTAATCATTCATTTTAATTTTTTAGTTAAAATAATTAATATTTAATTTTTATAAATTCACTAATATAATATTCATGAGGATGATAAGGACGATAAAGCTAAATAATCATTTGATAAGAATGAACCCAAGGTGAATAATGATTATAACATAATAAAGTTTTTAAAAGGAAAAGGAAATGTCAACAAATCAATAAAAAGATATATTTTATATCTATAAGAGAACAATCATCTTGAGATGAGTATAGTGGCGTGTAGGTGAAAATAAATAAGATAAAAGTTATTATATTTTTATGGATTGATCTATATATTCAAATGAATCCACTATTAATGATTAAAATGGAGAAGATGACGATTGAGAAAAATATATGAAGAAATAGTATATGTTGATGATGGATCTCAGGATAGGCATAAATAATATTTATAAGATAAGAATGGATGAAACATCAATTAAAATTTCTATGAATTAATATCATCCCAAATTGAATATCAAGATAGAAATATAATTATTGATAAGTTTTAACGATCTAAATGTAATTATTTAAAAAATGAATAATATCATTGATTACATGTCACCATAATTAGTTATAAGATGATATTTGTAATGTAAAGACCTGTAAATTTCAAGGAAATTTTTTTCATAAATTATTCGGAATTTTACGAGTACACAGTTTCTGAGGGAACCTGATTTTGAGGCCCGTTGTGCCCAGAATCAATTTCTGAAATTTAGATCAGGTACGTTCAGTGAACGAACGAGCATATTTTTATATCTTTTTAACCGTTGCTCGGAATTGAAATAGGAGGGCACCGGTGAACTCGCAGCGCCAATAATTACTTAAGGGGACCTTTATCACTGTAGTGTTTTAAAAGTGTTTGGAATTTCTTTGGGGAAATAGTTTAAAATAAATAAAATTGGGGGCATAATTTTATTTATGGTTGGTGGATAATTTCTCCCAAAGGGAGTTGAATGTGGGTCCCACACCCACATAACCTCCCATGGGAGGATATTTTGTGGGGTGGGGCCCACACGTGACCTAAACCCTTGATCTTCCCTAACCCCTTAAACCCCCATTAAACTCTTTGTGTTTAATGTTGGAAAACCCCATGTATTTAATTGAGAAACTCATCCTCTCCCAAATCTCCCACTTTAATTCATTACAACACACACTTAATCAATTAATTGAATTATGTGTTTTAATTTTTTATATTTGAATGCATGGAATGATTTAATAAAATAAGAGAAGACTTATTTTTTTTGGGGGGTTGTCTTGTTGTGTAAGGATTTTGGGAGAGAGCCTTTGTGTGAAGAAAGAAATAATCCCCTCCTTCATTTAAGAATGACTCGGAGACCCCGGTTTCTCCATCCACTTCTTCCTCCACGACAAGGGAGGGGACATCGACGTGGGAGCTTTCTGAGGACGCGCAATCATCTTCTTCTCTCCCTGATAAAAAGAGGAGACGTCTTTTCCTTGGGTGCACACCGACGATGATGGAAACAATGCCATCATCAGCGGTGCTTGACAACCGTGAACTTCATTACGAGGTAGGGGTGTGTTTGTATTGGGTAATGATTGGTTTTCCTTCCATGTTGTTGTTACACTTAAACCACTTGTTATCAGACTAATACGGAATGGATCCGACCATTCTAAAACGGACTGATTCCTATGTCGTTTTTGTGAATATGTGGAGTTCTCCAATCGTTCTTGAGCGGTGAATCAAGTTATGTTTTCAGAGCCGATGGGAGGCCTGGAAACATCGTAAACTTCCTTAGAGCATCGGGGCAACCTAGAAGCGGATGTTTTGTAGAAATCGGATCATCGAAACGAAGAACAGACACCTCGGGAGGCGTGCTGGCCAGAGGCGTCATTTCGGGAAAATTCCAGAATACACGACGTGTACACCAGAAGAACATGATGTGTAGTACAAGTGTATAGAGGCTTCTGTTTCCGACGTTAGAAAAGTAACACATGACATGTGATTCTAGACACACGACATGTACTCTCCACGCTGTTTTTCAGAGGAGGATTTGATGGACATGGCATGTATTCATGGAAAATACACGAACAAGGACATCAATACACGACCAAGTAACACGGTGTGTATTCACTTATAGAGAGGTAGAAGTGGCGTTGCAAGGCTCAGCGTGTAATCTGGGAGACACGCAGACACGAGCAGAACCACACGGCCAAAAGGCATGGCGTGTACTAGCATCACCATGGCAGAAGCAGCTCGTGATGACTCGACGTGTATTCTGGGAATACACGGACATGGGGTGGAGTACACGGGCATGTACTCCACCACACGGCCAGGCATGGCTAGGGCACATGGAACTGACCCTAGAGGTTTGGACATGGTATGTAACCATTCCACACACCGTGTACTTACTTATCTACACGACCAGCCCTGGGACATGTGCCGTTTCACACGGGCAGTACCTGGTGTCTGATGAGACGGTATGTATCGCTTACCTACACGCCATGTACTTTATGAAAATGGATTGGTTGTCTTTCTCTCCATGACTTGGAAACATTTTTCTTGGTTTTTCCCCAATTACGTGGGACAGAACTACGGGTTACATTAACTCTGGACTTTGTGATAGTTGATGTAACGATCTTTGACTCGAGGAGCGGACCCTCCAGTAATCGAGTGTACTGTGTGCGGATACCCGAGAGCTGGATGCGACAGTGATAACTACCGTGTCGGGATCCACCGTGGGTTCGATGACGAAGACGACTTTACTTGGATCCTATGTGGGTTCAACATCGATGACGACTGTACTTGGATCCTCCATGGGTTCGGCAGCGATGATGACTATACTTGGATACTACGTGGGTTTCACAGTGATGGTTACTGTACATGGATCCTACGTGGGTTCGGCAGCGACGACTTCTGTACTTGGATCCTACGTGGGTTCGGCATAGGAGATGATTTAGAGGCTATAACTAATCATCTTCACCCCTCTTCATGAATAGTATACCTACGTGAGCTGAGTCTTGACTTTCAGTCATTATCATCAATGTGATTGACTTGCTTTCCTGTGTGGACTGGGTTGTGCTTTCCTATGTGGACTGGGTTGTACTTGGGCTCGTGAGTTGCAGCTGAACTAGAATTGATGACTTAGGTATATATATGGGAATATACCTTTGTAGAGTTGGTTGATACTTTCTATTTGTATCTTTCCTCAATGGTTTAACCTTCTTGGATTCGGAGAGACCTTCGGGGGTCTCGGGGTCCGTACTGAGTATCGTATACTCACCCCTGCACGGGCTATGCCCACACTACATTATGTTGGATTTAGATGACAGATACCACTGATCGAGGTGGTGGTTTGTGGAGATGGACTGTACCCGGAGGTGGATCACTTGGCAAGACGTACACGGAGCGGATAGCCAGACCAAAAGAGCCAAGGAGACTCTATGTACCCTCCCTTTAGGTGGGATTTTCGAAGGATGATATGGTGTTGCTGTTTTGCTTTACTATTGTTGTACTTTCTTTATAGTTGTGTAGTACATTTAGTTGGGTTTGTATACTGGCCCATTTACTTTTCAGCACTTACTTTGTATCCATTTTTACATAGTGATTATATCACTTGCATACTCTGTTGTGTTTGTTTATGTTTATAAAGGCAATGCCTTCCCTTTTACTGGGATTTATGCCTTTGGTGCTAGTCTCCATCCCCTGGCCTATGGAAGGCGGGCTTGGGGTAGTCACGGCATGGGCCTCAAGGATGGGTTGTGACAAATTGTTTTCACAGGGAGGTCCTGACGCAGAACTCTAGACTATGATAATTTCTTTCTGTGAAGCAATAGTGTTTAGAGTATTGAGTGTGGTTATCAGTCCAGTATTGGTGCGGCGGCTGATGTATTCATACACCAGGACCCTGACTTCTAATTTATGACATAGTTCTCAAAAACACTGATTGTGTGAGTGTTTCAAAAGTGTTCTTTGTGATTACTTTGTGTCAGCTCGCCAGGTATACTATATTAACCGTGGCGCACCTGTTTCTTTTCAGGATGACCCCATGATGATAGCCAACTTGGGTTCTTAGTTACGTGTGAGATGGCATCCCACTGAGGGACGAGGCCTCGGTATAGGGACCCATTACAGCAGAGGCACCAGTGGTACCTCTACCCTCTAGGCCACCGATATCACCAGCCCTAGCAGCAGAGAGTGCACGCCGCCTGAGTGCACTGCACGAGTTTCAGCAACAGAGGCCGCCCAGGTTCCATGGAGTGACGGACCCTCAAGCAGCTAAGGATTTTCTGGAGGCTGTTTTTTGAGTCTTCAGATTGTTAGGGACACCAGCTGATCATATGATGATTCTTTCCGTGAGTATTGTGCACGCAGCAGTAGGTAGATGGTGGATCCTGATGCTCTACGTGCACGACGAGGCATCTCTACTATGGATGGACTTCGAGAGCCTCATCCGCTCAGAGTTCGTTCCATCCACTCTCTATGCAGTGCCCATCCAGTATTTACTAGAGCTGTGACAGGGCAACATGACAGTAGCCCAGTACTCAGTGAGATTTACCGACCCCTCACACTACTCCAGAAAAAATGGTACGGGACCCATTCTTCTGGGCCCAGACCTTCGAGAAGGGACTGAGACATGAGATCAGGGCTTTGATTATGTCCCTCAGCATTCTGATGCAGGCAGGAGTACTGGAGCGAGCCCTACTTGTGGAGATCTTCCTTCCTGAGCCTACACAACCAGCGAGGCCTACTGCAGGGCGACATGTGGTGGAGTCTTCTGCAGTCGGCAGTAGACATATGTTGCAGTGGTCTAAGCTAACTAGGCCATTATGTGGGTGACCTCAGGATATTGGTTCGGAGGTGTGGGGCTCACGCAGTAGAGCCAGTCATACGAGAGGCAGACAGTGCAATGCATGAGGTGGGAAGGTCCACATGGCTCGTGACTGCCCGACCCGCCATGCGGAAGAGTAGCAGATGGTTGAGGGGCCACCCAGGAAGAGGCATAGGTTCGACCATGGTGGTCCGTAGGTGGCTGGCGGACAAGGCATATAATCTGGTCCAGCAGCAGGTGGTGGGCGACGCTTTGAGGCTATACCACCACCCCCACCAGGAGGTCCACCTCGACCACAGGGAGCTGGCAGACAGAGGCAGGCTCAGCTTTAGGTAGTGGAGGCTTACGACTGCGGCGCACTTGACATGATTCTAGGTACTATCTGTGTCTACTCTACCCTTGCTACAGTTCTTATAGACACAAGAGAAAGTCATTATTTCATTTCCTCTGCCCTTTTTCGGAGCTCAAAGATTTCGATGGAGTCGTTGGATCGATCCTTACGGCTAGAGACTCCTACAAGAAGAAACTTGATGATTAGAGACTGGTGCCATTAGTGTGAGATTACTCTAGGAGGCGAGATATGAGGCTGGGATCTTCTGGTAGCAGCTTTGAGGCCTTATGACGTCATCTTGGGTATGGACAGGTTAACTACAATCCATGCCCAGATTGACTATAACAGGAACGAAGTGCAGTGTATCCGCATGGACGGGACCGAGTTTACCTTCACTGGTGAGAAGGAACCCTTTGTAGCGCAGGATGGACATACACAGAGGAGGAGACAGCCGATCAGACAACAGTTGGCTAGTCTCATCCTCGGAGAGGTTAATGTGCGGAGTCGGAATTTTCCTGTTGTGGTGGATCAGTACGCGGACGTTTTCCCTAAAGACATTCCAGGACTACCTCCTCGCAGATAGGTAGACTTCTACATTGAACTATACCTCAGGACATCCCCGATATCTACTCCAGCATATCAGATGGATCTCGCTAAGCTTCGAGAGCTATGGGTATAGCTGGAGGACTTGCAGGGCAAAGGATTCATCCGACCTAGTGTTTCACCCTGGGCTTCTTCGATTTTATTCATCAAGAAGGTTTATGGGATCTTACAATTATGTTTCGACTACCGTCACTTGAATTAGGTGATCTTAAAGAACAAGTATCCACTCCCGAGGATTGACGACCTCTTTGATCAGCTCAAGGGAGCACGATGGTTCTTGAAGATATATCTTAGGTCAGGATATCATCAGCTCAGAGTTCGAGATGAGGATGTACAGAAGACGACATTCAGGTTTGGGTAGGGCCACTATGATTTCTTGGTTATTCCTTTCGGTGTAACCAACTCTCCAGAAGTGTTCATGAGTCTCATGAATAGGATCATTCAACCTTTCCTCAATTGATTTTTCATAGTATTCATCGACGACATATTGATTTACTCGACTGCTGAAGAGGAGCATGCCTACCACTTGTAGGTTGTCCTGGATACACTTGGAGAGCACCAGCTTTATGGTAAGCACTTGAAGTGACATTTCTGGATTAAAGAGGTCCACTTCTTGGGGCACGTCATCTCTAAGGCTAGAGTTACGGTGGATCCTATGAAGATCGAGGAAGTACTTACTTAGGAGCCACCCAGGAGTGTGATAGAGGTGCGGAGTTTCCTAGGTCTGGCTGGGTACTATCAGAGATTTGTGCTAGACTTCTTCATAGTTGTAGTACTACTTACAGCTTTGACGAAGAAGGGGAAACCCTTAATGTGATCAGATAGATGTCACCAAAGGTTTAAGGAGCTGAGACAGAGATTGACTAGTGCACCCAACTTGAGGATACCAGAGGAAGGAATAGGGTACGTAGTTTACTATGATGCATAAGGGACCAGACTTATGTGTGTCCTGATGTAGGAGTTGGTAGTGATCGCTTATGGTTCATGACAGTTGAGGCAGCATGAGCAGATCTACGCTAACCATGATCTGGAGTTAGCAGAAGTGGTATTCACCTTGAATATGTGGCAGCACTATCTGAGGGGGGAGAACTCTACAGTCTACTCTGACCACCAGAGTCTCAGGTACATCTTCTCGTAGAAGGACCTGAACCTGAGACAGCGACGATGGATCGAGTTCAACCAGGACTATGTATTTGAGATAGTCTATACTCATAGAAAGGGGAATGTAGTAGTTGATGCTCCCAGCAAGAGATCGGGCATTCAGCTACCTGGAGAGGCGACAGAGCAGCTAGCCTCATTGCAGATATCCTTTGTGGATAGAGATGGAGCAGCCTTTCTATAGTCAATCACAGTCACTATTCCACTACATCTGCGGGTTAGAGAAGCACATCGTGGAGACTTTGACTATGAGACGCGACGTGCCCAGATATCCATTGGACAGAAAACTGATGTATTTTTTGTAGGAGAAGAGAACATCATCCTTTTTAGGGGTCGTACCATGGTACCAGCTACATTACAGGAGGAGGTGATGAGGGAGTTTCACACTTCCTCTTTGGTGGTACATCTGGGAGTGGCGAAGATGTACCAGGATCTCATACAACAGCACTAGTGGCTAGGTATGAAGAAGGCTGTGGCAGATTTCGTTTCACGAAGCCTCACCTTCCAGCAGGTGAAGGCAGAGAACCATGTACCGGTAGGCTTGGTGCATCCCATAGAGTTCCCGTAGTGGAAGTGAAATGGGATATCCATGGATTTCGTGTCGGGGATCCCTCATATTTTAAGGGGACATGAATCCATCTGGGGGATTTTTGACTGACTCACCAAGTCGGCCCACATCCTACCTATCAGAGAGTATGGCTCAGTGGAGTGCTTGGGACGCCTCTACGTTCAAGTGATCATACAGATTCATGGTGTGCCATCAGCTATGATCTTTGATCGAGATGCCAGCTTTACTTCCCATCTTTGGAAGGGGTTCTAGGAGGCATTTGGGACACAACTACGATTGAGCACCGCGTTTCATCCTCAGACGGATGGCCAGATGGAGAAGACCATTCAGACTCTCGAGGACATGCTCCGTGCATGTGTCCTCGACTTTGGTAACAGCTGGGAGGATGACCTACCCTTGGTGGAGTTTATGTACAACAACAGCTACCACTCCACCTTTGGGATGGAACCATAAGAGGCATTGTATGACCGACCTTTCAGATCACCTCTGTGCTGGACTGACCCTAGGGAGTCAGCACTCGTTGGACCAAAAATGGTTCAGGATACGACATAGAAGGTACAAATCATCCAGGAGAGGATGAGGATTTCACAGAGCAGATATAAGTCCTATGTTGATAGGAGGCGGATACCACTGGAGTTTGAGGATGGTGACCACATTTTCTTACGGGTCTCACCTCGACATGGATTACGGAGATTTGGTGGGGGCGTAAAGTTATATCCACTCTTCATCGGACCATTCCAGGTTCTCATCTGGGTATGTGAGGTGGCTTATCACATGGCCCTTCCACCACAGTTGCACTAGGTGCATGACTTTTTCCACATATCTCAGCTGAGGAGATACGTGCACGACCCAACACATATCATAAATCACGGGGAGGTGGACATCGATGATGGGGATACTTTTCCAGAGGTCCTAGTGGAGGTCGAGGATCAACAAGAGAGGGTCCTACGTAGACAATCGATTCCTCTGGTGTTCATTTGTTGTCAGCATGGGAACCTCAAGGAGAGCACATGGGAGAGGTTGGCTCAGATGCACGCACAATACCCTCATTTTTTCCCTAGTTTATGATGTCGCTTTATGGGGACGTAAATCCTTGAGTTGGGTGTAATGAATAGACCTGTAAATTTAAAGAATAGTTTTTTTCTTAAATTATTTAGAATTTTACGAGTACGCAGTTTCTGACGGAACCTGATTCCGAGGCCAGGTGTGCCAGAAATCAATTTCCTAAGTTTAGCTCGGGTACGTTCGGTGAACGAACGAGCGGGATTTTCTATCTTTTGAACCGGTGCTCAGAATTGAAATCTTAGGGCACCGGTGATCTCACAACGCTGGTAATTTTTTAAGGGGAACTTTATCGTAGTTGCGTTTTAAGCTGGTTTGGAATTTGGGGGGGGGAATAGTGTAAAATAAATAAAATTGGTGGCACAATTTTATTTTTTATGGTTGGTGGTTAATTTCTCCCTAATGGAGTTGAAGGTGGGGTCCACAGACACAAAACCTCCCATGGGAGGATAATTTTTGGTGTGGGGCCCACAAGTGATCTAAACCATTGATCTTCCCTAACCCCTTAAAACCCCATTAAACTCTTTGTGTTTAATTTTGGCAAACCCCGTGTACTTAATTGACTAACACCTCCTCTCCCCACTCGCACACTTTAATTCATGACAACACACACTAAATCAATTAATTTAATTAAGTGTACGAATTTTGTAAATTTGAATGCACAACATGATTTAACAAAATAAGAGAAGGCTTATTTTATTTTGGGGGATGGCTTGTTGTGTATGGATTTTGGGAGAGAGCCTTTGTGTGAAGAAAGAAAGAATCCACTCTTTCGTTGAAGAACGTCATCCTCTTCAATGAAGAACGACTCGGCGACCCCAGTTTCTCCATCCACTTCTTCCTCTGTGACATGGGACGGGACATCGACGTGGGAGCTCTCCGACAATGCACAATCATCTTCTTCTCTCCGTGGTAAAAACAGGAGACGTCTTTTCCTTGGGAGCACACCCACGATGACGGAAACAACGCCATCATCCACGGTTCTTGACAACCACAAACTTCGTTACGAGGTAGGGGTGTGTTTGGATTGGGTAATGGTTGGTTTTCCTTCTGTGTTGTTGTTCCTCTAAAACCACTTGTTATCGCACTAATGCGGAAGGGACCAGACCAATCTAACATGGACCGATTCCTCTGCCATTCTTGTGAATATGTGGAGTTCTCAAATCTTTCTTGAGCAGTGAATCAAGTTATGTTTTCAGAGCCAATCGAAGGCCCAAAAACATCGTAAACGGACTCATATCATTGGGGTGACCTAGCAGTAGATGTTTTGTAGAAATAGGGTCATCGGAGTAAAGAAGAGACACCTCGGGAGGCGTGCTGTCCTGAGGCGTCATTTCTGGAAAATTCCATAATACACGGCATGTCCAACAGAAGCACACGCCGTGTATTACAAGCGTACTGAGGCTTCCATTTCAGATGTTATAAAAGTAACACACGCCATGTGATTCTAGCGACACGGCTTTTACTCTCCACACTGTTTGTCAAGAAAGGATTCGATGGACCTGGCATGTATTCATGGAAAATACATGGACATGGATATCAATACACGACCAAGTAACACGACATGTAGTCACTTATAAAAAGGTTGAAGAAGCTTTGTGAGGATCAGCATGTAACCAGGGAGATACAGGGATATGGGCAGAACCACACGACCAAGAGGCATGGCATGTACTACCTTCATAATGGCAGAAGCGGCTCTAACTGACTCGGTGTGTATTCCAGGAATACACAGACACGAGTTGGAGTACACGAGCATATAATCCACCACACAGACAGGCATGTCCAGCGCACATGGAACCGGACCTAGAGGTTTGGACACTACGTGTAACCATTCCACATGCCATGTACTTACATATCTACATGACCAGCCCTGTGACACGGGCCGTTTCACACGGGAAGTACCTGGTGTCTGATGACACAGCGTGTATCGCTTACCTATATGTCGTGTACTTTATGAAAATGTCTTGGTAGTCTTTATCTCTGTGAATTGGGCACATTTTTCTTGTTTTTCCCCTATTAAGTGGGACAGAACTATGGGATACATCAACTCTGTACTTTGTGACAGTTGATTTATCGATCTTTTACTCGAGGAGTGGACCCTACGGTAATCGGGTGTGTTGTGTGTGTAAACCCTAGAGCAGGCTAGGACTGCGATGACAACCATGCTAGGATCCTCCATGGGTTTGATGACGAAGACTGCTGTACTTGGATCCAACGTGGCTTCGGCAGTGATGACGACTGTACTTGGTTCCTCTGTGGGTTCGACCGCGATAACGACTATACTTGGATCCTACGTGGGTTCGATAGTGAAGGTTACTGTACATAGATCCTAAGTGGGTTTGGAAGCGATGACTTATGTACTTGGATCCAATGTGGGTTCGGTAGAGGAGATAATTTAGAGGCTACATCTAATCATCTTCACCCCTCTTCATAAATAGTATACCTATTTGAGCAGAGTCTTGACTTTCAATCATTATCATCGATATGATTGACTTTCTTTCCTGTGTGTACTGGGCTGTGCTTTTCTATGTGGATTGGGTAGTACATGGGCTCGTGAGTTGGAGCTGAACTAGAATTGATGACTCAGGTATATGTATGGGAATATACCTAATTAGAGTTGGTTGATACTTTGTGTTTGTATCTTTACTTTGTGGTTTAACATTCATAGATTCTGTGAGATCTTCGGGGGTCTCGAGGTCCCTCTTGATTATCATATACTCACCCCTGCAAGGGATATGCCCGCACTACATTGTGTTGGATGAAGACGATGGAAATCACTGATCAAGGTGGAGGTTTGTGGAACTGGATGGTACCTGGAGGTGGATCACATGGCGGAACGTACACGGAGCGGACGACCGGACCTGAGGAGGTGAGGAGACTGTCTTTACCCTCCCTTCAGGTGGGATTTCTCGAGGACAACACGGTGTTGCTGTTTTACTTTACTATTGTTGTACTTTTTTTTCAGTTGTACTGTACTTTCAGTAGGGTTTTTATACTAGCCCATTTACTTTTCAGGACTTACTTTGTACCCAGTTTTGATTAGTGTTTACTTCACATGCATACTCTGTTGTGTTTGTTTACTTTTATAAAGGAAATTCCTTCCCTTTTACAGGGATTGAGACCTTTGGTTCTAGTCTCCAGCCCCTGGACTATGGAAGGCGGGCTTGGGGTAATCACGGCACGGGCCTCGAGGATGGGTCGTCACATGTAAACTCAATTTATGTAAGGTTTCATAAAACAAAAAATTCTATGAAGTAATTTTTCATTTACTTTGAATATTCTATTGAAGTAAAAGGTGAATCTCCAAAGAATTGATAAAATTAATCAATGTCATAAATAATATTGATTATTTTCTTAATATACAGAGATAATATATTATAATCATATACTAAAATGGATAATAAAAATTAATCAAATACATTAATGGAAATTTAATAGTTTTTCCTCTTATGAATGTTGTTTTATATATAATTTTAATAATTGATGGTGAAAAAATTAAATAAAAATGGTATATAGATAAAAAAGGATTTAAAGGATCAATATAAATGAAAATATAATGATATTAGCATATGATAAAAGTATGAGAATGTTGAAAAAAATTTAAAATATAATTAAAGGGGAAAAACACATATATAAAATTACCAACAAGTTTTTAATCTACTAATAGAATTTATCTTTTAAGATAGATGTAGTTATGGTTGTTTGATTGGTGAAAGATATCAATCACATTAATATAATAATTATTTATCTCTATAATTTTATATATATATTTTATGGGATGTAAATTAAAAATATAATTATTTAACCTACTCAATAGCCAAATATAGAGATGAAAGTGAAAAAAATTAATATGGGCTTGAGAAAATTTGTGGATGATGTGATAATTAAGGGTATAATTATTTTGATATTATTGAAATTCAAACGATGTGAAAAAATCAATGTGTTTAAATCAATTTTCATAAAAATATGAAAAATTATGAATAAATAATGGTGTATTATCTTTCTAATAAAGAACTAATGGATTGGAATCCATGGATTTATAATAATTGATGCTCGTTACATATAACTAGGATATATATATATATATTAAAAAAAATTATGAAGTATGATCGATGATCTATTAATGTTTGGAATTATAGATTCATAAATTTCTATATCACTAAAAGTAATCAAATTACTGAGAACAAAATCACTTTTAATTATTCTATCTTCATTGATGGGTTGGGGAACAATTTACTGAGTTCATATCAACTATGAAATTTTAGAAGCATGGTGATATTTTATAAATATGGATGTGTTATTAGAACATTTAATGATGAAATTTTCATCATGTTGAGGAAAAATACATGTGTAATTTTTTTTAATCTGAGATGAGAAATTGTTTTTCTACTAATGTATAAAAATATTTTTTTTATCATCAATGAATTTTTCATGTGTGAATGAATAACATGGTAAAAACTTTCAATAATAATGATATAACAAATATTTCAAATAATAAATTGTAAGAACCAACTCTGGTAATAATTTATCAAAAGGTAATATAGTGAAAAAAACATAACAAACAAGTGGATATAGACACATGAAAGCCACATGAATTCATACATTCAGATGTGCGTGGTTCTATGTGTTTGAAATAAACTGACTGAGATAAGTACTTCATAAATTTTTTAACAAATTTAATAATATATAATATATATCATTTATCTTGAGAATATCATATTATTTAAAAAATATTTATAGATCTCATAAATAGTTTAAAATAAAATAGGATTCACTAATTAGAATTATTGATATGATAATGAATAAAACCCATGAATTAGAATACTTAATCCAATATTGAGAATGATGGTATAATTCGTAAATATATTTCAATATAAACATATAGAAAAATAGAGTTTCGGAGTATAAAAATTTGTATTGGTCAATATTGGAAAAATGATGTTATCATGGAATGGGATTTTGACATATTTCTGGGTTGAAGAAAAAAATATTGAATACATTCAAAATTAGTTCATTTTTTTCTGGATTTAATAAACATATATTTTGTATTGTTTTATAAAAAGAATCAAAATTTAAATAATTTGAGAATATTTGGTAGAACATACCTCGGCAGGACCAAAGGAATTAATTTGGTAAGGTTTTATTGAAGAACCATTGATGGGTCATTTCTTGAATATTCACAGCATAAAAGGAGTTGTGAGTGTGAAAATTAGAATATAAATAAGATTATAGTATATTGAATGCAATTATATTGGTGGAATGTGGTGATCAAAAAATAAAAAATAGTTTAGTATGAGATTATAAAGAATAAAAATGAAAATAAATTCAAGAATATATATTTCTAACTAGAGTAAAATATTTGATCTAAGAAAAATATGATTTTGAGATCTTTGGTAGTAAATAATTAACATTTCCATGTGTAATTGAGCACAAAATACATATAAAAAATGGATATACTGATGCACATTTTTCAATATAAGTGTCATAGTTTTAATATGATAAATTTTTTAAATTATAATGAAAAATATTACTTTCCCATGTTTAGAAAAAATGGTATTGAATAAGTTACAAAACATAAAAATTGAATAGTTACCATGGAATATGAATTATATAAACCATATAATAATGGATTATGGGAGTTACTTTCATTTCCTTATTAGACGAATGTGATAATATAAAGAATTTTTCAAAAATACAGTCAATGAAAAAGGTTAATATATCAAAATAAAATCATTTGTTTTGTTTGCAAAGAATATTACCATGTTAAGGGTATTGATATCGAGAAGTAATTTCATGAAGTTTCAATATGTTAAATGTTTCTATTTTTTAAAATAATTGATAAAAAATAATTATTTCAAATGAATGAATTGTATTTATTTTTAATAAGGATATTGATGACGTGGTTTACATTGAACAAACTGAGTGATTTATTCTTAATTGTGATGATGGATGTGTGTGTAAATTGAAGAGGATATTTTATTGGATAAGTAAAGTGTATCATTCAAGGTATTTAAAATAATATTGGTATATGAATACCATGATTTTTAAATCAGGTAATTCAGATAAAAATATTTCTGTTAAATAAAATTACAATAAATCCATCATTTTGATGATTTATATTTATGAAATGTTTATTGATAGAAATAATAAAAAATATTTTAATAATTTTTATACCATGGTGAAGAAACACTACAAGATATTTATTATTTGGAAGGATAAATTTTTTATTTTGTTTTCACATGATTCATGCAATATATTTTATTTTATTATCAAAATGAAATCATGCTCATGAATTATTGATGTTTTGTGGGATATAAGAATCAAATGTTGTATCCGCTTCCATTTTAATGGGGTATGATTTTTTTAATAATTATTATAGAAAGGGTGTGGATAAAAAAATTCCTAATGATTGATTGTAATTATACAGTACTTAATGATATCATGTCCAGAAAATATTAAATTTGGTATACTATGTGGATGATTCCCTATCAAATTGATGGGGTATCTTCTTAGTTTAGTTAATGGATATTAGAACTCATCAATAGAACATTAGTGTATTTATTGATGTATGATAATGTTAAATCCATCCCTATTTATGATTTTATTAATGCATATTCAGTAGGGTACATTAGATATAATAAGTTAACTTCTTAAAGATAAATCTTTATCAAATGAAGGTTTACTTCATGGCACTCCAAGGATAAAATTTTTTTTACCATTTAAACAAATCATTAGATCTATGTTTTTTAATCCTGACATATATTTTAAATGACATTTGATGAAATTGAATCTGGTGTAGATGAGTGTGGATGATCGATGTTCATTTGTGATTTTGTGATATAACCAAAGTGTGATAAATTTATAAAAAATTGTTTTGAAATATTAAAAATTTATTTCGATTGATATCTAATATAATTTAAACAAGGTTGAGGTGAAATATAGTGAAATAAAATTATAATATGTTTCAATATTAGAACAAGTCATGGGTATGATGATGAAACCACTAAAAAATGACGTATTGCAATTCATGGATTTTTTTCCGAGTGAATTATATTCACAAATTGATATGATTCTGTTGTATATATATTTTCCCTACAAAATTTATATTAATTGACTAAAACATGTTTTGAAATTATGGAAATTTTAGTGATCAAAGGGGTTGAATTATTAGATAAAAAGGGGAAGTATTATTGGAATTTTCAATTCCAAAGGAGGAGAGATAATAAAATAAAGGGAATGATGTTTTGACATCCCTATAGTTTTATAAGGGTTATAATTTATGTTTAATCATGGTGGAACAGACACATTTTTTAAAAACATCAAGGGGAGAAAATAATGAAGTTTTTTTGTTAAAACATGACGGAATTTTGAATTTTGAATTTATTTTTGAGAATTTTTTCTTGAACTTGGAATTATTACATGATTTTGAGTATTGGTTTCATGATTTTCTATTGGTATCCTATTATAAAAAATATAAAGGGGGATATTAAATATTCATTAGATGATTATAAATTCTCTTAAATATAAATGAAAGGTACTATAATAGAATGTAGAGTCCATTGAGTGGAAATAAGACTCAATAAATATAGTATTATTATTTACATATATGGTCTTATCTAAAAAATCATAATATAGTGTTGAAATGTCTAAATAACATTAATATTTGGAGTATACTATGGATTAGATTTTTTTGATTAGGATATTTTATTTATGATCTTCATTTCATATATTATTTATTATAATATATAATCATGAAATTTATTTAATTTAATAATATTTTTATAATTTATAAAATAATTAATATAACAATTAAAAATAAAAATTCTTATTATGGTGAAGCACCAATATTTTTTTGCATTTATTATGAATAAATTTATTATAAATATATATGAAAAAATTATTTTTCTTCTAACTATGGGTTCTTGAGATGAATTTATAAATCAAAGGATTTTATAAATAACTAAATCAAGTCACATTTTACTTGAAGAAGTCATATTTTAGTTGAAAAATTATTGTTGTTAATGATTTGGTTTTGAATATATTTTTATTAAAGCTATTATCCATTATATAAAGTTAACATATTGAAATTTCAATCATGGTGTTTATAAAATCTGAAAAAGTCTCCCTTTAAAATTGATTAAACATATAATTTACATATTTTACTTATCATGGTTTAAAATATAGATATTTGAAACATATAATGAAAAACAGATCCAATCTGAGGATCAAAAAGAAACTTTTTCTATAGAATTATTTTATATCCTTTAAGGAAATAAATTTTATATTTCATAGAGTCTTTAGATACCAATGATAGTATTAATATATATCTAGATTCCAAAGGTAACACACAAATTTTATAAATCTATTACACTGTGGTTTATGTTCCCTATATAAATATAAATATTCACATAGAAATTTTATGAGTGATCTACCTTCATTTTTTAGATAAATATCTAGAGTGCAATGAAATTTTTATGAGTTTTGTAAGTCTATAATTCAATTTTGTGTTAAAATATTTTTTTATGGAAGGAATAATATCATTCATATAGATTCATAATTAATATTTATCATTCAAAAAATGATTTGAGAAACAGAATTATAAAACAACTACTTTGAAATGTTGTGATTATTGGGTGACATCAATGTAAAAAGTTTCTATCAAGAACCATTATTTAAAACAATATTCATTTATATCAAGATAAGAAAAATGATACATGTTTCAACACACACCTATCACTAAGGGTTATAATTTATTCATGTTTCAATTAACCATAGAATAATCCTATTTCTTTAGTACTTCAATTAACATTTTGTTTTTAATTATGATATTATATGTTGGGAGGTTAGTCCTTTAATAAAATAGAAAAAAAAATTTATTGTGTTCTATAGGAAAAGTTTAAAAATTATTTGTTATTATAATAACAGTTCTCCTCATATCCAATTATGCAAATCAACTACATTTAGACAACTTTATGAACACATTGTTTGGAAAAGTAGGCACCTCATCCAAGAGACACACTATGGACTCATAGACCCTCCTCAAATTTTCAGTGAGTGAAATACAACATAAATAAAAAAATAGGTACCATTTGAGGACTAATATACTTCTAAAATAATATTAATCGTAAATATTATTAGATAAATAACTCAAAGGAACCATATTCAAAATGATTCCAAAAATGAAAAAATAAACCACTCATGTCACAAGTCACTCAATATGATAAAAAATATTTTATAAATGATATATAAAATAACTAGACATTAGATGTACCTCATCAGTTACATGATCCATATATCAAAATAATAAGTATTATACTCATTCTATTCATATATAACATAAAATAAATAAATCAAGAAAAAAGGGATTATAAAAAAGGATTAATGGAAGCATCAGACAATATTTATACAAGCTTCACATACCAACTCTCATATTTAATCATTGATCATACATCTCATTCCAATACTTGTATCACAACACATAACTTTTATAATGTTTCTATGAAATCATGGTGAGAATCATTTAGAGATGGGGTGAATTAGTAAGCCGAAAAATATATTTATTACAATGAATTTATTTTATAATTCTTGATATATTATAAGATCCATTAATGAAACCAAGAAAACATGATGATGAGACATATAGAGGGAAAAAGTGACATGTGACAAAAGATATTATTAAATTTTCTAAATACTATTTTTATTGTGTAGATATGTCCTTTGTGATTAGAAAATGTATTAATATTTCACATGTCTTTATATTATTATAAATATAGAACAATGAATTTAAAGAATGTTGGTGGTCCTGAAAATTATTATATGAAAGATCATAAAAGACTATAAAAATTATGATCAATATTTTTTCAATCCTGGTCAAGTGCATCCATGTGTGGATTGAGTGTGTTCTATATTTTATCACCTAGAACCAAAATAAATGATATAAATATTTCCAAATAAGTATTCAATTGCAATTATAATGTTTTTTAAAAACATTCAAACTGATTCACGACTTTTAAATAAATAATACCAAAACCACATCATGTTATAGTCGAGAATGAAAATTTTTATCTTGTCAATCCATGATCTAAAAAATATTACAAAAAATATCTATAATACTATTAACAGAATATGGGAATAATTCATAGAAACCATGATTTCCAAAACATTAATTATTTTATATTCTAATGTGGCGTGTAAACCATGATGTTTTCTACACCTCATGGTGATTTTAAAACTTCAATATTTGTTTTATAATAACTATGAACACACTAACCACGTGAATTTTCTTTATAAACTATAGATTAATTACAGGAACCACTATATGTTTATAGTTCCTATGGCCCCTTAATAAGCCTATAGAAAACTATAATAATCAGAGTAACCATTTTTTTCTATATCTTCTCAGGGTTTTTTCATGACACTAATGATGAGTTTTTTTATTAGACACCATTAAATTGTTTGTGATTCCTCAAAATTTCCTCATTCCCATGAAAATATTAAATTCCAGTGTATCATCCATTAATTCAAGTGTATATTAACAATAAAAAGAACATTATAATAAATTTCAAACTTGTGAATTATTATACCAGTTAATCTAGTCATATAAATATCCAAATATGAGGGTTATATGATTACATTAGATACAATATGATTTTCGAGAGTTCTCCAACCATCAATGTGAACTCCATAATGTAACAAATACGCCTCAATTGAGATTTTTAAAATTTCACCTTTTTAATCAACATAACAAGGGATCAAGGGGAATTCAATATCCCCCACTTCATTTATTTGAAACATGATAAATTTTTTATCTCCAATAAAAAGGTTATATTTCCACTAAACTCTTATATATCTTTTTTAAAGAATATATTTTTCACTCCCTCAAACATAAAATTATCATGTGATTAGAATTTATTACCCTTATTAAGAAGGGATCACATAACATTGTCCAACATTATTCTAAAATTAAATATAAGAAATAAGTATAAAAAATAAATAAACACACTAGATTTTAGGAGATAATTAAATATAATGTAGTTAAAGGTATACATTAAAAATAGATTATAAAGAATATATATAGATTTATAAATCATTGAAACGTACTATAAGTTGACATGTCTAGGTAACATATTCTCTTTATTGATATGGTACTTTATTTAGATATGTTTCGAGGAATTAAACAATTTTATATAAATTTTTGAATCCATTGATATAATTTTGAGACATAAGAATTCATTAAAATTAATCATATATGTTCTCAATGAAAATATCCAATATAAAATCTAGGGAAAATTGTATTTATAGGGAAAAAGAGAGACACTAAAATTTAGGGATAATGTTCTTGAATTTTTATTCTCCCACTATTTTCAATTTTAGATGTTTTCAATGATTTTTTTTTCTCAGAGTAGAAAACAACTAGTAATGTATTTATAAAAATTTTCAAATAAATTAAAAATACACCGAACATCTAGATTTTTCTATAATAAATCAGAAAACCCTATAGGGTATTAGGGAAATAACTAATCTTTGTTTTGTATTTTTATAGTTTGGATTCCTAAAAGAGATCCTCATAGAGATGAAAAGTAAGACTGATGAAGCTATGGATATCCCATTCTATGGAATTCTGAGAAGATATGATTTATAATGATGGAAAAAAGAGACAATAAATCCACCAACTGAGTATTCAGAAATAAATAACATTATCTTACATTTATTTTTATGATTTCATTACTTTTTATCCATATTAATCTTTATTAATCATCTAAGATCTTATTAGATTAGTTTTATAATATTTAGAATGATGGATTGATAATGGAAGAAAAAATGATTTTTATTATGAGTTTTGATTAATTTAATAGGATTAAATATTATTCGGTTAGTTAATTGGCCTGAATATACATTCATAGGTCAATCAATCTCTTTCAATTTAAAATGGTCAACTGATAGTGGTACGACTTCATCTTTAGAATCTTATTTAATAGTTTTTTACCCTAGGTAATTAATTATTAATCTACTAGAGAATTTCAATCTATATTTTTATTAGGAAACCCACTTTTTTGTGTAATATAGATTCAAAAACATAATGTGATCGTAGTGCTATATATTTACACAAAACCATTACCTTATAACAGGTAATAAATCAATGAGCTACCAATACTGTGATTTATTTGGGTGTCCTGAAATAATTGTATTTTTATTGATAGTGGGTATGTAAACCTTTTTCACATACCTACATGTGAATGATTTTCTTTATAGATACTTATAAAATTTCTCAACCATATTTATCATTATTAATAATTGAATCCGTGCATTTTTCATTGATGGAATCTTCTAGAAAAAAACCCATATTGAGAACTATGTCCCCATTTGTATTAGAGAAGTAGGGGCTCCATTTACATTATAAAAACAATTCAATAAATTATCATTATTGAACATGTTGGAGGTTATCACAAACATTAAAATGTACATTATATAACTTTATATACTCTAGGATAGTGGGTATAGGGGTCAAACACAAGGGAAGGTGGTTGAGAGATCAAATGTGTTTTTTAAATAAAAATAAAACTGAAAAGTGGTTGAATAATATATTTTTATACTTGTTTTATTTAAGAATAAAAAATAACAGAATAATTTTTGAGTTAGAAGAATTTTTTTTAGAAAATATAACACATCAATAATATAATCATGATATTTTAAATGAAAATTTTAGAATCTTTGTTTAAAATAAACTTGTTATTTCATAAAAAATAAATTTCACGTATATTAGGGAAAATGGTAGGAAAAATAAACTTCTCCAAGAGACTAAACTATAAATGGATGAATCCTAATTCTTAAAACTTCAAGATTCACCATTCAATGAAAAAAATAGAATAATAAACATTATAATAATATCATCAAAATATTTTTAAATTTCAATATAAATAGATAAAATCACATTTTTTTGATAATAAATTATATGAAGACACTAAATGATGAAACCTAAAAAAATCATCACCGAGAACAATTTAGTAATTTTTTTAGTGAATACACTCACACATAAAAAATTTTGTATATTTACAAAAGAGTAAAGTGAAATGAGAGAAATTAGAATTCTTTTATTTTGATTTTCAAATATTATCTCCCCTCTACATCATAAACTATTATCCCTTTGAATAAGTCCCTATTTTACTTCTTAATAGAATAACCAAATATTATCTTTATATCATCAATTTTAGCACCCCCCCCCAATTATTTTGGGTATATCAATGAAAATACATTGATTAAAAATGTAATTTTTTAGTGTCACAACCTTTATGGATTTATTTTCCCTCTTTTTTAGATTGGTGATTAGCACAACTAACTTACTTAAATAATTGTGAACCCAATCAAAAAAAATGTATCATCATTCATATGTCTTTGTTACCTATACATGACTCGATAAAAACTTTTAAAAAAATAATATTAAACATCATTCATATTATGATTGATGAATCTTTCCCATGAAGCCATAATATTTCGAAACCTTTAACCAAAGATATGATATAATGAAGTGATGTCTCAATGTCAACTGAATGTGTTATCTTTTCATAAAATCACCATTTATTTGGGCTTAGACTCAATTTTGTATGAGTAACATTAAATTTCTTCATTTTCCAAATATTTCATCAATATTAGTAATAGACTTGGATTCTCCAATTCATGCCAATTTTGGATATGAAAATGAGAGAATAATTGTATCTGGTTTATCCTACACATTGATTAAACCAAAAAAATAAAAAAATAGACACTGAATACTCCTCTAAATTCATATATCCAACATTAATATTCACCAACTATCTTGGATTTCATATTTCTATTGATAAATGTATCCTTGAAACTCCATCCAACTCAATCATCATTCTAGAACCATAACATGATAACCTCAAAACATATTTGATTGTTCATAAAATCCCAAATACATTAGTCCATGTCACTGAAATGATTGTAACATAATCAATCAATAAAAAAAATTTATCTATAAAAATTATTTATTAATATAATTTAGTTCATCTAGACTTGGAGTCTAGGACAAAACTATAATATCTTTGTGTCATCGTCTTCTTGAGATTGTTGAAATGCACTCTAGCACCCCACTATCTTTCGATGACTCAATGATTTGAAAACCCAACTTATCATTCATATTTATTCTCATGATGAAGAAAGTCTATTTTCTATTGGATACATCTTTATTAAAACATGTCTCCTCCTCAGATAGTCAATTCAAGAGAGATTCATCAAGAAAAAATTTGGTTGATATTTGACTTTCGTGACTCAACCAGTAAATCACACTAGGTATTCATCATATTTCCATATCATTAACATATTTATACCAAATTGATGTCATCCTTGAATCAGATCAACTATTCCTTCTTATTTATGATCCCAAAACCCCCATTTATTCTCTTCTAATTTTGTTCAACCTTGTTCTCTATTGTCATGATTTCACATAGTTCATAAAATATACCTTAGCATGGTGTAATCCATGGTAGTACATGGATATTTTTCTTTAGGTTATATCTTCTCAAAATTATATGATTCCTTTTTAGGGTTTTCTTATTAAACATTCTAATATATGGCTCAAATATATATATGCGTCTATTATATAAGGACCCATTTTTGATTGGTTTATTTCTTTACACTTGTGGATTGTTTTTAGGTGTAATAAATTTGTGTTTGGGGTAGGAGGTATTTATGTTCCCTATAAAAATTATCACTTGAGTGATCATAGAACCTTTAATTTTAAAAGAGTGTTTGATGTTACTTCTCTAACTCAAAGACAATTATGAGACCATGATAGATCTATGTGTTTTTTTTATTTTAGGATGTGGTAGGTTAGTTAGAAGTTATCACTATCACAAAAGTGACTAGTTCCCTTTACATGTTCAATTAATTAAAAATATAGGATTTCATATAATAAAAATAAAATAAGAAAGGTTTAAATAAATATTATAATAAATTTAAATATTTAAACCAAATATAGAAATTAAATTAAAAAAATAAATTATAATAAAACAATGAAATGAAAAAAAAATTCCTAAAAAAAGAAAATTCAATAAAAATTAAAAATTTAATTTCAAATTTAATTTCAACAAATTTTTTTTTGAAAATCAAATTTGAATAATGAATTAGTATGTGCACATTAAATTAATTATTTTTAAGACACAAGAAAATAATTTACTGTTTGAAAACAAATAAATCCAAACATATAAATTAACCTCTTACATATATTTTATAATATTTAATATATATTTAAAACACTAAATTTGATGTAAAAAATACAATAAATAATGACCAAATAAAATTCCCCTACACTTAAAAAAATTCTTTTCCATGAGAAATCTCTTAGTCAAAGACAATGGTTGAAAATATATCTCAAAATCAATAAAAACTAAAATTGTAAAAATTATTGATTAAGATAAATGATTTCTATCTAAGGATCCTCTTATGAATTATAAGTTTATTCCAAAATAAAATTTTTAAAGTGAATGATTTACTTATTTTTTATAAAAAAAAAATCTAATTTTTTTGAATTGAATTAAAGGAGAATCAATAGGAATTTCAAGGAGACATCAAAAATTATCATTACCTATAAGATAAATTAATCACAAAAATGGAATTCATAATAATTAAATAGTATAGTTTGATAAAAAATATAATAATTATATGTTATAAAAATAACTCCTCCAATATATAAATTTATAAAAGAATGAGATAATGATGGAATATAGGCTCAAGCTGGATTAGTCTTTTTTTCGTAGACTATTTGGATGCATATAATAAATGTATCATATAAGAAATGGTTAAAATACAATGAGTATTTTATAACATTATCTCAAATATTGAATAAAATAATTATTCCATGAGGGAGGGAAATTAATAAACCATATTGAGCCCATTAGGTAAGGAATTATAATTTCTTCAATGTGACATACCAACATTAAATATTTATATAAAAACAAACAAAAAAAATTATGAAATATTGTATAAATAGAAATAATTATTGAAACAAATTCAGGTGTTCTTGATGATTTTTATATTCAATCATAATTTTTGTCATTTTATAGGACCCCATACTTAAAATCAAACAATTTCCACATTTATGAACTGCAAGTTGAAATAATGAATTTAGATATTATAATTCCATGAATATTTCAATTATGTTGTTCAATATCATGTCAATGGGGGGTAATTTAGTTCAAAACGAATGCTGGAACAATTTTTAACAATTTTATAAAATAGTTTTTAAAATGAAAATTATTATCATTTGTTAATAAGAAAGACATATTTTCAATTCAGCTAAAAAACAATCATGTTTATCAGTAATTCACATTAAATAAATTTTCATTAATAAAGTATCATCATTAATGAAGAATCCAATAAAATTCTAAATTTAAGCTTCCTACCAAATAAAATAGAATATTCCCTCGAAATTGGTATTGATTCCTTAAGCACAACAAATCATGACTTCCATATTTCACTCACAACTTGTCTTGATCTCCCATTGAAGGCACCATTAAATTAAAAACTAATGAAAGATTATATCCACCTATGAAAATTCATAATGAGGATATGAATTATTGGTGAGAGTGTATAATAGGGAATATTAAAAGATAAAAAGGATGACTTACAAACATCAAGAAGATGGAAAATGGGAGGAGAGGTTCATGTGCGGACGTATAACACTAAGATATGAGCTATTCTTATTATTTTATTGAAAAACAACAAATAAAGTAAAACTAATCCATGTTTATCCTCCAAATGTGTTTGGATTTTATATTCCCTAAGTGGAATCAGTTAGAAACTAAATTATGTTACTATAATGGTATTATTTATCATCTATAATATATAACTTATGTTTCTCACATTTATGTTTTATTGAAAAATATTTATACGGTCATTAATATTTCATGAAAATTACTATTCACAATAACAAATTAAAAATATCCCTTATCATCAATGTACTACTAAAACATGTATCTATTATGAGTAGAATAGATATCACAAAATTTCACCCATTTAGTTCTTTTAAAACATTTCATTTATAGGAAAAAGGAATGATATAATTTATCCTCTAAAAATAAGTACTTATATTCAGTAAAAAATCAAATCTTTAAAAATACTCTTGGTTGTAGGGTTGTCCTCTTTTGAACATGACTCAATTTTGGAAATTTTTAAACTTTCTTGAAGTAAAAAAGAGGAAATTTCATATCAAAGGGTTTTAACATTAATATATTAACATTACATCTAATTTCACTATCAAATGATTCTAGAATAATGTTTCAATGAGATGAGTTTATATAAAAGGTCTTGAGAAAAAGGTTTCGAAAGAGTATCATGTTTATATTTATTATTAAATGTCAAAAAGGGTTGCTATTATAAACTTATATCTGTTATAATATTACATTAAACACCAAAATCAGTTTATGAAAGCACCAAAAAAATAAGTGAATAGTTAACATTAATTCATCAAAAAACCAATGTGTCACAAAATTATGATTCCCATCCAAAAATTCCATATCTAAAAAATGAAAATCATTATTCAATTTCTTAAAAATATTATTTTTTATTAAATCATCATATGTTTTCTCAAAATATTCTTCATGTTTACTTTCTATAAGTACATCCTATGTTTAAAACCCATTAGAATATGTAAACCCAATTTTAAGTTGAAAAATTTGAAATCCATTTACATAAAAATTGATTCAATAAATTATATATTTATACAATTTTCATTGAGTTTGAAAATACTTGTTTCAGTTTCATTAAATGAATATTTTGATGATTTTTTGGTTATTGTACTAGGAAAATAAAAATCCACAAGAAATTTTTTCATTAATGATTACACCCTCTCATTTACATCATCAATAAATTAAAATATTTCTTGGATCAATCAATTATGAAAATTAAAAACACATCTATTAGTAATTTCAAAAATTCCATAACATGTTTTTCAAAATTTATTTTACTCTTCCAAAAGATCTTGAATTCCTATTTTAGGCTTAGTTACTAAAGTTTATAAAAACAATTTGATGTATTTTTATTATTTATAACCTAATTTCTAAAATTTTCTTCAACACATCTAATAAAATTCTAAAGGATTCTAAAATAGTTATCATTTTAAAAAAAATTAATCATGTAAGGGATGGAACAATATTTTTCAATTTAATTTAATTATTTTTTAAATTTTCTAACTCAGTTCCATTGAATTTCCTCAAATATTCATCATAATTTATTTCATCATTCAAAGAGTTTGATATGTTGACTGATTATTCAGTATTAGATTCAAATTATTCCAAATAATTATTATTTTTTCTTTAAAAATCCCCATTATCCGCTATATCACATTTTAATAATCAGTCTATTTTTTATAAATTCACCATCCTCATAACCAAATTCACATTTTTATATATTTTTTCATATTTTCCTATGATTACCATGTTTTGGTTTATAATTAATTAACTCTTACTTAATTTGATTCATCAAAATCCTAAAAATTAGTAAGATATTTAAAGTTCATTTATTGTAGTTATAAATAATAAATCGGTTTCAATTTAGAGAATTATTTCTTTTCATTAAATTAAGAGTACTATCATGGCATCATGTAAAAAAATGGTTGGATGTGAGCCCATTATTAACAAAAAAGACAAAATATACCTCATTATAGTGATCATATCCACCAAAACGATTCATTTTATTACAACACAAGTGATATTGAAAAAATAGTAAATTTTAATGGATTTTTTAAAACCCAGAGCCACTAAGTCTTTGCCCTCCCTGAAAATGGATAAAAAAATTTAACATAATTAATTTTATCAACACCATAAATTTTTCATTTATATATCATACTATACACTAGTATATGAAAATAAACATCAAACTAAAGGGAAGTTTGGTGAGTGATCAAAATGGTTATTTTAACGATTATGTGAAGAAGAAAACAATTTGAATGGTGACATTTTTAAAAAATTGATTGAATCATATTTGAAGAAGATAAAATTAGAATGAAATTAAGAAAATATGATGAGTTCTGTACAAAATTATGAGAAATTGAAAGAGTAATTTTAACTATATGGTATAAAATTAATTTATTCTTTCATAAAACATTAACTCCATGTGAATCAAGGAAATTTTTTGGTCAGTATTCATCACCAAGAGAGTAACATTTGGATATAGGAATCCTCTATCTCACCACTTCCTTGATTTATTTAATAGAAAAATAAAATAAATTTTAACCAAAAAATATCAACCAAAGATTCTATGTTTTGAAAATAATTCTTAAAAATAAAAATTTCTTATAATAATAAATTTTTTGAATAACTAAAATGGGGAAACCAAAATTAATAATTCCATAATAGAATATATCAATATAACATTTTTAGTTCAATAGACTCACATTAGAATGATATAGAAGAATAAGAAATAAAAGAGAGAGGTGGGGATTATTCTTTGTTTAGTTTTGGTCATTCTCTCTCGACTTCATCTTTTATATTCTCCCCTTGATGAATTTTCTCTCATGCCCACAAAAAACATATTCCACTATTATATTTAGATCATTAATGTTTGGATCCAAGTTTATTGAGCGTCTCTATAAGAAAAATCCTTAATTTAAAACTATTTTTTTCAATGTTCTACTATCTTTATGAATTTATTTTCAATTTCATTTTATAATGGCCACAGAAACCATCTAAAAAATTAAAAAAGTGTGTACCATATCTATGAACATGTCACATCAGTCATCATTTCTAATACCTACATGTAATTCATGAAGAAAGTTCAAAATAAAATGCACTTCAAAAATATTTATATCGAGATTAATTATGTTTCACCATGAAGACATAATATTTCACCACCTATGTCCAAATATGTTACATAAATAAGTAATGCTTCATTTTCTACTAAATGTGGAATGTCATCTTTAGCTCTTCTACCAATTAGGTTTGGACTTGAATGTGTACAAGAAACAAATAATTTCACCAGCTTCACAATATTTCTTTAAACATAATAACAGACATGGAATCTCTTATTTATGTGACCATGGGATTAAAAAATTAGTGAATCAACAAATCCCCATAACCTTTCACCCAAATTGAACAAGATAAATTAAAAAAAATTATTTTCTACCGTATATTCTATTAATATTTATAAATAAATCATTATCTCTCCATGATTTATTATTTTTATATCTTGGTTTAGCCATGTAATTTTATATATCTTCCTCATCATCCTTTAACGATCACTTGAAAACCGTAAACCATCTCTACTAGTTCATTAAACACCAAAATCATAGTTCCTCTTCCTTTGTAATATCATTCTTAAATTATGGAAACTAAAATCAATTTCACCATTGACCTTCATCATTAATCTATTTCTGTTAATTCATAATTGATGTCATGGAACTTTCTTCAATCTCTTGTTTCCATCATCTTCTTTTTAATGAAGAAATAAAATATATCCCATCACTATCATTGAATAGACCAACAAATAAAAAACCCAACATAGCCATAATGGTTCTTCCCCAATAATCAATTTAAATTATCTACTGTATATATATTGATATACCTAGTATCCTTCTAATTTTCTTGATTCAACTAGTCATCAAAGATATCATAAAAAGGATAGTCATCAATTTTTATGAGTAACTAGTAAATTTAACCAGGCCTCCTTTATCTTTCTTGATCATCAATATCTTTTAACTCAGACGATGATACCCTTAAAATAGATTGAACATTATTTCATCTTCACAATGTCGAATCTTCCATTTACTCTCTTCATATTTTTTTCAATATCATCTCCTGTTCTCTTGATTTCACTCAGTTCATAAAATCTCATTCAACTCACTAAAAACAAAACAAAAATTAGATATTTTCCTATAGTCACTACTTTTTCAATTGGACGGGGTGGTGACTTGGAGTATTTAATATTAATCATTAAGAGATGAAATGTCTTATATTTTTTTGAGCATCAACTTCTGAATATCCCAACTATGGTAGGTTAATTTTTTTTTATTTCTAGTAGGTTTTTTGGTGTGGTCCCCTTGGGCTTCCGGAATGTTGTTATTAAATTATTCTTAGGCATGATCATTTGAGTAATCATGCAATATTCAAATGTAGAAATTTTTGAATGTTAATTACCTCACTATTGATCACATAATTGTCTATGATTGATCCTTGTAGTCATTTAATTTTAGTATGTGGTATGTTAATTGGAAATTTTCATGGTAACTTATGTTACGGTGGCCCTTCACATGACCACTATTTTAAAAATCCAGGTCACTACTTAATAAAGATAAAATAAAATATTTGTTAAAAGTTATATTAAATGATTCATTTAAATCATACTTTGGAATAAAATTTAAATGAAAATAAATCAATTATAAATGAAATAAAATAAATGGAAAAATAACTTTACATAATAAAATATATTCCAAAATCACTCGAATGAAAATAAAAAAAATTAAAAAGAAATTATAAATTGCAATCTAAATAATGATTCAATATTTATTGGTTAAACTAAATTTTTTTAACACAATATAAATTATTTTATAATATAAAAAACCAATTCACGTCCCTATAATTATATAATTAAATATATATTTTTGAATTTATTCCATTATTTGAACACAAAAATTGATCATTAAAATGTATGAAATAAATATAATATATTGATCAACCCTTGTTTCTAAATTTGTAAATGAGTTCATAATTTTTCAACCATTACGAGATCTCCATCTAGATGATGCATAGTTTTTCGAAAAAAAATTGATGACATTTGATTTAAATAATAATGATCATGATCTAAGTAAAATAATTAACACCCAATATATCCATATTAACCCTAATATATAAAGTATATATTCAATTAGAGGAGGTACATAATTAATGTAGGTATCTTGTTATTTTACTAATGATATAGAGGGTGGTAGTTAGCACAAAAAAATTAATATCACAATAAGATGAGGTTAATCTAAGGACAATTCAACTTTAGTTTTTGGCTTCCTCCATTCTCAAAATAATATTTTTGATCAATTATTGATATTATAAATATTCTAGTAATTATAGATGAGAATATTCATTCTAAATGGTGATATAGTATTTTCATGTTTTTACTTCTTTTAAATAAATTCCTATAATTTTTTTAAATATAATGGTGGATTCAATATTTTTAAACACCAAAAGGAGGAAATCTATGGTTATTAGATCTTGAAATATTTCTAATAGAAACATATAATAGGTTTTGTTCCCTAAAATAAAAATATTTCATGGAAAGGTTCAACACTACATATCTTAAACATGTTTGATTCTTCCTACAAAGGATTTAATGTTATTAACCTCAAGATACTGAATGTATTTTATTATGATGCATAGTTCTAGTAATTATAGATATGGTTTGAACTCAATCATGACATTCATTGGTTAGATTCAAATAATTGGCTCACTTTGTGAGTAACCTAGTATTTATATATTTGAATTCCACAACTTAATAAATTTATTAAATTGTAATTAAATTCTTGAATTGATAATGATGACATCCCATATTCGTTAGATCCCTCCTAGCAGAATTCATATTGACTATATGAATGTAAGGGATGTATGCCTCACTATACTCTAGGTAGGTAATATTATCATTTTATCTCTAAGAGATGATCCTTATAATGTGGTTTGATATTTACTTGGGGTCAATAATCCCCCTTATTATTTTCAACAATTATTATAACCCCCATGGATTTAAACCATTTATTAAATTATGAGTTGTTTCTAGGGTTAGAATTTTCCATTCACAATGGTACTATGTTAAAATTTCATTCACCGTCTAGAGTTGTAGGCTTTGGGTGGATGGATGTGAACATCAGTGCCTCATTTATAGGGAAGTCAATTATTAATAAAGAAATCATTTAATTTTGATTATATTGATATTTTTTTCACAATAACCTTGGTCACTATTAAATTTCCTCTAATATATGTAGGGATCACAATACCTCTCCCATGGTTCTGAAATAATGATATTTATATTTTGAGGAAAATATAAAAAAATACATCATAACATTTCCATTAAAAAATATAATGTCAATTAATATATTTCATAAGTGAAGGAATTCAGTTTAGGCTCAACATTTTAAATTTTCACATTTCATTTCTATGATAGCATTTTATTTATTTTCTCAAGGAGATGCATAATATAATAGATAGGATGACAGGTTGACACACACCATAAAGGATCATGTTGTCTAATCTATGCATCTTTTTTATATTTAAGAATATTCATCATATACTTCCCATTTATATTATTATTTACTATTTTATTGAAATTGAATTATTTAAACTATTGAATTTAAAGGAATAATTATATAAGGATATTATTTTGTATCACATTTGATCCAAATATTCATTTACACTATTGTTAAAATATATATAAGAAGGAATTATAGATTTTCTCTCAATTAAGAGTTTTGTAAAGTGTTGTGAATGAGGGATTAAACCTATGAAATGTGATTCCACCATATAATTATGAATGATATAAAATCCTCTGTAGTATGGTTCAACATAGTGTGGTATTCCATTCATTTTATAGACACATAACAATAACAAAAGTGGTTCTGTTTGTGGTCATAAATCCTTGATCATTGTGTCCTATATTATATGTTTGTAAGACTAAGATGATTTTTGAAAAAGGATAATGTTATGAATATTTGAATGCTGGTGAATGTTACCAATAAATTGATTAGTGTGTGTAACAATCTACAATTTTATCAATATAATTTAGCTTTATGTTATAGTTTCATGTAATATAAAGAATACATACAACATAGAGAAATCAGTAAAACATTTTTATCATTAATGAAGATTATTAAATTTCTGACAAAATAAAATAATATGAATTCCAAACATAATAATGTGAAAATAAATATAAAATAATATAATAGGAATATGAAAATTTGGAAATGCATAATCCATAAGAATAACTGCACATACATACAATGATGTAGAAATAAAACACAATGTTAATGATATAATATAAAATTTGTATATTAAAGTATAAATAATCTTTAGAGAAAATATAAGTGAATTAATAATTAACGTAATAATTTATAATTATAGGATATATGAAACCCATATTAAAAATATAAATCTACCTCTTGGAATAGTAATATGTCCGTTGCAATAGTAACCAAACTGTTGGAATAGTAATATGACTATTGGAAGTATTAAAATGAAAATCAGTATATTTAAATCAACTATGGAAGAGTAAAATAATATTTATGTATAATATACAATGAAAAAGTAAAATATCTAAACAATTTATAAATAAAAAATGGTTTAAAATGAAAAATTACATGCTTGTATTTTTATGAAACATAAATGTATTAATCACTATTTTATAAAACATATAATAATTTACAAAAAATTAATTAAATAAATATTATTTGTATCTAAAAATAGTTTTTTTATTATAAGATAATTTTGTTAGTCTGTAATTAGTTTTTCAAAGGTTTATAATGTGGATTATAATATTAAAATAGGAATTTTTCAAATAAATGAAGATTTTAAATAAAAAATAAGTTTCACAAATTTTGAAAATTAATTTCATATTATTTATTCCATTTATGAAATATAAATATTGGAAAATGGATAATATTTGTTGAAAATATTTTTTCTAAATATTTTATTTTATTAGTGATTAGTGAAATATGTCAATTAATGGTATATAACATTACAAGCCATATAAATGAATTTTTGTGTCATAAATGATGTATGAACACATTATCGTTAACTAAAATAAAAATATTACTCTATATATCCACTATAATTAATAATATTTATAATATCAAACAATTATAAGAAACTAGTAAATATAATAATAAAAAACACCCTTCTCCTTCCCTTATAAATACCAATCCTCAAAACCCATTATCCACACAAATTATAATCCATGATGCTCCCCAAATCACATAATAACCATATAATTATCACACTCCCATTTAAAATTTATTATAATATATCTTGAATAGAAATTCGAAGATCCTTAATGGGTCCATCAAGGAATCCATATTCAATAGGTAACATTCTCAAACTACCTCATTAAATTTCTTTTCATATACTACCTTACCCTTACATCATTCATATGAAATAGTATAATAATTACAATATCATTTATAATCTATAATTTAATATTTTTAAAATAATATCTTCATTCCACCCCTTTTCTAATCACCTCTAATTCAAATAAAAATGAAACCATTTTTCATATTATGTCAATTACCCGCCTTTGTGGATGACAATTTTTATTTTCCACTAATTACTTTATGGAATATTTAAATTAACTTATATTTGTTTAAAATAAAAAAATAATTTATATTATATGTGGTTTCACATTTTAGAACTATTATATATATATAATATTAAATAAAATGAAACTAGTTTATGATGGTCTGAGAAACCACCAAAATATAATAATAATTTATCATTAACATTTTTTGAAATAAGTCATCCTAGTTTTGGGAAAAAATTATTTTTGTGACAATTTAATAATTTAGAAGTGAATTAATACCATTGAGTTTCAATTCAATATTATTTTTTCACATTTAAAAAGAACATCGGTAACTATACATAACTTAACTTACCATGAAACCATGAAACAAACACTCCCAAAACAAAAAAATAGAACTTTTTATCTCATTGAAATGACCATAAATTAAATGAAAAAACTATAATAAATAAAATATATGTGTAATTGATATTAAATAACTAATTAATGAATCTAATTTGATTCAACTAAATGTTATGTGAATGTTCAGAATGCATTCGTACATAAGGAGTGGGAACTCAGAGAACCTCCCTATTTTCATTAAGTTACACTTTCTCACTCATTACCTCAATTTATATCTATATTATTTATATATAATTATCTTGAATTAAATATATTTGTTAACAAATATATATCTAGCTCAAGTTATCTTTATTTTACGTCGAAATACATATTTTATATGGTTCCTTTATCAACTCCTCTAGACAAAAAAAACACAATTAATGGGAACTTCTCTATTTATTAGCAATTATTAACTAAACTCCATTAAAATTTTTAAACCATCCATATTTTATAAATTCAATCATTTTATCATGATTTCGTTCTAATTTAAAGTTGTATTGAAATTATTATTCCTTTATTCTATTTAAATAATTTCTATTTTATTCCCTAAAACCTCTCTTATGTTGCACATATTTAATGATGCATAATTGTTTTTCATGTTTTAATTTTGTTTGGAGATAAATATTCATGATATTTTATTATTTTTTCTTTATTAGTGTATATGATTGATTTAAATCATCGATTATGGATTTCATTTTGATAATATATTTGGCAATGCCATATAACATGATTAATAAACCTATTTACTTTTTTGAATTACCCCTATGTTTAATTTTTATGTTTGATTATTTATGTGGAACACATATATAAGAACCTGTTAGGATGGATGCACCAAGTAAACACTCTAATGCATTGGGTTATGTTTTAGTCCCTTGTGACCTTATATATTAGATTATTAAGTAAACCTAATCTGTCATGGAACCTTATCCTCCATGTAATATCACCTTGGAAGTTTGGAATTACTCATGTTTATGTCATCATATATGTTTCTTCCACATTCATGTTTATGTGATATTATGATTTTATATTATATATATCATTACCCTTATGTTTATTCATTATCCATGCCTTTATGATATCTTATTATTTCTTCTAACTCATGTTCAATTCTTTATTTCCACGTTTATTCACCTACTAATCTTTTTAGATCACCCCTTTTATCTATGATTTACTCATATTATTTGATGTAGTTGTAGGGGATCAATGGTGTTAGATGATCATTATGGATATTAATAAAAATATATCTTACTGTACTTTATTGTTTTATAATTATATACCATGTCTTCTAAAGAAACTATTTTTTCGATATATGTTTTCTATTTAATTAATATTTATTTTTAAATTCTTGTAATATGATGTATAAATGTATGGGTTCCCTATATTGTGGTACCTACACATGAATGTACCTTAATATTTTACCATAAAATATGATCCATGTCTTGGTATTGTGGAATACTCTAGGTTGGGGGCCCATAGATCACAATTAATTGTATGAACCCAGTGATTGTGTGCAGACTATCCTTACTACGTAACATACGCGACAACATAGGATAATTAATGTCTGGAGAGTTGGGTGAAGGTATAACTCCTGTATAAGGATTCGAAGAAACAACATACATGGGTTAAGGAGTTGGGTGAAATAATTTCATTACGTTTGGGGAAACCACTAGGGTGATATATAAATGTTTAGCCTATGAATGTGAATTGGATGATGGTTAAGTTGAATGTAACCCATAGTGGATGGTTAAACCCATATTCTTGGTGTAAGGTCATAAGTGAAACTGTGACATGGGGGTTTTGATTATACCTAGTATAAATTGGATAAATTTACCCATGTAGGTGACTTGGTTGAGTATGGATCCCAAATAAACCCCTAAGGGATTGGGAAAACTTTTGTATAAAGGAACCAGCATGAACGAGGAAACATAGTGAGTTGTTGAAGGATGAAAGTGGATCTAAACTAGGGAAAAGTTGAGCATCGTCTTGTATTACCCTTCCTTGTTAGAGACCCTCATGAAAATAGTTCCTTCACCCAAGCCTGTGTTGAATGATAGGAAAAGTTGTTTCAATCAACCATCCCTTCATTCAATTCAATAACCCCTCATAGAGTGTTTCTATAAATCATGGGAATTAATCCAATGATTTGTTCCATATAACATCTCTCAGTTAAGAGATTCATATATTCTAATCAAAATGGGAGTTTATGGTGATTTTATAATAAAACATAGTCCGAGTTCCCAAAACTATATTCAGACCATCAATAACCACCCTAGGATACCTTGAATGATACATTGAGTACATATAAAATCTATATGGATCACTCATGATAATTTAATATGGAACACATATATATTTTAATAAGGTTTTCATATATCCTTGATTTGAGCGGACATAGACAAAAATTTTAGTAAAACACATTAAAAAAAGTATTATAATGTAATTGTGTAATAACTTTTGATACAAATGTTTTTTTACATCCATGAGCTAATAAAGTGACGAAAATAGAATAATTTAACACTAAAATATAGTGTTTAACAATATAATAAGTTATGAGAGAAAATTTATTATATAAATATCTTAAAAATTAATATAATGATTTAGATGAAATCCAAATTAAATTTCTCTTGTTATGTTATCACCACTATGCAAATGGATTGGGCATTGTTTTTGATGGATCACCATCCCCATGTGTATTAGTAATTAGGAAAAATGTAGAGATCCCATATATATCTTCTTCTTGTGATGAGATATTTATTTTGGTCTAGAATGAATTATTTTATTTGAATGAGGATCAAATCATGGATTTTGTGACATATTATTTGGAAAATATGTTTTTTTGGTTTCAATAATAAATCCTACAGATCAATTTGATAACATAAAAAAGGGCCACATTAAATAAAATATCATGTTGAGGAACTGTTTGATATAAAAGTCTTCTAATTAGATCTCTTAATGTATTATGACATTAAGTTAGGGTACCTTTATATTTTTCAAATTTTAATCATATAAATCTCTATATTCATCCATGAATTTTTATTCAATGGTTCTAAAAAATTCTTCTCCTCATAGTGAAAACAACTAAATTTTCATGTTATTTAATTGGTGTTACCAAAATGATTTTATCCCAGAAAATAAATACACCTAAATATATTTAAACATTTATGAAAAATATAAATTCATGTACACTCTTTTTCACTTATAAAATTATGTAATCAATGTACAATATATAAAAAATCATGGTAAATTTAATGGATTTTAAATATACTAATACATAAATTTAATCCTATTGAAATTATTTTGTAATATAAATGAATATAATTTTATTAATCTCATTCTCAAAGCCTTATTTAAACAATATGAAGAATTTCTGAGTAATAAAGATTTATTTTATTTGAATTTATTTTGAAAACCAGGATGGGGGTTCAAGTATAATTTCTCATTATGATTGAATTTTATGAAATTAGTTTCATAACTATTTTGTTCAATACATAGGTCAATATAACCATCAATAGAATGTTTTGGATGAATTTAGGATTGTTTTACAATAATATAGAATATTTTAAAAAAAAATCTCCTTGAAGATAACCCTTTTATTTATCTTTTATTATTTAAAATTTTATCATACAGCCAATAACATCAGAACCTTGTGGTGTATTCACAATGTTCCAAGTGTGGTTCTTCCTTAAAGAAATCAGTTCATCAATCATGTGTATTTTATAATTTTTTGAATCATTATAAATTATATCTACAATATAGTTTGGGAGATTCCCAATACCGTGATCTTGGGAAACATGGAGTGAAAACACAGTCATATCTATATATCCAAATAAATATTTAGTCTTAAAGAACCCTGTAACTCATTATCTAGGGTTCTAGTGATCTCTGATATCATCATGAGGTTCACTATATGATCGAGTGTTAGAGTCAATCCGAAAATGAGCCTTGGGATGAGGATTAGGTGGAGGAGTCTAAATAAAAGACTTAGTTTTAATTTGTGATTCAATTATGGTATCCTTAGTTTAGGGTGTGTCTTCATCATTATTAATAGTATTCCCAAGCCTATGAGTTGTGGATTCACTTCTGGAAAATGGGCATATACCCACAATTTTCCAAAAAAACGATATGTAATGACCCACCAATACCCACTATTTTCATACAACATTGGTATAGTTGATATTTTATAACCTATCCTCATAGTTATTACAAAATCATGGGTATAGGGTACCCAATTAAGTGCGAAAGGTCCAAAAATTGTACAGTGAAACCACAAGAAAAACTAAACCAATGGTTCACACTGAACTATGGGTATAGGTGGGCCAATAGCCAATTTTTTCCTGAACTATGGGTATAGACTTCAGTATATAATTCTCTATCTATAGTTCCAAAAAACCATGGGTATAACCTCTGGTATAAAACCCTACACCCACAATTTTACTAAACTGCAGGAATAGGCCCCCCTATGTTTTCATGAGAAAATGGGTGAGAAAACCTATTACCATGAATTTTTTACCTATACCCAGAGTTTATAAATATATATATACACACACACACACACACACAAAAGTCAAATGGTGTAGTGGTAAGGTGCTTCAGCAGCTGAGTAGTGATCTGTGTTCAAATTCCACACGATATGTTTTATTTATACCCACAGTATATATATATATATAAAAGATAATATATATATATATATGCATATAAGTGAAATTGGGGTATCGGTAAGGTCATTCAGCTACAGAGCAGCGGTACGGGTTTGAATCCCCATCTGGATGACCTAAAAAATACACTTGATATCTATGGGTTCGATCAAGGAAGTTATTATATGTGCATAAGAATTTCACCCAATGAGTATCAAGTGTATAAAAATATTCTTATTTGTTTGGAGATTCTATATGGATTTTTATTAACTAGAAATGGATTATCACAAGTTATTATGGAAGACTGCTATAGTGTAATCCTAGATCTATAACGACTTGTAAAGGCCCAAGCATGCAAGAATTTATTGAAACTGCTCCAAAAAGTATAATTCATATATTTTTATTTCCCATTTTGTGGGGAGTATTGGTTAATGTATAAGGACGTGTGATACCATGAGCCTCAGAGAATTCAATAAATTTAATTAATATATACTCCAATCTATTACATTTTCTCATGACTTTAAGTTTTCACCAAGATTTTTTTGGTGCAAAATATTTCTAGTTTATAAATTCACCAAATACATTATACTTATCCCTTATAATATATATACAAACATTACAAGAGAAATAATATACAAAGGAGGAAATATATGAGCCTCTTTAATATGATGTATTCTTATATATCTACAACATACTAGAGTGTATATTTTTTAGCCGGTAGTTATCCACAAACATAGATCTTTTAAAAACTACTCTTACAGATATATCATCAACACAACATTTATAGAATCATTAGATACTCATGGTATCAAAGACTAGGATCCCTTATTGTGATAATTCATTTAGACCCTTGTCACTAACTTTTCCAAAACAACTATTCAATATCTTAATGTTATAAATATATTTGATATGGGTTTAACCTAGATACCAACATTGGGGACATTATATATTACACATACAACAACATAACTAAATACCAATTAATGTTTTTATAGGATATTTTGAGAAATTAAAGAAATAAGATTTAGAACAAAGGATAAAAAAATTCTGATCAAGATTTCTTAATGATATTATATTTCATTAAAGACCAGGTAACAATCTCACATTATGCAAAGTGAAAATAGAATGGCCATCTATATCTAATAACAAATATTATATTCTAATGAATCTATATATCTTATTATTTCCAAAAAACTACCTCAATATCAATTCCCTCTATCAAATATGAGAATGATTAGTTATCAGGTTACATGTAGAAATAATAACCTGAATCTAATACCCACTCAACTGTTGGGGTATACCTAGAAATGTTGACACCACAACACTGTCATATCCTCCATTAGAAAATAGGTAATTATCACCAAACTCATTAGTTATTTTTAATTTGAGTTATGGGAAGTCTAAATTAATATTTCTATGTTCTTTATAGTATATAAACATAACCTCATTGGATTTATATTTATAACTTTTTTTCCCATAGTGATTTCTTTTATTTCCATGATTTTTTCACATTATGTTTTTTCTTCCCTCTTTATTTAGACCTATATAAATCATGTAGACCATCCATCTCAAGCTTTAAATATATTTCAAAATCTATTAGAAAATGGGGTATATTTAATCTCTTATAAGGACAGAGATTCATTCCTATAAATTATAATGTCTAAAATCATGTGGCACAATTTATTAAAATATATAACTATCATAATATGTTTGTCATAATTTTTACTAGTAGAATTAATGTTAGAAAAATCAATAATGATGTTTTTTAAATTTATTAAGACGTTCTCTGATTAAAATTCCAATATTCATTTTCATATTAAGAAATCTATAATTTCTATAAAAATGGCCAATATGTTAAGAAATCGAGTACAATATCTCTAGTTTTTTAAATAATACCATTTTTATACGTTTTATAAAAAACAACACACTGAATGCTTCATCAAAATATAATAGAATGAAACTATGAGCTTTCAGAAATTATCCACCATAAAAATAAATATTATATGATGTATTCTATATTTCAAAACATACATTTGAATATATATTTTATAATTAAGATAGTTTTACCTATAAATTTCATTTTAATATTATTAAACAAATATAAGATTATATGAATATTGAAATTTTAATATAATTATCCAGTAGATTATGTCTTAATTTTTAGTTAATTTATTCATATTTGGAATTATAAGAAAAAATCCTACACTAAATATATTATTCCTATGGTTTTTAATAAATTTATAGATGTCACAAAAGGATTGAATGATAATTCCCCAAGAAGGTAGAAGGAATGAAATATTATAAATTAAAGGCTAAATTATTTAAAAATGTGAAAGGTCTTCATGTATGGGTTAGACCATATATAAGAGTAATCACCATGATATTTAAATGTTCTAAAAGTTTTCATTGAGAATAGTCTGGGAAGAATTTTTTATGTTAAATATTATTACAAATGAGACAACCCACACATTAGGGTAGTTTAGGAATATGAAAATGTAAATACATGTGCCAAAAAAATGATTCTCCCTTGTGATACCTAAGGATAAATAAAGGCAGCCCCCATAGACTAAGTAATACATAATGGTCAAATAATTTTCCATAGGGATGAAATTAAGTAATACATAAGATTTATTAAGATAGCCTGTCTAATATATAATGGTTATTCAATTTTTACAGGATTGAAATTTCCCATACATAAAATACATTTCTATGACATTAGGTATGAGTAAAAGTACCTACCTTTTCCAATTGGATGGACTAGTGATTCCTAATGGTATCTTCATGGAGACATTGATATGTAATGTCAAATTAATTTTACATGGGGAAGATGCTTCCCATGTATAACAGTTATTTTTTTACATAAGGTTTCATCTGAGATGCACAGATACATAATGTATACTCTATTTATCAAAACATATTATGATCATTTTTGAAAAGATATGTAAAGGTTTTATAGTAAGTGTAATGAGGCTTATAATCGTATGTAAGATTCACTAGAGTATTCTAGAGTACTGTTTTTACTAACATTTAGAAGATATTCATTATTTAATAGATCATGGATTTGAAGCCCATATGAGGCAAAGAATATTCAATTTTTAATATATTCCTAAAAATTGGGAAAATTATATTCCAATAACACTAATAGTGTACTATCCCAATGATAGAGAGAGGGATTTTTTTATAATAAAAAGTATTAATAGTTAACAAATTATTTGGAAAGATTTTTATAACATCCATGTGGCAGAGATTGAGATTTATAGATTTTGAGGAGAACATACCACATGATATTTGTCCTTTAACATTCATCCTACCCATAAATAGGAATGAAACTTATTGTATAATGGGATTTCCTAGATATTATCTTAATATTTCACTTAATCGTTAGTGTATTCCTCTCTAGTGATTGTATAATATGATATTTTTCGTAAAATTAAAGAGATTTCATTCACGCATTTTAATGAATTATTATATTTACTATTTCATTCTCTCTAGATTTATATTATTGAATGTGTTTATTTATTATACATAGTTGAATATTTTAATTTTTTACTTCTTATTTAATTCAACTTCATTCATTTCATTTGGATTTTATAAACGAACCCTTGATTCATTTTCATATCCCATATATTAGAGGGATGTGAGGATTGTATCATTAGTGATACAAGGATTTTGATCACCTGTATAGGTAAGAGAAGAGAGTTAAGTGATCAATGTATATATATATTTAGGATGAACACACTGAGTAAGGTTAATCAATTGGGGACATAGAAAAATACATGGATATAATGAGATTTATATTTGATTGAATTGTTATTCATATGGTAATCTTTATGGAATATCCAATGTGATAATGCTATCTCAATACTATTTTCAGTACTTTTACCTTCACTCAAACACATATGAATATTCACCCTTGGTTTGTTGATTTCAACTAAAAATCAAACTAGCATTATCTATGATACATACCAAGTAAGACATTAATTGAAATTTACATAGGTTTAATTTCTAATTATTGACTATACTGTGAAAACTATGTAATGAAATTATAATTTTTATTTGGAATGAAATAGAGTTTCCTTGTTTTCTTATTTTTTTCTTGTAAAAAATGTTTTTACTATATGAAAAGATCTTGTTCTAATCACCTCTTTGATGTTGATATAGAGGTTGGGAAAACTCTTTTGGAAAGATTTGAAAATTATATAGCCATTAATAATTTTTATTTTAGAGTTTGAAACAATCCTATTGATAGGCTATCAATCTTCATCTACTTATTTTTCATGTTTCACTAATATGTGATAATATATAAGAGGAATAGATTTATTAAATAAAACACTTATATATATTTATTAAATTATTTGAAATTAAAATAATAAACAATTGTCATTAGAAAATGATCAATTATACATTAAGTTAATCCACAAACTAATCCAACTTATACGTAAGATACGTGGATGAAAATTGAAGGTCCCAATAAGAATCTCATGGATTTTTGTATTGTTTGAATACCCTTCACGGTCTAAAGAGTTATGGGTGTTAAAATAAAATGGTTTGGACACCCTTTCCTTATTGATAGACCAAAAATGAATTTATATAATTATATTAGTCAAGATAGTTCACAATATAGGATAATCTCTAGATAACGTTTCACTATATTTTTTCAGAACCTCAAGGAGAATGTAGCTATGTAATGAGATTTATATAATAAGGCGAGATAATGGAGAGACTCTTTATGAGTATCAGGATGAGTTCAGGAAATTCAATTCAATATTTCAGGACCAAAACACCTCATACATAAAGACTAAATTATAGTAAACACATATTGAATTCCTACCATAATGATCTATGCTAGAATAATTTAGGTCTAGTTCCTTTAGATACATGGACAAATAAAAAAACGGTCTCATATGTGATCTATGTCTTCTCTAAATAAGTTCATTATAATTATTAACCTTCTTAGATATATCATACATAATACAATTCTTCATATACTTGGGAAATAAAAGAAAATAATGGGTCAGATCTGATTCTATATAGGTAAAAACAGGGAATATATCAATATAACAGGAGCTTAAAATTACTAGAGCATGATAATTACATGATAAAACATACCAAATATTTTTTAGATCATAATGATGATTCATTGAATAAATCATGGTATTTTATAAGACATGAATCATGTTTTAATTAAATAACACGATCCATTGGATAAAAAAATTTACATATGACATGGATATGGGGTATAAATATAAGAATAGAAAATATTATATTAGAGTTATCCATTATAAAACTAATAACATGTTCGGATTAGGATAAACACCCATGTAACTATTTTGGGATTAGGATAACATCACATATAACCTCTCTTGGTATTTTTGTAATCTCTTGTGTACCTTCTTCTAGGATTGGGATAACCTACCATATACCCTTTGAGCTCATATAAAATTAATCATCACCCAATCAATTAATAATTTGGAGATATATGTCTGAGAACACACATAATACATTCATTATTGTTCAAAAAGGTCATAAAATTGTTATCATATCATAAAAAAATAAATGAAAATAGACTAATAAAAATTTCATCATAAAATAACTCAGAAAAAAGAAATGGGTTTCCTTATCATTTAAACAATTTATACTAAAATTACCCATGGAAACGGATTGATTTTCATAGAAAAATATTAATTATAATCCTAAATCATCTAGTGATAGAATAATTATGGTAATATAGGATCATATCCTCTAAAAATCATAATTAATATCAAAATATTTCATCGTAGAAGTAAAATTACTTTGAAAGATCACATGGAACATTTCATGTGCAAAATTCCTTTTAAAATTGAAATAATTTACCTAAAATCAAAAAAAAATTAAAATAACATTAAATAAAAATATTCTTCGAATAGATCCTTCAAATTTTAAGGGTACCTTGAACTCATTTAATAGTTATAGAAATAATAAATACTCCTCATGTCATATATATTAAAATAGATATTCTATTCACATTTTTAGTAATAACCCGACAAGCCTTGTTGAGAAAATGACATGAATATTTCATTCAAAAAAATATGTAAAAAATCGTACATGGTTGAAATATATTTAATAAATCATTTGAAAAATAATAATAACAATCTTGATATATATTTTTTGAAAACATTGATTCGAAAGAAAAATGGATTTTGACTGAAGAGGGGAATAAATTCATTTTTCTTTAAAATCATTATTCTAGAATCTCGAGTGTATAATGATTAGAAAATGAATGGTAAACATGTATTCTCATAAAATCAACAATGGTTAAGTAATTTCATGAAATTTTTGTAAAATATTATATAATATTTTATCATAAATATCCTAATCATAAGAAAATATAATAAACAGTGACATTGTAACTTTAAACCCTAAACAATTTGGTAAAATTTGAATCGTAAGTCCAATTAGAGAATAAAATAAAAATTATCTTCAAAAAATGAAATAATTATATTCAGGATATATGAGGTCAAATGTATGGAATATGAACCTCATAAAAAATACATTTTCATAACACAACATAGGTCTCAATTAAAGAAAAATTTAGATGAAATCCATTACTACTTTGGTAACTTTGAGCCAAAAACCTATAGAAAGAGATATACTCAAATGGATTTTTATATACATATTATTTTAATTATAATAATCATAAAATAAATTCATTAATATTATAAAAACCACATAAAATAATCACATGGTAAATTTGAAATATGTCTCACAAAAAATAAAAGTGAGGGGGAAATACATTACCTTAAGTCTCCAATTCCAGTATACACATTAAAACCTATTGTATAATAGAAATAATTTTATTAAAAATAAAATACCAAAATTTATATATATATAAACATCATACCTAAGATTATTTACTTATGACCTTTTATTAACTTTTTATTAATGATTCCTTGTTAAAATCATGTATCCTGTAAAAATGCATTATTTGTCTTATTTGTTTCAAAGGGGTAATTTTTATCCTTTTCCATAAAAATTGTTCCAAAATATCATCAATTGTAACTATGATATAAATATAATATGTATTTAGTATATATTTATTTATATTAGTCCTAAAAATTTAGAAATCTAAAATGAAATCAATGGTTTATGGAGATTGTAGGCAGTATATACACATGAATAATGTTTCCATTTTTTATCAGATTTAAAAAATGTAGGTAAATATAAATCACCTTTAGAGTAACATTATTAACAAATATATATCATTAATATTTATTAAATTTATCCTTATTAACTTTCATAAAACGTTTTGGTGAAAAAAGAATCACATCACCTGATGAGGCAGTACTCTACTATACACACGAGGGAAATTATCTGATCCTCCATAAAATAGAAAGTAATAAGGAATATGTAATAAATTTTCAAAAAATGTGTAATTGTATTAAAAATATATATGAATTAAATAAATAATTATTACCATCTGTTTGAACAAGAAATAGAAAAAAATAAAATTACATCAGGAGGTGGTAGTCTAGAATAAACATTACTGTAAATTTTATTTTCGAACAAGTTTGAAAGTACAAAGGTAGTTGTGATATTATAATCGAATAAGTATAATAATATCATATATATATCATATGAAAATTAAATCTATAAAAAAAATTAATAGAACAATATTTTATTAAATATATTATGTGGCCAACAACATTGAGCTTATCTTAAATTACATTCCCTACTATGTTTATCTTGCATTGTACACAACACAGAGTTTAGTTTGTTTGAAATTCTAGCAAATGTCTCCCTGAATAATAATATATTATTAAAATTATTATTTATAATGAAAATTAACTCATAGAAATTATAATTTAGTTTGAAAATATTATTAACAATCATATAAAAACATATAGTTTACACATGGTTTTTAGCTATCAGTTTATTATAAATAAAATTAGAATAATTTAAATGAAAAGTAAATATTTATAGATAAAACTATATTTTTCTAAAAGATGGTTTAGTCATTCATTGCCCACATAATTTAAATTTAAATTTTAACACATTTATAATGTTTATTTAAAAAATATTTTTTAAAAATAAATAAAAAAATTATCTTATGGTGATTTATTGGGATTTTTCATAGATGTTTAATTATTTGGATGAGAAGTGGAAGATACTGAATTTTAATTGCCAAATTCCTTTTTTAAATAATTTATGTTTTTAAATTATATTTTTGAATGATTTATCGTAAAATGATTTAAAATTTATATCAATTAATCCAATTTATCTCTTTAGAACCAATTACAAGTTGAATTTTGATATAAAATCATTTTAAACTTATGAACATTTTCACTTAAAAATGTTATTTTCTCACCCCATATGCATGATTAATTTAGTATTAAATTATACATGTTATGTGATATTATTTTTGAAAAATGGAATAAACATTTCTAATAAGAAAAATTTATATTTTATAATAATTTCAACTTAATGTTTTACTATTATGATTATTGAAAATAGTTAAAAATTTGTACCCCAATTAAGGTTGAAACACGTTTTTGTGCATTACATTTATTTGAAATAAAATTACTTTCACACACATAAATTTTTTTCATTTATTAAATTGAATTTAATATTTATAATTATATAGTAATACTTATTAATTGAAACAAATTTTAATAATAGACTTAGGGGATAAATTGCCAACATAAATAAACATATAAATGTTATAGTGGTAAAAATGAATATAGTAAAATTGAGTAAGAAAATGAAAAAGAAATAACATGATAAAAATGTATTTATTTATTTTCCATGGAAGTGTTTCATGAAAAAATAAAAAGTAAACATTAATATTGATCTATTTTTTGGGAATATGAGTTAATTTAGACTTCCCCATTGTGAATACATTTGTGTGTTTACAAGAATTCCACTCATCCTCGATTATAAAAGGGCACTCACTAACCTCACTTATTCACAAAATTAAACCACATTGGTTCATCAAATAACTATACAAATTACTTAAAAAATATAATTAAATCATTATAATTTCTTTATAATCTTCATAAAAAGGAAAAATATTATTGATTTAATGAAAACCTAAGGAGTATACCCATAGAATATGAAATTTTTATCAAAAAGAATATTTTTTTCATCTTTATACACCTTCTTAAATTATTATTAAACCACGATGATATAATAACCTCATTATATTATATATACTAGGTTTTTTTTAAAAATTGATTTTCTTAAAACCAAATCTACTTATACCAAATTGGTTACTAAATCATCGTTCATGTGTATGATGAACTACCACCTCTCAAAAATATGTCACTCATTTTTTCATGTAAACAACTCTTGGTCGGGTATGATTATGGTTTAATATATATATATATATATATATGATATTTGTAGAATATTTATACCAATAGAGTAAATGTTTCACATATGTATATATATATATAAATTAAATTTCTTAGGGGATAACATTACATCAATCATGCGTATGGAAGACTACCTCATCACAAAGTGATGTGATTCATCTTTCACATACGCATCACATAAAAGGTGATAAAAATAATGTTAACTATTATATATGTTATAAATTAAATAAATATTATATTCATTAATTTTTATACTTATTTACAACTAATATATTTCACTTTTTTATTTATTTTTCACTCACACACAGATGATAACATCGTTCGTGTATGTGGGGACTACCGCCTTCACGAATCAATGTGAGTCACTTTTAATCACCACATCACATGGATGCTATATATAATTAAATAATAAGGTATTAATGATATTATGAAAATTTATTAATAGTAAAATATTACTCAACATTTTTCCATAATGATAAGCTAAAATGTTAATGCAACTCATTCGTATATACAACCAATAGACTCCACGAGCGCAACATACATCAATTTTTATAACCATCATTAATTATTGGATTTAAAAGTATATTTAATGTATAAATATGGAAATTATTTAATTATTATTATTATATTTATTATAAAACTATATCATATTTTCAATAACTATAACATTCATGACAAAAAATGAATGAGAAAAAAGGTAATAAACACCCAAAATAATGAATTAAATGAAATATTATTTATAAATCAGTGATAAGTTGTTATAAAAGGATAATATATGATAGTATAAGTATTTATATGGTTATATTTTATATTAATAACATTTTTAAAGACACTATAATGAAGGTAGAATCATGTTATACCCAAATGAATCATGTGGTAAGGGATTTTTTCTACACTTATATTCCATTAAGAATTATTTATTATTATTAACAAATTTATAATTATGTGGTGTATTTAATAATAAATTGATAAGTAATATTGTGAATAATTAATTATTAATTGTGTTTTTATTTTTAATTTTAATTATTTAAACCATGGAAATTTGACTAGAAAATTACCTAGTTGTAAAATATATTGAAAAATGTCATTTTTTGTGATTATTAACTTTATCATGGAACAATAAATTTATTATAATAATTTTTAATTAAAATTTATATTTTTCATAAATATCTACATTAATATATGATTGAATTTATTATTCCATAAAATATAAACCATTTTTAGATATTATGTTTACATTGAATTCTATTTGATTAACTGGGGAATTACTGTTAGATCAGTATCGTTTATAGAGTACCGAAATTTAAGGATACGGTGCATATTTAATGAATTAAATTTATTATCCATTATATAAGGAATGGTTTTACAATTAAATTAAAATATTGGAGACATGCCAATTCAATCTCCTTGATGAATCAATATGTATCACGACACAAATCAGTCAGCCAGATCAGATGGTTTTTTACCAATGTATTTTAACTATTATGAGAATAGATCTTGGTAGAGACTATCTTGAGGATATATATTAATAGTTACGATGTAATAAATTATGCATTGCATAATTATTGATATTCTGTGTAATTATTATATTAGTCATAATATATTTGTTTATATTTCCATGTTATTTTATTATTTATATTGTAATATTTGATCATCTTTTTCCTCCCATATTATGGTTAAAGTAGAGAATCATTAGCATGTTTTTTAGTAATTCATATTTCCATTATTATTTTTATTTATTTATTCATGATATATTCCACTATACCTGACCCTTACTGAGAATATGAGATCACACTTATTTTTTTCCTTTCCGCATTATATGAGGAAGAGGCAATCAAATTATTTTTCAAGGTTAATGTTTATTGGTTTTTGTTATGTATAAGATTTATTTTCATTTCCCATTGTAAAATGGGTATCATGTATGTATCATGTTCTCAAAAAATACTAAACTGGTTGGTACGTTGCAATTAGACCCATTGTATCTATTCCAAGATAAAGAAATTAAGACATCTTCAATGGAAACAGGGATTGAGGTCATTACAGTTGGTATTAGATGAGGTTTTGTTGAATCTTTGAGAACTATATTTATAAAACATAGACAAGGAAACAAAACATTATGATAGAAATTGAAGATAGTATATAAAAACAACATAATGTTATGGTATGAAATGTATTTTTTTTGGGTTTAATTTGAAATTAAACTCTTTTGGAAACTACAAGTTAATTTGATTCTATAATAGAATTATATAGGGGTAATAAATCTAAAAAAGGAATGCGGGGATTGATTTGAGAATTACCTAGGACATGAAAATGGGCCATACTACACACCTTTTTTGAAACTCCTGGGGGATATTCTTTGGATAATTCCTCTTTTCTAACAAAAAATTAGGAATGGTTAAAAAACTAAGGTATCCCTAAAGAAACCATGTTTATGATTATGAAATTAACAATGCATAAATTCAGAATTTAAGTTTTGTGTTACAATATATATATAATTAAACATTAAGATTTAATGTTGAAAATTTCATAAGTTGATAAAGTATATTCCATTGATTAAAAATAATATCTAGAATGAATAAGGGTGTCAATACTCAAATACAATATAGAGATTTATCTTCTGAGGAAGAAAATACTTATGGTATTGTAACTATGAATGTAATGGATATTTTAGGGAGAACTTACTATGGTTTTACAAATAACGCATCTCAGATAGAGAAAAATATTCTACGATGATATTATCTTATTTTGGATCACTTCATGTAATGAAACCACCCATCATTTAGTGGGAATACAAATATAATAGAGCTTGAGTGATAGATTATGTCCTTGGAGGGGATATTTATAGAATTGAGATGTCATGAAAAGGAAAAATATAGAATTTTAATGTATTTTCCCAAAGTTTATTTTAATAAATAATGTTAATTTATCCATAAGACTAGGGAGAAGATGCTATAAAACTCATGGAATGGAATGAATTTTTGGATCCATTGTTCAAAAAATATTTCCTTCATGAGACATAAACTAGGATGATAAAAAATTTATCCTATTGAAAAATTAATAAGAATGTTTTTTGATGTTTGAAGCTACATATTAAATGTTATATAGGTATGATACAAATTATATACACAACATATAGTGAAATATTAACCATTTCTTGGAACTAATTAACCCATGTCTGTGAATGGTGCTGGTATTTAAAAAAAGTTCAATATTCAATTAAAAAAGTTTACGTGATAGAAAGACAAATAATGTTTTATACAAGTCTTAAGGCTTCAAATGGAAGCTGTAGAAGAAGTGGATGGGAGAGAAAATAATTTATTAAGGGAACAAATTGACAAAGGCTTTTACAACTTGGGATAAATATGAAAATAACCGCCCAATGAATACATGAATTAATTGGGAATTGTTTATTAGTGCAAAGATACGTTTCACCAGGAAACAATATGTAAAGGGTTGAATGAATAAACTAGAATTCAATGTTTCAACTACAATGAAATGGGGCACTATGGAAACAAATTTCTATATGTCATGGTAATATAACTCAGAATAACATTGATGTTAAAAGTAATACTTATGATATTGATACAATTGAAGTGGAATGAGTTATGAGTTTGAGTTTTCTGATCCTAGGAATATTTTATAAAATTAGTCTATTGATGATATTATAGTTATACGAATTATTTAATGTATAAGGATTGTACTATAGTATAATTTTTTAATTGATTTAAAAGAAATTATTGAATGGTAACAATAAACGTGATTCTGTAGAAAGATGAAATTCTTGTAAAACACATGATCTAGGTACCTAATATGATCCCTATCTAGAGGTAATGATGTTGGGAAAAATAGATAAATGACATGGATAATGTAGTTAGGATAGTACTGAGTAGCATGGAATTAACTAATTATTTTGTTGAATTTTTTTTATTATATAATTGATGGAGTTAAAAAATATTTATGAAATACATTTAATAAAATATTTTTTGTTAAAGGATTAATGAAACATACATGCTTTTAATAATGTTTTACAGTTATTCAGAAACAAACCATGTTTCTTTATAAAACATGATAAAGGTATTCACATGATTAATATGTGAAAATTAAGTGAGGGTTCATATTTTTAAGTGATTAATGATATACCATTTTGGAAAATTTGGGACCTTATTGTTCAAATTTTGGATCTTAATATTTTGTAAGAGTAATAACGTTATCTATTTTAAAATGGTATAAGTTGAAATTTTTTTAAGGATTTTTAGATTAATTTACTACATCACCATATAATGATTTTTGAAGAATGGATAACCTATGCTAATCGATTTTTTTGTAATAATATATATATTTCTATGTAATCAGTTATCATTCAATTATTAATATTATGTTTTGTTAAAATTTAATTTTATTGATTCATGAATAAAAAAAAATCATTTTTGGATATTCATTTCCTGGATTAAGTGATGAATTGGAAATTGATCAAAGCACAACAAAAGGATGGAATTATTCCTATGAAATAATAATATATCAAGTAATTAAATTTTGTTATGTTCCAAAATAGAGAAATAATTCATCAATTATGGGGAATATGCCTTTAAATAAAATGTTATCATATTACCATCATTTATATAAATATAACTGACTCTTTCAAACCTATTTGGATTGTGTTTTGTTGTAAAATAATCATTTCTGAATCACCCACTTTATTTTGATCAATTACATCTATCACCCTCTATTAATCCTCAAGTGTTAGAATTTTATTATATATCCATATCATCAAATTCCATAAATGTTACCCTATATGGAATCCTAGATAGGTGTTATTCCACATAAAAATGGTAGTTACCTTTATCTCCTATAAAGAGGATATTTAATTAACTCTCATTATGATGTGGGTCTTTTAGTAATGGTATTCCCAAATATCAAACCATTGACTATCGAAGCCATATTTAAATTGAGACGACACAATTTATTTCAGTAGGGACAATGTAAAACCCTAGAAATTCATAACAAATAATATTTTACTTAATAGATAATGTGTTATGTATAATTTATTTAATCAATCATTACATGTAACACTATTTTTATCATCTGTAACATGCAACACTTAGTTTATATTGTGTTACATGAATATTCGACTTTTACTTAACAATTATATATAATTAATGTTATAATTTAGTATATAAATTATCACCAATATTTTGGAATTAAGGGTATGAATATGATAAAAAAATATTAAATTATTCACTTTAGACACCTTTATTTTCTATGAATTTATTATAAATAAAATAATAAACATTTAACAAGATAATAAATAATTTCTACAAAATAATTTTTTTATAGTAGATGGGATAGTCATGGTTTTCAAGATTAATTTAGAATTACATTAATATAATATTAGAAATTTTATTAAAAAAATAAATAAATTAAATGAAAAACATAAATAATCTTTGGGTAATTTTTTTATTTTTGTGAGAAGATTTATTTTATAATGAATAGTGAAAAATACAGAATTCTAATTGAAAATGGATTTTTTATTTTAATAATTTATATCATGTTATTATATTTTTTATTGATTTTAAAATAATATTACTTCAAATATATATCAAGTAATCTAATTTATCAAATTTTAATCATATTCATATATAATTTTTATATTAAAAATGTAACATTTTTAACATTTTCATTTTAAAACCCTACTTTTTCACTACGTCTTGGGGATTAATTTTACATAAAAATTATCCACTTATGTGAGATGAAATTTCAAAAAAGGATTCAATTTTTTATATCATAGTAATATATATTATATAAAAAAGAAAACATAATTTTTTTCCATAATTATTATTGAATATAGTTATAGGAAATTTCCCTAATTAGTGTGTAAACATGGTTTTATATATTACATACATTTCTATTAAAATCATGTTAATTAAAAAAATAGTATATAATAAATTAAATTTTATATTTATAATATTTAGTTATAAATTATGTAATTAAAATAATTTTATCTTTAGACTTAATGGTTAAATTAACTATAATAAAGACACATGTTATTATTGTCGAAAATATGTGGGTAAAATTGGGTAACTATAATGACTAAAGAAGAACATAATGAAAATTTACCTATTTTTTGTTGTAGAAGTATTAATAGAAAAAATAAAACCTCCCATAAATTATTGAACTATTATTTAGGAATATGTCATATGAGAGACCTCACAATAGTAAATATTATTGGGTAAGTACAAGAATGACACTTCTATTCAATTATAAAAGAGAACACACACTACCTCACTTATTCACACATTCAGACAACTTTATTTCAGATCATAACTACCCAAATTACTTCCAAAAATCCCTCCCCTCATCCTATAATCCTTTTTGGGATAAAATGGTTATTTTTAATGATTTAGTGAAAACCTAAGGTGGGTAACAAAATAAAAAGTAATGTTCTTCAATGAGTATCTTCAATTTACTTATTTCTCAAAATATTTCAATTTTATTTAACCATTATGATATAATAAACTATGTATATTACATTTTTTATAAATTTTTTATAATAAAATATTGAACTAATACCTTCTCAACTTTTCTCCAATGGGATATGAATCCATAATTCATGTTTATGAGGGATTATTTCCTTGAGAATAGATGACATTCCTTTTTCCATTTCTACATATAAGGTTTAAGAATTATGATTTATATAATGTATATATATAATATATATAATATTATTATATATTGTGAGTAACTATATAAAATTTATCTTTCTACCTTCCACTCGGTAAGAGATACGATAATGTCATTCCTGTGTACAGAAAACTACCACCTCACGTAGTGATGTGATTCATAATTTACTCATGTTTCACATAGAGGGTGATAAAGATAAATTATATGACTATATGTAAAATAAAAAACAATTATGATATTAATTAAATATTTATCATTCAATAAATATATTATATATCCTTTTTCTTTACTTTTCACTCATGTAATGATGATAATATCATTATTGTACATGTGGAATATTTCCTTCAAGAAGCGATGTGAGTCTATTTTATTTTTCACACCACATGGAAGAAATATATAAGTACATAATGTGATATTAATTATATTTTTATCAAAATGTAAATTATATTATGACACACCTTCCTTCAACAATGATTGGATAGAATATAAACCTTATAGATCCGTATGTACAACATATTGTCTCCATGATCATAACCCAATTTATTTTTCAAAACCATCATTAATTATTGGGTTTAAAATTATAATTACATTATAAATAGGATAATTAATTAATTATTATTATTAACAATATGATAAAACTATAAAAAAAATTCAATAATTGGAACATTCATGGGAATGAAAAACTAAAAAATAATGCATTTAACACAAAAAAAATGAAAATAACTAGGGATAATTAAACAAGAGGTGTTAAGATATTATAAAGAGATCATATATGATATTATAAATAATAATATATTTTTGTGCATGTAAATAACATGTTTAAAACCAATCTAATTTTGGTTAAATATTTTTCAACCAAAAGGAATCATGTGGTAGGGGATTTTATCTAAATTTACATTCTATTAAGGCTATTTTTTTTATTATTTTTCTAATCACATTTATTTGGTTCATATACCGACACTTTAACATGTAATATCATGAATACATCAATCATAAATGGAATTTTATGTTTCAATATTAATTTGTTACTCAATGGTTATTATACATGAAAATTAACAAATGGAATATTTTTTGTGAAATCTCACATTCTTTTGTGATTGATAACTTTCTCTAGGAAATATCACATTATCATAGTCATTTTTCTTTAGTAATTAAATTATTATTAAATATAAATATTATTTTTTGAGAGATATTATTATTTCAAAAAAATTATTAAATTTTTATATATTCTTTTTTCCTTGAATGTTATTTGTTTTATTGGGAAATGTTTAATAAATCATTATCCTTTACTCTATATAGATATTTAATGATAAAGAATATTGTTCATGATTTAATTCAATTATTATGAATATGATAAATACATTGGACTTATATGAAATGGGTTTGGGAAGGTTAATAAAATATAATCAATGAATCGACATGTTTCATGAGTTAAATCATTTCTCCAAATCGGAATGCTTTCTACCCATAATTTTAAACTATCTTGAGGAGAGATCCTAACAGTAACTATCTTGCTGATAGAAAATGAAAGTTTAGATGATTTAATTTTTTTCATTACATCATTATTTTAATTATATTAGATTATTATATTAGTTAGAATATTATTGGTCATGTTTCAAGATCATGTGATTATTTATATGTAATTATTTGACCATATTTTATTCCTTCTATATTATGCTCAAATAATTGATTAATTGGGTTGTTTTTTGGTCAGTTACTATTACATGTTTAATTTTTTATATTGATTCATGATATATTATATTGTAATTAACCCTTATGAATCAATTTATATCACCCATATTTGGTTTCAATTCACCATGATTTGATTATGAGGACTTTGAATGAGTTCTCAAGGATGGAGTATTTTTATATTATTATGTAATAAGTTTTATATTATTTTCCTAATTTAATATGTGTATCATGATTGTATATGGTTCTAAAAAAATATTAAATTGATAGGTACTTTGGGATTCAAACCATCATATATGTAAAAAAGTTATATATTAAGACAGATGTTTTGGGCTACTAGGTTTAGGGTCATTCCAAAATCCAGAATTCTATATATCTTTTCAAGGAGGTGATAGAAAATGAATAACCTCAGTTCCTAAGACGACAATCCACTCCACACATGATCATCAATTTATCTTCCCATTTGAAGGAATTGGAGACGGATATAGATGAATAAATTAACATAATATCATATCAATATATATTAAATATTTGTGTTATTATATCATAATATCTGAATATTATTAATATAGGTGGAAAAATAAATTATACCGAAATATAAGTTTAAGTGTTGGAGAACCTCATTAGGTTTACTCATAGTTACTTCATAGGAGGTATTATTAAAAAATAATTCCTCTAGGATGAGGTAAGGGGAGGTAAGGAATAAATTTAGTTAGTCCATGGTAGAACCAAATTGATTTGTAACTATGAAGAAGAGAGGTGATGGGGTAGCATTTTATATATGAGTGATTGGACACACTTGGAATATTTGAAATAATTAAAGTTTACCCATGCTTTTCACAAGAAGAGAGGATCCAAAATTAGTCATTATCGAAGCTCAAAGGTTATAATGTATAAAAATTTCCATAAAATTGGTGTTAATGAATTTTAAAGAACATTTTACTAATTATCATTTTTTAACCCCGGTAAATCCATTATCACTTTAACTAAAAAAATTAATCTTTACTATTTTTACGATTCATGAAGGATAAAAATAATGATTAAATCATTATATAATATTAATTATTCGGATGAAAATATAAAATTTATTTTTTAGAAGTTAAATTATTAAAAAGTTTAAAAAATAATTTATATCTAATTAAGCTGAAAGGATGAAAAATCCATTTTCCAAAACAAATGTATTCAAATTTTTTAGAAGTTATAATATCAAAATTCAATGGGAAATATATTAAAATTACTTAAATATTATTAATAAATATTTAATCAGACTAATTTTATATTTAAAACCTTATTAGAATAATTTTTACGTTTTTAACCCATTAAACAGAAAGATAATTCCTAAAAAACTCGTATTTAGTAGTATTCAAAATAAGGTTTATCTATTTAAAAATTTATAAACAATTCACTCTATAATAAAATTGAAATTATTATTTAAAAATTTAATTTCTTTTTTTCAAATTATTTTTTGTAAAAGTGGAAACATCTAATTTTAAAATATGTTCAAAAAATGAGATAAAACTACTTTTTAAAATGTTTCATTTTTTTGCATAAAATTTTATTTATACATATCTTATTCCTAGAAAACTAATAAGATCAATGAAAAAAATTTTATTGAATACATATAATTTAAATTTTCATAAAATCATTTGAAAGAAAAATTGTTTTTTAATTTATATAAATAAAACATGTTTGTGAGTATAAAACTAGTTTATCAAAAAAATCATTTATTTTAAAAATGTTTTTATATTTATTTATAATTAAATGGTTGCCAAATAATTAATTTAAATTTAAATTTCAAAATAATATATTTTCATAATTTATTTAATTCAATTCATACCTTTCATTATAATGGTTAGGGTATAATTATAATTTTAAATAACAATATTTAATTTGTATGTCTCCTTTTTTTAAAACACAATGTTTCATACAACACAAGCTTTTGAAAAATTTCAATTTATTTGAAAATTTTATTTCCTAAAATAGAGGGGTGTCAAATTCTACTCACTTTAAAAAATTTCAACCTAGAAATTTAATCCTTTTCTTTGTAATCATGGTTTTGACTTTTAAAAATCCGTTTTTGGGATACCCATATCATAAATAAGATTAATAGAACAAATTATTTAGAAGAGTGAAAGGGATGTGCTAAGGTAACCTAGAATAACACATATTAGGTTTCCATACACCACAACATTGGTGGGATGTGCTAAAATAAACAAAGAAGACAAAATTAGCGCCAAAATACTAGTAGATAGTGATAATAACATAGTTAAGAGACTGTTAATTACAAATATACATAAATCTATGACATGTGAAATGAGTATTCATTAATTAGAAATAACGTTAATTGTATAGAAACTTATTTCAATACCATCTTCATAAAGATAATGTATTTTATTGATATCGAATACATAATTGATATAATTTTATTTCATAAGCACAATATCATCATTTTTTTGTAGCTCGATAAATTTTGACTTAATCTGTAACTCTAAAAGACAAATTTTATATTCTGGAAGAACTAAAAGATAATAAGATTCATGAAATCCTGATATTTAATTCCTTATAACTCTAGTAATTATAAAAAAATGATAAATAACTAGTTATCTAATATATATAAATAATTATATGGTGAATACACTTATTAATATTGAAAACATAATCCATGTTTTATCATAAACCACTCTATAAATGGTTAAACTTATGAACATTCAAAAATTAAAAATTGATAATGATGTTCAATAATTATCCATAAATCAATATATCATTAATGTTGTAAATAACATTATGTATCTCTTAAGGGTCACATTTCATATATATGAGTACTTTGGTAACATATTCTCATGATGCATGGTAAAAACATTAAATACCATAAAACCACAATGAAAACATGCAATATTCATCATTCATTAACTTATACCTCATATTGTTGAATATATTCCTTAAATCCAATTTTTTTAAAATCCTTCAATTATAACATAAACCACTTTTTCTCTAATTCATTAATTAGTTATAATCTCATTAGTACTATCATGTTTTCTTTATCTGAGTCAATATATCATTATCCAAAGTAAATACCCTTGTTTAACAGTATAAACATATTAAGGGGCATTTTCTGTTAAACATGTGTTTTTCATAAAATATCAAATTTTCGTTAAATAAATTTTTTAGGTTATCAATTCTATCTAATATATTCATGATAATTTTTAAGGAGAAATATAAAATAAATAATCTTTATTTATTTCATGATTCATATAACATAATTCTAGAATTGATATACATAAATCCCCCAATCATTATACTTCTTTATTAAAAAAATTAACTAGGATTCATTATCACATTCATTAATTCCTCTTTTATATAATAACAAATATAAATAATGTATTAATAATAATTAAACTCAATTTATGCATTCTAATTAGGTTTTTGATAAACAATAACTATAAAAAATCCCATAACATTCACACATCATTTGTGGTGTCTTCATCATAAACTACTAAACATCTACATGTACCACCTCATTGATCCCCTTGTTGAGATTCCCCCCTATGAAATCAATTAGTATAGTGTCCATAATTTACACATTTATTACATTATTCCAATGATAATGACTTATTGAAACCATTATTCTCATCCATTGTATCAACTATGTTTTTTATTTTTCCTCACCAATCTCTTATTCTATTCCCTTCATCTCCCAATATAAAAGATATTATAATTCCATTGAAATAGTATATAGTGTTTTATACCCACATTCAATACATATAAGAAGATTATTATTCATTCCTTAATGATCTCCACAACTCTCTCTCCCAGTAAACTCTATCATTCTTTTATTTAGAGAGTCTAAGAGTTTTTTATGGATAATATTTTTAATATTATACCTCTAATATAGATTAGGAATAATCAGAATTTCCATTACATTAGTCATCATACCATTTTATTTTTAAATGAAAAATTTTCTATCACATTTATCATCAAACTAGTTCCTTCTGGTTCCCATGATTAACCAAAACCAAATATCATATCTTGAGTACCACTATACTTTGAGTAAAACAAAATAATAATGAAAAATATTTAGGGAGTGTAAATAAAGTTATATTGATCTGATAATTTTATTTTTAACATATCCCATCAGTGATTATCAAATATTAAAATCCTTCATAATAGTTTTTAAGGAATATTTAGATTAACCAATGAAAATTCCTTGATAGTGTTAATAAAGGTACATAGTAAGACACATTTTCTTATACCCTATAATGATGTATTCTAACATGAATTTATTTTATATAGTTATTATCCCTAGTTAAAAGTATATCCAGGCCACATCGACCTGTAGTATTAAGGTCCATATGAAATTAATTGGAAACTACTTTCTTAGTCCTTCATCTATATTCTATGATATTTTTCTATAGTTATAATTATCCTTAGGAATATCAAAATATGTATTCCAATGGATCATACTAAAGATTTTTAATTATAAATTCAAATGGGTTATCATAAAAGTTTAATAATACCAAAAATAAAGAGCCAAACATCTCATACATAAACATTAAACCATAGTAGATTGATATTCATTAAACAAAATAATGATTTATATCAGAATCATATAGGTCTTGTGACATTTGAAACATTGAGACATAAAAAACTAGTCTATAATTGAGTCATTTCATCTCCCACTTAGTTATTCATAATTGGGACCCTTCATAGAACTATCATTCCAATGACATTACATAATATCATGTGGAACAAAAACATAATAATGTGTGATAAATGATTATCAGTAAAAGTAAAAAAGGGGGAAATCATTCTTACATGATAATATGAGTTTGGGAACATTAAAATAACATTTTAAATCCATTACCTATTTATCATAGATCATAAACATGAGTCATAACAGAAAAAATATATTTTCATAATACAGGAATCATAATGTAATCAAATAATATGATCCTTTATATCATAATAATGGTATATGACATCTATTTTTGGAATACACATAATAATAGAAAATAAAATGTCAAGGCTAATCACTAAGACATTCATAACATATTTTTCCCGGGTTAACCCCTATGTACTTCTTTCACGATTTGGATAACATCCCTTTTTACCTCTTTTGGGACGGTGATATACTCCCATGTACAATATTTTTGGATTGGGATAACCTCCCTTGTACTCTTTAGACTAATATAAAATTAACCATTCCAAATGAATTAAAATATATATTGGTCCCACCCATCACAAAATCCATACATATGTGACCTAGAAGATCATATAACATTCATCATATCATAACCAATGGAAAAGAAATGTGTCTCATAAACATTTAATCATTTCATAACAAATAGAAAGTAAATGGTTTTCATAATCAACTAATAAATTCATTGTAGAAGAGCACATGGAAAAGGAATTAGTTTTAGGAAATATATTCATTATTAAAATCAACCATTTTGAGAATTAATAGGAATGTAATATTTCAATTATACCCCTCATAAATCATAAGTAGCCACAGATTATATCGTATTAGATTCAAAATGATTTTGAAATATTCTTTAGAACATTTCTTTAGGAAAATACAATTAGAATTTGAAGTCATTTATGTGAAGTTTAAGAATTTCAAAAAATTTTATGGAAGTTTTTTCTCCAAAAAAATCATTTAAATTTAAATGGATGGTAAAGGTCCTTGAGCAGTCATGAAAAAAATAAATTTTCATATGTCGTTAACATTAAAACAATGATTCCCTCAAAATTTTTGGTAAAATAAAAAAGATAATTATTTATAAAATAAAATTAAAAATCATTTTAAATTATTTTGTAAAAAATAAACCATGGGTAAAAATTATTTAATAAATCATTTAGAGAATGGTCAAACCCATTTTGAATTTATTATTAAAAACCATTGATATGGGATAAAATTGTCTAGTATGCATTTGATAACTTCATGGGTTGGATGCCTTTGTGGTACATAGGTTGATCATTTCATAGTTAGTGATATAAGGGGGTGGGAAATAATTTTCCTAATATAATGGTTAGATGATAATTTCCATGGTGGTTGATAGTGCCTCAGGAAAGAAAGCAATGATTTCATACCCATGGGTCTATATATTATGAAAAAACTCATAATAAATACTGGAAATAACTTGATCGACAAGATGATTCTTAAGAGAAACTGGGAGGCTGGAATTCCCCTAAAATGATCTTGTCAATAAGCTCCTCTCTCATCATTTCTCTAAGGGATTCTAAGGGAAACAGGATTGATTGGAATCTAAATCACTCGGGTCATATGTAGAACACCATTGGAGCATGCATCATCGGTCTCATGTGGTGCATATGGATCCTCAGAGACCCCAAGGGATCTATGGTTCTATACAGATCTACCATTATTGGGTAGAGGGGACTCCCTCCATGTGAAAGAAAAATCATTTCTTAAAGGTCTCCAATTGTGCACTCAAAAGAACATTCACTAATAGGCTATTAAAACAGATTCACTGATTATTTTTAATATACTATGTGGTTTTCTGATAACCCCATAGATAATTGAATACACCATGATATAGTGAAAAGTGATAGTGAAAAAATTCATTAAGGTAATCCCTACTTGGGATCAATGTAATGTTTCCGGAGACTTCATATACTTTCAATGTGACGCAAGGCATGAAAACATATTGTTATACTGATAACGGTTCCTTCCCCCTGAAGGGATGAAAATGTATTGTGCAGAAGAACGAGATTATCATTTCAATTGACCTCATTGAAAATATGTACGATATCTCTCCCCTCATGGTCTATATATTTCTAGGTACAATTTACTATTTATTAAAATAAATATCTTTTGGTGTGTAATGAAATTTTTTTTGACCGAAGAGTTAAATAATGTTAGTTATCATTAAACAAATATTTCTGAACAATTATTATATAAAGAACAAAAAATATAGGGAAATCATGTATTCTTAACAAAACACAAGATGAGTAGAATGTTCCTGATGTTATTGATAAATACATTAAATGATTTTATTATCAAGCATAATCATAAACCACTCTGATAAAAATAAAATTTTAACTATCACATTTTTGAATTTATCATGAGTTTTATTAACTATTATTATTGGTTTGTATATTTTTTCATGTATTTCGGGTATTTTTTTTAGAAAATTGACCACTTATAGGCATGGTAGGAGGAGGTGCACGTTTGGAAGATGTTTCGGCGAAACCATGTGCTAGCCTAGTGGAAACTCTATACCATGTGAAATGGTATTATCACTATATAATGGCCTTCTACAAGGGTGTGTTTCCCCTATAAAAAAACCACAAATCCTCTTTCCCCTTTGGTAATATGTTCTACATAGCCGGTGTATGATTTTCCAAACTGTGGCGCCAAACTCAAAAACATGGTAAATTTTTAGAAAGAATTATTTAATTGTTTTCCCCTACCCAATATTAAAACCAAACTACACCTAACTCACCCTACATAGAATTCCAAAACCTAGGCATGCCTCCTCATTCCAAATTTTTCCTTTTTTCTTCAATCTATGTTTTCTTAGTCTATAATTTTCATCAAATCATCATGTAGGCCTCTACATTCATCATTTTCCTACTTTTTTGTATACTATATGTTTTTATTTTGGTTTTATATTCCCAAATGGTTTTGTTGCCCTAATTTGGTATGAAAAATCATTCATTAGGTTATATCTAGATGGTTTTGGTGTGGTTATTCATTTATAGGGTCACTCCTTAATGTAGTTCTAGTTTCCAAACTATTTCCAAAATTTTCCAAGTAACCAAGAGGTGGTTCCATAATTTGAAAGATTTTTATTATTTATGAAATAATGATTAATTTTCTAAATGATTTATAAAAGTTTTTGGGTCATAATAATATTTTTTTCAATGTTTTTGGAGTTCATAATGATTTTATAAAGGGATAAAAATTAAGAATAGATGTTTTCCATGTGTGTTTCTAATAATGGTAGTGTAATTGTGTAAAAGGTGGTTCATGTCACATAGGAAATGATATTGAGAAAAGGGGAATATAATTTATCTTATTATGAATACATGGTCTAGTATATTAGGTGAGTCAGCTTTGCCAAGGCCCATTCCCACTAACAGGATTACAAAACAATACTGACTAAACATATACGTGATGACGATTGAATGCTCAAGAATGACTTTTATAACCAACTGATCATTTGATCATCTAGTGTATAAAGATCGTAGGACATTAATATCCATAGTACCATAATGATTCCACATGGGGATAATTTTATACATTCCATTCATTTTGTGTTGCATTTACTTTCAATTTTCTGGAAATCTCAATGAATATTTTATTTAAAAATCCATCAAAATTTTCATTAAAAAATAGCATGTTAATTTATCTTAAAAATAATTACATAGAATATCATTTGGAGTTATCCTGTTATAGAATATATTAAACTATTTATGCACCCTATAATGTATGTATAAATTGTTATATGTGACATGGGTAATAGAATGTATGTATGTAGTGGTGATAGAGGATTCTATTTCTAGTGGTTCTTCTATTGGAAGGTTTTTGTAGTGGTGGAACATGTTCCAAACCTCCATAAAACATTTATGTTGTGATGGTATAGTAATAACCTCCCCATTTTGGTTTTCATGGTATATTTTGTAACACTAATGTGATAGAAATGACTTGTTTATGGATTTTCCTTTATGATATTCCCCGGATGCCACAAAGTTTTATTCAATTATTTTTTATTATATTGGATGATTCTTATGGGAGAAATAATTCACAAATGTGATTCATGATTACTAAACAATATTTTCTTAAACATGTTGATTGGGAATACCCTTTGGATTATGCTACGAGTTGGGTCGGGTTTAGCGTTGGTTGGATGCTCGGCCTGGTACTAGAACACATGTTATAAAAGAAGGGTTATTAACTTCATTTCAATGATGATATTAGACCTGAGTTAGGACATTCAGGGATTGAGTTTTTGGTTTAGTGTGCGTTGTTCAACTAGCACACCGCATTATAGACCTTAGGTTATCATGTGATGTTTGATATTTTCATTGAATTTTTCTCTGGGTGTGATATGTTTGTTGTAAACTACGCATAGACATCAAGTAAGGGTGGAGTGGTTTGTCTTGTTATTGTGGATTTTATGGATTGTTATTTATTTATGGATGTGTTAAATGTTATTAATTCATGGAATTTCTTGACTTATTATTGATACTTTTTAATAGTTAACTGATGTAGCATCATGCCCCCATAGAGACTTCTTGAGAAACAAAGGAAAGATGATGGATGGAGTTATCCTTTATCAGTTGATTAAAGATTAGTGGAAGTAGTTTTTTATTATATCTGAGCATTAGATCTAGGAGCAGTATATGGTTCCATTCATGCTAAGGAAGCCAAAAATGGTTCAAAAAAGGTCAAGGCTCATGACTTTATCCTGAACAAGCCTTCTTCATTATGGGTAAGATGGACCCCAAGGTGGTAGAATATTGTCTTGAAAAGATCCTGAGGATTTTTGGGTTTCATTATACTCTTTAGGCAGTTATTGTGAAGGGTGAATAATTTATATTTGATGGTCCCATTAATGGGTTTTGGGCATATTGGTCAAGGCCTGGGAGCATGTGTATATGGTCTTGAAGGACATTATAGTTGTCTTCAATGTACTATATTTCCATGACACTTGATACTTTCCATGACATGGTTGATCCTTGTTCATAATTAGGTGGATGAGATCATGTTATAATATTCCAACCAATTCACCGAAATAGTCCATTTATCACCTTACATGGTATCCCATGAGAAGATAATGAATTATCCTTTTGAGGAGGGTTTACAGCTAGAAATTTTGTATCACATTTTCTTTCTCATGTAGAAGACATATTCTATGATAATTGAATACTTCCTTATAGTAGAGATTGACCATTTCAAAAAATCAGGTTTCTCTAGGTTAGTTGTAGGAGTGTTCTATAGAATTTGAGGTTTTTTTACTTGAAAATGTAGAATAACAAGAAAGAGGATAATGTAGGTGGTAACTCAAGACACTTATCTGAATCCCATTCACATGTGACCATTGGTGGTAGGTTAGTCATATTATGCTAGTGTGGAAGGTCAGGGTATGTTAGGGTAGCATGTCCAGCTATACCTATACTCTGTCATTAATTTGAGATCATAAGATACATTAAGAGGTTATATTATGGTGGTTTGACGACTTATAGTGGTGCAGGATCATCAACCCCTTAGGAATTACCATATTAATTTGGTGTATCAAGGGCTATGTGTTCTCTATATTTTGGGAATGTTTTAAAGTCTATATCATCTATTCAGTTGAGTTGGCTCGAGGGAGAACCACTATTCAGTAATCGATCCCAGACATCAGAATAGATGAATCTCCTCAATTATAAGGATTATGAACAAATGAAATCAGATGAAGGGCCTACAATTGTAAAAGTTGTATTTTCTGTTTCACCATCTAAAACTGTAACTTTATTTGACATGGGTGATTCGATATATTTTTTCCCTCCAATATAGTATAACTATTGAAATTTCCATCTGAGCTCATAACATATGTGATGGAGTTAGTGTTTCCTATTAGAAATAAGAGGGAGTAGGGTTTTAGATGTTCATATTGCGCCCTTACTCTATCAAGGGTGAAGAATGAATGGGATCTCCTGGTTTGGGAAATGAACCTCTTTGAAGTGATTTTGGGAATGGACTATATGGTCATATTAAAGGAACTCATTTATTGTTATCATCGATGAGTGACCTTTTTGGAACCTAATGGAAGTAAAAATGTTTTCCTAGGTTAATGGGATCCTTGATCCTAGCGAGATAGACCTCAACATATAGGGTTGGGAAATACTATTTTTCATGTTTCATTAGTCATGTTGGTGGATGATGGTGTGGATTTTGAGAAAAGATTACCTCTTATAGTGGATGAATTCCCATAGGTGTTTCTAGAGGATTTATCAGGGTTTCCTCGAAAGAGGGAATTGAAAATTACCAATTATTTGAAACCCAGAAGAAATTTGATATCACTTAAATTATATCATTTTTCCTCCACCTAATTGAGGGAATTAATTATACATTTAAAAGATTTGGAATCTAAAGGATTCATTTACAATAATGTGTCACATAGGCCCACCCTGGTTATATTTGCAAAGAATGATGACAGATCTGTTTAGTTTTCATCTGTTATCAAAATATGAAAAAGTTAAAAATCAAGAACAAATAATCCCTTTACCATAATTATATTATCTTTGTTCAACTCAAAGGAGATTTGTGGTTCTCCATGATCATATTGCACTCAAGGAATCGTTACACTACCACAAAAATAGTTTTTCCCAATGCCCCCACCCTGTATTAGCGCTAATGAAAAATCGCTGATAAGGGGGGGGGGGCTTTATCAGCGCTCAAAAAATCACTCATAAAGGGTTCCTTTATCAGTGCTAAAAAGCATTGATAAAAGTACCCCTTTATCAGCAATTTTTTAAGCACTGATAAAGCCCCCCAACTTTATCATCGCTTTTTGTAGTGATGATAAAGGGACCCCCTTTATCAGCGCTTGTTTAGTAGCACTGATAAAGATGGGGCCTTTATCAGCGCTTTTTTTTTTAAAATGTTGATAAAGGGTCGAATGAAAAAAAAATAAAAGAAATATATGAATATATGAATATATAAATATAGTTATATAGATATAGATATAATATATAATTTTTAAATATATTTTAGATAAGTATAAATGTACATTAACAGTTAATATACTTAATATATAAGATATTTAGTGAAAATGGATTCTTAAAAAATTAAAACAATATTTTTAATTAATAATTTGATAATTATTATGGATTAGTAGCCATTTTATAACAATTAGAAGACTAAAAAATTGAAAAAAAAATTAAAAAAAGATCCAAAATAAGTTGAAAACCCAACTCAAATTTCAAACGGCCATAACTTTTGATTCAGGTGTCCATTTGAGCTCTACCACATATCAAATCGAATCCTGTGACGAGCTTTACGTCATTGGGACCTGGGAAACCCCGGTCAAGCATTTTTCAAGGCCAAAACAGGCCCAGAAGGCCTCCAAAAATAAGTTTTTAGTCGGGGTACCCAGATTTTTTAACATTTTGTGGGTTTACAGCCTCGTTTGAGGGGGTATTATTGGCTTTTTTGGTGGGGACTGAATTTAATCCAAGGTATTACATTCATATTGATATTATGACTTTGAAATTTTATCGTTTTTTATAATGCACTGCTATTTATAATCAAATATAAAACTATATGTACATATTTTTTATATATTCACACCAACAAATTAAAATTTTAAAATAAATAATTAAACATATTTACATATAAAATATATTAGCTCTGTCTAAATAATAACTAATATCCATTTTATTTAAAATACCAATATATGAATATTTATATAACTACTATATATTAATATAACTATATATATATATGTATATTAATCTAGCTATATATATATATATTAATATAACTACATATATGTTAATATTAATATAGAAATATATATATTAATATCAATATAAATATATATATTAATATCACTATAAATATATATATTAATATCACTATAAATATATATATTCATATAACTATATATATATGTATATTAATATAAATATATATTACTATACGAATAAATATAACTAAATATATATGTATATATAAATAGAAATATATATTAATATAACTATATATAGATATATTAATGTGACTATATATATATATTATTATAAATATATATTACTATACGAATAAATATAACTATATATATATTAATATCACTATATATATATTAACATAACTATATATATATTAATATAACTATATATATATTAATATAACTATATATATATTAATATAACTATATATATATATTAATTTAACTATTTATATATTAATATAAATATATATTATTATACGAATAAATATAACTATATATATAGAGAGATATCATGAAATAGAAAAAAAATCAAAATAGAGTAGTGATAAGGGCTTAGGCGCGCAAGGGGGAGGTCTCGAGTTCAAAACCTGCTGGAGGTAGAGGCACGCGCATGGGGGTGGATGTTGGGGTATAGCGCTGATAAAGGGTAAAGGGGGCACGTGCGGGCACTAGAGGGGCTAAAAAGCGCTGTTAAAAGGGGGGATCAAGCGCTATAAAACCCCATGAAAATTGGCATAATTTTTTTAATTTTTTGTAATTTTTTGTAATTTTTTTAAATTTTTTTAATTTTTTTTAACTTTTATCAGCGCTAAAATGAAAGCACTGATAATGTAAGAACTGATATAGGACCCCTTTATCAGCGCTAAAAAAAGAGATGATAAAGGGTTACTTTTATCCGCGCTTTTTTGAGCGCTGATAAAGGGGACCCCCCCCCCTTTATATTCGCCGTCTTTAACAGCGCTTTCCCTTGCACTATTAAAGGCCCTTTTTAGTGCTCATAAATGGCATATTTGTAGTAGTGTTAGGTCAGGGTTAAAGTATCAGTCATCCTCAAAATGTATTTTCGTTGTAGTTATGAAAAATTTCATTATTTGTTCATTCCATTCAGGTAGACAAATGCCCCTGTGGTTTTCAAGAGGACTCTGAACTATGTCTTCAATCAGTACCTTGACACCTTTTTATAGTGTTTTTCGATGACATTCTGGTCTAGTTTGGGATCAACTAAGAGCATGTGAATCACTAGAGGGTCATTCTTGGAAACAGTCATGATCATTGTATTTATGGTGAGTTCTCCAACAATACCTTCTAGATTAGGATGGTAATGTTTCTATGCTATGTGATCATGGAACATGTGGTTTTAGTGGACCTTGATAAGATCATATCCATGATGACTTGGGATAAAATGAGTAATTTCATTGAGTTCATGAAATTTTGGATCTTTTATGGTATTACAAGTGGTTTGTTAGATATTTATTTTAGTATGATTTTATAATGGCTGCACATACCATAAAATGAGTAAGGTTCTAATAGATATTATATTGTTCCAAATCCTTTGAAGAGCTCAAAAAGTGTTTGGGAACTTACCCTTTTTTGATCTTACTGTAATCTTGAATGGGTTACATGGAATACTTCGACACTTGAGGTAAGGGTTTGGGTGTGTGTTGATGCATGATTACCGTGTAGTGGCATATGGTTTATGAAACATTTGACTTAATGGATGGAACTAAACAACCCTTTACCTAAGAAGTAGCGATGCATGCAATGAAGACATGTCATCACTACCGTTTTGGGAAAAAATTTGTATTCTACACAAATCATAAGACCATGGCCTACATTTTCTCTGAGAATGATCTTAATATGACATAGAACTAATGGTTAAAGTACCTTCATGGGTTTGATTTTGATTTCTCCTATAACCTACTAAATGGGATTGTGGTAGCAGGTAATAAAATTAGGAAGCTACCAATAAAATCCATAATGGAGTCATGTGATGAGTGGGCCATGATGTCTATTTTTTCAGACAAATCTAATGACTAATGAGAATAGTGGGGTAACATTCTTTCTAAATGTTCAGTGAACACCACCCCTTCTAGAGATAATTTAAAAAGATAATCTGAGTGATGATTTTTTCCAGTGTTCTATATTGTCTATAAATAGTGGGATGGTTCCTAGTGGATGGTCGATTTCACTTGAGGGAGTTTTGTGTTTCAAGGATCACGTCATGGTGTTGTTATCATTATGGATGGTGGTGATTTAGTATATCCACCTATGTCATTGGGACATTCATCCATGAAACAAAAATATGTTCTATGACAATCATAAAAAATTATGGTGGCTAGGTATGATGTAGGATATAGAAGGCTTTTTTCAGGTGACATACATTTTAGTGGGTTAATGAAGAGAACCAAAGGACCTATGTTTTCTTCATCCATTACGTTTTACTACTAGGTTTTGGGATGAGGTCTCCATGGATTTCACCATTTGATTACCTCATACACACTATGGGAGGAATTCCATATGGGTGGTTATTGAGAGTCTGACAAAGTCAACCCACATCATTCTGATCAAGGACATATACAAGGTAGATTAGTTGGGTCAGATATATGTTTAGGATATAGTTAGGATTACTAGTGATCCTTTAGCTATCATTTCAATCTGGGATGCCTTTCACCCCTATTTTTTATAAGGCCTTCATTACGAAACAATATTTGAGGTGAATTTGAAAACAGCATACTATCCACAAATGGATTTTCAGGTGGAATCATAAGAATAGATATTTGAGGACATGATATGGGCATGTATGTTTGATTTAAGAGTCTTGTGGGATTAAATTTTTTTAATTTTTGGAGTTTTCATATAAAAAATTACCAATATTCTATAATAATGTCTCTCTTTGAGGATATTTATGGTCAATCACTTCAGTCACCTTTTTGCCGAACTAAAGTGGGTGAGGCATCTCTATAGAGACCAAACCATTTATAGGAAATGATTGATAATGTCTAGGTGGTCAATAAATGTTTGAGGATTGTTTATATCTACCATATTTATTTTAAAGAGAAGCGGTGTTGAGGCTTGTAATCCATAGTGGGTGATCATGGGTTACTAAGAGTGGCCCCTTTCTTGGGTCACCGAATCTTGAAAAAAAAAGAAAATTTGATGTTAAGGGTTGTTAAGCCTTTGGGGGATACTGAGAGAGTTGTTCAGGTGGTAACCCAGATAGATTTTCCAACCTTGTCAATGTCGATCCATTACATGTTCTATATCTCTTAGTTGGAAATGTATAATTTGAACCCATATCATGTGATTAAGTGGGATGAAATGGAGTTGGAATCCAATTTTTCTATGTTAAAGCAACCATAATGGGTTGTGTTATTGAAGTAGAAATTTCTTTGTGAAAAGTATTTAAAATTTATTTCAGTACATTTCATCATGGGAATTATGAGAATGCGACATGGGAGTAAAAGTAAAGGATGGACCAGTAGTATCAAAATTTATTATATGATAAGACTTTGGTGTGACTTTCTTGGGTTGGAATACTTTCATTATGGGGAGAATATTCACATCCATTGTTTCATTTGGAATAATTATCCATTATAAATTTGGTCTTACCATTGTAACATGGATCATAGGGATTTTTTAGATGAAAAAATTTGTTTCTTGGCTAAGCAAGAGGAGGTTCATGTTTGGAACATAGTTAATCAAAATCATGTTCCATCCAAGTGGATATCATGTTCCCTGAATAGAGGTGTTATACAGACCACACATACTAGAGAATGATCCTGTACCAACACATGTAAAAACATGAATCCACTTTCACTTTATACAAATCTTTGACATGGTATAAAAAATAGTGGGGCCTCCTAGATCAATAAAATGTTTGAAATTATGAGTTTTCCCCACCCATATTTTTATACCAAAAAAACCTTAACCCTCACAACTCAAATTTCCTCATCCTAAGAGCACCACCCACTTACACCTTCCTCCAATGATCTTAAATATTTTGGTGTTTTTTGTGTGAAATATTTATGAAATAATTATGTGACCATATCCTTTCCTCACCTCATTCTTCGACATGCTCTTAGTTCACATTAACATAGAGTAATATCATATACAATGGTTTGGTTTCATAATATGGGTTCAACATTAATTATTAGGGATATATATTCATGATTTTTTGTAGTCTTATTACCTTTATAGGGTCTATCCTTGGTTGAGTTATAGTCTCCAGCCTGTTTATGGATGATTCCATGTAATTTTTTTGGTGGTTTCATGATTTTATATAATTTTTTTATTTTAGTATAAATGATATGTTTTGTAAATGCATTATAAATTTTTTTTTGGGTGGTTAAAATCATGTTTTATAATGGTTTCTGTGTGCTTAAGGATTTTATTTTGATTTTAATATTTAAAATGGATATTTTCCATGTGCGTTTATAATCATTGTACTATCATTGGGTAAAAGGTGGTACATGTGACATAGGGAATGAAATTGATCTCTATAGAATCCAATGTGTGTAGGCGGGTAGAATATGTCATGTATGTTTTTAGTGTTAGTAGTGTTGAGGGCTAGTCTCCATGAAATGAATATATAAAAATGATAACTAAACATATATGTGAGGAGGATTGGAGGCTCAATTAGGACCATTGCATCTGAGGTATTGTTTGATCACAGAGAGTATCATGATACAATGACCCTATAGACCCGAGTTCCTTAAGGAATGACCATGGATCTCATTCTATTCATTCCATTCATCTTTCTCTGTAATTTAATTCATCATTTATTTTAATTTCATTGAATATTTTAATTTAAAATAGATCACTCTTTTTATAAAAATCTACCTTGTTAATTTGTCTTATAATGAAATTTCAATGAATATCTTTCCATGGGATCATATATGGAATTGCCTCACACCATACATTCACCCACCATTTTATGTTTACCTTTTTATAATTGACCTTGGTAAAGGCATGTAATCTTATAGTGTTGATGGTGGATTTGGGTGCTAGTGGTTATTATATTTTTAGGTATTGGTGGTAGTGGTATAGAATCTCAAACCACATACCACACATAGGTTTTCATGGTCTTGTTTTCCCCTCCCTATTTATGGTTATCATGGCCCTTTTTTCATTGAAATGTTACTGAAATTACTTTTATCTGGATTTTTTATTATGATACGTCAGGGATTTTGTTAATTCTTATGCCATTATTACTTATTATTGTTGTTTATTCTTATGGGAGAGATCATTCAAAAATGTGATTCTTGATTCAAAGGTACATGTTTCTAACCTATCATTTTATGTATCACTCTAAGGGGAATTCCATAGGTCGGGTTGGGTGTCAGTTTTGATGGTAGCTTGACATAGTTTGTGATAGTAACTTCAAACAATTATAATTTGGGTTAATTTTTATTCATCAACCCCATTAAAAAATCACATTATAATAAAAATTAAAAATATTTAATAGAATTGTCTTCAAGATATGACATTTAAAAGTGGTAGTATATACACCTCAAAAAATAATATAGGTTCATAATAAAACATATGTCTCAATGAAATAAAATTGAGACAAATCCCTTAAAATTTTGGTAGCATTTAAACTGTAAACACCATTAAAAGATGATCCAAAAATTGATATAAAAATACATATAATTTTCAAGACTATATTCATAAAATAAATTCATTTTTACAATATACTCTACTTAAAATAAAAAAGTTGTGAATATGTATTCTATCTAACAAAAAATAAACGTCTGCCAATAATAAATTACCTTATGTATAGACTTCTATCGTACACGTTTGAACAAATTCTATAAAAAATGCAGGTTTATTAAAATCAAATATGTAAAAATAAATATATGTAAAATTCCATATATGATTTACTTATGACCTTTTATTACATGTTTATCAATAATTCGTTTCTAAAAACACATTTCATGTAATAAATTGTTTATTCTTCTTGTATATTTTGATTTTGTATTTTAAATAGTTTTTCACTAATAATTGTTACATAATCTCCAGAGTTTCATCCATGATATATATATCATATTTATATTCACTAAAAATATTTATCTAGATTAATCTACAAAATATTGAGATACAAAATGAAATAAACTATTCTTATATATGGTAGTTTGTACGTATGGATGAATGTTGTTCCATTTTTTAACTGATAGAACATATTAAAGATAAAAAATAATTCACCATTATAGAATAATTATAATTTCATATATATCATATATATTGATCAATGTTATCTGTATTACCTTGAATGTAAATTGTTAGCAAAAATCAAAACACATTGCTTTGGGAGGCGATAGTCCGCCATACATATGAGAGACATTATCATATATCCCATGCAATGAAAAGTAACAATTTATAGTATTTATTATATTTATATAATTATTCTAATAATATAATATGTTTTCATTCAATATATCTTTATTACCATCCATGTAGAATTTAAAAAGAAATACACATCACATTATATTGTGAGATTGTTGTCTTCTGTACACTTGATCAATGTTATTATTTTCCAACAAGTTGGAAGGTGAGAAAGTATGTGTGATATTATAATTAAATAATTATTATAATATGATATAAGAATTATATATATGTGTGTGTGTGTGTGTGTGTATTAATGTTTCCATTATATCGATTCATGATATGTGGTGGTGGGAAATATATATTATCAGTTAATGAGGTGGTAGTCCTCCATACACCCAATTAAAATTTTTGTTTCCTATTTAATGGAACTGGATTTTCATATAGGTTATTCCATTTACATGAGAAAATAGTATCATATGATACATATATATATATTTATTATGTCATAATATTTGAATAATAGTAAATTTGGTGGAAGAATAAATAAAATAAATATGTAACATTAATAATTTTACCGATTCATTGGAGAGCCTCTTTAGGTTAACAACTAAATAATTCATAGGTTTTATTAATAAATAAATAATTAAAATAGTTATATCAGAGTTAATTAAGGAATTTATTTTGTCAGGAATTTTCCAATACAATTTTTTTTGAGTTGTGAAGAGGGGAGGGTGGGGTTGACATTTATATGTGGCAGAGAGGAGTCATGTGGAATCTTTAAAAGAATGCAGTGCACCAAAATTTTTACCCAAGGATAAAAATCGGTAATTAATTAACCTTATAGTTTATATAATAAATGATTTCCACAAAATTTGTTTTGGACAATTTTTACATCATTTTACAATTTATCTTTTAGGTTTATCCCCCGATAGACCAATTTTAACATTAACTATTATAATTAATTTGAATTAGTCTTATTATTAACAAAGGTAAGAAATAATAATTTAACCTAGTTAGATATTATTGATTATTCTCATAAAAAATAAATATTCAAATTTTATAACTTTTATTCAAGTAAATAGAAAATTATAAATTAAAATTATTCTCAGAGATGCAATGATAAAATGTTTTTTAAAGAGAAAATATTGAAATGTTTAAAATGTTTTTTTATGACATTCAATATGAGATTGGTTCATGTGAATTAAATTGGATTAATGAATTTATTATTTAATTATTTTACCTTAAAAGAAATACTAATTTTTTAGGAAGAATTTAAATGGTTTAATTAAAAATAAAATTCTTAACAAAGACCAGTATTTTTCACTATTTATTGAAAATTTTATATCTTTAGAAAATTATAAAAAATAAAATATATTAAAACTTTAATATTATCATTTAATAAATGAAGTTAAAATTTTCAAATAATGTTTCTAATATTTTCTAAAATTAATTTAAAATAAGTGTGAAAAATGTAATAGAATTTAATTTTAGAAAAATATTGTTTTAAATGTAAAATTTGATATATTCTTATCTCATTCCTAGAAATAAAATAAGATGAATACTATAAATTTTATTAAATATATATATGAAAAATTCATTAAAATAACTTTCAAAATGTTACATTTTTAATTTTTTGATATAAAAAACGTTTTTGTATCTAAAAATTATTATTCATAAAGAGATTTTGTTTATTTTCAATTTTTCATTATTTTCATTTCTAATTAATTTTCCACTGAAGAATTAATTTTATAGAAATGTGTAAAATATTTATTTTCATATTTTAGTCAATAATATTCTTACCAACCTTTCCAATGTAAATTTGATTACTATCACAATAAATATAAATATTTTAATTTTATATCATGTTATTGTCAAAGCACGATGTTGTGTGTAACAAAAGCAATCAAAGATATTAAGTTTATTTTTAAAAACAATTTCACTAAAAATATGGGAGTAACATTATATACCAATATCAACCCACATAATATCGCCATATAATAGTCATATTCTATTATGGAAATTTTTATATTTATCGAAACATACTAGAATCATCTTTAGGATGATCTCTCGTAGATAAATCTCAAACGGAGGTTATGGAGTTCTAAGAGAATATCTCCCATGACACAAAACCATGTGTTAATGTACCAAAATCCAAATATGTGTATGGAGTAAATAATAATAACTCTCATTTTTGTGGGTCTAGAATTGAATTACTAGACTCTATTCTAAGATATTTATTACCGAACTATGTAAATAGAGAACCATGTATAACCCTTGAGTAATTCCTTGTAGAATATTACGGATTGTTTCCCCCAAGTGAAACACATAGAGATCATTGATCTTGTGTACCAAATATATATCCAAAAACCATCGTACAATCAAGGATTCAAGACAATTAAATTGTATATTATATAGCTAGAAACCAATAACTATCTTGGCCATCATTTCAGTATAATTTCAAACAGAAAATTCAATCATTACTATAAAAAATAATTATCTATTATCCTTTGAAAATTTATCAAAATCAATGATAAATTCATGATCATTCCATGAATGACCTAGTAAGATAATTTTTTTTATAATGTAATAAAAAATTAATTTTTGAAACCTAGGTTCTTGAGATAATGGAGTAAAAAAATACAAATATAGATAGATTCAAAAAACATTAAACAAATTGGTAAATAATGGTTTAGGTAAAATTATGGATATTCAATTTCCAATCAATTTATCAATGCATATTCTATTTTATTTATAAATAATAGCTATTTAATATTGATGTGAATTTCCACAACTAGAAGATTATTCTTAGACCCCCAAAAAATAGGAACATGACCCAATACAGAAATAAGTGTAGATACCCATTGACCCATAAAAGGTGAAATTGATAAAGGAAATGGAAATACAGAAGGTATTACTCAACCATTATCATATTTACCTTCATGGATGGTTCCAAAAAATAAATAAAATTAATATTAATAATTTTTTGAAGTTCTTGATACCTTAATGAATCTAGAAAAAAAATATTCTTATGCTAGAAGCAGTCAAATATATTCCCAAGAATAAAAAACTTATCCAATATTTTTCTACTGAGAGAAAAAGGATATATGAAAATAAATATAAACTTAGGTTGGAATTTTTGAACTTTAGTTACAACATATATTTACCTGGGAAATTTTAATATCTTGTAAATTTCACTATTATATGAATTATAGGGAATCATCCATTCACTAATGAATTACATGACTTGGGATAATCAATCAATCTAATTACAAAATAAATTTATTCATAGCTATATGTGAGAGTATAAAAGTCATCATAAGTGGTTGTATAGCTAGACACAAGGCCTAATGCCTATAATGTGTATTTTTTTGAATGATATACTAGTTAGAGTAATGGGAATGGTGTTTCTAGATTATTTTTATATCCTAAATGTAGAGTAATATATAGAATCTTATAATTACAATATTATACTATAATGACCAATACTGAATACTATGAAGAAATTTTTTAATTTAGATGAAGGGACCCATTATATGAAATTATGCTACCACGCAATGATTTTCATCATTTTGGGAACTATGATATTTCCAAATATGATCATTCTGTTTTAAATTTTTCTCAATTGAAAACTATTCCATATCATAGGTAAACACCCATATATTAGATGAAATAATTATTCTATGAGTGGATTTAATGTCAAAAAAACCTATATATGACACTATTTATGAAAATACATTTAATCATAATTTTTTTTGGTAATGAACAGTTTGTAGATGAGGAAGATAAATAATTTTTTATGAGATGGATTATTTGATTAAATTTGTCACTAAATCTTCTTCATTTCACATATTGGTTTCCAATATTAGAGGAACTATTTTGGAATGAAAAATAGAACAATAACTAATTTTTATTTAAAACTAATTCAATAAAATTGAAATATTCCTATCATATGTAAGGAAAAATAATTCCAATGATCATATGAAAAAACATTTAACATAAACAAGAATATATACGTATAAAAAATTTAATACAAAATTTTATGGTTATTTCATTTATACCGTAGGACATTCCGTGAATTAATACCAATATTTATAAGCATTTAAAATTATATGAGAGTGATTGAGATCCAGAGAACCATCCTCATAGAAGGATATATCCATCACTGATAATTTTTTCTAAAGAGGTTGAGAATATATTGGGAGCTGGTATGATCTTCCCAATATTATACTCCTAGTGGTTTGTCCCATTCTGTGGTTTCCCAAAACATATTGTAATAGAAATCATTAAAAATGAAAATGATGAATTGGTTCCAAAAAGAATTCAATGATGTTAGAGGGTATTTTTTGATATTAAATATATGAACTATGTGACCTAAAAAATCACATCCAAATTCCCTTTGTAAATAAAATAGTTGAAGGATTTGCAGGGAAGGGTCACTATAATGTTTTTTAAGGTTTCATTAGAAAATGATTAGATCCCATCATAGTGGATGTTCATAAATAATCTATATTTAGTATATAAAACCCTTTATTTAGAAACCCATATTTTGTGTTTACATTATTATATTATAATAATATATAATTTATTTCCCCTAACATGATCAATCAATTTATTTCTATTAGAAATCTAGATAAAAATTTTATTTTGATGCTACATTTTATATAAAAAAACATATCATAAAATCATTATGTCAACCTTGAAATAGTTTTAAATGTACTTTTATATATCTTGGGAAAAGGGAATAGATAATTTGTGAGCTTTGATGCTCAAAATTGATTACGTAAAATAGAATCTATCATGAGTAAAAAAGTTATAATGAACATGGAGCAGTGGATAATAAAAACACATTCCATTCAATCAAAAACATAAGTTCAATGTTCACTCATGGATAATATCAACATAATCTTCACATGGATAAATGAAACAAAATTTTTAATAATGAAAATTCCTAAATTTTCAATTTCAAGAATGTTCCATAAAATCTTCAATGAAGTAACCATGAATCATACCATCAAGGCCTCTATACCAGGACATCATTCTTAATAATTTGGTAGATGTAAAAAAATTAACCATATAATATGGAATGCCCAATTTTTGTCTCATTGGACATATTGACACATCGAGGGATTATTTATATCTATGAACAAATTATATTTTTTCCTTTCCTTTTAATTTATCATATTTTGAATAATCAATTAAATTCACTCTCAATTTTTTTTAAATATAAACATTTATCCATATTGAATTGTGAATATGTATCGTTAGTATTTCATTGATAAATTAAACAGCATACATAACTAGCTTCCATCAAATGATACCGTATATAGAAATTTTATGAATTTTAAACACATTCAATGTAATATAATTTTTTCTAAATTCATTCATGATTTTGAAAATGTGGATATGAATAATAAAATTAATATCCAATGAATAATGGAGAGAGACATGAAACATGATCATAAGAATGTGAATTATCTCAACATAAGTTATAATATATTATCATTAAATGATTATATGATAACATAGATTCATAAAAAATGACATTGTTATAGTAAAACCAAGAATTTATAAAATAAAATATATTTAATACATTATAAATAACATAATTGTAACTTAATGTGACACCGATGTTATAAGACTCTTTTAAGAATTTTTTTATTAAAAAGAATAATTTCATTTTTTATTGATATTATTATAATTAAATTTTAAAAAATTATGGAGAAAAATATTTTCTTTAAAAATTACCATGGAAATATGTATAATAATCGTCACATCAATTATTAGTCATGGTGGCGAGAAAATATTTTTGTGTTGTGTTTTTTAAAATAATGATACCTTTGGTAATGAGAACCTCATCATGATAATAAAAAGAATTTTGCTTTTATTTTTTTATAAATATTAAAAATGGGATAAAAATAAATACAAGATAAATTTTGTGATTAGAAAAAATTATTTTAAAAAAGATTTGATGAAAACATAGAAGAAAAACAATTGGATGTAATACATCAAAATAATATTTTTTAAATTTATGTATCTTGCATGTTACTTACTTGTGGATTCTTGATCCAACAAGATAAAAAAATATAAAATAAATATATAAAACCGAATATAAACTAAAGAGAATAAGATATATTGGGTTTAAAATATTAGGATCATACCTTAAATGAAATCTGAAAAATATATATAAAACAAATGAGATGGTAATAGAAATCCACTACTATGGGTCATTGTTTAGTCACACATGTGGGATCCTCTTATATAATTAATTCATGTTTATTAAATTCTCCTTTATGATTTTTTAACTATATTTATTTTTTAAAATTTCTTTTATAAATAGTTTAAATCCATTCACTAAATATATCTTCCTTTTATTGATTAATTTATGGTTGTTTTGTCAACTTCTCCATAATTATATTAGGTTATTTTCCATGGATAAAGGTGTTAGGAAATGGTACTAAAATCCCCAAATTTTTTATAATTTCATGAATATATTTTTCATTAATTATATATAATTTTAAAATCATCCACACTATGTGGAAAATAAATAATGAATCACATCACTTCGTGATGGTGGTTGTCATCATGTTCGCACAAGATATGTCATCATTTTCTAATGAATGGAAGGGTAAGAAGGTAGTTGGTATCAAGAATATATAAAATAAAATTTATTTTAAAAAATTCTCATATATTTTAATAATTTTATATTTATAACAATTTATTAAAAAACATTATGAAAAATGAATTACACATCTATGTAGAGATGATAGGACATATGTATACACTAATGGTGTTTTAATTATGAAGAGAATGGTTGTACAATAATTTTATCATCAAAATAACATATTTTTATGAAGGAATAATTAATTTAGGATGTATTCAATAGATTTATACTTGGTAGAAAAAGGAATAAAAATTGAATGAGTCAATAAAGATGATTACCTCTTCTTTGGTAGACCCACTTTATATTACACCATAATCATTATAAGCATGTATTATGGTAAGAACATGAGATCCCAAAATGGGAAGGGAGACACTAATGGTTTTTGGTATGAAATGAATGATCTAGAGGGAACCAAATTTTTGGATAATTGAGGATAATAGTTTACCTTTAATAATTATTGGGAGGTTAAAATGTGGAATTACTAAAAATATTTTAATAATATAATATTAATTTCATGTGAAAGTGGATGTAGATTTTCTTATATTTTATGTTTATAATGTTACGTTTAAAAAAATACCAACTAAATAGGTTTGATAATGTATTTTTATTATCTTGAAGCATTTCCAGTTTATTTTTAACCCCCTTAACCCAATTAATCTTTAACCAAGGTGATAATTATTTATCATCGTTACTATACATTATTATAAAAAAATTGACCATATCACAAAAAATAAATTTTAATAGATTAAAATACTGAATTAATTTTAAATTATTCTACTTCTATAAGTGGAATAAACTACATTTAATATAATTTCCCAAAAATCCAATGAAAACTAGTTTTAATTTTTTTTTTATTTTAAGCATATAAACGACTATACATAAAAATCAATTATAATATAGAAAAAAATTATGGTTAAATATATTTTGTTAAATAAAATAAGATATATTTTACATTAATACATATCCAAAATCAAAATTTACTATGAAACTTTATTATTAAACAAAAATAACTAATATAGTTTTTATTTTTTTAAAAAAATATCTTAGTTTTCCAAAATGTTAAGTAAATATTTCAATGGTAGAAATCATGTTTTTATAGGAATTATATTATTTATTTAATAATGAATTATTATAGAAAAAAGTTTAGTAAAATTTCATGTTATTATTATATCACTATAATGTCATAAAAAGGAACGTATTGTATAATCAGGATGTTTGACTATTCATTTAAAAAATCAACTAGTTTCAAAAAATCAACAAAAAATCAACAAAATTTATAATACGATGAAATAAACTAAAAATTAATTTATTCTTATTCAAATTAAAATATTTATTAATTTAGGTTCTTATCACAATATTGATAAATCTATGTGAATTATCATATTTTTTCTTTAAAATGAAAATCTCACTTACTATAAATCAACTTATGGTGTTACAAAATTTTCCATGTGGTAAGTTTGAATATGGAAGGATGCATTTTGTATTATATCATACCCTTGTTAAATTTCAAAACAACTTGATAAGAATATTTTAATACCACATTTAAAGATATATTGAGGTATTTTTATATAAATTTATAGTTTATGAAACAAATTTTGAATGTTTTCTTTATAATTAATAAAATGATTTAAAAATGTTTGTTAAAAATAAATTGATTTTAATTTTTTCAAAAATGTAATTTTTTTGAATAGGTAATGATTTGGGAAATGTCATATTTATTGTGGGGATTGAATTCAAAAAATCTAAGGATGATGTTAGAATTACACTACAACGCCCCATTAGTGTTAAGAAAGATAAATCATTTCTATTCAATCATTGGATCTATATGAGATGTATTAAATTTAATAGAAACCCTATATTGCATTTCAATAATATTATTAAAAATTATAATATAATTTTTCACTAATTAATATGGAAATCATTTTATATCTACAATAAGATCCTAAAAATGTCTCTTATTATTTGGCCACATGTCTAGGAAGCTCTTCTTAAAGGGATATGTGTTGCTTCAAACAAAAAATTAAGAGAATTATTGTACCAAATGATAAATGGACACACATATGTGATAGAATATTGTTGTCATAGAAAAAAAATTTATGTACATTTTCATAGAATCCATAATATGTTCATAACTCAGTTGAAATAGGATATGTGAGGAAGAAATAAGTTTTCTACATGAAAAGTAAAAAATGGGATCTCTAAGTGTTATATGATATCACATATAGTGAGGGATTGAGATTCCTTAAAAATTCACATCATTGTGATGTGGTGGTCAGAACTTCCCACTTGGATTAGTCCATATATTTCCCTGATTGCTACTAAAAAGTATTTGACAAATGGTAAAACACCCTTTTTGATGGCATTATTAAAACATTTTATCCTAAAAAACACATGACATAGGAATTATAGATAGCCAAGGTAATAGTTCATCTTTGAGTCATATATTTTACTAACCATGAATCCAGAGAGTACTTATTAATGAAAATTTATGAACATTTTTACTTTGTTCTATCATAGTATGAATGAAAATTGTAAAATTGAAAATTCATAATAATAAATCCATTAAAAATATAATTTTGTTACCATATAACATCCTATATAAACATCAATAATTATTTTCATCCCTATAAATAATTCATGATTAGGCCTCATTTGTGAATCTTTGATGAAATTAATTTATGGATGCATATTTACTTCACAATTGATCAAATGATCTGCTTATGTATCCATAGTTCCTGCATGGTATATAATTTCCTCTAACGTTATAATTTATTTTCCCCATTCGTATGAAAGTTATTCATGGTCAAATGATTCATTTATGTTCAATAATCATTTGATACATTATGATAAGGCTCATTTGATAACATGTAACCCCTTCTTGGTTACTATAAAGACCCATAAATTTCAAGGAAATTTTTTTCTTAATTTTCTTTGGAATTTTACAAGAGCGCAGTTTCTGACGAAACCTAATTCTGAGGCCCGGTGTGCCCGGAATCATTTTCCAAAGTTTGGCTCGGGTACGTTCAGTGAACGAACGAGCAGGATTTTATAACTTTTGAACCGGTGCTCGAAATCGAATTATGAGGGCACCGATGGAATTGTAACGCCGGTGTTTTCTTAGAAACACCTCTTTCGGAGTTGCGTTTCCTCGGGTGTAGTTTTAAAATTTTGGTCTTTATGTTAAGAAATAAAATAATGTGGTTTGGAAAACTTTATTTTATTTCACATAAAGCCGCTTAAAGCCACTTAAAGCTGCTTGAGCTGAGTTGAAGCGGATAAGGTGCAATTCAAAATATCCCACCCTCTTGGTAGGATATTTGTGAGGTGGGGTCCGCATGAGCCCCACCGTTTCTTTTTCGCTAAGTAACGCACCCGCGAAAACCCTTTTAAATGAAAGTCAACTGACGCATTTTCTATATTCTTAACGCCCCTATTAATTGGGCGGTAAGTTCGTTGCAATTAATTCTATGAATTAATTGTTTGTGAATTATCATTGTTTTTCAAATTCGTTAGTTGATAATAAAATAAGACGAGGAATTATTTTTGTTATCTGGTTGTTGTGTTAAACCTTTGGAGAATCTCTAAATATCTTCATCCTCCTTCGCGAAGAACGCGAAGCACACGAAGAACGCCCGCCTCTGATGAAGGGCGATGAAGAATGCCAGGCCCCTGGAGATCGACGACGTGATGCTGACGATTCTCCCTCCGCGACGCTTCTTCCATGACGATCCATCCCGGCGACAATCTTCGATCGGCATCATGAGGTAGGGGATTGCGGTCCTTTTTAATTCCTTGGGGATTATAACATCATCATGGATTTAATTGTTATAATTATATCTGTATGTTATTGATCCTAGGAGTTTGTCTATGCGACACCGAGTACCGCTCGACAGCGACACCCTTTAGCGACGTAACGATCCTTTTCTTCCGCGACGAACTCGCGTTCGACGATGACGTTGAGGTAGGGGTCATTTTGAAAATGATATTACCCATGTTGTTTTCCTCCAAGGCAAGAACGCAGACCAACCAATTAACAAGTTGGTCCGCGGATTATTATTGAAGGTCGAGGTTTATCAATTGCTGGAAAGTTTGGTGTTGCTTCAAACCGCTAACGCGGTGGGTGTGGACCAACGAACAAGTCCAAACCCACCGCCCTTTGTTCTTGGTGTGCGGAATGGCAGACGATGAAAAATGGGCCGCAGAGACGATTTGTTGATTCTGAAGTGAAGAACAGGACCCGGGATGAGCTACGGCGCAGACGGATGTAAAATCGGACCCCCGAAGAAAATCTGGTGGCCCGCGGACTCCACCGGTGGCGCGGTGGCGCCCAGGCGCGCTGCCGGATGGCGGTGCCGCGGCTGAAGCCGCAGCGACGGGGTGGGGTTCCGCGGCTGTGCAGAACCGAAGGCAGGACGCGGACATACCATGTCCGTTGGCAAGAGGCGGCCCCCACACGAGGTCGCGGTATCATCAAGGGGGGCAGCGCCCCCTTGAACTCGCTCGCCCATCATGACCGAGCCGCCAGGCGGTCGGGCCGCGCCCGTGCCGGCCGGGCCGGGTCGCGCCCAGGCCGGGCCGGGCCGCCCTGGCCGGGCGGGGTCACACCCAAGCCGGGCCGGGCCACTCTAACTGGGCCGGGTTGACCCGGAAACGGGTCGGGTTGACCCGGAAACGGGTTGGGTTGACCCGGTTCGGGCCGATCCAGGGGGGTTGGGCCGGGCCCAGACCCCCCGTTTCCGGACCTTTTCGGTCTTTTGCTCATAACTTCAGTTACGGGACTCCGATCGACGTGCCGTCAGCGGCGATGCGATCCTTTGATCGAGATGGTCGTTTTGGTATATCACACTCAATGTTTCGGAATAATATGTATTCGGCCAGGTTGGTTCGTACACGAAACCAACCGGGCCCTTGGATCGGAAACGCTCATATCTTCAGCTTCAGACGTACGATTGACGTGCCGTCGACTTTGTTGGATTCCTCTAAGTGAGACGGATCTTTTGGCTTACTCCGCCCGAGGTTTGGACGTAGGTGGAGTATGGTCGGGTTGGTTTTTCCTTAAAAACCAACCGGGCCCCTGGGACGAAAAAGCCAATAACTCTCAGACCGGGCGTCTGATTGATGCGCCGTCTGCGACGTTGAGTTCATGTTGACGATACAGAACTTTTCGATACATCAACTCTGGACTATGTGTCAGTTGATGTATCAGCCTCTCGGCTCATGGAGTGGACCCTCCCGAACGAGCTTGCTATGTGCGGGAACCCTAGTGCTGGCTGCGACTGCTACTGTGACGACGAAGACTGTGCAGAGATCCTAAGTGGATTCAACGACGACTACAACAGTCAGCGATCATTTGTGGGTCAGTGCAACAGATCATGTGTGGGTCCGATCCTGTGTGGGTCAGCGCTCAGCGGTCCTGTGTGGGCCAGCGCCTACAGATCCTCTGTGGGTCTGATCCTGTGTGGGTCTTTGCGGGGGATAGTTACCTATCAATCCTTTGTGGGTAAGATCCTTTGTGGGTCATTGCGGGGGTTAGTTATCTATCGATCATGTGTGGGTCAGAACCTTTGTGGGTCATTACGGGGGTTAGTACCTATCGATCCTTTGTGGGTCCGATGACTTAGATAAATCAGTGGATATATCTGATCATATCTTCCGTCATTCAATAAGTAGCTGTGTGAGATGATTCCTGTATTGCTTTCCTATGTGGATTGTGTCGTGCTATCCTGTGTGGATTTACGTTTTGCTTTCCTGTGTGGACTGGGTTGTACTTGAGCTCGGATGTTGGAGCCGAGCGAGAACTGATGACTTAGGTATATGTATGGGCATATACCTAAGCAGTGTCGGATGTTACTTTGTGATTGTATCTTTACTTTGTGGTTATCCTTTGTGGATTCTGGGAGATCTTCGGGGGTCTCGGGGTCCCTACTGAGTAGCTTATACTCACCCCTGCATGGGCAATGCCCGCACTACATTGTGTTGGTTGCAGATGATGGACAACGCTGATAGTGGTGGAGGCTTGCGGAGCAGGACGGTACCTGGAGGTGGACCAAAGGGATGGACGTACTCGGAGCGGTCGGCTAGACCTGAGGAGTAGTGGAGGCTTTCTGTACCCACCCTTCCGGTGGGATTTCCAGTGGACCGCTCGACGTTGCAGCTTTACTTTTCAGTTGCTGTTTTCCCGTCCAGTTGTACTTTACGTTCAGTTTGGGTTTGTATTCTGGCCCACTTACTTTTCCGCACTTATTGTTGTACCAGTTTTTACTTAGTGTTTACTTCTTCCGCTTGCTTACTCTTTGATGCTTGTTTACTTTACAAAGGCAATGCCTTCCCTTTTTACCGGGATTTACGCCTGGGTGCTAGTCGCCAGCCCCTGGCCTATGGAATGTGGGCTTGGGGTAGTCACGAGACGGGCCCCGAGGACGGGTCGTGACAAATTGGTATCCGAGGAGTTCGGTTCTACTGCAGACTCTGATCTTTTTCTATGTGTAGAAATAGTGTTTATCATATTTAGTGTGGTTATCAGTCCAGGGAGTCCAGTGTTGGTGTGGCGACCGACATATCCGAACACCAGGACCCAGACTTCTGATTTCCGACTTAATGCACGAAAACATTGATTGCATGTGTGCTTCAAGTTTTCTTTGTGATTACTTTGTATCAGCTCACCAGGTATATTGTTCTGACTGTGGCGCATCGGTTTCCTTTTCAGGATGGCCCCACGATGGCAGCCATCTAGGGTTCCAATAGTTGAGCGTGATGACAGCCCACCGAGGGATGAGGCCTCGGTGCAGGGCCCTTTGAAAGTTGAGGCACCATGGGTACCTCTACCTGCCCAGCCACCGATGCTTCCAGCCTTGGCCGCAGACGATGCACGTCTCCTTAGTGCACTGCATGAGTTCTAGCGCCAGCGGCCGCCCAGGTTTCGCAAGGAGACGGACCCCCAGGTAGCCGAGGACTGGCTGGAGGCAGTGGTACAAGTTTTCCTATTAGTGAGGACACCAGCAGACCTCATGGTGATCCTCGCAACGAGCCTACTGCACGCAACAACGGGCCGATGGTGGAGCTTGATGCTCCAGGTGCACGATGAGGCATCTCTTCTCTAGACAGACATTGAGGGAATCTTCGGCTCAGAGTTCATCCCGGCCACCCTCCGTGCGGTGTACATCCAGGAGATTCTTCAGCTGCGGTAGGGCAGCATGACGGTCGCCCAGTACTCGGCGAGATTTACCGATCTCTCGCGCTACTCGACCGACATGGTGCGGGACCCGTTCTTCCGGGCCCGGAACTTCGAGTAGGGATTGAGACATGAGATCAAGGCATCACTGATCTCCCTCGGCATTCTGACTCAGGAAGGAGAACTAGATTGATCCCTTCTTATCGAGAGCTTCCTTGCTGAGCCTTCATTAGCAGCGAGACCTACCGTAGGGCAGGAGGTAGCAGAGTCTTCCGTAACAGGCAGCCGACGGATGACTCAAGGGTCCAGGCAGACCAGACCCTCATGCAGACGACCTCTAGACACTAGCTCAGCAGTGAAGGGCACACAGCGTGGAGCCTGTCTTTCGAGAGGCAGGCAGTGCTACACATGCGACAGGAAGGGTCAAATGGCTCGTGACTGCCCGACCCACCGTGCCGAGGAGTAGTAGACGGTTGAGGGGCCACCCAGGAAGAGGCAGAGGGTCGACTGTGGCGGTCCGCAGGGAGCAGGTGGACAAGGCAGAGGAGCTGGCCGAGCAGCAGGTGGTGGGCGACGCATTGAGGCTCTACCACCACCACCACCCGGAGGTCCACCCCGGCCATAAGGAGCTGGCGGGCAGAGAGAGGCACAGCTCCAGGCAGCAGAGGCCTTCGACCACGGCACGTCCGAGATAATTTTAGGTACTATCTGTGTCTATTAAACCCCTGCAAAAGTACTTATAGACACAAGAGCGAGTCACTCTTTCATAGCTTCTTCCCTTGTTCGGAGCTCGGAGATTCCGATAGAGCCGTTGGCTCGATCCTTACGGCTAGAGACTCATACGGGAGCAGACTCGACGATTACGCACTGGTGTCGGCAGTGTGAGCTTACTCTAGAAGGTGAGGGCTGCAGCTGGGATCTTCTTGTAGCGGCGTCAAGGCCTTACGACGTCATCTCGGGCATGGATTGGTTATCTACAGTTCATGCTCAGATTGACTGTATTAGGCGCAAGGTGCGATGTGTACGCACCGACGGGAGCAGGTTCACCTTCACCGGCGAGAAGGGAACCATTGCAGCGCAGGATGGACTTCTGTAGAGGAGAGGAAAACCCATCACTCATCAGTTTTCTAGCCTCATCCTAGGAGCATTTGACATGCGGAGTCCTAGTTTTCCTGCAGTGGTGGATCAGTATGCGGATGTCTTTCCCGATGACGTTCCAGGACTACCTCCTCGGAGAGAGGTAGACTTTGATATTGACTTGTACCCCGGGAAAACCCCGATATCGACTCCAGCATATCGGGTGGCCCCCGCAGAGCTTCGAGAGCTATGAGTACAGTTGGAGGACTTGCAGGGCAAGGGGTTCATCCGACCCAGTGTTTCACCCTGGGCTTCCCCGATATTGTTTGCCAAGAAGGCGGGCGAGAGCTTGCGACTTTGTGTTGACTATCGTCGCCTGAACCAGGTGACGGAAAGGAACATGTATCCGCTACCGAGGATTGTTTACCTCTTCGATAAGCTCAAGGGATCACGGTGGTTCTCTAAGATAGACCTCAGGTCAGGCTATCATCAGCTCAGATTTCGGGACGAAGACGTGCAGAAGACAGCCTTCAGATGTCGGTATGGCCACTATGAGTTCTTGGTTATGCCATTCAGCGTAAACAATGCTCCAGCAGTGTTAATGGGCCTCATGAACCGGATCTTCTAGCCATACCTCGATCGATTTGTCGTGGTCTTCATCGACGACATTTTGATTTACTCGACGACTGAGGAGGAGCACGCCTACCATATGCGAGTTGTACTGGACACACTCTGAGAGAACCAGCTTTATGGGAAGCTCTCGAAGTGTCAGTTCTGGATACGTGAGGTCCACTTCTTGGGGCACGTCATCTCTGAGGTGGGAGTTTCAGTGGATCCTGTGAAGATCGAGGCAGTGCTAGCTTGGGAGCCACCCAAGAGCGTGACATAGGTGCGGGGTTTCTTGGGAATAGCTGGATACTATCGGAGATTTGTGCTAGATTTCTCCAGAGTTGCAGAACCACTCTCAGCTTTGAAAAAGATGGGGAAACCCTTTGTGTGGTCAGAAAGATGTCAGCAGAGCTTCCAGGAGCTGAGACAGAGATTGACCAGCGCCCCTATCATAAGGTTTCCTGAGGAGGGAGTAGGGTACGTAGTCTACTGTGATGCATCAGGGACTGGACTCAGATGTGTCCTGATGTAGGAGCGGGCAATGATCACCTATGGATCACGTTAGTTGAGGCCGCATGAGCAGAACTACGCTACCCATGACCTGGAGTTAGCAGTAGTGGTCTTCGCTTTGAAGACATGGCGACACTATCTGATGGGCGAGCACTTTACAGTCTTTTCTGACCATCTGAGTCTCAGGTACATCTTCTCTCTGAAGGCCCTGAACCTGAGACAGCAGCGATGGCTCGAGTTCCATGAAGACTATGACTTTGAGATAGTCAATACTCCTGAGAAGTGGAACGTGGTAGCCGATGCTCTCAGTAGGAGGAAGGGCTTTCAGCTACTCGAGGAGGCGACAGAGCAGTTATCCGCTTTCCAAATATCTTTCGTGGATAGAGATGGATCAGCCTTCCTTCAGTTTCTCACAGTCACCACTCCACTACTACAGCGGTTCAGAGAGGCACAACATGGGGACGCTGACTATGCGACGTGGCGTGCACAGATATCCTCTGGACAGGCACGTGATGGCTTCTCCTTTGGAGCAGAGCACGAAATCCTTTTTAGAGGATGTACCTTGGTACCAGATGCTTTACGGGAGGAGGTGCTGAGAGAGTTTCACACTTCTCCTTTGGCGGTACATCCTGGAGTGGCGAAGATGTACCAGGACCTCAGACGACAGCACTGGTGGCCGGGCATGAAGAAGGTTGTGCCAGAGTTCGTTTCTCGATGCATCACCTACCAGCAGGTGAAGGTAGAGCACTAGGTACCAAAAGGCTTGGTATAGCCCTTGGAGGTCTCAGAGTGGAAGTGGGACGGGATATCTATGGACTTCATGACTGGACTTCCATGCACTTCCAGAGGTCATGACTCCATTTGGGTTATTGTCGACCGACTCACCAAGTCGGCTCACTTCTTACCCATCAGAGAGCAGGGCTCAGTGGAGAGCTTGGGACGTCTCTACGTTCAAGAGAGTGTATGGCTTCACGGTGTGCCATCTTCTATCGTCTCTGATCGAGATGCTCGCTTTACTTCTCGGCTTTGGAAGGGGTTGCAGGAGGTGTTCGGGACGCAGCTACGTCTGAGCACCGCCTTTCACCCTCAGACGGATGGTCAGATGGGGAGGACCATTCAGACTATCGAGGACATGCTCCGCGCATGTGTTCTCGACCTTGGTCGTAGTTGGGAGGACCACCTACCCTTTGTGGAGTTCGCATAAAACAACAGTTACCACTCCACCATCGAGATGGCACCATACGAGGCGTTGTACGGCATACCTTGCAGATCTCCTTTGTGCTGGACAGACCCTGGGGAGTCAGCACTTGTGGGACTGGAGATGGTCCATGCCATGACAGAGAAGGTCCAGGTCATCCAGGAGCGGATGAGGACTACCTAGAGATGGATGAAGTCTTATGCTGACAGGAGGCGGAGGCTACTAGAGTTCGAGGATGGCGACCACGTCTTCTTGCATGTCTATCCTCGACATGGATTACTGAGATTTGGGCGAGATAGTAAGTTGTCTCCACGATTCATCGAACCATTCCAGGTCCTCAGCAGGATTGGTGAGGTGGCTTATTGCCTGGCTCTACCACCTCATTTCCACCGGGTGAACGACGTCTTCCACGTATCCCAGCCAATGAGATACATGCACGACCCGATGCACATCATTGACCATGGGGAGCTGGACGTTGATGAAGGGGGGACTTCTGCGGAGGTCCCGGTGGAGATCGAGGATCGACAAGAGCGGGTCCTATGTGGGTGGTCGATTCCTCTTGTGCGCATCAAATGGCATCACGGGAACCTCCACGAGAGCACTTGGGAGCGGGAGGCTCAGATGCGTGCTCAGTATCCACTTTTGTTTCCCTAGTTTATGATGTATCTTTACGGGGACGTAAATCCCTGAGGTGGGAGTGATGTAACGACCTGTAAATTTCAAGGAAATTTTTTTCTTAATTTTATTAGGAATTTTACAAGAGCTCAGTTTCTGGCGGCACCTGATTCTGAGGCCCGGTGTTCCAGAAATCATTTTCTGAAGATTGGATCAGGTATGTTCAGTGAACGAATGAGCGGGTTTTTCTAACTTTTGAACCGGTGCTCGGAATCGAATTCTGAGGGCACCGACAGAATCGCAGCGCCAGTATTTGGTTAGAAACACCTCTTCCGGAGTTGCGTTTTCTTGGATGTGGTTTTTAAATTTTGGGCTTTAAGTTAAGAAATAAAATAATGTGGTTCTGCAAACTTTATTTTATTTAACATAAAGCCGCTTAAATCCACTTAAAGCTGCTTGAGCTGATTTGAAGCGGATAGGGTGCAATTCAAAATATCCTACCCTCTTAGTAGGATATTTTTGAGGTGGGGCTCGCACGAGCCCCACCGTTTATTTTCCGCTAAGTAAGGCACCCGCGAAAAACCTTTTTAAATGAAAGTCAACTGACGCGCTTTCTAAATTCTTAACGCCCCTATTAATTGGGCGGTTAGTTCGTTGTAATTAATTCTATTAATTAATTGTTCGTTACTTATCTTTTTTTTCAAAGTCTTTAGTTGATAATAAAATAAGATGAGGACTTATTTTTATTATCTGGCTGTTGTGTTAATCCTTTGGAGAATCTCTAAAGATCTTCATCCTACTTCGCGAAGAACGCGAAGAATGCCAGCTCCGACGAAGGGCGATGAAGAACAACAGGCCCCCGGAGATCGACGACGTGACGCCGATGATTCTCCCTCTGCAATGCTTCTTCCACGAAGATCCATCCCCGCGACAATCTTCGATCGACATCTTGAGGTAGGGGATTGAGGTCCTTTTTAATTCCTTGGGGATTATAACATTAACATGGATTTAATTTTTATAATTAAATATGTATGTTATGGATCCTCAGAGTTTGTCTACGCGATGCCGAGTACCGCTCGACAGCGACGCCCTTCCACGACACGACGATCCTATTCTTCTGCGACGAACTCGCGTTCGACGACGACGTTGAGGTAGGGGTCGTTTTGAAAATGATATTAGCCATGTTTTTTTCCTCCAAGTCAAGAACGCGGACCAACCAATTAACAAGTTTGTCCGCGGAATATTATTGCGGGTCGAGGTTTATCAATTGCTGGAAATTTTGGTGTTGTTTCGAACCGCTAACGCGGTGGGTGCGCACCAAAGAACAAGTCCGAACCCACCGCCCTTTGTTCATGGTGTGAGGAATGGCAGACGACGACAAAATGGGCCGCAGAGATGATTTTTTGATTCCACAGTGAATAATGGGACCCGGGATGAGCTACGACCCAGACAGAAGTGAAATCGGACCACCGGAGCAACTCCGTTGGTCCGCGGACTCCACCGGCGGCGCGGGACGCCGGCGCAGCGGCGTCTTGACGTTCCACCAAAAGAAGCCTCCACGGCTGAAGCCACGGTGGTGGCGTGCGGTTCCATGGCCGCGCGGAACCGAAGGCAGGATGTGGCCTTGCCGTGTCCGTTGGCAAGAGGCGGGCCCCCATGTGGGGCCGCGGAATCATCAAGGGGGGCAGCGCCCCCTTGAACCCGCTTGGCCATCACGGCCTAGCCACCAGGCGGTCGGCCAGCGACTGCGCTAGCCAGGCCGGGTCACACCCAGGCCGGGACGGGCTACCCTGGCCGGGCCGGGTCGCGCCCAACCGGGTCGGTCCGGGCCCAGACCCCCCGTTTCCGGACCTTTTCGGTCTTTTGATCATAACATGGGCTATGGGCCTCTGATCGATGCTCCGTCAGTGGAGATACGATCCTTGGATCGAGACGGTCATTTTGGTATATCATACTCAAGGATTCGGAATACTTTGGGTTCGTCCAGGTTGGTTCGTACACTCAACCAACCGGGCCCTCGGAGCAGAAACGCTCAGATCTTGAGCTTCGGACATCCGATTGATGTGCCGTCGACTTTGTTGGATTCCTCTAAGTGAGAAGGATCATTTAGCTTACTCCACCTGAGGTTTGGACGCAGGTGGAGTACGGTCGGGTTGGTTTTTCCATAAAAACCAACTGGGCCCCTGGGACGAAAAAGCCAATAACTCTCAGATCGGGCGTCCAATTGTCGTGTCGTTTGTGACGTTGAGTTTCTGTTGATGATACAGAACTTTTGGATACATAAACTCTGGACTATGTGTCAGTTGATGTATCAGCCTCTCGGCTCGTGGAGCAGACCCTACCGAACAAGCTTTCTGTGTGCGGGAACCCAAGTGTTGGATGCGACTGCTACTGTGACGGCGACGACTGTGCAGAGATCCTCAGTGGATTCGACGACGACTATAGCACTCAGAGTTCCTTTCTGGGTCAGTGCTACAGATCATGTGTGAGTCTGATCCTATGTGGGTCAGTGCTCAGCGGTCCTGTGTGGGCCAGCGCCTACAGATCCTGTGTGGGTCCGATCCTGTGTGGGTCTTTGCGGGGGTTAGTTACCTATTGATCCTTTGTGGGTCAGATCCTTTGTGGGTCATTGCGGGGGTTAGTTACCTATCGATCCTGTGTGGGTCAGATCCCTTGTGGGTCATTGCAGGGGTTAGTACCTATCGATCTTTTGTGGGTCCGATGACTTAGATGAATTAGTGGTTATATCTGATCATCTCTATCGTTATTGAAGAAGTACCTGTGTGAGCTGATTCCTGTATTGCTTTCCTATGTGGATTGTGTTGTGTTATCCTGTGTGGATTTACGTTTTGCTTTCCTGTGTGGACTGGGTTGTACTTGAGCTTAGATGTTGGAGACGAGCGATAATTGATGACTTAGGTATATGTATGGGCATATACCTAAGTAGTGTCGGATGTTACTTCATGATTGTATCGTTCCTTTGTGGTTATCCTTTGTGGATTCTGGGAGACCTTCGGGGGTCTCGAGGTCCCTACTGAGTAGCTTATACTCACCCCTGCACGGGCTATGCCTGCACTATGTTGTGTTGATTGCAGACAACGGAAAACGCTGATCGTGGTGGAGGTTTGAGGAGCAGGACGATACCTGGAGGTGGACCGCTGGGCGGGACGTACTCGGAGCGGTCGGCTGGACCCGAGGAGCAGTGGAGGCTTTTTGTACCCACCCATCAGGTGGGATTTCCAGTGGACAGCTCGACGTTGCGGCTTTACTTTCCAGTTTCTGTTTTCCCTTCCAATTGTACTTTACTTTAAGTTTGGGTTTGTATTCTGGCCCACATATTTTTCTACACTTACTGTTGTACCAGTTTTTACTTGGTGTATACTTCTTCCGCTTGCTTACTCTGTGATTCTTGTTTACTTTACAAAGGCAATTCCTTCCCTTTTTACCGGGATTTAGGCCTTGGTGCTAGTCGCCACCCTCTAGCCTATGGAAGGCGGGCTTGGGGTAGTCACGACATGGGCCCTGAGGACGGGTCGTGACATTTACAGAGTTACCTTACACTCACTTGGTCCATACAATGTCATATTGGCCGTTTATGCAATGATGGTCCTTTATATCCAAAACATTTGATTATTAAATAGTCATTTACACTATGATGGGATTATACGTTATAGTTTCACACTTCTTATGCATCGTAATTTTCATCACATATTCGAAGAGGATTATTTAAAAAGTATATAAACTTTCAAATGGTTACTTTATGAGACATATTCTTCAAGGAAACATCCTAAGGTTTCTTTAGAAGGACTAAACCATAAGGTATTGTCATGAGGATCCTTCGAAAAGCCTCATCTTATAGGATCCATCATGAAGTTCTTTTTTAAGGTATCAAACATGAGGGTCCATCATGAGGTTCCTTCATATGCCCAATCCATAACCCATTATCACATAGCTCTTTTATAAGGCTCCATCTCTGAGGATATTTCATATGGTTCCCATGTGAGGTCCCATTCTCTAGAATAATTCACGAGGTTCTTTCATGAAGATCTATCTACCACATGACCCCTTGAGAATGATTTATTATGTATTCCAATTAACAATGTTTTTTAGGTCACTCTCATAAACCATTTTAATGGGTTTCCTATAGTCATTTATCCAATGTGAAGAATGCCCCATTTAAATTACACTCTCATGAAATGTGAAATAAAGAGTTTATAAGGTGGTTTTGGGACACTTCAAAATGGTACAAGAGGACAAATATTTTGGTCCCTTGATAACCACTCCCAACAATATCCAAATTATTTGGAAATGGACCTCATTTTGAATATAAAATCCCAAATTAATCCAAAATTCTAACCCAATGTGTAATCCTCACTCAATATCACATTATTTTCCTTTAAAAACTCAATAATCCAATATAGGGTATCCTACTAAGAGTTATCTCAGAACGTACACTATTGGTTAGTTTCCAATAAGTATGAAAATCTAGAAAGGGAAGCATAATGAATCATACCCACCCAATTATTTATCATTACACCTTTCAAGAAACAAAAAATAATAATTTCATAACATTAAACTTCAAGGCTATATGACCATAAAATGTGCACATCAAATTATGTGAGAATTTATTATAATTATAAAATGAAATATAGGACGCATCATTATTGTTCACTCCAACCAACCCAACACCATATCATCTGGTATCTCTATCATGAGGTGTTATAGCCTGAAAATTATCTTCCTCAATCATTAAATGTGTAGAAATGCAAATATAAAATTCATAGTTTCAGTTTATAATAATGTGATGATAATTTAATGACAACATTCTCTTTTATGATGATGATCTAGGAGCCTCTTATTTGATGAGAATAATAAACCCATGTGATAAACATAGAATTAAAAGTACATCCTTTAGGTAACAAACCTAAATTTATCATGAAAAATATAAAAATAATGATGATTATAGGTCCCCTATATGATGATGATCAATGGATGAATACATAGACATTAAAAATATGAATCTAGTAATAGGATAATGATGGATTTTGGGATGAGCTATGGATTCCTCCAGTAACACCATAATGATTCCTCTGGTGATGAGCTAAAAATACCTTTAATGACAATATATGTATGGATGTAGTGGAAATGTAGGGATTAATTTAATGAAAGGTGGCATATTTCTTTTGGGATAAACATAGTGTAACAGTAAGGATGAGATAGGGATTCCTCTGTTGACAATTTAGAGATTTCTTATGTGATGAGAATATGAATAACTTTGTGATAAGCTTAAAATTCCCTATTTTATGAGAATTTGATAGTTGAATAATAATTATATGATTTGAGTGATATATAGTCATGATTTTATTTATGGAAGACAAAATAGGCCACATACATGGTGAAATCCCCATCATTTATAGTATTCCTTCCTCATATAGTTACCAACAGACCAGAGGTGGACATCTATGTATAAGCCTCACAATTTTGTTAATCCCCAACCTTTAATGTATCTTTACTTATATAATTACCATTATAAAAATGTGGGAATATAAATATGGACCTCATATTAGGTGTAAGTCCTAATCATACTTTCCCATGATTGGTTACAAATAAACATGATAAACTTTAATCCAACACAGATGAATAAATCCAACACAACCCATTGTTATGTGACTTTCATATCATAGTACACTCCACATGACATTAAAATACATGGATTAAGACATGAACACATGAATACAAAAAGTAAATTCACCTAATAATAGATTTAAGCCCTTAAATGGTTCCAATATGTTCCTTATAACATGAACTTAAAATATATTTTGTTTCCCATTAATGATTACTTATGTGTAAGGGTTGTAATTCCCATTATAGTGATATATGGGAATCCTCTGTAATGGGTATGATCGCAACCACCAAAAACCTCCTCCATCATTTTATAGGAACCTAATGGATCCATTGATATATAGAAACAAAATAGTTCTTTTTTATTTTTATTTAAACTATAAAATGATGAAACAATTGGGTCAAATGAGACATAATATAATTTTCTTGTGCAATTTCTGAAAAATTATGTTCTTTTCCCAACAAATTTATTAAGGGTAATAAGTAGCATTATTAAAACTTTTTTTTAAGTGACAATGAACATGAATAAAATATTTAAGAGTGTCACCGTATATTCAATAATTCTCCCAAAATAGGTATGATGATCTTGAGCTCTTGGAATCTTGACTAATTCACAACACTAAGTGTTTGTTCTAACAATTATGCACTTTTATGCCTTTGGAAAGATGGTTAATTACAATTCAACATATCATAGTTGTTGTTGTGCATCAAGAACCGAATAGTGAAACCAAAACAATTTTTTATTTAATAAAGAAGTTGTTTGAGAATTAATTCTTAATGGTAAAACAATTATGATGGGTTTATTAGTATCCCTCGTAATCTGAAAGGAATTTGTGATGAACATAACGTTAGAGTTCAACACCACCATCAAAATTAGACGAAATCATATAATAATAAATGATTCCATTAATAGATAGCCTATGATACCTATATAACATGTTGTGGTCATCGCATCATCTACCATATATTTGAGGCACTTGCATATAGTTCTACCAATGTAATTCCTCTAGTGCCATTTTATGAATTCCTTGGTCCAAGAATACCATTTCAATAGATCTATCAAGACTTTGTTGGTATCTCCCAGGAGAAAATAATGGATAAATCTCTATAGACAATACTACTAATGACATGCCATGGGGAAGAAGGTGAGAATTTCTACCACATTCAGTCCTTTCAAAGCCTATCCATGGAGTGGAACAACACATAACTCACTTTACATATGGAGGTGGAGGAGGATTCTCATCATTTCTTAGAGACCTCCCAAAATCATCCATGAATGGAACCTAGGATCTATGTTAAAAATAAATCACTTGTGCCCCCTACGTCATAAGAATTTGTAGAGGAATATGTGCATACCCCTGTAATACAGACTAGGGAACCAAAAAGAATATCCCATGTAGTTAATCTAACCACTATAATAGATGATTATGTCTACATACATGCTTTTTTCAATACCCATCAAGGTCATTGATGTATCCCAAAAGTAACCTACATTCAATAGAAGCCCATTATATAAAATAGCCTCAAATTTCGTCAATTTTTATCTTATTGACTTCATCAAAGGGCCCCTCACCAATGAGGGAGATAATTGACTCCCCTAGAAGCCCTCACATTGGTATCCCAATACATCTAAAAGTCAGTGAAATATGGGCCTATAATGTAAGGATAGCCTCATCATCTTTGGTATCATCACATGGGAGTCCCCAAACCATATATATAGGGCAATTTTTTCTCCAAATTCACATTCATTATCACCCATTTTTAAAATATATATATATATTATAGATTTACATTCTCAATAGAAACCCTACTTTATTATTGGTGGTTTTGGAACTGTAGATTTCATCACTACTGACCATTTATTTTTTTGAACATGATAATAACATATTATATGGATATGATGATGAATATATTGGTACATCACTAAAAAATAAATCATTAGTGAAAATTAAAATGTTTTGGATACATTAAAATCCCACCAACAACTTAATAATTTTTTATCAGATTTAGTAGAAGAGTATATTTCTCAGTTAATGGGATGAATAGGTGAGATTAAAGAAATATATGTTGAATTATACAAGAAAAAAATAATCCCTTAATATAATAATCCTAATTAAGAATCCATGACTCCTTAATCTAAAATCATTAAAATGGAGGAGATTTATCAACACAAAAGTGTATAATATAGTATACTTATAAACTTAAAACTCATTCATCAACACATTTGAATAAAGAAAAATTAATGTTATATATTTCCTATCTAAGATTGAAATCAAATACTAGTTTAAGAATATCTCATGAGGATAAGTAATTTGGTGTTATCCCAAGTGATATTGGATTTTAATACTACTTAGATGGAGACTATGGATGGTAAAAGCAGACTAGTATAATCAGAGAGAAAAGTGTATTATATGTAAGTAGATTTTGAATCATGCTCTACCTAACTTCATGAACTCTAACTTCTTAATAATAAATGGAATGGTATATCCAAAATATCAAGTAACACACTTTTATTACTTATGCATTCTAATGGTGGGAAACAAAAATGGATTCTATGATTAGATACCTTTGAGGTCTTTAAAAGGTCTTACATCTACTTGTCATAATAACCTCAGAGTTAGGTCTAATTCAAGATAAAAGGTATTTTTTGACCATTCCTCAGGTAATTTAGTTCTATTACATGAAAAATAATTATCCATGTCCAATATAATTAAATAAAGAAAAAAATGATAGCGTCACATATTTTTTTACAATATGGAATTGTTTGATTAACCCCTTATATATTAAACTCCACAAAGATAAATTACTAGATATTTAGGTAGTGAACCAATTATATGAGTTGTCAACCATGCTCTCCCCCTAAATTATCCTAGCAAACTCGAAGAGTTTTTAGTTTTCTAAAATTTCTTGAAAATATAATTAAGTTACCCAAGAAAATATATTAGCGAGAACCATTAGGAAGTTGAGGAAATACAAAATAGCTACTATTACCCTCAATTTGACATGATTTTGGTGACATGACATTGAAGAGAGGAAGAGTAAATTTTGTACATTTTAAAAGGATTTGGTTCTAGGTAAGTTCATCTCTTCCTTATTGAATACCATGATAATTTTCCCATAAATAAAAAATATAATTGAGGAATGGAATAATGATCATTAAAATTACTTACCATACCATCATTTGTTGGTGAACATGATATAATAATGCATCATCATAAAGGAACAACAGAAAAGGATAGTCAAAGATTTTCATGTTCCATTGGACAATCTTGAGGGTACTATGACTTATGGGTCAGCTACTCCCCCAAGAAGAAAAATAAAAAGAATGGAAAATTCCCTATATGGGGATATGAAATATTTAACTTAATAGATGATCTAGGTATATGTAGACATGAACATACCATCATAGGGAATGTATTAATCAAAAAATCATTACCTTAATTAAATATGAATCTTTGGAACTTTTACCTCTTACTTCTCAGCCACCAAAGAAAAATAATAATATGAATAGGAGATAAAATTAAAAATAAGGGTCCTTTATTAATCCAAAAACTAGTTTCAAATCATATGAACCTCATTACCCCAGTATTGGGAGAATACGCATTATCCCACTAAATGTGAATATGGTTACCATATAGACTAATGATCCAATGGGAACTACCCCAAACAATAAGATTATATTTTGTTGAGGAGATCTAGTTTTACACTCCTTCTGTTAATATGGTATCATATACAATGTAGGAATCACCACATGGACCTGAAGAGTGCACTCCCAACGAGGAAAATCACAAACTAAAAGAATAATCTAAATATAATAAGGTTTTCATATCATCTAATCCTAAATTTGTTGAGTAAAATCATGGTAATTTTATACCTACATCTAAAAAAGGAATATTTGACCCTATCAATACCTCAAGAATATATTATTGATATAGAATGAGCCTGATATCAATAAAAGAGGCAATCACTAAGGTCCACATCAAGACTGTCATTATCAATAACCCGTATTTCTCTTAGGAATGGAAAGATTTTCTCCATATATTCTAGCTATTATCTCCCCAAATTTAAAAATTCCTCTTATACTAAGTAATTAATCACTCATTTTAGTAGGAATACAAAAATATTTTCGGGTAATTATAAAACATCATAAAGGATGTTTCCACATGGTAAAATGAAAACATAATTCAACTGAGCTCCTACATAGAATGATTATACCAAAACCATGGCTATGGATGATATAAAATCATTCACCCTATCATTAGGTGAATTTTGGATATATTAAAACCTTAGTTTTCAAAATATAATCCCCAATACATATAGAGTTATCTTTCTTGGGGTTTTACTATCAATAAACCCATGATCAATAAAATTAATATATATCCCTTAATTTGTTGAGATAATGGAACTACAACCCAGATACCAAATTTAACCATGTTTCCATTAATGTAAAGTCACATGTGGAATCTAGGGGGAATATTTTTTCATTTATCTCATTATGATAGATTTAAATAGGTAGATTATTTCTAACAAAATAATGTTTCCTTATATTTTGGTCCTTTCTTAGAGAATATGTTGATCAATGTCCCATGGATAATGGGAATGAATGAGGAATAATTGAGAGACCATACCAATTACTACCACCATTATTTATTGTTAAGTCAAATAATCAATTGGTATTTTTTCAATATGTATTAGATTTAATAGAAAATCGGTGGTGGGATAATAGAACTAGAGAACCCAAAATCATTTCTTTGATCATGGGAGTAAATTGAGAAGAATATACAATATATAAAATAATATTTAGGGTCACACATAAATTAATGATAGTTGAAACGTGGTATATTCATTTATGATTGATAATTTTGTGTTATACCTTTCTATTTTATTATATAATGACTTTTTTATGTTTAAAAAGATTGAGAATCCTGATGAAAAACATATAAAAATTTCAAATTATTTTTTTTCTCAAAAAATTCTTGGACATGAACTAAATTAATGTTTATTTTTGATAAATTAGATAAATAAATATAAATATTAAATAATGATTGAGTTATATAATCATGATATATGTGACATGTGAACATTATTCTTTATCACTCAAACAGAAGAGAATCATTACTGAAATACCATTCCATACTAATAAAGTCAAAGCTCTATAAATTTTAAATGTGTAACATTAGTCCATAAAAAATGTTGTAAAACTACATGACATAAATTAATTACTGTATGACACTAATATGTATAGAATGAGTACCTTATCACATGACACTAAAATACCTGAAAAAGGGTCTCTTCCACATAAAATAAAACTATATATTGTACAATACATCTAGCATAATCATATAATACCCAAAGTTATAATAAATAGGTGAACATAAAATTGTGTCCCCACCCTTTATAAAGGTAACAATCAGTAAAAAGACTTTATTGTTTTCTTAAATATGGAAATATACAACCCATTATAACCTTATTTCTCTCTAAATTTATTATAATGTTTAATTTACCATCATCTAGAATTAGAGTGTATTCCTTCTACACAAATATCTTGTATCTAACATGATGGAAAAACATTATTTTATTGAAAGCCCTCATTGACTTATCATCTTTCAACCAAAATATTTCATACATTTTGATCTATGAATCCATATTAAACAAATTCCATGAATAAATATTATCCTCTTGGAATCATAGGAACTATAGGAGAAACCTATTTGTTTTACCATTAAATGAAGTTTATAATAGGGTTAAGAGTGACCTGAATGGATCTCCCTAGAAGGTAAAAAAATTATATTCATTGAGACACTATGGAACCCCCATGGTATGTTTTAGGACCCTAATAAATTAACACAAAAATATTATATCACAATTGTATAATTATGTGGAATTGTTCAATGTATTAATTATAGTAAACATTCTCCCACAAATACTCATTTAATTATCTATTTTTCAAAAAATTAATAATATGATTTACCTAATCCCCTTCCTTAGGTTTAGTAGGTTCTAAAATATCTCTAATTGTTTTTTGTTTTTATGAATTTTATACACTATTTAAGATATTCTAACTAATACGGGGATAAACAACATGAAACTTGGGTAAAATACATAGGATCATGAAACAAATGTATAAAAAACTATCACTAAAATATTTTAAAATATATAGAATTATTTTTACAGTTCATGACTCAAAACTGCTCAGAACTAGTCCAATTCAGGATCCCCTAAAACAACACAACATCTGAGACCCTATCACATGATATTAAACTATGATACATAGAGTCCCTCCCACATGAAATTTATATTTTTAGATTCATCCATACCATACTACCTTAAATATGTTAAATAGGGATATTCAATACGATCTCAAATAATACATGTCAAACCTAGGTTTTTATGTATTAATTTATTCTATTTTGGGTTTGGTTCTTGGTCGTTTTATCGGGTGCCAAGTGTGACATGTTTAACATTATTGGGAATTATTCCTATTCAATAATTTTCATATCATTCCCCCTAGGATTCCCTTATTCCCCACACGAATGTTGAAGAAAAATGACAATTTTTGGGTGGATAGAACATGGACCACATATTGGCCGCACAGTAAACTAAACTATGCTGCCAAACCATGCATAGGTGTCTAGTTCAAAAAAAAAAGTTCTGTTTTTCGAATTTTCTTTTTTTGAGATTAACACCAGTGTGGCCATTTCTCATAAAATTTGTCCCTTATATCAATGGAAGGTTAAATATATCCTTCGATCCTCCATGGAATTAATTTTGATTGGGTTTTTTGTGGTGCAACTTAATGATTTTTCAATTAAGTGATTCTATCTCTTGTTTCTTTCATTATCCAAGGGTTTCTTCCATCTTTCTTTATGTTACACTACTCTAGTAGCTAGATATTCATACCTACTTTTTGATTTTACGTATATTGGTTAAATAATGCTATTTAGGCTTTGTTTTCACCCCTTTTTGGTGTGGAGGTGGTCCAATTGATGTTTTGAAAATGGATTTGGGGGCTTGACATATCAATTATGCGATTACATATGCAGAAATTCATTGATGAGTTTATATTGCTTAATTAAAAAAAATTCATGTTTCCTTTACATTATTTTTGGTGAGAAAAACATTTATGGTAACATTGGATAAGTTTTTTTAAGGTATAATATTTTTTGAAAATGACTGTTTTCATGTGAAATCAATGTCGCATAATTTGTGGTCATTTTTTGATTTATGGAATTTTTTTGATAAAGTATGATAGGACTACCATTTCTATTTTTGAATGCTTTTTGTGTGATTTTGGCATTGAAATAGTTATTTTTAATGGGTCTATTGGAAAACCATGTTGTGATTATTGAAATGGTTTTATGAAAATATTTAATAGTTTATTAAATTTCTCAAAGGGTGAAATGTATTTTTGGGTATTGTTTTGTGGTTATATGGTCAAAAATGGTATTATTTTATGAAAATGGTATTTATACCCTGTGTAACATGTTTTATCACAAAAAGATAAACCAGACTATCTAGGTTGGTAACAAAAAATTGTATTGTGGTGATCTATAGAGGATTCTTCCCTGTTTCACGTAGAATAATTGATGATGGAAACCCTGACTAAACTATAATGTTTACTGAGGAACACTATGACATTGTAGTTTCCCCTCATATTGGCTCGTTAATGAGATGAATATTTGACATGGATACTTTTACCCTGAGATAGGATGTACCTAGGGCCCACAAATAGCTAGTGGATAGGGGTCTTCTCTTTTCTAGTGGTCATTACTATATGCTACTCCTCATTGGCATGTGGTGTGTTTGGATAAAAAATTTCATATCATTTAAATTTTCATTTTAACTATTTTCTCTTAATATTTTTCCCTTCAAAACTATTTTCATTTTAATTTGCATCCTTATTTTTAATGATTATCACTATCATTTCGTGTTTATAATAACTATTAGGGTTTTCGTCTTAAAATGTTTATCACATGGAATCTCTTTGGGTGGAATCCTTGTAACAACCCATACTTCCATGATATGTTTCATTTGAATAAGAAAATATATTGTATTGTTCGCAAATTCGAGTTATAACAGAACACACCAAATCAAACTAACCATTATGAATATTAATAGCCAAATTTTAAAAATTTTAAAAATTTATTTTTCCAAATGGACTTCATTTCTTGATATGGAATATCAAAATCAGATAAGGGTGAATTTTTGATATTTTTCAGAAAACATTTAATTTTTGATAAATCGTGAAAAACGCGGTGTTATTGTTTAAAACCAAATTTTTTATTAAATAATTATTTATTTTATTTAAATTTATTTTATGTAAAAATAGATAAATAATACCTATATATGTTCTATGTAATTAATTGAAGTTTTTTTATAATAATATTATATGTATAAATTTTTATTGAACTTTTTACCATCTTTTACGCACCTTCTCGGATCATATTCAAATTTTCATAAAACATAATTTCACCACATATATGAACTGAATTTCAAAAATCCAAGAGACACAGTAGATATACGTAAGAAAAATTTGGTTCAATAGGATGAAAATAATTTTGGTGAATAGAATCTTTTGAATTTTATTTACCATGGTTAAAAGTAAATATTGTATTTAAATGTAAATATGATATTATAATTACCCAAACTGATCTACTAATTCTATTGAATAATTTATTTAGACCTAAATATACCTTAAGAAGAAAATATGATCCTATTTTATCCACTTGGATTAGATTAGGATATTTATTATAATTTTATTTAAAGAAGAGTTAAAAGTATTAAATTCAAATGGTAATAAAAAAACATTTTTAATATATAGTTATACACATGATAAATTAGACTATAAATATTAATTATAAAGATAAAAATATTTCAAACATAATGGTATTTTATTTATAATATTTGTAAATTAAATAATTAAATTTATTTTTGACACAATGATGATGGAGTAATTACCATATTAATGAAAGATTAAAATAATTTTATAGATTAATATGAAATGTTAGGATTTATATAATTTATCATTTTCTATGTGATAAATTTGATATGACTTTTCCAAAAATCAAATACTAAATATTGTCAAAATTGAATATAATGATTTTTTAAACCAAATACTATTTTATTAAATGATATAATATTCCTAAAAATCTAAGGATTGGTCCATAGACATATATAATGTGGGATGAGTCAATAATGAACCACTTGATGTTCAATTTAAAGATAATAATGCGTTTATTAACCATATAATATAACAATACTAGGAGACATGGTAAATGTCAAAATATTTAAGTAAGAGTTAAATCTAAAGTATAAGGTAAATATGGTGACCTAAACATGTCTAAAATATATTTTATTAGAATATTTCGACCCATACCACCTTATCCTAGAAACTATTTTTTTGTATTCATTAGAAACCAAACATGATTGTATAATAAATAAATATTTCATGCTTTTCCTGAAGTGACCCTAACCTATCTTCTAAAAGGTATTTCCCCTTCTCACCAAATCACACCACCAAATCCATTTTTCTCTGCAAACCCCAAAAAAATAACTTCCCAAATACCCTAAATTAATCTTATAGGCCTTACATTGATCATAATACAAACTAAGGATCCCTTTTGATCAAATAAAAAAGAATCACTCGAAGAAGAGGAATTAATTTCATCACCTCTATTAAAGTTTTTTTCTTCTTCCACTTCCCCTTTATTTGTTGTTTCCATAAAAACTAAAGTAACTTCAACATATTGTGATGTTATTATAAATATTTTACAACCACATTCATTATTCTATCCATTCTATGAATGATAATGTCACCATACGTGCGTACGCAGGACTTACCATCTCCACGTTGTGGTGTAGTTAGATATTCAAACACTTAATTATTTATATGGGTATAATATTGAGTATAATATATGTAAATGAAAAATATATAAATTTTAATGTTTCTTATATATTATATACAATCTAATTACATAAAATTTTACCATCAATATAATGGTATTGTCGCTCATGCGTACATAGAGATTACCCTCTCAACGAACGTGATGAGATTCATTCCCCATCATTACAATTCACGAATAATTTCATTTCATGAAATAAAATAATTTTTAATAACTTAATATTATTATGGATATGAATCAAATATATACTCTCCATAAAAAACATGACTTAAAAAGAAAAACATATAAAGGTAAATGAATCGCTTAACACCTGAAACAATGATACTACTGAAATATTATTAACAAAACAATATTAAAAGATCATTTGTGAAATCATTTTTATGTATATGGTTCTTGTATAATTTAATGATAAATATTTAACCATTATACCAAATGTTAACATACCCTCTACTATGGAAAAGTAAAATTTAAGGGTTAATTTTACAGTATATTTATTATATGAGGTTGTTTATACATGAGTATCTACTTTGACAACTTATTCATGCACATTTTTGTTTCATAAAAATGAATTTTTAAACATTTTTACTATTTCCTATACTATGGGTTAAATTCATTTATTCCATTTTTTTTATTTATAAAAATTGTTTAGAAAGTAATCATTCCATCGTTTTACAAATAATGTCTTTTATGACCTTTTTGAAAAAATTAAGGAAATAATGTTTTTTAACTTATACGGCGGGTGTTCCAATTTTCCACAATTATAACACTTTTTATGCTTCCCATAAAATATTATATGAATAATTTAAAAATAAATGTTTTCTTTACTTTTGAATTATATTAATTTAGCAGGAAATATTTTACTCAAATAGTTTTTTGGATTGATTTCATCTATGTCAACACCCTAAGATGGATTTTACTTTTGTTTGATGTAAATTTATTATGATAAAATAATCCATATTCTATTAAAGTATTTGTGATATGTTTGACTTTAGGTTTTCTATTTTTATACAGTTCATGGTTTATGGTTAACGTATTGACATTTTGTATGCTAGTTTTAATACGAATGTTTATTTAATGTTTCAACATTTTGATATAAGGAATGCATTTGACTTAGTAAGTGATGGGTAGAGCCTACTATATCTCCTCAATGCATCATTAGGCCTCATGAGACAAAGTAGTGTATTAGAACAATGCCTTGGAAAAATCATTTTAATATTCTTGTCACGAGGCCTTGACAATGTTGTTATGATGTCTAGAATTATGCATTCCATCATTATGAAAAATAGCCATTGATATTACATGTCATTATTAGAATAGTATAATATATATGTGAATATGTAAATTACATTATTTGATTTATCTTTTCCATTTTATGCTGAATTTTATGTTTAAAAGGCTTGTGTTTTAGTCTAATACATTTCATTAAATGATTATACTTATTTAAGATAGTTTTTACTATATTGTTATCCTTATTAAGAATTTGATCTCACCCATTTCTTATATTTTCCTATTCCTAGGATGTTAAGAAGTATATTATTATTGACCTATAGGGATAGGCTATGTGATATGAGTGTTTCTAAAGGAGATAGAATGTTTTTTTATTTAAAAATGTAATATAAAACTTATGAATGTATCTAGTACTTCCAAGGATACTAAAATAATTAGTATTTCAAGAATAGATCTCTTGTGATCATGAAAATGTTATGTATTAATGCACCAACTCTGTGTAACTAGGGTCGGGGCATTATAGTCGGTATCAAAGGATGATTAGAACAAACCTTGGATACTAGATTTATAAAAACTCTGATTAGAGAACATTATACTGAGATACACTATAAGGACTAATAGAGAAGAATGTATTTGAATTTTTTTAATAAAGATATTTTTTCTATTTTCCAATAAATATATCCATGTTTGGATATGAGTAGGTAGAGGTGGCTCTAGAAAAGATGTACCTATGAGTGAAAACTACGACAAGGAGTTTTAGGCTTGACCCGTGGTATCCTGGTATATGACAACGAGCCTTGCTACACTCTTGCTCATGACACTCATGAGGTATATGATTATTATAAATCACAATTTTTTTTACAAACCATAATGAAGGATTATTTATTAAATACTTCCGCAAAGGAAACCTTTTTTATGATTATATATTATATACATAATCATTTCAATTTATGTTTTGTTTTTTACTAGTTTGGAATTATGTATTGCGATTCATAAAATAGTCTTGTATATGTCATTGTTTAGAAATGGAACCTAGTGGAAGGAATGGAAACTATATCAATGTGCATAATCCATTTAAGGAATTCCCTCCAACTTAAGATAATTATAGTGGATTTGATGATTAAACTGGTGGTGAAAAGCTTATAACCATACTGGGAAAACTCACCTAGGATTTGAATAATAACCTTACATGTATGGAGCACCCTAATCCAAAACGTGGAGTATAAATGTTATACCACTTCATGAGGCAACAACCACCAACATTCAATGGCACTACATATCCATTTTTAGCTGAAAAATGGATAATTTCCTTAGAGAAAATATTTCATGCTTTAGGTAGTAGCGAATGAATAAATGTTGTCATGGAAGTTTATCATCTCATAGGAGAGGAAGATCAATGGTCATCAATGATTAAATACACAATGGAGAATGGAGATTTATAAAATATGATATGGAGTGAGTTTAAAGATCTTTTCATAGGAAAATACTTTTCTCATGACCATCGAGTAGAGATGGAAACACAATTTCTAAGCCTAAGGAAAAAAGAGGATGAGAATGTCGCAAAGTATGAGGATAATTTTAAAAGGATGGAAAGGAATGAAACAGATTATATACGTAACCCAAGGATTGAAAATTATCAATTATTTGATGGGCTAAAACCATTTCTCCATTGAGAATTAGTCTCACAATCCTTCTCATCATATGAAGATGTTGCCTCATGTGATATCAAGTGAGAAAAGGAATTCTCTAATTATTTTGAATTTTAAGCAAAGAAGGATAAAAAGAGATCTGCTGAAATCTCTAGAAATCGAAAAAATGGGAACAAAGGAAAAGTTTAATATCCATCCTATAATAAATGTGGGATGAAACACCTATGTACTTTCCTGAAGGTAATGGGAGTCTATTACAAGTGTGGTGAATAATTCCACCAAACACATGATTGAAAGGGAAAGAAATAAGCTATCAATGTTTAATGCTACAATTTTAGAGAAATGGGGCATTATGAAAATTAATTTCCTAATATCCAAGAAAATTTACCTCAGAAAATGCCATGGGAGCAAGGCCAAGAAACACGATCACTACTGTCGTGGTTGAAGCTCTTAATTACATGGTGGTCGGTAATTTAATGATTTCCTAAAATTTATCCAATGATTTATTTGATTCTGGATCATTGAATATTTTCTTATCTTACCAGTTTTCTATGACAATTAGATATTTCCAATTTCATTTAACAAGGGAGTTATCATTCAAAACTTCTAAGAGAAGTATCATTGCAATAAGGTTTGGTCAATTTGTTCCCATTAAAACATATAAACGTGCTTTATCTACTGATATCATCATCATACCCATGATTGAATTTGATATAATCCTCAGTATGGATTTTATTTTTGGACTATGATTTGAATATTTATTGTAAGAAGAAATAGGTTACAATTTTTGATGAGGATGATAAAGAATACCTTATCATTAGGGCATCAATGCTGCCATATGATTCTAATCTAGATCCACCCCCAGTAGCTCTAATAAATTCAGTTATTGAAGAGGAAGAGAATGAAATAACATTGGGTGAGGAATGAAATATTATAATAGAGGACGTACCTATTGTGCGTGAGTATGCTGATGTGTTTCTAGAGTATTTACTTTTACATCCTCTGGAATGAGATATTGAGATTTCCATTTATTTAATTTCTTGTTCAATGCCCATATCGAATATCTCTAATAGAATGGAATCTATGGAATTAGTTGAACTAAAAAACAACTATAGAAATTGAGTATTAAATGATTTATTCAACCTAGTATTTCTTATTGGGGATCCCTCGTTCTATTTATTAAGAAGAAAGATGGATCAATGATGATGTCTATTGATTATAGCAAGATCAAGGCTAAAACAATAAAAGAAATATATCACCTACCTCATGTTGATGATTTATTTGATAAACATCATGGAGCTCAATAATTTTTTGTGATATACCATTGATAAGGATATCATCAGTGGTGCATGAAGAAGGGACTCCAAAAACAACATTACATACCTAGTATGCCATTACAAGTTTATATTAATGCCTTTTGGTCTAACTAATGAACCCTATGTTTTAATGGATCTAATGAATAATGTTATCAAGGAACATCTTGATGAATTTTATGTGGTATTTATTGATGATATCATGGTATACTCTAAAAGATATGAAGATCAAGAAAAACACTAATTCACTATTTTAAGACTCTTAGAAGAAATGAATTATATGGGAAGTTTAGAAAGTGTGAATTCTGGCATTAGGAGATTTCTTTTCCTTCCCATAATGTCTCTAAGGACAAAATCACTGTTGATCCTTCTAGTACAAAGGCAGTCCAGGAATGTCTAGCACCGATGAGTACAACTGAGGTACCCAGTTTTATTGGATTAGTAGGTTACTGTCGGCATTTTCTCCAGAATTTTTTCTGAATGGTTAACCCATTAACCAAGCTCACTCATAAAGGGGTTAAATTTTTTAGGAAAGAGAGTGTGAAAATGTTTTGATGCACTGAAGTGAAGATAATTCAATGATCCTATCTTGACACTACAATCTGGAATTATGGTTTTGTTATTTATTGTGATGCGTAAAATAAAGTACTAGGTTGTGTCCTTATACAGAATGATATTGTTATTGCCTATGAATCATAGAAACAAAAAATTCATGAACAAAACTATCCCACTCAAGATCTTGAGTTAGCAGCAATAAAAATTTCTTTTAATATATAGTGACATTGTATCTATGATGAAAAATGTGAGATTTATATTGATTACAAGAGTTTGAAGTATATTATCTCATAGAATGAACTCAACATGAGTCAAAGGAAATGGCTCGAACTACTCAAGGATTATGATTTCACTATATACTACCACCCGGGGAAGGAAAATATGGTGTCAGATGCTTTGAACATAAAGGATCATAGAGTTATGAACAAGATGATAGTTGAAATGGATCCTATGGTCAAGGATCAGGTATTGATGGATATGGGAATAATCATGGAAGGTGAAACACAAGTACTTTTTCAAATGGTTGTCAGACCATGATTACTAGAAAGGATAAAAATTTCCCAGACTAATAATTTGGTGTTTCAGAAGAAAACTAAAGTTGTGAATGATGGGATATTGATTAACATCATATATCAAGATCGAATTTTGAAATTTGGAACGAGTCTTTCGGTTCCTGATATTCCTGATCTAAAAAGGGAATTGTTGGATGATGCTCATAGCTTCAATTTCTCTACACACTATGGTAGCACCAAGATGTATAGATATTTGAAGTAACATTTTTTTGGGACAACATAAAGAGGGATATAGTTTATTATGTTTCAAGATTAATATTTGGTCAACATGTGAAGGCTATAAGACAGCATCCTAGAGGATTCACACAACCTCTGACCATACCAAAGTGGAAATGGGATTTTATTACGAAGGACATGGTCATGGGGCTACCAAAGACTCTGAGAAGAAATGATGCAATATGGGTTATTGTTTATCATCCTACCATTTCATCAAATTTTTTTTCTATAAGATATGATTTACAACTTGAACGTTTTAAAATACCATATAATAATGATGTTGTAAGACTTCATGATGTACCCCTATCTATTGTTTCTGATTTTGATCCCCGCTTTTCATTAATATTTTGGAAAAGTCTTCATAAATCCCTGGATACTGAAATTTGTTTGAGCACTACCTATCACCATCAAACTAAAAGACAATTAGAACTAACTATTCAAACCAAATAAGGCATGCAGGGAGCTTTCTCACATGACTTTCAAGGTATGTGGGATCAGTATTTACATCTGGTAGAATTTTCCTATAACAATAGCTTCCATTTAATTATTCAAATGGTAGAATACAAAGAGATATTGGGAAAGATATGTCTCACACCAACCTGTTGGGTTGATTTAGGTGAAAGAAAAATCATAGGCTCAGAATGTGTTGAGGAAATAATGGAAAAGTAAAATAATATATAAAACCACATCAAAATAGCTCAATGTAGGAAAAAGTGATATGCCGATAACCGGAGAATGGATTTGGAATTTCTAGTAAGAGATCATGTTTTCTTGAAGTTATATAAATGGAAAGGTGTTATACGATTCGGTAAGAAGGGTAATTTATGTCCTAGGTTCATCAGATATTTCAATATTCCAAAAATAAATGGATTTGTAGCTTACTATTTGGAAATGCCGCCAAGTCTCCCCAATGTTCATGATGTGTTCCACATAACACTATTGAGAAAATACATGCCTGAAATAACACATGTACTCACTTATAAATAATTAGAACTTGAACATCATATGTCTTATTGTGAAGAGCATATCACTATTTTTGACACCTAAGAACAAGTGTTGACAAACCAAATGACTCACATGGTAAAAGTTCTTTTGAGAAATGCTGAAATGGAAGAGGCAATATGGGAACCTAAGAGAGTTATGATGAAGAACCACCTGAATCTTTTTATGAATTATTATTCTTTAAATTTCAAGGATGAAATTACTTGAAGGGGGAATAATGTGACACTGCAAGCTTCCATGGTACGTTTTCCTTTGAATTATACAATAGCTTGAATTGTACGCAACATCATGTTCTAGCACACCACGACCAATCAAACTAGCCGTTATGAATTGTAATACTCAATTTTTGAAATTATATAAATTTTATTTTTCAAAATTGACATCCATTTTTTATTCGGAATATACATATTAGCTTAGTGTGAATTTTTGGTATTTTTCTAAAAGCATTCACATTTTTATGAATAGTGAAAACACTACTTTATTGTTTAAAAATGAATTTTTATTTAATTTTTATTTATTTTATTTATACTTATTTTATGTCATAATATATACATAATACCTATATAATTTTAATTTAATTCATTGGAGTATCTTTATAATAAGGATAGATGTATATAATTATATTGAACTTTCTACCGCCTTTTACCCACCTTCTATGAAGATTTGAAAATTTACATAAAATGTAATTTTACCGCTTCTATGAATTGAATTTCAAAAATCTAAGAGAACCAGTTGACATCAAAATGTAAAATGTAGCTCAATAGAATGAAAATAAATTTTTGGGAATAGTAATTTTTTGATTTTATTTACCACGGTTAAAAGTAAATCTGGAAATTAAGTGTAAAAATGATTTTATAATTACCCAAACACATGTCATAATTCAATTTTATAAGTGTATTTCTACCAAAATCATCCATATTAATAAAATATGATCCACTTTGATACAGTTGGATTAGATTAAGACATATGTTATTATATTATCTAAATAATAGTTAAAAGTTTTAAATTCAAAATTTAATAACTAAACCAATTTTAATGTAGGGTTACACATTAGATAAATTCAATTATAAATATACATTAGAAAGAAAAAAACATTTATTACAAAATAGTATTTTATTTATAATTTTTAGATATTAAATAATAAAATTTATTTATGACATAATGATGATGATGTGATTACCTAATTAAGGAAAGAATAAAATATTTGATATTATAAATATCCCAATAGATTTATATTGAGATTTTGATGCATTAATGTAATTTTCTAGGATAATATGAAATGTTATGATTGATTTATATTTTTTTCTACGTGATAATGTTTTTATTTATTTCCCAAAAATAAAATACTAAATATTGTCAAAATTGACATAAATGAGTTTTTTAAAAAATTACAATTTTATTAAATGATATAATATTCCTAAAATTTGAAGTTTCATAAAAAGGACTTAGATAAGGTTTGATATATCAATAATGAACCAATTTAGGTTCACTTGGCTATTTATTTAAATTTTATTAACCATATAATATAAAAATAAAGGGAGACATGGTAAATATCAAACTATTTATCTAAGAGATAAATCTAAATGATACTATCAATATGGTTACGTAAACTTGTCTAAAACATATCGGTTGAGAATATTTCTACCCACCCCCACCTAATCCTCGAAATAATTTCTTTTGGATCCGTTGTAAACTGAATATGATTGTATAATAAATTATTATTTCAAAATTATCCTAAAGTGACCCTCAACTCTATTATAATGGGGGTACTTCCCCTAATCTTAAATCACACCTCCAATGCATTTTGGTTGTGCCAAACCCTAATCAATCATCATACCAACTACCCTAAATTAATTATATAGGCATTATGTTTACCAGAGGACAACCTATGGAGCCCTTTGGATTAAATCAAAAAGAATAAACTGAAGAAGAGGTAATATTTCATCACCTCTTTCAAAGTTCTTTTCTTATTCCACTTCCTCCTTCATTGTTGTTTCCATAACAGAATAATAAATCCAGAACCATTTAAATACTATGATGTTATTATAAATATTTTACATCTCTATTCATTATTCTATCAATCCAATTAGTGACCAAGTCACCATACTTAAGTACATACAACTTACCATCTTCACGTCGTGGTATAGTTTGTTATTCAAACACTTCATTATTTGTATGATTATAATAATGAGTATAATTTATGAATGTAATAATATTACATGTTAATTATTATTTATATATGATATACCATATAATTACATATGATTTCACCATCAATATAATGGTATTGTCGCTCGTGCGTACGTAAAGATTACTACCTCTACGAACATGATGAGATTCATTCCCCATTATAATCATTCTAGATTAATTTTAATTTTATTAATAAAAATAAGGTCTAAAAACATAATATAATTCTAGATATTTAACAAATACAAACTATCCATAACAAACATGACTTAAGTTGAAAAACATATGAAGAAAAATGAATCAGTTAACACCCAAAACAATGATACTACGGAAAAATTACTAGAAGTACAATATTATAAAATCACATATGATATCATATTTATGTATATGGATATTGTATAATGTAATAACTAATATTTAAGAATTATACATAAGGCTAGTGTACCCTCTACTAAGAAAAAGTACAATGTATGGGTTAATTTTACAATCTCTTTATTATCTAATGTTTTTTATACATGAGTATCTAGTGGGACCTCTTTATCATCCACATTCACATTTCATAAAAATGTATTTAATTTTTTTCCTATATCCTAGACTATGGATTAAGGAAATTTATTCCATTTTTTACTTTTTATAGAATGTTTATAAATGAATCCTTCAATCATTTTTCAAAAAAAATTCTTTTATTACCCTTTCGACAAAATTAAGGAAATAATTTTTTAAACTTATTTGGTGGGTGCGGCTATTCTCCGCCATTATAAAACTTCTTAATCATCCATTACATGATTAGAATAATTTTCTCAAAATAAATTGTTTCATTACTTTTGAATTATTTCAATGTAGAATGACATATTTCACTCAAATAGGTTTTGGATTGATTTAATCAATATCAACAACCTTCATTGTATTTTACATTTGTTTGAATTAAATTTATTATGATACACTAATCCATATTGTATTCATGTTTTTGTGGTATGTTTGAATATGGATGTGATATTTTTATACGATTCATGGTTTATGGTTAAAGTAATGACATTTCCTATGCTAGTTATAATATTAATGTTTATTTTATTTTTCGGCCTTTTCATATGAGGAATGCACTGGACATCGTATGTGATGGATGGAGCCCATTATAGCTCCTCGATTCATTGGTAGGCCTCAAGATAGAAACTACTATCTTGGGACAAGTCCTAGACAAAATCATAAATGAAGTCTTCTAACGAGGCCTTGACTATGTGGTTATGATGTCCATCATTATGCATTACATCATTATGAAAATGTTCTATTGATATTACATATGATTATTATACTATTAGGGTATCCATGTCAATAAGTAAATGTAATTATTTGATTTACCTTTTCAATTTTATTCTTAAGTTTAAGATTAAAATGCTTGTGTTTTATTCTTACACATTTACATAAATGTTTATCCTAATTTATGATAGTTTCTACTATACTCTTATCCTTACTGAGCATATGAGCTCACTCATTTATTTTGTTTTCTTTTTCACAGGATGTGAAGAAGTATTTTATGATTGACCTGTAGGGATAGGCTATAGGATATGAGTGTTTCCAAAGAGAAACAATATTGTTTTTCTATTTTCTAATGTAACGTAAAACATTTGAATGTATCTTGTACTTCGAAAGCTACAAAACTAATCAGTATTTCAAGACATGATATCCTGTGATCATTGAAATATTATTTAATAATGCACCAACTCTGGGTAACTAGGGTCAGGGCATTACAATCCTAATATTATGAGGCTCACATCATTCTTACACCATTTGGTGTATATATACATGGTAATGATTCCTAATGGTTTGGGTAAAGCTTTTTGAAAAGGTGGTTTAGGTTAATTAGGGTAAATCCTAATGTGGTATCATGGATATGGCTTGGGGCAATTCCCCCTTACCATGAGGTAGTTCTTGGGATATTATTTTTGGAATTCTTCCTTTGTGGTAGTCCTTGGGATTTTGTACAAACTTTTCAATTCAGAATTTTGTTCAAGAGTTGTTTTTTTAATTCAGATTCAATTTTTTAATTATTGATGTATATTTTATGATTATAAATTAGGGTAAACTATTCCTAACATTTATTTATGATACTTGGGAACTTGTGTCATCTTGTGGGGATAGTGAATGACGTTTGGGACTTGACATAGACTTGGTCGTCTACCGGTTTTGATGGTGATCACATATCTTTCATGAGAAAATTGTAATAGAGTGTGTTCTCTCTTTTTGGGTCATTTATTTAGGTAAGAGTCTAGGTAGAATAGATCTCAGATTGTCAGAACATGATGTATTGGTTACGAGTAAGGTTCTCAACAAACACACCTCATGGAAGGACTTGAGTTAATAGTGGAATTCAGGTTCCATATAATATTTTTTTCCTTGTGGTATCTCATTGGTTGGGAAATGAAACGGGAGTTGGTTCAATAGTCCCAATGAGCTTTCAGGGCCTAGAAAACCATTTATAGCTGATGGTATTGTACCAAGTAACTCCTTGTGATGATAGTGTGATTGGTATATGGCTTCCAACCATAAGGCCATGTCACCCATCGACACAAGTTTTTCCTTGTATGTTTCCTTGGTTCGTCCTTGAATCTGAAAATTGTTTTGAAAAATATTATTTTTCGAATTTCAAAATGCAGAGTTTAAATTAGATAAGACTTTGTTTTTTAAAGTGTTAGATGGATTTTTATAACATACTTTATTTAAGTATTATAAAATTTTATTTTTGTAAAATAATTTTTTGCGGTGAAACAAAAATTATTTAACCAAATTGGATTTATATAACCTAAATATGGAGTTTATTAAGATATTTCATTTGTAAATATATAATTTTTTTTGAATAGAGTGTTGGAATTCTTCTTAAACATGAAAAAATTAGTTATTAGTTAAATTGTTTTTGCAGAAATGAGGTTTTTAAACTAATTGGTAATATTTTTAATGATATGGATTGGATTCATGTTTATTAATTCTTGTATTCATGGTTGTTCTTTTGAATTTGGAGTGATTTAAATTTAAATTTAGTGTTTTTGGTGTTTTCCCAGAGCCCACAATCAGTGGATCGTTTTGGAAAACCATGAGGCTTACCTCATGTAGTCGTGCAAGAATTGGTTTACTAATTGTTTAGGGTGAATGACCTATTCATTATTAGTCAAATCACGTTTAATGTACATAGGAAGAGAACTCCTTGTGATATAACCATATCACACATTAGACACACAATTTTCTAAACAGTGCAGCCAAACCATGCAGGTATCCAGGATATCTAGTAAGGGGCACAAAGTTGGGGAACGATTTTTAAACTATGTGGCGTAACCATGTATGTTTTGCATCTATTTTGAAAATGTGAAAAATTAGCATTTATGGAAAATGATTATTTGAAAGTGGCTATTTGTTTTGGAAATATGGACACTTTTTTAAATGTAATTATGAATTTATATTAAGTAATAAAAATTTTACTGCTATTATTTTCTAGTAAATAAAAAATTGTTTGATTTATGAAAGTGTGTAATTTTAATTATAGAATTATTTTGAAATGGTAAAAGGTCTGTTTACATGTCTTTTTAATGTATAAATTATGTTAAATATTGTTTCGAAAATCTTTTTCAAATAAAATTTCCTAAATTATTGAAAGGTGTTTTGAATGGGAAACAATATTTTGGAAATTATGTTGGGAGTTTAGAAATGGATTGTGATTTGGTAAATTGTGATCACTTGAAAAGATTTATGAATTATTGGGGCCTTGTTTTAAATAAAAGATATGAGTTTTAATAAAATTGGTTTTCATGAAATGATGTAATTCATAAAACCGGAAGTGATTTGAAATTAATGTGTAGAACATGAAATTGAGTTTCTATTTGAATAATTGGTTCTTTTATAAAAAGTTTTGAAAGATTTAAATTGGGTTTTTATTTTGTGGATTATAGTTTTTAAAATGAGAATTTGTGGTTAGAATGTTTTTAATTTGAAAAGGATAAATGTTCAGTTTTTTTCTTTAGTATCCACATGGGTAACCACATGTAAGTGTTTATATGGAAACATGTATGTTTTATGGAATGATTGGATGAATGTTCAATTTATTTGAGGATATTTTTTGGTGTTAAAAGGAAACATTCATGTCTTAGGCCAATGAGATACCATTATTGAATGAGCTAAGTGCGGACCCATTTATTTTCAAAGATATGATCTTAAATGAAATTTTTTTGTTTTGATTAATGGTGCTTCAGAATAGTGACTTTGGTGTTTTTGGGAATTTTGATGTAGGGGGTATTTATATCAAGAACCCCTCTTCTTTGAACGATGCATTGGTTTTTGTATTCATTGGTGAGTTGGGTTAATGTGTTGGATAGTTGCCTCTTTTAAGGAGTGCTTCAGAAGGCCTTATAGTGGTTCCTCTCATGTGTTTGGTTATGGATTGTGGTACATTTTGACCAATGCACCATATTGGTTAGGTCACTAGGTTTTATTAAGGGCTATGAAATGCCCCCATAAGAACACAATGCCTGATTTTAGCGCAACCATAGTTGACTCACAATTAGTAGGCCCTCTAGTTGATCAATATACAAACTCTCTTGTTGGGTTTTAGAGTTGATTTTATCTCTCTTCTCTTTTGGATAAGCAGATATTCTCCTTTATGTATAGTGGATATGGTGAGGAGTTGAAAGAAGTCATGGTTTATTGATTTTCATAAACTTTTAAGGTGGTTTTTGACACCATTATGTCTATAAGTTTTTTTGGAAGAGGTGAATGTTAATTCTGGGGTGGATGGTGGATGTTACTGAACCATTCGATGGATTCTTATTAAATGAATATGTGTTTCTTTTCTGAGAATTTCTAAATTTCTTGTTTTGAGTGAACGTGTATTATGTGTGTTTTTATTCTACTTTTTTATATTCGGGGTGAAATAGGTGATGCAAGTTAATCTATTAAGTCCCTATCTTGGTGAAGGGTCCATGTGATGGTAAGCGGTTGGAGGGATATGTTTTGTTATGTTTATGATGTTAGATCATGGCGTAGTCACTTGTGATGCCAGATGAAGAAGTTCTATGTGGGGGGTTTTAGTGCTTGATTGTGAGGCAGGAGATGTTTCAATCATCTCCATAGATTCCATAGTGAAGCTATAATGTAGTTAGAAATCCCTAGGGGTATAAGGAATCTTGTAAAAACTTATTTCCCAATGTGGGATATAGAGATAGACTTATGTTTTCATGTGATGGTCTCATTTCATGTGGTCCAGTGTCATGGAAGTGGATGTGTGGGCCCTATCCCTCAAGGTTGTTTTACATGTCGGTGTAAAGAGTCCTTCCCTGGTTACAAGGAGGTGGGGTGATTTTTTTCTCAAACCCTATTGCTTAAACCATTGTGGGTGAAACTATTTGTATGGTTGTTCTGTATGAATAATCTTGTAGAATACTATAAATGTCAGTCTTGGTTGGGCTCATTTAAGGATGGTAATTCCCATGGGAGTGGTGAAACATGTATTGTATCTACTTTTATTGAGTTTCGTTGATTGGGCCTCTTGTGTTGGGAGAATAAGTTATACGAGAATCACACGATTTTCGCTAGTGGAGTTTCTTTTGTCAGCCCATGCTTATTCATTAAGAGAATTTTTTCTTATGGTGGGGCACAATGGGACTAATGAGAGTTATTTTGGAATATGTATAATTTTGGTATATTCATTATGCTCGGTTTTCCCCATAGTGGTGATTCTTTGCGGTTGTCCTTGTATCAGTAACTCGGTTTTGTCCTTTGTGTTGGCTTGAAAGTAGGTAGTTTTCTTTGGATCTACCTAAGTACAAAACTATATATTGGGTGAATTTTTGGATTGGAGAGCACCCAATTGTTTGTTGATGTAATGTTTTTGTATCCTAATTTGAATTTGATGGTGATTCTAGGTAAATTGATTGAGCTTTGTCTGGTGGTGTTTATGGTGTTTTGTCCTAGGAAACTATTTGATTATGTTTTCCTATTCCGAAAAGTTGTGTAATATTTTGTGGGTGAGAGTATAATTTCATTTTTTTGACCAAATAGAGGGGTTTTGACCTTTGGGTAATGGAGAAACATACCATGGGTGTTCATATTGGTCTCTTGAGTTAGCCAGTAGCACATTTGTTCCCTACTGGAAGTGTCCTTGTTAACCATTTGTTTTTTGTTCATTGGGACCACCCCCCATGAATTGGGAAATGGTATCAGGTTTGGTTTTGTATCTAAATTTTATGATGATTTCTGGGGGCATAAATTGTTGTGGTGGGGAGAATTGTCACACCTCGAGTTTTTTATGTTTTACTTCGTTCTAGTTCGGTTCGGGTTCCTATTCGTTTACTCAGGAGTCAGGTGTGACAGGTATGACATTTTGTAGTATTATTACTCTATTATTCATATCCAATATTTCCCTATAGGTTCCCCATAAGACACCCTTGATTTTTAAAGAAAATGTATACTTTTTGAGTGGATAGAACATAGAACACAGTTTGGCCACATGGTTTACAAAACCATGTCGCCAAACCCAGCATTGTTTTCCAGGATATAAAAAATGTTTTCCCCATGTTTTCCTTTCTTTGAATAACCCTTGTGTTACCATTTCTCCCCCAACTAGTTCCTTATAGCCATAGATGGATCTTGATCTCCCTCAAGCCTATATAAATCTCATTTATAATGGGCTTTGTATGGTAGAACTACAATATTCTTCAAGTAATTTACTCCATCTCTTGTTTCTTTCATTAAACATTTGTTTTCATCCAACTTTATTAAATTTAAATTTCTCCAAATTCTAGGTTTCCACAATCAGGTTTTTATTTTGAGTTTCTTGGTTCAATCATGGGTTTTAGTGTTCATTTCCACTCCATTGTGGTGTGACGGTAGTGCAATTGATGTTTTAGAAAAAGATTTAGGGTTTTGAAAAATAAGTAGGAGATTCAATGTGAATAAATTCATTGATGAAATTAAATTACTGTATTTAACTAATATTCATGTTTTTCTTCCATTGTGTTTGTTGCAAAAACAATTTATGGTATCATTGGTTAAGAAGTAAATTTTATTGAAGCAATTTTGTGATAAAATGAGGGTTTTCACGTGAAATCCATGTTGTATATTTTGTGTTAATTTTATGATTCATGTAATTGTGTTAGGGCCAATAGGGGCCTATATACCCTGAGGGGGGGGGGTGAATCAGGGTATGGATATTCTTTTTCAAATTTCTTCCTACCCCACTAGATCTTGACCTCTTTATTACAAGGGTCACTTTATTTGCTCTTGTGTGTAAACTATGATCACGTCTTTACTTCTTTATCTAATGATGATGCTTTGAATGCAATGTAGGGAAGAAAACAGGCAGACACAGTGATTTTAACTTGGTTCACCCTCACTGGGCTACGTCCAAGGAGCATACACTGACAAGTTGCCGGTCGTACCAAATTCCACTAATATTCACTAGCTGTGCATAAAATGTTCGGGCTAGATCACTTCTATGCCCAGGCTCACTGCCTTTACAAGTTTAGGGTCAGCTCACTACTTTCCCAAGGTTCACTCCCTGTTTCTATCTCTCTGGATCACTGCCGGTGGAGAGGATCGCCTTCTTCCTCTTCTTAAGCTCACTACTCTGGAAGGGAATCCACTCACAGTTTATAGACCTGTAGGTCTCTTCATTTGCATGAAAGAATGCATATTATCTTGTATGTAGATGCTCTGTTGAAGTTCAACTTTCATCCGTAGATGAATCTATCTTTGCACCGAAGGTATCGGGAAAACATCCAACTTCCACGCAGCCCGAAAACCAATGCTGGAACAAAACCTTACTTGGCGCGCAAGTATAGGCGCGCAAGTCACAACGGGCGCGCAAGTCCTCCTCAGAAACTTGCACGACTCAAGCTTCCTCAACTCCAAACTTGCGCGACTCTCTTCCTTTTACGCCCAAACCAATATTGGCGCGCAACTTCCAACCGGCGTGCAACTTCTAACTCCGGCGCTCAACATCAACTACTGGCGCGCAAATTCACCTGCGCGACCCACACTCACCACTTGCGCGACCACCACACCTCCGCGACGGGATCTATGATTTCTCAAAGTGTTTAACTCCGTTAAAAATGAGGAGGGGTGGTCTAGTATTTATAGGCAATCTGACCACCCTGCGCGACGGCGCGCAAGTCACCTGCGCGACCCAGTTTCGACGCGCAAGTCCCCTGTCATTTTAGACACTTGCGCGACCAACTACCAAACTTGCACGAACCTCTATACTTTTCCATATTTTGATCTTCTGATCTTGAAAAACATATGGCGCACAATTTTCATATACTCCAAGTCTCGGCGCGCAAGTCCTTTTTCCAAAAACACTTTTCTTCATTTGTCGATTTTCAGGCCATAAAACTTGGAAAACACTGGAAAACGGCGCCACCTTGTATCTGTTCTTTTGTACTGCCTCCAGATCATCCATTCCTTTTATCAACATTCATGAATCGAACATGGATTGTTGACCTCAGCTCTTGAACTCGACATTCCACCATGAAATCCTCTTTGTAAACAAATTTGTATGTCATTGTTTTGCTTTGTCAATAATCACTACTCAGATGTCCACTTTGTCAACAAACACAATCACCTCAAAAATGCTTCAATGATACCTCGAGGGATTTTTGCCCAAAAAATTGTTTCTAAAATGATTATAGGGCTACATATTCTATTTTTTATTGGTTTTTGTGTGGTTTTGGCCATAAAATAGTTCTTTTGAATGGGTTTTATGTTAAAAACTTATTATTCTTATTGAAATGTTTTTATAAATTTTTTTATGGTTTATTTAATTCCTCAAAGGGTGAAAAGTATATGTGGGTACTGTATAGTGTGTGTATGGTCCAAAAATGGTATTTTATGTGAAAATAGTATCGATAACATGTGTAACATTTTGATCACATAGAGGGAAACTTGGGTATCTGTTGGATTGATATATAGATGTATATTTATATTAGATGTCACAATACAAGAGGGGGGTGAATTGTAGTTTTAAAAACTTTGTATTTTAAACACTTAAGAAAACTAGTTTAAATGATCTTAAACTAATAAAATTCACAAAAAATACAATTAACCACAATTTTATTGAGTATAAAGGTATGATATGATGTATCACTATAAGAAAAATAAATCTAATGTATTCAATATGAATAAAATAATCAGAGTAGTACAATAGTGAATGATTCTACCTTAATGCGTATAGAATCTATCGATACAATATGCAGCAGTATAATCGTAATTGAAACAATTACAAATGAATATGAAATGAAGAATGGAAACAAACAATTCACTTTTTAAAACAAATAGCAGTGGAAATGTAAAATTATTACAATTATTTTATCCCATAGAGAAGGGTATACTTCCACCTAGGATAAGAGGTCTTGTCTTACAACCACCTCTGTAAGCCCCCGATACGATGATCGGTACGTCTGTCTTGCTATCCCTACAAGCCCTCGATATGATGATCGATACATATGTCTTGTGATCCCTAAAATCCCTCAATACGATGATCGGTACCTCTGTCTTGCAATCTCTACAAGCCCTAGAATTTACAGGTAATCGGCACTTCTGTCTTTCATACACTAGAAATACCTCAATATGAAGATTGGTAGCATTGTCTGCCTATCCTAATCAGCCCTCAATCATTATCACCTGATCAGTCACAAAAATCAAAACAAAGCACATAGTGAAATACAAAAACTAAGAACGAGCCGTTCACATTTTATAATTTCAAGGCTTTTACATGAAGCAAGAGAGAAGTAGAAACATCTCTCTCTAGAACTAGATAGTAGCAAAGAAAGATCAGTCTCTCAATTGTTATTCTCAACTTCAAATGACCTTCTATTTATAGGCCTCTGGTTCTGACGGTCACATTTCCTCCAATGGTCATATTTCTCTGGAAAACTCGGAGGGACATGGACACCTGGCATTATAACAACCATATTGAAATAGAAAACATGACATTGTTTTCATTAATTTATAACTAACTCCATGAAATAGTTTTGGTTAAAATTAAAGATATATGAAGATGATCAACATGATTACGATTCACATGTTTTGATAAGTATTTATTAGTGTAATGTGTTGATTTGAAACAAAGTGATTATGATGGACAAAATTCAGTACAATTGACAGAGTCAGTACGATTGATAGAGTCTGTAGGATTTAGTCAGTATGATTGACACAGTCAGTATGATTGACAGATTCAGTAAGATTGACAGAGTCAGTATGATTGACAGAGTCTGTACGATTGAAAGATTCAATACTATTGACAGGGTTAGTTCGATAAACATAGTCACTACGCTAAACATATTCATTATGATAAACATAGTCACTATGATAAACATAGTCAGTACGATAAACATAGTCATCAGGATAAACAAATAGGAATACATCTTTGATTTCAAAAACAAGACATAAAATTCAAAATAGAACTTTTTAGTCAACAATATCCCCCTTTTTGGAATGCACAAAACATAAAGTAAAAAAAAATACTTATCTCCCCCTGAGTTATTGGAAACTCTTTTGAATAAGAAGTTGTATAAAACTAACTCCCCCATAGGTATGTACTTTTCTAAGGATTGTATTCGTAAATTGTTTTTCATTTAGAAGTTTTTGATTAAAACATTCACCCCTTATAAAACATTCTCTCCCTTTGTGATTTACAAAAAAGGGGTAATCTTGATTTTCCTGAAAGAGTTAGAGGAATGAAAAGAAAGGTAATGTGGAAGATATCATAAATCTCATTGATATAACAAAAGTCTATAGAATTATAGAAATGAATAATGAAATATACAATAACACTAATTTGTTTTCGATTTACATTTTATTATTGATCATCTTATGAAGAACGACATTCATCTTCTTGATTTATTTCTTGTCTTCGGAGATAGAATCACCATGGGATTTGAGAAGCTCTTGTTGATCGGAAAAAATTTGATCCTGATTCTTGATAGTCTTTTCTTGGGTTATAATTACTTCTTCAAGAGTATCAATTTTGTCTTGAAAATTCTTATTGTCTTTAGATAACACAAAAATTTTCTTCTTCAATAGAACTATTTCATATTTTAAAGATGAAACCTTTGAAAACTCTGACTGGAAAGCATTCACTCTCTCTTGCAGCTCTTTTATTGAAGGGATATCGGCTCTATGAGTTTTTTACATCTAATTCAGCCTAAAAATGGTCTCTTTGTCATGTTTATTGAAAGAAATAGAAAGAAAATTGGAAATCTTCCTTAAGACTTAAATTTATATTTCATGATCATTCACTGAGCTTTTTTTTTTGTATGACCACTTAGTCATTCTATTGCAAGCCTTATTTTGAGCAGCTGAACTTTCAGACAGTACTTTTAAACCAGCTTCAATTGACAATACTCTATTTCTGAGTTCTCTTATAGAACCAAACTTCATCCTTTGATTGTTAGTGATGAAATAAATTTTATATTCAAGTATAGGAGAATAAGGAATATTTTTCTCAATTATCCTCAAAACATGAACAACGTAATCACTCTTATTGAGAGAAATTGCGCGTTCTGAATCAGTATCCTCATCGTACGAATCCAGTTCATTTGATCATCATGAGTCTTCAACTGGCTGTTTTCTATTTTTTTCTTCTCATTTATTTCTTCTTCCACTTTTTCACTGATAAAGGTTAATTTTTCAGTTTGATAATATTGAGCACCTTGCTTTACATGAGAAGGAATTCTATCTAATGTTTCAAGAGGTTCAGCTGGTGCTTGATCGTCATGAGGATCCTATTGAATACCTTAACATAGCTTTTGAAAATATTATTCTCTACTCTTTTTTGAACTCTGAAAGAATTCCAAAAGAAAATCTTCTTCCTCTTCTTTAGCATCCTGAAATTCTTTCAAAATTTTCTTCCCTTTCTCTTTCTCTGGAAGACTCTGTACGATAGTTTCATGATGGACTTCTTTAGTTATTTGAGCACTCGCCACCTCAACAATTTTCAGGATTTTAGAAACATGAAAATCATGAGATTTTCTTTTCAAAAGAGTTTTCTTTTTTCTTCTCAGCCTGAAAAGTGTCCTCCATTCTTTTCTTCTCATCAAAATCTTAATCTGGATCAATACTGAACGTAGGATCACCTTCTTTTCTTTGTTCACTATCTTTGTTCTACTTGGCCACAACCACCTTGTTGTATTTAGTTTTCTTCTTTGGCTTAGAACTAGTTTTCGGATCTGATTTTTGAGGAGAAATATTTGGTAAAGATTCAACTGGCAGAGGTGCTGATTGATTGTGTGCCAATTCAAATTCTACATCGTTAACAAAAAGTTTTGAATTCTGATCGAAACACTTGTAAAAATTCTTCAATGTATTATTACTTATACAAGAAGGCTTCAGTTCTTTCATTTTCCCTTTCAAAGGAATATTACAAAAATTCATTCTCTCAAGAATGAACTTTGTAAGAATAGAGGGATATATAATAAAATGAGATTTAATCTCTCTTGATTTGAAATTCTTGATTATTTCAAAAATGTATCTCATGAGATTTACCTTTCTCATGTTTACAAGATAGTTTAGAATAAAGATATTTGAGACTATAAGACTTTCTATATCCCCTTTCCTTGGGATAAGAAAACATTGCATCCAAAGCACCAAGAACCTATTATCTAGAGATAAATGATCTACATTTGTAATCTCTTCATTTATATGAAATAATGAATTTTCAGAACTTTCTTTATTAAACATACCAACTTCCTCTGGTATTTTATGAGATAGACAAAAAGAATCACCTTCTGTTGAGACATTTATAAAGTGGGATGCTTGTTTCACATACATTGAGTTTTTTCTATCGTACATAGCAAAATTGATCATCATATTTTTGACCAACGACATGGTTTTGTAGAACTGACTAACTTCTTCAACAAGAATTAGATCTTGAGATACAAGATTTTCAACACAAATATGTTCCAATCCATGTAACAAAATAATCCTCCTGATTGTTGAATCATACGTGTCAAAGAAGTCTCGAGAAACTATCCATTCTCTGAAGAAGTCTTTCTTGGAGAACGTTTTTGAAGACATATCCATAGGAGTGTTGGCAGAGGACTGAGACATAATGATTATGTAAAGGGAAGACCATATGTAGTCTTAAAATAGAGGGGCAGAGCTTCGTCAAGAATACTGAAAAAATCGGTATGGGTTTGGGGCAGGGGGGTATCTATTTATAGGAGAAAACGAATGACCATTGATCTTCTATGGTTGAGATTAGAAGAAATAAAAATCAACAGATAATATTTCAGGAAAAAAACGGGAAGCAATAAGATGTATGAAATACTAAACCAAAGAAATAAAGAAAGTACCTGTTATAGATTCTAAAGAAATTGTTGTTTTAATAGTATTAGCATAGTATAATACAATATCAAAAATAAAATATAAGCATAGATGAAATGGGAAAACAATATGATTCATTGTGAGACCGATGGAAAAAAAATTCATTACCATAGGTTGTCCTGATGATGGAAAAAAATTCATTACTATAGGTTGTCAAGCTGATGGAAAACAAAGTCATTACCATAGGTTTTCATGACGATGGAAAACAAAGTCATTACCATAGGTTGTCAATCCAATGGAAAACAAAGTCATTACTATAGCTTGTCATTCTGATGGAAAATAAAGTCATTACCATAGGTTGTCATGCCAATGGAAAACAATGTCATTACCATTGGGTGACATGATGATGGAAAACAAAGTCATTACCATTGGTTGACATGCTGATGGAAAACAAAGTTGTTACCATAGTTTTTCATGTCGATGGAAAACATTTTCATTACCATTGGTTGACGTCCTGATAGAAAATAAAGTTGTTACCATAGGTTGATGTGCTGATGGAAAACAAACTCATTACCATTGGGTGACGTGCTGATGGAAAACAAACTCATTACCACAGGGTGACGTGCCGATTGACTAAAATCAATACGATAATCAGGGAAACAAGATGAAAAATGATTAAAACAATAACAAAATAGTCAAAACAATAATCAGAAATATAGAAAACCAAAAGAATAAACGAATAAAGAAGGAAAAGTTTAAGAAATATATAAGGTAAAGTAAAAAAAATGTTATCCCCATTTTAATAGGAGTTTAATGTAAGGATAAGTGTAAAAAATGATGTAGATATGAATGATTATTTTAATGTAATCATTCCTAGATTCTGTTTTATAATCTCAAATCTATTAGAAGGTAATGGTTTTGTAAAACATTCAACAAGTTGTTCTTGCATTCCGATGAATTGTAAAATAATATCTCCTTTTTGTGTGTGATCCCAAAGATACGGATGCCTAATATCTACATTTTTTTCAGGAGAGTGATGTGCTGTGTTTTTACTAAGATATATGGCACTAATATTATCACATAGAATTTCAGTTTTGGAAAATCTCAATCCATAGTCAGTGAATGTGTGTTGCATTTACAACACTTGAGCACAAAAACTTCCAGCTGCCACATATTCGGCTTCAGTAGTGGAAAGTGCTACTGAGTGTTGTTTTCTTCATGACCAAGAAACCATGTAATCTCCAAAGAAATGACATGTTCCAAATGTACTCTTTCTATCCATTCTACAACCACCAAAGTCAGCATCGAAAAAACATATTAAAACAAAATCATTCCTAGAAGAATAAAAAATACCTAAATCAAAAGTCCCTTTTATATACTAAAATATTCTTTTCACATCTTTTAAATGAGACTATTTTGGATTTAATTATTATCTTGCACATAAGCATATGGAAAAAATTATGTCTGGTCAACCAGCTGTCAAGTATAACAAGCTTCCTATCATACCTCTAAAAGTTGTTTGATCTACTGGTATCCCAGTTTCATCAAGATCATGTGTATTTGATGTACCAATTGGAGAGCTAATACTTTTAGTATTGTCAAATATGTACTTTTTGAGTAAATCATTGATATACTTGTATTGAGATATATATGTTCCTTCTGGTTTTTGTGAAATTTTAAAACCTAAAAATAATTTTAACTCACCCATCATACTCATTTTAAACTCATATTTTATTAAAATCGCAAAATAATCAGTTAAAGACTACTGAGTTGATCCAAGTATGATGTCATAAAAAACTGATCAATCAAACCAATTTTATTTTCCATTTTTATAAAAGGGGTTATATTCGATGTACCTTTTGCATAATTTTTTTGTAAAATAAATCATGTATGTCTATCATACCATGCTCTAGGGGCTTGTTTAAGTCCATAAAATTCTTTGGTATGTTTTAAACCATGATTATGGTATATTGAATCTATAAAACCTGGTGTTTGTTCAACAAATACTTCTTCATGAACAAAACCATATAGAAAAGAACATTTGAAATCCATTTAAAATAATTTGAGATTAAAGTAAGTTATGAAGGCTAAAAGAATACGAATAGATTCAAGTCAAGCTACAAGCGCACATGATTATTCATAGACTATTCCCTCTTGTTAATTATATCGCTTACCAATAATTCTTGCATTATTTCGTAGAATGATTCCATTTTCATTACATTTATTTCTGAAACACCTTTTTACACCAATTATAGTTGTTTCTTTAGGTCTTTCAAATAAAGTCCATACTTGATTCCTTTAAAATTTATTTAGTTTATCTTGAATTTCTTTAATCCAATCTTCATCACCTAAGGCCTCACTTGGACATTTATGTTTGAATTGTGAAATAAATGCAAGATGTTCTATTTCATTTCTCAAAGAATTTCTGGTTCTTACAGGTTGATTTACATCTCTAATGATGTTATCACTGGGATGATTCCTAAGAAACAATTTATTAGTGTTTTTTAAAACTTTTTCATCAACGTATGGTATAAATTCTTTTAGGGTAAATGTTTTAGGAACACTTTCTTGAACATTTTCCCTATCCGAAGGATATTATAATAGAGGTTGATAATTAGTTTTTTAAAACACATCTGAAGATATAGGTTCGATTTATTTGAAAATTAATGGATTAGTTTCATAAAATTTAACATGCACTATTTCATCCACAGAAGAAGTATTTTTATTGAAAAATATATAATCATTAGAATCTGTAGAATAACCTAGAAAGATTCCATAATAAGATTTTGGTGCGAATTTATGTAGATTATCTTTAGTATTCAGAATGATTACTTTGAATCCAAAAACATTGAAGTATGAAACTTTAGGTTTCTGGACAGTCCACAATTCATAAGGTGTTTTTTTAAAAAAAGGTCTAGTTGAAACACGATTTATAGTATAACAAGCAATACTAATAGCTTCAGCCCAAAAATTCTTAGCAATTGAGTATTCACTCAACATGGTTCTGATCATTTTTTCAAGAATACAAATTTTTATCTCAACAACACCATTTTTCTTTAGAGTTCTTGGTGTTGAAAAATTGCGAGTAATACCTTTCTTACTACAAAAAGTTTCAAAATCTGAATTTTGAAATTCAACACCATGATCACTATGGATAGTTATCAATGGTAGGTTTTTCTAATTTTTATCATGGGCTCAAAAAAAATTGAAATAGGAAAAGGCATCAGATTTCTTTGTTAGAAAATAGACCCATGTAAATCTAGTAAACTCAACAACTAAAACAAATACATGGTATTTTCCTCCGATGCTTATAGTTTGTGAAGGACCAAATAGATCCATGTACACTAGCTGTAATGCAGTAGAAGTTGAAACTCCATTAATTGATATAAAGCTAGTTTTATATTGCTTTCCAAATTGACAAGGATCACATAACTTTGAAGAATCATATCTAAGATCGGTTAGTCCCTTTACAAGTCTTTTCTATGATAGTTTACAAATGTTTCTTAGGTTGTGGTGTCCTAGTCTTGTATCTCATTTCCATGATTGGTCGTCTATTTCACTTAAGCAAGGTAAATTTTGGCTCCTAAGGTATTCTATGTTAATAGTGTATACCTTCTCTTTCTTATGGGAAGATAGAATGAATTCATCCTTTGAATTGTGAACTAAGAATTTATCATTTCTAAAATTCAAAAAGAATCCTTCATCACATAATTGAATTATACTGATGAGATTGTTCTTAAGACCAATAATAAAAAAACCATTGAAATAAGAACTTTTCCAAGAAAAAAAATATTACATATTCCAACAATATTTCATTGAGAATTATCTCCGAAGGTAACTTTTCCACCTTTTGATTCAATAATCTTTGTAATGAAATATTTGTTTCTAGTTATGGGTTGAGAACAACCACTATCCATGTACCAAATATTCTTGTTGGTACACTTCTTATTTTCCTGAAAAAGATGCAATTAGTTTTTTAGAATCCAAACATGTTTGGATCCAGAAGGGTTAGATAAAACAATTTTAGGAATCCATCATTGTTTTTTAAAATGAGATTTATGAAATCTTAAAAACTGAGTTCTATTAAGAGAAAAATTTCTTTTACGGTGTCCACCACATTGACAAATAGCAAAAAATGGGGAAATTTAAGTAATAAAATATTTATTACTAAAAACTGGATTGGAATGAGTATTACCAAAACCAGAATGATTCCTCAATGGTGGAATTTGAGAATACATTTTATCAATGTTTTCCTTTCCGTATGTATAGTTTGACAAACATTTCTTCAAGGAAAAAATTTCTGAATTTAGTTTTAAAAGTAAGTTTTTATCCTCCAAGAGATTTGATTTTAAACTAGTGTTAGACTCAAAAACATTTTACTTATAAATTGCATTTTAAAGATCCTTAGAAATTTTATCTTTATCCAAATTGACTTTCTCAAGGGTTTTTAAAATACATTCAAAATGAGAAGATCTCATATCAAGTTCATTTGAAAGACCTGATACTTCATTAGTTAAAATTGAAATTCTAGAATTTTCTTAATTAAGCTTTTTCTTGAGTTTAGAATTTTCATTCTCAAGTAATTTAGCAAACCTAGATAACTATTCATAAGAAGGTAATGTATTATCATCTGATGATGAAGACTCATCATTTTAATAATTGTAATATTTATTATCAATATAATTTTCATTCAAGGATACATTGGTAATAGTTTTATCATTGTGTACCTTAGCCATGAAACAATGATCTTCAATTGGTAGTCTGGATATAAGTCCAACATTACTTTGTTATGAGGATTTATATTCTGAAGAATCATCTGATGAATCGCCACCACTTTCACTCCAAGTATCATTGGCCTTCAAGACTTTTTTAGTCTTTTTCTTGTAATACCTATTCTTATTTCTTTTATAATGTTTCTCTTTTCTATCTTTTCTTTTTAGTAAAGGACAATCAGGTATTATATGACCTACTTTCTAACATTCATAACATGTTACCTCAGAATCATTCTTATCATTCCTATCGTTCTTTTTTAATATGCATTGGAAGTATTTTGTTACCATAATCTTGTTCATCCTTCGAGCAAGATTGGATAACTCATTATCTGAATGATCACAACCACGTGATTCCAACAAAAAAACTTTGTTAGCTTTGGATCTTGTTATCCTTTCAGGTGTTTTAGCTTTAGATGTAGTATTAAATGATACACTTCTATTTACATTTTCCTTTTTATTGAAATCAGCATCTCTCTTCTTTCTTGTCTTGTGCTATAGAAGTGTTCCAAAGATTTAATCAAGAGTAATCTGAGAAACTTTTCTGTTTTCATCAAAAGATGTCCTTTTCTACTCCCATTCATTTTGCATTATATCAAAAAAATATCTATAAGAGCTTCATCATCAAGACATTTTTCTCCCTTAGATGGTTAACTATTGACAATTGTCATAAATCATTATTTCCCTTTATATACTGGCTCTCCATATTGAAAAAGAAATCCATGATACTCTGCTCGAAGCATTTCTCTCCTTGTTTCTATACCTTAGATGTACGAAAATGTGTGACTTCCAATTTCTTCCAAAAATAGTTGGATGCTTCACAAGATGATATCTTGATGTATATATTCTTGGTCGTAGAACATAGAAAATTATTGTTTACCTTGTAATTAAATTGATATTCTTTCTTTTCTTGATTAGTGAAAGTACTAACTTCTTTGTCAGGAATTTTGTAACCTCTAGTAATCATAACAAAATTTCCTACACCATTATTGATAACAACTATCTTCATTCAATCTCTCCAGTACTCATAGTTATTCCCATCAATGATAGGTGGTCTAGTTGTATTTAGATTGTCGATTGATCCAATATTCATTCCTACCATCTAATAAAACAAAATCTTTTCCACTCCAAACGTTAGTGCATCAAGAAGTTGAAACAGAAATTTGAAACAAAGAAATAGGGATAGTAACTCAAATCATTGGAAACCTCCTCTGATACAAATTGTTGGATTGATATATCGATGTATATTTATATGAGATGGAACAATACAAGAGAGGGGTGAATTTTAGGGTTAAAAAATTAATATTTTAAACACATAAGAAAACAAGTTTAAATGATCTTAAACTAACACAATTCACAACAAATACAATTAACCACAATTGTATTGAGTATAAAGGTATGATATCATATAACACTATAAGAAAAATAAATCAATTGTATTCAACATGAATACAATAATCAGAGTAATATAATAGTGAAATATTATACCTTAAAGCGTATAGAATCTATCAATACAATATGTAACAGTACAATCGTAATTGAAACAATTACAAATGAATGTGAAATGAAGAAAGTAAACAAAAAAAATTCCATTTCTAAAACAAACAGCAGCGGAAATTTGAAATTATCCCAATTATTTTTTCCCAAAGAGAAGGGTGTCATTTCACCTAGGATAAGAATTCTTGTCTTACCACCACCTTGGTAAGCCCTCAATATGATGATCAGTACATCTATCTTGTTATCCTTGCAAGCCCTCGATATGGTGATCGGTATGTCTGTCTTGTTATCCCTGAAAGACCTCGATACGATGATTGGTATGTCTGTCTTGCTATCCCCTCAAGCCCTCGATTTTACAGGTAATCGGCAACTCTATCGTTCAAACACTTGAAATCCCTTGATATGAAGATTGGTAGCACCATCTGCCTATCCTCAGCAGACCTCGATCGTTATCACCTGATTGGTCGCACAAAGTAAAACTAAGCAATTAGTGAAATACAAAAACTACGAATGAGCCATTCATGTTTTGTAATTTCATGGATTTTTCTCTAAGCAAGAGAGAAGTCACCGCATCTCTCTCTTGAACTTGACAGTAGAAAAGAATAATCAGTCTCTCATTTGTTCTTCTTAGCTTAAAATGACCTCCTATTTAGAGGACTCAGGATCCAACAGTCACATTTCCTCCAACAGTTATATTTCTCCAGAAAACTTGGTGGGACTTGGAATCTTGGCATTATAATGGTCATATTGAAACAGATTACATGATATCATTTTGATTAGTTTATAACTATCTCAATGATATCGTTTTGGTTAAAACAAAAGATATATGAAGATTATAAACATGAGTACGATTGACATGGGTTGATAAAGGATAAAAACAAGCATGTGATAAAAATATGTGTACCATAAGTATTACTTAGTGTAATTTATTTATATGATACAAAGTGAGTACAATGCACAAAAGTCCAAATGATTGACAGAGTCATTACGATTGACAGAGTATGCACGATTTAGTCAGTATGATTGACAGAGTCAGTATGATTGACAGAGTCAGTAGAATTGATAGAGTTAGTATGATTGACAGAGTCAGTATGAGTGTCAAAGTCAGTACGATTGATAGGTTCAGTACGATAAACATTGTCACTACGCAAAACAAAGTCAGTATGATAAACATAGTCAGTATGATAATCATAGTCAGTACGATAAACATAGTCAGTACGATAAACATATATGAAAACATTTGTGATTTCCAAAACAAGACATAAAATTCAAAAGAGAACTTTTGACTCAACAGCTTCTAGGCGGGAATACTAGGACTAGTATGCTAATGATCTGAAGTGGTTTAACCCATGTTTCACATATAATAATTAATGAGGGAAATAGTAACTACATTATGATGATGATTAGCAACAAGGAGGAAAATGGGGTTTCCCCTACAAGTGGCTCATGCAATAGACAAATTTTTCATATGGATACTTTTACACTAAGGTACGATGTACCGACGACCCACAATAAACTACTACTCAGGGGGTTCCTGTGACTAGAGCCCAATGACTATATGATACTCATTCTAGGTATATGGTATGTTTTGGTCAAAAAATTAAGTACCATGTTCCTTATGTTAAATATTATTTTCTCATTATTTCGTCTCCCTTAAAAAATTACATTTGTTGTTGCATCCTATTATTAATGATTATTACAGGCATTTTTTGTTTATAAAAACATAAATCATATCATAATAAAATGTTTATCACTTGGAATATGTTTGGTTTTCATCCTAATATGCCTATGATAACACCCTTAACACACCTTTGGGTGCATGTAGATCTGGTAATGTTCGTTATAGGTTTGGGTAAAGCTTTTAAAACTGGTGGTTTCGGATACTAGATGTACTTCTTGATGCGCTGTCATAGAGATGGCTTGAGGGAGATTCCAAATGTCCCTGCGGTGGTTCTTAGGATTTTATTGTTGGAATAATACCTTTTTGTTTGTACTTTGGATTTTTTACAAACCAAATTTCGAAATTATGAGTTTTTAAGAGTAGATTCATTTGAAAAAATAATATTTGTTTTTTATTATTGGTGGCTATTTTGTGTTTATTAAATCAAGTAATCCATTCCCAAATGTTATGTATGATACACTAGGACTTGTGCCAGCCCATTGGGATAATGAAAACCCTTAGAGTATTTCCATGGACTCAGTCACGGGCCAGTTTGGATGGAGACCCAATATCGTTCATGACAAAAACATCCCCTTATAAGTGATATATTTATATGGGTGTTTTCTTTCCCCAAGGATATTTTCGTTTTAACAGTAATTACTGGAAAAAATATCACACTCCACCGTATATATATTATAAAATCCTCACATTAATAGTTGAATGTGTGGATTAATTATTATGATTAAATGATATATAGTGAAATCCATATGACTAATCCTAAACCCTACCAAAAATAACATATTAATTCAAGTCTCCCACCAAGAATATGATATCTTCATTCAAATTACGTAATTATAAATTAGACTCTAAACTAGGATGATATTTTTCAATAAGAATTGTATTTTTCTTGATTCATGTTGTTCGAGTATTTATAGTGATGTTGAGATATCTTATATCATTCTATAAGGAAACTTCCATTCCCATCCCCATTTATACTATGGTGATGAGAATATATGCATGAAAACATTCTTCCTTATTCATATAGGGAATGTTGTTAGCATCCTTATCATTATTAAATCCTACATTGGAGTAAATTCAATTAGTTTTCTTTTCCAGTTGTCTATATGACCTCATGGGTCCCTCCTCATATAAAAATGGTTTTCAACTATCAATAGGGGTCTATAGTTGTATTATAAGGGGATGATATCCCTTATATTAGAGTTCAAAATGTCCTAAAAAAGAAACAAACATCACCCACACAAATAATTAAATAATAGGGGTAATGATATCAATCAATAATAAATTAAATAAAAAGTAATGGATAAAATTCTCATGCTAAAATACATGACAGGTCTCCAATTAGGTTGATCAAATATACAAGGGAAATAAAAGAATAAAAAATAATTGGAATAAAAATATTGAAGGATCCAATGAAATCCTTATGCCTCACTATATCTAATTCATTGACCCATCCATGTAGTTGTAAATGGTCAAATTCCGACCTTATGCTAAACTTATGGCTATACTAGGTGAGAGGATACTCTTGAAACCCAGTGCAACGGTGGCTTGAGATGGGTGTGCGTACAAAAACCACTAGGAAACCTACAACATGGTTCTATGAATAATGGTAAATCTAGTGATATATTTTTAGGATATGCTTAAATTATATAATTAGTTTTGAAAAATATAATAAAAATGTAATCCATTTTTGATAATTGGGCCCGACTATCCCAAGTAACTATATTTAATTTTTCTTCTACTGGACTATCTATAAGCATAATATATATCCTCATGGAGAAATATTTCTTACCTTGAGATCCCATATAAATTCATCCACTGAGGTGATAACTCTAGATCCTATGATTTACATTTGGAATCAACACTATAATTGGCCCAAATGACCAAACATCATGTAATCAAATGATCAACAACAAAAACCTAGGGGTTTTAGGTATCTCTCCAGTCCTCATAGTGATGAATAGATTGATGTCAATTCTCAATAATTCTAGGAAATCACTGGTCAATGTCATCCTCTATGTCACTATGAGAACTTGACAAGTCCCACGAATTATGAGCTTCCACATACATTATGAGTAATTTCATCAATAATGATTGGTCGGATCTTATGGGTAATATAACGACCAAGGGTTTAATAATATTATTTTTTCTAGAATAAATGTGTGTTGTATTATATTATATAATATTATATACATAAAAACATAGATAAAAAAAATTCTCATTAATAAATTTCTTTACCTTAGTCATCTAAAATTAATGATAATTCCAAACATTACAGTAGTTCAAAATATATAAAATATAAAATTTAAAATGGGAAAACATGGATCTCCAAAATTATCAAGTATCACCAGCTCCATGTCCAACATAATAGATATGAGACAAAATATTAATAACCCAATCAAAGTCATTTAAAATTACTATATATATTTTTGTGGTAATTTTAGAGAATTTTGAGTAAAATAATGAAGTTGTATATATAAGAGGTAATGTGACTATTGGAATGGTAACCTGACTTGTTGGAACAATAACCTTTCTTTAGGAATAGTAATTTAAACTAAAGATAATAAATTGTGATAAAAAACATATTTATTGTGATTAATTTTATTAGATATAAAAATTATAATCCAAAAAATAAATATCATAATTAAAAAACTATATGAAAATAAAGGCATAAATTTGATAAATAAGTATTTCAAAATATTTCATAAAATCATATTTTTATATAACAAATTAAAATAAAAAATTATATAAATTTACTTTAGTAAAAATAAAATATTTTTTAGAGTCAACACGTCCAAATTTCCCAAGGGTTATTTTTTTAATTTTATGAAATACATCAATTTTCCGGTGAATAGTAAAAATATATTTTTTCCCATAACGAGTATATATGAAATTATATGATTCATGATTTAATAAAAACCAAATAATTTATAGAAAATTATTTTATTCTATTATAAGTTTAATTTCTAAATTATTCACTAAAATATAATGAACTTAATTTCTTGTCCTAAAAAGAACATTCCAAAACCAAATGTCTAAAATATTATATTTGGAATAATAAAGAGGATTAATGTCTAAAAGCCTTTTATTATAGCTATATATTATTGTTATTTTAAAAACATAAATATTATAAGTTTATACATTGATATAATATTATATTGAATAATTTATTCAGAAAAAAGCACTCTCTTCATGTATAAATAACCCCAATCCATCTCTTTGGAAAACCACTCCTACCTCATTTTCTAAAGACTATACTATAAAAAATCCATCCTATATACCCGCTTATAATTATTAGGTATATTCTGGAGTAATCCAACTCCATTGATCAATGGTGTTTTTGCGTCATACAAGTGAAGCTACACTAACAGAAGAGTATGTTTTGATCAATTATTTTATATTTTTCTTTTTCACGGTCTTTTTTCTCCACCCATATGCAAAACAATATTTTAAAATTAATTATGAGTTATGTTAAAATTATATTGATGATGGTGAATTACTATTAGTATAACATTTTTTTTCATTTATAAACAAAAACATTTACTTTCCCACTCTTTCGACAAAGTCTCATCAATGGTTGGTAAACCACCTATGGAGATATATCTAAGTAAATTATTATAACGACAATCATGGATAGATAGTATGAATTATTTATAATATATAAATATGTAATTATTTGTATTCTATGTTTTTTATATAATTATAACTTTCAATAAATGACATTGAATAAAAATACGGAATTCGAAACAAAATGGGAAATTTTAATGAAAACATGATATCAAAATAATTCACATTTAAAAAATTTTGTTATAAAATAAAAATAAAATAAATATTAGTGGTTAATAGTTGAATAAATTAAAATAATTCCCTCTTATAACTATGTTTTATAAATCATTTGTTTATTATTAATGAGACACAAAAGTGAAAAAATATATATAGATTTAATGTAAGGGGATTCATGAAACCAATTCCATTATTTGTGTTATCATCTCTTTGAAAATATGAATGTTCATATTATATACTCTAAAATCCCATTCCATTTTATTTTTTGATTATAAAAATTCATGTCATGTAAATATGTTTTATAAGAAAATTCATTTTACAATGTGACTTTAATTTATATAACATCATATTTTAATACTCTTCAAATGCTTAATGTCCCCTAAAGAATAAAGATGTTTTATGTCCAAATGTGTTTTAAATAACTAATTTTGGAACCAAGAATCATGTTCATGAGTTTAGTATTTATTAAATCATTATGAAACTCATAATCATCCTTGAGTTTATCTCATTACTATGATTTTTATATTTTTTATGTGGTATGCATTATTATGAGTATTTATGATGTGACAGGTGGGCCCTAAATTATATAGCCCTGCAATGCATTGTATATTATGATTCATTTCATGATATTATATGAAATAAATGTGTAAATTATGTTAATTTTTTTCAAAATGATTATGTTATGATTTATGCACATATGTTATGCGTAAAAATGAGGCTAGCATTTTTCACAACTATGTGTGGTATTTGACCACTAATACATGATGTTTTGTTCTATAGATACACCACATTCAATGGTTTTGTAAAATATTTCTCTCAATTTTATGATGATGATTCTATTATTATGATTTTATTATTATTATACATTAATTTTGATTCATTTCCATTATTCACCCTATGTTATAACTCCCCTTACTAGGATTCTAGATCACCCCTTTCATTTATTTATGTCCTCGAGAAACTTCTTATACTAAGGAGAATACGAGTGCCACTAAGAGGATATATAAGAAGTAATAAAATAATGTTTTCGTATTGTTATGTAAAAGTTATATTTGAGCCTAATTTACCCTCGAAATTAAATCATTAGATCATTTATTGTACTTTTGTGATGTTTTTTATCATAAAATTGATGTGATAACAATGTAATTAAAAAATCACGTCTCAATAGTCAGTATCAGACACATGTTTAGTTAATTTCAGAATTAGGATTTGAAACTATTTATGGAAGAGCCAAAAAATAAGTCAATGTATAGATAAAATCCAGTGTCTTGGTATTGAAATAGAGTACATGGTTTCAAATAAATGTATACCTATCTGGATACTACATGTAGATGTGAATTTAGCACAGATGTACCTTGGGGTAAGAATCCCAAAAAAATTATATAGATCTAGAATCAATTGAGAACATATGAATGAAAATGGGAATTTCTGCACACCTGGTTTGACAGACCGGAGGGATTAGATTGGTCAATCAAAAACTCTATTACAAACCATTATCGAGGATACATTAATAATGTAATTATACATTTTAAATGGAAGAATAGTTTTAGTGTAAATGAACCTAGAAGTGTCATTTATGTAAATTGATTACACTTTGGATCTCATAAGATATTATTTTATAATTATTTTTGAAAAAGAAAAATAATTTATTCATGATTTATTGAAATTTTCCAAACCTTTTATGTTTTAGAAATTGGTGGGAATAAGAAGAAACTATGCCAACAATCCATGTGAGGGACAATGAAATTATTTACTGAATGACAGTCCCAACTAAATGGTAGGTGGAGTTCAAAACATTATCTAAATTATCACCCATCTATCGTTGGCTATAAACAACAACATGAACATTGTGGAACATCCACCTTCACATAATAAGGATAACTAGAAATGAAATCCTTTTTGTTGACACAACAGTTTATGCTTAGTGGATCTTCCATCAATTTTTTCAGAATAATGTGTTAAATATATAATGAATATAATTTTCTATCCATTTCATGGAGAATGAGAATCTATCTATGGTTGTATATTATTTATATGGAGAGGTTGATTAATTGTGAGTGATAATAAATAAAAATAATTATAAGGAGGAAATGAATGAAATGTTCTAGGGTGGATTTAAGGAGTTATTTCCTAACATGTATTGACAAAGAAGTATTTCCTAGATTATAGAGAAACAGTTATTAGAGATTAATAAAATGGGTGGAGAATATCTCACTCATTATTAAGAATCTTTTACATGTCTTGAAATATATGACTCAGGTTTTATTATTAACAACAATAGAAAACTTGATATATTTTTTAGTGGATTAAAAACACACCTATAAAATGATTTATCTATATGATACTTTGGGTGTTATGAACTAGTTTTTTGATGTAATATCAATGTATGTATGGATTTGTAAGAATGATCCCATGGATATGGAGATATGAAATTAAATAAGGAGTTACAAGATAGAGAACCTAATGAAAAAATTCGAAAGAAGGATCAATCCCTCATATTAAAAAAATATAGGAAGAAGAATTAGTGGAACCACCTCAATGGGGTAGCGAAATTCTACAATTTTTGGAGAGAATTCCAAAAAGATCATGAACTTTACAAAGAAATAATGAATCTAGAAATAGTGATAGAGTAAGGGAAAACACCGCCCATTTTTCAATGCATCAACTATAAGGATAAAGGAAAATATAAAAGCTAGTTCACTGAACCACGGGTCCTTGAGGTTAATTATCATTAGAAAAAATAGTTTCTTAAAGAGTTGGGGAAAACATATTCTATCATAACTATTGTAGTGGATCATGAAAATGATGTTTCATAAGGTATAATTCCTATTCAATCAATAATGGAATGAGTTTTCAATGATTATTATTCGTGTAATTACTAGATATCATACAATTTTAATTGAATTACTATGTTCTAAACCCAATACCTTCAAGTACATATATCCCTAAAAAGAATTACGGGAATGATCAATGAATCTTAATTGGTAAAATATTGTCATATTACTAATTATGGAAATATTCTTCTGGAAAATGTTCTAATCCTTCCCCACCTAAAATTTGATGTTATACTTGGCATGTATTTGATATCTTTTTATAGAGTTCACATCATTTTTTGGTAAAAAAAATATAAATATATATTCTAAATAATTTTAATTTTTCTATAAATGTGAAAGTAAGATCACAAATCTCCTTTGGAAAATCCCTCAATGGGGTCGGTGATGATAACATATGAATCTGTATAATATTCCAAAATAGTTTATTTATATAAAAGTACCAACCTTGGAAAAAGTCTATTTGAAAGTGATTACAATGATCCATTTCATAAATATTTCTCTAGACTTCCCCCAGATTTTAAGCCAGATTTCTCAATTGAATTTATACTGAGTGACACACTTATCTCCAAATTCCCCCATAAGATTTCCCTGATTGAACTTGTGGAGTTAAATAAGATGTTTCAAGAGTATTTAGATAAAGGGTTCATGTTTTCTAGTGAATAGATTTGTAATGAACCAGTTCTTCTTATTAAAAAGAAGTATGGATAAATGTGGTAGTTTATCTATTATTTTTAACTCAATAATAGGACTATAAAAAAATTCATCTACTAAGAATTTATTACTTGGTCGATTAACATTAAGGAGCTATGTTTCCTCAAATGTGGATATTCATTTTGTATATAATTAATGGATGGTTAACAAATAAGATATTCATATGACATCTTTCTATATATGGTATGGAGAATTTGTGATCATATTAATACCCTTCATACTTACCAATTCCCTTGTAATATTCATGGATTTGCTGTATCGATTTTTTAGAGACTATCCTTTCAAAAAAAATTTAGTATTTATCAATGATATTATCATTTAATACAACAGTAAGGAGGAAAATTAATATATTATAATGTTTTTATGCCATCATTTGGGAATAATAAAATCTATTCTATTTTAAAAAAGCTTGAATAAAGGATATAGAAAGTCACTTTCTTTGGTCATGTGATCTTAAGTGGGGGTATTTCTATGAAGCCCTTAAAAAGGAAGCTATGAAATTTCCCAGACCAACTAGTCTTATAAAAATCCATATATTTCATAATATAGATAGGTACAAATTACTTTTTTGGGGATTTTTCTAACACCCCAAGCCTCCACAATATGTTTCTTTTAATATAATTCAATAGCTTGCGTTGTACACAACCCTACGTTCAAGCACAACACAACCTATCAAAGTAACCAATTAAAAAGTAGTTATATATAGTACTAATGAATTTCTATGGTTTTATAAATTGTATTTTTTAAAATATAGTACATTATTGAATTTATAATATCAAAATTATCTTTGGGGGTAATTTTGTTGATTTTTTGAAAGGATTCATTTTTTTATTAATTGTGAAAATATACTGCATTTTAATTCAAAACTGTATTTTAATATAATTTATTAATAATATTATTTTATTTTAAATTTGTTTTAAAGAATAATTAGGTTATGTTTTTATAATTTAATCCAATTATTTTCATTGGTAGTAATTTCAAATTTAAATTCTATATAAACACATGAAAAGCTTTTGATAGATATTACTTCTTAAAAACCCCATTTTTTGGTTTTGACAATGGGAATTAATTTTAAATTAATTTCTTAAAATTCGATTTTTTGAATTTGGAAAAATGGATTCCATATTAGGAATTATAACATAAATTTTTTTAAATAATTACCTTTTATTTTTGGACATTATAAATAGTGACATCAGTAATTATTTTATTTACCATGGAAAAATGTAAATCTAGTAAATAAGGGTAACAAAATAATATTATAACAATATTAAACTATAATAAAACATGTAATAATCCTATAAGATGAGATATGTCTGACCATGGGTATCCTTTTGTCCATTTGGGGACACCCGGGATACACTTGAATGTGAAAATTACATTTTATATGAATTATTCTAATGTAATGAAAAATGTAACCTAAACTTGTATTTTTTAGGAAAAAAACTTGTATATATTGTTATATAAGTGATATTTTCAACAATAAATAGTACTTAATAAAGTAATAATATTTCATAAATCCTGATAATTTATTTCAAATTTTTATAAATTAAATAAATAAATTTATTTATGACACAATAATAATGCAGTATTTTCCTTATTAATGAAAGAATCAAATAAATGATATTATAAAAATTAAAATAAATAAAGTTGAATGTTTTAATTAATTAGAAAAATTTAATGGATTTAATTTAAATATAATGTATTATTTAATTCCTTTCTTATACGTGATAATGTTTTTATGACTTTAACAAAAATCCTTTCCTAAATAGTGTCAAAAATGAAAAAATTATTTTTTAAAAGAAATACTATTTTATTGAATTATATAATCGCCCAAAAAATTTTATATTAGGAAAATTGAATTATATAATGTTATAAATTTAATTAATGATACAATTACAATTATATTGACACTTTATCATAAATATAGTTACCATATATTACAAAAATGCAAGAAGACATGGTAAGAGTTAATGCTTTTAACAGAGGGTTAAAGCTAAAAGATAAGGTAAAATGTTTGACCTAATATTTTCTAAAACCTATTAGTTGAGATAATTTAGACACAAAAACATCTTATATTTGGAATAAATGTTTTTGGACCTTTGAAAATCGAAAATAATTGTATAATATCATAATATTTCAATACCTTCGGAAAGTGCCCCTCCTTATTCTTATAAAATGGAACCACCTCTACCCACTTATTAACACCACAAAACACCTTTGGATTGGACAATCCAGGAAAAAATATCCTCCAAAATTCTTTAAATTCAATCTAGAGTCCACCCTTTTGACAAAAAACATACATAAGTGTTCATTGGTGAAAATCAAAAGGAGACACCTGAAGAAGCGGTAATTGTTTTATCCCTTCTTTCAATGTTCATTTCCTCTTCTACATCATCTTAATATTTTGTTACCATACTAAAAAAATAACTAAAAAATATAATATATAATGGGATTTTTTAATGACTATGGGATTACCATATTCCTCTTTTACCAATCCTATGAAAAACAATATTACCATGCGTGCATACGTACGACTGACCATCTCTACACCGTAGTGTAAACTGTTTTTCATATATACATCATTTCGATAGATATAATAATGCATAAAAATGAATTAAATAATAAATATAACAAAATATTTTTAATGAAAATTCATATTAAATCCAAATCCAAACTATTAAAATATTAAGGAAATTAAATTTTCGCTCGTGCATACGTACGACTTACCGTCACCACAATGCGGTGAGACTCTTATTTCATGTTCACCATCAAAAAATTATTATAAGGATATATATTATGATTAATTATAAAATTATGACATAATAATTCTAATAGAATAATAGATATATATATCTGTCTGTGTGCGTGCGCATTTATATAATTCATTTAATATGATAAGAAAATGGAAACAACGTTCATGCATACGTATGACTTACCGTCTCCATGAACAATGTATTCCATGTAATACATAAATATATTATTTATATATTTATATATTTATATTTTGAATATTTATGATATATAAATAATATTACACATTTTAGAAGTAATTAAATCATTATCTATGAAATATGATCACGAATAACAAGTCAAAAAAACGCATGATAAAACAAAGGGATTATTACCCGGAATGACACAGTAACATGGAATTAATAATAAATTGGTAATATAAAGTCATAAAAGATTCATATATGATATCATAAATTTTATTATTATTCTAATAAAATTTAATAATACCATCATTTTGGAGTTTCCGACAGATATAAAGAGGATTAGACCTCTGTTAAGGGATTTCATCTCAATTTCATTTCATTGAACTATATAGTAATGTTATGCACCTAGTTCATTTTATATGATGTATATTATACCTTTTTACTTGTTATATAATGAATCTCATTATTTTCAAGAAATTATATTATTTCTTTCATGGGAATTATTTATAGTTCAATATTAATCATTCAATATTGTTATTTGATAATGGAAATTTTTTATTTTGGTTATTCGATGTGAGAAATACATTAGACTAGTAATGAAGGGATAACCACATACATTATATATCCCCTTGATCCATCTACAGGTTCTTATGAGACAAATAATATGTCTAAAAGGGTTTTTACACTTAATAATAAACTGCCTTGTAAAATTTCTTGACAGTAATAAGTTTTCATGTTCCTGAGACATGACATCCTTAAATAAAGTATTTCCTTCATTTAATTTCAGATTTTTCATTGACATATCTATGTAAGTATTTCATTCTCAATTTATTGATTTATGGAATATATTTCAGTTAATTACTTTCCATATTATTTTTTCTTTATCTAGTTTTCTCAATGTAGGGTGTTCTCAAATATTTACATTTTCATATATATAGATAGATTATTTCATTCGGTGTACATAAACTTACTAAACATTTGAGATCACCCTTATTATGTTTCACTCCCTAGGATATGAAGAAGATAACATTGACTAATCTTTCAAGGATTTATTTTATTTTATTTATTGTCTTATGTGTATTATTTTGTTTTCCCAATTTATTATGGGTATCATGTATGTAATTTGGATTTCCAAGACTTCTAAACACTATGGTCCTTTAGGATTTCATTCCTCAAAATAATGAAAATGAAATGTAATGATGCACTAGTGTTAAGTGATCTGAAGTCAGGGTGTTACATTTGGTATTAGAGGAATTTTAGAAAGTACCTTGGTAATTAGATTTAGAGAACATATATTAGGGAACATTCCCTAAGTTAGACTTTGGGGATACACATATTATAATTCACCCAATGTAACAAAATATTATGATTTATGATGCATAAATTCTAAATTTTTGCTGAGTCTTTTACCATCTCAAAAACTCATATTTTAATGGGCTAATACGATATGTTTCATTATTTAGATATGGAACCTGGAATAACAAATGATATCAATACTCGAGGAAATTATAGGGGTTTCCCTTTAAAGGAAACAAATATAGATTGTATTGGAATAGAGAAATTTATGGCAATACTAGGGTCACTTAATTAGGTTATGACAAATAACCTTTCTTGAATGGAAAAACCCATTCCGAAGAGGGAATATATTATGTTGGATTAATTTATGTGAGAAAATCTCCCATCATTTAGTGGGACTACTAATACATTTTTGGCTGAGTAATGTATTATGTCTCTAGAGAATATATTTATGGCCATGGGATGCAATGAAAAAGAAAAAGTTATTTTTCAGGTCTATTTTCTAAATTGTGATGTTGATCAACGGTGGATGTTGAACCAAAACAGTAGTTATTAGGAAGAAATAAAAATTATAGAATGTATGACATTTAAAGAGATATTATTTGACAAATACTTGTAATGTGATAAAAAAATTAAGATGAAAAAAAGTTCATTATCTAAAATAAAAATGAAGAGAGAGTGTTATAGATTGTGATGCTACTTTTAAAATTTTATCATGGCTTGGTAAATATTATAAATGCAACATAGAGTGCAAGATCGATCACTTATTTGAAGGTGTTAAGCTAAATCTTTGATTAGAACTAGTTTCAAATAATATTTCATCATATGATGAAATAAAATTATGTTCCATCAAGAAAGAGATGAAAATTTCTAGGATAAATATATTCAAATGAAATCAAGACAAGAAGAGGCCATCTGAGAACCATGAAAATGGTAATGCATAAAATAAAAGGAATATGTTTGAATGATTTTCATCTTGTGGAAACTGTGGAAAAAATCACCCTATAATATTTGAAGGGATTGGGAGTTTTTTATAAGTGTAGAGATAAGGGGAACCGCGCTCTTGGATGAAAAAGAGAAAAAATATTCAATGATTTCTAGTGCTATAATTTTAATGATATGGGACACTATTCAAATTAATAGACCAAACGTCAATGGAATCTACCATAGAAGATGATGAGGGGAGATGGCCAATTTTTTTCTATCACAACTGCTAAGGTTGAAGTTATGAATGTTATGGTGACATGAAATTTAGTCATTTCTTCATGTTAACTAAAGATTTATTTGATTCATGATCAACACATTCCATGATATCATCCAAGATTTCATTATAAATTAGATATTTAAAATTTTCCATGAAAATTTAATTATCAGTTAAACACCTAGTAGGAACCTTACCACAAGAAATATCAATCAAGAAGTTACTATTTTTAAATATATTTGTGCTATAACTGTTAATTTTTTTATCATACCTATGGTTGATTTTAATATAGTCCTCGGTATGGATTGTATGTCTAAATATGATAGGAAAATATTTTGCAAGAAGAAGGAAGTTTCGATTTGTGAGGATGATGTTCAATCCATTATCTATAGATAATAATCCTCATCACCTGATTCTTATCAAAATATACCCCCAATATCTTTAATGAATGATATTTTTTGGAGGATGATTAATCAACATCCAGGGATGAAGGATGTGATCATAAAATTGATGACGTGCCTATTATAAATGAATACATTGATGTTTTTTCGGAACTTTTCCTTGACAACCCCCAGAGAGTGAATTTTATTTTTTATTGATTTAATCCATAATTCAATGCCAGTATCAAAAACTACCTAAATAATAGACACTTTGGAATTAGTAGAGTTAAAAAATAACTTGATGAGTTGGGTCAAATAATATTTATCCACCCCAGCGTTTCATCATGAGGAGCCTCTGTTCTCTTTTTCAAGAAGAAAGATGGATCCTTGAGGCTGTGTATTGACTATAGGGAAATCAATGAGATTAAAATAAAATACATTTATCCTCTACCTTGTATCAATGATCTATTTGATCAACAACAAGATCTCAATTATTTTAAAAGATTGATCTTCAATTGTGATATAATCAATTATGAGTGAAGAAAGAAGAAATTCTAAAGATAGATTTTCAGAAGAGGTATAATCATTACAATGTTACAGTAATTACTTTTGGATGGACTAATACACTATCTTTTTTTAATGATCTCATGAATAGAGTATTCAAAAAATATCTTGATGTTTTTTTGAGGTATTAATTTACAATATTCTAATATGTTCTAAATGATTTGAAGAACATTATTATCACTTGTTAATCTTTCTTGAGACTCTCAGAAAAAAAGAATTTTATGGTAAATTGAGCAAGTGTTAATTCTAGCTTTAGGAAAATTCATTCCATGGCCATAAAGTCTCAATGTATAGAATTTCCTTTGATCCTTAAAAACAAAATAAATTCAAGAATGGTCAGAACCAACAAGTATAATAGAGGTTCAATGTTTTATTATTTTATTAGGTTACTATCAGCATTTCATCCTGGATTTTTCCTAATGCGAAAATCCTTTAACCAATATCACTCAAAAATGGGTTAATTTTTTTTGAAAAAGAGAGTTTGAAAATTCTTTTAACGAATTCAAAAGAATATTAGTCAATGCCCCAATATTGACATTACCATTTGGGAATTATGGGGTTATTATTTATAGTGATACATTAATGAAAGAATCTGGTTGTGTCCTTAAATAATATAATAGGGTTATTTATCATGAATCAAGGTAATTAATAAACCTTGAACAAAACTATCCAACTCATGATCTTGAGATTGGTGTAGTAATCGTTTCACAATAGATATAGAGACAATATTTATACGGTGGAAAATGTGGGATATATATTGATCACAAGAGTTTTAAATATATTTTCTCATAGAAAGAACTCCACATGAGACAAAGGAGGTGGTTTGAGCTACTTAAGGATTATGATTGCACAATACACTACCACCCAGGAAAGGAAAATAAAGTGACAGATTCCATGAGAAGAAATGACAATGGAGTTTTAAACCAGACAACAATTGAAAGGGATCCAATGTCAATGGATCTAGTAAATATATATATAATAATTATTATGAAGATAAGAGCATAACTACTTTTTCAAATGGTTTCCAAACCATCCTTATTAGAAAGGATAAAACTTTCTGAGACTGATGATGATGAGTTTCAAAATAAAATTAAAGATGTGAATTTTGGGAGATTGAAATGATTTCATATTTGAAGATGGCATTACATATTTGGGAAGAGTATTTGTGTTCTTACCATACCTGATCTAAAAATTGAAATATTGGATGGTGATTATAGCTCTAATTTTTCTATACACCCTGATGGAACTAAGATGTTTAGATATTTGAAAGAAACTTTTTGGTGTGATAACATGAAAAGGGGAATTTTGGATTATGTGTTGAAACGTTTGGTTTGTCAATAGGGGGAATCTATAAGACAACATCCTAGATGAGTCATACAACCCTTAATTATACCTATGTGGAAGTGGGATGATATTACAATGGAATTTTTCAGGGGGATACCAAAGACTCCCAGATGTAATGATGCAATGTGGGTTATTGTTGATCATTTTACCCTGTTAGCACATTTTCTTACTATAAGAGAAGTTTTATCACTTGAATATTTAGATCAACTATATATTGATGATTTTGTATGAATTTATGGTGTACCCATATTGATTGTTTATAATTCTGATCCACATTTTATAGTAAGTTTCTGGAAAAGTTTTAAGAAGGCTATAGATACTAAACTTCATTTGAGCACTGCATACCACCCTCAAACTGATGGAAAATTAGAAAAGACTATTCAATCTTTAGAATACATGTTGAGATCCTGCTCACATGCAGTCATGGTATGTGGGTTCAGTATTTACCTCTAGTGGAATTTTCCTATAACAATATCTTCCATTCAGGTATTCAAAAATCACAATATGAAGAGTTATATGGAAGGAGATGTCATACACCTACTTGTTGGGATGAATTTGGTGAAAGAAAATATGTTGGTCTAGAACTTGTTGAAGAAGAAAAAAGAACGTGAAGATTATTCAAACCCATTTCAAAATATCTCAAAGGTGGCAAAAGAGGTATACCAATAACTGAAGGAAGGATTTCGAATTTCAATTTTAATCTCATTTATTATGGTATCTCCATGGAAGGGTGTTATAAATTTCATTGATAAGGGATAATTAACTCCCAGGAACATCAGAACTTTTGAGATTATAGATCGAATAAGAGTTATATCCCAGAACATTGTAATGCCTCCAAGTCTATCGGAAGTTCATGAGGTGTTCCACATATAACTGTTATGGAAATACATGCCAGACCCAACACATGTACTCACCAATGAAGGAATTGATCTTGAACATTATTTATTTTATTTTTAATATCGTGATGCTAAAAACAAGTTTTGAAAAATCAGATAACTCTAATGGTAAATGTTCTTTGGAGAAACCATAAAATGAAAGAGGCGACATGAGAACCAGAACAATATATGATGAAGAACTACCCAATTATTTTATTTTAATTATATTATAGAAATTTTGAGGATGAAATTATTTTAATGGGATTTAATTTAACACCACATATTTCCAAGATATGATTCTTTTGAAATATTTCAATAACTTGCGTTATATAAAACCCGGAGTTCAAGCACACCACATCGAATCATAGTATCCATTTCAGAAACTTTTATGAATAGTAATAACCAAATTTTGAAAATTTATAAACTCTATTTTTCCAAATAGATATGATTTTTGAATTCGGAATATCAAAATTATTTAGGGTCATTTTTTTATATCCTGAAAAGATTCAATTTTTGATGAATAGTGAAAATATATAGCATTTTAATTCAAAACAGCCTTTTCATATAATTTATGAGTATTGTTTGATTGTATTTTAAATTTTTTAATGTGTAATTCGATTATTATTTTATAATTTAATCCAATGATGGAAATTTAATGTAATTCTACATTTATATTGTACAGAAACATATGACAAAATTTTTATAGATATTACATCTTAAAAAATAGGCTTTTTGGTATTAACAATGATAATAAATTTTAAATTAATTACTGAATCTTTTGTTTTTTGAATTTAGAAAAATGGTATCAATATTTAGAATTAGAAGGTCCAAATTTCATAAATTGGAACCTTTTATTTTGGGACATTATAAATAGTAATGATTGAAATTATTTTATTTACCATAGTAAACAGGTAAATCTGGTAAGTATGGGTAACAAAATTATATTATAATAATATTAAACTACCCTATCACATGTATTAATCCTATTGAATTTGATATCCCCAAACATGTTAATCCTTGGGTATATTTTGGCACCTTAAGAATCCACATGGATGTGAAAATGATATTTTATATTAATTTATTTAATGTAAAGAAAAATGAAACAAAAACATGTATCTTTTTGTAAAACAATTTTATATGAGGTTATATAAGTTATATTTTCATCTATAAATAGTAATTAGAAAGACAAAACAATTTAGTAAATAATTTTATTTTATTTATCATTAATAGATATTAAATAAAAAAATTTATTTGTGACCCAATTACAATGTAGTATTTTCATTATTAGTGAAATAATAAAATAAATAACATTATAAATATTAAAATAAATATAATTTGAGATTTTCAATGTAATCCCTGAGTTTTTTGGATTACATTTACAAATTAGGTATGAGTTAATTTATTCAATTCTAATGGAAAGAGTTTTTTTAATTTAACAGAAATAAATTCTTAAATGTTTTCAAAATTGACCTAAATGAGTTTTCAAAATAAATACTATATTATTAAATTATATAATAGTACTAAAAATATAATATTCTTCCAAATAACTTATATAATGTTAAAAATGTCATTAATGATCCACTTATATTACTTTTTTTCATTTTATTGTTATTATAGTTACTATATATTATGAAAATGCAAGAAGAGATGGTAAGAGTTAATGTTTTTAAATAAGAGTTAAAGCTAAAAGATAAGGTTAATTTTGTGACCTAAACATTTCTAAAACATATTGGTTGAGATGATTTAGACCCAAAAACATATAATCTTTGGAATAATTTATTTGGAACCATGGAAAAACTAGAATTAATGTATAATAAAATTATATTTCAATACCTTCATAAAGTACCCCTCCTTCCTCTTATAAAAGGGAACCACCTATAACCAATTATTAACACCTACAAAACCCTTTTTCTTAGCCAAAACATACCCAAATATCAAACCAAAGTACTTCAAATCATTATAAAGGCTAACCTTGTGGAATAAAACCAACTTAAGAAGTATTTCTGTTAAAAAAAGGATACACCTGAAGAAGAGGTAATTATTTCATCCCTTCATTCAAAGTTTATTTCTTATTCTACTTCCTCTTACTAATTTGTTTCCATAATAAAATAAATACACCAACATATGATATATTCTGAGATTTTTTTTGGATTATGGAAAAACCATATTCCTCTTTTACCCATCCTATGAAAATTAATATCACTATGCATGAATACGTATGACTTACCATCTCCACACCATGGTGTAATCTATTTTTCACCTATACATCATTTTGATGGGTATAATGATGAATACAAATGGATTAAATAATAAATAAAACAAGATATTATTTATTTAAAATTCATATTCAATTAATATCCATACTGTTAAAAAAATTAAATAAATGATATCATTGCTCGTGCGTACGTTCGGCTTACCATCTCCACGGCGCGATGAGACTCATCTTTCACATTCACGATCCAACAATGATTATAAAGATATATATTATGAATAATTATTATATTATAATATAATAATGAAACTGGAATAATATATATATATTCATATATATATATATCTATGTGTGTGTACATATATGTTATTAATTCAACATGATAAGAAAATGGAAGCATCGTTCATGCGTACGTATGACTTACAGTGTCCATAAACAGTGTATTACATATAATAAATATATATATTATATATATTTATATTATGAATATATATGAGATATAAATCATATTATAAAATTTTTTGTAATTAAATCATGATCTATGTAATAATATCAAGAATAAAAAGTCAAAAGATGTATGATAAAACAAAGAGATTATAAACTGAAATGATGCATTAACTAGGAATTTTTAAAAAATGGGTAATAAAAAGTAATAAAAGAGTCATATATGATATCATAAATATTATTATGATTCTAATATAAGTTATTAATAACAACATTCATGAGTGTAAAAAAAATACAGAGAGTATCAGACATAAGTTAAGTGATTTCATCTCAATTTCATTTCATTGATGAATATTGTAATGTTATTCACCTAGTTCCTTTTGTACAGTGTATTTTCTACCTTCTTACATGTTACATAATGACTATAATTATTTTAATTAAATTATATTATTTCATTAATGGTAATTATTTATGGATCCATATAACTCATTCAATATAGTTATTTGATAAGGCATATTTTTTATTTTGGTTACTCAATATGACATATTCTTTGGACTAGTAATGAAGGGTAGAGCCCGGACATTATATAGATCGTTAATGCATAGATAGGTTTTCATGATCCAAATATGTTGGCTAAATCGTCTTCTACAATTAATTATAAATAATCTTGTGAATGGTCTTGAAGGTAATAGGTTTTCAGGTGCCTTAGACATGGCGTCCTTGAATAATGTATTTCCCTTATTTAATTTCAAAGTTTTTTTCGAGATATCTAGGGAAGTAGTATTTCTCAATTTATTGATTTAAGGAATATGTTGAAGTTATTTACATTCCATATTATTTGTTCCTTATAACCTTTTGTAAATGTAATGTATTCTTATATATTTACTTTTCCATATATGTTTATTATTACTTATACTTTTCATAACCTTACTAAGCATTTGAGATCACCTTTATTATGTTTCTCTCCCCAGGTTATGAAGAAGATAAATTTGCCTAATAATTCAAGGATTTAGTTTATTTCAGTTATTATGGGGTATGATTTATATTGTTTTCACAATGTATTATGGGCATCATGTATGGAATCTAGATTTCCAAGACTACTGAACTGTATAGTCCTTCAAGATTAGTTTCCCCGTAATAATTCCATTGAAATGTAATAATGCACTGGATTCATGTGATCTAAGGCCAGGGTGTTAACAATTTTGCATGACTATCTAGCCAGATATGTAATTTTACATGGAATGAGGTAAAGTATGTATTGAAAAAAAATAATGTGTGGAATTATTTAAGGAACTTGAGAAGTGGAAAATCATTATGTATATACTCAAACTAACAAAAAGTGGAGAAGTTTTTTTGAAATATAGTGATGCTTGAATAAAAGTATTAGGTTGCATACTCATATAGAATTCCAATGTGATAGTATATGCCACACGATAGTTGAATATCAATGAGATTAACTACTTAACATATGATATGGAGTTAGTTGTTCTCATTATCACTCTGATGTTTTTACAACTTAACCTCTATAGTAAAAATTGTGATATATATAATAATAACCATATTATAAAGTTTATATTCACATTAAAAGATATCTAAATTTTTCAATGAAGATGGTTAGAGCTGATCAATGACTTTGATTTCTGTATTACGTAAAATCTATGAAAGGAGAATAAGTTAGTTGGTCTCTTAGAAGAGAATAACTTACTACTCTCTCAATGATGTAGATTGAGAAAGACCATATCATCTTAGATGTAATAATATTTAATTTGGAAAGAATAATGGAAATGAATAAATACCACATTGCCCAAATGATTTCTTAAACCTCTATCTAAGAGAATATTAAGGAGGAATGATGCGAATAAATTTTTCTTCAATTCAGATTGAAAGAAGTAATGGAAGGGAAGATATATAAGTTTCACATTGATAAGGATGGAGGGATTCTATTTTTAAATATAAATTGTGTTCTTAAATCACTCATAATAAATAATGATATATTATAAACTTCTCATAGCTCAAGTTTCTCCTCCCATCCTCAAATAATGAAGATGTGTCAATATTTCCTAGAGAAAATTTAGTGGGAAAACAGAATGAATTGTATTGTCAGAAATGCCTCAAAGTTCATTTTATGTTAACATGTAACAATGTGGAGATAAAAATACAATAAAATGATGTAACCATTATCCATAACCACTTGTAAAAGAAAGAAAATCACTATGGAACATTTTCATAACTCTTGAATGAATCTGAACCAAACAGTGTGATATGGGGTGTGGTGGATCAAGTCCCCAAGACGTACCAATTAATTTCTGTTTTGGAATGTTTCTCACTTGAACTAATTGATAAGATATATTTAAAGGAATTGGTGACGCTACATGGGGATAAACATTAGGTATTCCATAATCATGATCCAAGGTTAACATCTATATTATATTTAATCATACAACATGATTTGAGTACTGAATTGAGTTTTAGTACAACCCATCACCCCAAATTTATGACCCATCTGAAATCAATATTATGTTTCTCGGGGAAAAGACAAAAAACGACTATATAGAATTTAAAGGAATATGGGATCAATATATCCCATTAGATGAGTTCTCATATTGTGGTAGTTTCCACTCATGTATTCAAATTGATATATAACATGCCCTTTAGGGGATTTTTTGAAGAACCACTACATGTTGGGGTGAAGTTGGGGAATGAAATATACATAGACGATCTCTTATGAAACAGATGACCTCAAAATTTCAATCCATTAAACAACTTATAAAGGATGATCATATTTGGGAAGAAATATACTAACAACCAACAAATAGACTTTTATTTTGATGTGGGATAAACTATTTTCCTTTAAATTTCACCATAGAAGAGATTTATAATGTTTATGAAGAATGTAAATTTTTTCCAAAGGTACATTGGCCACATTGAGATCCATAATTACATTAGAGATTTAGATTATTAGAAATACCTTCCACAAAATATGGACCTTTTTCGTGACATGTTAGACATGTTTATCTTGAGGATGAACAGACATGGTCCATCAATTGTACTTCATCCAGAGGTGGTACCACTGGAGAATTATATCTCCAATTAGGAGAATCATATAAAGATCTTCGACAGTAGAGATAATTTTATGTGCAATAAGATAACTCCACATGTCAATGAGTTTTAGTGGAACAATAAGTATGAATAAGAAATGTGGGAACTGAAGGAAAAAATTAAAGATTAGTTCCCTCACTCATTAACAACTGAGAATATGAGTTGAAATTTTGTGTATGAAATTTTTAAAGAGGGGAAGAATGCAATGACGCATGGCTTATTAGCTATATTTTTCTCCTAAATAAATTTATTCGGTATGATATTTTAAAATAATATACATATAAAATATATAGGGAAACCAAAAAAAATTCTCACTAAAAAATAATATGACATTAGTTACCTATTAAACCAATGAAAATTCCACACATTACAATTTGAAAAAAAAAATAAAAATTATAAAACCAAAAATTGAAAAATATTGATCAACCAAGCCTACTAAAATTATAATTCCCATGGAAGAAACTATATAAATGAAAGAAAATAATAATAATCCAATAAAAAAACATAGAAAATTAAAATATATACTAGTGGGAGGAATTCTAGTGAATATTGGTTGAAATAATGCAGTGTTATTTATAAGAGGTAATGTGACTATTGGAATGGTAGTGTAACCATTGGAATAGTAAAATAACAGCTACAATAATAATTTAACATGTAAATGAACAATTTTGATATAAATAATATTTATATTATTTCACTTTAGTGAGTATAAATAATATAATTTCGATAAAAATATCATGAATAAAAAACTCAAAGAAAAAATTTGCACAAATTTATTAAACTATATTTTAATGTGTTTCATAAAAATCCTACTTTTTATATTAAAATATAATATTCCCTATGACATATATTTAATTTTTTAAAATTATTCACAATTTTGATAGTTTGACATCGAAATTTTCCAAGGGTTTTATTTTGGTAATTTTCAATTATACATCAATTTTTAGGTGAATATTAAGAATATAGTTTTTTGTAGCTACTATATCTGAAATTGCATCATTAATGATTTAATAATTACCAAATAATTTCAATAACCTTATTTTAGTCCATTGTATATTTTATTTCATATATGATTCAATAAATTACAACAAACATATTTTCTAATCAGATTAAGAACATTCTAAAACCTAAAGTAAAAAAATGATCCCTTTATATGAAGTATTTTCATTATTTTCATCATTTATATTTAATAAATTAAGAAAATTTTACTAACAATGGGGTTTAATGTCTTAAAACAATTATATTATGTTTATATTTTATTTATGTTGTAAAAAACTTATAATTACATTTTTTTTCCTTTGATATATTATTTAATTCAATATTTCATTCTAAAAATTATTTCCCCCCCCCCAAGTATAAATAACACCACTCCCTACGCTTGAAAAACCATTCAACCCCCCTTTAAAAGCCTGAAAACATCCATAATTCAACCTTTCTATACCCTTATAATCCTTATGGATGTTACAGAGTAATCCAAATCCAATAATGATTGGTTGTTTTGACATATAAGATAAGGTACATCATGTATAGAGTAAGTTTTGATCAACTCTTATCTCTATTTCTTATCATCTTTATTGTTTTCTCCACGACATTCAAAAAAATATGGTAAATTATTTATTTAGTATGTTATCTTTATGATAATGATTTTGAACTAATATAAGTTTCATATTCATTACATATATTATTTTTAAAAATCTCTTTACCACACTTTCAATGATATCGCATCAAATGTTGGTTAACCATCTATGGAGAAATTTCCAATAAAATAATTATAACCAAATTCATGGATGAAAAATATGAATCAAATATCAGATATTAATATGTAATAAAATGTATTATAATCTTCTTAATTTATGTATATATATGCATAAATTAATTTGGATGAAAATTCTGAAATCAAAATGAAACGAAAAAATTTAATGAAAACATGATATAAAAACAAATCATGTTTAAACAATTTTATCATAAAATATAATAAAATAAATATGATTGATAAATAGTTGAACAAATGTACATAATTTACTTTTGCAACTATGTTTTAGTAATTCCATGTCTATTATCTAGGAGGAAGAAAAGTGAAAAAAATATTGCACGAGTTAAGGTAAGAGGATTCTCTAACCGAGTTCATTTATTTAGGTTATCTTATTTTACACATAATTTATTTTCAAATTATTCCATTAAATTATCCTTTATTTCTTATGGCTAAGTAAATTTTTTTACCTTGTAAACATGTTTTCTATGAAATTACTTTTTATAAAGTGACTTTTGTTCGAAAAAATCATATGTTACTTCTCTTTAAATGCTTCTTATCCACTCAAGAATAATGATGTTTTTTGATGTAATTTACATTATAAATTTAGCATATAAAAATATTATTCATGGTGTTATTATTTATAAAATTCTTATGACCATGTATGATTATTATAATTTATGTTGGGATGGGTGGGGCCTAGATTTATATAACTCTCCAATGCCTTACATAATGTGATGTGTGTCATGAGATAATGTGAAATATGTGCGAACATGATTATATATTTGATGACAATAATGTTTTTATGATATATGTACATAGGTTATTCAGGAACATGATTTTAGGTTGGTCCACTACTCAGTTTTTTATTTCACCACAAAGAAATGGTGTTTCATTTTATTCATATTCCACATTCCATGCCATTATAAAAATTTTCCATCATGATTATGTTGATAACACTATACTTAATATGTGATTATAACCACCCATGTACATTTGATTAATTTTATTTATTCACCCCATGGTATACCTAACCGTAGAGGAATTTATCTCACCCAATTCATTGATATGTATCTTTAGCTGATTACTTATACTAAGGACAACATGAGTTCCACTAAGAGGATAAAGAATAAGTAATTAAATAATGTTTCTGTTTTATTATTTAAAATTGATTTTTTTCTTATTTACCCATCATACAAAATCATTATTTCCGGGATTATATCACTATTATGTTATTTATCTTATAAATCACTTAGGTGTTGTGTAATGAAAAAGTTAGGTCATTATAGGTGACCCAAGAATCTAATAATAATCATGATATGTAATAATCCTCTAAGAGAACATGGCTAGAACCTATAAATTATACGAATCATAGGAACCCTTGTTGTACATGTAATACAATATAGACCCAAGGTAGAATCCTCACATTACTAGTATTCATCACGTGACCGAACATAAATATCCAAGTATTCAAATCTCAGCATCTAAAATCATAACATAATCATATGGTAAGGTCTTAAATAATATTAATAGCAATAAATTTGGGAATACCCTTGGTTGCTACCATCAATTAATACATGGCTCGTAAGATAGATCCTAGGTAGAACATTTTTGTATCTTAAATTAATCTATGATAAAAAAATGAAAGAATAAATTAATAATTTTAATGTGTTGGTCAAATGAAAGCACCCTTCACCACCATCCATGAACCCTCAAGATCACATTCATTGAAAATGTTCTTTAGTGAAACATATTACCATTTCTACAAAATATGAAATGAACCCACACAATGATAGTTTATCACAGGGGATCTTATTGGGGTCTTATAAGTTGATACATGGTCGAGACACCCTACTAGGGGGAATCATCCTCAATAAATCCAGTATGGACAAAAATAATATCACCCAAATGTCATAATCTATTTTAATAATAAAAAAATTCATCTTTATAAGAGAGATAGTATAAAATAGACAAAAAAAAGATAAGGGAGATGGATCAGGATGCATTTAAAATCCCAAGGACATCTTAGCTTAGTCCAGTCACCTAATCCAAGTCGATCATGCCCATGGTCTATCCACCTAGAATAAACATATAGCTTGGGTACCAATATAGTATATTATTTTCACTCTTCCAAAACATCACAAACTCCATATTTGAGATGTAAAAGGATTTCAAGGAAAGGACCACATGGTTTTGTAATATTTAATTAACTTGATTAATACCCATAAAAGGTTTAATGTGATATTGAAAATATTATTAAATTCTCTTAACATCATTAGCCAATGGGTAAAACTACTTCACTAGGTCAATGGTGTCCAAGGAACCTTATTAATTTCATTATTAGGTCATCATATTTGAAATTTTAATTTTAGTCAAAATATTTAAAATATAATATATAACTAAATAAAATAATGGTTCCATAACTATTGTGGTGTGTGTAACAAACCAATGTTTATAAATGATATTTGAATATTCAAATAATAATTTGTTTTGTTATATTATATAATATTATAGAAAGAATAATATTGAAAAACAAAAATAAAATGATCTCATTAATAACAATCATTAAATTACTTAGCTACAAAACTAGTTAAAATTCCATGAATTAAAATTTCAAACAAAATATAAAATTGAAAATATAAAATTATATAATATAGATCACCCCATTCTACTAGAATCATAACCCCATGGCCGAAACTACTTAAATGAATCTAAATATTTTTAAACTGAAATAAAACATTGAAAATGAAAATATATAACCCGTGGAAGAATTGTAGAAAACAATTATTGAAAAAATGATGTTTTATTTATAGAAAGTAATGTCATTGTTGAAATATTAACATGAAAATTTTTAACAGTAACCTGCCCATTTGGAATAGTAAGGTGACCATTGGAATAGTTATTTAACCCAAAAAATATATTATTATTTAAATAAAATATATCTCGAGTGATTTATATAAAATACAAATATAATAACTCACAAAATATTATTACAATTATTACAAAAATAATATATAATATAACCTGATTTTTTATTAGCTGTATTTTAAAAGAATTCATAAATTTCATAAATTTTATTTTAAAATATTACAAATACCTATATTAGAAATTTATTTTGATATAATAATTTTTTAAAATCATAAAATTTAAATTTTTTGATGTTGATGGTTTTTGAAATTTTTCTAAATACATCAATTTTTAGGGGAAGATTAAAAATAATGGTTCTCTTGTATGTAGTGTAACATAAATTAAATAATTCCTGATACCTTATTTTCTTAAAATATAAATATATTTTCATAAATAAATCATTAAACTATAATAAAATTAATTTCAAAACCCAAAAATCGTTTTCCAAAACCGAATGTAAAATTGTGATCCGTTAAAAGTTTTTTCACATGTTTGTCAATTTTTAAATAAAGTATATGAATTATAATTATAAAGGGGTTTAAGGTCCGTAAAACAGTATAATATATTAATATGTCATTTATATTTTAAAAAATATAGGATTACACATTTTACCTTTGATATAATATTTTATTCTAAAAATATCGTTGCCCTATAGTATAAAAACCCTTCTCTACTCACTTGAGAAACCACTCTTAAGTCATATGAAAATTAAAAAGATAGGTCTAAATACCTTATCTAAATATTCTTTGAACGTCTAGGATAAATATTAAGTATACTAAATCCAATCATCAAAGGTGTTTTAGTGTCTTTCAAGATAATTTTCACTATAGAAAAACTTGGTTTCTATGAACTATTCTCTCTTTTTATCCTTATATTTATTATTCTCAATTACTCCATAAAAATATTATAAAATTAGTTATTTAATTTTTAAAATGATATTAATTTTTTAAACCTACTACAAGTATCATAATTATGACGTATATAAACTTCAATATTCCCTTTCCCCTCTTTGAACAATGTCCCATCAAAATTTCGTTACTTGATGATGAAGACATTGCTAATAATTTTATTACCGAAAATACTAATGTCTGTAAAAATAAATTATTTATAATATATGAATTTTTAAATATATTTTTTAATATTCTCAAATTCATTCTACTGATTTATAAATTACATAGATTAAAAATATCAAATCGAACAAAAAAATGAAAATTTAATGAATACATGATATCAAAAAAATAACATTTGACAAAGAGTGTTGAAAATTTAATCCTATAATTATAATGGATAAATATTTTAAAAAATAAAAATAATCCACTTTTATAACTATGCTTTAATAATAGAATTTTAATTATTTAGAAGTCAGGAAAGTGACAAAATAATGCGGGATGTAATTTAATGGGACTATCAAATTCAACTCCCATTATTTGGGTTATTAACATTCCAATAATTTTTTTTCTAGAGATTACTCTTATTTTTATTAAATATCTTTTCACTATCAGTCTATTTTTTATATTCATGTTTCCACCTTGATCAATAATCCAAATTCAATGATTTCAGAAAAAGACTTTTATTTCCAAAACTCATCTTTTACTCCTCCTAAGTTGTTTCTTCATCACTAAAGAATGATGATGTTTATGCAAAATAGTTTTTCCATTTATCATTTGGGTACCCTAATAATATTCATGAAATTATTCTTGATTAAGTCTTTATGAATCTATTTTCATTTTTTGTGTTATTTAATGACTATGATTATTATACGTTTTATGTGGCATACTTGATTATGTAAATTATTTAATTTGATTTGTGGGCACATAACTATATAGCCCTCTAATTCAAGGGTAAAGCTATGTATCTTATGATATAATGTGTATTATTCAAGAATACGATGTTAAATATTTTTCCCAATGGTGATATTATGATTATGCAAACAAGTTTTGTAAGAACATAATGCAAGATTTGTTCACAAATATGTTTGGTATTTGAACACTAAAACATGAAGTTTAATTTTTTTAGTTTCTACATTTGAAGAATTTATATAATTCCTCCTCTTAATTTTTATGATGATACTGTTCTTATGATAATATGATGATAATTATTACGATTACCCATTTTATATTAATTAATGTCTATTATTCCTCATTTTACTGTGCTTTTAGCTCACCCTAATCTTCTACATATATACATAGGTGAATAAAGCGATTAAAGAGAACATGAAATATTTAAAGTGGATAAAAAATAATTATTTTAATAAATTTTATTCTTTTTTATGTATAAAATATATATATAATTGAAATTTTCCCATGATACTAGAAATTTTGTTCCTTGATTATATAACAATTATGTTTTTTCATTAGTATGTTGTAAAATTCATTTAATAAAAATTAATATTGGTATAGATGGTATAAAGAGTACTTTTTGGTAATTTTAGAATTATTTTTAGATAATGATTGTGAAAACCCTTAGGATATGTGTATGTATAGGTAAAAACCCAAGAATCTTTAGTTTTAAGGAAGTCCAAACCAAGGGATCCCATAAGATATGATTTAATATATAACATTTCAAATAAAAAATTATTTTTTCATACATTATTTACATAAGTTTTATCAAATAAATTCTATTCATGAAAATGACAGGATATAGGATAAACTAGAGAAATAACATATGTGAGGTATAATGCAATGTTTTTTTTGAATAAAATATCTAATGTCATGGGAGGTGGAGTTTAAACCATTATGGTCATGCTTAACTAACCGTCTTAGGCTATTATAAATAACGTGATCCACATAAAACCTTCACATTAACCCAATAATTAATAACTATCCATTGAGCCTTTTTATAACGCCCAACCTTAAAACTTACGTAATCTTCTGTTATTACAAGATTACACATTGAATATATTTTCAGGTTTAGAGTTTTAGATAATTAGATCATAAAACTTGCATTACATACCACATTTAATCAAAGTGGTTACATAAAATATGGTACTCATTTTTTTCATCAGTGGAAACATATTTAAAATAAAACATGGATTGTTTCTTGAAACTTCATTGACACTATCATCACATCATGTACCTTTCCCATGACCTGTGAAAACCATTTCAAAAACTTGGGATGAGCATAAAAAGCTCAGTAATGGATATAAAAGTATGAAATAAAAACATTAGTCCATGTATGAAATCATACTTTACTCATAATACATAAGAACTTTAACATACCTCATCAAATCATGATTAAATCATAGAAATCATAATAAATAAAGGTAACTTGAGGCATTCATAACATTCTTACATTGGGAGTAACCCTCTTGGTTATGTTTGGAATAGCCATCATAGTATATTCCCTAAATCTCTTCGGAGAAACCTTAACGTTTAACTTCTTCGCGTTACCCAATGCATTGGAGAGCTATATCGGGCTCACCTTCCCTTAGTTTATCACGGAACCAACCGACTTCATAACAATGCCCAAGAACCATAACAAAATAATATCACATAAAACATTCATAACAGAAACATAACATTTCAATCAAAAGATATTAATACAACACATTTATATAATAAAAACTTTATGAAAACCATTTTATATACCAAAATAAAAGAAAAGTAAAACATGGGATTTATTTTTCATTAAAAAATGGTTATGGCTTGTAGAGGAATCCGAAACTCAAATAATGGTCACGGCGGCAGAGAAGTCATTGTCGCTGCATAAGTATGAAAAAAACCATTCCTTTTGTCATTTAGTAAACTCTTCATATAAAAAAATATTCCTTTTGAATAATCATAAAAGTCAAATGTGTTTATACACCGTATAAAAGAAAGTTGTGTATAAAACACCATATGCCTCAATGAATGGAGACTGAGATGAAGTCCCTTACAAAGATAATTTTTAAATAAAATAGTTATATTATGTGTATTAACTATAATTACACATAAAGAATGTAAAAATACTAGATAGGACATAATAATATCATGGCATAATTTGAAAGTTGGAGATTAACCCAAAGAACGGAAATCAGGTTAAGAATTTCGCTTACTTCGTATCTGACTTGACTTGATCGTTCTTTAATCTCATGAATAATAAACTTGAGTTAATTTATACTTGCTTAAAAACATTTTTCAAGTTCATTATTCCTCTTATATCACTTATTTCCATGTCATGAATACTATGTAAATATTTATGTTAATAACGGTCGTTTTAACGATCATTGGTACTTGAGTCAAAAGTGAACTTCTTATATTTACAAGTTGTTCACGTAGTCAAATATCCATTATCTCAAGAATGATATTCATGATGTATATTCCATTTATATCATATATATCTAGTATATACATGCATTTATAATATTACATAATCATTTAGAGGTAAGAAATGAAATCCACCGTTCATGGAGACGGTAAGCCGTACGTACGCATGAACGCTACTTTCATTTCTATGTCATATTAATGGAATTAAAACTAAATGAGAGATATGTATATTTTAATTCCATAATTATATGAATAATTTAGATGTAACATAAATCATAGATATCAATTATATATATGTACTTATAATAGTACATTACATTTGGGGGTAAAAAATGAAATGCACCGTTCATGGAGACGTTAAGTCGTACGTACGCATGTACGCTACATTCATTTCTATCTCATACATTAATGGAATTAGAACATAATTATACATAATAGTATTATAATTCCAGTATGGTATCATATATAATATCATTAAATATATCCTTTATACGTACCACATATGGTATTAACGAATCAAATCACTTTGAGGGGGCGGTAGTCCGCACTTCCTAAAATGAAGATATCGCGTATACCCATAACGGAAGCCATAAAGGTATACCATAAATGAAAAATACAGAAGATTAAGGAAAACATAAACATATTATATATCATATATAAATATAGTGACATCGTAATGGCCACCATTGAAGGTGTTTGAAGAATATTGAACAATCATCGTTTCGTGAAACATAAATTCGCCATCCATGGAAATAGTATGTTCTTTTACCATTATATCTAGGTGTGTGTAAGTGTAGCTCTAATAATTCTTATAACAACATCCTAATATATTTAAGATACTATATTTGTTAGAAAAGAAATTAATAAAAAGAGATTAGGGTGTTGGAGAAGCAAAATAAAACAAAATAACACAAGTAAAGACATTACCTTAAAATCAGGTAACTCTCATTGATTTGAGCTCAAAGGCTTCCTTGGGAAGACTTCTTCCCAAATTGAGGCTTCTAGTAGTAAGAGAGGGATTTGGAGAGACAAAATGAGTAGTTTTTGGACAATCCAAAGGCTTGAGAGGTGTGGGTAAGGAGGTAGAGGTGGGGGCCTTTTATAAGAGGAGAGGAGGGGCACTCTTGGAAAGTTATAAAAGGTTACTTTATTTTCAAATGAGTTTCGGATTTTATAGGTCCCACGTTGATTTATTTCAAGGATAAGGTGATAAGGGTTCTAAATATACTCATCCAATAGGTATTTGACAGGTGTATGTCTTAGATTTTACATTATCTTTTCATTTTATTTAAATCTTTAAGTAATGATGTAATCGTTGCATCATCATGATGTCATAAATAATTTAATGTATTTAATGTCTAAAAATTATAAAAAAAATACTATGATCTAGGAAATCATTTTAGATTTCCATTTAATATTTATAGTCTAAAATATCATTTATGTAAACAAAATTAAAAATGTTTTACTCAGGTGATACATTCTTTATTATATTTAAGTTTCTTTAAAAAAATAAAAAGATAAAAAGTCACTTTCACACAAAAGTGATTCCATGGGGTCCTTATGTTTGGCACAAGAAATGAAATGGACGACTAGGAGACACCCAGTATCATTAGGAAACATTTTGGTGTCATTTTTTATTATTATGATATTATTTTATTATCCCTTACTACCCGATTACTCATTAATCAAGATAATGAAAGATAATTACCGTCGTTACTATTCATAATGCCCAAAAACAAAAGATTTTTGATTACATAATTTGAACCTTCTATTTCCAAATATTTAATCCTTTTTACCAAATTCTAAACACATAAATTGCAATAATTTATTTAAAAATAATTCCCGTTGTCAAAACAAATAGCGTGTTATTTTGAAACAATATCTATGAAAAGTTTGGCATTAGTTTATGCCAAATTCCAAAGTGAAATTAATCCTAATGACCACCATTGAATTAATTGGTAAAAATATATTCAAATTAAACATTAATAACAATTAAAAAGATAATCTGACCATATTATTAAATTAGATGAAAAAGCAGTTTTGATGTAAAATGCAGTATTTTTCACTATTCATTAAAAAATGAACATTTTGAGAAAAATACCAAAAATTTATCCAATGTAAAATTCAATGTCCCAATCATAAATAATATTTTTATTTTGAAAAATAGATATTATAAAATTTTCAAAATTTTGATTTAAAATGGTTTGCCATCAAAAGGCAGGAAAACAGTCTTTTAAAAATATTAGTGTATTCCATGCTTAAGATTGGATTTATTCTCATTTTAAGCATCTAGAACACTATCTAATTCATAAATAGACATAGATAAAAATATCTATTATTCATTACTTACTTGGGATGTTACATCCTTCCCCCCTTTAGAAAATTTCAACCCCAAAATTTATTTACTTATCGAATAAGTGGGGGTATTTTTATCCCTCATTGCTTTTTCAGATTACCGTGTTTCCTCTTCAATCATGTGGATTTTCCACAAAAACTTTACTTAATGAATCACCTTATTCCGCAAAACATGCTCCCTATGATCAAGAATCTGAACCGGTTGTTCCTCATAAGATATATTCTCTTCCAACTGAACTACCTATGGACTCAAAACATGAGATGGATCTGGCATGTACTTCCTTAACATTGAAACATGAAAAACATTGTGTACCTGAGATAAACTCTGAGGTAAAGTCACTTGATATGCAACTGATCCAACTCTCTCCAGAATTTCATAGGGTACAATAAACCATGGAATCAGCTTTCCTTTCTTACCAAATCGCATCACACTTTTCCATGGTGATACTTTGAGATAAACATGATCACCTACCTCAAAAGAGAGATCCTTCCTCGTGTTGTCCGCATAACTCTTCTGCCTACTTTGAGCTGTTCTCATGTGTTTCTGTATCAGCTGAACTTTTTCTGCCAACTCTTCTACCACTTCCGGTCCCATCAACTTCCTTTCACCCACTTCATCCCATAAAGCTGGATTTCGACACCACTTCCCATATAACGCCTCAAATGGTTCCATCTGTATACTTGAATGAAACTGTTATTATATGAAAACTCAACCAAAGAATGATGTTGGTCCCAACTTCCCAGATAATCCATCGAACAAGCACATAGCATATCTTCCAATGTCTGAATTGTTCATTCTGATTTCCCATCAGATTGAGGATGAAAAGCAGTACTAAAATTTAATTCAGTATCCAACAAATTATGAAGGCCTTTCCAGAAGTTAGAAGTGAATTTGGGATCACGGTCTGATACAATGGAGAGAGGAACTCCATGTAACCTGACTATCTCTTTAAGATACAAACGGGAAAGATAGTCTAGGGAAAAAGTATCTCGTATCGTAAGGAAATGAGAAGATTTAATCAAGCGATCAACAATAACCCAGATTGCATTATTACCTCGAGATGTCTTCGGTAATCCCACAACAAAGTCCATGGATACATTTTCCCATTTCCACTCTGGCACTGTTAAAGGCTGAAGCATCCCTTTCAGTAACTGCCACTCTACATTAACCTGTTGACATGTCAAACACTTCACTGTAAAATCTGCAATATCTCTTTTTATTCCATCCCACTAGTAATACTCCCGCAGATCTATGTACATCTTTTTACTGCCATGATGAACTGAAAACGGAGAACTATGAGCTTCACATAACAACTCTCTCTTCAACTGTGAATCACAAGGCACTCACAATCTCTTCCCAAATCTCAAAACACAATCATTATCAATGTTGAATTCATGGAACTTACCCATCTGAACAAGCTCTACCTTTTTCTGCAACTCACTATCTTACTTCCGTGCTTGCTTAATTCCGTCTAATAGAGAATATTTCACTGATACCTAAAACAAAATAGAAGGACATCCTGCACCAACAACATATGTGCCAAATGGCATCAAATCCTTAACCAAAGTATCATGTTCCAAATGCAATATTGTTAATGAATCATTACTTTTTCGACTCAAAGCCTCAACCACTTTATTTTCTTTTCCCAGATGGTAATGTATTGTACAATCATAATCCTTGATTAATTCTTGCCATCTTCTCTCTCTCATTTTCAATTCTTTCTGAGTGAATATATACTTTTGATTGGTATATATTTCACACTTTACTCCATACAAATGATGCCTCCAAATTATTAAAGCGAAAACAACAACGGCTAATTCCAAATCATGTGTAGGGTAATTTACCTCATGAATTTTCAACTGACATGAAGCATAAGCAATTACCTGATCATTCTGCATTAGGACACAAACAAGTCCTTTCAAAGAAGCATCATTGTATATAACAAACTCACCATTCCTGGAAGGTAGTGCCAAAACTGAAGCATTCACCAATCTTCTTTTCAGTTCTTGAAAACAATCATCACATTCTTTTGTCTAGATAAACATAACACCCTTCCGAGTTAGCATAGTCATTGGAGTAGATAACCGGGAAAAATTTATAAAAACCCTTCGGTAATAGTCTGCCAAACCAAGAAAGATACGAATCTCAGTCACATTTTTGGGACTTGCCCATTCTTCAACAACCTTTGTTTTTGCAGGATCAACAGTTATCGCATCTTTAGAAACAGTATGACCAAGGAAAGAAATTTGTTGCAACCAAAACTCACACTTTCTGAATTTCCCATACAATTTATTTTCTTTCATGGTTTTCAAAATAACCCTTAAATTCCATTCATGTTCCACTTTACTTTTAGAAAACACCAAAATATCATCAATGAAAACAACCACAAACTTATCCACGAACCCATGGAAAATTCTATTCATTAAGTCCATGAATACAGCAGGTGCATTGGTTAGCTCAAAAGGAATTACTAAAAATTCATAATGGCCATAACTTGTACGGAACGCGGTCTTCGGAATATCTGCTTCCTTTACCTTCAACTGATGGTACCCCGATCTCAGGGAAATCTTTGAAAAATACTATGCTCCCTGGAGCTGATCAAACAAATCATCAATATGAGGCAAAGGATATTTGTTCTTAACAATGATGTTATTCAAGGCTCTATAATCAACGAAAAGTCTCATTGAACCATATTTCTTTTTAACAAATAAAATAGGATCACCCCATGGTGATGTCCTAGGTCGAATGAAACCTTTATCTAATAAATCTTGCAATTGCTCCTTCAACTCTCAAAGTTCAATTTGAGCCATTCGATAAGGGGGTTTTGAAATTGGATTAGCATCAGGAACTAAGTCAATAGTAAACTCAACTTCCCGATTTGGTATTATTCCAGGAAACTCATCAGGAAAAACATCAGGACACTCATTTACCACTGGCACATCATTAATCTGAACAGTTCCCTTGTTTTCCACAATGTGTACAAGGTAACATTCATTTCCATATTTTACATGTTTCTCGGCCTCTTGATATGTTATCAACATTAAGGGTTCATTCTTGTACAAAAACTGAAAGTCTCTTTGAAAAGAAACTTCTTTATCTCTACAGTCAGTCTTATCATGGTAAATAGAGAGCCAATCCATACCCAGGAAAACATCAAACTCTACTAGAGGTAGAACAATTAGTTTTTCAAGTAGGTTCTTTCCACAGATAAGGATAGGAATATTATTATAATTTATTTTTGCCTCAACATTTCCCCCATGTGTTTTTTACCACAAGTTCAGGAGTCATTTCTTGAGATGGGATTCCCATTTTACTATAAATGTTTTCAGAGATGAAAGAATGTGTAGACCTCGAATCATACAACAAACTGTCATAATCTGAAAAAACCAACAAAGTACCTGATACAACTTCATTTGATGGCCTGACATCTACTAAAGTAGTTGCAAAGTATTTCACCACCCCTTTCTGCTTGTAGTCTAACTACTTCTCATCACTCGAGCTCTTTGTCAGACACTCATTTTCATAGTGACCCATCTCATTGCACTTAAAACATTTCACTAACTATAAATCAAATTTGGTCTTACCATCACCTTGATCTTTTTCAGTGCAATCACGAGCCTTATGTCCCATCTTATCTCATCGGTAGCACTTTACAGAATTCAAAATACATTTACCAGCATGCCTTTTACCACATTTATCACAAACTAGAAAATTAGTTTTCTTACCTTCAGACCCTTTTGAAGAATTCTTTCATTTCTCCTGCCACCTCGGACTCTTCTTCTGTTGGTTGTTATAGAACACATGATCCTCGGAAAACTCCATTTCCACCTTCTCAGCACATTGAAAAATATTTTCATAACTTTTGAACTCACGAGAAGCTAATGCCCTTCGATATTTTGGCTTTAATCCTGAGTACAAACAATTGATTTTACTATCAAGGTCTTGGATAAAATTTGGAGCATACCCTGCCAATCGAGTGAACCTTTCTTTATAGGAAGCCACTGAGTCTTCCTCTTGCCTCAATTCCAAGAATTGTTTTTCCATCCTACGTCGAACAGCCTTAGGAAAATACTTCTCAAGAAACATACCTTTGAATTCATCCCAGTCGAGAGCATCAATCTCATCAGTGTCCCTGGTATTTTTAACCATCGACCACCATTGATCTGCTTCAACCTCCAAACAGTAAATAGCAAGACTAACCTTTTGATTGTCTGAACACCCCATGACATCAAAAATCTTCTCCAGTGATTTAATCCACCCTTCATCTAGAACAGGGTCAGATGGTCCTCTAAATTATGGGGGATGATGCCTCATGAAATGTTCCACCACTGACATGTTCCTCGGCGGTTGATCTGGCTGATCTCGTGCATGGATACCGTCACCATTTATCCCTTGAGTCAACTATGCCATTACTGCAACAAACTATTCAGTTCTGATTCTGACCATCTCAGGATACTGATTCGGAAGGTTATTTCTTTCTGTATGCCTTCCTTGCACTGCTTCTGTATTTCCTCTGTAGAAAACCATTCTGAACAAACATGTCTTAGATGAAGCAACATGGTAATCTTCAAATTCTATATCATTTCAATTTGACCATAAAAAAATATTTTTGGATAGTCATTTAATAGAATTATAACTCCTAAAGTTATCTAAACCTCCCTCTGATACCAACTATAAGGCCCCAGCCTTAAACCTTACTTAATCTTCAGTTATTACATGATATCACATTGAGGATCTTTTCAGGTTTAGATTTTTAAGGAATTAGATCATAAAACTTGCATTGTATACCACATTTAAAGAAAGTGGTTACATAAAATATAGTACTAATTTTTCCCATCAGTGGAAACATATTTAAAATAAAACATGGATTCTTTCTTGACACTCCATTGACACTATCATCACATCATGTACGTTTCCCTTGACCTGTGAAAAACATTTCAAAAACTTGGGATGAGCATAAAAAGCTCAGTAAGGGATATAAAATTATTAAATGAAAACATTAGTCCATGTATGAAATCATAATTTACTCATAAAACATAATAACTTTATCATACATCATCAAATCATGAATAAATCGTAGAAATCATAAGACATAAAGGTAACTTGAGGCATTCATAACATTCTTACATAGGGAGTAACCCTCTGGGTTATGTTTGGAATACCCATCATAGTATATTCCCTAAATCTCTTCGGAGAAACATTAACGTTTAACTCCTTCACGTTACCCAATGCATTGGAGAGCTATAACGGGCTCACCCGCCCTTAGATTATCACGGAACCACCTATCTACATAACAATTCCCAAGAACCATAACATAATCATATCACATAAAACATGCATAAAGGAAAAATAAAATTTCCAAATTTCAATCACAAGATATCAATAAAACACATTGATATAATGAAAACATTATGAAAACGATTTTATATACCAAAATAAAAGAAAAGTAAAACATGGGATTTAATTTTCATTCAAAAAAGGATATGGCTTGTAGAGGATGCCAAAACACAAATAATGGTCACGGCGGCGGAGAAGTCATTGTCACCGCATTTATACGACAAAAAAACATTCCTTTTTAATTTATTAAACACTTCGTATAAAAAAATATTCCTTTTTAATATGCATAAAAGTCAATGGTTTTTATACATCGTATAAAAGAATGTTGTGTATAAAACAAAATATGCCTCAATGAATGGAGATTGAGACGAAGTCCCTTACAAAGATAATTTTTTAAATAAAATAGATATATTATGTGTATTCACTATAAGTAAACATAAAGAAAGTATGAATACAAGATAGGACATAATAATATCATGACATAATTTGAAAGTTGGAGATTAACCCAAAGAACAGAAATCGGGTTAAGAAGTTCCCTTACCTCGTATCCGACTTGACTTGATCATTCTTTAATCTCCTGAATAATAAACATGAGTTAATTTCTACTTTCTTAAGAACCTTTTTCAAGTTCATTATACCTTTTATATCACTTATTTCCATGTCATGAACACTATGTAATTATTTAAGTTAATAACGGTCGTTTTAACGATCATTGGTACATGAGTCAAAAGTGAACTTCTTATATTTACAAGTTGTTCACGTAGTCAAATATCCATTATCTAAAGAATGATATTCATGATGTAGATGCCATGTATATCATATATATCCAGTATATACATGCATTTATAATATTACATAATCATTTAGAGGTAGGAAATGAATTACACCGTTCATGGAGACGTTAAGCCGTACATACGCATGAACGCTACTTTCATTTATATGTCATATTAATAGAATTAAAACTAAAAGAGAGATATGTATATTTTAATTCCATAATTATATTCATCATTTAGATATAACAGAAATCATATATATCCATTATACATATGTACTTATAATAGTACATTACATTTGGGGATAAAAAATGAAATGCACCGTTCATGGAGACGGTATGCCGTACGTACGCATGAACGCTACTTTAATTTATATCTCATACTTTAATGGAATTAAAACATAATGATACATAATAGTATTATAATTACAGTATGCTATCATATAAAATATCATTAAATCTATCTTTTATACGTACCACATATGGTATTAACGAATCAAATCACTTTGAGGGGGCGGTAGTCCGCACTTCCTAAAATGAAGATATCGCGTATACCCATAATGGAAGCCATATAGGTATGCCATAAATGAAAAATACAGAATATTAAGGAAAACATAAACATATTATATATAATATATAAATATATTTACATCTTAATGGCCACCTTTGAAGGTGTTTGAAGAATATTGAACAATCATCGTTTCGTGAAGCAGAAATTCACCATCCATGGAAATAGTAGGTTCTTTAACCATTAGATGTAGGTGTGTGTAAGTGTAGCTAGAATACATCTTATAACAACATCATAGTATATTTAAGATACTGGATTTGTTTCAAAATAAATTAATAAAAAGATTTTAGGGGGTTGGAGAAGCAAAATAAAACTAAATAACACAAGTGAAGACATTACCTTAAAATCGGGTAACTCTCTTTGATTTGAGCTCAAAGGCTTGCTTGGGAGGACTTATTTCCAAAGTGAGGCTTATAAGAGTAATAGAGGGACATAGAGAGACAAAATGAGCAGGGGTTGGCCAAGCCAAAGGATTGAGAGGTGTGGGTAAGGAGGTAGAGGTGGGGGCCTTTTATAAGAGGAGAGGAGGGGCACTCTTGGAAAGTTATAAAAGGTTACTTTATTTTCAAATGTGTTTCGGATTTTATAGGTCCCACATTGATTTATGTCAAGGATAAGGTGATAAGGGTTCGAAATATACTCATCCAATAGGTATTTGACAATTTTAGGTCTTATATTTGACATTATCTTTTCATTTTATTTAAATATTTAATTAATGAGGTAATCGCTGCATCATCATGATGTCATAAATAATTTAATTTATTTAATGTCTAAAAATTATAAAAAAATACTATGATGTAGGAAATCGTTTTAGATTTCCAATTAATATTTATAGTCCAAAATAACATTTTTGTAGACAAAACTAAAAATGTTTTACTCAGGTTATACATTCTTTGTTATATTTAACTTTCTTTAAAAAAAATAAAAAGATAAAAAGTCACTTTCAGAGAAAAGTGATTCCATGTGGTCCCCAAGTTTGGCACAAGGCATACAACGGTCGGCCGGGAGACAAACAGTAGCATTAGGACATATGTTGGTGTCATTTTTTATTATTATGATATTATTTTATTATCCTTAACTACCCGATTACTCATTAATCAATAGAATTAAAGATAATTACCGTAATTACTATTCATAATGTCCAAAAACAAAAGAGTCTTGATTACATAATTTGAAACTTATGATTCCAAATATGTAATCATTTTTACCAAATTCCAAACACATAAATTTCAATAATTTATTTAATAATAATTCCCGTTGTCAAAACAAATAGCGGGTTTTTTTTTAAACAATATCCCTGAAAAGTTTGGCATTAGTTTATGCCCAATTCCAAAGTGAAATTAATCCTAATAATGACAATTGGATTAAATGGTAAATATATATTCAAATTACACTTTAAGTCTAATTAAAAAGATAATCTGACCATATAAATAAATTAGATGAAAAAGAAGTTTTGATGTAAAAAGCAGTATTTTTCACTATTCATTAAAAAATGAACATTGTCAGAAAAATACAAAAAATTTATCCAATGTAAACATAAATGTCCCAATCATATAGAATATGTTTATTTTGACAAATAGAGATTATAAAATTGTCAAAATGTTTATTTAAAAATGGGTTTCCATCAAAAGGTAGTAAAACAATCTTTTAAAAATATTAGTGTATTCCATGCTTAAGATTGGATTTATTCTCCTTTTATGCTTCTAAAACACGATCTAATTCATAAATAATCATAGATAAAAATATCTATTATTCATTACATACATGGGATGTTACACTTTAATACTGAATCGATCATTGAGGTTTAGGGGGACTTCTGATACACTTGTCACAGAATAGTGCGATAACTCAATTGTGAAGATCTCTTTAGTGCCCCATTGTTAGGAGAATAATATGGTCAATATAGTTTTTATCATTTCTATAGTGGTTCATATCAATGGTGGGAATTTATAAGGAAAAAAATCTAATGTATTAAATTGTAGAGATAGGTTGTAATGAATTTACTAGAATATTTCATAACAAGTATTTTACTTAAATTATTCGAATAAATATAGTGATATAATTTATAGAGGTGAGGAAAATTTTAGATTAATCTACCATGACCTGTGATGAATAATGAACATGTATTTGAAGATTCACCTTGGGTCTTTATCATTAATGATAAGAAAAATAGATGTATTCATTCATGTATTAAAACCAGACCACCAAAAGGCTCTAGATATGCAAGATATCATGATTTATAATAGAGTGGTTTGATGTAATAACAATATAGAGATGAAGTTTGTAGATTATATATTCAGATATGGTAATATGAAATGAATAATGGGGTTTCACATGGGTGGGTCTAATGAAAAAGTGAAAAAGAAGATCAAACAACCCACATGTCAAATATATGGGAAAAACATCAAGGAAATTTAATCAAAAGAATCGAAAAATGGATCAAGTGTGAGAGAGATGACCAATAAGATCATGAATGAAAAAGACACATGAAGAATCAATCTAAAATGATGGAGGAAATAAATTCAACTCCAAATGCACCACCTAAAGATAAATTTCTGAATAGTAGGGAGCAAGGGTACTATGTAAGATAGTACAATGAAACATGGCTACTTGCAGTAAATAAGTGTCAACGACCACCAAATATAAAGGATTATGGGAAATTATATTTCATCAAAACAACATATGTGAAGCAAGAAAATGATTTCATACAATGTACCCTTAATTTTAAATTAATAATAGAATAGTTTTTATTTGAATCTATTTATACACATTCCTTTATATTTTATAAGTTTTCTAGAATTTTCGAAGAAGAGATATGATACCCTGATGTAAACATATATATAAAAACACCTAGTGACGAGATCATTGAAACCATTATGTTAAACTCATCTCGTATTATAATATATGGTATTTTCCTTTTAGAAAATCTCATTACCCTTCCAATGGATTAATTCGAATAAATACTAAGAATAGAGTAGCTCTTATTAAACAGAGCACACATCAAATTTCAAGAAAAAAAAATTATCTTTTTATATTTAATGGAACCCCATTATTCTCAATAAATATATGGAATATCATGAATCAAATTTTGAAAATTCTTCCATGGTGAGGGTGTTGATATCCTATAACGAAGCATACATTTCCCAAATGGTTGATTCAATGTAAGGAATCCACCATGAGGGAATTCCCATTGTTAGGGAATACATTTTTGTATTTCACGAAGAGTTACCCGGTCTTCCCCCATTGTAATCAATATAGATCATACTCAGAGCAACAACTATATCTGAATTCCCATATAATATATCCCGTATTGAACATGAGGATATAAAGAATCCCACACCAGTGTAATTAGACAAGGGGTTCATATTCCATTGTTCTTTGCATTAGGGTGTGATGATGCTCTTTGTCTAGAAGAAGGAATAATCAATGAAGATGTTTATTGATTACCAGGGGATAAAAAATATCAATATTAAAAACAATTATCCTCTTCCAATTATTGAGTAATTTTTTGATCAACTAATAGGATCTCAATAACTAAAAAAGATGTATATCTGTTATATATATATACTAATGTTGAATATGGCAGATATTATTAAGTCTACATTCCATATAAGGTGTAGACATTATGATTTCATAGGGATTTCATTTTAGGTTACTAATTTTCCTGTAATGATCATATATTTAATAAATAGTGATTTTAGATACTAACTATTCATATTTTCGGAAGTGTGTATCGATAATATTCTCATTTACTCCAATTGTGAAGAGAAACATAAAGAACATCTAAGGATTGGACTATCAGAATTAAAGATGGAGAAAATGTATGAAATGGTTTGAAAGTGTGACTTTTGGATTTAGACTGTCAAATTCATGGGCTATGTGATCACATATGAGGGAATTTATATAGACCCATCAAAGTGAATTTAATTTTAGGGAAGTGATAGACCTACAATTTTCATGTAACATTGTTGATTTCTTATCATAGTAGGGTACTAAAAATATTTCCTAATAAAGTTATAAATATTTTCAATTCTATTAATTAGGTTAACCTAGAATAGGGTAAAATATGTCTATATTTATTAATATGTGTAATTTTTAAAAGAGATCACGAAGAGGCTTATAATTATGCCTATAATAACAACTTCCAACAACTGGAGAATGTTTTGTGATATATAGTGACACTTCAATGAAATAATTGGGTTTTGTACTCATGGAAAATGATAAAACTGTAGCTTATGCCTAATGATATTAAAATATTCATGAGAAAACCACCTGAAGCATGATCTAGCGTTAGAAGGTATGATCTTTTCCATAAAAATATGGGGCACTACCTCTATGGGGAGAAGTATTCAATATAATTTCAACAAAAGAGTCCCAAGTATATATTGACAAATAAGTACCTCAACATGAATCTAATAAGATGTATATAGCTAATTTGGACAAAAATTTATATATTAACTACCATTTTGGAAAGGTGAAAAAGGAAGATAATGCTCTCTGTAGAACATATCCTACTACATTATAAATGATGTGGATTGAGAATGAATTTATCATTATGGAAATGAAAAGGATGGATCAAGAAGTCACATTCAAAGGTAATACATCATAATTTTCCCTAATTATTTTACAACCATCTTTCCAAGATAAGATCAAGGAGGCACAAAGGGATGATTTAAAACATCAAAATAAGGTGAAAAAAATAACAAAAAGGAAGATACATGAGTTATTCATCAATGAGGATTGTTTCATTCAATTTGAAACTAGATTATTTTGTATAGTCATCACCTAAGAAGAAGAATGCGTTATTGGATAATGCGCATATATCCCTACTGTATTTCCACACTATAATGTATAATGTTCTTCAAGAGATATTTATATTGAAAAAAATGATATTGGATATTGAAGTGTCTATTTCAAGGATCTTTTTATGTCAATAATCAAACAGAATAGTAAAATAATTCAAATGAGGTGGTGGAACCAATTGCAATACCAGCATGGTAATGGGAGGAAGTCAATATGAACATTTTCATTTGTCTCCTAAAGAAAACCAAGGGATACAATATGATATGGGTTGTGGTGGAACAACTCATAAAGAAATCCCACTTTATCTATCTTTAGAAATATGTATTTGTATAATATAATGAAAAGATAAACATAAATTTTGTAGTGATTCTGCATGGGGTAATGCTTTTGATCATTTTAGACTGTGATCATGGTTCAAACCTAAATTTGGGAGAAGTTTATAACATGATGAGTACTTATTTTAATTTTAGTGAGTCTTAAGACCCCCAAACTGGTGGCCAATTGAAGAGGACAATTTATATGTTTGAGGAATGAATAATAGCCTTCTAAATTTAATTTAAAAGAGTATGATATCTACATCTCCCATTGGTTGAATTATAATATAAAAAAATATTTGACTTAAGTATTCAAATGGATCCATATGATGCTCTATATGCGTTGAGATGTAGGACTAAATTTGATGAGATAAGGTTGGGGAATAAATATTGCATGGAATTGAACGTGTGAAAGAGATTGAGTATATAGTTATTCAATTCAAAAACATATAAAAGTTTCCAGATTCGGTAGAATATCTTTTCAAACAACCGATAAAGGGGCCTAGTTATTGACATTGGAGACAAATATTACCTTAGAATATCAACATGGAAGGGATATATATATTTTATAAATAAGGGGAATCTTATACAAAAATACATTAGAACCTCTGATACACAAGATCATATATGATAAGTGGGCCATATACATTCACTTACACCAAATATGGCTCATGTTCATGATGTGTTACATATATCTATCATGATGATAAACATACCTAAAACAATATATGTACTGAATCTGGTGGTGGTTCAGATTTTTAAGGAACACTCTTATGAGTAGCATCTGGGGAGGATCTATGATGATAGAGACAAAGATCTACATAATAAGATAAATTACATTTTGAATGTTTATTGTAATAACCATTTATATGAAGAGGAAATGTGGGAACTATAGGAATCAATGAAACATAACTACCCTCACCTATTCACAACTATGAATATGAGTTGAAATTTTGGGGATTAAGTTTGAAAAGGGGGAAAATATACCCATCCAGAGATTATAAATGAAAATTATCTCTTGAAATAAATACATTTTGTCTTATATTATATAATTTTATTTGAATAAAAAATATTGAGAATCTAAAAAAATTATGCCATTAATATATATAATTACATCAATAAGCTATGAAACTAATGAATATTCCAAAAAATTATAATCAGAAAAAAAAACCTAAAATAAGAAATTATGGATTTCATAAATCTATTATAACCATCTCCCCCAAGGACAACATTATTGAAATGAAAAAAATATTATTAAACCAATCAATATGTTATAAAATGATAATATATAATTATGGGAGAAATTATAGTGAAAAATTACTTAAATAATGGAGTGGTATTATATGAGTTAATATGATCGTTAGAACATTAATGTGACCATTTAAATAGTAACGTGACTATTTGGAATGGAAATCTGGCCATTTAAAACAATAATTAGAATGTTGGAATAGTAATTTAACCTAATAATGATAAATTTTGATATAAATAATATTTATTTAGAGTAATGTAATTAAAAATAAATATTATAATTCTAAAAGAATATATACCATGATTAAGAAAGTCAAAGAAATTATAAGCTTGATTTTTACAAAATGTATTTTAAAGTATTTAATAAAAATTATAATATTAATATTGAAAATAAAAATATCATACGATAAAAATTTATATTGATAAAATGAATAATGTTTTTGAAATCACAATGTTGAAATTTTGCAAGGGTTTTTTTGTAAATTCTTCTAAAATACTTTAATTTTCATGTAAATAGAAAAAAAATCTTCCTTTCATCATGATTGTTTCATAAATTTAATAATTAATGACATAATATTGATCGTGTCATGACTAGACCCTAAGGCCCGTGTCGTGACTACCCCAAGCCTTCCTTCCATAAGCTAGGGGCTGGCGACTAGCACCGAAAGGCGTAATCCCGAAAACTGGGAAGATATTTCCTTTATAACCTGTAATCACACGCAACCAAGCACACAACAAGATACGAACACCAGTAAAATAAATATTAAATAGAGTTAGTATAGTAAGTAAAAGGGTCCAGAATAGAATCACAACTAGAAAGTACAAGAAACTAAAAGTACAACTAAACTGGAGGAAAAAGGAACACAGTTGTTGGGTCCTCCTCCGAGGTTCCTACCAGAAGGGTAGGTACAGATTGACTCCCCAGCACTCCAAGTCAGTCCATCTCCTCTGTGTACCGACTCGTCGTATGGTTCTCCTTCGGGAACCGTCTATTCCTGGTACCTTCAGTCTTGATCAACTGTCAACACTACTTAGGTATACGCCCATAAATTTACCTAAATTATCAATTATACCCATCTCAATCATGAGGAAACACAGGGTCCAACCCAAAATCCCAAAGCTCTACTGTTCCACATAGAAATGAAAACCAAAAAAGGAAAGTACCACAAAGGTATGCCACACAAAATAATATAACCATTGTATTACAACAATAGAATGTACCACATAGGTATGAACTCATCTCACAGTAGGTATAACTTAAGTACAATAATAGAGATGATTAGATGTAGCTACTGAATCATATTACTCTGTACAGAAGCTGACCCACATAGGATCACTAGGAGATGACCCACATAGGATGGACAGGAACTATCCCACACAAGATCTCTAGGAGCTGACCCACACATGATCGCTAAGAGCTGACCCATAGAGGATCTCTAGGAGCTAACCCACACCGGATCGCTAGGTGCTGACCCACACAGGATTGTAAGGAGATGACCCCCACAGGATCTTTAGGTGATAACCCGCATAGGATTGCTAATAGGTGACCCACATAAGATCACTTAGTGATGACCCACATATGATATCTCTTCATTCTTCTCTTCACAGCCATCTACTGGGTACCTTCACTAAGCATGCTCGTCTATGGGAGGATCCACTCCACAAGTCACCGGTCGACACTCCAACTGCTACAATGTCCCACGAGGAAGTATCTCAAAGTACATCCATGTCATAGGGGTCTCAATGTAATAGATGTAGTGTCATTTGGATGCCCGCTCTGTGATTTATTATCCTTTTTTCCCCGAGCCCCAAGTTGGATTCATGCTTGATCTAACCCGACCATTCCCCAAAATTACCCAAAAATATAGTGCGGTATACCAATGGGACTGTCTCAATACAAGGTTTCCAACACCACTAAGAGTTTATCAAACGGATTTATGGTTCTAATGGTATGGAACAAGTAAAGTATAGGGTCTTCTCTGGTTCGGGTTCGGTCCGACTTGGGAAGACCGACCCAGCCTGCTAGGTTCGGCCCGACAGGCCGCTAAGGCTGCAAGGGCCATGGGGCAGCGAGGGGGTCGTGATGACGTGAGGCAGATCAGCCGCGTGGGTGTCGTAAGGGCATGGGGCCGCGGAATAGCTCGGTGTGGGGATGCTGCAAGGGCGCAGGGCCACGGGTTAGCTTGGTCGGAGTGGGCCAACCACAAGGGTGCCACGAGGGTGCGGGGCGGCATGGCCGGAGTGGCTCGGCCGGGGGGAGGAGGCCGCGGGGTGGCTTGATGAGGCTGTGCGGTAGCTCAGCGAGGCCACGAGTTGGTGATGGCCACGGACGGTGGAGAGTTGTGGTGCACGGATGCCGCGGGGCTGCGTGGCGCAGTTCCTTCATCGGCGATTCTCAAGTTCAAACAGTTCTAATTGTCGGCACCTGTTACCATCACTAGTCTCATTCTTTCATCGAGAAGGATACAAAATTCATGAAGAATGACAGAGGGGTCGATCCATGTTTTTTTGTCCTGAGCCCTCCACAATAGAGGGGTGGCAAGCAGATCAACAAGAACACGAATATCAAGAAAGTGTAAAGGAAATTATTCAAAAATCCTCCCAATAAAACTGGTCAATCACTATTCACAATCCTGTAAAATAATTAGAAGGGGAGAACAGGGGAAGTAATAATCATATATAATTAAACACCTACCTCATTCTTTTGATTCGTTGAATATTGTGCATGGGGAAAGAGACGATATCGTTGAGAATAGACGGAAGATGTTGACGTCATCATTTCCTCAAACGTTAGTTTGTTGACATTGAAGACGTTCCTCATTAACAAATGTCTCATGGAATAAATAGGATTCAAAGTCGGCGTTCTTTGTTGGTGTTATTCGTTGGAGAGATTTCTCCCAAGGCTCCTTCCTCCCAATTCCACCAAAAATTCCAAGTATCCAACATAATAGATTATTTTGTCTATTTAGTTCATTTTTATTTGTACAAAAAGGCTTAATTGATTAACTAGGTTGGCATAATTAATTTTGGAGGAGTTGAAGTGGCTCCCCCACATTTAATAGGAAGTTTGAGTATTTCTCCTATTAAAGGGGAGTTAAAGGGGGTTTATACTCAGGTGCTCCCCACCACCATAACCTCTCAAGGGAGGTTTAGTTCTGGTGGTCCCCACCTACAAAACTGCCACATGGAAATTTCAAAATAAAATAAAATAAAATTTTACAGAAATTTTATTTTATTTTATTCTATCACGAAAAACCCAAAAATTAACTTTCACCCACAACCAACTATCGTCAAGGTGAAAGTGTCCTTATGTGAATACTGGCTCTGCGAGTTCAACAGTGTACTCAGATTTCAATTCTTAGCACTGGTTCAAAAGATACATAAACCCACTCACATGTTTACTAAATGTACCAGAAAAAAAGTACAGAAATTTTTTTCGGGAACACCAGGCCTTAGAATCACACGCCTTCAATTTTTGTTGACTCGTAAAATTCGCATATATTAAAAAAATCATGGAAATTTTAGGTCTTTACATATCCACTAATATATATAACATTATATTAGTAATAATTATATTTAGTTTGATAAATGATTAATTAAAATATAGTAAACATTATTTCCAAATCTAAAAAACATTTTCCATTCCACTAAAGTTTTTAATCATTTTCTGGAATTCAAGTAGATAATGTTTCACCTCTTCCTCAAAGAAAGATGATCCAAAAATTCCCAATCATGGTCCTTGTGGATCAGATCATCTATATTATAATATAAAAAAATAAACTCCTGATATTTATATTTTTTCTCGTTGAATCTGATCTCAATTCCAGTGACAGTTTTATGATTTGAAATCATACTACTAGTATAGTCCCTATTGTAATATACAGAAATAAAACTCCAGATATTTATATTTTTTCTCTTTGAATGAGATCTCAATTATATTGATGTTTTCAATATTTAAAATCTTACTACTAGTATTCTATCTATTTATAAAGTTAAAATTGATCCCTTAAAAACAAATTTTTTTTTTCTATTTACCCATAAATAAAATAAGTGAATTATAATTATAACTGGGTTTAAAATATTACATTTATTATATTTATTGATATATATTTTATATTTAAAAGAATTTATTAATAAATGTTTTACCTTTGATACAATATTGTTTCATTATTTTATTCTAAAAATACCCCCTCCATACCCTTGGAATAAAACTCATATATCACATGAAGAAGAAAAATATATATGAAAATCATCTCACTTATGACCCTTAGAATATCAGGTTATTTTTAAGGTAAACTAACTAAAAACATGAACAATGTAATTATTTAGTACAAGAGAAGCTACACTGAAGAGAGAGTATGATTATATCAAGTATTCTTTATTTTTTGGTATTCTCTTAATGTATACAAATTCATTTAAAAAATACCTTATAAAATTAATTCAGTAGTATTTTCAAATTGTATTAGGGATTTGAACTTACTGAAGGTATTATAATTATGACATATATAAATTTCAATATTCCATTTCCTGGACTTTATACAATGTCATGATAACGGTCGGTTAATCTCCATGAGGACATTATAAAGAAACTTATTTTCACTAACCCTATTTTTGGTTAAAATAAATATTTACTGAATTATAAATGTTTGAAATTTTTTATTTAATCTTGAAGAACTAATTCAACTAATGTATAAATTACCTTTATAAAAAATAATGACATCAATTCAAAATAAGAAAATTTAATGATAATATTATATAAAAATAATTAACACTTAACAAAGGGTTATATAAATTAGAATCCTATAATTTCAATGGACACAATGTTAAAAATTAAAAATAACTCACTTCTAGATGTATTTTTTAATAATCTAATTATTATTATTAAGTATGAGGAAAATTAATGAAATAAAGTAGGATTTAAAGTAAGGGGATTCTCGATCGCAACTCCCTTTCATTGGTTTATCCCTATTTCCCATAATTTTCAACAATGATATTCCTATATTCATTATTAAATATTCCTTTCACTAATATTACATATTATTCAGGGATATACAAGTTACCACATTGATTTATAATTTAAATAAAATAATTTCCTAAAATAATTTTCCATCCAAATGTAATATTTTTTGTATCTTGAGTTATTTCTTCTTAAATCAAGAATGATGATATTTATGCCAAATATATTTTCTATTTTTCATTTTGGAACACCAATTTTATTCATGAAATTATTTTTTTACAAAATATTTATGAAAACCATTCCTTTATATGAGTTATTTATTGAAAATTATTATTATAAGTTCTATGTGTCATGAAGGAATATATAAATTTTGTGATGTAAAGGGTGGGATCCGAATTATATATTCTTCTAATGTTTTGGATAATTTTATTTATATCATGGGATAATGTGAATTATTCATGGAAATGACTTTATATTTGTTCATAATTTTTATTTTATGATTATGGTAATATGTTATACATGAACATGATTCTAGACTTTTCACAATAATTTTTTGTATTTGGTGACTATAACATAATGTTTTAATTTTTTGAATTTACATATTATATTAATTTATCGAAATTTTCCCTCATCATTTTAATGACGATTCTATTTTTATTATATTAGGAAGATGTTTATTCTTACCCATTTTATATTGATTCATGTCCTACATAACTTGTTTTATTTTCCTTTTAACATACCACATTATTTAATGTTTAACATAAGGGGACTACATGTAATAATGAGAATGTGAAATAATGTAATTGGATATAGAAGATGGATTATAATTTTTTTATATTTATTATGTATATGTGTTGTATGATCCACATTTTCCCAAAATATTAAACATTTTAATCCTTAGATGTTTAACTTTTATGTTTTTTATCACTAATATAATTTAATAGGAATGTCATAAAATTATAGTTTATATATTGGGACCACACATAAAAATTACTATAATAAACATTCTCAAAGATATAGGAATAGTTACAGGTATATTTACTTCATTCATGAATATTTACCATTTTTAATGTAAAAAATCAACAATCATTGAGACTCATCCAAGCTCATCCACATAGGATTAACTGTATCCCAACCACTTGAAGTTCTAACTCATGCAAGGAAATCCAAAAAATAAGTAAAATCAATTTATAATTTTTTTAGAAAATTAATAAAATAATTATATTTTTCGTTCATGTTCCCACAAAAAACAAAAACATATTGAATGACCTTATCATGTAAGATTTATGACAAACCAATTTCTGGAGGACTGCAACATGAATTGTCCAAAAATATCTATAGATAATAGAAAAAATTGAATGCTTATGAAATAACAAAAAATGAAGTGAATCATGATAATAAGGTCACACGTACCCCCCTTCAATGTGTAATTTAGTTTTTGAATTCATATGAATGAGTCCATTGAAAATGTTATTATTCATCCATTCATAATATTTAATTGGATTATCTCCCAAAAAATGTGTTATGGAATAATAAAATCACATTTGATATTATATTTGTATAATGATGAACCCTTGATTATAATGAAGAATGTTTTTTACATGATGTGAGCTTATATATGGAATAAATGGTGAATTAATTTTTTATGGGCATATTTTTACTTTAAATATTAACTTTATAACTATGAATACTATCCTTGAATTATGAGTTTTAGGTTGATGTTATGTTCAATGTCAGTGAAACCCCATTTTAGGATTTACATGATGAGAATTTATCAAGAATAAGAATATTTTAAAATGAATTTTTTGAAAAACAACCATTTTTTGTATATATTTTAATAAATATTTTATTTAAGGAGAAGCTTCTTTACCCTTTTTATACATTTGAATTAATGTAACAACAATCTTTAATTGTTATCTTATCTTTCATGTTGAGGTAATTCTAGGTTGTAATTGATCACCTTAATAATTCAGAGTTCTTTATTGCTATCAAAAAAAATTACCTTCGAATAATATTGCTAGAATATACATTAAATATTTGGTAAGTTTATTTTTTGGAACACATTAAATGTTATATAATAGGGATATAAATTTTACCATGATTTTTTTTGTGAAGTCTTAATAAAAATCATGATACAAAGTGGAGTTTTCACTATTAATTATCCTTAGATGGATGATTTTTCTATGAGAAAAATACAATCCCTAGAGGATATTATAATATCTCATTCTATAGTTATAAAAGGTGGAATATTTAAACACCTTCATTCAGTTGGGTTTTCATACAATAATTGAATTCACATGAGAATTAAGATGGATCATTATGAATAACTTTGTGGAATAAAGTGTATCACTCCAACGTTTTGGAATGATGTTGATGAAATAAATATTTTTGGACTAGAGTAAGTTGATGAGATAGAAAATAACGATAGATATATTCAACAAAATTTAATGAAAAAAAATTTGACAGAAATTTTGTGTTGATAACAATCGATATGATCTAGAATTTGAATTTTGGGAGATGTTCTTTCTATTATTTTATGAACAGTGGATTGAATGGTAAAGTAAGATATAGTTATATCATTATATTTGGAAAACATTATCATATTGAGATAGTATATTAGCATTTGGTTCTTCCACTAAACCACTCTATGTTTCATGATTTGTTCCATGTACATCTAATGAGGAAGTAAATACTCAATCATTCATAAGTACATTACTCAAGTGGAAAAATGATAGGGCATGATATTTATTATCAAGAACTATCAGTTGAGATTTTGTATCGTATAAAGAATGTACTATGAAATAATATCACTCACTAGGTCAATTTATTGTGATAGGAACACCATATAATGGATGCCACATATGAACAAGAGCATGTTATGAGGTAGAAGTATATCCTCAATTTTATTTATTAAATTGAAAAATTTAGAGGTTGAAATTAATTTTAAGGGGGGTAGAATGCCACACACAATGATTTTTATTTTTTGGACTTAATTTATCATATTTTTAATTTTATATATATAAAATACTAGTTTTATTTTTTTACACACTACACTATGTCTATCATTCATTACATGAGACTCCACGTTTAAATAAAACATGTAAGAACATTAAAATATTACTATTTCATATGATATTTATCACCAAACCATTGGAATGAGGGGTATTAATGGGTTTATGTGAAATATGATAATATAAGTTTTACAAATGTATATTACATTTTTACCAATTAATTATATATTAAAATATAAACCATTTGAAAATAAAATGAACATTTTTATGAAAAACTATTTTTATGTGCACAAACATTTTTATCACATTAATTTAATTAAATATATATTTAGAAATATTTTAATGTAATTTATATACAATATGGTCAATAATATTTTTAACATTATTATATATTTTTGTGACTAGATATATGGATAAATCCAATTTTACGCTTATAGAATATTTTTTTATAAAACGGTTTTGTCCGATTTTACGAAGTTATTTAATAATTAATTTCTATAAATTTTGGAAAATTTGTTAGGAAAAACTAAAATTTATTTTTTAATTATCATGTCAATATTATCTTACGGTAATCTCATAATAATTTTTTAAAATATAAACTTTTTAATGAATGGTGAAAATACTGGACATTATAAAGAATTTCAGTTTCTTTTAAAGCATTTGATAAAATAAAATTTTTTATAGAAGGTTTTCAATGTAAAAATTTTCAATTTTATATTTATTAATATAATTTAATTCATTGGGACCAATTTTATATTTAATAATTATATAAGATATTTCTAAACAATTAATCATTTTCCCATTGAAACCCCACTTTCTCGTCGTGTTTGTACAATTAATTTTCAATCATAATTATCCAATGATGTGAATTCAATTTTAAAAGATGAATTAAATATTTATAATAATAATAATTTTTATTATCTGATAAGTTGAACTTATTTGTTAATCATAATGAATAGTGATAACAATAAAAAAATTTCACTACGATAAAATTTAAAATTGTTTTATTAAGGGTTTTTCTAAAATGATAATTTTTAAAAAATTCCCAAGACATGTAATGAAAACATATAATTTAAATATTTAAATATTATATATTATTAGATAGATAATTTTCCATTTTGATCCTTTTGTAATTTGGATAATATGGGTTCACCAATTTCATTTCAAAAATTACATTTGTGCCACTCACCTCACCAATAAAAGGCCACCCTTCTCTTATCGTATTTCTACAAGAATAACACATTGGTTAAGCTAAGAACATACCAAATAACTCACTTAATTAACTCCTTTAATTTTAGAATACTTATTTTTTATAAAATAAACTAATAAAGCTTTTTGATGCAATTAAAACTACATTTTCTCAAGATTATGTAACATTCCTAATCAATAATTTTATATTATTTCTTACAAAACATAAATTAATTGTTATTAAAACATTATGATATAATAGAGATACTATATTGAATACATTTAGATGTTATTGTGTTAATAACATAACCTAAATCATTCTCCTCTTCAATCAAATGTGTTATAAAATCATCATTCATGTCTACAAAGACTAACTGCCTCACAAACTGATACTATTTGTTTTTTATTACCACATATTGAAGATGATTGTAATGGTAGATTTATTGTGTATATATTATATTTATGATATTAATACTCTTATTTAATACTTATATCACATTTTAATTATTAACTCACATTCTTTGGAAATACCATTATGACATTATTGAGTAAGGTGAACTACAACGTCATTGAGCAATGTGATTCATTCACTCTTTACATGTAATATAAAATGGATAGGATAAATATAAATATTTTAATTATATAAAATTAAAAATATTATATAATGGTAATATAATTTTTATTTCTTTCCTTCAGGAAAATGTAGACATCGTTTTTATTTACATACGACCTACAATCTTCGTGAACTATGTATTTCATTTTGAATATATTAATTTTATTGATAACTATAAATATATATATTATGAATATATATTATATTTATATCATGGTTAAAATTATAGATATTATTTAATTATTATCAAATAATTATTCTATAAATAAGAAATCAAAACATACAGGAAATACAAAACAATTATTTTCTAAAACATGACATTAACCTCGAATTGTTAATTAAAGGGAAATAAAAGGTCATAAGTAAATCATATATGGTAATATATATATAAATATTATTATTTAATATTTCTAAAATAAGACTATTTTCATTATATTGGATGTCCAAATGTGTATGAAAGAATTTAAGACCTCTAGTAAGGGATATCCATCTAACTTTTATTTTCATTAGGGAAAATTCCATATTCACCACATGTTTATTTTATGTGGCATGTATAATTAACATTAATATATTTTATGAAGATTATTATGAAAAATATTATCATTTAAATTTAAATTATAAGATATCACTTTCACGTAGTTTATTGTAAAATATTTATCAATGTTGTAAGTGTTTAATGATACAATTGCATCATCTATAAGAATTGTTTATGATTATGATTCCAATGTTGAAATATTATAATCCATATATCAATAATCTAATGAAACTTTTTCTACAGAGATTATGTCATTATAATACATGGTTTCACATCATTTTCTACACTTTATGTCTATAATATTTTAGAACAATTTTTTTTTATGAAAATGAAATTTATTTATCACATCGGTTGAAACCACTGGTTCTTCTAAAAACATGTTTTCAAAAAATTTATTATTTTTTTAAATTCGTAAAATAAATTTTTAATGAAAATTATACCCTTGTTTTAAATTTTGAAAATGATTGAATGGAATAATCACCTCATTTTCCAAACAATTTTTTATTTTATTTCACTAAATATATAAAATAGTATTTACTTTAACATGAATGACATGAATGGTATTTTTAAAAATCATGAAAAAATAATTTTTAATAAAATAATTTATATGTTTAAATTAATATTTTGAAATAAAATTATTTCCAAAATATTTAATGGATTTTCATTTTTATAAATATATTTTATAATGGAAGGTTTATTTTCTTGAAGAAAAGTTTAATATTATTTTTAAATATTACTTTAAATGTTTTGAAGGTTATATTTAATGAAGAAGATTTTGAAAATGGTTTGTTTCTTAATAAGCATTTTCCAAATTTGAAAGGTTGTATTCCTCAACAAAGGATCCATGTAATCACTCAAAAAACATTTTCCATATAAGATTACATCCTTTTATGATATATATTCTTTTTTGGGGATAAGAATGAATAATTAAATCATTATTAAATATCTATATAGATAATGACTTTTTTGATGAAATATTTATGAAAACAATTATTTTTCATGGGGTTTTATTTTGTGAAATCATGAAATATTTATGAAACTGATTTTTTACCCTGCTTCTGATGTATTGCTATGACGAATGCTTTATGATATTATGGCACACATAAGATAGTTTTTATTTATGATATGGGTAAGAAAAATATCTCTATATGATGAATTGTTTATGTATTTATATATCATGATAGAATATTGGGGAATAAATTCATTAGTCTTGACCCACTGTGGGAAAGATGTGCCTCGTGATGAACTATGGGGAACATGTTCATCATGATACATGATCGAAAACATATGATAATTTCTAATAAATGGTGTTGACGGTATTTATAGCTAACCCTGAAATATTAAATTGTTTTTCTATATTTATATTGGTCCCACAATTTCATGATATGTTATTATGGTTAATGATTTATTTAGTATGATTTCTAACCCTTGTGGGCCATGTTTTCAAAAATTATAGTGTTTTATGCTATGAATTATGTTTATGATCTTTGAAAGATTGGGTATTAACATCCTATGTTATGTTCAATATCATATACCCTTATCCTTATCTTAGTATTTTCTTTAATCATAGGATGATATTTCATATGTTTACCGATACTGAGCATCTCAGCTCTCCCTTTACACTATTTTCTTTATTTGGCTATGAAGAACAACTTAGTAAGGGTATGCCTAATATGATTAGTATGTGATAGAATATTTTTGTGAGATATTGATGAACACTCATGAAATAATAATATTTTGTTTCTAGTATTCAAGGAAATGAAGCTACTATAGTCCCCAGTCATGTGTTTTAGAAATGTATTGAATATTCACATGAAAATATGTGATATTTTTGTATAAAATCCACAGCCCCTATAATTAATTATCATTAAAATTACACTCTCCTTTTCATAAAAAATTATAATGGATTAATATATAGATTTCCATTTTTAGTTTTACACCTATAAAAGTTTCCATATTTTCTATTAAGTATCCTTCCCGTATTTATATAAATTAAATTGGTATTCATCTTTAGGATTTCCTCACAATTTTTCAATAATTTCTATTCACTAGATTTCCAATAATATTTACAATAATATTATTCCAAAATTATTATATATATTGATTATTTAAAATAAATTATCATAAGGTATTTTTTTTCCCCTTTTATATAATAATTTGACATAAATAAATTTATTAGTTATTTCACATGTTTGAATATTTACATAAAAACCATAGGTTTTTCCATCCATTTACAAGTCATCTATTGTTATTTTTCTTTTAATATGACCATTTTTAACGACTCTATGGGTTTCTTATCTATTATAATTACTCTTATGTGTAATGAATCTTTATATTTTCACGTCATCCATTGTTTTACTTGATGATATCATTTTTTCAAATTATCACACCTTCATATCTACCATGGAAATGTTTTCTTCATACTCAAATAATATTAGTGGGTGAAACTACAACTTATGATCCATGGTATTAAAAAAATATGTTATTCACAAAGATTTAAAACTCATTTTGAAAAAAATATAGTTTAGGTCAATAATCATTAAGTTTCCCATTTCACTCATATAATTCCTTAATAAATTTTTCAAGAGGTTCTTCATTTTTAATAAATATTAATTTGATCTCAATAAAAATAATACTAAAATATCATCCAAAAACATATAAAGTACATGTTTGTGATACATGCCACATATAAATATTAAATATTGAATCTATAATTGTTTTTAATTCTTCACAAATCTATATTTTCCTCTTTTGTTGTTTATTAACACATAAAAAATAGCCTAATTTTACATTTTTTTATCATCAATAGTAGTTTATTGAATCTAAAACTATTAAGTACATATTAAACAAATCAACAAATTCAGACCGAGAACTAAAATTCTTGTTCTTATTTGTTTTACCATTATACTTTCAAAATTATCTTTAGGGGTTTGCCACATTAAGTGTAATATATAGTTCATAATACCATTTCATATCATTTTTGATCCCCAATATATATTTTTTTACTTTATGAATTCTAACTCCAATTTTTTCCAATTATCTCATTTTAGTTCTTTACACATATTTTCTTTTTTCATCACAACAAATTTAATCTCTTTTTATCAAAGAAAACTAGATGGATTGTATCACCCCATTAATTTTACACAACTTTAAATAGTAGTAAACAAGTATATAAATTAATGGGAGAGGGTTACATAGGACATCACTATGTTATGGAATATAGATAGTCATTATAAACCAATCCATTCCTTTAATGCTTCATCTCATCCTTTATAGTAGTTATTTTATATATTACACTTGTACACATTTAATTATGAATTCCCTCTCAGTGATTTGATATCTTATTTCATTTATCATCCATATTTTTTGTGAGACAAATCCCACTATTGTATGTTTAATCCATTCATGCATGTTCCTTATATCTTTTCATGTTCCACATCCAATAGCATAGGTATCTTCCACTAATAATAACATATTTCATTGTGATAGGATAGGTTAGAACACTAATTATTTTTTATTGTTTAGCCTATTATATTTACATTAGAATCACTTTAAACTGATTTTTCTTTAGTGATTTATTCTCAATCTTTTATCCATATTTCACACAACTATAATTTATTTCTTAGTTTTATTACAAATATAATTATTTTAATTCCATTAGGGTAATTGTGAGTTCATGATCATTGATTTATAGTTTACCCCTCATTGAAATTCATGGTTTTACTCCAAGACACTAAAAATATTAATCATCATAATAGATATTCTTCCATTATAAACCATCTTTTATTTTTCATAAGAATGAAGGGATTACTTGTAGAACCCTTTTTTATTTTCTTTCCCTAATTACTTGCAATGTATCAGTGGTTTGAGAAAATAAAACATATATTATAGAAGTTAAACCTCACATTATTGTCCCAATGTTGATTTTCTATTTAAATTTAATTCTTCATTTGAGTCTTGGGGTTTCTAAAAACACTCTCATGGTATGCCTCAATCTTCAAAAAATTATCTCATAGATTTCACTATCTATTTGGAGACATATCTTTTAGGTTTATAAATTAGCTTTCTTTTTTCACTAATTACAGATCAAGAATTTTATTATCTAAACTTATTAAGGACACTCTGGTGAGACTCTCACCCTTATCCTTTAAATTTCTATATTTGAACTTTCATTCAATATCTAAAATTATATAATTTATATATTTCTTTTTGGTATCCTTCTTCATAAACGATTATCTTACATCCTATTTAATTTTTCTATTATCTCCTTTTTATTTTTTATAGGGATAATGATCACTTCCTAATATTTCTCTATAGTAATTTTTCTACCTATCTCTTGTTAATGTTCTTGAATTATATCACTTTTACCATTAATCATTACACTCAAATTTTATTATTTCATAATTCATGGCCACCTTCACTTTCCTTTTCATTTTATTTTTTGGATGAAAATATTCTATGAATGTATATTCCTCTACATTAATAATTTATTATTGATAAACCATTTCATATAAGGCATATAAATCTAAAAATTATCTCTCTAGATGCCTCTATTGACACTACATATATAGAAGGTGGTAATATGGTATCCTAAATATATTTATATTAATAAACTATCAAATATAATCATTCAGATACCCAATAAAATCAGATCAGCCTATCACATGCATGAATAGTTTATTTACCTTCTTCACATGATCATCTAACTTGACCACTACAAATCAACTGCTCAATGCTTACTCTATTTATGAAATAGACAAACATAGAACCTATGGAAATTGAATTTCCCCACACTTCTCACGATGAACCAACCCAATACCTTCCTATATGAAGTTTATCCTTGATTACTCTCTAGCCATAATCTACAAGCTATATGTATTCATAAATATACATTCCATGGTTGTAGGAAATAATCTCACATTGCACCTCCTCCTTCCATAGAGCCTCTTCAAAATTAAAAATATCGGATTTATTCACCATTCCATATAGTTAATAACAAGAATATTACTCTGATCACTAATTCTAATTAATTTAACCCCAAAGATGATTGTTTAATCCCATATTATGTTCGATATAAAATATTAATTTTCATATTTTATTTAACAATGTTGGTTGTTTGAACTTTTTTTTGTATTTTATTGGAAATTTAGATATTTTATAACTTTTAATCTTTATTATTAGTTTTTCAAAAAATAAATGGTCTTATTTATTCAAATCCAAAATATTTTATTTATATTTATTAACTTTAGAATGAACTCAAAATACATGTTTTTATAAAAATATAGAATTAAAAGTTAACAATTTTTTAAACATATCTTTTGTCTGACGTGATTTTTTTGATGATTTAATACATTTTATTAAGGGAGTAAATAAAAATTTAGGTCAGTATTGCTGATGTTTATAATATTTTAAATTTTATATAAACAATTTGATTATACATTAATACTAAAACGGTTTACTTGAGAAATAATGTATTATTAATGATATTTTGAATAAAATTTACATGGGTGGTTTTGAAGAAAAATGGAAGTTTTTTTAATTTGGGATTGTTTAATGAAATTTATTTTTAAAAAAGAGGTTTTTAAAATATTCATATCTATATACTATTTATAAATAAAAATTTAAGTGTGTTTGGTTTGAATTTCCTTAGTTACTTGTTCAGGATAAAATAATATATTTTGATAGGTAAATTTTAGTAGTTATTTATAATTATCATTCATAAAGGAAAAAATAATGATGATGGTATTAATAGAATCCATGAGATTGATTCTATTTATATGTGCTTATTTTAAATTATTCTTGGATATAAAGAGGTCACATTTTTCATGTATCTATTTGAAACAAATTAGGTTTTTATAGGACTTACTATATTATTTTAAAGAATTATAAATCATATAAATTCCAAAAACAAGAAATTAATATACATCTATATATTCTGCAAAATCATTATCAATTATTTGTTCCATAGAACACCATGATTCCATGGCTTGATCTAGAAACTATTTTACCACAAAAACCATATAAATTTTTTCATATGGGATGGTTCATTATGGTGTGTTCCATGTTAGAACAGCTTGTAGTGTGGTGTTTCACACTCTATTACACCATGTATATTTATTTAATTTTATTCACTTTTAAACTTTATGGCCCATTTATTTTAAAATAAATTATGAAAACACACTATATCAAGTTAAGTGGTTCTCGTCCTTCCTTTACCAACTATATAAGATGCATCAATTGGGTGTGATGACTAATCAGAAATAGAAACCCTGCCACAATTTTATTATCTTTCATTTGATTAAATTGAAAATATATTTTATTTAATGTCTAATGGTTTGTTTTTAAAAATAAATTATCATTCCAAATAAATTTTAGCTAACATTTATAAATATTTTTTATATATTTTTATATTTTTTATACTCATTATTTTTATTGATATATTTGTTATTTGACTTATTACTTTTTATTATAATTTTTTTATTTCTTTTGTTTAACACAATTTAATTTTTCTAAATGTCTTGCTCCACACAATGTCTTTTTATGTTTTTGGCCATTCTTTATATTATGCACCATGAACCATAAATAATTGGTTTTACATATACAAATTAATTAGTGATTAGAGTAAAAAATAATGATTCTATATAGCAATTTTCTAAATTAATAATGATTTACAATGATTTCATTGAAATTCCAAAAATTTACTAATATTTTTTATTCATATTAGAATGGATAAAAGACAGATTCACAAAATTAATCTTGACATAAATGAGTTTTAGAAGGATTTTAAATCCTTATTGGATTTTTTTATAAATAATTGTTTTTATAGAAGACTAATTTGATTCCCCTGTTTAAATTTTATTTGAATATAGTATTACAACCATGAGAACATGATTAAACATTTCTATAAATAAATGTTATAAAAAAACTAATGTGTGGAATCAATTTGGAGAAATTTATGTTTTTTATTTTTTTCGATGAATAAGGACTTTCCCATTGATGGTGATATATTGAAAAATAATAAATATATTGGATGTTGTATAAAGTTAGTGATTAAAATTTATTGAATATAAATATATCTGCATTCCATGTATGATGTTATATATGTTCCAAGGAATGTGTAACCTATTATAAATTTTTTATAATTGGTTGACATATATTGTAATATTGTTTTGGATTTTTTTTGCCTTTATACCAATAAATTATTATTGTGAAAAACTTTTTTAATGTTTAAATATTGGATGGAATATCTTGGAAGATTGATTTGGAATATTTTAGATCTTATTTCCTTGAATGAATTACAATTTCTTCTTATTATTGAAAGAAATTTTAATTTGAATATTGATATTCCATAGAGATCAATATTTGATTTTCATATGTTGGATGATGTCTGAAGCTATGAAAAAATGGATTTCGGTCTAATGTTTTATATTTTTATAGTGAATATAAAGAGTTTTTTAATTATAGTTATTGATAATAATGTTAATTTTCTGAGTGTTATGGAATTTTTAATGAAATATGTATTTTAGTAATTGGATGAAGAAAGTAGTTGGATTTGATGTGAGTCATTATAATGTATTTTTTCATTTTCATAATCATATCCAAATTATCATTTCCTGTGAATTAAACATCTTTTCTGAATTTAATTATAATGAATCTTTTTCTTGTTTTTTTAATATAAATCATGAAATGATTTCAAGATGTTAGATATTAATAAAAGGAGTCTCACTCTATAATGGTTAGTATTTTATCCTAGATTTTATCTAAAGAAGAAGTTTTGTCCCATAAAACAGATTACATGTCACAATGGTTACTAAGTCGGTTTTTATGGTCTTTTTTTAAAGTACTAAACACCAAAAATACTTAGATAAACTAAAATAAGTACAAATATATTTTATATTTCACTAGAATGTGTAGAAACTATACATCACAAAGAAATAACCACATCAAAATGGATTTTATGATGATATAATTATGCCATAAAAGGGGGACCATTCCCAAAAGAGCAGAATATGTTGATTATGGATTCATTGGAATTTTAAGGGATCCCAAAAATGTAATTATTTTAACATGACACATATAGGTCTTATAAATGTAATTTATCCTAGAATATACGATTTTATATTATGATACCTAGTTGATTGAAATTTTCAGTGGGTTATGAAAATTTGGGACATATGTAATGTAGTGTCTATATTGTGTCATAATATTTTTACAAAACTAAAAAATAATATGTTTTGAACAACCACTTTATTGTCTATAGTATGTGTCTTTTAAATAAAGCATAATAATCTTTCAGTTTGAATGTCCCCAATTACATATATTCATATAATAGGTTTGGTGGTTTTTTCATCCCATAAAAATAACCAATTCAAATTTTTATGGTCAAGTTTAAATTGAATATAATCAAATCTATGAGGTTGATGTTAATTTATGGAATTTTAATTTGAAATTAAAATTTAAACAAAACAATTGGTGGGATACTGTGAATGATATATCTACAAAAGAGAAAATAATGTTATATAGTGAATTTTTTTTATTAACACTAAACTGAAGAATACAAATATATAATCAAAACTGAGAGAGATACAAATAGGTTATAATCTATAAGATGTATTACTTTCCAAATAAATTGAATAAGAACTCATGTATTGATATATATAAACTAATGTATAAGATTGGGATGTAAGAGATCTAGTTCTATTTTTTTGTGCACTGAAATAGATTTAAAAAAAAGTGGAGGGACTATGAAGGAAATTTCATTAAATGAATTATTTTTGAAGTGAAGAAGAGGTCATACAACCAATATAAGGATAAAAACATAAAATACTACTATAGAGAGATAGAACAATGTTTTTTCATAACTGTTTTCATTAAAATGATTATGAATTCTATGTATTATACCATTAAAGTGAATGAATTTGAATAAGAAGATATAGGAATAACATATAAAAATTGAAGATATGTAAATTAGTGACAATACACTTTATTTTTTATCATTTTTTAGAAACAATGTAAGTTATGTGAGGTACCTAAGTAATAGATGAATCAAACTAGGTAGTGTGGGATGCATGCTCATACACTATCAAGGGACTATAGTGTATGGCCTATATAATGATTCTAGTGGCTTATGTGATCTTGGTGTAATCTACTTCACACCACTGATTTTCCACCTCATAATAATTTGAGAGACATGTAAATTTTTATGCCTCTTTTTTGTGTGTTCTTGATGGTATGGAGAGTTTGATGGAAAGTGGGGAGATAGAAAAAGAATGATTATTTCAACTTAAAACCCAAAATTATTTAAAGAAAATGGACAAGTAGTAAAATTTATAAATTGTATTGAAATTTACAAATATTTATTCTCCCCCACCCATAGTGTGGTAAATATTCCATCAGGTCATATCAATATCACAATGGGGAAATGATCAATCTAGGGCTATAATTAATCCTTATAAAAGAACTCTTATGAATGATTTGATTTTTAATCAGTTTACATTTTTTTATTAATTCAAAAATTCATGTAAACGAGTATAAGTTGATATGAATAAAATAACACTATTGTAATAATATTATTATAATTCCATCATTTATCAATTTAAATATTGAATCAAATATTTGAATACCCTAGTATACCATTCATATATAAAGTACCCAAAAATGTGTTTTTAATGTGATTGTGTCATGGAAAAATAATTTATGGATTTATTAGTATGATTATTTAAAATATCCTTTTATTTTTAATGACTTACTATATGATGATTCATGTGTTACTGAAATTTATTATGTGGTATCAAATTTGGTTGAAAAATTTGGATTTTCATATACTATGATAAAATAATATTCTAAAGATTTTGTCTCTTATGGAAATAAATGGAAGAGTATAATGAGTGAAAAATGTGTTATATCATAAAGATGGAACTAAATCACATGTACCATAGAATTTGATATGGAACATTATTTTTATTCCTAATCATCATAAACATTTTTAGTTCAAAAAAATGTTAATAAATATGGAATTCCATTTTGATGAATAAAATAAGGATAATGATAAAATATTTATACATTTAAGAGTGTTTGAATATCAAAAATTCGATAGTTTACATCATGATTTTGTAGCTAACACATGTATTGTTATATTAGGATTATCGTTAGGTTATTTCAACTGATTTGTCTAGATTCATACTTCATATAGTACATAGTCTATTTACAGTCACATTTATAATTTATAATCATGGACCTATAGGAGAAGTGATTTTACTATAATGTATTTATTGATTTCTAGGCCATGTTATCATGGAAAGGATATTTTTATATACATGAAACAAATAATATATTAGTTTTAGGAAATTTCAACCTATAATGTGCAAACACATAATGAATTTAAAAAGAAGTATATTATATGTTTTGTATCATTATTTGGGATGGAAAATTACTTCTTTACTACCATAATATGTTTTGGATAGAGTAAAAAGAAGAAAGAATCATTCCCTATTTTAAATAAAAACTCATGTTTTGGGTGATTAGTGTTTATTTTGTCCTTTATATTCATAGATAATTGAATATTTATATAAATGAATTATTTATACACCAAATATCAATGATAGATTGATAATGATATCTATGTAGAATATGTACCCCAAAAAATTTCAGGGGATGATATCTCGAATGAACAGAATAGTCTAAATTATATTTTGGTAAATAGTAAATTAAATTAAAAAATGAAAGAATGTTACCTATAATAAAAAAAATTATTGAGAATAAATAATAACCTATTATTTTTTTCATCAATCATCACAAATTTTTTGTCAGTTCTTGGATGTAATGTATATCAAGAAATATTTTTTCTGAAATTTTACTCGAAACTCTATTAATATAAAGGGTCATACAAAAGTTTTTTTATTCTCATGTCACGAAATAATTGATTGGTTTATGAAAACAAAAAATAAAATATTTATTTAATTCATTAGAATTAGTTGATGGTCCCCTTTGGATTATTTTTGATGAAAAATATAGAAAATAAACAATTCCTTCATTTATTCAAAATTTTATTTATTCTAGATGGCTATTAAAGTAACATATCAAAATGAGTGAATACAGATGATTCTAAACTAAATATCCATAAAACACATAACTTTAATTTCATTATTCATGAATTGGTTATTGTTGTCATTCTGTATATACTAACACATAAATTCATGGTCACTACGATTAGGGGATGTTATATTTTATTCATACATTTATGCTAAAATACTCTATGATCTTGGGTTTTTAATGGGTTGAAAATTCCAGATGAAATTTTAAATAATTAGATTAATGAATGATCTATATTTTAAATTGATATTAAATATTAAATAATGAGTGTATGAATGCTTTAACATGTTGTTTTGGGATGGGGTATAAGGCCCTGTATGTTTCTCGGCAATTCAAATGTGTCAAAGATGCATTGGGGGTAACTTCCCTTCAATATAAGGTTGTAAAAAAACATTACATTACAATTTGGTCTTATTATTTTATTCACATAATATTTATTAAGGGAATAATGATGGGTTTAGGAGAAAATTGGGACCATTCAAAGCCCATATCATAGGTTTTCAAATAAACAACATGAGGCACATGGTTGGAACATGTTTATTATAACTACGTGGATGCACCTTCTGACTCATATATAAGGATTAATAGCCAGTTTCATCAAGCTATGGAGGTCACATGGCTAAGAAAAACTAGTAAAACAATTATAGTTGTATTTTACATGAAGGGTGCATGATTTTTTTAACTATGTGCAAAGTGTATGAGGTAGTGGATGAATTTGAAAATAATAATTCATAGGCTGCATAATGTTTGGAAAATTAATCACTATGTTGTGCGAGGGGTTTCTCAACTTAGATAGTGGTGGAACACAACACAATTGTTCCAACTGTTCTTCAAAACATTGTTCCCTGTAAAAATGGGTGAAATGAAAATTCTTACCTCCCTCACCTTTACTTTTCTTATCCCTATTTCTCTACGTCACTCACACATCCCCTATACACCCTTGTTGGAAGATTATCCCCTCCATCCAGTCTTCGATCCCCATGCCTCAATAAATATCTATGTCATGTAAACTTTTTCTCATTGGATCACCCTTGGTATGTAATACAATCCTCTTGCTTCATTTATTCATTTATTTCATTTTATATAATTCTAAATATGTTCTCGCTAATGTGCTATATTTTTAGAATATTTTCTTATTTTTAAGATCTATCGATTACCTGATAAGATTAGATGCTAATACTAGAAAGGGATTCATCTACTTGAATATAGTAGGGGGTCTTTTTCATTTAACTAAAACTTATACATTTATATTACGATCTATTTTGGTTCATATCGTACTTTAAATGTATCACCTCTTAAAAAAAATTTTCCATGATTATGTGAATGTTCTATGACCTACAAAACCCTTGGGAGCCATTAACAGAAATTGGGATTGAAAACATCGATTTTAATCACCCCATGAGTGCGTTATTTGAATATATAAGAAATCATATTTTTTACTTATGAAATTGAATCTCATTTGAGGTGTTCAAAATTATGTCTTGTATGAGGTGTGTTAAAAAATTGAATTATATACTTAGATGAATAAAAAGAAATGTGAATGTGGATGATACTATATCACTTATTCCATAATATCCTATTACATTATGATGAGTTTTCCATTAAATGAAATTTCTATTTTTAATCGAATGACATATAAATGGAATTATGAATTTACATGGGTGACACTAGTGTAATGTTACAAAATTCTTTTGATGGGATCACTATAAATTTCAGTTAAATTACCATTAAATTGAATTATGATCTCTTAGAATAAATACATGGATCACATATAAAAATATTTGGATTGTATCATAGAGATGATGAGATTATATTATGCTAGAGTGACACATGATTTCAATAATGGAATACCTTAGATGCGTCATGGGGGAAATGTAATAATATAAAACCATATGTAAAACATGGGTTTCATTATAGAATTAATTTGATGAACTCATTGGGTGTTAGGTTATTTAGTATACATGGATCAATACATGGATACCCTATATGGTTTCTCAGAGAATGGGTCAAAATAGAAATAAATTAAATGGAACTTCTTTAATGTTAATGAACATACATGGATTCATTCAATGCTTTAGACACATGAATTATTTGATTTATCTTCAATAGTTAAGTATAAAATTTCATGGGAACTGTTGACCCCTAATATGACCATCATCACCTTGGGAAACCATGGTAATGAGCCTCATTTCCTGATAAAATAAACGAAATTAAATTATACATTAATGATTTCTTAGAGGCATGCATGGCTAGGATGATGTATATAGTATCAGATGGTGACCCATTCCTACAAGGGTATTATATATTTCATTTACTAATTTATCTATTTTTCTTACACGCTTCCTCATAGTATAATCATAGACCAGATAAAATTATAAAAAGATGGTAGTGGCCTACTGAGCTTACTCACACCCTGTACAGTTCACCATTTGGTGCCTCAAAAGACTTCATGGATGAAGGTAGGGATAGAGGGATTAATCCAACATTGTACTATTGATAATACATGATATAACGGATTATATGAGAAGAGGATTTATCTAGTACACACGATTCTATTAGAGATATATTTTTATGTTTTATATATTCTCGTATATCATGTACTTTGTATTCCTTTTCATTTTACCCTTCACTCCCATTTTTTATTTTATCATTTTATGTTATTATTTTTATTTGTTATTATATATTTGTTACATCATTCATTTATCAATATGAATGTTTTACATACACTATATCCACTTTTCTCTCTATTTACATACTAATATATATCATCACATGCTACGGTTTAATAAAAAGGGAATTTTCTACCCATAATATTACTGTAGACTCTATATATTAGTAGACTGCCTATAGAATATAGGGGTGGGTGAATTTGAGGCCACATTGCCAATCAGGTTTAGTTACTTATGAGTGAACCAATTCCACGAAATTATAAAGTGATGTTATAATAATGTTTCCTTTTGTATTAATATTTCATGTTGGTAGATAGGTGACTAATAATGTGTTAGAATTTGGTAATGTTCCCATGACTAAGAGTTTCCAGCTCATGGGAAGGTTTCAAAAAAAATTCCATAGATGGGATTTTTTATTATTTTTTCCTATTAAAATTATATTTATTTTACTGTTGGGTGATACACAAGATATGATGTGGTTATTATCATTATATATTTTTATTTTCACTTCTCTTGGTTCGGTAATGACATATTTCCTCATCCATTGTTATATGCACATATAGATTTACATGTCATGAATATCCAAAGACGTATTTATAATATTGCATGCATTTCATGTATTATTTTTTCTATTCCTCGAGTGCTATGTATTTAAATTGATTATTTTTAATCATGATTAATGCGATAAATAATTGGTTAATTAAAGTATTCATTTCAACCATAATGGTGTTTTCACACATAGAATGATGGTATAACCGTAACTAACCAATTATAAAATGTTTAAGAAGTGTTCCTGAGTTAAAATGGAAAAAAACACTTGTTGATTTTGATTATATGAATGATAATGATAATTTAAAAATAGAATACTTCTATAAATTGGTAATAGTGATTGATCTAATCAAATCATCTTATATTATTGTTATATCCTTACACTAGGTGTAATAGTGGGTTTGAAGTTACATGAAGTGATAATTGAAACATATATGGAAATTTTTTTCTAAATTGGGAATGGAAATTTATATAAATGTACCATTGAAAAAACATAAAAATTCACTAAATTTCAATGAAATATATAAAAGCGTTTTCAATAAATGGAGATTCCAATTTCAACGTAGTGGGTGTCTTCTCCTATTCTTTTTAATTTTCAGTCAAAATAAATGGGCTTGTATTATAAAACATTGAACCTTGAAAAAAACCTCTATTACATATCATATATATATGAATTTCAATTTATTATACGAATGCTTTGTACCAGTAATAGTATTATTTCAAGATTTTATCTATTATTCAAATTTTTATAAAGTGTGAATTTGGAGTTGCATATGTCTAGCTCCATGATAGACTCATTTCAAATGTCTAGAATCTGGTTAAGACCATGCTCTTTATGTGGTTTGACCAAAACTAGTAGCACTGACACCTTTGATACATCTAGTTATAACTAACCTAGGCTCCAATTCCCATTCTTGAGATGGACTCATATGGTTTATGAAAACAATATAAGTATTACACTAACATAACCATACAATGGAAGAGTTGATTATAATCTTTTGTAGCATCATCCACCTAAATGTTTTGGGTATGGTAACCATATCCTATTGATTTATGGATAGATTCTATAAAAACTACTTTTTAACATTTGTAGGAACCTCCAGAATGGGGCATCAAACTAATAGTTTTAAGTGTCTTGTCATTCTACTAAGCATTGGTGGGATGTTTTAACCCCAATTTATCATCATCAGAATCTATTTTTGATGGAACTATAAGATGATTTATAGGATTAATTCCATAAGAGATTATGTGGGAAGAATGGGTGATAAAATTTGAGCATATGAAGTAGGGTACCATGCCAATCATTGACTATTTCTCTTGGATTAGTGAGCTATAGTGATTAACACCCAATATTGATGTGGATGAGATGTTAAGAGTGAGATTACATGAGAATGGGTTCATATACACTTTGTGATATCTGGTAAAAGTATTCCAATTGACTACCATTTATGAGATATTAATCCTAGGCCTCATCACTAATAAAAATATAATATATTCGAACGGTGTGGTTTTGGGAGATTTAGCACCTACAAAAGAAATTGTTTCATCCAGAGGTTGGAACAGATTCATTTAGTTTCCTCAAGAGGGAAGTGGTATCAAGACGACGAAAACTAAAAAAAATTAGTCTCCCAATACTGTTTTATTATGGTACATATGAATCCCCAGTGTACCATTATACTAGTTGAGTTTTGAGCTTAATTAAATATGTGTCACCATCCGTGTATTTTATAAACCTTTCCTCCAGTATCAGTGATTGGGGTGTACACCAACTCCACATTATGGGGTAAGATCAACTACTCTATTTTAGGAAGGGAGATGGAGTACCATAGGCCATATAGGATGGGGTGTTGGAATATTCTAGGTTAGATAAACTTTTGATATTAACCACCCATAGGGAAGACCTTATTAGGATAATTGGGCTATGACATAGGGCCTAGATCACACTAAATTTAAACAGAACATCCTACACCTAATGAGTGGACATTGGGGCCATATATAGCATGAGGTGAAATACTTAAATATCAAAAAATGTAGTATCCCCCATATATGAAATACACACATCACATTCATTGCATTCTATAGAAATTATGGGTTTTTCAGGCCTTAATATCATTTTGTTTTATTGAGTGATGAAACTTGAAACTCAATTGGAATTATAGTTAGAGAGATTACGTTGATGTAAGGAATTACCCTTGATAATGAAAATGATCATTTCTTGTATAAAATATTTATACATGAGGTTAATGATTATGATATCATTATAAGAATATAATGCTTCAATACTTACCTATAGAATCCTAACTTTATATTATATAAACATTTCACTACATGAAAAAAACACAAGATCTTTTAAAGATTCCTTTGTCTGAAAGTATGGATGAATTTCAGGAAAAAGTAATTATTTTTTATAATATAGGTAAATGGATTCTTCTTCGGATCAATCTAAGTAGATTTTACTGTATCTCAATAACTGGGGAAATACATCAATCGAAATGGGTGATAATGAGCCTAGTAAGGGAATATGAATGAGAGACATTTAGCATGTGATCATGTGGAATATCAATAAGAACATTAGGTATATAATTATAACGTGTTCAAGAGATCATGGGGAATATCATAATAAAAATAAAATGAATCCTAACTTGTAATGTGGATACAACATAAAAAATGATGCTTTTATAAGCATATGACCACTATTTATCCACAAGGTGTCATAAATGAAAATTACCAAGGTTATTCACCAAGGTATCTTAAAACATGTCACGTGTTATGAATAAATTATTTACCTAAAGCATTCGAGAAATATAAGGTTTCATCCTTGAAATGTTTTATTTTCATATAGGACATATTTAACATAATACATCATTTTTCAATAACATGAGTATTATAATGTAAGGTATTCCTATAAAAGCATTTAAAACGTATGTTCTTAAATGATAGATCATAAAATCCTTTTCAACCAACAAAAATGGACTTTGGGTTTTGTTGGACCTGCGACCCTCCCGACAACGGACCAGAACCCCATAAAGACCACCCACTAAGGATGCAGTCAACTGGGCACTTAATTGTTCTGGGATAAAGCAATTTCCACCTACTAGTAGTTAATTTAATCTCGCCTCCGTTGAGAATCGAACTCGGGGCTGACATGCATAATAGCCACTCGGGAGCTTACTCAACTGCAACTAAGTGGTAATCGTGATGCTCTTTGTTGGTTGTTATTCCTTAGGTCTCTAGTTTGAATTGTGGGGGAGGAATATTAAATCCCCATAGGGACCATGGACAGAAAATTGCACCAGACTAGAGAGTGGCCCAGATGAGCCGAATACCCGAGTTAGGGGTTGGGGGTGCACAGCCTGCGACCCAGTTAGTGGCATATGGTTTGATAAAAGTCACCTTTTTGTTGGACCTGTGATGCTCCTAAAAATGGACCAGAACACCAGAGATTAAAATCCCTGGGGATGCACTCAACTGGGCCGTGTTCAAGCATTGTCCCCTTTCCAGCGGGGGATTTAATCTCTCATCCGTCGAGAATCGAAACCGGGACTAACTAGAATAATATCTACCAGGGAGCTTAATCAACTAGTGGTAGTCGAGTAAGCTCTCTGGAGGCTACTATTACAGTCCCCCTGGGTTCTATTCTTGAAGGAGGTGATATTAAATCCCTCGCTAGCTAGGGGACAGTGCTTGAACCCGGACATGTTAAGGGCCCAGTTGAGTGCATCCCCAGTGAGTGGGATTTGCGGGGTTCTAATCTGTCGTCGGGAGTGTCATTGGTCCAACATGTATAGTATATATAAATACACAAAGAAATAATTTATATTAACATCTATATGAATACGTATGGATAATGAAATGGTTTACATATTTATAGTATAGTAATATCATATGTAAAATTGATAAATTAATATCTAAATTAGGCATCATGAAATGTATAAAATGTATAAATAGAAAAGGGTAAAATGTGAGATAATGAAGGTTATCAATCAAGGGATCAGTATTATAGAACAAAGGTTATGATCCAAATAATAATAAACGAATGTCACACAACCTATAGAAGACACACAAAAAAAATTTACATGAAAGGAAAAGAAGATGATGAGAATTCCCTTACATAAATGAGTGGCTACTAAATATCAATTATGGAAGCTTGGGAGACTTTTTGGGAGGAAAAATGATCAAAATTTTGTAAATGATATATTTTTAGTGAAGGGTAAAGTTTAAATGGATTTGTATTTAGAGTAAAAGTGGATGAATTGATTAATAATTTCCAAATATATGTATGTGAAATCTATGTTGTAGAAAATGAAAATCCATTTCCTTAACCATGATTTTTTCATCCTTGTTTTGGACATATGAATCAAATGTTATGATATTTTATTTCATTATAACTAAAAATAATTTTTTAATTCTTATTTGGGCATGGAAAATTAGATTTTAGAACAAATAATGTTTTTAAATGAAATTTTCTATTTTAAACTTTGGGAGGTAACTTAATGGTTTGTAAAATGATTAAAATATATGAAAATAATTACTATAAAAAACATAAAATTTATTATATTGTGTATTGTAGTTAACTAATTAGTACATCATTATGATGTAAATATTATTTTATAAAACATAACTAAAACCCAAAATTCTTTTTTTTATTCATTGAAAAATATTTTTTTAAAACTCTTGTAATTTGATCATAACCTAATTTGAACAAGATAATATCAAATATGGTGTCTATTTTACCATAATAATTATAAAAATATGACAATCATATCATTTAAATATAAAAATTATTCAATCATTGAAAAACTATAGTTTTTAAGATAGAATGAATTTTATAACACTTATAAAAATTTCATAAGAGATTATAAAATTTTTTATCAGTTGAATTTAAATAAAAATATTTAATGTACTATTTAATATTAAAATATTATTATGAAGAAATATATTCATTATATAAGTTTATATGTTTTTTAAAAATTAAATAATGTTTTATTCGAATCCAACATTAAATTTATCAAATTGGTATTCATTAAATAATTATATATATATATATTATTAAATACATTATTCTTAAAATGGGAATTGTGGAATAATTTTGTTTTTATAAAATAGAAATTACACTTTATATAATTGATGCCTAGACATGTAACCCCTTATTATAGCCTCATACACCCTAATGGTAGGGTGTGAGATAGGGGTAGTTTCATGAGGATTCATGACAAACATTAACTGACTGGTAATATAAAATTCTATCATAGGATGTTTTGTTGAAGTCCCACTTGATGAAAATCATCTTTTACATTATGAAGGGAAAACCCCAATGGTACTACCTCCCTCTAATGTCATGGATAATGGGCTTCGAACTACATGACTCTACAAGTTTAGGCCATCATTTATCCACTCCCAATCAATTTCCCTTTTTCATTACTAATTAAAGACAATAATTATAAATAAACTATTATTACAAATGTGTTTAATTACAATGGTCAAATAAACCAATGGTTATATTGACCAACAATAATATTTCACATATAGACATATTACTATTCAAATTTTCATATTACATACTATAAATACCAGTTGATTCTTTTAATCAATATTAACTAAAATTCCTCCAATGTTTATATTTTCATTTTCTATGATGTTTATTGGTGTACTAATAATTTATTGATATCAAAATTATTTCCCATGGGGTTTATTATTTTAGTATATTGAGTTGATATATATTTTACCAATTTAGATCTTTTGTTTTTTGTTTTTTATGTAATTGAAATGTCTATAATTTTCACTGGTTTTGTGGATGACTAATGTAATGAGGTTTTTTAATGAGATAAGGTTTTGTTGGTTTCCCATTATTTTTTATATATATAATATTAGATAATATAGCACACATTTTCTGAATAAATAAAAATAATTTAAAAATAAAAGGTCATTATATTACCATGATCATGTAGATTTTAATCACCAAAGGGCATATTTCACAACATCAAAGGGTGATAATTATATTCACAATTGGGAAAGGGATATGTCAAAAATTTGAGCTAGACCTGAGCATTATTGGATTTCTGAAGTGACAACCTACATTTCCAGCAATTGTTTGAGTGATCAAGGATCCTTCCAAACAAGATAATGTCCTTGTAGTAGATTTTTTCAATAATAATTACCTGATGATTTTTTGGGCTACCTCTCATGATAGTGGAAAATTTTATTATGGATCTTACTCTAGAAGTATAAATAATGTAAATTTATCTTTATAGTATATCTCCACTTGTTTCCAGGAACTCAAGAGATAACTGGAGGACCTAAAGGTTAAGGGGTTTATATCTCCTAATATTCACTATAGGGTGAACCAATGCTTTTTAAAATATGATAGATAGTGATATAAATATTATTATGGATTAATAGAAATTTAGTTATCTTGCAGTTTTGATCTATCACACATTAACTCGAAATTACAATATCTTTGTCTGACTCTAAGGAGCTCTAGTTTTTTAAATTATTCAATTGAGGTCGGGATATCATCATATGTATGTATTAACTTTATATATTAATAAAAAATCATTGATATGTAGATATGAATTATATTAGTATTTGTTAATGTTGCTTGATCTCATGAATGTACCAAAACAATTATGGACTTGATGAATTTGGGATTCCATCTATACCTAGATACTTTTTTGTGGGTTTCATGGAATATATCTTGGTTTATTCACAGACTCTACATGATCATCCTAAATTTATTTTCACCATATTGGATACCTAGATAGAGAATATTTTATATTCCAAGATCACAATAGGCCACTTCTAGATAGATAAATTTCACATCCTAGGTCATGTAATATCAAAATATTTATCATATGTTGATCTAGGAAAGGTGATATTAATTTTATCTTGAGAATAACCCCAGAATTGTTTTAATATATAAAGTTTCATGGGGATGACAGTATATTATATCAATTTTATATATTATTTAACATTCCTTCCCACTCTGCCTATATGAAAGACTATGAAAGGTGTGAAATTATTATAGATTAAATCATGTGAGAATGAAATTTAAGAGTTGAATGAAAGAATCACCTTAGAACCAATACATGTTTTAATAAAACCTTTTAGAGTAAATACTATTTATTATTATGAATATGTCTTCATGATATGATCAATTTTGATTTAGGAGGAATGATTCAGGGTATATGAGTCTCACCAGTTAATGGATGATGAAGAAAATTACCTAGCGCAAAACCACAAGCAAGCAGCTATGAATCATGCCATATTTTATTAAAGGTACTATATATTGTGTGATTGGTAAATTATTTATGTTCCACAAAAGTCTAAAATATTTTTTCACTCAACAAGATAGAAATTATTAGTAACTGACAATGAAATGAATACCCTCATTATTTATACTATGAGAGTTCTAAATTTGTTGGATAGGTGTTGTAGAGGTAGATGTTATGTGTGGCGTGACATAAATAGAATTTGTTCAAGAGTCAAGTATCAAGTGGATGTTTATATAACACATTCATATGATTCACATGGAGGTGCAGGACTATCATGGGATTATTGTACTGACATTGTTATATGTAACATATTCACTTCTAGATAGATTAAATATGAGACATATTTATGATTCATAGTGATCATACCAAAGGTAGAGTGTCTTGAGAGATTACCCACCACCTTTTTTGGTCTTTAATAAGGATGAGATCTTGAGCATTCATGGATACATTATGGTTTCGGCGGACATACATGTGTATTTGATAAGAATGTCTCCTGCCTTTACATGGATTCTACATCATGATCATATTATGATGTATTGTAACATTAAATTCTTTTATTGGTGTCATGGTGTAGAATGAGATATTTGTAGATTTGTTACTCAGTGTTCACCTTTCAGAAGGTTAAGAAGGAACACCAGTGACTTTCATTACATTTAAAAACATTACTGATTCTTTAGTGGAGGTTGGATGATATCACTATAGACCTCTTGATGGGTTGACCAAGTATGCATCAAGTAAGTGACATGCTGGGGGTTATTTTGGAGAGGGTGATAATGGTTGGTCATTTATTTCCTGATATGGAAACCTTCTTGGTGGATGAGATTGGGATAATTTATGTTCATGACATTAAGTACCTTTAATGGGTTACCAATTATTTCATATTAGAAAGGGCCATCTTGTTCACATCATTGTTCTGTAAAGGGCTATAGAGGGCTCAATGTTTTTAGGTTATTATAATTATATTCTATCTCCAATATATTTATAGGGAGTTTGATTCTATGATATGGGTGTTAATGGTCATTATATGAGAACAAGTACTTGTTTTTAGAGGTTATTTAGAGAAAAATATACCACTATAGAGGTTGGATAAAATAATTGATACCAAGATACTATAACCACATATCCTTATAAATACATATATTGTAGGATGTTCAATTCAACCTTGGGTTGGTTAAAGGTATGAGAGGTGGTGCTATTGCGACCTCATATCATATAGAATACATTTGATAAGGTACAACTTACAAGGAATCGTATGGATATAGCTCATTCAAGCCATATGTAGTATGTTGATCATCACCTCCAACCTCTCGAATTTTATGTAGTAGATCAGGTCTTCTTATAGATATAACCAAGATTAGGGAATCATCAGATTGAGAGATAATGGAAGTTTTTACCTACATTTGTTCCCCCCTTTCAGATTTTTTAGAGTTTCAGGACAATATACTATAAGTTTATGTAACCTTAAGGGTAGGGGGACTTGCATAATTTCTTCCATGTTTCATATATTTTTAATCACCATTCAAATATGTCTCCTTTTTCCATCTTCATGTGGTGGAATTTAATGTTGATGCTTCTTTAGATGAGTATGTGATGTGTATCGTTGATCAGAGTATGGAGACCCATTGTGGCTGGTCAGCTCCTCTTTTTTTGGATCCATGGAACCATGACCATGTACATGATGTGACCGAGGAGAGAGAGTTCAACAAACATGCTCAGGGTTGGAAAATTTATTAGATTATGTTCAACCCAACATTGAAGGGTAACCCATCGATGAATTATTTTATGGAGGGTTGGATGTAAAATATCTAAATTATATAGAGATACATATCATTTGTATTTCAGTTTCAATGATTGTTTTATTATTTTAATATCAATTATAGAAACCAATAAAGGTTTGGTTGTGTGTTCTATTTTTCAGAACCTAGATCATTGGTTTTTAGAGAAATAATATGAGGAGAAAGATGGGAAAGAACATAGTAGTAACTATGTGTGTCAATCATCTGAACCATATATGGAGGTTCATGGTTAGTTAAACTATACTAAGGATACATTATGAATTTGAAAAACTAGTAAAAAATTACTGGTTTATTATAAATTAATAGGTCATTGTTTCCCATAACCGTGTTCCAAGTGAGTGAGGGGAGAATAACATAGGCTATAAACATGTACATGTTGAAGAATGTTCAAAAAACTATGCACATAGCTATATATGAAAGTGTTTCCCATAGATAATGGTTTCCCTTGATTCAAGCACAGTTGGTCCAACTATGCAGTTAAACTGTGTTCCCTTTTAATGGAATGGAATTGTGATTATTCCCTCTAGGCCTTTAACATTCATTATCTATTTTCCACATCCTCACTCACACAACACATGTTCCCCCTTATTGAATTCTACATACATCCACATTTAATTTGATAATCCTCCCCCAATTGGACTATAATTCAAGTAACATTTTTCTTGTTAGATTTCCATTTGTATGTTATAAAATCCGATTGCTTCCTTTATTTTTTAATGTATGGAATAAAAAATCTATTTGGGATAATAGACCCTATTTTTTTGGGAGTTTTTAAATTTATTTAATTTCTCATGTTCTATCCTAGATTAGTGGACAATAATGGATGATGAGTCAAACAATGACATATGTTAGTGGTCCCATGATTTTTACTAAATGTATAGATGGATATATTATGTATCATTGTGTCAGGCTCTAAGAATACCATATGTTTCCTCATAAAATATAATTTTCCATAACTAAATGAATGGTCCTTTACCAATATGACCCATATGACCCATTATCAACAATGGGGTTTGAATAAATCATTTTGAAAAACCACTTGAGAGAGTTATTACATAAATAACCTTATTTTGTTATGAATTTTTTTCCCCATTGAGGTGTTTCCTCTTGCCTCTTATGAATGTTATGATAAAATGAATTCAATATCCTCGTTCAATGGATTATAAGAATGGTGAATAGTGGTGATACCATATTACTTGTTCCCTAATTTACTCTCACATATTGTTGAATTTTCATTTAAATGAAATGTAAAATTTGAATTAAATTGGGTTTAAATATAATTATGGAATTCCATAGTGGACACATATATCATGTTACAGTATTCTTAAGATAGGGTCATTAGAAAATTGAATTTAATGATTTTTTAATGGAATTATGATGACATACAAGAGAAAAATTAATACTTTATAGGATTATTATGTAGGTATCATCATGAATATGTGATTATAATATTTCATATAGATTCTATTATTCCTTTAGAGAATACCTTGGATGGTCCAATAATCAAAAAGTAATTATACCAAGCCTTATATGATAGTTGGGATCTGTTATGGAATGCCTTGGATGGACTCCCAGTGTGATGGATTTTATTGTATACCTAGATCGATACTTTCATTCCCAACAAGGTTTTGTTGGTATGGTATTAGGATTCAAACAAAGTAAATGATTCATATTCCATGTAAATGAATATACAAGGATTCAACCAATTATTTAAATACATGACTATTTTGATTTATCTTTGAATGGTATGGATAAATTGCATGGGACATGCTAACCACTAATATTAAGATTTTCATATGTTGATTCCTTATATATGACTATTAGGTCCTGATCCACTAATATAAAATATAGTATAAATTAATGAGTAATGAGTGAGATTATATCTTATGATGATAATGGTAGTATTAGACGCGAGACTCTTAGGGTACCCAAAATAAAAAAGCTATTATGTTTTTCATTTACTAATTTTAATATTTTTTCTACACAATACTTCATTATATACTGATGAACTAAATGGAATTAGTCAATATTGACGGCGTACTGCTTAGTTTTTCTCGCACCCTATTTGGGCCTTCATTTGGTCGATGGAAAGACTTCATTGATAAATGTAGGGAAAAAGTGAATCATCCAGTTATGGACATCTAATTTCATACACTAGTTTTGATTACTAGATAAGATTATTGATCACATTATCATGATTTAATTGGAGATATCTTTTGATCTTTTATATATTATTGTATACAAAGTACTTGGTATTCTTGCTTACAATTTCCCTTTTATCCCATTTTGAATAGCATAGTGACATGACATCATTTTGTATATAAAACTGTATATTACATAATTTATTAATTTACTTATCTCACTATTTTACAACGTCTATTTTCATTATTATGGATTCCACTGGTTTATTCACATATTTCATTGAAGTTATCTTCTCTAATAGTAATGGTATAGTGCCCACACTTTATCACCTTAAACCCTCACTGCAATTTAATATCCACAAGTGTATAGATAGGTGCACTTAAGGCCATGTGGCCCACCAGGATTGATTAAATATGAGTGATGCAAGTTCATTTCATTACACTGGGCATCAAAAACTCATTTTTTAACAAATATATTGGGGTGCCCGATTGGTTCATGATTAAGGATAACTGTGCTACAAAAAATATGTAGATTACATATTCAGGTGCATGGTTAGTTTTAGATATGTGATAGGATCTAGAAAAATCTACATTTTCATTTAGTTTTATATAGAGAATTTTACATTTGAACATATTCTTTGGTACCATTTCCTAGAACCATATGAGGTGAGGTTTTGTGATAGTGAAGCCCAAATTGTTGGAATATGTTTTGCCTAAAAATGTAGGCTAACCATTTTCCAATTTATAAGGAACAAATTTACTTTTTTTAACTACGTATCTTAAAAGATTTTACCCTCATTTCCTCTGTCCTTTCTCTAGTAGCCTCTCCACATGATCCTTTTCCCCTTCCCTCTTTGAAGATTTTTTAGGTTTCTCCCCCATCTGAGGTTCAATTTGAATGTTATTAAATATTTTGGATCACCCATATTTATTATTTGAATTATATGGATTGTTTTATTTATTTTATTAACCAAAGTTGTTAATATTTCAATGGGATTCCATCTATGCTATTTTTAGAGGTTTTTTCTAGTTTCTTCGATATCTATCATTTTAGCCTAAATCAAAGGCTAACAATAGACAATATGTAACACCCCGAGCTTCCACGGTACACTTCTCTTTGAATAATACAGTAGCGTGTGTTGTATGCAACTTCGAGTTCCAACACACACCACAACCAATCAAAGTAGCCGTTATGAATAGTAATACCGAATTTTTGAAATTTTATAAATATTATCTTTCCAAATGGACCTCGTTTTTGGATTCAGAATATCGAAATTAGCCTATGTTGAATTTCTGGTATTTTTCTGAGAACTTCCAATTTGTTATGAATTGTGAAAAATACATAAAAACAACTTTTTTAATCAAAATAATTTATAGTGATAACTTATACTATTGAGTGGTTTTAAAGTATTATTAGAATATATTTATACCATTTTATCTAATGGTGGTCATTATAATTAATTTAACATTGAAATTGGACATGAACAATTGTCAATCTTTTGATATATATTGTTTATTAAAAACATGCTATTTGTTGTGACAGCGGGAATTAATTATAAAATTAATTAATGAAACATATATGTTTATAATTTTGTAAAATAGAAATCATTTTTGAATTCGGAATATCAATTATATCTTAGGGTGAAATTTTTGCATTGTTCTGAAAAACATCAATTTATGATGAATAGTGAAACCACTAAGTGGTAGTCAAAAAACTGATTTTTCATTTAAATTAAAACATTACCACTTCTGTGACTTGATTTTCAATAATCCTACATACATGGTTGTCATTAGGAAGTAAAATTTGGTTCAATGGGATTAAAATAATTTTTGGTGAATAGTAACTTTTAAGTTTAATTAATCGCGATTAAAGGTAATTAGTGAAATTTAAGGTAAATATAATGTTACAATAATATGAAAATACCTTTACAATTGTCCTACCCCTATTGGATGAGTCATGTCCGACCAAGAAAATCCATGGGTTAACATGGGGACCCCATGGAGCCGCTTTCGTAGGAAAATGACATAAATAACTTTTTATTTAATGTTAAAATAAAAATGTCACAAAAAAGAGTTGTTTTACAAAAACAATTTTTAAATGGGGATATAGAAGTCATATTTTTGACTATAAATATTTATTAGAAAGATAAAACGATTTCCTACATCATGATATTTTTTTTATAATTTTTAGACATTAAATAACTTAAATTATTTTTGACACCATGATGATGCAGCGATTACCTCATTAATTAATGATTTAAACAAAATGAAAAGATAATGTAAAATCTAAGACGTAAACTTGTAAAAAACCTATTAGATTAGTAGATTTTGAACCCTTATCACCTTATCCTCTAAATATATAAGTTTGGGACCTTTAGAATCCAAAAAATCATTTCATAATAAAGTAAAATTTCAATCTTTCCAAGAGTGCCCCTTCTCTCCTCTTATAAAAGGCCCCCACCACTACCACCTTTCTCACACCATCAAAGCATTTTTTCTCGGCCATCCTCTGCCAAAATACTCTCTCAACTTTCCTCCCTTACTCTTAGAAGCCTCACTTTGGGCAGAAGTCTTCCCAAAGAAGCCTTTGGCTCAAATCAAAAAGAGTTACCCGATTTTAAGGTAATGTCTTCTCTAAAGTTGTTTTGTATTATTTTGCTTCTCCAACCCCTTAAACTCATTATTCATTTAATTTTTAACAACACCAGTATCTACAATATACTAGGATGTTGTTATGATAAGGGTTTGTTTTACACTTACACACACCTTTGTCTAATGGTTAAAGAACATACTGTTTCTCTGGGTGGCGAAATACTGCTCACGAAACGATGATTGTTCAATATTCTGTTAACACCTCTAATGGTGGACATTTTGATGATACTATTTTCATATATGATATATATATTATTTTTATGTTTTTCTTATGCTTCTGTATTTCTCATTTATGTCATACTTTAGGATTTCCATTATGGGTAAACGCGATCATTTCATTTTAGGAAGTGCGGACTACCGCCCCCTCAAAGTGATTTGAATCGTTAATGCCATGGGTGGGATGTATAAAGGATGGAGTAAATGGTATTATACATTATATTATACTGGAATTATAGTATACCTTTATATAATTATAATTTTATTCCATTAAATACGAAATAGAAATGAAAGTAGCGTCTATGCGTACGTACGGCTTACCGTCTCCAAGAACGGTGAATTTCATTTCTTACCTCTAAATGTTATATAATATTATAAATGAATGTATATACTGGATATATATGTTTTTTTATGATATATACATCATGAATATAATTATGGATATAATGGATATATTACCACATGAACAAAGTGTAATTATAAGAAGTTTATTTTTGACTCAACTACCTAAGATCGAAAAAACGACCATTATAAACTTAAATAATTACATAATGTTCATGACATGGTAATAATAGATATAAAAGGAATAATGAACATGAAAACAGTTTTTAGTAAGGTAGTGTTTAACTCTAGTTTATTATTTAGGAGGTTAAAGAGTAGTCGAGTCAAGTCGGACACGAGGTAAGGGAACTTCTTAACCCAATTTCCATTCTTTGGGTTAATCTCCTACATTCAAATTATGTTATGATATTATTATGTCCTATCTTGTATTTGAACTTTCTTTATGTGTAATTATATTGAATACACATAATATATATATTTTATTTAAAAAAATGATCTTGGTAAGGACTTCGTCCCAATCTCCATTCATTGAGACATATTTTGTTTTATACACAGCTTTCCTTTATACGGTGTATAAACCCCTTTGACATTTACTTTTATTCAAAATGAATCTTTTTATACGAAGCGTTTTTACTAAACGACAAAAGGAATGTTTTTTCTTACGTATGCGGCGACAACGACTTCTCCACTGCCGTGACCATTATTTGTGTTTCGGCTTCCTCTTCAAGCCTTAACATTTTTTTAAAATGAAAAATAAATACCATATTTTACTCTTCTTTTATTTTTGTATTGAAAATGGTTTTAAAAGTGTTTTTATTATATCAATGCGTTGTATTGATATCTTGTGATTGAAATGTTGAAATGTTATGTTTCCTTTATGCATATTTTATGTGATATGATTATGTTATGGTTTATGATATGTTTAAAACTGTTTATATGAGGAATGCATTGGACTTAATAAGTGACGGGTTGAGCCCGATATAGCTCCTCGATGCATCGGTAGGTCTTTTGAGACAAACTAGTGTCTTAGCACGAGGCCTTGACAAAATTTTATTTGTAGTCTTGGCACGAGGCCTTGGCTATGTGGTTCTGATAGTCTGGCATTATGGATTCCATCATTATGGAAGTGGTTATAGATATTGCATGTGATAATTCGACTAGTAGAATATCCATGTGAGTAAGTAAATGGAATTATTTTATTTTATTTTTTCCATATTATGCTGAAGTTCAAGTTTAAAAAGGCTTTTGTTTTAGTTATACATTGCCTTAAATGTTTATATTTATTGATGAAAGCTTCCGCAATATTGTTATCCATACTGAGCATCTGAGATCACCCCTTTCAAGGTTTTAATATTTTCTAGGATGTGAAGAAGTATTTTAAGAATGGCCTACAGGGATAGTCAGAAGAGGATATTAGTGTGGACTATGGAGACATTGTTATTGTATATTTTCACTTTATGATGTAATGTAACATTTATGAATGTATCGAGTGTTTCCAAGGCTACTAAAGTAATCGGTCTTTCGAGACTTGATCTTTTGTGATCATGCCAATGTTACGAAGTAACGCACCGACTCTGGGTAACTGGGGTCGGGGTGTTACAGTTGGTATTAGAGTAAGTTTAGTACTAACCTTGGAAGCTAGATTTTGATAAACTCTAATTAGAGAACATATCTCTAAGATAGACTTTGAGGATTAGTATAGAAGAACATCCTAGAATTTTGGTATTATAGAGATTTTGTGAGTTTTCCGAGCAATACATCCATGTCTAGATACGAGAAGGTAGAGGTGGATCTGGCACAGATTTACCTAGGGGTAAAACCTGAAAACACCGCTTTGAGCTAGACTCGAAGGGGAACTGGTGCACGACAACGGGCCGTGATGCACTCTTGGTTATGACACTCCCGGGGGATATTCTTAGGATAATTCTCATTTTCTTTACAAACCACTATGAAGGGTTATGAGTATATACTACCTCAAAGAAAAAATTTCTTTTTATGATTATGGATTATATCCATAATAGTTCAATTTATGTAAATTGTTTTACAAGTATGGAATTATGTATTTTAATTCATAAACTAATCTAGTTTATGCCATTATTTTGAAATGGCGCCTAGTGGAAGGAATGGAAACCGTATCAATGCACGCACTCCATGTAGGGATTTCCCTCCTACTCAAGATAATTATTGTGGAGTGGGAGATACAACTGGTGCTGATCAACTTATTACCATACTGGGACAACTCACTCAGGTTATGAATAATAACCTTACTCGTATGGAGAACCCTGATCCGCAATGTGGAGGATCAATGTTATACATCTTCATGAGGCAACAACTGCCAACATTTAATGGGGGTACAAATCCATTAGTAGCTAAGCAATGGATAAACTCCTTAGAGAAAATATTCCACACCTTACGGAGTAGCGAAAGGGAGAAGGTTGTCATGGCAGTCTACCGCCTCACTGGATATGCCGATCAATGGTGGTCGCTGATTAAAAATACAAAGGAAGATGAATAAGTTTCAAGTATGGAATGTAGAGAGTTCAATGATCTTTTCTTAGAAAAACACTTTCTACATGACCATCGAGCAGATATGGAAAGGCAATTTCTGAGTCTGAGGCAGAAGGAGGATGAGAATGTCACAAAGTATGAGGCTAACTTTACAAGGTTAGCGAGGCATGCTGCAGATTATATACGTAACCCAAGAAGTAATATTGATTGTTTCATTGATGGGTTAAAACCATTTCTCCGTCGAGAATTGGTATCACAATATTTCTCAACATACGAAGATATAGTCTCTTGTGCTATCAAGAAAGAAAAGGAATTCACTAAGTCTTATGACAATAAAGTAAAGCAAGAGAAGAAGAGAACGGTGGAACAAGAGACGGATAAAGGGAAAGAAGGATTTTCCATTATGTGATAATTGTGGGAAGAATAACCCTGGTACTTGCCTAAAAGGAATGGGAGTTTGTTATAAATGTGGAGAAAAAGGTCAACATGCACGTGATTGCAAGGGAAAGAAAGAGGCTATCAATGTTGAATGCTACAATTGTAGAGAAATAGGGCATTATGAAAATGAATATCCTAAGCGTCAGTGAAACTTACCTCAAAAAAGGCCAAGGGATCAAGGCCAATCTTATGTTGTGACTACAGTTGAAGCGGAATAATTAATGTCTTGGTGCTTTTGGACTCATGGATTATATTCTGGTTATTAGTATAATGTGATATATATATATAAGGATTGTACTGTAGTACATGTTGATTTCATTAATGTTTTAATATGAATAAGGTAATCATAATTTTGTATGTGACAATAAGAGAAACTTTACCTTGTCTGAGGAATCTGTTGATACAATTGATTTTGGAATTTAGAGACCTTTTAGAGAAAGTCTGGACAGAGGTATTTTGTATAACTATAAAGGTTGGAATGGATTAAGTTGAACCATGGATAATATTGTTTAAGGTTAAAACATTTCTGAAGATTACTTTTGGAATATTATAATACAATATTTTTAGGAAAAGGACAACCTGCAGGTCGGTGGATAACCCGTCGCGTCGGACAAAGCTGCAGGAATCGAACCCACAACCATAGTGTGACATGCCTTTATTACCTACCACTAGTCTATAGGAAGTCCCAGGTTATTACAAAATATTTTTCCTAATCTAAATGGGATGTGGTAATATTTATAACCTTATACAATTAGGATAAATAGAATATTTTTGAGTTCTGTTACCATTTGGAGTAAAAGATGGGTTTGTGGTAAAAATTTATTAAAGAATGAAAGTATACATAACAAGTATTTATATTCCCTTATGTTCTTAGTAAATATCCTAAATAAATTCCTCAACTTTATAAAAGGTAACGTAAAACAAAAACGTTGTCGGTTAACTCTTCCAACTGGGGATTCAATGACCATTTAACCAATCACAAGTTTGTGATTTTCTTATGGTTAACTTTCTCCTAATCCAGTTTACTACAACTCTCCATCAGACCATGATGGTTTTTTTCGTCCATATCAATATTTTCATAGAATCCTAGTATGGGTTATCTCGGGTGACCATTGTACTTCTCTTTATTTCTTTTAATGTTATATTTTTATTAACCTTATTTCCGATGTGGGTTTTCCACAAAGGTATTTTCTATTTTTAACCTTTTATTTTATAATTGCAAGGATGCAATTTATTGAAGGAGGGGAGAATGTAACACCCTGAGCTTCCACAGTACACTTCTCTTTGAATAATACAGTAGCGTGTGTTGTATGCAACTTCGAGTTTCAACACTCACCACAACCAATCAAAGTAGCCATTATGAAAAGTAATACCTAATTTTTAAAATTTTTAAAATTTTATCTTGCCAAATGGACTTCGTTTTTGGATTCGTTATATCGAAATTAGCCTATGTTGAATTTTTGGTATTTTTCTGAGAACTTCCAATTTGTTATGAATAGTGAAAAATACAAAAAAACAACTTTTTTAGTCAAAATAATTTATAGTGATAAATTATACTATTGAGTTTTTTTAAAGTATAATTAGAATATATTTTTACCATTTTATCTAATGGTGGTCATTATAATTAATTTAACATTGAAATTGGACATGAACAATTGCCAATCTTTTGATATATATTGTTTATTAAAAACACGCTATTTGTTGTGACAGCGGGAATTAATTATAAAATTAATGAATGAAACTTATATGTTTGTAATTTTTTTAAATAGAAATATTTTTTGAATTCGGAATATCAAGTATATCTTAGGGTGAAATTTTGGAATTGTTCTGAATAACTTCAATTTTTGATGAATAGTGAAACCACTAAGTGGTAGTTAAAAAACTAATTTTTCATTTAAATTAAAACATTACCACTTCTGTGATTTAATTTTCAAAAATCCGACATACATGGTTGTCATTAGGAAGTAAAATGTGTTTCAATGAGATTAAAATAATTTTTGGTGAATAGTAACTTTTACGTTTAATTAATCGCGATTAAAGGTAATTAGTGAAATTTAAGGTAAAGATAATGCTATAATAATATGAAAATACCATTACACTTGTCCTACCCCTATTGGATGAGTCATGTCCTACCAAGACAATCCATGGTTGAACTTGGGGAACCCATGGAGCCACTTTGGTAGGAAAATGACATAAATAACTTTTTATTTAATGTTAAAATAAAAATGTCACAAACATAAGTTGTTTTACTAAAACAATTTTTAAACGGGGTTATACAAGTCATATTTTTGACTATAAATATTCATTAGAAATATAAAAAGATTTCCTACATCCTGATATTTTTTGTATAATTTTTATACATTATATAAATTAAATTATTTTCGACACCATGATGATGCAGCGATTACCTCATTAATTAACGATTTAAATAAAATGAAAAGATAATGTAAAATCTAAGACTTACACTTGTCAAAAACCTATTGTATGAGTATATTTAGAACCCTTATCACCTTATCCTAGAAATATATAAGGGTGGGACCTTTATAATCCGAAAAATCATTTCATAATAAAGTAAAATTTCAATCTTTCCAAGAGTGCCCCTTCTCTCCTCTTATAAAAGGCCCCCACCACTACCACCTTACTCAAACCGTCAAAGCCTTTTGGCTCGGCAAACCTCTGCCCAAATACTCTCTCAACTTTCCTCCCTTACTCTAAGAAGCCTCACTTTGGGAAGAACTCTTCCCAAGGAAGCATTTGGCTCAAATCAAAAAGATTTACCCGATTTTAAGGTAATGTCTTCTGTAATGTTGTTTTGTATTATTTTGCTTCTCCAACCCCTTAAACTCTTTATTCATTTATTTTGTAAAAACAAAAGTATCTATAATACACTAGGATGTTGTTCTGATAAGGATTTGGTTTACACTTACACACACCTTCATCTAATGGTTAAAGAACATACTGTTTCTGTGGGTGGCGAAATACTGCCTCACGAAACGATGATTGTTAAATATTCTTTTAATACCTCTAATGGTGGCCATTTTGATGACACTATTTTAATATATTATATATATATTATGTTTATGTTTTCCTTATGCTTATTTATTTTTCATTTATGGCATACATTATTATTTCCATTATGGGTAAACGCGATAATTAAATTTTAGGAAGTGCGGACTACCGCCCCCTCAAATTGATTTGAATTGTTAATGACATGTGTGGGATGTATAAAGGATAAAGTAAATAGTAGTATACATTATATTATACTGGAATTATATTATACCTTTATATAATTATAATTTAATTCCATTAAATACGAAATAGAAATGAAAGTAGTGTTCATGCGTACGTACGGCTTACCGTCTCTATGAACGGTGCATTTCATTTCTTACCTCTAAATGTTATATAATATTATAAATGAATGTATATACTGGATATATATGATTTATATGATATATAAATCATGAATATAATTATGGATATAATGGATATATTACCACATGAACAAAGTGTAATTATATGAAGTTTATTTTTGACTCAACTACCTAAGATCGACAAAACGACCGTTATAAACTTAAATCATTACATAATGTTCATGACATGGTAATAAGTGATATAAAAGGAATAATGAACCCGAAAAGGGTTCTTAAGAGGGTAGATATTAACTCTAGTATATTATTCAGGAGTTTAAATAGAGGTCGAGTCAAGTCGGACATGAGGTAAGGGAACTTCTTAACCCGATTTCCATTCATTGGGTTAATCTCCTACTTTCAAATTATGTTATGATATTATTATGTACTATCTTGTATTTGAACTTTAATTATGTGTAATTATATTGAATACATATAATATATCTATTTTATTTAAAAAAATGATCTTGGTAAGGACTTCGTCCCAATCTCCTTTCATTGAGACATATTTTTTTATACACAACTTTCCTTTATACGGTGTATAAACCCCTTTGACTTTTACTTTTATTGAAAATGAATCTTTTTATACGAAGCATTTTTACTAAACGAAAAAAGGAATGTTTTTCTTAGGTATGCGGCGACAACGACTTCTCCACTACCGTGACCATTATTTGAGTTTCAGCTTCCTCTACAAGCCTTAACTTTTTTTTAAAAATGAAAAATAAATACCATGTTTTACTCTTCTTTTATTTTGGTATTGAAAATGGTTTTGAAAGTGTTTTTATTATATCAATGTGTTGTATTGATATCTTGTGATTGAAATGTGGAAATGTTATGTTTCCTTTATGCATATTTTATGTGATATGATTATGTTATGGTTTATGATATGTTTAAACCTGTTCATATGAGGAATGCATTGGACATAATAAGTGACTGGTGGAGCCCGTTATAGCTCCTCGACGCATCGGTAGGTCTCATTAGACAAACTACTGTCTTGGCACGAGGCCTTGACAAAATCTTATTTGTAGTCTTGGCACGAGGCCTTGGCTATGTGGTTATGATAGTCTCACATTATGCATTCCATCATTATGAAAGTGGTTATAGATATTGCATGTGATTATTCGACTAGTAGAATATCCATGTGAGTAAGTAAATCGCATTATTTAATTTTATTTTTTCCATATTATGCTGAAGTTCAAGTTTAAAAAGGCTTTTGTTTTAGTTATACATTGCCTTAAATGTTTATGTTTATTGATGAAAGCTTCTGCAATATTGTTATCCTTACTGAGCATCTGAGCTCACCCCTTTCAATGTTTTAATTTTTTCCAGGATGTGAAGAAGTATTTTATGAAAGGCCTGCAGGGATAGTCAGAAGAGGATATGAGTGTGGACTATGGAGACTTTGTTGTTGTATATTTTCACTTTATGATGTAATGTAACATTTATGAATGTATCTAGTGTTTCCAAGGCTACTAAACTAATCGGTCTTTTGAGACTTGATCTTTTGTGATCATGCCAATGTTACGATTTAATGCACCGACTCTGGGTAACTCGGGTCGGGGCGTCACACAATAAAAGCCTCCTAAGAATTAGTTCAATAGAATATTAATTTTACCTAAATGTGAAGGCGTTATATAAATAATTTTTTTGTTTTACACTAGGATATTTATGCATTATCTAACAATTTTAATTTAAATAAATAAATTTCCAATATATTTAATTGGATAGTCCTCACAAACTAAATTGAATTGTTTAATATTTTTTCCATCATAAAAAAATACCCTTTAGGGTGTATTGACTATAATCAAATGACCACTATACTGTGGATAGATAAAGAACCACATTTTGAGGTATGATGTTTCCCTCTTTCTAGTGGGATTATTAAGTACAATAACTTGAGATTAATTGTGAGATAATATAAACATTTTATATGGGAATATTTTTTCTTAAAAGTGAAGCAATTGTGAAATTTTATAATGAGATGAATAATTTTATTTCTTTTTATATTAACTATAATGGATAAATTATTAATTTAAGTGTGAATGGGATGACCACATAACTTGGACCTTGTTTAATTAGGAAGTAAGATTATGACTGATAATATTATTAATAATAGATAACTGAATATGTTTCAAAATGGGAGATACATGGGTTCGATACATGAAATTCTTTGTATGGGATTATAGGTTATGAGGAATTTTATTTTTCATTGATTGACACTTGGATTTTTATATGTAATTAATTTGAATAACTCGTAGTATAAATGTGATTATATTTGGAACTATGTGATACTTGTATTTCTATACAGAACTCATTGGATGGTCTTATAAGAATGTAAATATATCATACCTTGAGTAATACATGAATTTAGATAAGGAATTTCGTGTTTAGTCTCATAGGAAAAATTGAATTATATTATTCCTTGAGCGATACATGGTTTCTGACTTGAAATAGTTTGGATGGTCTCATAGGAATAATTAAACAATGTATATTTTTGTTTTTTATGTGAATATTTTATATTGCTTTATAATTCATGTAATCCTAGTTTACATAACCTGGATCACGATTTTATTATATAAAATTTAAAATTATCATAGATATTATTTCATTGGATAAAGTATGTATACTTAGATAGGAGTCCCATGAGAAACCTGATCTTGAAATGGTATATATTTACATTACCACTACTTTTATTTTACCTACACAGTTTCATTTAATATTAATAGGATGAATGGTATTAGAAACATTTAGTTTTGGATTATTTTAATGTACTGACACCCTATTCTAGCCACTAATTAGTACTCAGACAGAACTAAGGTCTCCAGGTCACATTTTAGTTAGTGCTTAATTATAGTTTAATAGTTTAAGATGGGGCTTGAAATTTGAGGTATAGGCAAAGAATATATTCTTCTTCTCACTTGAGTTTGGTTTTTTATTTATTTATTTTTCAATCATAGATATATGTATTACATATTATATGATTGAATTTCCTATGTACATGTATCATTTGTATTTATGAATGATTTTTTATTTTATTTTGTTAGGTTTTAAATTACTTTCATTTTCCACCATTTAAATCCATATTATTCCTGCACCATTTTTAACTACTCAACATGTTATATTATTTCAAGCCTATCATAATTAAACCCTCACTGATAGTCTACACACAATTGGGTATTGAGAGGTTTTCTTCAAGCCTTGTGTCCAACTGGGTTCAATTTTTATAAATTTACTATTCATGGTATTTAACCAAATGGTATTGGAGGTTGTTTTACCTTTACGTATCATTTTTTTCTTTAGAAAGGATATTAGGAATGTGTTAAAACATAGAAAATTAATTAGTCTTGGAAATAGACAACCCACAATGGGGGAAAGATCAATTTTCCATGGATGTGACAATTCATTATGTTCTTCATTATTATAGTTGGTTATAATTTAGCATGGAGTGAATTTTGTTATATTTCCACTAGGTACTCATTTTTTAGATTTATCTCCTAAACTGGTATGAAAATAGATAATGTTTGTTCATACATTATTTTAGGCACACATGATTCACATGTAATTAGCATACATATATGTATACCATTATTCTATGACTATGTTTTATGTTTATATGCATTATAGTATTGTGTGATTGTTTAGAATTATATACTGTATAAAATGATTGTGTCATTATTTATAATTATTGATTATATACCATGATTTTGTTATTATTTATCATGTTTATTTTTTAGAATTGTTATGTGATCATTTCCCTTTCTACCTGTATTTTCTACTATTGTGATATCCTTCTATCTCAGGGTTATAACATAAGGATGATTACATAATGTGTATGCATCATCATAGACCACTGTTTGTATATTAACATGATGGTTGAATTAGATCTATCCATGATGAAATGAATTAATGAAAAAATTGTTTTAAATTTGTTAAATAATTAAATAAAGTAGAATATTAAACATTCATAAGAATGATATTGTTTTAAAAACATCATCTCATTACATATAATTTTTAGGGAAATTTTGTTTCAATTGAAAATTATAAAGGCATGTACCTCTATAACTTATGAATAAGGAATCATATAAATGAATCCTTATATACTTCACACGACCATTATGGTAGAGCCTTAACATTGTACGCCCCTGGGATAACACCTGTAGGGGTCTGTTAAAAATATTGATAAATTTAATTGTTGGGGTTATTACTTAAATTGAATTCTAGTTGTAATTTACAATGAGTTGACTCCATAAATTGGGAATGGATGACCATAAAACTGGACTATTTATTGAATGAATTAACCCTCAAATGTTGATTTTATATTTATTTTACTTGGTACTTAAACATGGGGGTATGATTTTAGATAATTTAGGATGATAATTTAAGTATTAATATCCACATATACTGGGTTTTATATAAATTTATGGTGGTATCATACTTAATTAATCCCCTTAATATAATAAAATTCATTTCATTCTATTTTAGTTCAATTTTTTATGTGGTTTTATTTAATTAAAATATGTGTTATAACATGAAGGGTGTTTTCCACTATAACATGTGAGTGAATTTTTTTTACATAACTATTTTTGAAAACATTTGGATAAAAAAATGATTTAAAGGAACAATATGATTCAATTCCTAGAATTCGACAAGAAATCGGTTAAGAAGAGTGTCAGGTACACAAATACCTCTATCACTAGTACATGACATTTCATTTTATTGAGAATCAGTATTGTGTGTAAAAAATTTAAATTTATGCGAGTGATTAAATAAAACAATTAGTTGTGATCATACTATAGATAGTCATCTGGGGGTTAGTTTTAATTTGTGCTTGAGAGTTACCTTATAAGGGAACATAAAAATTTCTTAGGGTCTTTGATGACTTATTTTATTATGTTGGACCAACATTCTTGACGAGTGATCCTAGTGACATTTTTTGTGTGACCGTAGTTTTGGATCCAATGCCTTATATGAGGGAGGGGTTAGCCCATTGCGGTACTACCCATGGAAATTTAAAGCTAGTAGACCTTGTGTTGAGTTTCAAGGAATGAGATATGATTTCTTTCTAACCCTTTATGTTGGATATCACTATTATATTATCAATGGGTAGCCATGATGTATGTTTGGTTAGGTGAGATGTTGATGTTCTTTAAATACATGATCATTGTTTAATGATTAATTTTAGCAGTTAAGACATTAATAGTGTGTGTTTGACTAAATTTATGATTATGTAAAACATTATTTTTCATTATATATTTCACATAAGGTCATAGTCATGGTTAATAATCTTATAGGATAATGTATTTTTGGTATAGTCTTTGTATAATTTATATCATGATGTGATGTGTAGTGGCCTTGGGTATATGAATTAGAAGATGATGAATGTTTCTATTGTGGTATAGTGATATCATGGTATTACTCATAATTATATTTAGTTCCCATCAAATTAAAATATTACAGAAGTTACCCATATGAAGTTCAATTCTGGTTGTTTAGGATTCCATATAGTTTGAATGACGAGGTCATGTAACACCTTAGATCATTTTGTTTCACTATTATAGGAGAATGAGTCTGGAGTGTATAAATTTTATGAACATGATTTATCTCCATTGTCGAGTTACCTAAGTGTTGATATCATGTTGTTAGAGGGGTATCATTGAGTTTTTAATGGATCATCGAGTTATCCCATTGCATAGGATGCCACTGTAAAAATGGACTAGGTGCTATAAAATTACTAATCTGGTTAGTTTTAAAAACATTTAATGAATCCAATGAAATGTGTAGACATAGAACATAAGGATACTAATTATTTACATTTAATGTGAACTTGTTCTGGTGTTATTTAAAGTGGTTTTACACTTTCTTTTCTTTTATTGAAACCAGGTATAAGCATGTGAGCTACTTCCATCAACCATGTTTGACGGTGATGTAGCATGTGACATGGGATGAGATCTTGTTCTATAAAGGGTTATTAGTAAGAAATTTCTGAAGTGGGGAGTGTTGCATCTATTGAAAAAAATATGTCCATTAAGGAAGTGGAAATGTGGTTATTGAGGCAAGTTGGAAATGTCTATAATTTATTCTAGAAGATGGTGAGATATGTAGTTTTACATTTGTTGTCTCATAAGTGACATTTAGTTTTATAATCATGTATGTGTCTGGATTGATTCTATATATTAGCTATAGGCTCAGGGTTTGTGAGAGGTCTATGGGATGTGACTAATCGGTATCATGTATTTCCTTTCAAGGCAACACAATGGTGAAGAACACCATGATTATTAGTGATAGATGTGGGTAGAATTCAATCTTTAGTTTTATACATTCATATGTACCATTGGTACAAAATTTAACATAATCAAACCCTAAATTAAGAAATCGTATTTTGAGTTTTACATTCTTTAAATAGGTTACCCTGGAATGGTTCAAATAGTGATCTGTTATGAATATTTTTATACTGATTTTAGGCATCATTTTTTGCATCAAATAAAATATAACTAGTGTGTTTTCATGAGTGTATCTGAAAAAGGTACCTCTAGTATAAATAATGTATTTAGGTAGATAAAGATCAAACACAATCCATTTTTGGAATACATTGAGACAATATGTATGAAGAGTTCAATTATTATGGGGTACTATCTATGGGTATCATTCTTGAATGATAACATGATTCCTTAGGTGGTAAGGGAATAATAATTAGGTAGTAAGGATAAGTCAGCGGCTGCAGTTTAGCATTTTGCAAAAAATTAGATACTTTTGGTTTGAGGATCAGGTATACATGATGTTATATGTGTTTTCATTGATACTATACATGAAATTTTATTTTTGTAATGACATGAATTACTTGTGATTTAGTTGAGGGCCTTTATTGTAACATCCCAGGTAGATGAAAAATAAGAAATATTTCATATTTATTAATATTTGTGAATTAAATATTAATTTTACATTAAAGGGGTTGCTATGTTCGATAGTGTACCTGATACGCAACAACGGGTTTCTTTGGAATCTTACGTTGCAAACTAATAATATAATATTATTATTTTAAATTGTAGTTAACTCCTAGATGTTGTATTGGCAGGAATGTATGAAACTAACTACAATATTATTATACATGACTGTTAAATGTATTTAAATTTATCCAATAATAATTTATAGGCTTAAAATATGAATGAATCTAATTTAAAGCATAATTTACTTTAAAATGCCGATTTACCACCTTTTAATGGACAAACCTCTTTAAATATTGTTTTGGTCACTTTAATAAACTGTAATTGACCAAATATAATCCTTTTTAAAATGGGGACATCAAATTTTACTTTGGGTAATTTTTTGGTATTTTTCTGATAAGGTTCATTTTTAATGAATTGTGAAAAATACTGTATTTTAATTCAAAAGTTCCTTTTAATATAATTTATTTATATGGTTATATTATCTTTTTATTTTGTCTTAAAGTGAAATTGAAATATATTTTTACCATTTAATCCAATGTTGTTCATTGGGATTAATTTCACTTTGAAATTGGACATAAACAAGTATCAATCTTTTGACAGTTATTGTTTCTTAAAAACACGCTATTTGTTTTAACAATAGAAATTAATTTTTAAATTAATTTATGCCACTTCTAAGATTTGAATTTGAAAAAATAGATATCAATTTTTAATTCGGAATATCAAATAATGCTTCAGCTGAATTTTTGGTATTTTTCTGGAAAACTTCACTTTTTGATGAATAGTGACACCACTTAGTGGTAGTTAAAAAACTGATTTTTTCATTTAAATGAAATTTTACAACTTCTAGGAATTGAACTTCAAATAATCCGACATACATGTTTGTTATAAATATGTAAAATGTGGTTCATTACGATGAAAATAATTTTTGGTGAATAGTAACTTTTGACTTTTATTTACCGCGGTTAAAGGTAAATAAGGTAATTGAAGGTTAAAAGAATATTATAATAATTAAAAATGACCTTAACACTTGTCCTAACCTTATTGGTGGTGTCATAAACTTCCATGGGATTCTTTGGGTTGATTTTGGGTCCCCTTTGAGGCACATGGGAGTGATAATGACAATTTAGACTAATTAATTTAATGTAAAGGAAAAATAGACATAAAAAAAATCTTTTAGTAATCAATTTTTATAAGGTTTTATATAAGGAATATTTTTTACTATAAATATTAATTGGAAATATACAAAGATTTCCCAAATCATGGTATTTTTTAAAAAAAAATTAGACAAAAAATAAATTAAATTATTTTTGACATAATAATGATGCAGTGTTTACCACATTAATAAATGATTTAAATAAATAAGATTATAATGCTTAAAATATTATCCATAACATGTAAAATTATGATTTTATTATTTTATTTCGACCATGAAATATCTTCTCTTCATGTATAAGGATTTTTGGACCATTAGAAACCAAATATCATTATATTATAAAATAATACTTTCACACATTCCTTAAGTGCCCCTCCTCTCCCTTATAAAAGGAGACCACTTCTAACAAATTACTCACACCTATCAAGACATTTGGCTCGTCCAACCACTGCAAAAATAATCTCCCAATATCCATCTCATCACCCTATAAGCCTTACCTTAGGAAGAAGGCACTTTAAAAAATCCTTTGGGTTCAATCCAAAGGAAGTTGCCTAAATTAAAGGTAACGATTTCTCTTAAATTTTTTTCTTTTATTTTACTTCTCCAACCCCTAAAATATTTTTATTCCATTAATTTGTAACAAAACCAGTAACCTCAATATAATAGGATGTTTTTATGAGAAGGATTCTAACTACACTTACACACACCTCCATCTAATGGGTGAAGAACATAATGTTTCTCTGGATGGAAAACTAAGGCCTCACGAAATGATAATTTTTCAATACCCTCGTACCGCCTCTCATAGTGGACATTATGATGGAACTGTATTTATATATGATATATATTATGTTCATGTTTTCTTTATGACTCTATATTTTTCATTTATATCATGCCTTTATGGTTTCCATATTGGGTAAATACGATAATCTCATTTGAGGAAGTACAGACTACCGCCCCCTCAAAGCGATGTGAACCATTAATGTCTTATGTGGGATGTATAAAGTATGGATTTAATGATATTATATATGATATTATACTGGAATTATAATATCCTTATGTATCATTATGTTTTATTTTTATTAAAATAATAAATATAAATGAAAGTAGAGTTCATGCGCACGTACGGCTTACCGTCTCCATGAATGGTGCATTTCATTTCTTACCTCCAAATGTTAAGTATTATTATAAATACATGTATATTATGGATATATATTATATATATGATATCAAAATCATGAATTTCATTTTCTATATAATGAACCTTTTACCACATCAATAACATGTAATTATAAGAAGTATATTTTTGACTCAAGTGCCAAAAATCGACAAATGGAATGTTATTAACTTAAATGGTTACATAACGTTTATAACATGGTAATAAGTGATATAAAAGGAATAATAAACTTGAAAAGGGTTCTTAAGAAAGTAGAAATTAACTTTAGTTTATTATTCAGGAGATTAAAGAATGATCGAGTCAAGCCGGACATGAGGTAAGGGACTTCGTCTCAATCTCCTTTCATTGAGGCATATTTTATTTTATACACAACATTCTTTTATACAGTGTATAAACCTCTTTTACTTTTACTATTATTCAAAAGGAATATTTTTCAACGAATCATTTTACTAAATGACAAAAAGAATGTTGCTTTTAACGTACGCGGTGACAATGAACTTTTCTGCCGCCATGAGTATTATTTGATCTTTGGCTTCCTCAACAACCCGTACTGTTTTTTAGAGAAAATAAATACCATATACTCATTTATGTATTTTGGTATTGAAAATGGTCTTTATTATGGATTTTTTATGTCAATATATTTATGTGATATATTGTAATTTAAATGTGGAAATGTTTTCTTTCCTTTATTTTTTTATGTCTTATGATTTTATAATTTTACTTGGACATTTGACGGTTGGTTACGTGATAAACCAAATGACGGGTATTTTCGTGAATACCAGGATGTTTGGTTATGTTATAACCTCCAATTCAATGGGTATGGAAGTCAGCCGTATGGTTATTCCATTTAGTGATATGTGTGGAAGTCAACCGTATCGTTATTCCATTTAAGTATGATTATGTCCCAAGTTACCTTTATATGTTACGTGTTCATTATTTGCGTTTTATTGCAATATTTTGGTTACAAAAATGGTATGTAATGATATTTTATTTGGTGAAGAGTATTTACTACTTCATAAAAGTTAAGATTATTACTTATGTTAAAGTATTAATTTTTTACTTATTGTTTTGAAAAACTAACAGTTTTCCTTCTTTGTGTATCCTTTACTGAGTTTTTTATGCTCATCCCATGTTTTTGAAATGTTTTTCACAGGAAATAATGTGGAATAGGGTCAAGGATGGGATAAAGGAAAATTCTTGTTATCTTAAACATGGAACTAGACATGACTCTTTTTTAAGAGTTCATGTTTTGTAAAAAAATGGAAACTGTGTAGAAGTGTGTACTTTGAAATCTTTTGGGATGTAATAGTTATGTACTAACTCTCTAAAAATCTAAACCAGAAAAGATCCTCAATGTGAATTATTCCATTAAATCAATATTATGTAAGGTTTAAGGTCGGGTCCTTATATTTATAGGGAAGGATGACATGATCATTATTCGAATGGGTGATGAATAATATCATGGAAACAAATAGGGAACGATAAGGTAGTCATCCCATATCTGAAACTTGAAACGCATTTATGGGTGATGTGGAAATAGGGGTTGGTTAAAGACATGCTTACCCTAGTTTAAAGGGATTATTACTTAGGGATACTGATAAAAAAATATTGATTAAATCGTCAATGAATTGTGTGGTTTATGTTTCTATAGACCAGGAACATGTAGTGTATAATATTCGTAATGTTTGGGTCATGTTGGTAATAATTGATAAAATCATAATGTACTATCAGTCTTGTGATAAATAATGTTAATATATGATATTTTCCTAATATTTATAAGAGAACATCAACTACATTCCATGAAAATATAATGATTTTCATTGTTCGATAACGGTAATCCTTTAGAGTTGTGCTTGAGGAGTGGCGTGAGTAATTCCATATGGTGGGGAGACCACCATTGGATTTTTTAAGAGGTAACTTATTTGAAAATGATCTTTGTCTCATTAGGGATAACCATTTTATATTCAATTTAATTTTTTATACCATTGGATAATGGAATCACGCACAATTTTTATTTTTACTATATTCCAAGTATGGTTGAGATAAATTTTTTTGGATGTCTACTTTATGAAATTAAGTCAGAGTAGCTTGTGAATGTACATGGGTGTTGTAATATAAATGCACTAGTGTTCATACTATGGCATGAAAATAGAATTCATAAGGAGTGGTTTTGCCTAGTATCTGTCATAGGAAGCTATCTAGAGGATTCTATGAGCATGTCTGAGTAAATTCTGATGTGTCTTGGAATAATGAGATCCAAATATGGTTTTAGATTCTATGGCTATCAAAGCCAAAAAAATTGAAAATATTTTCCAATATATATTAAAATTATGTTTTCTTCAGAAGTGGTATGGGGTATTTGGGAAAATTCATCTTCAAAACCTTTTGGATGAGATGAATGTGTTATAAGGGTAATCCATCGCATTTTAAGTAAAAGTTGGTGTGAACATGCTAGGTGAGCTCGATTGGATTTTGAAAACTTAGATAAAATCAAGGACTAAGAATAGTATCCTATTTTTTTATCATTTTTATAATTTCTATAAATGTTTCAGGAGTTTTGTTAGGATTCGTTGGGCAATATTTGATAGAAAAATCTGACAGTGGAAGTATCGTGGGTCAGAGGTGCGCGTTTAATAAAAAATTTATGAAAGCGAGAACCATAGTTTGGTTATAGTAAAATGTCAATGTGATCATGGTTAGACATGTAAGGGCTTGATTAAGATTCATATAAACGTTTTAAACATTCATTGATCATTTCCATAGAGTTTATTAGTATAGGTTTTATATGATTAAAGTGGAACATGGAGGGGCATTCGGTATTTTAAGAAAAAACAAAACCATTTGAGTATGAATTCCAAACCTGGTTACATTGGATTTTTATTTTCAATGTCCACCATGGATTCATAGAGATGAATTGTTCTATGGTATTTTGGTTGTAAGATCCAATGTTATGGATGGGATGAATATTCTAAATTAATTGAAAACTGTTCAGATTAATGGATGTGCCAAATTGGAAACCGAGTTTCAAAAAGTAATTTTGATAGTTGGATTAAATTAACATGTTGTTTTTTGATTAATTCTAAGAAACAAAATATATTTTTTGATTTCATAATGTGTTTTGGAATCATCGATCATTAGAAACTCATTTTTTTGGACAAACAGCTTGGGACACATTATTGGGGCATAGTGATTCATAATCATGAAATAGAATTCATACAAACTACTTATTAAGGTGCATGGTTTGTTTAACCATTAATGAGGCTATAGAAAATAATACATTTGGGTGATTTTTTATAGGTAATTTCATAGTTGGATCACAGGTTTCCTAACCATACACCGCTATCATGCTAGTTGAGGATGTGTGGATAGTTAGACCCACATGATTATAACAATGTTTTCCAAACTATATGGCCTAACCATGAATATATTCAAAAGGGAATAAATTTCCATTATTATCCATTTTATAATAAATGATTATATGGTCCATTAATCCTTCATTTCATCAATATCCTTTCCATTCACACCCTCATATTTTCCCTCTTTGAAGGTTTTAACATTTCACTTCCATCATATCTCTAATTCGAATGAAATTTATCAGGTTGGATAACCCTTAATTGTTATATGTTTCCTCTTTGTCATTTTTATTATTAGGTTTTCTGTTGTAGATAATATTCCCATGCAATCTCATATGCCTTATTTTTGGGTGTTTCCCATAATTATTTGATTTCTCTCATTCCAACCATAATCAATGATTGATAATGGATGAGTGTTGATTACAAATAGTTTGGTTGGTGTTGTAGTAAATTAAACTAAATGTATATTTTTCATAACTTGAATCATTTTTCTAAACACAATTCATTCCATGAATCATCGGGTAAATTTGAATTTAATTAAATAATTTTATATTACAATGAATTTTATTATCATAGTTCCCTTAATTTCATGGTTATAGATCGTAAACCATAACATGATCCACTACTTGGGGTGTGTCTGTTATATAAATATGGCACCTATACCATGTATTTACATAGAACCAATACTTTGGTGTGTTTTTTTTTTCACTTTATAGTGGGATTATTAAATGTAGTCACTTGTGATTTAATGTGAAAAAGGATTAACATTTTAGTTTACCTTCATGTTTTTTATAATTAAATTGATTATAAAATTATAGAATATGATAAATAATTTCAAAGGAATGTCTCTTAACCGGAATGTTTAAATGAATGAATGAAATTTTAATACTAAGGCCATGTCACTTATACCATCATTAAATATAAATCATGTTTATGAAATCTAAAATTTTGAATAATTGATCAATGAATATGTTATGGCTTGAGTGATAAACGGGTTCCTTACAAAAAATTCCATGGTTAGGAATATAATTTATGTATAGTTATATAGTTTATTTAGTGATACATGGGTTTTGATATAGGATTCCATGTATGGTATCATATAATGAATGGGATTATGTTTATCCTTAAGTGATACTTGGATTTTAGTATGAAATTCAATGAATAGACTCATAGGGAAAATGTAATTATATTATAAATTGAGTGATAGTTGGATTCCAATATGTAATTACTCAGATATGATAATAGGAAAAAATGGAATTACTTTATTACTTGGGCAATTCTTAGGTTCTAATATATAATTACTTAGATGGGATCCTAGGAATAATGGAATTATATACATATTCTTGATTATTTTATGGATATTTAATATGATCTTATTATAAATGGATGGATGAGTTTCATATTCATGTCTCATTTTTTTATATAAAATGGAAAATGATAAGACACATTTTGGATTAGTATGAAGATGGTATAAATGGAAAGGAATTATATGAGGAACTAAATATCAACATGGTTTATATTTACATTTCTGAATTATATTTAAATAACTTTTACAATGTATATTTTATATTAACTTATTTTATTTTATTAAAAGCTATTAGTGGTGTCTTATTATGGTTTGGTTACCCCCTATTTAGGATACAGATTGGTACACCGATTTAACTCATGGATACAAGTTAGTTTTGATTTCGTGATTCCATGTAGTTTCATTGTATGAGTTTGGTCTTGACATAGAAGATATGTGTCAATCATGTACTTAGAATTCTCACAGAAGTTGGGTATTTTATTTATTTATTTCTTCATTAATCTAGACTATTTTTATGTATTAATTACCATGTGATTCAAAATATTTTGTACAGATATCATCAATATTTCTTAATGGTTGGGATTATTGTGTTTTTTCAGGTTATTAGTTAAATTTATTTTTACACAATTTATATCATTGTTTTTCTTCTCTTATATTTCATATATATCCAATGGGTATTATCACCACACTGTACCATAATTATAACCTCGTTTCTAGTTAGAATACTCTAGCATACATGGTGGTTCACTTGAGGCTAGGTGGCCCATCAGATTCGGTAACATAGTTGTGAAATAGTACCTAGACATCATAAATTCTAAAAAATTATTCTTAAGAATCTATAGAAATATATAACAACAATTCTTTGTGACTTGGAGAAAAATTATTCCATTTTTTTCTGCATATATGATATATATGACTATATATGTTTTTTTCTTTTTTGGTGGTCCAATTTGTAATCACTAGTTGTATCGAACATAAATAATTTTTTGAAAATTAAAAAATTATTTAATAAATAATAATCTTCCAAAAATGTCTATAATGATTCATTATTTCTCATAAAAATCCATGGAATGTTTTTAAATATTAATGGATAATGTTACTATGAGATAAAATTTTCCAGTGAGAAAAGAATATTCCATATATGATCTCATTGATCATACATTTTAGTCACTTTTCCATATAGGTTAGGGAATATTGACCATACACAATATATACTTTTAATATAGACAAGTGTATAATCTCTCATCAAACAACATTATTATATAGTGGTGTGGTTGATGAATACATCAATCCTCTAAAATAATTAATATAAATTATTATTGTGTAATTTTTTTCATTAGTTATGCTATATTAAAAATGTAATATTGTCAAAAAAACATATGAAAATTTAGAAAATAACACATCATTATTTATATATTTGGAAGAGGGGAAATTACACAGAAAAAAATTTATACATTTTCAAATTCAATGTTTATAGACATTATTTACATGAAAAAATCATAGGTAGTTATTCACTATTCAATTTTGACATATTTCAGGTTTAATATTTTCAAATTGATGATGCATCCGATAAAACAATGGATTTTTCAATTAATCTCAATAGTGTGGAATGTTCCACTAAAGAAATGGGTTTTAGTGGATTTAAATTCATTAAAAATAGTTTCATAAAAAACATGGAAATGATACATGAATGTGTCATGATAAGTGTAATAATTTATTATTATAATATTACATTACATATAAAACCTTGATTTGTAAATATATCATATTATTGTGTTATTTATGGAATTATCATACTATATTTTTGCAAACATGGTCATTTTATAATAATGAAATTTAGGTCAAATGAATCAATTCCACACCAAGGAATCTATATATAATGTTTAGTATTATTTTTGATATATATGAAATCAAAAAAGTGAATATGTAAAAATAAGTGGTTACTACTATAAAAAGTATGTAGATTCACAATGGTTTGTATGATTTATACATTGTTTGAAATAATTTAATTCCTAAATGTTTTTTAAGTGATATTTTTATTATGTCACATTCTAGATTTTTTTCTATATTTGTTGTTAATTTTGTCCTTTAGACATGAATATAGTTAATATTGGTTAAATTTATGAAATAATTAATATGAATGATAGCTCAAACAGAGAAGACATTGTCCTTTCTTTTTAATTGCATTCATCATACTTTTCAATAATACATATAATAGATTACATTATAAATATGAACGATTTTAAATAATATGAAATTAGTGACATCATAAAAGAATTAATTCTCATATATGAGAAAACTAATAAATTAAATTATAAGTAATGTATTTAAAATAAACATTGATGAAAGGTAAACATTATAAAACTAAATAAAATTTAATTGAATAAAATCAGATTGTAATTTTTTCAATCATATTGATAGTAGGGGCCACAAATGACTTGTTTCAATTGAACATTACATAATAGGGAAAAAACATTATTGAATTGTAGTTAAAAATAATTATGTAACATTATTTTTAACTAAAATTAAAATCTTATGTTGTTTTATACTGTTAAAAAGTTTTCAACCAATAACTGTATGAAAAAACATAACGAAAGATACGATGTTTTTGAAAATAATATGAATCTTATTAAAACAAATTATATTTATTTAATTTTTTTCTTTATATTTAAAATTCTAAAATAACTTTTGGGAATGTAATATTTTATTTTATTATAATAATTTTTTCATAATACCAATTGATTACACAATTTTTGATTTAGAGAAGTATACATAAATATATGTTTTTTCATATGATTACTATATTTATTTATTGAATATATATGAAGTTTAAACAAACAATGTTTATTATTTAAAAAAATAAGCTAGGAGGGAACATCATTTCACATATGATAGGTCTTGAAATCCAATCTATATATGTACATCTGCAGGAACTTCCCCTCTGTATCTAGTTACATCATAACCCAGACTGTATAGTCTCTAGCATGTTTTCATTACATCATGCCTTCTCATTATATATACATCCCATACAAGAACATTCCTCATTTTTATCCATTTCATCCTACTACCATACATGGTTGTCCCAGACCTTATGTCCATAAGCCATTTTCACTTATCCATTTTCATCTCAGTATGGTAGTGCTCCGCCATTTAAACCTCATGTATACAAGTACCATCCTACCCAACATGAACATCCATAATTTACTACACAATAAACCCCTACATTTGATACCCCACAACATAGTCTAAATGAAACAATAGTATAATGTAGTTCTTTTAGTAACATTTTAATATAATTTAACTAAAACAATTATACATTTCATGAATAATATAATCAAATACATAGAGTTACCAAATAAATTTAAATAAAAAATATATTTTGTAGTGAAAAAAATATATCTAAGATCCATGGTAATAATATATAGATGGATAACCAATTTCCTCATAGAAATATTATAAATTTTTTGAATATATGTTGATGAGAATAGAATTTCTAATCTGTTAGATAATAACAAACTTTTCTCATGAACGTGTGAAAATAATATACTAATGTACACATTATAAAAGAATAGTACAATCAGCACCATGGCATGTCAACAAATACAAAATATCATCAACAAGGCATTCTCACTAAATAATTTGTCCAAGGTAGAAACATAATATGAAGTAAATTGATAAATATGGAACTTTTCACAAGCTTACCACTGATTTTCTACTCTCATTCCCCATAATCAAATGTCTTTATGCTCTAATATCTTCATCATAATCCTTCCCAATACACATGAGAAACCACATCATTCCATGCACCCTTTAAGAAACATTCCATCACATTCTTTAGAAGAAAAATATTCAACCAAATCACATTTCACATTCAGACACTTAGGCCATCACATTACATCTCAAACATAGATTTTTTTCAATAACAGTATGGTATTAGGAACATGATGGAAATAAACCTTATTCTCACCTCTTACCATGATCATACCCATAATAAACAACCAGAACATCTCAAAAAAACATCAAAACAAATTCACTTTTTTCATCTTACTATCACAACCCATGGATATAAAACTCCCAAGGAAGAAAAAGAGGAGAATTTGGCGGGTATCTATCCATGAATCTTCACCAATTTTATGAATTTAAAAACACCATAATTTTTTTCTTTCAACACATAGAGATAGATATTTGTTGTTTGAATATGTAAATCATAATTAAAATAAAATATATACATAATAGACTCTCACACATAAGATCATACTACATGGTAAACAACAAGAGTATAATCCCAACTATTAAACTCACCAAAAAGCCACACAACTTCATCCACATTAATTTATAACTATAATTCAAGTCACAACATGAGAAAGATATATAGAATATTCTATATTTTATTTTCATGATAATCTATCAATATATTATCAGATTTGATAACTATTTTCATTATTAAGACCATTAATTTTAATATTTAAAAACCCACCACAACCACACATTCTATTTCATTGATAATTTTATTATCATTTCCAACCCATTACATTTCTATTTCATTATTATAATTTATTCCATTACTGGTGGGAAACATACTAAATATCACCCAATAAAAAATAACTCATCCATCTCACATCAACTATGGCTCATCTAATAACCACATCTCATCACAACCACAACATATCATCCCCCATAAGATACCTTGCCAATGAAAATTCACATCACATCCTAAAACATATTGTATCCCATCAGATCACCATCATCTCCCCACAACATCCCACAACACAAAATCCATCACACCAAGAACAAACACACCATGAAATAAATCCTGATAACTACATATTTCTATATTAATATTAAAAGTTTTTCAAAAATATATGTTCAAGGTTATTTTCAATAAAACATAAATATTCCATGGGAAACTATTTTTTATCCACATATAATTGATTTTACATTTTATTCATGGTTATATGAAACAATCACACTATTGTGTTCAACTATCATATCAAATACAACACAAACAAGTTTCCCAACTATCATAATTTTTAAAAAGGGAATATAAATGTATAAAATCATCAATAGTAACAAAAAAATAGTAAAATAGTTTTTTATTTCAAAACCCAAAATTCAATTAAACTAATTTTTATTTTACTTTTTAAGTAGGTGCATACCATGTAACTAAATAATAATAATCAAATGATCCTACAAAATTAATATCTATAGCATAAAAGATGTGGGATCCCCAACAAAAAAAATCTTTTTAAAACATCATATACAATAGGGGTAAATATAAAGAACTGGAATATTAGAATAATTTAAGGAATTCCTATATAAACTTTAACAACACAAAGGAGTTACAAAATCATAGTCTAACTACATACCATTCAAAAATAACATCACTATTAATAACCTGTAGTAATTAAGGGATCAACTATTAGATCTCAACAACAATTTCTAGAATCTTTCTTATAGAATCCAATAATATAATTTGGAAGAACATGGATGAATGATCTCCAAAAATAATATAGGGTTTTATCAAGGTTAGAGATAAATAAGTTTGGAATTAAAAAATGAGGTTGAACACAAATTATTTTAGATGTGTAATTCCTCAACACATGCACACCATTAAAAAAATAGATTCACGTCATGAATAAGATCCGGAAAAACACAAAAAGACTCGAAGTGCATTCAAGATCTATTGGGGATGGAGACTAGCACCCAAGTATCTTAAAATAACAAGAGTTAATGAATTTAACCAAACGAAAACATTAGATATGAAATATATAGAGTGACAGAAAACCATAAATTATACTCTTGAACAAAAAGCTACAACCATATAAAAACAACCAGCAATATCTAGAACAAAACCAAAGTATATTTATACAAAATTAAAAAATGTAAACACAAAATAAGACATAGGAAATACATTTGATATGTGGTCCACCTCCTACCATCTCACCACAAGCTACCCAAATACTACTATGAAAAACCCCTCTACCCAACAGTGAAACCTCTCCCTTTCTAACAAAAGATGAAACAAGTTATAAAAACCCCCAATGGTGTCTGAAGTTTGTGAGATAAATGGTTTTGGTAGTATCCTAGCTAATTGTTATAAATCATGTCACTATATAATAATATCAGTATGCTCAAATCAAATGAAAATAAGTAATTATAAGAAATTAAACCATTTTATCAGAAATGAATGGAAAACATATACTATTTTAAAAATATTTCACAAAACCAATTTAAATAGTTTCAAATAATATTTATATTAATAATTTATATAAATAAAATCATATATCATATCATATAACAAAATTAGTACAAATAAAATGCATAAATGAAAAAAATTCCTAGGATAACTTGAGGTCAGGATATCTATTTTGTGTGTACCTAAATCTTAATCAAAGCATTGTGCCTGAAACGAAGTCCCTCATGATCATGAATCAAGACCTATGGCTCGTAAGAACACAATAGAATGTGACCCCTCATTCTATGTTAACCGTGGTCCTTGATCCAATATATATATATATATATGATATTGTAATAGAGGTGAATCCAAGAATGTGACCCCCCCCCCCTTAAAATACCATCGAATGCAGTCAAATACTTCACATTTCACCTAAGTACCCATGTATCCTATGTGTGGAATATATCAAATAAATTTCCAAATGGCATTCACATTGCATATAAAATTCAAAAAAACCATTAATCATAAAAAACATTCTTTGAAAAACAATATTATAAGTCATTCCACAATACTTTTAAAAACAATTTTCTTTCACCAAAATGTGTGGAAACCCATGTTATTTAAAAAACTACTTTACACTAAAAAAATATAAAATTTAGGATCATTATATTTCAATTAAAATAATAATAATTAATCAGGAGAATTAATGGTTCAGAGAACATAAGCTATTGACGGAACCACCTACCTAAAACATGATTCAAACTCCTCCCAAAATGGAATCCATACACCCGAAATGAAATAGAATTGAATAGAAATATCAAATGTCCCAAACCAAAATTATTATATATTAAAATAGAATTATATATGAAAAATGGATATTATAAATGTTATATTAAACAACATTTAATTAATATCAAACATTGCACCATAGAAACCATGAGATCTATCTACATGAAGACAATTTAAAAATGGATCTAAAAAATATTGGAATAGGAACAAAACATTATAAAATAAATATAAAATTAAATCCCATAATTGGTACCATATCCATGATAAATTTAAGAACAGAGAAGAAAATGGATAATACATTCCATGATAAGAACAACCCACTACCTGTAGATCAAACACCCAAAGAAAGAGGATAGTGGGAGCTTGATCACTAGAATATAATTTTTTTAGAGTTTGAATCATTGATTAAAGACATGAAATTATGGGATGGATTATATGTTGATAAAAATTATCCATGGTTAAAAATCCAAAAATCCTTGTTCACAATATGTCCAATATCTCCCTTCATTGATGGATTTCACATCCTAAACCTAAAAATCATGTGTTTTTTCCGAGAGTCATTTACAACATAAATCATCAATTCATCGTGTGAACTACTTAATATAGAACATATTATTTAGTAATTTTCTCCTCTCCTTTCTCAAATGATAAAAACACACCTCAAACCATTAATAAAACCCTCAAATATAATTCATGGATCAAAATATGGCATACCATAAGATAAAGATGTTACATTTATCCTAGACATAAGTATATTTATCCCTAAAAAGTCTTGGGGAAGAAGGATTCTCTATAAAGTGGTGATACCACTGATCCCTCACCAATAATATATGCTCCAAAGTCACTTGAGAATCTAAATCACGTTCCTATAAAATAGTCACTAACAGAATTGACTTCTTTGGTAGGACTCTATTATAAGAATCAAGTATATCCAATAGTTTATGCAAAATAGAATCATTTATCTCTAACTAAATCCCCTACCAACATAGAAATAGGGAAGGACAGAGGAAGTGCTTCTAGAGTTGATATATGTGGTAAAAAATCATTTATCATACTGAAATCCAGATTTAATAAATTAATATTACATCACATTTTTGGAATACATTGTATATTACAAAAATAGGCACCCAAATACCATATTAGTTATTTACCTTTGGAAACAAGGAATCATAAACATTGGTATATAATTAAGCCACAATATATCCCATTAGTTTGTTCATGACTAGGAACCTACTTACACACATCGTAAATAAAGAATATCTTCTTATAATGGGTGTAGGAAACATAAAAATAGATTATCTTATATTATCAGTAAGGGTAAAAAAATTGGTATACGTAATCATAAACATGTGAATAGGGCTATGAAAACACAATCATGATATTATAAAATAATACAACACACATTAAAGATCAAAAACATGAATCATGTCATAATTATTGGTAGTTGTTAAGACATGAATCCTAAGATAATCAATAACATGAACCATGTGAGCATATCATAGGCATATGATACAGTATTTTGGAAAACCACATAAACCTGTAATATATTTCCTTATAAGTCAAGTATTATTTCTATAAAACATTATTGGAACTTTATAGGGACTTTACCTACTAGGAGGGACACACAACCATCCCCTATAGCATCCCTTTCCTTGTAATGATTCAAGATTCCCTATCCCCTCTTAGTGGATCGATATTCCCCATCCTCCTAGAGTGGATGCGGTTTCCCCATATTACCACATATGATCGGTTTTCCCTATAATCTCATAGTGGATTTGGTTCCCCTATCCTCCCATTATGGATCAGGTTTTCCCATCATCCTATATTTGAAATGAAACCCCTATTTTCCATTTTGGATTAGTATACACCTATTTCCCATATTTTATTATGACCATCGACATATAAATATTCAGACAATGCATGAGGGAGAGATATAGGTCCCACCTATAATATAATAAAATCATACATACATGTGCCATCATATAGTAAAACATTTATTCTAACATGACCCATAAAAATTGATGGGTTTAATAAACAACATACCATAACTCATGAAATGAAATGGGTATCATACAAATATAACCATATCATTACCTATGGAAAATATATGGGTTTTATAATCATTTCATCCTAGAATAACCAATGAAATGGAGTGGGATTCATATTCATTTATTATGGTACAACTCGTTGAAGAGAAATGGAATTCAAAAATATCAATCCATAAAAGCATAATCCAATCAATGAAATAATTTAAATGGTTTCCTTGGCTCATATAAATATTAATTTGAAAACTATATCCATATAAGATATATAGGAGGTGAATGATTTTTAAATATCACATGGAATATTATTTTTCATGGAAAACATATTTTTAAAACATATCAAAATTTAAAATCACTTTCGTAGATAAAACATTGAAATCATATAAGGGAATCATGAAAAAACTATTGAAAACTTTTCTTTAGTAAAATATTCATTATTATTTTATTAAATCATTTAACCTTTTTGAAACCATTTTCACTAAATGAAAACTAGAATACATATAATGAAATATTGAAAACATTTTGAAAAATATTTCCTTGAAACACTTTGAGAGAAAATTATGAAACATAAATTTATTTGAAAACCATTTTATTGTAATAAATTTTGAACTTATAAAGATATCTTGAAAATTATTTTAAAAATATTTATTTTATTGAACATTGAAGAATTCTAAAGAAATATTGAAAACATTTTGAAAAAAAATTTAAATTAAAAAATATCCAGAATATTATTAATTTTTAGAGAAATAACCTTATAAATTTCAATTGAATGATCAATGAAATGGTGATAATGATGGTAGGTATGTCTAGACATGTTAAATATTCCTTATATTCCTTAAAAATTACTAAAAATTCCCTGCTCATATATTCATTAGATTTTTTTCTTTTAAAATTATTTTAAAAAAATTAATATATGGGTAAAAAATTCCCATAAACATCATATGACAATGATAAACATTTATAGGAAAAATTATTAAAAATGGTTTCGAAATAACACATATTTTTGATAGAAAGAATAAATAATTTCATATTATCATAAATCAATTTTCCTAATAATATTAAGTAACCATGAGTATAAAAAGAAACCATTACATGGATATTACATTAATATCTATAGGTAAAAAAAATTCATTAGAGTTCATTAGAGATTTAACATAATATTTTATCGATGGAATCATAATATGTAAGAATCACAATAAACAATGAGATTTAAACATTAAATCTTTACCAATATGGTAACATTAGAACCAAATAAAACAAAAATAATAACATCAAATGAATCATAAAATATATTTAAATGGATTATATCCATGATATAACATGTAAAAATGTAGTATATATACCTCAGGGAAATATATAGAAGCATAACATGGAATTTCTTTTAAAGAAGACAAATAGATACAAATTTATATTACCCATTTGGTAAATTTTAAAACATTAACCCCATAGAAAATATTTTCCTCAAATGGATATGTTAATAAAAATAAATATAATTATAAAAATAAATGAATATGTCCATGGGAATTATACACACCAAAAAAATGAAATAATTGGTGAATAAGGCATGTATCTCCCAGAAATAAAAAGTGAGATTAAATTTCATTATATTAAGACATAATATTCAATGTAAATGATAAAAACTCCTATATTATAAATATATGTTTATTATAAATATAATATAGAAAAAAAATTATTATATATAATACAATATATTATTTTATAAGAAATCATATTATCTGTTTGTTAACTACTCCATGTTAATGTTATGTTTCAGGTAATATTAACTTTATTTTTCATATATGTTAGGTATGATATTATTGATACTCTTACATAGATCGTGATTTAATTATTTAAAAATGTAAATCATATTATAAATATCAATATATTCATTAAACATGTATTTATTATAATTTATATAATATATAATTATGAAATATAATACACTATTCATGGAGATGGTAGGTTGTACAAACACATGAATTTTGTTTCCATTTTATTATCATATTGAAAGAATAAATAAAATAATATATATATATATATATATTCTAATTATTATTTCATATATATCATATAAGTCCACTATTCACATACTTAATACATTACATGTAAGTTGTGAATGGATCTCATTGAATTGAGGATGTGGTGGTCCAAACATTCCCATATGAAATTATCGTACATAAAAATGGAAAAAAAATGAGGTAGGTGTAATATATTAATTAAAAAATTATATAAAATTTTTATATTTTTTATAAAATATTTAAAAATACAGTGTCCATTAAAATTCCAAACTATGAGATCTGGTATTGGAAAAATAAACTACATCATTTCCAGAGGCGATAGTTCACCGTACACAAGAATGGTAAGTTTATTACCCATTATATGTTTGTGTGAATAATTATATGTATAAAACATATAATGAAAACATATCCCTATAATTATGAAAATTATTATATAATAAAATCATGGAATACGAATATTAGAGTAGGTGGATAATGAATATAAATGAAAGGAGACTCAGGAAGGATGTTACCCCTTCTTTGGATGACTCATTTTGGTTTTCCATAATGATCGTACTTGGATGGATTTCACCCAAAGCGATAGTTAAATGTGGAATATAGGTATTTTGTAAATTTAATTGGGAATATCATTTCCAAGAATAAGGCTTTTTAGAGGTGTGTAGAAGGGGGAGAAGTTGTGGACTTTTATATTGGAGGGAGGCGCCACAAATGGCATTTTTGAAAACAAGTTAGGATTACTAACGTTTTTAACTTAATAAAGTCATAAAAACAAAACAAAACTCAATATTTGAAGTTTTATTGGCTAAATTGGGAAAGAAATGTCTTTTTAAAAAGTGTATAGTTTATTTCGGCTCTTATTTTTAATGTTTAGTCCCTAGTAAAGATTAATTTTACCATAATATCTGGAATTTTTTCAATCACATTCAAAACATTTTTTAGTAAAAAATATTGATAATATAATTAGATAATAAATATTTACCTTATTACATATTTTTATGTCCATTTTTGGAAATTCAATTCACCAAAAGGGGAAAAATAATTTTAATTCTAATCTTTCTAACATGGTGAGAAAAAATTGTTTTTTAATTGAGAATTTTCATAATTTCATTATGATTTTATATCTAAATTAATAACAAGAATGATTAAAATGAACAAATTTGGATTAATATTTATAAAATTTATCTAATTAAACAATAAAAATTGACTAATATATAATTTAAATATATAAATTATTAATATGAAAAAGTATTTTCAAATTGAAATTCAATGTTTTTTATTATTCATTAAAAATTGAATCTTCTAATAAAAATACCAAAAACTCACCCGAATTAAATTTTTATATTCCAATTCAAAAAATGTAGAACATTTTTTATGCACAATTATGACTGTGTCAAAATTATATTTAAAATGTGTTCTCTATTAATAGGTGGTAAAATTACATTTGAGAAAAATATGTATTTGTATTCATAAAATTTGATTTTTTTTAAATATATACCTATCAGATCTATTGGATGAGTGTAGAAAATTATTATTAAAAATATATATATATATATTATTGAAAAAATGAATAAATATATTTATTTTAATTTATTTTTGAAAAATAATGTTTGTACATAAAATAATAATTATCTTTTAAAAATAATCATGTTATGTTCAAGTAGTTATTACATTCATATCAAGCTACAAGGATTAATTTTATTAATAAATTTTGTACCATGTTTAATTCATAACTTCCATAATAATTTCTATGTGTAAACAATAATAATATTATAACAAAAATATTAAAATTATGTTGTAGTTTCATAAAACTCGGTCTTGCGTGTAACATAAGTGATTGAAGGAAATCTTCACTGTGTGTAACAGAAGTCAAAAAATGTGTTTCATGTACCACAAGATAATCTATGTGTCAAATTTAGTGAAAGATTAAATTTTTGTTCTGTGAAACACTATACAAACATAGTTCTTTCATTGAAAATAATATATTTATGGATGTGTGAAATGAAAAATATCAAAAATATTAAATTAATTTGAAAAAAAATATTTCACAAAATCTCAGGGTCATACATTATAGCATGTTAAAATTAATTTTACCCTTTAAATTAGTTAGGTTTGTTAAATTTTTAATACTGTAATGTTACTTTTTTTGAAATACACATTGTAAAAATTAATATTAAAACAATCATTTAAAAAGAAATGTTGTAAACATAAAAACTTCCCAAAGTAACTCATAAGTAGTTTCCCACATAGAATTACATAGGTGGGTTGTGAAAAAAAGTACATGGAAGATAAATATAGAAATCATATATTGATGAAAAGTAATTGGGAACATAGTCTGAATAAATCTAATAATTACTAAACCATAAAGTTGTGATCAAATTAGTGTACATTTGATTAATCAAAAATGAAGGTAATTAGATTTTTTTTTGTTTTAAGGTCCCTTTCCCAAAATATAATGAAAATTCATAAGCAGGTATCCTTATATTATTTTATTCCTCTTCAAATTCACAATATCACTCTTTGGTTGTTCCTATCTCTATTTTATCATCATCTCTTACTCTAAGAATTGAAGGTGAATTTTGAATTCTGAATGTACTAACAGATCATGATATTAATTTCAGGTGATCCCATTTGTATTTACTTACCATCAATATAATGTGGTTATAATAGATTTTCCAACATTCATACTTAATAATGTGGTGATATAATTCATTAATCCCATAAGTCTCACCATGAGCTTAACATAAACATTCAATAAAGGGTTTACATTATAACCCCTTAGAATAATGAAAATAAAAAATAATATAAAGAAGTTCATGAAATTATATTAACATTGAACCCACATAAAGAAAAAACTAGTTCTTGGTTGTCATATTCCAAACATGTGAACACCCTCATAGTATATTATTTTAAATCACAGTAATAACCATAATTACAATAAATTATTCTAGAAAACATGCATTATTCCTTATTCTAATAATTACTAGATATATTATGTAAATACAATAAGTAATAAAGTCCATCAATGATTTCATTAACCACTTTTTCAACACATAATTTTTTAGTTATGTGGTCATTAATACTATCCAATTTACATTATCCAAATCAACCATCACTTTATCCAAGCTAAACAAATTGTCTGAACACCTAGAATATAATAATTCTCATTTTTTTCTATTTCAAAATATCAAATTTCTATTAAATAAATTTTATATGTCTTTACCACCATTAAATATATCTTTTCCAATCCACAATGAATAACTTATACTAAAAATACATATATATTTTATAATTTATATATCCTAATCATTGAATTCAAAAACAGATACAATTTAATCTTCCAAATTTATTCAAAAACCATTTCTTAGGATTCATAATATTAACCATCAATACCAATTTCTTATAATATGAAATATAAATAATTTCTTAAGGTTCCTCAACCTAAATATAATCATTCTTGTTATGCTGAATGTAAATAATACTAGAAGATCATACAATACAATTGACATGTCATTTCTAGTCCCTTTGTCTTCATAATTATAACCAATAATTGTGGACATTCATGATTATACTCATGATATTTCATCTTATGAAGTCAATATTCATCATTCCAATTATTTCCACATATGAAACCTTAAATTATATCCTTGTTCTTTCTAATTCTATCTATTGAATAAAACTAGGAACTATTGGTTAAGAAACAATTATCAAATCAGAAAACCATATAATAATGAAATACTACCTATTAGATGGATAAATAATTATACCTAATTCTTTATCATATGAAACCTCAATATTATCCTTTATTATTGATAATAATCATTAATTTAAATACTTCATGAAGGATTATAAATTGATTGCGAATTCCCAAATTCTATCCCTAGGTAGTGTAAAACCAGGTGCACAGTAAGGCCTATTTTTATGTACTTGGTTATGATCGGGTAAGGCATAAAATTCCATTCTGTACTAATTACATCTAGTTACATCCTTTATAAAACTAAATAAACATTTACTATCCAGACATTGAGTAATTTCTACGAAACCAATTTTTTATCCTTTTCTAAAATTCCAGGAAATGTTCATATACTTCTCATTATCCTTATACTTATCCTTCGAAACATAACTAGTAAAATTACTAGGGATCTCACAAAATTTTTCTAGTCCTAGACTCCAATGTTTGAAAAAAAATTCACTCTGATATAAACTATAATGACCCATGATTTTAATATATTGACATTACATTACTTTTCTAGAAAACCTAATGTATAAAACAAATAAACTCCCAAATACCGTATTAGTTTAGTTCATATAGAATCATGGAACAATAAAAAATGGTTCATAAGTAAGAAATATTATCTCCCACTAGGTTATTCATGGGTAAAAACCATTATAGAAACATTATATATAAAACATATCTTCATAACCATGGGGATGTAAACATAAAAATAGGTGACCTCAGATGTCTATTAGTGGTAAAAAAAGGAGATATTTAATCATTAACATTAGCATAAGGGTTTTATAATGAGATAATGAAATTAGACAATCATTACCTACATATCAAAGAACGTAAACATGAATAATGGAATAAATATTGGTAGTTCACATGACATAAATCTTAAGTTGATATATATCATGAACTATGTGATCATATCATAGGTATAAGACATTAGATATTTAGAAAATAGATAAACTATAATATCATTCCCTATATGATAAGTATTTTTTCCAAAAAAATTATAAAGGAATATCATGGTAACTACACCTACTTAGTGGGGCTCACCACCATCCCCAATAACAGTCATTTCCTTATAAGGGATCTGGTTTCCCCAACATCCCATAGTGGATTGAGCTTCCCCATCTTCTCATAGTGAATACGGTTTCCCGATCAGACCATAGTAGATTGAGTTTCCCAATCATCCCATTGTGGATAGGGTTTCCCTAAATTCTCATAGTGGATTGGGTTTCTCCATCTTCCCCTAGTGGATCGGGTTCCCTCATCTTCACATAGGGGATCATGAAACACCATCTTCTAATTATTAATCAGGGTGCAACTGTTTACCAATTTGGAACATTCCATAAATTTATTTTACATCATTATATAATAATATAAATATAATGACCCAATTCATTATTGGAAGATATTGGTTCCAAAAATCACATAATAATATTATACACACATTGGACACATGATAGTAAAAAATTAATCCTATCATGACCCATAAAAATATATGGGTTTCCTTAACATCATATCATAACTCAAGAAATTAATTTGGTATTAAAAATTTAATCATATAATAAAATATGGAAAATATATGGGATTCATAATCATTTCTGTAACACCCCGAGATTTTATGAAAAATATTCTTTTTAATTTCATTAATGTCTTGTGTTGTACGCTACACCAAAAGGAGCTTGCACAACATGCATCCTTGACTTTCCTTTCATTACACGCAATCTCGACCTTCCTTGATAGCCTGTGTAGTACGCAATACCGAGTTTCACTAAACAACGATATGCTATTAAAATATTATTAAAACTAGCTGTTATGAATAGTAATAACCACTTTTTGAAATGTTGAAATTTTTATTTTTCAAAATGGACTTCATTTTTGGATTCAGAATATCGAAATTATCTTAGGGTGAAATTTTGGTACTTTTCGGATAACTTTCATATTCTGATAAAAAGTGAAAATTACTAAATTTTAATTAAAAACAACTTTTTTTAATAAAAATAATTAATAGTGATAAATTATTAATTTGAGTGGTTTTAAAGTATATTTAGAATATATTTTTACAGTTTAATACAATGTTAGTCATTGGATGTAATTTCACATTTAAACCAGTTATAAACAAGTGTCAATCTTTTGATAGTTATTATCTTTTAAAAACACGCTATTTGTTTTGACGACGGGAATTAATTTTTAAATTAGTTAATGCAACTGATATGTTTTGAATTTGGTAAAATAGACATCATTTTTGAGTTCATAATATCAAATATAGATTAGGCCTAATATTTGGTATTTTTCTGAAGACTTTCAATTTTTGATGAATAGTGAAACCACTAAGTGGTAGTTAAAAAAAACTGAATTGTTCATAAAACGTAATTTTACCGCTTCTGTGAGTGGAATTTCAAAAATCCGAGAAACACAGTTGATGTCAGTAAGTAAAATTTGGTTCAATGAGATGAAAATAATTTTTTGGTGAATAGTAACTTTTTACTTTTTTTTACCACGGTTAAAAGTAAATAGGGTAATTAAGGGTAGAAATTATATTATTATTACCCTAACACATTTCCTACTTCTATTGGACAAGTTTAATTCGACCAAAAACAAAAATAGGAATAAAATATGACCATTTAGGCCCACTTGGATTAGATTAGGATATTTATTATTAATTTATTTAAAGAAGGGTTAAAAGAGTTAAAATCAATGTTTATTTACTAAAACATTTTTAATATGGGGTTATACATGAGATAAATTTGACTATAAATATTCATTAGAAATATAAAAATATTTCCTACATAATGGTATTTTATTTGTAATTTTTAGACATTAAATAATTTAATTTATTTATGACACAACGATGACGCAGTAATTATCTAATTAATGAAATATTGACATAATTAATGTTATAAATACCCAAATAAATATTATTTGAGACTTTTTATGAATTACACTACTTTTCTAGGTTAATATGACATGTTATTATTGATTTAATTAACTTTTTTCGAAATTATCATTCTGTTATGATTTTCTCAAAAATCAATTACTAAATAGTGTCAAAATTGACATAAAATAGTTTTTGAAAAAAATATTATATTATTAATTGTTATTTTATTCCTAAAAATCTAAGGTTCGGCCAAATGTCTTAGCTAAGGTAATATATATTAATAATAATCAATTTGGGGTCTGTTTGGCTTCTTATAGTAAGTTTATTAACCTTATAGTGTAAGAACACAAGAAGACATGGTAAAAGTAAAATTATTTAACTTAATGTTAAATCTAAATGATAAGGTTAAAATAGGAACCTAAAGTTGTCTAAATTATATTGGATGAGAGGATTTCGACCCATCCCCACCTTATCCTCGAAATAAATCAATTTGGAGCTATTTAAAACCGAACTTGACTTTATAATAAAATAATATTTTTTTTATTCCAAAGGTGCCCCTCTCCTCCCTTATAAAAGGGTACCTCCTCCCTCTCTTCCTCACACAACTTTTAGCCTTCAAGATCGTCCAACCCCTGCCAAATTCTCTTCTCCACTTCCCTAGAAACATCCTAGAGGTTCTGGTCTTCCTCAAAGAACAATTTTAGTGCCCTAAGAGGAGGTCTCAAAGAGGCGCTTCAAAGAAGAGGTAATTTCCGTTACCGATTCTTTCACCTTTATTTATTCTTCCACTTCTTCTTCTTAGGTTGTTTCATTATGAAGTAATAAAATCAGTATAACTCATATACTTATATGTTATTATATGTATGAAACAATCCTATTTCACCATCTATCCATCCTACGGAAAACGAAATCACTGTGCGTGCGTACGTACGGAATACCGTCTCCACGCCGTGGTGTAATCTATTTTCCACCACCACCTTACATGGATGAGTATAATGGTGTAAATAATAACATTATATGACTATTATAAAGTGATACTGATTCTGAAATAGTATACATACACTCCAATACAATTCCATGATCATAGGAACGATATCATCACTCGTGTGTACGTATGGAATACTGTCTCCACGATGTGATGCGACTCGTTCTACATGATCTGCATTTCATAATGATTATATAAATGAATTGAATGAATTAATATGATATATATTACACTAATACCATTCTGGAAATGTGATATCTATAACCTAAATATAAGAATAAGAGTTTATTCGACAAAACACGCATAAGAACAAAAATTTATAAACACCCGAATAACAAGTAACAATGAAATATTACTACTAAGAAGCTAAGAAAATGACCATTTATGATATCATAAAAATAAGTATGATTCTGTAATAAGTCAATAACATTATTTAAATCATTATACAGGAGGTACGGACACTTACAAGGCAAATCGGACCTAAGGTAAGGGAAATATCACAATCTCATTTTTATCCGAGATTGTTTATACTTTGGTATTTACTGGGTTGTATTTTATCATCCACATCCATGTTCCCTCAATATGTAATATTATTTCCATCCACCTAAAATTGTTTAAATCCAATTTTACCCTTCGGTGAGTTTTTATTAAAGGATATGAAAGGAATTGTTTGTCGTTTTTCGTACGAAGTACTTTTTGACTTTTCCGACAAAAGTACGAGAAGAATGTTTTTTTAACTTATACGGCATGAATGGATTTTTAAAACATTATTTACAAGAGTCTTCCTTTACAAGTTTTAAAGTTTATTTTTAATCAACTTCTTTTAGTTTAAAATTTTATGACATGTTAAGAAAGGAAAATGTTTTTGAAATAGAAAGGATATTTTCCTCAACAATGGAGTTCAAGTGTTTTAACAAAATTATTTTCCATATAAGATAATTAAGGGTTATGTTTCTATCCCTATTATTACATTGATTTGAGTATGTTGTGATGGAATTATATTTATTAATTCCTTTATCTTATATGAATTGTTTTATAATGTCACGATGTTTAAGATTCCCATTTTTATTACAAGGGTTATGCAATGATGTATGATTTATGATTTTGTGGAACACATAAGAATGGTATCATTATAAGATGGGTGGGACCTATATCTTTCTCTAATGCATTGGGTAAAGATTTTATATCTCATGAGATAGACATGGCTAGAATGGTAGGTTATACCGGTTCAGTGAAACAGGACTGAAACGAGGGTGACTCAGTTCAGAAAGGGACTTTGTCCACTAATATAGTCTTGGCAATGAGTCTTAACTAATAAGAAATGATTCTCTATGACTATGTGTGTATGCCACAATGTTTCATATTTTAAGTTATGAATATTGGGATTTCATTTCGCTACTATGATTTATCCCATGTTATGAAATTATGCTCTCTTTTGCAGGTTAAGATTTCCAAAATGTTATGTTCTTATGAATATGATGTGATTGATATTTATTTTGTTTACCCTTACTGAGCATTTGAGCTCACCCTTTTATGTTCTCTTTTCCCCAGGATATAAATAAAGGTTTTAGGTAAAAAAATGGAAGATCTTTATGGGAGATGTTGAAGATCCTTCACCACGACTAGAAGATTATATTCCGAGTTTCAAAGACACTAAACTATTACGATCCTTGTGTGTGTGTTTGTTATGTACTAAGTATTCTGCAAAAGTAATGTAATGTACGTCAGGCATCGGGTCTCTATAGTTGGTTTCAGAGGAAAGGTTTAGTCAACCTTTGGAAACTAGGATGCGAAAACGTTAATGAGATCCCTAGAGATATTTCTAAGGTATGTCTAGGGATATCCCTAAGGATAAGTATACATATAGTATATAGTCCTAGAACTATGGTAACGATATTAGATTAAACCAAATATGTTAGATATTGAAGATACTCCCCCTTTATTATGATTTTTGTCTCTCACACTATTCTTTATGGGTTTTAGAAAATGGCTGGAAACAAGATGATTCATGATAATGGAGGATATGAAGGAAAATGGAATGATATTCTTCATGAGGAACCAAATGAAATGGGATTTGGAAGTCCAAACATCATTATTATGTCGAATCAGCAATCTCATAATATGATCAATAAATTAAAATTTGGTAAGTTTTCTGACTCGGCTAATAAGTGAAAGATGGAGTTTAATGATGATCATAGAGGAAAGAAAGTTCAATTTACCCTATGTAAATCATGTTGGAAGAGGCATTGAGGAGAATGTTTCAAGGGAACTGGAAGATGCTTTGGGTGTGGAAAATGACACAAAGCCAGTAAGTGAAAAGGAAATGGTTCAGTTAACACCATGGATGAGGATAATGGTATTGTTACAACATCAAAAATGTTTAAATGTTTTAAATGTGGAATGTACGGGCATTATGCAAACCAATGCCCTAAGAGAAAGTCTCATGAAGAGAATCAATACGGTCGTTTGAGTAGTATTTATGTTGATGAAGAGACTATAAATGATATGTGAGTTGAAAGAATTGTTGACGCTCAGTCAATGGTTTAAGAATGTAGTGGAATGATTACATGTTTATCATGTGTAATGTTGTATAAGAAATATCATGGTACTATGGAATAAAGAGACATCTAAGGATTGCTACACTTTTGTCTTTCCTTGAGTTTTTAAAGTGCATGATTAATTGTACCACTATCCATGAAAGGTCATTCAGATATTTTTGGAATGTAGATGATATGCGCATAATGAAGGGATAAGGAGAAAATTAAATGTTTAACTGTATTCATGAGCTCATGATTGATATAAGGACTATATGATATCATGGTTCGAGTATATACAATTTTGAGGATTTTGGTATATGGAAAGTGTTAACATTTAACTGCATTCATGTTTTCAATAAGGTTCAATGGGTATTCAATAGAATACATGATTAAGGACTTTGAATGTTTAGAATGTGACCATCAAGACATATCTTATGATATATGGGGATCAACGATGGTATTAAATCTCTGGTAATCCTTTTCACTATATTTTGAGAGTGGACTGAAGTATTATGGATATGCCTAAAGATTGGAATGGATTATGTTGGACATAAGTTAGTATTGTTTAAGGATAGAACTTTTTTTGATATTACTGATGGGATTTTATAGTAATGTAGTTTTAGAAAAAGGAAAACCTCCAGGACGGGCGACAGCCCATCGCGTCGGACAAGTCTGTGGGAATTGAACCCACAACCGAAGTGCGACTGGCCTTTATTGCTTACCACTGGCTTACAGGAAGTCCCTGTTTAGTAGAAACTAGTTTTATTTTATCAAGCAGTATGATATATGAAGTATAAGTTCATTTTTGGAACCATATACGATTAACCATAAGATGGACTTATAACTTTTGCTAACCTTTTGTTTGAAAGAGATGGAATGACCCATCATTCTATCACATGATCTGCTAACACATCACGAATGACAAATTAAACTTCATTTCATTAAGAGATGAAGTGGAAATTGTCCAAATAATGACAAATGGTGAGACTATACCAAAATCACGAAAGTATTTCATCTAATTCCAATTTCATCAACTTTATGGAAATGATCTTGAAAACCAAAAATGTTGTCTTAGTGCTCTTATATCTGATGAATCAGATGGTACCTTAGATCGTCACAGATTTATGGCTTTGTGATTGCTAGCTTTTCCATAGACATGTTCTCTACCACTCTCCATCATAACATGATGGTTAGATTTCTCTTCCATATCCATATTTTCACCTATGTGGAAACCGAGTGATTAGTTTATTTGGGTAACCATTACGTTTCATACTTTTGTTTTTAAAGATTGGTTTTGGTATTCCTTTTTATGATGTGGGTTTCGATTAAAGAAACTTTCGAATAGTAAACCATTTATAACCCCGATGAATTTCGAGGGAGAAATTCATTTTAAGGGGCGTAGAACGTAACATCCTGAGATTTTATGAAAAATATTCTTTTTAATTTCATTAATGTCTTGTGTTGTACGCTACACCAAACGGAGATTGCACAACACGCATCCTTGACTTTCCTTTCATTACATGAAATCACGACCTTCCTTGATAGCGTGTGTAGTACGCAATACCGAGTTTCACTAAACAACGATATGCTATTAAAATATTATTAAAACTAGCCATTAAGAATAGTAATAACCACTTTTTGAAATTTTGTAATTTTTATTTTTCAAAATGGACTTCATTTTTGGATTCGTAATATCGAAATTAGCTTAGGGTGAAATTTTGGTACTTTTCAGAAAACGTTCATATTCTGATGAATAGTGAAAATTACTAAATTTTAATTAAAAACAACTTTTTTAATAGAAATAATTAATAGTGATAAATTATTAATTTGAGTAGTTTTAAAGTATATTTAGAATATATTTTTACAATTTAATACAATGTTGGTCATTTGATCTAATTTCACATTTAAACCAGTTATAAACAAGTGTCAATCTTTTGATAGTTATTATCTCTTAAAAACACGCTATCTGTTTTGACGACGGGAATTAATTTTTAAATTAGTTAATGAAACTGATATGTTTTGAATTTGGTAAAATAGAAATCATTTTTGAGTTCATAATATCAAATATAGCTTAGGAAAATTTTTGGTATTTTTCTGAAAACTTTCAATTTTTGATGAATAGTGAAACCACTAAGTGATATTAAAAAAAACTGAATTGTTCATAAAACTTAATTTTACCGCTTCTGTGAGTGGAATTTCAAAAATCCGAGAGACACGGTTGATGTCAGTAAGTAAAATGTGGTTCAATGAGATGAAAATAATTTTTTGGTGAATAGTAACTTTTTACTTTTTTTTCCCACGGTTAAAAGTAAATATGGTAATTAAGGGTAGAAATGATATTATTACCCTAACACATGTCCTACTTCTATTGGACAAGTGTAATTCAACCAAAAACAAACTTAGGAATAAAATATGACCATTTAGGCCCACTTGGATTGGATTTGGACATTTATTATTAATTTATTTAAAGAAGGGTTAAAAGAGTTAAAATCAAGGTTTATTTACTAAAAAAAATTTAATATGGGGTTATACATAAGATAATTTCGACTATAAATATTCATTAGAAAGAAAAATATATTTCCTACATAATTGTATTTTATTTGTAATTTTTAGACATTAAATAATTTAATGTATTTATGACACAACAATGATGCAGCAATTATCTTATTAATGAAATATTGACATAATTGATGTTATAAATACCCATATAAATATAATTTGAGCCTTTTTATGAATTCCACTAATTTTATAGGTTAATATGACATGTTTTTATTTATTTAATTAACTTTGTTCGAACTTATCATTCTGTTATGATTTTCACAAAAATCAATTACTAAATAGTGTCAGAATTGACATAAAATAGTTTTTAAAAAACTTATTATATTATTAATTGTTATTTTATTCCTAAAAATCTAAGGTTCGACCAAATGACTTAGATACGGTTATATATATTAATAATAAACAATTTGGGGTTTTTTTGGCTTCTTATAGTATGTTTATTAACCTTATAGTGTAATAACACAAGAAGACACGGTAAAAGTAAAATTATTTAACTTAATGTTAAATCTAAATGATAAGGTTAAAATAGGAACCTAAACTTGTCTAAATTCTATTGGATGAGAGGATTTCGACCCATCCCCAGCTTATGCTCTAAATAAATCAATTTGGAGTTATTTAAAACCGAACTTGAATTTATAATAAAATAATATTTTTAGTTATTCCAAAGGTGCCCCTCTCCTCCCTTATAAAAGGGCACCTCCTCCCTCTCTTCCTCAAACAAATTTGAGCCTTCAAGATCGGCCAACCCCTGCCAAATTATCTTCTCCACTTCCCTAGCAACATCCTAAAGGTTCTGGTCTTCCTCAAAGACCAATTTTAGTTCTCTATGAGGAGGTCTCAAAGAGGCGTTTCAAAGAAGAGGTAATTTCCGTTACCGATTCTTTCACCTTTATCTCTTCTTCCACTTATTCTTCTTAGGTTGTTTCATTATTAAGTAATAACATAAGTATCAATCATATACTGATATGTTATTATAAGTATGAAACAATCCTATTTCACCATCTATCCAGCCTACGGAAAACGAAATCACCGGTCGTGCGTACGTACGGAATACCGTCTCCACGCCGTGGTGTAATCTATTTTCCACCACCACCTTACTTGGATGGGTATAATGGTGTAAATAATGACTTTATATGACTATTATAAAGTGATACTGATTCTGAAATAGTATACATACACTCCAATACAATTCCACGATCATAGGAACGATATCATCACTCGTGCGTACGTACGGAATACCATCTCCACGATGTGATGCGACTCGTTCTGCATGATCATCATTTCATAAGGATTATATAAATGAAGTTAATGAATTAATATGATATATATTACACTAATGCCATTCTGGAAATGAGGTATCTATAACCTAAATATAAGAATAATAATTTATTTGACAAAACATGCATAAGAACAAAAAGTTATAAACACCCGAATAACAAGTAGCAATGAAATATTACTACTAAGAAGCTAAGAAAATGACCATATATGATATCATAAAAATAATTATGATTCTGGAATAAGTCAATAACATTATTTAAATCATTATACAGGAGGTTCAGACACTTATGAGGCAAATCGGACCTAAGGTTAGGGAAATATCACAATCTCATTTTTATCCGAGATTGTTTATACATTGGTATTTACTGGGGTGTATTTTATCATCCACATTCATGTTCCCTCAATATGTAATATCATTTCCTTCAACCTACAATTGTTTAAATCCAATTTTTCCCTTCGGTGAGTTTTTAGTAAACGATATGAAAGGAATCTTTTGTCGTTTTTCGTACGAAGTACTTTTTGACTTTTCCGACAAAAGTACAAGAAGAATGTTTTTTTAACTTATACGGCATGAATGGATTTTTAAAAAATTATTTCCAAGAGGCTTCCTTTACAAGTTTTCAAGTTTATTTTTAATCAACTTTTTTAGTTTAAAATTTTATGACATGTTAAGAAAGGAAAATGTTTTTGAAGTAGAAAGGATATTTTCTTCAATAATGGAGTTGAAGTGTTTTAACAAAACTATTTTCCATCTAAGATAATTAAGGGTTCTGTTTCTATCCCTATTATTACATTGATTTGAGTATGCTGTGATGGAATTATATTTATGAATTCCTTTATCTTATATGAATTGTTTTACTATGTCACGATGTTTAAGATTCCCATTTTTATTACATGGGTTATGCAATGATGTATGATTTCTGATTTTGTGGCACACATAAGAATGGTATCATTATGAGATGGGTGGGACCTATATCTCCCTCAAATGCATTGGGTAAAGATTTTATATCTCATGAGATAGACATGGCTGGAATGGTAGGTTATACCGGTTCAGTGAAACAGGACTGAAACGAGGGTTACTCGGTTCAGAAAGGGACTTTTTCCACTAAGATAGTCTTGGCAATGAGTCTTGACTAATAAGAAATGATTCTCTATGACTATGTGTGTATTCCACAATGTTTCATGTTTTAAGTTATGATTATTGGGATTTCATTTCACTACTATGATTTATCCCATGTAATGAAATTATGCTCTCTTTTGCAGGTTAAGATTTCCAAAATGTTATGTTCTTATGAATATGATGTGATTGATATTTATTTTGTTTACCCTTACTGAGCATTTGAGCTCACCCTTTTATGTTCTCTTTTCCCCAGGATATAAATAAAGGTTTTAGGTAAAAAAAATGAAGATCTTTATGGGAGATATTGAAGATCTTTCACCACGACTAGAATATTATATTCCAAGTTTCCAAAGACACTAAACTATTACGATCCTTGTGTGTGTGTTTTTTATGTACTAAGTATTCCAAAAAAGTAATGTAATGTACTTCAGGAATCGGGTCTCTACAATTTCAAATTACAATAACCTATGTAATGAACAAGGGTTCACAAGCAGTTTTCACGGTATAACCCATTAAAGAGAAACAGTTTTCAAAACATCAATCCCAAAAATACTAATCATTTAGAGAATTAATAAGAATGGTATCAATGTATGATATACCTATTAAATAATAAACTATAACCAAGTATTTAATTTTATGTGGATAAAGATTTTGAAAGATCACATAAAACATTAAATTTTATTGAAAAATAAAATTATAAAACATATAACAATGTAAACATAACTTTATTTAAAACATGTTTTAAAACATATGTTGGAATCCTGAAAACCCCATTTATTACATTTCTCTTAGAAAATTTCAATTATTCTTGGAATAATTGTTTCTAAAATACTTATATCATTTGAAAAACATTTCATTAATGATAAATATGAAAATTAATAAATAAATTTCAAAAAAAATTAAAAAAATTTATTTGAATACAATTAGAAAAATTTAATGAAATCTCGAAGAAAATTATGAAATCCATTTCCTTGAAATCAAATTTAATATCTATAATGAAATATTGATAACTTATTGAAAATAATTTCTTTAAAAACACTTTGGAAACATATAAAAAAAGATTGAAAATGTCATTAATACCATATTAAAATAACCAAATTTACGAAATACGAGGAAATATATTTCCATTAAAAAAGAAACTTGTATACATACAATGTAATCATCAATGAAATTATGGTCATGATGGAGGCTGAGTACATACATGATGAACATTCTATTTAAACCATAAAAGTATAGAAATGATCCTTGACCATAAAAAAATGAGAAGAATAATTTTAAAACCAAATTTTAAAATGGTAATACATGTTGTAAAATTTTATAGGACCATTATATTATATTATGAAAATATTTTTAAAAAACATTTTTAGAAAACAATGTTTTTTATGAACTCAGATTTCTAACAAAAAGGAGAAATACTATCATATTTTTATTGAACATTTGGTTAGTTGTCATAAAAACCCAAGAATGGGAAATTATTATAATAAATTGTATATAATATTAACATAAAGTGGGTAAAAAAATTAATTATATTTATTTAAATATAGATCAAATTATTTTTGTCAAAGGAAGAATAATCATAAAAAGTCTTTATAAATGATGAGATTGAATATTTAAACCATTAACACTTTGGTAACTTTATGTCTTCGTAAAATGGAAACAATAACATTAAATGAAGTTTCAAATATCATTGAATGTATTATATAAATGATATAACATGTCAAAAGGATTTATCTACGCCTCTTAAAATAATATTGATGAACAACAAAGCATGTGTCTCAAAAAAGAAAATTGATTAATTTATAAATTTTGAATCTTTTGAAACATAAAACCCATGAAATTAATATAATAATATAAACATGTAAATACTAACAAATTTAACTATAAAAATAATGTAATAAATACATGGGATTTATACACACCATCTAATCAAAATTAGTGGTGAATATTGCATGCATCTCAGGAAAATAAAAAGTTGGATGAAACTCCCTTACCTAAAGTCACGAATTTATTCTTTCACACTAAAAACTACTGTATAATTAATATACTATTATTATACATCTATGATAGAACCATATTATTATATATAATACAATATATTATTTGTTTATGAATTTATAATTCCATTTTATTAACAACTCCATGTTAATGTTATGTTTCAGGTAATATCTGCTTTATATTCTGTATAAGTTTTTACTTGTTATTTTTTTATTATCTTACATAGATATAGATTTAATTATTTAAATAATATAAAAATTGATCTAATATCATATATATTCTATATATATGTATTTATAAAAATCTATATGAGATAGAAGAATGAAATGGAATACACCGTTCATGGAGATATAGTTTGTATGTAAGCTTGAATGTTTTTTCAATTTTATTATCGTATTGAATGAAATAAAGTAAATAAAATATATGTATATGTAATATAATATTTAAATTATCATTTTTATTTAATATATATCATATAAATTCTCTAAACACGTCCTTAATAAATTACATTTAATGTGTGAATGAATCACATCACCTTGATGAGGCGGTGGTCCTCACTTCCTCAAACAAAATTATCATACTTACAAAAAAGGAAAATCATAAAGATATGTGATATATAATATTTTAAAATGCATAAATACATCATAAATATCATATATAACATATAAAAATACATTTTATAAAATATTTCCCCACTATGAGAGGTGTTAAATGAAAAAACAGACAACTTCGTTTCTTGGGGGCGTTAGATCAGTGTACAGAATGATGGTAGGTTCATTACCCATTAGATGGATGTGTGTGTAACTGAAGGTCGAAAAATTAGAATAAAAATATATATGAATATTTATGACACATAGGTTATTATATAGTATATACCCAACCATTACATACATGTACATTACATTTCTTTTCTAAAATACTTAATACATGACCCAAAAAAACACCCAAAGACCTTATTAGTTTGGTTTCTTTGCAAACATGGAACATAATATTATATCTTTGTGAAATATCCTCCACATATCCCATGAAGAGCTTCCCCTTTTTTCCTACCTAAAATTTCACGACCCATCCCCGAGGCATGTGTCATGACTACCTCAATCCCTCCTGCCATAGGACAGCAGCTGGAGACTATTACCAAAGGAGTAATTCCCTAAAACTAAGAAGGAACTGCCTTTATAACCTGTAAAAACACACAATAGAGCCCACAAATAGATCCATAAAACTATGTAAAACTGTATAACAGAAGAGTACAGAATGTAAAATGGGCCAGAATACAAGCCCAATAGTAAAGTACATGAAAGTGAAAGTACCAGTACAACTGAAGAAAAGAATAACTTCTGTTAGGGTGTCCCCATATATTCCTACATGAAGGGTAGTTAAAGATCACCTCCTTGGAACTCTATTTCCATATGTCTCCTCTGTGTACCGACTCGTCATATGATCCAACTCGGGGTACAGTCTGGTCCTGATGCTCTCATCCTCGATCAACATTGTCTATCGTCTTCATCTAGCACAATAAGGTATGGGAATAGCCAGTGCAGGGGTGAGTATAAAAATACTCTGTAGGGACCCTGAGGCCCTCTATCTCTCAAAAAATCCATCATGGATAAACAAAAAGAATGAAATCATCAGATAACCCAACATAGGTATATTCCCATACATATACCTCAGTTATCAAGATATCCATCTCAATAATGAGGAAAACCCAAATGAACTGACTCCGCTCAAAACAAGATTTTATTCTAGGGGTAGTATCAAGTAACATCCCCAGTCACATTATTGACAAATTGGCTTCTGGAGAACTCCTCCTAAATCGAGTACAGTGGGTCTACCGCAATAGAAATCGTGCTTCCCACTATCCTTGGAATTCTAAGTTACTCCTCCTGTCAATTACCGTGGATCTGCCGCATCAGCAAGTGTGCTCCCCATCGTGGGTCTGCTGCATCACCAAGCACGCTCCCCCTCTTAGCCTACTAAGGTAATTATTCTGTCGAGTACAACGGGTCTGCCATGAAACTAAGGTGCTCCCCGCTGTGGGTCTTCCGCGACACCAAGGTTCTCCCCACTGGGCTAGTAGAGTCGTTCCGAGTCAAAACGTCCACCTGTCATCAGGTCTCATCCAGCTACAAGGTCTTCGTACTATGTTCGCTCACATCTGGGAGGATCTACTCCATGAGCTACTAGTAGATACTCCAACTATCACAAATTACCCATAATAAGTATCTCAAAGGTCCTCCACATTATAGGGGTCTCAACACAATAGATAGTGCGTCAATCGGATGCCCTGTCTGTGAGTTATTAGTCTTTTAATCCTGGGGGCCATGTTGGATTCATGCACGATCCTACCAGACCGTATCTCAACCATAAACACAAAATAAGTGGGGTATACTCAAAGCGACAATAACAGTCCAAGATTTTCAACGCTGTTGACAGTTTGTCAAACGGACGTTCGGTGCAAAAGATATGGTTGAACGAGCATAAATGGGTCGTAGTGGGCCCGGTTCCGGTCCGACCCAGTTCGGGTTGACCTGGCCTGACCCATTGGGTCTGGCCTGACCTATTGGGCGGGCTGACACATTGGGTTCAGCCTGGCCCGCTTGGCCCAGCCCTACAGGGTGTGAGGGGCCGCAGAGATCCGCGAGGGTGGGGATTGGCCGCAAGGGCGCGGACCGGTCGCGGGTCGGCAAGAGGATGGTTTGGCCCAGAGGGCACCGCATGAGCGGCTTGGCCCAAGATGCATGGCTGGTTCGGCTCGGAGGGCCACTGGGCCGCGGCTCGGGACGGCTCGACCGAGGCCGGTTCGGCCCGAAGGTCGAAGCAGCTAAGGTGGCTCGGACGGTGGATTGTACAACAAGGGCGTCTTGGGGCCATTTCGGTCAGCGGCAGCACGGGGATAGTTCGTCTGGGAGGCCGGGGTGGCACGGGGGTGGCACAAGTTGCAGAGACCGTGGGACATAGGGTCGTTTCCTTTTTCACCTTCATCGCCTTCCTCCATTTTGAAGAACACTTCAAATCAACACTAGGGTTGTGGAGAGGATGAGCCATGTTAGTTTGTCCTGCACTCTACCCATTAGTTTGGTAGCAAGAGGTTCACAATAACAGAACACATAAAACCCTCCCACAAAGATTCTTCCCAAACCAAAAAAAAAGAAAATAAGGGGTGTACTTATGAAGTGATAGTCAAATAGCATTAAGCCCCTACCTCAGGTTGATATGTCAATAGAGTCATGGGGAAGAAGACGAATCGTTGGAAAAAAAGATGGACGTCGGTGTCCTCAGCGTTTTCTTCAATTGTCAGTTTGTGCATTGGTTTTTCATAGTCAAAGATGTCCTACATCAGAGGAATTCTCAAGGAAGAAGATCAAAGTTGGGGTCGGAATTCTTCGTCGGCGTTCTACATTGGAAGAACGATTTCATTGTTTGGAGAAATAGTTCTTCATGAGAGAGATTTTATCGCAAATCACCAGAAAAAAATGGCCAACTGATGTGTTTCCCCCAACATTAATTATTGGCACAAATTCAAAATAACCTAATTAAACACTTAGGTTAGAACATTTAATTATGGTGGGTTGGCGTAATTAATGTGGAGAAGCTCAAGAGGCTCGTCCACATTAAAGATGGAGTTGAGTGGTTTCTTTTCCCCCAATTAATAGGGGTTCGGTGGTCCCACACCTAAATTTAATTTGGGAGGTTAATGAAATCTTGGGTGGTCCCCACCACAATTAATCATGAAGAGGAGGTTTATTTCTCGTGGACCCCACCCCTGAACATCTACATGGAGGGTTGTTACAAAAAATAATAATAAATCATGTGTTTATTTTATTTATTATTTCCACTAAAATCGAAAAACTATCGCTCTCCCTCTACCATCTATCATTGAGGAGAATGTCTCATTAAGAGAATACGGGCACTGTAAGTTCAACAGTGCCCTTAGATTTTAATTTCGTACACCAGTTCAAATGTTAGAAAAAATTGCATGCACATTTACTAAACGTAACCAAATTAATTTTGAGAAATTAATTCTAGGCACTTTGGGCCTTAGAATCACGTGTCTTCAGTTTTCACGGACTCATAAAATTCCCATATATTTAATAAAACATGGAAATTCAAGGTCATTATATAAAACCTATCTTTATTTCCTGGAAAAATAAAACATAAAAATAGTGATCTCAAATGCTCATCAATGGTAAACATGGAGGACATTAAACAAATCATTATTATTTGAACATAAAATAATGAATATAATGTTTAAACATCAAAATTGTGAGTCATGATGTGAATTATGGCAATACATAAGGCATGGATCATAAAGAAACATTAAACATGGTAGTATAGATTTGGAATAATACATGTAATTGTGGAGAACTAATAAGCCCATATTATGATTTACATAGTAGTCAATGCATTATTTCCAAGAACATCTTAATAGACAAAGTCCATTACTGAACTGGGTTTACTTGTCTCTCCAACCATGTATTACTGAACCAGATTTATACACCATTATTTTCATGTATATCTCATGATATATAAATCCTTACCCAATGCATTAGAGGGATATATATGTCCCACCCATCTAATAATGAAATCATTTTTACATGTGCCACAAAAACATAAAGCATTCTTCATAGCATAACCCATGATATAAAATGGGTTGTTAAACATCATTTCATCGTCACATAATTAATAAAAGATAAATAGACTTGATAAAAATAATTCCACCATAAACAAAATATATTAAATGTAATAATAGGGATATAAACACAACCTTATATAATTTAATATGGAAAATAATTTTGATAAACACTTGAGCTTAATTCCTGAGGAAAATGTCATTTTTTCTTTGAAAACATTTTCTTTTCTCAAAATGAAGTATAATTTTAAAAGATAATAATTAAGTGTAAAATAATCTTGATATGGTGTATAAGATTATTTGTGGAAATAAGGATAGATTAAAACCATAAAAAACCTTTCATTCCATATACGTTAAAAAATATCATCCTTATACTTTTTCTGGAAAAGTCAAAAAGTACATTGTGTGGTAAACAAAAGAATGATACTTTCCATTAAATGTAGTAAATTCATAAATGGGTAATAATGTATTTCAACACATATATAATAATATTAAACCATCTATCAAAACATTTTTAGAAATCATGGACATTGATGATAAATATATTTCCAATCAATACATATGTCTAAACAATCTCAGATAAAAATGAGATTGGCACAGTTATCCATTAAATTTGGTCCAATTTCTTTTATATGTCTCCCAAACATTTGTATAGTGGGTTTAAACATCTTAACTTGTAACCGAAAAATAATAATACTTTTTATATAATATTTGGTTCACTTACGACATTATATTACACATTATTTTGTTAATTCAATGTTAAAGAAACGTTTTGGGTAATAACAGTTTCCTTTATCGTACGTGTTTAGACTTGTTATTCTTTATATTATAACTTATATCATGATTTAATTACTTAATAAATTTAAAAAAAATTATTTACATGTTTTATATATTCAGTATTTAAATATATATATATATATATTAGATTGATAAATGGAATGGAATAAAACGTTGATAGAGATGGCAGGGTACATGTACGTATGAACACTGTTTTGATTTCGTTATTAAATTGAATGGAAGTATGTAAATGAAATATATATATACACATAAATAAATCATCATTACTATTTCATATAATTAATGAATATTTATTATATATACTTTATAATCATTCTTGAATGGTTAACATGGAGAATAAATCACTGCGTGTTGTGGAGACGGTAAGTCGTACGTACACATGAGTGACGATATCATTCCAATAGTCATTGAATAATATTGAAGTGCATGGGGTATAGTATCCCAGAATTAGTATAATTTTATAATAATCATATATAGTTATTATTTACAACATTATACCCATCCATGTAAAGGGGTGGTGAAAAACATATTACACCATGACATCGAGATGGTAATTCATACGTACGCACGTATTGTGATTTTGTTTTTTGTAGGATAGATAAAAGGTAAAATAAGATTTTTTTCATATTTATAACAACATAAAAGTATACGAGTGATACTTATTTAATTACTTTATAGTGAAAAAATTAATGAAGAGGAAGAAGAATAAGAAAAAAAATTTACTGAATCCGTAAAATAAATTTTCTCTTTCTCGATGTACCTCCTTTAAATTTCCTCTTTGGAAAGTAGAGTTAATATTTTTTGAATTAAACCTCTACAATACAACTATAGAAGTTGATAAGAAAAATGGGTAGGTTTTGGATGAGATTTAATGAAAAATATAGCGTTAATAGGAGAAGGAGGAGTTGCCCTTTTATAACAGAAGAGAGGAACACATTTGGAAACTTTCAAAACATTAATTTATTATAAATTCAATTTCTTTTAAAAATGGTCAAAAACTTATTTAATTAAAAAATAAGATGATTTTTTTTGAATAACCATAATAAAATAATTTCTTGACATGTTTTTCATATTTTTTTATCATTTCCTTTTTGGTTTTACCCTTATTTTACCTTTTTATTCTTACAGTGATATCATGTTATTTACACATTGTGGGTTAATCAAATTACCATATCATGTAAAAAGACCCAAAAAAATGTTATGACATATTTGGAATTATATTAAAAATTTTTCTGAATCTTATATTATTAGGAATTTATTATCAATTAATAAACGGTTTTCTGTTTTAAGTTATGAATCATGTAAATTTTGGACACTATTCATACTTAACCTTTTTAAAAAACAATTAACCCGATTCTATAGAAAATAAGGAATTAAAAGAAATATAATATGTCAATATCATCCATAAAATTCGTTTATGACATCAAAATAACCAAATTACAATTGTTTTAATATTTATAAATTCATTTATATGAATCATTCAATAAAGAGGTAATCATTATATCATAATTGTGTCATAAATAAATATACTTATCTAATGTATAAAAATTATAAATAAAATACTACGACGTAAGAAATAATTTTTGATGTCCAATTACTATTTATAGACATATATATCTATTTTATATCCTAATATTAAAGTCAATTTAATAAAAGAAATATCTTTAGCTTATAATTATCATTACATTAAATTAATTGTTTTAAAATGTCATTTTCACATCCAAGTGAATCCATGGGGTCCCAAAATCAACAAAATGATTTTCATGGTTGGAAATATATCATCCAATATGATTAAGACATGTTCTAGTGTAGTTTAATATTATCTAAAAATTAATTTTTACCATTATTTACCAGTTTTACCCTTTAACCATGATAAATAAAATAATTATAGAAGTTACTATTTATGATATCAAAAAATAAAAAAATTATATTAATATAATTTTGACATAATTATTCCAAATATGGAACTAATTTTTCAAAATTCAAAACTCAGAATTTGATATAATTAATTTAAAATTTATCTCGTTGTTGAGAAAATGACTTTTACAAGATAAGACATTGTAAAAGATTGAAATGTTTTAATCTATGAATTCATTTGAAATTAATTATAATGAAATATATTATATTAAATTGTAAAAATAAGTTATTTTGAGACTTTAAAACCCCTAAATTTTATAATTTATTCATATAAGTTATCTTGATGAAAAAAAGTTATTTTTAATTTAAGTTTACCATATTTTTACTATTCATCAAAATATATAAGTTATCAAAAAATATAAAAAATTTATCCAAAGTAAATTTTTATGTATTGATTAAAAATAATAGGTTTAATTTTTTATATTTATCTTATAAACTTTTCAAAAACATGATTTAAAATGGGTGTTCCATCAATAGGCGGTAAAAATGCATTTTTTTTAAAATACGTTTTTTTATCTGAAAAATTTATTTAATTCATATATCAAGTTCTAGAAAATATATAAGATGAATTTTTATGTTATAAAATTAAAATTTTGGTTAATAATATTCATAAAGGAAAGTTTATGTCCCATTATATAATATAATTTTAATTATATATTATTGTTTAGTGAAACTCGTTATCGCATACAATAAAAGATATCGAGGAAGGTCACTCTTTTGTGTAATGAAAGACAATTCTATGTTGTGTGTAGTGAAAGATTCATTTGGTGTTGTCTATAACATAATCAAAACATACTTCATATATACATTGAACAAAAATCTTTACTCAGTGTTGCGTGATATGAATTCTATAACAAGAATATGAAATTGTGTTCAACACAAGCCAAGTATTGTGTTGTGTATAATGAAAACATATATGGTGCATCATATAGTGCAAGATAATCTTGGTGTAGTTTAAAACCCATGAAATCCATGAAAATAAAAGTAATATATCCCATAAAATCTTGGGGTGTCACATACATAAACATAGAATATGATGATATTAATAGGTGTAAAATGAAAATAAAGGAAGTTATGATTTCATAAAAATTTATTTTCTAATACATGTCCTATTCCAAGAATTTGAATAATGGTACTAATACATGAATAATTTCATCAATAAAAAAAGATAAAAAATGGAATTTTTTATTATAAAATGACTCAACAATTTCATATAATTAAAATTCAAGCATAAACTACCCTGAAAAAATTGATTTTGTGAATTAAACCCTTAAAAATACCATAACATTATTATGAGAATAAATCAATGAATATATTATTACTATGAAATTTAAATCCAAATATAAAATTCTTAAATAAAATTATATACATTAAATAATGATTACAAACATAATCATAGAATATTAATTACAATGTGGAAGTAATAGAATCCAATGAAAAAGAATTATGTTATGAAATTATTTACAATATGGTAATTTTATGTTAAAATCACATAATATGAAATAAATCTAATTGAAATTAAAAATTCAACTCTGATAATATAATTCATGATAAATTATATCAACATTGGAATTAAATACTATACATAAAATAATAATTGGATGCAAGTGGCATATGCTTCAAAGAAAAATAGTGAGAGAGGAATTCGTGTACTTGCATTTTCTTTTGGTTGAATGTCAATTAAATTCATATAAAATGGTTGTAAACATGTTAATAATTTTTTAAAAAACATTTATTTTATTTATTATAATTATAATATCATATATTATCTTATTATATTATCTTATTATATTATCTTATTATGCATTTTTAATAAAAATTCCTTATTTTAACTATTTTGGGTGTTAATTGTCTAGTTTTTCGAGTATGTTATGAATTATTAATTATTTTTACTTTTAATTAAATAATGATTTAATTATATAAATAATTTAAAATAAGATTTTAATATAATATATATTTAGTAGATAATTATTTATAAATGTCAACAATATTTGGAAAATGTAAATTAAAAGCACTGTTTGTGGAGACGGTAGGTCATATGTACACATAAGCACTGCTTTTATTTCATTCATGTAATTAAAATATGAAACCTAAATGATATATTTGTATATTATAACTAAAATATCATGTTTTATTCATATATTTCACATATTTTTAGTAAAATTATCTTTCATATGTTCTATGTATAGTGTGAACGAATCAAATTTCATTGAGGTGGCGGTAGTCAACTATTCAACAAAGATGTTATCATATCTACAAAAAAATTGAAACATGAAGGTATTAATTATATAATAATTAAATAAGAATAAATAAATTATAATAATTATATATATAAAATAAAAAAATATTCACCTCCCAATTCCCACCATGATAGGCGCTAAATAGAAAACAAACAATCATAATTTCGGGAGGCGGTAGTTCATCGTACAAAAACGGTATGTTCATAACCTATTTTATATATGTATGTATATAAATATTTATAACCCCTAATATAAAAAAATATATTTATATTTAGGACAATGAAGATATCATTTAATTATATAATATGATTATTTGTGGAAGTTGAATATGAATGTTAAATAAAAGAGATTGAGGTAGGATGTTACTTCTTATTTGGGTAACTCGTTTTGGTTCACACTGAAGGGCCTCATAAATGGTCTTATTCCCAAAGAGAGGATTGATTGCTGGAGGAATTTTTGGTAATTATTTTAGTGTAGTTTGTGCATACCAAAATACATGGAATATTTTAATAAGTGAGATTGTGGGTGCCTTTTTATAGATGAGGAGGAGTGATATTCTTATAAATATTTGAAAATTGAATTCCACTCAATTTTTTTCCTGGAATGTATCTCCCAAAATGAATACAATTAGATAAAAAAATTATATGCTCTATATATGGATATCCAATTATTTTTTGAAAAATTAAATGGTCATTTTAGACTGTAAGATAAAGGTTTAATCCATTGTTAATCTAATTTTTCTCTTAATCAATGCAATTAGTTTTAATTAAATTATATCATATTTCAGGAAAAATATTAATTTGATTTAACAAGAAATTATAAATTCTTCCTCTTCCAAATATGGAACATATTTTTTGAAATTCCATTAACATATGTGGAAGAAATTATTTTAAATTTAATCCCCCAAACGGTACAACAAAATTTGGGTTTTAAAGTAAAAATGTTCGAAACTATGAAACATTTTTACATCAAATGTCCATGTGAAATTGTTTAAAATTAATTTACTATATTAATGGATGTATAATTGATCTAATTTTACTTTGAGAACAATTTAAAATTTAATTCACCAATATTAATAAATTTGACAAAAATTAGTTTTCAATTAGAACCCAATATTTTCTTCATTATTCATCCAAAAATTAAACATCATAAATAATATAACAAAAACTCAACAAAAGATAATTTTTAAGTTCCTTTTTCAAAAATAAATTTTATTTTTGGAAATTAAAATGTATAAATTTTTACAAATTTGGATTTAAAATAGGGTCGACATTTAAAGGCAGTAAAATTGCCTTTTTAGAAAAATAAAGTATTAAGAATTAAAAAGAATTTATTCTTATTTTATGACTACCAAAACTATTCAGGGAATATAAATAAATTCTATTGAGTATATAATATATATATATCACTAATATCAATCACTCATAGAAATTAAATCATTTAATTAAGATAAAATGCATTTGTGATCATAAAAACATTTCCTTTATATTTAATTGGTTCGTATATTCATTTCTCATAAATTGATTGTGAATTGACTAAATTTTTATTGGTTTAAACCAGATATTTTCATAATTTAATAAATCTTATTCAAAAATGAATATTTAATGTCAAGGTTAGATAATATTATATAATAATATTTTAATAATATATTATTGTTCAGTAAAAATTGGTTTCATGTATAGTGCAACTCACCAAAGAAATTCATTGCTGCATGAGACAAAAGATACCACTATATCATATGAATTTTATGATATATCCTAGATTAATATTTTTAAAAAATATTATATATATTGAAATTTATAGGGATATTTTATTCCCTTACACACTTGGTGTTATCTGTCAAACACACTGTAAAATAAAAGTGTATCATTTTGAATATTTGGGATGTTACATTCTCCCCACGCTAAACTAATTGCATCCTCACATTATAAGATTTATCTTTGTAGTAAAAGTTATGATATTTAGATAATACTATTTTTAAATCCCTTATGACGAGAAGGGTTGGTAAAACATTATCTTGAAAATATAGAATATAAAGTACGAAGGTCACATGGGATATCAAGTAACTAAGTCTATAAGTGTGAGAACATTTGTTGAAAAAGAAGTGACATAAATGGAGGAAATGTATACATATTTAGGGGTACTTATTGAGTTCATCGATCATAAAAAATTAAATAATCACCAGAATGATTAGGGCCTCAAATAAATAAATAAATTATAATTTAAAAATCTGCATGTTCAACAAAAATGATTATTTTAGGATTATAATTTTATTTTAAGATAATTTTCCCTATGTGGAAGAATAAATTTATAGACCATTAATATAAAGAAAATTTTTTACTTTATATTTCTCAATTTAAATAGAAAATTTTCATATTTTTTTTTCTTTGATCAAATTATAATTCACTAATTACATTAAGAAATAGATATCTAGAAAATTTCATTGATTCCTAATAAAATAAAATAAAAAATTAATAGATCATAAGACCCATAAAAGAGTGATAATTATTTCAATTTGTCTCTAAATATTATCTTATGAAAAAATGTATTATAAAAATAATATATAAACCTAAAAATAAGCACTATCAGTTCTTCAAAAAAAATTAATTTTTTTTAACTTAAAACAGTTTCATATTAACCATTCAATTTTTTAGGTTAGTGGTTGGTATTAAAACCTTATAACTCATCAAAGAATTTTTTTATGTATTATTGCATTACTGAACATTATAAGTTCTCACATGGCATACAAGTTATCATTTTCCATAACCTTATTAATATAATTTCTAAAATATATATTATTTTTATCCTAGAAATATAGATAATCACTAAATAAAACTGTAACTAAGGTCTATAGTAAAACCTATATACATAAATAATTCATATTTTTAATTAAACATAGGTCCTTTCATGGTATTGGTTTTATCCTATGACAATCAATGTCAATTTCTATTCAAATGACTCAAGTAATTCCCCTACTATAGAAGCCCAGAGTCGATACATTATTACGTGTCATTGGCATGATCACAAAAGTTCTAGTCTCAAAGGACCGATTAGTTTAGTAGCCTTATAAGTACTATATACATTCATAAGGTTTACATTACATCATAAAATGGAAATCTACTACAACAATGTTAACATAGGCACCACCGAGATCCTATAGAATATCCCTACAAGTTAGTCATAATATACTTCTTCACATCCTTGGAAAAATAAAACATAGAAAGGGGTGAGCTCAGATGCTCAGTAAGGATAAAAATATAGCGAAAACTTTAATAAAAATGCATAAACATTTAATTCAATGTATAAAACTAAAACAAAATGCTTTTAGACTTGAACGAGATGGCTCAACTTAGACTGTATAATCAAATCAAAGATGCCAGGTACAATATGGTCCCTTCCCATATTCAATATGGTCCCTTCCCATATTTTGTATGCAGATGATATTCTCTTGTTTGGTAAGGCCTAAAAAAATACCATTACTGTTATCAAGGGGCTCTTTTCCCATTATGAGGAAGTTGCTGGGTAGGTCATAAGTTAGGATAAATCCTCCATTGTCTTTGGTGATGGTGTGAGCATCAACAAACAAAACAGGATAACCAGGAGGCTTGGAATTAAGAGGGCCTCACTTCCTTTTAACTATTTTGGAGTGCCTTTATTTTATGGTAAGGTAAAGAGGAAATACCTTGAAAGCATACAGATAGGAATTATAAATCAAATGGCCAAATGGAAAGAAAATCCAAGTCATAGGCTGAAAAGGTGTGTCTTGATAACTCTGTGATCACTTCTAAGTTTGTCTAATCTTTCCCACTCTATAAATTTCCTAGAGGTTTTGTGAATGATATTCAAGGAATGATCAGAAATTTTATATGGATAGGCTCTGTCCATGAGAGGAAGATGTTCACTATTTCATGGTCTGAGTGTATTAAACCCATAGAAATGGGAGGCCTTGGAATCAAAGATCTTAGGATTTTTAATGATGGACAGATTGGGAAATTCATTTGGAATATTATATACAGTGATAATTATCCTGAGTTCTTGCTGAACAGATTCAAGTGGCGTCTCTTCAATGGATACAAATATCACCACAAATACTCTGTCAGGACATCTCTCATGTCTTCCTTCATGAAAATCACACATGAACCCAAGTGGATTGTGAGTAGGGACTCACAACGTAACTGCTGGACTACCGTATGGCTGGATAAACCATTGCAGGATGTCATTGATGTCCCTATAGAAGACACTCACATGTCAATTACAAGCCTACTATCACAGATTTCCAGGATTGACACCATTCCCCATAAGATTATTCTGGACATTCAGAATTATAACTTTATGGACTATGATACCATCATATGGACGCACAACCAGGAGGGGAATTTTAATGCAAAAGAGTTTTATAAACATGAATGTGGTGATGCTACCCGACCACCATTGTGGCTAATGCAGTTTAATAAATATTTCATTCAGCCTTCAGGGTTTTTGCTTCTCTGGAAAACATGGAAAGGAAGGTTGGCCACTCATGATCAATTTAAGAAGGCTGTATTTAATATTCCCTCCATTTACTGCCTCTTCCAACACGCTTAAGAGGTCACAAATCATTTTATCATTACATGTAACATTTCACATACTCTTTGTAAATATATTGGAATGCTATTTGATATGTAATTTGATAGAAACAACCAGTTTGAAGAGTGCATGAAGGCACTTTGTATGGACAATTACAGTGAGCAGGTTTTCCACCTGCTACTTGCAGCAGCTACGGCGGGGGTATCTCACATCTGGAATGCCCGCAATCAGCTTCTAATAAATGAAATGGAGACTTCTTTTTATACAGGGATTATGGCGCTACACAAGGAGGTCTATGCCGCATCAGTTGTGCAACCTGGAGGTATGTTTAACACAATCTGAGAGTTGAACATTCTTAGACTGTTGGGTGTTGCAGGTTGATCGAGGAAACCCAGAATGGTTAAATACATTCGGTGGATTCCTCCAATTGCCTCATGATTAAATGTTAATGTAGATGGGGATGTGATAGGAATGCCTGACCCCTCAGGATGTGTAAGTGTCTTTCGTACTCATCATGGATTCGTCAAGGGGTGTTTCTATCACTCCACTAGAATTAAAACGGCGTATGAGGCTGAGTTATTGGCCATGATAAATGAAATTGATTATATTGCTCGGTATAACTGGACACCATTGTGTCTTTAATCTGACTCTGATATTGCTGTGAAATCTTTGAAGGAAATGACATGGGATGTACCGTGGAAAATTCTACCTCATTAGGAAGAGTGTCTCAACAAGAGTGCTCATCTGTCACGACCCGACCCAATGGGGCTCGGGCCGCGACTCCCCAAGCCCACCTCCAATAGGCCAGGAGCTGGCGACTAGCGCCGAGTAGGCTATCACACACATGGGAGGCATTAGCCTATGGTACCAGTACACACGCACCCACAAACACCTCCATGAAACAGTGCAGAGATATAGAAACTGAAAAGTAAATTCATGCATACAATCTATCCCAAACCAGAGTGCAACAGCAAAAGTACAACGGCAAAACAAGGCCCACCAAAAGAAAAATACAAAGCGCGTCCAACCTTCTCTGAAGAAGGGAAACGCTGCCACAAACACCCGTCGGAAAACTCCCTCAGCACAGCTCCGGTAAACACCCCGGTCAACACGCTCACTAAGCTCCGCCTGCTCCGGGTCCTCCTGGGACTCCGTCAAAAGGCCTGTGGTCTACACAAGACACAAACATGTGCGGGAAAAGCCCGTGCAGGGGTGAGTATAAACATACTCATTAGGCACCCCAAAAACCCAAAACCCAAGGGAGAAACTGAAAGGCAACAGTCCGCTCAACCCTGCCAGAGGGAACCCAAACGAGAGAGAAACTCCATCTCGTGACCATCCTCGACTAAACAAAACAAGACAGCTCAGCTCAGCCCAGGTGTATGCCCATACACACACCTTGAACAATCCAGATATACACAGCTCACGCTACAAAGCCACAAGAGGTACCGACCTCATCACCAGCAACTGCCCCAACCATGAGAGTACACCACGAACACTGCCATACCAGATGACACTCATCCGAGAGATAAACTCCATCGGGTCCCAAACAAACATCTCAGATGCTCACCCGAGAGACCACGCTCGTTGGACAACATCACTGAGGAAACATTGCTGAAACAACATAACCACCAAACTCCTCAGAGAGGGGATCACCGCTAGGGTCCGCTAGGGGATACTAAGACCCACACCGGTATACGTAGCTCACAGATAGGGTATCACTCCTAGGGTCCGCTGGGGGATACCACGACCCGATCTGGCATACGTAGTTCTCACAGATAGGGGATCACACCCAGGATCCGCTGGGGGATACCACAACCCGATCTGGCACTCGACAGAAGCTCCACACTCAGATAGAGGATCATCGTCCATATAAAGATGGTCACGACGATACTGAAACCCTATCTGGTAAAACTCGCGATGTAGGGGATCGAACTGATGATGCCGCAACCCTAACGAAACCACGCGCTGAGTAAGGGATCGTATAACCAACGATACTGTAACCCTACCATAAACATCATGCTGAGTAGGGGATCGTAAGCCCGGCGATGCCACAACCCTACTGTGCACGACCCACCGCGTAGGGGATCATATATCCGATGATGCCACAAACCCTACGGGGTTAACCTGCTAGATAGGGGATCGTCGCCCGTAAATAAATCGTCACAGCGATACCAAGAACCTGGTCTAGGGTAAAGATGCTAGAGGATCCACTCCGGGACCACCAGAGGGATACCACAACTCTATCAGTTAAAACATCCAATCGAGAGGATCACAAACCCATACGAAGGTTGTGATGCCACACGAACCCTCATAGGAACGAACCAAGGGAGAACCCTCAACCACTGCTGGTCCAAACGTCGCTAACCCGAGAGACTTGCCACAACGCCACACTGCGCACCTCCTAGGCCAAAACCGGGGCCACCAACACGTTCCACACGGAAAAACACGCAATATAGGCTGTTAACTCGCCTGAAACGGAGCACCGGTGAAAAAGGCACTATTCACCGTAGCTAGCTCGTGCGGGGCCCACACAATGATCCCGAAACCCATCGAGGTGATCACATCACGGCGATCCCCTCGAAAAAACAAGCGGAATCGACTACTCGCTCGTCCAAAACGGACACCCGGTGAAAAAGGTACTATTCACCGTAGGCCAGCTCGGGTGGGGCCCACGCCTGGATTCCGAAACTCATCGAACGGATCTCACCATTGCGATCCTCTCGGAAAAACACACAGGATCGACTATTTATCCGCCAAAATCGGACTCCTGTTGCAAAAGCTGCATTTCCCCGCAAACGCCCAAACTCGGCCTCGTGGGGCCCGCACACCGTTCGCAGACCCAACACCCGGAAACCATCTCAAAAAGTCCGTCGTACGATCAGGGTCTCAACGCCACTGACGGCACGTCAAACGGACGCTCCGGGTAGAAGTTACAACGGCCCGAAATCGTAAAATAATAAAATAATATTATTTTATACGACGTTTCTAGCTCCCGGACCACGATCCCGAACCTTTAAACCCTCGAACCCACACTGGAGGGTTCGCCTCGTCGTCAGGATCGCGTCGCCGTAAACGGCGCGCGAATCCGACTCCTGGAGTGCAATATACGGGGGTTTAAAGACCCCTCGTATGCGAAAAGTGGCGGACCGGCCTGGCCGGTCCGGCCGGCTCGGACCGGCCACCGCCGCCGGCCCGCCCTGGCCGGCGGCCTCCGCCGCGCTGGTCGGCCGGCCGCCGCGGGCCACCGGGCTCCGCCGGCGCCGGTGCCGCACCGGCGGACCTTCCGCGGACCGCCGGGAGCACCCCGGTGGTCCGTTTCGCGATCCAGAGGCTTCTACACGACCCTCGGGACCCGATCTACACTGCTACGGCTTCAATTTGCAGAAAAACGCAGCAAAAACGGGATCGGGGGTTAAAACTCAAAACTGCCTACCTCGCGGGCGAAACGCTGACGTTCTTCCTCAGATCTGCGCTCCAGAGCTTCCGATGCACGCTCCTGGAACGTTCGCCATCAAATTCTGAGCTCGTGGGCGCTTCGTTTTCTCGATTCGGCGGAGTGGCGGCGAAGAACGGCGATGAACGATAAAAGGGGGGGCACTGATATTTATATCAGCGGCCCGCCGGCGCCAAACCCGCCTCGGACCCGACGCACGAGCGAACAAAAGTAAGGTCACCCCTAGGGTAAACGCACCATTCTGAACGTAACGGTGGTCTCAAATTTTCCATCCGAGACTCCGTTCAGAAGTTATTCGAGCCGACGCTCGCCCACTAACTTGCTACTTATTTACGGAAACGCCCCTGGTGGCGTTTCTCACCGCAGGCCCGCGCCCGCAATGTTTACACCCCGCCTAGGGTAAACGGCACGTTCCGGACGCAACTGTGCCCTCAGATTCCCGTTCTGACTTACCGTTTAGGAGATATCACACCCCCGCAATGTGTGTAGTATAAAAATACTTAATATTTTTATAAAATTAATTCCGGGCACACCGGGCCTCGGAATCGCATGCCGTCTTCGCGCCTAGATCTGGAAGTATTCGTAGAAATATTCCAAAGTCTGACAGGGCCAAAAACCCGAGTCGCTACATCCTCCCCCCCCCCCCCTTATAACTTTTCTTCCCTGAAAAGCTCTAAGCACAAGGAAAGCGAATGGACACTCAACTGGGTCTCACACACCAGCGATCACACCAACAAACAACCACTCAGGGTCTTACCAATGCCCTGAAAAAAACTCGAGCAAGCAACAAAAGGAAAGAGTACCGCTAAACAGTGTCTGATAAACTACTGCAGTAAGTAGAAATGACATAAGGCGTACCTCTATCCATCCGCGGTGCCTCTGGGTCAACAGTCTCCAGGGCATGCAGCTGTCCTCGCCCTCGACCACCAGCTCCCTCAGCTTGGCTTGGACCACCTGAGGGTGGGGGTTGTGGCAACTGGTACTGCCTACCACCGCCTCCCGCTGCACCAGCTCCGCCGCCACGTCTGCCGCCCTGCGGACCTCCTTGCTCGAGATGCTGCCTCTGCCACGACGGTCCATCGACCGGCTCCCTCTCAGCAGCACGTCAGGTCGGACAATCTCTAGCAAGATGTCCCCGACCATCGCAAGTGTAACACCGCCTCTCCTGCGGCTGACCAAAACTGGCCTGCGAGCCCTATGAGCCCTGAGGCTCAGATCCTCCATCCTGGGGTCGCCTCCTGAAACGTCGACCACGTCCTGACCCCTGAGTCTATCGTCGGCTACCAGATGCCGATCTGACCGACGAAGTCTCCGCTCTCGAGTGCCCAGCACTAACAGGGGGAAACTGCTTAGCCAGAAAGCTCTCCACCACCAGCGCTCGCTCCAGCACTACAGCATAGGTGGGCAGGCACAGGGAAACCACACCTGCTCGGATATCCCTGCGTAAGCCCTGCTCGAAGGTCCGAGCCCTAAAGAACGGGTCTCGAACCATATCCAGGGTGTAGCGCGACAGGTCTGTAAACCTCGCTGAGTACTCCGACACAGTCATGCTCTCCTATCGAAGCTGCAGAATCTCATGGATCCACACTTACCTCAGCGTCACCGGATATAACTCCTCCCTGAAGAGTCTCTCAAACTCTTCCCACGTGAGCGTCTCCTTGTCATGGGACTGTGTCACCAATCTCCACCATCGCCCCGCAGAACCATACAGAAGGCTCGCCGCTAGGACCACCATCTGATCTGGAGGTGTCCTCACTAGGCGGAAAACTCTGGTGACTGCCTCAAGCCATTCATCAGCTGCCTGGGGGTCTGGATCACCCCGGAACCTCAGAGGTCGCTACCTCTGGAACTCGTGCAGTGCACTCAGCCTGCGTGCAACCTCTTCCTTCTCCGCCGGCACAACTAGCTGCTCAACAGGTGGTGGCTCAACTAGAAGGCCACTTGGAGGTGCAACCTCAGAACCTGTGCCCTGCTCCACAGCCCCTACACGGGGCGGGTCATCAGCACAGTCCTGCTGCGGAACCCTTGCTGGCTATCGTCGCAGAGGCATCCTGAAATACATTCAAGACACACCATAGTCAAAGAGTATATCTGGAGAGCTGACTCAAGAAGGACAAGGAAAAACCAAAAACCCAGTCCTATATGATGCATGTACCATTATGTCCATGCGACCAGTGTACGAATGTCCCGAGTCGAAAGGCAGGTTATCAGAGTTATGGTGTATGGATACGTCAGCCGCCGCACCAACACTGGAGTCCCTGGCCTGAAAGCCGATCTCGAAACACCCTAACACTGCCGCTATGCAACCCAAACCAAGCTCACAGCAAGACCAGCTACGCTCTGAGATCCCAAAGGTGGAACCTCCTCTGATACCACTCTGTCATGACCCGACCCAACGGGGCTCGAGCCGTGACTCCCCAAGCCCGCCTCCAATAGGCCAGGGGCTGGCGACTAGCGCCGAGTAGGCTATCACACACATGGGAGGCATTAGCCTATGGTACCAGTACACACGCACCCACAAACACCTCCATGCAATAGTGCAGAGATATAGAAACTGAAAAGTAAATGCATGCATACAATCTATCCCAAACCAGAGTGAAACAGCAAAAGTACAAGGGAAAAACAGGGCCCACCAAAAGAAAACTACAAATCGCGTCCAACCTGCTCTGAAGAAGGGAAATGCTGCCACAAACACCCGCCGGAAAGCTCCCTCGAAACAGCTCCGGTAAACACACCGGTCAACACACTCACTAAGCTCCGCCTGCTCCAGTTCTTCCTGGGACTCCGTCAAAAGGCATGTGGTCTGCACAAGACACAAACATTTGCGGTAAAAGCCCATGCATGGGTGAGTATAAACATACTCAGTAGGCACCCCAAAAACCCAAAACCCAAGGGAGCAACTGAAAGGAAACAGTCCGCTCAACCCAGCCAGAGGGAACCCAGACGAGAGAGAAACTCCATCTCGTGACCATCCTCAGCTAAACACAACAAGACAGATCAGCTCAGCCTAGGTGTATGCCCATACATACACCTTGAACAATCCAGATATACACAGCTCACGCCACAATGCCACAAGAGGTACTGACCTCATCACCAGCAACTGCCCCAACCAGGAGAGTACACCACGAACACTGTCATACCAGATGACACTCATCCGAGAGATACACTCCATCAGGTCCCAAAAAAACATCTCATATGCTCACCCGCTCGTCAGACAACATCACTGAGGAAACATCGCTGAAACAACATAACCACCAAACTCCTCGGAGAGGGGATCGCCGCTAGGGTCCGCTAGGGGACACCAAGACCCACATCGGTATACGTAGCTCACAGATAGGGGATCACTCCCAGGGTCCGCTGGGGGTACCCCGACCTGATCTGGCATACGTAGTTCTCACAGATAGGGGATCACACCCAGGATCCGTTGGGGGATACCACAACCCGATCTGGCACTCGACAGAATCTCCACACTCAGATAGAGGATCATCGTCCATATAAATATGGTCACGACGATACCAGAACCCTATCTGGTAAAACTAGCGATGTAGGGGATCGAACTGACGATGCCGCAACCCTACCGAAACCACGCGCTGAGTAAGGGATCGTATAACCAACGATACTGCAACCCTACCATAAACATCATGCTGAGTAGGGGATCATAAGCCCGACGATGCCACAACCCTACTGTGCACGACCCACCGCGTAGGGGATCATATGTCCGATGATGCCACAAACCCTACGGGGTTAACCTGCTAGATAGGGGATCGCCACCCGTAAATAAACGGTCACAACGATACCAAGAACCCGATCTAGTGTAAAGATGCTAGAGGATCCACTCTGGGCCCACCGGAGGGATACCACAACTCTATCAGTTAAAACATCCCATCGAGAGGATCACAAACCCATACGAAGGTTGTGATGCCACACGAACCCTCGTAGGAACGAACCAAGGGAGAACCCTCAACCACTGCTGGTCCAAACGTCGCTAACCTGAGCGACTTGCCACAACGCCACACTGCGCACCTCCTAGGCCAAAACCGAGGCCACCATCGCGTTCCACGCGGAAAAACACGCAGGATAGGCAGTTTACTCGCCCGAAACAGAGCACCGGTAAAAAAGGCACTATTCACCGTAGCTAGCTCGTGCGGGGCCCACACAACGATCCCGAAACCCATCGAGGGGATCACACCACGACGATCCCCTCGGAAAAACAAGCAGAATCGACTACTCGCTCGTCCAAAACGGACACCCGGTGAAAAAAAGTACTATTCACTAAAGGCCAGCTCGAGTGGGGCCCATGCCTGGATTCCGAAACTCATCGAACGGATCGCACCATTGCAATCCTCTCAGAAAAACACACAGGATCGACTATTCATCCGCCAAAATCGGACTCCTGTTGCAAAAGTTGCGTTTCCCCGCAAACACCCAAACCCGGCCTCGTGGGGCCTGCACCCCGTTCGCCGACCCAACACCCGGAAACCATCTCAAAAAGTCCTTCGTACCATCAGGGTCTCAACGCCACTGACGGCACGTCAAACGGACGCTCCGGGTAGAAGTTACAACGGCCCGAAGCCGTAAAATAATAAAATAATATTATTTTATACGACGTTTCTCGCTCCCGGACCACGATCCCGAACCTTTAAACCCTTGAACCCACACTGGAGGGTTCGTCTCGTCGTCAGGGTCGCGTCGCCACAAACGGCGCGCGAATCCGACTCTCGGAGTGCAAGATACGGGGGTTTAAAGACCCCCGTATGCGAAAAGTGGCCGGACCGGCCCGGACCGGCCGCGCGCCGCCGCGCTGGGCGGCCGGCAGCCGGGCTCCGCCGCGCGCCGCCCTGCTAGGCGGCCGGCGGCCGTGGCTCCGTCGCGCTCCGCCGCGCCGGTGCCGCGTCAGCGGACCTTCCGCAGACCGCCGGGAGCACCCCGGTGGTCCGTTTCGCGATCTGGAGGCGTCTACACGACCCTCAGGACCCGATCTACACTGCTACGACTTCAATTTGCAGAAAAACGCAGAAAAAACGGGATTGGGGGTTAAAACTCAAAACCGCCTACCTCGCGGACGAAACGCCGACGTTCTGCCTCATATCCGCGCTGCGGAGCTTCCGTTGCATGCTCCTGGAACGTTCGCCATCGAATTCTGAGCTCGTGGGCGCCTCGTTTGCTCGATTCGGTGGAGTGGCGGCGAAGAACGGCGAAAAACGGTGAAGAACGATAAGGGGGGGGGGGCGTTGATATTTATATCAGCGGCCCGCCGGCGCCAAATCCGTCTCGGACCTGACGCACGAGCGAACAAAAGTAAGGTCACCCCTAGGGTAAACGCACCGTTCTGAATGCAACGGCAGTCTCAAATTTTCTATCCGAGACTCCGTTCAGAAGTTATTCGAGCCAACGCTCGCCCACTAACTTGCAACTTATTTACAGAAACACCCCTGGTGGCGTTTCTCACCGCAGTCCCGCGCCCGCAAAGTTTACACCCCGCCTTGGGTAAACGGCACGTTCCGGACGCAACCGTGCCCTCAGATTCCTGTTCTGAGCTACCGTTCAGGAGATATCACACCCCCGCCACGTGCATAGTATAAAAATACTTTAATATTTTTATAAAATTAATTCCGGGCACATCGGGCCTCGGAATCGCACGTCGTCTTCGCGCCTAGCTCTGTAATTATTCGTACAAATATTCCAAAGTCGGACATGGGAAAAAACCCAAGTCTCTACATCCTCCCCCCCTTAGAACTTTTCGTCCCCAAAAATCCCTAAGCACAAGGAAAGCGACTGGACTCTCAACTGGGTCTCACACACCAGCGAGCACACCAACAAACAACCAGTCAGGGTCTTACCAATGCCCTAAACAAAACTCGAGCAAGCAACAAACGGAAAGAGTACCGCTAAACAGTGTCTAACAAACTACTTCAGTAAGCAGAAATGACACAAGGTGTACCTTTATCCATCCGCGGTGCCTCTGGGTCAACAGCCTCCAGGGCATGCAGCTGTCCTCGCCCTCGACCACCAGCTTCCTGAGCTTGGCGTGGACCACCTGGGGGTGGGGGTGGTGGAAACTGGTACTGCCTACCACCGCCTCCCGCTGCACCAGCTCCGCCGCGACGTCCGCCGACCTGCGGACCTCCTTGCTTGAGACGCTGCCTCTACCAAGGCGGTCCATCGACCGGCTCCCTCTCAGCAGCACGTCGGGTCGGAAAATCTCTAGCAAGATGTCCCCGACCATCGCAAGCGTAACACCGCCTCTCATGCGGCTGACCAAAACTGGCCTGCGAGCCCTGTGAGCCATGAGGCTCAGATCCTCCATCCTGGGGTCGCCTCCTGAAACGTTGACCACATCCTGACCCCTGAGTCTGTCGTCGGCTACCAGATGCCGATCCGACCAACGAAGTCTCAGCTCTCGAGTGCCCAGCACTAACATGGGGAAACTGCTCAGCCAGAAATCTATCCACCACCAGCGCTCGCTCCAGCACTCCAGCATAGGTGAGCAGGAACAGGAAAACCACATCTGCTCGGATATCCATGCGTAACCCCTGCTCGAAGGTCCGAGCCCTAAAGAACGGGTCTCGAACCATATCCTGTGAGTAGCGCGACAGGTCTGTAAACCTCGCTGAGTACTCCGACACAGTCATTCTCTCCTGTCGAAGCTGCAGAATCTCCTGGATCCGCACTGACCTTAGCGTCACCGGATAGAACTCCTCCCTGAAGAGTCGCTCAATCTCTGCCCACGTGAGCGTCTCCACGTCATGGGACTACGTCACCAAACTCCACCATCGCCCGGAACAACCATGCAGAAGGCTCGCCGCTGGGACCAGCATTTGATCTGGAGGTGTCCTCACTAGGTGAAAAACTCTGGTGACTGCCTCAAGCCTGTCATCAGCTGCCTGGGGGTCTGGATCACCCCGGAACCTCAGAGGTCGCTGCCTCTGGAACTCATGCAGCGCACTCAGCCTACGTGAAACCTCTTCCTGCTCCGCCGGCACAACCAGCTGCTCAACAGGTGGTGGATCAACTGGCAGACCACCTGGAGGTGCAACCTCAGAACCTGCGCCCTGCTCCACAGCCCCTACACGGGGCGGGTCATCAGCACAATCCTGTTGCGGAACCCTCGCTGGCTGTCGTCGTGGAGGCATCCTGAAATACATTCAAGACGCACCACAGTCAAAGAGTATATCTGGAGAGCTGACTCAATAAGGACAAGGAAAAACCAAAAACCCAGTTCTATATGATTCATGTACCATTATGTCCCCGTGACCAGTGTACGAATGTCCTGAGTCGAAAGACAGGTTATCAGAGTCCTGGTGTATGGATACGTCGACCGCCGCACCAACACTGGAGTCCCTGGCCTGAAAGCCGAGCTCGAAACACCCTAACACTGCCGCTATGCAACCCAAACCAAGATCACAGCTAGACCAGCTACGCTCTGAGATCCCAAAGGTGGAACCTTCTCTGATACCACTCTGTCACGACCCGACCCAACGGGGCTCGATCCGCGACTCCCCAAGCCCGCCTCCAATAGGCCAGGGGCAGGGGACTAGCGCCGAGTAGGCTATCACACACATGTAAAGCATTAGCCTATGGTACCAGTACACACGCACCCACAAACACCTCCATGCAACAGTGCAGAGATATAGAAACTGAAAAGTAAATGCATGCATACAATCTATCCCAAACCAGAGTGCAATAGAAAAAGTACAAGGGAAAAACAGGGCCCACCAAAAGAAAAATACAAAGCGTGTCCAACCTTCTCTGAAGAAGGGAAATGCTGCCACAAACACCCGCTGGAAAGCTCCCTCGGCACAGCTTCAGTATACACCCCGGTCAACACGCTCACTAAGCTCCACCTGCTCCGGGTCCTCCTGGGACTCCGTCAAAAGGCATGTGGTCTGCACAAGACACAAACATGTGCGGGCAAAGCCTGTGCAGGGGTGAGTATAAACATACTCATTAGGCACCCCAAAAAACCAAAACCCAAGGGAGCAACTGAAAGGCAAAAGTCCGCTCAACCCATCCAGAGGGAACCCAGATGAGAGAGAAACACCATCTCATGACCATCCTCGGCTAAACACAACAAGACAGCTTAGCTCAGCCCAGGTGTATTACCATACATACACCTTGAACAATCCAGATATACACAGCTCACGCCACTAATCCACAAGAGGTACCGACCTCATCACCAGCAACTGCCCCAACCAGGAGAGTACACCACGAACACTGTCATACCAGATGACACTCATCCGAGATATACACTCCATCAGGTCCCAAACAAACATCTCAGATGCTCACCTGAGAGACCACGCTCGTCGGATAACATCACTGTGGAAACATCGCGGAAACAACATAACCACCAAACTCCACAGAGAGGGGATCACCGCTAGGGTCCGCTAGGGGATACCAAGACCCACACCGGTATACGTAGCTCACAGATAGGGGATCACTCCCAGGGTCCTCTGGGGGATACCACGACCCGATATGGAATACGTAGTTCTCACAAATAGGGGATCACACCCAGGATCCGCTGGGGGATACCACAACCCGATCTGGCACTCGACAGAAGCTCCACACTCAGATAGAGGATCATCGTCTATATAAAGATGGTCACGACGATACTAGAACCCTATCTGGTAAAACTCACGATGTAGGGGATCGAACCGACGATGCCGCAACCCTACTGAAACCACACGCTGAGTAAGGGATCGTATAACCAATGATACCGCAACCCTTCCATAAACATCATGCTGAGTAGGTGATCGTAAGCCCGACGATGCCACAACCCTATTGTGCACGACCCACCGCGTAGGGGATCATATGTCTGATGATGCCACAAACCCTACGGGGTTAACCTGCTAGATAGGGGATCGCCGCCCGTAAATAAATGGTCACAGCGATACCAAGAACCCGATCTAGGGTATAGATGCTAGAGGATCCACTCCGGGCCCACCGGAGGGATACCACAACTCTATCAGTTTAAACATCTCATCGAGAGTATCACAAACCCATACGAAGGTTGTAATGCCACACGAACCCTCGTAGGAACGAACCAAGGGAGAACCCTCAACCACTGCTGGTCCAAACGTCGCTAACCCGAGCGACTCACCACAACACCACACTGCGCACCTCCTAGACCAAAACCGAGGCCACCATCGCGTTCCACGCGGAAAAACACGCAGGATAGGCTGTTTACTCGCCCGAAACGGAGCACCGGTGAAGAAGGCACTATTCACCATAGCTAGCTCTTGCGGGGCCCACACAACGATCCCGAAACCCATCGAGCGGATCACACCACGGCGATCCCCTCGGAAAAACAAGCGGAATCGACTACTCGCTCGTCCAAAACGGACACCCGGTGAAAAAGGTACTATTCACCGAAGGCCAGCTCGGGTGGGGCCCACACCTGGATTCTGAAACTCATCGAACGGATTGCACCATTGCGATCCTCTCGGAAAAACACACAGGATCGACTATTCATCCACCAAAATCAAACTCCTGGTGCAAAAGCTGTGTTTCCCCGCAAACGCCCAAACCCGGCCTCGTGGGGCCCGCACCCCGTTCGCAGACCCAACACCCGGAAACCATCTCAAAAAGTCCGTCGTACCATCAAGGTCTCAAAGCCACTGACGGCACGTCAAACGGACGCTCCGGGTAGAAGTTACAACGGCCCGAAGTCGTAATATAATAAAATAATATTATTTTATACGACGTTTCTAGCTCCCAGACCATGATCCCGAACCTTTAAACCCTCGAACCCTCACTGGAGGGTTCGCCTCGTCGTCAGGGTCGCGTCTCCGCAAACGGCGCGTGAATCCGACTCTCTGAGTGCAAGATACGGGGGTTTAAAGACCCCCGTATGCGAAAAGTGGTCGGACCGGCCGATCCGGCCGCCGCCGTCGGCCCGCCCTTGCCGGCGGCCTCCGCCGCGCGCCGCCGCGCTGGGCGGCCGGCCGCTGCGGCTCCGCCGCGGACCGCCGGGAGCACCCCGGTGGTCCGTTTCGCGATCCGGAGGCGTCTACACGACCCTCGGGACCCGATCTACACTGCTACGACTTCAATTTGCAGAAAAACGCAGCAAAAACGGGATCGGGGGTTAAAACTCAAACCCGCCTACCTCACGGGCGAAACGCCGACGTTCTGCCTCAGATCCGCACTCCAGAGCTTCCGCTGCATGCTCCTGGAACGTTCACCATCGAATTCGGAGCTCGTGGGTGCTTCGATTGCTCGATTCGGCGGAGTGGCGGCGAAGAACGGCGGAGAACGGCGAAGAACGATAAAAGGTGGGGGGGGGGGCTGATATTTATATCAGCGGCCCGCCGGCGCCAAACCCGCCTCGGACCTGACGCCCGAGCGAACAAAAGTAAGGTCACCCCTAGGGTAAACGCACCGTTCTGAATGCAATGGTAGTCTCAGATTTTCCATCCGAGACTCCGTTCAGAAGTTATTCGAGCCGACTCTCGCCCGCTAACTTGCTACTTATTTACGGAAACGCCCTTGGTGGCGTTTCTCACCGCAGGTCCGCGCCCGCAATGTTTACACCCCGCCTAGGGTAAACGGCACATTCCAGACACAACCGTTCCTTCAGATTCCCATTCTGAGCTACCGTTTAGGAGATATCACTCCCCCGCCACGTGCATAGTATAAAAATACTTAATATTTTTATAAAATTAATTCCGGGCACACCGGGCCTCGGAATCGCACGCCGTCTTCGCGCCTAGCTCTGGAATTATTCGTAGAAATATTCCAAAGTCTGACAGGGCCAAAAAACTAAGTCGCTACATCATCTCAATTTGGAAGTCCGCCACACATATCGAGAAGAAAATAACGTTGCAGATGTGCTCTCCAAGAAGGATGTTAGTGAGACGGGTACGTTTTGGTCTTTTACAACTCCTAATTGGTGTGAAGCAATGGTGAATGAGGATATGTGTGGTGTGATTCACTCTCAAATATGTAATAACCCACCGTAACTCTGACTCTATTTTTCTCTTTTTTTCTTATATATTTTTTATGGGTCCGACTTTCGTCGGCTCCCACGCTTTCATGGCTTTTCGACTTGAACTTCATTATAATATGGCAAAGATAAAATACAATAATGCCATTTACATATTCACATGGATATTCAACTTGTCGAATAATCAAATGCTATATCAATAGCCACTTTCATAATGATAGAATGCATAATGCCAGACTTTCGTAACCACATAGTCAAGGCCTTGTGAAAAGACTACAAATAAGATTTTTTCAAGGACTTGTGCCAAGAAACTAGTTTGTCTCATGAGATATACCGAACCATTGAGGAGCTATAGCTGGCACCACCCATCACTTACTAAGTCCAATACATTCCTCGTATGAAAATCTTTAAACATAATATAAACATTCCTATTAACACTATCATATAAAATGTCAATACTTTATCAATAAAACATGAATTGTATAAAAATAACACATCCATAGTCAAACATATGACAAAACCTTCAATACAATATTGAAGTTTTGTATCATAATAAATCAACTTCAAATAATTTTAAAATCCATCAAAGATTGTTGATATAGATGAAAATGATTTCAAAAACTCTTTGAGAGAAATATCCTTTTTTCATAAAAACATTTAAAATTCACACAATTTATAAAGGAAGATAGTTAAAGTCATTTTTGAATCATTGTGTCCCATACCACTTTGAAACTTTTGAAAGGAATTAACCTTTTAAAAACATTCATGTCCATGTAAATAAAGCCTTAGAAACCATTTTGAAAACATGGACATTAATGAGAATAATTTAGAAGAATAAACATTTAAAACATTTAAAATGATGTTTTAGTAAAATGGTTCTTAAAAAGAATCCCTTTGAAAACATTTTTATGAAACATGGGCATGGAAAATAATTATTTCCCAGTAGATACTTACGTAAAAACAACCTTGGATAATAAAGAGATTGTGAAATTAACCCTTAACATGTACTTTTCCTTGGTCGAGGGTAGGTTAAACTTTTGTATAATTGTGAAATAATTGTTATTAAATTATACAACAATCATATATATTAATAAGATAGGATATATGATCTCTTAAAATTTCTTTGTTAATAATATCTTAGTATTATCGTCATTTTGGGTGTTAACTAGTTCGTTTTCCATTATATTAATTGTTACGTAAGTAATTTTTGTTATAGATAATATGTATCTTATTCATATTCAGAATGATATTATGTTTTTAAACATTATTTATAATCATCTAATGAAAATTAGTCTTTAATAGATACTATGGGGAATGAATCTCATCGTGTTCGTGGAGACGGTAATCCGTACGTACGGATGAGCGTCACTATCATTATTTTGATATTAAAATAATATATAATTGGATGTTATATAATATATAAAAAATAATTATCATGTTATATTTATTATTTAAATCAATTACACATCATTATTATACCCATCCAAATAATAATGTATTGAATAACAATTACATCACAACGTAGTGATGGTAAGTCGTACGTACTCACATATGGTGACATGTCATTCAATGGATGGATAGAATAATTAATATGGTTGTACCATATTTATAATAACATTAAAGTATATATAAGGTACTGGAGTTATTATTTTATAACGGAAACAACAACGAAAGGGGAAGTGGAAGAAGAAAGGAACTTTAAAGAGGTGATTAAATATTTACCTCTTCTTTAGGTTCTTTTTTTATTGATTTGATTAAAAGGGATCCTTAGGATGGATTTATGACTAAATGAAGGCCTCTAGGATGAATATAGGACAGTTGTGAGGGTATTTGGTCAGGTTTTGGTTGATCCAAAAGGCTTTGAAGTAGTGAATTTGAGGGAAGGTGGAGTGCCCTTTTATAAGAGGGTGAGGGGCACCTTAGGAAAAGCTAGAAATATTATTTTATAATAAAATAATTTTCTATTTCTAATGTCTCAAAAATTAATTATATAAAGGCTATGTTTTTTAGGGGTTTAAAACCACTAAAAAATAGGTTTTAGATAGGTTTGGGTCACTATATTAACTTTATCGTTTAGATTTAACTCTTAGTTAAATAGTTTGACATTTACCATGTCTTTTTGTATTTTTATATTATATGGTTAGTAAACATACAATAAACATCCAAGAGAACTTCAAGTGATTCATAAATGATACAAATATCATTATATAAGGATTTTGGACGAACCTTATATTTTTAGGAATATTATATCAATTAATAATATAATATTAGTTTTAAAAACTCTTTTATTTTAATTTTGACACTATTTGGTATATTATTTTTATAAATTCATAACAACATTATTACTTAGAAATAAATTCATATAAATAACCCTAACATGTTATATTAACCTATAAAATTTAATTAATTCATCAAAAGTCTCAAATTAAATTTATTTTGATATTTATAATTTCAATTATTTTAATATTTCATTAATACAGTAATTACAGCATCATCATTGTGTCATAAATAGATTTAATTATTTAATGTCTAAAAAATATAAATAAAATAACATTATGTAGCAAATCATTTTCTATTTCTTATTAATATTTATATTTGAATTTATCTTATGTATATACCTATATTAAAGATGTTTTAGTTATTAAACATTGAATTTAACACGTTTAACTCTTCATTGAATTAATTAATAATAAATGTCCTAATCTAATCCATGTGGTCCAAAGAGATCATATTTTATTCCTAAGTTTTTTATTGGTCTAATAATACTTATCCAATAGAATTAAGACATGTGTTAGGCTAATAATAATATCATTTTTTCCCTTAACTACCCTATTTACTTTTAACCGTGGTAAATAAAAGTAAACAAGTACTATTAACCAAAAATTATTTTTATCTTATTGGACCACATTTTTCGTAATGATATCAACTATGTCTCTTGGATTTTTTAAATTCAACATCCAAAAGCAGTGAAATTGAGTTTTTTTTGTAAATTTGAAAATGATCCTAGGAGGTGGGTAAAAGCCAGTAAAAAGGTCAATAATATTTTTATATATCTAAAATTATTATAAACTAAATCCAATTAATTACATTGAATTTATATAGGTAATATGTATCTATTTTAAACTATAATAAATTTAAATAAAATAAATAATTATTTAAATAATATGTCAGTTTTAAACAATAACTCAGTGTTTTTCACAATTAATCAAAAATTGAATGTTTTCATAAAAACACAAAAAAACCACCCTAAGCTAATTTTGATATTCCAAATTCAAAAATGAATTATATTTTACCAATTTGAAAAAATATATGTTTCAATAATTAATTTAAAATTAATTCCCATTGTCAAAACAAAAAAGTGTATTTTTTAGAAATAATGACTATCAAAAGATTGACACTTTTTTATATCAAATTTCAAAGTGATATTACTTAAAATTACCATAATTGGATTAAATGGTAAAAATATAATCTAATTATACTTCCAAACCATTAATATATATAATGAAACACTATAAATTATTTTGATTAAAAATGTTGTTTTTAGCTAAAATATTGTATTTTTCACTATTCACCCATATATGAGAGTAATCAAAAAAACACCAAAAATTAATAGAAACTAAATTATTATGTCCTGACACTAAATAAGAAGTTCATTGTGTCAAATCTAATATATAAACGTTTAAAATATTATATTCAAAAAGGGTTCTTCATTAAAAGGTGGTAAAATTGCATTTTTTTAAAAATACTTCTTTTATCTGAAAAAAATGAATTTGTTCTAACATTATGTCTAAGAAACTCATAATATAGATTATAAAATTTTAAGCATTATATAATGTTCAAAATTCCCTTAATACTATTCATAACTTCTTTTGAACGACTGGTTTGGTATGTCATGGTGCGCTTGAACTTAGTGTTGTGTGTTGTGTAAGTTTTTGAATTATTTTGAAAAAATAACATACTATGAAATCTTGGGGTGTTACATTCCTACCTCCTTCAATAAATTGTGTCCTCGGAATTTGAAATTGTTCGTCGAAAATAAAAGGTTGAAAAATGAAAATATCTTTGTGGGAAAACCTCCCTCAAAAATTGGGTTAACAAAATTTTGTCTTATTAAGAGGAAAAGGGGAATGAAAAATAACCAAAAATTATGATCTCAATTAGGAAAACATTGGTAGAAATTAGGGACACATAATTGGAGGAAAATGTAAATATTTATATGGAGTTATTGAGGTCATCAGTCAGAAACAAATTTTATAATTGAGGTCCTCGAATCCATCAATGTATAATGATTTAAAATATCATCAGTTAAACAAAACATAAGGTGTTAGGATAAAAATTTTTTAGTTTAAAGATCCCTTACCTGATGAAATTAGTTCTTCATAGAATAAGAGACAAAAAATATATATATACTTGACATGTAGAGTTCCATCCTTTAACTAATTTCTGTCACAAACTCATCTTTCACTCTAAAAGATAATAGAACATAAAGAAAGATTTTATTTGTCCTATCCATATAGGGTTCCAAAAAAATGAATTTGTAATTCATATTCTATATCATTTAAAAAACTACATTATTTAATCCAATACATCATGTGGTCTAGTGGTAGGAGATACAACTTGGTCACCCTTCGGTTGCTGGTTCAAGTCTCACGGCCTTTCCAAACGTGATGGGTTTCCACCCGACCTCCGGGTTATCCTTTTTATGGAAAAAAAATAAATCTTAAATGAGAATTATCCAAAATACTTCAGTCCAAACTCACAGTCCAAAATTTATAAGGAATGTAAAAACAATGAAGTTCCTTTTTTCCATGTAATAACATGTGAACACCTTTATCATGTATTCTTTTAAAACAATGAAACATCCTAAATTACTATAAAACCTTATTGATTAAATTCATGCTCCCTTATTCCTTATATAATAGTGGATACACTCCATCTATCCAAAAATATTTTGAAATCCTACAGTGATGGAATATACAAATCATTAATCAGTTTCAAGGTAGTCAAGAATGTCTAATATAATTTATCCAAATCAATCATGTATTATTCCAAAAATCACTACCTCGGTATCAGAACCATATTATGGTTTATCATTCTCTCAAACATATATTTTCCAAAAATTTAACCTGCTATTGAGTCACTTTTCATGGTTCCACACAATCTCATGTCCTTAATGATATAGTACTAATGTACAATCTTTATATACTCTATAATTCTTATAACATGTACATCATTAATTCAATACTCAAATGACACAATACTTTAATAACAACGTAAGAAATCTAATAATTTCTATTCATCGTTGGTAGTATCATAACATTATTATTATCCAATATCTATATTTTGGGTATACTCTAATGATTTGGACATTTATTTATGTAGTGTCCCAACTCATTGCAGATGAAGCATTATACATTTGAAACTTTTTTCTTACCCTTTCAATCACGTACATGGTGTCCTTTTTCTCCACACTTATAACAAACTACCATTCCCTTCATGTATTTACCATGGTGATTATTTCTATAGTTATTACATATGGGAAAATCCTCCTTTTCCCTCTTCTCTTTATCCATCTATCTCTCTTCCATCCTTTTCTTCTCTTGTTTCCTTTCAAAGCCATAGTACTCAAAGAATTATTTACTTTTCTTATAAACACATAATAGTATCTCTTCATATGTTGAGAATACGTGGGAGACTATTTCCCTTATAAGTGTTGGTTTAATACCATAAAAGATATGATCCTCCTTACTCTTATGATCATATGTATTGTTGGAGTTCACATTCCTTCTACTAGATGCAATTTCTATATAATGGCATACACTAGGTCGGTTTATGAATTGCAACGAATAATTTCAAACTTGTAAGATACCTAATGTAAATTGAACAGTTTATAGATATAATTCATAATCATAAAAATATTTTCTTTGAGGAGGTATATACTCGTAAATCCTTCATAATGATTTGTAAAGAAAATGGGAATTATCCTATGCATATCCACTAGGAGTTTTGTAACCAAGAGTGAAGCAATGCCCGTTGTCATTCACCACTTCCCATTAAATTCTAGATAAAAGTGGTGTTTTCAGGTTTTACCCCTAGGTACATCTATGCCAGAGCTGCCTTTACATGTTCATATCCCGGCATTGATGTATTTCTTGGAAAACTCACAAAATCACTAAAATACCAAAATTATAGGAAGCCCATTTATACTTTTATGAACCCTGTTTTTGTCTACAAAGGACATTGGAATATTCTGGATGTTATTCCAGAGCAACGCCCTCAGACGGCGTGCGATTCCGAGCCCCGGTTTGGGCGGAATTAAATTATCAGTGTGTTCACACTGGAAACGGAAAATAAATGGGTTAAATCCTAAATGGTGCTATAAATCAGATATCTGAGTGTGTAGATGGGTCCAGAATGGGGTGTTTACCCTAGGAACGACATAAAGTGTGTCGGTGCGGGACATTTGGACCCCTCGCCCACTTCTAGAACGTTAAACAGATAAATTAATTAATAAATTTATTCGTTTTATGTTGAAACAAAATTATCTCTTAAACGGTGGCTTGAGTTGGAAAACTGAGGGCACCGTTGAGTTCAGAATGTGTCGTTTACCCTAGGAGGGGTGTAAGTTTTGTGGGCGCGGGCCGTCATTGAAAAATGGCCCTAGTGGCATTTTCGTAATTTGGAATCTTTGGGTGTTCTGCTTTATAACTCATGAATGGGGTCTCAGATTAAAATTCTGAGACCTCCGTTGCGTTCATAGCGTGGTTTCTAGCCTAGGGGAGGCTAAATCCCGACCCCGTCAGGAGTTCGGGTTCGGGCCGACGGGCGGGTGGTTAAGTGTTTTCTATTTAAACACTTAACCCACCCCTCCCTCTATTCATCCTTCTTCTTTTCCAGGACAATGGAAAGCGGAAGCTCTTCCATCCTCCCCTACTCCAATCCGGCAAGGCATATCCGGCAAGGTGGCGGTTCGACGAGCGAAGCTTTGGGCAATGCCCACGAGGTAGGATTGTCGCGATTTTAGTTTTTATTCCCGCACCTACTTTGAGATCAAATTTTATTTATCGATTTTCTGTTAAATCTTTGAACAAGTCCCATGGAAGCATAGTATACAATTTTTTCTTTTCTTCACATTTTTCGGAATATAAATCCGAGTTACGAGGAGGCCGCAGCAGTCCGGCGATGTTTAAGGGAATTTTGGGAGTTCTGGGTGTTTTCCGGCGGTCCGACGAGGTTTAGGCGGCGGCACGGAGTTTCCAGGACGACCGTCCGGTGAATGGACACGACGGAGCTCTAGGCGGCGGCTCCGGGGTGGCCTTCGGCACAGCATTGAGTCCTCAGCCACGGCGACTTCGTGCGACGCGGCGCGGAAGAGCCGGCCAGCTGTGCCGGCCGGTTTACTCGCGGACTCGGGGTCGTAGCGCGCGACCCCGTGGGGGAACAAGACCCGATGAAGGCGGGTCTTCACCCAACATGAGAGACCGGACCCTCGTGGCCGGTCTACTCGTGGACCGCAGGTCCACAGCCGGCCACCTCGGCTAGGCCGCTGGCCGGCGCTGCGAGCCGGGTGGGCCGGACCGGCCGATCTAGGTCGGTCCGGCCCAAGGGGCTTTGCCCCTCAGTTTTCCGATCCTCGTACCTTTCGCTATGAGTGCCCGTTTTGCGCTCCGTCTATGGTGGCGTGAACCTGATGTCGAGGAAGAATATTAGAGATGGTTCCAGGAATTTTTAATTCCCGAAACGAGCGGCCGCGGAGGCGCGACGTGTCTTTATGTGGACGAGCGTTTTTCACCAGATTATTGTTTTGGGCGGCGCGGACGTATCTGACGTCCGTTTTGAGTGTCGTTAGTGGCGTTGGGAACCATGTGCCAAGGCGGGGCGTTCCAGGGTAGTTTCAGGCATTGAGGCCGATGTTGAGGCATGGGCCTCACGACCCGTCTTTTGAGCTACGAGCAGGGTTTAGCAGTTTTCTCATCGGGCGTCCGTTTGGGGCGGGCGGGCACCCGATTCTGGATGTTTTTCTGAAGGGATTGCAATGGTGCAATCCGCCCGCTCTAATTCGAAACTATGGTCCGGGGCCCATGAGGGCCGTTTAGGTGTCGGCGGTGATTTTCCATCTTTACCACTAGGCAACCGTTTTAGACAAGTGAATAGTCCATCTTATGTGCTTTTTCGAGAGGATCGCAACGGTGCGATCCGTTGGCAGCGCATCAGGATCGGGGGGCGGGTCCCGCGTGGTACCGCTCATGCGCGGTAAGCCGGAATGTATCTTTTTCTCCGGATATCTGTTCCACTCAAATGAGTAGTGCTATTGACATGTTTTTCCAAGAGCATTGTGATGGCGCAGTTTGCCCGACCATTTCGGGGATGTGGTGTGGGTCCCTCCCGACCCGGCTACGGTGAATAGTACCTTTTTCACAAGGTCTCCATTTTGGGCGATTGAGTATTCAATCCCTTGTGTTTTTCCGAGGGGATCACTGTGGTGTGATCCGTTTGTTCAGTTTTGGGATCCTGAGGTGGGCCCCACACGGGTTGGTACGGTGAATAATACTTTTTGCACTGGTTGACCGTTTGAGGCGTGTGTGTATTCTATCTCTCATGTTTTTTTCGTGAGGATTAAAACGGTGTGATTCATTGGGTTGTGTAGAGCCTCATACATGATCTTATAAAATCTAGAAATGTGAAGGTGCCCCGGGGGCAGTTCTTCTACTGTGTTTGTAGAGGACCCTTGGCATGTGATCGCGTGCACTCCCGTGTGAGTGAAATAATGCTTGAATAGATGTGGTGGGCCGTTCCCCAGTCATTGAGGTGGCGAGTTGAAGATGTTACGTCATGCCTTCGCGTTTACGTTAGGTGTCGGGTGCAAGATAGCCCTTGGGCTGAATGTGAGGTATACTCTGGGAGTATACGGGAGTTCTTGGAGGTACGTGTGGTTTGTACCTAAGACGTTCGTGCACTTGGTTGGGGTTAACTTGGGGCCACACGTCGTGTGGGCCCCAGGTGCGTGCCGAGCTTTGCTTTGCGTACTTTGACCTATCACGACGTAGAGGGTCCCTATGTGCTCATTTGTTTGACCATCAGAGTTGAGTGGTCTCCCCCTGGTTCCATTCTCAATGGTTTGGCCGGTAGCAGTGCTAGTGGCACCTAGTGATGGAGAAGGTGCTAAACCTATTTTGGGTGAGTTGTTCTGGAGTTGGGTGGTTGCGCGATACCCACTCCGTGTTTTGTTGGCAAGTGTTGTACCCTCTAGTAGAGATGGCTAGAACAGTTATATTTTTTACCATCTAGCGGGGTTGGGTAGTGGGTTACTCATCAACTTCATGGGTTTACACTCCAGCAGAGACTGAGTAGTGGGTCACCTGATGCACTTAGGGTCTTCCCTCTATTAGAGACTGGGAAGTGGGTCACCCAATGACCTTTTAGGGTCTACCCTCCAGCAGGGCTGGGTAGTGGTTCACCCGTCGTCTAGTTCCAGGTCTACCCTCCAGCAACGCTGGGCAGTTGGTCGCCTGTCAACTTATTCCAAGTCTACCCTCCAGCAAGGCTGGGCAGTGGGTCACCTGTCGACTTATTCCAGGTCTACCATCCAGCAAGGCTGGGCAGTGGGTCGCATGTCGACTTATTACAGGTCTACCCTCTAGAGGGGCTAGGCAGTGGGTCACCTGATGATGTATTAAGGTCTACCCTCTAGCAGGGCTAGGAAGTGGGTTGCCTTATGACGTATTAGGGTTTACTCTCCAGCAGGGCTGGGCAATGGGTCACCCGATATCTGGTTATGAATTACCCTCCAGCAGGGCTGGGAAGTGGGACACCTGTTGGAATTTCAGACTCAGTCTGTTCTACCAGGCTTGTCTGTAGCTATTCCTCCATGATTACCGGAGCAGGACCCTTGGTTATACGGGTCAGTGTTGTGACGTCTTTGACTATGATAAGACCACTCAACTGCATGGCAGTGAAAAGGTGTGGTTAGACTATCCCTATAACTCCCAAGTACGAGGGGCGCTTTCACCACCGAGACGAGTTCTTATGACGCGATCTAAAAACCGTCCGGGCGAGTCAGTTCTACCCAATGCAGATAGTGTCGAAGTGTGGTGATTGAGCCCCTTGGCTTGCGGTTTGGGGAAAACATGCGGGATGCTGATCATCGATGGTGTTTACTTCTGTGACTGTTGGCGACTCAATTTTCTTGGTCTGGGATATGGGACAGAAATCCCCTTACAGTCTTGTTAGGGCTTCATGACAGAGCATATGAATATGTATATACCTTGTTTCAGTACCCACTTCTTGGGCTTGGTTACTCTCCCTCTAGGAAAGGCGAAGACGCGCGGGGTATGCCACATGCATTCTGTGTCTAGCTTCTCATGGTGGGATGAGTCTACTCTCCTAATATAGGTAGGGAAGACTCAACGAGAATTTCATCTTCTCACCATTTCTAGCTGCTTATGTCTGGATGAGTCTACCTCCTTTCTTTTGCTGGGTTGAGCTGGACTCTCTACTAGTATTCTACTGAACTCCTTGTTGTACTCCTTTACTTTTCCTATTCTCTCTACTGCTCACCCTTTGGTACCTCCTTTGTTTCTCCCTCGAGCCTTCGGGGTATCCTACTGTGTATTTTTATACTCACCCCTACTTTGGATTTTCCCACACTTGGTGTGCCCTTGCAGACGACAGACAGGTTGGTCGTGACTTCAGAGGATCTTAGGAGTCCGGGAGCTTGGACTGCGTGCGGTGGCCATAGTTGGGCTCTAGGTGGGAGACTTATCAGCTGTTTCTTTTTGTTTAGTTGTTACTGGGTTTTGGCACCGTTTCTGGTTGGGCGCGTGTTTTTCCCCTTTTTTCCTTTTCAGCACTTTACTTGTACTATTTAGAGGTCTATGCACTCTTGTGGTTTATTTATAGCAGTTTTCCTTTACTTTTCCTTTAACTCTGCACTTTTTCATTGAGTGTGCTGCATGTGTGTGTGTACAGGTGCTTAGGCAAAGGCCTCCCCGAGTTATTGTGCCTTCGGCACTGGTCGCCAGCCCCTGGCCTATGGAGGCGGGTTTGGGGTAGTTGCATATCGAGCCCGGGTAGGGTCCGATCGTGACAAAGTGTTATCAAAGGTGTTTTGTTCCTTGGGACGCTGTTCGGACATCCCTAAAATAAAAGGAATTGGTTGGGATTTAGGGGAAAAGTGTTAATGTGTCTCGAGAGTGGCTCTCGGGATAGGGAATCCAGTGATGGTGCGGCGGCCGACGTATCCATTCACCAGGACCCTGATAACCTGCTTGTTGACTCGGCATGTTGAGACACTTGTTGCAAGGAAAATTGGTTTGTGCATCACATAGGATTGAGTCTTTGACTGTCCTTCTTGATTCAGCTCCCCATCGTTGTTATGGGTATATACATATATGCTCATGTGACCGCAACACTCCTTGATAATATTCATGATGTCTCCACGAAGACAGCCAGCCATGATACCATCTTTGGTTCGTGATGAAGACCTTGTGAGCTACATGGTCATACTCCAGGACCCATTATACGAGCCCCTTTCTCCGAGTGGGCGGGTAGCAGCACCCCCACCTGTTTAGCGGTAGATAGTTTCCGTAGAGCAGGCTGAATTTGAGTGCAGGTTGAGCGCACTCTGTGAGTTCCTGCAGCAGAGACCGCTGAGGTTCAACGGTGAGACAGACCTTTAGGCAGCAGAGGTTTGTCCAGAGACAGTGGTCCACCTTTTCAGGCTTCTGCAGATGCCTAAGATCAGAGTGTGGCTTTGGCAGCCACCCTTTTTCTTGGAGCAGCTTGGCGTTGGGGGAGTCTGGTGACTCAGCTTCATGACGAGTCATCGCTTTCATGGGGCGACTTTCAGTTATTGATCTGTGAGGAGTTTTTCCCCTCCTGCTTACACTCCGTTTGGATTCAAGAGCTCATGCAGTTTCAACAGGGAGGGATGATGGTGGCCGAGTACGCGGCTAGTTTTGCTGTTCGTCCATGCTTTAACCCAGATTGGTCCATGACGACAACCTCCGAGCGCGGAAGTTTGAGCAGGGTCTCCGCCGAGATATTCGTGATGCCATAGTACCCTTGGGCATTTCCACATACACCGGGGTGCTAAAGCAGGCAATAGTGATTGAAATCTTCTTTCCACGTTCTAGAGTTGGTGGTGGCAGCAGGTACGTTATAGCCGAGACGTCTGTCGCAGCTAGCAGGCGTCGGCAAGCAGAACCTCAACACATGTGCTTTATGACAACCGGACTCAGGGGAATGGTCGTACACCACAATGGTTCCAGAGGGCACCAGGTCAGCCCAGAGAGCGCTGATGTTATGCTTGTGACGGGCAGGATCACTTGGCACGAGACTACCCGACCTGAGTTGTGGAGAGATTTGTGCAGGAAATAGGTGCACCACCACGACGGAGGTAGCACCGTGATCGTAATAGTTCCCAGAGAGGTGGTGCTAGAAAAGGAGCGGGAGGAGCTGGTAGTGGGGGACGGCTTTACGAGGTCTCCCCACCACCACTAGGCGCTCCACGTCAGGCTCTGGGAGCGGATAGTTGGGACCACGGACTGCCGCGAGCTTTGGATGTCTATGATCCTGCAGAGCATGAGGTGATAAAAGGTACACTCTACAGTTTTTCTACGTCTTGCAGTAGATTTGTTAGACACTGTGTGTGGAATGATTTCCTCCCTACTCCTTGCTTGAGGTGTTACCTGGGTGGCGCGGGGCGTCGGTATAAACCTATGTTGGTATGATAAAAGGCGTAGGACCTTTTTCTTTAATCTATGGTGATGACTCCATCGATCACCAAGCATGTAAGAGAGCCTTGGTTGAGATAAATCAACTGTGAAATCGTGCGTGACCATATATCCTTGGGTGTTTCACCATATGGATATTCTGTAGGAGGGAATCACCGGGCCTTGTTCCAGGTGCGGGCGATGATTCCAGTAGCAGCGTGCGACGTGGAGGTTCGTTCGGGGAGGTGAGCTACCCCTGAGAGCCTTCGGGCCGTTTGAGACCGTGCAAAGGGATGGTGAGGGTCCCTAACGCCTTTCCCTACCCCCAAGGTCTTGGGTGGGCGCACGACGTCTCCCGCGTTGTTTACCTGAGGAGATGTGTGCTTTCTCTTACGCACATCATCGGAAAGGGCCGACCTCATGTGAACTGATCAAATCTTTTGGTCTGTGTGCGGTGGTGCAGAGCTATGCAAAATTACTTTTGGGTATGAGAGAGCCAGGTGTGGGCTTAGTACCCTGAGTTGTTCCCTGGTTTTGCTTTTCGGGGACGAAAATATTGATTGAGGGAATGATGTAAGAACCCAATTTTTTTCTACAAAGGACTTTGGAATATTCTTGATGTTATTCCAGAACAACGCCCTCAGACGGCGTGCGCTTCCGAGCCCCGGTGTGGCCGGAATTAAATTTTCAGTTCGTTCACACTGGAAACGCCAAATAAATGTTTTAACTCCTAAACGGTGCATTAGACCAGAGATCCAAGTGTACGGATGGGTCTGGAATGGGGTGTTTACCCTAGGAACGACATAAAGAGTGTCAGCGCGGGATGTTTGGACCCCTCACCCACTTCTGGAATGTTAAATAGATACATTAATTAATAAATTTATTCATTTAATGTTGAAACGCAAGTATCTCTTCAACGGTGGCTCGGTTTGGAAAACTGAGTGCACTGTTGGGTTCGGAATGTGTCGTTTACCCTAGGAGTGGTGTATGTTTTGTGGGCGTGGGTCGTCAGTGAAAAATGGCCCCAGGGGCATTTTCGTAATTTGGTGTATTTGGGTGTTCAACAATATAACTCTTGAATGGGGTCTCAGTTTAAAATTATGAGACCGCCGTTGCATTTAGAGCTTGTTTTTTTCCTAGGGGAGGCTAAATCCCAACCCCATCGGGAGTTCGAGTTCGGGCCGCGGGTGGGTGGTTAAGTGTTTTCTATTTAAACACTTAACCCACCCCCTCCCTCTGTTCCTCCTCCTTCTTCACCTGGATATCAGCAGGCAGTAGCTCCTCCATCCTCCTCTCCTCGAATCCGGCGAGGCAGCTCCGGCATGGTGGCGGTTCAGCGAGTGAAGCTCTGGGCAACGCCCACGAGGTAGGATTGCCGCGGTTTCAATTTTTATTCCCGCACCTACTTTGAGATCAAATTTTAGGCATCGATTTGCTGTTAAATCTTCGAACAAATCCCATGGATGCATAGTATACAATTTGTTCTTTCCTTCAAATCTTTCAGAATTGAAATCCGAGTTACGAGGAGGACGCAGCGGTCTGACAATGTTCACGGGAATTTTGGGAGTTCTGGGGGTTTTACGGCGGTCCGGCGAGGTTCAGGCGGTGGCGTGGCGTTTCCGGGACGGCGGTCCCACAAGCGGCCACGATGGAGCTCCATGCGGCGGCTCTGGGCGGCCTTCGGCGCAGCGGCGAGTCCTCAGCCGCGGCGGCTTCGCGTGGCGTGGAGTGGAAGAGCCGGCCGGTTGTGCCGGCCAATTGACTCACGGACTCGGGGCGCAGCGCGCGACCCCGCGAGGGAACAAGACCCACCGAAGGGTGGGTCATCACGCAGCTGGCGTGACCGACCCCTCGTGGCCAGTCTGCGCGTGGGCCGCAGGTCCACAGCCGACCCTCTCGGCTAGTGTAACACCCCGAGCTTCCACGATACGTCTCTCTTTCAATAATGCAATAGCTTACATTGTACGCAAGTTCGAGTTCTACCACACCGCGACTAATCAAAGAAGCCGTTATGAATAGTAATAACCACTTTTTAAAATTATAGAATTTTTATATTTCAAAATGGTCTTCATTTTTGGATTCGGAATGTCGAAATTAGCCTATGTTGAATTTTTTGTAATTTTCTAAGAACTTCAAAATTTTAATGAATAGTGAAAAATACTTAAAACAACTTTTTTAATCAAAATAATTTATAGTGATAAATTATACTATTTAGTGGTTTTAAATTATAATTAGAATATATTTTTACCATTTTATCCAATGTAGGTCATTAGAATTAATTTAACATTGAAATTGGGCATGAACAATTGTCAATCTTTTGATACAAATTGTTTCTTAAAAACACGCTATTTGTTGTGAAAGCGGGAATTATTTATAAAATTAATTAATTCAACTTATATGTTTGGAATTTGTAAAATAGACATCATTTTTGAAATTGGAATATCAAATATAGCTTAGGGTAAAATTTTGGCATTGTTTTGAAAAACTTCAATTTTTGATGAATAGTGAAACCACTAAGTGGTAGTTAAAAAACTGATTTTTCGTTTAAATGAAATATTACGACTTCTGTGGTTTGATTTTCAAAAATCCGACATACATGGTTGTCATTAAGAAATAAAATGTGGTTCAATGAGAATAAAATAATTTTTTGGTGAATAGTAACTTTTAAGTTCTTAATCGCGATTAGAGGTAAATAGTGTAGTTTAAGGTAAAAATAATGTTTTAATAATATGAGATGAGCTTGACACATGTCCTACCCTCATTGGATGTGTCATGGCCGACCAAGAAAATCCATGGGTCAACTTGTGGACCCCATGGAGCCACTTTAGTTGGAAAATGACATAAATACTTTTTATTTAAAGTTAAAGTAAAAAATGACACAAACATGAAATGTTTTTCTAAAACAATTTTTACATGGGGTTATAGAAGTCATATTTTTGACTATAAATTTTCTTTGGAAAGATAAAACGATTTCCTACATCATAGTATAATTTTTATAATTTTTAGACATTAAATAAATTAAATTATTTATGACATCATGATGATGCAGCGATGACCTCATTATTTAACGATTTAAATAAAATGGAAAGATAATGTAATATCTAAGACCTACACATGTCTAAAACCTATTGGATGGGTGGATTTCGAACCTTTATCACCTTAGCCTCGAATTATATAATTGTGGGACCTTTGGAATCCGAAAATCATTGTGTAATAATGTAACATTTCCTTACTTTCCAAGAGTGCCCCACCTCTCCTCTTATAAAAGGCCCCCACCTCTACCACCTCATTCACACTTTCAAGACATTTGTCTCAGCCAACCTCTGCCGAAATACTCTCCCAACTTCCCTCCCTTACTCCTAGAAGCCTCAATTTGGGCAGAATTCTTCCCAAGGAAGCCTTTGGCTCAAATCAAAAGAGTTACCCGATTTTAAGGAAATGTCTTCTCTAATGTTGTTTTGTTTTATTTTTCTTCTCAAAACCCCTAAAAAACATTTTATTCATTTATTTTGTAACAACACCAGTATCCTCAATATACTAGGATGTTGTTATAATGAGTATTCGAGCTACACTTACACACACCTACATCTAATGGTTAAAGAACATACGGTTTCTGTGGATGGCGAATTTCTGCCTCACGAAACGATGATTGTTCAACACTCATAAAACACCTTCAAAGGTAGCCATTAATATGTCACTCTATTTATAAATTATATATAATATGTGTATGTTTTACTTAAGGTTCTGTATTTTCATTTATGGAATACCTTTATTGTTTCATTATGGGTAAACGCGATATTTTTTATTTTAGGAAGTGCGGACTACCGCCCCCTCAAAGTGATTTGAATGGTTAATTCCATATGTGGGATGTATAAAGGATGGTGTAAATGATATTATATATGATGTTATACTGGAACTATAATATACCTCTATATCATTATGATTTCATTAAATAGGAAATAGAAATGAAAGTAGCGTTCATGCGTACGTACGGCTTACCGTCTCCATGAACGGTGCATTTCATTTCTTTCATCTAAACGTTATGGAATATTATAAATGCATGTATATACTAGATATATATGAGATATATGATATCTATATCATGAATATAATTCTGGATATAATGGATATATCACCACATGAACAACTTGTAATTATAAGAATGTTATTTTTGACTCAAGTACCTAAGATCGACAAAATGACCGTTATAAACTTAAATAATTAAATAATGTTCATGACATGGTAATAAGTGATATAAAAGGAATAATGAACTTGAAAAAGGTTCTTAATAAGGTAGAGATTAACTCTAACTTATTATTCAGGAGGTTATAGAATGGTCGAATCAAGTCGGACACAAGGTAAGGGAATTTCTTAACCCAACTTCTATTCTTTGGGTTAATCTCCTACTATCAAATTATGTCATGATATTATTATGTCCAATTTTGTATTTTTACTTTATTCATGTGTACCTATAGTTAATACACATAATAGATCTATTTTATTTTAAAAATGATCTTTTTATGGATTTCGTCTCAATCTCCTTTCATTGAGGCATATTTGGTTTTATACACAACTTTCTTTTATACAGTGTATAAACCCCTTCGACTTTTACGTTTAGTCAAAAGGAATCTTTTTATATGAAGCGTTTTACTAAACGAAAAAAGGGAATGTTTTTCTTTCCGTAAATATGCGGCAACAATGACTTCTCCACCACTGTGACCATTATTTGAGTTTCGGCTTCCTCTACAAGCCATCATTTTTTTTAATGAAAAATAAATACAAAGTTTAACTTTCTTTTATATTGGTATTGAAAATGGTTTTTAAAGAGTTTTTATTATATCAATGTGTTGTATTGATATCTTGTGATTGAAATGTGGAAATGTTATGTTAACTTTATGCATGTTTTATGTGATATGATTATGTTATGGTTTATGATATGTTTAAACCTATTCATATGAGGAATGCATTAGACTTAATAAGTGATGGGTGGAGCCCGCTATAGCTCCTCGATGCATCGGCAGGTCTCATGAGACAAACTAGTGTCTTGGCACGACGCCTTGACAAAATCTTATTTCTGGTCTTGGCACGAGGCCTTGGCTACGTGGTTATGATAGTCTGGAATTATGCATTCCATCATTATGAAAGTGGTTATTGATATTGCATTTGATTATTCGACCAGTAGAATATCCATGTGAGTAAGTAAATGGAATTATCTCATTTCACTTTTTCCATATTATGTTGATGTACAAGTTTAAAAGGATTTTGTTTTAGTTATACATTGCCTTAAATGTTTATGTTTATTTATGAAATCTTCTGCAACACTGTTATCCTTACTGAGCATCTGAGCTCACCCCTTTCAATGTTTTAATATTTTCTAGGATGTGAAGAAGTATTTTATGAATGACCTGCAGGGATAGTCAGAAGAGGATATGAGTGTGGACTATGGAGACTTTGTTATTGTAGTTTTTCACTTTATGATGTAATGTAATGTTTACGAATGTATCTAGTGTTTCCAAGGCTACTAAACTAATCGGTCTTTTGAGACTTGATCTTTTGTGATGCTGCCAATGTTACGAAGTAATGCACCGACTCTGGGTAGTTGGGGTCAGGGCGTTACAGTTGGTTTTAGAGGCAGTTTAGTACTAACCTTGGAAGCTAGATTTAGATAAACTCTGATTAGAGCACATAGCACAAAGGTAGATTTTGAGGATTAGTATAGAAGAACTTCCTAGAATTTTGTTGCTGTAGAGATTTTGTGAGTTTTCTGAGCAATACATCCCTGTATGGATACGAGCAGGTAGAGGCGGCTCTGGTACATATGTACCTAGGTGTAAAACCCGAAAACACCGCTTTGAGCTAGACTCAAATGGGAACTGGTGGACGACAACGGGCCTACCTGCACTATTTGTTACGACACTCTCGGGGGATATGCTTAGGATAATTCTCGTTTTCTTTACAAACCACTATGAAGGGTTATGAGTATATACTTCCTCAAGGAAAACCTTTTTATGATTATGGATTATATCCATAAACCATTCAATTTACATTAAGTATTTTACAAGTTTGGAATTATTCATTGCAATTCATAAACTAACCTAGTTTATGCCATTGTATAGAAATGGTGTCCAGTGGAAGGAATGTGAACTCCAGCAATACTTATGATCCAAAGCGTAAGAAGGATCATATCTTTCATGGTATTAAGCCAACATTTAGAAGGGAAATAATCTCCCATGTGTTCTCAACATATAAAGAAATCGTATCATGTGTTAATAAGATAAGTAAATAATTCTCTGAGTCTTATGGATTTGAAGGGAAGAAAGAGAAGAAAAGGATGGAATAGAGAATGATGGAAAAAGGGACGTGGGAAAAGAAGAATTTTCCAATATGTGATAACTGTGGGAAGAAACACCTTGGAACTTGCCTGAAGGAATGGGATTTTGTTATAAGTGTGGAGAAAAAGGACACAAAGTGTGTTACTGAAAGGGTAAGAAAAAGGTTTCAAATGTACAACGCTTCATCTGCAAGGAGTGAGGACAATACGCAAACCAATGTCCAAATCATTAGAGTGTCCCCCAAATGATGTTATTGGATAATAATCAAGTTATGATACTACCATAGATGAGGAGGAAGGATTAGAGTTCTTATGTTTTTAATAAAGAATTTTGTAATTTGAGTGTTGTACTGGTTATAATAATTATGGAGTATATAAGGAGTGTACTGCAGTACTTGTTGTTTCAGTTAGGTTTTAATATGATGAAGGTAATCATATTTTTAGTATGTGACAATAAGAGAATGTTTACTTTGTTTGGGGAATCTGATAAATTGATTTTGGAATTAAGAGACCTTTTAGAGAAAGTCTGGACAGAGGTATTTTGGATAACTATAAATGTTGTGATGGATTAAGTTGAACTTTGGATAGTATCGTTTAAGGTTAAAACATTTATGATGATTATTTTTGGAATATTATAATACTATAGTTTTAGGAAAAGGACAACCTGCAGGTTGGGGGATAACCCGTCACGTTGGACAAAGCTGTAGGAATCGAACCCACAACCAGTGAGAAAGGCCTTTATTACCTACCACTATCCTACAAGAAGTCCCTAGTTATTACAAAATAGTTTTCCTAATCTAAATGGTATGTGTTAATATTTTTAACCTTGTACGATTAGGATAAATAGAATATTTTTGAGTAATGTTACCATTTGGAGTAAAAGATGGGTTTGTGGTAGAAATTAGTTGAAGGATGAAACTCTACTTGTCAAGAATAAATATATATATATATATACCTATCTCTTATTCTATGAATAAATTCTTAAACTTTAGTAAAGGGATATTAAAACAAAAAACTGTGTTATCGTAATACCTTATGTCTTGTTGAACTGATAATATTTTAAATCAACATAGATTGAAGGCTTTGAGGCCCTCAATTTTACATTTGTTTGTGATTGATGACCTCAATCACTCCCTACAAATATTTACGTTTTTCCTCCAATTATATGTCTCTAATTTCCACCAATGTTCTCCTTATCGACATCATAATTTGGTGGTGACTTTTTCATTTCCATTTCCCTCTTATTAAGGCTAAATTTTATTAACCTTATCTCCGATGTGGGTTTTCCACAAAGGTATTTTCTATTTTCAACCTTTTATTTTCAAAGAAAAATTTTAAATTGCAAGGACGCAATTTATTGAAGGAGGGGAGAATGTAACACCCCGAGCTTCCACGATACACCTCCCTTTCAATAATGCAATAGCTTGCATTGTACGCAAGTTCGAGTTCTAACACACCGCGACTAATCAAAGTAGCCGTTATGAATATTAATAACCACTTTTTAAAATTATAAAAATTTTATATTTCAAAATGGACTTCATTTTTGGATTCGGAATGTCGAAATTAGCCTATGTTGATTTTTTTGTAATTTTCTGAGAACTTCCAAATTTTTATGAATAGTGAAAAATACTTAAAACAACTTTTTTAATAAAAATAATTTATAGTGATAAATTATTAAATTTAGTGGTTTTAAAGTATAATTAGAATATATTTTTACCATTTTATCCAATGGAGGTCATTATAATTAATTTAACATTGAAATTGGGCATGAACAATTGTCAATCTTTTGATATAAATTGTTTCTTAAAAACATGCTATTTGTTGTGACAGCGGGAATTAATTATATAATTAATTAATGAAACTTATATGTTTGGAATTTTTTAAAATAGACATAATTTTTGAAATCGGAATATCAAATATAGCTTAGGGTGAAATTTTGGCATTGTTCTGAAAAACTTCAATTTTTGATGAATAGTGAAACCACTAAGGGGTAGTTAAAAAACAGATTTTTCGTTTAAATGAAATATTACCACTTATGTGGTTTGATTTTCAAAAAATCCGACAAACATGGTTGTCATTAACAAGTAAAATGTGGTTCAATGATATTAAAATAATTTTTTGGTGAATAGGAACTTTTAAGTTCTTAATCGCGATTAGAGGTAAATAGTGTAGTTTAAGGTAAAAATAATGTTTTAATAATATGAGATGAGCTTGACACATGTCCTACCCTCATTTTATGTGCCATGGCCGACCAAGAAATTCCATGGGTCAACTTGGGGACCCAATGGAGCCACTTTAGTTGGAAAATGACATAAATACCTTTTATTTAAAGTTAAAGTAAAAAATGACAAAAACATGAATTGTTTTAATAAAAAAAATTTTACATGGGGTTATACAAGTAATATTTTTGACTAGAAATAGTAATTGGGAAGATAAAAAGATTTCCTACATCATAGTATTTGTTTTATAATTTTTATACATTAAATAAATTAAATTATTTATGACATCATGATGATGCAGCGATGACCTCATTATTTAACGATTTAAATAAAATGGAAAGATAATGTAATATATAAGACCTACACATGTCTAAAACCTATTGGATGGGTGTATTTATGACCCTTATCACCTTAGCCTAGAATTATATAATTGTGGGATCTTTGGAATCCGAAAAGCATTGTGTAATAATGTAATATTTCCTTACTTTCCAAGAGTGCCCCTCCTCTCCTCTTATAAAAGCCCCCCACCTCTACCACCTCATTAACATTTTCAAGCCATTTGGCTCGGACAACCTCTTCCCAAATACTCTCCCAACATCCCTCCCTTACTCCTAGAAGCCTCACTTTGGGCAGAATTATTCCCAAGGAAGCCTTTGGCTCAAATCAGAAGAGTTACCCGATTTTAATGTAATGTCTTCTCTAATGATGTTTTGTTTTATTTTTCTTCTCCAAACCCCTAAAAAACTTTTTATTCATTTATTTTGTAACAACAACAGTATCCTCAATATACTAGGATGTTTTTATAATGATTACTCGATCTACACATACACACACCTACATCTAATGGTTAAAGAACATACGGTTTCTGTGGATGGCGAATTTCTGCCTCACGAACTGATGATTGTTCAACACTCATAAAACACCTTAAATGGTGGCCATTAAGATGTCACTCTATTTATAAATGATTTATAATATGTTTATGTTTTACTTAAGGTTCTGTATTTTTAATTTATGGCATACCTTTATTGTTTCCATTATGGGTAAACGCGATATTTTCATTTTAGGAAGTGCGGACTACCGCCCCCTCAAAGTGATTTGAATCGTTAATGCCATATGTGGGATGTATAAAGGATGGAGTAAATTATATTATATATGATGTTACACTGGAACTATAATATACCTTTATATCATTATTATTTAATTAAATATGAAATAGAAATGAAATTATCGTTCATGCGTACGTACGACTTACTGTCACCATGAACGGTGCATTTCATTTCTTACCTCTAAACGTTATGGAATATTATAAATGCATGTATATACTAGATATATGTGAGATATATGATATCTATATCATGAATATAATTCTAGGTATAATGGATATATCACCACATGAACAACTTGTAATTATAAGAATGTTATTTTTGACTCAAGTACCTAAGATTGATAAAATGAACGTTATAAACTTAAATAATTACATAATGTTCATGACATGGTAATAAGTGATATAAAATGAATAATGAACTTGAAAAAGGTTCTTAAGAAGGTAGAGATTAACTCTAACTTAGTATTCAGGAGGTTAAAGAACGGTCGACTCAAGTCGGACACAAGGTAAGGGAATTTCTTAACCCAAATTCCATTCTTTGGGTTAATCTCCTACTTTCAAATTATGTCATGATATTATTATGTCCTATTTTGTATTTTTACTTTCTTCATGTGTACCTACAGTGAATACACATAATAGATCTATTTTATTTTAAAAATGATCTTTTTATGGATTTCGTCTTAATCTCCTTTCATTGAGGCATATTTGGTTTTATACACAACTTTCTCTTATACGGTGTATAAACCCCTTTGACTTTTACATTTAGTCAAAAGGAATCTTTTTATACGAAGCGTTTTACTAAACGAAAAAAGGGAATGTTTTTCTTTCTGTAAATATGCGGCGACAATGACTTCTCTGCCGCTGTCACCATTATTTGAGTTTCGGCTTCCTCTACAAGCCATCATTTTTTAATGAAAAATAAATACAAAGTTTAACTTTCTTTTATTTTGGTACTAAAAATGGGTTTTAAAGAGTTTTTTTTATATCAATGTGTTGTATTGATATCTTGTGATTGAAATGTGGAAATGTTATGTTTCTTTTATGCATGTTTTATGTGATATGATTATGTTATGGTTTATGATATGTTTAAACCTATTCATATGTGGAATGCATTGGACTTAATAAGTGACGGGTGGAGCCCGCTACGGCTCCTCGATGCATCGGCAGGTCTCATGAGACAAACTAGTGTCTTGGCACGAGGCCTTGACAAAATCTTATTTGTGGTCTTGGCACGAGGCCTTGGCTACGTGGTTATGATAGTCTGACATTATGTATTCCATCATTATGAAAGTGGTTATTGATATTGCATGTGATTATTCGACCAGTAGAATATCCATGTGAGTAAGTAAATGGCATTATCTCATTTTACTTTTTCCATATTATGTTGATGTTCACGTTTAAAAGGCTTTTGTTTTAGTTATACATTGCCTTAAATGTTTATGTTTATTTATGAAAGCTTCCACAATATTGTTATCCTTACTGAGCATCTGAGCTCACCCCTTTCAATGTTTTAATATTTTCCAGGATGTGAAGAAGTATTTTATGAATGACCTACAGGGATAGTCAGAAGAGGATATGAGTGTGGACTATGGAGACTTTGTTATTGTAGTTTTTCACTTTAGGAAGTAATGTAATGTTTACGAATGTATCTAGTGTTTCCAAGGCTACTAAACTAATCGGTCTTTCGAGACTTGATCTTTTGTGATCATTCCAATGTTACGAAGTAATGCACCGACTCTGGGTAGCTGGGGTCGGGTCATTACAGCTAGGTCGCGGGTCGGCCCAGGCAGGGCGGACCGGCCGATCCAGGGCGGTCCGGCCCAAGGGGCTATGCCCCTCAGTTTTCTGACGCCCATACCATTCGCCACAGGCGTCCGTTTTGCGCGTCGTATGCGGCGGCGCGGACATGACGTCGAGTCGGACTTTTTGAGATGGTTTCAGGAATTTTTAATTCCCTAAATGAGGGGCCACGTAGGCGCGACGTGTCTTTAAGTGGATGAGCGTTTTTCCCGAGATTCTTGTTTTGGGCGGCGCGGACGCATCCGACGTCTGTTTTGAGCGCCGTCAGTGGCGTTGGGACCCAGGTGCCGAGGCAGGGCTTTCCAGGGTAGTTTCAGGCGTTGAGGCTGAAGTTGTGGCAGGGGCCCCACGACCCGTATTTTGAGCTGCGAGCAGCGTTTAGCCGTTTTCTCATCGGGCATCTGTTCGGGGCGTGTGGGCAGTCGATTCTGGATGTTTTTCTGAGGGGATTGTAATGGTGTAATCCACCCTCTCTAATTCGGCATGATGGTGTGAGGCCCATGAGGGTCGTTTAGGCGTCGATGGTGATTTTCCATCTTTATCACTGGGTGATAGTTTTGGACAAGTGAATAGTCTATCTAGTGTGCTTTTTTGAGAGGATCGCAATGGTGTGATCTGTTGGCAGCGCTTCAGAACCGAGGGGCGGGTCCCGCGTGGTACTGCTCGTGCGCGATAAGCTGCAATGTATCTTTTTCTCTAGATATCTGTTCCACTCAAGTGAGTAGTGCTTTTGACAACTTTTTCTGAGAGCATTGTGATGGCGCAGTTCGCCCGACCTTTTCGGGGACGTGGTGTGGGTCCCACCCGACCCGGCTACGGTGAATAGTACTTTTTTCATCGGGTGTCCATTTTGGGTGATTGAGTATTCAATCTCGTGTTCTTTTCCGAGGGGATCACAGTGGTGTGATTCATTTGTTCAGTTTCGGGATCATGAGGTGGGCCCCACACGGGTTGGTACGGTGAATAGTACATTTTTCACCGGTTGACCATTTGAGGCTAGTGAGTAGTCTATCTCATTTTTTTATGAGGATTACAACGGTGCGAATCGTTTGGTTGTGCGGAGCCTCATACATGATCTTATTAAATGTGGAAATGTGAAGGTTCCCAAGGGGCGGTTCTTCTACTGTGTTTGTAGCAGACCCTTGGCGTGTGATCGCATGCACTCTCGTGTGAGTGAAGTAATTCTTGAATAGATGTGGTAGGTCATTCCCCAGTCGTTGAGGTGGAAAGTTGAAGATGTTACGTCACGTCTTCATGTTGAAGTTGGGTGCCGGGTGCATGATAGCCCTTGGGCTGAATGTGAGGCATACTCTGGGAGTATACGGGAGCGTTTGGAGGTATGTGTGGTTTGTACCTGAGAAGTTCATGTGCATGGTTGGGGCTAACTTGGGGCCACACGTTGTGTGGTCCCCAGGTGCGTGTCGAGCATTGCTTTGCATAATTTGACCTCTCGCGACATAGAGGGTCCCTCTGTGCTCATTTGTTTGACCAGCAGGGTTGAGTGGTCTCCCCCTGGTTCCGTTCTCGATGGTTTGGCCGGTAGCGGTGCCAATGGAACCTAGTGATGGAGCAGGTGCTGAACCTATTTTGGGTGAGTTGTTCTAGAGTTGGGTGGCTGCGCGATACCCACTCTGTGTTCGGTTGGCCAGTTTTGTACCCTCCAGTAGAGATGGCCAGAGCAGTTCTGAGTTTTACCCTCCAGCAGGGCTGGGCAGTGGGTTACTCATCGACTTCTAGGGTTTACCCTCCAGTAGAGACTGGGCAGTGGGTCACCCGACACACATAGGGTCTACCCTCCATCAGGTACTGGGCAGTGGGTCACCTGACGACCTCTTAGGGTCTACCCTCTAGCTGGGCTGGGCAGTGGGTCACCCGTCGTCGAGTTCCAGGTCTAACCTCCAGCAAGGCTGGGCAGTGGGTTGCCTGTCGACTTATTCTAGGTCTACCCTCCAGCAAGGATGGGCAGTGGGTCCCCTGTCAAATAATTCCAGGTCTACCCTCCATCAAGGCTAGGCAGTGGGTCTCTTGTCGACTTATTCTAGGTCTACACTCCATCAGGGTAGGGTAGTGGGTCGCCTGATGATGTATTAAGGTCTACCCTCCAGCAGGGTTGGGCAGTGGGTTGCCTGATGACGTATTAGGGTTTACCCTCCAGTAGGGCTGGGTAGTGGGTCACCCAATATCTGGTTATGAATTACCCTCCAGCAGGGCTGGGCAGTGGGACACCTGTTGGAATTTCAGACTCAGTCCATTCTACCAGGATATTCTGTAGCTATTCCTCCATGATTACCGGAGTGGGACCCTTGGTTATACGGGTCAGTGTTGTGACGAATTTGAATTTCAGAAGACCTCTCAACTACATGGGAGTGATGAGGTGTGGTTGACTTTCCCTAGAACTCCCAAGTACGAGGGACACTTTCCCCACCGAGACGCATTCTTTTGACACGATCTAAAAACTGTGCAGGCGAGTAAGTGCCCCCCAAAGCGGATAGTGTCGAAGTGTGGATATTGAGCCCCTTGGCATGCGGTCCAGGGAAGACGTACGAGATGCTGGGAATCGATGGTGTTTACTTCTGGGACTGTTGGAAACTCACTTTTCTTGGGCTGAGCTACGAGATGGAAATACACTTATGGTCTTGTTCGGGCTTCTTGATAGAGCATATGAATATGTATATACCTTCTTTTACTACCCACTTCTTGGGCTTGGTTACTCTCCCTCTAGGAGAGGCAAAGACGTGCATGGTATGCCACGTGATTTCTGTGTCTAGCTTATCGTGGTGTGATGAGTCTACTCTCCTGCTATAGGTAGCGAAGACTCGACGAGAAGTTCATCTTCTAACTGTTTCCAGCTCCTTATGTCTGGACGAGTCTACCTCTTTTCTTTTGTTGGGTTGAGCTGGACTCTCTACTAGTATTATACTGCACTCCCTGTTGTACTCCTTTACTTTTCTTTTTCTCTCTACTTCTCACCCTTCGGTACATCATTTGTTGTTCCCTCGAGCCTTCGGGGTATCCTACTGAGTATTTTTATACTCCCCCCTACTTGGGCTTTGCCCGCACTTGGTGTGCCCTTGCAGACGACGGACAGGTTGGTCGTGACTTCAGAGGAGCTTAGGAGTCCGGGAGCTTGGACCACGTGCTGTGGTCGTATCTGGGTTCCAGGCGGGAGACCCGTCAGCTATTTCTTTTTGTTTACCTATTGCCGGGTTGTGGCACCTTTTCTGGTTGGGCGCGTGTTTTTCCCCTTTTTCCTTTTCAGCACATTACTTGTACTATTTAGAGGTCGATGCACTCTTTTGGTTTATTTATAGTAGTTTACCTTTACTTTTCTTTTTTAATCTTCACTTTTTAATTGAGTGTGCTGTGTGTGTACAGGTGCTTAGGCAAAGGCCTCCCCGAGTTTTTGTGCCTTTGACACTGGTCTCCAGCCCCTGGCCTATGGAGGCGGGCTTAGGGTAGTTTCGGCTCGAGCCCGGGTAGGGTCGGGTCGTGACAATACTAATCCCTAAAGTCTATATTAGGGCTATGTACTCTAATCAAGTTTTATCTAAATCTAGTTTCCATGGTTTGTACTAAACTTCCTCTTATACCAAATTTAACATCCCGATCCTAGAAGCCCAGAGTCGGTGCATTATTACGTATCATTGGCATGATCACAAAAGATCAAGTCTCGAAAGACCGATTAGTTTAATAGCCTTGTAAGTACTAGATACATTCTTACGGTTTACATTAAATCATAAAATGGAAAACTATAAAAACATTTTTCCCATAGAAAACACTGAGATCCCATAGACTGGACCTACAGGTCAGTAATAGTATACCTCTTCACTTCCTGGGAAAAATAAAACATAGAATGAGGTGAGCTTAGATTCTTAGTAAGGATAACAATATAGAGAAAACTTTATTAAATAAGCATAAACATTTAAGGCAATTTATAAGACTAAAACAAAACCCTTTTAAACTTTGACATCAGCATAATATGGAAATGATAAAAATCAAATAATTCCATTTAATTATTTACATGGATATTCAACAAGTCAAATAATATTATGCAATATCAATAGACATTTTCATAATGATTGAATGCATAATGATAGACTTTTATAAACACATAGTCAAGGCTTTGTACCAAGACTACAAATAAAATTTTTTTAATGCCTTGTGCCAAGACAGTAGTTTTCCTCATGAGACCTACCAATGCAGTAAGGAGAAATATCGGGCTCCACCCATCACTTACTAAGTCCAATGCATTCCTCATATAAAAAGGTTTAAACATAACATAAACATTAGTATTAAAACTAGAACACTAAATTGAAATAATTTATCCATAAACCATGAATGGTATAAAAATAACACATCCACAATCAAACATATCAAAAAAACATCAATATAATATGGAAGTTTTGTATCATAATAAATCAACTTCAAATAAGTTTAAAATCAATCAAAGGATGTTGATATTGATGAAAATGATTTGTAAATCTCTTTGAGAGAAATATAATTTATTCATAAAGACATTTAAAAGTCACACAATTTATAATGGAAGACATTTAAAGACATTTCTAATCAAAGTGTCCCATAACACTTTGAAACTTTTGAAAGGAATTAATATACTAAAAACATTCATGTCCATATAAATAAATCCTTAAAACCCATTTCGAAAACATGGACATTAAAGAGAATGATTTAGAAGAATAAATATTTAAAACATTTAAAATGATGTTTTAGTATAAAGGGACCTTAAAAATAATCCCTTTTAAAACTCTTTAATGATACATGGACATGGATAATAAATATGTCTCAGTAGATACTTACGTAAAAGAATCCTCGAATAATAAAGTGATTATGAAACTAAACCTTACCTTGTAATTTTACTTGGTTGATGGTAGGTTAACATCCTGTATAATGGTGAAATAATTGTTATTAAATTATTGAATAATCATATACATTAACAAGATATCATATATGATCTCTTAATATTGCTTTGTTAATAATATATTAGTATTATCGTCGTTTTAGGTGTTAACTTGTTCGCTTTACTTTATATGAATTGTAATGTAAGTATTGTTGGTTATGGATAGGATGTATCTTATTCAAATTCATAATTATGTTAAGTCTTTAAACATTATTTTTAATCATCTAATAAAAATTATTCATGAATGGATACGATGGGGAATGAATCTCATCACGTTCTTCGAGATGTTAATTCATACGTATGCACGAGCAACAATATAATTCTTTTGATATTAAAATAATATATAATTGGATGGTATATCATATATAAAGAATCATTACCAACTTTTTTTATTATTTACATCAATTACACATCATTATTATACCCATACAAATAATAATGTATTTAATAACAATTACACCATGAAGTGGACACGATAAGTCGTACATACGCATGTATGGTGAAATGTCATTCAAAAGATTTCTAGAATCATGAATATGGTTGTACCATATTTATGATAAAATCACAGTATATATAAGGTAGTTGATTTATTATTTTATAATGGAAACAACAAAGAAAGACGAAGTGGAAGAAGAAAGGAAGATGAAAGAGGTGATGAAATGTTTACCTCTTCTTCAGGTTCTTCCTTTTGATTTGATCAAAATGGCTCCTTAGGTTGGCTTTATGACTAAAGTAATGCCTCTATGATGAATAGAGGGCAGTTGAGAGGGTATTTGGGTAGGGTTTTTCAGAGCCAAAAGGCTTTGAAGATGTGAATTTGAGGGAAGGTGGAGTGCCTTTTATAAGAGGCGTGAGGGGCACCATACGAAAAGCTAGAAATAATATTTTATAATAAAATAATTATCAGTTTCTAATGGCTCCAAGATGAATTATTTAAATTTTAAGGCGAGGAAGAGTCGAAAACCACTCAACCAATAGGTTTTAGATAGGTTTGGTTTAATATATTAACTTTATATTTTAGATTTAACTCTTAGTTAAATAGTTTCACATTTACCATGTCTCTTTGTATTATTATATTATATGGTTAATAATCATACTATAAACATAAAAGAGAACCCAAAGTGGTTCATTAGTGATACAAGTATCATTATATAAGTCTTTTGGCCAATCCATTGATATTTAGGAATATAATATCAATTAATAATATAATTTTTTTAAAATCTCTTTTATGTCAATTTTTAAACTATTCGGTATTTTGATTTTTTAAATTCATAATAGCATTATTACTTCGAAAAAATTCATCTAACCAACCCTAACATGTCATATTAACCTATAAAATTATTGGAATTCATAATAAGTCTCAAATTTAATTTATTTGGAAATTTATTATGTCAATTATTTTAATATTTCGTTAATACGGTAATTAATTATTCTTTATTGTGTCAAAAATAGATTTAATTATTTAATGTCTAAAAATTATAAATAAAATACCATTATGTAGGAAATATTTTTATATTTATAATGAATATTTATATTTGAATTTATATTATGTATATCCCTATATTAAAAATCTTATAGTTATTATATTTTGAATTTAACACTTTTAACTCTTCTTTTAATTAATTAATAATAAATGATATAATCTAATACAAGTGGACCATAAAGATCATATTATTTTACTAAGGTTGTCTTTGGTCTATTTATACTTATCCAGTAGAATTAGGATATATTTTAGGGTAATAATAAAATCATTTTTACCCTTAATTACCATATTTAATTGTAACTATGGTAAATAAAAGTAAAAAGTTAATACTCACAAAAAATTATTTTCATCTTATTGGACAACATTTTTCTTACTTATATCAACCATGTCTCTTGGATTTTTGAAATTCGACTCACCGAAGTGGTAAAATTATGTTTTTTTTGTAAATTTTCAAATGCACTAATTTCACAATGATATTACTTACAATGAACATCATTGGATTAAATGGTAAAAATATAATCTAATTACACTTTCAAACCATTAAAATGTATAATTCAACATTATAAAATATTTTGATTAAAAAAGTTATTCTCAGTTTAAATATAGTATTTTTTTCTATTCACCCAAATATGAAAGATATCAGAAAAAACCTAAAATTTACTAAAACTAAATTCTTATGACCCGATTCTAAATAAGTAGTTTATCTTGTCAAATTGAATACATAAATGTTTCATATATTGGATATAAAAAGGGTTCTCCATTAAAGCATGGAAAACTTTTATTTTTTTGAAAAATACTTCTTTTTATGTCAAAAAAATGAATTTGTTCATACATTAAGTATAAGAAACTCATAATATGGATATAAAATTATAAGGATTATATAATGTTCAAAATTTAGTTAATACTATTCATAACCACTTTTGAATGGAATGTTTGTTAAGTTGTGGTGCGCTTGAACTCAGTGTTCCATGTAGTGAATGTTATTGAATTACATTGAAAAATTAACATACCATGAAATCATGGGGTGTTATAACTCATAATGGGTTGTAATTAGAATTTGAATTATCTTATTCATGTCCACTAAGAGGTGAGAATTAGGTGTATAGTAATTTCCATTATCATGTATGAAGTTACACCAGAGTCAGACCTAATACACCATTTTAGATATGTTACCCTAAGGTACATCTCTTCTAGAACAACATCTGCATGTAGTATCTAGACATGGATGTATTTCTAGTAAGATCCACATAATCTATACCATACTGAAATTAAATAATTTTTTTCAATACTTATAATCAAATTATACCTCATGGTTATGTTTTATAATCTATGTTTTCCTAATTATAATTCCCAAGGATGATACTAAACATCAACTGATACCAAATGTTGTGTCCCGACCACGGAATTCCCAAATTTAGTGTCTACTACCTTTACATTATAATAATTAAAAGGAATAAAATCTAATAATACAGAAGATGTTAGTAGCCTTTATAAAATAGATATGTAAAATAACATTACCTTAAAAATTAGTACACTAATTAAAACATTTTTTCATTTAAAGATAATAAATTTTTACATTTAGTGTATCCTACAATATCCACTACTGGAAAGATGATATTTCCCAACACTTCTATACCAACAGTTTGTAAAAACCGTTGGTATAGCTACCATTTCCCAACTGTTCACCAAAACCGTTGGGAAAGCCATAGATTTCCCCACCTTTCCCAACGGTTTTAGTGAACCATTGGGAAAGGGTGTGTTTTGAGCCTCTTTCCCAATGGTTCACGAAAACCGTTGGGAAAGAGTGACCCTTTCCCAACGGTTCACCAAAACCATTGGGAAAGGGTGTGTTTTGAGCCTCTTTCCCAACGGTTCACCAAAACCGTTGGGAAAGAGTGACCTTTCCCAACAGTTCACCAAAACCATTGGGAAAGGTCACCCAAAATTTCATCCTTCGCCCCAAATACACTCAACCCACCCTAACCTATCCCAATGGTTTTCAAAACCGTTGGGAAAGGGCTATCCCAACGGTTTTCAAAACCGTTGGGATAGGTTCTTTAATTTTTTTCCAGATCTACTAACCGAGAACATTATATAAATCAAAATTTTAAATAATTATGATAATACATATATATATTTATGAAATTATGTTTACAAAAGTGATGTTAGCTTAGTGTTTAAGTCGTTTGATTATAAACAAGGGGTCCTGGGATCAAATCCCAGCGGATGTTTTATTTTTGGAATTTATATACCAACGGTTCCATTACCGTTGGTATAGATTTCATATTACCTATACCAACGGTTTTTGGAAAATTGTTGGTATAGACCTATCCCAACGGCTTAGTTGGCTACAGTTATCCAAACCGTTGGTATAGGCTATACCAACGGTTTGGAGGCCTAAACCAATAGTTCCAAACCGTTGGTAAAGGTTAGTTTTCCAGTAGTGATCCTTGGTAGTATACTTTTTTTATTCCTTGGGAAAGGAAATAAAATATGGGAAATCTCTAATTCTAAATAAGGGTAAATAATAGATAAATAAATATTGAATAAGTGTGAATAATAATTATGGTAAGGTAAATAATTGAACACACATGCCATATAATCAACAACCAAAATGGATAAAAAATATTGAATGGTAATTACTGAAAAAATACAACGAAAATATATAGATATGAAATAATAAATATTGAATGTAAAATAACTAAAACAAATTCAATTTTATAAATGAAATTAAAATGAAATGAATCCATATATATGTCAATCGAAAATTTCATTGTAAAAAATTTAATTTAAATGAAGAAATAAAAAATTATTGGATACCCTACTTCTTATATATATGGTAACATTATGGTCAAGAACATTCAAACAATGGTTTAGAAAATCAAATTAAAACACAGATAAGGACGGACAACTAACTCATCCCATGAGACTACTGATTCCTCATGGGGCCATTTATAACTGGGACATACCAGTGTCATACCATTCCAAAGAATTCCTCAAATATTGAATAATCTATTTAATTCATGAATAATGTTCTTTACAAAATATCAATTTTGAGTAAATGAAATGAATATATCAATATTTCCTCTGATATAAAATATCATTTAAAGTGATCACTGTATTTAAAAATAATATACAATTTATTATTTAATAATATCCCTGATAAACGATAAAAATATTTTGGGGAAATTCAATGTTCAACGATTATAGAAATTTAAATATTTCAAGGGGTCTAAAAGAGAAATAATGGTAGTGAATGTTTATAATATCCCTAGTAAAAAAAGGATTGAACCATCTAGAAGAAGAATAATGATGGTATCAAGGAAATATATATAAGGTGAAGTAAAATAAAGGGTCATTTTCATTTCTGAGTGTATATACTATAAAAATATCCTTTAAAAGAATTATTGATGATAAATTATTGTTAATTTTGTTAAAAATCATTTATAATCAATTTGAAACAAATTTTATTTAAAAATTAACGATTTAAACCTACAAAAATATGATTTTAAAAAATAACATATTCTAAATCCATACATGTTGTACAAGGTATATAGGGAATTCCTTTTACAAAGAAAAAAGGATAGAAAATATTCTTGTTTGAAATGTGACAATATTTTTACTTTGAAATCATTTATAAAAGAAAAATAGGGTAAACCATTATTTAATAAGTCATTTTTGAAATGGTAAAAACATTTTTGGAAACATTTTAATAAAACATAGTTTTTAGAATAAAATATATACTCTTACTAAAGAGGGAAATAATGTCGGGTTTTCATAAAAAAATTATATATGAAAGTGTGTAAAAAGGGTATTAATAGTTGAAAAACCACATGAATAACCAAATATGAAACAAATTTGTGGTTTTATTAAACAATAATCCAATAATTTTCTTTGAATTAAATTCAATTGAAAAAAATCCAAAACAAAATGATATTGTGATGCAAACCCTAAAAAAGACTATAATGTTGAGGTGTGAATCAATACATGATCTGATTTTGTGTTTAAATACAAATTTACATAAAACATGTGAAAATTATACAATATATTTTAAAAATATGATACATAAGTAATCTTGGAATATTAATGACCCTGAGGAAGTAATATATGCTAATGATAAGAAATTAGGTTCTGAAAGTTTCGTCCACTTGATAGTTTATGTTCAAATAACCTTAGATTAAATAATTTCAATTGAATATAAAAATATGTTGAATGAAAAATAATTTATGATATGACAAATAAAAATCATTGGTAGATACACCACTCAATATAAGTAAGATGTGAAAGTGGCATATACCTTATCAAAATAAAAGTAAGACAAGAATCTATTATCATGTATATCATTTTGGGTGAACGTCAATTAAATTATTGAATAGTTGTTTTAAACATGTTAATATTATTTTATAAAAAAATAATTTTATTTATAAAATCATATAATATCTTATTTTAATATATTTATACCATTTGGTCAATAATATATCATTACTTTCATTAATTCTTGAATTAATTGGCTAGTTTTTTAGGATGTTTTGACATGTTAATTGTTGTTCCTATTGTTTAGAAAATGATATAATCATATTGATCATGTAATGAATGATTTATAAATACTATATTTTAATTATATATATATTATTAGTAATCCAAAATATTTTGAGAGAGTAAATTAAATGCATTGTTCAAGGAGATTGTAAGTCTTACATTCACATGAACACAACTTTCATTTCATTTCTATATTTAAATAAATTCAACGTTTATCATATATATATAAATTAAAGTATAATATTTATGTCATATATGTTATAATATTTTATTAAAACTGTCCCTTATTTGTTCCATGTATAGTGTGAATGAAACACATGGCTTTGAGGATGTGGTAGTCCACACTTCCAATAACGTTGTTATCGTATTTACCCAAAATAGAATGAATGGAATGAATGAAGGTATGAGTTTTATATTAACTGTATAAGTATAAAAACATTATAAATATCATGTATATCATAAAAAATATTGTGTTTATCATAATTCACTACATGAGTGGTGGTAATGTAAAAATGAACAATTATCGTTTTGCAAGGCAGTATTTCATCGTACATGAACTCAATGTTTTTAACATATTTGATGGAAGTGTGTGTATGTGTAGGTATGAACCTTTAATTTTAAAAAATATTAATATATTTATGATTCATATGTTATTATTTAATCATTTAATATGTAAATTTGAGTTTATGTACAATGATAATAAAAAAAGATCTTGAAAGAGGATGTTACCTCTTCTTTGGGTAGCACTTATTAGATTCCACCAAAGGGCCTCCTGAATTGGTTTTCTGACAAATTATTGGATTGTAAGATGAGTGTAGTGATGTTGTAAAATCATTTCATCAGAGTTTCCTATATCCAAATGTAATTATAGTTGTGGATATGTGGTATGTGAGGGTGCATTTTTGTAGTGGATGAGGATTAGCATTTTGAAAATTGATGAAAACGGAATTCCACCAATGCTTTCTATGGAATGTGTCTTGAATAATGAAAAAAATTAGATACATGGGATTTTAGTGTCTATATAATGATATAAAATGGATTTATATACGGTTATATGACATTTTTAACCTTGAGTTTATGGTTTAGTTCATCTAAAGTAAATTTTTCTCTTTATCATTATTATAATTATAATTACAATTACTAATTTTTGGGATCAGTTTTTTTACCTTATTAGAAAAGATAAATTAAATTAATTCTAAATTTTTAATCTATTTTTAAAAATTTCCAATTTCAAAATTGGTAGATATTAATTTATATTTAATCCTAGAGACATGAAGACAAACAGAGTTTTAAATGAAATAATGTTCCTAATTGTAAGATGTTTTTATAACCATTTTCAGTGAAAAGTTTATTCTAGTGAAATTAATTGGATTATTTGATTATTAATTTATCTAATTTTAAATTAAACCCAAATAAATATAAAATTATATTTTAAGAATATGTTATAATAAAAATATTTTTTGAATTTAAATTCAGTTTTTTCATTATTCACCGAAATATGAAACATCACATAAAAATACAAAAAAATAACCCAATTTTTTTTTGGGTTCTTCATTATTAATTTTTTTTTATTTATAAATAAAAACAAATTATCAATTTTCTATAAAATATATTTAAAATAGGTTCACAATTCAGTGACTGTAATATTACCTTTTAGAGAAATTAAATTTATAAGAATAAAACTGGATTTATTCATATATTATGTTTATCCAACCTATTGGTCGAATATAAAAAATATTTGATTTACCAATATATATTTATTTATTTCATTAATATCATTCAATAATATTTATTTATTTAATTGTTTAGGATAAAATGCATTTTATTGGATAAAAACATTTCCTTTATATTCAATTGGTTCTTATATACATTTCTATTAAATTGTTTATAAATGAATTAAATTTATATTTGTGTAAAAAATATATTTTGATAATTTATTTAATCTAACTCATAAACTAAAATTTTACACCTTTGTTATATAATATTGTATAATAATATTTTCATAATATATTTTTTTTCAATAAAAGCGGTCTTTTATATAGCGTAAGTCATATAATAATGTTGTTGTTGGTGCAACCCAAGATAAATATTTATCAAGTTCATTTAATGTTATTTCATAGATTGAATATATTTAAAATATTATATATAATTTAACATCTTAGTATATTATATTCCGTTTTGTGCATTGTGTTGCGTTTCATACACACTATCAAAAAAAAGTATATCTTGTATAATTTTTGGGGTGTTACTGTATTAGTGTTCTTGGGAATCCAGAGTTGGTCATCAATTTTATTATCTCATCATTTATTTTCATTCATAGATCAAAAGAATTATTTCAAAACAAAAAACATCGCTATTTTTTATGGAAAATGTTATTATGTGTGGATGAATAAGTTGATTCATTACAAGATATCATTGTTATACGATGTTCTTCATATCACTATTAATATATTTACGCCACATAAAGTAGGTGCGGAATATTATTTAATGGATCAAAATAAAATTTAATCCAATGTAATATCTTGTACCATAAAGATTAAATACTTTATATTAATGAAATAACTTGGGAAATGGATTCCACAACCACTAAATATAATTATAATACACAAATAAGTATTCATGAAGTTTATAATAAGATAAAATAGTCATAAATAAAATAATTTCACACACATATTATTGATATCAATATGGAATAAGATGTATTTTTGTAATATTTTATTACATATGTGAGTAAAATATTTATTATTGTATATTTCTATAGAGAAAAACTTGAAGATTTAACAATTTTTTAGAAAAAACATTGAATTATTATTGGAATTTATGATGTGAATATTTTAGAGATGGAGGATAAATGTTTTTCTTATTTCAAGGTTGAAAAATTGAATAATTTATTAGATTCATATGAAATTATTAAATAACTAAAATTGATTAATAAATGATGAATGGATAAAGGGATTCCCATTATTGAATTAAATGTATTTAGGATTTATAATAAAAAAATATACTAATGAATATTTTAATAATGAAAATGAGAAGATGAATTTTAATGATTTTATATCAATTTTCTCAAATTTATTATAAAAAATAAAATTTAATCATAAGGATAGCATTCCATTTAAATGGTTAAATATTAAAAATATTGGAAATTTTTATGAATATTAATCGAATAATATTTATCAAGAGGATAAATATGATTAATTAAAAATATTATTTAATATTTAAAAAACAAGGTGCATAGTTATAATAATAAAATAAATTTATAAACAGGTAAAGGATATGTGGCTATTTTATCAATTAATGTTATTTTTATATTGATAAATAAATGGTGACCATGTGAATTGGAATATGAAGTAGAAGAGAAAAAATTATTGGATAAAGATGATTATGTATTTATTTATTGATGTAAATTTTATAATGATTACTCTAGTGAAGAAAAAATTGCTAAAGAGGATAATGAATAATAATAGATAGTGAAGGAGTGTATTTTAAAGATTTACCTCATATAATACATCATGGATATTTATAATCATAAAAAATGGAATGAATCCATGAATAAATATATTTATTAATATCATTTCAAAATGGATTCAATAATGTATCATTAATTATTAAGGATTTTTATTCTTCATGATGTCAATATATCTAGGAATAAGAAGATATTTTTATGAAATGAAATATAAATTGGTTATTAGATAAGATAATTTTTACTCAATTTAGCTAACATTACATAGAACAAAAAATTATTTCAAGAGGATTCTGACCCAATTAGAAAATTATATTGAAAACTAAGGGGAAATATTATAAAATCTCAAAGAAATTTCCCAAATAAATAAATCAACTAGAGGAGCTTTTTAGAATATATTATAATAAATTTACCCACAATGATGTGGATATAGTATAGAAATCGTAAATAAAGTAAAATCAAGTGTTTCATGTCTAAGTAAATATGATTCTTATATATTTCAATAAATTGATGATGGAAAATATTAGATTAAAAATGATACATTCAAAATTAGATTTGGAGGACAAAACACTGCTATAATTAAATGAGAAAAGTATCTTATCGGTGTGTGAAAATGTTGAAAAAAACAATAAATATCATAACCATTGAAAAGTTATCAAGTACAAAAAAATAAATAAAATTTTATCCTATGAGCAGATATATTTATAAAAGAAAATAGATTTTAGGGTTATGTGCATGGAATAATATCATACTTGTGTTGATAGATAATTTTTTTTAATTTAAGATATTCTATATAATTGATTTGGTGATAACCTAAATATATAAATAATAAATAAATTAATATCCCAAGAATGAGGTGAAATTGAGTGAAAATTATATTCATGATGAGACTTGAAAATGATGTGATCAAAAAGGTTATACAACTATTGAATATTTCACCACTTAATATATGTATCTAAATCAGTATTATAACATCAAATTTCATATGAACATGGTTATTAAGAATAAGATATGGTGGTTTAGGTTTATTATTATGAAACCAAAAAAAATTCTTTGATTTAGTATAGTTCATGATAAAATTTTATTACAAGAAACCAATATAAATTAAAACTAATATGATGTATAATGGGAGTGTTGTAACTTTATTGGAAAGTTATATGCTTATACATCAATGGTAATGAAAGTAATCAAACATGTGAGAATAAATTCAATAATAAAGATCTTATCTTCATTGAAGGGCTAAGGATTAATTATTTTAGTGTATATCAACTGAAGAACTATAGAAATGAAGAGATATTTTGGAAAACTAATGTTTCTTTTGATGATAATATGATAAAATAATCATAATGTCGTGAAAATTAAAAAGATGATTTTTATTTTAAAATTTCCGATGTGAAAACATATTATTCTTGAGTATAAAATATAAAACATTGAATCTCATTGATGAATTAGTTACATGGGAAAAAATAACATAAGACAATTCATCTATCAAGATATTACAAAACATATGATAAATATAAATTGGGAGAGAAAATATTTTATACAGTTTTATAAAAAGATAATATAGTCAAAAAATATTACAATGTAGAAGAGATAAACATATTAATTCCACATAAATTACTATTATAAAATGTATGTGAGATTATGTGTATAAAATAAACCAACAATGATAAGTATGTAAAAACCATTTTTGATGAATTAACTCATATGAATTTTATATATTTTATGACAATTATATCATATTCATTACAAAATCATAATAGTCATCAAAAAGATGTTTGAAAAAAAGAATATATGTTATTAATAAATTTATATATGGAAAGGGATATGATTACAAAAAAGTGAAATAATTAATTAAATCATGAGAATAATAGAATATGTCTTCAACATATATCTCCATAAAATTTCTCAAAAACTGGGATTGTGAAGTAGAAAATTTAATTTGGGTTGAATTGAGAAAATTTATGTTATAAATGAATGAAATGATAAATGGTTTCTAGGGTAAAGTCACAATAACAATGATATACATGTGAAATTAGTGCTTACATTGACAGTATTGAATAAGTATATATTAATTTTTTTGTTTAAAAATAAACCAAAAAATTATGAATTTGAGAGGGTTTAGTAGATCTTTCCTGATCAATATAAAAATAAAATAGTTTGTAATGTTTTTTTGAATGATATGAAAAGGGTATTTTTATTTGTTATGCATCATTTGAAAAGAGTTAAAGGTGTTTAAATTAGAATATTGAAAATTCTGTTGAATTTTTATTTAATTTTATTAGAGTATCAAAATACCCAATAAATACCATCATCAATTGAATATGAGATTAAAAATTCTAAAAAAGAAAATAAAAATAAATAAGAATCAATTTAGACTAGATTAATAGATTTGAATAAATAATGATGAAATTTTGATATTTATTAGTGTAGAAAAAGGTATATAGTCATGTGTATTGTGGAAAAACATACTAATAATGAATGAAAATTACAAATCATCATTTTGAATAAGAGGGATATAAACAAAAGTTATATAATATTATTTTTTTAATCATACTAGACTAATTGATCAGGTTTTTTAAAAAAATATTAAATATGATTTATGCCTGATGGACTAATATACTATATACAAAACATATTCTCAATCATTTTAGGTAATTGCTCATGTGGTTCCTCCCATACAATTTTACTGTTTATGGCTGAATTTGGTTTCCACCATGTGTTATGTCAATTGATTTTACATGAAACATTGTATTTATTTTCATATATCTAAAAAGACAAGAATATTAAATGTATCCAATTTCAATTTCAACCATAATATCATAGTGAATAAATTGTTCTTAACTCACAATATCGTTTATAGAGAATAGTATTTTGAGTCATGGTTATTTCCACTAAAGAAAAATTTCATTTTGATTTTAGGATCAATAATAATGGAAATATTATACCTTGAAATCATATGAAATTTTCATCAAAGGAACCAATATATATTTTCTAATTGTTCTTAATCTCATAAAATCTCCACTTTGTAACACATGATCTTCAATTATAGTAAAAAAAATTTATGTAGAAAGAATCAATATCATAATGTACATAGCTTTATTCAAGATTGTGATTAAAAAATAATTTCAAAAACTAATAATTTTAATTAGGTGAAATTAATTTCATTAATTAATTTATCATGTCCAAATTATCTCAGGATGAATTTTTTATGATTTTCATAAATATTTTATGTTTATTGGAATAGTGAAAATAATGAATTTACAAAAAACTATCATTTTATTACATTATAATGATATAATAATAACATCTATGGTAATATAAAAAATATTATAGAAAATTTTTTTATTTAATATGAAATAAAATTCATACAAAAATATAATTTTTAACAGACAAATATACAATTAATATTATTGAAATCTATGAAATGATTTTGGTCAAATATATTATTTAAACTATTTTAATAAAGTATATTGAATATTCATATCAGTTTTGTCTTTGTTTTGAATTAAAATATTTTTATTTTTATTTTAAATAATCTACTTCATTCTATATTAATCAAAATTATAAATTATTTTTCTATAAATTATTTTAATTCCAAAAAAATCATTATTCTAAAATGAAATTTCACTGCATTTTTCAAACATATTATAAAAACATTATTCCACTTCTAGAAGTTTAATCATTTAAAATATATTCCTTATTTGGAAGAAAAAGAATTACTATTAATTAAAAAGTTTACAATAATTTTTGTTCATAATGAATAGTAAAAGTAGTAAAACAATTTACTATTGTTAAGGTCAAAAGAGTTTACCTGAGGTTAAACTATGAGATATGGTTATAATTTCATATATATTTGTCTAAATTTTATTGAATGAATACATTAAAACCTTATATTATGTTACCATTTAATTGTATTCCATTTGGTTCCACTTTCCAATGAAAATGACATTTTCTTATTTTAATCATTTATGTATTTCTATGTTTGTCCCACCCATTACATCTAAAATGTAACCTCTTCACCTCCCCTACTAAAAAAAATTTATCCCTATAGGTTAGGCAAGAATAACCTAAAAAAATTATTTATTCATTTTCTTGATTCGTGAACATTTTTTATTACCCTTAAAATATCCTAATAAAGATTAGGTGTAATGAAAAATTGTTTTCTCAAAGATGAAATAATTTGCATACATAGATAATTGAATATTAATTTCTCTTTATACATTATAAAAGTATAATATATTCTTCCTAACATGATAAATAAAACACAATAAATATAATAAAATGGTATTATGATTGTTGGATATCCATTTTCCACCTTTGTCCTATCAAATGGGATACAAAAATATAACACAAGAGTACATAAGGACTACAACCTCCAAAAAGTGATATGATTAATTTTACCTAATTTTATCAAATTTATGTATATAATGATGGATTTCATATTTATACGAGGTATTTATGATATAATTACAATTATGTAATTTATGAAAAATAATTTAACTATATTTTCTTGTTTTCGTTAGAAATGGAAAATATGTTAATGCATACATATAAAAAACTATAGAATCTTGAGGTTTTATATGAGGTAAATATCCATTTATTTATAATTAAAATCTTATTTCAGATCACTTTATTGGATTATACCCTAAATCCAAGTAAGTAGGATGGTTGGGTAATTTATAAGGAATAAATAAAACGAATAAGTGATGGTTTTAGGAGAAGAACATTACATGTATTGACCATACATGGTGTATATTCAATACACACTGTGTAATGTTATGGGGTTCCTTCTCATGATGTGTAATGGATTTTCCTTATTCGGGAATAACCTAATCATTAAATTACATGTATTGGTTACACAATGAGTAATATAACTAAGTCATTTTCCAAAATAAGTGGTAGGCCCATTATTTTTTTACATAATCCCCCCTCCCATATCTCTCATGAATTCCGTTTTCATGAAACATAATCCTGGGATTGGGTTCCATTTCAAGATTCAGACCCAGTTTCATCAATTATTAACCTCATTGGATTAGTGCTGTTGAGTTACCTATTCTTCTTCCTTTGATATTTATTTCTCATGTCCTCAGTCGAGTTATTATATTTTAAGACAATATGACATATCAATAGCATGATCGTTTTCCCCTATTTTCATCCAATTGTGTCAAACTAGATGTTGATACTAGATGAGTGTTCTACCGTGGGTTTATGGTAGGTGCCATGTATCATTCCCTTAAAATTTGTAGTTTCATATACATTTTTGTTGTTGTTCCACATGTTGATATTGAGTAAATAAGGTTTTATTAATGCTTTTACATTTTTATATGTTATTAAAATAATAAAAACATTACCTAAATGAAAAATATCTTTATTAAAGTCTAATTTTTATCCTTTCCATAAGAAAAATTTCATATCTATAAGGAATTTTTTCCCTTGACCTATGAAAAATTTCCTTTCTCTAAGAAATTTTTGTATCCTTACCTTAAAAAGGTTTTCTTTGTTTATGGAAAAAAAATTACCTTATCGAAAATTTCTATTCCATAAGGAAATGTATTACACATACCTTAATGAAAATTTCTGTTATATAAGGAATGTTTTTATCCTTATCATGAATGAAATTTTCCATTTTCAAAGGAAAGTTTTTATCCTTAGCCTTATTTTCATTATCCTTCCGAAACTATGATCATTTAATTACTAAGTCAAAGATTCATATCCTTACCTAATTCCATAGAATCATATCATTACTTAGACTCGAAATCCTATAAAATTCAATATCTAAATTATCGGAAATTCAGACTCCAAACTCAATAAAATTTAGACTCCAAATTTTTTATTATTCGGATTTTGAAATCAATGAAATTCTGATTCTGAATTCCTCAGAATTAAGACTCCAAATTCCTCAAAATAAAAATTCCAAATTTATTATAATTCAGACTCTTGATTCTATAGAATTCAAGTTCTGATTTTTTTTAAAACATAATATGAACGTCCATGTATTATATACATTTAATTTTTATTTGGATAGACTACAAATTCTATTTTAATGTCAAATGAAAAAAATATAATTGGTTAGGTAACATCATTTTCCATATACATGTTATCATTATGAAATGATTTCATTCCATCTATTTCAAAATAATCATTGGTTTAGAGAGAAGTGTATAGGTACCTTTGAGATTCACAGAAAAATATGATCATTGGAGGAGGGACCCGAACGTTAGGGTTGTGCCTATAAATATTAGATCATTTGAATGAGCTCATTACCATTCCATAAATCTAGATATTACAAGCTATGAAGTGATTTCTAGAGAGAGAGACTCTCATGATTTGTATGGATCTGAACATCTTGTTTAGATTTATTCATTTGACTCCGATTGTTGTGGAGTACAATCGAGGGATTCCAGGGATATGAAAATAGAGGTTCCAAATACATTAAATATCGAGGGCTTGCGGGGATAGTAAGACAGATTCTAATAATCCTATCGAGGGATTACCCTGTTGTGGGTACGACATACATTCATTAAAGTATAAATTAAAGGACCTTTATGAATTGTTTTTTGATAACCTACTCTTTGGATTAAAAAATTCCATACTTGTTATTTTTTTCAGTTTATTTCACTTATCTTTTGATAAAGGAAGAATGTTTAACATTCTTATACATTATTATTCTTTTTGTACTACGATAAATTATATTTTATATCTATCAAGGTAGATTCATTACCATTGTAAACATTCCTTATGTTTCCATTTCGGAACCATATTTCTGAAACCTATAATTTTTGCTGATAGAACTGTTTTAGGGTTTGGGAATTACCTTGTTTATATTTGTTAATCATGGATTTCCTTATGGTTAAAAATTAATATTTTTAAACATACAATTCACCCCCTCTTGTAATTGATCATATACATACACTATTTTTATCATACAATTGGTATCAGAGGAGGTCTTTGAAATACTTATATTCACATATATGTTTTCTTTCTCAAGTTTTCTTTATTATAAATTTTCATTCTTATATTTTATTTCTTATGTTTTGCTTAGAGGGGTTTTTTATCTTTTTTTATAACTTTTTCTAAAATCAAGTTATTGTGGAAAAGTATTTTTTTTATATAATGACATGAATAAATATTGTTCAATTGATAATATAAATCTTACCAGACCACTAATTTTTTATGGTAGTGATTGTGGGTACTAGAGATATAGAATAAAGTCCATTTTCAAAAACACTTGAGTAGACATTTTTGTTATTCTTCCTAGAGAATATAAAATTCCAGACAAGGAATTCAAAACTGTTACCAACCAAGAAGAATTATAATATCAACTAAATTACAAGGTACACAGTACATTGTTGTGTTTGATAACCATGAATTTATATAGACTAATATCATCTTTTGAATCTTCCAAATGAATCTAGAAGAAACTTTAATTTATACATTTTGGGACTTCTATTGTGATAAAAACTAGAAGTGCTATGTTGTGAGCAGAATATCATGGATTTCTATTTCATTGTGGAGAACCTATTTGCAATATATAACAACGATTTGTGATTATAGTCAAAAGTATTAAATATATGGGAGGGAAATTTCTTGATAATGAAGCTCTTTTGGCTAAGATTATTGATATTATTCCAAATGTGTGTGAATAAAAAAGGACAATTATTAATGAAAATAAAATATTTTCCAATATTACACTTGATGAATATTTAGAACTCTTCTTCAACATGAGACATGAATGAAAAGATATGCTGATATGACTTAGAAGAAAAATGGTAATGGATGTGTGCCCTTTAGTACTACTGAATACAAGACTCAGGAATGGGTTACAAGATGTAAGTATAATAAAGTAACTATTTTATCTGAGTCAAGTGAATGTGTAGAATCTAAAAATTAATTCTCCAATATTGATTAAATAATGAAAAATATAATAGGAAATAATGATTTTTACTATATATATAAGAAGAAAAAAATAATGGAAAGTAAATATTCAGATGTCACTTGTTATAAATGTAAAAGTGTTGGACACATCAGACTTGATTGTCCCATGGTTATGAGAAAAGACAGGAAGGAAAAACATTCTGAGTGAAACATAAAGAAGTATTACAATTATAAGGATAATAAAGTCTTGAAGTCTAATAATACATGGGGTGCTAGTGGTGGTGACTCATATGATGAATTATAATAGTACTAATCTTTTAGTCAGAAAAATATTGGTCTAATATCCAAATTACATACTGAAAATCACTATTTTATAGATAGGGTACACAATTCTAAATCTTTAACTAATATGTCTATAAATTCAAATTTTTCTAATGAATAATATTATGAATCTTAAAATGATTAATCTTTATCATCAAATGACAATACCATACCTATATTTGAAGATGTTTCTAGATTTTTTAATCTTCTTGAAAATTAAGATTGTATGATAAAGAAGAAGTTAGATAAAGAAAATTCAAGAATTTTATTACTATCTAATGATGTATCAGATCATTCTATTGATCTTGATTAGAAAAATTCAGATTTTCAAAGTGTTTTAAAAACCTTAAGGTAGATAATTATGAAAAGGATAAACTTTCTAAAGATCATGAAAATTAAATTTCTAATAAAAATATTTAAGAGGATTAATCTAGTTTTAAAACTAATAACCTTTAATATAAAAACCTTGTTATTAAATTAAAGTCATAAATATTTTCCTTATGAAAATGGTTGTCAAAAATTACCTCTAGTAAGGGAAACATTGACAATATGTATTCTAAAATTCATCCATTAAGGAATAATTTTGGACTTGGTTATACTCATTTGAAACGAGATTTTAGTAATAACTATTTTTCCCCAATGTACTCCATTTTGTACAAAATGATAGTGTGGTGGACATTGGGTAAAAAAAATTATTCAAATAAAATTTCATACTTATGTTTGTATAAAGATTATTTTTCTATTAATATGTACATTACTAAAATATTTCTTTTTAAATTTTCGTAATCCAAGCATGTTTGGAATCAGAAAATCTAAAAATTTAATTTTCATGAAAATCCATAAAGTACCAATGGCAATATATAGTGCAAGGTCAGTGTTTTTTCCTGGCATATGAATGGTAACAGAAACTTCATTGAAAATATTATCATGATGAATGGAGAAAATGTAACAATCAGAGATAATACTCTAGTAGAAATTGTTCGTATATGTAACATTGTTTTTCCTGGAAAAACTATAATTTAAAATGTGTTATTTGTTAAACGTCTTAAACTCTTAAAAAATATTTCATTCTTTAATATATCGGAATGAAAATCAATATATTGACATTTTTAATAATTCATTATTCTCTAATAAATTGGAATAAAATAAATAAAAGATAGGAATGATAACCATTATGTAATCGTCCATATTAATTTTTTGTTGAAATTTATCTCATTACATTAAAAAACTATTTTTCATGGGGGGAGGTACAATTTATTTCTTATCAAAAAATTTTCCATTTCAATTTTTTTATCTGAATTTGTTCTTGTCAAAAAATTTCCTTATCAAAATTTTTCTTTATCAAAATTTGTCCTTATAAAAAATTTTCTTTATCAAAACTTGAATTTCTAAAAATTTTTCCTTATCAAAAATGTTCCTTATCAAAATTTTTCTTAAAATAAATTTTAACGAATCTAAATTTTTTCTTTATAAAAATTTCTCATTATCAAAATTTTTATTTATCAAAATTTTTCCTAATAAATTTTTTTCCAAATCAATGTTCTTCCTAATAAAAAATTTTCATAATCAAAACATATCCAAAACAAAATTTTTCCTTATCATAATTTTTCCTTATCATAATTTTTCCTTATCGAAATTTTTCCTTACAAAAAATTTTCCTTATCAAAGATATTCTTTATCAAAAATTTTCATTACCAAATATATTCCCCATAAAAAGTTTTCCTTCTAAAAAATTTCTTTATGAAAATATTCTCTTATCAAAATTTCCCTTATCAAAATGTATCCTTACCAAAATTTTTCCATATTAAAAGTTTTCATTATCAATATTTTTCCTTAAAAAAATTTTCTTTATCAAAATTTCTCATTATCAATCTTTTTCCTTGTCAAAATATTTCGTAATAAAAATTTAATTAATAGAAATATATCCTAATAAAAAATTTTCCAAATAAAATTTTTTTTATAAAAAATTTCCTTACCAAAATTGTTCTTTATCATAATTTTTCCTGGTGATAATTTTTCTTTATCAAAATATCACTTTATCATAATTTTTACTTATCAAAATCATTCCATTTAAAAAAATTTCATTATCCAAATTTTTCCTAATCAATATTTTTCTCTATCAAAATTTTTCTTTATCAAAATTTCATTATCAATATTTTTCTTTATCACAATTTTCCCTTATAAAAAATATTCCTTATCATACATTTTCGTAATCAAAATATTTCTTTACAAAATGATTCCTTCTTAAAATTTTTCATTATAAAATTTTTTTCCATATAAAAATTTTTCATATTAAAATATTTTATTATCTAAATTATTCCTTATCAAAAGTTTTTCTTATTAAAATTTTTCTATATAAATATATTTTCTAATTAATTTTTGTCCTTATCAAAATATTTAATTATGAATTTTTTTCCTTGTCAAAATACTTCCTTATAAAATTTATTATTATTGATATTTTTCCTAATCAATATTTTCCCTTATATAAATTTTTCCTTATAAATATTTTTCCATATTAATGTTTTTCTTTCAAAATTTTTCTTTATCAAAATTTTTCCTTATCAAAATTTGAACTTATAAAAAATTATCTTTATAAAATTTTTTCTTAATCAAACGATTTCCTAATCAAAATTTTTCCTCCTCAAAATTTATATTTATCACAATTTTTCCTTATTAAATTTATTATTATCAAAATATTTTCTTACTAAAATTTTTTATAATAAAAATATTTTCTTATCAAAATTTTTCCTTCTAAAAATTTTCCCTTATAAAAAATTTTCATTATTAAAATTTTTCCTTAACAAAATTTTTCCTAATAAAAATTTTTCAATATCAAAATTTCTCCAGTTCAAAATCATTTCTAATCAAAATAATTAATTATCAAGATGTTTCCATATAAATAATTTTACTTATCAAAATTTTTTCCTAATCAATAAATTTTTGTAATAAAAAATCTTCCTAAAAAAGCTTTTTCCTAAAAAAAATTCCCCTTTATATAATTTCCCTTAAAAAAAATTTTCTTATCAAAATTTTTCATTATAAACTTTATTCGTAATAAAATATTTTACTTTTCAAAATTTTTCTTAATTGAAATTATCCTAATAAAAAATTGTCCTTACCTGAAATTTTTTTATCAAAATATTTCCTTATCAAATGTTTTCATTATCCAAATTTTTCTTTATGAAATTTTTTTTGTATCAAATTTTTTTTCTTATCAAAATTTTTTCATTATTAAAATTTTTCCTTAACAATATTTTTCATTGGAAAAATGCTTACTTATCAAAAAAATTTCCTTATAAAAATTTTTCCTTATCACATTAATTCTTGTCAAATTTTTTTAACCAATTTTTTCTTCCATAATTAAAATACTTTTTAAACATATATTTATTTAAACTAAATTACTTGTAAGAAAATCATTTCCTTAAAATTTTTCGTAATGATTTTTTTAAAAACAATTTTGTAATAAAAATATGTTCCCTTAATCAAAATTTTTTGTAACCTAACATTTTTTTATTAATTAATTTTTTTGTTAATGATTATTTTTTAAATAAAAAATATTTTTGTAACCAAATTTTTCTCTTTGAGACATTTTTTTCAGAACTCATAATTCCTCAACTAAAATTTTATTTTACCAAATTTATTTTCTTGGAATATAATGTTTTTCAAGTAGAATATTTTGTTATTAATAAAATATTTTTTATAAAATCCAGATAGTATGTTTCCTTACTTAAATCATTGTAAACATTTTTAATTGTTGGTATTGTTATCATGTTATAAAAAAATTATCAGGCTCACATTCCTTAAATATGGTTTTCCATAAAAAATTCAAAAGATCAGAACCTACCAAATATTTTTTCAATATTTATCTCAGAATTCTAATTCAGTAAGTATTCTCAGGGAAAATTTCATGAAGCTAGAGGAAGATTTCCAATATTTTCTTATCGAATATGATACTCATACGAGATTATTTAATGAAATAATAAAGTTGTCTAAAATAAAGACTAAAGACTTAAAAAAATTATGATTTCAAAGATTTAGTGATAGATGCTTTTGATAAGTCAAATAGTAGGATAAAAATCATTACAGTATGTTTTAAAAAGAATTTGATCTTTGAATAAATAACATAAAAGCACGAAAATAAATATCTGAATTTGAATCTAAATTCAGTTTCCTTAAAATTAAAGAGAGAAATGGATCTCATGATAAAATTTATAGAAAAGTTCAATAATCCAGGAGAGATTCTAAAATCTTAGGTAGACTTACTTAAATAAAAATAAGGGAAAATCAAGGCTCTGGAAAAGAAAAATATGGATCCGCAACAACTACTCAAAAAGATTGAGGAATATTATAAAGACCTCAAGTAGTTAAAGTATACTTTATGGAAGATCATGCTGAAAAAAATATGGATGAATGATTTTTATTCTATTATAATCTTTTTTTTTAGTTTTTTAATGTATCAATTTTTCCAGTCATAATGAAATTTTTTATCTTTTAGTTATTTTGTTTTCAATAGGTCTAATCTTTCTGGTACGATTTTTTCAATTCTCTCTATTACTTTTTCAATGTCACAAAGGTGGATAAAATAATGATCAAAAGAGTACTTAGTATAAATAAGATAATTTATTATGTAAGGGTGGTTTTTGTTCGAGGGAGTATACTTAAAGAAGACGTTCTTATACAAGAATAATTAACATCTCCAAGAATTCCCAAAATACAATCCATAGTGATTTCAAAACCTATGGGGGAGTTATTCATATTTATCATGGTTCATAAAGAGAGATAATTTTTTTCTTTTAATATATTAGAAATCAAATTCTTATTGATTATATTCTTTTTTGAAATGTTGTTTGTACTTTCCAAAACATGAGATATTATTAATTGAAAAAGGTTTTCATAATACTTTTCTATTTTTCTATATATTGAAAATCAAAAACACATTACCTAAAGGAAAATATCCTTTATTTAAAGGAATTTTTTTTCCATAACTTAAGAAAAATTCCCTATCTCTAAGGAAATGTTTTTTCTATACCTTAAAAAAAATTATTTCTTGAAGGAAAATTTTTATTCGTACCTTAAGAAAAAATTTCCTTTCTCTAAGGAAAACATTTTTTCCTTACAATAATGAATGTTTCCTTTCTATGAAGAAAATTTTTATCCTTACCATAAGGAAAATTTCATTTATCTATGGAATTGTTTTCTCCTTATCCTATTTGAATGTTTTTTTCTCTAGGAAAATATTTTATCCTTACCCTTGTTTTTATTGTCCATACAAAACCAATTTTTTTTATTATTATGTCAAAACATTGGATCCATATCTAAAACATCAGCATCTTATTGTTTATTGGACTCCACATTTCCAAGAATTCAGAGTCTGAATTCTATGAAATTCAGACTCCCATTCTCTAATATTCTGAATCCAAATTATCTAAAACTATGATTCTTAATTCTCTGAAACTCTAATTCTAATTTACCTGAAATTTAGACTCCGAATTCCTCAGAATATTGATTCTAAATTCATTGGAATTCAGACTCTAGAATTAATAGAATTTTGATTCTAAATTATTTGTAAATTTTTTTGAATATTTATGTCTAATAGATTCTAATGTTTATTTCGACAGACATGAAAAAGTACTTTTTACATAGACACTGAAAATAGATTTGGATACCTAACATCATTTTCCTGATACATGGTATCGTTATGAAACAAAAAAAATATGTTTCTAACAATCCTTTGGTTGAGTGACACCTATGTAGGCCCATCTAAGATTCACAAAAAAACTTGACCATTGGAGGAGGGAGCATACTGTTAGAGTTATGCCTATAAATATAAGCTCATTTAAATGATATCATTACTGTTCCATCAATCTATAGATTCCATACTCTGATGTGATTTATAGAGAGATAGACTCTCATGCATTTCGAAGATATGAACATCATGTTCACATTCCTTCATGTGACTCTGATTTTTATTGAGTACAATCAAGAGCTTATAGGGATATAAAGATAGAGGATCCAAATACCTTAAAGATTGAGGGAATATGGGGATAACAAGAAATATTGAAATATTCTTATCGAGGGATTAACCGGTTGTGGGTATGACATACATTCTTCAATGTATAAATAAAGGTACCTTTATCCAAGGATGTTGGATACCCTACTCTTTGGTTTAAAATATTTCATACTTCCTACTTGTTTTGTTTCTAGTTTGTTTCACATTAATTTTTATAAAAGAATAATATATAACCTTCTTATGATTTCTTATTATTTTATGTACCCTGATAAATAATATTATATATTCTTCATGAAAGAATCTATACCTAGGTAAACATTCCTTATGATTCTTTTCTGGAACCATATTTTTGGAACCTAGAAATTTTGTCTTATAGAACTATTTTATGGGTTTTGAATTTAACTTATTTATCTCTATTAAAAGTAGTTTTCCTTAATGTTAAAAATAAATGTTTTTAAAAATAAAATTATCGAACCTCTTGTAATTAAGAATCTACACACACTCTTTCGATGCTACATTTTAAACTTCTGTCATTTCACATAAAATGATATGAATGTCTTGATTAATTTGTTTTAAACATTTTAGGTTTCCTATGTGTAAAAATATATCGATAGAGGTCATTCAACTCATCCAATTCCACCATTGATGTGTGTTTACATATATGACCAATGTTGTATAACCTTGATGGGTGTGTGTTATCTTACCATGGATATAAGGAGCCTTATTTTATTAAATATGATATTGGTATAGTGTTATGATTATTCTAACATGTAATCACATGATTAATAATTGATTATAATAGTTGAATGGAAAATTTTGAAATGAGTTGGACTGACAAATGGATTGTAGAAAATTTTAAAATTGTTAATGAATTTTCTAATAAAATGATAATTGTATTGGATTCCATGTACAGTTCTACTCCTGGTATTATGATTCCATTGGTTTACATAGAAATTTCTACTCCATGGACCTGTATTGATTATGGTTGTGGATTCCTTTGACATTTATACTCCTAGAACCTGATTCTATTATATACCATATATATTTATTATCCATTGATATGTATTGATTTTATTAGTGTATTCCTCCGACATTTCTACTCCTATGATCCTAAATCTGCACCATTCTGTGGACTTTTATACACCTTGGATCAATAATTCTTCGGTTTCCTTGGATAATTTCCTTGGATTACACCCAATACTTTTCTGATTATCCATTAAGATGCTATATGGATGTAAAGAGGTTGACTTGGTAATTTATAGGTTGGATACAAACCCTTTAGTCATGACATGATGAGGATTACATGGTCATAAAACCATATATCCAACCCTTGGGATCTGACACTTCATTACTCAACATAGACTGTTGTAGAAGTTTATATTTCCTTATAGATAAACCTAGTATGGGTATTTGATTTTAGTTGTCAGACATAACAGTGCCACACCTTATTTATTATGAATTATATTTTTCCTTATTCATGGGATCTTGATTATTATTCATAAAGATATATTTTTGGATGGACCTGATCACATCTTCATTTGATACCTTACTTTTATTAATGTAATATCTATCATAAATACTACACTAATTCATTGTTAATTCATAGAATGGACACATTATAGATGGAGTTAGTGGTGGCCTACTATGTATTAACTAACACCCCTTTTTGGTCACTATTGGATACCCTTATTATGTATATATATATATACATCATATATGGGACTCTATATAATTGTTTATAGAAAAAATGGACATGTTATAGATAGTTTTGGCAGTGACCCACTGAGAGTCATCACATGCCCTACTTGGGACTCTATTAAGTACCTAGAAAGACTTCATATAAATAGATAGGTGACATGGCATGTTACCACTCTATGATTCTTTATTTGATCATTTAATGGGATAATGGGATCACAAGAACATGATTTTTTTCTTCATGCTAACTGTTGATATAAATGTTTGGCCTTTTGAACATTCGATACATGTTTTGTTTGGGATTTATGCGTACATGTATTTCATCCGTTTTTTAGACATATTACATTTTCATCATTTTTTATATATTACACTTATTATAGTTTTGATATTAATTTCAGTCTTTTTGGTGTTCTTCTTTTTCTTCTCATCTATTCATATGCTTCATCTACTGATTAATATTGTAATACCATTATAGTAAACTCTGATCAGGAGGGTATTTTCACCCCACTATACCACTTTAGACTCTCTCAACTAGTTTTAATCCTCTAAAATATTGAGAGGCTCATGGGAGGCCATGTGACCCACTGGGTTGGGGCACTGTTTAGTGGATCTTAGAATAGGATGTTAAAAGTAGAATCCGAGATTTTTATTTTGTTGTTGTATTACTATTTAGGATTGATATATAGGATGAAATTATGTAATATGGGTTTGATAATGTTCAATTATTGTGGGTAGCTAACCCATATATAAATAAAAAGAATATTTTCTTATAATGTGATTGGTATTATTTATTCCACTTGTTATAGTTTATTTTACATCACAATTGGGTTATGCACTTGTTGATTGTTGTTCTTAATGATTATGAATTTTATTGTGTCACAATTAGATGAGGTCATTCCATCTCATTCATCATTTTGGGAACCTAATTGCATTAATATTCTAAGAATTATATCATTCTATATATGATGTATTTTTTAAAAAAATGAAATTCTTATGTGTGTCTTGCCTGATATATCCATGATTTTATTAATGTTTTGTAAATGCGATTTTGAAACATATTTTGTAACTTAGAGTGTATGTTGTAACCTAAATATTGTTTTCTTTATCGGGATACAACATAGACCCTAAATAGTAAACTATGGTTCCTTGATTCATGACCATTGTTCACATAGGCTGTAACATGTTACACTCAACATAAAATGGACTCTATATTTTAGTTTATAAGGTGTAAGGGGCCTTATGGATTGGAAGTGGTGGTCAATTGCATTAATCCATTTAATGATAATTGTAATATAAATACGAATTAAAATAAAATTGAAATAAAATGTAAATTTATCCATTTTATAGCTATATATATATATTGGGACCCTTATTATGAAATAATGAACTTAACTATGACATGATATTATAGTGGGTAGTATAAAGAGTCCCTTCAAATTTTTATGGTCATTCAATTACTCAGTCCCTGGAGTATGAATAGGTATAGGTTTGTGGCATGATTATAGGATGCCTTTGACTTGTCCCAAAATTTTACATCTATGAATTTTCCACTACTCAATTTGTGTATGAGGGGTGTGTTTAGATTTATAATGGTATTCCACCACAAAAAACTCTATTTGTGCTCTAGGAGGGTGGCAATGATAATGATTCAGAGGTGGTGGGCTCGGAGCCACTAGTAGAACCTCCTATGGTGTAGGTAATAACACTAGTTGTTGTACCCAATATGGGTGTGGATGCCCAGTTTCATAGTGGTTTTTTAATCTTTATACATACCTTTTATTGAGTCTCTTAGGATACCAATACAATATAAGAGAAGACATGTGCCTTCCTGTAGAAAAATCCTCCCAAATTTTCTATGTATGGAGTTCCCCTTGATGTTGAGTTGTGGCTAGAGACTACCTTATCAATTTTCAATAATCTTGATACAACTCTTTAGAGGATAGAGAAGATCGTGATGTATATTCTCTAGGGATATTCTAAGAACTGGTGGGATGTTTTGAACTTGGATAATGGGCTTCAAAAACCTGGTTTAGCAGGATTCAAAATACATGTTTTATGACTACATATTTACTGAGACACTGCGAGAATAGTGGTCCAATGAGTTTATACATATGAAGTAGTGTGCAATGTCTGTTATGTAGTATTCTAAATGCTTTATATAGCATTAATGTTTTTAAATGATTTATCTTGCTAACAATCTATTGAGGGAGAGATGATTTGAGGAGGGTCTCATGCACGATGTTCAATATTGGGTGAAATTATTTTGGTTGAATAATAATATATATATAATGAATTGGGTTCCCATTATTGACTAAATACTGAGGGATGTTGATGATGTAGAGAAGATAATTTCTACCCCTCGAACTAGTGTAAATGTTTCACCTGGTAGGAACTGTTGTTTTGGTTATTCTTGTCATAGGAATTCAAGCCCAAGCATGAGTTCTGGATGTTTAGTTTTTATTCATCAATGTGGGAGACATGGATAAATTACAAATTAGTGTGATAGAGATGATGTCGATTGACGATCATGTGGTAGGAAAGCCCGTGTATGATATATCTAAAAGACCTTCAATAAAATAGTTAGTGAAAGTGGGGTGAATCCAAATCTACGTTCCAGATAAGGATTCATAGTTATGTCTCAACATGTTATGGTTATAGGAAAATAATCTAAGGGGATGTTTCACCCATTACATATACCAAAATTGATGTGGCGAATCATCACGCTATATTATGTTGTTGGACTCCCTAAATGATATAAAGTGTTAAACTATTTATGGGTGGTAGTTGATCATTTAACTAGTGTATAAGACATCATTTCCATCTGAGAAAAATGCTCACTAGATAAAATTTTCAAGACATACATTAAAGAAGTTGCATATTTACAGGGATTACCATATATGATTATATCTAATTATGAACAAAGGTTTACCACAAAATTTTGGTTATGTCTTCAGCATGTACTTGACACAAAATGGACATTCAACATTAATTATCATCCTTAGATGGATGGTCAGTCTGGAATAACTATTAAATCCCTAGAAGACATGTTGAGATATTATTTTCTATATTTTAAATGTGGTTAGGGCCAACACCGTACTCTAATAGATTTTATTTACTATAATTGATTTCACTCAAGCATTCATATTTATTCCTATGATGACCTATATGGGAATAAATGTAGATCTCTAATATGTTGGGATGAATATTGAGAAAGAAATCTATTGGGACTTGAAATAGTTGATGATATGGTTGAGAAGGCTAGAACCATTCAGTAGCTTATCAAGGAAAAAAGAAGTTGGAAGAAAATTTATACTGAAAACTGATGGTGTGATCTAAAATATTGTTCTAGTGAGAAGGTGTTTCTATGAATTTCCCCATTGAAAAAGGTTATGTGATTCAATAATAAATGGAAACTATGACCTATATATGTCATTCCCTTTGAGAATCTTTGTCATATCATGAAAATATTCTATCGCTAGACCTTCTTCCAAATATATTTAATTTCTATGATATCATCCATGAATATATAGTTAGGAAATATATATATGACCCATTACATGTGCTGAACTCATAGGTCATACCGTTGGAGAAGGATATCTCTTACGAAGAACCACCAATTGAAATTTAATATCATACCGAAAATATTCTCTCAAACAATAACACTTACATAGTAAATGTTTTGTGGAGAAATCAATAGTTTTATTATGTTATTTGTGAACATGGGGATATGATGAGGGAGAAGTATCCTCATTTTTTATTGTAAATATGAATTTTGAGAGAGAAATTCATTTTCAGTTGGGTAAAATGTAACACCAGGAGTTTTGGTGAGCATTTTATCAAATAAATTAATTTTCATTGACATCTTATATTGTACTAAATCAAACATCCCTTTCATATAGAACCGACTTGTCTTATGCTATATGTAACATATAATTGGCATAATTTACACACAATATTGAGTTTCCACAAAACATCATTTTATTATTATAATTATTTAAATATAATGTTTATGACCTACCCATTAAACATAATATTATGAATAGTAATAAGTAAATTTAAAATATTATTTATAATGGTTTAATATTAATAAAACATATTAAAAATGTAAAACATATTTTTTTGGTAATGTCTTTATACGTTTGAAAATATAATTTTATCCTATGAATATCATTTTATTTCCTTCTAGGAAAAATTGTAAAATAAATTTTAGACACTAAAATAAATTGAATTTGATAAAATTAGAATATTTTTTTAATTTACAACTTGAAAAATTATATTAGGGTGAGTTTTTGGGCTTTTTCTAAGAAGATTCATTTTTTGATGAATAGTTGAAAATACTAAATTGTAGTTTAAAAATACCCTTTGGTTTAAATATTTATCATATTTTAATTTTGTATAAATGTTGTAATTGATAAATTATACATATATTAATCCAATTTCTGTAATTAGAATACTGTTTTATATTTATATTAGATTTAAAATTGTATTGACCATTTGATCATTCTTCTTATCAGCCTTCCGGCCACGTCTACAAGACCATCAATAAACATAATTTTTTAATTTTTTGAATTTTTATTCAAAAAAAAGTCATACACTGTAGTAAAAATTATTTTATTTAGATTATAATAGGATAAACATTATTTTTCAGAAATTATGTATAATAAAATTGGTAATTTTTATTTACTAAAGTTACAGCTGAATCAGGTAATTAAAGGTAAAAATAATATCATAATACTATAAAATTACCATATAACCTATCATAATTACCTTTTATATGTGGGTTGGATCAAAATAAACTATATTATAGAATTATAAAATTTGTAAGATAGTTCAGAAAGAATATGACATTGTTTATATTTTATTCAATGATATGTTAAAAATATCATACTCATATTTTAATAAGTAAATAATTTTTAATATAGTGTCATAAAAAATAAAAAATAAACTAGAAAGATTAGTTATAAAGATAATAAATTTATATTGATAAGGATTATTTTAAAAAAAATTACAGAAGAAATATTTAATTAATGTCTTATATAATGATGATACAATTATTATTTAATTAATGGAACTATAAAATAAATTATGTTAACAACATTAAAATAAAAATAATTTAACATAACTGCTAAGTTAAAAGAATATTATACATAACTTTTATATGTTATCGATATACATGATGTGTTGGTTTTAAATTATCATGTTTTTTGGATATATGTTTTGAAATAAAAATATTGAATCTTATAAAAATTTACACAAATGATACTTTTAAATAAGTAATATTTTATTAAATGATATAAAATTCCTAAAAAATTTAAAATCCATAAAACTAATAGTAATATTTTTAAATATGTCATAAATAACCCATATGGGGTTAATTTGGTATTTTTTGGTATTTTATTTAATCATAAATAGTAAATTATCCATGTTTTCCTAGTAAAAGCTAAAGGGTTTAATTTAGGGTTAAAGAAAAGAGATTAGGTTTATATTGTGATCGTAAAAATGTATAAAAATAACTATGTGAGAGAATGTTGACCCATCATCATATTATCTTAAAAATTAATCACTTTGGATCTATTTTAAATCTAATATAAACTTATATTAATTTAATATGTTGAGTGTTTGCAAGAGTGTCACTCCATATTTTTTAAAGAGAAACCTCCTCCAACACATCCCCACACCACCTTGATCCTTCTATCTCAAAAAAACCAACCAATTTCTCCTAATAAAATCCATAAATTTTTTTTTATGGTCATGTTCTTCTAGAAAAGGAAAATAATGTTTTCCTGAGAGAATATTTAATGGGATCACACTGAAGAAGTGGTAATATCCTTTACCAACTCTCTCAAGAGTATTTATTTTTCTACATATTCTTCATGTGTTTCTTGTTTTAGAAATTAATAAATCCAATTTCAAATAAATTTTGATATTTTTTTATGATTATGGAATAACCATATTCCACCTTCTATACATCATAGTGAAAAGAAATCCCCATGCATGAGTATGTACGACATACCGTCTCCATGCAGTGGTGTTATCATTTTTATGTAAACACTATATTTAGATTGATATAATGATGTAAATAATGAATTTTTATTATTTTTATAACATGATATTGATTTTGGAATAAAAAATATATCATCCACTTTAATACTATTTCACAATTAAGTGAATGGTATCATATCTTGTGTGTACATACGATCTACTATCATTATGACATGATGTAATCAATTCTCCCTGACTTACAATAAATAATGATTATAAAAACTTATATAATTAATAAATATATTATATATTTCCTTAATAATATTATGAAAATATTAGAAATATACCTAATCTACGTAAACAGGGACTTATATAAAAAACATGCCTAAGGAAAGGAAGATGGTAACACCCTAAAGAAGAGTAATAATGAAATATTAATAATAAAAACTTGATAATATTATCATATTTAATATCATATTAATATGGTTATTGAATAAGACAATTAAATTATTTAATACATTATATATTATTTTCATTTACATATTATGAAAAATATATCTAAGAAAGGGAAAGTTTCACAATTTTATTATTATTCATTATTAATTATACAGAATTATCAATCAAGTATATTTATATTCCATGTTTATGTCACATAAAAAAGGCATCCAAAATATTTTCACCATTTATCTACAATTATCTAATCTCATTTTTACCTATGTGTGAGAAGAATATTTCTATCTTTTAATAATGTGGTATGTTTTTACATTTCAATGAAAATTATGATAAGAATGTTTTTTTATCTGATATGACATAAATATATTTTTCAAAATTCATGATGTCCTAATGATTTATGGACTATCTTATAATCATGAGACATTATTTTTAAATGAAATTTATCCTTTTAATACTGTATGGAATTTTCATCATAGAATATTTTATCAAAGAAGAATGGATATTTTCAACAATAATGTTTTTTTAAATATCTTTCAAAATTATTTCACATCTAAGATAAAATCCATTTGGGATACTCACTCCATTAAGGGAAATAATCTATATGATCTATTCATATTCTCTTTTTTAATTTTTTATATTTTATGTCATGATTTTTATGGAATACTTATCTCTTAAATGAATTATATTCTTTTGAAACCCACATCTTTTAAGGGTTATGCATTGATGAAATGATAATGAAACATATTTCTCTTCTACAGGATAAGATATGATTAAAAATTCTAGCATACTTTTTTCTTATCTTGGGTTATGATATAATTTTTTATGATGTTGTGGAACATGTTTGTCTTATTTCATTATGATATATGTGGGAGCTGTATGTCCCTCCAACAAATTGGGTAACGGATTATACCCCATGAGATGAACATAACTCAATTTGGGAATTAACATGGTCATGGGATTTAACAATGAATTTCATTATAGTATGTGATGTAAACATGTACTACCATCCTGGCCATGGAATCTATTCCATGACTACTATATAAATCATTATTATATACTTATGTATCTAATACAATACCCTGTTTTTTTACTAAGTTACAATTTATCAGATAATATACATTATTTCCTTTTGATTTATTTCTAATGAAGTGCTGATTTTTATACCATAATCTTGTTTATGATCTAATATATATATATATGATATGGTTATGTATTTTCAGGATCATTTTCTCATACAATTAGTCTAATGATTATGTGTACATATCTCCAATGATTATCGAAACAGAGCATCTGGGATCACCCCTTTTTATGAATATTTTCACACAGCTTATGAAGATACATATTATGATTGATGTGTTTGATAATCCTTCCCGTAAAGAAGAAGATAGAGGGGGATAATATTTCTCAATTATGTACTTGTGTTTATGTTTCCATTTTTCATAGGCACAAGACTATTATGGTATTTGGGAATTTTTTTTGTGTAATGTATTAAGTATTTTCAAAATAAATGCAATGTCAATGTATAAAAATAAAATGTCAATATAATTTTTGTATAATTGTTCAATAAATTTTAATTTATTAAATGTTAGGTGAAGTTTCAAAAAAAACATGTCAGGATGGAGGTATGGGTTTATTTAATGATCTTATCCTTATTCTTGAAAACTTCTATTTATGTTTTATATTATGGGTAATTATAATAAATTTCAATGTCAACACATATCTATGTTATTATCCACTAGTTTATTCTATAAATTAAAATAATTACTCTCATTTTTATATTTATATGTACTCAAAAATCATTAAGACTATATCTATGTAGAACCAAATTTTATTTTCTATTTCATCAAAATTATTTTTCTTTAATGTGAATATTTTCTTCAAAATGATTTAATAACGTTTTTTACTATTTTCCAATGAATGATTAATTTTATTATTACCCATATTTGAATTTCTATTAAATGTTATAAAAGGGTTATTCTTTTTATTTTCTAAATATGGTTCTTTTTCACTACTGTGTAGAAAAAATATTTTTTTTAATGTTTACTTCGCTATAAAATTTTTACACTATTATAAATTATATTTTCTTATAACATTAAATTGCATTTTTTCATGTTTCTTTTCAAATAATATATATTTGAAATTAATTTTCAATTTTTTATATTATAATTAAGTGATTAAAAAATGAAAACTGTATTTTCCTAATGAAATGATCTTCAGATATATTAAATTTTTTTCACCCATGTAAATATCTTTGTATGAATCTTATAATTAACTAAGGATATACTATAATGAAGGTGGGATTATGATTTTTGGAATTATTCAATATATTATTATAAAACTATTTATTATAATCCATGAGAATATTTATGTTGTTATTCCATCCATTAATATATTAAACTTTTATGATATTAGTTATTTAGGATATTTGATTATTGTTTATCTCTTCCATATTATTCACACATTATTTTTTATTTAAAATATTCTATTATATTATTTCCCATAAGAAGAATATAATCTTATCCTTTATTATATATTCCATTAACTAGGATAATGAGGGTAAGTGTGATTGATTTCAATGATATACTAGGTGAAACATCAATGTTCACTGTAGTATTTTATGAAAATTTATTTTTTTTAAATGTTGCATTATATTAATTTATTATGTCTCCCTAGAATACTAAACTATTTGATCTTTTTGAATGTATTCTCTTATATATTATTCCAAATTAGGAAGAAATTTTCAGGTCCTGTGATTCAAAATTATTGGTGTTATAATTTGTATCAATGGATATCTAGTAAAAACATTGGGAAATAAATTTTTTAAAACATAAATCAGAGAACATAACCATATGATACATTCTTGGGATATGTCTATATATATGATAATATCAATAAATTATATTATATGCAGTTTCTTAACAATTGCATTCTTATATAGATATTGGAAAGTGGATGTGGAAGTGGAATAGATCCACCAAGGGGTAAACACCATAAAAAGGGCAATTGGGTAACAGTTTGATCTACACTCAATACATGATGGGTGGTCCTATTAATACACACCATGAAAGACACTCATGATGAATATTATTTGGTTTATTCACATTGTGTTTAAAAACCATTATAAAATAATTTCAAATAATTTCATTATTTAGATATTGATAATGTTACTAGGATTATGATTCCAATATAATAAATGAATAAATTTTAAATTTATGTTTAATTATTACACTAGGTTAGGAATTATATACAATGCTTTAAAATTCAAAATATTATGATATATTTCATTATATCACCTAGTTTAAAAAATTTTCCTAGTGTAAGGATTAAAAACTATATCAATGCTTGTAATATATGTAGAGGTGTCCATCTAGGGAAAGGAAATGATGTCAGAGAATGATCTAGTAAAGGTGATAAATATATCATAACAATATTAATATAGTTGAATTAGGTTTTTCCAATAACCATTCCCATATTGATAAGACTGTTGATCCCCAACATGGTGAAATAATAGTGGACATATTCATTTAGAAACAACCTACATCATTCAAAGGGTCTAATAATACATTAGTATTTGAGAAATAGATTTTCTATTTAGGGAAGATATTTTTTACTTTGGGATGTTGGGAAAGAGAAAAAATTATCATGGTTTTTTATTGTATTAAGGGAGTCTTTGGTTAATGTTGTTAATTAATCCAGACTTATAAGGATTTAGAGAGAATAAATACCATAGAAAATAAGACACTCAAAAAGATACTATTTAAAAAAACATTCCTCATGAAATACAAAATGGTATGGATATGAAATTACTCAATCTAGGGAAAAATGAAGGAAAATTTTTATTAAATATGAACCTATCTTTATAGTATTAGGAAACAATGTTATGGATTATGTACATAATAAAAAATATAATATTGATGACATAAATTATGGGATAAATCCTATAATTTTAATGGAATTAGTCTATCATAAATTTCTAGTATTTTAGTATATAATATAATCTCTTATCAAAATAGTGAAATAATTATACAAACCATATATTTTATAAGAGAAATATGAAAATAATAGAGTGGATTAGAATTTTAAAAAATTAGGTAAAAAATACAGGAAGGCCAGGGTGGAGCATCTAAGAAATAATAAATGATGAAAGAAACATTTTTCAAAATGCTTCATGGTAATGAGAGTTATCTTCAACTAAGGAGAAAAACACCATCATAATTTATATTAAAAGGGAAATAATGAATATAAAATTTTATAATTCTTAAACTATAAGGATATGGGTAACTATTTGAATGAATTCCCAATGTGTTATAGGAATTTTCCAAAGAAAATTCCATGGGAGTAAGGACAATATTTTTTCATAACTACAATAAGTGATTATGTTCATAAAGATGTATTTGTAGATACATTGATCAAAGACCCAAATTTATAAAAAACTAAATTTGATTATGGATATCAAATCTCTTTATTATCTTCAATTATTTCCATGAAATTATATATTTCTAGATTACATTAACGAGTGACTGTTCCATCAGGACTCCTAGAGGAAAAATTGTTGCAATAAGGATATTTCTGTCATTTCACATTATAAAACATATTCATACACTATTTTAAAACATTATTATTATACATACGGTTCGGTATTATATAATATATGAAGTCCCAGTTCCTCATGCCACTAAAAGGGTTCCTAGAGCCCAGTAGGCCACGGTCGTGCACCAACCGTGCAATATGGATCTGCAAGAAAAAAACCAACCAAATGGTTTTACAAACCATGTTGAATTCAACATGGTTTTCTCTAAACCATGAGAAATATATATTTTCTATAAAGCGATGGATTTAAGCTCCAAGAAAGGCCTATACACCCATATAACCTTCAATAACTCATTAAGAATACATATTACGTCTTAAGTAATGATATTAAAAAAATTAAAGGATCCACACACTGGTGAAAAACCAGGTTCTTGTAGTCTTCCCCCAATAAAACATCTTTCCCCTTGATTAATCCTTCTAAGGGTAAAGAAACACTGTCTGAGTAAAACTCTGTCCACTGAGCACGTACATCGGCTTGCTTGTCCCAAGTTTCATATTGTACTACGTTGTGCTACCATAGCACTAGTAAGAGAGGAATAGACATTCCTCAGAGGGCCTTCACACATCAGTCAACAATGTTTACTATATATTCCTTATTGTTAGAATCAACATCTATCTAAACTTCCTCAGGATCAAAGGTATGAGATGGGTTATAATGATATTGGTGAATATGTGAGATATAAATGACGTCATGCAGGGTATGGTACCTCTGAGGTAGTAGTAACTAATAGGATACCAGCCCAATAATCTCTAGAATTTTAAATAGGCCAACATAAAATGGTGAAATATTTCCCTACTTCTAAAACCAACTATTCCCTACACAGGCTGATACCTGAAGGAAAAAAACGACCCCAACCTTATACTCATGAGGTCATTGATGATGATCAACGTAATATTATTCCTAGTCTAAGTAGTTTTCATATGATTTCTGTTAGTTGAACCTATTCTAAAGTCTCTTGAACTATAAAAGGACCTAGTAGGCCTATTTAACCAACCTCTAGCAAGCACAAGGGTGAAGAACATGTCATACCATATAAGTCCTCAAAAGGATCAATCTAAATTTTAACTTGTAAAATTTTATTATAAGAGAACTCAATGAGATAGATATGATTCTCTGATGAACCACAAAAATCAATGAAACATGCTTGGATCATATCTTTTAGAACCTATATTTTCCATTGGTCTGATGGTGGAAGGTTGTTCTTATAATCACCTGAGTTCCCATATATTTTTGCAAAAATTTCAAGAACCTTTATGTGAAATGAGCATCCCATTCTAAGATTATTATATGTGGAACTTTGTGTAGTCATATTATCTCACGAACATATAGTCTTCCCAACTCATAAAATGAGAAATAATCCAATATAGGAATGATATGGGATTATTTCGTTAGCCATTCAATGACTACCTGAATTGCATCTCTACCCCTCGATATCCTAGGTAATATGAGTACAAAATCCATAGAAACATCTTCAAATTTCTGTTCTAGGACTGGAAATGGATATATAAAACTTATTGGACTCTTGTTCTCTGCCTTCACCTACTGATAGGCGGAACTCCTGGTGATGAATTTTGCAATCTAATGTTTCATTCCAGGGAACCGATAATGGTGTCACATATCTTGATAAATCATTGAGATTCCTGGATAAACTGCCCACTAAGTAGCATGTGACTCTTTCATCAACTCCTCTCTCATATTTGTAGGAGCCTAGATACATCCACTTAGATACTGGACGTTGTCTATACCCACAGAAAAATCTAGAGGTGGGTTATATCCTGATATACTCTCATTGAGAATGAAACCTTAAGGATCTTAAAATTGCCTACTCTTTATATTATCAAGTAGGGAAGAGGTAACTATAAAGGATGAGAGGTATGACTTCTCATGACTATCATGAAACTCAATATAAAGTTCACTAAATAGGTCAATTAACTTCCATTATTTATTGGCTTCCAATACAGCATCTGTCTGAGTTTTCTGACTCAGTGCATTAGCAAACACATTTCCCTTTCTAGGAATATAAGAAATATCAAAATCAAAGGATTGTAGATATTCAACCCATATAGACTATATGAGATTCATGTCATGCTGGGAAAAGATATACTATAGGATCTTGTGATCTATATACACCACAAATCACTCATCCAACATATAATTTCTCTAGTAACATAAGGCATGGACTACTGTTGGTAGCTTGAGGTTGTGCATTAGGTAATTTCTCTCATGAGGCCCCAACTTTTGAGATCCATACACAACAAATTTGTCTTCCTACATCAACACTTCTCCTAGTCCAATTACTGATTCATTGAAGAAGAAAATATAACCTTTACCTAGTTCCGAAAGAATCAGAATTGTTGTTGAGGCAAGACACCCTTTCAATTTTTGAAAGGTTATCTCACATGCTTCTTACCAAAAAAACATAGAACCATTATTTTTTAAGTCTTCTAAGAGCTTAAAAAATACATTAGAATTCATTTATGAAATGCCTATAATATAAAATGATCCCTATGAAACATTAAATTTCAAAAAACTTTTGTGCTTCTCCCAATAAACTATAATATTAACCTTTTTAGGGTCAATAAATTCTCTTGATTTTGAGATATTATGATTCAAGAAGTGGACCTTGTCAGTCTATAAATCATTTTTATCATTATTGGAAAAATCAAATTCCCCCTCATTGTAATCAGGATTATCTAAAGATGTTTATCATGGTCATTACGATTGCATGAATACACAAGTATTTTTTCCACAATGTCCCTGAGAAAAGAGTCCAAATTGGTGTGAATACCCCTATTAATCAAATCCATGAAAATGGTAGGTGCATTTTTAAGAGAAAATGGCATAAAAATATACTCATATGGACTATACGTGCTATAAAAGTTGTATGAGGTTTGTCTGATGGTCTGAATCACACCGGATGATGACCCGATCATAGGTAGATCATAGACAACACCATTTCTCCTCAGAGCTGGTCAGAGAGATCATCTATATGAGGAATTTGATACCAATTATTGATTGTAAGCTAGTTAAACCTCCATCAATCAATGCATAGAAAAATATTTACATCCTCTTTCTTATGAAAATTCATGGGTGAACCCAAGAGGATGTACTAGGCCTTTAAAAGCATTTGGAAAGTAGGTCCTCTATCTCCCACTTATGCTCCTAAAGCTCATTATGTTTTTCCTATACTGAGGAATGGAAACTAGTGATGCTCCTGGTATAAGCTCAATTGAAAAATCTACCTCTCTATTGGGAGGTCAGACTAAAAAGTAGTCAGGAATGAATTCCTTGAAACTATCAATGACTAGTGTGAAATCATTTTGAAGAGATCACTGATCCTATCTAAAAGGATTTACAATCTAGGTTATCACAGCACCAAGACCATGATGCTTTGGTCTATCTATCCCACCATGGACATACCACTCACCATTTAAAAGATAACTACTTCCTTCTGGTGATGTAAAAGAGACCTTGTAGTAATATTAGATTATAAATTCACGATAGATGAATAACTGGTTTATCCCAATAATGAAATTTAAGCCCTCAATCTCGAGAACAAATAGATTATACATGAAAGGGTAACTACCTTCATCAAGGGGATAGTCTATGTACTAGAATATTCCATAATTTCATATTCACAATAGTGTATCAGGGGTCATTACATCATAGTGATATTATATCTTTAGTCTGAGACATTACTCAATAGATACATAAATAATTGTGTTTTAAGAACCTATGTCAAATAAATGATAAATATTAGGGCCTAGTAGAATAATACACCAAATTTTAGATGGTCTCGTAGCTTAATTCTCGATTATCGGTTGTATGGTATAAAACTTACCTGATTCATGCCCATGTGAAATAGATAGACTACCATGATCATGACTGATCTATTGGCATTGCTAGTGATCAAGGGTTGGACTACCACGACCATGACCTCTTACTCGTATGGACATACTGGTGTTATTCCAACTCCCTACGTAACTCACCACAAAATAACTTGCTCCTAAATGTGGAGCTGTTGTTAAAACTTTTCCACTCAAGGATGGTAGAAAGGTCCTGCAAAAGAGCTGAAGATTACTCATATTACCGAAATATCGACACTCCATAGGGTCTCTATCACATTGAGGTTTCCTTTTCCCTAGTCTTCCACATAGATGAAACGCCATAGAGCTATCAAATTTAATACTCTAGCTACCACTTCCCTGATGGAAACCCTCAAGGGAAAAATTAATTACACTAGAAGAAATACTAAAATTACATGGAACTAATCCTTTAAACCCGGTACTCATTCCATCCATCAGTTTACACTCAAGGATAAGGGTTTAATCCACAATATAAAAAAGTTAGGAATGGGAAAGACATTCAGCTGTGTTCGGATGGCATACTAGATCTCATCCACAGAATTTCTAGCATGCAAAGGATCATCACTATATAGATATAGTGAATAACACAGTATATTAGTGAAATTTTTTGAATATTCCACAACTGACATAGAACCCTGCTCGAGATTCATGAACTATTTGGCTTTTTCAACTCTAAGTGCCTATGAAATGAACTGATCATAGAAGACAGAATGGAAATCAGTCAATAACATGCCATGATGATGACCATCCTGGGTAAGCACATCCCACCATTACTTGACCAAATCCAAAAGAATTTTTGTATCAAGATTGACTATCCAATTTGGAGGCATTTCTAGATTCTTAATGATAGATAGCATGTCCTCTCTCTATGACTCGACAACTTGAGAACCACCATCCCTGGAAAATGTATGAAGATGTTACTACTGGAACTCACGGGTTAGATTAGCCATAATAGGTGAAACCATTGGAGAACATTTCATGGACTATATCAGATTTAATAATATATCATAAATTTTGGAATCGTTTCCTGGATCAGGTATAACAGGTGTTGCTTCAAGTGTCACTTCTCGTAGTAAGACTTGTAGCTCAGAGACCACCATGTCTGGAGCATGGTCTTCACCACCCTCCAAGATAATGACACAAGCATGTCATGGTGAAATTGATCTAAAAATTATAATCACAACTTAGAACAATATTAGGATCATACTATAGCATCACTACCGGAATTTTAATATAAGAATAACTCACTACCCAAGTCATACTACCGAAAATACCCTCTTAGATGGATAGGTATCATCAAGTGCTCATGTATTTGTTACATGTCATTTCAGAGTTAATATCTAGGTTCGCTGCATTAACATTCATAAACATGACACAGAATGATAAGTATGTGAAACCAAATAATTTTAGATTTTATGATTCACTTTATAATGGATACCCATTTCGGATGAATCAGTTCCTATACACCTTTCACTAGAAATTACACACATTTCTTTACTTTGTAATGGATTGACTTAGTAAATTACTTATTCCAACACATGGGGGGGTCATGAACCTCATGAATTAAAATAGGAAATAAATCAATCATAGCTAAAGTAAAAAATGTACATGTAAACCATAACAACATCACTCAACAATCATAAGGAGATCAATCAATACAAGTAGGGATATGCAACTATATGACATAGAAATATACATGACATGTGAACTCTATGTGCATATAATGATTCATATAACAATGTTCTTTCCCCACACATAATTAGGATAATTATCAAATAAATTCTCAAAATTGTAATAATCAAAAATACCACACAGTATGTGTGTCACCAAGTGGTGAAATAATATCAATAATAATTGGAAAAATATAAAAACAATTGTAATTTAGGCAACTTGGTTTTTACCCAGAACATTGTTTCACAACTCCCAAGAATTTCTTTTGACCAAGTCTAGATTGTCCATATTTTCTAATATATTATCTTTAAATTGTATATAATGAATAGAAACCAGTCTATGATACAACTTTGTGATGTCCTAGACCCAAATGACACTTAACAGTGCCCCGAGCCTGGTGGGTCACATGGACTCAAGAACATATTCCCGTACTCCAGAGGCTTCCAACTTGTAGTAGGGCCTATGGTGATTTCATGGGAAGACTATGTCATCATTATAAGAGTGTATCACAGTGAAAGAAACCTAATAAAATAGTAAATAGCGAAAGAAATATAAATAAACAATGTAAGAAAATTAATGTAATAGTTAAACGAGAATTAAAATAACTGTATCAACTAGAAAAATGATGATATAATGATACGTTACTAGAAAACTGGAGTACATGGGTACAACATGATAGGAATAATGGTTCCACAAAGTAAAAGAGGACAATGACTACTCCAAGCATCCCAAGATCCAACTCAGTTTTCTAATATCATGCTCTTTCCTAAACTATAAGAAATCAAGTGTTCGAAGTCATATTCTTCCATTTTTCATGACCTGAAAACATGTATTCTACTTTGGGTACCAAATAGTACCCAGAAAGGGTGTGAGATAAATCTCAGTGGGCCACCACCAATGGTGTCTATAACCTTTGTCCTATTTAATGGAATATAACACTTTTCAGGCATGAATATATAATGTGAAGCAATAAGTATAATATAACTAAATACCCAAGTACCTACATCATCCCTTGGAAGGTGTCTGAACATATAACTAGTTCATTAATTATGTAATTACCATTTAATGTCAATATTTCAATTAAAGCATAGCCAACACAGACATCACCTAATGATAGCATAAATAATGAAGATACCAAGACATAATAAGGAAATCATTAAATGATATCCAATGAGGGAGTACTAGGGTAATAACCTTGGTAACATAGATCTCATGAAATTCTAACTCAGTAGTATCATAGTCTAGATAAGGGGTAAAAGTACAATCTAAGGAGTGTAATCCAAGTAATTCCAGAATAAGGTGCATACCGAGTCCCAAGTTATCGACAAAGGTAAAATGGGGATAGGAAAAGACAAGGCCATATGGGATTTCACCATGGAACATACAAGCCAATGCTGGATCCTTGGAGTGTATCTGAGGTATCCTATAATAGTGTAAAAAGCCTATAGTAGTATATCGTTCATCTGATTAATAAACAAGAACCAGACTCTTGGAGGGTATCAACCCAAATAAACCACATCACATAATCATAATGGGTTTCTCGAGTCCCAAGGTATTCTCATCTCAGAATCAAATGAGATCTTGAGTCATTCCATCTATATTTGATATTGTAATCATGTAATATTTCATTAGGTTCATGTCTTGTCTTCAATTAGTTTGGATATTCCATGTATCATTGAAACCATTTATGTATTGGTACAAGCCGTGTCTTCCATTAGTGTGGATATGCCAAGTAACATTGCAACAGTTTAATCATGTCTTAAATAAAAATTAATGTATATTCATTTCGAGAGGTTCACTCAGATACCTTCTATAAATTTGGAAAGGGGTTATATTAACATGTATCCTTTATTTAATCTCATTTTATAAGGAAATGTTATATACTTTGTATACTTTACATTATACATTTCACTTTAATAATCAATTTGAATGAACTTATCTTATGCGGGTAAAGTGATTAACATACAGGGTATATTCTATTATGAATTATTCATAAATAACAAGTCATTTATTATGGAAATGCTTGAATTTATGATGTTCAAGTAAAGGAACACCCCATCTATGGCTCAAAAAAGTTGAAACACTAAAAACCCAAATATTACATAACCTTCAACATGGGAAAAATTGAGTTGTGGGTGTAAGAACTAACAACTAATCACATATTTATAAGTATAATAACCATATTATTCTAAAAAATATAATCATGGAATGTAAATTTATGACAAAAAATTTGATGAAATCAATTGGCCCCACAAAACTATTCTAAAATCGACACAATTTAAGCATGAGTTATAACCACCCACCATAGCATTGTACAATCCTTCTCCTCTCGTATCAGCCCTCAGTTTGCCTCAGATTGGAGTCGATCTATGGAAAGGTGAAAATTTCACCTATGAAAAAACTAGGTAGAGATCTAAAGAGAATAAGAATAGTTAAATAGGACTCGAGTACTTATCGTTGTGCATCCAATGTGATGAACAGATGCTTGATCTAATGTCGAACGAAGCATATATATTGATCCCTAGATTTGGCCTTGAAAATGATCAAAATTTAGAGTATAAGGGGTTAATCTCACTATATATCTGATTAGAAGGAAAGAGGTGGATTTGTAAAGACCCGTAAAATTCAAGGGAAATTTTTTTTTTAATTTTCTTTAGAATTTTACAAGAGCGCGATTTCAGACGACACCTGATTCCGAGGCCCGGAGTGCCCGGAATCATTTTCCGAAGTTTGGCTCAGGTACGTTCAGTGAACGAACGAGCGGGAATTCCTAACTTTTGATCCGGTGCTCGGAATTGAAATCCGAGGGCACCGATGAACTCGCAGCGCCGTTATTCGCTTAAAGAGACCTTTTCGAGAGTTGCGTTTGTTGCGGGTTGAAAGTTAGTTTTGGGGTTTTAGTTTGAGTTAAATAAAATTTGTGAAGAACAAATTTTATTATAACTTGATAAAACCTACCAAAGGGGGTTGGAAGTGGGGCGCACACCCACTTAACCTCCCTTGGGAGGATTAAGTGTTGTGGGGCCCACACGATCCCCTAAAACATTCATATTCTCCCAACTTTCATAACCCTTAATTAAATGACTTGAGGTACTTATTTAATTTTGGGAGTTAATCCTTTTTGAATTTCAAACATTTGAAATTCTAGTGAGTTATGTGATAATAAAATAAGATGTTGTCTTATTTTATTTTTGTTATTTGTTTGTCTTCTTGAGAGGTGGAGAGCATTTTCTTCTTCTTCTTCATCTCTGAGGAAGATCACGAAGAACGCTCAACTTCAACGAAGAACGCGAAGAACGCCGTTATTCAACGAAAAACTTCTCCGCCGAAGAACACGGTCCATCCGCGACGCCGTATCCGCGACGCGACGTACTTCTTCCGCGTCATCTCTTCCCCAACGGTTTTCCGCGACAAACGCCAACGACAACGACTCTTCCTCCGACGTCAAAGGAATCGACACCGATATTCCACGACTACGTCAACGTGCGACTATCGAGGTAGGGGTTCTTGAGTTCGTTGTTTTCTTTTTTATTTGACTTTCCTCAAGACTTGACGAAGAACGCTCAAGTTCCGACGAAGAACGTCGCTCCGCTCTTCTTCGTCTTCCGTGTCAACGAGAGAGAACACCGCTTCTTCCTCGGACAACCTTCGTCGGCGTACGAGGTTTCGCCAACGACGTATCACATCGGACGCACCTCTTCGTCATCAGATTTGACGAACGGCTACCGCAACGCCCGACCTCCACGACGTCATCTTCCGCGGAACATTGACAATCTTCGAACCTTATACCAAGGTAGGGGTTGTTGTTTTATTGTTAATTTATTCTATTCTTTCTCGTGGATCGCATGTCTACGTGAGGCTTTTGAATATATTATTTTAAAGTTGCGTTATTATTTTAACGTGAGGGGGCCGGACCGCACGAACACGGCCGAACCCCCCCCCCTCCATCGTTCTTGTTTATTCTTGCGGGTGGAAGCAAAGTGGCGTGGTGCCGTCGCACCACGCGGATAATCATGCAATTATTTTACGCGGCGCCGTCGCGCCACGCCGAGGAAGAATCTTCAAGAACGCGACGCCGTCGCGCCGCGTTGAAAGGAATCAAGGCACGACGAAGGGGCGCGGTGCCGTCGCACCGCGCCGGATGACGAACACCGCGGCCGGTTCCGGGTTGTGGCGGGACGAGGAGACCGCGGCCGGTTCCGGGCCGCGGCGGGAAGAGAAGACCGGCGGCCGGGCCGCCGTCGTCGGAAGCCGAAGGGGGGACCGGAATTTCCGGTCCCGTTGGAGAAAACCGGCCGGCCAACTGGCCGGCCGGAAGGCATTAAACCGGGGGAATTAATTCTCCCGGCCAACACACAAAACCCCCCTCTTTATGAGGGGGCGGTTCATTGAAGAGAGGGGGGCAGCCGGCCCCCCGGTTTTGTTTCCAGCCGGCCCCCACGTGCAGGGGCCGTTTTATTTGCAAATGGCGCGGCACAAAGGCCGCGCCGCCTTTCAGATAGCGGGGGAATTAAATTTCCCCCGCGCAGCCTCCTTGCGGCGCCCGGCCGCCGCGGCCACCACGCCGCCGTGCCGCCGCGCCGCCGCCGGCCGCCCCAGGGGGGGGGGGGGTCGGGCCGGGTCGGCCCGGACCCGGACCCCCCCGTTTCGAACCTATTCCGGTCTTTTGGCCATAACTTGAGCCTCGGACCTCCGATTGACGAACCGTCTGCGGAAACGCGGTCCTTGGATCGATACGGTCGTTTCGGTATATCGCACTCAAGGTTTCGGATTACTTTGAGTTCGGTCGGGTTGGTTCGTTCACGAAACCAACTGGGCCCTCGGAGCGGAAACCCTCATATCTTGAGCTACGGACGTCCGAACGGCGTGCCGTCAGTTCTGATAAGTTCCTCTTAGTGAGACGGATCTTTTGGTATACTCCGCCCGAGGTTTGGACGCAGGTGGAGTACGGCCGGGTTGGTTCGTTCACGAAACCAACCGGGCCCTCGGAGCGGAAACGCTCATATCTTGAGTTCCGGACGTCCGATTGACGTGCCGTCGACTTTGATGGAATCCTCTAAGTGGGACGGAACTTTTGACATACTCCGCCCGAGTTTTGGATACAGTTGAAATATGGCCGGGTTTGGTTCGCTCACGAAACCAACCGGGCCTTCGGGACGAAAAGGCTAATAACTCACAGACCGGGCGTCCGATTGACGCGCCGTCTGTTGCGTTGAGACTCCTTTGACGAAGCGGACGTATGTGGCACTTCTTCGTTGGACTTTGAGATACTTGGAGTATCGACCAGTAGCTCGTGGAGTGGACCCTCCAAGAGACGAGCGGGCGGGGGAGCGCTTGAGTGTAGCGGCGGACCCGTGGTACTTGACAGTGGTGGTGCGCTTGGATGCAGCAGCAGACCCTTGGCGGTGGAGCGCTTGGTTGTAGCGGCGGACCCGCGATACTCTACGGAGTGTGTGTGCTTGGTTATAGCGACAGACCCGCGACGGTGGAGACGTGCGTGCGGGGTTCAGAGACCGTGTAGCCGACTGAGACCTGACGACTGCTTGACCGACTCGACTTGGAGTGAGTCCACTAGCCCAGTGGACGGAGCGCCCAGTAGTTGGCAGCAGACCCACGGCGGACGGAGCGCCTGGTAGTTGGCAGCAAACCCGCGGTACTCGATAGGAGGAGTACCTCAATAGGCTATTTGGGTGAGCGCCCGGTATTTGGCGACAGACCCTCAGCGGACGGAGCGCCCGGTAGTTGGCCGCAAACCCGCAGTACTCGACAGGAGGAGTACCTCAGCAGTCTTAGGTTAGTGAGCAGTACCTCGGAGTCGTGGCAGGACCACTGTACACTCTAGAGACGGAGCTCTTCAGTAGTTACGGTTTCGATAATGAAAATCCTGGTTTGAGCTGAGTCAATGATCTTTGTGTTTCCTCATGATTGAGATGGGTTGCTTGATAACTTAGGTATATGTATGGGCATATACCTGGGTAATGGTTATCCTTTGATTTCATAAACTTGTTATAAACCGTGTGGACTTGTACTGTTATCCTATGTGGATTTTACTGTTTACTCTTCTTTGTGGATTGGGTTGTTCTTGGGCTCGGTGTTGGAGCCAAACGGAAATTGGTGACATAGGTATATGTGTGGGAATATACCTAATCAATACTGGATGTTACTTCGTGATTGTATCCTTCTTGTGGTTTATCCTTGTGGATTTCGGGAGACCTTCGAGGGTCTCGGGGTCCCTACTGAGTATCTTATACTCACCCCTGCACGGGCTATGCCCGCACTTCGTTGTGTTGGTTGCAGACGACGGACAGCGCTGACAGCGGTTGAGGCTTACGGACTAGGTCGGTACCCGGAGGAGGACCACTGAGGGGGACGTGCTCGGAGCGGACAGTTGGACCCGAGGTGTTGTGGAGCTATCTGTACCTACCCTTCAGGTAGGATCCGTGGTGGACGATCCAGGAGCTGAGCCATCTGTACCTACCCTTCAGGTAGGAATCGAGGAGGACGTCACAGGAGCCGCTTGTACTTTCAGTTGTTGTTTTCCCTTTCGAGTTGTACTTTACTTTCAGTTGGGCTTGTATTCCGGCCCCCTTTACTTTTCTGCACTTGTAGTTACTTTCCGCTTGCTGACTCTGTGGTGGTTGTTACTTATAAAGGCAATGCTTTCCCTGTTTACCGGGATTATACGCCTTGGTGCTAGTCGCCAGCCCCTGGCCTATGGAAGGCGGGCTTGGGGTAGTCACGGCACGGGCCCCGAGGCCGGGTCGTGACAAATTGGTATCAAAGGGGTCTGTTCTACCGCAGACTCTGATCTTTCTTCTATGTGAAGCAATAGTGTTTAGTGTATTGAGTGTGGTTATCAGTCCAGGGAGTCCAGTGTTGGTGCGGCGGCCGACGTATCCGTACACCAGGACCCTGACTTCTGATTTCCGACTTAATGCATGAAAACACTGATTGCGTGTGTGTTTCCCAAAAGGTTTAAAGTCAGCTCAAACCAGGTCAGCTCACCAGGTATAAATCGTTGACCGTGACGCAACTGTTCAGGATGTCACCATGCAGATAGTTAGCTGGAGTTCCGAGAGAGTTCTCGATGATGGCCCACCGAGCAGCGAGACTCCGGTGCATGGCCCTTTTTCAGTGTTGGAACCTTCGGGTGGTGTACCAGCAGCACCACCACCTGTTAGGCAGAGGATGCCACTAGCTGACGGTGCACGCTATCAGAGCGCGATGCACGAGTTCCAGCAGTAGAGGCCTCTGAGGATACGAGGCGAGACAGATTTCCCAGGCAGCAGTGGACTGGATGGAGGAGGTTGCTAGAGTTCTACGCCTAGCTTGGATACTAGTAGAGCGGATGATGATCTTAGCTCCTGTTGTTTCCAGTGAGTGACCATGAGGTTGGTCCTTATAGTAATGAGGCTTCGGTACGCGAACCGATACCTGGGATAGTACCTACGGGTAGTGCGCCAGCTATGTCACTACCTGTTGGTCAGCAGACACTACCGGCGGTACCGGTAGCAGAGACTCACAGGCTTAGTGCCTTACATATGTTTTAGCACCAGATATCCCTCAAGTTTCTAGGTGAGCCTGACTCATAGGCGGCTGAGGACTGGCTTGAGGAGGTGGTTGTGAGATTTATGGAGCTAATACAGCTTCGACAGTACGACATGTCGGAAGCAGAGCACTCAACGTGGCTTACCAATCAATCTTGGTACTCGTTGGTTACGTTGTGATCAGTTCTTTAGACTCGAACTTCTGAGCGAAGTGTGTCTAAAGGACATCTGAACCATTACTTTTCCTCTATGCATTTCTACCTTTGCTAGGATGCTAGAGAGAACCTTTGTGGTTGTGAACGTTAGCAGTGAAAGGCAGGAAACTAGCGCCAGTCTCAGAGACTCGGGCGTGTAAAATGTTTTAGGAGGAGGAAGTGCTAAGGACAGATGAATCTGCAGGGTAGCAGACGTGGAAGCGGAGCTTGGAGAGCAGCATGTGGTGGTGTACATTTCGACATGTTACGACCACCCGACTTAGTAGTCCCCGCCAGGCTCAGGGAGCAGGAGGGCTGGGGAGGAGAGTAGCTGCATTGCGGTCAAGGAGTGTGACCCAGAAGCTCTAAGAATGATTCGGGGTACGAATTATGTCTACTACGAGCTGCCATATCTATAGACATAGGAACCAATCATTCTACCCTTCCACGAATCATGTCCCAGACCTAGAGGTTCCGGGTAAGCCGTAGACTTGACCCTCACGTCTGGAGATACCTTTGGGAGGAGACTCGATAATCACACTTACGCCGACGGTGTGATTTGACCTCGAGGCGAGAGTTTCGGTTGGAATCTCTTGGTGGCAGCATAGAGGCCTTACGACGTTGATCTGGGTATAGTTTTGATTCACAAATCATACCCCGGTTGACTGTTTTAGGCAAACGTCGGAATGGGTTTTCCTTGGTCGGCGAAAAGGAAACCCTGGGTAGCACATGTTAAACTCAGGCATAAGAGGGTGTGACCGATCACCCTTGAGTTGGTCAACCCTACCCATGTGGCAACAGGAGTTTTGAGTTTCAGTTCTAACCTAAAAAGGGAAACCTCTTGAATTCGAGGGTGACGAACACGTTCTTATACGGTCTCAACCCGATGAGGTTTCGGAGATGTGGCCGAGGCGGCATGTTATCTCCGAAGTTCAATGGACCCTTTTGATCTTCAGCAGGGTAGGCGAAGAGGTTTACCGCTTGACCCTACCACCTCAGTCGCACCGGGTGCATAATGTCCACCACGTGTCTCAGCTGTGGAGATACGTGTATGTTTCTTCACACGTCATCGACCTCGGGGAGTTGGACGTCGATGACAGGGCGACAAGCACAGAGGTTCTAGTAGAGAACGAGGATCGACAGGAGCAGGTTCTACGTGAACGGTTGCTTCCTCTGGGGTGCTTCACGGGTAGCACGAGATCTTCAGGTGAGCATATGGGAGCGTAAAGCTCAGTTGCGTGCTCAGTACTACTATGTTTCCCTTAAGTGTGAGTTGAAGCTTTACGGGGACGTAAAGCCCTGAGGTGGGAGTAATGTAAAGACCCGTAAAATTCAAGGGAAATTTTTTTTAATTTTCTTTAGAATTTTACAAGAGCGCGGTTTCAGACGGCACCTGATTCCGAGGCCCGGAGTGCCCGGAATCATTTTCCGAAGTTTGGCTCGGGTACGTTCAGTGAACGAACGAGCGGGAATTCCTAACTTTTGATCCGGTGCTCGGAATTGAAATCCGAGGGCACCGATGAACTCGCAGCGCCGTTATTCGCTTAAAGAGACCTTTTCGGGAGTTGCTTTTGTTGCGGGTTGAAAGTTAGTTTTGGGGTTTTAGTTTGAGTTAAATAAAATTTGTGAAGAACAAATTTTATTATAACTTGATAAAACCTACCAAAGGGGGTTGGAAGTGGGACCCACACCCACTTAACCTCCCTTGGGAGGATTAAGTGTGGTGGGGCCCACAAGAACCCCTAAACCTTTCATATTCTCCCAACTTGCATAACCCCTAATTAAATGACTTGAGTTACTTATTTAATTTTGGGAGTTAATCTTTTTTGAATTTCAAACATTTGAAATTCTAGTGAGTTATGTGATAATAAAATAAGATGTTGTCTTATTTTATTTTGGTTATTTGTTTGTCTTCTTGAGACGTGGAGAGCATTTTCTTCTTCTTCTTCATCTCTGATGAAGATCACGAAGAACGCTCAACTTCAACGAAGAACGCGAAGAACGCCGTTCTTCAACGAAAAACTTCTCCGCCGAAGAACACGGTCCATCCGCGACGCCGTATCCGCGACGCGACGTACTTCTTCCACGTCATCTCTTCCGCGACGGTTTTCCGCGACGAACGCCAATGACAACGACTCTTCCTCCGACGTCAAAGGAATCGACACCGATATTCCACGACTACGTCAACGTGCGACTATCGAGGTAGGGGTTCTTGAGTTCGTTGTTTTCTTTTTATTTGACTTTCCTCAAGACTTGACGAAGAACGCTCAAGTTCCGACGAAGAACGTCGCACCGCTCTTCTTCGTCTTCCGTGTCAACGAGAGAGAACACCGCTTCTTCCTCGGACAACCTTCGTCGGCGTACGAGGTTTCGCCAACGACGTATCACATCGACGCACCTCTTCGTCATCAGATTTGACGAACGACTACCGCAACGCCCGACCTCCGCGACGTCGTCTTCCGCGGAACATTGACAATCTTCGAACCTTATACCACGGTAGGGGTTGTTGATTTATTGTTAATTTATTCTATTCTTGCTCGTGGATCGCATGTCTACGTGAGGCTTTTGAATATATTATTTTAAAGTTGCGTTATTATTTTAACGTGAGGGGGCCGGACCGCACGAACACGGCCGAACCCCCCCTCCATCGTTCTTGTTTATTCTTGCGGGTGGAAGCAAAGTGGCGTGGTGCCGTCGCACCACGCGGATAATCGTGCAATTATTTTACGCGGCGCCGTCGCGCCACACCGAGGAAGAATCTTCAAGAACGCGACGCCGTCGCGCCGCGTTGAAAGGAATCAAGGCACGGCGAAGGGGCGCGATGTCGTCACACCGCGCCGGATGACGAACACCGCGGCCGGTTCCGGGCCGTGGCGGGACGAGGAGACCGCGGCCGGTTCCGGGCCGTGGCGGGACGAGGAGACCGCGGCCGGTTCCGGGCCGCGGCGGGAAGAGAAGACCGGCGGCCGGGCCGCCGGCGTCGGAAGCCGAAGGGGGGACCGGAATTTCCGGTCCCGTTGGAGAAAACCGGCCGGCCAGCTGGCCGGCCGAAAGGCATTAAACCAGGGGAATTAATTCCCCCGGCCAACACACAAAACCCCCCTCTTTATGAGGGGGCGGTTCTTTGAAGAGAGGGGGGCAGCCGACCCCCCGGTTTTGTTTCAAGCCGGCCCCCACGTGCGGGGGCCGTTTTATTTGCAAATGGCACGGCACAAAGGCCGCGCCGCCTTTCAGATAGCGGGGGAATTAAATTTCCCCCGCGCAGCCTCCTCGCGGCGCCCGGCCGCCGCGGCCCCCGCGCCGCCGCGCCGCCGCCGGCCGCCCCAGGGGGGGTCGGGCCGGGTCGGCCCGGACCCGGACCCCCCCGTTTCGAACCTATTCCGGTCTTTTGGCCATAACTTGAGCCTCGGACCTCCGATTGACGAACCGTCTGCGGCAACGCGATCCTTGGATCGAGACGGTCGTTTCGGTATATCGCACTCAAGGTTTCGGATTACTTTGAGTTCGGCCGGGTTGGTTCGTTCACGAAACCAACCGGGCCCTCGGAGCGGAAACGCTCATATCTTGAGCTACGGACGTCCGAACGGCGTGCCGTCAGTTCTGATAAGTTCCTCTTAGTGAGACGGATCTTTTGGTATACTCCGCCCGAGGTTTGGACGCAGGTGGAGTACGGCCGGGTTGGTTCGTTCACGAAACCAACCGGGCCCTCGGAGCGGAAACACTCATATCTTGAGTTCCGGACGTCCGATTGACGTGCCGTCGACTTTGATGGAATCCTCTAAGTGGGACAGAACTTTTGACATACTCCGCCCGAGTTTTGGATACAGTTGAAATATAGCCGGGTTTGGTTCGCTCACGAAACCAACCGGGCCCTCGGGACGAAAAGGCTAATAACTCACAGACCGAGCGTCCGATTGACGCACCGTCTGTTGCGTTGAGACTCCTTTGACGAAGCAGACGTATGTGGCACTTCTTCGTTGGACTTTGAGATACTTGGAGTATCGACCAGTAGCTCGTGGAGTGGACCCTCCCGGAGACGAGCGGGCGGGGGAGCGCTTGAGTGTAGCGGCGGACCCGTGGTACTTGACAGTGGTGGTGCGCTTGGATGCAGCAGCAGACCCTTGGCGGTGGAGCGCTTGGTTGTAGCGGCGGACCCGCGATACTCTACGGAGTGTGTGTGCTTGGTTATAGCGACAGACCCGCGACGGTGGAGACGTGCATGCGGGGTTCGGAGACCGTGTAGCCGACTGAGACCTGACGACTGTTTGACCGACTCGACTTCGAGTGAGTCAACTAGCCCAGTGGACGGAGCGCCCAGTAGTTGGCAGCAGACCCACGACGGACGGGGCGCCTGGTAGTTGGCAGCAAACCCGCGGTACTCGACAGGAGGAGTACCTCAGTAGGCTATTTGGGTGAGCGCCCGGTATTTGGCGACAGACCCTCAGCGGACGGAGCGCCCGGTAGTTGGCCGCAAACCCGCAGTACTCGACAGGAGGAGTACCTCAGCAGTCTTAGGTTAGTGAGCAGTACCTCGGAGTCGTGGCAGGACCACTGTACACTCTAGAGACGGAGCTCTTCAGTAGTTGCGGTTTCGATAATGAAAATCCTGGTTTGAGCTGAGTCAATGATCTTTGTGTTTCCTCAGGATTGAGATGGGTCACTTGATAACTTAGGTATATGTATGGGCATATACCTGGGTAATGGTTATCCGTTGATTTCATAAACTTGTTATAAACCGTGTGGACTTGTACTGTTATCCTATGTGGATTTTACTGTTTACTCTTCTTTGTGGATTGGGTTGTTCTTGGGCTCGGTGTTGGAGCCGAACGGAAATTGGTGACATAGGTATATGTATGGGCATATACCTAATCAATACTGGATGTTACTTCGAGATTGTATCCTTCTTGTGGTTTATCCTTGTGGATTTCGGGAGACCTTCGAGGGTCTCGGGGTCCCTACTGAGTATCTTATACTCACCCCTGCACGGGCTATGCCCGCACTTCGTTGTGTTGGTTGCAGATGACGGACAGCGCTGACAGCGGTTGAGGCTTACGGACTAGGTCGGTACCCAGAGGAGGACCACTGAGCGGGACGTGCTCGGAGCGGACAGTTGGACCCGAGGAGTTGTGGAGCTATCTGTACCTACCCTTCAGGTAGGATCCGTGGTGGACGATCCAGGAGCTGAGCCATCTGTACCTACCCTTCAGGTAGGAATCGAGGAGGACGTCCCAGGAGCCGCTTGTACTTTCAGTTGCTGTTTTCCCTTTCGAGTTGTACATTACTTTCAGTTGGGCTTGTATTCCGGCCCCCTTTACTTTTCTGCACTTGTAGTTACTTTCCGCTTACTGACTCTGTGGTGGTTGTTACTTATAAAGGCAATGCCTTCCCTGTTTACCGGGATTATACGCCTTGGTGCTAGTCTCCAGCCCCTGGCCTATGGAAGGCGGGCTTGGGGTAGTCACGGCACGGGCCCCGAGGTCGGGTCGTGACAGGATTGATATAATATAAAGGGTGAAATAGGAAATTAACCCAAACAATTATCTTACATGTGGTTTTTCTGAAATGTTTGTCAAACCATGTGCAAACCAAGCGAGATGGCTCTAACCGAATGGTTTAGAGGTACGATTTGATTACACCATTTGAAATCCATGAACAAGTACCTAAAAAATGGTTCACTCACATAGTTAGTCAACACGGCCATACACCAACCATTCTATGAGGCTCTATCCGAAAAAACAACATCTGCATAGTTGTCCAAACATGGCCGAATTCTGCATGGTTTACTCTAAACTATGTAGAAAGTCTGTTTTATCTAAAAATGTATTTTGGTATTCGAATAAGCTCTAAAATCCCTCATGACCATTACTAACCCATTATGCGTTCATATTAGGTCCAAATTAATTATTTAGACTGATAATTTAAGTATCCATACCTGAGTTAGTATCAGTTTCCTTCATACTCTATGGAATGAATTTGTTTTCAAATTAAAATTTGGCATTTTGTCCTATGAGATAGAGATTATGAATTATGATGGAGATTCAGAATCCATTTTTATCAGGAGTTATAAACATTATATGAATCATGTATATACCCTCCTCTAGTATCCCTCCATAATGAAATTATTAAAGATGATGAATATACACAACCTATGAATGGTGATGGTATCCTTAGAATACAATATATATCTATTGTAAAGGAATATATTGACCTATTTCATAATAAAAAAATGGAAATCACATTGATTTGGAGTTGGAGTTTTCTATTGATCGCATCCCTAAAATGAAACCTATATATATGACTCTATATTGGACAACCACAATGATATTACTGGAACTGTTGGAAAAACTATAGGAGTTTTGTGATAATGAATTTATACTCCCTAGTATTTATCTCCAGGGATAACATATTATTTTTGTTAAGAATAATTGTAACATCCCAAATAAGTAATGAATAATAGATATTTTTATCTATGTCTATTAATGAATTGGATAGTGTTTTAGAGGCTTAAAATGAGAATAAATCCAATCTTAAGCATGGAATACACTAATATTTTTAAAAGATTGTTTTACTGCCTTTTGATGGAAAATCATTTCTAAATCGAACTTTTGACAATTTTATAAGCTCTATTTGTCAAAATAAACTTATTCTTTATGATTGGGACATTGAAATTTACTTTGGGTAAATTTTTGGTATTTTTCCGATAAAGTTCATTTTTTAATGAAGAGTGAAAAATGTTGTATTTTAATTCAAAACCTCTTTTTAATCTAATTTATTTATATGATTAGATTAACTTTTGAATTGGTTTAAAATTTCAATTAAAATATATTTTTACCATTTAATCCAATAGTGGTCGTTGGAATTAATTTCATTTTGAAATTGGACTTAAACTAGTGTCAGTCTTTTGATACATATTGTTTCATAAAACACGCTATTTGCTCTGACAGTGGGAATTAATTATTAAATTAATTAATGTAACTTAATTTTTTTTAATTTTTTAAGACAGACATCATTTTTTAATTCATAATATCAAATATAGCCTAGGGTAATGTTTTGGTATTTTTCTAAAAAACATCAATTTTTGATGAATAGTGAAACCACTAAGTGGTACTTAAAAAACTGATTTTTCGTTTAAATGAAATTTTACCACCTCTCTGTTTTGAATTTCAAAAATCTGACATACAAGGTTGTCATTAAGAAGTAAAATGTGGTTCAATGGGATTAAAATAATATTTTGGTGAATAATATCTTTTATGTTTTTAATCGCGATTAGAGGTAATTAGTGTAGTTTAAGGTAAAAATAATGTTTTAGTAATAAGAGATGAGGGTAAAACATGTCTTACCCTTATTGGATGTGTCATGGACGACAAAGACAATCCATCGGTCATCTTGGGGACCCCATGGAGCCACTTTGGAAGGAAAATGACATTAATATCTTTTTATTTAATGTAAAAGTAAAAATGACACAAACATGAGTTATTTTACTAAAACAATTTTTAAATGGGGTTTTACAAGTCATATTTGTGACTATAAATATACATTGGAAAGCTAATAATATTTACTACATCATAGTATTTTTTTATAATTTTTAGACATTAAATAAATTCAATTATTTATGACATCCTGATGATGCAGCGATTACCACATTATTTAACGATTTAAATAAAATGAAACGATAATGTAAAATATATAACCTAAACATGTAAAAAACCTATTGGATGGGTATATTTCGAACCCTTATCACCTTATACTCCAATTATATAAATTTGGGACCTTTTAAATCCGAAAATCATTTTAAAATAATGTAACATTTATTTACTTTCCAAGAGTACCCCTCCTTTCCTCTTATAAAAGGCCCCCAACACTACCACCATACCCACACTTCCAAAGACTTTGCTATAAGGCCCCATCCTTAAACCTTACTTAATATTGAATTAAATGAGTAATTCACATTGAGGGTCTTTTCAGGTTTAGAGTTTTAGAGAATTAGGACATAACTATTACATCTCAAAAGATTACAAAGTAGTCGCTTCTACTAAATTTCCATAAAATAAAAACTCTTTAAAAGAAACATGTATAGTTTCATGTTTTAGGTAGCATGACTTTCCCTTGATCCTATCCTTGACCCTATCCCATGCTATTTCCTGTGAAAAACATTTCAAAAACTTGGGATGAGCATAAGAAGCTCAGTAAGGGATACACAAAGAATGAAAACTGTTAGTTTTTCAAAACAACAAGTAAACCAAGAATACTTTATCAATGTAATACTTTTCACCTTCATGAATTAGTAAAAACTTTTCACTGAAAAAAAGTATCATTACTTACCTTTTTGTAACCAAAGGATTACCATAAAACCCATATAAAGAAAACATAACATATATAAAGGTAACTTGGGACATAAACATACTTAAGTGGAATAACCATACGTTCGACTTCCACACATATCACTTAATGGAATAGCCATACGGCCAATTTCCATACATACTTAATGGTATAGCCATACGGCCGACTTCCATACCCAATGCATTGGAGGTTATAATGTAACCACCCGTCCTGGTATTCACGGCACCACCCGTCATATGGTTTATAACGTAACCACCCGTTAAAATGTCCAAGTACCAATATAAAATCATAAAACATAAAACCAATATAAAGGAATGATAACATTTCCACATTTCAATCACAATATAATAAAATCCTTTATCAAAACCACTTTCAATACCAAAACACATAAAAGATTATATGGTATTTATTTCATTTTAAAAACATATCGGCTTGTTGAGGAAGCCAAAGACCAAATAATACTCACGGCGGCGGAAAAGGTCGTTGTCACCGCGTATGTTAAAAAAACATTCCTTTTTGTCATTTAGTAAAACAATTCATAGAAAAAGATTCCTTTTGTATAAAATTAAAAGTCAAAGGGGTTTATACACCGTATAAAAGAAAGTTGTGTATAAAACGAAATATGCCTCAATGAAAGGAGATTGTGACGAAGTACCTTACAAAGACGGTATCCTTGGTTTAAGGATAAATCAATTACATAATTATGTATGACAAATGAATACACCAAATATAAGTGGATATTAAGTGTAAAATAATCAAAGGTCATTCACACATATTCAAAGGATTACATATTCAATAACAACATGTTGAACCCAAAGAAATCGAAATTGGGTTAAGAAGTTCCCTTGACAGCCTAACGGCGTCACATCAAAATGAGTTGATGAGAGATAAAAAAATGGGTATCTCATCACTTGGACATAAAATTTACATCAATAAGGATATATGAGAACATATCCCAACATAACAATATGTAAATTAAAAGACCCAACAAAAGAAGTCTTTTAAAAAAAAGAAGGTTGAAAGGTTCCTTTACCGACTTGGGTAACTTTTGAAAAGTACACCCCATTGAAGAAGTGTCATAAAATGAATATTTAGATACCCATAAATGGAATTATATTACAATATTATTGTAATAGTGGGAAGTACATAAACCACTCAATGTAAATTGTGGCAAATGTAGCATAAATCTCACGAGAATAAAAGTGAGATGAAAAATATCTTATGAAAACTCGGCAGCCTAACGACGCCACTTAATACTTCATAAATGGATTGATGAGAGGAAATAGGGTCTCTAATTACATCAACATAATGTTTACAGAAATAGGAATATTAAATAACATCCCCCAACATAACAAATAGGAGCTTAAAAGAAGTGACATAAAGGAGAGTACTTTAAAAGAAAGAGAGAGGTTAGATCTCTTATAAAAATTCGACAGCCTATCGGCGCCACTCAAAACTTCCAAAATGGGTTGATGAGAGAGAATAGGGTCTCTCATCACATGAACATAAAAATTACAGTAAGATTAATATAAAAGAACATCCCAATAACAATAAATATGAGCTTTAAAAGGAATGACATAAAAGAGTGTACTTAAAAAGAAAGAGAGGTGTAGGATCCCTTACCTCGGGTCCGACTTGACTCGATCGTTCTTTAATATCCTGAATAATAAACTTGAGTTAATTTATACTTCCTTAAGAACCTTTTTACAGTTCATTATTCCTTTTATATCACTTATTACCATGTTATAAACATTATTTAATCATTTAAGTAAATCATGTTTGTTTTGTCGATATTTTGTTCTCAAGTCGAAAGTGGACCACTTATAATTACATGTTGTTCGTGTGGCCAAATGTTTATTATATCCAGAATTGTATTCATCATTTAGATATCATATATGTAATATATATCCAGTAAATGCATGCATTTATAACATTACATAATCATTTAGAGGTAAGAAATGAAATGCACCGTTCATGGAGACGGTAATCCGTACGTACGCATGAACGCTACTTTCATTTCTATTTCATATTTTATAGAATGGAATTATAATAATATAAAGGTATATTATAATTCCAGTATAATATCATATATAATATCATAGTTCCATCCTTTATACGTCCCACATATGGTATTTAACGAATCAAATCACTTTGAGGGGGCGGTAATCCGCACTTCCTAAAATGAAGATATCGCGTATACCCATAATGGAAGCCATAAAGGTAAGACACAAATGAAAAATAAATAAGCATAAGTAAAACATAAACATATTATATATCATATATAAAAATAGTGACATCATAATGGCCACCTTTGAAGGTGTTAAATGAGTATTGAACAATCATCGTTTCGGGAGGCACAATTTCGCCATCCACGGAAACCGTATGTTATTTAACCATTTGATGTAGTTGTGTGAGAGTGTAGCTCGAATAAATCTTATAACAACATCCTAGTATATTGAAGATACTGGTGTTGTTACAAAAGAAATAAATAAAAAGTGTTTAGGGGGTTGGAGAAGCAAAATAAAAGAAATGAACATGAGAGAATGAATTACCTTTAAAAGTGTAACTCCTTTTGATTTGAGCCTAAAGGCTTCCTTTGAAAGGATTCTGCCCAAAGGGAATCCTCTATGATGAGGAGAGGGATGTGGAGAGAGTAAATGTTCAGGGGTTGGCCGAGCCAAAGGCTTTAGGAGTGTGTGAAATGAGGTAGAGGTGGGGGCCTTTTATAAGAGGATAGGAGGGGCACTTTTGGAAAGTAAGAAATATTACTTTATTTGAAAATGTGTTTCGGTTTTAAAAGGTACCACATTGATATAATTCGTGGATAAGGTGATAAGGGTTCGAAATACACCCATCCAATAAGTTTTGGACATGTGTAGTTCATAGATTTTACATTATCTTTCCATTTTATTTAAATCGTCAAATAATGATGTCATCGCTGCATCATTATTATGTCATAAATAATTTATTTTATTTAATGTCTAAAAATTATAAAAAAAATCACTATGATGCAGGAAATATTTTTAGATTTCCAATGACTATTTATAATAAAAAAGATGACTTGTATAACCCCACTTAAAAAAATTGTTTTAGTAAAACATATCATGTTTGTGTCATTTTTACTTTTACATTAAATAAAAAGTTATTTATGTCATTTCCCAACCAAAGTGGATCCACGGGGTCCCCAAGTTGGCCCATGGCTTGTCTTGGACGGACATGACTCACCCAATAGGTGTAGGACAAGTTTCATGGTGTTTTCACATTCTTATAATATCATTTTTACCTTAAATTACACTAATTACCACTAATCGCGATTAAAAACTTAATAAGTTACTATTCACCAAAAAATTATTTTCATCCCATTGAACCACATTTTACATACTAATGACAACCATTTATGTCGGATTTTCAAAATTCAATACACATTAGTGGTAAACTTTCATTTAACTGAAAAATCAGTTTTCTTGATTACCACTTAGTGGTTTCACTATTCATCAAAAATTGGAGTTTTTCTGAAAAATACCAAAACTTTACCCTAAGCTATATTTGATATTCCGAATTGAAAAATGAAGTCCGTTTTAAAAAATTCAAAACATATTAGTCACATTAATTAATTTAATAATTAATTCCCGCTGTCAGAGCAAATAGCATGTTTTTATAAAACAATAAGTATCAAAAGATTGACACTAGTTTACGTTTGATTTCAAAGTGAAATTAACTCCAATGACCACTATTGGATTTAATGGTAAAAATATTTTCTAATTTCACTTTAAAACCAATTAAAAATATAATCTAATCATATAAATATATTATATTAAAAAGAGGTTTTGAATTAAAATACAACATTTTACACTATTCATTAAAAAAAATGAACATTATCGGAAAGATACCAAAAATTTACACAAAGTAAATTTTGATGTCCCGATTCTTAAGAAGAGTTTTATTTGGTCTAATAGAATGTATTAGAGTGAACAAAACTATATTTAATGATGGTTCGCCATCAAAAGGCGATAAGTGAACCTTTAGTGAAAACTAGGGCATATATGCCTAAAATTGAATTCTTTCCGTATTTTAAGCCTCTATCCTTTATTGGATAAATGTAAAAACATTTAAAAACATATATAATCATATTTTAGTTATTTCTATCCATTCCCCCCATTACAACAGCTACATGTTAACTACCATTTAAAATAATATTATTTTATTATTAGAGTGCAACGTAAGATTCCCAAGAAACTCGTTGTTGCGTGTTGGGTACGCCATCGAGCATAGTGTACCATTTAAAGTCATTTAAATATTTTATTCAAAAATATGGATAAATATGAAATTTCATATTCTTTATTTACCTGGGGTGTTCCATCCTTCCCCCTTTTGGGAATTGCGTACTCGCAATTTTAAAATTGTGCTTGGAAACATCCTTGAAAGTCCCACATCGGAAGAAAAGTCGGTAAAACAAACACTTTAAAATAAAGAAAGATAAGTATAAAGGTCACCCGAGTTAACCCATTCTAGGATTCCAAGTATGAAAATATGGAAATGGAGGAAAAAACAAAGGGTCATGTTCTGATGGAGAGTGATAGAAAACATGTTTAAGAGAAAGTTAACCATGAGAAAATCACAAACTTGGGGTGGGTTAAACGGTATTCGATTCCCCAGTAGGAAAAGTTAATAGACAAAATTTTTGTTTTAAGTTACTTTTTATTGAGGAATTTATTCATAAGGAAACATAATCACTTATCATATTGACTTTCAACTTTCCTTACACAAACTCATATTTTCTCCAAAAGACGAGTATTTAGGAAGACTTGTTCACATTAAGAGTACTATAATCAACTTCTAGAGAATCACATAATCCACAAAAGATAAATATATACTTCCCATGTCTTTAACCAAAACCAAAACCAAAAAGGCTAGTACAAGATCAGATAATCCAGAAAATGATAACCCTTTATAAAAAGAAAATCTATTCTTAATCTCCAAAATTTGTCCAACAAAACCCAAAGTTCAACGAGGACCATTCTATAATCAATTTGTCCATAAAATTCTTCAAAGTAAACCAATATAATATTGAAACACAAATATTTGAAGGATTTAGTCGCATATTCTTCCATGATAAATCGTAACATTTATCTCCAAACAATATCAATTGCTCCTAAAGTCTCGTTTGGAAAAGTAATTAACCTAATCACATATCCTCCATGATAGGTTAATCATTTTTATAAATAACCCAAAATCAACTTACTATTAATTCATAAAATCACATAACTAGATTGAATCAGTCAAACTAACCAGGGACTTTACGTAGTCCAGTGGTAGGCGATAAATACCAGTCGCACTTTGGTTGTGGGTTCGATTCCCGCAGCTTTTTCCGACGCGACGGGATGTCACACGGTCTACGTGTTGTCCTTTTTACAAAACAATATAATTCTTAAAACATTCCCCAGAACGAGATAAAATCTTCAAGAATAATCATAACATATTTTAACCTCAAGTTTATCTCATTCCTTTCATTTTCCATCATATCATAGAGTAACCCATAATTACCTAAAATTTAAGTATCATATAAACCCTAATGGTTACCTTAATAATTATTACCTGAATTTCCACATCGGGTTGGCCATCTCGTACATGATGCATTAGAGAACTCACCAAGGTTGAAGTGGTTGATCATGACTCCTTTATATTTGGTTTAGAACAACCACGAGTTTCCTCATTGAATCCTCCATTTTATCTAGTATCTTAATCAGAGAACCACCACAGTTTCCTTCAAACCTGTTGTCTCTTTGGTGCCTGCTAGATCCATCCATTCACTAAAAATAGAAATGTCAGTGTGAGTATATCAACAAAACCATCATGTACTAATGAGGAAGGTAAACACTAAGATACACTTACTCATTCACTTTATCTAAAACTAGGACTCTTTCTGAAATCCTAACCATTACGGTAATGTCACTTATGCTTAAAGAATACCCTAACCTCTAAAGTTATCTAAATCGACCTTTGATACCAACTATAAGGCCCCAGCCTTAAACCTTACTTAATATTTAATTAAATGAGTAATTCACATTGACGATCTTTTCAGGTTTAGAGTTTTAGAGAATTAGGACATAACTATTACATCTCAAAAGATTACAAAGTAGTCGCTTCTACTAAATTTCCATAAAATAAAAACTCTTTAAAAGAAAACATGTATAGTTCCATGTTTTAGGTAGCATGACGTTCCCTTGATCCCATCCTTGACCCTATCCCACGCTATGTCCTGTGAAAAACATTTCAAAAACATGGGATGAGCATAAGAAGCTCAGTAAGGGATACACAAAGAATGAAAACTGTTAGTTTTTCAAAACAACAAGTAAACCAAGAATACTTTATCAATGTAATACTTTTCACCTTCATGAAGTAGTAAAAACTTTTCACTGAAAAAAAAGTATCATTACTTACCTTTTTGTAACCAAAGGATTACCATAAAAACCATATAAAGAACACATAACATATATAAAGGTAACTTGGGACATAAACAAACTTAAGTGGAATAACCATACGGTCGACTTCCACACATATCACTTAATGGAATAGCCATACGGCCAATTTCCATACATACTTAATGGAATAGCCATACGGCCGACTTCCATACCCAATGCATTGGAGGTTATAACGTAACCACCCATCCTGGTATTCACGGCACCACCCGTCATATGGTTTATAACGTAACCACCCGTTAAAATGTCCAAGTACCAATATAAAATCATAAAACATAAAACCAATATAAAGGAATGATAAAATTTCCACATTTCAATCACAATATAATAGAATCCTTTATCAAAATCATTTTCAATACCAAAATACATAAAAGTGTATATGGTATTTATTTCATTTTAAAAACATATCGGCTTGTTGAGGAAGCCAAAGACCAAATAATACTCGCGGCGGCGGAAAAGGTCGTTGTCACCGCGTATGTTAAAAAAACATTCCTTTTTGTCATTTAGTAAAACGCTTCATAGAAAAAGATTCCTTTTGTATAAAAGTAAAAGTCAAAGGGGTTTATACACCGTATAAAAGAATGTTGTGTATAAAACCAAATATGCCTCAATGAAAGGAGATTGAGACGAAGTCCCTTACAAAGATGGTATCCTTGGTTTAAGGATAAATCAATTACATAATTATGTGTGACAAATGAATACACCAAACATAAGTGGATATTAAGTGTAAAATAATCAAAGGTCATTCACACATATTCAAAGGATTAGATATTCAATAACAACATGTTGAACCCAAAGACATCGAAGTTGGGTTAAGAAGTTCCCTTGACAGCCTAACGACGTCACATCAAAATGAGTTGATGAGAGATAAAAAAAGGGTATATCATCACTTGGACATAAAATTTACATCAATAAGGATATATGAGAACATATCCCAACATAACAATATGTAAATTAAAATACCCAACAAAAGAAGTCTTTTAAAAAAAAGAAGGGTGAAAGGTTCCCTTACCGACTTGGGTAACTTTTGAAAAGTACACCCCATTGAAGAAGTGTCATACAATGAATATTTAGATACCCATAAATGGAATTATATTAAAATAGGATTGTAATAGTGGGCAGTACATAAACCACTCAATGGAAATTGTGGCAAATGTAGCATAAATCTCACGGGAATAAAAGTGAGATGAAAAATCTCTTATGAAAACTCGGCAGCCTAACGACGCCACTTAAAACTTCCAAAATGGATTGATGAGAGGAAATAGGGTCTCTCATTACATCAAAATAATGTTTACAGAAAGAGGAATAATAAAGAACATCCCCTAACATAACAAATATGACCTTAAAAGAAGTGACATAAAGGAGAGTACTTTAAAAGAAAGAGAGAGGTTAGATCTCTTACGAAAATTCGACAGCCTATCGGCGCCACTCAAAACTTCCAAAATAGATTGATGAGAGAGAATAGGGTCTCTCATTACATGAACATAAAAATTACAGTAAGATTAATATAAAATAACATCCCAATAACAATAAAGATGAGCTTTAAAAGGAATGACATAAAAGAGTGTACTTAAAAAGAAAGAGAGGTGTAGGATCCCTTACCTCGGGTCCGACTTGACTCGATCGTTCTTTAATCTCCTGAATAATAAACTTGAGTTAATTTATACTTCCTTAAGAACCTTTTTACAGTTCATTATTCCTTTTATATCACTTATTACCATGTTATAAACATTATTTAATCATTTAAGTTAATCATGTTTGTTTTGTCGATATTTGGTTCTTAAGTCGAAAGTGGACCTCTTATAATTACATGTTGTTAGTGTGGACAAATGTTTATTATATCCAGAATTGTATTCATCATTTATATATCATATATGTCATATATATCCAGTACATGCATTCATTTATAACATTACATAATCATTTAGAGGTAAGAAATGAAATGCACCGTTCATGGAGACGGTAATCCGTACGTATGCATGAACGCTACTTTCATTTCTATTTCGTATTTTATAGAATGGAATCATAATGATATAAAGGTATATTATAATTTCATTATAATATCATATATAATATCATATTTCCATCCTTTATACGTCCCACATATGGTATTTAACGAATCAAATCACTTTGAGGGGGCGGTAGTCCGCACTTCCTAAAATGAAGATATCGCGTATACCCATAATAGAAGCCATAAAGGTAAGACACAACTGAAAACTAAAGAAGAATAAGTAAAACATAAACATATTATATATCATATATAAAAATAGTGACATCATAACGGCCACCTTTGAAGGTGTTAAATGAGTATTGAACAATCATCGTTTCGGGAGGCACAATTTCGCCATCCACTGAAACCGTATGTTCTTTAACCATTTGATGTAGTTGTGTGAGAGTGTAGCTCGAATAAATCTTATAACAACATCCTAGTATATTGAAGATATTGGTGTTGTTACAAAATAAATAAATAAAAAGAGTTTAGGGGGTTGGAGAAGCAAAATAAAACAAATGAGCATGAGAGAATGAATTACCTTTAAAAGTGTAACTCCTTTTGATTTGAGCCTAAAGGCTTCCTTTGAAAGTATTCTGCCCAAAGGGAACCCTCTAGGATGAGGAGAGGGATGTGGAGAGATTAAATGGTCAGGGGTTGGCCGATCCAACTTCTTGAGGAGTGTGTGAAATGAGGTAGAGGTGGGGGCCTTTTATAAGAGGAGAGGAGGGGCACTTTTGGAAAGTAAGAAATATTACTTTATTTGAAAATGTGTTTCGGTTTTAAAAGGTCCCACATTGATATAATTAGTGGATAAGGTGATAAGGGTTCTAAATCCACCCATCCAATATGTTTTGGACATGTGTAGTTCATAGATTTTACATTATCTTTCCATTTTATTTAAATCGTCAAATAATGATGTCATCGCTGCATCATTATTATGTCATAAATAATTTATTTTATTTAATGTCTAAAAATTATAAAAAAAATCACTATGATGTAGGAAATATTTTTAGATTTCAAATGACTATTTATAATCAAAAAGATTACTTGTATAACCCCACTTAAAAAATTGTTTTTGTAAAACATATCATGTTTGTGTCATTTTTACTTTTACATTAGATAAAAAGTTATTTATGTCATTTCCCAACCAAAGTGGATACATGGGGTCCACAAGTTGGCCCATGTCTTGTCGTGGTCGGCCATGACTCACCCAATAGGTGTAGAACAAGTGTCATGGTGTTTTCACATTCTTATAATATCATTTTTACCTTAAATTACACTAATTACCACTAATCGCGATTAAAAACTTAATAAGTTACTATTCACCAAAAAATTATTTTCATCCCATTGAACCACATTTTACATACTAATGACAACCATGTATGTCGGATTTTCAAAATTCAATACACATTAGTGGTAAACTTTCATTTAACTGAAAAATCAGTTTGCTTGATTACCACTTAGTGGTTTCACTATTCATCAAAAATTGGAGTTATTCAGAAAAATACCAAAACATCACCGTAAGCTATATTTGATATTTTGAATTCAAAAATTAAGTCCGTTTTACAAAATTCAAAAAATATTAGTCACATTAATTAATTTAATAATTAATTCCCCCTTGTCAGAGCAAATAGCGTGTTTTTATAAAACAATAAGTTTCAAAAGATTGACACTAGTTTACGTCTGATTTCAAAGTGAAATTAATTCCAACGACCACTATTGGATTTAATGGTAAAAATATTTTCTAATTTCACTTTAAAACCAATTCAAAATATAATCTAATCATATAAATAAATTAGATTAAAAAGAGGTTTTCAATTAAAATACAACATTTTACACTATTCATTTAAAAAAATGAACATTATCGGAAAGATACCAAAAATTTACACAAAGTAAATTTTGATGTCCCGATTCTTAAGAAGAGTTTTATTTGGTCCAATAGAATGTATAAGAGTTAACAAAACTATATTTAATGATGGTTCACCATCAAAAGGCGATAAGTGAACCTTTAGTGAAAACTAGGGCATATATGCCTAAAATTGAATTCTTTCCATATTTTAAGCCTCTATCCTTTATTGGATAAATGTAAAAACATTTAAAAACATATATAATCATATTTTAGTTATTTCTATCCATTCCCGCCATTACAACGGCTACATGTTAACTACCATTTAAAAAAAATATTATTTTATTATTAGAGTGCAATGTAAGATTCCCAAGAAACTCGTTGTTGCGTGTTGGGTACGCCATCGAGCATAGTGTCCCCTTTAAAGTCATTTAAATATTTTATTCACAAATATGGATAAATATGAAATGTCATATTCTTTATTTACCTGGGGTGTTACATTTGCCTCGGCCAAACCCTGCCCATATTGTCTCTACACATATCTCTCTAACTCTTAAAAGCCTAACTTTGGGAAGAAGTCTTCCCAAGGAATCCTCTGAGCTCAAATTAAAAAGAGTTACCCGATTTAACGGTAGTGTCTTCTCTTGTGTTCTTATGTTTTATTTTGCTTCTCCCACCCCCTAAACTCTTTTTATTTATTTTTTTTGTAACAACACCAGTATCTTCCATATACTAGGTTGTTGTTATAAGAAGTATTCGAGCTACACTTACACAAACCTACATCTAATGGTTAAGGAACATACTGTTTCTGTGGATGTCCAATTTCTTCCTCACGAAACGATGATTGTTCAATATTCTTTTAACACCTTCAAAGGTGGCCATTAAGATAACACTATATTTATATATGATATTTAATATTTTTATGTTTTACTTAAGCTTCTGTATTTTTAATTTATTTCATACCTTTATGGTTTCCATTATGGGTAGACGCGATATCTTCATTTTAGGAAGTACGGACTACCGCCCCCTCAAAGTGATTTGATTCGTTAATTCCATATGTGGGAATTACAAAAGATCTAATTAATGATATTATATATGATATTATAATGTAATTTGAATATACCTTTATATCATTATGATTCCATTCCATAAAATACGAAATAGAAATGAAATTAGCGTTCATGCGTATGTACGGCTTACCGTCTCCATGAACGGTGCATTTCATTTCATACCTATAAACATTATGTAATATTATAATTGAATGTATATACTGGATATATATGATATATATGATATCTACATCATGATTATAACTCTGGATATAATGGATACATGAACAACTTGTAATTATAAATAGTTTATTTTTGACTCAAGTACCAATGATTGTTAAAACGACCGTTATTAACTTAAATGATTACATAGTTCTAATGACATGGTAGATAGTGATATAAAAGGAAGAATGAACTTGAAAAAGTTTCTTAAGAAAGTATAATTTAACTCAATTTTATTATTCAGGAGGTTAAAGAACAATTGAGTCAAGTCGAACCTGAGGTATGGGACTTCGTCTCAATCTCCTTTCATTGAGTCATATTTTTCTTTATACACAACCTTCTTTTATACGTTGTATAAACCCATTTGACTTTTAAGTTTATAGAAAAGGAATCTTTTTTATACGAAGCGTTTTTCTAAATGACAAAAGGGAATGTTTTTTTCATACGTATTCGGCGACAATGACTTCTCCGCCGCTGTGACCATTATTTGAGTTTCGGCTTCCTCTACAAGCCGTAGCTTTTTTTAAATGAAAAATAAATACCATGTTTTACTTTTATTTTATTTTGTTATTGAAAATGGTTTTTATAATTTTTTTATTATATCAATGTGTTTTATTGATATCTTGTTATTCAAATGTGTAAATGTTATGTTTCTTTTATGTATGTTATATGTGATACGATTATGTTATGGTTCTTGGGTATTGTTATGAAGACAGGTGGTTCCTTGATAAACTAAGGGCGGGTGAGCCCGATATAGCTCTCCAATGCATTGTGTTATGCGAAGGATTTAAACTTTAAGGTTTCTCTGAAGAGATTTAGGGAATATACTGTGATGGGTATTCCAAACGTAACCAAGAGGGTTACTCCCTATGTAAGAATGTTATGAATGCCTCAAGTTACCTTAATGTCTTATGATTTCTATGATTTATTCATGATTTGATGAGGTATGTTAAAGTGATTATGTTTTATGAGTAGAGTATGATTTCATTGATTCTTCTGTATACATGTACTCATGTCTCCTTTCCATATTTTTATATCCCTTACTGAGATTTTTATGCTCATCCCAAGTTTTTGAAATGTTTTTCACAGGTCAAGGGAAGGGTACATGATATGATGATAGTGTCAAGGAAGTGTCAAGAAAGAATCCGTGTATTATTTTAAATATGTTTCCGTTGATGGGAAAAATGAATACTATCTTTTATGTAACCACTCTATTTAAATGTGGAATGTAATGCAATTTTTATGATATAATTATCTAAAACTCTAAACCTGAAAAGATCCTCAATGTGTAATCTTGTAATAACTCAAGATTAAGTAAGGTTTAATGAGGGGGCCTTATAGTTGGTATCATAGGTAAGTTTAGAAAAGTTTAGGTGTTAGAATTCTATTAAATGATTATCCAAAAATATTTTTTATGGTCAAATTTAAATGATATAGCATTTGAAGATTACCATGTTTCTTCTCCTAAGATGTTTTTGTGTCAAGAATGGTTTTTCGTAGAGGAAACAGATCATATTTTCTGGGAAGGCATAAAAAGGTAAATGACTTTCAAATCAGTATCCTGAGATGGTTAGAATCATAACTAAACAGTTTGTTGCAGTGATGGCTCGGTTGACTCAGGTTACTACCAAAGGAGTTGAAAAAAAGATTGGCGAATGCTCCAGTTTTGTCACTTCCTTCCAGGAATGGTGAGTTTTGTTATATACAGTGATGCTTCATTGAAAGGACTTGGTTGTATCCTAATGCATAATGATCAGGTAATTGCTTATGCTTCACGACAGTTGAAAACTCATGAGGTAAATTACCCTACACATGATTTGGAATTAGCTGCGGTAGTTTTTGCTTTAAAAATTTATAGGCATCATTTGTATGGAGTAAAGTGTGAAATATATACCGATCACAAAAGTTTAAAGTATATATTCACTCAGGAAGAATTGAACATGATACAGAGGATATTTCTAGAATTAATCAAGGATTATGATTGTATAATTCACTACAATCCGGGAAAAGAAAATAAAGTGGCTTATTCATTGAGTCGAAAAAGTAATGCTTCATTAACAATGTTATGTTTGGAACGTGATCCTTTGGTTAAGGATTTGATGAACTTTGGCATAGAAGTTGTTGGTGAAGGATGTCCTTCTGTTTTGTTTCAGGTATCAGTGAAATCCCTTCTATCAGACAGAATCAAGCAAGTACAGAAGCAAGACATTGAGTTGCAGAAAAAGGTAGAGCTGGTTCAGAAGGGTAAGTTTCCTGAATTCAATATTGATAATGATTGGGTTTTGAGATTTGGGAAGAGATTGTGTGTTCCTTGTGATTCAAAGATGAAGAGAGAGTTTTTATGTGAAGTTCATAGTTCTCCGTTTTAAGTTCATCCTGGCAGTACTAAGATGTACAGAGATCTGCAGGAGTATTACTGGTGGGATGGAATGAAAAGAGATATTGCTGATTTTACTATGAAGTGTTTGACTTGTCAATAGGTTAAAGCAGAGTGGAAATTACCAAAAGGGATGCTTTAGCCTTTACCAGTGCCAGAGTAGAAATGGGAAAATATATCCACGGACTTCATTGTGGGATTACCGAAGACACCTCGAGGTAATAATGCAATCTGGGTTATTGTAGATTGCTTGACTAAATATTCTCATTTACTTTCTATACTAGATACTTTTACCCTAGATCAACTTTCCAATTTGTACCTTATAGATATAGTCAGGTTGCATGGAGTTCTTCTCTCTATTGTATCTGATCGTGATCACAGGTTTACTTCTGACTTTTGTAAAGGCCTTCAGAAGTCGTTGGATACTGAATTAAATTTTAGTACAGCTTTTCATCCTCAATCAGATGGGCAGTTAGAATGAACAATTCATACTTTGGAAGATATGTTATGTGCTTGTTCAATGGATTATCAGGGAAGTTGGTACCAACATCATTCTTTGGTTGAATTTTCATATAATAACAGTCTTCATTCCAGTATACAGATGGCACAATTTGAGTCATTATATGGGAAGCGGTGTCGAACTTCAGCTTTTTGGGGTGAAGTGGGTGAAAGGAAGCTTATTGGACCAGAATTGGTAGAAGAGTTGGTAGAAAAAGTTCAGATGATACATAAACACATGAAAACAGCTCAGAGCAGGAAGAAGAGTTATGCGGACAACAAGAGGAAGGATCTCTCGTTTGAGGTAGGTGATCATGTTTTTCTCAAAGTCTCACCATGGAAAAGTGTGATGCGATTTGTTAAGAAAGGAAAGTTGATTTGAAGGTTAATTGGAACATATGAAATTATGGAGAGAGTTGGATCAGTTTCTTACCGAGTGGATTTATCTCTGAGTTTATCTCAGCTACACAATGTTTTTCATGTTTCGATGTTGAGAAAGTATATGCCAGATCCATCTCCTGTTTTGAGTCCAGAGGTAGTTCAGCTGGAAGAGAACCTATCTTGTGAGGAACAACTGGCCCAGATTCATGACCACATGGAGCATTTGTTATGGAATAAGGCGATTCATCAGGTAATGGTTTTGTGGAAAAACCACATGATTGAAAAGGCAACATGGGAATCTGAAAATGCAATGAGGGCTAAATACCCCCACTTATTCGATAAGTAAATAAATTGCGGGGACAAAATTTTTTAAAGGGGGGAAGGATTTAACATACCAAGTAAGTAATTAATAATAGATATTTTTATCTATGTCTATTAATGAATTATATAGTGTTTTAGAGTCTTAAAATGAGAATAAATCCATTCTTAATAATGGAATACACTAATATTTTTAAAAGATTATTTTACTGCCTTTTGATGGAAAATCATTTTTAAATCAAACTTTTGACAATTTTATAAGCTCTATTTTTCAAAATAAAATTATTCTTTATGATTGGGACATTTAAATTTACTTTGGGTAATTTTTTGGTATTTTTCCGATAAAGTGCATTTTTTAATGAATCATGGAAAATGTTGTATTTTAATTCAAAACCTCATTTTAATCTAATTTATTTATATGATTATATTGTCTTTTTAATTTGTTTTAAAGTTCAATTAGAATATATTTTTACCATTTAATCCAATAGTGGTCATTGGATTAATTTCACTTTGAAATTAGACTTAAACTACTGTTAATCTTTTGATACTTATTGTTTCATAAAAACACGCTATTTTCTCTGACATCAGGAATTAATTATTAAATTAATTAATGTAAAATATATCTTTCCAATTTTCTAATATAGACATCATTTTTGAATTCAGAGTATCAAATATAGCTTAGGGTGACATTTTGGTATTTTTCTGAAAAACATCAATTTTTGATGAATAGTGAAACCACTAAGTGGTACTTAAAAAACTGATTTGTTGTTTAAATGAAATTTTACCACCTATGTGTTTTGAATTTCAAAAATCAGACATACATGGTTGTCATTGAAAAGTAAAATGTGGTTCAATGGGATTAAAATATTTTTTTGGTGAATAGTAACTTTTAAGTTTTTAATCACGATTAGAGGTAATTAGTGTAGTTTAAGGTAAAAATAATGATTTAATAATATTAGATGAGCTTGACACATGTACTACCCTTATTGTATGTGTCATGGACGACCAATACAATCCATTGGTCAACTTGGGGACCCCATGAAGCCACATTGGAATGAAAATGACATTAATATCTTTTTATTTAATGTAAAAGAAAAAATGACACAAACATGATTTGTTTTACTAAAACAATTTTTAAATGGGGTTATACAAGTCAGAGTTTTTACTATAAATAGTAATTGGAAAGATAAAAATCATTCCTACATCATAGTATTTGTTTTATAATTTTTATACATTAAATAAATTAAATTATTTATGACATCCTAATGATGCAGCGATTACCTCATTATTTAACGATTTAAATAAAATGAAAAGATAATGTAAAATCTAAGACCAACACTTGTCAAAAACCTATTGGATGGGTATATTTAGAACCCGTATCACCTTATCATTGAATTATATCAATTTGGGACCTTTTAAATCTGATATTCATTTTAAAATAAAGTAACATTTCTTTACTTTCCAAGAGTGCCCCTCCTCTCCTCTTATAAAAGGCCCCCACCTCTACCACCTTACCCACACTTATAATGCCTTTGGATCAGCCAAACCCTTACCATTTTGTCTCTAAAAATCCATCTATAACTATTAGAAGCCTCACTTTGTGCAGAAGTCTTCCCAAGGAAGCCTTGGAGCTCAAATCAAAAAGAGTTACCCGATTTAAAGGTAGTGTCTTCTCTTGTGTTCTTATGTTTCATTTTGCTTCTCCAACCCCCTAAACTCATTTTATTCATTTATTTTGTAACAACACCAGTACCTTCCATATAATATTATGTTGTTATAAGAAGTATTCGATCTACAATTACACACACCAACATCTAATGGTTAAAGAACATACTGTTTCCGTGGATGGCGAATTTCTGCCTCATGAAACGATGATTGTTCAATATTCTTTTAACACCTTAAAAGGAGGCCATTAATATGACACTATATTTATATATGATATATAATATGTTTATTTTTTAATTAATCTTCTGTATTTTTCATTTATGGCATACCTTTATGGTTTTCATTATGGGTAAACATGATATCTTCATTTTAGGAAGTGCAGACTACCGCCCCCTCAAAGTGATTTGATTCGTTAATGCCATAGGTGGGAAGTATAAGGGATATAATTAATGATATTATATATTATATTATACTGGAATTATAATATACCTTTATATCATTATGATTCCATTCCATAAAATACGAAATAGAAATGAAAGTAGCGTTCTTGCGTACGTACGACTTACTATCTCCATGAACAGTGCATTTCATTTCTTACCTCTAAACGTTATGTAATATTATAAATGAATGTATATACTGGATATATAAGATATATATGATATCTAAATCATGATTATAACTCTGGATAAAATGGATACATGAACAATTTGTAATTATAACGAGTTTGTTTTTTACTCAAGTACCAATGATCGTTAAAACGACCGTTATTAACTTAAATAGTTACATACTATTCATGACATGGTAATAAGTGATATAAAAGGAAAAATGAACTTAAAAAAGTTTCTTCAGCAAGTATAAATAAACTCAAGTTTATTATTTAGGAGGTTAAAGATTGATCGAGTCAAGTCAGACCTGAGGTATGGGACTTCATCTCAATCTCCTTTTATTGAGGCATATTTTGCTTTATACAAAACCTTCTTTTATAAGGTGTATAAACCCCTTTGACTTTTACGTTTATACAAAAGGAATCTTTATTATACGAAGAGTTTTACTAAACAACAAAAGGGAATGTTTTTGTCGTACGTATGCGGCGACAGTGACTTCTCCACCACTGTGACCATTATTTGAGTTTCGGCTTCCTTTACAAGCCAAACCTTTTTTAAATGAAAAATAAATACCATGTTTTACTTTTATTTTTATTTTGGTATTGAAAATGGTTTTTATAATTTTTTTTATATCAATGTGTTGTATTGATATCTTTTGATTGAAATGTGGAAATGCTATGATTCCTCTATGTATGTTATATGTGATACGATTATGTTATGGTTCTTGGGCATTATTATGAAGACGGGTGGTTCCTTGATAAAATATGGGCGGGTGAGCCCGATATAGCTCTCCAATGCATTGGGTAATGCGAAGGAGTTAAACATTAAGGTTTCTCCGAAGAGATTTAGGGAATATACTATGATGGGTATTCCAAACATTACCAAGAGAGTTACTCCCTACGTTAGAATGTTATGAATGCCTCATGTTACCTTTATATTTTAAGATTTCTATGATTTATTCATGATTTGATGAGTTATGTTAAAGTTCTTTTGTTTTATGAGTATAGTATGATTTCATTGATTCTTGTGTATACATGTACTCATGTTTCCTTTCTAAATTTTTATATCCCTTACTGAGCTTTTTATGCTCATCCCATGTTTTTTAAATGTTTTTCATAGGTCAAGGGAAGGGTACATGATATTATGATAGTGTCAAGTAAGTTTCAAGAAATAATCCATGTTTTATATTAAATATGTTTCCGTTGATGGGAAAAATGAATACTATCTTTTATGTAACCACTTTGTTAAAATTTTGAATGTAATGCAAGTTTTATGATCTAATTCTCTTAAACTCTAAACCTTGAAACATCCTCAATGTGTAATCTTGTAATAACTCAATATTAAGTAAGGTTTAAGGCTGGGGCCTTATAATAATGCTGTTTTTATGATATTTTTCATTGATTAAAGTGTAATGAGTATCGTTCACATATAGATCAAGTTCACATTTCACTATATAGATGACTTGTTTTATCAACATCATAAAGATTAATATTTTTTATTGATTGATCTTAAATCTATGTATTCTCAATTTAAAGTAAATAATGAAGATATTATAATCATTTCATTTCATTTGAGGTGTTGGAATAATGAATTTATAGTAATTCCCATTGGATTGACTAATTTATCCTCTATTTTTATTAATTTGATGAACATATTATTCCATGATTATCATAACATGTTTTTATTTTATTCTATGATTATATCATTGTATAAAATAAAAATAGTGATTATCATATGATTAATTTTAAAATCATTTCTTAGATTATTAAAGAATATGTTTTATATGGAATATTTTTAAAATGTTATGTATTGATTTAATAAATTTCATTTTGTGTTCTTGTTTTGGTATAAGGATGGAATATCATATGATCATTCAAATAAAAACTCAATGGTGTAACGACAAAATAAATATAATCTTGGTAAATAGTTTATTTGGATAAGAAGGTTGGTATCATATATTTTTATAAAATATTTCTTGATTGGATAAAGCATTGACCAAGTGAACATGTGACGAAGTTATGTTCAATGGTTGGAAAAATGGAATGAATGTTATGAAGAAATAAGTAGGATATAGTTCAATGCACTGATATTGACATTTCCATTGATAAATGATCGATTTTTGATATATAATGATGCATTAAATAATGTAGATGGATTTTTACTCATGTATAATGATTTCTTTATTTCTTATTTTTCCAGATATTTAAAGATTTATGAATTCAATTACCGAACTAATGATCTTAAGTCAATATAGATAATATTTAATTAAAGAGATAGAAGCACTACATTTATGGTGAAATATGTGAAATATATACATATCATAGTGGTTTGAAACATATATTCTAACAAAAAGAGCTCAATATGAGGAAAATGAAATGTTTTTAAATGTTTATGGATTATGATTTTTCAATGCAATATTTTATTGTGGTGGAAAATGAGGTGGGTGAGGAATTTAGTAGGAAATATGATGTTGTTCTCATTAATATACAGATTGAAATAGTTTATATATTCTTATATATAAAAATAATGATATGGAAATAATTAAGTTAGGGGAAATTATGTCTATTAAAATTGAGTGGAAAACCATCCTTATTAGAGAAAACAAAAACTTTTCAACATGATGATAATAATATTCAAATGAAAATAAATTCCATGAATGATGGTAAGTTGTAGAAATCATCTATAAAGATGTTATATTAAAATATCGAAATAGTTTATTTGTTTAATTAATTCCTAATATGAAAAGGAAATTACTAGATGACACACATAGCTTAAATTTAACAATACACCCTAGTAGCAACAATATATGATAGGATTTGTCGGGATCTTTTTTTTGGGATATATAAAATAAGATATTGTAAAATATATATGAAGATTTTTTTCAGAATGTATAATTTTAAAGGTATTATGATAAATTATTTATGGAACCTATAGTAATTCCATTGTATAAATAACATTATATTATAATGGAGTTTGTCACATGATTTATGAAGACTCATAGAATGAATGATGTTGTATTAGTTATAACTAACTTACATAACAAGTCATCAAATTTTCTCTCTATATGGGAAGATATAACTATTGAGTGCCTCATAAAACTCTATATTAATTCAATTGTGAGAATTTATGATGCACCACTTTCTATTTTATATGATAATGATTTATGGTTTTCATCAAAATAATATAAGAGTCTTAAAATGGATATTGACAGAGATCTAAATTTGAGTACCACCTAAATTCCTCAAACTAATGGGTGGTCAAAAAAGAATTTTCAAACATTTTATTAAATGTTGATGTAATTTTCACCTAACATTATTGTTATGTGGGATCAATATTTACCAATAGTAGAAACTTTAAATAATAGTATCTTTAATTGTAGCATTCAAACTGCACCATATAAAGCATCGTATGATAAGTGTTTCATACTCTTACTTATCATTATTATTCTGATGAATGAAATTTTTTTGTATATATATTTTTGAAGATAAAATAGTTAAATTTACAATTATTCATAATCATTTTATAGATGATAAATTTAGAAAAAATGAAATGTAGGGAACTGAAGGAAGGATTTAAAATTAATGGTGAGAGATAATGTTTTCACAAAGTTATATATTTGGAAAGTCTGTATAAGGTTGAAAATAAAGGGTAACTATTTACTATTTAATTTTTTCATTTTATAGCATTTGAATGAATAGTAGTTATTCCATTCCATTTATAGATTCCATATAGCCTCTCTAAAGTTATGTTGTTCTCCATATCTCATTACAAATAAAGTGAATTGTAGACCCAATACATGATCTCACCATTGGGTAAATTGAATTGTAACATGATATATATTAAAATTATGACTATGTCAAGATTCTTGACTCTAGTGAATGAATATTATAGAATCATCATACTATTAGAGAGTTCAATTGGAGAATTTAAAAAATTCAAGTGTAATTTGGGGAATCTAATGAAATTATGATGAAGAACTACCCAAATCTATTCATGAAATGATATTGAATAATTTTTTAAGAAATTATTTTAAAAAGGAGCAATGTAACACTATATCATCAATTATATAAATTTATATATTTATTTTATAGAAATAATAGAATAATTCACAATGATTTATTAAATAATCTGATTAAAAATAACATTATATAATTCTATAAATATAATTTAATGAAAAAAAATTAATTCATTATGTTAAATATATCTTAGGTAATTTTGTGATTCATAAATAGTTTAGTTTTTGGGTGGATAGTGTGAAATACTACTTTTTAAAAAAAATATTGTTTTTATGAAATTAATATAGTGTAAAAATAAATTTAGATTTTATAAAAAAAATTTGTTGAAAATAATATATATAGAAATTAATATAATTAATCTAATAATAAAATATTGAATTTCAAAATACACTCCTAACATTTTAAAAATCTAAGTAATGTTTTTATTTAAATAAAAAGAGTTTTTAGTTCTTCACTTTTAATCTAGTAATTAGAAGGTTACTATCCGATTTGAAGGGGTTTTAAATAATAATTAGGACCCTTTACATTAAAATAATATAATTTATACAATTTGAATAATCATTATACATTATTTTTTATAAAATTGTTTGTTTAATTAAAATATACATTATTCTAAAAATGGTTTAGTTTTCTTTTTTATAAACATATTATAAAATTAATTTTTACCACTTATAGAATTTGAATCTTATAAAATTTATTACTTATTTTGATTAATAATAATTAATATTAGATAATATGGTGAACAAAATTTTTGGCTGTAAGTAATTAATTTTTTAACAATTTGTTACCAATGTTCAGGTTAATAGTTTTTATCGGGGTTTAAACTAATATATAAGGCTATAAATTCCACATAAACATGGATAAATATTATTATTTGAAGATATTTATTCCTTTTATTATATTTATTAATAATTAATATGCAATTAGTTTCAAATTAAAAATAAATTACTTTATGTTATTTAAATCTCATAATTAATTCCATGTGTGCCCCTCCCCTCACTTATAAGTGATCACATCTTATCCACCATTATTCACAAACATTGAGCCCTATAACATAGAAAAGACCAAAAAAATCTATGATACACATTTACCATATTATTGATCTTAATTTCGTACCCCAATTCAATCATTACTAAGAATAAGGTGTAAGACAATGAAAATCTATAAAGGAATATTTCTTATTCTTACGTGACTATTTCAATGTTTAATTATTATTCTAATTATAATAATTATTTTGAATCAGAAATAATATAATAAATAATGTATTACCAATATATTGATATTTTATTATTTTTATGAGACATCAAATATCCACCTCATTTCCATCAAAGGAATAATGAAAATATTTTTGTGCATACATGTGGCGTACCACCTCCACAATGAGATATGAGTCATTTTACATCACCACCTTATGTTTATTTTTATAAATATGAATTGAATATATATATATATATATATGACATTTATTATATAATTAATGTTCTCTAATGATAAAATATTTTTCATATTTCTTTATTTATTTTCATTAAAAAATGGAAAAAGTGTTCATGCGTACTTACAGACAACCATACCCATGAACAATATAGTCTACTTTTCTATATCTATATATTATAGAAAGTTATAAATATATATATAATGAATATAAATGATATTTATATCAATATTAAAATTGTGTAGATGATTCATCTATGATCAAGATACAAGTACCATAAATTTCAAAATGAAATCTATATGTAAATTGAATCAGTTAACACCCAAGATGATAGTAACAATGAATAATTATTAATGAAGGGGTGATAAGATATTATAAGTAAACCATTTATGGTATTATAGGTATTAATATAATTCCATTATTTGATTAGAATAAATTTTAGTTTATTATATAGGAATTAAGAAGAACATAAAAATGGAGTCATACCTATGGTAAGGGCTAATTTCATAATGTCATCCGTTTCAATATTATAAATGTTGTTGTTTCCATTTGGATAATTATATGATATTTATATCATAAATAAACTCTATTTTTATATGATTTTTATTTCATATAATTAATCTTTTTATTTTCCTCCCTCTTAGTACTCAAAATCGATAAATAATTTTTTTAATGAAAATCAACATTATTTTTATATTTGGTCGGGAATATTTTTATTCGATGACAATATATTTTATAATATGTTTCATTAATGTTTTTAAACACATATTGAATTTATATTATTTCTTTCTATTTATAACTTATTGTGTTCAATTTAATGATTTACCTGTGACATCATACCATAAAAAACAATGAAATAGTGTATAACTATTTAAATGTAGTCATATAATTGATGGTTATAAATAGATTAAAATAAAACATAATATATATATATATATATATTAATTATTATAAATTTTAATTAATTGTAAAATTAAATTAGATTCGCTAAATAATCAATCAGACTAATATATGATTTAAAAATATAAACTTTCTAAAAATTAGATCTTATATGTTTATCATTAAGAGAATAAATATATTATAGATAAAATATTTTATTTAAATTAATAAATTATCTACATTGTATTAATTAGTAATGGAATTTAAATAAGAATAGATATAATTATTCTTTTTTAAATAGTTATTTTCCTATGAAAACCCTTTTCAATATATTTCTATGTTTTTCTTTAAAATAATTATTTTAAACATTTAGAATTTTAATTCTAAAAAAATAAACATCATTTATATATTCATCACTTCAATATTATCTTAATATCATATTTTTTTGATCTTTTTTGAAATAATATATTTGTAAATGTATAGCGAAGATGTCTATTTTTCCAAAAAAATCCATCACTTTTATCATAACACTATAATGGTGTAAATATTTCTAAAATTCATTATATATGAAAAATGATTGTTTATAAAGTAAAATAAATCATTTATAATTTCTCTTTCTAATTTATTAAACCCCTGGGTAGCATTTTTGAAACCTGGGTAATATTTTACTCCAAAAACTCATTTTATTATAATATTTTAAAAATTCATTTTCATCACGAATTTAAATTTAAAATTCTTGAGTGGAAAATATAATTTATATTAAAATGATTATTTTATGTAATAATCATAATTTATATTTCCTTCTTAAGTGTATGATTACTAAGATTAAATTATATTTCCCTGATAATGGAATTTTTTTTATTTTTTTAAAAAAAATTAATAATATTTTGTTATTTATATCTAATAAATTGAAATGGTTTATTTTAATTTTTGACAAGATTATGGTGTTTAAGAACATATATATTTATATTAAAAAAATATAGTTAGTAAAAAATACTAAATATTATTAATAATAAATAATTTTTAAAACACCATTTTCATATAATTTTTTTTTTCTGTTTTTACTGTTTTTTAATTTAAAAGCTCAATTTCCAATATTTATAATTTGATTTCAGTTATATTGATGTAAAATTCATGTCCACCAAGCCCAATGTTTTTGGATTTATAACCTTATATTTGTAATGAAAAATAGATATCTTTGTTAAAAACTATTTTTGAAGATAAAAAAGTGGAATACAATGTAAAAAATATAATTGTAAATATTTAATGAAATTATTAAAATAGTATTGGATATTATTTTTTGGATATTTAAAAATGAAAGGTATAAAAAATATACATTATTTATTATGTTTTCTATAATTTAAACATGAATAGTGTAATGATATCATTGATAAGTAAAGGCTATTAACAAAAGTACCATTTTCATCACTTATAAAAGGGGACCCTTCCACCTCTTTACTACACACACAAAACACATAATAATTTATTTAATCTCTTTAGTTTGACCCTCCCAAAATCTCCACTAATGTTTCATAAGTATCTAGCCTCAATTATTTTTCATAATCCATTTATTTTTATGGATACTTTCAAGAGAATGTTTAAGGAACCAATGTTTATATTAGTTGCTCCATACATTTTCTTCTTAAGAATTATCTTACAAGAATACCCTAATAATAGAAATATAATTAAATAAATAATACCAGTATAATTAATTGTCAACATATAAATTAAACCCCCATTATTTACTCTTTTCCATAAACATAGAAAAACTAGATCATGTTAATCGTGTGTATTGTGGATCACCGCCTCCATGAAGTAACATTTTTTTTCAACATGATTTTTATTATTCCTCAAGAAAAATAAATTATTATTTAATAAAATATTACATATATATATATATATATTATAATCATTATTATATTATTATAACACTATACACTTTATTAACATTACTCTCTCGTCGAGATATATTGTGTCCATGTTTGGGGTTTGTTTAACTACCTACATGAACGGTTTTTTAAAAATATATCATGGATGACTATGGGAACCTATATAATAAATATTAAAATATATAAATAATCAAATTATAATTATAATTTTCATCTATAATTTTAATATTGATTATTTATATTCTTATTAAAATATCATCTCTAATCACAAATATTATCGAAATAATTCAACACTAATTTAATTATCATGAAAAACTAAACAAAAACTATATAACAATTAAATATAATATGATAATAAATGGTATATATTAAATTATATATATAATAATAAGTTTAAAAATAAGGAATAAGAAAATACTCATTTTATTATTCAACAACTTATGTTAATGAATAGAAAGAACTAGAAACAAAGTAAGGGGTTCATATCTCAATTTTTCACTTTATTTGGCGTACTTATTATTATAAACCATGTTTTTATTAGAACTATGTATCCATTAAAAAATTAATATATTTTTATCATTATTATCTCATTATTAATTATATTTTTTTATTAATTTAGAATCATATCATTTATGTGTATTTCATTCAATATTTATAATGTCGTGAGGGTTTGTGGAAACTCAATTTTTCTCCATGGTGAAAATTTTTTTCTCATTAAACACAATTGTTGTATGTATGAATTTTTATACTTACTGATTTTATTTATTTTATTTTTTTATTAGTTTTTATTTTTTCTAAAAGTTTTCCTTATAACTAAATTGTCAAATGATTCAAACGTAAATTATTTTTTTACATGTAAGGTATTTCTTGGTCTCAACCCTAATTCTTTTAAGTGTAATAGATTTTTTACACTGTAATTTCATTTTATGTTAGATTTAATATCAATTGATCAAAATTTATAATATTATTTTTATTTAATTAGATTAACTTTCCAAATTATCTTTCTTTATTCTTGTTTCAATTTATTTTTCTATTTCCCAAGTAGTAAAGAGTTTTAGTGACTCCACTTTTGTTCCCTTATTTTTTATATTTCTCGTGAAATTATTTCCTACAAATTGAGTACATTCTTCCCATTGAAATTTTATATTTTTTATTTTCAAATTGTTAAAATATATACAAAAAATACTCTTTTAAAATATTTCATGATTCATAGAGTATGTTTCTCATAAGTGACATTGATAACTCAAGTATAGTTTCCCTATGATGTAATGATTCATCATGAAAACCGTTGTTCCATTCATGGATTCTCCCACACTACAATTTTATAATATATTATTTTGTAATCCAATATGAGAATATAAATTTTGATTAAAATATGTTTTATTACTCTTTTTATGAAATGAGTTTATAATAAAGGTAATTTCAATGTATTAAAAATGTTCTTTTTATAATAAAATGTTCTATATTTTTCTCTAAAATTATTATAGAGAACATTATTTTAATTTATAGGATCCAATGGTGAAGATTATTTTTTAATGTAAATTTTTAAAAAATATTTAACTTCACTTGTTCAAAATTAAATTGTCAAAGTAACATGAATATTATTTTATTCAATGTTTAAAATGTTTTCTGAATGATATTTTTATGTTAACCTCCTTTTTATTATTCATTTTCAAAAAACATTACACTCATGGGATTTATGTTAAATGGTTTATTCTATAATACATATACATATTTATAACTATGTTTATTGATATGAAGATATCTAATAATTGAATACCTGGTCCCTTTTTGGTTTATATCATTAGAATTATTATTTTGCATATATGTTCTATATATTTGATAGGATCCTTTTCAGTTTCCATTACTAAAATTAGGATATGTTTTTTTTTCAAACTGTATAACTTATTTATTAAGATAGTTTAAGTAAAACTATTATATATCATTGATATGATCCATCATTCCCTTTTTATTCAATAGAAATTCACCATAAATAGGAATAACTTTTCCTTCAATTCCTTTACTTTCTTAATACCATATACTCTATTTCATTGATTGAAGATGGTATACATTGATTCCATAAATAAACTTATTAGGAAAATTATTAAATTATTTATAAACCCCTTAGTCTATAAAATGTTATTTTGAGGTATGATAACTTATAAATACATTACATTTTATCAATTAGGGTACTATTGAAATAGGTTGTGGTGAAGAATCGTTTTAGTTAAAAAATGAAACTTTATTTTTAACTAGGTTTAGAGGTATCCCATTAAATTTATTAAAGTAAAAAAATATTGTCCTATAGTAATAGTGTTATAACCCCAATATATTGATAAATTCGCCTGAATATATATATATATATATATTATATTATATTATATTTCATTTGATAAAGACCATGTACATTCCTATGAATTTGGCCTCACTACCTCATGATATATTTTTCCTTCATCCCCTTCCTCTTTTATATACTATCCCACTAACCCCGTGATTTATTGACTCATTTTCCCCTAAAAATGTGCCACTGATGCCTTTCCTCCCCCTATATGAGTCACCACAATAACACCAAACCTCATGCTCCACCACACCATATCATACACCATTGGCCTATCGTTATCCTCACCTTTGTGAGTATCTAATTCACTATGCCTCTTTTATTCCTCTTATAAGTTCCACAAAACCACCCCCCCCCCCAAACATCCCATTTATCTCATCAACTTCATTGGAAAACCCCCAATTATGTTGTGGAAAACTGTAGGTAGTCTAGGGTAAAACTCCCAATTTGATGTATAACAGGAATCCACTATTCTGATATTACATAGGATCATGTAATGTTATTTGAGAACTATCAAAAGTATGTATATTTTTTTATTAAAACGTAGATATTTTTTGATTAATCATGGAAGTTTACAATGTGTTAATTGACCATCCACCTTACCTCTTCGGATGGGTTATCATCATGGTATACCATCAATTGACAAGGGGAAAAGTATTGGTGTTATGTATGAAATTGTTCTAATATAGAATATTATTAAAATAGTTTATTATATATTTTTTACTCAATATCACATATAATAAATTCTATGGAAATAAAAATTGTAATGGTTGGGAATCAAAATTATATATCCCCCCAATGAATCGGTGTGTATCATGATACAAACATGTTTTTGTATTTTTCTTATACCTTCAAATGTCTACAAAGATGTCTTGGATATTAAAAATAAAGCATAAATGGCATATTATATATATCCTTGATTAAAATAATGATATATTATCATAGGAATTTATAGTAAGATCAATATTTTTGTAAATATTATTTATATAACCGTGGATTTTGTTATTTTTATCCATGTGATATATTTATTTTCATTGTTTTCATTGCATATATTATACAATCAGATTTGTGTGACTGTAGAAAAATGGTGATTACCTATTACTATAATAATATTTATTAATGAACTATTCCCTTATTTACTCATATTTATGTTTTCCTTACTAATCATTTGAGTCACCCCTTATTAGGTTTTTATTTTCCCAGTTTATGAATACAATTATTTTAAATGATATTCCTAGAATAATAGAAAGTCAGATGGAATTTTTAGAGACTTTATCTAAATTCTCAAAATATTTAAAAATAAATTTTATTAGGAATGTATACAATGGAATATTTCATTTAATATATATAAACAAGGTGTTGTTATGTCATGTATTATATTTTTGTTATAAAATTAATTATATAATGATTGTGTTATTGTCATTGTATCTTGGAGTGTGGGTTTAGAATGATAATTAGTTTAACAGTTGCTTTTGGATATATTTGGATATTGGAATTTTATTCGTTAATGATATAAATTTCATTGAGGAGTGATATGATAAGGGTTATAATAATTTCAAATGAAAATATTACCCTTTTTGTTAGATGAGGTAGTATTGTGTGTTTTATGGATATGTAAAAGAGAACTTTTAGGAAATCCATTGGGATTACTCTATGATAATATCATAATTTTATGATAACATCATGAAGATTTCATAAATTAAATTTTGTGTTGTTATCCATGAAATGGAATCCAAATCGACAAACTACCTATGGAAGCTAGCTCTAGAAAATATGTATCTAGTGTAAATATGCCTGAAAATGGTGGATTTGATATTAACGCTGTTGCTATAAGGTGCATCAAAAAGATGCCTAACTACACACCTGATTTGACACCCTTGAAGGACATACATTGGTTAATCAAATTATTTTTAGAAGTCATTAATATGGATGTATTATTTTTAAAAAGTATGATATGAAGTATAGGATATCCCAACACTGTGAAACATAGATTGAACTGAGATCTATTTAAGATAAACTGAATGAATGTTTATTAATTTAGTAGATTAGTACAATTTCTGATTGAATTTTTATGTAATTATCTTAAAATAATTTCCTTACTGTGTAATTTATTCATCACCCACACATAACTCTTTTTGGTTTTAGTAATAGATAAAGCCCAATGGAACCATGTTATTGATGGATATGATGGATAATTAAGGTATTTCCCCAATGAAAAACTTGATAGAATAAGAGCAGGACTGATAAATCTTGCGATTATATTTTTCAGGCTATCATGACTATTATTAAAAATTTAAGCATAGATTAATCCTGAAATAAACCAAAGTAAAATTGGTGGAGTACCCTTAATGTTTAGTGGATGAAGATTAATATTGAAAGAATATTATAATAAATACATGTCACAAATTTAAAAAATAATAACCACGAGTATTTTCATTAATGAATTAGAAGATGTCTTATAACAAATAATCCTGATTGAAAAACAAAGAGTTTAGTAAACATGATGTATATATTATATGTGTTTTATAGTTATACCGAAGGCATTATGGTATAAAAATCGTTATAAAATATATCTTCCTTTATCCTATCATTTAGATTCCCTTAATAATTCTCATAAGTGATAGTTGAAATTGGGATGATACAATTTATTTAATGTTTAGAATAAATTACAGCAATATTTAAATTTTTTTTCATCCATTAAAACATAATTTTTTTAATATCTTCTTTCAAACATAATAAAAAAACAAAAAGCCAAGAAATATTATATACCCAAACAAATTAAGTCATATAATTGATCGGAATATATAAATGTAATTGAATATCAAAACATATAAATAAATAAATTAAATGGTCATTATGAATGATAAAGAACTAATAAATTAAATTAGTGTAGCTAAATAACTAATAATACTGATATAATCTTACAAATTTATCCTCTATAAAAATATTAATTTTATATTTTTAATTTCAATTAATTATATATATTATGGGTAAAATATATTTTTGATATTAATAATATCTTTACACTAGTCTCATTAGAAATTGATATGAAATATGAATAAGAATAATTCATAACTTTTTAAAAAGTTATTTATATATAAATTCATTATATATATTTTTCTTATTTAAAAGTAAAATTATAAACATTAAAAATATTAATTTTGAAAAATAAACTTCAATTTTAGATTGAATTTTTTAATCTTATCTTATGACGATGTTTTTGGATCTTTAAACAATAGTTGATTTTTAGTAGAGTAGTGAAAAAATTGAGTTTTCAAAAAACCATTACATTTATCCTAAAATGAGAATGAATTTAATGTTTTCAAAAACCTTTTTATATATAATTTTATATTTATAATATTTAAAAATAATTAACAAAATACTACGTTTAAGTTATTAAACACATGTGTAATGTTTTGAAAACCTAAGTAATATTTTACTCTAAAAAATGTGGTTATTCTATTATATTATAAATAAATTATCTTCCCTTGTAATAACATAATATATTAGAATTTATATCATTGTATAGTTAAAAATAATAATATAATTTAATAATTACAATTCCAATAATGGGTATAATATATCTATTACTACGATTAATGTTTTTAATAATTATAAGGGTAAAATGGTTATTGTCGATGAATTATATTATCAATATCATAGAATTTTTATATGAAAAATTAAATTAAGTAATTTTAAATAATGAATCTAAGATAATTTTAAAATAAATATATAAATATAAAAACATTCATTTAATTAAATACTAGTGATACATAAATATAAGAACACGCACTGCATAAAATAATAATTTTAAACTAAACAATTGTTTTTATATATTTAATGTTTTAATTTAAAAGTTATTTATAACATATTTAATAACATAAATATGTAAAAAATTGATTAAATTTATAATTTGAACATCCAAAAATATTTGAATAATTTTCAGTATATTTTTAATAAAATATAGATTACATTGTTAAAAACTAGAAACTATTTAAAAAACCAAATGGGGAAAATATCAGTCTTAAGTTAATAAAATGAAAATTGTTTAAAACATGTGTGGTAATTATTGGTTGAGTATTAATTCATCCAATTAACCCTAACTCAAAAATATTTATAAATTTTTTAGTCACAAACCCTTGATTCGTGTATGATATCATATAAAGGTAATGGGTATTCCAAAAAGTGTCCATTTCTTCATATATAATAGAGGGAACTTCCACCCCTTCAGGATGTACAAATTCCTTAAAAATTACTGCCTAAATTCTTAAATTATTCTCATATTTTTTTTCTAAAATTAATAATCCTATGGTATTAGTTATTTAACTTAATCGTATCATTTTTCATGATACATTTAAGATAATGTTCATGGTAGTGATGTGATTATTACTCCTCACCTTTTCTTCATCACCATTCAACTATAATCCTACCATAATCATAGCAGTATACTGACATTTGTGACATTAGTATACTAAAATTTTAATATATTAATGAAAAATCAATATTTAATCCTTTACAAGCACTAAGAAAAACAAAAGATCACTGACCATATGTTGTGAAGAATGCCTCATCTATGAAGTAACATTTTTAATTTTTCATAACAATTTTCATTATTTCTCCAAAAAACATAAAATTAGATTAATAATTTTAAAACATATTATAATAATGATTATATTTGTTCTATAATAATATTATATTCTTCATTATACATACTCACCAATAAAGAAACAATGTTTTCATGTTTGGTGACTGTTTATCCACCCACATAAACAATGTAAAATAACTCTATATAGATGAATACGAGAAAATAAATGTTAAATTTAATATAATTTATTAATAAAATCATAATATTTAATGGTTATATTTTTTACTTATCTTAATAATAAGATAACATATTTGATCACTATAATTACTGAAAAATAAGCTAATACAAATTATAATATCAATCAATGATAACCAAATACATTGAAATAAATAAATAAAAAATAAAAAAATGATATAAGTTAAAGGTAATATATATTAATAAGGTTATTATTAAGTTATATAATAATAATAATTTAAATGATCTAGATGTTAGCGACCTTTGTAGTATAAATCATGAACAAGGTAAGGGTTTCTTACCTGAAATATTTACACCTTGAGACTTGTTTCTTATTAGATAATATATTTTTAATTGAATGGTGTATCCACTACCAATTTAATATTTAATTAAATTAATCATTATATTTTATTTTCCATTTGTAAAAACATCCATCAACGGGTCATCATATGGAAATATGTAATTTTATATAGGTTTATGGTAACTTAATTTTCATACGTTGAGTTACAAACCTTCTTATTAAACAATATCCTTAAATGTTTGATTTATTATACATAGTATATATATTTTTTTATATTTCCACATTAATTTCTATGTTATATTAATCTTATTTATGAACTCATTTTTAAATTATTATTTCTTAAAAAATTATGTTACATGTTATGTTTTTCCTGTTGTCAATTCAGATTCATTGAGTAATAACACATTTTGTGAGCCATTAATTATTTGTGTGTTGAATTTAAAACACATAGATTTATTTTTCCCATACTATTTTTACCTAGTATTTACTATCCATATCATGTTCCCTAATTAATTTTACTATTGATTCAGATGTTCCCCTAGTAGTAATGATTTTTGATAGCTCAAATTTCATACACTGAGTTTTGATCATTGTCTTGAACTTCTAACATATGAGTTTGGTATATTATGACAATTTATTTTATTGATTTGTAAAATATAATTGTTTCCATTTTTTAATATAATAACCTTTTCCAATATTTCATTCTTCAATGGTATTTTTTGTTATAAAGGGTATTGCTAACTCAAATCTCATTTTCATAAGTTTTAATATTTTATCTTGAACTTCCCTTTTCTATAATTGAGTTTTCAAACCATAATACTTTATTATAAGGTATTTTATATTCCTCATCAGTAGAATTAGTTTTATATAAAAATTATTTGATTATTATTTTAACAATTTGGATTTTCAAAAAAAGAAATTTTAATGTATTAAATATGTTCCTTTCATACTAAAATGTTTTATCATAGGATCAAAATTTCCAAAAGTAAAAATTATTCCATTGTCATGGATCTATTATTGGATATTATTTATAAATTTACAAGTTATTATAATATGTCAAAATATATTTTTAAAATATATTTTTAAAATTAAATGTATTTATTTAATTTATATAACTATTAATTGTTTTTCTAAAATCACATTCAAATTTTCACCTCCATTATAATTTTAATTTTAAAGAGTTTTTTCTATCATGGAATTTAAATTACATGGTTTATTCTATAAAAATTATAAAACTTAATAATGGGGCGTATTGAACCCACATTTCGAAAAAATGGATTCTTGGTCCCTTCTTTTTTGATACCATTCAAAGAATTCTTTTTAATAATTTTTTCACCAATGTCAATATCTTTAAGTGTCTCTATTGTTAAATTTTAGATATGTTCTTTTTAAATCGTCCACATTTTTTATATCGGTATATTATGTAATGTTTTTCTCTATCAAATAAATGATCCATCAGTACAATTCTCTTGTATAACCATCCATTGTGAATGTTAATAACTACTCTTATAATGCCATTACTTTATTAATACATTATTTTCAATTATATTGATTAAAAAGTATTCATTAAAATTACATACATCGATTGGGTAAATTTTGAATATATATATATATATAATTTCAATATGGATTTTTATTGATTACATAGGAATGATGGATATGTGTTATTTAGTCATAAATATAATTTCTATGAAATAGTTATTATTATGATATCAATTTTAACGACATGGAAAATTATTCTCTTTCAGTATATTATTATTCCAATATAAAATATTGTTATAGAATTTGATTATGTATTATTTACACACTATATCATATGATGAATGCCTTGCAATTAAACATGTAATGGGGGACTAACATTATATATACCCTTGATATATTTGTGGGTCTAATGAGGAAAACATGTTTTTGTATTTTTTGTATTACTTCCTAATTAAGTATGGTGTTTTTCCAACAAACATGATGCTAAGAATGGTGCCTTGCCTATAGAATTGTCAGAAATAATGATTTATCGGATGAAGCCTTTATGGTAAAATAATGATTTCCTTAATTATCCATTCCATTAACCTAAATTAAATTACTTTTATACATGAAATGTATTTATTCTAATTGAAATACTTATATATATTATTCACACTATATTAGTTAGTTGGGACATTATGATGATAACCTATTACTATCATAATATGTATTCCATTTTTATTCCATGATTTTCTCAATTTTATGTTTTACCATACTGAGAAATTGATCTCACCATTTATTTGTTTTATATTTCCCCAGGATATAAAGAAAAGTATTACAAAATATATCACTACATGGATTTAATGTGTCAGGGATTTTTTTGAGATATTGAAGACTTATTCAAGATTATTTAAAGTCTTATATTATGATAAAAATATCTATGGGTAGAAAAAAGACACATGATTTACTAGTTTATGATTTTCACTATTAATATATACCTATAAACCTCATTGATATTGGGAATGTTTATAACAAATATTTTTATTTAACTCATGTAATCTTGGGATTGTTTTGTTTGAGAATCTATAGTTCCAATTAAATCTAGTACATTAATTTGGTTTTATTAGTACCATATCTAAGAGTTCATTTCAGGGGTGTTATATAATAAAATTATTTTATTATTTATAAAATTTACTTTTCCCATGTTTTAATTTATATAAAAAATGGTTTAAGTGGAATCATCAAGAAATTTTTTGAATTTTTTGCCTCTTAATAATGGTGTATAATCAATCTTTGTTTTATCATTTATCACATGATTAAATTGTACTACAATAATTAATATTTTTTACATGATGATATAATTATAATATTTTATTTCTATCTTCAAAGAAACAAGTATTCCTATTATTTCAGACTTTTTTAGATTTTAAATAAGTGATATGAAAAGGAAATGGTTATTTTCACAAAAAAACATCCATTAAATGTTTAAATGTATTTTCATCAATTTGAATTTTATTTAATTAATAATATGTGATAATTTTGATATAATCTATTAATTCAATGCACTATATTACCTTATATGAGAGATGATCATATTGATCCATGGATTGGCTGGAGGAAATATTAATATTTTATATCTTAGTATTTAATTATGAATGTTTATATTGATTATATATTAATTGTTATTAATTTTTTCATGTAATAATGAATTGGACTTATGAAGTGATAGGTGGGACCAGTTATAGCTCCTTGATTCCTTTGTAGGCATCACTAGACAAACTAGTTTTTGTATTTGGGATAATCTTTACTTGTTAATGTAAAATATCTTGGAATGATTCTTTTAAGGTAAAAATTTGATGCATTCTATAATTTAATCTATCATTATGAAACATTCTATTGTTTTTATCTAGTTATTGATGTTACTATTTCATCCATGGATATATTACCTTTTTATGATGTTATTTATTTGACATATATGATTATATTTTAATCTCTATATTAATATTGAGTAATTTTTAATTCTACGATATCTTTTATTGATTTATTTTTATTAGTGAACATCTTTTACCAATATCTTGTATGTTTTTCTTTTTACAAGTATACCATGTAGTGATCTATGATTTATTTGAGAGAAATAATATAAAAAATAAAATGATATATCTAGAATATTATGTTCTATTTAGAGTTTTCAAATTTACTACACTAATAATATACGTATATAGTCTCATATGAATGATAAACTATTTTATCAATTGTACTGTGATATTTAATATCTTATTCCAAGAAATAAAGTTAAAAAATTAATTCAGGTTAGTGTATTTATGGTGTTACATGATCTATCATAATATAAATCATCAGGGAATATAATTTTTGGAAAATATTTTTTTAATCTCTTCCTAGTAAATAGATTCAATTTGTTATTTTTATCTTATTTTATTGACAATGTTCTACCATTTTCCCCTTAAAATTTTAAATAATAAATTCTAAATACTATATTTTCACGCTCTAGGTTTTAATGCATAAAAAATTTTCAAATACTTTTATACCAGAAAAGTCCATCCAGAAGCAAAGCTTCTTACCTTTTATTATGATTAAAATAGAGTAGATGAGGGTCATTATTACATGAATGAGTCGATAGTGGGGTCTATATTTTTATTTTGATCTCATTATTGTTAATGTTACTAGTCAAAACATGGGATCGTGTAGCCAAATTAGTATTCACGTCACCATTCATTACATTGGGTTTCTTTGGGTAATAATCATATTATTCTCCTTGACACTCATTTTTCAATTGTTTCCTCTTGGTTCAAACCATTAACTAAAACAAAAAGGGAAAACATTGGTGTTAAAACCAATATATTATAAAAAAATTAGAGTACAAAATCATATGAAGTGAAAAATCAAATTTAATAAGTCTTACTCTATGATACCTTCATTAATACCCTTGATAATTTCGTTTTAACATTAGTTTATTTATGTTTAGTTGTAATTTTTTAACCTAATCCATAAAAATAAATAAAACCCAATATAATATTAAAAAATATAAACCAATAATAACATACATTTATTTCAATTCATTTATCATTATCACACATCACATTATAAATATGAAAATACATTCTAAGAAACTAAAAGTTTAGTGTACTTTGCAAATGGATATACAACCATTTTATTACACATTATTTCTTTAACATAAACCATAAAATTATACAAACATTATTTCCTCCCATTATATCATATATAAAAACTATATTTATTACTCTGGGAAAAATGAAACATTAAAAAATAGTGGATCTTAAACACCAAATAAGAGAAAAATCGTATGAACCAGTCATTGATGAATAAATCCTTAACATATTAGAAAAGCATGAAAATGGTAGAAATAGATGATTATGGGGATATGGTCATTGTATAGAACAACATGATCCAAACTCATTATAACATTGTTATATAAAAAAATTGGAGCATAAAAAACAAAAGGGCCATTATTAAATCCAAATATGTGCCATGGAATATGAATTATCATGAGACATGGTGATATAACAATGGAATGTGGCCCAAACATAATCACAGAAAATAAAAAATATGCTAGTTTTTCTACCAATAAAATAATAACATCACGGATTGACCACCACTACCTATGTCCCATAACAAAATTTAATGGGAATTATTATCCATAACACATATTTAAATGAGAATAAATTCTCATTCCCTATAACAATATCATGAGATAAAAAAATTTTCCCAACACATTAAAGGTATATATAATTTTGGTTGAACCAATTACATAATTTAAAAAATAAATATATTTTATATAGTGAATAAATCATAAATAAAGTCTTGATTTATCATTTGTAAGATAATGGGTTTTTTCAATATTGATGTCATGTCACATAATAATCAATTGGGAATTGGATTTGATGATACCAAAATTTAAATCACCAAAAAGAAACACATAAAAGGAAATCATAATTGAAGATAAATTAATCATAATTACATATATGAATTATCTTTTAAAATTAGAGATTAAAATATAATATAAATATTAAAAATTTATTTATTAAAGATTTAGAAATGTTGTTATAAAAAATATCATTTTATATTACTATCAAAATCATTTACCAATGTTGAAAAAATAATTTTATAAAATCAATTTAAAAGTGAATTTCTAAATAATGAAATGTTAAAAAATATTTAGAAATAAAATTCGATAAAATATGGGTTAGGAGATACAATAATTACTAAATTACCAAAAAATACAGATTTCATAATTTGTATTATTATTGGAGTACCCACATATATAAATAGAATTATAAAATTTCTTTTTCAAATGAGGTAATCATAAATATGAAATTTTATGAATAAAATTAACATTTATCATTCTAAAATAATGAAATTATATTATATAGTAAGAATGAGTATGGAAATAGAGTGGAAATATTCAATATAAGGGATGGGGGGAATTTTTAACATTGTTACATTTTTAACAAGTAAGAAATAAATGATAGAAAAATATTTTTATTAAAAAATTATTTTATACAAAATAATATATCATAATCTGAAGAACATGGCCAATGTATAATGATAATTACTCATGTAATGGAGATTGATCAAGGAAAAAATATTACCTTTGATAACTTCTTTTCTAGGTGTGATATAAATAATTATCCTCTTTTTAATAATTAATTGTTTAAAATTTATATCCAGGTATTTATTATTCTATGCATTCTATTCTTACTTCAATATGGTGTTTCTGACCCTTTCTCCATTCTCACGGGATAATCACATCTCAATTGTAATGGAGATTATATAGATATTCCGAACAAATTTTTGGATTTCAATGATTGTTTCATGGATGTTTTTGTAACATTTTGTAATAATTTATTAAAATCACCTCCTATTGGTATATTTAATCAATAAAATGAATTTATTTTTACTAATGACTATAATCATACACAATATTATTCTAAAAATATTTATATATATTAGATTCATAAATATCAATACACATTACTATAAATTAATTTTGTTTTTCGAATCATTATTGGTGAAAATTTAATATCATCTTTATGTAGTTGGTAAATTAACCAAACAAGTTTCTTTTATAACAAATAATGAAATAATAATGTGTGTATTGTATTATAGTAATTTCTATATTAAATAAAAATAATGAGTTCAATTTCATTTTATTAAATAAGGTTTATGAAGAGGTTGATGATAATAATTAATATAAATTATTAATGAAATTATAAAACTTATATTGAAGAGTGAAATATTCTCTTACTGACACTTTGAGAAATGAAGAATTTGGGAATCATTGTGACCAGACGCAACCCAACATGGGAGATGATTATTATAGAAACATTTGGGCATATATTAAAGAGTAAATATAGTTAATTATTTTGTTCGAGGTGGGTAGTAGTGGGGTCTATTTATAGTTTAGTTTGGTTTATGTTTTCATTAATACCCAAAAATTAATAGATTATTAAAGTAATTACACATGGAATTGGCACAATAATGGACATGGATTGATTATAGGCTATCCATTCATTTATAAAATGGTTTATAATATTTTTTTATATATATTTTATGACTTTACTTCTCATTGTGTCCATTTTTGCCTCATTTTTCTTTTTTACTATGGGAACTCTTTTTTAGTAGGGTAACCTATCTTTGTTTGGTAAAAATGAAAATAAAATGGTTAACTATCTTTGAAAAGATGATTTAAAATATGAAAAAACTGTTAATTTTTTTTCTAAATGGAATAAAATTAGCATTTAAAATATAACACATTAATATTTCATAGAAAATTATATATTTAAAAATAAAATGAATTTATTTTTATTCCTAATAAAGTTATAATTGGTAGATGGTTATTAATTTTTCTATTTATATACAATGTTAACAAATATAATAAAAATTATTATTATTTAGTGACGAAATTAATTCATTATGATCATTATACACAACATATAGAACAAATAATTATTTGAAGAACATCAATTTTTTCCATTAAATGTTCTTATTTCAATTTCATGAAAATTAATTATTCATTTACTATTGATTTATTTTTATCAATTATTTTTTATTAAAATTAATACATTAAATTATATACATTTAATTAAAATGATTAATTAAAAGTAATAATTTCAATAAAAGTATAATCTTTTTAAAAGTACACATAAATATATGTATTTTCAAAATATCATTAATTACATTAACAATTAATTTTTTATATTATCATAACATATACCAAAAGAAATCATCTTGAATTTCACATATTCAAAAAGGGTATGGAAAATAATGTAGCCTTTTAAAGATTGTGAATCAGTTCACATGGATCTTGTAGTGAGGGACCACCAGGGTGAGCCAGTGATGGAAAAATTAAAAAATAGTGAATTTTGAAAACTATTGAAAAGAGCCACCTTGACCTCCAAGATCACCTCAATCACCATAATATCACAAAGTAATGGATTTAAGAGGGCCATGACATTACATTAAATACTTCTCAAACTATTCTCACCCTCGAGAATTGAAAACCATCCTAGAAGAAAACAAGCTTAAGGGCCCCAGCAACCATCCCTCGAGATACCTCTCAAGGATCATGATACACCTGAAACACCACCAAACAAACCAATGTTTAATGACAAACCAACCTGTGTTGTTACAAAATTTGAGTGGAAACCTCCACATCTAATAGAACATCCTCCACTATCTATAAACTTGTATTTGGTCAACATTGGTGTTCACATGCCAACACGAAATACCACAACTGAACTACACAATTACAATAACCATGCCATCCTAAACACCCAAATTAGAGAATCCATTCCTCCAAGAAAATATATTATCAGCTCTGGGTAGCCCTAAATCGACCGCACTTGTTTAATGTCATCATAGTAAGTGGGTCTTGATTAGGAATCAGGTCCTACCATTTTCATATTCTATGACATCATCACAAAGAATGAAAAAATAGACATCTTTTTAAAATCAACAATGTTCAAAAATATAAATTTAAAAATAAAAAAGGAAATTTCTATTCAACAAAACTCTATGTACAAGAAAAAAATATACTTCTATCACTCCTATGTAATATCCTCTTGGCCACCATGTCTTCATAACACATGAATTAAATGAATGGTTTGTACTCCTAGAATCTTATTTGGATGATCTTGGATATCCATTGGCCATTCCAAAAATGTTGCATCATCCATGATATCTAACTATCCCCATTCAATGATGTTGGAGTCATCATGAATATACCATTGAAGGTGAGAGATCTGGAAGATGACATGGATCCTCTCCAACTATGGGGTTAATTCCAACTAGTATTCCACTTCACTAAATCATCCCAAAAACCTAAAAGGGCCTAACAGACCTGACATAAAGCTTACTCACCTTGCAAAACTTTGATACCCATTATAAGGGGTGAGTTTTTCGAATAAGTTGTCCCCAAACTCAAGCTCTAAGGGCCTATTCCTACCATTAGAATACAACTTCTTCTAATCATTCACTTCTTTCATCCTCTCACGAACAATATTATCTTTCTCTATTATGCTCTGAAACGCATCAAGACAAATAACAACTATATCCCTATCATCTATGTAACACAATGGAGAACAAAACAGTATTCCTTAAAAACTATCAAATGGATCCATTCCTATAGAAGAGTGACAACTATTATTATTAGAGAACTCCACCAAGGGTAGATTTCGTACACAAGTTCCACCAATTTCTAGGATTGATTTATAGAACATATCTTACATCTTCTTGATCATTTTCTCTCTTTTTCTATCCTTATTAAGGTGTCAGGTTGTTTTGAGGTTTAACTGGGTGCCAAAATCATGATACAATCCCCTCCCAGCTCAAGGGTAAATCAGATGTCTCGATATGATGTTATGGACCTAAAACCGCCATACAACTGCACTACTTCATCCACATAACTAATGTCCAAAGAATCCACTTAACCTAACCCTATGTTTACTAATATGTGGGATGATTTCATCAACCAATCCATAATCACCAAAATAGAATCATGACCTCATTGAGATTTGTGTAAACACATAATTAAATCCATTGAGATTTAATCTCATTTACATTCTAAATAATCCTAGGGATATCAAATACCACTGGGAACATGATGATCAGCTTCAAGAAGGTGGATAACCAAGCCCATTTCAACAAACTCTACCAACACCCACTTCATCTCGGGATAATGAAAACTACATGCTCAGCCCACAATACATCTTGGAAACATCTGGGTATACTTCCATGGGTAATTTATCGAAATAAAGAAGTATATTACTATATATAACCAGTATAAAATGAAACATACAAAAAAAACATCATGTTCTGACCATGCTCTGACCATCCATCCACAGAATAACCATGTCCCACACGATCAGGCATGACCACTATATCTGATTCTCCACACTGAGACTCCTCCTCCTACCACATTGGATAAGATTTCACAGTCATCTAAAGATAATAAACTATTCAACCATCTACCCATACATCTATGGGAAAATATTACAACTTCTCTGTTTCTCTCAATAAATATGCATATTCCATAACACCTCTCTATTTTATATTCTACTCAAGGAATCTACCAGATAATTTCCCTTTCCTAAAATATAGAGAATATCCAAATCATATCGCTTAGAAAACTCCATCCAAATCCACTACCATATATTTATTTTATGTGGAGAAAATATATACCTCATTATTTTATGACCTATGAATACCAAGAATCTCTCCAAAATAAGGCAGTGAATCTAAAACATTAGGGTGAACACAACTGCTACTAACACCAGATCATGGTTGGTGTAGTTACATTCATGAGGACCTAACATACTAGACCCATATGAGATCACATATAGCTAATACATTATCATACATCCTAGAGAGAAACATGAATCATCACAAAAAAACATCACCCCTTCCTCAGGAAACAGGAGTACTGGTCCTCTAACCAACTTCCCTTTCAGGTAACCAAACATTTCATGGAAAAGATCACACAACATGTAATTTTGGTCATTCATGGTAAAGGATGTGAATGGGGTTGAAACATGAGAGAAATCACATATGGACCACAGATAATGTCTTAAAACAACAAATAATATGTAAACATCAATGATGTCATTGAGAGATTTCAAAGAAATAAATACTTCAAATTTCATCAGGTCAACTACCAAACCCTGTTCAGACATGAAATTCACTTGGAAATGAACATATCAAGTAAATAACATTAAATTTGATTCATAGATATGATGGAGTCAAAGAACTATCCAGGCAATTCTAAGATACTTTTAATGTTCCTCCTCCTTACTCAGGTAAACCAATATTTCATTATTGATAACTAAAACAAATTGGTCGAAGATCTCATGGAATACAAACTTCATAATCCCAATGAACATGGATGATTCATTAAAAATAACAAATGGCTTGACCATGAAATCAAGGTTCTGATACATACATCTAAAGGTAGTCATTGGGATATTTTCCTCCTTCACCATAAATAGTTGATATGAAGGCCATAGATCGATCATGGAAATCCAACTCTCCCATCTCAATTATTAAAAAAGACAATCTATCATTGTAAGATGGTATTGGTTCTTGAACATAACCTAATTCAACCTATAATAGTCTATAAATAACCTCATACTAACATTATCTCTCTTCAAGAACAATAATAGATCACCCCACAGTGACACATATGGATAGATAAATCTATTCTTCATTAGATCATCTATTTCAATCCTCAATTACTACAACACAGAAGGTTTTACCTGATATAAAGACCTTAAATTGGAGGAGCACTAGGGTGCATGTCTATCCAAAACTCAACATCACATCGAGTGGTAGAGTTAAAACATCCTTAGGGTAAACATACAAGAACTCTCTGGCAACCGGGGAAATTCCACCATCTAATCCTCTATTATTTCCAGTGACAACTAACACAAAAATGGAAAAAAGGTATCTACACACCGATTTCCCATATGAAATCCCCACTCACCAATGAAAGCCTTACATTGAAGATTAAAATCTGAAAACATGACTATAATCAAGAATTACTTGATAATATCACACATGGAATACAACTATTTGATGCTGAGGACGATATAATATTTCTAAATTTGTAGAAATAAGAGATCTCTATCTAACTGATGTGGTCCCAACATTATTCTACAACTCCGATATGCATTAAAAATAGGTCTGGCCTCCGATCGGTGTACTCAAAATTGGTGGATGAGACGTATATCTACATCTAATCCCATAGAATGGGCTATAGTGGGTGAAACAAAGGATTTCAAAGACCCAAAATCAAATAAAGAACAAGAATGTGTACTAAAAAATTTGATCATACATCTAATGATCTTTGGACTTGATGGAACATCTTCTTCTACTACAAGAAACTGACCACTCCATGTTCTTATGCATCTCTGCTAACAATCACCTCTACGACCAAACATGGGTCACTGTCGCTGAACATTAGGATCATCGGAAAGTCGACCAATACATGATCCTTCTACCCTTTTTGGAGTTAAATCATGTTGTACTTGCTACTGAAACAATCTCATCAGCAACTGATGTTGATTTTGATGTTGATTCATTCCACCCCAACAAAACTAATCTCAGGTAGCCACTAGGAACTATTTCTAAATATGTCCATGAAACCAACTTAATAATCATATACTTTACAGGCTCTGGGGAAATTCACAGAGACCGCCATCACTATTGGGCAGATATGGAAGCTACTGAGTTTGTATCCCTACTACTCAAAATCTTGAGGTTCTTGGTGCATTCATACTACCACTAACAACTCAGCCTCTTAGAGGACAATTCTGGATCCCTTATGATGTTAAACCTCCCTATAAGTGATTCTGCTTAATTTCTATCACATTCTTCTGAACCTCTAAATCGGTTTGAAACATAAATGGAGTAACAACATACTTGATAGAAGTGTGGAGTGCCTCCTCGAGACGTCTTTCACAAGACACCTCATCAAAATATAGATTGGGTAAATAAAAATAAGATCTTTGAACATGATCCAATGACCCTTAATAGAAATACTTCATTTTTTAAGGGATGGTATCTAATTCCTATTTAGAGTGTTCATAGTTGATGAAAGGAAATCTACCTACAATTACTTGTATAAGTCACCCCAAAACACATGTTCCAACTTTCTCTCCCCTATAAATTGTGTCCACTACCGGGGTACATATCCCATCATCTGACTAACCACCAAAAAGACCAAGTATATCATCAGGCCATGGATCAAAATAAAGGTGATCTCATCTTCTGGATCCAATATTCTATCACCACATTTGAGACTTTCCCTTGTATATTCCCATCTCATGCTACTGGAAAGCACACAACCTCCTCTCCCACTGGTCATCTAATTTAGTTGGATCAACCCTAAGATGATAAATCAGATCATCATTGTGACCTTCTACTTTATAAGCCACATGTGGACATTATCCATGATTAAAATATAAAAAAAATATTTCCAATTCCCACGTAGTACATAATTTTATTAATTTTTTGTTTCAATTATTCTCATTTATTCATTATGAACATCCTAAAACAAAACTATTCAAATAATAACACAAGTAATTTTGATGCATGTACATTTAAAATGTCTCTACCCTGCATACATGTCAATTTTTCTTTGCTATTAGATAGTCTCAGAGTCCATGCAGTAGATCACTGGGGGCCTGATATCCTAATTTTTAGCCGATTTTTCTAGCCTATTTAATGAACCATGGTCCACTGGAATAGATTCAACAATACACCATGAAATATTTATTGTTTCTAACTCCAAACTTTATCCAATATATCAACCATCATCCTTGATACCATTTCATCCTGGCCCCTCCCTCCCTCCATGGATACCTCTCCTTGGCTAGAAATGAAGAAAATGAGATAATTTCCCTAGAGTTTTACCTCTAATAGGCCCTGAGTTGGTGACAACCTCCAAGGGTATACAATTCTCAAAAAATAGAAGGGGTTACCCTTAAATGTCAATAAGATCAATATATAACATGAATTATCCAAAAAAAATCCAAGGCATATAAAAATGAAATCATAAAACATCTGAGAAGAATTCATAAAGAAAAACTAGTAGAAATAATATTGTGTCCTTGAAAAGTACCCCAAAGAAAAAATAAATCATCAACTCATCAATGGTCCCATGTTCCAAGCTAGAAATACAAATAATTTTCCATATAATCAACTTGGAAACCAAAATATATATTTCATATACGTAGGGTCAGCATACATGTATTCTTAGTTGGAAAATCAAATTCTCTCACACACATGTGAAAGAGGAACACCGATTCACCTATGAGAAAATAGCAGTACCAAACATCACCTAAGTTGGTATACTAATCATACCAACCTCGCCAAGGAATGATAAGAATGTAATGAAAGTAAAGACATATTATATAAATAAAATCAATAATAGGCTACCCCACACCACTTTACCACTAATTAGACAATCGCACACCATATTAAAAAATATCCTCACACACCCACCTCTTCCAAATATACCACATTGATGGGTCGGAACAAACGGGAAGGATGGCAAGAGGGGGGGTGAATTGCCTTTTGAAAAATAATAACAAATTAAAATCAATGTTAAATGAATGCAGCGGAAATAAAGAGGCAAGACACAAGAAATTGTTAACGGAGTTCGGCCAAAACCCGGCCTACGTCTCCGCTCCCAACTCAACCGTTGGGAGATTTATACGACCGCTTGCTTTTTAATGGTTATAGCAAGAAACCCACTAGCCGTTTTAAGGTAGGCTAGATCACCTTCTTACAGCTTGCTTTTTTATTATGGTTGTAGCAAGAAACCCAAATTGAAAGAAGGAAGAAAAAGGGTGGTTTGTATTAATACAAACCCAATTAAGAACTAAACAATTGAAGTAAATAAGTTAGAACAAACTAGAGGAAGCCTTGAGCGCCAAGAGGTGAGTGTAGTTGATGTAGAGGCAGCCCAAGCTTCAAGGATGGCAATTGGATCTCAAGTGGCCTTTGAGAATTGTCGTAGGAGCCTCAAATGATCAAAATAGCTTTGGTATGCTTTGGTATATGATCGGTGGTCTTCCCGGCATCCATGGATGTCTATTTAGAGGAGAAATACTCCCAAATACTTCAATATGGCCGTTGGAGGGATTTCGGAGCCGTTGGGGATCAAGTAGACAAGTCTGGTCAAGCTCCAACGGCTAGTTTGACTTTGCTTACCGGCTGACCGGTGCTTGTCCACCGGCTGGCCGGTGCCTTGGAAGGTGGAGAGTGCTTCTGCCCAGAAGCCACCGGCTGGCCGGTGAGAAGGCCACCGGCTGGCCGGTGGTGAGACAGTAGGTCTCACTATTTGAAGGAGTTCCACCGGCTGGCCGGTGAGGAGGCCACCGGCTGGCCGGTGGTCTGGACAGAAGGCATGCCATTCTGTCTGGACCCACCGGTAGGCCAGTGTCCAGACACCGGCTGACCGGTGGCACCTGGCAGAGGGCAAGGCCTTCTTCCTGGTCCACCGGCTGGCCGATGGGCTGGATCCGGCTGGCCGGTGCCCTTACCGGCTGGCCGGTGGTCTCACACCGGCTGGCTGGTGGACTTAAACAGTCCATTTTGAATTCTTCTTGGGCCAGCTTCTAGGCACCCTATTTCCTATCATCAAAAACACTTGAAACAATATTAGATCACGATGAGAGTGATTGTGATCATTAAAATCCAAGAGAGTGGGATACAACAATCTCCCCCTATTTTGATGATCACAATCACAAAAAAAAATCTTAAAAAAAGTATGAAAGCTTTAAAAAAGGGTAAACAATTTGAACTTGGAAAACGTAGAGACGTGCCAAATATAATGATCTTGAAAGCATTGAAATACTGAGAAATGGTCATTTTTTTGAAATTGCAACCAAATGCCATTTTTTAAAGAAATCAATTGAAAACAATAACTTAACCATTTAAAACAGATTTGGATAAAATCAATAACTTAAAATGGAACTTGTAAAAAGAGCATTTTAATAGATAACTATGTAAAAAGAGCATTTTAATAAATAACTATGTAATAGAGAGTAAAAAGAGCATTTTAATAAATAACTATGTAATAGAGAGGTTTTCTCCACCTTTGGGATTATCAAAATAGGAGGAAAAGTATGAAAGAAAAATAAGAAAAACCAGCAAAGAGGTAAACAATGATAAAAAGGAATGGATAGACAAGAAAACTTGAAATTTAAATAAGATGAAATGGTACAAGGAGAATCCAAAATACAAATACAAAAACAAATCAAAAACAAGAACGGCTCTATTCACTCCTAGAGGGCCGAGAGTGACGGCGACGCCTGAAGGTCGGAGGAGCCGGAGGAGCCTGGACCGCCTCAAAGCGACGATCTAGAGAATCAATCCGTGAGTGGAGCTGATCAAACTGAGAGCTGATGTAGGAAAACTGCAAGTCCAGCCGGGTCTCAATATGATCCTGGAAGCGTAGGAACTGATCAGCCGTCACCGGCAAGCCACCAGCATCAGCAGGAGGGGGCACAGCCTCAGCAGGCTCAGGTGCATCATCACCCTCTCCAGCCTCCTCATCAGCAGCAACATCAGCCTCACATTCGCTGTCACCACTTCCTTCCTCTTCATCATCATCACTATCCTCACTGTCTGAAAGAGGGTAGGCAGCGGCAATAGCAGGAGGCATGGCATTGGCAGGAGGATGGGAATGAGTCTGAGGAGAGTAGGCCTTGAGAAGACCGTCCTTGTCCACAATCCATTCCTGACGCCAAGGGTGCCAACGGATGTTCATTCGTTGCACCATCATAAAATTCACTATGCTATCCTTCGTTGGCTGCTCGAAGGAAGTAGCATGAAGAGGCACATCAAGAAAGGAAAAGATTTTAGTCAAGAGGCGTCCGTAGGGTAGAGTTTTGGACCGGCGCGGGTGCTCATCCACATAAGTCATGGCCCGGAACAGAAACCGGACCAAATTGAAATGTATGCCTTGGGTGATAAATGAGAGAAGATAAATATCAATGAATTTGACATTATCATGATCCCCGATACGGGGCGCAAGGGAAGTTTGAATGAGGCGCTCAATAATACGATGGTTAGGAGAGAGCTGGGAGAGCTTGACAATAGGATTTGTGGGTTGCCCTGTGAGATGCTCAAGGGCTACGGCTATATCAAACTCACGGTCCCGTGGAAACTCCCCCTGAGCAAAAGCATGGGGTCCAACATGAGGAACCCCCAGCATCCTGGCAATCTCCAAAGAGGTGATAGTGATGGGTTGCCCAAGAGCAGTGGAGGAGATGGTATCAATGTCATCAGAAACGGACCACGTCAAATGAGCATAGAACTCTTTGACAAGAAGAGGATAAATGACATCCTTTTCGGGTGGCTCAAAAAAAGAATGCCAATGTTGATACTCAATAATCGAGAAAAGCTCAAGACGAGCAGTAGACAGCCAAGAATAATCAATTACTCTACCCGGCAAAATGACTTTGTCATGCCAAATGTCCGGGAGTTTAGGGATTGAAGGAGGAGGAGGAGCTTCTTGAGCGATTCCCTTGCCTTTGCGTGTAGAGCGAGGTCCCATGATAGCAAAGGGAAAAAAGAAGAAAGAGATTAAGAGAAGAAAGGAGGTTTGAGAGGTCAAAAACCAAGAAGGGAGGCTAGGGTTTGGAGGACCTGCGGTTTTAGGAGGAGCAGCCCGAGAGAGAAGAGAGAAATGAGGGAGGAAGGGTTTTAAAATTAATTTTAACCCTTCCTCGGGTCGGCCCAAAAAACAGAAACCCTACACCACCGGTTAACCGGTGATGTACCACCGGTTGACCGGTGGTATTGAAATTCATAAAAAATATAAAAAACAGAATTTAAAAAAAAAGGTGTTTAAAAAAATAAAAAATAAAAAATAAAATATAGGCAAGCCAAGAAAGTCAAATATTTAATAGTGCTCATTGACGAATCATTCCTAACTCCCCTTTAATAAAATCAAAACGGTCAACCGAGAGCGGTTTGGTAAAAATATCAGCTAATTGGAAATCAGTAGGAATGAAGTCCAAAGTGATATCTCCTTTTTGAAAATGGTCACGAAGGAAATGATGCCTTAAGTCTATGTGCTTTGTCCTAGAATGTTGTATTGGATTTTTAGAGATACTAATGGCACTAGTGTTGTCACACCGAATAGGGACATGATCATAGGAAAGACCATAATCCAAGAGAGTGTGTTGCATCCAAATAATTTGGGCACAACAATTGCCAGCGGCTACATACTCGGCCTCAGCAGTAGAAAGAGCAACACAATTTTGCTTCTTGCTACTCCGCGAAACAAGGGACTTGCCTAGCAGATGACAGGTTCCACTAGTACTCTTACGATCTAATTGACATCTGCCAAAATCAGCATCCGAATAAGAAGATAGTTCAAAAGAAGTATTTGAGGGATAAAATAAACCAAGATTTTTTTATCCTTTTAAATACTTAAAAATTCTTTTGACCGATTTAAGATGGGATTCTTTAGGATTGGCTTGAAAACGAGCACAAAGACAAACACTAAACATGATGTCAGGATGGGTCGCAGTTAGGTAAAGTAGACTCCCGATCATACTCCTATAAAGCTTGTTATCCACCGGTTTCCTGGCTTCGTCTAACGTAAGCTTACATGAAGTACTCATGGGTGTACTAATTTCCTTTACTTGATCCATACCAAAAAGACTTAGAAGCTCGTTTGTGTATTTGCTTTGGCTTATAGAAATACCTTTTGAATTTTGAAAGATTTGAAAACCAAGAAAAAATTTCAATTCTCCCATAAAACTCATTTCAAATTCTTTTCTCATTAAACCTGAAAAATCAGTACAAATAGATTCTTTGGTAGAACCAAAGATAACATCATCAACATAAATTTGGACTATTAAAAGATCTTTTGAAGTGTGTTTTAAAAAAGGGTACAATCGGCTTGACCCATTTTAAAATCATTTTCTAAAAGAAATTTTGTTAACCGCTCATACCAAGCCCGAGGGGCTTGCATTAAGCCATAAAGAGCCTTGGTTAACTTAAAAACATGATTTGGAAATCTTGGATCTTCAAAACCGGGAGGTTGTTCAACAAAGATTTTTTCAGAAATAAAACAATTTAAAAAAGCACTTTTAACATCCATTTGAAAAGGCTTAAAATTTAAGTGGGCGGCGAATGCCAACAAGATCCTAATGGATTCTAACCTAGCAACGGGGGCAAAGGTTTCACCATAATCGATTCCTTCTTCTTGATTATAGCCCTTAGCTACTAGGCGAGCCTTGTTCCGGGTTATGTTTCCTTGATCATCAAGTTTGTTCCTAAAAACCCATTTAGTGCCAATAATTGGATGATCATTGGGTCTTTCAACAAGAGTCCAAACATCATTTCTAGAGAATTGATTTAGTTCCTCTTGCATTGCAAGAACCCAATTCTCATCATTAATGGCATCATTAACGGTTTGAGGTTCTAGGTGAGAAATGAAGGCTTGATGTTCAACTTCATTGAGGATAGATCTTCTAGTTCGAGTACCGGCTTGAAGGTCACCTATGACATTTTCTAAAGGATGGTCTCTAGAAGGTTTCCAAACCTTAGGCAATGTGGAAGGCGAAGAAGGTGAAGAGGGTTCTTGATGGTCATCCTCCTTGGGAGGAGAAGAGGAATCATCCAAATGAACCTTATCAAGCATGTCTTCAACATCCTCAATGACCGGGTGAGGTTTTGGAAGAGTTTCATCAAATTTGACATGAGATGATTCTTCGATGGTTTTTGAACGTTTATTGAAGACACGATAGGCTTTGCTTGAGTTGGAGTACCCAAGAAAAATACCTTCATCGGATTTGGCATCAAATTTCCCTAGGTTATCTTTTGTGTTAAGGATAAAGCATTTACACCCAAACACTTTAAAATAACCAACTTTGGGCAATTTGCCTTTCCAAAGTTCATAGGGGGTTTTCTTAAGAAGGGGTCTTACAAGGACTCTATTAATATTATAACAAGCAGTATTTACCGCCTCGGCCCAAAAATATTGAGGGAGGTCGAATTCACTAAGGAGGGTTCGAGCGATTTCTTGGAGAGTTCAGTTTCTCCTTTCAACCAATCTATTTTGTTGAGGAGTCCTAGGGGCAGAGAAGGTGTGATTGTATCCTTGAGAGGAACACAATTCATCGAATTCTTTGTTCTCGAATTCACCACCATGATCACTACGAAGAGATCTGATTTTATATCCTTTTTTGTTTTCTACTTTCCTAGAGAATTTCAAAAAGGTTTTACAAGCATCATTCTTATGGGCTAAAAAGAAAACCCAAGTAAAACGAGAAAAGTCATCAACAATAACTAAGGTATAGGATTTTCCACCTAAGCTTGCTACGGGAGTAGGACCAAAAAGATCAAGATGAAGGAGTTCAAGAGATTTTGAGGTGGACACTTCCTTCTTAGATTTGAAAGAAGACTTGTGTTGCTTACCAAGTTGGCATGGCTCACAAATCAAATCTTTCTTAAATTTAAGTTTAGGAAGGTCACGAATGAGCTTGTTCTTATTAAGCTTTAGAAGTGAATGAGAGCTACAATGCCCCAATCTTCTATGCCAAAGCCAAGACTCATTGTCAAGAGCACTTAAACATTTAACATTTTGGCTAGCTAGATATTTTAAATCAATAATGTAAACATTTTGAAAACGGGAAGCAGAAAATATCAACTTGTTTTGAAAATCTAACACATTGCATAAATCATTTTGAAAATTGACTGAAAAACCACTATCACAAAGTTGACTAATGCTAATTAAATTATGATTTAAACCTTTAACTAATAAAACATCTTTAATAAAAGAAGAGCTACCAAAACCAATGGTACCTATTCCGACGATCTTGCTTTTTGAGTTATCACCAAAGGTGACATATCCTCCATCGAATTCTTCAAGTGAGTTGAACTCGGAGGGATCGCCACACATGTTCCTTGAGCAACCGCTGTCAAGATACCACGACCCTTTAGTGGTCCTACTCTTTTGGCGTTTATCCTACAAAATCAAGAAAGAAGAGATTTTGGTACCCATATAAGTTTGGGTCCGGAAAGATTAGCAAAAAGAGACTTTTGAACTCATAAGAGTGCTTCTGCCCAGAAGCCACCGGCTGGCCGGTGAGAAGGCCACCGGCTGGCCGGTGGTGAGACAGTAGGTCTCACTATTTGAAGGAGTTCCACCGGCTGGCGGGTGAGGAGGCCACCAGCTGGCCGGTGGTCTGGACAGAAGGCATGCCATTCTGTCTGGACCCACCGGTTGGCCGGTGTCCAGACACCGGCTGACCGGTGGCACCTGGCAGAGGGCAAGGCCGTCTGCCTGGTCCACCGGCTGGCCGATGGGCTGGATCCGGCTGGCCGGTGCCCTTACCGGCTGGCCGGTGGTCTCACACCGGCTGGCCGGTGGACTTAAACAGTCCATTTTGAATTCTTCTTGGGCCAGCTTCTAGGCACCCTATTTCCTATCATCAAAAACACTTGAAACAATATTAGATCACGATAAGAGTGATTGTGATCATTAAAATCCAAGAGAGTGGGATACAACACACATCACCACCCACCCGCACACACATTCACCTCTCAACCATATCCATCTGGTAGACAACTTGGTCGCAAATTGCATTACATACCACATACCAACAAAATGGATGAAAACAACATCACATCCCACCGATAGACACATGTTCCACAAACAACATCACATTAATCCCTTAGACTCCTGAACTACACAACACATCAAATATCATATAAAAGAAATCGAGTAATGAACATCACAATTCATTTCGATGACACCTAAGAAACAAAACACCTATCCCACAGACACCTAAGCTACTATATCACTCTACATACTACCAAAAGAAACTTAGTCCATCACCTCCTGGAAGGGGGAGAAGGGAAGAGCAGGTGGTTATCCATTTATCCTTCCATCGGGATACTGGTTAAGAAACCCAACACATGTCTATTTGTGTGTTCAGAAAATAGTCCAAAATGTGGGTGGGGTGAGAATAAAATATCAAGTAAATAAAATTATATACATATATGGTACCAAACCCTCATTCCCAACCTATGGGTTCTCAAATAAAAAACTAGAACACAATACTACCAACATCACTAATATCTCTATATTCACAACACCACACATCAATCAAAAAATCCAAATCATATTTCCAACAAATTTAGTTAACCATTTATAATATTTATTAAATAGTTAATTTATCCCTTCCATCACTTCCCAAGAAACTACTACACACAACACATCAACATCTATGGTAAATTAACCCACATCACATTAAAGACACATCATATCATGACCTAAATATATGTGGGAAATATAACTACATGTTATTAATGAAGAATCAGCCACACTAACCACTACAATCATTACTCAATTTTACCCCTCTAATTTCATTATCTCAACTAAAACAATCCTCAACTCACAAACATATATGAATATTATTTATAAAATATACCACAACCAAATTACCATACTCAATGAACCAACACCCCACCCCCAACGCCCCGTGCACAAGAATACCCATAACCACATCACCACATGAACCAAGGAAAAACATATTCAGATTTAAAAATTAATTCCATATTTAATAACAGTTGTTACTTCAAGGGTTATCATAGAAATAATGTGATCCTACGAAATAAATTTATTAGTTGAATATTAAATGTTAATAGTTATCACATATAATAGTTCAGTGGGAAAAATACAAAATTCACTCCATAAATCATTCCATGTGAAATAAAGGACACCAAATGGATATTATGTTCGGGTGTTGGTCATCCCATTATGGTCGAAATATCAACATAGATTACAAAACATGAAGGGAATGGATCACTTTTCCCAACCTGGAATATTGATCGTAAAACAATTAAATTGTCTTTATTAATATGAATTCAATTATTTATACATTGAAAACATTAATACACAAACATCACATGATAGATAATTTGAGAGAGATGAAGGAAAACCTACATTAAAGGAAAAAATTGAAACTTCCCGATTTCACCATGACAGGGGTGCACATACATTAAGAAAAATATTTGGGAAACACAATCCAAAATCCATTCGATGATCGCATGCGAAAGGTATATCATCATTCAAATGATATGAATATACCAGTAGTTTAGATATGCTTTTAATTTTTCCTTAATGGTGGATCTAGTCGAGATAACCTGTTTTGACCATGAAAAATATCCTCACTCTTAAAAACAAAAAATATGATTTATGGTGTTTGAAATGGTCTAAAAATAACCAATTAAGGATGGGAATGAATCATTAAAGAAATTTCAAAATGATAGAGTGTAGGATGTTGTAAACATTGTTACTGACCCACTACTAGAAAAGGCACCGCTTGGCGTGTCACGGTTCAACAAACCATCGTTAGGAGATAAAATGATCGACGAGTCACCATTCTACAAGTCTCCATTCACCATGTCACTATCTAGAGAATCGCCACTTGACGAGGAACCACACATGAGATACCATTAGGTGATGCACCACTTCGTGTGTGACCATCAGATGATACTCCCACCACCGTTAGTATGACACCACAAGACAAGACACCACTGGAAGAGACACTACTAGATGAGTGACTACTAATGGGTCACCACTAGCAATTCTCCACAAGTAAGCCACCACCGTCAAGCTACAGCCAGTGAGTCACAACTAGCAAGAAACCACCAGGGTAATCCACAATTGTAAAACATGAAAAACTCTGAAATTTGATCAATGTAGAATAGATCCACCTTTTCTTCCCAAAACACCTCAATCCCCAAATTCACTCAATATAATGGATCAGATAGGTAAGAACCATTACAAATAGTTTGATAATTATCACCAAATATATTAAAATAATGTTGGGGAGTTTGTAATTATGGTGATTACATCATCCAAAACTCATGGAATATGTTATTTAACTTATAATGAATTTATATCATAAATTGTCATATTTTACAATTCACAAAAAATTATTTTATTTCCTAAAAATCACAAAAATTCACCCAAACCATTAAAAAATGTGTAGAATTAAAAAATAACTCAATCTTATGAAAATAATAGTCTAAATATGAGAAACTCATATTGAAATTTAAATCATCATTCACTCAAAAAATATTATTTTTCGAAATTATAATTGATTTTAAGACACATTGGAAAAATAACTAATTTATCATAATATTATCTCAAAATATTTATACGACAAATTATTAATTTAGGAATACATTTTATGAATTTAATTTTTATTTTAAATCATTTTATTTTATGTGAAATTGTAATTAAATATTTATGTCTTACAAAAATGCTAACACATAATTAAAATCTTATAATATTTATTTATTTATAACATGATATAATTATACCATACATTATTTTAAAATATAGGAAATTTAATTTATAATTTAACTGGAGTGATTACAATTTATTTGGCTCGTTTACAATTCCTTAGGGTTATAGTAGTATTTATATGGTCATCTTAATATTTCATTGGTATAGGTTGCCAAAATTCTAGAAATACACCTTATATCATTCATTATTAATTTATAAAGTTTTTATTCTATTTTATAAGTTATTTTATATGATTTATACTATATTAAATAATTATAAAAATGTAAAATTTTTTGATAGTATTCTAGATCATTACATTCTCCCCTCCTTCAAAAATTTCATCCTTGAAATTTCTAGAATGTCACATCATTAAAATATTTGGGTAGTTCTTCATCATAATTTCCTCTAGTTCCCACATCGCCTCTTCATTTTTATGATTTTTAAAATGTAAATTTACTAACTGAATCATATGATTCCTTGACATCGTCCCTCTAGTCTCCATAATCGAGATAGTATCTTCACAATAAGATAAATAAGGTTCCAATTCTATTTATTTATTAGAGAAAACATACATTGGATATTGCATGTACATCCTTGACAAGGAGATGTAAAACACATCATGAACATTAGAAATGCTATGCGGAATTTTCAATGGATAAGACATAGCTCCAATTCTTTGTATGATTAAAAAAGTACCAATGTACCATGGGCTTAGTTCTCCTTTCTTTCTAAATATTACAACACCCTTCCATGGAGATAAATTCATGAAAACATGATATCCCACTGGGAATTAAAAATCCTTCCATAGATTATCAGTATAGTTATTTTACCAACATTGAGATGATTTGATATGGGTCTAAACAGTCTTTACCATTTTATTGCTTCCTCTACTAGATCTGGTCCAATAAGCTTCCTTATACTAGCTTTACCCCAATGGGTTAGTGATTGACATTTAATTCCATAAAATGTTTCAAATGGTTCCATTTTAATACTTCAGTGGAAACTATTATTGTAGGATAAAAATATAAAAGGTAAATAATAATCCCAAAAACTGTGAATATCTTGTGAGCATGAGGCCAACATGTATTCAAATGTATTTATAGTCCTTTTAGGGTGTCTATCAATATGAGTGTGATATGACATACTAAAATGAAGCTCAGTAAAAAAATATTTCTAAAGGTTTTTCGTAAATTTCAATGTAAATCATGTATCATGATTAGAATTGATTTAAATAGATTCTGCATGATGGTTAGAACCTCATTTATAGAGTCTTACAAAGTGATCTAGTGACAAATCCTTATAGTGAGTAAATGTGATCATTTGGTATGTCGATCAACAATTATTGATATTTAATCATTCTATTTAAGAGTTCTTGGTAATCAAACAACAAAATACCTAGAAATGACATCCAATTTCTACATAGGAATAGGCATAGGATGCATGAATCTTCTAGGATATTGCCTTTCACCCTTCACCTATTCACATAATAGATATTCATTTACGTAATCTAAAATTTTGTGCTTCATATTATCCCCTAATATACTTTACATAAAATCTCTAATCATTTTATTGATACTATAGTGTATAGTGAAATTCCAACTATGGGAATCATTTCATAGCATCTTCTTTATCTTGGGTATAGAGGTAACACAAATCATCCTCCCAAATATTAGAATTCCTTTTTCATACACTATGTCATACAAAATCCCATTATTCATAGATTTAATTTTCCTTTGATAGTTTACATAATTATATTTATGACTTTTAATACTTACCAATAATTATTATCGGACATCCAATTGAAAATGAAATTATGTTTCACTTTCCTTATTGATTTATATATTCTTCTTTTCTAGAACCATGTTCACAGTATATCTTTTTATACTCATTTTCTTCTAAAATCGAAGATATTTCTTTCTCAATGCCTCTGATACCTTATTAAACTTTCCAGGGTGGTATTTTGTGGAACAATCATAATCCTTGAGTAACTCGAGCCATTTCCTTTGCCTCATGAAGAGTTCATTCTGTGAGAAGATATAGTTCAAGATCATTATATATATATATATCTTATATATTTATCAATTGGGATAGTTTTTCCATATTTTTAGGGAAAATATTATAGTTAATAAATAATGATCTTGTTTTGAAAAATTTTGTTTATGAGTCTTAAATAGGCCAAAATTATTAGATATAATTATATCATTCTACATAAAAAGTAAACCAAGTCCTCTCATTGATGCACAACTATAAATCACAAACCCAGTATATCCCTATGGTATAATCATGATCTGTGTATTCATTAACCTATTATTCAATTAATAAATGGATTATTCACACTACTTTTAAAAAAAACATAAAACCTTTATGATTATTCTTGGTTAATCAGTTAACAGATCAGGTAATGTTTTTGATGACACACTTATAAAAACCATCTAAACCTATAAAACTGTATACCTCAGTTAGGATTATTACTGTATGTCATTATTGTACTTCCATTTTCTTATTAGGATCAAATATTATTACATACATATATAAATATGGATAAGAAAAAAATAGTTTTATGATTTAATTCACACTTTATTATCTTCACATATAACTCTTTTCCTAAAAGAGTCTCTAGAAAAACATGGAAGTTTTTCTCCTGGTCCTAATATATATTGTAATATTTTATGATATCATCAATAAATACCACAAAATATTTGTTAGGATATTCCTTAAACACTATATTCATTCGATCTATAAAATTAGATGGTGCATTAGTCAGTTCAAATGGATTTATTATAAACCTTTAATTTCCATATATAGTTTGAAATGATTCCTTTGCAATATCGTCCTTACTCACATGCAAATAATGATATCCAAGTCAATGTTCAATCTTCAAAGAATCTTGATCTTCATGAATTTGATCAAGTAAATAATCAATGAGAGGCATATGATACTTTTTCATTATTATAATATCATTGTTTTCACTATATTTAATTCATTGCCTCATGGATTCATTTTTCATATTAACATATAAAAAATGGGCTCCCCATTGAGAAATATTATGGTGAATAAATACCTTATCAATCAATTCCTCTAGTATATACTTCAAATATACTAATTTAATAGTGACCATTCTATAAGGATTCATTGATATAAGTATTTCAGTAGGAATTAAATCAATAGAGAACTAATATTCCCTCTATAGAGGATGTTCAGGTAAATCCTATAGATATACATAAATTCATTTATTCATAATTATTTTATCTTTAATTATATGATTACATTCCTCATTAATATATAGTGTAATCTATTTCCCCCAAATAATTTCATTTAAAAGAGATACTACAAGAGGATCTGGATAAGATATGGATGATGAAGTTTCTACACTGATTATAATAGACTCTAGATCTTCCACACAAATATTTACTTCCATCTTCTGGAAATAGATTTTCAAAAGACAATACATACCAAGGATTGTATAATAAATATAAAGGATTATAAGGTTTGTAATTAAAGCATGTTTATGTGTCATAATACAGACTGAAGGACACAACTTTTTTTAATGATACCTCCCTTATGAGTTTTAACTAAAAAATCCTTCTTAAAATCAAAATGTAAATGTATAATTTTATTGTAAAACAGTGAAGATATAAAATAATGTGGTAATTAGGAATCAAATAAAGAATTAGAAATGTTTTAGGAAATTATTAATGTACCTTCTACCACATCCTTACAAACATCATACACAACTGTTGATATTTCTTGAGCTTGGCCTTATTCCCTTGGAATTTTTCGGTTCATGTTTCCCTGAAGGATTGTAAAATAATTTTCATATTGTCCCTCATCCCTACAATTTTATCAATCATTAATGGTGGATTCATTAATTCTCATTCATTAACTAGTTTGGTGGATTTTTTCTATAAACATGTACTGGAATCGTTTTCCTTTTTATATAGGAAATGGGTTGTTTACATCTATATGTTTTAGACATTTGAAAATAACCATTCGTATTCTTCCCTTAATCCATTATTTCATATAAAAATCACTTATTCTAATTCGTAAACTTAAATTCATAAGACTTAGAAAATTATATCTTAGTCTTGATATCACATGGGACTATATCTTTGTATGTTTTGATGTATTTGTAGAAAAATTACCTTCATAGGGATAGATTTAGAAAATCAAATAATTGATCAATCTAGGATATTAGATTACATATTTAGTCTTTGGCAAGCCTTGTTATCCTTGTAAAGTTTGATACACAATTATTATTGTTTTTATCCTATTTTTGTTTCAAACTCCCAAATTTACTCTCAAAATATTATCTGTATTCATAGGGAATGTATTTTTATACGAAACAAACCTTAGAATATTTCCATTCCATATTTTCAATTTCACCCCCCTCCTTTGAGTTTTGAATCAATGACCCCCATTGTCCAATATTCCTAGATAGATGATAAACTACCATTAAAACCTTCTCCTCTCAATACTTATCAAAGTTATAAATTTCATATATATAAAAAATTATCCTCTAATATGATAATATGGTGTTTTATGTCCCATTTAATGTTATATTTTTTTGTTATATAAGGCATTCTAACTTTTCTCCTCCATGTTATGGATTTGGATGCTCTATACAAGTATGGTTATTGATCATAACATGATTCATATTTCCCAATATTGTCATATGTTTCTCAACACCTTTCATATCCTTAGTGCCAAAATCATTATATATCATAGGTGGAAAATTTTTACATTTGATATGCGTGTTGATATGATTTCCATTCCTTCTTCTATGCACCATTTCTAAATAAATGCATATACTAAATTAGCTTATGATTCCTAAAACCTATTATATAACAATCAAAACACATAATAAAATTTAAATTTTATGTATAACTAATATAAAAATCATAAACGTGGTTTCTATAAGAAAATAATTACATTTAAATCATTCAAAATGGGTTGTAATGAAAATTTGTGTTATCCAAATAATATTCTCTAAGATTGTCAATCATGGTGCACAATAAGGCATGTTTTCATGTATCAGGTTACCCCGATTCAGGGCTAAAACACCATGATGGAGTAGTTACACCTAGGTACATCTGTTCAAGATCCACATCCTCGTGTAGTATTTAGAAATGTATGTATTTCTATAAAGACCCACATAACCTATACCTTAACAAAGCATTATGATGTTATTAGATTATTATCCTCAAAATATATCTTCGAATTGTGTTCCCTATTCTATTTTATCTAAATTTATTTTCAAAGGTTTCTACTAATCATCCTTTGATACCAATGGTAAATACCCCAACCTTAGTTTCTTAGAGTTGGTGCCATAATTTATTACATTTGTATAATAAAAAGGTTGTTGTATCCCTGATGAACCATTAGTTTAGATGTTTTGGAATATGTATTACAAAAGGGAATATTATATTACAACATTAAATGAAATATAACCTAAAAACTCAATTTGAAACAGCCAAAGTCGCATACATTACTTCTACATTTCATTCATAATATAAATATTTGGACAATGTGAATTTATAAGAAATATGCGACCTCAAGTGATTAGTAATGTTTTGTAATATATAATAAGCAAATATAAACTGTATGACTTGGTGGATGAATAATAACTCATTCAATTTGAATATAATGTTTAGCATAATAAGGCATGAATAAAAACTGAATAAATAATTCCATATAAAAAATCACATGAGAATGAATCTTAATCATATATATTCTAAATGTATAATATTCACAAAGATTATAAACTATAAATAACATAATGTGGGAATGCATATTATAGAAATCAAAAACATACTACCATGGCCTCAACCATAACATCTGAATATAAATGGTCAAGGCCTCAACAAAACCAAAATATTTTTTTCCCACGAGACCTACTTTTTCCTCGAGTGGATATAAGAGGCCAGACCAATCCCTTACTATGTCCAGTGAATACATCATATAAATTTTCTTAATCTTAAATATATATATATGTATATTAAATTTAATTAAATTTACCCAATATGTAAACATAATCACTAACTATTCTTAGCAGTGTGGTGAATTGTATCAAGATTGAACATCCACATTCAAACTGATAATAAACCATTTAATATAATAAATTAGATGACAATCATAAGATATAAATATCAATAAATCATAAAATTCAGAATAGGTGTTAAAATAACAGAAAATAAACTAATAAAATCATTAAGGAATTCAGTAAGAAATACCTCTTTTACTTTGAAAATAATAGTTCTTCGGGGAAAATATTTTTTATTTCTCATAAATAAATGTATAAAACAAGTAATTCACAAATATAATTTTTCATTACGAAACTATCTATTTTATAAAAACAACATATTTTAAAACATAATATGGATTTTACTTTAAAATTTGTAAGAAATAGACAAGTTACCTTTAATCTGGCTTACATATCAGGAATAATTGAGTAGAGAACCTTCTAAAACATGTATTAAAAAAATAAAAGGATAAATATACATGAGTTTTGGATTGTATATACAAAATTAATAATTACATTAGAGTAGAGAGGAAGATAGCATAACTTGAATCAAAATTTAGATTCAGTAATAATCCCTTAACTTATGTATGAAAAAACTTTTCCATTACACATAGCATCATGGTTAATAAAATTATATTAAATAATTAATTAAGTGAGAACATATTCAACATTTATTTGATTTATTATAATTTTATTCTGTTAATTTAAGGTCTTTTTAATGAGTTATAGATAAAATTTTATCATCTAGGAGTATTTGTTTCTTTGGTTATCATGATCCATTTACATGAATATGTGTATGGAAGATCATGTAAAATGGGAATGGATTTCCAGAATTGAATTTATATGTTATTAATGAAGATACATGAAATTAAAGGGTAAAATTTTCCATTTGGTTTTTTAGGGTGAGTATGAATCAATAGATTAGACTTTAGTGATTAATTTATATTATGTTTTTGGTTTTTCGATCATGAAAAACATGTTTTTAATGAATTTTTTTGTATATAATTGTACCAGAACATTAAATAGGATATAATAAATACATTATAAATTTTTTAAACATAAAAATGGTTTTATGAAAATACATTAAGACATTAATGGAGATCTTAATATCTATATCCTTCACTGCGATAAATAAACACATCACGAAATATGTTTTCATTTTTAGAACAAAAAGAGAGGGTAGAGAATTGATAATGGCTTATTCCCTCAACAAAATATCATTATAGTATATATAATATACATTAGAAATTATGTCACTTTAAGATATATAGGATATAATAATAAAATAAAAGAACATGAAAAGAAATTAAATAAATAAGATTTAAGTCTTTACCTCTTGATTTTCTCCTCCTTGAGAACTTACTTAGGGAAAAGTTTTTTTTATTTGTTGAGACCAATAAATATTTGAAATGGGAGTGGGGCATGGAATGATTACTAGGTAGAAAGCGGACAAATCTTATGATTTGGAAGGTTTGAGGATAAGCGGTGGTGAGTGGTATTAATTATAGTGGAGGATAAGGGTGTTTTCTTATTATTTTATTCATTAATATATTATTTTCCCTAAAAAATATGAAAATTTTGATAATTATCATTAAATATTTTAAAATAATGTTGTTTAGTATGATATTATGATTCTTACATCCTCCATAACTCATTTAATATTGTATTTGACATATAATGTGTTTATACCATAAATTACTATATTTTAATATTCAACCAAAATTCATGTAGTTTAGAAAAAAAAATAACTATAACCATTGTTCAATGTTTAAAATTAAAAATTATCTCAATTTTATAAATATAATTTTATAAATCTGATACTTTTAATTGTTAATTGAAATCATTAATTACTCAAAAAATATAGTTTTTTAAAATTATAACTTATTTTATAACACATTTGAAAATTAATTATGGTATTTTTAAATTATATTAAAATAATAATATAAAAAAAATTAATTTATGGTGTACACATTATAAAGATAAATTTTATTATAATTCATTTTCTTAATTATAAAATTGATATTAAATATTTATTAATTTTAAAAATAAAAACAATTAATCAATAATTTTTAAAATATTTATTTACTAATACCATGATGTAATTATATAATAAATTCATTTATAAAATTCCTAAATGTGAAATATACAATCATGTATAAGGTTACGATTAATTCTGCAGGTTTACTATTCATAAGACTCCTATTACTATTCATACAGTGAAGTAACTATTTGGTAGGTATAGTTTCTCTATATTCTATAAATAACCCATATTTCATTCATAATTCATTTATATTGTTTATATTGTGTTCCCTAATTTATTTTAGGGAATTTTAACTATATGAAAAATGTATTTGAAGTGAAATTTCATTGATATAATTTTGGAATGTTAAAGAAAACATCTATAATAAATATTGTTTATTACTGAGTATGAAAAAAATAATGAAAAAATTTAATTAAATACAATTTTTTATTATTTTAAAAATAATATAAATTATTCTAAGTAAAATATAAATGTAACATAATACAAAATAACATTTTTAAAGATAATATTATGTTTTTTATACCAATTAGAATAATTAATTGAACATAAAATGATGTAGTTGAAAAAAAATATATCAAATAAATATTTTTTCTTATCGATGTTGGAATGCTATATCAATAGATTATATTTGTGTCCTCAAAAAAAATTAATTAGATTTTAATAATAAATAAAAATTAATAAATTTAATTAATCATTGTTTTTATATAATTTAAATCATAAAATTAAATTATTTAAAAGGTAAATATAGGAAAAAAATATTAATTATTGGAAACAAAAAAAGAATTCTGAGAATGATGAGTACACATATATTGTTATGGATGGAAACATAGAATAATAAAACTATATATATTTGTAGAAATGTAAAATAAAATTAGTTAATATTTAATACCCAAAATATGTTGAACAAATGGGGAAACATAAATGATATAAAACCTGGAGAGGTGGAAGGAGGAGTAAGTTCACTGAAGAACATTATTTTCTATCCCCGTCAATAATTTTTTTTATATAAAATTCTATATAAAATCATATAATTGATAAAATACTTGGGTTTGAAAAAAATTAGTTACAGTTTTGGTTGGACAACTCTGTACATAAAAATTACCTCCAAAGAACTTATTCAAAAAAGGTTAACATATTGTCCGCATAATGGGATTCCCCCTATAACGAGAGATGGATAATTTGGTCGATAGTGGAAGGGAAGGGATAAAGAAATAATTCAAATTCCTAGGTTGATGATGGAATGATGGGGAGAGAGCGGGATGAGGGAATTTGGGTGAGATATACAATGTGCAATGTGAAAGGGATGTGATCGGGGGGAAAATTACAAACATGGCATGTAAATACATTTAATCCAAATAAAAGTTTTCATAAATAATAATATTTTGATAGGTGAAATTTATAATACCCAAAAAATAATTTAATTACATTTTTAAAGAAAATTTATTGGTTTTTTATAAATAATTGTAAATTTTTTATTAAACAAGTATCCTACAATACATAGGTCTTTCTCACTAAGCCCGTGATCTTTTGAAATTTAAATTGTTATTCTATGTATATTTTATTAACTCTAGCCCACAATAGAAATATGGGTTATCCACTAAATATTTTAGATAATGTGTCTATTAATAATCCATATACATTCATGTCATGTTCAATATTTTCTCGATAATATACTATCATTTCTGCCATGATTTTCCTGCCATATAACCCCAAAATAAAATGAAATTTATGAAAAAACCCATTAAATCTCAATATATATCAATAATCCATCATTTCACATAATAATATATAAAAATAGTTGGATACGAAACTAAATTTAAAAACTATCATCCCCACCATCCATGGTAGCTCAATTTTTTTTCAAAAAATAGTTGTGATATGGAAATGAATCATGATATACCTATAGAGTTTTGATGATCAATTTTTTCCTACTGGTTTTATAAAAAATAATAAAATGGATCTGATACCATTTCTTCCTGAACCAACACAGTTTAACCTACTATGCCACCTTGGTCGACCCATCACAAGGCCAAATTTATGGTTATGATATCTACATTCTTGAGGTAAGTACCAATGGTATCTAATATAACCATGTGGGAATGATATCAACCTACAGAAATTAATAAAAAAGTAGTTAAATTGTAATGATAATCTATAATCGTGAATCCAATTGTTGGGATTTTAGGAAAAATGATATAAGCAGCTACAAATATACGATTTAAGAAACAAGGCATAAAAATATATATAAATAAAACCAATCCACTATTTAAATAAAACTATAAAAAATAAAACATAATCATAATCCAATAAAAAGATACGTCAAATAAATACTTAAATGAGAATTTCAGTATATAGTTTCATAAGAGAATCTAAAAACACCTGAACAACCATTCCATCATCACCTTGTTACCAAAGATCACCACCAAAATAAAAAGTAGGAGTGAACTAGTATAGTGATACATTTTAGTTTCATGATATCATAACCTCCATGGAATCGTAATAGGTACATACATACCAATTTATCTATATTGGGTGTGAACCACAAATTCCTAGTTTAATTTAACAAATACATTTTTATAATTCAATTTATATGACATTTCTGGAATTCCAAATTTAAATTCTTATCACAAATAGATTTTATCATGTGATGGTGTGTAATGAAAATTAACTATAATAATTACCAATTATCATTATGTAAACAATTATTATTATTTTTAACCTGCAAAAGGGTGGAATTTTTTTAAAACCCCACTTTTAATACATTAGAAAAGATACAAATCATTTTTTATGACATCAAAGAAAAGGATACCAAATTTGAAAATACCTTTACAATTGTTTTAAATTAATATCCTTTATAAAATAGATTATTTTAAATATAAATCACTAAAGGTAAAGGAACACCAAATAGAATATAAAATAATGAACCAATTTTACCAAAAAATAATTAAAACTAATTCCATTAAGAGATGCAAGTAAAGTATTAAATTTCTTATTAGAATGAATAATTATGAATATAAAATAAACACAGGTAATAAAAATAAAATAGTAATCTGTATGATAAAATGAAATAATGGGAATATAATATAACAATAATACCTATAAAATTAAAAATTCAATCAAGATTAAAAAATAATTATATGGAAATAAAAGCTTCCATATCATGGGAAACATTCTTAGAAACACAGAAAAATTATTGGACAACATATTAACAAATATAAAATAACTATTATTTTGGAGTGATTCATCTACATAAATTCTTAGTTTTACCCTACTGAGATTTAACAAGAGGAAAAATACCCTAAACATTGTATAGTCTCAACTTGGGTCCACTAGCAATAGAGTAATAATATTCAACTCTTGTACTCATACCTATATTTTTGACCATTCTACTAATGGTTTCCATCAATCCAGGTAAGGGTTTTCAGGATATATTTATCAAAATATCATTAACATATCATCACAATAACATAAAAACAAACCCTATCACACCTACATAAAAGCATTCAATATGTAGACCCATCAACATTTATATATGCCCACTTAGATAAAAAATTCATGTAACACAATATTCATTCTTGTAAAAATACACAAATAAGTGGCACAATCCAAGGGTATATCTTATAGCATGAATAACATTTTATGGAAGGTTCCAAACATGCCTTTATATTTAATCCAATAATAAAAATACCTTCTTTGCAAACTATACTATAAACAAGAATCAACCGAAAATATCATTTAATTAATTTGTGCTAATAATTAATCAAAATTAATTAATACATCATATATATGGGAAAATGTTTCAAAATAATGTGGAAAATATCATGACTATGATTCCTATCTATGAAACAGAAGACCAAATCAGTGAAACAAAATCAACTTCAATAAAAATTAAATTTCATCTTAACAATCCCTTAAAACATAAAACAACACAATCCCATAAAAAATATCATGTAAAACGTATTTGATGTTTAAAATTTTATTTTAATTTCCAATTACTTTCAATAATCCACTTTGGAATTTTACAAAACCTGTAGATTTCATTCAAAATTAGGCATGTTTTGAAAAACATAAAAACCATCAAAGACCCATTTTTAATGAACCTGGAAAGAACAATATAAATATAATTATTATAATTTTACAAATATTTTAATATATAGAAAAATTTATAAATAAAAGGATATTGTTGACAATACCAATCACCTATAAAATTTCAAAATAATGATGTTGAACAAAAAAACATATGTTGATGGGGTGACAAAAATCAAATTTTGAAAAAAAAATACTATATTTTTTCAAAAAGGGGTCTTAACCATCTTTATACATTGATACTATCAATATTAGAAAACCCTTAAATATTATGTGTAGACACTATGGCCACCATGTTTTGAGAAATAGGATGGAAAATAGAGGGTGTAAAAAAGATGAGTGGAATAAGAAAAAAAATCAACATAAATAATACATGAATAAATTAAGTAATTAGAACAAAATTAAAAGGATGAGGAATAAGAGAATAAGGATTATATCTCCTCATTTGGGATGAATGAAAATGAGGACAAACCCTAGAAAGGGTTAAACATGACTATAGTATTTTTTGAAATCCACAAATATAAATTTCATGATATGTTGCATGGTTTAACAAAACCATCACTGACTATAATAAATTCATGGATCACTTAAAAACTAGTAGCCAATTAGACCAAATGTTTCACCAAACCATTTAGTAAATTTTTTCAATCCATTTGGAGATGATTTCACCCCATGTATGATTAATATATATATATATATATATATATATTCCAAAACATACCCCAACCATGTGATGTTACTCATGCATAATATTAGGTGGCATGGTCACTACTAATCATTCATTATCCATGTGATGATCATGATGCTAAGAAAATTTATTCAAATATGAAAAAAAATATATATTATTCACAAATTCCAATAAAATTATTAATTAAATTTATCAATAAATGAATGTGACACTAAGGTGTGACCATTGAACTACTATTCCATGAAATATGACCTTGAAATGTGTCATTATTATTAAAAAATCTCATCATATCAATGTGAAATGAATTCTTTTCACGTAGATGATATTAAATCAATACATGTCACATAAATATCTAAATATTGAAAAGAATGTAATCTCATGGAAAATAATTTTCATCCAATACAAAGTCATATAATATTTCATATATTGATCATCCATCAACAAAAATTATAAATTATGACACGTTATTTAATAAATAATTCCATAAAATATGCACAATTTAATTCATCAAAATAGTAATATGTATTTATCATTTTATCAATATAACTAAAAATTGTGTAAAATCTCTATGTGTAATGATTCATTGAAATTTTATTCTTTCATAAAAAAAGCAACCATAAATCCCCATGATTACCTCATTTAAATTACATTTAAATATCTGAATTTTATCTTATTATCCTATATAATGTTTTCATACAACTATTATAAAATATCTACATCACACAGTATAAATCCCATACCATCTACCATGAAAACATTTAAGTGAATCCATGTATAATATTATGTATCAAAATGGATTTAGTTCCTCAAATATAATAAAAACCATTAAAATTGTATAAAAATTGATTTTTTCAATAGAACACATAAAAATGGATGAAATATAATAAACATAATGATATCCTTTGTCACTTTATAAGTCATGTGATTCATAAATAGTGTGTTGATTCTAATGAGATATGTTAAAGGTGGAGAGGTAGAAGCAAAATAAATAGAATGAAAATATGGGGAAGTGGGTCATTTGTCGAGTGAGTCATGAGGTTTGGGACCCATGTATATTTTTTGGGTTATATACCACAATTTTAAAAAAAAATATACCCTTCTAAAAAATAATTACAAACTCTATTAAGTAATTAATGATCTTTTATTCGGAACCCAATGGCCGCATATCAATTTAGGGTCATTGATTGGTCAACTGAGTACCTTGTGGCCCACCATGAGGTATTGGGTGGACCATGTTTTTTCCAACCATGAAAATTTTCATTCCATAGTTATTTTATTAAACTTATGATATTTAATTTTAAATGAAAATTCAATTTTTGTTTTAACATGATTTATTCAAATCGATATTGAAAAATAATTTAACATTCACATAAATATGTGTTTTCTATTAAGTTTTACATTATATAACATCTAAAATAAAATTCACTCATTTGGATATTTAGTCTCATATGCAATTAGTTTACTTAATATCTATTCCTCTATCATTATAATAGTGTAACCAATATTAGATAACACAAATTATATCTATAAATGAATAGTTTATATTAATATAAACCATAATTAATGTGTGATATTGGATTTCATGGAGGTATTCTCTAGTCTAAAATTATTTTTTTATAGATAGATAAATAAATTTTAACCTTGTGTAATAGGATGACCAAGGGGGTTCCGGGTGTTCATGTATTGATATAAAAGGGAAATGGGGAATTATGTGCATATTTCATAGGTAGCGCTTGGTTAGTGAGAAATATTAAAGATATGATCCCATAACTTGAATACTTGTATAAAGTCCTTCCAAACAGTTGGCCCATAGTTTTTAAAATCATAAAAAATACCTAGGTAACCATGACACATCCCCAATCATGGATAGAGGCCGGTTTGTGTTTGGTTCACTGTTTGGAAAACCACGCTGCGAAACAATGTGCCCCATTAAAAGGAGAAAATTTAGCAAACATCCCCTTTGTATTTTTTGTATCCCACCTAATTTCATTCCCCTTTTATCATCTATCAAACCTAGGGAAAATACATATTGAACTATGATTTCAAATGGTTTATATCCTTTGATTCTATGTTAGTTGGCATGTTGTTGCGTGGAGATCGATGCTCAGGGTAAGTCTAATGCTCCTCTTTCTTTTCTTTTCTGGGATCAGGGCATGCAGACTGTTTCTTCTTCATCTAAATCCCTAAAAAATTCTGAATGAAATTTTGTTGGAGATTCTAACGGTTATTTAGTCCATATCTTTGGATAAGTTAAATGGTGCTTCTATCTCCCGATTTTATATAGGTGGTCTTCATGTTAAATTCCTTATATTTGAGATTTATATGTTCATTGTTAGTTGTGATTTCATTTTCCTCTTGTTCTGAGTTTGGTGTCTTCACTAATGTTTGGTAAAATAGTTGGTAATTTGGTGAATGTAACCCCTTAAAATCCCCATAGGATGGGTTAAGGTTTATTATAAGAAATTTAGGGCCACACATCGGATTATGCAATTTTAAAAAACAAGAAATATTTAAATTATTAGCAAATAATTGCCTTCTAGTAAAGTAGATCCCTTTTTGAACATGTAGATATGATTATTCGAGGAAAAGAGAAATTAATGATAGATGTGATTCGGCTTGGGTAATGGATTATAGAATTAATTTTGCTGACATGAAATGGGTTTGATATAATAATTTAATGGCTCTATGTGACTTATAATTTTTTTTTGAAAATTTAATGTATATTAAAGAATGAGAAGTTATGAACATGTTAAAAGGGTAATTTTTATGAGTTGTCTAATGTATTAAACTAGTTAACATGTAAAAATTGATGATTATGTAATTATGTTAAATAATGATAATTGTTGTATATGTATAAATGGGTAATTCATAAAGAAGGGAAATGGGTTAATTGGGATATGAAATTAAAATGGTAGATATATTAATAGGTTATGTTTTTATGTTAATTCAACATGTTGAATAAGTAAGAAATGTGAATGTAATATTTATTGATTTTTTATGGATTCTGATATGGAAAATTTGGTAAACAGATAATTATGTATGTACAAATGGTTTAGTGGTATGTGTGGTATTGACATGAGGTTCAATTCCCATGGGTCGAGTTGGACTGAGGCTCTAAACCACACCCATATAATTCCTACTCTAGGGATTCATACTTAGCCTTTATTCCCCTAACTATGAAATTTCATGGAAAAAAATGATTGAGTTTCTATGGTATGTGTGATATAATTGATTGTGAAATTTTATTACCTAGTTAGATATGGTACTTGACCTATTCATTTATAAATAGAAAGTGATCATCATAGGCTTTCATTTCACTAAAGTAAATATCTAACCCAAAAATCATGTGTCGAAAATGAATTTATTGATGAAGATTTTATAACTAATAGAAATGAAAATAATGATAGAAATGACCTTTGTGAATATTATTAACTAATAGAACCCATATATCCTTTGTATACCTTTTCATTTATTTAGTACTATTATAAACTATCTCTTTAGAATAGTTGTTTTTTAGACACTGTTGGTGGTGTCCTACTGAGATTTACTCAAACCCTATTCATTTTTTCATAGGGTACCCGAGAAGATTTCATAATTACATGTCTAGATAAGGGAAAATTCCATTATCTAGGGAGTTGATTTTTGATGGTAAGTCACATGGATGAGGGTCTAGATTTGGATTCAGGACATGTTTTGGGGATTCATTCATTTCCATTTATTTTCGGTTTTCACTCACATTTTCATGGTTAGCATGAAGTTACATATTAATTGTCTGATTGTGGTTTGTACACTATTTGGGTATTTATTTGTAATTCATGTTTATTTCATATTTTTTATTACATACTTTATTTCATATACTATATAATGTGGATTACACTGATAAAGAGGTTATAGTCTCCCCACATGTTCCATTATACCCTCACCTCCAGTGAGCATCCTACGGTGTATAAGGTGCATGCTTGAGGTCATGTAGCTACCCTACTCGGCTCACCAGTATAATGGATCCTAGGTTGGGGACTTCACATAGTGGTATCTGATTGTTATTTTATAGGGTTTGTCATGACCCGTCCATCGGGGCCTTTGTTGTGACTACCCCAAGCCTGCCCTCAATAGTCCATGGGTTGGCGACTAGCATCGAAAGGCATATTCCCTAGAATCAGGAATGCATGGCCTTTTTAACTTGAAAACTCACACAACTAGGAATTAAGAAAGATACAAACAATAGTTAACTGCATATTGAAAACAATGTGTAATGTATGTAAAAGGGTCCAGAATACATGCCCAACTAGAAACTACCTGGAAAACTGAAAAATACAAGTAAATCTGGGAAGTTAAAGTAAACAGAAACTACTCTTTTGATCAACTGAAATGGATCCTTCCTGAAGGGTAGGTGTATCTTTCGAACAGTCGTCTTTGCATTACGCCTCGTTTAAGGTCCACCTTTGAGATACCTCTAGCCCGGGTACCCTCATCATCAGTCAGTGTTTTCCGTCGTCAACACCAAAAAAACAAGGTGTGAGCGTAGCTAGTGCAAGGGTGTGAATAATTATAATCAGTAGGGACCCCGAGACCCTCAAAGGTCTCACAAAATCCACAATGGATAAACCAAAAAGCATATAAAAACTGACAACCCTACTTAGGTATATTCCCAGGTATATACCTACTTTGTTGAGTATACCCATATAAATCATGAGGAAACATAGGGATCAACTCAAAATCCCAAATGTAAACTATTTCATGAAGGATGGAATACCACAAAGGTGAATACTAAGCTCATACCAGGTATAACTTAGGTATAGTAGTAATGTTGATTTGATGTAACTACTGATTCATCTTACTCTATTGAGAGGCAAACCCATGTAGGATCCTAGTACAGAAGACCCACATAGGATCCTAGAGTAGTCTCACATGGATTCCTATAGTGGATCGAGGTGGGATCTTGGAACACATACCACTGTAGGATCCCAAAGCACAGACCCACATAGGATCCCTTTCTCATGTTACATCCATCTACAGGGTTCCCGCACTAAGCTCACTTGATGCTGGGAGGGTCCACTCCTCATGCCACAGGTTGATACTCCAACTTCTATGAAGTCCCATGAGTATGTTTCTCAATGTACTACCATGTAAAATGGGTCTCAATGCAACCGATGGTGCATCAATCGTACGTGTGGTCTATAAGTTATAGGCCTTTTAGTCCTGATGTCCTGGTTAGATTCATGTCTGATCAACCCAGACATTCCCCAACTTTATCCAAAACTCAAGTGGGTATACCAAAAGGATGGTATCTATCCAAGATTTATGGCGCCACAGGGGGTTCATGAAATGGACGGTCGTAGATCATGTTATAGCTGAATGAGTGGAAAGGGTTCGAATCTGGTCTGGGTTGGGTCCGACCCAACTTGACCCGGCCTAGGCCGACACGAGGTAGTACGTGTCTACCTGGCTTAACCTAGGTCTGGACCTCGGTCTGACCCGGACTACGGGCTCCGATCCGGCCCGCTGGGTCTATCCCGACCTGCCGGTGCGACCCACGACGGGCGGCCCCTAGGACACCCGTGGCTGGGTGGCCTAGTAGTGGGGTTCTCCCTAGTCATCTCCCATGTTGGAGGGACCCCTGGGAACCCCGAACGGCCTAGCCATTTCGGTTGGGTGGCCAATCGGCCGGTGCCACATAGCACCAGCTGCTAGCAGGCGGGACCCGGGGTCCCGCATGGCTCACCGGCTGGCCGGACAGCCAGCCCACCTGCACGGTGCTGTCACACAACACGCCACCCCTGGAAGCCGGCAGTGAACCGGCACCCCACCATTTCCATCGTGGCCTCGTTCCATGACACCATGATGCCGAGCGGTGTGGACGTGCACTGCCACCCCCTTCCCGCGGTCGGCCATGCATCGGCCGCTATCCTTGCTCCACCATGCCTGACGGGCCATGACCCTCCTTTGGCAGCACATTTGCACCGTCGCCATCATCGTGGCCTACTGGAGTTCTAGCCAACACTCCCGATCCCTTCCGGCACTGGTTGCCCACGATGTTCCTCAGGTCACCGGGCGTGCCCCGGTGTCCCCTTCTTCATTCCAAAGACTCCTGCAGTCATCTCAGGATGTCACCATCAATCCAAGACAACCATGGTTAGAAATCACTCAACCTAAAAACAATCTGTGAAGAACACCAAAATCCACAAGTGTTGCAGAGAGGTTGGGCCATGTTCATTTGGCCCAACCTCTCTGCGTTAGAATGGTAGCAATCAGCATAGTTATTCTTAAATTAAAGAGAATGAAAAGATTAGGATAAGTGGGATATAAGCACAAATATCCCTACCTCAAAGGTTCGTTGACATTAGTGAGGAGTGGGTGAGACTGACATCTCGTCATCATTGAAGACATTCCTCATTAGAGATCCTTTAACAGAGTTCTTCATTGCAGAAAAGTTCATCAGAGGAGAAGAGTTCTTCAAAGCTTTCCCCCAATTCCCCCTTTGCCAACACATTCCCCAAACTCAAGAAAAGGGGCCAACATATTAAAATAATTTTATTAATTTAATTATAGTTGGAACATTAATTAAGTCGTTTTTGTCATAATAAATTCGGTGGAAGTCCATAGGTTAACTCCTCATTAAAGAGGGAGTTCAAGGAGTCGGGTGGTCCCTACCAAAAAATATACAAAGAACGATTTCATGATCGAGTGGTCCCCACCACCAAAAACAAATTTGATTGGAATAAAATTCAAAAATAAAATAAAGATGGTTTATTTTATTTTTTCCCATGAAAAATTCAAAAACCAAAAACCACCTTCGACCTACTACGGTCAAGGTGAATATCACCTTAAGCGAATATCAGCGCTGTGAGTTCAACGGTGACATCAGATTTCAATTCCGATCAATAGTTAAAAAGTTACAAAAACCCGCTCACACTCTTACTGAAAGTACTTAATAAACATCATTAAAAAAATTTGGGCTCTCTAGGCCTCGGAATCAAGAACCATCAGATAATGCACACTCGAATATTTCCATAAAACTATAAAAATTAATATGTAATTTTCGGGCCTTTATATTCTCCCCACCTCAGGGCTTTGCATCCCCGTAATCCACATGAAAAAATAGGTAAATATATGGGGGTGCTAAGTACAAATATGAGCATCCCACTCCCATGTTCTCTCTTGGAGGTTCCCGTGATTCCAATATACACGAACCAAAGGTATCAATCACCCACAAAGGAATATCTCTTATCGATCCTCAATCTCCACTAAAACCTCTATAAATGCCGCCCCATTGTCAATGTCAATATTTCCTCAGTCAAATATGTGTGTAGGATCATGAACATATCACCTTAGAAGGGATACAAGAAAAACATTGTTCACCTGATGAAACTGTGGAAAAGTGCTAGGTGGTAATCCACCTCACCAACTCTACTGAGAACCTGAAAGGGTCTGATGAACTTCAGAGATAACTTATCGCCCCAGACAAATCTATGAAAATCTCATTGGGGTGAGACCCGTAGAAAGAGGTGGCCACCTTCCTCAAACTCTAGAGGTCTCCATATCCTGTCGACATATGACTTATGCTTTCTATGTGTAGACTTTATCCACTACTGGATGATCTGAACCTTCTCCGTGGTAACCTAGACCCTCTCTTGTCCCATGAGTGCTGACTCCCCTGGGTCAGTCTAGCACAATAGAAATCAGCATGGTTGGTCATACAGAGCCTCAATAGGTGTCATCCCAATGGTGGAGTGATAGCTGTTGTTGTATACAAACTCCACCAAGGGAAGGTGATTCACTAACTACGACCAAATTCGAAGACGTAAGCATTCAACATGTCCTCGAGGGTCTGAATGGTCCACTCAGTCTGGCCATTCGTTTGAGGATAGAAGGCGGTGCTCAAATGAAGATCCATTCAGGAAAGCCTCATGCATCCCATTTAATATCCGGGATATAAAATGTGCTTCACGATCAAAGGAAATCGTCAATGGTACACCATGAAGAAGCACAATATCTTGTACATAGAGGAGTCCCAATCTCTCTATTGAACCCTGCTCTCTGATCGATAGGATGTGGGATGACTTGGTGAGTCGGTCTATGATCACCTAGATTGAATCATGACCCCTTGATGTACATGGATGTACTATCACAATGTCCATGGATATCCCATCCCAATTCCACTCTAGGACCTCTAAAGGTTGAACTAAGCATGATGGTACCTGATGCTCTGCCTTTACTTACTGAAAAGTGAGGCATCGAGAGATAAAATCAGCTACTTCTTTCTTCATTTTCAGACACTAGTTTTGTCATCAGAGGACCTAGTACATACTTTCCACTCCTAGATGTACCGATATAGGGGTTTGGTTGAACTCCCTCAATACTTCCTCCCGAAGTGACACTGGTACCATGGTATGTCCTCTAAAAAGGATGACGTTCTCCCCACCTTCAAAAAATCTATCAGGTGCCTGTTCTATAGATATCTGAGCATGTTGAGCCTCACAGTCAGTGTCCCTACACTGCCCCTCCCTAACTTGCTGAAAAAGTGGGGGAGTGATTGTAAGAGACTAAAGAGAAACTGCTCCATCTCGTTCGACAATGTATATCTGCAAAGGGGCTGTTGTTATGTCACCTCACCCTGTAGTTGTATAACAGATCTCCTGCTGAGTGTGTTTGCTACAATCATACCCCTCCTAGAAGTATAGACTATCTCAAAGTCATAGTAATAGATGAGCTCAATCCAACACCACTATCTTAGGTTCAGGTCTTTCTGGGAGAAGATATACCTTAGAATCTAGTGATCAGTGTAGACTCTAAAATGCTCGCACATCAGATAGTGTCACCACATCTTCAAGGGTAAAACTGCTGCTTCTATCTCAAGGTCATGGTTATCATTGTTTTTCTCAAGTTGTCTCAGCTGTTGAGAACCATTTGCGGTAACAGCTAACTCCTGAATTAGCACACATCTGATCCCAGTCCCTGATGCGTGGCAGTAGACTACGTACCCAATGCCCCCTTCTAGTAGCCTCAATATGGGGGCACTAGTCAGCCTCTATCTCAGCTCCTGAAAACTCCATTGAAATCTCTCTGAAAAAATAATGGTTTTGAAACTCTGGAGAAGTCTGGCACAAATCTCTGGTAGTATCTGGCCAAACCCAAGATACTTTATACCTATTTCATAGTCCTAGGTGGCTCCCAAGAAAGTACCACCTCAATCATCGATGGATCCACCGTAACTCCAGCCTCTAAGATGACATGTCCTAGAAAGTGACCCTCTCGGATCCAGAACTGGCACTTTGAGAGCTTACCATAATGATGGTTCTCTCATCGTGTTTCTAGAACTGCCTGTAAATGATAATCATGATCCTCCTCAGTAGCCGAGTAGATCAAAATGTCGTCCATGGAGACTACAACATAGTGATTAAGGTATGGATGAAAGATCTTGTTCATGAGTCCAATGAACACAGCTGGATCATTGGTCATGCCAAATTTCATAACCAAGAACATGTAGTGGCCATACCGAAAAATGAAAGCCATCTTCTACACATGCTCATCTCGTACTCTAAACTGGTCATATACTAATCGGACGTCTATCATCGAGAACCATCGTGCGCCATTTAGATTATCTAAGAGATCATCAATCCTCAATTATTGGTACATGTTCATCACGGTCACCTATTTATGACGTTGATAGTCAACACAATGTCTCAAGCTCCCATCCACCTTCTGGGAAAACAAAATCATTGATGTCAACGGAGAAACACTAGGCCGGATGAACCCCTTCCCCTGTAAGTCCTGCGGTTGTTCCCACAGCTCACGAAGCTCCACGATAGCCATTTGATACCCAGGTGTAGATATCTGGGTCATCATGGGGTACAATTAAATGTAAAATTCCACATCTCTGCGAGGAGGTAGATCCGGAACATCACCAGGGAAGACATCTGCGTACTGGTCCACCACTACAGGATAGCTCAGAATCTCCACATCAACCGCTCTGAGGGTAAGACTAGCCAACTGATGAGTGGTTGGGTGCACACTCCTCTGGTTAAGCCTGTCATGTGATGCAAATTCTCCCTTCTCGTTGGTGATTGTAAACCTAGTCCCATCAATGCAGACACACCGCACTTTGCGCGTAATACATTCAATTTTAGCATGGAATGTAGATAACCAGTCCATACCTAACATGACGTCGTACGGCCTCAACGCTGCTAATAGAAGATCCCAGCTGAAGTTATAGCCTTCTAGACTAAGATCACACTACTGGTACCAGTGTGTAATCATCAAATCCTCTCTTTTAGGAGTATCTAATTGTAAAGATCAAGCCAAAGGCTCCACCATAATCTCAAAGCTCTGAATGAGGGTAGTGGAAATAAAAAAATGACTAGCACTTGTGTCTATAAGTACTGAAGCTAAGGTGTATTAGATAATAATTATACCTCATATAATCTCTGGAGCACCATGGTTGTAGGTCTCAACTACCTAGAGCTGATATCGCCCCATTCTACCCACTCCATGTGTTATGGGTGGACCACCTAGTGGTGCTGGTGGTAACACCTCGAATCGTTTCCCATTTCCAGCTGGAGGACCAGCTCATTTTCCACGTCCACCTACTCCTGCATACCTCCTTGGTCAAACCTATGTATCTACATGGGCGGTCCTTCAACCATCTTCTGATCATCCGTATAACGGGTTGGGTAGTCACGAGCCATGTAACCCTGACCGTTTCATGCATAACAGTACATGCTCCTCGCATGACTATCTCTGTCTCGGGTTCCCCGCACAACCAACAATTAATCCTATGGTCATCCACTTATAGGTTTATTCTCCTTGGACCTCTATGACATCTGTCTGCTGCTAGCTACCAAAGACTCCGCTACGTCATTACCTATGGCGGGTCTCACTACTAGTGACTGCTCAGCAAGAAAACTCTCCACTAAGAGGGCTCGCTCTAACACCCCCAACATTAGGATGCTGAGAAAAATCATTGAAGACATGATCTCCTGCCTATGTCCCTAGTTGATGATCCATGACTTGATGAATGGGTCACACACCATATCAGTGGAGTAGCATAAGAGGTCTGTGAACCTCGCTGAGTACTGATCCACAGTTATGATGCACTGCTACTGATGAAGAATCTCTTATATTCACACTTCACGAAGGGTCATTGGGATAAACTATGCCCGAATCAAGCTCTTAAAGACTACCCAGAGAAGTGTCACCTCATCGGGAACCTAGTGTATCAAGATCCACCATCTGCCTACTGCTGCCTATAGAAGATTGGTGGCAAGGATAAACCTGAGATTAGCTGGTGTCCCCACTAGTCATAAGACTCTCACCACGGCATCCAGCCAATCCTCAGCGGCCTGTGGGTCCGTCTCACCCATATACATGGGTGGTCTCTGGAACTGGAACGCTTGTAATGTGCTCAAGCGACGTGTACTCTCTGCTTCTGTGGCTGGTGGCAACGTTGTCCCAATGGATAACGGTACCGCTGGTGCCTCCATTGGTGCCTCTAATGAAAAAAGACCCTACACCAATGCCACGTCTCTCGGTGGGCAGTCATGGCATGCCCTACCCGGAACTTGTTATGCCTGTCTTTGTGGAGGCATCCTGAAAAATAAATAGGTGCACCACGGTCAGTATGTTATACTTGGTGAGATGACTCAATTAGATCACAAAGAAAACTTCTCAAAACACAAACACAACGAGTGTTTTTATGCACGTCGTCAGAAATCATAAGTCAGGGTCCTGGTGTATGGATAAGTCAGCCACCACACCAACCTTGGATTCCTTAAACTGATAACCACACATATAACACTTAACACTATTGTCGTTAAATGATTAGAGTCCAATGTTCTATGGTAGAACTAACTCCTCTAACACTAATTTGTCACGACCCCCCCCCCCCCGGGGCCCGTGATGTGATTACCCCAATCTCGCTTTGCATAGGCCAGGGGATGGAGACTAGCACCGAAAGGTGTTTTCCCTCGAACTGGGAAGGCATTTCCATTTTAACCTGTAAACTCACACAACTAATCATACATCTTTATACGAACACAAGTAAACTGTATAGTAAAAAGAGTGATTAATAAAAGTAAAAGGGGCCAGAATACAAGCCCAACTAGAAAGTATATGAAAAAAATGAAAGGTACAAGAAAAACTGGGAAGTAAAAGTAAACTGAAATAACTCATGTGATTAGCCACCATGGATCCTACCGAAAGGGTAGGTACATCTCTTGAATGGTTTTCTTTTCAGTAAACCTCATCTAAGGTCCACCTCTGTGCTACCCCTAGTCCTGGTACCCTAGTCCTCAGTCAGTGTTTTCCATCATCTGCACCAAACACAACAAGGTGCGGGCATAGCTCGTGCAGGGGTGAGTAAAATGATACTCAGTAGGGACCCTAAGATCCTCAAAGGTCTCCAAAATCCAAAAAAATAAACCACAATGCATGAAAACAACTGCCAACCCTATTTAGGTATATTCCCATACATATACCTAAGTTGTCGAGTATACCCATCTCAATCATGAGGAAACACATGGAACATCTCAAAATCCCAAAGATAAACTATTACATGAAGGAAGCAATACCACAAAGGTAACGACTAAACTCACACCAGGTATAACTTATGTACGATATTAAATACGATTAGATGAAACTACTGATTCTTCTTACTCAGTTGAGAGGAAGATTCTTATAGGATACTAAATCATCATATCCATGTTGGATCCTAGTACAGTAGACCCACATAGTATCCTAGAGTATTTCCATGTGGATTCCTAGAGTGGATCCATGTGGGATCCTGGAACACATACCCAAGTAGGATCCCAAAGCATAGACCCAGGTAAGATCCATTTCTCATGTGGCAACCATATCTAGGGTTATCGTACTATACTCTCTTGATTACAAGAGGGTCAGCTCCTAAATCCACAGGTTGATACTCTAATAGTGCCAATTTCCCACAAAGAAGTATCCCAAAGTACTTCCATGTAAAAGGGGTCTCATTGTAGTAGATAGTGCATCAATCAGACGCCCGATCTGTAAGTTATTTCCTTTTTGACCTGAGGGCCCGGTTGGATTCATGTTTGATCCAAACCATCCATATGCCATCTTTATCCAAAAATCATGTGGGATATATCAAAAGGACCATCTCGATCTATGGTCTCTATCCCCACAAACGGTTTGTCAAATGGACACCTGTAGCTCATTTTATAACAGATTGAGTGGTAAGGGGTCAGAGTTGGTCTGGGTCCGGTCCGACCCGTCCAGTGTCGTCCTGAACTGGTTCAGGTTGACCAGGCCTGTGAGATTCAACCTGGCCCACTGGGTCTATCCTGGCCCACCAGCACGGCCCACTGGGCGGCCCATAGGGGGCCTGTGACTGGGTGGCCCCACAGTGGGGTCCACCCGAGCCGCCACCCAAAGGGGAGGCACACCCAAGGTACCCTAAAATGACTATTCATTCAAGTAGGGTGGCCCACCGATCGGTGCCACATGGCACCGGCACACTATACTCGGGGTCCTGCTCAGCTCCCCATCTGGACGGACGATAAGCCCACCTACACAACTCGATCGCGCGTCAGGCCCCGACCGGCTGTCGGTAGTGAGCCGGTCGCCCCTCCTTCATCGTTGTATCCTCGTGTCACGGTTCGTTCATGCCCTTCGGCATATACATGCACTGCCACCCTCTTCACGAGGCCGGTTTTGTGCCATCCTCCACCCTTGATCATCCAAAGACGACAGACCACATCCCTCCTCCAGAATCACGGTTGCACCGCCACCATCATTGCGGCCGGCCGAAGTGCAAAACACCGCTCCCGAGCACTTCCAACACCGGTTTCCAGAACCGATCTCTAGCACCAGTGGCCAATGACGTTCCTCGGGTCACCAGTCGTGCCCCGGTGCCCCTTCTTCATTCCAAACACTCTTGCACTCATCTTGGGATGTCATCAACGATTCAAGACCACCACTGTTGGAAATCCCTCAACCTGAACACAAGCTATGAAGAACACCAAAATCCATAAGGGTTGCAGAGGAGTCGGGCCATGTTCATTTGGCATGAACTCTCTGTGTTAGGAATGGTATCAATCAACATAGTTATTCTTAAATCAAGAATAATGAAAAGAACGGGGTAAGGAAGTTACAAAAGAAACAATCCATACCGTAATGGTTCGTTGTTGTTGGCGAGGAAAGGGAGAGACGGACGTCTCGTCATCTTCAAAGATGTTCCTCATTGGGGATCCTTTAATGGAGTTCTGTGTTGGATAAAAGTGCGTCGGAGGAGAATATTTCTCCAAATATCTCCCCAATTCTCCCTTTTCCAACACATTCTCCAAACTCTCTAAATGGATCCAACATATTAAACTAATTTTAATAATTTAATTTGAGTTGTAACATTAATTACGTTGATGTTGGCATAATAAATTTGGAGGAAGTATATGGGTTAACTCCTCATTAAAGAGGGAGTTCAAGGGGTTGGTTTGTCCCCACCAAAAAATTTTAAAAGGGAGTTTTCAAGAATAGGTGGTCCCGATCACCAAAAAACAAATTTATAAGGATTGAAGTTCAAAAAAAAGCTAGTTTATTTTATTTTTTCCCACAAACATTCCAAAAACTAAAAACCACCTCCGACCTACTGTGGTCGATTTGATGGTCTTCTTAATCAAATATTGGGGTTGCGAGTTCAATGTTGCCATCAGATTTCAATTCCTATCACTGGTGAAAAATTTATAAAAACCGAATAATATTCCTACTGAAAGTAATTATGAAATATCCAAAAAACATTTTGGGCTCTCCAAGCCTCAGAATCACATACCTTCAGAAACTACAGACTCGAATATTTCCTTAAAAATATAAAAAAAATTACATTAAATTTACATGTCTTTCTAGGGTATTACAATTAGGTATGGTATAAGGGATATTAGGATGTGTCAGTACATGGTAACTATCTTGTTAATGATATTACCTAACCCATGCATGAGGGAAAACCCAAGTACCCTATGTGGGGATTATTTTTCTTGATATGTTTTGTTATATTTGAATGATTTTCCTCCATTGGTGATAAACATATGGTGTAATGAAACTATATTATGAAATTTTTTTCATGGATGGAATGGTATGAGGTTATACATTCATGCATAATTATAAGAACCTAAGGATATATGTTAAATAAATTATTATAGGCACACACATGATGGGTGTGTGGAACATGATGGGTATGAGTCATTTAAATTCCATTAGAATTTGAATAAAATGGTGTCAAATAAATATTAAAAAAAAAAGGAAAATGGATTGAATGTAAATAAATAGTTAAATGATAGAATTATTAAGTAACCATTATGAACATGATATGATTTTTTATTTTGATAAATTCTAAATTATTAATGAAAACTAAAAAGGGAATATATTAACATTGTGATTGTAAAATGGTTAAATAATTGTTCTTAGTAATGATTTTGAATGGATGAATTTATTAGTCATATCATGTTGTATAATGTGAAAGGTTCTTAAATGGGGAAATATTTGCAGTGTGAAAGTAAAAATTGATTAAAAAAATGGTTTCTAGTGGAAGGTATATATATACATTAGTTGACTTACCCCAATCAACCATGAACTGTGGAATTAATTCTTGAAGAAATTATTAAATATGTGATCGTATATGTGGGTGTAATGCATATGGAATAGGTTTTTTATGATAAGTAGTTTATTTTCTATTTCGGTCAACACCGATTGGGCGTTTCCTAAAATTCCATGGAAAAAATTGTTTGGAAATATGAGTACAAATAAGTACGGATTATTGAAATTTTTCGTAAATATAATGTTTTGATGTGTGAACCATTGGGATTTAAAATGGGGGGGGGGGTTATTTTTGAATGAATGTTTAAGGATGAAACATTCAATGATGTACGATATTGAGTATTATTATTTTTTCTGTCTAGACCATTATATGTGTGTTTTGGGAAGTGGGAGTTTCATAGGAAAAATCATGGATTATTGTTTGGGATACCATGATGAGACTTGATGTGTGGATGGTGGTTTTTTTGTTATTAAACATTTGACAGGACCTTGAACATGAGGTTTGGAGGTGTTTCCCGGTAATGTGGATGTTTTAAACCGTGTGGGTTGTAATTTTGTGGGTTTGTATGTTGGAATTAAAGAATGGGTGTCCTAGTGGTCGAATCATTAGTGATGGGTGTTTTGTTATGGGTGGGGTGATCCATGTGGATTTATACCATGTATATTGTGTTTTGGACACTATGGGGGGGGGGGGGGTTGGCTCGTGGTACCAATGTATGTGTGAGAGTATTCTTGGTGGAAATCATATAATGAATGTTCTCTAGAGTTAATTGGACTTTGTATTATGGAAAAGGGGGTAGGAGAGACGCCCGTGAGTGAAAAATTATCTGCACTTTAATTTATGTTTAATATATAGAAGGTATAATGACTTGTTAACCTTAAACCTAGTTTTTATATTTGTTTCATTATTCCTTAAAAATAGACCTATGAGATTATTTATCCATTTTTATAGTTCTCTTTGGTGTGTGAGGTAGATGTGGATGTTTTGGATTTTGATGATTGTGGGTTGTCCTAGTAGAATATGTGGAAGGGCTAATGGTGTTGCAAAATGTGGCACACATTTTGTTAATATGTTGATAGTCCTGGAAATATATGGAGTGACCTTAAAGGATGTTTTTCCAGTGTTGTTTATTCCTTAAAAATGAAGATGATAGGATACTTCAAAGGAGCAATGGATTCATAATGAGTACCAATAAGATTTGGTAAATTGTATGGTTGTGTCCGGGACCTCTCTGAGAGGAACCTGAGTGCTTGTAGTTGGTTTAAGGTGAGTTTTGAAGGGACATATCATTTTGAAATATGACTCATATTCATTCATGATGACGATTGGATTCATCAATGTTTATTTTGGTAAGAGAATACAAGGGTTAGTGAATCAGGGTTAGATGATTAGTTATGATGGTAATGGCTGATAGGAGGTTGGTAACATGGTTATGATTTTTCATGAAAATGGAATCATTGTTGGGTGAAATGTAACAGATTACATGAGGATGATGAGACAGATGGACTAAGAAGCATGGAAATGTGAGTAAAAGGGTTTTTGACTAAGGTCTGGTGATGATTTGATCATGTGATATAACTTATAAATAAATGTTTGGTCATGGGAAGGTGTGATATGTTGGGGCTCTGATGAATTCTAGATGTGGGGACACACAAATAGTGAATAATTCCATTTGGGATGGAAAAAATGGTGGATTAGTATTGGTGAATGTTATTATCTTTTAAGTATAAGTTAGTAGTGTGGCTACGAAAAATTCAATGTGTTGTGAATGGTGTGGTGGTCCACTATGTTTTGTTTGTTTATATTCAAGGATGTGCGGGAAGAACTCGAGTGGTGTTGTGGATGTTGTCCTAAAGGAAATATTCTTTATAAATGTGATCCTAAATTCTATTGTCTAAAGAACATGAAAAAGATTACATGAGTCTAAAGAATTGAATTAAAAATTTATCACGTTGAAGTAAAAAACCATATCACTATTTAGGAAGGAAGAATGGTAGCAAACCTATTCAGTCACTCAATTGCTTTCTTGTCCATCAGAAAGATTTTTGGACTCACGATAGGGGTGAATTATAATATATTTTATCGAAGAAATAACATCTAGATAGATGACCTATCATGTTTTCACCTTCAATGCGAGATAGACCTCTCCCATACCAACTACTTGAATAATGGATATAGAGTTAGAGTCAAGCCATATGTTGTTCAAATTTCATTATCTATGAGTGCGAATAGCTTCGATGAAACCATACGTTTCCACACGATTGGAATTGGAATGGCCACAAGGTCCATGGACAACTTCCACCACACCACCTTATGTTCCCTAAATTAATTACAAAACCTATAGGACTTGAGATTCCCTTTGATGCACCATCTATATTTCATTTAATCCATCCAAGGAAGGGAGAGGTCCAGTAGCCCTCATGCATCCCTTGGGGAATACAAAATTTCCATTTGACTTTTATCCTTCTAAGAATGAAGAAATCATTCTAACATTACTCCAAGATGTAGCATGCGATGTGTTGGCCTGCTGTACAGCCTAGATGATCACTAGAGTAACATTTTGTGCACTATATCACGGATGCCCATGTAATGCCATGTTTCGTCCTCACAAAATGAAATGGATTAGATCTACACATGAAACAAATAATAGTATTGAGATTTTCATAAGATAATTGTTTGCCAAGAATATTCTAAAGAAAACCCTAAAGTGTAATATTATAAATTGAATGCATATAAAACATATTAAAGACAAAATTACAGAGAGAGGAAATAGTATCACTTCAAATAAATAGGTGATCAACATCATCATGGTGATTTTTACAATGTACAAATTTCAAGAAAAGGGAAATGCCTAGGAATTGGATGTTGTCATCGACAGGAACCTTATTATTGGCAAGTCTCCATAACAGCATGAACTGTGAGGGAGAAATCCAGTTATTATAATCTATAATCCATTGTCTACCTCCCTAAATAAAATGGTGATAAATATTTTTTGATTTGATAATTCTATTAGGATATGGCTCCCAAATTAAATGGTCATCCCGATAAAGAAAATCACAAGTAGAAACAGCTGTAAAAATGTTATTAAGTAGGATGTCTATATTTTCTATCTAGTTCCAGATAGAAATTACATGGTTAATATTATGTTAATATAAGTTACCTTGTTCAATAAGTGGAGTTCCATGACAAATGTCCTACCAAATTCTACGAGAATAATCCTGTTAATTAGCCAATGTGAGTGTATAAGGATTTTTTGAGCCACCGTCCTCTAGATCGGCCAGGTGGAGGATTCCATGTAATTTGTACAGCATGGAATTAGCATATCAATGAATGTGGACATAAGGAATCCCAAATACTCATAATAGTTATTAATGACTTTACAAATGAATTTTTTAATAGAGTGATTGAAATTTTGTATATTTTTGATGCATGAACCACCGAGATAAAAGGGAAAAACAACATTTTTTTCTAAGAGGTTGTGATAACTATTATCTCCAAGATGCTTCCACTATTTACAATGTTCCACATCATCAATTTTTTTTATGACAAAGATGGGATATGATTAAATGATAAAATAGTATACCAACATAGAAACCACCACATTCTTTACAAGGCATACCCTACCTTCTATTGAAAGAGACTTTCCCTTCCATGAGGAAAGAGTTATTCTAACATGGATCAAAAAATTAGTGAAATTGGATTCCCATAGTATTTCACAAAAAAGGGGACTCCAAGGAAGGAAAATGGACAAGAGACCTCCCTTATACCCAGGTCATTTATGACAGAAACCTTCCTTGGGGCTGTGATTTTCTTTCCAAAGTATATGAAGGACTTTTCCAGATTATTTATTAGCCTAACAAATTCTAATATTTTGAAATGGATTTATTGATGTTGTTAATATTATTCATGGGCCCCTATATAAATTTTTTGATATCATTATCAAAAAAGTGGTGTGAAAGACACGATATACCTCATTCCACATATATGGTATTAAACTCACTCGTTACCACCATATGATTCAACAACCTACTAAGATAATAACTTAAAATGGAAAAATTATTACAAAGAGAGGGTTCCCTTGAATAACCCCCTAGAGATTTAGAAATATCCTCTAAGGGACCCATTTACGTGAATAAAATTATGATCTGATCCATGTAATGACATAATCCATAGGATGAAGGTTGTATTGAATCAAAAGGTGGGAATAACATACCCTATGAAGCCCCAGTCAATAGTATCAAAATATTTTTTAATATCCTACATGATTTAAAAATTTCAACCTATGGTGGGATTCTGCAGATGATTAACACACTATGAGGCAGTGAAAAAGAAATCTTGGACATTTCTGTCATTGAAAAATCCATGTTGGTACCAAGATATGATTCTGTTGAAGATGTTGACAAGTCTATTGGAAATTATTTTGGTAATCACATTATAGATTGTTTTAACAATGAAAACGGGTTTGAATTGAGTGATGTCACTAAAATTTTCCCCTTTTACAATTAAGGAAATTAACTAAGCATTGAATCTATAATTGAATGACCCTCCTATGAAAAAAAGTTGAACCTGGTTTTAGACCACCTTTGAATGACATACTAGTAGCATTGGAAAAAATGATTTGTGAATCCATCCAGTCTAAGAGATATAACAAACCATTCACTTTATTACACACTTATACATTATTTATTACTTAAATGTGTACTTAATACAACTCTGCAGATCAAGAGGTCTAGTGTTGAAAAAAATTAGGAATATTATATAACAACTTAAAATAATAAATAAGAGAGAATTATTTCAAACTTCATTTACTTGACCAACTTAGTCCTTCATACATAACACTGCATGGGATAACCAGAAGATATACATAAGAAAGGGGTGAGCTATAAATCCTAATAAGGGAGTAAAAAATTCACAACATTAAAAATAAAATATATGTAAGGGAATAGGAATATCAATGGAGAAAAAGAGAAACTTGAACATAAAGGCATTATAAAACATGATTATCAAGACTTGAAAATGAGGAAATAACATACAACCTGATATTAGCATGACCCCAATATAATTTCACATGGATTTGAATGAGTAAACCCTAATTTTATAGTAATTTTCCTGAGTAAACCCTAATTGCACATGGCGTATCATGATAGTAAACATTATCCAATTCATTAGAGCATTAGCAGGGTTCACCCTTTAAAAAAAATTCATTTCATGAATATGTGTGACACATGGATCATTAAACATGTGAAGCTACCAATCGGGGTCCAAGTATCACTAAGAGGGGGAGGTGTGAATTAGTGGTCTCATTTTCTTTTTATGTTTCCTTCTTTTTGAAAAAATTATTGCCTCCTGTTAAAGAGTTTCTTCCTTGCAGAACACACACAACAACTGTAGCACAAGATTTATAAGGTTCAATACTCAACAAGAGTAGCTACTTCCGTGGTAAGGTATGGAAAGAATCGAATACAAAATAATACATTGGAAAATAGTCCCTTGATGTGGAATAAAATGAGTAGGATAGTCCCTTGCACTCATGTAGCACTTTGAAAACAATCCAATAGTATATGTACTCCCTTTTAGCATAAATAGGGTAATGTAATGACTTTGTGATTCTTAATGAAGTTTCACCAATCAAATATTTCAAAAAAATTCTTCACCTGCCTACCAAAAAGCTAGTAAGAACCTCCTGGTGCAAACATATTCTGCAGCACACCCTGCTTGTGCACCTCCCTGCATGCATGCCACCTGCTTGCACGCCACTCATCTTGTGTACCACTTTCTTGTGTGGCACAGAGCATGCATTCCTACCTAATTACACACCACTAACTACTTGTGTGCCACTATTTTTCACACCTCACAACTTTCATGCCACCTTTGGCTTATACACATCACACTTCATGGACACACCTCCCTGCTTGGTTGCCTTGGATAACTTGGGTTCATGTTCTTCTTGTGCTCCACTCTGCATGCACACCACCTAGCTTTCGTTCCTTAAATATAACTCCTTACTTGTGTGACAATTCATCTTTTGTGCCACTTTATACTACTAGTGTGATCAGAGATTAAATTTTCTCTTAAGTGTTGAGCAATAGAAATGTGGAGGAAAGACATTTATTTTTAGGCATTTTGGTGACTTGTGAACCACATACACTTGATTGTCGTTCCTACTTGCACGTCACTCCATCACTTGCGTACCTCTCCATCACTTGTGCATTAATCCATCACTAGTACAAAATTTTCGTTTCATTGTCATATTTGGATATTATGATGTTGAAATATGACTTGTATGCAACATACACTTGTGCCCCACTAATTCTTGCCCACCACACTTTTGCTCCACTTGTACATTCATGACACTTTTTGGCTTGTGCGCCAATCATTAACATACATACCAATTTATTTCCTTTGTAATATTTTTATTTTATGATCTTGAAATATGACTTGTGTGCAACATACAGTTAGGCACCACATACACTTGCGCACCACACTTGTGCTGAACTTTTTACTTCCACGCCACTTTATTTACATTGCCAAAAACACTTATTTACTCCCCCTATCTGTCATAAGTCTTGCATCACCGGTTCTCCAAACTTATGATATTTTTGAAATAATCATCATAAAAGTATCATTAGAGTTTTAAAGGATTTTACAAGGTGAATTGATTTATAATCCTTTGACAAAAAAACACAACACTCTCCAAAAATTATACTCTTCAGACATCCTTCTCCATCCTGCATGGTCCCAAAAATATCCCCCTTTGTATTTTCCTATCAACCAGTATTCATAAATCATTGATATTTGTAACTTCAAGCAATGGATTACTTATCAACAATTCTTATCATGCGTGAGCTAAGTCATTGTAGGAAACAAAAATTATTGACAGCCAAAACCATGCTCTTTGAAAATAGTGACTATGAAATTTAAATATCATATCAACTTTGCCTTCTTCAAAACATCTTCCCAGATTCTACCTCATCAATCGTAACTTCTTCAATTTTTTTAGAAAATAGAAACATTGTTTCATACAACCACTCCGACAAATAGTTAGAATAGTTCACACACTTACATGCTTGATTCACAACTTACCCGCAACTACCAATTTATGCATTCTTCATAAGGATTGATTTATGAAACAATTATCCTCCTTGAAAACACTATATTAATGTAAGATGAGAGTTGGGATAGAAACACATACCTCAACCTTGATGAGAAAGAGGTTGGACTCACATGTCAACATAAAATTTTTAAATGTTTCCTTCGACAAAGGTTTTTTGAATATATCTGCAACTTGTTCAGATATAGGAACATACTCCAGCCTCAATCTACTCTTCTCCAACTACTCTTTGATGAAGTGGAACTTTATATTAATGTGTTTTGAAATATAATTTTTACCATATTTCTTGTATGATTGATTACACTCTGATTATCACAACCCAAGAGCAAGGGTAGCTATACTTCAATAAGTAGATCTTCTAACTGAGTCTTCATCCACATTAGTTGAGTTGCAGCATGAGTAGAAGAATCATACTAAGAATAATCTTTTCTAGGAGTTACTGAATTCTTTTCCATGGTATGCCAACTAACACAACTTTTTTCTAAAATGAAAACTCTACCATATGTTGGTCTTTGATCATCAACATTTCATGCCCAATCAACATCTAAATACCGTAATAGATCAATATTTTTTATGCCATCATACCTGAATCCAATATTTATTGTTCCTTTAATATATCTAAGAAATCATTTTCTATAAAGCACATGTCATTATTTAGGAATTTCATGAAATCTAGAACATAATGTGACACCATAGACGATGTCATGTCTTGAGGCAGTCTAATACAACAGACTTCCAATCATCTTTTGAAACACTTTATGATCAACTTCCTTGTCATCCCCATCTTATGGAAACTTTTTCCCACAGAAATTGGGGTGGAAACAGGTTTCAAATTTTCCATCCCAAACATCTTCATATGTTTCTTATCATACATTTATTGAGACAGAAAAATGTGATTCTTCTTCAATGAAATTTGTATCCCAAGAAAATATTTCATTTCTCCCAGCATGGATATCTCAAATAACATCTTCATCTACTCAGAAAATATTTCACATGATCTTTCATAATTCCTAGAAAATATAATGTCATCATTATAAAAAATAACGATTAGTGAAAACTCTTGACACTCCTTGATGAAAATATTGCTTTCAACTTTACCTTTCTTAAAATTCATCTTCCACAAGAAAGTATCTAATTTAGAATACGATTCCCTTGGAGCCTATTTTAGCCCACTGAAAGCCTTATTAAACCTGCACACATTACTTTAATCTTTCTCAATGAAAAATCCATAAGGTTTATCAATGTAATATTCCTTGTTGAGGTCACCATTCATGAATGGATATTTTACATCCATTTGAATGTTTTTGTTTCCTCACTGGGTATCAATAATAATAAATATTCTTATTTTTTTCTAATCTTTCCACCGGAGAAAAGTTTTCATCAAAATAAATGCCTTCAATTTTTAAATGTCCTTTTCAAACCAATATCTCTTTGTTTTTTACTATATTACCTTGTTAATTCATCTTTTTCTAAAAAACCCAATTTGTACCAAAAAAGTTCTTGTTGTTTGGATTCAGTAAAAGATACCATGTATATTTCTGTTCTATTTGATCAAGCTCTTCATTCAAAGAATGAACCCATTAAATATGCTCAATTGATTCATTTACATCAATCTAGTCAACATTCGAATATAGATAAGTATGTGTTATAGCATTTGTTATTCATCTTATTTGAACCCTCTGATGTTGATCTCCAATAATGTTTTGAGCCTATACTTTTTTCCTTAGCCTAGAATGTGATGTTCAAACTTCATCCTCATTACTAGATATTTCTGAGTCTAATTCCTCTTATTGAGTAGGATTAACACAGTCTTCAACATTATCAGAATCAATAACAACATCTACTCTATCCTACTCAACATCCACATCAACATATGACTTCTTTTCTTTATCAAAATTTTCAACAACAGTAACATCTGAAGAATAAAAAATTGCTTATGATTCCTTAATGAGACATCTATATCATATTCATCTTATAGCATATCCAAGAAAAATTCCATCATCTTCTCTTTGCTCAATCCTTCCAAGTTTTCCACCGTTTTTATAATGCATAGACTCCCAAAAACTCTTATGTGTTTTAGACTTGGAGTTTTTCCATAGAACATTTTGTATTGAATCAAATATGAGTTTTTCCTATAGAAATATCAGTTCTAAATACACATATTAGTTCTCATGGATTGCATCCAATAATAATGAGAAAGACAAAGTTCAGGTAACATTGTTCTCCCTATTTTTACCAGATTTTGAATAACTATTTCAGCAACCCCATTTTTTTGACGTGTGTATGGTGAACTGAACTCATATCAAATTCCATGATTATCAAGATAACATTCAAACTCTTCACTCTTATACTCACCATCATTATCAGTTCTCAACTTCTTCATTGAATACTCACATTCCTTCTATAATTTCCTCTTGAAACTCTTAAACATTTTCAAATAATTTGACTTATATCTAATGTACATAACGAAAGTAATGTGAGTAAAGTCATAAATAAATGTAATGATATACTTATTTCCATTTTTTGATTATTTCCCCATTGGTAAAAAATATCAGAAGGTATAAGTTCCAAGGTTTGTTTTAAAAGAATGTAAACACTCTTACGAATGTAATTTTTAATCTTTCCTTTTTTACAAATAGTGCAACACCAATATCTTCTTCTTGATAAATTAAGAATATCTCGGACACTATCTTGCATTCATACCTTGCACATGTTTATCTGACACATATGTCTGATCCTTTTATGGAAAAACTTTGTTCATCCACCATGCACATGTAATATGAGTTTTGTACTTCACCAACATTGAACAAGTTCCCCTTTGTATGTTGGACTCTTGTAACTACCTTTCCATCATTTCCACTTTTCACAAAATACCGATTTTTCTGAGGATAACATGGTTTCCCTCATCACATAGTTGTGAAACACTCATTAAATTATTTTTCAACCCATCAACATATAACGTTTTCCTAGATATCACTTTCTATATCCAAATAAAGGTTGATCCAACACCATTTATGCTCAGAGACTCATCATTTCGAAATGTAATTGTTCTTTCGTTAAATTCTATCAAATTATTCAGAAACATTATGTCTCCAATAATATGTGAAGAAAAACCACTATCAATAATCAATAGATGTTCTCCCTTTTTAGCTTTCAAGGCGGTTTAAACAACAAGAGATTCTAGTTCTTCCTTTTCATTCATCACCTCTAACTTCTGAGTTTTGTTAAGAACATTTTGTTGGGATGGAAGCAAAAAAAAACATCCCTTAGAAAGATTTTCTGGTTGTTCACATATTTCAAAAATATTTTCCAATATTTGGAACTTATTGTCAACATTCACACCATCCTTATCACATTTCTTCTTAACATTATTATCATACTTACCTTTTTTAGAGAATTGACTCCCCAAAAAACCTTGCCTTCAATAACTTTTGGAATAGTAGTTATGTTGTTGATTGAACCAACACATGTTTCTAGTGTGTTTGAATCCACCACAATACCAGCAGTAAACATAGAATGAATACATCCATACAAAACATCTATACTGACAGGATTTGTGATTTTGCTTCTCAACAACCTTCTTAATAAAAATCTGCTGACTGTCAACCTTCATGTTTTAAATCATAACATTCTAATTTAGCACATATTTCTATTCAAACATATCCATTCTAAAAGTATTAGAAATTTTTCTGGACACTGGATTTTTATGTAATTTTGACTTTTCATCATTACTAACTTTGGCCACATACATAGTCATTCCATCTTTGTTCTTATCAGAACCAATTCTATATTTCCTCTCAACCATTAAATCTAAATTTTGAGGATCCTTATTTGGTTCATTTTTTATTGATCCTTCACCAACATCTAGGAAAGATTGTTTGAAATTGATATTTATTTATTTAGGTTTATAATGTTTTTCTTGGACACGTTCCAACACTTTTTCTTTTTTACATTAACTTTACTTCAAGATGATCAATAAGATTGTTTGCATTCTCAAGATAATTCTTCAAATCATCAATCTCCTTCTCCATCTTAATATTATCATCAGGAAATCCTTCTTGTTTGTTTAACGTGGAATTTTCATTTATCAACTTATTTTTTTCATTATAACGTCTTTTGACCTTCCTCAAACATTCTTTCAACTCTTATTTATGATGATATTCAAGTTGAGTTTCTTCTTCTTCAGAACTGTAGCTCCCATAATCTTCAATATTCACTACTATAATAAATTCATTCTCTCAAGTTTTTTCAGAAAATGATTTCTTGGATTCATCTTTGTTGTCTTCCTCATCTTCATCTATAGATAAAATGATTCTATTTTTTTATTTGAAGGACTTTTTATCCTTCCCATTTGAAAATTTTTTATCTTTGTCACCTTGTTTCTTCCATGACCTTCTTATCCTTATGTCATCATCATCACTATCTTCATATTTATTCTTTTGAGGCAAGTTTTCCACAAAAGTGACCAATAGATCCACACTCAAAACATTTCTAGGGAAGTTTAACCTTTTATTTCCATATAACTCATTTCACATTCTTAGAAAACAAGGATAAAATTTCATCAAAATGTTTACATAACCCATCTTCAGAATCGAATTCAGTATCCTCATCTTCAATAAGAGTCTTCTTTTTCTTATCTTTATTTTCCACCTTTAATGAAATTTCTCTAACATCTTTTGTTTTTCTCTTCATAATCTTCTCCCTTCTCATTTTCATTAGTAATGAGAGTACTATGGAAATCATCCAGAGATAATGTAACATGGTCTCTATCTTCTAATGAAGACACTTTAGCATCAAAAATGTCAGGAAGAATTTTAAATATCTTTTCAACAACTGTAGAATCCTTTAACGTTTCACCAAGACACCTGATTGTAATAAAAATGTCATTTATCCTGGTAAATAAGTCCTCAACAGATTCAGATTCTCCCATTTTCAAGTCTTAATACTTCAGCCTCCATATTTCCAGTGTTGCCTTCTGTACTTTTGTATTTCCTTCATATATGTTCTTCAACTTACCCTAGATGCATTTAGTAGTAGCAACACCTTTCAATATTAAAAACACACTCCCAGAAAGAGATGCAAGTAATGCATTTTTTATCTCTTCCATCATTCTCATGATTTTCCTTATTAGTAGGTGTAAATGGAACCTTGTCATCAATAAGAAAAAATCCATCAGTTCTAGTTTCAAGATCTTCATACCCAGTATACATATGATAAGACATCATTCTATCATTTCAAATATGATAATTCTTTCCATCAAATATCAGAATCCCCTTACTTTTCACGTAATTATGATTTTTCATCACAACTTCTCTTCAATACATCAACAAAGAAAAAAGGAAATGAACCCCCTAGGATACCTATTGATGTTCCCAGTCAGGATCAAAGTATCTATGAGAAGGGGAGGGATGAATCAGTGATATCTTTTCTTTGTCTATTTTCTTATTTTTGAAACAAACTTTGCCTCCTATTAAAGAGTTTCTTACCTAGTGAACATAGACAACCACAAGTACACAAGATTTACAAGGTTCACTACTCAACAAGAGTAGTTACATCCTAGGTATGGTACAGAAACAATCTAGTAGCACACAATCCACTAGAAAACAATTCTTTGTTGTGGAATACAATGTGTAGGATATGCCCTTACACTCATGTAGCACATTGAAAACAATCCAATAGTGTGTGTGCTCCCTCTTAGCACAAATAGGGTAATGTAATGATTCTTTTATTTTTAATTAACATTCAGAAATCCAATCTTTCAAAACAATTCTTCACATTCCTTTCCAAAAGCTGGTAAAAACCTCCTAGTGAAATCATCTTGCGCCCCACAACCTGCTTGCATGCCACCTGCTTGAACATCACTAAACTGGAACACCAACAATCTTGCACGCCACTAACTACTTTCACACCACTATTGTGCATAGATAAAAACTTCCATGCCACATTTGGATTATACACAACACACTTATTGAACACACCTCCTTGATTTTCCATATATGAAAACATTCATGCCACATATGCTTGCGCGCCACTCTACTTGCATGCCACCCAACTTGTGTAGCTTATATATAACTTCTTAATTTAATGACACTTCAGCATGCATGCCACTTTCTACTACATTCCCTATTTGAGCTAAAATTTTCTATTAAGTGTTGAGAATTAAAAAATGGGGAGGCTAGTCTTATATTTATAGGCATTTTGGTTACTTGTGCACCACATAAATTTCTGTGTCATTACTACTTACACACTGCTCCATCACTTGCACATTGCTCCATCACTTGCGTGCCATTCCATCACTTGAACGACACATTATTTCCTTTGTCATATTTTGATATGATGATGTTGAAATATGAATTACGCACAACATACACTTTCGCACCTCTTATACTTACATTCCACAATTGCGCGCCACTTGTACTTACATGCCACATTTTGGCTTGCGCCCCAATCATTATCATGAACAACTAATTATTTTCATTGTCATATTTTGAGGAGATTATCTGAAAATATGACTTTTGTGGAACATAAAATTGTGCACCACATATACTTCGGCACCACACTTGAACGCCACTTTTGACTTGTGCGCCACATTCTTTCCTTTTCCCAAAAAAAAATCTTTACTCCCCCTATCCTCCAAAAGGATTACATAAAAAGTTCTCCAAACATATGATATTTGTGAAATAAAAATCATCAAAGAATCTTCAGTCTTTTAAAGGCATTTACAAAGTGAATTGATTTATACTCTTTTGACAGCAAAAGACAACACTCTATAAAAAACATACTCTACAAACATCCTTCTTCATCCAACTTGGTCCCAACAACATGGAATTATTCATAATCGTAATTTATTCTATGATTAAATATTTTTTAATGCGTACATGTAAGTTCTATTAAATATTTAAATTAAGGTGGATACCCTTGATTGAAAAATGATTACGGTATTCACTACAAGATGATTTTGGCATTGAAAATCATAGTGCCATTTTGGTAGAATAACATCATCATATAAAAACTTATAAGTTGGATTAATGATGGATTAAAGGGCCTATAATAATTTATACATGAAATATAATGTAATAGGAAAAAATGTCCCAACATATGAAATGTAATTTATATGCGTAATATGGGAGAAATAATAGAATGAAAATAAGAAGAAAGAATTCGGTTATGGAAATTTGGTATGATAATGAGTAAAAATTGAAGAAATTAATGAGAGGGAAAGTATTATATCATCTTTAAAAAATATTAAGGGAAGTATGGGGGATGTGATAAATCATACCACAATATGTTTAATTCATAATGAAAGGGTATAATTACAAGAATAATCTATGATTAAAATGAAAAATGAAGGAATCACTTACATGGGTGTGTGACATCAAGAGATTGAAGAGGGAATTATTGAGAGCTTGGGGATCCTTGGGAGAATTAAAGAGAAAGGTGGGCAGAGTAAGGACATGCTCCATAGAATTTTAGGGATGAAAATTTAGAGCTTGTGTGGGTTTATATAGGAAATGAAAGAGAAATTCTTTAATATTTCGAAAGGTTGGGTTTTGGAATCTATATAATTAAATATTCAAAACCACAAAAAATATCATGGTTTTTGCCCATGGTTTTTGAAATTGTGGAGTAGAAAATAAATTTATATGGTGAATGGATGTACATATTAAAATATTACACTTGCTTATGTTGAGGTGGGTGACATTTTTCAATATATGATTTTAAAATCATGATGTATATTATAAATTTTTAAGGATTCACCAAGGCATTATAAAATGAGTAAAACAAATATAAAATCAATTTATTTAAATTTAAAAACATATATTGGTCTGATAATACCAATTATAGTATTTATTACATCATTTTTGGGTCATTATGATGTCATAAAAACATATTTTATTTATACGGTATTTAATTTTTACACATAAAGTCGACTACCTCAGTAAATTAAGAAAAATTCACTATAGTATAATTTCTACCTTTTGATTCCAAAAATCATATTCATTTTATCTATATTATTTTATTAATATGTGAATTTTTAATTTTAAAATGAAAACTGATATTTATTGAAAATTCACTGGTTTTGAAAAAAACAGTTTTCAAAACATTATAAATATTACATTTGACATCATAAAAGTTATATACCCATTTAATATTAATTAATTTTATTTTATTATTATATTTTATTAATTCAATTTATTTCAAAAATTTATTATTTCATAGAAATTAATTATTTAAAAATGCACTTTCAATTTTATCGTAAAAAATATAAATTTAATCAAACTGATTATCTAATCATTTACAGTTAAAGAAATGATATTAGAATCATTTATAATTATTTTTTTATAATATTAATAATAAAAACATTATTCTAATATAATAAATTATATATTTATCAGAAGTTCCATTTTGGCCCAAAAATAAAATTTATCAAATTCATATCTTTTTAAGAAAGGCTATTTCCATAAATAAATTGATATAGTAAGACTTTTAATTATAAAATGGAATTAAACAACATGTAACTAATAACTTATAACATAACCTCTTATAACACTAATGTAAAACTTATGGGTAGGGTGTGTGATAGTGTGAGACTCTTAGGGTGGGTCGAATAACATCACCCAAGAGGTAATATCTAATAACGTGATCTTCTCCCATATGAGATTTCATTCACGATTAACTTGTTAACACTCTGATTGGTATTTGTTAAGATCCATGACCAGTGATAGTACCTTCTTTTTTTGCTCTAACAAATGATCTTTGTATTGCCAGAGTCGGTTAGATGAGGTCATCCTCTATTATGTATGTTTCGAAAGGATTATTTTTAAAAAACTAAAATTTATATCAGTCATGTGATCACTGTTAAATTGCTATATTATAAACATTAATGATATTTAGCAGTATTTTAAACACAATAATAATAAAAAGAATAAAAATGGGTGCATGTGTCTTCAATAAGACATTAAATGAAATGTAATTTTTTTCTTAAAAGATCGGGTAATTACATCATTAACCCGTAGGAATTTTTTACAGGAAAATTTTATTTTCTCATACTACATCATATTAGTGTAACTATTCCACATCATTGGCTCTAGTTCCCATGTTTCATCTTCATACTTGTAGTTTCTCCAAAACTCTTTGACGAGGCACATTATCTTATTTTGTAGAACTTTTTCTCTACGATATAAGATCTTTAGTGAATTGTCTTCATAAGAGATGTAATTATCCAATGGTACCATGTATAAAATGTGTAAATGCATTGGGATAGATTTATACTTCCCCAAGTGTCATTCATGGAATACATCATGTACTTGAGACAAGTTTGGTTAAAGTGCTAGTCAATAGGTCATTGGTCCAATGCGATCAAGGATCTCAAAAGGGATGATGTAACTTGGATTATTCTTTCCCTTCTTCCCAAATCTCATAAAACTATTTCGTATTGATATGTGGAGGAATAACATGTCTCCAAAATCAAATTCTAGGTCTTGTAGATGATCATCAATATAACTCTTTTGTGGAATCTGAGAAGCTTTAATGTGATGCTGGATGGTTTTAACCTTGTCCATCATTTATTTGACAATTTCTAGTCCTAGATGTTTTAACGCCCTAACATCATCCCAACATGTCAGTGTAATGCACCTCTTCCCCTAAGGGACTTCATAAGGATCTAGTTAGATGCATGAGTGGAAACTATTGTTGTAAGAGAACTCAACCAGAGGAAGATGTTGATTCCATCCTCCTTTGATGTCCATTGATCAGGCTCTCAGCATGTCCTCATGTGTTTGGATAGTCCTCTCAAATTGTGCATCAGTTTGATGATGATAATACATACTGAAGTTCTTCTCAGTATTCAGAGAATGTTGGAGACTTTTTAAGAATATAGAGTTGAAACATGGATCTCAATTGGATGCAATCGATAGTGGTACACCATGAAACCGTACATCTTCTCTAATGTATATCTCTAGCAGTTGATACAGTGAGAAATCCTATCAAATTACAATCATGTGTGGTATCTTTGTAAGATGGTCTAAAAAACATAGATAGAATTGTTTCCTTTAGATTTCATTAGATGTCTGGTAACAATGTCCATGGTGATGTTCTACCATTTCCATGTTGGTATGGGGAATGGTTGCATCATCCCCTTAGACTTTTTCCACTCAGCCTACATGTGATGGCATACAAAGAACTTTGATGTATACTTCGGGATCTCCTTCTTCATAGTATCCCACCCAAAATTCTCTCAGAGTTCTGGATTCAGTTTTTTGTTTCCTTAGTGAGTGGAAAAATTCATACTATGTGCATCATCAAAGAGTTCATTCTTTAACTCTTTATTTTATGGAACACATTGTATTGACCCAAGTACCCCAATTCCTTCTTCATTAATATTGAACTCCGAGGATTTATCTTTTTTGATAGTGTCCACTTTCTTATAAATTCCCACATCATCATTTTTATCATTCTTAAACCATTCCAAAATAGAGAATAGAGAAATACTTTTTGAAAAGATTGATGATGTTACCTTATTTATGATTCCTAGGTCTATCATCATAAAATCTAAAAAGATTGGATATTTTTCAATTCTCATAAATGAATGAGTTTCTAGATCCTTTTTACATAGAGAATATACTTCTTTTTATTCTTTCACCAGATGGTAGTGAATTTAGTAGTTGTAGTCATTCATCAGCCCTATCCATCTTCAGGGGAGCATATTCAACTCTTTTGGGGTGAATATAAGATTAAGGATTTTCGAATCAATTTATATTTTACACCTTTCCCCAAATTGGTATTTTCACCAAATTTTCAAAGAGAATATAACTACAGCCAACTCCCGACCATGTGTTGGATAGTTAGGCTCATGAACATTCAATTTCCTTGAAGAAATGGTAATAAATATGTCGTTTTTAATCAACACACATCACATGCACTTCTTCGAAGCACCTCTGAATATGACTAAGGGTTTTCCACTTGTGGGTAGTGTGAGAATGGGTGCAGTGATAAGCCTCTTTTTCGACTCCATGAATCTCTCCTCACATTCAATACTCATATAAAACTTGACACCCTTCCGAGTTATCTTAGTAAGAGGTATTGACAATCGTGAGAAATTTCTCAAAAATCAGAGATAATATCCAGCTAACTCAAGGATGACAAGGATATCCATCATAGATTTAGGCCTCATTCATCCCTAAATTAAAATTTTCTTGGAGGGATCCACAGATATCCCGTTGATTATGATGATATGCCCTTATAATGAGAGTTTATTAAACCAAAACTCACACTTATTGTAATTTTAATAGATCTTCACCTTTCTCAATGTCTCTAGTACAATGATTAGATTCTCCTAATGATCCTCTATTGTTTTGGAGTATATTAGAATATCATCTTTAAATACTACCACAAACAATTCAAGTTAGTCCATAAAGTCTATGTTCATCATATACATAATTATTACTGGGGAATTAGTTATTCTAAATGGAATTATTATGAATTTATAGTGTCTATATCTTTTATAAAAATCAGTCTTGGGATTATCTTCCTTCTTCACACTAACCTGGTTATATCTTGACCACAGAACCTCCTTGGAGAAGTATTATTCTTCATATAGATGATCAAACAAGTAATCTGTTCATGGAACATGATACTTCTTCTTTATTGTGATTTTGTTTATCTCACGATAATCAATGCAATGGCGAATTGACCCATCGTTGTTTTTTATAATGATGACTGGTGCACCCCATGTTGTAGCACTTGGTCGTATAAACCCTTTATCCCAATTATCCTATAGTTGCTTCTTTAGTTCCTCAATCTCCATAACAAACATTAAATATAGACTCTTTGATATTGTCAATTCCCAAGGTATAAGATGAATTTGTTATTCTACTTTTCTTCTAGGATGAAGACTAGAAAATTCCTCAAGTAACAAATCAACGAATTCTCTCACAATACGCATGTCTTAGAGGATGGTTCCTTTTTAATAATCAATAATCTGAGCATGATATGCAAGCTCATAGGGAAATAATATCCACACATGAGATTATGGTGCTAGTTAATATTAATATTCACCCTTGCACATGTACAGAATTGGGGTCGATTCACCATATGGAGAGTGATTTCCCACTCACGGCAATTTACGTTGGTTCTATATTAGGAAATCCAATGCATTCAATGAATTGCATCAAATTCCTCATGAATGATTATAATGAGGTTCACCGGGAAGTCCAATACACTTTTTTTCATAGGACATGAATTATATTCATGGTATGAAATAAATTCACCATTTTTTGTTCTCACCAGAAACTCTACTTCCATTATTTGTGGTGGTGTTTGGATTATTGTACTAAACTTTTGAGATATAATTGAATTCGTAGAACTATAATAAAAAAGTATATTTTCTATCCTTGAATGTATATCTCAAATACCTATCACCACATTATTGTCAGGATTCACTTCATTAGTGGTGATCTCAAAAACTAACCCTTGATACCTTAGAGGTTGTTGATTTCCTCAGAAACCCTTCTATTAGGTCACTAGTTTTCCAAATATCCATGTTTTTTTAGTTTTATCAATGAACAATATGTTGAGGGTCGAATGGAGAATTTCACTCCTCTATAGCAGCAACATATTTTTCATGTTGATAGTTAATGTCTTGTTTCACTTCTCTTCCACACATAATGTATTTCCTCATCCCCATTAATAATTTTTTTGGGTGCTTATTTCCATACATTTGGCATGTGGGGTGCTGTAATTTCATAGCACTATATGATTTATCAATTGAACATCCATAATTAAAATCCACTTTTTTCTTCTTATACCTATGATTCCCTTGAGATTCTGATGATCTACATTTCAACTTTGAGGGCACATCAGACAAACTCCTCATAGATATCACTGTCACATATCTCTTGGGCTTTCCGTAGTCTAGGTTTTAGCCCACCAAAGAAGAGGTGATGTAACACCATAGGTAAATAAAGACTATGAAATTTTTAAATTTATCCATATTTGGGAATAAAATATTAATATTACTTTAAAGGGGATTCTATGCTTGATGGCGTACCCAATACGCAACAACAAGTTTCTTGGAAATCTTACGTTGCACTCTAATAATAAAATAATATTATTTTAAATGGTAGTTAACGCCTAGCCGTTGTAATTGAGGAAATGAACATAAATAACTAAAAAATGATTATATATGTTTGTAAAATATTTTTAAATTTTACAATAAATGATAGAGGATTAAAAATGCGAATGAATCCAATTTTTAGCGTAAACATTCTAATATTTTTTAAAAGGTCGATTAACCGCCTTTTGATGGGGATTATCTTTTAAATCCACTTCTTGAAAATTTTATGTGTTATATTTGACAAAATAAAATTCTTCTTTAAAATCGGGACATCAAAATTTACTTTGTGTAAATTTTTGGTATTTTTCGGATAAAGTTCATTTTTTAATTAATAGTGAAAAATGTTGTATTTTATTTCAAAACCACTTTTTAATATAATTTATTTATTTTATTTTATTATAATTTGAATTGTTTTTAAAGTTAAATTAGAATATATTTTTACCATTTATTCCAATAGTGGTCATTGGAATTAATTTCACTTTGAAATTGGACTTAAACTAGTGTCAGTCTTTTAATAGATATTGTTTCTTAAAAACACGCTATTTGTTTTGACAGCGAGAATTGATTATTAAATTAATTAATGAATCTTATATGTTTTGAGTTTTTTAAAATATACATCATTTTTGAATTCATAATATCAAATATAGCGTGGGGTGAATTTTTGGTATTTTTCTGAAAAACTCCAATTTTTTGTGAATAATGAAACTACTAAGTGGTAGTTTAAAAACTGTTTTTTCGTTTAAATGAAACATTACCACTTCTGGGGTTTGAATTTTAAAAATACAACATAAATGGTTGTAATTAAGATATAAAATGTGGTTCAATGGTATTATAATAATTTTTCTATGAATAGTAACTCTTATGTTTATAATCGCGATTAGAGGTAATTAGTGTAATTTAAGGTAAAGATAATGTTATAATAATATGAAATGACCTTGACACATGTTCTAACCTTATTTTATGAGTAATGGAAGACCAATAAAATCTATGGGTCAACATGGAGACCCCATGGAGCCACTTTGGTTGGAAAATTACTTTAATACCATTTTATTTAAAGTTAAAATTAAAATGTCACAAACATGTGTTGTTTTACTAAAACAATTTCTACATGGGGTAATATAAGTCATATTTTTTACTATAAATATTAATTAGAAAGATAAAAATATTCACTACACCATGATATTTGTTTTATAATTTTTATACATTATATAAATTAATTTATTGATGACACCGTGATGATGTAGTGATTACCTCAAAAATGAACGATTTAAATAATATGAGAAGATATGGTGAAATATAAATCTTACACTTGTCACAAACCTATTTTATGTGTGTGTTTAGAAGAATTATCACTTTATCCTTGAAATATATAATTTTGGGACCTTTAAAATCCGGAAAACATTTTATAATAATGTTACTTTTCAAGACATTCCAAGAGTGCCCCTCCTCTCCTCTTATAAAAGGATCTCACCTCTACCACCTTACACACACCTCTCAAGCCTTTGACTCGTCCAAACCCAGCCCATTTCATCTCTCCACATACCTATATTCATCATTGAAGCCTCAATTTGGGCATAATCCTTTTCAAGGAAGCCTTTGAACTCAAATCAAAGAGAGTTAACCGATTTAAAGGTAATGTGTTCCCTTGTGTTCATTTGTTTTATTTTGCTTCTCCAAACCCATAAACTCTTTTTATTACCTTTTTTTGTAACAAAAACAGTACCTTATATATACTGGGATGTTTTTATAAGATGGATTCTAGCTAAACTTTCACACACCCTAGTCTAATGGTTAAAGAACATACTGTTTCTGTGGATGGTGAATTACTGTCTCACAAAACGATGATCGTTCAATATTATTTTAACACCTTCAAAGGTGGCCATTAAGATGTCACTATATTTATATATGATATATAATATGTTTATGTTTTCCTTAAGATAATTTATTTTTAATTTATGGCATACCTTTATGGTTTCTATTATGGGTAAACGCGATATCTTCATTTTAAGAAGTGCGGACTACCGCCCCCTCAAAGTGATTTGATTCGTTAATGCCATATGTGGGACGTATAAAGGATGGAATTAATGGGATTAAATATGATATACTAATTTAATTATAATATACCTTTATATCATTATTATTTCATTCCATTCAATGAAAAAAATGAAAGTAGCGTTCATGCGTACGTACGGCTTACCGTCTCTATGAACGGTACATTTCATTTCTTATCTTAAAATGTTATGTACTATTATAAGTACATATATATTTTGGATATATATGTAATATATTGCATCTAAATGATGGATATCATTCTGAAATTATAATATATATACCTCTCACTTTGTTTTAATTCCATTAATATGAGAAAAAATGAAAGTAGCGTTCATGCGTAAGTATGGCCTACCGTCTCCATGAACAGAGCTTTTAATTTTTTTATCTCCAAATTCTATGGAATAGTATAAAATGAATATATACTGGATATAAATGAAATTTGAAACATCAATACTATTATTGATATTATGTACCTATAAGTACATGGAAAATTCTTTTCCAACAAGTTCAATTTTTACTCATGTACTGAACATCGACAAAAACGTCTGATATGATCTCACTTTATTAACCAATTATTATAACATTATAATATGTGATACGAACTGAATAATAATATATAAAGGTGGTCCTTAAGAAATTATAAATTTACCGTATTTTATTATTTAGGAGATTAAATAACGATCGAGTCATGTCAGACAGGAGGTAAGGGATCCTACCCCTCTCTTTGTTTTTAAGTACACTCTTTTATGTCGTTCCTTTTAAGATAATATTTATTATTATTGGTATGTTCTTTTATATTAAAAAACTGTAATTTTTATGTTCATATTATGAGAGAACCTATTTTCTTTCATAAATACATTTTGGATGTTTTGAGTGGCGCCGTTAGGCTACCGAATTTTCGTAAGGGATCCAACCTCTCTCTTTCTTTTTAAGTACTCTCTTTTATGTCATTTATTTTAAGCTCATCTTTATTATATTTGGGGATGTTATTTTATATTAATCACAATTTAATTTTTATGTTCATATTATGAGATACCCTATTTGATCTCATAAATCCTTTTTTGGATGTTTTAAGTGGCGACATTAGGCTGCCGAGTTTTCGTAAGGGAATTTTCATCTCACTTTTATTCCCGTGAGATTTATGCTACATTTTCCACCATTTCCGTTGAGTAGTATATGTACTAGCAGTTGTTCTACTCTTTGTGTAATATGCTTTTGTTTATGAGTATTTACATCAATTTTGTATTGTCCTTCTTTCATGGGGTCTATGTTTCGAAAGATACCCAAGTCGATAAGGGAACCTTTCACCCTAATCTTTTTAAAAGACTTATTTTTTTGGGTCTTTTAATTTACATATTTTTATGTTTGGATATGTTCTTATTGATTTAAATTTTGTGTCTAAGTTATGAGATACGCTTTTTATCTCTCATCAACTAATTTTCTGAATTTTGAAGTGACGCTGTTAGGCTGTCGAATTTTTTCAATGGAACTTCTTAACCCAATTTTGATTCTTTGGGATAAACTTGCACTCCTTGAATATGCCTTTCTATGAATATGTGTGAATAAACTCTAATTGTTTTACACTTAATATCCAGTTATATTTGGTGTATTCGTTTGTCACACATAATTATGTAATTTATTTGTCCTTAATCCAAGGATATTGTCTTTGTATGGGACTTCGTCTCAATCACCTTTCATTGAGGCATATTTTGTTTTATACACAACCTTATTTTATACGGTGTATAAACCCCTTTGACTTTTACGTTTATCCAAAAGGAATATTTTCATACGAAGCATTTTACTAAACAAAAAAAGGGAATGTTTTTGTCGTACGTATGTGGAGACAACAACTTCCCCGCCGCTGTGACCATTATTTGAGTTTCAGCTTCCTCTATAATCCATATCTTTTTTTAAATGAAAAATAAATACCATGTTTTACTTTTCTTTTATTTTGGTATTGAAAATGGTTTTCATAATTTTTTTATATCAATGTGTTGTATTTATATCTTGTGATTGAAAAGTGGAAATGTTATGTTTCTTTTATTCATGTTTTATGTGATACAATTCTGTTATGGTTCTTGGGCATTATTATGAAGACGGGTGGTTCTGTGATAAAATAAGGGTGGGTGTGCCAGATATATCTCTCCAATGCACTGGGTAATGCGAAGGGGTTAAACGTTATGGTTTCTATGAAGAGATTTAGGGAATATACTGTGATGGGTATTCCAAAACTAACCAAGAGGGTCACTCCTTACGTAAGAATGTTATGAATGCCTCAAGTTACATTTATGTCTTATGATTTCTATGATTTATTCTTGATTTGATTAGGTATGTTAAAATGATTATGTTTTATGAGTAATGTATGATTTCATACATGGACTAATGTTTTCTTTTTGTACTTTTATATCCCTTACTAAGATTTTTATGCTCATCCCAAGTTTTTGAAATGTTTTACACAGGACTTAAAGATGAATAGGGTCAAGGATGGGATCAATGAAAGACATGCTATCTAAAACACAGAACTAGACGTGTTTCTTTTAAGAGTATTTTTATTTATGGAAACATAGTAGAAGTGTCTACTTTGTAATCTTTTGAGATGTAATAGTTATGTCCTAATTCTCTAAAACTCTAAACCTAAAAATATCCTCAATGTGAATTATTCATTTAATTGAATATTAAGTAAGGTTTAAGGCCAGAGCCTTATAGTTGGTATCAGAGGTCGGTTTAGATAACTTTGGAGGTTAGGGTATTCTCTAAGCGTAAGTGAAATTACCATAATGGTTAGGATTTCAGAAAGAGTCTTAGTTTTAGATAAAGTGAATGAGTAAGTATATATTAGTGTTTATCATCCTCATTAGTACATGATGGTTTTGTTGATATACTCACACTGACATTTTTGTTTTTAGTGAATTGATGGATCTAGCAGGCAACAAAGTGACAATAGGTTTGAAGGAAACTGTGGTGGTTCTCTGATTAAGAGACTGGATGAAATGGTGGATTCAATGAGAAAACTCGTGGTTGTTCTAAAACAACTATCAAGGAGTCATAATCAACCACTTGAACCTTGGTATTTTCTCGAATGCATCATGTACGAGATGACCAATCGATGTGGATGTTTAGGTAATAATTATAAAATTACCATTAGAGTTTATATGATCCTTACTTTTGAGGTAATTATGGGTTATTATATGTTATGATGGAAAATGAAATCCATGAGATAAATTTGAGGTTAAAATATGTTATGATTATTTTTGAGGATTTTATCTCATTTTGGGGAATGTTTTATGAATTATATAGTTTTGGAAAAAGGACAACACGCAGACCGTGTGAAAACCTGTTGCGTCGGACAAAGCTGCGGGAATATAACCCACGACCAAAGTGTGACTGGTATTTATCACCTACCACTGGACTACATGAATTCCATGGTTAGTTTGAATAATTATTTTTAGTTAGATGATTTTAGGAATCAAGAGTAAGTTTTTTTGGGTTATCTATGGAAATGATTAACCTATCATAGAGGATATGTGATTAGGTTAATTACTTTTCATTATGAGAATTTAAGAGCAACTGATGTTATTTGGAGATAAAAGTTAATTTGTACCATGGAAGACTATGTGATTAAATCCTTCAAATATTTGGGTTTCAATCTTAGTTTGGTTTACATTGAAGAATTTTATGGACAATTGTTTATCGAATGGTCTTCGTTGAACTTTGGTTTTTTTTTGGAAAAATTTTGGAGATTAAGAATAGATTCTCTTTTTATAAAGGATTTTACTTTTGTGGATTATCTGATCTCATACTAACAATTTTGGTTTTGGTTTTTTTCTAAAGACATGGGAAATATATTGTTCTCTTTTTTGGAATATGTGATTCTCAAGAAGTTGATTATAGTACTCTTAATGTGAACAGGTCTTCCTAAATACTCAAATTTTGGAGAAAATATGAGTTTGATTAAGGAATCTAGTAAAAGTTGAAAGTCTACATGAAAACTAATTATGTTTCAGTATGATTTAGTTAAGCTCAAAAATAAAATCCATAATGAAGAGTAACTTAAAACAAAAATGTTGTTTGTTAACTTTTCCTACTGGGGAATAGAATACCGTTTAACCCATCACAGGTTTGTGATTTTCTTAAGGTTAACTTTCTCCTAGACATTTTTACTATCACTCTCCCTCAGAACATGACATATTGTTTTTTTCTCCATATACATGTTTTCCTACATGTAATCCTAGTATGGGTTAACTCGGGTGACCATTGTACTTCTTTTTCTTTTATTTTAAAGTGATTTTTTTACAGACTCTTGTTCTGATGTGGGATTTTCAATTAAGTTTCCAAGCCCAATTTTAAAATTGCAAGGATGAAATTCCCAAAAGGGGGGAAGGATGTAACACCCCAGGTAAATAAAGAATATGAAATATTCACATTTATCCATATTTTGAATAAAATATTAATATTACTTTAAAGGGGATTCTATGCTCGATGGCGTACCCAATACGCAACAATGAGTTTCTTGGGAATCTTACGTAGCACTCTAATAATAAAATAATATTATTTTAAATGGTAGTTGACACCTAGACGTTGTAATGGAAAGAATGAACAGAACTAACTAAAAAATGATTATATATGTTTGTCAAATAGTTTTACTTTTACAATAAATGTTAGAGGATTAAAAATGCGAATGAATCCAATTTTAAGCGTAAACATTCTAATATTCTTTAAAAGGCCGATTAACCGCCTTTTGATGGAGAACCTCTTTTAAATAGACTTTTTGACAATTTTATGTGTTATATTTGATAAAATGAAATTCTTCTTTAGAATCGGGACATCAAAATTTACTTTTTGTAAATTATTGGTATTTTTCCGATAAAGTTCATTTTTAATGAATAGTGGAAAATGTTGTATTTTATTTCAAAACCTCTTATTAATATAATTTATTTATATGGTTAGATTATCTTTTGAATTGTTTTTAAAGTTAAATTAGAATATATTTTTACCATTTAATCCAATAGTGGTCATTGGATTTAATTTCACTTTGAAATTGGACTTAAACTAGTGTAAGCCTTTTAATAGATATTGTTTCTTAAAAACATGCTATTTGTTTTGACCGTAGGAATTAATTATTAAATTAATTAATGCAACTTATATGTTTTTAATTTTGTAAAATAGACATCATTTTTGAGTTAGTAATATCAAATATAGCTTCGGGTGAATTTTTGGTATTTTTCTGAAAAACTCCAATTTTTGATGAATAGTGAAACCACTAAGTGGTAGTTTAAAAACTATTTTTTCATTTAAATGAATCTTTACCACTTCTGTGGTTTGAATTTAAAAATTCCGACATACATGGTGTTCATTGGGATGTAAAATGTGGTTCAATGGGATTAAAATAATTTTTTTTGCGAATAGTAACTCTTAAGTTTTTAATTGTGATTAGAGGTAATTAGTGTAATTTAAGTTAAAGATAATGTTATAATAATATGAAATGAACTTGAAACATGTTCTACCCTTATTTGATGAGTCATGGACGACCAAGAAAATCCATGGGTCAACTTGGGGACCCCATGGAGCAACTTTGGTTGGAAAATGACATTAATACATTTTAATTTAATGTTAAAATTAAAATGTCACAAACATGTGTTGTTTTACTAAAACAATTTTTACATGGGGTTATATAAGTCATATTTTTTATTATAAATATTCATTAGAAATATAAAAAGATTTCCTACATCATTATATTTTTTTTATAATTTTTAGACATGAAATAAACTAGTTTATTTATGACACCGTGAAGATGCAGTGATTACCTCATAAATGAACGATTTAAATAAAATGAGAAGATAGGGTGAAATATAAGTCATACACTTGTAACAAACAAATTTTATGGGTTGATTTCGCAACCTTATCAACTTATCCTATAAATATATAATTTTGGGACCTTTAAAATCAAAAAAACATTTTATAATAATGTTACATTTCAAGACTTTCCAAGATTGCCCCTCCTCTCCTCTTATAAAAGGCCCCCACCTCTACCACCTTACACACTCCTTAAAAGCCTTTGGCTCGGACAAACCCTACCCATTTCATCTCTCCACATACCTCTCTTCAACATTGAATCCTCACTTTTGGAATAATCCTTTCCAAGGAAACTTTTGAGCTCAAATCAGAGAGAGTTTCCCGATTTATAGGTAATGTCTTCCCTTGGATTCTTTTGTTTTATTTTGCTTCTCCAAACCCCTAAACTCTTTTCATTACTTTTTTTTGTAACACCACCAGTATCTAAAATATACTATGATGTTGTAATAATATGGATTCTAGAAACACTTTCACACACCTCCGTCTAATGGTTAAAGAACATATTGTTTCTGTGGATTGTGAATTACTGCCTCACGAAACGATGATCGTTCAATATTCTTTTAACACCTTCAAAGGTGACCATTAATATGTCACAATATTTATATATGATATATGATATTTTTATTTTTTCCTTAAGCTTCTGTATTTTTCTTTTATTAAATACCTTTATGGTTTCCATTATGGGTAAATGCGATATCTTCATTTTAGAAAGTGCGGACTACCACCCCCTCAAAGTGATTTGATTCGTTAATGACATATGTGGGACGTATAAAGGATGGAATTAATGGTATTACATATGATATCCTACTGGAATTATAATATACCTTTATATCATTATTATTTCATTCCATTGAATACAAAAAAGTAATGAAAGTAGTGTTCATGCGGACGTACGGCTTACCGTCTCCATGAACGGTATATTTCATTTCTTATCTTCAAATGTTATGCACTATTATAAGTACATATATATAATGGATATATAAGTAATATATTACATCTAAATGATGGATATAATTCTGGAATTATAATATATATATATATCTCACTTTGTTGTAATTCCATTAATATGACAAAAAATGAAAGTAGCGTTCATGCGTACGTACGGCCTACCGTCTCCATGAACGGTGCTTTTAATTTTTTTTCTCCAAATTATATTGAATAGTATAAAATGAATATATACTGGATATATATGATATTTAAAACATCAATACTGTTCTGGATATGATGTACCTATAACTACATGGTAAATTCTGTTCCGACAAGTTCAATTTTTACTCATGTACCGAACATCGAAAAAAACGTCTGATATGAACTCACATTATTAACCAATTATTATAACATTATAATATGTGATATGAACTGAATAATAATAATTAAAGTAGGTATTTAGGAAATTATAAATTGACCAAATTTTTTTAGTCAGGAGACTAAAGAACGATCCAGTCATGTCGGACACGGGGTAAAGGATCCTACCCCTCTCTTTCTTTTTAAGTACAATCTTTTATGTCATTCCTTTTAAGATCATATTTCTTATGATTGGTATGTTATTTTATATTAAACTTACTATAATTTTTATGTTCATATGTTTGGAGACCCTATTTTCTATCATCAATATATTTTCGATATTTTGAGTGGCGCCGTTAGGCTGCCGAATTTTCGAACGGGATCCAACCCCTCTCTTTCATTTTAAGTACTTTCTTTTATGTCATTAATTTTAAGCTCATATTTCTTATGTTTGGGGATGTTATTTTATATTCCTCATAATTTAATTTTTATGTTCACATTATGAGAGACCATATTTGATCCCAAAAATCCTTTTTTGGAAGTTTTAAGTGGCGACGTTAGGCTGCCGAGTTTTCGTAAGTGATTTTTCATCTCACTTTTATTCCCGTGAGATTTATGCTACAGTTTCCACCATTTCATTTTAGTGGTATATGTACTGCCCATTATTCTACTCTTTTTCCAATAGAATTTTGCCTATGAGTATTTAAATCAATGTTGTATTTTCCTTCTTTAATGGGGTGTATGTTTCGAAAGATACCCAAGTCGATAAGGGAACCTTTCACCCTCCACTTTTTAAAAGACTTCTTTTATTGGGTGTTTTAATTTACATATTATTTTGTTGGGATATGTTCTTATAGATGTAAATTTTATGTTCAAGTGATGAGATACCCTTTTTATCTCTCATCAACTCATTTTCTTAATTTTGAAGTGACGCTGTTAGGCTGTCGAATTTTTTCTAGGGAACTTCTTAACCCAATTTTTATTCTTTGGGAAAAACATGAACTCCTTGAATATGGCATTTGATGAATATGTGTGAATAAAATCAAATTGTTTTACACATAATATCCACTTATATTTGGTGTATTCATTTGTCACACATAATTATGTAATTGATTTATCCTTAATCTGAGGATACTGTATTTGTATTGGTCTTCATCTCAATCTCCTTTCATTGAGGAATATTTTTTTTATACACAACCTTCTTTTATAAGGTGTATAAACCCCTTTTACTTTTATGTTTATCCAAAAGGAATATTTTTATACGAAGCGTTTTACTAAACAAAACAGGGAATGTTTTTGTCATACGTATGCGGCGAGAACAACTTCTCCGCCACCGTGACCATTATTTGAGTTTCAGCTTTCTCTATAAGTCATACCTTTTTTAAAATGAAAAGTTAATACCATGTTTTACTTTTCATTTATTTTGGTATTGAAAATGGTTTTCATAATTTTTTAATATCAATGTGATGTATTTATATCTTGTTATTGAAAAGTGGAAATGTTATGTTTCCTTTATGCTTGTTTTATGTGATATGATTATGTTATGGTTCTTGGGCATTATTATGAAGATGGGTGGTTCTGTGACAATCTAAGGGTGGGTAAGCCTGACATAGCTCTCCATTGCATTGGGTAATACGAAAGGGTTAAACGTTAAGGTTTCTCCGAAGTGATATAGGGAATATACTGTGATAGATATTCGAAACGTAACCAAGAGGATTACTCCCTACATTCGAATGTTATGAATGACTCAAGTTACCTTTATAACTTATGATTTCTAAGATTTATTCATGATTTTAGGATGTATGTTAAAAGGATTATGTTTTATGAGTAAAGTATGATTTCATACATGGACTAATGTTTTCTTTTCGTACTTTTATATCCCTTACTGAGCTTTTTATGCACATCCCATGTCATTGAAATGTTTTTCACAGGTCAAGGTAAAGGTTCATGATATGATTATAGTGTCAAGGAAGTGTCAAGAAAGAATCCATGTTTTATTTTAAATATGTTTCTGTTGATTGGAAAAAACTAATTCTATATTTTATGTAACCACTTTGTTTAAATGTGGAATGTAATTCATGATTTATGATCTAATTCAACAAAACTCTGAACCTGAAAAGATCCTCAATGTGAATTATTCATTTAATTAAATATTAAGTAAGGTTTAAGGATGGGGCCTTATAGGTAAACATTACATTCAAGGGTAATAACAAATTTAGAGTCATACCATGAAATACTTTTTAATTTTCCTAATATGATATGATAGTTTCAACTTCTTTTTTCCTAATGGAATTGATGCCCCTTTCCATCTAATGTAAAAGGATTTGGGGAAAATATTTATCGACAAACATTTTCCAGAAATCCATCCATCACAATGCATCGATATCTTCCTCAGGCTTCTAATTTTTTTATTAATATTAACCATTGAACAACATCACCCTCAATATGATAAGAAACCGTAATAACATTATCTTATATAAAACGTTAATGGAAGGAGAAGATCTTCTCAATGGAGTTGACCCATTGTTTCGTGATTGAGGAATCAAATGATCCATTGAAGGTAAGAGGCCATTGAATCATGAAGCTCTTGATTATTTCATGTTATTTATTTCAGGGGGTGTTGTATGTTCTTCTTGAACCATGTTTATATTCCAATCATTAGTTAAATTATAGTGTATCATGACAATGATTGTGATTAGCGCTCTCATCGGATTGGATATCTCATTAGAATAGTCATCACACTGATCATCGCATCAGTTGTTAGTCTAATTCCTCCTCTTATCAGCCATTGTTTAGAATAAAAGGAATGTCAAAAGGTATTTTTATTAAACACATAACGGGGAATCCAATTAAAAATTTGATAAATTATAAATTACATTATTTTCTTATCTTATAAATTTATTGGCTTCATTCTATGTTATCCATGATCTCATTCCCAACATATATTATTAGGGGAAATTTTTATTCCATTAATAATGTTTTATACTATGCTTATGAATTTAACAAAGCATATCCCCAGGGAGAGTCAAACTAAAAGTGCAGCAAGGCCCATTCTTTTGCACTAGTTCCCATTCGAGTCTATCTCAAAGTAGTGTTTTCAGGTATTACCCCTAAAAACATTTGTGCCAGATCCACCTCTACTTCTTCATATTCCAGTAAGGATTTATTTTGTTGATAATCCACATACTATATACTTACCAAAATATAGGTATCATTTTCTTATACTCAGTATTATCCCAACGCCATTAACTATAGTTTTATAGCCATAATCCCGAAAATAACTAAAACTATTATTTGATACCAACTATAACAACCCTGCTCTTTATTACACACTTAAACATGATTTATTACATCAACATATAATTATGACAATTTTAGGGATCAATAGTTCTTGTGTATTGGGAAAATAGGAACATTACATAATAACTTAAAATATGAAAGACAATATCTTTATTTCAAAATTCTTTGACATGATGAACTCATTCCTTATTACTTAACAATGCAGTGGATAACCTGAGAGAATACATGTGAAATGGGAGATCTATAAAGCCCAGTAAGGGAGTAAATAAGTTATAACATGAAGAATAAAATTCATATTAGGATACATGTATATCAATGGACATATGAGAAAAATGATCCTGAAGGCGTGATATAACATGATTATTATAACATGGAAATGTGGCGATAACATACCACATGATATAATAATGATCGAAGGACCATTTCACATTGATTATAATTATTAAACCATAATTAAACATAAATTATAAGTATTAAACACTTATTGAACATATTATACCATGATAATAATCATTACCCAATGCATTGGAGCACTATCAGGGTGCACTATTTTAAAACCATAATATTTCATGAATAAGTGGGACACAAAGATAATATAACATGATGTCATTCCACATCATAATTTATACCATTATTATGGAATGTGGAATACATATATGTAATTACAATTATATTTTTTTTATGAATGTGTATACGTTTGATAGAGAAATTTGTATGGTATTCACTACAAGATCAGTTTGGCTTGAAAAAGCATGGTGCAATGTTGGCATCATAACGTCTTCATATATAAATTCATTAGTTGGATTGGTGAGAGATAAAGGGGAATATCATAATTTATAAATTAAATATAAAGAAAGGGGATCTCGGAACATAATATCCAAACATAGGTAATTGAATTTAGATTTATAATATGGGAAAAATACTTGAATGGAAATAAAGATAGATGTAACGCCCCGACCCCAGCTACCCAGAGTCGGTGCATTACTTCGTAACATTGGAATGATCACAAGAAAGATCAAATCTCGAAAGACCGATTGGTTTAGTAGCCTTGGAAACACTAGATATATTCATAGGTTTTACATTACATCATAAAATGAAAAACTACTACAACAACATAATGTCTCCATAATCCACACTCATATCCCCACATAATATCCCTGCAGGTCATTCATAATTTACTTCTTCACTTCCTGGGAAAAATAAAACATATAAAAGGGGTGAGCTCAAATGCCCAGTAAGGATAACAAAATAGCAGAAACTTTCATAAATAAGAATAAACTTTTAAGGCAATGTATAGCTAAAACAAAAGCCTTTCAAACATGAACTTTCAACATGGTATGGCATAAATAAAATTAAATAATGCCATGTACTTATTCACATGGATATTCTACTAATCGAATAATCACATGCAAAAATCAATAACCACTTTCATAATGTTGGAATGCATAATGCCAGACTATCATAACAACATAGCCAAGGCCTCGTGCCAAGACTACAAATAAAATTTTGTCAAGGCCTTGTTCCAAGACACTAGTTTGTCTCATGAGACCTACCGATGCATCGAGGAGCTATAGCGGGCTCCACCCGTCACTTATTAAGTCCAATGCATTCCCATATGAAAAGGTTTAAACATAACATAAACATTCGTATTAAAACTAGCATACGAAATGTCAATAATTTCACCATAAAATATGAATGGTATAAAAATATCACATCCATAGTCAAACATATCACAAAACCTTCAATACAATATAGAAGTTTTGTATCATAATAAATCAACTTCAAATAATCTTAAAATCCATCAAAGGATGTTGACGTAGATGAAATCAAAATTCTTTTTAAAGAAGTATCTCCTTTTATTTTGAAATCATTTAAGATCCATATAAAATAAAATATTTTCTTTGAAAATATTCTTATAATCTTGTAAGGAAATCTTTGAAGATTTTATAACGGCGTAAAATAATCGCACCCGCCGTAAAAGTTAAAAAAACATTCTTACCTCAATTCTGTCGAAAAGGTTAAAAGGACCTTGTTTTGAAAACGACGGAAAGATTCCTTTATAAACCTCTTATAAAAAGTCAAACAAGGGTATAAATGACTTTAACCTATATTCTTGTAAATAGTAAAAATGTTTTGAAATACATTTTTAAGAAACATGGATGTGGATGATAAAGATATCCCAGTAGATTATTACGTATAAACAACCTCAGATAATGAAGAGATTGTGAAATAAACCCTTACCTTGTACTTTTCCTTGGTTGGGGTAGGTTAACCTCCTGTATAATGGTGAAATAGTTGTTATTAAATTATACAAGAATCATATATATTAATATGATATCATATATGATCTTTTAACATTGATTTGTTAATAATATCTTAGAATTATCGTCGTTTCGGGTGTTAACTTACTTGTTTTCTTTTATATGTTTTGTTACGTAAGACATGTTTGTAAAGGATAGGTTGTATATTATTCTTATCCAGAATGAAATCAAGTCCTTAAACATCATTTTTAAATCATAAAATGATAATTATACTTGAATGGATACGATGGAGAATGAATCTCATCGCGTTCGTGGAGACGGTAGTCCGTACGTACGCACGAGCGACAATATCATTCTTTTGATATTAAAATAATATATAAATGGATGGTATATCATATATACAGAATCATTAACATGTTATATTTATTATTTACATGAGTTACACATCATTATTATAGCCATCCAAATAATAATATATTGAATAACAATTACACCACGACGTGGAGACGGTAAGCCGTACGTACGCACGTATGGTGACATGTTATTCAAAGGGTGGATAGAATACTGAATATGGTTGTACCATATTTATAATAACATCACAGTATATGTAAGATACTGGAGTTATTATTTTATAATGGTAAGAACAAAGAAAGAGGAAGTGGAAGAAGAAAGGAACTTAGAAAAGGGTGGTGAAATCATTACCTCTTCTTCGGGTTCTTCCTTTTGATTTGATCAAAAGGGCTCCTTAGGTTGGCTTTCTGATCAAACTAAGGCCTCTAGGTTGTAGTGAGGGATGTTTGGAGAGTATTTGGTCAGAGTTTTGCCAAACCAAAAGGCTTTGAAGGTGTGAAGAAATGAGAAGGAGGAGTGCCCTTTTATAAGAGGGGTGAGGGGCACCTTTGGAAATGTTAGAAATATTAATTTATAATAAATTCATATTCGGTTTCTAAAGGCTCCAAAGTTTATTATTCAAAGGTTAAGGTGGGGATAGGTCGAAAAACACTCAACCAATATAATTTAGACAGGTTTGGGTACTTATATTAACCTTATCTTTAAGTATTAACTCTAAGTTAATTAGTTTCACTTTTACAATGTCTCTTTGTATTTTTATATAATATGGTTAATAAACTTACTATATACATCCAAGCGACCCCCAAGTGGTCCATTAATGATGAACCTATCCTTATATAAGTCTCTTGGCCGAACCTTAGATTTTTAGGAATTTAATATCAATTAATAATATAATATTTGTTTTTAAAACTCTTTTATGTCAATTTTGACACTATTCAGTAGTTGATTTTTGTGAAACTCATAACAGATTGATTACTTCGAACAAAGTCAATTAAAGCAATCCTAATATATCATATTATCCAAGAAAATTAGTTTAATTCATTAAAAGTTTCATATTATATTTGTTTGGGTATTTATAATATCAATTATTTTAATTTTTCACTATTATAGTAATTACTGCATCATCATTGTATCATAAATAAAATAAATTATTTAATGTCTAAAATTTATAAATAAAATATCATTATGTATGAAATCTTTTTATATTTCTAATGAATATTTATAATCTAAAATCCAACTTATATAACCCTATGTAACAATTGTTTTTCTAAAAGATATATGCTTGTGTCATTTTTGTATTCATTTTGACTTAATTAATATAAAGTGTCATTATCACTTACAAGTGGATCCATGGGGTCCCAAAATTGACCCAAAGATGCCCATGGTCGACCATGTATCAACCAATAGGGTTAAGACACATTTTAGGGTAATTTAGTATTATTATAATATTATTTTTTTAACCCTTATTTACCGGATTTACCCTTAACCATGGTAAATAAAATATTTACCGCAGTAATTATTCAAAAGGTCTAAAAATAAAAGTTACCTATTTACACAATTTGGAAATCCTGATTCCAAATATGGAATCCATTTTTCTAAATTCAAAACAAAGAAGTGGCAGAAATTAATTTAAAATTAATTCCCGCTGTCAAAACAAAAAGCGTGTTTTTAAGAGATAATAACTATCAAAAGATTGACACTTGTTTATGTTCGGTTTAATTGTAAAATTATGTCCAATGACCAACATTATATTAAATGGTAAAAATATATTCTCAATATACTTTAAAACCACTAAAATTCACAATTTATCACTATTAATTATTTTGATTAAAAAAGTTGTTTTTAATTAAAATTTAGTAATTTTCACTATTCATCAAAATATGAAAGTTATCCGAAAAGTACCAAAATTTCACCTTAGGCTAAATTCGATATTCCGAATCCAAAAATGAAGTCCATTTTGAAATATAAAATATATATAATTTCAAAAATTAGGTATTACTATTCATAACGGCTAGTTTGATTGGTTGTGGTGTGTTAAAATCTCGAAGTTGCGTACAATGCACGTCATTGCATTATTCGAAAGGAAACATACCGAGGAAGCTTGGGGTGTTACATTCTCCCCTCCTTCAATAAATTGCGTCCTCGCAATTTTTAAAATTTTGCTTGGGAATATAATGGAATGTCCCACATCGGAAAAAGAGTCAATAAAACTATCACTTTAAAAGAAAGAAAGAGATGTATAAGGGTCATCCAAGATAACCCATACTAGGATTCCATGTAAGAAAACATGGATATGGATGATAAAATAAGTGTCAATTTCTGATGGAGAGGGATAGAAATCTTGATCAGGAGAAAGTTAACAATGAGAAAACCACAAACTTGTGTTGGGACAAATGACCATTAGTCTCCTAGTAGGAAAGTAAACGGACAACAATTTTTTTTTAAGTTACATTACATAAGGAAGAGTAATTCATTTATGATATTGACTAAGAACATTATGAGATATACTTACATTTTAAGTAGATTTTCATTCTTTAATAAATTTCCACCACTAACTCTTTTTTTTAAACGATGAGTATTCAAGAAGACCAGGTCACACTGGAAGAGATAGAATAAACTTCTATAGAATCACATGATCCATGAAGGATAAACCATATATTTACATTGTCTTTGAAGATTAATCAAAACCAAAATGGTCAGTGAATGATCTAATGATCCCCCAAAAGGATATTCATTGAGATAAATTTGCACTAATCTTAATTTCTAAAATTAAACCAACAATACCCCAAAGTTAAATAGATACCATTCAATAACCAATTGTCCTTAAAATCCTTTAATATAATCCAAACTAATATTGAAACCCAAAACATAGAAGAATTTGATTATGTAGTCTCCCATGTTAAATTGTATCTCCAAATGACATCAGATACTCTTAAAGTCACATACTCAAAAGTAACTAACCTAATCACATATTCTCTATTATAGGTTAATCATTTCCATAAATAACCCAAATCACTATAAATCCACAATAAAAACGTAGATAAAAATATATCATTACTCCACAAATGAAACCCCATAGTATTCTATTTTCCTTGGGCATATAGTGTTCCCAACAAAGCGAACATCTTCCAAAATAACATTTATCACTTAATCACGAAATCATTTTCCTATACCAAGGGTATTCTTTTGATATGAAATAAGAACCCAAATCAACTTATTATTGATCAATAAAATCATTTAACTAAAAAAAAGTCACACTAACCAGGGACTTCACGTAGTCCAGTGGTAGGCGATAAATCCCAATCGCACTTTGGTTGTGGGTTCGATTCCCATAGCTTTGTCCGACGCGACGGGTTGTCACACGGTCTACGTGTTGTCCTTTTTCAAAAACTATATTTTATAATATTGCCAAAATGAGATAAATTCCTCAAAATACTATATCATAAATTTAACCACAAATGTTATATCATACCTTGAATCTTCATCCCAAATTAGAATAACTTATAATTCTCTCAAACCCCAATGATCATATAAATCCAAATGGTTATTTATACCCATATCCACAAGAGAAGAGACAATTCTTCCTCAAATATCATTCTCACATGGAAAACTGCGGGGTTACAAATACAAGAGAAAATTATTCCATAGTAAACCCATCAACAAGGAGTGATAATACTTTTTAAACATTTCTCCAACCATTTATTCCCACATAGCTTCTTCTTTGACCAAGAAAATATCCTATAGAATAGGACATTCACTCGGGTAATGGCCAGGTCCCCTACATTTACGGCAAATGACTGTAAATGGACTCTTGGGACCATTTTTATCTTCTTCCATAGTACTCTTCATTTTTCTTCGGCAATTCTTTACTTTATGTCCTTCCTTCCCGCACGTAAAACATTTCGTTGTCCCATTGAGACACTTTCCTGGGTGTCTCTTTCCACATTTCCTGCATGATGAAAATTGAGGGTTCTTTTCTCCATGGTCTCCATTGCTGGAGTTCTTATCATTTATCACCTTTCTCTTCCTTGTTGAGTCTGGGAGTTGGTTAATATATATGTTGTTGATCATATTTTTGGAAAACTGATTTGGCATAAAGACGATATCTTTTACGCCTATCAACATTCCATTTTGTTGCTCATTGCCACCACCGTTCCCATCTTGTACATCATTCTCAAAGTCACTATGACTTCCTTGGAATCCAGCCATTGACTAAAACCATAAAGCATTGTGTGAGTAATAGTAGTCGTAAAATCATTTAGAGATTAAAATGTCACCATATTCTCAATTTGAAACATATTAGGATTAACCAAGGTCATTTACTCTCATATTATATATATATTACTTAAATTGGTTTGTAAAGAAAATGTAAATTATCCTAAGCATATCCCCCGGGAGTGTCGTAACCAAGAGTGCAGCAAGGCCCGTTGTCGTGCACCAGTTCCCGTTCGAGTCTAGCTCAAAGCGGTGTTTTCGGGTTTTACCCCTAGGTACATCTGTGCCAGAGCCGCCTCTACCTGCTCGTATCCAGACAGGGATGTATTGCTCGAAAAACTCACAAAATCTCTACAATACCAAAATTCTAGGAAGTTCTTCTACACTAATCCTCAAAGCTCATCTTAGGTCTACGTGCTCTAATCAGAGTTTATCTAAATCTAGCTTCCAAGGTTTGTACTAAACTTCCTCTGATACCAACTGTAACGCCCCGACCCCAGCTACCCAGAGTCGGTGCATTACTTCGTAACATTGGCATGATCACAAGAAAGATCAAATCTCGAAAGACCGATTGGTTTAGTAGCCTTGGAAACACTAGATATATTCATAGGTTTTACATTACATCATAAAATGAAAAACTACTACAACAACATAATGTCTCCATAATCCACACTCATATCCCCACATAATATCCCTGCAGGTCATTCATAATTTACTTCTTCACTTCCTGGGAAAAATAAAACATATAAAAGGGGTGAGCTCAAATGCCCAGTAAGGATATCAAAATAGCGGAAACTTTCATAAATAAGAATAAACTTTTAAGGCAATGTATAGCTAAAACAAAAGCCTTTCAAACATGAACTTTAAACATGGTATGGCATAAATAAAATTAAATAATGCCATGTACTTATTCACATGGATATTCTACTAATCGAATAATCACATGCAAAAATCAATAACCACTTTCATAATGTTGGAATGCATAATGCCAGACTATCATAACCACATAGCCAAGGCCTCGTGCCAAGACTAAAAATAAAATTTTGTCAAGGCCTTGTGCCAAGACAATAGTTTGTCTCATGAGACCTACCGATGCATCGAGGAGCTATAGCGGGCTCCACCCGTCACTTATTAAGTCCAATGCATTCCCATATGAAAAGGTTTAAACATAACATAAACATTCGTATTAAAACTAGCATACGAAATGTCAATAATTTCACCATAAACTATGAATGGTATAAAAATAGCACATCCATAGTCAAACATATCACAAATCCTTCAATACAATATAGAAGTTTTGTATCATAATAAATCAACTTCAAATAATCTTAAAATCCATCAAAGGATGTTGACGTAGATGAAATCAAAATTCTTTTTAAAGAAGTATCTCCTTTTATTTTGAAATCATTTAAGATCCATATAAAATAAAACATTTTCTTTGAAAATATTCTTATAATCTTTTAAGGAATGCTTTGAAGATTTTATAACGGCGTAAAATAACCGCACCCGCCGTATAAGTTAAAAAAAACATTCTTACCTCAATTCTGTCGAAAAGGTTAAAAGGACCTTGTTTTGAAAACGACGGAAAGATTCCTTTATAAACCACTTATAAAAAGTCAAACAAGGGTATAAATGACTTTAACCCATATTCTTGTAAATAGTAAAAATGTTTTGAAATATATTTTTAAGAAACATGGATGTGGATGATAAAGATATCCCAGTAGATTATTACGTATAAACAACCTCAGATAATGAAGAGATTGTGAAATAAACCCTTACATTGTACTTTTCCTTGGTTGGGGTAGGTTAACCTCCTGTATAATGGTGAAATAGTTGTTATTAAATTATACAAGAATCATATATATTAATATGATATCATATATGATCTTTTAACATTGATTTGTTAATAATATCTTAGAATTATCGTCGTTTCGGGTGTTAACTTACTTCTTTTCTTTTATATGTTTTGTTACGTAAGACATGTTTGTAAAGGATAGGTTGTATATTATTCATATCCAGAATGATATCAAGTCCTTAAACATCATTTTTAAATCATAAAATGATAATTATACTTGAATGGATACGATGGAGAATGAATCTCATCGCGTTCGTGGAGACGGTAGTCCGTACGTACGCACGAGCGACAATATCATTCTTTTGATATTAAAATAATATATAAATGGATGGTATATCATATATACAGAATCATTAACATGTTATATTTATTATTTACATGAGTTACACATCATTATTATACCCATCCAAATAATAATATATTGAATAACAATTACACCACGACGTGGAGACGGTAAGCCGTACGTACGCACGTATGGTGACATGTTATTCAAAGGGTGGATAGAATACTGAATATGGTTGTACCATATTTATAATAACATCACAGTATATGTAAGATACTGGAGTTATTATTTTATAATGTTAAGAACAAAGAAAGAGGAAGTGGAAGAAGAAAGGAACTTAGAAAAGGGTGGTGAAATCATTACCTATTCTTCGGGTTCTTCCTTTTGATTTGATCAAAAGGGCTCCTTAGGTTGGCTTTCTGATCAAACTAAGGCATCTAGGTTGTAGTGAGGGATGTTTGGAGAGTATTTGGGCAGAGTTTTGCCAAACCAAAAGGCTTTTATGGTGTGAAGAAATGAGAAGTAGGAGTGCCCTTTTATAAGAGGGGTGAGGGGCACCTTTGGAAAAGTTAGAAATATTAATTTATAATAAATTCATATTCGGTTTCTAAAGGCTAAAAAGTTTATTATTCAAAGGTTAAGGTGGGTATAGGTCGAAAAACACTCAACCAATAGAATTTAGACAGGTTTGGGTACTTATATTAACCTTATCTTTAAGTATTAACTCTAAGTTAATTAGTTTCACTTTTACAATGTCTCTTTGTATTTTTATATAATATGGTTAATAAACTTACTATATACATCCAAGCGACCCCCAAGTGGTCCATTAATGATGAAAATATCTTTATATAAGTCTCTTGGACGAACCTTAGATTTTTAGGAATTTAATATCAATTAATAATATAATATTTGTTTTAAAAACTCTTTTATGTCAATTTTGACACTATTCAATAGTTGATTTTTGTGAAACTCATAACAGATTGATTACTTCGAATAAAGTCAATTAAAGCAATCCTAATATATCATATTATCCTAGAAAATTAGTTTAATTCATTAAAAGTTTCATATTATATTTGTTTGGGTATTTATAATATCAATTATTTTAATTTTTCACTATTATAGTAATTACTGCATCATCATTGTATCATAAATAAAATAAATTATTTAATGTCTAAAAATTATAAATAAAATATCATTATGTAGGAAATCTTTTTATATTTCTAATGAATATTTATAATCTAAAATCCAACTTATATAACCCTATGTAACAATTGTTTTTCAAAAAGATATATGCTTGTGTCATTTTTGTATTCATTTTGACTTAATTAATATAAAGTGTCATTATCACTTACAAGTGGATCCATGGGGTCCCAAAATTGACCCAAAGATGCCCATGGTCGACCATGTATCAACCAATAGGGTTAAGACACATTTTAGGGTAATTTAGTATTATTATAATATTATTTGTTTAACCCTTATTTACCGGATTTACCCTTAACCATGGTAAATAAAATATTTACCGCAGTAATTATTCAAAATGTCTAAAAATAAAAGTTACCTATTTACACAATTTGTACATCCTGATTCCAAATATGGAATCCATTTTTCTAAATTCAAAACACAGAAGTGGCAGAAATTAATTTAAAATTAATTCCCACTGTCAAAACAAAAAGCGTGTTTTTAAGAGATAATAACTATCAAAAGATTGACACTTGTTTATGTTCGGTTTAATTGTAAAATTATGTCCAATGAACAACATTATATTAAATGGTAAAAATATATTCTAAATATACTTTAAAATCACTCAAATTCACAATTTATCACTATTAATTATTTTGATTAAAAAAGATGTTTTTAATTATAATTTAGTAATTTTCACTATTCATCAAAATATGAAAGTTACCCGAAAAGTACCAAAATTTCACCTTAGGCTAAATTTGATATTCCGAATCCAAAAATGAAGTCCATTTTGAAATATAAAATATATATAATTTCAAAAAGTAGGTATTACTATTCATAACGGCTAGTTTGATTGGTTGTGGTGTGTTAAAATCTCGAAGTTGCGTACAATGCACGTCATTGCATTATTCGAAAGGAAACATACCGAGGAAGCTTGGGGTGTTACAAGAGAGAAATTTCTTATGGAAATTTGACATGGTAGCGGGTATACATGGGAGGAATTAATGAATGGTAATTAAAAATAGAGTATTGAGGAGGTTTCAAATCAAACCCCATCATTTTTAATTGAAAATAAAATTGTATAACAACATCAAGAAACATGGATAAAAATGAAATAAATAAGGAATCCCTTACTTGAGTGTCTAGCGTCAAGAGCATGAAGTGGGGATTCATGAGGGTTTGGGGAACCTTCGGAGGATTTTACAGAGAGGAGGTAAGATTATGAAAATGTTCTAAGGATTTTTAGTGAAGTGAATTGTGAGCTTGGGTTGGTTTATGTAGGAAATGAGAGGGGAATTCATTAATATTTTACAAACATAGGTTCTGGAATCTATATAATTAAATATTCAAAACCACAAACCTTCCCATAATTTTTGCACAAGTATTTTTCAAAATTGAAGTGGAAGACATTATTTTATAATCCCGGTGATTGGACATATTAAAATATTATCTTGGGTTATGTGGAGGTCAGTAACATTATTAAATAATTTCATTTAAAATCATAATGTATATTATACGTTTTGGAGTATTCACTAAGGATGCATAAAATTAGAAAATATATATATATAATCACATTATTTAAATGGGAAAACATATATTGGTATGATAATACCTATTATAGTATATATGAGATCATTTTAGGTTCATTAGGATGTCACACAACACAAATTTTATTTTTACGTTATTTAATTTTTTCCTAAACAGTCGACTATCTCATAAAATTATAAAAATTTATTTTTGGTTAATTTTGAATTCATGATTTCAAATAGTATTTATTTTATATAAATAAATTTCTAAATATGTGAATTTTAACTTTTAAAATAAAAACTAACATTTATTTAAAATCTATGAGTTTTGACCAAAATAAATTTCAAACCTTAATAAAAATTAGATTTGACTTCACAAAAAATATATACACATTTATTATTTATAAATTTAATTTAAAAATAATATTTTACTACAATATTATAAATTTTAATAATTAATTATTTCCATGAAAAAAAATAATTAAAAATACACATTCTATTTTATTGTAAAAAATATAACTCTTATCAAACTGATTAACTAATCATTTACAAATAAAGAAGTGATATAATAATATTTTAATTTTTTTTATAATATTATTAATAAAAACCATAGATTGATATAATATTGTACATATTTCTCAAAAGAACCATTTTTAACCAAAAAGGAAATTTATCAAATTCATCACTTTTTAGAGAGACTATTTTCATAAAGGATTTGATAGAATAAGACTTTTGTTTATAAAAATGGATTAAAACACACATAAACAATACCTTGTTACATAAACCATTATAAAACCTGTGTTTTTCATAAGGGTAAGGTGTGTGATTGTGGAAGACTATTGGGGGGTCTTATATAACATCGTTCGGGTTATAATCTCTAATATCAAAAACATCTCTCGTAGTTGATTTTGTTCAAGAATAACATCTGAATGTGCATATTAGGAATGGTAAAGAGAAAACCCCAGTGAAAATTTATTCTTTTTGAGCATTGAATATTGAGCTTTTTATGACCTGAGACTACTGGATGAGTCCATCATCTCATATGTTTGTGTCAAAAGGTTTCTTTTTAAAAACCTTAAATTTATATCAGTCGTGTGATCAATGTTCAACAGATTTTTTAACAATTGTAATGATACTTAATGGTCATTTATACCTAGTAATAATAAAAAGAATAAAAAATAGTTCATGTGTTTTCTTAAAGAAATTAAAATATAGTAAATTTTATTCCTAACAAATCAGGTCGTTTTGAGAGAGTCCCATTTTATGTCCCAAAAGTACTTCCTTAATTTCAATGTCCTAGAGAGAGGAGGTAATAAGTGAGTTATCTTCTTTAGTGAATAGTCGGGTTATTATTCCATAAATAATTCTTACATTATTTAAGGGTCCATTGAAGATATTCAAATAAAAGTAAACAATGTGGTTGTAATGAGCTTGTCGCCCATCAAGAATGCATTTTCCATTTTTTAGAAGAGAGAGTGGAAATTTGTCCCTTTTAAACCTTAGTAGAGAATTGAAAATTTTAGTGTTTCAATCTCCACCATCCAAACACATTATTTTTTAAGCATATCATCCAATATAGACTCTTATATTGAAGATATTCAACAACTTATAATACATTTTAGTTTCTTGGATAAGACCTCCTGAAAACTCATTCATGGTGATGACCTCTTGTAAGTTATGAAGCGAGCCTATGAGATAATCAATCTATTCATCTATTTAGATGATCCTTTTTTCACTAAAATCTTTCGGTATGATTTTCTACATATTGAGTTTAGGAATGCATACCACTGTATTGTGGCTAGACTCATATGAACCCCAAATGTCATGAATATGTTTTGAGCTTTCCAGAAAACAGGACTATACATTATTAAAACTGAATAGGAAATTCCCCTTATATATATTGTCAATAATATTATCCATGATGTGATGATGATAAAAGTTTTTCTTAGAGAGTTTGCACAAGAATCCCACCTCCAGTTCCCAAGGGTGACCTCATTCAGAATGACCCTATCAATTCGACTTTCTCTCATGCCATCCATGTGCCTTTTGATCCAAGTTAATTTTGTATAAATAAGATTAATTTTAGTGATTTTTTATCCCTCCACACATTCCCTAAAGTCTTACAATGAGAAAATTTAATGTATAGGTCTAGTTTTCTCATAAACATAGATGGTATAATTAAAATCACTAATGACCACCCAAGATTCCATACAGCATATAGACAAGGTTTTTATTTTTTTCCATAGTTCACTACCATCAATATGGATATTTTATTCATATAAAATTGAGTAGTAAACTTTCTTACCTCGGTTTCTAAAGCATCAATTGAAAATCTACTCATCAGTTTGGACAATATTCAGTTCTTCTAGTCGACTACTAACAAGGATCCACAGTCAGTCCACATTACAAGAAGATTGTGTGATAGACCAAATTTATTGTCCATTTATAATATAATGGGACCATAACTAGATTAATTTTTATTTGGATTAGATATTCCAATTATATTAGGTTTCTACCAACCTATAAGGAGGCAGAGGGAACCCTTCATGCTGGGGTTGGCTATTCCCTAAGAGTTCCAAAAGTGAATCTTCATTTTGGTTTCGGTTTGGGGGTGTAACCCCCTTTTTATTTTTTCCATAATTTATGAAAACGTGTAATATTATGGATATGGAAGATTCCACAGGGTTATCATTAGGATGATTCCCCATCAACTTTTCATGACAATATTCATGGGTTGCGTCTATAACAACCTCTTTTCACTCCAGAAGTGTAGCATTTTTTCACTCATTTATCATTTGATTAGTTAATGGAGACATTTACATCATTATACTTATACCCTACTGCACATCCAGTGAAGTATCACCAATTCTAATATCAATAAAAAATTCATCATTCAGGACATGATACATGATATCCAATAAGTATTTTTCAAGTTTTATGGAGATTTCAGTGGATGTAATTACTGAGGACAACCTTTCCATCATATCATTACACTACATATCCAAGTCATCTAAAACCAATATTGCCCCATAAGTATCGACCTAAACAGGTTACATGTTCTCTTCCCCTTATTCTAGAATATCCCAAGATGTTATTTCTCCAACCTCCTTTTCTATTTCATTCCTTTGTTTAGATCATCGAAGCTCATATTCCCCTTGCTCACCTCACCAATCAATTTACCCCCTGAGACCTCCTTCTAATATTTTTCCACATTAGTATGCAGAACCATTTTATGAAAGAAATGACATGGATGCATCGTGTGGACTAATATATTAAAATGGTCACATAAACATGTACAAATCTTGAATTCAAAACATACTTCCATGTGGTGATCATTTTCATCCTTAGAGAAGTGTTCTGGTGAAGGAACCCCATATTGATCTCAACTGTAACCCTGGCATACAAGACAATATCACTATTTATAGTGCTTTAGTCCTTCTAAAAATGAGTAACTATGCTAGATGAAAAATCCTTAAGGATCCTGGTGTGATAGTTGACCTAGGGAACCTTATGAATCCTAGCTGAGTTCTGTGGAATTCATTATTGTTATGTAAAATGACTAAAGTTAGGATTCCCATTAGATATAATTATGAAAAATGTTTTATGAATGAGATTTATATAGCACAAAGAAACATCAAAATCTAATTTCGTCTCAAGGGAGGTATGTATGTAATATTTTGTAATAGGGAACATCTTCCATTTTGAAAAAAATTCACCAATGAGTATTCTTGTTTTTCATATCCATATTGAACCATGGTGTTGTGACATTTTTTTATGAAACACAACCACAAATTGGTAATTTCCAAATTTGAGTTTTTAACTTACAGAAACTGGATTAGTAAACACTATAAATGAACAATATCATAGGCGTTCAATGAGAGGGGATTCCATTGTCATCGTCATGACACTCATAGAACCGTATAGAACCTTCGTAAATGAAACATCATGATGAGATTATGTTATTGAATCAGTCTCCACACCATTTCCATTTGGGGTGGATATGAAATATCATTCCCAATATGGGTTGAGTGATTCCACTCTTGAGGATACAATTAGAAATAGGAGGATAGACCACCATCTGATCTAGAAAGTTCTTAATTTGGGTGGTTCATCTCAAGAGTCTCCCCTATCCCATCCAAAGTAAATATTGGTTGATGGCTTCTTGGTAGATGATTGTGGAGAGGTGGTGAGTCTTGGTTGAAAATCATGCATTAAAAGTGGTATTTAAGTTCTAATGATATGTGTAAGGGTAGGTAATCTAGGAAATATTAGGATGTTATGGTGCCCCATAGTGGAAGGTGACATGAGTGATGTATAAGTTGTGGTGTTATCCTTTGAAAAAAATCAGAGCATATTTTATCTAGTGATGATCATGACCAACATCATGACATCATATTGAGTATGTGGAAAAGGATATCACATTATAAAAAGGGACATGAATGTGTTTTCAGTAGATTTCTTACATTAGGGTATTTATGCTCGTGGGGTGGTGTATGTGTAGCTGGATGGTGGGATATATACCATTTATGGTATAAGATATATCCTCCAGATAGACCGAGTGTCGACTAATTCTATAAGTGTTGTTCTCAGAATCTGGGAATGGGTATAATGAGATATATGTTTTGATGTTCATGGATACTATTGATGGCCCCATATAGGTTTTGGGTTCAGATTATGATCTGAGTGTGAACAAAGGTGGTTGGAATTACGTGAGGAATGTGGTGGTAACAGTACCCCTAAGGTGGAGTGTAATAAGTCTGTCTTTGTTGTGTGGAGTAGAACATGGACTTGGTTTAGTGAAATCATGAATGAAATGAGAAAATTGAAAGGTTAATTTTGGGTTCTATAAGAAAGGATAGGTTGGCCTTGTATGTTCTAGAAAGATGAAAAGGGTTTGGATTTCGGATTAGGGTATTTTCTAATGAAATTTTAGTTGCCTATGTTAACATTGTATATGGGAGTGTTAAGACAAGAAAACTATTCTTAGAAAATTATGTTGGGATCTAAAACCTCATTTGATGTTGGGAATGGGATATGGTAGTTATGTTGGGTGGCCATGTAATGTCTATAGGTGTGATAGCATCAGGTCCATGTAAAGTAATGATGATTCAATAGTAAACATATTTTTTCCATGAATGATTCAGCACCGGAAAACACAACTCATCTTGAATAAAAGGATGAATGTGGTGAGTTTTAAACCACCCTTAGTAGATGTTTTGGGACTGAATGGTATGTTTTGTGTTTGGAAATGAGTTCTATGTGTTAACCCTAACATTATTTAGTAAACGTGTCAAAGGTTGGATTTGTTGTGTTGGGAATGTTGATGGGTGTAGCTAGTTTTGTTACGTGGTGTTCCACCTGTCAGTAGGTGAAGGCAGAGCATCAGAGACTAGCTGGACTATTACAGCAGTTACCATTCCAGAGTGGAAATGAGATGATGTCGTGATGGACATTGTGACTGGGTTACCGAGGTCAGATAGGGGCAATGATGCCATGTGGGTTGTTGTGGACAGAATCACAAAGGTAGCTCACTTTTTTATGATCAAGGAGACCTTCGGTGCTAACAAGGTCAGGAAGTTGATTATCCGAGATATTGTACGTACTCATGGGGTTCCCCATTATATCATTTCAGATATGGACACCCGTTTTATGTCTCTATTCTGGAAGAGTTTTCAGAGGGCACTGGGTACACAGGTGCTTCTAAGCACAGCTTACCATCCTCATACCAATGCCCAGTCCGATTGTACGATATAGGTGCTAGAGGACAAGTTGCGTGCATGCGTCTTAGACATTGGGGGCTCTTGGGAGAAGCATATACCCCTAATTTTGTTTTCCTATGATAATAGTTTTCAGGAAACGATTGAGATGGCACCTTATGAGGCTTTATATGGTAGGCCATTCCGATCACCCTTGTGCTAGTTAGAGGAAGGTGAGGCAGCTTTACTGGGACCATGTCCTGTGCAGGAGACTTCTGAGCAGGTCCAGTTGATTTAGAAGTGGATGGCTACCACACAGTCTCATCATAAATCTTATGTTGATCGCCGCAAACAACCCTTGGAGTTTGTGGTCGGGGATCAGGATTTCCTGCGTGTTTTTCCAAGGCTGCGACACAGGTGAATCAGGAGACATGTTAAACATTCACCGAGGTATGTGGGTCCATTTGAGATTCTAGGAGAGTCGGGATGGTTGCCTATCGGTTGTAGTTACCACAGAGGTACCGAGCCATGCACGAGGTCTTCAATGTATCTCAGTTGTGCCGCTATCATTCAGACCCGTCACACATCTTTCAGCCCGAGGAGTTTGAGCTTGACACAGATGCGTCCTTTGTGGAGCATCAGATTCGTATTGTTGAAAAAAGCACAAGGGTTCTACGAGGTCAGTCAGTTCCTCTCATACGGGTGTTATGGAAGCATGGATGAGTGCAGGAGGAAACCTGGGAGAAGGAGACCGATGTACATGCTCAGTGGCTAGAGTTGTTCACGGCTATATCTTCTCCACCCTTGGAAGGGAAATTTGGGGACGAATTTCTTTAAGGGGGGAAGTGTGTAAGAACCCGGTTCTTATTTTTGAGGTACGAGATTATTCTTTTCCCTTTTCTTTAAGTATTTTTGAGAAAATAAGGAAAATGGGGGAAAATCATAAATTTCAAGACTACATGCCGTGTAATTTTCCACATGCCATGTACTTTGGCCATGTGGGATGAGTACACTGGGTGTGTAGAATTGTGGCAACTAAGGGTGTAAAAACCAACTACACTCTGTTTAGTGGTCCATTACACGCTGTGTAGTCAGTTAGAAGATGAAACAGTAATGAGGTGGGAGTAGCTGCTAGTTGGACGACAGTACACGCCGTGTAGTCGGGAATACACATCGTGTACTCATGTCGATGGATGAACAGTTTGGCAGTGCTGCCAGATGAACAGTTAAATGAAAGAAGTACACGCTGTGTACTCAAAAATTACACATCGTGTACTTTTTTTTCTTAAAATGGGAAGTAGCCAACCCTGTTCATAGGGAAGGCTTACAACCGGATGGTAGCTCAGGAGGGGATGGCCGAATCTTTGAGGATCTCCAGATCGAGTGTTCGGAATCCATTTCAGTCTCGGACGATCTCGTTTGAACTGTACGGGTAATCCCTACACTCGTCTTAAACCATTCATGACAATTCATCCTCTCATGGAAGTTATTTTCAATTTAGTGAGTTTTCTTTCACCTCGGATCTACCTCGTTTTGGGATGATTCGTGCAACGCCGTTCGAGTATGCTGATCAGGGGCATTTAAGGTAGGTGGCTTGGTGTTTAATTTTCCAAATGATGTGCATTGTGTGTATCGTTGAGATACGCGCCCATGAATGGGGTGTTGTATGGTTGAGGCCTTGTTAAATTAAATACCTAGAATTTTATAGTTAATTTAACTGTGATAATAAAATGTTGTTTGGGATTGCTGCTTGGATCCAGGACCACCCCAGGGGTGCGTTTTTCTATTTAGCTTTTTGGTCAGCATACCCGAGGGTATGCATTTGTAATAATGTTTATAGAATTGCCTTGAATGTAATATCATGTGTATTGCTTGTTTACATGTTGGTCATGGCCCGATTACTTCTTTAACCTTAGGTTAGTGTTGTGATTAGCCTATGGGAAAAGTACTACTTTGCCTATGGGAAACTTCTTCCGTGCCTGTGAGCAGTTGATTCTGTGCCTGTGGGAAACACCTCGTATTCCTGTGGGCAATATTTGATATGCCTGTTGGCAGATTGCTGTGTGTAGATACTCTTTACCTGAGGGAAAGGGTTTGCACATCTGAGGACACTGACTATTTACATAAAAATTCACTATGGTGGTTTCTTAATAATAAATAGACGAATGTTAAATTTCAATATAACTGGTAACGTTTTTTACTTTTGAGTAATTTTTACTTACTGCATTTACTTTTTCACAATGTTGTTGCATGTTTACACACATTTGGGCATGAGCCTTTAATGGGTGCCTACTGAGATTATTTCTCACACACTGTTTGGGTCATGCTTTTCGGCCCAAAAAAATATCATTTTTACAAGTGTGGATAAAGGAAAGGGTCCTTACACAGGTACTTGATTGCTGATGAGGAGTAGGGGAGCATGGGACCGGGCTTAGACTCGCTATTCTACCAGCTGTTTTTTTTTTGTTTTTGTTGCACTCTGTATTGTACTGTACTGTACTATTTTGTAACATGTTCTGGATGTTTTCTTAGAACACGAGGAATGTTGCATCATTATATATATATGACTGTTGATTTTTTTACTATAGTTGTTATTCTTAAATGTGTATGGTTTATTGCTTCTGCTGTTGTTGTATGATTTTTACATTATTCCGCGATGCTACACTTTGAAAAATGAAGTCATAGTTTCCCCACTATCAGACCAGGGCTCTCACTACTAGTTGGCAGCCTCTGGCATTATGGGAAATGTGCTTGAGGTCATGTGGTGAACCGGGTTCGGGGCACCCTTTGAGTGGAACCTGGATCGAGGAAATTAAAAAGTGGTATCAAAGGGAGGTTTCTTTTCATTGAATTACTATTTGTAGCCTTATTCAAGGATAGGATGAGGACGGTAGTTGGTAATGCGATGTGCCCAGGCGTAGCTAACCCATCTACAGGGAAAAGCTAATTTACCTCGTGTTCCATTTTTTTTGATTTGGCAATTTGACAGTTGAATTGATTTTCACTGAAGGGTGACACACTTGTATTGTGTTTTTTATATTTTTTTCATGGGATATATTCAGTTTCAACCCGATGAGATTAGGGTATGACATCTCATGCATCATTTATGTACATGCTAGAAATCACATGCCATGAATAGTTTTCATGCCATGTAGATACATTAGAAATTGCATGTTGTTGTGTTAGATGTTGTTCTAGAAAATCATGCTGTTGTGATAGCTTCTTTTATAATTACCTGTTATGTGATTGGGTATTTCTCTCTATGTTTTTTTATATAATGGATGCCAAACATTGGTTTTTGAGGAGTATGGGCCCTCATTGACCAAAAATTGGTGGATCATTGACTGTTTATCTGGTTATAACATAGATAAGATGTCAAACTTTGATTCATGGGGAGTATGGTCCCTCACGGATCGGAATTTGACACTTAGGTGTTGTTTTTCAGTATTTTCTGGGTTCCGGAGAAGTTTCTGTTGCATATTGTCTGGAAACCCAGTATACACGTCATGTAGTACCTTAAACACGTCGTGTAGGTCCTTCTATTCGGGAAGGAACGAAAATTTGTTGAGTACATTCCATGTAACCTAAGTACACACCTTGTAGTATATTCTCGTGTCATAGACCGTGTTGGCGGGGACACGGGGAAGGGAAATGCTTGGGGTGAACACGCCGTGTACCAGATGTACATGTCATGTATTGTTGACCTGGGATCCAGCCATGTAACTAACAACATAGGTCGGTGTAATCCTTTCATGTACACACCGTGTGTGTATGGAACATGTCGTGTAGTGTGAGCCATGTGTCCGACCGTGTCACTAACAACATGGGTCGGCGAAGCTCGTCTATTACACGCCGTGTACCTATGGGACATGCCATGTGGTCTTGTCCAAGGACAGAATGTGTGGACCTGACCGTGTGGCTGGGAAATGGGGTAGTGAGCACGCCGTGTATGGGTGTCACATGCCGTGTAGTATAAATCTGAGTCATCAGCCATGTCACAAACAACATGGAAATTTGGAAAATTACACCATACATGTTGTGTAGCATAAATACACACCGTGTCATTTTTTTAACGGGATTCATGTTGCTTAGCCATGTGGAAGGACCCGGGAAGGGAAGATAAGTCAGGTACATTCTGTGTAGACAGTATACACGCTGTGTAGTCTTGTTTTTCAAATCTTGAATGCCTTCTTAATCCTGTTCCCTTTTGGGTTCATTTGTTTTCAGTCTTTAATAATCTCGATCTTAGGTGTGGGTTTGTCCTTGTACAATCATGTCACCGAGATGACCACACGTTGTTCGTCAGGAGAGCGGCAACAAGTATACTCCAGAGATGGTGGGCCATGGGCTACCAGTTGATCCTCCAGCAGAGCCAGATGCATCGCCAGCCATTATACCAGAAACAGGCGCAGAGTCGCAGTTTCATGAAGGCTTTATTTCGTTTATGAAGACCCTTTAGAGAGCACTGTTGGCTTTCATATCTATGGCCGAGCTTACTCGTATCTTCCAGTAGCAGCATCCACATACGTTTTCATGGGACGACGGACCACAGGATGCAGAGTCATGGCTGGGAACGATGCATACTATTTTCGAGCATCTTGAGATGCCTCCAGGGCGGAGGGTCGAGCTCCCGACTTATATGCTGTGTGATTCTGTCAAGAGGTGGTGGGATGCTACCACCCAGTGAGAGCATCATAGATACATGACATGGTAAGATTTCCAGACAGCCTTCTATGACTTCTTCTTCCCAGAGACTCTAATGGTAGATCTATCTTGATAGTTCATTAATCTGCAGAAGGGCGCTATGTTAGTGATGGATTATTCTGCTCGTTTCACCGAGATTCAGCGTATTTCACCAGTTCTGGTGGGCGATGAGATGTTGAGATCCAGACACATTAAGGATGGTCTTCGATATGACATCTGAGTGCTGGTGAATATTTTCAGGTTGTCTTCAGAAAATACTATTGTGAACCAGACACTGATTATAGAGAGGAACCTATGAGAGGATAGTGGTGTGGGCCAGGGTGGTTTAGCACCAGTTACTGGTACTATTTATACTTGCAAGAGGAAGAGACAGATGGAATTCTATCAGGGTGGAAGTACCAGCTAGAAGAATGTTTAATGTGGCTATGTCATGTGCTACCAGTGTGGTAAAGAGGGGTACAAGTGACATCAATGTCCATGAGACCCAGTGGAATGTTGGGCTTGTGGTAGGATGGGTCATCTGCAACGCTTTTGCAGGGTGTTTCCACTAGTGTCTTGTGAGAGGGGTTTTGAGAAGACTCTGCGTGCGGGGGCAGGACCAACAGCTTCTTACAACTCGGGAAACTAGAATACGTCTGGACGTGCAGGCATGGATGGTGGTCATGGTCGCAGTATACAAACACCAAGATATCAGAGGTAGCAGGGCGGGACAGCTTAGGGTAGCCTGGCTGTGTCACAGGGCCGCGACACTAGGCAGACATATGCAGTGCACCAGACCCAGCAGGAGCATGATCCCGAACCTTCTACTGTAAGAGGTACAATTATAATAGCTTCAATTTTATCTTCATTACTTTTTGATATGGTCACTACACATAGATTTATATCTGTTCCCATTGTGGAGAGCCTAGGGCTCTGTTTTTCTTCATCTTCTACTGTTATGATTCAAGATACTCTGTTGGGAACTAGAACGACTAGTGTATGTCAATGCAATGAGTTCCCCCTTGAGGTTATTGTGTGTCACTTCATTTGGGACCTCAATGTCTTGGAGATGACGAGCTATGATGTCATTCTCGGGATGGACTAGTTGGTTCCCTTTCGAGCCATTGTGGATTGCTATCATTATAGGGTGAGTTTCATGTCTTTAGAGGGCAGAGAATTTCTATACAAGGTATAGTGGGATATTCAGGTGATTCAAGCTGGACCAGAGCTTCGTGGGCGAGGTGGAGTCCCAGCCTAGCTTGCGAGTTTATATCTGGATGACCAGGGGTCTTGTCAGAAGGATTTCCTTCCAGTGGTTGATCGTTTCAGGGATGTCTTCCCGGATGACTTTTCAGGTCTTCCTCCGGAGTGAGAGGTGGATTTCATTATTGAGCTTGTGCCAGGAGTAGCACCGGTGTCCATTCCTCTTTATCGTATGGCTACAACAGAGTTGCAAGAGCTCAAGAGATAGTTAGATGAGTTACAAGAAAAGAGTATTATCTGACCCATTACTTCTCCTAGGGGTTCTCCGGTCCTTTTTGCGAAGAAGGCAGAAAATACCCTCAGACCTTTTGATGATTATTGGAAGCTGAACCATTTGATGGTCATGAATTGATATCCCTTTCAAAGGATTTATGATCTTTTTGATCCACTTCATGGATCACGAGTGTTCTTGAAGATTGACTTGAGGTCAGGATATCATCATCTGCACGTTAAACCATCTGATATACCTCTCATAGATTTAAGGAGTAGGTGTGGTCTGTACGAGTACATGGTTATGACGTTTGGAATCACAAATGCTCCAGTAGTTTTCATGGCTCTGATGAATCATGTGTTCCATCCCTATCTAGATTCGTTTGTGGTAGTATTTGTGTATGACTTCAGGGTGTACTCTCACACTCGACACGACCATTCCACCCATCTTGAGATCGTATTGATTACACTGAGAGAGCGTCAGCTATATTCTAAGCTCTCAAAGTGCCACATTTGGATGGAACAGATACTCATCCAGTGTCATATCATCTCAGAGGAAGGAGTTGCAGTAGACCTATAGAAGGTGAGAACAGTAGTTTCTGAAGGACCATAGGCCACCCTGAGAGGGGGGTGAATCATGGTGTCAACTTTTTCTCTTCTTTATTGGATCTTGTTCCCACGTTGGTAGGAACTTGTTTGTGTGATGGGTATGAGCAGTAATAAAAACATTTAAATGTAGAAGGAAAACACAACACTTTTACTTGGTTCACCACTAAGGGATAGTACAAGGAGCATACGCCGAAAAGTTGTCGGTCATACCTAAATCCACTAATCTCTATTGGCTGTGGATTACAAAAGTTCGGGCACAGTCACTCTGTCCCAGGCACACTGCCATTACAATGGTTCAGGGATAGCTCACTGCTTCCCTTGGGTCACTCCCGTGGACTCCCCTGGGCTCACTACCTAGGGTTGAGTCCAAACTCAGTTTATACACTTTATGGTTTCTTCAACTGATAGGTATGAAGTTTTTTGTCTCCTATTCAGTATTAGACATTGCTTGCACTAGGGTTCAGAATTGATGCACTCTTGATTTGAATGCTTTTTCTTTACTACAACAGATGAATGCACTAGATCCTCTCTTCTTCATGTATGCATGAGATCATTCATGTGTCATTTAGATTTCCTCTTCACTTCTTATGCACACACTTGATTTTATTCAAGTAAATTTTACGTGTGCATGTTCATGCATGGGTGCATGCACCTTCCCCATTCTTTCTTTCTTGTGTGAAAACTCCAATGAGTGTATGTCTTGGTGCACACACACTACTTCTCCCTTACCCTTATCTTTTCTTCACTTGTGCACACACACGGCCTTGTGTGTGTATGTATACTTTTTCACATAACCCTGAAAATAGAACCCATTCAAATTATGTTTGTGGGTGCATGGTCCTTGTGCATGGAACCATTCTTGATGAGGACTCGGGTTCCCTTAAACAGGGGTACGTGTGCATGAGAACATGCACATCCTCTTCTCTCTTCTTTGGGTTGCAATCCAAGATTCTTCTTCTTCTTCCCCTTTTAACCCTTCAAAATGAAAACCCCTAAAAAGTGGTGCATCTTGAGATTCAAGAAGAGTTGTGTACCTTGAGATTCAAATATAGGGGAGTTCTCCTTCGTGTGGACAGAAGGCTCTATGCCTCTCCCTTGTCACGTGATGTGTGGTTCTTCACATAACTAAGAGGGTTTGTGGGTCTTCGTTGTAGGTTCGAAATAATGATGTAGATGCTCAATTTACAAGAGGGGGCGAATTGTATACTTTATAAAATTCCTTTAAACAAAGGAAAGAGCTATGTTTAACAAAGTTAAACTTAAGAAAATTCACAACACCTATAACACCAAATGAAAACATGGAATAAGGAATGAAGTTATAAACATCATGTCCTATGAACTTTCTCAAAACTGGAAATAGATTCTAAAAGTAGGTTCCGGAAGTATGGTTCCGGAAACTGAAACTTAACAAAAGATTACAATATGAGATTCTACCTTAAAGCGTATAAAATATAAATTAAACATAGTAAAAGTAAGGAAGTATAAGAATGTTATAATTTCCTTATAATACAAAATGCAGCGGAATAAAACAAGTAGTAAAACTATAAGTAACAAGATATAAGTCTTTTAACCCAAAGAGAAGGGTATCCAACAACCTTGGATAAAGGTCCCTTGATTTATACTTTCAAGATAGTATGTCTTACCACACTAGGGTAAGCCCTCGATACGAAGATCAGAGTCTCTATCTTGCTATCCCCACAATCCCTCAACTTCAAGGTAGTTGGAAACCTCTGTCTTCCTCAGCAAGGAATCCCTCAACTTCACGGTAGTTGGAAACCTCTATCTTCTTCAGCAAAGAAGCCCTCAACTTCAAGGTGTTGGAAACCTCTATCTTCTTATCCCCGGAAGTCCTCAAATGTAATCACCAACATTATGAGTCCCACGAAGCTTTGATAGTGAATAAGAGCCTCTTTCTCTAGAAATCACTTCAAGCGTGTAATCACATGAGTCGAAGATCAGTCATCATTTCAGCACTGATCTCTTTCAAATGAGCTCCTATTTATAGGTAAGGTCGGCCTCCTTTCCAACGATCATATTTTCTGTAAAATCGGAGGGACTTGTACAGGTGTAACTTAACCAACAGTTAGTTTATAACAGAATAGACGATATCGTTTTATAACAAAACAAGTGTAACAAAATGTATGATCTCGTTTTAAGTCTTAACTAAAAAGTTCAGAGTGAAGATTCGGAGTGAAAGAAAAATATTAAAGAGTAGAAAAATTATAAAAGCGTAGGAAAAATGAATGTTCAGAGTCTAACCAAAAATAATTTTCAGAGTCTAAATAAATTCGGAGTGTATAAAACAAAGATGACCAGATTCTATTTAATAGGTGAATTCGGAATGAGAATTAGGAATGAGAATTCGTCAATAGAATTCGTAATGAGAATTCATCATGAGAATTCGTAATGAGAACTCATCATCAGAATTCGTAATGAGAATTCGTATCTAGAATTCGGAATGAAAATTCATCATCAGAATTCGTAACAAAAATTCGTCATTATAAATCATAATGAGAAATCGTCATCAGAATTTGTATTGAGAATTCGATGTCGATCTTCATAAGGATTCGTATCCTGAATCTGGAGTAAATCTTAATTGGTGTTTCTTATCCGGAATTCGGAATGAAACTTTATCATAGTTCTCATTCTGGATTTTGGAGGGAAACTTTATTACAGTTCTTATCCAGAATTTAGGATCCTAAAATAGAATACTTCATATCAAAGTTTCAAACAATTCTGAGAATATAGAAATGGATTTGAATCTTATACATAAGAAAAATATGGATGAAAATATGATAAGGAAAATTTTTCTTACAAAAGCGATTTTCCTTATAAAAGAAATTTTCCTTATAAAAGTAATTTTTCTTATAAAAGTAATTTTCCTTATAAAAGTAATTTTCCTTATAAAAGCGATTTTCCTTATAAAAGTTATTTTCCTAAAAATAAGGTGTTTGTGGTTTTCAAAACAAGAAGTAATGGAAAATTCATAAGGAAACCCTTATTGACTCAATAATATCCCCCTTTTTGTAAAGCACAATCATCCTTACGAAAAAGAAATTCTAAGAAGAAAGAAAACATAAAGGCCTATCTCCCTTTACTTTAAGGATATTGATGAATACGACTAACTCCCCCTTAGGCTTTGAAACTCTAAGGATCGTATTCTAGATTTCCGGAATGACATTTCATTACGAATAAGAAAGTCTTCTTTAATGAAAAACTCCCCCTTAGATAAACTCTTATTAGAGATTGTTTTCTTTCTCACCCTTTGTTAAGATTCTTTTTCCCTTTTTATTAGGGTTCTTTTCCTTCTCCCACTTTGTGATTTTCAAAAAGAATTCAATGGAATGGAAAATATAACAAAGTACCTGAAAAATTAGTAGCAACAATAAAGGAAACGAGCAAGCAAAAATTTCATTAGGTTTGAAATCTCAGCAACAATGAAATTTAGATACAATAAAATATCGGATATGTCTATTTTGTATCTTTTTACTTCGCCAAGAGACCCTTAAGAATAGTCTTTGTCTTCTTCAAGTCTTTATGGTCTTCCTTAGCTTGCTTCTATAATACAAAATTTCTTTCACTTTGTGCTTCAATCTTTTCTTCCTGAGCTTTAAGATTTTCTTCCTCAGCTTTAAACTTTTCTTCCTGAGCCTTCAATTTCTCTTCAAACTCAATCTGATGATCCCTTTAAAACATCCAGTTTTGAGAAACAGAAATTAGCTTCCCATTCAGATCTCTGACTTCTTGAATCCGAAAGTTCTTTTCATCTGTTAACTTTCCTTCAAAGAATAATGTAAGTTTATTGATCTTCCTCACTTCTGTCTCAAAGGCATCCTTCACATTGTCTTGGAATTCATCAAAGAGCCTCATCTCTTCCACAGTCTTCCTTGACCAAGTAGTCATCCTCTTGAAAGATCTTTTGTGGGCTTCATAGCCGACAAAGAAAGTTTTGAACTTAGCCTCTATCTCAACACACTTGTCCATAACCATAGATACAAAGTCTGTTTTCTGATTCAAAGCATGTTGGAGCATCTGGCATCTTGATTCTATACTTGAGAATGTCGGAATAGTACCTACCAACATCTTTAAAGACTGAACAAAAAAGTCATGACCCAACGAAGATGACTCCGAATCCGAAACTTTTATTGGAGAATTTTATTCTTCAAAATGCTCCACCTTCTTCTTAGAAGAACTTCCCACTTCCCTTTTCTTTACTACCACAGAGCACTGGGTATCAAGAACAAATTTCTTTCGCTTGTCCTTTTTCGGAATGGAGTCCTATTCTAGAGTTTTCTTTTCACTATCAGAAACTTGAACAACATTGTCTTCATTATGAGTAATTTTATGAGCACCACCTTCTACGTTCTCCATTTGAGCAATATCATGTAGAAGTTATTCTTCCTCTGCATGATAAGCTACTTCTACTTCTCCTTTCTCCTCATCCACCGTTGGAGTGACTAACTTAGAAGACTCAGCTTCTGAGTTTCGGAGCGACAAATGTTCCAAAGGTTTCCCTTTATAATCATCTACTTGCTTTAAATCATCTCCTGTTTCACCACTTCCTTCAGCAACAGCTTCTTCTTCTTCCATGCTCGTGGGGCCTGTTTAAGTCCATACAGAGCTTTGGAAAGTCTAAAAACAAAATTAGGATGTTTTGTATCTTCAAAGCCAAGAGGTTGTTCAACAAAAACTTCCTCTTGAACATAACTGTTAAGAAACGCACATTTCACATTCTTTTGAAAAAGATTGAAATTAAAGAATGCTGCAAAATCACATAGAATACAGATAGATTCAAGTATAGCTATTGGAGCATAGGTTTCTTCATAGTCTATTCCCTCTTGCAGATTATAACCTTTAGCAACAAGTCTAGCTTTATTTCTTACTGTGACTCCATTTTCATCAAATTTATTTCTGAAAACCCATTTTACTCCAATAACAGAAGTTTCCTTAGGTCTTTCAACCAAGGTCTAGACTTTATTCCTTTCGAATTCATTTAGTTTATCTTGCATGGCTTTGATCCAATAATCATCACCTAAAGCTTCATCAGTGCTTTTAGGTTCTAGTTGGGAATGAAATGCTAGATATTCTACTTCATTTATTAAAGAACTTCTAGTCCTTACAGGTTGATTTACATCACCAATGATACTATCACTGGGATGATTCTTAAGAAACACCTGATTCGAATTTTGAAAAGCATGTTCATCAATATAGGGTAGAAAGTCTTCCGTGGTAAATGTTTCAGAATTATCTTCTTGAATATTATCCTTATCAGAAGGTTCTTCTGTTGATGTTTGACAATCAGTTTTTGAAAACACATCTGAGGACATAGGCTGGGATGGTTTTAAAACAAAAGGATCAGACTCATCAAATTTTACATGTACAGTTTCTTCAACAGTACAAGTATTTTTATTAAAAACTCTATAAGCCTTAGAAGTTGAGGAATAACCTAAGAAAATTCCTTCATCATATTTTGGGGAGAATTTATATAGGTTATCTTTAGTATTCAGAATGAATACTTTGCAACCAAAAACCTTGAAGTAGGATAGTCTTGGTTTTCTACCATTCCATAACTCATAAGGAGTTTTATTAAGAAAAGGTCTAATCAAAACTCGATTTATAGTATAACAAGCAGTACTTACAGCTTCAGCCCAGAAATGTCTAGCTATAGAATATTCACTCAACATGGTTTTAGTTATCTCTTGAAGAATTCTATTTCTTCTCTCAACTACACCATTTTTTAGGAGTTCTAGGTGCTGAAAAATTGTGAGTAATACCTTTTTTACTACAAAAAGTTTCAAAATCAGAATTTTGATATTCTCCTCCATGATCACTATGAATAGTTTTCAATGGAAGGATTTTCTCATTTTTAACTTGAGCTGTAAAACTTTTGAAATAAGAAAAAGCTTCGGATTTCTTTGTTATAAAGTAAACCCAAGTAAATCTAGTGTAATCATCAACTAGAACAAACACATAGTATTTGCCTCCAATACTTCCAGTTTATGTTAGACCAAAAAGATCCATGTGAACTAACTGTAATGCATTAGTTGTTGAGACTTCACCGATTGATTTAAAACTAGATTTATGTTTCCTTCCATATTGACAATGTAACACCCCGAGCTTCCACGATACACCTCTCTTTCAATAATGCAATAGCTTGCATTGTACGCAAGTTCGAGTTCTAACACACCGCGACTAATCAAAATAGCCATTATGAATAGTAATACCTACCTTTTGAAATTATATATATTTTATATTTCAAAATGGACTTCATTTTTGGTTTCAGAATGTCGAAATTAGCCTATGTTGAATTTTTTGTAATTTTCTGAGAACTTCCAAATTTTTATGAATAGTGAAAAATACTTAAAACAACTTTTTTAATCAAAATAATTTATAGTGATAAATTATACTATTTAGTGGTTTTAAAGTATAATTAGAATATATTTTTACCATTTTATAAAATGGTGTTCATTATAATTAATTTAACATTGAAATTGGGCATGAACAATTGTCAATCTTTTGATATAAATTGTTTATTAAAAACACGCTATTTGTTGTGACAGCGGGAATTAATTATAAAATTATCTAATGAAACTTATATGTTTGGAATTTTGTAAAATAGACATCATTTTTGAAATCGGAATATCAAATATAGCTTAGGGTGAATTTTTGGGATTTTTCTGAAAAACATCATTTTTTGATGAATAGTGAAACCACTAAGTGGTACTTATAAAAACTGATTTTTCGTTTAAATGAAATTTTACCAATTCTGTGTTTTGAATTTCAAAAACCTGACATTCATGGTTGTCATTAATAAGTAAAATGTGGTTCAATGAGATTAAAATAATTTTTTGGTGAATAGTAACTTTTAAGTTCTTAATCACGATTAGAGGTAATTAGTGTAGTTTAAGGTAAAAATAATGTTTTAATAATATGAGATGAGCTTTACACATGTCCTACCCTCATTGGATGTGCCATGGCCGACCAAGACAATCCATGGGTCAACTTGGGGACCCAATGGAGCCACTTTATATGGAAAATGACATAAATACCTTTTATTTAATGTTAAAGTATAAAATGAAACAAACATGAAATGTTTTACTAAAACATTTTTTACACGAGGTTATACAAGTCATATTTTTTACAATAAATATTCAATGGAAAGCTAATAAGATTTCCTACATCATAGTATTTTTTTTATAATTTTTATACATTTTATAAAGTAAATTATTTATGACATCATGATGATGCAGCGATGACCTCATTATTTAACGATATAAATAAAATTAAAGGATAATGTAAAATCTAAGGCTTAAACTTGTCCAAAACCTATTGGATGAAGAGATTTCAAACCCTTATCACCATAGACTCGAATTATACAAGTTTGGGACCTCTAAAATCCGAAACTCATTTTATAATAAAGTGACTTTTCTTTACTTTCCAAGAGTGCCCCTCCTCTCCACTTATAAAAGGACCCCACCTGTACCACCACATTCACACTTTAAAGCCATTTGGCTCGGCCATACTCTGCCCAAATACTCTCCCAACTTCCCCCTATTACTCCTAGAAGCCTCACATTGGGCAGATCTCTTCCCAAGGAAGCCTTTGGCTCAAATCAAAAAGAGTTACCCGATTTTAAGGTAATGTCTTCTCTAATGTTGTTTTGTTTTATTTTTCTTCTCCAACCCCCTAAACAATTTTTATTCATTAATTTTGTAACAACACCAGTATCCTCAATATACTAGGATGTTGGTATAAGAATTATTCGAGCCACACTTACACACACCTACATCTAATGGTTAAAGAACATACTGTTTCTTTGGATGGCGAATTTTTGCCTCACAGAATGATGATTGTTCAACACTCATATAACACCTCTAATGGTGGACATTATGATGAAACTATTTTTATATATGTTATATATTATGTTTTTGTTTTCCTTATGATTTTTTATTTTTCATTTATGGCATACCTTTATGGTTTCCATTATGGGTAAACGCGATATTTTCATTTTAGGAAGTGCGGACTACCTCCCCCTCAAAGTGATTTGAATCGTTGATACCATATGTGGGATGTATAAAGGATGGAGTAAATGATATTATATTCTATATTATACTGTAATTATATGATACATTTATATCATTATGAATTCATTCCATTAAATACGAAATAGAAATGAAAGTAGTGTTCATGCGTATGTACGGCTTACCGTCTCCATGAACGGTGCATTTCATTTCTTAACTCTAAATGTTACGTAATATTATCAATGAATGTATATACTGGATATATATGAGATATATGATATCTATATCATGAATATAATTCTGGATATAATGGATATATCACCACATGAACAACTTGTAATTATAAGAATGTTATTTTTGACTCAAGTACCTAAGATCGACAAAATGACCATTATAAACATAAATAATTACATAATGTTCATAACATGGTAATAAGGGATATAAAAGGAATAATAAACATTAAAAAGGTTCTTAAGTAAATAGGAATTAGCTCTAGTTTATTATTCAGGAGGTTAAATAATGGTCGAGTCCGGACAGGACGCAAGGTAAGGGAATTTCTTAACCCAACTTCCATTCTTTGGGTTAATCTCCTACTTTAAAATTATCTCATGATATTATTATGTCCTATTATTTATTTTTACATTCTCCATGTGTAGCTATAGTGATGACACATAATAGATCAATTTTATTTTAAAAATGATCTTTTTAAGGACTTCATCTCAATCTCCTTTCATTGAGGCATATTTGGTTTTATACACAACTTTCTTTTATACGGTGTATAAACCCATTTGACTTTTACGTTTATTCAAAAGGAATATTTTTATACGAAGCATTTACTAAACGAAAAAAGGGGATGTTTTTGTCGTACGTATGCGGCGACAACGACTTCTCCACCGCCGTGACCATTATTTGAGTTTCGGCTTCCTCTACAAGCCATACTTTTTTTAAAGAAAAATAAATACCATGTTTTACATTTCTTTTATTTTAGTATTGAAAATGGTTTTGAAAGTGTTTTTATTATATCAATGTGTTTTATTGATATCTTGTGATTGAAATGTGGAAATGTTATGTTTCCTTTATGCATGTTTTATGTGATACGATTATGTTATGGTTTATGATATGTTTAAACCTATTCATATGAGGAATGCATTGGACTTAATAAGTGATGGGTGGAGCCCGCTATATCTCCTCGATGAATTGGTAGGTCTCATGAGCCAAAATATTGTCTTGGCACGAGGCCTTGATAAAAATCTTATTTGTGGTCTTGGCACGAGGCCTTGGCTACGTGGTTATGATAGTCTGGCATTATGCATTCCATCATTATGAAAGTGGTTATTGATATTTCATGTGATTATTCGACCAGTAGAATATCCATGTGAATAAGTAAATGGCATTATCTCATTTTAATTTTTCCATATTATGTTTAAGTTCATGTTTAAAAGGCTTTTGTTTTAGTTATACATTGCCTTAAATGTTAATGTTTATTTATGAAAGCTTCCGCAATATTGTTATCCTTACTGAGCATCTGAGCTCACCCCTTTCAACGGTTTAATATTTTCCAGGATGTGAAGAAGTATTGTATGAATGACCTGCAGGGATATTCAGAAGAGGATATGAGTGTGGACTATGAAGACTTTGTTATTAGTTTTTCACTTTATGATGTAATGTAACATTTATGAATGTATCTAGTGTTTCCAAGGCTACTAAACTAATCAGTCTTTCGAGACTTGATCTTTTGTGATCATGCCAATGTTACGAAGTAATGCACCGACTCCGGGTAGCTGGGGTCGGGGCGTTACAGTTGGTATCAGAGGCAGTTTAGTACTAACCATGGAAGCTATATTTAGATAAACTATGATTAGGGAACATAGACCAAAGATAGACTTTGAGGATTAGTATATAAGAACTTCCTAGAATTTTGGTATTATAGAGATTTTGTGAGTTCCAAGCAATACATCCCTATCTGGATACGAGCAGGTAGAGGTGGATCTGGCATAGATGTACCTAGGGGTAAAACCCAAAAACACCGCTTTGAGCTAGACTCGAACGGGAACTGGTGCATGACAACGTGCCTTGCTGCACTCTTGGTTACGACACTCCCGGGGGGATATGCTTAGGATAATTCTTGTTTTCTTTACAAACCACAATGAAGGGTTATGCGTACATACTTCCTCAAAGAAATTTTTTTTATGATTATGGATTATATCCATAAATAGTTAAATTTATGTTAAGTATTTTACAAGTATAGAATTATGTATTTTGATTCATAAACTAATCTAGTTTATGACATTGTTTAGAAATGGAGCCTAGTGGAAGGAATGGAAACCATATCAATGCACGTACTCCGTGTAGGGATTGCCCTCCTGCTCAAGATAATTATTGTGGATCTGGAGATACAACTGGTGCTGATAAACTTATTACCATACTGGGACAACTCACTCAGGTTATGAATAATAACCTTACTCGTATGGAGCACCCTGATCCGCAACGTGGAGGATCACTGTTAGACCGCTTTATGATGCAACAACCACCAACATTTAATGGGGGTACAAATCCATTAGTAGCTGAGCAATGGATAAACTCCTTAGAGAAAATATTCCATGCCTTGGGGAGTAGCGAAAGGGAGAAGGTTTTCATGGCAGTTTACCGCCTCACTGGAGATGCCGATCAGTGGTGGTCGCTGATTTAAAACACAAAGGAAGATGATGATGTATCAAATATGGAATGGAGGGAGTTCAAAGAGCTTTTCTTAGAAAAATACTTTCCTCGTGACCATCAAGCAGATATGGAAAGGCAATTTCTAAGTCTGAGGCAGAAGGAGGATGAGAATGTCGCAAAGTATGAGGCTAACTTTACAAGGTTAGCGAGGCATGCTGCAGATTATATACGTAACCCAAGAAGTAACATTGATCATTTCTTTGATGGGTTAAAACCATTTCTCCATCGATAATTAGTCTCACAAACCTTCTCTTCATACGAAGATATTGTCTCGTGTTCTATCAAGACAGAAAAGGAATTCTCTAAGTCTTATGACAACAAAGTAAAGAAAGAGAATAAGAGAATGGTGGAACAAGAGACATATAAAGGGAAAATGGGAAAGAAGGATTTTCCATTATGTGATAATTGTGGGAAGAATCACCCTAGTACTTGCCTAAAAGAAATGGGAGTTTGTTATAAATGTGGGGAAAAAGGTCACCAGGCGCGTGATTACAAGGGAAAGAAAGAGGCTATCAATGTTGAATGCTACAATTGTAGGGAAATGAGGCATTATTCAAATGAATGTCCTAAGCGTCAGGGAAACTTACCTCAGAAAAGGCCAAGGGATCAAGGACAATCTTATGCTGTTACTACAGTTGAAGCAGAATAATTAATGTATTGGTGCTTTTGGACTCAAGGATTATATTCTGGTTATAAGGATAATTTGATTGTACAACAGTACTTTTTTTTCATTAAGGATTTAATATGATGAAGGTAATCATATTTTTATTATGTGATAATAAGATAAACTTTACTTTGTTTGGGGAATCTGATGTTATAATTGATTTTTAAATTTAAAGACCTTTTAGAAAAAGTCTGGACAGAGGTATTTTGGATAACTTTGGATAGTATTGTTTAAGGTTAAAACATTTATGAAGAATATTTTTGGAATATTATAATTTTAGGAAAAGGACAACCTGCATGGTGGGGCATAACCCGTCGCGTCGGAAAAAGCTGCAGGAATCGAACCCACAACCATAGTGCGACAGGCCATTATTTCCTACCACTAGCCTACAGGAAGTCCCTGGTTATTACAAAATATTTTTCCTAATCTAAATGGTATGTGGTAATATTTTGAACCTTATACAATTAGGATAAATAGAATATTTTTGAGTTCTAGAGTGAAAGATGTGTTTGTGGCAAAAATTTATTAAAGAATGAAAGTATACATGACAAGTATGTATATTCCCTTACGTTCATAGTAAATATTCTAAATAAATTCCTCAACATTATAAAAGGTAACTTAAAACAAAAACGTTTCCGGTTAACTTTTCCAACTAGGGAATCAATGATCGTTTAACCAATCACAAGTTTGTGATTTTGTTATGGCTAACTTTCTCCTAATCCTATTTTCTAAAACTCTCCATCATACCTTGAGGGTTTTTTTCTCCTCCATATCTATATTTTCATAGAATCCAAGTATGAGCTATCTCGGGTGACCTTTGTACTTCCCTTTTTTCTTTTAATGTTATATTTTTATTAACCTTATTTCCGATGTGGGTTTCCACAAAGGTATTTTCTATTTTCAACCTTTTATTTTCGAAGAACATTTTCAAATTGTGAGGACGCAATTTATTGATGTAGGGGAGAATGTAACACCCCGAGCTTCTACGATACGCCTCTTTTTCAATAATGCAATAGCTTGCATTGTAAGCATGTTCAAGTTCTAACACACCGCGACTAATCAAAATAGCCATTATGAATAGTAATACCCAACTTTTGGAATTATATATAATTTATATTTCAAAATGGACTTCATTTTAGGATTCAGAATGTCGAAATTAGCCTATGTTGAATTTTTTGTAATTTTCTGAGAACTTCCAAATTTTTATGAATACTGAAAAATACTTAAAACAACTTTTTTAATCAAAATAATTTATAGTGATAAATTATACTATTTATTGGTTTTAAAGTATAATTAGAATATATTTTTACCATTTTATCCAATGGTGTTCATTAGAATTAATTTTACATTGAAACTGGGCATGAACAATTGTCAATCTTTTGATATAAATTATTTATTAAAAACACGCTATTTGTTGTGACAGTGGGAATTAATTATAAAATTAACTAATGAAACTTATATGTTTAGAATTTTGTAAAATAGACATCATTTTTGAAATCGGAATGTCAAATATAGCTTAGGGTGAATTTTTGGGATTTTTCTGAAAAACTTAAATTTTTCATGAATAGTGAAACCACTAAGTGGTACTTATAAAAACTGATTTTTCGTTTAAATGAAATTTTACAACTTCTGTGTTTTGAATTTCAAAAATCCTACATTCATGGTTGTCATTAAGAAGTAAAATGTTGTTCAATGAGATTAAAATAATTTTTTGGTGAATAGTAACTATTAAGTTCTTAATCGCGATTAGAGGTAATTAGTGTAGTTTAAGGTAAAAATAATGTTTTAATAATATGAGATGAGATTGACACATGCCCTACCATCATTGGATGTTCCATGGCCGACCAAGACAATCCATGGGTCAACTTGGGGACCCCATGGAGCCACTTTAGTTGTAAAATGACATAAATACCTTTTATTTAATGTTAAAGTAAAAAATGACACAAACATGAAATTTTTTACTAAAAAATTTTTTACATGGGGTTATACAAGTCATATTTTTTTACTATAAATAGTCATTGGAAAGATAAAAAGATTTCCTACATCGTAGTATTTTTTTCATAATTTTTAGACATTTTATAAATTATATTATTTATGACATCATGATGATGCAGCGATGACCTCATTATTTAACTATTTAAATAAAATGAAAGGATAATGTAAAATATAAGGCTTAAACTTCTCAAAAACCTATTGGATGAGGCTATTTTAAACCTTTATCACCTTATACTCGAATTATATAAGTGTGGGACCTCTAAAATCCGAAACTCATTTTATAATAAAGTGACTTTTCTTTACTTTCCAAGAGTGCCCCTCCTCTCCACTTATAAAAGGACCCCACCTCTACCACCTCATTCACACTTTAAATCCATTTGGCTCGGCCAACCTCTGCCCAAATACTCTCCCAACATCCCCCTCTTACTCTTAGAAGCCTCACTTTGGGAATAACTCTTCCCAAGGAAGCCTTTGGCACAAATCAAAAAGAGTTACCCGATTTTAAGGTAATGTCTTCTTTAATGTTGTTTTGTTTTATTTTTCTTCTCCAACCCCTTAAAAACTTTTTATTCATTTATTTTGTAACAACACCAGTATCCTAAATATACTAGGATGTTGTTATAAGAAGTATTCTAGGTACACTTACACACACCTACATCTAATGGTTAAAGAACATACTGTTTCTGTGGATGGCGAATTTTTGCCTCACGAAACGATGATTGTTCAACACTCATATAACACCTCTAATGGTGGCCATTATGATGACAAAATTTTTATGTATGATATATATTATGTTTTTGTTTTCCTTATGATTTTTTATTTTTCATTTATGGAATACCTTTATGGTTTCCATTATGGGTAAACGCGATATTTTCATTTTAGGAAGTGCGGACTACCGCCCCCTCAAAGTGATTTGAATCGTTAATACCATATGTGGGATGTATAAAGGATGGAGTTAATGGTATTATATTCTATATTATACTGGAATTATATTATACATTTATATCATTATTAATTCATTCCATTAAATACAAAATAGAAATTAAATTAGCGTTCATGCGTACGTACGACTTACCGTCTCCATGAACGGTGCATTTCATTTCTTACCTCTAAATGTTACGTAATATTATGAATTAATGTATATACTGGATATATATGAGATATATGATATCTATATCATGAATATAATTCTGTATATAATGGATATATCCCCCACATGAACAACTTGTAATTATAAGAATGTTATTTCTGACTCAAGTACCTAAGATCGACAAAATGACCGTTATAAACTTAAATAATTACATAATGTTCATAACATTATAATAAGGGATATAAAAGGAATAATGAACATGAAAAAGGTTCTTAAGTAAATAGTAATTAACTCTAGTTTATTATTCAGGAGGTTAAAGAACGGTCGAGTCAGGACAGGACGCAAGGTAGGGGAATTTCTTAACCCAACTTCCATTCTTTGGGTTAATCTCCTACTTTCAAATTATGTCATGATATTATTATGTCCTATTTTTTATTTTTACTTTCTTCATGTGTAACTATAGTGAATACACATAATAGATCTATTTTATTTTAAAAATGATCTTTTTAAGGACTTCGTCTCAATCTCCTTTCATTGAGGCATATTTGGTTTTATACACAACTTTCTTTTATACGGTGTATAAACCCCTTTGACTTTTACGTTTATTCAAAAGGAATTTTTTTATACGAATAATTTACTAAATGACAAAAGGGGATGTTTTTGTCGTACGTATGCGGCGAAAATGACTTCTCCACCGCCATGACCGTTATTTGAGTTTCGACATCCTCTACAAGCCATACTTTTTTTTAAAGAAAAATAAATACCATGTTTTACATTTCTTTTATTTTAGTATTGAAAATGGTTTTGAAAGTGTTTTTATTATATCGATGTGTTTTATTGATATCTTGTGATTGAAATGTGGAAATGTTATGTTTTCTTTATGCATGTTTTATGTGATAAGATTATGTTATGGTTTATGATATGTTTAAACCTATTCATATGAGGAATGCATTGGACTTAATAAGTGACGGGTGGAGCCCGTTATAGCTCATCGATGCATCGGTAGGTCTAATGAGACAAACTAGTGTCTTGGCACGAGGCCTTGACAAAATCTTATTTGTGGTCTTGGCACGAGGCCTTGGATACATGGTTATGATAGTCTGGCATTATGCATTCCATCATTATGAAAGTGGTTATTGATATTTCATGTGATTATTCAACCAGTAGAATATCCATGTGAATAAGTAAATGGAATTATCACATTTTAATTTTTCCATATTATGTTGAAGTTCATGTTTAAAAGGGTTTTTCTTAGTTATACATTTCCTTAAATGTTAATGTTTATTTATGAAAGCTTCCTCAATATTGTTATCCTTACTGAGCATCTGAGCTCACCCATTTCAATGTTTTAATATTTTCCAGGATGTGAAGAAGTATTGTATGAATGACCTGCAGGGATATTCAGAAGAGGATATGAGTGTGGACTATGAAGACTTTGTTATTAGTTTTTCACTTTATGATGTAATGTAACATTTATGAATGTATCTGGTGTTTCCAAGGCTACTAAACTAATCAGTCTTTCGAGACTTGATCTTTTGTGATCATGCCAATGTTACAAAGTAATGCACCGACTCCGGGTAGCTGGGGTCGGGGCGTTACAGACAAGGATCACAAATTTTAGAAGAATCAAATCTAAGCTCCGGTAGATCCTTAACTAGTTTCTTCTTAGAGAGTTTACATAGGATTCTAAGGTTACAGTGACCTAGTATTCTATGCCATAACCAGGAATGATCTTCCATTGCACTTAGACAAGGTAAATCTTGACTCCTGAGGTCTTCTAAGTTTAAGGTGTAAATATTCTCATGCCAATTGGCGGAGAGAATAAATTCTTCCTTGGAATTGTGAACTAAGAACTTATCATTCCAAAAATTCACAAGGTAACCTACATCACATAATTGACTTATGCTAATGAGGTTGTGCTTAAGACCCTTAACAAAAAGAACATTTCAAATAAAAGTTTTACCTAAAAGAACAATATTACCAATACCAACAATCTAACCCTTAGCATTATCTCCGAAAGTTACCTTTCCTCCTTTCGTTTTGATAATCTTTTCAAAATAGCTTTTGTTACCAGTCATGTGCCTGGAACATCAACTATCCATGTACCATGTATTGTTGCAGGTAATCTCTTTATTTTCCTGAAATCAAGAAAAGAATTAGACTTTCGGAATACATACTTGTTTGGATCCGAGATTACCAGATAACAAAATTTTAGGAACCCACATCTTCTTAGAAAAGTAAGCTTTGTGAAATCCTAGAGATTGGGTTTTGTTTAAGGAACGATTCTTTGCCCAGTGACCACCACATTGACACTTAGTACAAAATGGGGCACTTTTAGGAACAAAATAATTGTTACTAAAAATTGGTTTTGCATGGGTATAACCAAATCCGGATTTATTTCTTAAAGTTCGTATTTGGGAATACATTTTATCAAAATTTTCCTTACCATGGGTAAAGTTTGATAAAAACTTCTTTAAGGAAAACATTCTGGACTTGAGTTTTATAAACAAGTTTTTATCCTCAAAATCATTAGATTTAGAAGTATACCTAGGCTCGAAAACATTTTTCTTAGAAATTACTTTTTCTAATTCTTTAGAATGTTTGTTCTTCTCAGAACTTACATCCTCAAGATTTTTTGAAATACTTTCAAAATCAACATTTTTCCTATCAAGATCTTTAGAAAGATCTGATATCTCTTTTGTAAGAATATTATTCCTAGAGTTTGCTTTATCATGTTTCTTATTGAGTTTGGAATTATCAATTTCAAGATGTTCTGCAAACCTAGAGACTTCTTCATAAGTAGGTAAATTATTTTCTTCATCAGAAGAGTTATAATACTTACTATCAATAGAATTTAAAGAAACATTGGTCAATGATTCAACATTTCGTACCTTAGCCATAAAACAATGATTGTAAATAGGTAATCTGGCTATAAGACCAAGATTCTTCTGTCCTGAAGATACATAAGCAGAAGATTCATCTGAAGAGTCTCCAGCACTGGCACTCCAGGTGTCATTAGCTTTCAAAACATTATTAGCTTTGGATTTATAATACTTCTCTCTGTTCCTGTCTGAATGCCTTTCTTTCCTTTCATTCTTTTTAAGCAAAGGGAAATCTGGTCTAATATGTCCATCTCTCTTTCATTCATAACAAATGACTTCTCCATCATTCTTATCTTTCCTTTCCTTTTTCTTATACTTGGATTGGAAACTCCTTTATCCAGCTATCTTGTTCATCCTTCGAGCAAGATTTGCTAACTCATTTTCAGAGACTTCACTTTCACTATATTGGTATTGAAAAATAACTTTCTTAGACTTGGATCTGGTTACTCTCTCAGGAGTCTTATCTTTCATCTGATTTGATGTTGTTGTAAAAGAAATAGTACCATTCCCATTTTTCTTTTTGCTATTGTCTGTATCTCTCTTCATTCTGGTCTCATGTTGTAGAAGAGTTCCAAATAGTTCATCTAGAGAAATTTGAGTAACCATCACGTTGTCATCTATAGCGGTTCTTTTGGATTCCCACTCATTTGGCATAATATCAATTATCTTGTCCACAAGTGCTTCATCATCTAAACCTTTTTCTCCCATAGACTGTTGACTGTTGAATATAGTCATAAATCTCTGTTTAACTTTACAAATTGGTTCCCCATATGGAAAATTGAAGCCATGGTATTCAGCTCTAAGCATAGCTCTCCTAGTCTCAATCACCTTAGAAGTTCCAAAGTGTGTAACCTCTAACTTCTTCCAGATACAATTAGCTGCTTCAAAATAAGAAATTTGGCTATATATATTTCTAGTCATTGTACAATGTAGAGTATTGCGTACCTTATAGTTGAGTTGATACTCTTTCTTTTCCTGGTTAGTAAAAGTTCTAACTTCCTTATCAGGAATTTTATAATCACCAGTAAGCATAACAAAGTTTTCTAATCCAGTATTGATAAAGAAAGTCTTCATTCGATCTCTCCAGTACTCATAGTCATTACCATCAAATATTGGTGGTCTTGTAGGATTTAGATTATCAATAGAACCAACATTGATTCCTGCCATACTAAAAACAACCTTCGGTACACAAACTTGTTAGTAGAAAAATTTCGTAATCACAAAGTTCGGAATGAGAAAGTTCAGAATGTGAAAGTTAGGAATGACAAAGTGAGCAAGAAAAACTTATACGTGAGTACAAATATTTCAGAGACCTCCTCTGATACCAATTGTAGTATCGAAGTAATGATGTAGATGCTCAATTTACAAGGGGGGGGGGTGAATTGTATACTTTAAAAAATTCCTATAAACAAAGTAAAGAGCTATGTTTAACAAAGTTAAACTTAAGAAAATTCAAAACACCTATAACACCAAATTAAAACTTTGAATAAGTAATGAAGTTATAAAATTCAAGTCCTATGAACTTTGTTAAAACTGGAAAGAGATTCTAAAAGTAGGTTCTGGAAGTATGGTTCCGGAAATTGAAACTTAACAGAATATTACAATATGATATTATACCTTAAAGCGTATAGAATCTAAATGAAACAGAGTACAAGGAAGTATAATAAAGTTATACTTTACTTATAATACAAAATGCAGCGGAATCAAACAAGTAGTAAAACTACAAGTAACAAGATATAAGTCTTTTAACCCAAATAGAAGGGTATACAACAACCTTGGATAAAGGTCCCTTGATTTATACTTTCAAGAAAACTTGTCTTACCCACACCAGAGTAAGCCCTCGATACGAAGATCGGAGTCTCTGTCTTGCTATCCTCGCAAGCCCTCAACTTCAAGGTAGTTGGAAACCTCTGTCTTCCTCAGCAAGGAAGCCCTCAAATTCAAGGTAGTTGGCAACCTCTGTCTTCTTCAGCAAGGAATCCCTCAACTTCATGGTGTTGGAAACCTCTGTATTCCTATCCCCGGAAGTTGTCGAATGTAATCACCAACATTCGGAGTCGCACGATGCTTTGAGAGTTAATAAGAGCCTCTCTCTCTAGAAATCACTTCAAGCATGTAATCACATGAGTCGAAGATCAGTCAGCATTTCAGCACTGAGCTCTTTCAAATGAGCTCCTATTTATAGGTAAGGTCGGCCTCCTTTCCAACGGTCATATTTTCCCTAAAAATCGGAGGTACTTGTACACGTGTAACATAACAAACGGTTAGTTTATAACAGAATAGACGACATCGTTTTATAACAAAACAAGTGTAACAGAATGTATGACATCGTTTTATGTCTTAACTAAAAAGTTCAGAGTGAAGATTCGGAGTGAAAGAAAAATATTAAAGAGTAGAAAATTTATAAAAGAGTAGGCATAAAGAAAGTTCGGAGTCTAACCAAAAATAATTTTCGGAGTCTAAAGAAATTCAGAGTGTATAAAACAAAGATGACCAGATTCTATTTAATAGGTGAATTTGGAATGAGAATTTGGAATTAGAATTCGTCAATAGAATTCGTAATGAGAATTCATCATGAGAAATCGTAATGAGAACTCATCATCAGAATTCGTAATAAGAATTCGTATCCAGAATTCGGAATGAGAATTTATTATCATAATTCGTAATGAAAATTCGTCATTAGAAATCTTAATGAGAATTTGTCATCAGAATTCGGAATGAGAATTCGATGTTGAACTTCACAAGGATTCGTATCCTGAATCTGGAGTAAAACTTAAACAGTGTTCGTATCCGGAATTCGAAAAGAAACTTTATCATAGTTCTCATTCTGGATTTCGGAGTGAAACTTTATTACAGTTCTTATCCAGAATTCAGATCCTAAAACAGAATACTTCATATCAAATTTTCAAACAATTCCAAGAATATTTAAATGGATTTGAATCTTATACTTAAGAAAAATATGGATGAAAATATGATAAGGAAAATTTTTCTTACAAAAGAGATTTTCCTTATAAAAGAAATTTTCCCTATAAAAGTGATTTTTCTTATAAAAGCAATTTTCCTTATAAAAGTGATTTTCCTTATAAAAGTGATTTTCCTTATAGAAGTGATTTTCTTAAAAATAAGGTGTTTGTGGTTTTCAAAATAAGAAAGAATGGAAAATTCATAAGGAAACCCTTATTGACTCAACAATCTCCCCCTTTTTGTAAAGCACAAACATCCTTACGAAAAAGAAATTCTAAGAAGAAAGAAAACATAAAGGCTTATCTCCCTTTAATTTAAGGATATTGATGAATACGACTAACACCCCCTTATGCTTTGAAACTATAGGGATCGTATTCTAGATTTCCGGAATGACATTTCATTACGAATAAGAAAGTCTTCTTTAATGAAAAACTCCACCTTAGATAAACTCTTTTTAGATTTTTTTTTTCTTTCTCACCCTCTGTTAAGATTCTTTTTCCCTTTTTATTAGGGTTATTTTCCTTCTCCCCTTTGTGATTTTCAAAAATAATTCAAGGGAATGGAAAATATAACAAAGTACATGAAAAATTAGTAGCAACAACAAAAGAAACGAGCAAGCACAAATTTCATTAAGTTTGAAATCTCGGCAAAAAACAAATTTAGATACAACAAAAGATCAGATCTGTCTATTTTGGATCTTTTTCCTTCTCCATGAGACTCTTAAGAATAGTCTTTATATTCTTCAAGTATTTATGGTCTTCCTCAGTGTAGAGACCCGAATCTTGACGTACATGGACATTACATTACTTTTGCGGAATACTTAGTACATAACAAAAACACACACACAAGGATCATAATAGTTTAGTGTCTTTGGAAACTCGGAACGTAATCTTCTAATCGTGGTGAAAGATCTTCAACATCTCCCATAAAGATCTTCCTTTTTTTTTACCTAAAACCTTTCTTTATATCCTGGGGAAAAGAAAACATAAAAGGGTGAGCTCAAATGCTCAGTAAGGGTAAACAAAGGAAATATCAATCACATAATTTTCATAAGAACATAACATTTTTGGAAATCTTAACCTGCAAAAGAGAGCATAATTTCATAACATGGGATAAATCATAGTAGTGAAATGAAATCATAACTTAAAACATTACTCATTGTGGCATACACACATAATCATAGAGAATCATTTCTTGTTAGTCAAGACTCATTGCCAAGACTATCTTAGTGGACAAAGTCCCTTTCTGAATCGATTAATCCTCGTTTCAGTCATGTTTCACTGAACCGGTATAACCTACCATTCCAGCCATGTCTATCTCATGAGATATAAAATCTTTACCCAATGCATTGGAGGGAGATATTGGTCCCACCCATCTTATAATGAATCCTTTCTTATGTGTGCCACATAATCATAAATCATACATCATCGCATAACACATGTAACAGAAATGGGATTCTTGAAACATCATGACATCATAAATCAATTCATATAAGATAAAGGAATTCTTAAAAATAATTCCATCACAACATGAACAAATCAATTTAATAATAGGGATAAAAACAGAACCCTTTATTATCTTAGATGGAAAATCATTTTGATAAAACACTTGAACTCCATTCTTGAGGAAAATATCATTTCTTCTAAAAAAAACATTTTTCCTTTCATAACATGTCATACAACTTTAAAATAAAAGAAGTTGATTAAAAATAAACTTGAAAACTTGTAAAGGAAGCTTTTTGGAAACAATTTTTTTTTAAAAATACATTCATGCCGTATAAGTAAAAAAAACATTCTTCGTACTTTTGTCGGAACGTCAAAAAGTACCTCGGATGAAAAACGACAAAAGATTCCTTTCATATCTTTTACAAAAAAAAAACCTACCGAAGGGTAAAATTGGATATAAAATATTGTATAAGGATGGAAATAATATTACATATTGAAGGAACATGGATGTGGATGATAAAATACACCCCAGTAATTACTTACGAATAAACAATCTCGGATAAAAGTGAGATTGTGATATTTCCCTTACCGTAGGTCCAATTTGCTTCGTATGTGTCCAAACCTCCTGTATAATGATTTAAATAATGTCATTGACTTATTATAGAATCATATTCATTATTATGATATCATATATGGTTCACTTATGACATTATATTACCCGTTCTTTTGTAAATTCCATGTTAAAGAAGCGTTTTGGGTAAAATAGTTTCATTTATCGTAGGTGTTTTGACTTGTTGTTATTGACATCATTATTACTTATATCATGATTTACTTACTTCCAGAATATAAAATATGATTTATATATCATATATATTCAGTATATATATATATATAATAGATAGATAAATAAAATGAAAAACACCGTTCATGGAGACGGTAGTCCGTACGTACGCATGAACGCTGTTTTTCTTTACTTATTGTCTTGAAATGGAAGTAAGTAGATGACATACATATATATATACATAAATCCAGTAGCTTTATAATGTCATATATTTCATTATTATTTCTTATATATACTTTATAATCATTCTTAAATGGTTAACATGGAGAATGAATCTCATCGCATCGTGGAGACGGTAGTCCGTACGTACGCACGAGCGATGATATCATTTCTATAAATATTGAATTGAATTGGAGTGGATTATACAATATATCATAATCAATATGATGTTGTAATAACTATGTATAGTTATTCTTTACACCATTATACCCATCCATGTAAGGTGGTGGTGGAAAATAGATTACACCACGGCGTGGAGACGGTATTCCGTACGTACGCACGCGCGGTGATTTCTTTTTCCGTAGGATGGATAGATGGTGAAATAGGGTTGTTTCATACTTATAATAACATATCAGTATATGAGTGATACTGATGTTATTACTTCATAATGAAACAACCTAAGAAGAAGAAGTGGAAGAAGAAATAAAGATGAAAGAATTGGTAACGGTAATTACCTCTTCTTTGAAGTGCCTCTTTGAGACCTCCTCTTAGGGCACTAGAATTGGTCTTTGAGGAAGACCAGAACCTATAGGATGTTGCTAGGGAAGTGGAGAAGAGATTTTGGCAGGGGTTGGCCGAGCTTGAGTGCTCAAATTGGTGTGAGGAGGAGGGGGAGGAGGTGTCCTTTTATAGGGGAGGAGAGGGGCACCTTAGGAATATCTCAAAATATTATTTTATATTAAAGTCAAAATCGGGTTATAATGGTTCCAAAGGGTCTTATTTCGAAGCTAAAGTGGGGATGGGTCGAAATCCTATCAACCAATAGGATTTAGACAAGTTTAGGGTATTATTTTAACTTTATCAATTAGATTTAACTCTAAGTTAAATAATTTAACTTTTACCGTGTATTTTTGTTTTCTTTCACTATATGGTTAATAAACTTACTATAACATGCCAAACGAACCCCAAATTGTATATTATTAATACATATATCCTTATCTAAGTCATTTGGCCGAACTTTAGATTTTCATGAATAAAATAACAATTAATAATATAATATTTGATTTAAAAACTATTTTGTGTCAATTTTGACACTATTTGATATATGATTTTTGTGAAAGTCATAACAGAATTATATGTTCGAACCAAGTTAATTAAAGCAACACTAATATATCATAGTAACCTAGAAAATTAGTTGAATTCATAAAAAGTCTTAAATTACATTTATTTTGTTATTTATATTATCAATTATGTCAATATTTCATTAATAAGATAATTACTGCATCATCTTTGTGTCATAAATAAATTATATTATTTGATGTCTAAAAATTACAAATAAAATACCATAATGTAGGAAATCTTTTTAGCTTTCTAATGAATATTTATAGTCTAATTTATCTTATGTATAACCCCATATTAAAAATTAATTACTTATTAAACTTTGATTTTAACTATTTTAACCCTTCTTTAAATAAATTAATAATAAATGTCCTAATCTAATCCAAGTGGGGCTAAATGGTCATATTTTATTCCTAAGTTTGTTTTTGGTCGAATTACACTTGTCCAATAGAATTAGGACATGTGTTAGGGTAATATTAATATCATATTTACCCTTAGTTACCCTATTTACTATTAATCGTGGTAAAAAAAATAAAAAGTTACTATTCACCAAAAAATTATTTTCATCTCATTGAACCACATTTTAGTCCTTGATATTAACCGTGTCTCTCGGATTTTCGAAATTCCATTCACAGAAGCGGTAAAATTAAGTTTTATGCAAAATTCAGTTTTTTAACCTACCACTTAGTAGTTTCACTATTCATCAAAAATTGATGTTTTTCAGAACAATGCCAAAATTTCATCCCAAGCTATATTTCATATTCCGAATTCAAAAATTAAGTCTATTTTACCAAATTCATAACATAAAAGTTGCATTAATTAATTTTATAATTAAATCCCGCTGTTAAAACAAATAGCGTGTTTTTAAGAAACAATATCTATCAAAAGATTGACACTTGTTTATGTCTGGTTTAAATGTGAAATTACATCCAATGACCAACATTGTATTAAACTGTAAAAATATATTCTAAATATATTTTAAAACCACTCAAATTAATGATTTATCACTATTAATTATTTCGATTAAAAAAGTTGTTTTTAATTATAATTTAGTAATTTTCACTATTCATCAGAATATGAAAGTTATCCGAAAAGTACCAAAATTTCACCTTAGGCTAAATTCGATACTTCGAACCCAAAAATAAAGTTCATTTTGAAAAATAAAGTTCATTTTGAAAAATAAGATTTACTGGATTTCAAAAAGTGGTTATTACTATTCATAACGGCTAGTTTTAATAATATTTTTATAGCATATCGTTGTTTAGTGAAACTCGGTATTGCGTACTACACACGCTAACGAGGAAGGTCGCGATTGCGTGTAATGCAAGGCAAGTCAAGGATGTGTGTTGTGCAAGCTCCTTTTGGTGTAGCGTACAACACAAGACATTAATAAAATTAAAAAGAATATATTTTTTTATAAAATCTTGGGCTGTTACATTCTACCCCCCTTAAAATGAATTTCGCCCTCGAAATTCGTCGGGGTTATAAATGGTTTACTATTTGAAAGTTTCTTTAATAGAAACCCACATCGTAAAAGGGAATACCAAAACTTGGCTTTAAAAACTAAAGTATGAAATGTAACGATTACCCAAATAAACTAATCACTGGGTTTCCACATAGGTGAAAATATGGATATGGAAGAGAAATATAACCATCATGTTCTGATGGAGAGTGGTAGAGAACATGGCTATGGAAAAGCCAGAAATCACAAATCCATAGATTTGTGATGATATAAGGTACCATCTGATTCATCGGGTATAAGAGAACTAGGACAACATTTTTGGTTTTCAAGATCATTTCCCTAAAGTTGAAAATTTGAATTAGAATAAATACTTACTTTATTTTGATACAATCTCACTGTTGTTCGTGCCTTTAACAATTTCCACTTCATCTCTTAAATAAATGAAGTGGAATTTGTTATTCGTGAAGTGTTAGCAGATCATGTGATAGAATGACAGGTCATTCCATCTGTCTCAAACAAAAGGTTAGCAAAACTTATATACATAAGTCGATCTATAGTGAGATTAATCACATATGGACTTATACTTCATATATCATACTGCTTAATATAATAAAACTAATTTCTACTAAACAGGGACTTCTTGTAGGCTAGTGGTAGGCGATAAAGGCCAGTCGTACTTCGGTTGTGGGTTCGATTCCTACAGCCTTGTCCGAAGCGATGGGCTGTCGCCCGTCCTGTAGGTTGTCCCTTTTTCTAAAACTACGTTACTATAACATCCCATCAATAATATCGAAAATCTTCTATCCTTAAACAATACTAACTTATGTCCAACATAATCCAGTCTAATCTTTAGGCTTATACATAATACTGCAGTCCACTCTCATAATATAGTGACAACGATTACCAGAGATTTAATACTGTCGTTGATCCCCACATATCATAAGATATGTCTTGTTGGTCACATTCCAAACATTCAAAGTCCTTAATCGTGTATTCTCTTGAATACCTTAGTGAAAACATGAGTGCAGTTAAAAGTTAACACTTTCCACATACCAAAATCCTCAAAATTCTATATACTCAAACCATGATATCACTTAGTCCTTATATCAATCATGAGCTCATGAATACTGTCAAATATTTCATTTTCTCATTTTCCCTTCATTATGCGCATATCATCTTTTTTCCAAAAATACCTCAATCACTTCGAATACCACATTATACCAATACATAAATATTCCAATACATCATAAAAGTACCTCAACATCATTATTCTTGAATACCAATACATAAACACTTCAGTCCATCCACTTCAATGACTGTCCTGGAATAAGTCCTTCCTTGATTTAGAAGTATCTTTTTATGTCAGGGCATTGAGTTGGGTAATGCCCATGTTCTCCACAAATAATACATTGAACTCCATAACAATCTGTCACTCTATGACCCTTTTCTCCACACAGATAACATCGGTCCCTCCATTTGAGGTATTCCTCAAGGTTCTTCTTCCCTTCTTTAGAAATCTCAATCTTCCTTTCTTTATGATCCTCAACATGCGAACATGCATAATAGTTTATCTTCCTCTTCTTTGATGAATTAGTCATACCACTAAATTTCACCTTGTTAATCATATATCGCGATGACTGATTTGGCATAATCACAAGATCATTCTCTCTAGGAATTACAAAATTTGTTTTCTCATAGTCACCAATTTGTCCATTGGATTCAATGTTAACCGAATTCCTTCTGGTTCCCTCCATTAACTAAAACACAAAAAGAATCTTGTGAGAGGTAAAAATCATGCTAGGGAAAACAACATAGTAAAGGGGGAGCACCCTCAATATCTAACATATTAGGTTAAATTCTAAGATCATTACCGTAGTTCTAGGAATATATCCTATACGTATACTTATCCTTAGGGACATCCCTAGACATACCTTAGAAATATCTCTAGGGATCTCACTAACGTTCTCACATCCTAGTTTCCAAAGGTTGACTAAACCTTTCCTCTGATACCAACTGTAGAGACCCAAAGCTTGACGTACATGGACATTACATTACTTTTGCGGAATACTTAGTACATAACAAAAACACACACACAAGGATCGTAATAGTTTAGTGTCTTTGGAAACTCGGAACGTAATCTTCTAATCATGGTGAAAGATCTTCAACATCTCCCATAAAGATCTTCCTTTTTTTTTTACCTAAAACCTTTCTTTATATCCTGGGGAAAATAAAACATAAAAGGGTGAGCTCAAATGCTCAGTAAGGGTAAACAAAGGAAATATCAATCACATAATTTTCATAAGAACATAACATTTTTGGAAATCTTAACCTGCAAAAGAGAGCATAATTTCATAACATGGGATAAATCATAGTAGTGAAATGAAATCATAACTTAAAACATTACTCATTGTGGCATACACACATAATCATAGAGAATCATTTCTTATTAGTCAAGACTCATTGCCAAGACTATCTTAGTGGACAAAGTCCCTTTCTGAATCGAGTAATCCTCGTTTCAGTCCTGTTTCACTGAACCTGTATAACCTACCATTCCAGCCATGTCTATCTCATGAGATATAAAATCTTTACCCAATGCATTGGAGGGAGATATAGGTCCCACCCATCTTATAATGAATCCTTTCTTATGTGTGCCACATAATCATAAATCATACATCATCGCATAACACATGTAACAGAAATGGGATTCTTGAAACATCATGACATCATAAATCAATTCATATAAGATAAAGGAATTCTTAAAAATAATTCCATCACAACATGAAAAAATCAATTTAATAATAGGGATAAAAACAGAACCCTTTATTATCTTAGATGGAAAATCATTTTGATAAAACACTTGAACTCCATTCTTGAGGAAAATATCATTTCTTCTAAAAAAACATTTTTCCTTTCATAACATGTCATACAACTTTAAAATAAAAGAAGTTGATTAAAAATAAACTTGAAAACTTGTAAAGGAAGCTTTTTGGAAACAATTTTTTTTAAAAATACATTCATGCCGTATAAGTAAAAAAAACATTCTTCGTACTTTTGTCGGAAAGTCAAAAAGTACCTCGGATGAAAAACGACAAAAGATTCTTTTCATATCTTTTACAAAAAAAAACTTACCGAAGGGTAAAATTGGATATAAACTATTGTATAAGGATGGAAATAATATTACATATTGAAGGAACATGGATGTGGATGATAAAATACACCCCAGTAATTACTTACGAATAAACAATCTCGGATAAAAGTGAGATTGTGATATTTCCCTTACCTTAGGTCCAATTTGCTTCGTATGTGTCCGAACCTCCTGTATAATGATTTAAATAATGTCATTGACTTATTATAGAATCATATTCATTATTATGATATCATATATGGTTCACTTATGACATTATATTACCCGTTCTTTTGTAAATTCCATGTTAAAGAAGCGTTTTGGGTAAAATAGTTTCATTTATCGTAGGTGTTTTGACTTGTTGTTCTTGACATCATTATTACTTATATCATGATTTACTTACTTCCAGAATATAAAATATGATTTATATATCATATATATTCAGTATATATACATATATAATAGATAGATAAATAAAATGAAAAACACCGTTCATGGAGACAGTAGTCCGTACGTACGCATGAACGCTGTTTTTCTTTACTTATTGTCTTGAAATGGAAGTAAGTAGATGACATACATATATATATACATAAATCCAGTAGCTTTATAATGTCATATATTTAATTATTATTTCTTATATATACTTTATAATCATTCTTAAATGGTTAACATGGAGAATGAATCTCATCGCGTCGTGGAGACGGTAGTCCGTACGTACGCAGGAGCGATGATATCATTTCTATAAATATTGAATTGAATTGGAGTGGATTATACAATATATCAGAATCAATATGATGTTGTAATAACTATGTATAGTTATTCTTTACACCATTATACCCATCCATGTAAGGTGGTGGTGGAAAATAGATTACACCACGGCGTGAAGACGGTATTCCGTACGTACGCACGCGCGGTGATTTCTTTTTCCGTAGGATGGATAGATGGTGAAATAGGGTTGTTTAATACTTATAATAACATATAAGTATATGAGTGATACTTATGTTATTACTTCATAATGAAACAACCTAAGAAGAAGAAGTGGAAGAAGAAATAAAGATGAAAGAATTGGTAACGGTAATTACCTCTTCTTTGAAGTGCCTCTTTGAGACCTCCTCTTAGGGCACTAGAATTGGTCTTTGAGGAAGACCAGAACCTCTAGGATGTTGCTAGGGAAGTGGAGAAGAGATTTTGGCGGGGGTTGGCCGAGCTTGAGTGCTCAAATTGGTGTGAGGAGGAGGGGGAGGAGGTGTCCTTTTATAGGGGAGGAGAGGGGCACCTTAGGAATATCTCAAAATATTATTTTATATTAAAGTCAAAATCGGTTTATAATGGTTCCAAAGGGTCTTCTTTCGAATCTAAAGTGGGGATGGGTCGAAATCCTATCAACCAATAGGATTTAGACAAGTTTAGGGTATTATTTTAACCTTATCAATTAGATTTAACTCTAAGTTAAATAATTTAACTTTTACCGTGTCTTTTTGTTTTCTTTCACTATATGGTTAATAAACTTACTATAACATGCCAAACGAACCCAAAATTGTATATTATTAATACATATATCCTTATCTATGTCATTTGGCCGAACTTTAGATTTTCAGGAATAAAATAACAATTAATAATATAATATTTGATTTAAAAACTATTTTGTGTCAATTTTGACACTATTTGATATATGATTTTTGTGAAAGTCATAACAGAATTATATGTTCGAACCAAGTTAATTAAATGAACACTAATATATCATAGTAACCTAGAAAATTAGTGGAATTCATAAAAAGTCTTAAATTACATTTATTTTGGTATTTATATTATCAATTATGTCAATATTTCATTAATAAGATAATTACTGCATCATCTTTGTGTCATAAATAAATTATATTATTTGATGTCTAAAAATTACAAATAAAATACCATAATGTAGGAAATATTTTTAGCTTTCTAATGAATATTTATAGTCGAATTTATCTTATGTATAACCCCATATTAAAAATGAATTACTTATTAAACTTTGATTTTAACTATTTTAACCCTTCTTTAAATAAATTAATAATAAATGTCCTAATCTAATCCAAGTGGGCCTAAATGGTCATATTTTATTCCTAAGTTTGTTTTTGGTCGAATTACACTTGTCCAATAGAATTAGGACATGTGTTAGGGTAATATTAATATCATATTTACCCTTAGTTACCCTATTTACTATTAACCGTGGTAAAAAAAATAAAAAGTTACTATTCACCAAAAAATTATTTTCATCTCATTGAACCACATTTTAGTCCTTGATATTAACCGTGTCTCTCGGATTTTCGAAATTCCATTCACAGAAGCGGTAAAATTAAGTTTTATGCAAAATTCAGTTTTTTAACCTACCACTTAGTAGTTTCACTATTCATCAAAAATTGATGTTTTTCAGAACAATGCCAAAATTTCATCCCAAGCTATATTTCATATTCCGAATTCAAAAATGAAGCCTATTTTACCAAATTCATAACATAAAAGTTGCATTAATTAATTTTATAATTAAATCCCGCTGTTAAAACAAATAGCGTGTTTTTAAGAAACAATATCTATCAAAAGATTGACACTTGTTTATGTCTGGTTTAAATGTGAAATTACATCCAATGACCAACATTGTATTAAATTGTAAAAATATATTCTAAATATATTTTAAAACCACTCAAATTAATGATTTATCACTATTAATTATTTCGATTAAAAAAGTTGTTTTTAATTATAATTTAGTAATTTTCACTATTCATCAGAATATGAAAGTTATCCGAAAAGTACCAAAATTTCACCTTAGGCTAAATTCGATACTCCGAATCCAAAAATAAAGTTCATTTTGAAAAATAAGATTTACTGGATTTCAAAAAGTGGTTATTACTATTCATAACGGCTAGTTTTAATAATATTTTTATAGCATATCGTTGTTTAGTGAAACTCGGTATTGCGTACTACACACGCTAACGAGGAAGGTCGCGATTGCGTGTAATGCAAGGCAAATCAAGGATGTGTGTTGTGCAAGCTCCTTTTGGTGTAGCGTACAACACAAAACATTAATAAAATTAAAAAGAATATATTTTTTTATAAAATCTTGTGCTGTTACACTCAGCTTTCTTCTCTAATACAACAATTCTTGCACATTGAGCTTCAATCTTTTCTTCCTGATCTTTAAGATTTTCTTCCTGAGCTTTAAAATTTTCTTCCCGAGCCTTCAATTTCTCTTCAAACTAAATCCGATGATCCCTTTCAAACATCCATTTTTTGAGAAACAAAATTTAGCTTCCCATTCAGATCTCTAACTTCTTGAATCCGAAAGTTCTTTTAATCTGTTAACTTTTCTTCAAAGGAAGAATTAAGTTTATTGATCTTCCTGTCTTCTGTCTCAAAGGCATCCTTCACATTGTCTTGGAATTCATCAAAGAGCCTCATCTCTTCCACTGTCTTCCTCGACCAACTAGTCATCCTCTTGCAAGATCTTTTGTGTGCTTCATAGCCGAAAAAGAAATTTTTGAACTTAGCCTCTATCTCAACACACTTGTCCATAACAATAGATACAGAGTCTGTTTTCTGATTCAAAGCATGTTGGAGCATCTGGAATCTTGAATCTATACTTGAGAAAGTTGGAATAGTACATACCAACATTTTTAAAGACTGAACAACAAAGTCATTCCCCAACAAAGACGACTCTAAATCTGAAACATTTATTGGAGAATTTTCTTCTTCAAAATGCTCCACCTTATTCTTAGAAGAACTTCCCACTTCCCTTCTCTTTACTACCACAGAGCTCGGGGTATTAAGAATAAGTTTCTTTCCCTTGTCCTTTTTGGGAATGGAGTCCTTTTCCAGAGTTTTATTTTCACTATCAGAAACTTGAACAACATTGTCTTCATCATGAGTAATTTTTTGAGCACCACCTTCTACGTTCTCTATTTGAGCAATATCATGTAGAAGTTATTCTTCCTCTGCATGATAAGCTACTTCTACTTCTCCTTTCTCCTCATCCACCACTGGAGTGACAAACTTAGAAGACTCAGCTTCTGAGTTTTGGAGCGACAAATGTTCCGAAGGTGTCCCTTTATAATCATCTACTTTCTTTAAAACATATCTTGTTTCACCACTTACTTTAGCAAATGCTTCTGCTTCTTCCATGCTCGTGGGGCTTGTTTAAGGCCATACAGTGGTTTGGAAAGTCTAAAAACAAAATCAGGATGTTTTGTATCTTCAAATCCAGGAGTTTGTTCAACAAAAACTTCCGCGTGAACATAACCATTAAGAAAATCACATTTCACATCCATTTAAAAAAGATTAAAATTAAATAATGCTGCAAAGGAAAGTAGAATATGGATAGATTCAAGTTTGGCTACTGGAACATAAGTTTCTTCATAGTCTATTCCCTCTTGCTGATTATAACCTTTAGCAACAAGTATTGCTTTATTTCTTACTGTGACTCCATTTTCATCAAATTTATTTCTGAAAACCCATTTTACTCCAATAACAGATGTTTCCTTAGGTCTTTCAACCAAGGTCCAGACATTATTCCTTTCGAATTCATTTAGTTCATCTTGCATGACTTTGATCCATTAATCATCACCTAAAGCTTCATCAGTGCTTTTAGGTTCTAGTTGGGAATGAAATGCTAGATGTTCTACTTCATTTCTTGAGGAACTTCTTGTCCTTACAGGTTGATTTACATCACCAATGATACTATCACTCAGATGATTCTTAAGAAACACCTGATTTGGGTTTTGAAAAGCTTTTTCATCAACATAGGGTAGAACGTCTTCCAGGGTAAATGTTTCCGAATTATCTTCTTGAATGTTATCCTTATCAGAAGGTTCTTCTGTTGAAGGTTGACAATCAGTTTTTGAAAACACATCCGACAACGTAGGCTGGGATGGTTTCAAAACAAAAGGATCAGACTCATCAAATTTTACATGTACTGTTTCTTCAACAGTACAAGTATTTTTATTAAAAACTCTATAAGCCTTAGAAGTTGAGGAATAACCTAAGAAAATTCCTTCATCAGATTTTGGGGCGAATTTATATAGGTTATCTTTAGTATTCAGAATGAATACTTTGCAACCAAAAACCTTGAAGTAATATAGTCTTGGTTTTCTACCATTCCATAACTCATAAAGAGTCTTATTAAGAAAAGGTCTAATCAAAACTCGATTTATAGTATAGCAAGCAGTACTTACAGCTTCAGCCCAGAAATGTCTAGATATAAAATATTCACTCAACATGGTTCTAGTTATCTCTTGAAGAATTCTATTTCTTCTCTCCACTAAACCATTTTGGTTAGGAGTTCTAGGTGCTGAAAAATTGCGAGTAATACCTTTTTTACTACAAAAAGTTTCAAAATCAGAATTTTGAAATTCTCCTCCATGATCACTATGAATAGTTTTCAATGGAAGGATTTTCTCATTTTTAACTTGAGCACTAAAACATTTGAAATAAGAAAAAGCTTCATATTTCTTTGCTATAAAATAAACCCAAGTAAATCTAGTGTAATCATCAACTAGAACAGACACATAGTATTTGCCTCCAATACTTCCAGTTTGTGTTGGACCAAAAAGATCCATGTGCACTAACTATAATGCATCAGTTGTTGTGACTTCATCGATTGATTTAAAACTAGATTTATGTTGCTTTCCATATTGACAAGGATCAAAAACTTTAGAAGAATCAAATCTAAGCTCCGGTATATCATTAACTAGTTTCTTCTTAGAGAGTTTACATAGGTTTCTAAGGTTACAGTGACCTAGTATTCTATGCCATAACCAGGAATGATCTTCCATTGCACTTAGACAAGGTAAATCTTGACTCCTGAGGTCTTCTAAGTTTAAGGTGTAAACATTCTCATGCCAATTGGCGGAGAGAATAAATTCTTCCTTGGAATTGTGAACTAAGCACTTATCATTCCAAAAATTCACAAGGTAACCTACATCACATAATTGACTTATGCTAATGAGGTTGTGCTTAAGACCCTTAACAAAAAGAACATTTCAAATCAAAGTTTTACCTAAAAGAACAATATTACCAATACCAACAATCTCACCCTTAGCATTATCTCCGAAAGTTACCTTTCCTCCTTTCGTTTTGAAAATCTTTTCAAAATAGCTTTTGTTACCAGTCATGTGCCTGGAACATCCACTATCCATGTACCATGTATTGTTGTAGGTACTCTCTTTATTTTCCTGATATCAAGAAAAGAATTAGACTTTCAGAATCCAAACTTGTTTGGATCCGAAATTACCAGATAACAAAATTTTAGGAACCCACATCTTCTTAGAAAAGTAAGCTTTGTGAAATCCTAGAGATTGGGTTTTGTTTAAGGAACAATTCTTTGCCCAGTGACCACCACATTGACACTTAGTACAAAATGGGGCACTTTGAGGAACAAAATAATTGTTATTAAAAATTGTTTTTGCATGGGTATAACCAAATCCGGATTTATTTCTTAACGGTCGTATTTGGGAATACAGTTTATCAAAATTTTCCTTACCATGGGTAAAGTTTGATAGACACTTCTTTAAGGAAAAATTTCCGGACTTGAGTTTTATAACCAAGTTTTTATCCTCAAAATCATTAGATTTAGAAGTATATCTAGGCTTGAAAACATTTTTCTTAGAAATTACTTTTTCTAATTCTTTAGAAAGTTTGTTCTTCTCAGAACTTACTTCCTCAACATTTTTTAAAATACTTTCAAAATCAACATTTTTCCTATCAAGATCTTTAGAAAGATCTAATATCTCTTTTGTAAGAATATTATTCCTTGAGTTTTCCTTATCAAGTTTCTTATTGAGTTTGGAATTCTCAATTTCAAGAAGTTCAGCAAACCTAGACACTTCTTCATAAGTAGGTAATGTATTTTCTTCATCAGAAGAGGATTCTTAATCAGAAGAGTTATAATACATACTATCATTAGAATTTAAAGAAACATTGGTCAATGATTCAGCATTTCGTACCTTAGCCATAAAACAATGATTGTCAATAGGTAATCTGGCTATAATACGAAGATTCTTCTGTCCTGAAGATACATAATCAGAATATTCATCTGAAGAGTCACCACCACTGACACTCCAGGTGTCATTAGCTTTAAAAACATTCTTAGCTTTGGATTTATAATACTTTTTTCTGTTCCTGTCTGAATGCCTTTCTTTCCTTTCATTCTTTTTAAGTAAAGGGCAATCTGGTCTAATATGTCCAGCTATATTGCATTCATAACAAGTGACTTATCCATCATTCTTATCTTTCCTTTCCTTTTTCTTATACTTGGATTGGAAACTCCTCTGTCCAGCTATCTTGTTCATCCTTAGAGCAATATTTGCTAACTCATTTTCAGAGACTTCACTTTCACTAGATTCGGATTAGAAAATAACTTTTTTAGACTCAGATCTGGTTACTCTCTCAGGAGTCTTAGCTTTCATCTGATTTGATGTTGTTGTAAAAGCAACAGTACCATTACCATTTTTCTTTTTGATGTTGTCTATATCTCTCTTCATTCTGGTCTCATGTTGTAGAATAGTTCCAAATAGTTCATCAAGAGAAATTTGAGTAACCTTCATGTTCTCATCTATAGTTGTTCTTTTGGATTCCCACTCATTTGGCATAATATCAATTATCATGTCCACAAGTGCTTCATCATCTAAACCTTTTTCTCCCATAGACTGTAGACTGTTGACTATAGTCATAAATCTCTGTTGAACATTACAAATTGGTTCTCCATACGGAAAATTGAAGCCATGGTATTCAGCTCAAAGCATAGCTATCCTAGTATCAATCACCTTAGAAGTTCCAAAGTGTGTAACCTCTAACTTCTTCCAGATACAATTAGCTGCTTCAAAAGAAGAAATTTGGCTATATATATTTCCTGTCATTGAACAATGTAGAGTATTGCGGACCTTATAGTTGAGTTGATACTCTTGCTTTTCCTGGTTAGTAAAAGTTCTAACTTCCTTATCAGGAATTTTATAATCACCAGTAAGCATAACAAAGTTGTCTACTCCAGTATTGATAAAAAATAGTCTTCATTCGATCTCTCCAGTACTCATAGTCATTACCATCAAATATTGGTGGTATTTTAGGATTTATATTATCAATAGAACCAACATTGATTCCTGCCACACTTAAAACAACTTTCGGTACACAAACTTGTTAGTAGCAAATGTTCGTAATCACAATGTTCGGAATGAGAAAGTTCGGAATGAGAAAGTTCGGAATGACAAAGTGGGCAAGAAAAACTCATACGTGAGTACAAATATTTCAGAGACCTCCTCTGATACCAATTGTAGGATAGAAATAATGATGTAGATTCTCAATTTACAAAGGGGGGGGGGGGTGAATTGTATACTTTAAAAAATTCCTTTAAACAAAGGAAAGAGCTAAGTTTAACAAAGTTAAACTTAAGAAAATTCAAAACACCTCTAACACCAAATTAAACATGGAATAAGGAATGATGTTATAAACTTCAAGTCCTATGAACTTTCTTAAAACTGGAAAGAGATTCTAAAAGTAGGTTCTGGAAGTATGGTTCCGGAAATTGAAACTTAACAAAAGATTACAATATGAGATTCTACCTTAAAGCGTATATAATCTAAATGAAACAGAGTACAAGTAAGGAAGTATAAGAAAGTTATACTTTCCTTATAATAGAAAATGCTGCGGAATCAAACAAATAGTAAAACTACAAGTAACAAGATATAAGTCTTTTAACCCAAAGAGAAGGGTATCCAACAACCTTGGATAAAGGTCCCTTGATTTATACTTTCAAGCAAGTCTGTCTTACCCACACCAGGGTAAGCCCTCGATACGCAGATCAGAGTCTCTGTCTTGCTATCTCCTCAAGCCCTCAACTTCATGGTAGTTGGAAACCTCTGCTTCCTCAGCAAGGAAGCCCTCAACTTCATGGTAGTTGGGAACCTCTGTCTTCTTCAGCAAGGAAGCCCTCAACTTCATGGTGTTGGAAACCTCTGTCTTCCTATCCCCGGAAGTCCTCGAATGTAATCACCAACATTAGGAGTTTCACGATACTTTGAGAGTTAATAAGAGCCTCTCTCTCTAGAAATTACTTCAAGCATGTAATCACATGAGTCGAAGATCAGTCAGCATTTCAGCACTGAGCTCTTTCAAATGAGCTCCTATTTATAGGTAAGGTCGGTCTCCTTTACAACGGTCATATTTTCCTTAAAAATCGGAGGTACCTGTACACGTGTAACTTAACCAATGGTTAGCTTATAACAGAATAGACGACATTGTTTTATAACTAAACAAGTGTAACAGAATGTATGACATCGTTTTAAGTCTTAACTAAAAAGTTCAGAGTGGAGATTCGGAGTGAATGAAAAATATTAAAGAGTAGAAAATTTTTAAAAGCGTAGGCATAATGAATGTTCGGAGTCTAACGAAAAATAATTTTCGGAGTCTAAATAAATTTGGAGTGTATAAAACAAAGATGATCAGATTCTGTTTAATAGGTGAATTTGGAATGAGAATTCGGAATGAGAATTCGTCAATAGAATTCGTAATGAGAATTCATCATTAGAATTCGTATTGAGAATTCATCATCAGAATTCGTAATGAGAATTCGTATCAAGAATTCAGAATGAGAATTCATCATCAGAATTCGTAATGAAAATTCGTCATCAGAAATCTTAATGAGAATTCATCATCAGAATTTGTAATGAGAATTCGATGTCGAACTTCATAAGAATTCGTATCCTGAATCTGGAGTAAAACTTAATCAGAGTTCGTATCCGGAATTCGAAATGAAACTTTATCATAGTTCTCATTCTGGATTTCGGAGTGAAACATTATTATAGTTCTTATCCAGAATTCGGATCCTAAAACAGAATACTTCATATCAATGTTTCAAAAAATTCTGAGAATATAGAAATGGATTTGAATCTTATACTTAAGAAAAATATGGATGAAAATATGATAAGGAAAATTTTTCTTACAAAAGTGATTTTCCTTATAAAAGAAATTTTCCTTATAAATGTGATTTTCCGTATAAAATAAACTTTCCTTATAAAAGTGATTTTACTTATAAAAGCGATTTTCCGTATAATATTGATTTTTTTAAAGAAAAGGTGTTTGTGATTTTCAAAATAAGAAAGAATGGAAAATTCATAAGGAAACCCTTATTGACTCAACATTCGTGTCGCAGTGCACTGCAAGGATGTGTTGCACTAGTTTGTGTGCCTTTGATCCAAACTTCGCGAAGAACAGTGAGGGTTTAGATAAACCAATCGCATGTCCGCGGATCTTCTTCGCACAGGGGTGCAGATCTTTTCCTTCGCACAACCGGAGTGTCTTGCAGATTTCCTCTTCTTCGCAAGACTCTCAGAGTGTGCTAGGCACTTGTCTGAGGCCTACAGTGCAGTGTCTTTTCTTCTGTGAAGTGGTTCGAACTAGGTAGTGCTCTGTTTTTCAAACAGAGTCACTCGGGAATGTAGAAGCATCAATTTTTCTCATCTTGGGTGTGGCTTCATTTATAGGCACGTAGAGAATCTTTTCCGCACTCAAAATTCTCATGATATGCCCTGAATATTGTATCTTTGAATAGCTGAGATCCTCGGCTCTTTAAAGCATTCAAACATGCGTTTATGATATTCTGCATATCCTGGCTTGTATTCTTTTCAAAGGATAATGCACATATTTTTATTAATGTGTTGAAGATCACATAAATATTATTCAACCACTCGCATGAATATTTCCATGTGGCCTCGCAGCTCGGCTTGCTTCGGCCATCTTCGAAATATTCAGATCATCGTATGCATGCATGTGAAACAGCATGCCATGTGTTCGGCCTCTCCATGAGATCTTAGTGAACTTGGAATGAGGATGAATGGTGGCCGGAGAGAAGAGATTGACGTCTGGCTGGAGCTCCAGGATCGCAGAGGGCACAGCGGTGTCGCGAGCGTCGCGGAGGAAGAAGACGACCACTCGGCTGTTGGATCTGCTTATAAAGGTTTGGATGACTAAGATTATAACGTTGAGCCTCGGGTGATCGGATGGTCCTGGAACTTCGCGACGCGGTTCATATGAGATGAGCGGCTAGGATTAGTTCCACTCTTTTAATGATGAACAGTATGCACGCCGTTGTCCCACATCGAAATTCCAATGTGTTGTTGCCACGCTATAACAACAATAACGCTCCACTAACAGTCCAAAATTCTCTTCCTACCTCCAGGGTACCACCCAGTACCATGTTCACCCTACAGGCGCACTCTGCGCCCACCCTCTATGCGGGCACACCCTCATGCACTCTTGAGGGCCTCGACGACCCTCTACTGCAACTCTCGGGCTAGCTCGGCCATGCATCCTCTTGGGCAGGGTTGACCCATATGGTCCCGCACATGCCTTGAGTTGAAGAATGCTGCCAACTCATGGGGCTGGCCACATTTTTGAGTAATGGATGAAATGTGCATGGCCACCCTCAGAACACTATCCTCTCCTCTTCATCCCCTTTTCCCTTTTTTGATTATCAACTCTAACAGGCATTTTATAATTATCTAGCTCCATTAACATTGGATTTAGAAGACCTCCTTCTTCATTGAAACTTGTTGACAACAAATACAACCCATTCAAAAGTTTGGGTCCAACAGTTTGTTGGGAGCATCCCAAGAACGTGTTTGAGATATGATGTTTCTTGGGGCTAGATGGTTACTACAGACGCTCCATACAAGACTTCTCCTGCTTAGCAGCACCGTTGATGGGTTTGAATAAGAAGGGTGTGAAGTTCGTTTGGTCAGAAGCTTGTGAACAGCCTTCCAGGAGATAAAGTGAATGTTTACATTAGCACTGATCCTGATACCCCCAGAGTAGGGGAAGAGCTATACAGTTTAATGTGATGCAACATGTATTGGGATAGGAGCTGTGTTAATTCAGGGAAATCGAGAAGTTGTGTATCGGTCTCAACAGTTGAGTTCACATGAGAGGAATTACCCGACACATGATCTCAAGTTGGCCACAATTGTTCATGCGTTACGCTGTTGGAGACATTATCTCTTGGGAGAACATTTTTTGGTGTTCATGGACCACAAAAGTATCAAGAACATCTTTCCCCAGAATGAATTTATACTGAGACAGCGAAGGTGGGTTGAATACCTTCCGTCCTTCGATTTTGAGCTTTCCTATACACCTGGTAAAGGTAGTGCAGTAGTGGATGCACTGAGCGAGAAAACTCAGATACAGGAAGTGTAGGAGGCTAATGGTGAATGGAAGCTTATGGATTTGTTCTCTGTGATGCATATGGAGGTGCACTACAGTCAGGGGCAGACCTATATTTCATCTTTAACTTTGACCTCTACCTTCCTAGATAGAGTGAGGATGAGACAACTATCTGATTCAGAAGGCCTATTTCTACAGGAGTTGGTGACCAGTGAGGACCATTCTCCTGGTTGGATGATAGGTGATGATGGATTATTGTGTTTCCATGGATGAGTATGGGTTCCAGTGGATATACGTGAGGAGCTGATGTGGGAGTTTCATTCTTCATCTTGGGAAGTTCATCCTGGAGTTACCAAGATGTACTGTGACATGAGACGTCATTGCTGGTGGCCAGTAATGAAGAGGGATGTAGCTGGTTTTTTATGAGGTGTTCCACCTGTCAGCAGGTGAAGGCAGTGCATCAGAGACCAGCTGGACTATTACAGCAGTTACCCATTCCAGAGTGGAAATGGTATGATGTCGCGATGGACTTCGTGACTGGGATGCTGAGGTCTCCTAGAGGCAATGATGTCATGTGGGTTATTGTGGACAGACTCACAAAGGTATCTCACTTTTTTCCAATCAAGGAGACCTTCGGTGTTGACGAGCTCAGTAAGTTGTATATCCGAGTGATCGTACGTCTTCGAGGGGTTCATGTTCTATCATTTCAGATAGGTAGGACTGTTTTATGTCTCGTTTCTAGTAGAGTTTTCAGAGGCCACTAGGTACACAGGTTCTTCTGAGCACAGCTTACCACCCTCAGACTGACGTCCAGTCAGAGTATATGATATAGATGCTAGAGGACATGCAGGGTGCATGCGTCCTAGACTTTGGGGGCTCTTGGGAGAAGCATATACCCCTATTAGAGTTTTCCTATAATTATAGTTTTCAGGAAACTATTGAGATGGAACCTTATGAGGATTTATATGGTAGGACATGCTGATCACCCTAGTGCTGGTTAGAGGCAGGTGAGGCAGCTTTACTGGGACCACGTCTCATGGATGAGACTTCTGAGTAGGTCCAGTTTATTCTGAAGCGGATGGCTACCACACAGTCTCATCAAATATATTCTGCATATCGCCGCAGACGACCCTTGGAGTTCATGGTCGAAGATCAGTTCTTCATGCGTGTTTCGCCGAGGCTAGGACACAGGCGGATCAGCAGACAGGGTAAACTTTCATCGAGGTAGGTGGGACCATTTGAGATTCTGGTAGTGTCCGGCTAGTTGCCTATCGGTTGCAGTTACCACAAGGGTAACATGCCATGTATGACGTCTTCCATGTATCTCAGTTGCAACGCTATCATTCAGACCTATCTCACATCTTTCAGCCCGAGGAGGTTGAGCATGAGGCAGATGCATCCTTTGAGGAGCATCTGATTCGTATCGTTGATAGGATCACAAGGGTTATCCAAGGCCAGTAAATTACTCTCGTATGGGTGCAATGGAAACATGGACGAGTGCTGGACGAAACCTGGGTGCAGGAGACCGATGTATGTGCTCAGTGGACGGAGTTTTTCAGAGCTATATCTTTGCCCCCCTTGGAAGGGAAATTCGGGGACAAATTGCTTTAAGGGGGGATGTTTGTAAGAACATGGTTCTTATTTTTGAGGTACGGGTTTCTTCTTTTCTCATTTCCTTAAGTGTTTTTGAAAAAATAAGGAAAATGTGGATATATCCTAAATTTTAGGACTACACGCCGTGTACTTTTCTACATGATGTGTACTTTGGCCGTGAGGGATGAGTACACAAGGTGTGTAGCCTTGTTGGCAAATAAGGGTGTAAAAACCGACTACACTCCATGAAGTGGTCCTTTACAGGCCATGTAGTCAGTCGGCAGATGAAATAGAAAGGTGGTGGGAGCAGCCGCCAGCTAGGAGACAGTACACGTAGTGTAGTAGGGAATACACACTGTGTACTCATGTCGACATATGAACAGTTTGGCGGTGCCTCCATATGAACAGTTAAATGAAGGAAGTACACGTCGTGTACTTTGTTTTTTTCTCGGAAAATTGGCAGTAGCCAACCCTATTCACAGGGAAGGCATACAACCAGATGGGAGCTCGAGAGGGGATGTCTGAACCTTCTAAGATCTCCAGATCGAGTGTCGAGAATCTGTTTCCGTCTCAGATGATCTCGTTGGAACCGCACGGGTAAGACCTACACTCTTCTTAAACCATTTTTTCAAATTCATCCTCTCATGGAAGTTATTTGCGTTTAAGTGAGTTTTCATTCATCTCAAATCTACCTCGTTCTGGGATGATTCATGGAACTCCGTTCGAGTATGCTGATCAGGGGCATTTAAGGTACGTGGCTTGGTGTTTAATTTTCCCACTAATGTGCGTTTTGTGTACTGTTGAGATACACACCCATAAATGGGGTGTCGTATGGTTGAGACCATGTGGAATTAAATACATCGAATTGTATAGGTAATTTAACTGGGATAATAAACTGTTGTTTGGGATCACTGCTTGGATCCAGGACCACCCCGGTGGTGCATTCCATTGTTTATCCATTTGGCCAGGATACCCGAGGGTATTCATTTTTAATAATGTTTATAGAATTTCCTTGAAAGGAATTTCATGTGTATTGCTTGTTTACATGTTGGGCATGGCCCAGTTACATGTTTAGCCTGAGGGCAGTGTTGTGATTAGCCTGTGGGAAAAGTAATACTTAGCCTATGGGAAACTTCTTCCGTTCCTGTGAGTAGTTGATTCTATTCCTGTGGGTGACACCTCATATTCCAGTGAGAAATATTCAATATGACTGTGGGAATATTTTTGTGTTTAGATACTCTTTACCTGAGGGTAAGGGTTTGGGCGTCTGAGGAAACTAACTATTTACATAGAAATTTACTGTGGTGGTCTTCGAATAATAAATAAATGAATATTAAATTGAAATATAACTGGTAATGTTTGTTACTTTTGAGTACTACTTAGTTATTGCATTTACTTTTGCACACTGTTGCTGCATGTTTACACACAGTTAGGCATGGGCCTTTGGTGGGTGCCTACTGAGATTATTTCTCACACCCTATTTGGGTCATGCTTTTCGGCCCAAACAGATTATGTTTCTGCAGGTGTGGATAAGGGCAAGGGTCCTTACACAAGTACTTGATTGCTTTTGAGGAGTAGGGGAGCATGGGACCGGGATTAAGCTTGAGATGCTACCGACTGTTTTTTTTGCTGGACTCTGTATTGTATTGTACTGTACTGTTTTGTTACATGTTCTGGTTGTTTTCATAGAACACGAGGCATGTTTCATCATTATATATATATATATATATGACTGTTGGTTGTTTTAACTGCTGTTCTTTATCTTAAATGTGTATGGTTTATTGCTTCCGCGGTTGTTGTATGTTTTTTACATTATTCCACTGCATTACACTTTGAAAAATGAGGGTATATTTTCCCCACTATCATACCTGGGCTCTCACTGCTAGTGAGCAGCCTCTGTCGTTTGGGGAAATACGCTTGAGGACATGTTGTGAACCGAGTTCGGGGCACCCGTTGAGTGGAACCCAGATCCGGGACGTTACAATGTATTTGAGTGTAGTGATTCCATGATAGAGGAGATCTAATAGAATTTATGGAATGACATTGGTATGTTCATTTGTTGATAGTGAAATTCCCAATATTAGTAAGTTCCTTGGGAATGTGAAAGGTATAACATGTTAATAGTAATAGATGAATGTTTTAAGATAATTCAGTGGGGGTGGTCCGACATGATATGGTAAAATGAATGGATGTTGTGTGTTGTTACCCACCTCCAATTATTTGTTTTTAGTGGAAATTTATTTCTGGTAATAAAGGAAAACTTGAGTGAGGCCATTTTAATATTATTCCATGAATATATGGGGTAGGTATATCCTCTCATTTGGTTTTGATGGTGGGGATAGATGCCAAAATGTGGTAAAGGCCTTATGGATGTTCATGCGTAGTGAGTTGGGAACATGACATGAATGTGGTGGAAGTTGAGTTGACATTATGGTAGTATTATTCAATAGAGGATATGTAAACCACTAGAAGGTGGGGGTAATATAAATAGTTGGTTAAGAATTAATAGATTTGTATGTTGGTCAATTGATGTTGTTACTAGTGTTTCTAGTTAAAAGAACTCGAGTAAGCACCATTTTTTTTATTTTATCATGATAACGAGCATTGACTCGAGTTTTACATGTAGGATTCCTTGAGTGTTTTTGTGGTTTCATGGATGTTTGAATATGGAATGGGGTCATCAGGCCTCAAGTTATGGATAGATGTATGTCAGGAAATGTGCTTGTAAATACTGGGTTTTTTCTACATCGGGTGTTGAGTTTAAGACACCATTATGTTCTTTAATGAAGGTTAAAATGGATCCATGTGATTTGGGCCATGAGCTAAGAAAATAACTAGATATACGGGGTTATATATGGATCTACCATGATAATTGGATGCCTTTTTTATGTTTCATTATTTTGTCTTTTAGGGTGTGATTTATAGGATTCCCTATGGAGTTACAGTGCTTGATGTATGGCTAGATGTTGATGTCACATTTATGGATAATTTGATTAATTTCTTTGATTATAGTGATTATTCATATGGGGTAGAAATGTACTTTTGTTTTTAGTGTTTTGATATAATGATAAGGATCTAGAAGACACATAGGAGATAGATATAGACATGATGGATTAGTGGATCAACCACTATTTGTTGAACGTGCAGTGATACTTGGAACCATAGCTCGAGGATGAGTTGTTATAAGGTGAGGAAGTTATTGGATCCTAGACTACATAGAGGTATGTTCTTTTATAAATTTTTGTTTGAAACCATTATAGATTGATAAATAAATATTAACCCAGTGTTTGAAGAATCATGGAGGGGTTCTAGGGTTTTTTACAAGGAAGGATGCGAAATTAGGGCATTCTCCACACGTTGCAAGGTTCATGCATGCTTAGATCATACCATGCAAGAGGTGAGGCATAATGTTCAAACATTTTATAAAATAATTTCACATTTTTTTCATACGGATTGAAAAATCCTGCAAAATACTTTGGAAACCATGTGAATTTTCCCTTATTGGAAAGAGTCTAGTGCATGTTTGGCAGATGATTTGGGAATCTATAGAGTCAAACCATACACCCCATTAAATAGAGAAAATTTACCACACATCACCTTGTTATTTTTAGTATCCCACAAGATTTCATTATCCTTTCCCCCCTCTATCAACCATAGTGATGAACCATTTAGAACCAAAATTCCCAACGGTTGATCTTAGTTGATTCTAATGTATTTGGAGTTTCGGTGGGTGTTGGTCAAAGATCTGGGTATTTCTAAAACTCTTATTGAATATATTTTCATGATCAGGGATTGTAGAATTTTTATTCTTCATTTTAATACATAATAATCTATTTTTATTGGGATCATTGGTAGGGGATTACAAGGGTGCTGGAATCTTGATTAAAGGATATGTTTATGGGTCGTCCATCAATATATTCAAGTAAGGTGTTATACAAGTTATATCTATTAAACTTGAGGTTTATTTCTACATTCTTGGTTGGATATCACTTTCCTCTTATTGTGAATTTTTTTCCTTTGTAATGTTTGATAAAATTTTATGATGGATGATGAATTTAAGCCTTCATAATCCATGTGGGATATATTGTGGTTGATTAAACAATCTTAGGTCCACCCATGAAGTGCACCAATATTTTTGGAGAAGAAATTTAATTTTATAATAATATAATTTCCTTGTGATGTAGTAGAACTCATGTTGAACATGTTGATATGATTATTTGAGGAAAAGTAAAATTATTGATTGCTTGATTATGGATCGGGTAATGGATTTTGGTATTAATTGGATTGACATGAAACAGGTTGGATGTAATAAAGTGATTGTGATAAGTGACATAGGTATTGTATGTGAAATTCATACATGGGTTAAAGATTGTGATTTTTTAAACATATTAAATGGGTAATAATTATGAGTTGTTAAATTCAAAAATTTTGTTAACATGTAGAAATTGATGAATATGAAATAGGGTAAATGTATTAGAATTTTTTCTTAATTTGAATAAACGAGCAAAGAATAAGGGAGATGGTTAAAATGGGATATGAAATAGAAATCGTAAATGGTCTAATGGGTTAAGGATTGATGTTTATTCTACATGATGAATGACTATGAAATATGAATGGTATGTTTATTACTTTTTTGTGGTTTTTGATATGGAATATGTGGTAAATAGAAAAATAAGAATGTGCATATGGATTTGTGGTATGTGTGGTATTGACACGAGATTATATGCCCATGTGTTGGGTTCAACTAAGGCTTTAAACCCCACCACTATAATACATGGGTTATGGAGTAGGACTGAGGATCTATGTCACAAATGGGATTATAAAAGACTTCCTATACTAAAAATCCTTAGAATGATTGATATAATTAACTATGAAATGTTATTCCCAATTTATAATGGGGACATTACTTATTCTTCTAAGTATAGAAAGTGACAAGATTAGTCCTTAGTGTATATGAATTAAATACCTAACTTATAGAGCATGTCATGAAAACAAATTTTAGTGATGGGGATGAAATAAATTATAAAAATGTAAATAGTTATGGAAATGGACTATGTTAATATTCGTAACTAATGAAACCCAAGATGTATTTTGTTTGACTTGTAATTTATTTTTTACTTTCATGAATTATTTATTTAGAATGGATATTTTTTGGATACCATTTGTGGTTGTATAAAATGTTTTAATCACACCTTTATCAAGCCATCATTGGGTACCAGAGCATATTTTAGGATTATATGTTCGGATAAGGGTAATAGCCCTATGCTAAGGAGTTTAACTATGTTGGGAATTTTCATGGATATGGATATAATAAAGAGTCAGGAATAATTTTATGCATTAAACGATTTCAATTTATTTTCGATTTTCACTCACATTAGAAATATTTTAAGGACATGAAATATTTATTGTTTGATTATAGTTTGTACCATGTTTCGGGGAAATGTTTATAAATGAATGTTTATACTAAATTTTTTGTTGCTTTCTTTTTCATATATCGTTTAATGTGGATTACTATGATAGAGAGGGTAATGTTTCTTATGTGATCCATTAGACCATAACAACCAGTTGAAACCCTCTGGTATTGTGATAGGTGTAGTTTTTTTTCATGTGGAGACCCAAATTAGGGCACCAGTTTAGTGTCCCATAAGTCAGGGATGTTACTATTAATGAAATTAAACAAGTCAATTATTATATAATTTATTAATATCTTCTTAATGGTATAACTTCATTGAATTTCATGTCACATGTTTTTTAGAATGTTACTAGACTTGTCTTATATAAATATGTCTCACACAATGTCCTCATATGATCATTTTGTATATTATGATGGTAATTAAATTTTATGGAACTTCCTTTAAAATCAAAAATTTATATTTCAAACATTATAAACATTAATTAAATTTCAAATAATTTTATATAAATCTCTAAAATTACTTGTAGAATATATTTTTCCTACAAAAAATATTATAACCCAATGATATTAATAGTCATAAATATTATAATTACTCTTTAAAAAATAATCATTTTAGAATATAATAATTTCAATGAAAAAAATTCCTTCAATAATTATCAAAAATCTTATATATTATAATATAATAAATGTTATTAATTTCCACCAATAATAATTCCAATGATATAGAAATATTATCCATAATTAATAAAAAAATATATATTATTAATAATATAATTATTTTAAATTTTAATTTCATGAAAATACATTAGAACAATAGAATAAAAACTCATAAAATATAATAATTTCTCCGATAATAAATTTCATAAAATATACTGTAATAATATAGTAATAATTTTATTACATTAATAAAAAGAATTTATCATTGGATATTCAACAATAAGAAGATAATAATTTATTTGTCAAAATAATAATAACATTCTATAAAATATATATTAATGATGGAAATGTAACCCCCCTAAATTATGAATATTAATTTCCCTTAAAATATCCCATAGTTGCATTATCATAACCCATCTAGTTTATTAACCATGTTTTTTGTAAAAATAATCTACCTTAATAATAATTCCTCTGATATAATAAATCCTCACATCAAAATTATAAAATGGTAAAATATTATTTCAGTTAATATTATTTATTATAATAAAATATCCAACGATTATTGATTAAATAATCAATCCATCAAAAAATAAATGTATTTATAATAAATCATTAAATAGTATTTACTCCCATAACACATCCTTGAGAATCAAAACAATTACTCATTTATATTAAAAATTTATTAATAATAATAACAGTTATAAGGTGATATATAATAATGGATTAATAATATTATCATATATTTAATTTTTTGATAATTATATATATCATAACATATATTTTGTTAAATTTATGAATGAAAATAATTTTTATATTGAACAATAATATAATAATTACTCATATGCTTCTATAATAATAATTTCCAATAAATATAATTCAATAATTAATTACAAATCCATTATGTCAATAATAATAACATTATATGAAGACATCTAACATAATATATATAAACACACACACACACATATATATATATATAACATGTAATGATCAAATAATTAAATCCTTTTATAAAATTTCATTCAATATATTTGTTAGTCATAAAAATTCGAGTAGTATCAGTTCTATCAACATGATACCATTTCAATGATGTAATAATTTTATCCCTCGTCATTTTTTATATTTCGTTTTCATTTATCCATCTATAATAGATTATAGGCCTCCACAGTACACATGTATTAATTTTCATTCCACTGGTTTGAACCGTTTTAAGAATACAACATATAGTAAATAAATAATCCCCACTGATTCCATATTATAAACATCATATAGTCATCATAGAGGTATCTATACCCATTAATATTCTATCATTCATCTTAGCAATATCATTTTTATGGTGTATTGGAAGTCATCAATTCCTGTATTATCCTTGTAGATTCGTACAATGAAAGAATATAGTATTCACCACAAATAATGTATCTTAGACATTTACTTTTGAATATACAATGATTTTTTGTTATTTTTATAAATAATAAATTTATCTAACCCTAATTTTTTTATATGAAATAGATATACAATCATAAATATTGAGAAAATCACTGATCATTGTAAAAAAAAATTTTACCACCTGTGGTGGTTATATAGTGTATATCACATATATCAATATGAATGATCTATAATAAATGGATATTTTCATTAAATTATTAGAAATGGTTTTCTTAATATGTATGTTTGAATTCATGGGGAATAATTATTGACACAATAATATGTACTATGTAGTAAATTCATTCTTTCATGACTATAATTTTCAAAGTATTTATATATATTATATAAATATACTATTAATAAAATGTATATTTAAATAAGTAGAAAAAATAATTTTTTATAATATAAATAATTAAAATTGTACTTATTCAGAAAAATATTTTAATAAATTTTACTTACACCATTAAGGACATATATGATTTCATTCTAGGTGTGGATCTTCTTAAAGGTTAACTATGATACTATCTCTCTATTTCCTTGAATGATTATAATTGTTTCATTTATTTTGAAGGGATATGACTCATCTTAAAAAAAATTCATTTTATTGAATCATTATTTATTTTTTAAGACTTCACTTCTATCACTACAATCGATCCTCTACTATAATGAGTCTTTGAGAACATTTTTCTAAAAGATCCTCATCGAAACATTATTTTTTTGTGAAATTTTTTTATTTTTCTTTAATGGAATATGGGGATTTTCATGAAGTGGCTTGAATTATTATAACAGTACAATAATAACATAATCTTCTATTACTAGTTTCCCAAATTGAATGATGATTATTATGTTTTTTTGAGTTTTTGGATAGAAAATTACCCTCCACTATGAGGAACTATTGACGCTCCTTTCATCACAGAATCTAAAGATCGGAAAAGGGGAATATCTGAGCTCAAAGTGATTCATCCTTTGAAGAAAACATCAAAAATCGACAAAGGCATGAACATAGGATCAAAAGCAACTGCACTGCGCATGTTATCTCGCTGTCACGCAAGTACACTTGCGCGACGACCTTGGTCGCGCAAGTGACTTGCACGACCTATGTGGTAACCGCTCGGTAACAGCCCAGGACCTTCTTTTGCCTATAAATAGACCCTATGGGCCCCCCATTCGAGAGGATCTTTTTTCAGAAACTCGGATTGAAGCTCCCGACGCCCAAGTATCTTCTCAAAGCTTCCGGAACACTTCTAAGGAAATTTCTTACCTAGAACGGAAGATCTAAAGAGAGGGGGGAAGGCCTAAGTGTTGAAACTCATCAACACTTGCGCGCCTGAATGGCCAGCCCTTAAGGGAACTGGTCACACTTGCGCGCCACCTTATTCCTTCAATAGAATTTTCACATCCCTTATCTGGAAGAACCTAAAGGGGATTCTAAAGGGTTTAATAAAGAGTCGCTCAAGTATTTCAATTCTGATTGAAAATCGCGCAAGTACAACATGTGTCGCGCAAGGTATACCTGCACGACCAATACTTGCGCGCCCACGCAAGACTTGTGCGCCTTTCAAGACTTGCGCACCCCTACCTTTCTGGGTGCCCATCTTTCCCATTTTACCCCTCTTAATCCATTACACCTTTACTATTCAAGATTCAGTCTTCAAGATACTCTTCAAAGCCATTTATGGCATGATTTCTTGATTTGACTTCCTTATCTGAAAGGAATTTGGTGGAATATCTCTCAAAACCTAGTGATTTATACATCTTTATGTCACAAAAGATTGAGAGTTCGTTCATTCAACCTCATCCTTTAAGATGAGAGAATCCTTAACCTGGGTCTCATTTTCAGGAATAATCCTCAGTTATAAGTCCTTTAATCTGGGCATCCTCCTTAGGAGTAAGCCCCAAACCTTAATTCCTTAATTTGGGCATCCTCCTCAGGAGTAAGCCCCAATCATAATCCTTTAATATGGGCATCCTCCTCAGGAGTAAGCCCCAATCTCAAATATGGGCATCCTTCTTAGGAGTAGGCCCCAAGTCCTCTAAATTTGGGCATCCTTCTTAGGAGTAAGCCCCAATCTCAATTATGGGCATCCTTCTCAGGAGTAAGCCTCAAACCTTAATCCCTAACCTGGGTCTCCTTTTCAGGAATAAGACTCAGTCATAATCTTGGGCTTCCTTTTCAAAAGTAAGCCCCATGTCCCCTAACCTGGGCCTCATTTTTAGGAGTAAGTCCCAGTCATAATCTTGGGTTTCCTTTTAAGGAGTAAACCCCAAGCCCCTTAAATTTCTCTTAACCAGTCCTAAATTACGTTTGATATGGGGTTCCTTCTCAGGAGTAAAACCCAATTATCAATCCTCTCCTAATTTGGGTTTCCTTTTCAGGAATAAGTCCGAAGTTAGAGTATTCAAATCTCCATAAAGCACATATACCTTTATGGACCCTTTTCTTGGATTTTCTCTCTAAAAGTAAATCCTGAACCACTATCTATTTGGGCAGTCATACATACATAAGCCCCAAACAATTTCTTAAGATTGCATCTTTCATGGAACAATTGTCTAATTTTTACCAATACCTCTTGTTTCTCACACCGACCATGACTCACGTGAGCTTAGAGTGTAAAAGTAATTATGACATTCTTCTTTGAGCCATCAATCATAAACATCATACTCCATTACTCGAACTACGTGGGTTCTGATTCCTTTTCCAAAACAAAGGATACGTAGGTAGCCCATTTATGGGTTCGATCCCATCTTTGAAATAATCCCTGTCTTTCTGAATGACGATAAACTTCAAGTGTCCCACTGAGTAGCTTTGAAACCAGCCTGGTCATCATAATGACCAAGAGACTTTTGTATAAATGTTTTTGAAGGATACCATTGAACAAGAATCTCTAAACAGATATAGATGATTCTCTATAGATGAAGAACCTCGAATAGATATAAAATATTCTCTAAATTTCTTGCATATTTAATCATTGATTGTTAAAACTAAAGGAAAGCTCATTTTATACATGGTAATGTAATAAGGATTCACGAACATAACTTAAATCTATAAAGAGAGTCCCGGAGTAGACAATAATTCCCCTCAAAAAGGTGTGATGAGTCCGACCTCCCATCCTCTCGACCAATACAAATTCCTAAGTCTCATTGGTCCATAAGCTAATGAGCGCCTACCTTTGGAATGTAGGTCCAAACGGATGTGGAATCATTGGATGTTTCCGGTTCTACGAACAAACCCGCTAGAAACTGATCGGAACGTTTGAATCTCCCGTCCAGGAGGTCATCCCCGAAATCCGTGCGAAACAAAAAATGGTGAACCCGACGTGAATCCTTAACCAAATTAAAGTGATGTTCTTCTTATTTGTTAGGCCCCTTGGGCCAACAAACCAATCATTGACATGTGCTCATCCAAAAGATGCAGTGTCCAGATTCATCTTGATTATGTCTGTTATAAGGAATAGGCACTCTTTTCTCAAGATCTTCTGCAAAATGAATTTCCTTAAATTCACCCCTATGAATATTGCTACTGTGAACACCTCTACTGTGAGGTCTACTGCTGTGAAAACCAATGCTGCTAGTCCTGCTGGAACGTCGTCCGCTCTGAGGATGACATCACCAACTCAGCGTCTTCAACGCTGGGTTTCTAATGCACTGGTTAAGGAGTACCGTCGCAACAGTACTATCCCAACTCTGGAGGCCGCTCGTCAAGCCCTCCAAGTTAACAACTCTACCTGGTCGTCTGGACAACGGCGGCCGACGATCAAGAAGCAGGCGGTGCTGACTACCGTCTCCAACCGTTTCAGGTCGTTATCCCCGGAACGCAATTTCCATTCACTCCCTTACTCTGAGGAAGTGAATGAGCAGGTCCCTCAGGGACTTAATTCAAAAATACAGGAGTCCTTCCCGAGGGCTCCCATCAATAATCGCCGCCAGACTCGTGCGATAGTGCGCCCTCAACATGATGAGGGTACCAACTCCAGGCATTCATCTCAGGTTCCTCGAACCCGAGCAGGAAAGATGAACCACCAGAGATGGAATCCGGTTAACAATGGGCAGGTTGTCATCCCTGCCATCTCCTGAGAAGTCCACCAACCTAACTTGGTGGCAAATAACGAGCAGGCACAATCACCTGTCCTTTTTAATTCCACTGTCCAGCAGACTCGTCTGGAAGCATCACGCCAATCCCGCCAGGCAATTCCGGTGGAGTACCATAGGCAGGAACATGCACCTGCTTATACATCACCAGTTAGTCAGCAGGCTCGTCTGACAACATATGATAGATCTCGTCAACCGCGTTTGGCGAAGTGTAATCAGCAGGCACATACACCTGCTAATACTAATCAAGCCTACCAACAGTCTCACTTGGTAGCGCACAGAGAAGTCAGTCGGAAAGCCCCAACGACAAATAGGAGGCAGACTCAACTCTCTGCCTCCACACTTGAGTACTGTCAGGATTCACTAACAGGAAAAGGAGGACAGGAGCAGGCACATACACCTAATCCAAGCCCAGAATGGACGTATATCCCCGTTCCGGCGGCTGAAGTCACCAAACATATTTTGTCAATGGTTAAAGAGCAGAAGAAAATTCCTGCTCATATTCTGGATGCTTTCCAGGATATCATAACAGCTTCAGCATCATCTCAGGGATAGACACATAAATCTATCCCTAGCAGTGGAGTGACACATCAACGATTCACTCCGTAATAGACACACACATCTGTTCCAGTCCAAGAGGGTTATGGGGCATACTCCCCCATATCATACGGACAACCAAGTCAGGCACAAACACCTAATTTGAGTGGAGATCATCAGCCTAACCTGACCATCTTTCCTGATCAGGCACATACACCTGCTCAGAGTAACCACTTTCGTCAACAAGTGGTTTCTAAAGTGAGTAAGAAGGCATCTATGAAAAATATCCACCCAGCACAGTCAGGAGATCAAAGGCCAATCTGCAACAAGGCCTTGCTCGATGTTGGAGTTCCTGAAGACCTCAGACATTTATCTGTCGGAATTCAAGATTCTACTCCCTCAGTTCCCAATAACGGGAACATTAATTTTGATGGTCTTCAACAGACACTTCCTCATGAAGGCTTGCTTCATGAAAGTTCAGTCAATCTTGAAGTTTCTTCTTCAGATGAGAGCCACAGGAACCCTCTGTGTGGTCAGAAGACCAAGGAGAAAGAGATTTCATCCTTTGCTGTAACCCATTATGGTGGTCCTCCCCATGATGATGAGCTTCGCTGCGAAAGTCCACTCCGCAGTAGTGATTCACATTGTATAGAAAATCCTCCAGTGAATAATGTAGTGCCGAGAAAGCCCTCTTATCTTGAGGCACTTGCAAATGCGAAACCAGTCATGTCTGATGCTTTATCGCTAACAAGAGAAATACTTTCTCAATCAGAAGATAGCCCAGGGTGTAGGTCATTCTCCGAACCACCCCTAAGTCATGCATCTTATAGTTTGATTAATGATCTCTCTACCAATCTTGTTGAATCCGATGAAGCAACAAGAAAACACCAACTCTGGTCAAAACAAGTAGAAGAATCTTCATTTAATGATAAAGAGGAAATGCTGAACATGAGGAAAAAAATGGAAAAAGGTGAAGTACCAGTCATGTTTTGGCCTTTGGCTGACTCCCAGTATGACATTCCAAAGATGTTGACGGATGATGGAATCCATGATATTCGTCTCAACATATGGAAGACTCTTTGTCAATTGGAGAATAAATTATTATCTTACGGTGATTATGAAAATCATATTAAGATAATAGAAGGGTTACAACGCCAGATTGATTTGGCATCTCTATCAGTCTCTCGGTATCCGAAGGCTGAAAAGAAACAGAGAACCCCTCAACGTTCATGCCTTGGCGCACTAAAAAAATTGCGTCAGTTAATTGCCAATTCTCCATCTGATGTTCATATCAGTGGATGAGGTGTTCACGGAGCACTACATTTCACAGTGCTTTACAGTCAGCAAAGCCCGCCGAAAATGGTCTCATGCAATGTTATTGCCCATGGCCGGCAACAGTCAATGGGCTTTGTTCATAATCCAAAGCTTGCTCAAGAACAGGCTTCAACTAGTTCCTCTCAAAATCAAGTATATAGAGAACAAGTTGTTGAATTGCTCCTACATCAAGCAGGCGAGAATATTGCACAAGCCTCCTATCTGGAGCAAACACGTCATCAAATGACAGAAGTTTTGGAAATCATCCAACGGTCTGTTGAACCAGGTGAAAAAAGTGGATACAGGTTAATGCATCTAGCTAATTTCCGAACTAAGATTCGCAAGATCAAGAGAGATTTTAAGAAGATCTCAGACATAGCATGTCAAGAGACACCCCAGCTTGTCAGACTGGGGACTTCTCTAACCCAACCCTCAGAGTCAACAAATGGGAGTCGAGGAGTTGAGCGGAAGCAGTAGGAACATCCCCAGTCCACCGGACTGGGGACTTTTTCAAATCCTCAATCCCTCCCTTAGAGAAAGTCAGTATTCTCTCGATTAGGGAATAAGCCTCAAGAGGAACGAAGAGCCAAAATATCAGGAGATTCTCTCCAAGTGACGGTTCTCCAAGAAATTCCTGAGGGATCAAGTCAACGTAATGACATGTCTCATCATGGACATGGAAGAAGACAATATCACAGAAATGCTAATAGAAAGGATTACATGCAATATGCATCCATTAATGTCATCAATGCCGTTGCTGATGATTCACCAGATGAGGCTCAATCAGATGGATCAGACGAAGAGGTTCCTACTCAAGAAGTTGCGCACATAGACCTAAATGAAGAAGGTGTGTGCACACATAATCAAAGGTTTACCCAAAATCTGGGTATTCCTTCAAGTAACCCACTTCCCCCTCTCCGAAAAGGATCCAATAAAGGGAAAGTAAAGAATCAGGTTACTTCTCACCCTTCCTCTGAAGGAGGTCAATCGCTATCATTAGACCAAAGGTTTGCACAACAGGAGGAAGAAATGAAAGAATTAAGAAGGTTGAATGCAGAACTACATCAGAGTAGTCTTCTTCTTAAGAATGCTGAAGTCTGACAGCCGAAGGAATTTGTTGTAACTACTGATATGGATCAAGAATATCCTCCTTTATCAGTACACCCTCAGAGGTCTAATCCTACGGGTCAAACGCAACAACGGTTGGCAGCACTACCATCAGTTGTAGCACCAACCACCACGTCTGTCCAAGCTCCATTCATTGCACCTACCCAAAAACAAGTTCAACCTGATGTTTCTCAAAAGTTAATAACTACTATTGAGTCATTAACAGCTCCGTTAGAAACTATGGAAGGGAAACGAGCGCAAGTTCAACCTGAAAAGAAAGTTTACCCTGAATGGGTAGATTCAATTTCTCCTCCATCCAGTTTTGGAAACCCTGTTTTCCCTACTTTCAATGGATCAGGCGACCCTGAACAACATTTGACGCATTACGTGTCTTGTTGTGATCCTATGATGGGAACTCCAGAGCAGCAAGAAGCAGTGAAACTCAGGTGCTTCGTGTGAACCTTGCAAGGACCAGATTTTGTCTGGTATACAAGCTTGAAATCTCGGTCAGTCATCGGATGGGAGGATCTTCGTCAAAAATTACTTCTTTAGTTTAGCTCAACTTTTCCAAAAACCACAGTTTACGATCGTACAAACTACAAGCAAAGGGAGAATGAAAGAGGCTCTGATTTCATTGCTCGTTGGAAGGGATTAACGTATTCCCTGAGTTTAGCACTCCCTTAGGAGGAATTGTTGCAAATCTGTGTGGAAAATTTGCGTGACGAATTACGCACGCCATTGATCCCTGTGAAATACACAGGAGGGTTTCGAGACCTTACTTCAATCGCTCAGCTGATTTAAGATTCCCTTATACAGGCTAAGGTTAAATCTCGTATAATTCCATCAGCTCCAGGAAGGAGAATGGGTAAAGTGGAAACTGCTACAGTTATGCTTAAACAAGCACCTGTACCTATTTCTACTTCAAAACCTTCATCTTCTCGAAGGGCTCCACCTCCTGAACGCCAACAACAAAGGCTGTTTTGTCCAAATGATCAAAGAGATCAACGAAAAAAACAATTTGAGGATTTGAAGAGTAAAACATACTCTTTCCGAAGTGAGCACGTTCCTGGTTACTTCATTTCAACTCTGGAAAATAATTTGGTTCAATTACCAGTGCCCAAGAGGCCAAACAAGGAAGGAGATGAAGACCGTCCCAATTATTGTCCCTTTCATCAAATGTTGGGGCATCCCATCCAGGAGTGTTTTGTCTTTAAAGACCTCCTGCAAAAGATGGTCGACTTGGGACAAGTCAAATTGAAGGGTTCTTCAGCTCATGTAGCGTGTATTACCGCTACAGATTCAGAGGAAGGAGGCGAGTGGAAGGAAGTCAAAAGCAAAACTGCGAAAAAATATGATGATTGGATGGTCAGAAAGACAATCAATCGGACCCATTCCATTTTGCGAACACAATTGAAGAAGCCAATTGTGTCTCCTACAAAAGCTGCAGTAAAGACTCCATCAAAAGACAAATCCTCAAAAGGGCAGCGCAATTCAAAGAAGAAAGAGGAATTAGGAGAATATGAGTATGTATCAAAGCCTAAATTGTCTTTAACTCTGGCAGATTTCATGCCATCTACTTCAAAGCCACAGGTACCGTCCCACCAAATGGCACAGCCTAAACAGGCTAACCAGGCAGAGTCTTTATCAGACGAAGAGTTAATATTTGGTTCTGTTAAGATGATTCAATTAACAGATCCATATTCCAGTCTTGATGAGCCTGAATTCCCTGTATCAAATAAGGGAATCCAAGGAAGTTCTAGAGGTTCAGGATACAGGGGAAGACGTGGATCTTTCCGAATCCACTACACTAATTTTACCCCTGCTATCCCGGTATATGCAGCAGAAACTCGTGGTAGAGCCCTTCAGCGAGCTCAAAAAGAACAAGCAAGTTCTTCTGCCAATGGCCAACTCAGTTTTGGAACAGTTATTTTGGAAGACCGATTAAAGGTTCCATCTTCTTTATCTCAGCAAGTAAATGGATCTAATCAGTCCAATCTTCCAAAAACAAGGATGTTGCCAACTTCAATACAAGATGCATCAGCTTCCAAAGCATCTGCTTCCAAGGTACCTGCTAAACCGCATATTCCTATCTGGAAACACAGACCTCTAGATCAAAAGTATGATATATTGAAACACTTGTCCCAAGTACCAGCCAATTTATCAATTTTGGATGCTTTGAATCTGTCAAAATATCTTCGGGAAGCACTCATCGAAGCTTTGTCAAGTCCTCAGGAGTTTGAAGCTGAAATTGCTGCAGCTGAAATCTATCACATAGAGAATAATCCTGCAGAATGCCATGCAGTGATATCTTTTACTGATAAAGATGAAGATGATGTTGTGCACGGGAACATAAAACCATTGTACTTATCTGTCAAAGTCAGTGGTGTAGATGTTCGAAGAGCTTTCATTGACAATGGTTCAGGAGTCAACCTCATGCCCATTCGTACACTTCGTCGATTGGGCCTCTCCTTCTACCATGATGTTACAAGGATATGATAAAAATGAACAAGAACCACTGGGAGAAGTTACACTCAGAACTTAGTTTGGATATCTTGTATCCAATTCGGATTTCATGATTGTTGATGAAGACTCAGCTTTCAATATCTTTCTTGGAAGACCCTGGCTACATCAGCATGCAGCTATTCCTTCATCACACCATCAATGTCTCAAATACTATTTCGATGGTCAAGTTGGAACATTGTATGGTGATAAGGCCCCATTCAAGACATGTGAGTCTCAATACATTGAGGCGGAATTTTATCACATGAAGGGAATAGAAAAATCTACAATGAAGGAAGTTACCAAAGTTAATGCTCCATATGGTTTGGAGAAAATTCCAATAAATCCATTTTTACATGTGAGTACAGATTATGTGTTACCTATCAGTCAAATTGACAAAATAGGCCCAAATAAAAATACTCTTATGGAAAGATCCATAATGTCAATTACGGCGATCGAGCCAGACAACATGGGACAAATTGGTAACCTACCAAGCAGTGATGAAAGCATAAGTGGTGACGTTTTCATTTCATCTGCTGAATTCCAAAAAGTCTATACTTCCCTAATCAGGCCAGAAGAAGTTATAGCAACACCAGAGGTGAATAATGATGTCGATTCTCAATCCATCATCTCCTCTTTATTTCCCAAAGAATACCCTTTATCATCAATAGGGTCGGAAATGGAAGCTTCTTCTTCAAAATGTGAAAATTTTGACATCTCTTATGATCATGAGAATTTCGTTTTTTCATCTACTTTGCAAGTAGAAACGGAAGAAATAACACATGATGAAGAGGAAGAGGAAGATCTTAGAGATGCTCCTCCAGCATTTGAAGAGGGTATCTCTACCACTGTAGATGAACTCAGAGAAGTAAATCTGGGTACAGAGAAAGATCCACGCCCTACTTTAATTAGTGCGGCCATGACCCTTGAAGAGCAAGAGATGTATATTTCTTTTCTAAAGCAAAATAAAGATATTTTTGTATGGAATTATATAGAAATGCCTGGGATTGATCCTGATGTTGATACTCATCATTTGGGTTTACCAAAAGAACATCGAGGTTTTAAGCAAGCCGCTAGAAAAACACACCCAACCTATGCTTCCAAAATTGAAGCTGAAGTGGATAAGCTGATCAAAGCCAACTTCGTCAGAGAAGTTCAATATCCCAAGTGAATGGATAATATTGTCCTTGTAAAGAAGAAGAACGGACAAATTAGGGTTTTCATCGATTTCAGAGATCTTAATCGGTATTGTCCTAAAGATGATTTCCCAGTTCCGATTACAGATCTCTTAATTGATGCGACGGCTGGCTATGAAGTAATTTCTTTCATGGATGGATATTCCGGATATAATCAGATCCGAATGGCCCCAGAAGATGAGGAATATACAGCCTTCAGATCTCTTCAAGGTGTGTTTTGTTACCGGGTGATGCCCTTTGGTTTAAAGAATGCAGTGCAACATATCAACGCGCCATGCATCGTATCTTCAAACCTCTTTTAGAGAAGTTTGTTGAATGCTATGTAGATGATTTGGTGGTTAAATCCAAACAATGTTCTAATCACTTGGCAGATTTGGAAGTCATATTCCACAAGCTTCGACAACATAATTTGAAGATGAACCCCTTAAAATGTGCTTTTGGGGTAACCTCAGGAAAATTCCTCGGCTTTGTTGTACGCCATCGTGGTATTGAAGTCGATCCTGAGAAGACCAAATCAATCCTTGGTATGTCACCTCCTCAAAATTTGAAATAATTAAGAGGACTTCAAGGACACTTAGCCTATATTCGGCGTTTCATCACCAATTTGGTAGGAAAAAGTTTACCCTTTACCAATTTATTGAAGAAAGGAGTCACTTACCAGTGGACTGAAGAATGTCAAGAAGCATTTGATGTTCTCAAGAAATACCTCTTGAGTCCACCAGTACTCATGCCACCTGTTGAGGGTAGACCGCTTATCCTCTATGTGACAGCTTTAGAGCGATCATTGGGTGCCTTTCTCGCCCAAAAGAATGATGCTGGGAATGAAAATAGTCTCTACTCTCTCAGTAGAACTATGCTTGAAGCAGAAACCCGGTATTCATGTATTGAAATGTGCTGCCTAGCATTAATCTTTGCAGTTCAGAAACTGAGACACTACCTGCAACATCACGAGGTCCAATTGGTATCTCGTAATAATCCGCTCAAATTCATCCTTAGTCGTCCAATTCTTATAAGACGTCTGGAAAGGTGGGCGGTTATTCTAAAGCAGTTCGACATTCAGTATGTGTCTCAAAAGGCAATTAAGGGCCAAGCTCTGGCTGATTTTCTGGCTGAACATCCTTCAGTGGAAGACACGTATTTAGATATCGAACTCCCTGATGAGGAAGTTTTCTCTATTCAAGAGAGTCCTCAAACATGGGAAATGTATTTTGATGGTGCTTCTAGAAGTCCAACAGGGAAGAAAATGGAAAATCCTAAATTCAACGAAGTTGTTTTAGGAATTGTGCTCATTTCTCCTGATAAGGCAGTGTTACCTTATTCCTTTTTGTTGTGGGAAGGTGGTACCAATAATGAAGCTGAATACCAAGCTCTCATTACAGGATTGGAGTTAGCGCTTCAAGCACAAGTGAATCACTTAAAGGTGAAAGGTGATTCAGACCTGGTAATCAAACAAGTCAATGGGGATTATGCCATCAGAAAAGAAGAATTAATCCCTTTTTATGATTACGTCAGAGAGTTAATGTCGGAATTCCCTTCAGAACCGACATTTTCTTATGTCCCAAGATCACAAAATGCTCATGCTGATGCACTGGCTAATATAGCCACAACTTTAGCAGATCCAAATCGGGACGAGACAACCATCTGTGTTGCCCCCCGTCGTGCAATTTCACCTTCTGTTCAAGTCAGAACAGAGGAAATTAATGAAATTAGTCCCATTCCTGAACCGTATGGTCATACTACAGGATGGATGTCACCTATCAGGGAATACCTTCAAAATGAAACACTTCCACCTGATAGAGCCGAGAAAGAACAAATATGGCGACGTGTGGTCAATTTTACTCTTTATGATAGCCCAAACCACCTCGAGAAAATTCTCTACAAACGTGGTTTTGATGGAGTTCTCTTCAGATGTATTGATGGTGAAGAGACAATGGCTGTCATAAAAGAAGTGAATGCAAGAGTCTGTGGTGCCCACCAGTCTGGACATAGACTGTCTGATCAAATTCGAAGGCTTGGATACTTTTGGCCTCCAATGATACAAGATTGTGTTAATTTCACAAAGAAGTGTCATTCATGCCAAGTATATGCCAACTTCATTCATAAACCTCAAGAGTTGCTTCATACAGCTAAATACTCATGGCCATTTTCCACATGGGGAATTGAAGTGGTGGGACCTTACCCTTCAGCTACGGCCAAGCAGTTTAAGTACATTCTTACTGCTACTGATTTCTTTTCCTAATGGGCAGAGGTAGTACCTCTCAAAGAAGTCAGTTCTAAATGCATTGTTAGCTTCATCAAGACTAACGTCATTACTAGATTTGGTGTCCCTCATACCTTATTGACGGAAAACGGCACCAACTTCTGTTCTTCTGAGGTAAAGAAATTGTATCAAGAATATAACATTAAGTCCAACCATTCATCTCGATATCATGCAGCGACTAATGGCCAGATAGAAGCCTTCAACAAGACTCTTTCAAATATACTACAAAAGATGGTGGATAAAGATAAGAGGTCATGGCCTGATAAACTCTTTCATGCTTTATGGGCTTATCGGACTACCACTCGCAATGAAACGCGGTCAACTCCATATTCATTGGTATATGGAACAGAAGCAATCTTGCCAATTGAAGTTCAATTTCCCTCACTCAGAATAGCCATTTGTGATCAGTTATCTACAGAGGAGCAATCCCAAAAGCGGTTGAATGAATTGGAACAGTTAGATGAGAAAAGATTGTGCACTTTGCACCACTTGGAAATCTATCAGAATCGAATAGCATGAGCTTTTGACAAAAAAGTTCGTCTTCGTTCATTCATTCAGGGAGAATTGGTATTGGTTCTCAGAGCACCAATGATACCAGGAAAGAAGCCTCCCAAGCTTGAACCAAAATGGGAAGGACCTTATTAAATACATAAGGTCTACTCCAATGGAGCGTATTCTCTAATCTCAATGGATGGAGAACACATCACGACTCCAACTAATGCCAGATTTCTGAAGAATTATTTTTTATAAACACAAAATATTGTTCCCAGAGCCAAAACAGTCACATTGGTTCATATTATGTCCTACATGACACTAAACTATATTATTTCCTATCTACATGACATTAAACTGTACAGAAGATCCTTATTTTCCCGAGATGACATTAAACTATATTTTGTCCGAGATGACATTAAACTATATTGTGTCCTAGAAACATGACATTAAACTGTGTGGCACTTCCAGCGTCCAGTATGACGATAAACTGTAAAAAGTCCCCAGAACTGATATCCTCATATTGGTTCACCTTAGTCCTAGCTACATGACTTTAAACTGTGCAGCAATGTTCTATCGTCAAACATGACGTTAAACTGTATAAATGTTCTATTGTCCAACATGAGGTTAAACTGTAACAGTTACATTTTTTTCGTCCAACATGACATTAAACTGTAGAAAAGAAGATGTCCCTGCAACATGACACTAAACTGTGCAACATCATTTCGTCCTTGCTATATGACGTTAAACTATACAACAATGGTCCAGTATGACATTAAACTGCAACTTCGTCCCACACGACATTAAACTGTGAAAAAGTTCCCTAAACCATCCAGCATGACCTTAAACTGCATCATCTTTGGTCCATGCATATAACTATAAACTGTATAAAAGTCCCATACGTCCGGAAAGACGTTAAACTATATCATCTCAAAGGTCCAGTATGACATTAAACTGCACCATTCACGGTCCATGCATATGACCTTAAACTATTCGCACTTTCGTCTGACATGATGTTAAAATGGTACAATCTTTTGTCCTTACTGCATGACATTAAACTGCACAATCCCCCTTTCGTCCAATATGACGTTAAACTGTATTTTCCCCATCGTCCTAACTACATGACACTAAACTGTACAGAATGTCCTTGATATGTCCTACATGACATTAAACTGTTATTTTGTCCCTGCTACATGACACTAAACTGTGCCGCACCAATAGTCCTAACTGTAAGACTTTAAACTTCATAGTCCCTGAATATGTCCTACATGACATTAAACTATTCATCGTTAAGGTTGTTATTACCTCTTGTTTCTCACACCGAGTATGACTCACGTGAGCTTAGAGCGAACATCAACCATAACACTCCCTTTGGGCCACTAACCATGTGTAAGTCCCAAAAACATTTTAATTAGATCGTTGTCCCCAAGAAAAACTTGATCATTAATTCATTCATTAATTGAACTACACGGACTTTGATCCTTGCCCTCCAGGCTGGGTATGTAGGCAGCCTCCCAGGGTTCAAGCCCAAAAATAATCTCTTCACATCGGTTCACCACCATCTCATATGATGTTGATTTGTGAAACCGCCCCTAGAATCAATATTTTTACATTGATTTACATTCGTCCTTGTTATACGACGTTAAACTATACAACACTTTTGTCCGGTATGACAATAAACTACAATATTTTGTGATCTCCTCACTTGAGAGAGAACTATTATTGAAATTTATTTTTCAATCATGTTTCATTTCAAAAAGACTACGTGCATACATGGTAATGCCTAAATTTTTTATCTCAGGTTAAACCATCATTGCACTAAAGTCCCCTTTCACCCTTCACATATACGAACCAAATTTGTACAAAGGGTAGTTCTAGAACTACGTGGGCTTGATTCCCATTCTTATGGGATACGTAGGAACGTTCGAGTATCCCTCGAATCCAGCCCTAAGTCTTTTGGGCCAAACCCCAAATTTCACCTTCAGTCCCTTGGCAGAAAAATCCTCATGAAAACACACACTGTATATTCATTATTATGGTCCGAATTATATGACCCTAATCTAAGATTTCTCATACTTTCATCCTGCACGACGTTAAACTGCATTTCAAGAACTACGTATGGCTTGATTCTCATTCTTATGAGATACGTAGTGAAGTACAAGTTTCAATTCAGGACCCAGCCACAACATGATTATGGTTTTCATTGACCAATGTATCTCTATATACATTGGACAATACCCATCTTTCTGTGTTATAATCCTAACCTTAAATATTTTCAGATCTTCATAACCCATTTCATGACTTCTAATCACAAAAATGTCAAACTTCTGAGAATTCTTTTGCCTGACTATGCAGCACGTGCCCATAGGTGGCCTTGCATAAATAGTCCACATAACAGACTTGTCAGCCGAAAGATGCTATTTATTTTACCATACAGCCAATGCCCTTTGATGACCCTGCATATTTCAACCCCCTAACGGGTTTTGTTAAATAATAGTAACTTCAATCTTGGGAAGAATGCCTCTTTTGTCCTTATTTGTCTTAAACGACAGTATGTAGGGATCCGCAAAAAATATACATCCTTAACATATTTGTCCCATATCCTTTTTCATGATCTGAAAGTATTCAATTCTATGGTTTATTCTTCTTCCCAACGTTTGGGTCAGACCTTCGTAGGAGTGATATTCATCCAACTCTTTGATATTCTTGTTCGGAAATTTCTTCTCCATATTCAAGTACCTCTTTCCATACAAAAAACTCTATACTTTAGAAAATTTGAATCTCCATAAACTTTCACTGGCTTTTAGCACTAGGAAAGTAAATTTCTGGGAGATCTTTTGCCTGACTATGCAGCTCGTGCCCATAGGTGGCCTTACATAAATAGTCCACATAACAGACTTGTCAGCCGAAAGATGCTATTTATTTGACCATGCAGCCAATGCCCTTAGGTGGCCCTACATATTTCAACCCCCTAATGGGTCTTTGTCAAATAATAGTAACTTCATTCTTGGAAACTACTTATTCTAATGCCTTTTAGCTCTTTTTCATATCATTCCTCAGATTCAAAAATTCTTAAGTCATAGATTACATATTTTCCCTCATACTTGAGTATGGTACTATGTTTTCAAATGAGTTGTCAAGGAATTGAGTTAATTCTAATCCATTTCGGTCAAAGCTATTTCGACCATAAACATTACCCATTTATGTCCGGCATGCATGACTTTAAACTGCCCACAAAATAAAAAGGAACTCTGAATAAAAGTCAAGTTCCAGCACACTTGCATACTGCCTTCTGTGCCCTGAAGACCTGCGCGCCCCTTTTCATTTGGATGGATTCGATTTCCTCAGAGTCAAATCCTCATTTCTCTCCGGATCCAACTCTGAGGGGGGACTTTTGTTGACGCTCCTTTCGTCACAGAATCTAAAGATCGGAAAAGGGAGATATCTGAGCTCAAAGTGATTCATCCTTTGAAGAAAACATCAAAAATCGACAAAGGCATGAAGACAGGATCAAAAGCAACTGCACCGCGCAAGTTATCTCACATTCGTGCAAGTACACTTGCGCGACGACCTTGGTCGCGCAAGTGACTTGCACGACCTAAGTGGTAACTGCTCGGTAACCGCCCAAGGCCTTATTTTGCCTATAAATAGACCCTGTGGGCCCCCCATTTGAGGGGATCTTTTTTCAGAAACTCGGATTGAAGATCCCGACGCCCAAGTCTCATCTCAAAGCTTCCGGAACACTTCTAAGGTAATTTCTTACCTAGAACGGAAGATCTAAAGAGAGGGAGGAAGGCCTAACTGTTGAAACTCATCAACACTTGCGTGCCTGAATGGCCAGCCATTAAGGGAACTGGTCACACTTGCGCACCGCCGTATTCCTTCAATAGAATTTGCGCGTCCCTTATCTGGAAGAACCTCAAGGGGATTCTAAAGGGTTTAATAAAGATTCGCTCAAGTATTTCAATTCTGATTGAAAATCGCGCAAGTACACCATGTGTCGCGCAAGGTATACCTGCGCGACCAATACTTGCGCGCCCACGCAAGACTTGCGTGCCTTTCAAGACATGCGCGCCCCTACCTTTCTGGGTGCCCATCTTGCCCATTTTACCCCTCTTAAGCCATTACACCTTTCCTATTCAAGATTCAGTCTTCAAGATACTCTTCAAAGCCATTTATGGCATGATTTCATGATTTGAATTCCTTATCTGAAAGGAATTCGGTGGAATATCTCTCAAAACCTAGTGATTTATAAATCTTTATGTCACCAAAGATTGAGAGTTCGTTCATTCAACCTCATCCTTTATGATGAGAGAATCCTTAACCTGGGTCTCCTTTTCAGGAATAATCCCCAGTTATAAGTCCTTTAATCTGGGCATCCTCCTCAGGAGTAAGCCCCAAACCTTTATTCCTTAATTTGGGCATCCTCCTCAGGAGTAAGCCCCAATCATAATCCTTTAATATGGGCATCCTCCTCAGGAGTAAGCCCCAATCTCAAATATGGGCATCCTTCTTAGGAGTAAGCCCCAAGTCCTCTAATTTTGGGAATCCTTCTTAGGAGTAAGCCCCAATCTCAATTATGGGCATCCTTCTCAGGAGTAAGCCCTAAACCGTAATCCCTAACCTGGGTCTCCTTTTCAGGAATAAGACTCAGTCATAATCTTGGGCTTCCTTTTCAGAAGTAAGCCCCAAGTCCCCTAACCTGGGCCTCCTTTTTAGGAGTAAGTCCCAGTCATAATCTTGGGTTTCATTTTCAGGAGTAAACCCCAAGCCCCTTAAATTTCTCTTAACCAGTCCTAAATTACGTTTGATATGGGGTTCCTCCTCAGGAGTAAAACCCAATTATCAATCCTCTCTTAATTAGGGTTTCCTTTTCAGGAATAAGTCCCAAGTTAGAGTATTCAAATCTCCATAAAGCACATATACCTTTATGGACCCTATTCCTGGATTTTCTCTCTAAAAGTAAATCCTAAACCTTCATCTATTTGGGCAGTCATACATACATAAGCCCCAAACAATTTCTTATGATTGAATCTTTCATGGCACAATTGTCTAATTTTTACCAATACCTCTTGTTTCTCAAACCGAGCATGACTCACGTGAGCTTAGAGTGTAAAAGTAATTATGACATTCTTCTTTGAGCCATCAATCATAAACATCATACTCCATTACTCGAACTACGTGGGTTCTGATTCCTTTTCCAAAACAAAGGATACGTAGGCAGCCCATTTATGGGTTCAATCCCAACTTTGAAATAATCCCTGTCCTTCTGAATGACGATAAACTTCAAGTGTCCCACTGAGTAGCTTTGAAACCAGCCTGGTTATCATAATGACCAAGAGAATTTTATATAAATGTTTTTGAAGGATACCATTGACCAAGAATCTCTAAACAGATATAGATGATTCTCTATTGATGAAGAACCTCGAATACATATAAAAGATTCTCTAAATTTCTTGCATATTTAATCATTGATTCTTAAAACTAAAGGAAAGATCATTTAATAATTGGTAATGTAATAAGGATTCACGAACATAACTTAAATCTATAAAGAGAGTCCCGGAGTAGACAATAATTCTCCTCAAAAAGGTGTGATGAGTCCGACCTCCCATCCTCTCGACCAATGAAAATTCCTAAGTCTCATTGGTCCACAAGCTAATGAGCACCTACCTTTGGAAAGTAGGTCCAAACGGATGTGGAATCATTGGATGTTTCCGGTTCAACGAACAAACCCGCTAGAAACCGATCGGAACGTTTGAATCTCCCGTCCAGGAGGTCATCCCCGAAATCCGTGCGAAACAGGAACATTGACATATAGTTATTGGATTCTCTGACAAATTTTTTTTATATTCCTTGTTGAATTGATGGTAACAATGTGAAAAAGAAATAAATTTATATTCCATATTATTTTTTGGTAAATTATTATCATTTTTATAAGAATACGATCTTATTAGTTATTTTATTCAATATGATAGCATCATCCATGATCATTTTATTTAGTGATATCTTGAATATTATAGACATTCTCAATGATGGATTGAGTATCAATAATAATATAAACATTAAATTTAATCCCTTATTTACATACATTAAACTATATATTTAATCAAAAAAGTATTTCAAAATTAGATCAATATTGAGAGATACTATTATATGTTAAATTGGACACCCATCATAGAATTATTGATTAATATTTGGAAAATTTGTTCTTTAGCCTCCAAATATTTTAGAGTGAGTTTTTTGAAGTTAATAGTGTGTAGGTTTTGTAAAAATAACCAAAACTGTTCAATATAACAAAATTATGTTGATAATAATAGGTATATTCAAGATATTAGATAGGCTATATTTTAAAATTAAAAATATCATTTGTTCATGGATTAGTTGGTTTGATTAATGCTTCATCAAACCCAATCAAAGACTGTATACCCAATAGTCAATTGGAATGTACCATCCTTATCACCCCGAGACACTTATTCACCTTCCCCAACAAACCATTACCATCTCCAATATCAAAATATACATTTTAAGGGAAATTCTAACACATTTCTTAGATATTGACACATGGATGTTATACACTAATATTATTTGATATAGATATGGGGTAATACAATATTTTGAATTCGAGTATAGAATTCCAATTGCAAACAGAAAACTTGATATAAATATATGATTATTCCCTTATGAAAAGTGTGTTTATTTTTGCGATTCTACATCATCCTCCCAAAAATGTAGTCAAATATTAATTTCAAAATAATTCCCATTTTCATGATTTGGTTCTTCTCAATTATAATTAATAATTTTATATATATTTTCATTTTTATTCTCAAAACCCCATCGAGAACATGAGATTCATCTCTCCTAACAAGTGTAGTAACTCTTCTTCTTTTTCCACATGTTCCAATTTAAATGTGATATTAAATTAAAGGCCTTTTATGTTTTATCTTATGATGTTTAAGTGAAAACCTATCTTAAATTTTCAATTAAACTAATAATTTAATATAGGTAATCCTCACCAACACATGAAATTAAAATGAGAATAAATTAGTAGTTTATTGAGATAGATAATTCCTCAGTTATTTCCAAACATAATAATCTATGAAAATCTACTAATACATCAAATAAATTTTTTAGTTTTCTGATTATAGCATGTTCTAGTTGAAAACTATCTAGAGATCTCACTAAGTTAAATAATATATTTTAGGGTATCCCCTCCAATATATATATATATTTATAATGAAAATTAAATTTGTTATTTTTTTGATATAATGAATTCCATTGTTGTTTACCCACATGAAAATATATGTATTTCTAATAAAAAATCAAAAGGATGTTTTAGTTTACTTTTTCTATGATATCCATCTGATTTATCAATTAAAATAATATATGATACTGCAATTGAAACCCATATAAATTTTTATTTAAATCATCATAATACTTTAAGGTATCCCTATGAACACATGTAATGTGAATTCTATTGAAATGCTTGGTACTTTATGTGAGGGTTTTAATTTTTGTATTTTTTCCACTAGAAATTATATGAATTGAACCTAAAACTTCTACTAGGTTTTTTAGTTCACTTACTAAAAATTTAAATTTTAATCAAACATAAAAATATTATTATAACAGTCACTATAATTTAGGTTTTCATCATCAATAAATATAATATAACTTTAACCAAAATTTATGGTTATGTGAGAAATGTAATTTCTTTGAATTTTTTCAATTGAACATAATGGAATTTTCTACAAAAAGTTCCACTACATGATTAAGTTCAAATTCCCAATGTTTTTATAGTATAAACCTATCTAAAATAATCACTAAAACTAGCATTGAAAAGTAACATATCCCGGAAAACATATGAAATACAAATGGAAAAAAATAAAGGGGTTTCTGAAATGTTTTTTTATTGTTTAAAATAAAGATTCTATGCATTTCCAATTAATTACTTCTAATTTTTTACATCACATACTCTCTAAATTTCATGTATTTATCATAAATATTAGATTGGGTGTTTTAGTTCACATACATTAATTTCCAAGAATTTACAATGAAATTTCTACATCCAATATTCAGGGGCAGCACAATTTTGATCAAATATGAAAGTATTACAAGGACATGTATAATAAATTATACAACATATAGAATTGGTTCCTAAAAATGTAATGTGAGATAAAACCTTTTGAAATATGTTTAATTCCTATTTCTCAAACAATATCTCAGTTTCATATTGTTAAAAAATCTGACAACTATGTTCTGGTTAGATATGCTTTATCTATAGATAGACATTAAATTGGTGGTGTGGAATCAATTTTATGTAAAGGTAATATAAGAAGGATTTTCTATAATTTAAGGGAAAAAATAACTAAATGTTAACCCTTTAAGATAACCAAGTAAACTATATATATATATTGATTTAGAAATTGTGTAATAACCCTCACATAAAAGGAAATAAAAAGAAATTACAGATGTTGTTATGGGGGATGAACCCAAGGACCATGCTAACAAAACCGAACCCCTATTATTGTATATATGTAGAACTATTTCATCCCTACTACAAATGGTCACATAGGTTTGGGATTCAAGTCAATTGTGGGTAGGTTTATAAATAAACAAACACTAAAATAGTCTTGCGTAATTTACCAATAGTTGATGAATTATATCAACAAATATTTTATCCACCATTATATGCGTTTGGGGTCTGTTTTTTCATTACAGGTATTACAATTACACAACAAACCATTAACAATGATGGCCTTTTTAAGAAAATTATATTTAGTGCTGATGAAGGGCACACATTATCAGTGATTTTTTAAAATTGTAAACGTCGAGAATAAAATTAAATAAAACATTTAAAATTTGTTAGGAATTTTATAAATAAAATAAGTATCGGTAAAAATGAATAAATATACTACATATATACATATACTTATTTAGAAATTATATATTACATCTATAAATATAATGAGTAAAATGAAATAATTAAATAAGTAAAAATTAAAACTGAGTAAATGAATAATAATATGAAATATTTTATGGAATACATATTTATTGACCACAATAAATAAATATAATATATTAATAATTAGATTATAAATATTAGTATATTTTAAATATTAAATATTGACATATAAAATGAATAAAATTTAATATTTTAAAAATATTAAAAGTGAATACATTGTAAAAATTATATTAAAAAATCAAAAGAATAAATTAAAAAAAATATTAAGAAATTTATTAGTGGAATAATTATGAAATTATATTAAATAAACATAAATAATGAATATACTTACAATATAAAAATTGTAAATATATTTACTATATTTATATTTACATATATTAATTAAAAATATATTTATTTATATAAATATATTTAAATTTATAAATACTTAATTAAAAATATATTTATATTTATATTTATAAAATTATTTGTTTGTAATTATAAATAAAAATAACATTTTTCAAAAAAATTTCTAATAAATTAAAAATACATATTTATATATAGACTTAATTGTAAAATTATAATAAATAAGTACATAATTATATCATTACATTTAAAAAATTTCTTATTTATAATTATTATTATAATACTTCATCAGAACTAATGTTTTATTCATGATAAAATTTTCTTTTGATTGTGAATATTTACCACTGATAAAGATACATTTTTTCATTGCTCATAAAGTTTCCTTTTATCAGCGCTTATCAATTTACTGCTGATAAATGGTATGTTTATCAGGGATTTTTTGAAAATGAAAATGAAAGTGTCCTCTGTTTAAAAGAACCAAAACTATGGATGATTTAGTCACAATTATCAAGTTCTCACAGAACACAATTTCTTCTGGCATTCCGCCTGAACATTATCTAGGACGAATGAAGGAAATTAAATCCAACATATGTTATTATCTCATTTTCCTCACCCATTGATTTCGAGTTTCAGTTCAACAGTTTTTTTTGTTGATCTCAAACATGATTAAGGATACTTATCTTATCCCGTAACTCTAGTCATGATTGGTCCCTCTCATTATACCTCATTATTTCCATTCTTATCCCCACCATCACAAATGGATCTTTCCATATTTTAGGGGATTTATTCTATCGATCATTACATTCTTTATGGCTTCTCAGGGAGGAAGATCTTTTGTTATAGAGTATGTAAACGATGTTTGGTTCAAATTATTATTTTTAATCAATATGAGAATCATCCCATAAACTTTTTTGATTGAATAATATTTTTTTCAAACATGTTCTATATCAAACTACAAACAATTGGAATATTTCTTAAATAATATGCAGTAAAATGGTATTTTAATAATCATTTGACTTTCCAAAAAAATATTATAGAAAAAAAATGAATTTGAATTTGTGGTCTTTAATTCAATGGACCATGGTCTCCATGTTTATTTTTCATGGGTTTAGGTCTCTCTATAATGTCTGTAAACGATATAGGAGTCATAATTCTCTAAATCTAAACTATTTTAGGAAATCAATATTTTTATTTCACATTTTGATTTACTTTTTTCAAAATAATGATTAATTTATAGGAATATTTATTTATATAAACATGTTAATATTATATTTATTTCAATATAATGTAATTTTTTAACAAATATTTGGTTCAAAAAATATTTATGTTGACCTTATATTATTTTTTCATTGTATTTTCAATTTCTTTTTATTTTTTTAATATGATAAAAATAAACACATATCTTTAGAGATTTATATTTTTGAAATTTAATATGTAAAATTCATAATTAAAATTATATTTATGATATTATTTCATTTGATTGGGTTTAGAGTATAATTGTGATAAGTATATTTTTTTTAAAAAATTAGTTGAATGTTTTTATTTTATTTTAGAAAAAATATTGTATTTAGTTTTTTCTTTAATAGGTTGTAATAAATAATTCCTCCTTAAATATATAGATAAATTTATAATTCCAATTATGGATAATTTTATATATATTAATTTATCAATTTTTAGATCATGTAGTATATGTCAGAGTTTATAATATATGACATTTAGTGTGTTTTTAAAAAAAAGAGAATTTATTTTCTTACTATGAATTGAAATATCAAATTAAAGATTTATATAATTTAATAACAACACAATAACTCCACTAAAATGGTTTTTTGGTCAGTTCTGAACACAATCAATGAATGTGAGTGGATTTAATTATGTTATATTTTAGAAAATATGGGATATATAGATTCTTGATCATTTATTATGAATTATACATGCTATAATTGAATTATTTCAATGATTATTATGTTTTTCAATTATATTATGGAATTTTATGTTTATTATATTAGATTTGTTATAGTTTCTATATATGTATTTGAGATTTATTTTTTAGATTAAATGGTTCATTATATATACATTTTCATAGGATAAATATATTCTTCAAATTTTTTACTCTAACAAACAAAAATATATTTTTCATAATATTTATATTTTAAAATGAACCAAAACACATTTATAAATATTTTGTTGAATAAGGGAACCATATGAATTATTATAAAAAGAAATATAATTTTTTCTAAATAATAGAATTTTAGGAAATGGGAAATTCCTTAAATTTTGTTGAATAAGTCTTAATGTTTATATTTTTATAAAAAAAAATTAATATTTTAAATAATGTTTTTTGATTACATGTATAATAATATTTTAAGTTTAGTTATTTTTTCCAAAATTATTTTATTTAACATAATATGTAACTAGTTTTTTCCGTAAATTTTGGTAAATCTTTCAGAAAAATATTTTCTTTGAATAATCGATTCAAATTATTCAAAATTACATTTAATATACTTCTCAAAGTATTATTACAATATTTTTTTATACAATTAACACATGTGTACATGTGGAAAAAAATATTTTTTATCATATATTAGAATATAATGGGAATTATTTTAGGGATACTTATGGTATGTTGGAATGTGATTTACTCTAGAAATTTTCATGATTCATCGAAGACTAGGGTGATCGTGATTTGATATTTGTGTTGTTGTTTGTTCTTCAATATGGGTTTTCAGTACATAGGTTTATTTAATGTATTATAGAACCAATTGAATGGTTATTTCGTAAGGTAACTAATTATGATAAGACTTACCAATATTTAAAATGAAATTTCTAAAATAATTTCTTATGTTATAACTATTTCATGATATGGATGAAATTATTACATATGATTGTTTTCCCTGAGGGGTAGACTTCAATTCTAGGGTTCTAGGGTTAAATCTCATAATACATATGATGTTGTTATTTACAAACGAAGATAAATAATTGATTATCCACCTATGATTCAAATTTTATCCTCTTATTATTAATATTACTGTAAAATTATTGAACAACCATGGTATAAACTTGTTGTATGATTTTTATAATTCATTGGTTTGAAATTAATTTGGTACAGTTGACTGTCATGGTGTTCTAGTTAGTACACAATGAATTGACTTTAAATTTGTATTTTTAGTGTTACTAATTTGAAAATATACTCAAATAAATGAATTGTTTTATATTTTAGGGAACATGTCAGTATTAACTTGTTCATTTTTATATTCACATCATTTGCATAAAACCCAATAGATTTAGAGATCTTATATTTTAGATACATGTGATGGAAAAGTACTTGTAACGTAGATTAATGTTGGGGAATATCAATGGGTATGAGATGATGTTCAAATGGTAGTGTAAGTGAACTTTTTGAATTTTGAGATTATATTTTAAATTTTAAATTAAATTTTTTTAATTAAATTATTTTAAACGAGAAATATGTCATCCTCACCAACTCTATCTCCTGAATAGTTATTATTTCATTTTGTTTCCTCAGACTCATCTGACGTCACTTTTATGTTTGTTGAACTACATTGAGATGTAGTAATAAACAATTATCACTAGAAACCAATTTGGGAAACCTACATCTAATAGTAGTTCAAGGGACATAGGTTAATGTAAAAAATTTATGGATTGTGTGTCTCAAGAAACATAATGAAACAATAATTGTTTGGGAGATGAATCTGATGGGGATGACAATTGTCTATAAATTTTCCCTTTAGATGAATTTACTATACAAACAATCCATAGAGAAGTAATTATTTTCCTAAATTAAATAACCCTTTCTCTTCAAAATGGATTCATTATAACTATTTTAAAAAAATATAATGATGATGGAGTTAAAGTGATTACCATGTTTTCAAAAGAGTATCCATACGAACCATGTCAAATAATTTTTCATCGATTACATGGTTGTTCTTCAGGAAAAATTAAATGTTTGACTACTCAGGTAGACAATTCCTTCACTGCATGACGATTTTACCAATCATGATGAAGAACATACTATTAATGATGAAAATATAAATTTTTTTGGGGATTAATAGATGTTGATAGAAAAAAGACATAGAATCATATTGTTGAATAAAATTATCTTGGAAAAAAGTTATTATATAAAATGTGAATTTGGTTGGAATCAACATGTCCAGCTAATTGATGAAATAAAATTCAATGTTCATTAGTAATGTTAGGGTCACAATGATGATGAATTCATTTATTCATATTGATTCATGGAACAAAATTAAACTTGTAATGAAGTAAATACTTTGGAATGATATAATGGAAATGTTAGAATATTCATTTTCTGTTTTATCAAAAAATTATATAATAACACTTTGATTTATTTTGGATTATTCCAAAAAAAATCATTTCCTATAGAATATTTCTATAAAAAATTTATTTTAATGACCATTGGAAAATTCCATAAGGGCTTATATACTATTCTTATAAGGATATATCTTAGGAATACTTGTGGTAAAGTAATGCCCCACCCATTAGTTTATTATATAGAAATTATAAAAAAAAAATATGGACTACTTTCATCAACAGTAACAATGATAAATCCAATTAGGTACATTTATTTTGATAATACAATATTTTAAATTATTTACTTTATCTAATTTTATTCTAACATTATGATTTTTGAAACAGAGAAAGAATAAAGAAAAGAAATAATTTTCATCAACACCAATGTACCCTTATCACAAATAAATGATGGGGTATGCTTCACTAGGGATGAAAATGGTATGTAATTTAAATAAATAACAAAATATTTACATGATATTAAAAAACACATTTCACTTTGTGTATATACAAATTAATGAATCAAAAATTGAATCCACTTCCATCCCACGTTATGTAATATAGAAGGAGGTTCACGTAAATAAGGAGGGTAAACAAGTTGATGAAAACCAAAAATATATATAGGAATCTTGTGTAAGATGACATAATAGTAATTCATAATGATTTATAATTGTGTTACATAAATAATTTTTGTTCATATTAATATATCTCAATTAAATGTGAAATAAAAAACTCCTAATAACATTAAATTACTAACATTCTATATGATACAGTTATATGTTATTTATATTTATGAACACCAACAGAATGTCTTTTTCGCAAGTGGTATAATGCGTAATATCTTAGAAGACAAGATACATCATAAAGACCTTCAAAAATATCAGATGAATGTAGGGATTGATGTTTCTCATGATTCGAATATTGATTTAAATGTCCTACTTGATGATCCAAATAATAAAATGTTAAATTTTTCTTATTGGATCTTTTATATCATTACTGTCTAATCATATAATGGTACATGAGATTTATCTTTAACAATTTTTCATATAAAAACCTATAAAAGTCAATGAAAAAAACATATGTGCGGTATGATATTACATGTCACGAACCATCCCGAGTCGACCCTAAACCGGTCACCCGAGCCGGCCCGCAGCAAGTCCCGAGGGGCGTTCCCGATCCCCCCGAGATGGCACCAAGTGCCGAGCATTGAAATTTTAATCGTTGGGAACGATTTCAGCCCAAACCAAACACAGGATCAAAAGAAATAATATAACCTAAAAAAACAGAAAAAATACTAACGACATAAACAAAACAACACCACAAAATACCTCCGCGTGACCTCGTGGGTCACCACACAACTACAAACCAACGTCGCTCCATCACTGAGTGACTCATGCCAGGAAAACCTGAAGAAAAGGAACCTGCAACTGAAATGGTAAAATATAGGTGTGAGCACAAAAAGTACTCAGTAGGTGAGGCCCACAACAAATCCCAAAGAACTGCCAATAAATACAGAATATACATAATCCAGGTTTAAACTACAATGTATAAAAGTAATCTCTCATAATGTTTCACTTGAAAATCAAAACACAAGATCTTTCCTTATTCTTTTCCAAAAATTGGATTCCTTTCATTAGTTCTAAACTCATTACAAAAGGAAAGAAGTGCTACATTTTTAAATCTTACACAAAGAGAATAAAGTATTTTCATTTGAAAACCTTTTCCCTAAAATATAACGGTATAAGCTGTGAAGGATGACTGTAAGTAAACAAGCAGGGAAAAACAAGTGCATGTAAAAGTAAATAAGAAGTTATAAGTAATAACCATGGGTGATCTTAAACATCCCTAGAAAACCCCTGGAGGTACTCGGGTTCAGACTACCTGCCGGCATGGTACTCTATAGTCAATAACCAACTGGCCGCCCTAATAGCCAACCAGTGTCACACCCCACAAGGCCTTACCTACCAATTGGGGACTAACCCGTCTAATCGGGGTTAGCCAGCAACCATCACTCGATTCTCTAAAAGATGCCCAGGAACCCATGGTAGTTTTAATAATACTATGTAAGTGGGAGTCCCTCGCACGCGTGACTCATCTAACCGCACTTGCCGACCCCTTACACGGACACTGCTACACAACAACCCTCGAAGGGAAGTCCCTCTGTAGAGATGCCCTATAAGTACGTATATATATAAGTAGTCAGTTCACAGTTAACAAAGTGCCAACCGGGCCGCCACATCATTTACATTTAAACCATTTAATATCAAAGCATTTCTAGAGTATATGACACACGCCATTTCGTTGAAAACTAGGAACACACTTAGATCATCATTTAAGACACTCAAATCAGCATATTAAACCTAAAACACGTTGGTATCACAAGTAAAAATCATTTTCCAATTTCCAAATGCACCCCACTTTTATCAAGGGCCAAACATGCCTTTAATCACTTTTTGATGGAACGTTATTTCTCAAATGAAATCCAAACTTTATTTCACGCATCAAAGGAAAATATTTTTCAACAATCAAGAACCACACATATAGTTTCCAAAATCATGTTTAAAGTGCATACGGGCATTTCCTCTAATCAAGGTTCTATGAAAACACCATTTTCCATAAACAATACACCTACTAATTTACACACACCAAAAACACTTCAAAACACAATTCAACATGACTTTCACATTTCATAAAGAACCCATTTCGCAATATTACTATGGAATCACACAATTAAAACTAAGAAAAACACTTTCAATGAAACACTATAATTAAACAGCTTTCATTATCAGCAGATCACCACACTATAAATAACTACTTAATAATAATTTTAAATTTAATGAAACTCAATAAAAAGACAAGGAATAAATAAATTCTAAATTTAAAGGCGAGTGAAATGGGAGACCTACCTCAGCTTGAAATCCAAATGCACAGTGTTTCGCACCTCGCACAAACTCACAAACACACGCACATTGATGACCAAAATATCACATGGTTATCTCGCCAACGCGCTGTATCGAACACACAACAATTAAAATCACATAACCACCGACTTATACTAATTCATATAAAAACTAAAATATATATATATACACAAAAAAATATATAAACGTTGATATAAAATAATTTATGTAAGAAACAAAGCAAACCTCACCTCGATTCGCAAACCGAGCCCGATGATGCAACACACCTCGCGCGGCGCGTACGTGCTCCCAAGACGAAAACCTCTGCGTGCAAAATTATTCTGTCAATGCACTGCTACAACACCAAAAAACTAAAACAGCCAACCAATAATATAAAAATATCACAAATAACAAAAAGACACCAAAACTACCTCGGCGTAGAGATGCGCTCGACCCACGAGGTCGTGCGACAATCAGAATAAGCGGCACACTTAGGCAGAGAGATTGTCGGGAGTCGCGCGCTAGTCGAAGGGGCAGCGCGCACTGGCAGGGAGACTTCCGGAGGTCGCGCACCGCCCGTCAGATGTTCCACAAGCTATCGCAAGGCGACAATGACTGGTCGGACCGTGGAAAGCCGGTATGTAGCCTCCCAATAGTGTGGAAGAGCCGGTCTGAGAACCAGAAAAGACCGGGGGACGCTGTACGGCGGTGCCGGAGTGAAGCAGGGGTGCCGGTGGGGATGTGGAACGCCAGCGGGGTCACCGGAATAGGTCAGGGGATGTCATAAAAACTCCGAACAGTGGAGGCGGGTCGCGCGGGAGCCAGGGGGTGCGCTAGAGCACCGGAAAAAAAGATCGAATTTCCCGGGGATGCTGGTTGGCGGCGGGGCTCGCCGAAAAACGGCCGAAGGCCGCCAGAATGGTCCTCAATGGGGCGGGAGGCACCAGAAAAGGGCGGGCGCTGGAAATCCGGGACAGCGGTCGGCGACGGAAGCCGGGGAGGTGGTCGGCAAAGGGAAGCCAGACGCCGGAGGGAGGGGAGGCCGGCGGTCGGCTGGCGGAGGCGGTAGGGGCACGACGACGGGAGTCGGGCGCGACGAGGAGGCCGAGATGGCGGGGATGAGGAGTGGGGACGCCGGGAGTCGGGCGCGACGAGGAGGCCGAGATGGCAGGGATGGGGAGGGGGGACGCCGGGAGTCAGTGCACCCGGAACGACGGAGGGAGCACCGCACAGGAGAAAGGAAGGGGGGCTCTGTAGCGCAGGAGGGGAAAACTGGGGGGCCGCTAGGGTTAATTTTTTTTCATTTTATTATAATAATAATGATAGTAATAATATAATACTAATACTAATAATAATTATAGAATAAGTAAATAAAAAGAAAATAAAATCCCAATAATAACAATAAAACTTTATAAAGACAAATAAACCTTATAATAATAATAATAATAATAATGAAACTTTATAATAATAATAATAAACATTATAATAATAATAAACATTATTTTAATAATAATAAAACTTTATAATAATGAAAATAAACTTTATAATGATAATAATAATAAAACCTTTTTATTAACAATAATAAACCTTATAATAATAATAATAAAACTTTATAATAATAAGAATAACAATAAAATAATGATAATAATTAAAAGTTAGTTAATTATAATAATAATTATTACGGTCAAAATATTTAAAAATAATAAAATGACAACATAAAAATTTTAATATTAAAATGCTGGGTGAACACCCGGTCACCCCGGCTGAACGCACAGTCACTGCTAACAATACGGGGACCGCGCACTGGCGCGAAACCGCCAACACAATTAAGCTTCGAAAAAAAAATTAAACCGAGACCAAGAAAGAAGAAACAAAGACATCTGCGGTCAGGGTGTGACAATTCTCCCCACCACAGACAGTTTCTGCCCCCAGAAAGTCACCAATACAAAAGTCGGTCATGATTCAGGTCTATGCCCCAACGGAACTAAAGGATCCAAAGAGAACTAAGAATCTCGGGATGACCTTACTCCACACAGGTCACACCCGACTGATTCAAGAGAAAACTGAAGTCCGAGGTTGAGGGAAGAACACGAATGGGTTCTCCCCACCACAAGAACTCAACTAGTTCAAAAATTATAACACTCCAAACATACTACCATAAGGGAGGTGGGTCCAGTGCATGAATTCATAACCAATCCAAACTGACTCCTATAACATGATCAGATTAACACCTCTGTCGAAACATTGAACCCACGACTAGAGTCAACAAACTTCAACACCAGGGATAACCCACAGAAAATACTTAACCAGACATCAAGTCAAAAACATGACCCAATTAAATCCACGAAACATAACTACATCTGACAAGAATAACTATACCAAGGTAAACCCACACAAGAGTCAGACACAGTTTTAAGAAGGACTCACGATTCAGCGTATTACGTCTACACGAAAAGCCTGCTTGGATTATCATAGGACAAGTCCATCATAACATTATGAAAAAACAACACATTTACAACGCTATTGAAACATTAATAGCAGGAAAACAAATATAAAAAATGTATTTAATTGTTCCACCATCAATACGGAAAAACAGAACCTGGACCAAGGCTTCACAACCCTGGGAACTCCTGACTGTGCGCGAGCTTCACCCCGAGACCTATGGCTGGGGCTCTGATGGATGAAGCATCTCCTTCCTCACAGTCAGGTACTGAAACTCTCCAATCACAGCGTCCTCTTCAACGATGCTTCCTACAAAACTTCTCCAGATGACCTAGACAGCCGCAGCGATGACACGTTTTCGGAGGGTTGCGACAAGACGACTTTAAATTCCCGAAATGACCACACTGATAGCATACCATTGAACGATCTGATGAACTGGATGCTGGGACCAAGGGGGATTACTCTTGAGGAACAGGTATCTCTGGCGTATTTTCCACACCAGAGGGGGAACTCTTACGAACAACCGGGGATGCTAGAGTACTAACCAACTGTGTTTCGGAAACCAACTCAGACAAAAATGCTTCCTCCATCAGCTTCTCGAAACGTTGGTCTTTAGAAGTAAGGACTCGCTCCTTGATCTATGGACGAAGACCCCCGGTGAAAAGAGAGGCCTTAATGAGCTCATGCGATGCTACCTCTGGAGAAAAGGAAACCAGTTCCTTGAAATGGTCAACATATGCCTTCACCGTCCGTTGGCCTTGTTGAATATGCACAAGCTCCCTCTTTTTATCCATCTTCACTTCCTCAGGGACAAACCATTGGATGACAATGATTTTAAAGACATCCCACGTCACTCCAACTTGCATTGACGGTGGTGTAACCATCTTCCACCGGTCCAGAGCTGGACCCTCAAACAACTCCATAATTGCACGAACCTTAACATTATCGGGAGTTTCCAACATTCTAAAGACACGCTCCACTCCCTCGAGCCATTCCAATTCCTCCAACAGACCCTGATCACCATGGAGAATAGGCAAAGTCTGAGGAAGACCAAAAACTGGGCATGACTTATCTGAATCCTTAGAGACCTTTCTGGGTGGCATTTCCTGAGTGACATATAAAACACAAATTCAAAACCAATATCAAACCGAAGCAACATCAATAAAAGCGCCTTCATCAAAACGGTCAGCACAAAGACCAAACAAACACAAACACAACCCAAAATAAAATCTCCATTTTAAAATATCCTTTTTATTTTAGACTTTAAAACCACCCTCTTTCAAGACTACTTTCCAAAACCAAACCACTTTCAAACCAAATTTTTTTTCCAAATCCATTTCCCCTTTAAAACCATTTTAGAAAATAAGGTCCATCCTTTAATTTCAAATACACACCCAGGTAATCTCATTAACCGCTACAAATGTTTTCATCCACTGTCCAATAATACTCGCACCAACACACATTTTTTTCCATGCATTCTCACACATGTGCAAACATTCATAAAGAGGACCTGTGGTTTCAACCCAAATCATTCTTAACCAATTCCAAGAAAACAACAGATTTCCAAATCAAGAGATTTAAGTTTTAAAACCCATTTCATACATTTAAGTTCTTTTAAAAGAAACCAGTCTAATTTTTCAAAAAACTTTTTCATTTCCAACAACGTACTTACACAGAACAAAACAAAAGCAGCATCCAAATTTGCAACAACCACTGGAGTTAAGGACTAGTAGCCACGCTCAACCCGGCGACATGGTAGTGGGCCATGTCCCAAGTAAGCATCGACCACTAGGAGGAATTCAAACCATGTACTCAGACTCCATATGGGTCACTACTCCATGTGAAATCACGATGTAACGTCGGCTTGACTCCATTGTCATCTCTCAATACAAGACAAACCAAAAATAGACAAAGACACAATTCCCGGACTACCCCTGGAGACTCGAGGTGCGGAACAGGCGAGGGTTCATGACTTCATTCCCGTACCTACCTCTTGAGTCCCGACAGTCCTAATCTCCACCTACCGGACAACCCAAATAACAAGAGCCCCCTCTGATAACATTTTGTCACGAACCAGCCCCAGTCGACCCTGAACTGGTCACCCGAGCCGGCCCGCGGCAAGTCCCGAGGGGCGTTCCCGATCCCCCCGGGATGGCAACAAGTGCCGGGTATTGAATTTTTAATCGTTGGGAACGATTTCAGCCCAAACCAAAAACAAGATCAAAATAAAGAATATAACAAAAAAACAGACAAAATACTAACGACATAAACAAAACTACACCACAACATACCTCCACGTGACCTCGCGGGTCACCACCCAACTACAAACCAACGTCGCTCCATCCCTGAGCGACTCAATCTAGGAAAACCCGAACACAAGGAACCTGCAACTGAAATGGTAAAAGATAGGAGTGAGCACAAAAATTACTCAGTAGGTGAGCCCCACAACAAATCCCAAAAGCACTTCCAATAAATAAATAATCTACATAATCCAGGTTTAAACTACAATGTATAAAAGTAAGCTCTCATAATGTTTCACTTGAAAATCAAAACACAAAACATTTCCTTATTATTTTCCAAAAATTGGATTCCTTTCATTAGTTCTAAACTCATTCCAAAAGGAAAGAAGTGTTACATTTTTAAATCATACACAAAGAGAATAATGTATTTTCATTTGAAAAACTTTTTCCTAAAATCTAACAGTATAAGCTATGAAGGATGACTGTAAGTAAACAAGTAGGGAAAAACAAGTGCAAGTAAAATTAATGTAGAAGTTATAAGTAATAACCATGGGCGATCCTAAACATCACTAGAAAACCCATGGATGTACTCGGGTTCAGACTACCTGCCGGCATGGTACATTATAGTCAATAACCAACTGGCCGCCCTAACAGCCAACCAGTGGAACGCCCCACAAGGCCTTACCTACCAAGGGGGGACTAACCCGTCTAATCGGGGTTAGCCAGAAACCGTCACTCGATTATCTAAAAGACGCCCAGGATCCCTTGGTAGTTTTAATAATACTATGTAAGTGGGAGGCCCTCGCACGCGTGACTCATCTCACCGCACTTTCCGACCCCTTACACGGACACCGCTACACGACAACCGTCGAAGGGAAGTCCTTCTGTAGAGATTCCCCATAAGTACGTATATATATAAGTAGTCAGTTCACAATTAACAAAGTGCCAACCGGGCCGCCACATCATTTACATTTAAACCATTTAATATCAAAGCATTTCTAGAGTATATTACACATGTCGTTTCATTGAAAACAAGGAACCCACTTAGAACTTCATTTAAGACACTCAAATCAGCATATTAAACCTGAAACACGTTGGTATCACAAGCAAAAATCATTTTCCAATTTCCAAAAGCACCCCACTTTTATGAAGGGCCAAATGGGCCTTTAATCACTTTTTGAAGGAACGTTATTTCTCAAATAAAATCCAATCTTTATTTCACGCATCAAAGGAAAATATTTTTCAACAACCAAGAACCACACTTAAAGTTTTCAAAATCATGTTTAAAGTTCTTATGAGCATTTCCTCTAATCAAGGTTCTAAGAAAACACCATTTTCCATAAACAATAGACCTACTAATTTACACACACCAAAAACACATCAAAACAAAATTCAACATGAATTTCACATTTCATAAAGAACCCATTTAGCAATATTACTATGGAAGCACACAATTAAAACCAAGAAAAACATTTTCAATGAAACGCTAGAATTAAACAGCTTTCATTATCAGCAGATCACCACACTATAGATAACTACTTAATAATACTTTTAAATTTACTGAAACTCAATAAAAAGACAACGAATAAATAAATTCTAAATTTAAAGGCGAGTGCAATGGGAGACCTACCTCAGCTTGAAATCCAAACGCACAGTGTGTCGCACCTCGTACAAACGCACAAACACACACACATTGATGACCACAGTATCGCGAGGTTATCTCACCAACACGCTGCATCGAACACACAACAATTAAAATCACATAACCACTGACTTATAATAATTCATATAAAAACTAATATATATATATATATATACACATATATATATACACACAGATATAATAACGTTGATATAAAATAATTTAAGTAAGAAACAAAGCAAAACTCACCTCGATTCACAAACCGAGCCCGATTATGCAACACACCTCGCGCGGCGCGTACGTGCTCGCAAGCCGAAAACCTCTGCGTGTAGAATTATTCTATCAACGCGCTGCAACAACACCAAAGAACTAAAATAGCCAACCACTAATATAAAAATATCACAAATAACAAAAATACACCAAAACTGCCTCGGCGCAGAGACGCGCTCGACCCACGAGGTCGCGCGACAGTCAGAATAAGCGGCACACTTAGGCAGAGAGATCGTCGGGGGTCGCTCGCCAGTCGAAGGGGTAGCGCGCACTGGCAGGGAGACTTCCGGAGGTCGCGCGCCGACCGTTAGATGTGCCACAAGCTGTCGCAAGGCGAAAATGACTGGTCGGACCGCGGAAAGCCGGTACGCAGCCTCCCAAAGGTGTGGTAGAGCACGTCGGAGCACCGGAAAAGACCGGGGGACGCTGGCAAGCGGTGCCGAAGTGAAGCATGGGTGCCAGTTGGGATGTGGAATGCCGGAGGGGTCACCGGAATAGGGCAGGGGACGTCGTAAAATCTCCGGATAGTGGAGGCGGGTCGCGCGGGAGCCATGGGGTGCACCGGAGCACCGGAAAAAAAAGATCAAAGTGCCCGGGGATGCTGGTCGGCGGCGGGGTGTGCCAGAAAATGGCCAGAGGCCGCCGGAAAGGTTGTCAAAGGGGAGGGAGGCACCGGAAAAGGGTGGGGCGCCGGAAATACGGGACAGCGGTCGGTGACGGATGCGGGGGCGGTGGTCGGCGAAGGGAATTCGGGCGCCAGAGGGAGGAGAGGCCGACGGTCGGCTAGCGGAGGCGGCAGGGGCACGACGACGAGAGTCGGGAGCGACGAGGAGGTCGAGATGGTGGGGATGAGGAGCGGGGATGCCAGGAGTCGGGCGCAACGAGGAGGCCGAGACGGCGGGGATGGGGAGCAGGTACGCCGGGATTCGATGCACCCAGGACGACGGAGGGAGCGCCGCATAGGAGAAAGAAAGGGGGGGCTCTGTCGCGCAGGAGGGGAAAACCGGGGGGCGGCTAGGGTTAATTTTTTTTCATTTTATTATAATAATAATGATAGTAATAATATAATACTAATACTAATAATAATTATAGAATAAGTAAATAAACAGAAAATAAATTCCTGATAATAACAATAAAACTTTATAAAGATAATAAAACCTTATAATAATAATAATAGTAATAATAATGAAACATTATAATAATCATAATAAACTTTATAATAATAATAAAATTTATATTAATAATAATAAAACATTATAATAACGATAATAAACTTTATAATGATAATAACAATAAAATAATTTTAATAACAATAATACACTTTATAATAATAATAATAAAACATTATAATAATAAGAATAACAATAAAATAATGATAATAAATAAAAGTTAGTTAATTATAATAATAATTATTACGGTCAAAATATTTAAAAATAATAAAATGTCAACATAAAAATTTTAATATTAAAACACCGGGTGATCACACGGTCACCCGGGCTGAACGCACGGTCACCGCTAACAATGCGGTGACCACGCACTGGCGCGAAACTGCCAACACAATTAAGCTTCGAAAAAAAAATTTTAAACTGAGACCAAGAAAGAAGAAAAAAGGACATCTACGGTCGGGGTGTGACATTACATATGGATAAAGAAATTGAAAAACAAATAGCCAGATCTTGATGATCTAGTGAATCAACTGAGAAATCAAAATGACCTTCTACAAGTTCATTCTACAAGATAGAGCTAGTCAAATATTGATTTTCAATAAAAATTAATACATATATCACATTTAAAAATAAAAATATTTCTTACATTCCATATCAAAATGAAATATATGGAACTTTCAGGACAGACATAATTTGTTGCAATAATAATAAAGATATTCTCAAGAATGAATGGTTGTGAATCTTAGTTGTGAAAACATACATAAGGTACATTTTTAAAATACTTATGTCTAAATAGCGAGCTATTATGTTTATTAATTTTAATGATTATTCATATTTCTCGTAGGTTTTTATATTACTACTATATAATGGAAAAACAATGAGAATCATGATTTTCATTCATTTATTTATATATCATTTCTATGAAAAAAAATATTGGAATATGTTGAAATTAATAAAATTAGAAGGGACAATTTGATAATTTGATAAAAAAAATATCAGACAACATAATCTTTTTATACCTGTTTTTTAGAGTCAAAAAACACAATATTATCACAAAAAGAATGTTTTAACTTTTTACATTATGTGGTTTTTTTGTTTCTTTGGGAGTATTGGATTCTGGTTGATGTTAATCCAAATACACCAAATCGTAATTTTTTTGTATCCAATGGACGGATATCCAAAAAACGAAAAAGATTTTTATTTGGAAATATTATTATAATACAATAAATATTTTATAGATAAACATTAAATTATATATTTTAGTCTATGATTTAAAAACAAATTTTCTGTGATAGGTATCTCGATAAATATAGGCTAAATCATGGCATGTATTTAGTGTCTGAATAGATAAATCCTTTGGGTTGCTAAAAATGGAAAAAGACTAAGGTATATATAAATAAATTTAATCGTGAAATCATATTTCAATATAATTTACTTATTTTGGTCAATTATTTTAGAGTATATAAATATAAATAATGGAACGATTATCGATATCATGTTTGAAAATTAATGAGATTGATCATAAAGAATTAAAAGACCCACATTCCTAAAAAATAAATTTCTGATGATAATTTAAATTTCATTAAATAAATTTATTAATCATTTTTTGCCAACATTTTCTCAATTTTGTCTTGATTTTCAACAACCTTCATACTCAAAATAAAAAGAAAATTTGTGTAGAGTTGAGTGGGAATCATTAATTTTGTCAGAATGTTTACCAAAAAAATTAGGTGAGTTGATACTATGTCTGTGATCTAGTTCACGATATGACCATAGAAAATTTTTTATGATGAATTAATGTTGGAATTATTATATATTATTTTTGATTTATTTCTAATGGAGAAGTATAATGCCGGAAATAAATTTCTTTAAAAGTGAATACCAAATAATGAATTTTTTTTGAGACATGGTAGAGGTAGTGGTGGATACAGAGGAAGTGGTAGAGGTAGAGTAGGGGTTGGAAAATTAGGTGGAGGATGAGATAAAGGTTGAGACCAAGGCAGAGAGTAAGGATACTATGAATAAAAAGCAATAGCTTTCAAAAAATAAAATTATTTGGAAATTGAGTAGAATATGGATCATAGAAATGTTATGTTTGTGAAAAATTGTTGAAATGTGAACAAAACACTAATAAAATATGATAATATTTAGTTTCAAGTGTTTCAGTTGGATTATTTTTAAAAAATATTTTCATGAAATTGTTTAAGTGATTTCATATAGTAATTTAAGTGGAGTATTTTTTTAGAATAAAAAACATCACATAATTTTTCCAAATATTTATCATAGGATATAATTACTATTAAAACATTATATGTAATATCAAATTATAATAAAGTATAAAAGAAAAACCTCACCATGAACAAAATGGTTAAGAAACATATGTCCTTTCATTCCCATGACATCTCTAACCAACAATGAAAGGGTCTTAGTAATGGATCTGATAGTCACTTGAGTGTCATACAACAGTAATCCAATCATCAAAAAGGTATATATCCCCTCTAAAATGTGTTTATAAATTAGTGAGTAATCAACCACATAAGTGAAAAGGTGTATGAAAGAACTATTTTGGGATAACCAGTATTGATATTTTATGGGAATCGAAGAGGGGTGATGTCAATAGAAACATGACATAAAATGTAAAGAAACCATATAATGTTGAAATAACTAAAATTTAAGAAGATAAAACAAATGAAATCATGAATAACAAAAATTCCAAATGATTTCCCCTTTGAAAATGAGGAATTTTTAAGGATCCAAAACCTCTAAAAAATGAATAAATATACAATTTCATCAACTTAATTATGAATTTTCAAAAATAAAAAATATAATGGGTTCACTTTGGTGCGTGGTTTAATTGTTTGGTCTATTCTATCACAAGTTAGATATAATATATAATATCAAATATTCTTATAAAATCCATATAAGAAATATCTATTATTCATGTTCACATTCATTATGTAAAATGATCCATTTTCAGAAGCTCATTAATAAAATACTAGTCACCATTATCAATGAAAAATACCTAAGAATAGGGTTGTTATCTTTTTAAATAATATATAATTACGATGTTCTGTAAGATTTTTTTATCTCCCACAATATTGAAAAGGATATACCTGTCTATAGGACAGTCCATGAATAATTAATGCATGCACAGGAGTTTAGTGTCATTTGTTAGATATAATGGGAAATATGGATACTAAATACATCTAAAATGGTTAAACACTTTATAATAGAGTTTATTGTCTTTTGAAAATTCATAATGGGTAATACTAAATATTTTTTCCATCAATGAAGGTTAATGGTTTATTGTGGAGTTTTTACTTTCTATGAGGGTGAAAGGATAATGTGATATTATTTTCTTCCATAAAAACTCATATATAATATTTAATATAGTTCAATAAATGAATGTTGAATGTTTTAAAATAATGTTTAATGTTTTATAGGAATAAATGACTTTCACCATATGAACTTTTCACTAATCTACTATGATTATGTACTTAACAATGAATATTCACTCATGATGATGCAATTATATTTTTATTCTGTAATGCATTCAAAATTTTGGGATATGAAACTACAATAGTATTCGATAACCAATAGTGTTGGATGAATAGTTGGATCAAAAGTCATGGTGGAATTGACCGAACATCAATACAATACACGTTGTACCCATTATGACTCATATTGTGTGATTTTAGTTTAAAATTGAAAATTTATTAATATATCATTTCATATTTATGATTTATTTATTTATTTATAGTATTAATAATAGAAGAATTTTTTTATTATATAGGTAGATTCTTTTACATGATTTGATCTTGTTTTTTGAAGATTATCATTCTTATGATAGAGTGGACTTCCAGGTTACCACTAAGGAGAGAACAACAATTAAATGGGTCAACAATGAGTACAATAATCCAGAAAATTTTATTTCCAACTACTTATTTAGTTATGTTTGTCACAATTTTAATGAATATTTCTTTGATAATTACCATATCATTTTAATGTAATTTGTTTTCAAAGAAAATTTATGATGTCATGTTTTTTCCACTAATAATATTCAAGAAGATTGAAAAGAGGGAACATAAAGATTTTGGATGATCTATTTTATAATTCATTGGTGGGGTTCTTCAATCCAAATGGAATGTTTATAAATTCTCTTACACTGTGAATATGGTTGAATGAAATGGACACATAATATATTCAATTAAATCCACCTCAATCTAACACACTTTATGACCAGCATGAATCGAATGGTATATTTTTATTTTATAATTTACATTTTAGATCAAAACACACATCACATACTCAAAACAAATAAAAAACATTAGTATTATTTTAATAATGTATGGAGAAAATTCCTATGTAATTTATGGAAGATAGTTATAAAAAACACCTCCATTTGATAAACGATGTGCATAGTAGAATTCAAAGTGTTTGTTATCATTTTAAAATTCACATTTATGTTAAAAAAAGATAACTTAATGAAAAATTAAACAAATTAACTCATATTTCCATGATAATTTAGTAACATAATTCATAAGTCATTTTTTGACATGTAGGAATTGTTCTGATGTAATACTAGCACACAATGTCACTCGTTTGACCTAATGTGCATGATTGTAATACAAAATGACATTTTTTTAAACAGTAATCATGACATACTCAAAATAAAAAATAAAATGCATTTGTATTGTTTTAATAATTTTGAAAAATGATACATATGTAATTTAGGATGTTTCAGAATCATCTCCACCCTAATCAAAACTACTTAATGACATGTATGTATATAAGTGATTGTTTTTATTTAAAATTGTTATTTATATTTTTTAAAAAGATAATTGATTTACTCACAACTAAGAAAATGCATTTAGATTGTTTTTATATTTTTGGAAAATGATCTATAATCCATTTTCAAGTGTATGAATCAGACTAAGGTCAATATGATACTTGATGTGCAAGGTATGACTCAATATTTCCATTATTAGAATAAAATTTATATTTTAGTACAAAAAATTATCAATCACTGAAAATGATTACATCATTACGAAATTTACATTACATGTTATGATAGTGATTTATAATTCATTTCATACTATAATATAGGCTTTTAACAAAACTAAAATTTGAATTTATTAGTGCAAGAGAGGTGCTAACTACCAGAGGATGATTAAATGCCCAAGGCTTTTATTAGTGCTTTTCAAATCACTAATAAGGGGGAATACTGTAGTGTTTTTTCACAACATAATAAAACCCTAGTGTAGTGTGATGTTACATCATACCATAGCACTGGAAACACAACTAGATACAAAAAAAATGTACCAATACACACTTTTATTGAATTAAAATTTACAACAAAAATATAAGGAAAAATAACTATATTATAGACATTTCAATCATTAGTCTATAGAATACATAAGTAAAAAAATTATATATATTCAGAAACAATAATTTCGCACGGTCTTTTGATCATAACTCTGGATTATGATATTACTAAAAAATCCACCATTGAGTTAAAAAAATTGTGAACTTATATAAGAAAAAATAGTAATAATAAAAATAATAAATTAAAATAATGTGTCCTTTTTTAACTATGTTTTGTTTAATAGAAGGAACAATCTGTATCAGATATATTTATGGTTGATTATATAATCTCACAACATTTATTGTTTATTTTAATGAATTAACTCTATGAAAATTAATTAACAATGTATAATATAAAAATTATATTGACATTAATTTTGTGATAAAAGATAAAATGATGACAACTCATTATTGGCTTGTTTTCTTAGTTTTGCTGATGTGATGCTCATTTGAAACTAAAATGAAAATTTTATACGGAAAATATGAAATTAGAGTTATACTAGTAAAAATATTAATATAGTTATGGTGAAGACGATTCAAAAACATCCCAAAATGAATTATGTATTATTTTCTTAATGTATCAAATAAATCTGAAAGATTTGAATCAATTTTGATTCCATCACATTACTTTTAAAAAAATGTAATTTTAAATTGAAAACATGAATAGTGAGTCATACCAATCACATCATGAGTCATTTAGACATGATATTGATTCTTATGGGCACAAAAAATGAGTTATGAATCATTTTACAAAATTATAAAAAAATATGTGAATGTTTTCTCTATTTTTAGTGAGTGACACTTTTTGAACTTGAATGTCAATTTTAAAATGATATTAGAATCATTGACTCATACCTGGAACATCATGTATCAGATTTAGTCTGGGATGATTCATAAACACAATAAATTACCTATGTATCATTTTACTGAAGTATGAAAACAACAAGAATTTGACTAATCATTTTTGATTGGGCTAGTATCTTTTCATACTAAAATTAATTTCAATTTTAAATAAAATTACACACTTGGGGTCATAACGATCACACTATGTGTCAAATTATGGTGATTCTAATTATTACACATCTCAACTAACTTATGTTTCATTTTACTAAAGTATAAAATGAATATGAAATCATTATCTCAGTTCTGAATATGTAAATTTCCTTTTTTTAATAAAATGATATTTTAAACTGGAAACATTAAAATTGACTCATACGTGTCACATAATGAATCATATTAATGATAGAAAAATTGATACGTGTCAAAAAGAATTTATAAATCCATTTCTTAAATTATGAAGGCAATTTGACTAAATGAACTATGGAAATATAGACATTGAGTGAATGAATTAGGAATCATGTACCATGACCATGAAATTAAATGTAACTTGTATGATTTATGGACCATTTTACAAAAGTGTCAAAACAATGTGAATGTGTTTTCATATTTTTAGTACATCACTTGTATTTTTTACTAAAATTCCATTTTATTCTAAAAATGCACAATTTGAGTCATTACCATCACATCATATAATGGCTGGAAATGAGACTAAGTACTACACACAAATAATGACATATAGATCTTTATCTGTAATTATGAAGACAATAAAAGTTTATTTGCTCAATTTTTTTGAGGGATACTTTTTAAATTAAAATATAAATTTTAAAATGATAACATGCAATTTGATTCAAACCAAGAATATCATTTACAAGATTATGCTGTGGCTAATTACTACTTGTCTCAAATGACTTAAACATTTTTTCATAAAGTATCAAAACATTATAAATATTTTTTCTTAGGTATGGGTATGTTAGTTTTAATTTTTACAGAAACTATTGTCAACATAAAAAAATTAAGGACCTGGATTCATTACAATCACCCATTTCATAGATATAATTTTCTTAACTGCATTCTCAAAATCAAATCATTAACAGTCATGAGAATCATCGATCAAACTAACCCAAATCAAACAAAAGAATCAACATGAATATGAAAAAACTATTTTCTGCCTAGGAATAAATATAAATTAATTAATCTTAATTATGAAAAATATTAATCTTAAAAAAAATTATTTTAATATTAAAACATCATGATTAACACTATGATTGAGTAAAGGAAGTACCATTTCAGTTCATTTAATGGAAATTCTAGGAAGTTGTAAGATATAGATAAATTTAAAAACTAAAAGTGTAAAAAAATTGAGGGAGAAGAAAGATGTGGATGTTTTGGTATAGAATGTCATCAAATATGGACACAAATATTCAAAAATAAATGTACTCTACATGGAATAATGAAAAATAAATTAATGTTTTAGTATATGTTTTTTCAGTAAAATAGAGAAATTATTTTGTATCATTACCTTTATATCTTCTTAAATGGTTTCCTTTAGTATAACATGTTCTTCAATGGGATTGGTATCATTATCATGTGTAGAAGTATATATCTGTATGAGTAGTCAAACATTTAATTTATATTATTTTAATTAAATAGTTAAAATATAATATTATGAGTACAAAAAATGTATTCTAAAAACACTTTCCTTCTCATTAAACACTCTTTGTTTTTTAATGTTTTAGGGATTTTGTTTATCTCTCAAGAATCTAGATCCCCTCTTTGTGGTTGCCTATAAGGTTTAATACACTGTCAACATTTGGTATGGAATTAACTGATTGTGATATCTCTAGGAAAGCGTCATACTTGATTGAATTCTTATTCGACTCAAAATTTGGTAGTCAGCATTAGGACAATCAGAAAATTCGTATTTGATGGATGGTAGAAATTAAATACTTGAAATTCTTGTGATTCCATTATGGGAAGATAGTATTTTTCCCTTCAATGCTGAAATTAACCTTCATGAAGCCCAATTCATCCCCATTAACTATACTCATATTTTCAAACCATTTTCAATGAAAAATAATCAATTTAAATTTTGTAATATCCAAAATGTATATCTATTTGATAATTCCAAAATATAACATATTTTAATAAATTAGATTTATATCCATAGATCCAGACATGTGAATTGATTCCTCTAAAAGATTAATTCATATTTTATTCATTGTATTTCCATCATCATGTTATATTATATATACTATATAACAACTGATTACAAAAAAATTGTATAATATAATATTTGCATTGTGTCCCCTGGCTAGCCATCAACATTGTTCGGAAATTGAATTCTTATTTTCAGAAAACCCCTTATAAACATTGTCTCAAAATCATATTATAATTTTTTTATTGTGTATATTTTATATATTTTCTTAAAACTAGTATGGATTAAAATATATAATAATTCATTGTGGTATTCAATGTATGGATCAATATGTTAACTATTCTGTAAAATTGAATGGTGCACTTCCTTCCACTTTATCAAAGTAATTGTAAAAAAAATCTTAATGAAATATTTTTTCCGAGAAGGTATCCATGGTGATAAGTCCTTAGAGATAGATACATTACACATCATATATTTAATTGTAAGAAAAATTGAAAATCATCTTAAACAAGATATCATTCTACAATTCAACCATTTTTCGACTTTGTTTTTTGAAATACCCTTTCTAAATATTCATATACAATTCAATGGTGTATATCTATCTATAATGGATAGGACCACATATATAATCCTATATAACCATGTGAGTTATCAGTTTAACCATTATATCAAATAATTATGGTGATAAAGAAATATCTTGTTCACATAATATGACTGTAATCTCGTTATTAATGATTGGAATCTTTGTCGAGTCTAAAAAATTACTACATATGGATTTGGAAATTTAGCATATTTTGGTTAATTTAGGACACAAATTAGGAGCTTAAATGAAATAAATAGTAACTTGCATCAAATGATTCATAAAAATATGGCATTCTTGTGATTCTAGTCCCAATTAAAAAAATTATTCGTTGGCACAAAATTTTTCATATATATAGAATACCCCTCTGAAACTATTACACTATTAAGAAAAAGACCAATTTTCAATTTTTGTTCTCTAGATTGAGTGTAATATGGTGGATGAAGATATTTTATTCCTTTACCCTTCAGTAGTACCAACTCTCCTCTTATCTCTATGTCATCATGTCCAATCTAAACTTTATATCATATTTTATTTTTCTAGGATCATTTATTAATGTATCAATAACAGTATAAAAAAAATTTCTCAACATTCATGACATCAAGAAAAATTATGACATAAAAAAGTTCATATACATAAATAAAAATATAATTTATATATTTATCCAACCATATTATATATGGTTTTTTAAAATGGCTTATCAAAAACAATGACAATATCCTTTACATTGTCAAAAATTTGTTGACCTATTACTAGAGAATATTATGTGCATTGTTCGATATACCTATATAATATTTTCATACATGAACACTATTCATGTCATTGAGGTAAAAAAATTGATTCCATAAAAACACAATCTTTGGGGATTATTTCAATTAAATTGAGTTTGTGCACTCTTTCCAAATGGGACACCGAAACATTCCTTAAATGATATATCTTGATAAATTTCAATAAGTGTGGTAGTAGTTTATTTTCCTGTACAACATGTCCGCCAATTAACATTCATTACTTATATGAGCATTATCCATGTTAACACCTATATTCCACATAAATATTAGTTCATCGATCTATGGAACCAAATATATAGAATTATCATTGAGGAGTTTCTCTAGTATAGATAAAAGAAGAGAAAACATAATGTATTTGTTCTTTATGAATAACTATTAATTTATATTATAATCTACCAATGTGATGGGATATGTACTATGATTAAAAATATGTATAAACAAAGGATTTATTCTATCTTTAGCTAACACACAATGAATGTTTCTCACCTCATTTTCAAATTTAGGGTAATCATAATCAATTTTCCCTCAATGAAAGTAGAATATAATAGATGACGCATGATCCCATATTTAATTGTTATATTTTCATGCCATTCAAATTGTCCCATGGTTTATGAACATACATATATTATTATTAAATATGAAATTATTGGAATATAATATACAGATTTTGATGGAAATCATTCATTTTTTTGTGTTGATTTATGACCCACTTAGGGAATTTAATGAGTGATTCATGGTCATTGAGAAAAAAATATGCAATCGTTTTGGATAATAATGTAATTTTTTATAGATCATTCCCATTGAATTCATAGTTTTTTTATTATCATATGTTCAATATGGTAGTTCGTTTATTTATGGTATCATATCATTTCATATAGAAATTATTTGTTTAGATTTGGTGTCACTCCATCAACTAGAAACATTAAAATTATAAAACATCAATACAATCGAAAATTGTTTTTATTTTGTAATACAAGGATACAATAGTCTCTTAGAACAACTATTTTTATTCACAAATAACATTATAGAATCAATAATTTCATCTTCAATTCCAATTTTCATTTCATTAAATCAATTCCCATCATAATTTACATTGGTATTCATATTAAATGATATATAAACCAAAGTATAGCTCCTATCAGTGTGAATGTTTATTATTTTACCATGGATAGTTCAACATTTATAGTTCTATTCTATTTTATGATAAATCAAATGTTCTTAAAACTCCTCAAGGATAATATTTCATGAATAAATACATTGTAAACATGATCAAAAGATTTTAGAAGGTTCTTACACATGATCTGTTGAAAATATGATGAAATATTTACCTCCATCTTCATACTCTTTTGTTATATGATTATCCTATATCCATTTAAATTTATATCTATCCTATTTGTTTAATTAAATATTTTTTTGTAAATAAATAATAAATTCAATAATTATATCCATTATCAAATGTGAATTATATAGATAATTCTAATAAGGAAAAACCAACATATGACTATTTCAACTAATTCAAATATGATTTCCTCAAAATAGTTAATTGATTATAAGAAAATAGTAATTACACTATTGTATGTGTTATCCTTGGAATTCATCAAATGGTTGAAGTAATATAGAACTACCATCCTCATCGACTCATCTGTCAAATAGTTATCATTACATTTTTTGAACACTGATACTCCATTTCTTGTAGATGCACACCTAGGATTCTGGAAAAACTCTCAGTAGTAGTAATACATGGGATGAATACATCTCATAATAGTACAAGAAACATAAAAGAGATATGTGGTGATTCTTAAGAAACAAATTTTTATAATAACTATTCAATAGATAATGTTCAAGAGGTTGATAGTTTTACTCCATTATGTTTTATAAAGGGCTAATGTCTCCCATGATTGTTAATTACACCATTGGAAGTAGTTATAAACCTTGAGCCAATTGAAGTTGATATTTGAGGGGCATGACCATTCTTCTTTGGGATTTAAGGTATCATTGCGGAGACATGTTATGATATATAAATCCATGGGTCCTTTATCAATTTTATATTTATAGGAGAAATACCACTTTTAATAATTTATATACATTATCTAATACTAGTCCTACATCAATTAAAATGATCCATCACGTCTTTCTTAAATTCAGTAAATAAATTAAATTATAATATAGTGAATTAATAAGTAATAAGAAACAGAAATATAAAAAAAAATTATGAACTCTCATTCCATCAACATTAAGATATAAAAATGTATTGATGAATCATTTCAACAAATAAAGAGTATTTTCATATACATGGATGGTAATCAAAGATTCCTAGGGGTGGAACTAAAAAATTTTAACATAAAATTATGAATACCTAAAATTTATTTCTAATAATTATTCAAACATATATTTAATTTGATAACATAAATTATATTTTTTTTAGAAAAAGTGGTGTAAAAAATAAGAGATTATTACATTTAATATTAATTGTTTAATAAATATTTGGAAAAATATCAAAATTATAATTTCAATTTCAATTTAAAATTGATAAGGAATGTAAAAAATACTTTTAGTAAAAGAATTTAACAAATAACGGTAATGGTTTTAAAAATATCAAATTGAATAGTTCATAAATTTATTTTCGAATTATATCTACATTGGTTGATAACAAGAATTATTCTCAATAAGATGAAGAATATGAATTAGAATGAAATCTTTTTTTTTTGGGCCATTATGGGTTCTACGGTGATTTTTTCACATTGTAAAAACTTATAAACTAAAATTAAAATAATTAACATTACTAGTGTATCCATGAGGGATATAAAAATCCATAGGTACCATGAAGATGGATATGTGAGATATCATAATCCTTGTCCAGCTCATTCTCCCTATGAATCTATCTTATTTCATATACTTTACATAGTTAGTCATTATCATGGATTGGATTGAAATAATCCCACTCAAACATTGGATGATTATTTCAACCTATGGATACATCCCAATGGATTGATTCCTTCATCTTTCTATATGGTATGTTCAACACACCATAATGATGGATCCAGTTGTTGATTCACATTAATAAAAGGTATATGTGTGTTCTTTATTTTTTAATCATGGATTCTATTTAAATAATTATATATCATGATTGTGAGGTTTCTTATTAGTTTCAGTGTGTTAATTAACTATGCACGGGTTCTTAGAATAATCAACAAATGAAAACCAAACTATTGACCCATAATTATATTTTTAGTTATTACCATGAATTTCTTAAGACTCATCTCCCACCTACCTTGATCTAACATCCGTGACCAAAGTACGATACATCTATACCTAAACATAAACCATCCATACAAAACATTATAAACTTACCATTTAATCACATCCCTATTAAATTCTTGATTAACTATTATAGTCTATATTATATTCATTTATCCACTTTTCATGTTCAATTTTTTTTACTAATTCACATTCATTAAAGTATTCACATGTTTTATTTCAACCTAATTTTTATATTAGATTATTAATTTTCCAATTTATGTCCATATTCTAGTCCATTAACCATCCTTATTCATTTGTATACAACCATGCTTTATTCTACCTAGAGACTGAGTCCCAATCCTGCTAGCCCCTCATAATATTGAATCAAAAACCATACTATCCATTACAAACCAAGAACCATGCCCATCAAATATCATCTATAATATCCTAAAAATTATCCTTTATAGATCCACCAACCATATAACCATTATAAAGATATCAAAACATCATCAACAAGACCTCCTCTATCACAACTAGATCATTCCACCAACATAAAACCAATCATCACAAACCATAACTAGAACCTCCTAAAACCTAATTAGAAAAACATAAATAAAAATTAATTGAAAATCAAAAACAAAGCAGTAAATCAAACAAAATAGTTTCTCATGAATCATACATCAATATTAGTTAAATATTTTATACATAATCAGCAAGTGGGAAGGAGAGAAAAACATACTTGGACTGATTCATTGAATCCTCCATGATAATGATGTGAAATCTCCAAACCTGTAATTCATTCGATCCTTCGATTCATTCTATGATGGTATCATTCGAGCATTGGAATTGTTTCATCCTTTATTAGAGCATTGATTAATGATTGGATTCAATGAGTAGGATCACCAACAAAAGATGGATTCCAAATAAAACAGCACATGTCACGGCTGTCTAGGGTTTTAAATATATAAGAACACTTCTAATAGTGCTTCCAAAAAAGCAATGATAAAATCAATCATTTTTAGTTCTAATGATTTAGCGCTAATAAAGATCCAATTTATTAGTACTTAAAAAGAGATGATAAAAGATTTATAAATTATAAATAAAATTTTTGGTAAACTTATATAAAATTATATATTTTTAATAAATATATATAAATATATATAAATATAAATTATGTAAATATATTCATCATGTAAATAAAATCATTTTAATTATATATTTAAAAATATATATTAATTTATTTATAATTTAATAAATAGTTTTTAAGAAATATTATTTATATATTTATATATTTAAGACATTATATATATTTTTATAAATATATATATATATATATATATTCAGTATTTACATAATTTTATTATTATCTTATCATTATTTTAATATTTATACTTACTTATTTATACAAATATCAATAATGTTTTTTAAAATAATGTTTCTTTCTTTATAACTATATATTTCTAAATGTATAAATATTGTAAATATACATATATATATATATATATTTATTTATAAATATTTTTATACAAATATATTTTTAATAATAGTAATGAATATTTAACCTTAAGTGCATGACTGTTAATGATTAGTGAAATTGAATAATTAAAAATTATTACACCTTAACAATATTGAGAAATATGCATGTTTTATTAATTAAATATAAATTATTATAATATATCCATATATATTTCAATAAATATGAATACATATTTATAATACTAAAAAATAAATTATATATATATAAGTAATATAAATGGACTAAATTCACAATTTGTTATAAAAAATGAATTATTACGGAAAATTAGAAAAATTAAAAATAAATAATTTAAATTTACTGATTAAAGAAATTAAATGTCAAATTTATTTATAATTAAATTATAAAATGAATTCTAAATTATGAATAAATTGTATACATATTAGCTATTTTTGTTCTTATATAATATTTAATGACATAAATATTTGTTTGTGTTGGTTTATATATAAATGCATTAATTACATATATATGTATGTGAAATCAATAAAACCCATGTTTGATATATGTTACATTTAAAAATCAAACAAAATTCAATTATGTCAATTACTTGATGCAATTAGTCAGTATTATTAATTCATATTATTTTTTCATTATAAACCAATCATTACTAAATATTTTATGTAATTAATGTAAAGAATATATATTTCTAAATATATAAATCATATTTATTTTTATTCATATATAAATATATTTACTATACATATACTAGTTATTATTATTATAAATAATTTTTATATTAATAAAATGATTATTATATTTGTTAAATTACTTATTTTTAATTTTTATTTATTTAATTTTAATTTTACATGTATATGTATTTAATATAAACTATTTATTTTTATTTATAATATCTATATTATATAAACAATTTTTTGATTTTTATTTAAAATTTCAAAATAAAAAATATTTTTAGTAATTATCTAATAAATAATTTTTTGTATTTTTGTATTTTATTATTTCATTTTATTGGGGACATTTTTTACTGATAGAAAAGTGCTGATAAAGGATTCCTTTATTATTTCTAAAAATAAAGCACAGATAAATGACATGCTTTATCAACAAAAAATAAAGCATTGATAAAGTGTATCGTTGATTAGGGATAAAGAAAAGAAGTCATAAAGTTTACCCTTTATCAACACCTTTTCTAGTGTTGATAAAGGCCAATCCTGTTAAAGGAATGTTTTTAGTAGTATTTTGATGTGTATTAATCAGCTCAATTTCAATCCCTTAGAAGATCTGATAGGTATGATTCAAATTCATTATTTCTAGTTTAGTATTAAATTTTGGAAAAAACATAAGTGGGATACCGAATACCAAAGTTAACACTTTGGTATTGTTGTTATACTATATTAAAATGATAATTATGTCATTTAGGAATTGTAGGAATCATCCACACCACAAAGTATTCATTTTGAATTTATAATTGACATTTTAGTACAAATATTAACACTCACTAAAAACTAAAAAACTCACTTTTATGGTCTAGGAAAATTTATATAAATGATTCATAATTTAATTGTGGAGTGTAAGACATTGTCTCATGTCAAACCCATAGACTGTGTGACAAGGATGACCCAATGACCATGTTTACAGTTAAAAATAATAATTTAGTTAAAAAACAAATGTTTAGTACTCAAAATTGAGGAAATTCGTTAAGATTGTGTTGATACATTATGATGACATTCTATTTTTCATTTTCGACATTTATGAATCATCCTCACCTCAATCTGATGAACAGTCTGACTGATATGAATCCAGGAGCATCTTCTCAATATACAAGTGCCATTTTAGTTTAAAAAGTGCATCACATTCTAAAACTGATAAAAGGATCTTAGATTGTTTTTAAATCATTCTATATAATATTACATAATTAATTTTCTTATAATTTTTATCTTACACTTATTTGGATAATTTTTATAGAGATAAATCGTTATGATGAAAAATAAACTCTATGACATTCAATAATCAATAAAAACTCAATCAGAAACACATTGTTCTCGGTATGATGAAATGTTTTATTTAAAATAAACACATTAATTTTAATTAAATATTTCATATTAATAATAATATAATAGTTGGTTTCTTATGTAGGCATCTTCTTTATCTTGAGCATAGGTGGTCTGTTTGTTTATACCGGTTAATTCTATTTCTCCATAATATTTTTATTTTTTATTATAATTTTTGGTACATTGAATATCAATATTTGAATTTTGTTTTTATAATTTATAGTGGTGTTTAATAAGATAGATTGTTATGTTACAGTACACTACAATATGCCCTATTTATAGTGTTAAAATGTGATGCAACATCACATTGTAGAATCCCCATTATTAGTGCTACTAAATATGATGATAAAAGATACCTTTATTATAATTTTTATATGAACTGGTAAAGGGACCCATTATTAGAACTAAATAAAAGTGCGGATAAAATTCTATGGTTTTTAAACCACAATATGGAACTCATCGATTTTTTAGAGACGATAAAAGCTTATTCTAGCACTGTTAATGTATTCATTTGTAGTAGTGTATAGTTTATAGTTTTTTTGTTCTACACATAACATAATTATCTAAATATATAAGTTTTTCTTATTTTACATGTATAGTGGAATGAGAAGAATCTTAAATATAAATGAGTATCGAGGAAATCCTCCTTTCAAAAAATAACACTTTCCATATTTAGATATGGCATAAAAGAAACTACTATAAGGTCAAAAAATATATTAGAACAAGGAATATGTTATAATTTCTATATTATATATACCTATTTCAGTATTTTATTAAAGATCAAAATTTCTAAAATAATAATTCAATTATTTTGAACATGAAAAATTGAAAACTGATCATATAGGGTGACAATATAAAAGATGGAATGTGGTGTTTAATTTCATGAGAAAATGAAAGGTGAGAATGTCATATAATAGTCCCTTGATGTTGAGAATAATAAATTTAACTGAAAACATGCTAATATAAGAGTTTTTTTGTGGATAAAGGATTAAAATCTCAAAAAACTAAAGTAGTTGATATCATTCTAAAGTAAAAATGTTGCAGATGGATTTATCCCTAGAATAAAAATAAATTATAAAATATAATATAACCAATATATTAGTGTATTTGGGATGTAGGAAGAAGAATTATTGTTAGTTGATAGCTATATAAATAGATTAATTTCAAACAATGACCTATAAAGTGGTAACAATAACTACTATTAGTGTAGAATAGGATTAATAATGATCAAATCTAGTAGCTAGTATAACAACCAATTAAGGGGAAACCATAAAATCCCTAGATTAGATTCATAATTAGAAATTATAAATCAATAAGTATAAAAAATAATTCATTATTGGAATAATTTAATATAATAAGTAAATAAGAATAATTATACAAGTTAAAAATTTATAATTAACAGCAGAAGTAATATTCCTGAACTAAAGAATCAACATAAATAGTATTGTGTGTATATAAAAAAAGAAAGTGGTTAATTAAAATTATTTTTTCATACTAGAATCATTTAGGTGAAGTTAATAGTTCAATAAATAGGACAATGAGGATCTATAAAAGTATGTAGAGTTATTGAAAGATATGTATACTATTAATGGTTAATATAATTCATACACCCTAAGTAGGGATGGAGGTCTTTTGAAACACACATCTAATTAATATTTTTCATTTGGAACCCCCTTCATAGTACATGAATTTTTAAATTACAATGTTCTTTATGTATAGTGAATAAATTTTGGAGTTTTGAAAACAATGTATAAGGATTTTCATTTGAAGACATTATATTTCTGATAAAGAAAACATTGGGGAATATCATAGTGTGTATTTAAATTAATCAGACTTGTTTCAATGAAATTCCATATAGTGTATCAAATATAATTCTCACACTTTACTCATTTTGAATAATTTTATCTAATATAGGAGTATAGAAAACCAAAAAACAAGTTTCAAATGTGGAATATATATATCATTTTATCAGATAATTCAATATTTATGTTAGGTGCTTCTATGGTGAGTAAACTATTTCATATAATACAAAAATAAAAAAATAATATTTAATGTTCCAGTAACATTCCTAGTTTTAGAAGTGAAATATTTTAATAACAATTAATATTATATATATATTTTTATAGGGATACCAATAAATGATGCTCTCTTGATAAAAAAATCATCCTAATAAACATTATAAATTAGATGAAGACACTACTGTTGTTTTTGTATAAAAGAAATACATCTCACACTATCAATCCATTCACACTCAATTAGATGGTGGTGGAAATGAAATTTCTCAAAATTATTCCCTTGTAATGGTATATTTTCTGTTATATGACATGAACTAAAATTTTCAATTAAAAAATATTTAATTACTCTTTAATTTTGGTAACAAATCATACTTGCTAAAAGAATTTATTCAGAAAATAATTATGAAATGGAACATTGATTTCCTGGAGAATGAAAATCCTTCATTAATTATGGGAGAAACACCTCAACAAGGGGATGAATTTCTATACCATGAAATTGGTGTTTTATAACTTATAAATAAGCTTTAATTATATATAAAATTTATCCAAAAAACCCATAATAGGGAGAAATTGTTGAAATGTGTCTTTATATAGAACATCAAGTCCACTTTAAACCTTTAAAAAACATATAAAAAAATAAATTTTCTCTAGTTGGATTCAATGATTATATTGTGATAAAAAATCTAAAAATTGGTTTATGGGTGTGTTATTAATGTATAATACATATGAAAATAAGTTTTTCAAATGAAAAAATATTTTTTAGAAGTGCATAATAAATGAATCTAGTATTAATTTTGATTAAAATTCATGTGGAATTAATTTGTTGTCAATATATCTGGTCTAAAATTGTGAGAAATATGGATAATAAATTGATATTTCATACATTATGTTTATTTAAATTAAACCAAAACCTCATGAACACACACACACAGACACATATATCACTAAATATATAATTATAAAAATCAAAAAACATTGACATAGTTTTTGAATGAATTATAATTCTAATAGCCTATAAATGGGTCCTATAAGCATCATAAATAAAGAAACCATAAAATTGGTCATTTAAATATACGTCATGGAATACTAAATTTATATAACTCTAAAGATTATTTTCTTAATTTTTTTATGGGTTTGGTTGGAATTGAGAACAAATGAAAAAAATACTAAGTGTATAAAGAGGGTTAATAATGCAATTGGAGTTATATTAAAATTCATTTCTATATATGAAATAGTTGAATTTAATTATTACTAATCTAAATGTCCCCACATGCAAGGAGACTGATTTAAAATATAGTATTATTTCATTAATATTACACTTCAAAATGAAATACATTATAAAAATAAAACCCACAAACATCATAAAACATGAAATAATCTTCGTTTTATTTAATTGTGTCTACTTTCGATAACCAATTTCTAAAAAATATTTGATTCTATCATCTGCTTTCTTGTTCTATTTTTTTCAAGGTATCTTTCATATAATTATTAAATAAGTTCCATAACAAATAACCATATATTTTGATTTCTTTATAGTAGTAAACTCTTTTTAAACATTAATAAAATTTAAAAAGTTAAAGTCATACCCTACATATGTCTCATTAGAAACAGTTATCAACATCATTCCAATTTATACAAATTCATTAATTTTTTTATTATAAATATATTTATTTCATTATATACCTCAATACATCCTATTATAAAGCTTAAAATAGTTTTTATTATTCATTTCCACCTCCCATAAATACAATCTTCATGTAGTGATCTTATATCAAGTTGATCAAATATTTTTTACATGAAAACAATGATATACGTCCAACACAAAATTTATATTTAATCAATGAAAAATTCTATTGGAAGAACATATGAAACATAGAAATGATACACATATCCAACCATTCCATTTAAATAGATAAATACAACTCTTCATTCATTATTTTTTATAAAAAAATAAAAAAAATGTGATATTTTTTTTTCAAAAAAATAAAATCTCATATGTGTATACCTTTCAACATCCTGGAATATATTCATCACTTCTCACGTGTCTCATGTTCGGTCTATGTTTCTATATATCGATTATTATCTAAAAATCACCCAGAAAGCTAAAAATAAATCTAAAACAATAAACATAGATAAGTGTAATATTAATCAAATCCATTAAAACTCACACATAACTGTGTTATATGAATACCCAATGTTATATCATCATCTAAAAGGAAATGTACCCACATTTCTTACAGAAGAAATACATTTTCTTACCTAGTAGTTTTCAGTCCTCATATTTTTATCATAGGGAATACCAGTCATGATCATAATTTTCTACATCATACACTTCTAAAATATAGTCAAAAAAATAATTATATCTATAATCCAACCACAAAATCGTTTAATTCCACTTTCCATTGGTTCAACATATGGAGATAGTGTCACATTCTATGGAAAAATATGAAATTTGACTTTCCCATTTGTGTATATTGAGTAGTAAATAATGTATGTGTTGAATTATTTGTAATATATCTCAAATGTTTTTGGAAATAATTATTCAAAATAACCTATAATTTCATGAACTAACATTTTATACCAAAAAAGTATAATCTCATGATTATGATTTAAAACTAAAAAGAAAGCTATGGGTATATACTATTTTTTACTTTTGAAAATAGTGTAAAATAGAACATCTCTAATGAACTCATAGTTTTACATCATCATTAGACCATCATAGAATATATTTATAATTTTTTCAATAAAATAAAATTTCAAAGTGTAGAGAAACGATAGATTTTCTCCACATTTTCATTCCAACAACAACAACGTATAACTTGCCTCCCCATTAACCAATTCCCTTTTCTATTTCAACTATACAAAAAAAATTATCCTAGATTATTTGAGAAAAACATCTAGACCTTATACATTGGTTTTATCCAAATTGAAACAATTAGTTGGTTTAATACCTACTAAATCATTAAAATATCACTCAGAAACTTGTAATTATGTTATTTTTATTATCTAAACCATCATATATGTCAAATAAATATTTTTAAAGGGATGATAATGATTTACAAAAAATAAATTTCATGGACATTCTTTATAAAACAAAAAAAATATCCTTATTCAAGCAATGAAACTTGTACATGTCTCAACATGTGGAAATTCCACCATATTGTGATGTTATTCAGCGATTATGATCTTTTTTTATACACACAAATAAATAATGTGTCATGAAATTTATCAATTATCTTCTTATTTGAGTACTCTCACCATACAATGAACCCATTTATTCCTTCATGCATGACATATAATAAATTTTCATCTTAAATTTATTTAATCCAAATCCCTATAAATGGATTAGTAATAGATGATACAACATCAACATCGTTAACAAAATTTACAAGTTATCTTAGAATTTAATTGAAATATTAAGATATATTTCTAATAAATGTTAATTGAATGTAAGAGATAGTTTCTATAATAATGGAGCCCTGAAAAAAATACAGACACTTCGTCTTAGAATGGTCATCAGGTTTTGTCCTACTAGGTTCCACCATTTTCCCCACAAATATGTGGTCCCCTCCCTAGGGCCCATCCACAGGCCTGAATGGGACATCTAACTAATGATTTTCCCCATTAAATAACTCATGTTATTTGTAGTGTTATTTTTTCTCACTCATTTAGATCCTTGGAAACAGCCTATAAGTTCATACATCCATATCTCTGCTCCAGGCCAAGCACACTTAATTATAGAGTTTTAATCAGGTATGACCCTGAAAAGAAAAGTTTACTAGGTTTACATGAGTCATATCATGTAATGACCCACCAATTCTCATTGTCTTGAGAGTAAAATGAGTCAATACAAGTCCTTATTTAATATCCCCTAGATGCCAAAGTATGTCAATAAATGCCGAAAGGTTTCAAATAAAAGTGGGAGGTGATTTAACCTTTAATAAATATACCAAAAAAATACCAAACATAACAAACATTCACAATATGATGCATGAACAAATGAAAGACCAATAAACAACCTCATGTATCTCAAAACCACATGAAAGTAAGTAACAGCAGAATAATAACCATGTATCAAAGTACACAGTAGAAAAACTACACAAGACTCTCTCAAGACTCCATGCTCTACAAGATCCAAGCTCCAAAATCTATGAACAGACCAAACATTACGAGTTAGTTCTAAACATGTGTCAAACATTTCTTCTTCCAATGTACCAGATGATAGCATCTGCAAAATCACCAATGTTCTAAAGTAGGGGATAATATAAAACTCAGTAGGTGTTCCCCAATGACTTCCCTACTCACGCCAATTGGATGGAAGTGTTAGAAACAATTATGTAAAGTATTTTATATAAAACAGTTTCTCAGAAATATTTTTTATATCTAAATATAAACATGTTTCCAAAACCATTCATTACCAAAATCTTACAAGTGCAATTTTAACCAATTTCCCAGCAGCATAATTTTCCAAATAAATAACTAAACAATATTTACAACCATTTCAAAATTAACCTTTATCAGCATACCCAACCATTCCTCAAAATCATGAAATCAACCATGCATTCTACATTATGACAGTTCCATAATCATGAGCGGTTTCTCATCGATCTACCACGTCGTCACAAGGTAATTGTTTCCCATGTCCCATTAAACCTTTGGCACTGAGCACAAGGTCATATTTCAACTGAGCCCTGTATATGCAATTCACATGTTCCATTCACCCTTTAGCATCGATAACAAGGTCATATTTCAACCAAATCCTCGTATATGCAACATGAACACACACCACATATTCCCAACGATCATGCCAAAACAACCCTTTCAATAAAATCACATTTTTATTAAAAACCATTTCCGTCAAAACCATTTCAATGCCAAACCATTTCAATTGCAAGCCATTTCAATAAAAATCTATTTTTATTGAAAAAAATTTCTATTGAAAAGATATTTTTCATAAACCAATTATCAATTATAAAAAATCCATATTATAAAATCAATAATTTAAATTCATGAAACATAACCGCTGTTGCACAACTCTTCACCAAGATCACACAATTTCACAAAAACCATAAATCATCAATAATGGAGATTTTTTCATGAATTTCACAATCAGTAGACCAATCTGGATCTAATCCAATCAATTATAGCAAGAGGACATGAGAGTGAATCCACCTACCTCGAAGGTTTTGACGAAACATTGAAAATAGATAAAAACACACAAGAAATTAGGTCGATTTCCCAAGAACGGAATGAGTTCTGGTATCCTAGAAAGATTATGACTCAACATCGAATTATTTTGAATCCAAAATTGTAGATCTACCTACTATAGGTTCATATCTGATAAGTAAATGGTATTGGATATGTAGATCTAAGGAGATCTATGAAAACATGACAAATCTAGAATGAATGGTGACATACTACAAGAATCGTACTCGAAATCACCAAGGGAAGGCTCTGGGTTGTCTCTAGATGATGTGGTTAGGGTTTTCCATCCATCTAGGGAGAGTAATCTCGAAATATGGGAGTATTTAATCCAAGAAAGAATATATATATAAATAACAAAATATTGTAAGCTCCTAGAAAATGGGTTCTAGATTTTACCACTGCCCAAGGTTTGGCCACATGTTTTTGGCATAATGTGTATGGATCATGCAAAAATACTTTTTAGTCCCAGAACTCCTTATAGAACCCCCAAAATCTCCCATTATTCACATTTACCCTTTATATAGAAACAATTTTTTTTATAAAAACATCCCACTTTATGGAAACAACACACTTTATGGAAACACCAAATTTATGGAAACACACCACTTTATGGAAACACCCACTTAATGGAAACAAACCACTTTATAGAAACAATCTACTTTATGAAAACAAATAAAATTATAGAAACACCCAAATTAATCGAAACTCTCAATATGATGGAAACTATTTATTTTATGGAAACTCTACACTTTATGGAAACTATCTATTTTGTAGAAAATCTATATTTTATGGAAACTCCTTATTTTAGGGAAACTCACTATTTTAGGGATACTCTATATTTTATGCACACCAATTTTAAAAAAAAGTTTCAAAAAGGGGTTATGTACCTGAAACTGGGGGTACAACATTCTCCCCACCATTGGTCTTTCCATCCATGGAAAGCAGAATACCATCGCTAGCCAAAAAGAGTTCTAACTACTGCTCTTTAATTTCCTTCTCACATTCCCACGTCTCTTACTCAATCTCGCCATGTTTCCATAAAATCTACACTAGGAAGATGCTTTTCCCATGCAAGACATTATCTTTTCTATGCCTGATCTGCACTGGGATATGTACTAGGGATGCATCCAGTTCTAGCTCAACGTGATCCCACATGATCACATGGTCGGGATCACAGTGATACTTTTTCAACTGGGATACAGGGAACACATTATACACCGAACTAAACCGTGGTGGTAATGCAAACCGATATGCCACCTCTCCAACCACTTCCAGTATCTCAAAAGGGATAATGTATCTAGGAGATAACATTCCCTTCTTCTCGAAGTAATGATGCATAATCCTTAGAGAGATCCTCAAGAAGACAAGATCACCAACAGTGCATGACAACGGTCTTCGATAGTGATCTTCAAAATATTTTTGACGAATCTGAGTTGTATTCATCCTCTTTCTAATCAATTGGATCTTCTCCATTGTTTCTTGGACAAGGCTTGGCCCGACTAGTGATGTTTCACATATTTCCACCCATCATAGTGGAGAATGACAAGGACACCCAAAGAATGATTCAAATAGATCCATGTGTATCGAGGCTTGATAACTATTATTGTATGAGAAATCCACTAAGGGAATATGCTCCTCCCATGATCCACCAAAATCCTTTACACAAGCCCACAACATGTCTTCCAATGTTTTTATCGTTCTCTTAGATTTCCCATACATCTAAGGATGATACGACGTGCTCATAGTCAACTGAGTCCCAAGGGCTTACTGTAAAGATTTCCAGAAATGAGATGTGGACCTCAGATCTCTATCTAATACTATTTACACTGATACACCATTACTCTTTACCACTTCTCAGATATATATTTTTGAAATATCCTCCACCATATGAGTTTCACGAATAGGGATGAATTGGTTCGACTTGGTTAGACAATCAACTAACAACAAAATTTCATAGTGTTTCTAGACCATTATATGAAGACCTATAACAAAATTCATTGTTAACTGATCACATTTCCACACTAGTATGGGAATATATTGTAACATACCAACTGGTCTCTGATTCTCTTCTTCAAGCTGCTGACAATTTATGCACCATGAGACAAACTCAACCACCTTCCTTTTCATGCCGCTCCACAAAAATAGCACATTCAATGCTTTATACATATTTCGTGTACTTGGATGTATAGCCCATCTCAAATAGTGGTAAGAATTAAGGATTATTTTTTAATAAACCATAGGTTCAACCATTCTATCTCTGAATAAGAAAACTAAACCCCTATAAGGTTTCCAGTCCTCAATAGTCCCCCCACCATTAAGTTTTGAACATACAACCAAACATTCTGTATAAGACGTTTGTGCCTCTTTGATCATTTTTACTAAATCAAGAACAAGCATAGTTAAAAAGAAAACTACAACATCACCTCTGTCATCACATTCCACATGCATGTAGACTAAGAACGATACCAACTACCATTCATCTAAAGCTTCTTTGGCCAACTGAGCATATAACTTTCTGCTCAATGCATCCTCCACTGAATTTATTTTCCCTGGTGAATACATCAAGTCAAACTCAAACATTTGGAGATACTCCATCCATCTCATTTACCTTAGATTCAAATCTCATTGTGATAAAATGTGTTTCAAGCTTTTGTGATTCGTAAAACCAGTAAATTTCTCACCAAAAAGATAATGTCTCTATCTTTTAAAATCCTTGATGACTGTAGCTAACTCCAAACCATATTTTTGGGTAATTATTATCATGCACCCTTGACTACTTTAAACGATAATCAACCACATGATTTCTTTTCATGAGAATACAACCCAACCCTGATCCCGAAGCATCACAATACACCACATACCCCTTTCCTAATTCTGTAAAGATCAAGATATGTGTTGATGTAAGAAGAACATTTAGTTTGTGGAAAGACTTCTGATATTACTCCAACCATTGAAATAGATCATTATTCTTTGTCAGATCTATCATAGGTGATGATATTGATAAGAAATCACACACAAAACTTCAGTACTAACCAGCTAGACTGAGAAAACTTCTTCATATCTTGAAAACAATCTTCGGTGGTTTCCAAGAGATTAAAACTTACATCTTTTTAGAATCAACAAAAAGACCATTCTTAGAAATGACATGGCAAGAAAACGTACTTTATGTTTCCAAAAATCACACTTTGATAATTTTTAATACAAACAATGATATCTCCAGATTTGTAACATTGTTTCCAGGTGCACCTAAAGATCATCCCATGTCTTGTAATAGAACAAAATTTCATCCACAAACACCCTATCAAAATAAATGAAATATTTTTGAAATATCTAATTCATCAATGCCATGAAGACTATTGGTGAATTTGTTAGACCGAAAGGCATGACTACATATTCATAGTGTCCATATATACTTTTGAAGGTTGTCTTTAAAATATCATCTTTCTGAACTCTTAATTGATGATATCCTAATCGCAAGTCAATCTTAGAGAACATCTAATCTCTCATTAATTGATCAAATAGATCAATAATGAATGGAGGTGGATATATGTTCTTTATCATAACATGGTTAGGCTTAAGATACTCAACACACCGCCAAAGATTTCCATCTTCCTTCTTCATGAACAAAACTAGCACTACCCATAATGATGTATATGGTTGAATGAAACCCTTGATTTTTATCACCTCTAACTGCATATTCAATTTGTTTAACTCTGTTGGTTCTATCCTATATGATAGAAGGGAAATAGATATGGTCCCCAGAAGGAGATCAATGGTAAAATACACTTCCCTTAAAAGTGGTAACCCTGAGAAATTCTTGGAAAAGACATCTGTAAATTGATCCACAACAGCTAGAAAACTATTTTCCTCAATCTATTGTATTGAATCTAACATCAATGTTGCCAACTAAAAGGATATTGTTCCCACCATTGGTGACAACATGATCTTTTCTCCTTTATTTATAATCCTCTCTCCTATGAAGAGATTATTGATGTCATCCTCAGTCATAAAACTAGCTATTGTCCTATAACAATAGATTTGATCCTTGAGCATTGTCATCCAATACATACCTAGGATTACATCATAGACATCCAACTCCAACATTGAGAAGGCCCATTTCATCTTAGCTCTACCAATAGTTATCAAACATGCTCTATGCATGAATATTCGACATTCTCTTTCACTAATAGGTGTTTGGATTTTTATCACACAATATATCATATCATGTTTTAATTATAAATAATATGTGTCTCGCTTATTCTTTATCATAGTGCTAGAGTTCTCAGCTCCTCTAGTTAAGAAAACCATACTTCTTTCCTTTGGAGTTTAAGAAATTACAGATATCATAAATATAGTATCTAGTTGTAGTCCCAACTCAACGTTTTGAATAGCCTGAGTAATTCTTATGAACAACTATTGGTTCGCCTATGGCTCTGGTGAAACCAAATTCTCATCCGCCACATTTTACTAGTTCTGATGACTCCTTTCGGGTGCCTTTTTCTAAACCAAAAACAAACTCTATATGTCTCACTCTCTAGAAACTAATGTCTTAGCATTTCAAATTATATCACATCAACTATCACAACATTGTTTTCAATAAACAAAAATTTTCCATGTTCAACCATTTTTAAAACACTTCACGTTCTATAGATAATTAAACCATTATAAAAATACAATGAACACTTTCTTTTTCAAAATCATTCATTTGAAATCCAATTCCATACCTTTTCAAAAATTAACACTATTTTTACAACATGAATCATTCCTTGAAATGATGTATGCACTAATAGTGGGATATCTTTTCTCTACAATGCATGTCATGATCAACTCATTGGATAAACCCATGACAATGTGATTTTAAAATCTTAGATGTGTCTCTAGAAAATTATGTACCCAACTCCATGTTAGATTGTTGTTCAGCATAAAAGTGTTAGCTATGTCATTTTATGCTATACATTTCAGGTTCTAACAATCCTACTCCATTCTGAGATTCCGACCCAGGGAATAGAAAAGAAGTGATTTCAACTCCAAGACCAAGAACACTGATGACAACTTGTTAGGCAAGGAACGAACAAGCTGATATAATTTGTACCACCAAGGAAGGACTAGACTAATACCATTTTTAATGACCCGCCAATTCTCATTGGATTGAGAATACAATGATTCATTACTAGGCCTTAAGCGACATTCCCAAGACGCCAAAGGCTGGAAATAAATGCCGAAGGGTTTAAAATACAAGTGGGGGATGGTTTAACTTTTAAGAATCAAACCAATAAACCTACCAACCATAACCAACATTTGATATATGTTGCATGAAAAAATTAAAGACAACTCAACAACTTCATGTATCTCAAAACCACATCAAAGTAAGTCACAATGGAAGAATGACCAAGTATCTAAGTAAACAACAGAAAAACTACACACGAATCTCTCAAGAATCCATGCTCCACATGCTCCAAAATCTTTGAACAGCATAAATATCCTAAGGTAGTGCTAAACACGTGTGAACCATTTCCTTTTCCCCTGTCCTAAAAGATAGAATCTGTAAAAGAACCAAAATGAAAAAGCAGGGGTATGTATAATACTCAGTAGGATTTCCCCAATGACATCCCTACTCACACATCTAGGATAGAAGAGTTAGCAACAATTATATAAAACTATTTAAATAAAACACATTCTAAAAAATATTTTATAACAAAATATTTTCAGGTTTCCAATACCATTCATTACCAAAAGTATACAAGTGCATTTGAAACCAATTTTCCCAGAAAAATATTTTTCCAGAAAAATAACTGAACAATATTTACAACCATTTCACAATAGCCCTTTATCAGCATACCAAACATTCCTCAAACCCATAAAATCAACCATGCATGAAATTTTATAAATGTTGCATACTCATGACCAGTTCTCATTGATCTACCATGATGACAGAAGGTAATTGTTTCTTATGTTCCATTAATCCTTTGGCACTGGGCAAAAGGTCATATTTCAATCAAACCCCGTATCTGCAAATCATATGTGCCATTAACTCTTTAGCACCGATAAAAAGGTCATAATTCACAAAAAACCCCCATATAATAAACCTAAACACACACCACATATTTCCAACGATCATGCCAAAACAACCCTCTCAATAAAAACACCTTTTTATTAAAAATCATTTCCATCAAAACCATTTCAATGCCAAACCATTTTAATTGCAAATAATTTCAACAAAACTCCATTTTTATTGAAAAAAAATTCAATTGGAAATATATTTTTCATCAACCATTAATCACCTCCAAAAAATCTATAATTTAAAATCATCATTTTAAATTCATGAAACTAATCCCCCTTTGCAAAACTATTCCCCAAGATCACACAATTTCACAAAAACCATAAATCATCACTAATGAATATTTTTTCATGAATTTCACAAAAAAAAAACAATTTAAATATATTATAATAAATTCTATAAATATGAGATGAGAGTGAAGACACCTACCCCAAGGGTTTTCAGAAAACATTGAAAACAGACGAAAACACAAAAGCAAGCGGGTCAATTCTCCCGGAACTACCTTAGTTCTCTTATCCCTGAAAGATCATGAAACAACATTGAATTATTTGGAATTCAGAAATGTAGATCTACCCATTATAGGTTCAGATATTAGAAAGATTGGATATTGGAGAAATATATCTAAGTATATCTTAGAAAACATGACAAATCCAAAAAAATGGTGACATACCTCAAGAATCAGACTTGAAATCACCAAGGGAAGGCTATGGTTTTTTCTCTAGATCATGTGGGGAGGGTTCTCCAGACATATAGGGAGAGTAATCTATAAATAGGGGCGTTTTGAATCCAAACTGAAATATATATAGAAAAATGAGTAATATCCTTGAAAATAGGATCTATATTTGACCCCTGCGCAAGGTATGGCCACATGGTTTGGGCCAACCGTGTATGGATCATGTGACCTTCCTTTTGGTCCCAATAGTCCGTATAAAACCCTCAAAATCTCTTATAATTCACCTTTACCCATTTTATAAAAACAAGTTTTTCTAGAAATATCCAAATTTATGGAAACAAAACACTTTATGGAAACACCCACTTTATGGAAACACCCCACTTTATGGAAACACCCACTTTATAGAAACACACCACTTTTTGGAAATAACCCACGATATGGAAACGAAAAAAATTATAGAAACACCCAACTTAATAGAAACTTTCTATATTATGGGAACTCTCTATTTTATGTACACTCATTATTTTATGGAAACTCTCTATTTTATTTATACACTCTATTTTATGGAAACACTCTATTTTATGGAAAATATCTATTTTATGCACACCTATTTTAAAAAAAAGTGAGGAATGGGGTTATGTACCTAAAACCGGGGGTACTACTATCATTTAGTCATTTGATGTAAAGACCCGTAAAATTCAAGGGAAGTTTTTTTCTTAATTTTCTTTGGAATTTTACAAGAGCGCGGTTTCAGACGGCACCTGATTCCGAGGCCCGGAGTGCTCGGAATCAATTTCCGAAGTTTAGCTCGGGTACAATCAGTGAACGAACGAGCAGGAATTCCTAACTTTTGATCCGATGCTCGGAATTGAAATCCGAGGACACCAATGAACTTGCAGCGCCGATATTCCCTTAAGGAGACCTTTTCCGAGGTTGCGTTTATTTTGGGTTGAGAGTTAGTTTTTGGGAGTTTAGAATAAGTTAAATAAAAATCATGGATTACAAATTTTTATTTAAACTTGTTGGTTAACTTCTCTCAAAGGAATTTAGGGGTGGTACCCACACCCACTTAACCTCCCTTGAGAGGATTAAGTGTGGTGGGGCCCACGCGAACCCTAAACTTTTCATCTTCTCTCAAACTCCCTTTAACCCCTCTTTAAATGACATGACAACATGTTATTTAATTTTGGAGTTATCTTATTTGAATTTCAAACCTTTGAAATTCAATTTTTTAAGTTTGTGAATAAAATAAGACCCTATCTTATTTTATTTGGTTAGAATTGTTTAGCTATCATGATAGCTTTTGGGTTCTTCTCCTTCTTCTTCAACTTTGATGAAGAACGCTCAAGCTTTGACGAAGAACGCTCAAGATCCGACGAAGAACGCCGCTCCTCTCTTCTTTGTCTTCCGTTTCAATGAAAGGGAACGCCGCTTCCTCCTCGGACTTTCTTTGTCGGCTTACGAAGATTCTCCAACGACGTACCTCCTCGGACGTACCTCCTCGTAATCGGATTTGACGAACGTTTACCGCGACGCCCGACCTCCGCGATGTTGTCTTCTGCGGGTCGTTGACAATCTTCGAACATGAACCCAAGGTAGGGGTTGTTATTATTTGTTTATTTATTTATCCTTGTTCGTGGTTCTAGCATGACTAACGTGAGGATTTTCATTATGTGTTATCATTTAACGTGAGGGGGCCGGACCGCATGAACACGGCCGAACCCCCTCCTTTTTTCTTGATAATTTATCCTGCGGTTGATACAAGATGGCGTGGTGCCGTCGCACCACGCGGATATTCGCACGATTAAATTGCGCGGCGCCGTCGCGCCGCGCCGTGGAAGGATCATCAAGAACGCGATGCCGTCGCGCCGCGTCAAAGGGAATCGAAGGCGCGGCAGAGGGGCGCGTTTTCGTCACACCGCGCCGGACGACGAACACCGCGGCCAGTTCCGGGCCGCGGCGGGACGAGAAAACCGGCGGCCGGGCCGCCGGCGTCGGAAGCCGGAAAGGGGACCGGTTTTCCGGTCCCGTTGAAGAAAAACCTGCCGGCAGATGGCCGACCGGAAGGTCAAAGGCCGGGGGAATTTAATTCCCCCGGCCAGCTCTAAACCCCCCCATTTATGAGGGGGGCGGTTTCTTTGAGGGGGGTAGTCGGCCCCCGGTTTTCTTCAAAGCAGGCCCCCCCACGAGGGGGGGGGGGGGGTTCCAAATGGCGCGGCTAAAAGCTGCGCCGCCATTCCAATCAAGCGGGGGCCCTTACCCCCGTGCGCTGCCTCCGTGCGGCGCCAGGCCGCCGCGCCGCCGCGCCGCCGGCCGGCCGGGCCGGGTCGGCCCGGACCCGGACCCCCCCGTTTTCGAGACGAATTCGGTCTTTTGGCCATAACATGAGCCACAGACCTCCGATTGACGAACCGTCTGCGACAACACGATCCTTGGATCGAGACGGTCGTTTCGGTATATCGCACTCAAAGTTTCGGAATACTTTGAGTTCGGCCGGGTTGGTTCGTACATGAAACCAACCGGGCCTTCGGAGCGGAAACGCTCATATCTTGAGCTACGGATGTCCGATTGACGTGTCGTCAGCTTTGTTGTGTTCCTCTTAGTGAGACGGATCTTTTGGCATACTCCTCCCGAGGTTTGGACGCAGGTGGAGTACGGTCGGGTTGTTTTTGCCTTAAAAACCAACCAGGCCCCGGGGACGAAAATGCCAATAACTCTCAGACCGGGCGTCCGATCGACGCGCCGTCTGTTGCGTTGAGTTCCTGTTGAAGATACATAACTTTTGGATAAATCAACTCTGGACTTTGTGACAGTTGATGTATCAGCCTCTCGGCTCGTGGAGCGGATCCTCCTGTACGAGCTTGCTGTGTGCGGGAACCCTAGTGCTGGCTGCGACTGTGACTACTGCTACTACTACTACTGTGACTGCGACGACGACAGTACAGAGATCCTGTGTGGATTCGACGACGATGACTACAACACTCAGCGATCCTACGTGGATCAGTGCTACAGGTCCTGTGTGGGCCTGATCCTGTGTGGATTCGACGACGACGACTACAACACTCAGTGATCCTACGTGGATCAGTGCTACAGGTCCTGTGTGGGCCCGATACTGTGTGGGTCCGATCCTGTGTGGGTCTTTGCGCTCGGCGGTCCTGTGTCAACCAGCGCCTACAGGTCCTATGTGGGCCTGATCCTGTGTGGGTCTTTTGCGGGGGTTAGTTACCTATCGATCCTTCGTTGGTCCGATGACTTAGATGGATCAGAGATCATCTTTATCATCTTTGAAGAAGTATACCTGTGTGAGATGAATCCTGTTGCTTTCCTGTGTGGATTGTGTTGTGCTATCCTGTGTGGATTACGTTTTTCTTTCCTGTGTGGAATACGTTACTTTCCTGTGTGGACTGAGTTGTACTTGGGCTCGGAGGTTGGAGCGTATTTGAATTTGATGACTTAGGTATATGTATGGGCATATACCTAAGCAGTGTCGGTTGTTACTTCGTGATTGTACCTTTCTTCGTGGTTTATCCTTTGTGGATTTGAGAGACCTTCAGGGGTCTCGGGGTCCCTACTGAATAGCTTATACTCACCCCTACACGGGCTTTTCCCGCACTACGTTGTGTTGGTTGCAGATGACGGATAGCGTTGATCTTAGCTGAGGCTTGCAGAGCAGGATGGTACCTGCAGGTGGACCACTGGGCGGGACGTGCTCGGAGCGGACGACGGGACCCATGGAGCAGTGGAGCTATCTGTACCCACCCTTCAGGTGAGATTTCCAGTGGACAGCTCGTTGTAGCGGCTTCTACATATCAGTTGTTGTTTTTCCTTTCGAGTTGTACTTTACTTTCAGTTTGGGATTGTATACTGGCCCATTTACTTTTCTGCACTTTCAGTTTTACTCTGCTTTTGCTTAGTGTTTACTTTCTGCTTGCTTACTCTGTGGTGTTTGTTTACTTTACAAAGGAAATGCCTTCCCTTTTTACCAGGATTTACGCCTTGGTGCTAGTCGCCAGCCCCTGGCCTATGGAAGGCGGGCTTGGGGTAGTCACGGCACGAACCCCGAGGGCGGGTCGTGACAAATTGGTATCAGAGGAGTTCGGTTCTTCCGTGAACTCTGATCTTTTCTATGTGAAGCAATAATGTTTAGCGTATTGAATGTGGTTATCAGTCCAGGGAGTCCAGTGTTGGTGTGGCGGCCGACGTATCCGTACACCAGGACCCTGACTTCTGATTTCCGACTTAATGCACGAAAACATTGATTGCGTGTGTGTTTCAAAGTTTTCATTGTGATTTCCTTGTGTCAGCTCACCAGGTATACTATTTGACCGTGGTGCACCTGTTTCCTATTCAGGATGGCCCCACGACGGCATCCAGCTAGGTTTCCGAGAGTCGAGTGTGACAACAGCCCACCGAGCGACGAGGCTTCGGTGCAGGGCCCTTTGTCAGTAGTGGCAGCGGCGGTAGTTCTACCCGTCGAGCCCCCGTTGCTTCCAGCACCAGCCGCTGACGATGCACGTCGCCTCAGCGCACTGCATGAGTTTAAGCACCAGCGACCACCCAGGATTCGCGGGGAGACGGATCCCCAGGCAGCTGAGGACTGGCTGGAGGCCGTAGTATGTGTGTTTAGGCTAGTGAGGACACCAGCAGACCTCATGGTGATCCTCGCTGCGAGCCTACTACACGCAGCAGCAGGACGATGGTGGAGCTTGATGCTCCAGGTGCACGATGAGGCATCTCTACTTTGGACGGACTTTGAGAGCCTCTTCCGCTCGGAGTTCGTCCCAGCCACCCTTCGTGCGGTGCGTATCCAGGAGCTTCTTCAGCTGCGGCAGGGCAGCATGACGATCGCTCAGTACTCGGCAAGATTTACTGATCTCTCGCGCTACTCGACCGACATGGTACGGGACCCATTTTTCCGGGCCCAGACCTTCAAGTAGGGTTTGAGACACGAGATCAGGGCATCACTGATCTCCCTCATCATACCGACTCAGACAGGAGTACTGGAGAGGGCCCTTCTGATCGAGAGCTTCCTTGCTGAGTCTACACCAGCGCAGCAACCCACCGCATGGTGGCACGTGGCAGAGTCATCTGCAGCAGGCAGTCGACGGATGACTCAGGGGTCCAGACAGACCAGACCTTCGGGCAGACGATCTCAGGACACTATCTTAGCAGTGCGGGGCACACAACGCGGAGCTAGTCTTTCGAGTGGAAGAAAGTGCTATGCATGCGGCGGACAAGGTCACATGGCTCGTGACTGCCCGACCCGCCATGCAGAGGAGCAGCAGACGGTTGAGGAACCACCTAGGAAGAGGCAGAGGTTCGACCGTGGAGGTCTGCAGGGAGGAGGCGGACGAGGCAGAGGAGCTGGCCGAGCAGCAGGTGGTGGGCGATGGTTTGAGGCTCTACCACCACCACCACCAGGAGGTCCACCCCGACCTCAGGGGAGAGCACAACTTCAGGCAGCTGAAGCTTACGATCATGGAGCTCCGGAAGCAGGTGGACTAGTGCGGGACTAGCTCCAGGCATAGAGGTCTTTGCCCATAATGCCTCTAGCTTCATAGTTTGTGTTTCTTTGTGACCTTGTTCTTTAAGTTGAAGTAATAAAAGACACTTTCCTTGGTGACTTTTGTTTTCTTGTCTTTTGTTTGTTTTTACTAAGAGGTGCCGGTTAAAAACTACTGACTTGACCCTCACTTGCGAGATTCGTACTGGAGGAAACCCAGTGACCATACACTGATGCCGACAGTGTGACTCAACCCTTGGAGGCGAGAGTAACGGTTGGATCTCTTGGTAGCAGCGTCGAGGCCTTACGACGTCATCCATGCCATGAATTAACTAATCATGACAGGATTGACTGTTTTAGGCAAGGAACGTGGTTCATCCAGGGGATGAGACCGGATTTCACTTTTCGGCAAAGGAGAAATCTTTGAAGTTAGTCTCTTTGCAGATATCCTTCATGGATAGAGATGGAGCAGCCTTCCTCCAGTCTCTCACAGTCACCCCTCCTCTACTACTGCAGGTCAGAGAGGCACAGCGTGAGGACGCTGACTGTGAGACATGGCGTGCACAGATATCCTCGGGACAGGCACCTGTTGGTTTCTTCCTTGGAGCAGAGCACGACATCCTTTTTAGAGGACGTACCATGGTACCAGTTTCTTTACGAGAGGAAGTGCAGAGAGAGTTTCACACTTCTCCTTTGGCGGTACATCCTGGAGTGGCAAAGATGTACTAGGACCTCAGACGACAGCACTGGTGGCCGGGCATGAAGAAGGCTGTAGCAAAGTTCGTTTCTCGATGCCTCACCTGCCAGCAGGTGAAGGCAGACCATCAGGTACCAGCGGGCTTGGTACAACCCTTGGAGGTTTCGGAGTGGAAGTGGGGTGACATATCTATGGACTTCGTGACTGGACTTCCACGCACTTCCAGAGGTCACGACTCCATATGGGTGATTGTTGACCGACTCACCAAGTCGGCACACTTCTTACCCATCAGCGAGCATGGCTCAGTGGAGTACTTGGGACGTCTCTATGTTTAGGAGATTGTGCGGCTCCACGGCGTGCCATCATCTATCGTCTCCGATCGAGATGCTCGCTTTACTTCCCTGCTTTGGAAGGGGTTACAGGAGGCGTTCGAGACGCAGCTACGTCTGAGCACATCCTTTCACCCTCAGACGGATGGTCAGACGGAGAGGACCATTCAGACTCTCGAGGACATGCTCCGTGCATGTGTCCTCGACTTTGGTCGTAGCTGGGAGGACCACCTACCCTTGGTGGAGTTTGCGTACAACAACAGCTACCACTCCACCATCGGGATGGCACCGTATGAGGCATTGGTCAGCCGACCTTGTAGATCTCCTTTGTGCTGGACAGACCCTGGGGAGTTAGCACTGGTGGGACCGGAGATGGTCCAGGCCACGACAGAGAAGGTCTAGGTCATCCAAGAGTGGATGAGGACAGCACAGAGCCGGCAGAAGTCATAGGCTGACAGGAGGCGGAGGCCACTAGAGTTCGAGGATGGCGACCACGTCTTCTTGCGGGTCTCACCTCGACGTGGTATTCGGAGATTTGGCCGAGGCGGCAAGTTATCTCCGCGATTCATCGGACCCTTCCAGGTCCTCAGCAGGGTTGGCGAGGTGGCTTATCGCCTGGCTCTGCCACCTCAGTTGCACCGGGTGCACGACGTCTTCCACATATCCCAGCTGAGGAGATACGTGCACGACCCGACGCACATCATTGACCATGGGGAGCTTGACGTTGACGATGGGGCGACTTTTACGGAGGTCCTGGTGGAGATAGAGGATCGAAAGGAGCGGGTCCTACGTGGGCAATCGATTCCTCTTGTGCGCATCAGATGGCAGCACGGGAATCTCCAGGAGAGCACATGCGAGCGGGAGGCTCAGATGCTTGCTCAGTACCCTCATTTGTTCTCCTAGTTTTTGTTGTATCTTTACGGGGACGTAAAGCCCTGAGGTGGGAGTAATGTAAAGACCCGTAAAATTCAAGGGAAATTTTTTTCTTAATTTTCTTTGGAATTTTAAAAGAGCGTGGTTTCAGACGGCACCTGATTCCGAGGCCCAGAGTGCCTGGAATCAATTTCCGAAGTTTAGCTCGGGTATGTTCAGTGAACGAACGAGCGGGAATTCCTAACTTTTGATCTGGTGCTCGGAATTGAAATCCGAGGACACCAATGAACTCGCAGCGCCGATATTCTCTTAAGGGGACCTTTTCCGAGGTTGCGTTTATTTCGGGTTGAGAGTTAGTTTTTGGGAGTTTAGAGTAAGTTAAATAAAAATTGTGGATTACAAATTTTTATTTAAACTTGTTGGTTAACTTCTCTCAAAGGAAGTTAGGGGTGGGACCCACACCCACTTAACCTCCCTTGAGAGGATTAAGTGTGGTGGGGACCACGCGAACCCTAAACTTTTCATATTCTCTCAAACTCCCTTTAACCCCTCTTTAAATGACACGACAACATGTTATTTAATTTTGGAGTTATCTTATTTGAATTTCAAACCTTTTAAATTCCATTTGTTAAGATTGTGAATAAAATAAGACCCTATCTTATTTTATTTGGTTAGAATTGTTTAGCTATCTTGAGAGCTTTTGGGTTCTTCTCCTTCTTCTTCAACTTTGACGAAGAACGCTCAAGCTTTGACGAAGAACGCTCAAGCTCCGACGAAGAACGCCGCTCCTCTCTTCTTCGTCTTCCGTGTCAACGAAAGGGAATGCCGCTTCCTCCTCGGACTTTCTTCGTCGGCTTACGAAGATTCGCCAATGACGTACCTCCTCAGACGTACCTCCTCGTCATCGGATTTGACGAACGTTTACCGCGACGCCCGACCTCCGCGATGTTGTCTTCCGCGGGTCGTTGACAATCTTCGAACTTGAACCCAAGGTAGGGGTTGTTATTATTTGTTTATTTTTTTATCCTTGTTCATGGTTCTAGCATGACTAACGTGAGGATTTTCATTATGTGTTATCATTTAACGTGAGGGGGCCGGACCGCATGAACACGGCCGAACCCCCTCCTTTGTTCTTGATAATTTATCCTGCGGTTGATACGAGATGGCGTGGTGCCGTCGCACCACGCGGATATTCGCACGATTAAATTGTGCGGCGCCATCGCGCCGCGCCGTGGAAGAATCATCAAGAACGCGACGCCGTCGCGCCGCGTCGAAGGGAATCGAAGGCGCGGCAGAGGGGTGCGGTGCCGTCGCACCGCGCCGGACGACGAACACCGCGGCCGGTTCCGGGCCGCGGCGGGACGAGAAGACCGGCGGCCGGGCCACCGGCGTCGGAAGCCGAAAAGGGGACCGGTTTTCCAGTCCCGTTGAAGAAAAACCGGCCGGCAGATGGCCGGCCGGAAGGTCAAAGGCCGGGGGAATTTAATTCCCCCGTCCAGCTCTAAACCCCCCCATTTATGAGGGGGGCGGTTTCTTTGAGGGGGGCAGCCGGCCCCCCAGTTTTCTTCAAAGCAGGCCCCCTCACGAGGGGGGGGGGGGGGGGTTTCCAAATGGCGCGGCTAAAAGCCGCGCCACCATTCCAATCAAGCAGGGGCCCTGCCCCCCGCGCGCTTCCTCCGTGCGGCGCCAGGCCGCCGCGCCGCCGCACCGCGGGCCGGCCGGGCCGGGTCGGCCCGGACCCGGACCACCCCGTTTTCGAGATGAATTCGGTCTTTTGGCCATAACTTGAGCCACGGACCTCCGATTGATGAACCGTCTGCGGCAACGCGATCCTTGAATCGAGACGTTCGTTTCGGTATATCACACTCAATGTTTCGGAATACTTTGAGTTCGGCCGGGTCGGTTCGTACACGAAACCAACCGGGCCTTCGGAGCGGAAACGCTCATATCTTGAGCTACAGACGTCCGATTGACGTGCCGTCAGCTTTGTTGTGTTCCTCTTAGTGAGACAGATCTTTTGGCATACTCCGCCGAGGTTTGGACGCAGGTGGAGTATGGTCGGGTTGGTTTTGCCTTAAAAACCAACCGGGCCCCGGGGACGAAAATGCCAATAACTCTCAGACCGGGCGTCTGATCGACGCGCCGTCTGTTGCGTTGAGTTCCTGTTGACGATACTGAACTTTTGGATAAATCAACTCTGGACTTTGTGACAGTTGATGTACCAGCCTCTCAGCTCATGGAGCAGATCCTCCTGTACGAGCTTGCTGTGTGCGGGAACCCTAGTGCTGGCTGCGACTGTGACTACTGCTACTACTGCTAATGTGACTGCGACGACGACAGTACATAGATCCTGTGTGGATTCGATGACGACGACTACAAAATTCAGCGATCCTACGTGGATCAGTGCTACAGGTCCTGTGTGGGCCCGATCCTGTGTGGATTCGACGACGATGACTACAACACTCAGCGATCCTTCGTGGATCAGTGCTACAGGTCCTGTGTGGGCCCGATCCTGTGTGGGTCCGATCCGGTGTGGGTCTTTGCGCTCAGCGGTCCTGTGTGAACCAGCGCCTACAGGTCCTATGTGGGCCCGATCCTGTGTGGGTCTTTTGCGGGGGTTAGTTACCTATCGATCCTTCGTGGGTCCGATGACTTAGATGGATCAGAGATTATCTTTATCGTCCTTGAAGAAGTATACCTGTGTGAGGTGAATCCTGTTGCTTTACTGTGTGGATTGTGTTGTGCTATCCTGTGTGGATTACGTTTTTCTTTCCTGTGTGGAATACGTTACTTTCCTGTGTGGACTGAGTTGTACTTGGGCTCGGAGGTTGGAGCGTATTTGAATTTGATGACTTATGTATATGTATGGGCATATACCTAAGCAGTGTCGGTTGTTACTTCGTGATTGTACCTTTCTTCTTGGTTTATCCTTTGTGTATTTGAGAGACCTTCACGGGTCTCAGGGTCCCTACTGAGTAGCTTATACTCACCCATGCACGGGCTTTGCCCGCACTATGTTGTGTTGGTTGCAGACGACGGACAACGTTGATCTTAGCTGAGGCTTGCAGAGCAGGACGGTACCTGGAGGTGGACCACTGGGCGGGACGTGCTCAGAGCGGACAGCGGGACCCGTGGAGCAGTGGAGCTATCTGTACCCACCCTTCAGGTGAGATTTCCAGTGGACAACTTGGTGTAGCGGCATTTATTTTTCAGTTGCTGTTTTCCCTTTCGAGTTGTACTTTACTTTCAGTTTGGGTTTGTATACTGGCCCATTTACTTTTCCGCACTTTCAGTTGTACTCTTCTTTTGCTTAGTATTTACTTTCCGCTTGCTTACTCTGTGGTGTTTGTTTACTTTACAAAGGAAATGCCTTCCCTTTTTACCGGGATTTACGCCTTGGTGCTAGCCACCAGCCCCTGGCCTATGGAAGGCGGGCTTGGGGTAGTCACGGCACGGGCCCCGAGGGCAGGTCGTGACATTTGACTATTTATCATACTAGGTTGTTATAATTTCATTGGTTCTGCAATTTGAATGTTTTAGTGATCATTACTGAATATTTCATAGACTTGTAGTGGTTGTTGATTGAAAATTTCAATGAAGCATTCAATAAAACTTTTAGGGTCTACATGGTTTGTGGATTTCAATAAAACTTCCAATATATATCAGTAAGTTCAATTACATGTTTATTGTTAATGAAATATCATTTCAGACCCTAACTAAATATTCTACATATTAGTAAACTACAAAATACCTTCTTCAATGTTCATAGAGGGAATCTTCTACCAACAATAATAATACAGAGACCCATAACCATATGTTGTGTTTTATCTATGTTAAATATGTAATAATATATATATATATATATATATATGTTAAATAGATAAGGGGAAACCCCTATTTATATAATATAAATATATTATATTTAATGACATAAATTTGATGTGTGTATTATAATAAATGTATTAAATACATTTGATAATAAATATATATTTATTTTTCAATAATGGTATTATTATCGGTTACAATCCATTATGATCTGATAAATTGGATTGACTTCTCATTGAATTGGATTTAATGAATTATGTAAAAAAATTAAAATGGATAAATTTAATATGGATGATATGTTTTCATAAAATTAAAACACATCATGGATGTCTATATAAAATGTTGTGATCCCTCCTATTTAGAACAAGAAATTTTGAGAAATCCTCTCACAACTATCTTCCTCCTGCAAAGTTGTTCATCATTTGAGAAAAAGATTCTAGGATCCCTTAAAGATTAAGGTATTCTTACAATATGATTATAGATCCATTGGCTAGTGTATCCCCCTTTGAGGCTGGGTTCTTTTGTTCACTTACACATGATCTTTAACAAGTATTCTCCACTATGGAGGTATAAGAATGGGATCATTGGCGATTTACATGTATGTTGTTATAAATTTAAATTACACATTGATTTAAATAGATATATATACATGGGTTTAGGTTGTCTTCCACTACGTATCGTCAAAAAATGGTAAGAAATCATAAATGGAATCATAAAGTTAGGCATATTTGAAGAATAAACACATTTATTAATTTATAAAAATTAATTTTTATTAGTAAAATAAGATTTTTCAAGCATGGAAATAAATATGAAATGTTAGTATGTATTATTTATCATTATGGAAATAATTAAATTATTTATTCCAATTAGTATAATTCATTTTTGAAATGATTTATATTATTTATAAATTATTTATAAATAATGGAAAATAGATTTTTGAATATTAATATAAATTAATAAAAGTGTTTAATTAAATAATTAATGAAAAAATGTTTATTGTTAATTGGTTTTTTTAAATACATTTTGACAAATTAGATTGCATTATTGATTATTTAATAATAAATCGTTTATTCAAAACTATAAAAGTATATTTATAAAGAGTTTATAATATACCAAAATATATGATATTTAGATTATTTGAAATTGTTTATATAATATATGTTGATTTGTAAAATTATTATAATTCATGAAATATCACATAAATGATATTTGATATAAAATTTTAAATGGTCCATAATAATAAGAATATAAATTTTTTATATTCGTTAATATTTATAACTTATTTATAATTAATATATATATATATATGAACTCTTCATAAATGTCTCAAAATTTAGAAAAAAATATTTTTTTATTAAATTTCATTAATATTAATGTTTTTAATGTAACTAATTAATTTAATAATTATTAAAATGAAGGGGGATTTATTTTGATATTATATAATAAACATCAAAATGTTGTTTTGATAAATGACATGATTTTGGTTTAAATAATAATAACATATACGACTTTAAAATTATGTAAAAGGTTTAAAAAATATAAATTGAATTTGGAACAGAACACAATTCTTATTATATCATATATTTAAAAGTAAATTCCACATTAATGATGAATATTAAAGTGTTCATATTTGAAATAATATAAATAAATTATATTCGTAATTGTGGTATGATCGTAATGTTAATGCCGACATAATAATAACGATTACAATTTTTTATGGAATTATTTATAAGTATTTATGTCATGATTAAATATTTGAAATTTTCATTTATTAAAATATTATCCCACATTAAATTTATAGATATAAATAGATTATGATATGAATTTTTGTATGCTAAAATATATTTGATGAATTTATTACATGATCAAGCCTTCTATAAAATTGTTGGTTTTACATCATAAAATGTATTTATGATCTACCCTGACCTCAGTTTCAAATTATAGTTAAGAGATTGAGAGTTGTTGTTGGGAATAGGTTGTACATATTAGGTGATTTTTAATTAATGGAATTCTATATTGAGTAATGTATGATCTATATAGGTACATGTGGTTGGACTACCTACTTTCCTAGAGGCTTTCCTTGACTAGGAATGTGAATGGGGTTGGCAATCTGTCACTTCAGGCATGCTCATATAATGTTTTTCAATATCATTGAAAAATATGAATTTACATTAAGTGTTTATATAACTTTTTAATATGATTCATTTGGAAATATATGAATATACTTATCTTATGATTTTTTATGATTATCAAAGACATGTTGGTGTTATAAAGAGTTAAACATTAATATGGCTGGAACACATTAATATGGTTGTCAAAACAAGGATTCCCAAACTAAATAGTTATAAGAATGTAAACACAAAAATGGAATAAAATATGAGATAATAATTATTACATAGGATTCATATAAAATGGTGATACCTTAAAAATAAAACTGGTGAAATACTATGTGTGAGAGTCTATCCAAAGAGACACTTGTCAAAACCTAGATTATTCAATTAGGTATTGTCGAGCTCAACACAAGTTCCCCAAGAATATCTTATGTATGTAATGAAATCTATGAGTAACATAGTATTTTAATGTTGGGTATTATTGATATCAACATTATTTCCATTAATTTCCCTTATTTATCTTATTGTTGGGTTTTTCATTGGGTTAAAGTATATACTAATCCATAATAGTTAGGAGACCAGTAGAGAAGAATTTTTTAAATCCATAAGGATGCATTTGGATAAAGAGTTATCTTCTCAAATATATATGAATAATAAACGTTTTAATTGGGATGATTCCATTCGTAAATAATCAATAGATTTTTTACATGAAAACTGAGGTATGTCATAGTGAAATATATATATTTTCTCATTAAATTAATATAATTGATAGGGTCAACATTGGGGGGGTAAATACATTAAAATTATTTATTGAAAAGTTATAAGAAATGATATTCATCTAATTAAATGTTTTTTTGTATAAAATGAATCGTTATCCACCACATTAAATATTAGGGCTATCTTGGAGAAAGAAAAGTTAAATGGAAATAATTTTCTAGATAAGTATAAAAACATGGGAATCCTTCTAATGAAAAAAATAAAATTATAGTATTAGAGCATCCACGTATAGAGATATCAATTTGAAAAAATATTCCAATAATATATTTACATTCCTATAATGATCGTATGAAGGACTATTAAGAGATAAATACTCTTATGCCTATTTCCATGGACCCCAATTTGTAAAAATAGCATGAGTCAATCAATTATTTCCATGTGATATACAACACAAAGGGGATCTATCAAGAATAAGTAAGGCATGAAATATCTGAATTTTTAAAATCCATTATTTGAAGTAAAATGGTGCAATGGGCCTTATCCTCTACCCATGTACTCAATATGATATAGTACGTAAATTATTTAGAGAGATTGGGTTCACCTATTAACCAGCAACAATTCACATGTTCCATTCTGCACTCACTATGATAATAGTTATAATAATTTTTAGCTAACCAAAATATGAATGAATTATTCAAACCTTCAAATGATCTCCATGAAATATTATGGATTATTTATCCTGATATGTGTGGTATAATATCACATTCAATTATGATGAAATAGAAAGAGGAAACTAACAGTTATGTAATGAATGAAAAGAAAAGAGGTTAGGAATGATTTACACCAATAAGTAAATCAATTATGAAAATAAATGGAAAAATATACTATTTTGACAGGAAGGGTCATTGGAGAAGAACATTTCTTCAATACCTAATATTGGACCATTACCCAAGTGGTAAATTTACACCATGTATGAAAATTATAAAATTAAATTCATTGATTTTGATGGTTATATGAGACCAACTATATATTTTTTTATTTTAAAATATATAATAGTTCAGAAGTATAAATGATAAATAGAACAATAGATCTCGATGTATTGAAAATTTTGGTTCAACATGGATAACATTAACATGGGGAAGAATATTATAAATTTTCATCTATTTTCATTATTAAATCATAATATAATTGGTTATTTTGAATAAATGAGGTTATATAATTGATGCACATTATATTCCACAAAAATTTATATATGATTGTATTTGTTGAAAAAATTTTCTATCCAGGATAAAGATTTTATCCATATATTATCAAAATACATATATTTAACATTAGATATTAAAACGATAGACTATTGGTTTTCTTTCTAAAAGAGAAAAAATAATTTTCTAAAACACCTAGTAGTTTGTATTGTGTCTTATAAAGATATTACGAAGTGAATATAATTTTATAGATAAAAGTATAAATATCATAGGACTTATAGAATTTCTATTTTAACAAACATAATATTCAGTCAATCTGAGTTTCAATGATTTTTCACATTATAACCTAAAGTTTTAGTATATTAAATAGTAATGAAAAATGTAAATATTTAAAATTAGTTTCTATGAGAATGAAATTATCATTCATATTTCATCTTAGTAATTTAACTTGATTTCATAAAAATGATTAGTTTATATTGGTAAAGTAAAATTTAAATTGGAACATATTTTTTCCATAATGAAGTCAATGTTTCATTATCATAAGATTTTTTAGCGTATGATGGTAAAAATATTGTAAAGAGTTATATTAATTATCATAAAAAAATAAATATTCTATAAGTGATTATTTTTTGATGAAAAAGTAATAATTTAAATAGCTAAACTATTTAGAAAATTTTTAATGAGTTTGTTTGGAGAATATTCCAATAATTATGATGATATACAAAGAAATGGTTCTAAGTAGACAACATAATATAAAATTATAACATCTTTTCTTTTGAAGTTAAAGAACCTGAATATATGTTCAATATGATTATATTAAATAATAATATTTATATCTATCAATATTATTCAAACTATCTTGCTTCATATATATTACTCACAAAAGGGTCGTAGGAGTATTTTATTAGATGGTCACATTGAGATACGATTATTATTACATTGGGATATAATGATCCAAATACATTCTTAAAACAGCCACATGAGGGTAATGTTATATATCGATGTGTTTGAAAATAAAGATATTTTTTGGAATTTTTTCAAATGTATTAGGATATTATTATAAAAAATATCTATTTATCATTCTTCAATGTTTGTAATATTTGTTTACACAAATAGTTGAATGATAGATATCCCCTTAATATAAAAACATTGATTTATCCCTAACCTATGGTCACCATAGTGTTTAATGGATTGCGATGAAATGTAAGGGTTATCATAAATAGATTATTTTATCCATTATAAGGTGTTTTATATGAGATATTGAATCCTTCATTTTTTAAGGTAATAAGTAGAGACAAATTAATTGCACTGGTCTTCTAAAGAATATCTCACGGAATTTCATTAATTTATAGATATACATAGAGGTTTATCATTCTTAGTAATCATGCATACCTGATGTTGGTGTGATACCTAACATAATATATTTCATACAATTATAGCTAACTTACAAAAGTCACCCTATAAACATAGCTAATAAGGGGTGGATGACAATGTTTCTGATCATTTAATCAGTTGGAGTGCAACCAAGAATGGATTTATCAACATGTATGATAAGGAATGAAATATATTCCTCCATTTAATGAAACTGAGTAAATACATGTCCATTCTTAGTTGTGTCACATATGACGTGTTAAACAACATTGATAAGTGACATGTGATGTGCTTATAATAGATTGTAATGTTGAATGTTAAGTGGTCAATCGATGTCATGGACAACGGGTTAAAATAAGATTCATATGAATTATATGATACATAGTGTCGTCGGAATGTGTGTATAGAGATATGAATATGTTTTATGGATATCACACTACATCCCTTTGTAGCTTGAGTAGTACTAATGATTTTCTAGTGGCTGTTATTTTATTACATCTATGGAATAGTGATGTCATAGTTGTTCTAAATTCTTTTAATGACCCTAGTGTCACACAATCAGAACAATGGAGAAAGAAGAAATTTTGGACAATGTGTTTGTTCAAAATGAAGAGAGATTGATGGAAAAATTATCCCAAAGAATTCATATGGATTCGAAAAGAGATGTGAAGTTATGCATAAAGTCATTATGTGATTTTAGTGAAAGTTGGAGATTGTAAGATATTCAATAATATATATATATAATTATATTATAGTTATAAATAGTATATATAATTAATTGAATTTCATGTATGAATTATAATATATGTATTAATTACATGTGTTAATTAATATATATTTGATATATATTTATTTCTCTTGAATGGTTTTATTATCAATTACAATCAATTATGAACAGAATAATTGGATTGACTTCTCATTGATTAAGAATCTGTGAATTAAGGGAATTAATGTATATGGATGCATTTAATATGGATGATGCATTATCATTTAATGAAAAAAAAATCATGGATGTCTATGTAAAGTTATAGAATTCTTCCTATTAAGAATAAGAAATTTTTACCATGTATATCATTTTACTCTTCTTGTAACAATGATTTTCATTATTTAATCTGATAGTTCTAGTACCCCATCATCTTTTTGGTATCCTTGTTATACAATCACATATAAAATTTCTTTTATATACCCCTCAGAGAGAGAATGATTTTTTTCAGAACTATATGATCTTCAACAAGATGTCTAATTTGATGACAAAGAAGAATACTATAGTTAAGAATTTCTAGGTATGTTATTATATCGTTTATTTATAGGATAACTATTAACGGTAGATCAGTTTGTGTTTTGGATGTCTTCCACTGCATATGATCACCAGATGATAAAAAAAACTCATTACTCATAAACACGATCATACATTATTTTCATATTGTGTGACCGATAAACAAAAAAATGGAATAAATATTGAATGATTCAATTGAGAATGAAAACACCATTCAAATACCCCACACATCTTTCATACTACATCCATAATCAATAGAACGTACTACAACCACACTAAATGAATAGAAATTTGACACAGTGAAGTAGTATTAAATGAAAAATTAAAACCTAACATGATCTCCATAACCTATAACATGCCAAAACTGTAACTGAAAACCCATAATGTATCAATACTGTGACATAGTCACCAATTTTTATAATGGAAAAATCCAAATCATATCCCATGTTTTTTGCCACTAATTTGAGTGAAATGCACCAAATCCAAAATAATATTGAGTAAACATCAAAAATATATTTTCACTATATATAAAATTATTGATGTGTCATCGTATCATATAATTAATTGGATGTTTTAGTAAAACGTGGATAATGATGATAATAAAAAGATAATTATACCACCCATTGAAATAGTAGATATAGACAACAGATTATTCTTTCAATTGATTGTGTAACCATAATGGAAAGTTTCCCTTTCTTAATGTTATTATAAAATATTTAATTATTTTATGTTTACCAAATTATTTTATGAATCTGTTTGAAAATTTATTATATATGTTCTATTTTTATGTTCCAAAAATTAAATTATATTTATCAACATAGAATGAAAATAATTTTTGTGTGTGTTCATTTTATTAACCATAAAAAACTATTTCAAATAAGAAAAAAATGATGGTTTGGTTTATTTTGGTATTAATATGATAATGATGTTAGTTTTTATCTTTATACTAATATAATATGGTTCAATTACTTAGTTTAAGATACTGTTGTTTACCAGACTAAACTAGTTTTACATACCCTATTTGATGTTTCACATGAATAGGATTCTTGAGTGGATTGGTTTGGGCATTTAATGCACTCAATCACCATTCATATGGTCAATAAAACATGGATTTATTTTTTGCATTACATTAATGTTAACAATTTTTTTGAGACATATTTCTTGTTTACAAAGGGAATCAAAAACATATTTTACCCTATCAATATTATATTTGCATAAACGACTGATGAGAAAATATCTACATCGTTTCATGAAATATGGCTTGTTTTCTTAATGATGAATTTATAGAAGACCCTATTTAAAATAATTTTTATGAATGGTCTAACTGTTAAAAGTTTTCATAATGAATGAAACCAATAGTTATAAGTTAACAGAGGATAAAAGCTCCCAAAAAATAAAAGAACAATAAAAACATGAGAAACATTAATTATTGTCTTAAACAATAAAGAATTCTAAAATGAATTTTCAATTGTAGCATGGGATATATCCTTGAAACTAATGTTATTAAAAATTATATTGATGTTTTTTATACATTCACTTAGAAAATATAATCTTCTAGTAAAATGAATCGAAAAGAAGTCCTCAACTCAAGTGAATAATCAAGAAGAGCTACACAATCGACCACGGATTTAGATTTTCCACATAGGTGGAAATATAAGAATCAATTGTATCTTAATATTTTGATGGATAAAACCAGGGAACATAAAAAAGTGGAAAATTGAGAAAATTCTATGACATTTACACAACCACAAATGTTGTTAAAACCATTTGAGTTGTTGATATGATTTCCATTATAAGTATTACACAACAAAAATGGGTAATGAAAATTAGTTTTTACTTATTATGAAACCCCAATATGAATTAGTGGATCTCCCAATGTGAAAAAGGTGTGTGTTCGATCGATAGAAAATTCATTTATCCACATCAAATTATAAAATTTCGTAGTTAAGAGGTGTTCTTACAATAAGATTATTAAAATCAATTTACCACAACAATTTTTCACTTCTTTAATACCAATTTTGATCATTTATTGATCATTAAATTATATGACCTCAATAAATAGTTCTTAAGGAGTCATTTAAAAAATAAATTTAATATATATTTGTGATTCATGATCCTCCTCCCGTGTATAGAGACCACCAAATAACCTACCCCTTTAGTTGAGATGTAGGGAAATAAATTGACCTAAGGAACCTAAGGAGAGAGGAAATATATATATATATATATATGGGATGAATAATATATAATGTTTAGTGTTGTAATTAATAAGTAAACTTGGGATATAACCATAGGAATAAGGGAGAAAGGATTTGGTTTGACTACATATATATATATATATCTGTGTGTGTTTGTGTGTGTGTGTGTGTGTTCAATAATATGAGAATTTAATCTTCATTATCCAGGATGGGCTGCATACTGTGTTAGTCTGATATCATGTGGGGTTTTTAGTTGTAATTTCAGCTAAAAAACCTTATATATATATATATGCACTTATAATTCAAATATAAATTTATTTCTATTCATTATCATATAAAAAATCATCACAACATTAAATCAATTCTCGGTGTGTGTTTTTAAAGTGGTTCCTCAACAACCATCATTTTTTCAGATTATCTCCCTTGAAAAATTATTAATAAAAATTGTGACATCCATTTCTTATTTTCCGTGTTTTTTTACCCCCAATATAATTTACATTAGGGGTTCAAAGTAGATCCAATATGTTTCTTCATTTTTTATCTTTATTTTAATATCTAGATAGTGCTGTTGCATTGTTAAGAAAACCATCCTAAATCAATAGGTGATATCACAACCAATTTTATTTTACACGATTGTATTCAAATTTTTCATAAATATTAGAACATCTCATAATTTTCCCCATATAAATGGAATAATTTTTTATTGTGGAATAAGAATATATAAGAGGTAATATAATATAACAATTTTTTAAGGAAAATTAATGAAAACGTGAAGGGTTTGATATAAAAAAATTAAATCACATTAATGAGAATAATACATAAAAAATTGAACATAAATTAGTTGAGGATGTAATACAATTTAGTCCAATAAATTATATAATATAAAATTAATATAACATTTGATGTTAATTATAATAATTTATTTATATGAATTTAATGTATTAAAAATGTCTATAATAATTGTTGATAATTTGTTGGGAATAAATATTCACGCACTAATACACTTTTTGGATTGACTAATTTGGTTCGGCTTCATTATGGAAAAACATAATATAAATATCAATTCTTATGTACTTAGCGATGTCATGAGAATATAAACAATCGATATTTTCCGTGTAGAATGTTGAATATATTCATGTTTTGATTCCTCAATTGCCTAAATTTTTGAATGGATGGATTCAAACAAAAAAAATTTATTTAAATATATATACCATTTCTAGAATTAAATATTTTATAGAATTTATATAACTTGCTCTTGGAGGAAATGAAATACTTCCTTGTAATATTATTTCATACAATCTATTTTAATTAAACTCTTTCTTATTTTTTTGTTCGGTATGGCATTTTTTTGTCCATCATCATCCTCTTCATTTCTTAATCCCCTGTTTTTAATGATGTTTATTACTGAAATTTAATTATTTATTTATGATTTTCTATAAATTTTATTAATATTTTGTTTTTCCACAACATTCATCACTAAATAAAATTCACATATTCAGTAAAATAACCTTAAAATAATACATGTAGTCGTTATATATTCAGTAATTAAAATTTATTTATACATCATCAATCTCCACTCCACAAAATAATTATAAAATTTTGTTTTTTTTAAGATTATTGAAAATAATTTTTCCCAGAGTATTCCTAATTAAATAAAATTTTCATATTTATTACAATAAATTTTATAAATAATGAAAAACTAAATAAAATGTATCCCACAATAATTTTTTTATATTCATTAGATTAAGGATTTTATTTAATTTTTATAATTTTCCCACATGTATTATTAATAAGAAATTAATATTTTATAATATGTTTTGATTAATTATCAAATAATAAATCATGAATTTATGAATTAAAATTTTAATTGATTTGTATTAATTAAGTTTTTGAAACTGTTAAAATAAAAAGACCACCCAAATAAAATTTTGAAATTTTTAAAATCATGTTAACATTAATTAGTATGTAAATTATATGATTTTGATAAATTTTCATGTATTTAGTTTGCAGATAAAATATATGATTTTCTTGATATTCAATGCACCATTCCTGAATTAAAGGATGATAACTATAAATTTTGAAATGAGAGAATTGATCTTCATATGGGGTGGTTGAAAATTTCTTATTCCATTTCGAACGAAAAAACACCATCAATTAATTAATATAACACACAAATAATATAGCATCAATTAATAAAGGGAGATGTCTAACCTTCTAAGTAAGATGTTCGTAAAAACTAAATTATGTGCTATCATTTTCGGTTCATTCAACAAGAAAAATAATTTTCATGACTTGATCAATTCTATAAATGTTTAGTTCATCTATTTTGATAATGTATTAGTAACCACATTAATTATGAAGTCAGTTTCAATGAAACAAACTACCATGAAATATGTATGCAAACACATCATGAAGGCGAGGGATATTGGAGTTCAATATATGAATCATGAGGTTGACATATCGGAGTCATTTATGGTCAATCATATTCTCAACAATCTTCCATGAAAATATGGTCATATAAAATATATTATTACACACATAAAGATAAATGGTCAATTAATGAATTAATTTTCACATGTGTTCAATAAAAAAAATAATGTATTCATATCCTAAAAGATTGAGAAGCATATCGCCATGATCAGTACAAAATCGTGGATACTCTGGAGAATGTTCACATTCATTCTCCTGTCTTGGATAATTATCAGCATATTATTGTAAAGAAAGAGGCATGGGAACATGATCATATCCCTATTCCAACTGGGGAATTACAAGTGGGTTTGGAATAGGCCTCAAGAATGGCATATAATATTGTTAAAAAAATACCAGTATCATATTTTAGTGGTAATGAATCAGGCACATATCCCCGTTCCAACTGAGTAATATTTGGACAATATGGTAATCACCTCAAATCAAGATCATAACACTAACAATGAAGCTACCTAGAATATTATAGAAACTCATGAATGCTTGGATCATACCCCCATCATCCACCAATGAATGAATACACCAGCACCGTTCATAGGAAATACATGATATGGTTCATGTACCTTATCCCATTTCAAGGGATTTTCGACATATTCCAATGGTTTATGAATAATTTAACTAGGATCATATCACTACATCAACTATGATTGACTTTAATATTTTAGAAGCCACAAATAATAAGGATCATATTAACACAAATAATATATAATCTCACTGAAATACTTAAGAAGATTCTCTGTCATAGGATTATAACCCCACAAAACCTAACATTTATCAATATATTTCAGCATCCATCATGTTGTAATATCATATCCTTGGTAAACCCCAAAAGGTGGGTTAACACATTATATTCATGATTAATAATGAGTCTCATATCCTTAATCACACTAATTATACTATCATTGTGGATATCTAATGCATATCAATAATACCTCAATGTTATATCGATTCTTCATGATAAGAAGATGGAGATCATAAACTTGATAGTCCTCCTCATGGAAGTATAGAGTTGGATTTCATGGAATCTACTACATTCATGATGGATAACCCACCATGTAGATAATTCTCACTCATATGTAAACACTCCCCTTTCCTAAACTCCCCTATATAGAGAGGTTCTAAATACTCTTACAAGATCATATAGATAAGTGATCAATATTATGATGTAAATCATGTATAATTCCCCATCAATTATTAGTAACACTTCACCATAGTCAACATGAAATTCATAGAATTACTTGAACTTGTCTAACTTTGTGGTGGTAAATAAATCTGATGAAGAAAAGGCTAACATGGACATATAGAGTGTATTAGATGGATTAAACGTCTCATGCATATTTTTGGTCATCCTCACTTCTAAATATGTGATCATATTTGAGATAGAGAAAGTGTGATTTCCTTATCTATTCACAAATAGAAGGGCCACTCATTTGGTATTGATGTTTAAAAAACTATCTTATCAAGGATATGAGGGAAATATATAGAACCTAAACACACATTATTGTTTTTTATACATTGCTACATTCTCTATATCCTACAACTAAGTGATGGCACCATAAAAAAAATCCTACATAGTTTTTTAATTTATATCATAAATAATCTCTATTAGATTAATTTAAATATCTAACATATATAAATATATGAGGATGGGGGATATAGAGAATTTATCTTCACTATGTCCCCAGAACAACAAACGCCCCCCAGAAACAACATCCTGTAATGTTATAGCCACAAAAGAAATCAGGGGACCAAGTAATGCATTAGACAGTTGGACAATAAAAAAATAACCCGACATCAATGATGAAAAAACATCAGGAATAGAGATAGGGGGATTCCAAAAGATACCTAAGCTAGTTCTGTTAATGAAATTGCAATGCCTTTTAGACACATATATTTATTTTTTGGTCATCTAGAAAACTCCTATAGAAAATGACTCCCATTATGGTCTTTCATTTCACCCAGCTCATAAATGAGAAGAGTAATTTCAAATCAAATATATCATAATTGAATCTTCCATATAATCTTTCCCTGAGTGATCTTTATTGTAACCCTCACTTTTCATACATGGACAATACATGAATTTTGGAGAAAACATAATACATTACACAAACACACACCCAAAAAATATTCTAGTTTAGTTCATTTGGAAACATTGAACACCTTCTTCTAACTTGGTAAAATATCTTCAACATCTCCCATAATGATCATTCCTTTTAGTATCCTAACTAAAAACATTCTTTATATCTTGGGGAAAATAAAACATAAGAAAATGGGAGATATCAGATTCTCAATATGGATAGAAATGGGATAAATATAAAAATAATCATGAGCATAAGGGTATGAGAACATATTCTTTGAAATAGAAGATCATACCCTATGTGTCAATGATCTTAACCAATAATTATGGAAAAAATATTTGCGGTTTATAAGACATGAAACATAATGAAATAAATAACATAATAATTTCAATCATAAGATTAATATATGAATGAAATTATGGCCATAGATTCTTTTATATTTATTAAAATGTGTAAGTAGTATCAAGATCACTAATTAAATTATGGAAATGAAATCAGGACCTTGTATAAACATATATATATGAAGACCAAGTCCGGAGATAAAGTTATAAACATGAAAATAAAGTCCACGAATAAAATTATGAACTTGAAATCAAGTTCAAAAATTACATATATACATCATTAGTTATCAGAAATTATCCAAGGAATTAAGGTAAGATATAGGTCCCACCCGTCCTAGAATTAAATCCATAAAATTTTTCCAACAATAACACAACTAATTCAACATATAATAATCCATGTAATGAAATGGATTTCATAAACATCATTTAATCATCATATAACCCATGAATTGAAATGGGTTTCATAAATATCATTACATGATAAACATAAACAATACCTAAAAAAATAAGAATGGAAATGTTGAATCATATCTACTGTAAATTAAAAGAAACATCAAACAATGTTATGTTTGATGGAAAATAATTTTGAGATATATCTTGAAAACAATTATTGAGGAACATAACCATTATTATTTGATAGAAATTTCTTTACAAAAATTTAATTCTTTATAAATTTTTTAAAAAATCATCCAGAATTACCCTATAAGATTAAAAGGGAATATTAGATGCAATATGGATTCATGAAAACATAAAAATCTATTTATACCGTAAAAACTATAAAAAAATTCGTGTTATACATTTTTGAGATAATTCCAAAAGTACCTCATTTTGAAAATGAAAAAAATATTCCTTTCAAATAATGTTATAAAAATTGGAATGTGGGAACATAGACCATAAATATTTGTAAAAATATAGTAAATATATTTTAAATTTTTTATAAAACATGGACAAGGATGATAAATGTTCCCCAGTAGATACTTATGTATAAATAATCAGGAAATATAATGACATTGTAATATAACCCTTAAAACATTATAATCAGTTGAAACATATCCCTCATGTAATTAATGGAATAATAATTATATGAAAATACCATAATATTATTATTAGGAATCATTAAATACATTCATGTACAGTAGGTATAACATGTAGAATAATAATGTAGTGTATGAGGTATGTGCCTCATAGACGTAACAGTTGGACAAAAATCCATTAACTTATGTTTGATTGCCATCGTACATGTCTGGAAGTATTTTATAGTGGTTTTAGTCATATTATTAACTTATAAAATAATCATTATAATATTTATAAAATCATCCATGATTCATTTCTGTCTTTATATTACCCATTATTTAACAATTACATGTTAAAGCAATGTTTTGGGTAATAAATGAAAACATTATTGTATGTGTTTTAAATTTTTAACCATGATACTATTTCTAACATCATGATTTAAATACATCCAGAATGTTAAATATGGTTTATATGTCATATATATTTAGTGTATAAACATATATATACATATAAGATATATATATAAGAAATGGAATACAGAGTTCATGGAGATGGTAAGTCGTATGTATTCATGGACGTTGTCTCAATTTTCTTATCATACTGAATGTAAGAAGGTAAATGATATATATATATATATATATTAAATTAGATATATTGTGTATCATATTTCATATTGTTTTATTATATATATTTTTATAATCATTCTTCAAATGGATATCATTAAAGATGAATCTCACCTCGTTGTGGAGACGATAGGTCGTACAAACACATGAGCAAGGATATAATTATCTTATTGGGAAGAGAGTGAAGAATTAAATAGTATATTAATTATATAGAAACAAGGTAATGTAATATTTTTTATTTATATACATTATATCCATCATTATACACATCCTAATATTGTAGTGATTAAAAACAGAATTCCCCACAGTGTGCAGATGGTAAGACGTAGGTATGCACGTGTGTACATTAATTATTTATAGGATAAATAAAACATATAATATGTTTGTTGAATAATCATTATAACATCTCAAAATATAGTAAATACTGTAGTTTTTACTTTATAATGGAATAAACTCATGGTGATGATGTACATGATGAAACAATATTGAGTGAGTCGGTAAGAAGATTACATCTTCTTCAATGATCTCCCTCTTGATATCCTCTTAAGGAAACTAAAGATGGTATCTTTATAATACCATAACCAATATAATTTTAAAATTGACACTTATAAGGGTAAAATTCATGGAATTTATAGTCTTTAAGGTAAAAATTGTTATGAATAAATGAGGGAGGAGGCTCTTTTTTAAAGTTGAGGAGAGGGGTTATTCAGGCCGCTATTAAAATATTAAATTGATGTAAATTTATTTTGTAACTAAAATAGATTCTATGTATTTTATTTCTATAATAATATGATTATTTTTTGGAATCCTCTAAAATATTTATTTTTACATATATTTATGTCACACTATGAACCTTATCATTTGGATTTTACACTATGATAAAGCCTTTAACTTTCACCACAACAATGTTGAGGTTTTACACTTTACGGTTAATAAAATTACTATAAAATTCCAGATGAACGCCAACTATATAATTGATGAAATATTTATCTTTAATTTTTTCTTTTTGGCCATATTTTATAATTTTTTGAATTTTATACCATTTAATAAAATATTATTTATATTGATGTTTCCTTTATATCAATTTTGAAACTATTCAATATTTGTTTTTAAAAAAATTTCATGTAAAGATGAAAATTTTATAAAAAACCTTATAGTAACTGAATAATAAGTCAATTTTATCAATAAAATATTTGGATGTCATTAATTACAGAAAATTATATTAATTATGATATTTTTATTATCATTTATCTGATACTTCTAAGAATTAAACAATTACTACTTCATCATTATGAAATCCTTTAATTAAATAATTTTATCTATGTAAATTTAAAATAAAATTTCACTATAAATATAAATGTATAATATTTAAAATAAGTAATTATAGTCGAATGTATCTTGTTTTTAGCCTTATAATAAAAACTATTTACTTATTAAAAATATGTGTGTGTGGTTTTTAACTTATCTTTAAATAAAATATATTAAATGTCATATACCCACCAAAGTGGATTAAAATGTTATAATTCTTGCTTAATATTTATTCTTCTTTAAATACACACATCTGATAAAATTAGGACTTGTGGTAGGGTAATTTCATAATTTTATAATATTATTATTACCTTTAATTTCCTTATTTACCCTTAACCATGATAAATAAAAATAATAATGTTAGTATTCCCAAAAAATTATGTTGATCCTTTTATGAATAAAATTAAATTAATATTATAACCATGCAAGTCAATTTTTCCATAATCAATTCATAGAAGTTGCTAAATTATGATTAACATTAATCTCATAGAAGTGGTGAGCAGGCGGTTAAAATATTTCATCAAAAGATCAATATGTTTTGATATCTAATTTTAATATAAAAAAGACTACAATGATCTCAATTGGTTTATAATATTTATAATTAATCTGTTATGAATTTAAAATGAATTTAAAATATAATTATTATCTAAATGAAATTAGATGTTTTTAACTAAAATGTGGTATTTTTAAATACTGATAAAAAATAATATTAATGGAAAAATAATAAAAAATCACCCTAAGTAAAATTTGAAATAAATTTTTTTAAAATTAGACCATTTTATCAAAATAAATTTTTCATGTGTCTAAATTTAATTTTATAGTTATTCATAGAAAGACATGAAATTTTATTCCTTTAATGAAACTATATTTCTAAACCTATAATGAGTTTTAATTATAAATATATTTTATTAATGTGAAATAAATATAAAAATCAGTTATTTCAATTCATATTTCTATCTTTAATGGCATGGTTATAATTATATATTTTAAAAAATAACAATAATAATATTAAGTGTTGTTTCACAGGAACTCAGTGTTCGATGTAACACATGCCAAGTCAGTGTTGTGTGTAATGAAATTATAACATTCTATTATGTATAATGTAATCCAATATAGGTGATTTTATGTAATAATAAAAATTGGTATTTATTCTTCCGTGAAGTGAATAATAATAATAAAAATATTAAATTAATTTGAAAAAAAAGTAAAATAATCTTTGGGTGGTATATTTCTACCCCCTAAATTTAATTTCACCTTCAAAATTCATCTGGGTTATCAATGGATTAATAATTCAATGTTTAATTAATAAAAATCCACCTCATAAAAATGAATTTTAAAACATCCATTCAAAACTGAATTTTTTTAAAATAATAGTTACCCATAATAAATCATGACTCAGTATCTATGTATGAGAACATAGATGAATATTTGGGAAAGAATAAAAAGCATAAATAATCTTTCAGATTGATAAAGATAACTGATAAAAAAGAGGGTGATAGAGATAATGTTCACAATAATAAAACAATATTATAATTAAGTGTGAAAGGGGATATTGATGTCATTAAAAATGATTATAACTGCAAACCCTTTTACATCATAATCCATATTATTAATGTTTAAGAATATTCATGGAGAGATATACTTACTTTATTTAAGCACAATCTCACCCTTTTTTGTTACACGATTAATTTCAACTTCACCACTTATTCTATGAAATGATGTTGAATTTATCACTCATAAAGTGTTCACAAATCACGAGATCTATTATTATAATGATAGATCATCACATTTTTTATCTCAACAAAATGTAAGCATAAGTAATCAAATATGCATAATTCCACTGAGAGTGTTGTAATCCATTAATCTAACAAACATAATCTAATGTTTAATTTATAATTTCAATAAATGGATAAACTTAAAATATTTCCTTAATCAGAAAATACAGAACATTCGAAATAGGTGAACTAAATAAACTTTACATTTATCTCTTATATCTCATATGTTAGTTCTTGGTTTTCAAATTACATATTTTGTGAATACCTTAATCATATATTCTCTTGAAACATGGTGATAGCCTGAAATACCTTACCTATTTTTGGAAAACATAGATTTTTCCTTATTCCAAGGTTTATTGGATATATTCCCTACGTCCAAAAAGATTAAAACATCATCCATGATAGCATAACCCACTTGTCAAAAAATGATTAATTAGACCCAAATAAATCATTATCATCTAATTTAATTATTCAAATATAACATATATTTATCAAAATATCAATATCTCATCATCATTCTAATATTAAGGGTTACTTTCACATAATCATGTGTTATAAAAAAATATCATCTCATTAGCTCAATCAATTTCATTATTACAAGTAACATTCAGTATATAATCTTATATCATGATGTAAAAACTAGAGTGGAACATTCCATAGATGTTTCATTATTCGTCAATACCATAAAATTACTTTTATAATATTATTCATCAATTCCAATACATTAAATCTCAATCACTATACAACTCTATTTTCATACTCCACATCACCAATAATGATCAAAGGAGGCGTACCATTGTATTTTTCATTAAGAAGTTACTAACATCTATAATCATCAGTAACACATATATTTGGGAGTTGGATAGAATAATCTCTATTTTTCGGGCACTTAAAACACTAATTTGCGAGAGGTTCAATATTTGAATATTTATAATTATTCCCATTACATCATTAGTTAAATCCCTAATGACCTTCTTTTCCACACATAAAACATTCATCACCCCCCTTTAGATAATTTCACCCATTTTTCCTTCCACACATTGATCATTAAATAATACTAATATTCAACTCTATAATGTTTTAAGAGTTTCATTTGAATTTGATCATTGTTTTCTTATCATTACAATGTGATAGATGGGTAACCTGAATCTCCTTTTTCTAAGATGAATATAGGGATGGTACATAAGGAAAAATAAGTTCTTCATATATTTCTAATCCACATATTCAATATTATCTTATCGGCTTCTCATTATGATAATGTTCCACCACATGTTGGATTTATCTTCTAGGCGATAAGGGCTCAACATGTCTCTTTCACATTCTGAAAAAAAATAATTAATAATATATTTTCAATGGTATAGATCCATTTATCAGAAAATATTATATCATTAATTCCCCTATAATAAGTTGTACATTCTCTTAAAGAATGATTTAGGGAAATTTTACTCACTTCTTTGGTCATTTGGAATCCTAAAAGGATTCTTGGAATGAATTTTTTTGTGGTGGTAAAAAAAATATTCTATATTATATCTCCCATTATATTTGTTTTCCTATAAGTAAAATAATTTCATTTCCTATCACATATAGTATTAACTTGGATCCTTTTAGATCTAACCATTGACTAAAATAAAAATCATATAATAAGAAACAATTTTCATAATGAGGAACCACGTAATAATAAAAAATAACTTATAGGATGCCTAAATTATGATGAATTCTATAATATATTTAAAATTAGTATTATTATAGTTTTTTGATAGACAACATCCATTTAGATCATTCATTCTGGTGGAAAAAAAATTATGATTTTCCAAAGCATATCCCCAAACAATTTTAAACTAGGTTTACATCAAGGCATGTTTGAATGTTTTAGGTTACCATTGAATTAGGCCTGGAACACAATGTCAAAGTATTTACCCCTTGGAACATATTTTCTATAGATACATCCATATGTAGTATCCAGAAAGAGATGTAATTATATGAATCCCATTCCTTTGTCCTTTTTTAAAAATCCAGGATATTTTCCTATCCATTTTCTCATTCTTAGACATATTCATAGAGACATTGATATACATATCCATAAAACAATCCATAGGGAACTAAATAATCTTTTCTATACCTAGTATTCATAGGTTTACTAAACCATTACTCTGATATCAAGTGTATAGACCCTCTTCTTTTATACATGGACATTACATCACTTTTGTGAAATAAAATAATACATTACACAAACAAACACCCCAATACCATATCAGTTTAGTAAGTTTGGAAACATGGAAGGAATGCATAAAACATTGTGAAATAGCTAAGATATATCCTATATTGATCATCCAATTTATAACCCCTAACGTAAACCATTGTTTATAACCCGCGGAAAATAAAACATAAGCAAAGTGGTGATGTCAGATGCTTAGTAATGTTCAACAAGGGTGACATGTAAACATAACCATGAGCATAAGGGTATGAGAAAATGTTTATGATAATAAAATATCAAAACTTTTCTATCAATGATCATAAAATAGAATCATGGAATAAATATTGGAACTTCATAAGACATGTATTATCCAAAAATAAACTATAAAATCCATGAAATCCTAACATTAAGATAAGAAAAAACTGAGGCATACACATAAATTTATAAAATTGTGAACATATCTAAGTAGTATATGTTTCCAACATTAAATTAAGGATTTTAAATCAGTCCCTTTTATATACATATAGACATGTAAACTAGGTCTGCATATAAATTTATAAATGCAAAAAATTTCGTCCTCACATAGAGTCATCAACATGAAATTATGTTCACGCATAACATATATACCTATTGATTTTTCAGAATTTATCCAATTAATTAAAGGTTTATATAGGTACTACTAATCAAATAATGAATACCATATATATGTGTGCCACATGATCATAAATAATTCAATATATCATAACCCTTGGAATGAAATGGATTTCAAAAACATCATTCATTCATAATATAACCCAGGAAAAATGGGTTTAATAAATAACATTAGATTATAATAATAAACCCTACATAGATTGAATATGAATGGAAATATTGAATCATAACCCTAGTAAATCATATTTAACATAAAAAATTATATCTTATATGGAATATAGTTTTGAGATATCACATGAAAAAAATTATTGTCGAAAATATATTTTCTTCTTTGAAGAATATCCTTTACATGAAATTCCGTGTAATTATAAAATAAAACCTTTATTTGAATATTAAATTTTAAACATAAAAGGTATTATTTAAGGAAATCGGGTTTCATGAATTTTAAAAAATTATTTTAATCCATATATGTTTACAAATTATCTAATAGTTTTCCAGAAAAGTCTCAAAGTACCACATTTGGAAAATGATAAATTGATTCTTCTCAAATAATTTTATAAAAAGTAAGGAAATGGGTAGAAAGGCCTTAAAATTTTGTAGAAATATAGTACAAATAATTTAGAAATTTTTTTAAGAATCATGGACATTGATGATAATTATTTCCCAAAAGATACTTTTTATTAATAATGTAGAAAAATGAGATTGTAAAATAACACTTACAAATTTATAATGAGTATAATAATATAGCCGCATGAAATAAAGGAAATTATATGGATATGTAAATACCATATTATTATTTTCAAGAGTCATAAAATGAATTCATGGGAAGTGTATACAACAATTAGAGGACTCAAGTACTGTATGAGGTGTGTGTCTCACATTAGTAAAGGTGAGACAAAAACCCTTTACCTTAGGTTTCATTCTATCCGTACATATCGGAAAATATTTTATTATGGTTTTAAACATAATATATATTTTACCATAATAATAAAAATATTTATAATTTCATAAGTTATTTGTTTATGACTTTATATTACTATTTAATAAAAATTATAAGTGAAAGAAACGTTTTGGGTAACAACCACATAATTTATCATATGTGTTTTGACTTATTATTATTGATCATATTTCTTTGATCATGACTTACATAAATCAGTAATGTAAAAAAATTGTATATCATATATAATTTGTAAAATAATATATAAATATAACAATTGATATATAAAATGTAATACACCGTTCATGGAGATGGTATGTCGTACGTACGCATGAACGTTGTTTCAGTTTTTTTATTATTCTGAATATAATAAGGTTAATTAAATATATTGATATATATAAATATATATTATTTAATTATAATTATTTTTTAAAATATTTCATATTTATTCATTTTATAAATTTTTAAAAATTATTTTTTAAATGGTTTTCATGGAAGATGAATTTTATCGAGTCAGGGAGATGGAAGGTCGTAAATACGCACGAGTGATGATATAATTATATTAATGGTTAAAGGATGTGAAATTTGATGGTATGTTAAAAATAAATAATTCAAATTATGTCATATATATTATTTTTATACATTGTATAAATCATTACACCTATTCAAATAATGTAGTGATGAAAAATAGTTTACACCATGACATGGAGACGATAAGTCATACATACGCAGGCATGGTACTTTTATTTTTCATAGGAAAAAATAAAGGCTATTATATGGATATTTCATAATAATAATAAAATATAAATATATATTTTATTCTGAATTTATTACTTTATAAAGAAATCAACACATAAAGTGGAAGTAATAGAAGAAATGGTTTGGAAAGGGTTGATAAGGATATTACTTTCTCTTCGATGATCTCCCTCTTAATCACCTCTTGGGGACACTAAATCCAGTATTTTGAGACGAAAAAAAACATGTTTTATTTTACTAGGGTTTCTTAAAAGTAAACAGTGTAGTGGATAACTAATTATGAATGATCATAGTGTTGTGGATAATTGAGGGTGCAAGTTACCTTTTATAATTGAAGTGATGGGAACTTTAGGAAACTCTTTATATTAAATTAATATAATTTTTTTTTCAGAATAAAATATATCTAAAGAGTTTTATTTCTATTATAAGATGATGATTGGAAAAAATACTCTGAACTAATGACTTCCAAACTCGTTTAGGTCGCAATATTGACCCTACCTTTTGTCTTTAACACTTTTTTAGACCCTTTAACATTTACCATGATAACTTGAATTTTTGAGACATTGGTGTTAATATAGTTACTATAAAATGAAAAAATAAACCCTACTAGAACATTGATTAAATATTTCACCTCTTCATGGATAGTTTTATAAATTTATTTATATAAATTTTTTTATATAATTTAATAAAATATTATTCATTTTAAACTATCATTTATGTCGATTTTAATAATATTCAATATATTTTTTTTAAAAAATATCATTAAAATTTATAATTCGAAACCAACACTTATAATATATCTCTAATATTTCAATGTTATATATAAAATTTGTGGATGTCATTAAGTATTTTAAATAATATTTATTTTAATAATTTATAAATAATTTTTTTAATATTTCCTTTCATTGATTAATTGTTGCATCATCATTAATAAATCCATTAATTAAATTATTTCTTCTCATAAAGTTGAAAAAAATTATCATGACAGAGATAAATTTATTATATTTCAGATGACTATTTATAGTTCAATTTATCTTTTGTATAACCCTTTATTAAATATTATTTATATATTTCAAATATGAGTATAACATTTTTAACATAACTTTTAATAAAATATAATAAATGTCATATTTGTAACACCATGAACCTAGTTACCCAGAGTCGGTTCATTATTACATGACATTGGAATGACCACAAGGGATCAACTCTTGAAAGAAGGATCAGTTTAGTAACCTTAGAAGTACTAGATATATTCATAATTTTACATTACATCATGAAATAAGAACATCAACATCATTTTATCCCGTTTTGAACACAGTTATATCCATAGCCTATCCCATCATTTCAACCATAAAATAATTCTTCACATCTGGGGTAAAATAAAATATAGAAAGGGGTGAGCTCAGATACTCAGTAAGGATAACAATATAGAAAAAACATTCCTAAATTAGAATAAACATTTAAGGCAATGTATATGACTAAAACAAAAGCCTTTTAATCTTAAACATCTACATAATATAGAAAATATAAAATAAAACAATTCCATTTATTTATTCACATGGATATTCTATAAGTTGAACAATCACATGCAATATCAACAGCCACTTTCATAATGATGGAATACATAATACAAGACTTCATCACCACATAGTAAAGGTCTTGTGCCAATGCTACAAATAATATTTTGTTATGGCCTTGTGCCAAGACACTAGTTTGTATCCTGAGACCTACCGATGCATCTAGGAGCTATAGAGAGAACCACACGTCACTTACTATGTCCAATGCATTCCTCATATGAAAAGGTTTAAACATAAGATAAAAATTCGTATTAAAACTAGCATATGAAATGTCAATACTTTATCCATAAACCATGAATGGTATAAACATAACACATTCATAGCCAATAATATCACAAAACCTTCAATACTATATGGAAAATGTGTATCATAATAAATCAACTTCATACATGTTTAAAATTCATCAAAGGAAGTTGACAGAGATGAAATCAGAACTTTTTAAGGGTAATATCGCTTTCTATTTCGAAATCATTTAGAATTCATGTAATTATAAAATAATACATTTATTTTGAAAATATTATTATTATATTGAAAGGGAAGTAATAAAGGTGTTATAATGCTTGAAAATAGCCGCACCCGCCGTATAAGTTAAAAAAACATTCTTTCGTTAATTTTGTCGAAATGGTCATAAATGACCTTGTTTGGAAAATGAAAGAAAGATTCCTTTATAAACATTTTATAAAAATTTAAAAAATGTAACAGATTCCTTTAAACTATAGTCTAGGAAATATTATTTTTTTGAAATATATTTTTAAGAAACACGGATGTGGATGATAAGCGGGTCCCGATAGATACTTACTTAAAAACAACCTCGAATAATGAAGAGATTGTAGAATTAATAATTAACTTTAACTTTTCATTAGTCGATGGTATATTAACCTCCTGTATAATAGTTAATTTTTTTTTTAAATTATTAAATAACTATATAAATAAATATTATATCATATATTATCCTCTAATATCTCTTTGTTAATAATATTTCAAATGTGTCATCATTTGAGGTATTAACTGGTTCATTTTATATTATATGAATGGTTACATAAGCCATGTTTTTTTATATATAGGATGTATTATATTCATATAAATAATGATATTATGTTCATAAATATTATTTTTAATCATAAATTGAAAATTATTCATGAATGATTATGATGTGGAATTAATCTCATTGCGTTAATGGAGATGGTAATCTGTACATACACACGAGAAACTATATCATTATATTGATGGTGAAATCAAATATAATTAAATGGTATATAAAATATACAAAATCATTAAAATTTTATATTTATTATTTAAATCATTTTTATTCATTGATATACTCATCCAAAATAATGGTGTTTTTGAATATCATACTACACCACGATGTGGAGACGGTAAGCCGTATGTACACACGTATGGTAAATTTGTCATTTATAGGATGGATAGAATAATTAATATGGTTTTACCAATTTTATAATAACATCATATTATATATAATATACTGGAGTAATTATTTTATAATGGATACAACAAAGAAAGAGGAAGTGGATGAAGAAAAGAACTTGAAAGAGGTGATTAAATATTTACCTCTACTTCAGTTTCTTCCTTTTTATTTGATAAAAGGGGACCCTTAGGTTGTCTTTCTGACAAAACTAACGCCTATAGGTTGAACTTAGGAAATGTTTGATGATATTTGGGCAGGTTTTTGCAGAGAAAAATGGTTTTGGAGGTGAAAAATTAAGAGAAGGGGAAGTACCCTTTTATAAGAGAGGTGATGGTCACTTTAGGGAAATTTTGAAATATTATATTATAATAAAATTATATTCAGTTTATAATGGCTCCAAAATGATTTATTTATAGGATATAGTGGGGATGGGTCAAATACCTCTCAACCAATAGGTTTTAGAGAGGTTTAGGTCACCATATTAACCTTATCTTTTAGATTTTACTCATAGTTAAATAGTTTGACATTTATCATGTCTTATTGTTTTTTTATATTACATTGTTAATAAACATACAATAACAAGTCAAGAGAACACCAAAAGAGAAATTGAATATATATCTAATGAAATGTTAAAGTTAATGGTTAGTTCTACAATCTCTACATTATTCGAGGTTGTTTTTACATAAAATAATGAAGAGATTGTAGAATTAACCTAGTCATTTGTGTATATATTTTGACCTAAAATAAATTTAAATAAAATAAATAATTATTTTAATTAAAATTCGGTTTTATCTAATAATGCAGTGTTTTCACTATTCATCAAAAATTGAATGTTTTCATAAAAATACCAAAAAATCACTCTAAGATAATTTTGATATTCCAAATCCAAAAATAAAATCCATTTTGAAAAAAAAATTATAAAATTTAAAAAATTGTGTATTATTATTAATAACGGCCAGTTTGATTGGTCGTAGTGTGTTAGAATCTCGAAGTTTTGTACAATACATGTTATTGAATTATTCAAAGCGAAACTTACTGTGGAAGCTTGGGGTGTTATATTTTCCCCTCCATAAAACAATTTTATCCTCAAAATTTTTAGAATATTATAGCATAAAAACATTCGGGTAGTTCTTCATCATAACTGCCATGGGTTCCCGTATTGCATCTTCCATCTGTGGGTTTCTCCATATAACTTTTACTAGACGAGTTGTCTAGTTTCTGACCACTTATTCTTTGGTATCAATAATTTTTACAGGCTCTTCATAATAAGAAAGATCATGTTATAGTTCAATTTCTTCATTGGTGAGTACATGTGTTGGGTCATGCATATATTTTTTCAACAGTGATACATGGAACACATCAAGAACTTTGGAGAGACTTGGAGTAATTTCCAAACGATAAGCTATAACTCCAACTCGTTCAAGAATTTCAAAATTTATAACATACCTGGGACTCAATTTACCCTTCTTACCGAAATGTATAACACCCTTCTATAGATATACCCTCAAGAAAACATAGCCTCCTACGTGAAATTCCAAATCCTTCCTTCGGTTTTCGGCGTAGCTGTAACCCCCTAGGTAAATAAAGAATATGACATATTTATATTTATCCATATTTGTGAATAAAATATTAATATTACTTTAAATGGGATACTATGCTCGATGGCGTACCCAATACGCAACAACACGTTTCTTGGGAATCTTACGTTGCACTCTAAGAATAAAATAATATTATGTAACGCTTAACCGTTGTAATGGCGGGAATGAACAGAACTAACTACAAAATGATTATATATGTTTGTCAAATATTTTTACTCTTTACAATAAATGTTAGAGGACTAAAAATGAAAATTAATCCAGTTTTTAAGCATAAACATTCTAATATTCATTAAAAAGTCGATTAACCACCTTTTGATGGCGAACCCCTTTTAAATCCACTTTTTGAAAATTTTATAAGCTCTATTTTTCAAAATAAACATATTATTTATTATTGGGACATTGAAATTTACCTTGGGTTAATTTTTGGTATTTTTCTGACAATATTCATTTTTCAATGAATAGTGAAAAATAAAGCATTTTACGTCAAAACTGCTTTTTCATATAATATAGTTATATGGTTATATTATCTTTTTAATTTGTTTTAAAGTGTAATTAGAATATATTTTTACCATTTAATTCAATGATGTTCATTGGGATTAATTTCACTTTGGAATTAGGCATAAACAAGTGCCAATCTTTTCATAAATTTTGTTTCTAAAAACCCCACTATTTGTTTTGACAATGGGAAGTTTTTTTGAATTAATTATTGAAATTTATGTGTTTGGAATTTGGTAAAATTGATTACATGTATGGAATAATAAGGTCCAAATTATGTAATTAAGACTCTTGTTTTTGGACATTATGAATAGTAACGATGATAATTATCTTTAATTATCTTGATTAATGAGTAATAGGGTAGTTAAAGATAATAATATAAAATCATAATAATAATAAATGACAACAAAATGTGTCCTAAGGCTACTGGTTGTCTCATGTCCGGCCATGGGATGCCTTGTTCCAAACTTGGGGGCCCCATGGAATCACTTTTGTGAGAAAGTGACTTTTTATCTTTTTATTTTTAAAGAATGTTAAATGTGACAAAGAATGTATCACCTAAGTAAAATATTTTTAATTTTTTCTACATAAATGATATTTTGGACTATAAATATTCATTAGAAAGATAACAGGAGTTTCTAAATCATAGTATTTTTTTCATAATTTTTAGACTTTAAATAAATTAAATTATTTATGACATCATGATGATGCAGCGATTACCTCATTAATAAAGGATTTAAATAAAATGAAATGATAGTGTAAAATATTTGACCTACACATGTCCAAAACCTATTGTATGGGTTTATTTTAAACCCTTATCACCTTACCCTCTAATTATATCAATGTGGGGCCTTTTTAATCCGAAAATCATTTTCAAATAAAGTAACATTTCTTTACTTTCCAAGAGTGCCCCTCCTCTCCTCTTATAAAAGGCCCCCAACTCTACCTCCTTACCCACACTCCCAAAGCCTTTGGATCAACCAACCCCTGTCCATTTCATCTCTACACATCCCTCTATAACTCCTTGAATCCTAACTTTGGTAAGAATCATTTCCAAAGAAGCCTTTGAGCTCAAATCAAAGGAAGTTACCCGATTTAAAGGTAATGTCTTCACTTGTGTCCTTTTGTTTTATTTTGCTTCTCCAACCAACTAAACTCTTTCTATTCATTTATTTTGTAACAAATACAGTATCTTCAATATACTAGTATGTTTTTATAAGAAGTATTCGAGCTACACTTACACACACCTACATCTAATGGTTAAAGAACATACTATTTCTGTGGATGGCGAATTTCTGCCTCCCGAAACGATGACTGTTCAACATTTTTATAACACCTTAAAAGGTGGCCATTAAGATGAAAATATATTTATATATGATATATAATATGTTTATATTTTACTTAAGCTTCTGTATTTTTCATTTATGTCATACCTTTATGGTTTCCATTATGGGTAAACGCGATATCTTCATTTAAGGAAGTGCGGACTACCGCCCGCCACAAAGTGATTCGATTCATTAATACCATATGTGGTATGTATAAAGGATATATTTAATGATATTATATATGATACCATACGGGAATTAAAATACTATTATGTATCATTATGTTTTAATTCCATTAAATATGAAATAGAAATGGAAGTAGCGTTCATGCGTACATACGGCTTACCGTCTCCATGAACGGTGCATTTCATTTCTTAACTCTAAATGTTATGTAATATTATAAATGCATGAATATACTGGATATATATGATATATTTGATATATACATCATGAATAAAATTCTGGATATAATGAACCTTTGACCACATGAACAACATGTAATTGTAAGAAGTCCACTTTCGACTTAAGAACAAAATATGGAAAAAACAAACATTATTAACTTAAATGAATACATAATGTTTATGACATGGTAATAAGTGATATTGAAGTAATAATGAACTTTAAGAAGGTTCTTAAGGAAGTATAAATTAACTCAATTTTATTATTCAGGATATTAAAGAACGATCGAGTCAAGTCAGACCCAAGGTAAGGGATCTTACTCCTCTCTTTCTTTTTAACTACACTCTTTTATGTCATTTCTTCTAAAGCTCATCTTTCTTGTGATTGGGATGTTCTTTTATATTACTCTTACTGTAATTTTTATGTACATATGATGAGAGACCCTATTCTCTCTCATCAATCCATTTTGGATGTTTTGAGTGGCACCGTTAGGCTGCCGAATTTTCGTAAGAGATCTAACCTCTCTCTTTATTTTTAAGTACTCTCCTTTATGTCACTTCTTTTAAGCTCCTCTTTGTTATGTTCGAGGATGTTCTTTTATATTACTATTTCTTTAAACTTTATGTTGATGTGATGAGAGACCCTATTTCCTCTCATCAATCTATTTTGGAAGTTTTAAGTGGCACTGTTAGGCTGCCGAGTTTTCGTAAGAGATTTTTCATCTCACTTTTATTCCCGTGAGATTTATTCTACATTTTCCACAATTTCCTTTGAGTGGTTTATGTACTAAAAATTATTACAATCCTTTTGTAATATAATTCCATTTATGGTTATTTACATATTCATTGTATGACACTTCTTCAATGGGGTGTAATTTTCGAAAGTTACCCAAGTCGGTAAGGGAACCTTCACCCTCCTCTTTTCAAAAGACTTTGTTTGTTATGTCTTTTAATTCACATACTATTATGTTGGGATATGTTCTTATATATCCTTATTGATGTAAATTTTATGTCCAAGTGATGATATTCCCTTTTTATCTCTCATCAACTCATTTTCTGAATTTTTTAAGTGACATCGTTAGGCTGTCGAATTTTACCAAGGGAACTTTTTAACCCAATTTCGATTTCATTGGGTTCAACATGTAGTTATTGAATATATCATCCTTTGAATATGTGTGAATGAACTTTTATTGTTTTACACTTAATATCAAATTATATTTGGTGTATTTATATCTCTCACACATAATTTTGAGATTGATTTATCCTTAATTTAAGGATACTTCTTTATAAGGGATTTCATCACATTTTACATCTCTATTGAGACTTCATTGTTGTTATGGACCAATTCACTCTTATATTCTGTATATACTGTCTTTTGTAATATTATATCATGAATACATTTATTCTCATGAGATTATAATGTTCTGATTAAATGTTATTCCTCAATTATTGTATTCAAGTGTCTCTAATTTTGGTAAAACCCCTTTAACCAAAATATCGCTTTAAATGTTTTAATGATTTGTTCTTATTAATATCCATGTTTTCAAAATGGTTTTAAGGATTTATTTATATGGATATTAATGGTTTAAAATGTTAAAATCTTCATGGTGGTATGGGACACTTTGATTCAAAAATCTCTTTATTAAATGTTTTAAGTGGTTTTGAAAATGGTTTATTTAATGGATTCATTATTTCAATATCCTAAAATGTTGTATTGTGATTGAAATGTGAAAATTTTATATTTCCTTTATGCATTTTTTATGTGATACATTTATTTTATGGTTCTTGGGCATTGTTATGAAAACGGGTGGTTCCGTGATAAACTACGGGCGGGTGAGCCCGGTATAGATCTCCAATGCATTGGGTAACGCGAAGGGGTTAAACGTTAAGGTTTATCCAAGGAGATTTAGGGAATATACTGTGGTGGGTATTCCAAACATAACCAAGAGGGTTACTCCCTATGTAAGAAAGTTATGAATGCCTCAAGTTACCTTTATGTCTTTATGATTTCTATGATTTATTCATGATTTTATGAGGTATGTTAGAGTGCCTATGTTTTATGGGTAAAGTATGATTTCATTCTTATGTATATATGAACTCATATTTCCTTTCCATATTTTTATAACCCTTACTGAGCTTTTTATGCTCATCCCAAGTTTTTGAAATGATTATCACAGGTCAAGGGAAAGGTACATGATGTGATGATAGTGTCAAGGATTTGTCAAGAAAGAATCAATGTTTTATTTTAAATATGTTTCCGTTGATGGGAAGAATGAATACTGTCTTTTATGTAACCACTTTGTTTAAACGTGGAATGTAATGAACGTTTCATGATCTAATTCTCTAAAACTATAAACCTGAAAAGATCCTCAATGTGTAATATTGTAATAACTCAAGATTAAGTAAGGTTTAATGTCGGGGCCTTATTGTTGGTATCAAAGGTCGGTTTAGATAACTTTAGAGGTTAGGGTATTCATTAAGCATAAGTGACATTACCATAATGGTTAGGATTTCAGAAAGAGTCCTAGTTTTAGATAAAGTGAATGAGTAAGTAGATAATAGTGTTTATCTTCCTCATTAGTACATGATGGTTTTGTTGATATACTCACACTGACCTTTCTGTTTTTAGAGAATGAATAGATCTAGAAGGCACCAAAGAGACAACAGGTTTGAAGGAAACGGTGGTGGTTCTCTGTTTAAGATACTAGATAAAATGGGGGATTCAACGAGGAAACTCGTGGTTGTTCTAAACCAACTATCAAGGAGTCATGATCAACCACTTGAACCTTGGTATGTTCTGTAATGCATCATGTACGAGATGACCAATCGATGTGGAAGTTTAGATAATAATTATAAAGGTAACCATTAGAGTTTATATGATCCATACTTTTGAGGTAATTATGGGTTATTATATGATATGCTGGAAAATGAAAGGCATGAGATAAACTTGAGGTTAAAATATGTTATGATCATTTTTGAATATTTTATCTCATTTTGGGGAATGTTTTAAAATTATATAGTTTTGGATAAAGGACCATACGCAGACCGTGTGACAACCCGTCACGTCGGACAAAGCTACGGGAATCGAACCCACAACCAAAGTGCGACTGGTATTTATCACCTACCACTGGACTACATGAAGTCCCTGGTTAGTTTGACTGATTCTTTTTAGTTAGATGATTTTAGGAATTAAGAGTAAGTTGATTTTGGGTTATCTATGGAAATTTATTAGCCTATCATAGAGGATATGTGATTACGTTAATTACATTTCAATATGAGACTTTAAGAGCAACTGATGTTGTTTGGAGATAAATGTTTTGATTTAACTTGGAATACTATGTGACTAAATCCTTCAAATATTTGGGTTTCAATCTTAGCTTGGTTTATTTGAAGAATTTTAAGGACAAATTGTTTATCGAATGGTCCTCTTTGAACATTGGGTTTTTGTGGACAAATTTTGGAGATTAAGAATAATTTTTTTTAAAGGGTTATCCTTTTCTGGATTATCTGATCGTGTACTAACCTTTTTGGTTTTGGTTTTGGTTAGATTCTAAAGACATGGGAAGTATATAGTTCTCTTTTTGTATTAGGTGATTCTCTAGAAGTTGAGTATAGTACTCTTAATGTGAACAAGTCTTCCTAAATACTCATCTTTTGGAAAAAATATGAGTTTGTGTAAGGAATCTAATAAAACTTGAAAGTCAACATGATAAGTGATTATGTTTCCTTATGAATAAATTCCTCAATAAAAAGTAACATAAAACAAAAATGTTGTCTATTAACTTTTCATACTGGGGAATCAAATACCGTTTAACCCATCACAAGTTTGTGATTTTCTTGTGGTTAACTTTCTCCTAAACATGTTTTCTATCACTCTCCATTAGAACATGACCCTTTGTTTTTTTCCTCCATGTCAATATTTTCATACTTGGAATCCTAGTATGGGTTTACTCGGGTGACCTTTGTACTTATCTTTCTTTATTTTAAAGTGATTGTTTTACCGACTCTTGTTTCGATGTGGGACTTTCAAGGATGTTTCCAAGCCCAATTTTAAAACAGCGAGGACGCAATTCCCAATAGGGGGGAAGGATGTAACACCCCAGGTAAATAAAGAATATGACATCTTTATATTTATCCATATTTGTGAATAAAATATTAATATTACTTAAAAGGGGATTCTATGCTCGATGGCGTATCCAATACGCAACAATGAGTTTCTTGGGAATCTTACGTTGCACTCTAATAATAAAATAATATTATGCAACACCTAGCCATTGTAATGGAGGGAATAAACAGAAATAACTAAAAAATTATTATATATGTTTGTCAAATATTTTTTCTCTTTACAATAAATGTTAGAGGACTAAAAATGCAAATGAAACTGGTTTTTAAGCGTAAACATTCTAATATTATTTAAAAGGTCGATTAACCGCCTTTTGATGGAGAACCCCTTTTAAATCCACTTTTTGAAAATATTAAAAGATCTATTTTTCAAAATAAACATATTATTTATTATTGGGACATTTAAATTTACCTTGGGTTAATTTTTGGAATTTTTCCGACAATGTTCATTTTTCAATGAATAGTGAAAAATACTGCATTTTACATAAAAACTGCTTTTTCATATAATTTAATTATATGGTTATATTATATTTTTAATTTTTTTAATGTGTAATTAGAATATATTTTTCCATGTATTTAAATGATGGTCATTGGGATTAATTTCACTTTGGAATTATGCATAAACAAGTGCCAAACTTTTCATAAATATTGTTTCTAAAAAACCCGCTATTTGTTTTGACAACGGGAAGTTTTTTTAAATTAATTATAGAAATTTATGTGTTTGGAATTTGGTAAAATGGATTACATGTTTCGAATCAGGAGGTCCAAATTATGTAATTAAGAATCTTTTGTTTTTGGACATTATGAATAGTAACGACGGTAATTATCTTTAATTATCTTGATTAATGAGTAATTGGGTAGTTAAAGATAATAAGATAATATCATAATAATAATAAATGATAACAAAATGTGTCCTAAAGATACTGGTTGTCTCATGGCCGACCATGGGATGCCTTGTGCCAAACATGGGGGCCCCATGGAATCACTTTTGTGAGAAAGTGACTTTTTATCTTTTTATTTTTAAAGAATGTTAAATGTGACAAAGAATGTATCACCTAAGTAAAATATTTAAAATTTTGTCTACATAAATTATATTTTGGACTATAAATATTCATTATAAAGATAAAACTATTTTATACATCATAGTATTTTTTTCATAATTTTTAGACTTTAAATAAATTAAATTATTTATGACATCATGATGATGCAGCGATTACCTCGTTAATAATTGATTTAAATAAAATGAAATGATAATGTAAAATCTATGACATACACTTGTCCAAAACCTATTTTATGGGTGGATTTTTAACCCTTATCACCATACCCTCTAATTATAGCAATGTGGGACCTTTTGAATCCGAAAATCATTTTCAAATAAAGTAATATTTCTTTACTTTCCAAGAGTCCCCTCCTCTCCTCTTATAAAAGGCCCCCACCTCTACCTCCTTACCCACACTCCCAAAGCCTTTGGCTCGGCCAAACCCTTCCCATTTCATCTCTCCACATCACTCTCTAACTCCTTGAAGCCTCACTTTGGGCATAATCTTTTCCAAGGAAGCCTTTGAGATAAAATCAAAGGATGTTACCCGATTTAAAGGTAATGGCGTCACTTGTGTCCTTTTCTTTTATTTTGCTTATCCATCCCCCTAATCTCTTTTTATTCATTTATTTTGTAACAAATACAGTATCATAAATATATTAGGATGTTTTTATAAGAAGGATTCGAACTACACTTACACACACCTACAACTAATGGGTAAGGAACATACTGTTTCCGTGGATGGCGAATTTCTGCCTCCTGAAACGATGATTGTTCAACATTCTTATAACACCTTCAAAGGTGGCCATTAAGATGAAACCATATTTATATATTATATCTAATATGTTTATGTTTTACTTAAGCTTCTGTATTTTTCATTTATGGCATACCTTTATGGTTTCAATTATGGGTAAATGTGATATCTTCATTTAAGGAAGTGCGGACTACCGCCCCCTCAAAGTGATTTGATTTGTTAATACCATATGTGGTACGTATAAAGGATATATTTAATGATATTATATATGATTCCATACAGGAATTTAAATACTATTATGTATCATTATGTTTTAATTCCATTAAATATGAAATTGAAATGGAAGTAGCGTTCATGCATACGTACGGCTTACCGTCTCCATGAACGGTGCATTTCATTTCTTAACTCTAAATGTTATGTAATATTATAAATGCATGAATATACTGGATATATATGATATATATGATATATTAATCATTAATAAAATTCAGGATATAATTAACCTTTGACCACACGAACAACATGTAATTGTAAGAAGTCCACTTTCGACTTGAGAACCAAATATGGACAAAACAAACATTATTAACTTAAATGATTACATAATGTTTATGTCATGGTAATAAGTGATATAAAAGGAATAATGAACTCGAAAAATGTTCTTAAGGAAGTATAAATTAATTAAATTTTATTATTCAGTATATTAAAGAACGATCGAGTCAAGTCAGACCCGAGGTAAGGGATCTTACTCCTCTCTTTCTTTTTAACTACACTCTTTTATGTCATTCCTTCTAAAGCTCATATTTCTTGTGATTGGGATGTTGTTTTAAATTAATCATACTATAAATTTTATGTACATATGATGAGAGACCCTATTCTCTCTCATAAATCCATTTTGGAAGTTTTGAGTGGCGCCGTTAGGCTGCCAAATTTTCGTAAGAGATCTAACCTCTCTCTTTCTTTTTAAGTACTCTCATTTATGTCACTTCTTTTAAGCTCCTATTTGTTATGATGGGGGATGTTATTTTATATTCCTTTTTCTGTAAACTTTATGTTGATGTGATGAGAGGCCGTATTTCCTCTCATCAATCCATTTTGGAAGTTTTAAGTGGCGCCGTTAGGCTGCCGAGTTTTCGTAAGAGATTTTTCATCTCACTTTTATTCCCGTGAGATTTATGCTACATTTGCAACAATTTCTATTGATTGGTTTATTTAATTCCCATTATTACACTCCTTTTTTAATATAATTCCATTTATGGGTATTTAAATATTCATTGTATGACACTTCTTCAATGGGGTGTACTTTTCAAAAGTAACCCAAGTCGGTAAGGGAACCTTTCACCCTCCTCTTTTTAAAAGACTTCGTTTGATATGTATTTTAATTCACATACTATTATGTTGAAATATGTTATTATATATCCTGACTGATGTAAATTCTATGTCCAATTGATGAGATTCCCTTTTTATCTCTCATCAACTCATTTTCTGAATTTTTGAAGTGACGTCGTTAAGCTGTCGAATTTTACCAAGGGAACTTTTTAACCCAATTTTGATTTCTTTGGGTTCAACATGTAGTTATTGAATATGTCATCCTTTGAATATGTGTGAATGAACTTTTATTGTTTTACACTTAATATCCAATTATATTGGGTGTATTTATATTTGTCACACATAATTTTGAGATTGATGAATCCTTAATTTAAGGATACATTCTTTATAAGGGATTTCATCACATTATACATCTCTATTGAGACTTCACTGTTGTTATTCACCAATTCACTCTTATATGGTGTATATACTGTCCTTTGGAATATTATATCATGAATCCATTTATTCTCATGATATTATAAAGTTCTGATTAAATGTTATTCCTCAATTATTATATTCAAGTGTCTCTAATTTTGGTAAAAACCCTTTAACCAAAATATCGCTTTAAATGTTTTAATGATTTGTTCTTATTAATATCCATGTTTTCAAAATGGTTTTAAGGATTTATTTATATGGATATTAATGGTTTAAAATTTTAAAATCTTTATGGTGGTATGGGATTCTTCGATTCAAAAATCTATTTATTAAATTTTTTAAATGGTTTTGAAAATGGTTTTTTAATGGATTCATTATTTCAATATCCTAAAATGTTATATTGTGATTGAAATGTGGAAATGTTATATTTCCTTTATTCTTGTTTTATGTGATACATTTGGGTTATGGTTCTTGGGAATTGTTATGAAAATGGGTGGTTCCGTGATAAACTAAGGGCGGGTGAGCCCGATATATCTCTCCAATGCATTGGGTAACGCGAAGGGGTTAAACGTTATGGTTTCTCCGAAGAGATTTAGGGAATATACTGTGGTGGGTATTCCAAACGTAACCAAGAGGGTTACTCCCTACATAAGAAAGTTATGAATTCCTCAAGTTACCTTTATGTCTTTATGATTTATATGATTTATTCATGATTTTACGAGGTATGTTAGAGTGGCTATGTTATATGGGTAAAGTATGATTTCATTCTTATGTATATTTGAACTCATGTTTCCATTCCATATTTTTATAACCCTTACTGAGATTTTTATGCTCATCCCATGTTTTTGAAATGTCTTTCACAGGACAAGGGAAAGGTATATGATGTGATGATAGTGTCAAGGATGTGTCAAGAAAGAACAATGTTTTATTTTAAATATGTTTCCGTTGATGGGAAGAATGAATAAATTCTTTTATGTAACCAATTTGTTTAAATGTGGAATGTAATGAAAGTTTCATGATCTAATTCTCTAAAACTCTAAACCTGAAAAGATCCTTAATGTGTAATCTTGTAATAACTCAAGATTAAGTAAGGTTTAAGGCTGGGGCCTTATAGTAGCTCTTTTTCCTACATTTGGGTGCTTTGATGTGGTATGGATAATATTTACATTTTCTATTGTTTCCTCAACATGTTATGGGCCTACAAGTTTTCCTTCCCCAAAATCATCCGAACAAGTTTGTGTGTGACTTATATATATGTATAACGCTTCATATGGTACCATCTAAATAAATGAATGGAAGCTATTGTTATAGGAAAATTTTACAAGAGGTAAATATTGATCCCACATACCATTAAAGTTAGTTAAACAAGATCTCAATTTTTATTCTAATGCGTGAATAGTTCGTTGTGATTGTCCATCGGTTTTAGGGTGGTAGCCACTTCTCAAATGAAGTTCAGTATCAATGGCCTTTTGAAGACTTCCCCAAAATCTTGATGTAAAAGGGGGATCACGATCAGAAACAATTGATAGGGGCACTCCATGATGTCTTAAAACTGCATTAATACGTAGTAATGCAAATCGTTCAAGTGGTAAATCTTCTCTTATTGCATGAAAATATGTTGAATTGGTAAGACGATAAAAAATGACCCATATTGCATCATTCCTTCTAGGAGCCTTTGGTATCCCCATAACAAAGTCCATCATAATATTATTCTATTTCCACTCAAGTACAGTAATAGGGTTCATGATTCCTCTAGGATATTCATTTCCAGCAGTCACTTTTTGACAAACCATACATCATGACACAAAATCAGCAATCTCCCTCTTCATGTTGTCTCACCAAAAATGTTCCTCGAAATCTCTATACATCTTGGTGCTCCTTGGGTGTATAGAAAAATTGGAGCTATATGCATCATCCCATAATTCCCTTTTTAGATTAGGTATATCAGGAACACAATTTCTCTTCCCAAATTTCAAAATTCCATCTTTATATATGATGTCCCTCAATCTCCCACCATTCACAGCTTTAGTCTTATTTTGAAACACATTATCATCAGTATAAGAACTCTTTATACTTTCTAGTAAATATTGTTTGGAAACCATTTGAAAAAGTATTGATGTTCCACCTTCCATGGTAATTCCCATATCTATCATTCCTAGATCCATAAAAATAGGGTCTCTTTCAAAACTCATCTTGTCCAAACTCCATGATCATTTCTACTCAAATATTCTTCCAGATTATTTTCATTTCTTGGGTGGTACTATATAGTTAATTCATAATCCTTGAGTAGTTCATTCCATATCATTTGCCTCATGTTTAGTTATTTTTCTGAGAAAATATACTTTAAACTGATGTGATCAGTATAAATCTCACATTTTCACCATAAAGATAGTTTCTCTATATCATTAGAGAAAATATTAAATCTAATAACTCAAGATCAGGAGTACGGTAGTTTTTTTAATGAATTTTTTAATGTCATGATGCATAGGGAAGAACTCTATCATTCAATATATGGATATAACCAAGTCATTTTTTGGAGGATCACTAAAAATAACAAACCCATCTTTCCCTAATGGTAGAGTTAAGATAGGAGCATTGACTAATATTCTCTTCAGTTATTCAAAACATTCTTCACAATCTTTTGTTAATAAAAATTTAACCCCATTACGTGTGAGAGTGGTTAATGGGTTAGCCATCAGGGAAACATCCTGGATGAAATGTCGATAATAACCAGCTAAACCAATAAAACTACATACTTCAGTTATACTCATCGGTGTTATCCATTTTAGGATTGCCTTGTTCATTGAAGGATCAACAAATATTCCTTCATTAGAGATAATATAGCCATGAAAATAAGTCTCCTAAATCCAGGATTCACAATTTCTAAATATCCCATATAATTAATTTCCTATAAGAGTCTTTGGAATAATGAAAAAGTGATTTTCATGGTCTTCATAGCTTCTGGATTATACCAAGATATTATCAATAAATACCACTAAAAGGTCATCAAGATATTCCTTGAAAACTCTTTTAATTAGATACATGAAGATATAGGGTGTATTAGTCAATCGAAAAGGCATTAATGTAAAATTGTAATGCTCGTAACAGGTTCAAAATGTTGTTTTGGGAATGTCTTCCATCTTTACAAATTAATGATGGTATCCAGATCGAAGGAAAATCTTTGAAAAATATTTATCTCAATGGACTTGATCAAATAAATCATCAATATGAGGTTGGGGAAACTTTTTCTTTATTGTTATTTCTTTGATCTCCATGTAGTCAATGCACAACCTCATATATCTTTCTTTTATCTTAACTAAAAGGACATGGGATCCCCATAATGAAAAACTAGGGTAAATAAATCCCTTATTACTGAATTCCTGATGTTTTTTATTTCGTTCCACTAATTCCACAATGGCCATTCTATAAACGGTCTTCGATATGGGACATGAACTAGGAATTAAATCAATGGAAAAACTAAATTCATTGTTATGGAGGATTTCCAGGTAAATCCAATGGAAACACATCTACATATCCTTCCATAATAGGAACATCCTCTATTTGAAAATTCCTTTACTTAAACATAGTTATTTCATTCTCTTCCTCCCCAATAATTGTATTTAGTTGAGCTACTATTGTGGATCTAGATAAGAATCAGGTGGTGGTGTTTCTAATATAACGATAAGTTACTCCAAGTCATTATCAATAATTGTATCCTCCTTCTTCTTACAATAAATTTTCTTATCATGATCCAAAAGACAATAAATTCAAAGGATTATATCAAATTTAATCATTGGTATGTTGATGAGATCAGTAGATAAAGAACATTTTTATGCCATAATGGGAACTAATTCACAAAACTATATTCTGATGATACATCCCATAAGTGTTTTCACTGACAACCCCCTTGTTAAGTTGAATTGAAAATATCTAATTTGCTTAGAAATAGTGTAAGATATGAAACAATGCGATGATCAAGATTCAAATAATGTAATGGATAAACTTGAAGAAACCATTAAATTACCTGCAACAACATCTTTCCGAGCTTCAACCTCAGTAGTAGTGATTTCATAATCTCAGCCTTGCCCCATTGTATTTTTCTGAGGTAATTTCCTCTATATATTGGGACATTAATTGGAATATTTCCCCTTTTCTCTATAATTGTAGCATTCAACATTAATAGCCTCTCTCTTCCACTTGCAATCACGACCTTGGTGGCCTTTTACACCACACATGTATAAGACTCTCATTACATTTAGGAAAGTATCAGGGTTTTTCTTCACAAATTTACAATAGGATGGATATTCAACTCCTCCCTTTTTCCCCTTATTTCAATTTCTAGAGTGTTCAGCATATCTCTTCTTCTACAACATGAATTTAATGTTTTAAGACATAGAGAATTATTTTTCTATATTGATAGCACATTAGACAATATCTTCATATGATAAGAAGGATTTTGAGACTGATTTTCACTAATGAAATGGTTTTAACCAATCAAATAATTGATCAATATTACTCATTAGGTTGTATATATAATCTGCTGCATCCCTTTCTATACTTGTAATGTTAGCTTCATATTTTGCGAAATTCTCATCTTCTGTTTACTATAGACTCGAAAATTTTCTTTTTATATCTTCTTGATGGTCATGACGAAAGTATTTTTCTAATAAAAACACATTAAACTCCATCAATTCCATGTTTAATACTTCTTCATCTTTCATTGTGTTTTGGATTAATGAATACCATTGATCTGCATCTCCAGTGTGGTGATAAACATCCATGAAAACTTTTTCCATTTCGCTACTCCCCGAAGCACAAAATATTTTCTCAAAAAAATTTATACATTTCTTAGCTACTAATGGATTTTTACTCTTATTGAATGTTGGTGGTTGTTGCCTCATGAAGTGGACTAACATTGAACCTTCTCATTGTGGATCAATGTGCTCCATAATAGCAAGGTTGTTATTCATAACCTAAGTGAGTTTTCCTAGTATAGTGATACATTGGTCAACACTAGTTTCAACACCAGCCCCATAATAATTATTTGGAGTAGGAGGTAAATCCCTACATGGATTACCTGCATTGATACAATTTTAATTCCTTCCATTAGACACCATTTCTAAACAATTGCATACACTAGATTAGTTTATGAATCGAAATACATAATTCCAACCTTGTAAAACAGTTAACATAAATTGAATAGTTTATGGATAAAATCTATAATCATAAAAATATTTTCTTTGAATAATTATATAATCATAAACCCTTCATAATGTTTTTTAAATAAAATGGGAATTATTTTAAGTATATCCCCTGTGAGTTTTGTAACCAAGATTGCAGCAAGGCCCGTTGTTGTGCACCAGTTCTTGTTACTGTCTATCTCAAATAGGTGCTTTCAGGTTTTACCCCTAGGTAAATTTGTACCAGAGCTGCCTCTACCTACTCGTATCAAGACAGGGATGTCTTTCATGGAAAAATGCAAAAATATCTACAGTACCAAAATTATAGGATGTTTTTCTATACTAATCATCAATGTCTATCTTAGGGTAATGTTCTCTAATCCAATTTTTTCTAAATATTGATTCCAAGGTTTGTACTAAACCTCACTATGATATTATGTTTAACGCCTCGAACCCAGTTACCCAGAGTCAATACATTATTAAATATCCTTATCATGATCCCAAGGTATCAAATCCAGATATACTGATTAGTTTTGTAGCCTTGGAAGTACTATATACATTCATAAGTTTTACATTACATCATGAAATAGAAGCATCAATAAGATTTTGTACCCTTTTTATCACACTTATATCCTTATCCTATCCTTTCAGTTCATCCATAAAATACATCTTCACATCCAGGAAAAAATAGAACATAGAAAGGGGTGAGCTCAGATTCTCAGTAAGGATAACAATATAGAAGAAACATTCATAAATAAACATAAACACTTAATGAAATGTATGATACTAAAAAAATAATTTTAATCATAAACTTCAGAATAATATGGGAAAGATAATATCAAGTAATTCTATTTACTTATTCACATGGATATTCTACGAGTCGAACAATCACATGCAATATCTATAGCCACTTTCATAATGATGGAATGCATAATGCTAGACTTCATAACCACATATTCAAGGAATTGTGCCAAGACTACAAATAAGATTTTGTCAAAGCATTGTTCCAAGATACTAGCTTGTGTCATTAGACCTACTGATGCATCGAGGAGCTATATTAGGCTCTACCCATGACTTACTAAGTGTAATGCATTCCTCATATGAAAAGGTTTAAACACAACATAAACATTCACAATAAAACTGGAATATGAAATGTAAATAATTTATTCATAAACCATGAATGGGGTAAAAATAAATCATCCAAAATAAAACATATCACAAAACCTTCAATTAAATGTGGAATATTTGTATCAAAATAAATCAACATAAAAAAAGTTTAAAATTCATCAAAGGATGTTGACATGGATGAATCAAATTTTTTTTAGAGAAATATCTCTTTCCATTTTAAAATCATTTAGAATCATGTAATTATTAAATAAAACATTTATTTTGAAAAAATTATTATAATCTTGTAAGGTAAAAATTGAAGGAGTTATAACCGCATAAAATAACTATGCCCTCCGTATAAGTTAAAAAATATTCATTCCTTAATTATGTCTAAAATGTCGTAAAGGACGTTGTTTGGAAAACAACAGAAATATTCCTTTATAAAATTTTTATAAAAAGTCAAACAAGTGTATTAATAGCTTTAATCTATAGTCTAGGAAATCGTAATTTTTTTTAAATATATTTTTAAGAAACACATATGTGGATGATAAAGAGGTCCTAGTATATACTCACATAAAAACAACCTTGGATAATAAATAGATTTTAGAATTAAACCTTACCTTGTAATTTTTTTAGTATATGGTATGCTAACCACTGGTATAATAGTTTAATTTTTCCTATTAAATTATAAATTAACTATATACATAAATATGATATCATATATTAACCTCTAATATTTCTTTGTTAATAATATTTCTGTACTATCATCGTTTCGGGTGTTAACTGATTCATTTTACTTTATATTATTGGTATGATAAGAAATTATTATTATGGATAGGATGTATTTGATTCTTATAAATAATGATATTATGTTCCTAAACATTATTTATAATCATAAAATGAAAAAAATTCTTGAATGATTATGATGGGGAATGAATCTCATCACGTTCGTGGAGACCGTAATCCGTACGTACGCACGAGCGACAATACCATTATATTGATGGTGAAATCATATGTAATTGGATGTTATATCATATATAAAAAACCATTAACATGTTATATTTATTATTTAAATCAGTTATATTAATTATTATACCCATCCAAAATAATGAAGTGTTTGAATAACAAACTACACCACAGCGTGGAGACGACAAGTCGTATGTACGCATGTATGGTGTCATTTTCATTTATATGACGGATAGAATAACTAATATGGTTGAAAAATATTTATAATAACATCATAGTATATAGAAAATTTTTGAGATTTTATTTTAGAGTGGAAACAACAAAGAAATAGGATGTGGAAGAAGAAAAGAATTTGAAAGAGGTGATGAAATATTTACCTCTTCTTCGGGTTCTTCCTTTTGATTAGACAAAAAGGGCTCCATTGGTTAGATTTCAGAAAAAATGAATGATTGTATGATGATTTTAGGAATTTTGGGAGGATATTTGGGTAGGTTTTGGCCAATCCAAATGTCTTTGGAGGTGTGAAATTAAGAGAAGAGGAAGTAACCTTTTATAATAGAGGTGAGGGTCACTATAGAAAAAGTTTGAAATATCATTTTATAATAAAACATTTTTCAGTTTAGAATGGCTCCAAAATTAATTATTTAGTGGATAAGGTGGGGATGGGTCGTAAATATCTCAACCAATAGGTTTTAGATAGGTTTAGGTCAACATATGATCCTTATCTTTTAGATATAACTCTTAGTTAAATAGTTTGACATTTACCATGCCTCTTTGTATTTTTATATTACATGGTTAATAAATATACAATAACAAGCCAATAAAACACCATGTGGTGTATTATTAATATATATACCTTCTTATAAGTCTTCTGGACGAACCATATATTTTTATGAATATTATTTAAATTAATAATATAGTATTTGTTTTAAAAATACAATTATGTCAATTTTGACACTATTTAGTATAGGATTTTTTTGAAATCCATTCAAACATTACCTATTTGAAAATAAATTAATTTAAAAACCCTAACATGTCATATGATCCTAGAAATTTTTTTTAACTCATCATAAGCCTCAATTTAAATTTATTTGGATATTTATAATAACAATTATATTAATATTTAATTAATAAGTTAATTACTCTATCATAATTGTGTCATAAATAAATTAACATATATAATGTATAAAAATTATAAATAAAATACCATTATGTACTAATTTTTTATATATTTCAAATTAATATTTATAGTCAAATTTATATTATGTGTAACTCTATATTAAAAATGGTTTAGTCATTATACATTGAATTTAACTCTTTTAAATCTTCTTTATATAAAATAACAGTAAATGTCTTAATATAATTAATGTGGATCATAGGGGGTCATATGTTATTCAGAAGGTTGTTTTTGGAAGAATAACACTTATCCAATAGAATTATCACATGTTTTAGAGTAATTATAATATCATTTATACCCGTAATTACCCAATTTACTTTTAATCATGGAAAATAAAAGTAAAATGTTATTATTCATCAAAAATTATTTTCATGTTATTAAACCACATTTTACTTATTTATTTCAACCATGTATGTTTGATTTTTGAAATTCAACTCACATAAGAGGTAAAAATAGTTTTTATGTAAATTTGCAAATGCTCGTATGAGGTGGTTAAATGACGATAAGAAGTTTAATAAAATTTTTATGTATATATAAACATATTATAAAATGACTCATATGAATTAAATTGAACATATATAGGTATTCCATATATATTTTGACCTAAAATAAATTTAAATAAAACAAATAATTATTTAAAAAAAATACAGTTTTAACCAATAATGTAGTGTTTTTAACTATTCTTCAAAAATTGAATGTTTTCAAAAAAATAAAAAAAAACTCACTATAATATAATTTTGATATTCTAAATACAAAATTAAAATCCATTTGGAAAAATAAAATTTTTAAAATTTCAAAAAGTGGGTATTACTAATCATAATGGCTATTTTGATTGGTCACGTTGTGTTAGAATATTGAAGTTGCGTACAATGCATGCTATTGCATTATTTAAAGGGAAACGTACCATGGAAGTTTGGGGTGTAACAGTATTCATAAAAAGGTGTATTAAAAATGTAATTATTTTTTTCTCAAGGATGATTTTGGACTAGAACCCCTCACATAATGAAATTAAGAAATGTTTTAGGGTAATTTTATAATATTATAATATTAATTTTTCCTGTAATTACATTATTTACCCTTAACTGTTGTAAATAGAAATAATAATGTTACTATTTAACATCAATTATTTTGATCATATTTGACAAAAAAAATTATACTAATTAAAACCATGTATGTATATTCTTTCAAATTCAATTCAGAAATGTGGAAAATTTAAGTTTAGAACTAATCCCATAGATGTGGCATGATAGCGGGTAAAAGAGACGTTCAAAAGATCAATAAGTTTTTATATGCATTTTTATATTAAAATGAAATATAATGATATAAATTGGGTTAATATTTTCATAATTCATCTATTATGAATTTAATATCAATTTAAAATATAATAATTATTTATATGAAAATTTATGTTTTTTACTACAAAAGAGTATTTTCACTATTAATCAAAAAATGAAACTTCATTAAAAAATATGAAGAATTAACCTTAAGTTAATTTTTACACTCATAATTCAAAAATGAAATAAATTTTATAAAATTAAATTTCTCTATGTGTAAGAATTTAAAATTTCTATTATTCATAGAAGTACATGAAAAGTAGTTCCTTTAAGAAAATAGTATTTCTAATCTAATGAAGACTTTACCAAAAATTATAAATTTCAATATAAATATGTTTTAATTATAATAAAAAAATTAGTTATTGATATTAATATTAATATTTCTAATTTCTAGGTTATAACTATCTCGTTTAAATAGTAACAGTGGTAATTTGTTGTTTCACACAAATATAGTGTTGTGTCTTACGCAAGCCATATCGGTCTTAAGTGTAATAATATAATTAATTGGGATTGTATACAATGTTATCCAAACATAGTGCTTTTATATAAGTATATAAATGTATATTAAGCGTTATATGAAGTGAATAATATCAAAAAAATTAAATTAATTCTAAAAAATGATTAAAAAATTCTCAGGGTGTTACAAACCTAGCCCACAATGTTGTGTGAATTTTTACAACTACACACACCCCTAGGGTACTCAAACCTGATGGGATATAGTAAATATTATATTAAAATACAAAACACTCCTATCTTAAAGGGTTAAAAGAATTTTCCTAACAATCATCATCACTAGGTTCATCACTCCCAGAGAGGGTCCTAGAAAAATTAGCAGTTCTTCCATATCGACCACACCCATTAGAGATGTTGGAATTTACATCTCAATTTTCATATTATTTTTCATCAAATCCTATAATGTAATCTTTAAATAGTAATCAAAAGGATAGTAAAGTTCTAATAGCAGCCCTAAATTGACCCCAACCCAGAGGGATAGGGGTATTTTCATAATTATCATCACCCGGTATTGAATTAATCTTCTCCATGATAGTATAGAAATATAGATGGTCAAAATCCTATCCTTTCCTCTTACCTCAAGGAAAAGAATTTATATTAGGGGATCATTTGTGAAACCTGAACAAAAACTCCCTTAATTTCATTATTCATTGACCGAAACTAGAGTAATATATAAAAAATGAAATCAAAACCAATCGGGTATGTAATCCATATTTTTCTAATATGGATCAGTGTTAGAGAAATTTTCTTACTAAAACCCTCAAATGAGAAGTAAGTGTTGAGGAATCAACCAATTAGGTTGACAGTAATGGGATAACATCCATTTCCAAAGACAATTCATTGAGGGTTGTCATCGGCAACACAAAAAATGATGTGGAACAAAATGAAAACATAGAGGGGTGAAATATAGAAAACATACCTCAAGTGTATGGTTATCTGGATGCACCAATTGAGGCTTCACATACATGGAATAAGTAGAGTTATAACATCAATCCATCAAATATTTACTTTCCACCTCCAATGTGAAACTCCATCATAGTTAACGAGAATAGTGTAGCTACATCCCACTCACCCACAGAGGTACCAAATTCTCTTCTATAGTGGAAAATATACCATAATAAAAGATATTTATACAAAATATCAGATAACTTAAAAATTATGTATACATATAAAACATTATATTTGGATATCCTCTTCATATTAAGATGAATTTCTATCCTCTAACATATCGGGAGATAAATAATCCACTAGAAAGAGTGTCATTTAAGCATCATGATGGATATGGATATAGGTAACCGGTATATATAAATGATGAATTGGAGGATAATAATGAATTTCATACATTAAATATATAACCTCTCCCACATTACGATGACCTTTCAGTCCTACCTCATATCAATAATCAGTGGGATATGAAATTGGGGCCACCACATCATGCCCCACATGCACCCTGTAGGTAGTAGGTGATCTGGATAGCCATACCTATAGAAATACTCCATTTCCTTAAATCCCTGGTTACATGAATGGATTCAATGGAAGGGAGGTGCACACACATATAGCCTGAGAAGGGGACATATCCAAAATGGGTGGTTGTCACTTTTCCCCTCACCTAATTATAGCAATCTGAACATTCCTACCATTAATGGTGCGAGAGATCCAGAAAAATATCTCCCACACATTGTATCTATATAAATTCTAATTATGGTCCCTTAAGATCTGAAATAAGTGACCACGATAAGATGTTTTTTACAAACATTGATAGGTCCATCCATAAATTGTTATAGAAACCAGCCAAAAGGATCTATTGGAGGATCTAAAGACCTTTATCATCAATTCCATTACTAGTACGGCTCCAAATTAAGGAAATGGAATGTTATTGACCTCATAAATTGAAGAAAACAATTCAACTAGAGGGTTTCTAATTTCGTCTCATTATAGAATGGTTTGAACTATTCAAACATTATCCTTCTCTCATTAGATAAATTTTTTGAACACTATATTTAAAATCATTGGAATGCATTTCAAACATGTTTTATTGTGATAAACCATCCAAGATGAATCTGTGAGTTTGTAGAAATGAAACAACACATAGAAAAGACCATTTGTTTGAAATAATCTAAATATCCTCCCATACAATTAGTACCAGGATAATTGTTTTGTATGGTAGGGACTGTCAATGTTACCCTAAAACTAGTAAAACTCCCATTTAATCTCCTAAATGGACAACAAATTTCTGGAAACCCCCAATTGAGTGGAAAAACATCACAATTTACGTCACCTATAAGAAAAAAAAGATATGGGGCGCCCATGATTTGATAAATGCATTAATAAAACATAATTTTTATGAAATAATAAAATTATAGGTTATTTACATAAAGACATGGAAAATAACCTACTCAAACTACCATTACCAAAAAATACAAGAGAGGTTAATCTCACTGATCTCTCTGAATACTACCCTTTCCATAGGATGATGTGTCACACCATCCAGGATTTCTTCATCTTCAATGTAGTTCTCTAAATCTTGGTTGATTATGTATGCATGATGTTGATAATTCCTTGTCGTAGGTGTCCTATATAATCATCACTCCACTATAAGAAAATGTTGATTTTAATGAAGTTCATACTGAGCATCAATAGAAGTTCAATAACTCAATGACATGAATGATAGTTGATGGTTCTCATCCCACCCAAAGAGAATATATTCTCAATCCAAACAATGATCTCAATATATAGTGATTTGAAATAGAATGAACCTCATATAGGAGTATATAATAATCAATCACATGAAATGTATTATGAGTAAAATCCATATCTAGATGTCACATAATATCCGAATCTTGTATATATCCATCCTTCAAAATACTGGGAACGATAATTTCTGTTGAAAACAAGACCCACATCATATGAAGAGATAATTTTTGGTTATTTTAACATACTTAAAAAAATAACTTCCCTAATGATGAATAGACCTTCGATTATGTGTCCTCCATAACTCACCGTGGATTTGGAGGCTGGGGACATAAGAGCAAAGGATACATAGGATGGTGCAGATGTTGCCAAACCTAATATTTTAGTCACATCCTAATAAAGGAATTATATTCAATGATGAAGTATTTGTGAGAACTCTAGATATCCAAAAGAATACAGAGATGCTTCAGATCCCTCCAACATTCATCGATGCCCTATAATTGTACACAACCATTCGGCATGTTTGCCATTGTCTGATCAACCCATACAAAGGGGAATACCAATGTGACTAATGACACTAAAAGTGGATTCTCTCCTGAAATCTACTCAATTAACAAAACTATAAAAATAAAATAAATCATTTTATTATCAACATAATAGAGAAACCCCACCTTGGGAAGCATGTAACTATGGTAAACAATTATGACATTCTGAAATAGTTGGTGGTTATCCTAGAAAAAATCATAATCATGGATTCTCTCCATATTTCAATAGAAATAATTAATTCCCTTATAGAGGATATACATATCCTATAAGAGTTTGATATAGACCTTGTTCTAGATGAATTTTTTCAGTCATATAATATGTCATCAAAATGTCATGTCACCATCTCGTTTATAGAATATGATTTGGAATAAATTATCCAAAAACCTATCAGACACTTATATCTCACAATAAAACTCAAAAATTCCAAAATATAAAGGGGTTTTATTGAAAATTATTTGGTTTTTAACCTCATCATGATTCGGACCCTTCAACATCTTTGATATAGTGAGTGGGAATTATCTCCAACAAAGATAACTATTAAATGGTACAATAAGAGAGATAAAATACCTCTCATGAAGAGGAGGCTCAAAAAATAGTTTAGGGATCTCAAATATAAATCTGAGTTCATAGATATCTAGCAAGACATAACATATAATTTCCATATTATAATACATTATATTCATAGCCACATGGTGTTACCTTCAAAATTTAAAAAATTCTTGATATAAACCATTGATGGAAAAGTCAGTATACTAAATAGTGATGATTCCCCCATCAAATATTGTGAAGCCATATATTCTGATGTAGGATCTACAAAATGAAATGATAACATTCAATGATGGATGTTGATATGTAGGTTTTGGACCCCGAATGACTTGGGGACCACCACTATTAATCCTTGGGGTATGCTTGATGTCAATTATGTGTTATCCATAAACATGATTAAGGTAGCTAAATTAATACAAGATGACAAGGGTCCTCTAACCCCTAGTCTAATAATAATATAAAATACCCATATCAAAAATCTATATACAATATTTTTGGGGATTAGGATGAAATTTTTTCTTATCAGGCCATATCTTAACTCAAAAGTGAAAAATATTCCCCTGGCTTACCCCCATCTCAAAAGATTCCTCCCTAGACCTAGAGACAGAATAAGAAAAGGAAGATCTCAATAACACCCCATTAGAATTTGAGAAATGTGTCTCCACCACCATCGATGATCTTATGATGATGAATTTGGGGACAACATATTACTTATGTATTATGTTTTTTAGTTTCTCCATGCCTCTCTAAGAGTAAGATATGTGTATTTCATTTGTAAAGAATCATCGATACATGCACCCTTTGAATTATATAGATTTAATCGGGATGAACCCTGATGTAGTTATCCATAACATAGGATTACCTGATGATCATTGTGGGTTCAAGAATGTAGATAGAAAGATATTCCCCTATCATTATGCTAATGTATAATTAGATGTTGAGAAATTGAACAAAGACAACATTTTCTGGGAAGTGAAATTCCCAAAATTGATTTTCCATCATCATCCCCATTATGAAAATGAATAAGAGAAGTAGGGTTTGCATTGATTTCAGAGTCCTTAATTAAAAAATCGTAAAGGATGATTTCCCAATATCGATCACATAAATTTTGATCAATGAAATTATTGGATTCCAATCCCATTCCTTCATGGATGGATATGCATGATATAATCAGATTAATATGGAATATGAATATCAGGAATCCATCTCCTTAAGATAGCCTTATGTGATATTTTTATATTATTTTATTCTATTTAAATTAATGTAAACTATTGTTACATACCAAAATTACATGAATCATATATTTAGTCCCTTATTTGGATGAACATATAAATGTTATGTTGATAAACTAGTATTTAAATCCAAAAAGTGATGTTGTCACCCCATGGATCTTCATATAATGATCAGTAGTAATGGAAACACAGAGTGAAGATGAATCCGATTACGTTCATTTTCAGGGTAATGTTAGGGAAATTCCGTGAATTTGTTGTCTATCACTATGAAATTGAGGTTAACCTAGAAAATAATAGTGTAATCTTAAAAATTTCATCCCTTGGAATGTAAAAAAACTAAGGGAGTCCAAGGGATCCTTGAATTCAAAATTTATTAGTTACCCCAACTGGAAAATCACTCACCTTACCCATGTAATTGAATAAGGGAGATTCCTACCAATGGAATAATGACTATTAAGAAGCCATTTATAATCTCTTATAGTACTTTTTGAACCCTACTAGTCTCGATGTCTTCTGTAGAATGAATGTTTTTTATCTTTTAAGTGTCTTCCATAGATCAATCTCTTAGTTCTCTCATTACAGAGATAAATTAGATGGGGAATGAAAAAAATATATATTATCTCATTATAATGATTCTTTGTACTTAGAATAGGTATTCTGATGTTAATAAGAAACTCCTCATAATCATATTTTTATTGAAAAATATGATTTATTATTTGTAGCATCATGATTTCCATCATATCACTCGTATTAACCTTATGACGTTAATTCATGGCTATCCAATGTTAAATGGGATTTTTCCTCGATGTTTTTTTATTTTCTAATAATATGGCATTATCTTCATTCAATTGAAGGAGATTGAAGGTCATTTCCAAGATTATTTCCTTGAAACCTATCCATCCCCATATATCACACTAATGGAGAACTACCATTCAGATAAAGATGTTTTCATTGCATATGGAACTCCCCAAAAGGGAAATGTATTTGGATAGCGCCTCCTAAATTCCTATTGTAAATGGGATTTTAAATTGAAGGATAAATATAGTAATTCATGAGATTGTATTTTATTCCCTAAATAATGTATTTTTTTCAATTCATAATAATTATCCAAAGGATACGGTGATATTGGGGCTGAATACTAAGCCCTCAATAATGGAATGAACATGTACTACACTATTTTATATCCAGCCTAAAAATAAAAGGGGTACATAGTTAATGATCAATCGAATCAAAGGAAGATATTCCATCAACAAGAAATAATGGATACACTACTGGAATTTGGCTATTTATGATGGAATATTGTTGCAAAAACCATTTTGTCATGGGGGTTGTTGTAGAAAACGACGTGGCAACTAGTATTTTTTGTGATGGGACCATCAGAATAAATAGTACTTGCGATGGGAAGTGGCCCCATCATAAATATCTCTCTGATTAAATACATTATATATACATGAACATGTTGTGATGGGCCAGTCGCAAAAATTATTTTTAATGGGATGAGGCCTCATCACAAATAGCATTATGTTATAAGCATGTTGCAATGGGCCCGTCGCAAAAACAATTTTGCGACTGTAAAGTCACCTCTCGCAAAAACATTTAATATATATATATATATATATATAATCCATTTGCGACGGGGTCTCATCAAAAAATGCCTCGTCACAAATACATAAAAAATTAAAAATAATATAATTATGTTTATTGAAAAAATAATATTAATATTCTATATATATAAAAAAATAAAAATTATTAAAATTATCAATATTCATAAAAAAAATTAAAAAAATTAAATATTATTATTATTAGTAAAATAAAAAAACATTAAAAAATATAATAATAATAATAGATAAAAATATAAAAATATTAAAAATAAAAAAATAAATAAATTATGTAACATTCGCACCAATATAAAAGGAAAAAACAGTAAAAAATTCCATTAACAAAGAATATTCAATTCAAATGTTTTTACAGAAGAAAAAAACATTGGGGGTATAATCATCTGGAGGAGCTAGAGGATTTGGAGGAGATGTTGGAGGAAAATCCATACCTAAACTACAAGTTAGACGATGCATGTAATATATCTGCTTGTAATGTAGATGCTGCCATCGATGCATGTCCTACTCGTGTTGTTGCTGCATCTATTCCTATTACTTCTGAAAACTTTCTATGAGCTCAGTTTGAGCTCAAAACTGCTCCTAATAATATGAGCCCGAAGATGATGTCTCTCCACGATCTCCTCTCAATCTGGACACTGACATCGCAGTTGAACCATAATAAGTCCCATGAGTCAAATGAGAGAAGATACCAACTACTCGGCCGTTCTCAAAGGCATATTGGCTCACCTGTATCCATGTCGCCTCATCAAAATGGTGGGCGATAGTATGATCAGGGGTCTTGCCATTACTCTCAGTTCGTGTCTCAGAGGTCACGTCCTCATATGACTCCTTCAGTTTCAGTTTGAAATTAAAATAGTAAAAATATTATATGCAGTTAATTTTCTGAAAAAGAAACTATAGTAATCAAAATACGATGCTAGTGATCAACAATAATCTCTCCAATTTCTAGATAACTTTTCATCCTATGATAAACATCATACTCTGTAATATTGAGATGCTCGTCTACTTATACGAATAAAAAATAAACTATTTATATTTAATGGTATATAATTTATTTGGAAACGATACTTACCATATTCTATATATGTGTAATGAATGTATGGCTACCAGCTGGATGTGTGACCTCCTGTATCCCCCAATTCTATCGGCCCAATGAATATCTCCTCTGAAATCCATAACTCAACCAGTGTGAACATAATCCATCCCAAACATGAGACAAAATTTACATTGGTCGGTAGGCTCTATAGGACTCAGCAAATATTATCACTCATACTTTCTTAATGGTTTTACATCTCAAATTTTGAAAAATCTGATGGAAACACTCATGTATAGACATCCCCCATGCCTAGTGGATAGCGCAATGCATGATATCATCGATGGGATACCATAAACCCTAAAAATAAAATATAATATCAAGTTATTAATGGAATAATTTTCTAAATAAATATTATTTATATACGTAGAAACCGTTGATTGTAAATTCTAAGCCACACATCAATGGGAATCTATTCGCATTTGATCCAAGGATGGTAAAAATAATTGTGCAAGATATCGCTCCCCTATCATACAGATTCATCCACAAAATTGAATATATAAAACTAATAATCAATCAATTAGTTTAGAAATAAATTATTTATAGCTGAATAAAGTACATAGGATACCATACCTCCATGTGTGTGGGTCGAAACCAAGATGTGGACATCACTCGGGGATAGGGTCAGGAATCATTAGTCTTGAAAGACTGCACCCCTCCATATATCCCCTAAACTACCAATAGAATGAGGGACAAATGATCCCAAATCCTCCTCATCCAATGTTTACTAAGCCTCCTCTAACTCATGAAATAAATGAGGGTATATAAGAAACAAAAAATGACTATTGTTAGCAGATAGTTGAAAATAACTATTACATATAAATAAATATTTGTTATGATAACAACCAGCATTTATCTTTGTCAATGTTCACCTTCATCATTATCTTCATATCTGACCATGTAAATGTCTTGAAATTCATCATTGGCGTCATCAATGTCCATATGAGTTTCAGTTTCATCATCTCTTGACATTTCAAATTCATTTGTTAGATCATTAACATCATTGTCACCATCAAGACTAAATTGTGGGGTGCCATCATCGATATTCATGTCTCTTTGTGAAAAAAATTGATATTGGGTAGTCACTTGAAAATTTATAATTCAATTTACTTCATCAAAACCACATTCATATTGAGTAAACTGAATTTCCTTAGATTTCATTTTTATTACGCACCACCAATTACTTAGGTCATTTGAAGTAGCACAGTACATTGCGTAAAATATTTGATGTTCTTGTTGAGTCAGTAAAAATTGTTTCATTTACTACAAGAAGGATTTTAAATTTAATATCGATGATTACATGAATCAGATGAAAATGCAACCCTCTCTTAGTATCCAACCACCGACATTTAAACATTGTTATATAATTTTTCCATGATAACATAGGACAATAATTTCATCCACCGTTCTGTTAAATTCAACATTAGATTCTCCATGATTATATCCTCTCAAAGAAACTCCACTGTTCATTTTTTTATTCCACATATTCACATGTATAAAATTGAAAAACATTCACCACATATGCATTATATGATTTATCCATTTTGGATGGTGGGTAAATCAATATACACAGTCACTTATTAATTTTATCAGCTTTTTGAGACAGCAAGGAATTTTTAAAACATTTATCAATATAAATAATAATAAAATTAATTAATATATTAAATAATCCATAATTTACGTTACAATATTTTGAAACCATTGAGAATTTGTTTTTTCAGAATTCTTCAGGAGCAGCTGCTATAATTATTTGAAGTTGTTTCTTGATATGATTATCATATAACGTACTAATAAAATATGTTTACTTACTATAACAAAAAATTAGAGAATAAGTGATAGAAGAACTCACAGTTCAAATGATTTCATTTTAATAAAGTTTAGCCAAACATATGTATTAGTTCTATGATGTTCATCATCTAGAATCCTTCGTTCCTAAACTCCAACGAATCCAATCTATGGATGATTAAAAACTAATAATTCATTTTCCATTTCATCATAAACATTCCCCTCATTCCATCCCATGTGGTTTTGTCTTGAGGGGTATTCATATTCAAAATAATGGGAGAAGAAAAAAAATTCCCTCTTGCAAATAAGCTTTAGAAATTGAGTCTTCAACTGATTCATTGTTACCTAGTATTTTCTTCAATTATTGCATGCATCTATCTAATGGGTACATCCATCGAAACTGTACCTAAACTCCACATTTAACTTCAGGTGGAAAATGTGATATCAGATATTCCATTAAGTCAAATAAACTAGCGGGATGAGTTTTTTCAGTTTACATATAATGACAACAATATATTCTTCCATTTTACTTATTGAGTCATAGTTGGTTTTCACCTCACTAATGTATCGAAAAAAATATGATATGTCTGTTATCAAATCCCAAATCATTGAATTCAACAGAACCTTTGAATCCAATAAGAATATGTCTTTCCATTATAACATGAGAATCATGGCCTTTTAAAATGGAAATATGACCATTCTTAACCCATCTTCCCAAATTGCAACCATGATTTAATGCCCCCTCAACATACCTCAACAACTCATAAAAATTGGATGGTGCAATATCAGGAGTAAAACCAATATCATCCTGAGTTTCAGTTTGTTTAATAGATGAATCTTCCTCTTGCAGTTGTCATCACCAGAAAAAATTATGAAAAATGTGTTCCTACTAATGCATATTCAAACTCGTGAATATGATATTGGATATGCAAACATAAAAACATACTTTTTATAATGTTTTCAGTCAGTGAGATTTAAAAGGATAAGAGTAATCGAGCAAAAGGAGTGCCGTCAATACACTGGAAATTGTGAAAAGTTATTTCAATTTATGAAAATTTATTTTATTCCTATTTATTCTTAATTATTACTAATTATTACAATTTGTTATTATTTTGTACTATTTATTACTATTTTTTAATATTTATTACTATTTGTTACTATATATATTTATTTATTACTGTTGATTACTATTTTTATTAATTATTACAAATTATTACAAATTATTCCTAATTATTACTAATTATTCCCAATTATTTTTAATTATTTCTAATTATTACTAATTATTACTAATAATAACTATTTATTACTATTTATTAATAATTATTAATAATTATTACTAATTATTATTAATTTTTAATAATTGTTAGTAATTAGTAGTAATTATTAGTAATTATTATTAATTTTTATAAATTATTACTAATTATTACTAATTATGAATATTAATTTCTATTTACTACTATTTATTACATATTATTCCTAACTATTCCTGATCATTCTTAATTATTACTAATTATTCCTCAATATTCTTAAATATTCCTAATTATTCATAAATATTTTTATGTATTCCTAATTTTCCTAATTATTAGTAATTATTACTTATTATTACTAATTATTACTAATTATTACTATTTATTACAATTTATTACTATTTGTTACTATTTATTACTATTAATTACTATTTATTAAAAATTATTAATAATTATTACAAAATAGTAATAATTATTAATAACTGTTACTAAATATTACTAACTATAACTAATTTTTACTAATATTTACAATTTGTTACTATATATTACTAATTATCACTAGTTATTACTATTTATTACTATTTATTAATATTTATTACTATTTATTAATAATTATTACTAATTATGACTATTTATTACTATTTATTACTATTTATTACTAATCATTACTAATTATTACTAACTGTTAATAATTAGTATTGATTATTAGTAATTATTACTAGTTCTTTGTAATTATTACAAATTATTAGTAATTAATTCTAATTATTACTAATTACTACTAATTATTACTAATTATTACTAATTATTACAAATTATTACTATTTATTACAAATTATTACTAAGTATTACGAATTATTAGTAATTATTACTAATTATTACTAATTATTACAATTTATTAGTATTTATTACTATTTATTAGCATTTATTAGTATTTATTAGTATTTGTTACTATTCATTAGTATTTATTACTAATTATTACTAATTAATTCAAATTATTTATATTTATTACTATTTATTTATATTTATTACTATTTATTATTATTTATTAGTATTTATTAGTATTTATTAGTATTTTTTACAATTTATTTTCATTCATTAGTATTTATTAGTATTTATTAATATTTAATAGTATTTATTACTAATAATTAGCATTTATTTTTTAATTGTTACTATTTATTAGTAATTAATAGTAATTAATACTATTTATTAGTATTTATTACTAATTAATACTATTTATTAGTATTTATTACTAATTAATACTATTTATTAGTATTTATTAGAATATATTAGTATTTATTACTATTTATTAGTATTTATTACTATTTATTAGTATTTATTACTATTTATTAGTATTTATTATTATTTATTTGTATAATTACTATTTATTAGTATTTATTACTATTTATTCGTATTTATTACTAATTATCAATAATTAATACAATATATTACAAATTGAAAATATTTATTTCAGTTTATTTCTAATTATTACTTTTTTGCTCTTAATTATTACTAATTAGTGTTAATTACTATTAATTATTACCAATTACTAAGAATTATTAATAATAATTTATTTTTATTATTACCAATATATACTTATAACAAAATATTTTAAATCTAACTTAATTACAATTAATCATCAATAATTAAAATATATATAAAGAAATAAAATAAATACTAAAGTAATAAAACATAAATATCTTTCAACATGATCTCTTATAAGTGTAGACGGCTACACAACGTCTTCTTAAAAAAACTAACTATCAAATATTTTCACATTAAAATTTGAGTTTAGAGAAGCAGAGAAAAAAGGAATTCCAGAAAAGAGATGGAAAATGGATGGGGGTATATATAGGTTAGATTAGTTGCGATGGGACTATTTGTGACAGGACCCATTGCAAATAACATTGGCATCATTAATTACGGTTGGTGGTTAAAAGAGTATTTGCAAAGGGGCTTGTCGCACAATATAACCCGCCGACACAATATTTGCAACGAGACAACATCATGTGGAAAATAGTTTTTTTACTGTCACTGGTTATTTGGGGTGTCACATTCTACCCCCATTAAAACGTATTTCGCCCAAAAAATACCTTAGGGTTATAAATCATTTACTACATGATAGTTTCTTTCATGGAGACCAACATCATAAAAGTGAATACTAAAACATCATTTTAGAAAGGAAAGTTAGATACATAATGGTTACCCAATGTAACTAATCACTAGGATTCCTCAGTGGGTAACATAGGTGGGAAGTGAAAACATGGATATAGAAGAGAAATCTAACAATCATGATTGGATAGATAGTGATAGAGATACAAGTTTGGAGAAGGATAACTACCAGAAAGTCATAAATCTTTAATGATTTATCGATCCATTTGATTCTTCGGATAGGAAAGTTCCTGGATAACATTTTTGGTTTCCCAGATCCTTTTCTTAATGTTGAAGAATTTTTCATGAGAATAAATACTTAGTTTATTTTGGTACAATCTCACCATTGTTCATACCCTGAACAATTTCCACATCATCTCCTATTTAAATAAATAATGTTGTTTTTTCATGCTTGAAGTGTTAGAAGATCATGTGATAGTATGATATGTCATTTCATCTCTCTCGATAAAAATCATATCACATGTAATAAAATATTTATAAGTCCACCTATAGTGGGATAACACATTAATCTAATAATCATCAACTATAATATACCTTATACTATATATCAATGGCTTACATTACAATCCCTCCAAAAACTATAAAAATAAAACGTTTAAAAAGAGGTGAACTAAATCGACCTAACATTTGTCTCCCATATCTCATTTGGTAGTTCTTGGTTGTCACATTCCAAACATGTAGATTCCTCGTTCATGTATTCTATTGAAACATGGTAATGTCATAGAACCTTAGTTAAAACCTAAACTCTGTAAAAATTCATTCTTAAAACATACAAAAAATTCTATATAGTGAAACCATGATATCACTTTATCCTTATACCAGTCATGAGATCATTAATAATATCAAACATCTCAATATCTCATTACCCCTTCATTATGCACATATAATGTGTTCTACAAAAAAAATATCTGAATAAACATTCATGGTTACCAGTACCATTTGACATATAACTTCAAATACTTATGGAAAACAATAGGTTAACAATCCTTAGATGTTTCTTTATTCTATACTACCATTAAATTACTTATACTACATTACTCTTGATAAAGTTGCAATAATTCAACTACATTCTTAAGCCATTGACAGAGATTTATCATTTTATTCCTTAACACTTTATTCATCTCATATATCATTCGTAGTCTCTTCGTCATCATGAAGATAAATACTACGCATAAAACCATGCTGATTCTATTTATGAGATATTCCCTTAGGGAATCAATTTTCATAATTCCTATATATTCCACATTTAATACATTTAAATTATTTTGATATCTTAGCAATACCCTTATTCTTGTCCATTTTGTTAACTGAATCTTTTCATTTGTAATAACTGAATTTGTGCCCTTCTTTTCAACACCCAAAGCATCTTTCAGTACATTTGAAACATTCTCCATGATCTTTCTTCCAACATTATTTACATGAGGGATATAGAACTCTCTTTCCTCTATGATCATCATGAAATTCATCTTTCTCTTATTCGTTGGGTCAGAAAACTTACCAAATTTGATATTATTGATGATATTATTAGATTTTTTATTAAAAAAAATAACGAAGTTTCTTCTTCCAAATATTTTTTCATTAAGTTTTTCATTAATAATATCATTCCATTCTCCATTATATTCTCTATTAACATGAATCCTCTGGTTCATCCATTTTCTAAAACCCAGAAAGAATAGTTTGAGTGGTAAAAATCATACTAGGAAGACAACAATTTCACAGGGGAGTACTTTCAATATTTAACATATTAGTTTTAGTCCTAGGTTATTCATGATAATTATGACAATTCTATGACTATAACATATAATTATACATAACCTTATTGACATCTCTAGTCATACCATAGAAATATCTCTAAGGATCTAACTGATGTTTTCAAATCTTAGTTGAAAAATAATGACTAAACCATCACTATGATACCAACTTTAGATACCCATGCTTGATATACATGTACATGTAAATTTCTTTTTCAGAATACATAATACATGTCACAAACTGATGCACAATGACCACATTAGTTTAGTGTCTTTATAAACATGGAATATAATCTTATAAATTGGTGAAATATCATTAACATCTCACATAATGATCTGCTCCCTTTTTTCCTACCTAAAATCGTTATTTATATACATGGGAAAATAAAACATAAAAAGGGTGAGTTCAAATTCATAGTAAGGGTAAACATGGAAGACATAAAACAAACCAAGAACATTTGAACCCAAAAACATAAAGATAATGTTCAAAACATCAAAATCAAGTGTCATGAAATAAATCTTGGCAGTACGTATGCCATTGATCATAAAGGAACATTAACCATGATATAATAGAATTGTAATAAAAAATTTAATTGTGGAAAACTAGTATTCACATATAATATTTTCTATAGTTGTGAAGGCATTTCTTCCATGACCAACATAGTGAACAAATTCCATTACTGAATTGAGTTTACTTGTCGTTCCAGCCATGTATTAATGAACTGGATTTACCAGTCATTCTAATCACGTCTATCTCATGAGATATAAATATCTACCCAATTAATTGAAGGGAGATATATGTCTCACCCATCTCATAATTAAATTATTCTTCCATGTTACACAAAAACCCAAATCATTCATCATAGCATAACCCATGAAATATAATGGGGTTTTTAAAAATCATTTCATCATTACATAATATATATAAGATAAATGGTAGACATAAAAATAATTCCATCATAAACACAATTAATTCAATGTAATAGTGGGGATATAAACATAACCCTATGTCATTTTATATGGAAAATAATTTTGATAAAACACTTGAGCTTAATTCCTGAGGAAAATATCCTTTCTTTTTCAAAAACAATTATATACTCCAAATGTTGTGCAACTATAAAATAAAATAATTTAGTTGAAAATTATCTTTAAAGAGTTTGGGGGAGGATTCATGGAAATAAGGCTTCACGAAAGCATAAAAATCAATTCATTTTTTATATGCTAAAAAACATTATCCTCATTATTTTTCCCGAAAAGTCAAAAAGTACCTTGTAAGGTATATAAAAGAAAGATTCCGTCCATACCATGTAGTAAAAGTAAAAAATGGGTCTTAAAGTCTTAAATCAAACAAATAATAACATTAAATATTTTTTGAATGATTTTTTAGAAAAAATTGACATAAATGATAAATATGCTCAACGTAAATACTTACGAATAAACAATGTAATATAAAAATGAATTTGGCACACTTATCTATTACTTTAGGTCCAATTTCTTCCATACATGTCCAAAAATCTTGTATAGTAGGCTTAAACATATTATTAATTTGTAACAGCACAATAATAATATTTATGATATCATATATGATTCACTTACGACATAATATTACCCGTTCATTTGTCAATTCCATGTTAAAGCAATGTTTTGGGTAAAAATCGGTTTATTTATCGTATGTGTTTGGACTTGTTATTCTCAATATTATTACATATATCCTGATTTAATTACATCTATAATGTAAAATATGATTCATATATCATATATATTCATTATCTTAATATGTATAATAGATTGATAAATGGAATGCAAGACACTGTTCATGGAGTCGGTAGGCCATACGTACGCATGAACGATGTTTTCATTTCCTTATTAAATTGAATCAAAGAAAGTAGATGATATATATATATAAATAAATTATAATTATTATTTCATATATTTCATGAATAGTTATTATATATACATTATAATCATTCTTCAATGGTTAACATGGTGAATGAATCTTATCGCGTCCTGGAGACGGTATGTCGTACGTACGCATGAGCGACGATATCGTTACCATAGTTTAGGAAATATATTGTAGTGGATGGGGTATAATATTTCTTAATTAGTATCATGTTATAATAATTATATATAGTTATTATTTCTACCATTATACCCATCCATGTAAGTTGGTGGTGAAAAACATATTACACCATGTCATGGAGACTGTAATCTGTACGCACGCACATGCGGTGATTTGGTTTTTAGTTTGATGGATATATGGTGAAATAGGGTTTTTTCATATTTATAATAGAATATAGAAATATTATTTATACATATGTTATTACTTTATAGTGAAAAAACAAAATAATTGGAAGGAGAAGAATAAAACAAATTTGAGTGAATCAGTAGAAGATATTACCACTTCCTCTATGTGCCTCTATTAAATTTCCTCTTAGGGCACTAGAGTTAGCCTTTAGAGAAGACTAGAACCTCCAGTATATTACTAGATAAGTTTATAATAGAAATGGGTTGGTTTTTTCCATCATTTAGGGCTTAAAATGGCGTGAAGAGAAAAACGAGGAGGTTCCCTTTTATAAGAGAAGAGAGGGGCAATTTAGAAAACATTCAAAATATTAATTTATTATCAATTAAATTACTATTAAAAATGGCCCAAAACTTATTTAATTATAATATAAGATGATTTTGGTTCTGATACCAATTATATAATAATTTTGTGACATGTTTTGATTTTTTTTATCCTTATCGTTTTGGTTTAACCATTATTTTACCATTTTTAATCTTACCCTGATACAATGTTATTCACACAATGTGGGTTAATGTAATTATGATATCATGTCAAAAGACCCAAAAAAAGTTATTTATGACATATCTAGACTTATATTAACCATTTTTACCAATCATATAATTTTATGAATTTAATATCATTTAATAAACTATTTTATGTTCTACGTTTTAAATTATACCAATTTTGGTCACTATTCGTACTTGATTTTTTAAAAAATATATAACAAACTGATTATTAAGAAAATACGTCATTAAAACAAATATAATATATTAATATCTTCCCTAAAATTAATGTATTATATCAAAGTAACCAAATTATATTTTTTTAATAATATTAAAATTCATTTATTTGAATCTTTCATTAACGAGGTAATCAATACATCATAATTGTGACATAAATAAATATATTCATCTAATATGTGAAAATTACAACTAAAATACCATGATGTATGAAATATTTTTATCATTATAATTAATAATTATATGCATATATATTTGTTTTAAAACCCTATATTAAATTCTATTTAGTAAATTATATATCTTAAAGTTATAATTTTCTTTACTTCAAATTAATTCTTATAAAATGTCATTTCCACATCCATGTGAATCCATGAGGTCAAATATTGACCCAAGGATTTCCATGGTCATAAATATTTCATCCAATAATATTATAACAGATGTTAGAGCAGTAAAATATTATTTATATATTATTTCATACCCCTATTTACCATATTTACCATTTAACCACGGTAAATACAATAATTATTGAAGTTACTATTCATAATGTCCAAAAATAAAAGTATCCTATTATCTTAATTTGGACCTTCTTATTACAAACATGGAATCCAATTTTCAAAATTTAAAACATATATGTTTTAGTAATTAATTTAAAATTAATCTCATTGTTGAGAAAATGACTTTTAAAAGATAAAACATTATAATAGATTGAAATGTATTTACATATGAAATCAATTTAAAATTAATGATAATGTAAAATATTATATTAAATTGTAAAAATATGTTATACTTATACTTTAAAACCATTAAATATTATAATTTAACCATATAAATTATATCGATGAAAAAATATGTTTTTAATTAAAAGTTTGCATATTTTTACTATTACTTAAAATATTAATGTTATCAGAAAAATATCAATAATTTAACCAGAGTAAATTTTAATATCCAGATTGAAAAAAAAAGTTCATTTTGTGATATTTAACTTATAAATGTGTCAAAAATAGATTTAAAATGGGTGTTTCACCAAAAGGTGGTAAAACTACTTTTTTTTGAAAAATACATATTTTATTCGAAAATTGATTTTGTTCTTATATAAAGTTATAGAAAATATATAAGATGAATTTTAATGTCATAAAATCCATAATGTGTTTACTATTATTCATAACTGCTAGTTTATGTCCCAACAAATAACAATATTTTAATAATATATCATTTTTTAGTGAAACTCGATATCACATACAATGCAAGATATCAAGGAAGGTCGCTACAGTGTGTAATGAAAACCATGTCCATGTTATGTGTATTTCAAGCTTCCATTGGAGCTGCATATAAAATAATCAAATCATAGTTCATTTTTACATTGGAAAAAATTTATACTCAGTGTTGTGTGAAATGAATTTTATCACAAGAATATGAAATTGTGTTAAACATAAGCCCAGAATAGTGTTGAGTGTACTGCAAACTAATATAGTTTTGTGTATATTGAAATATAATATTGTTGTACTGTAAAACACAAGACATCAATGAAAATAAAAATAATCTATCCCAAAAAATATCAGGGTGTCACATCGTGGGTCTATCTAAGTTGTGAGAATAATCTCAATAGTCCATCTCTAACATGTACATGTCTTACATAAATATTGATGCAGGTGTATGATGGACATAAATAGAAAGGAACAAGATGGATGTGTAATAATATACTTTCTCCAAAAGTTCTTATCAAACAAAATTTTTCATTCAACCTTCATTGACCATTCCTATTAAAATTATGATCATTTCCCCAATTATATATATGACATAAAACACATGTCTAAATATATATAATTGTAGTGGTGAGGATCCATGACATAGATCCCAAGGAATCCACTAATGAATAGAAAGACTAGTGTAATCATAGGTTATACCTATAACCATGTCATCAACACAACGATCAAAAAATCAAATAGTCAGCATCCATATGGCACACCCAACATATAAGATCCATGTACCACTGACCTCCTCTAAATGAGTCCCTATCAGCTCAGAACACAAACATCCCAAGGCATAGTGAAATATGTCCCACAATATTCTTAATATCTATTAGCTTTATAGCTGACATCCCAATGCCTAGAGATACCTATTCTCATAGAGTCTCAGACTAACTACCACAAGTGTAATGAAGAGCCTCATCCCCCAAAAAAAATGGTCTCAAAAACTTAAACATATGGTCCATCACCACCCATGTGGCTTTATACAATTATAAACCCCAAACATATCAGATGGTCAACATCATCCTCAAGTCGTCATGGTCTATGAATGGCTCCACCAACAATGAGTGGTAAACACCATGTCATTTCAAACCTGTCTACAATTACATGACTCCAATGGCATTTCAGCCAATAAATGGGGAGCTTAAATCACCAAATAGCATAAGACACATCATCCAAAACCTCATAGCTCTATGAACATGTCGCTCAATCATGATAGTCAAAACCATCCCAAGTCTCGAGATCCATTCCCTCATTCTAATGGAATTTTCTTTTAATATTTGGGATCATTATTGTATATATCATTGGGAATATCCCATAATGTTCCCAATGAACAAATTAATTGATAATAAATATTTCAATTTAATTCAGGCTACATAACCGGCCTAATAATCCCATGTGTTCTCAAGTCCCATACCCGGCTTAGATTTTATAAATGGACAAGGGTATTCCAAACAACATCCCATGGAATTAATATATTAATATAAAATCATCAATGAACATAATATTTGTCTCACTCTTTCACGCAACCTACTTGGAGAAATAAAAGAACCACCTACCTTATAGTCATACATGATCACTTATCAAATATCGTCCAATAATTGAAGACGAATAGAAAGAAATCAATGTTTTAGATGAACGAATTGGAAATAGGCTAAAAGAGATCACATGGATTTATTGTTCAATGTGGTATGTTAAAAAAAATAGTGGCTTTAAATTTTTAATTATGCAAATATGTAGACACCTATAGATAGAGGATCAAAGTCCGAATGAGAATGTTCCCATAAAGATTAGGAAGGGGTAGAGTGGAAGAATCCCATACTACGTGCGGGGGTAATGCTATGAAAAAAGGAGAAAATATACATAACATGGAGGGGTAATTTTTTAAATTATTCTATATAAATTATTCTCATGGTTTGGATTTAGTTTTTGGCCAAATGTGTCCCCACCATGTGGTTCTCACTACCCAATCCCCAATACACATGTGAGATAGGTGCATAGTTTTACAAATCATGTGTAGACCATAAAAATAACCTATATAAAAAACATCAGATGATTAAAATCTCAGTGCACCACCAAAACAATGGTTTTGAAAATGGTTTCCAATTCTATAGGTGGTTCACATTGTTTCTCCCAGGAGGATGCATTGTTTATAAAAATAATGTGCTCTGGTATGTTCTTCCTCATAAATGAGTTTTTATTACCTATCACCCATGAGATTATCCTAAATCCTTGATACACATTATGAGAATTAAAAAAACCATCTAAAAACAAGTCATTTGGGTCAAATAAACTATTGTAATTAGGTTTCAAATATCAAAATCAAATTTTATCTTATTCCCAATCTTAAGAAACTCAAACAGGACAGCGATTTTGGGCCAGCTCAGAAACCCCAGAAGTTAAAATCTCCCCAACTTAACATTTATAATCCATGAGAAATAAAGACATACTCAAAATGGAATTGGACATATCCATATCACCTATAACAACACAGTATACCCTTTATTATGTCATTGGTTAACTCCCCTCATGCCACTCCTTGCATTTGGAGTTACCGACCTGGTCGCTACCTGACCCATAATTCATGCGTCCTGATTGTTCTAATAACCATCCCCGTAATAAAAGGTATTACCATTATGCATAATAATTCATACACCGCCTCATGTTATTTAATCACACATTTTTTATATCTGACACCAATCATGTCCCACAACTAATTATATTACCAAAAATCTTGCATCTCAATAGACGCTCATTATAAAATATAATTATACATGAATATGAATTACCATAAAATCCCAATTCCTATGAACCTCATGTAAAACACACATTGAATTAAATCCAACAACAATCCCTAGTTTCAATGAAACCCATATATATATATATGATGTATCACATGGATGCCAACATACTAACATGTTCATGGTTAGTTTAAAAAAATCAAGTCACCCTTATGCACTAAAACTACTCAAAGACTAAAATTAAAGATACCCACTCACACCAATGGAATAATTCTAGTTATTCTATAATCATCAGTTAGCTATATACTTTGATAATACACTACATACACCAGTCCTGAAGCCTGACAGCCCAAGGTTTCACCTCCCAATGGAGCTGCACCAGCTACCGGCCAACAACTACATCAATGTGCCCCATTATCTCTTTTATGAACTCTTTGTACTAATGAATCTCATCTAATATCTCTATTTAATGTTCTAGGTCCTACCTCAGATACCTATGTTGGACCTGGTCTTAGCAACCTACTATCCGAGAAGGTTTCCTACAACATGACTCCAAAATGCCCATTTGGCCACACACCTGACACTCCTTTGGAACCGAATCACACTAGGACCACATATATCATTGTTTCCTACAAAGAATGATCACTAAAGAAGACCCACTCCTTTCTAGTGTGTCCACAGATCTCACACAACGTCCATGGTGAGATTTCTCATAGACCCACTTCCAAATACAAGAAGCATCACCGATAAAATCACATGACTCCATCACCCATCTCGAATAAGACTAGTCTGTCATGTTTCCCTCAGCTATTAGTACCAGGTTGACTACCTAAGATAATGAATTCTGATTCAATATGTTCACATGTTCCCTAATAAAATTCTTCAGTCCATACTTAAATCTCCTCACCCATGCAGAGCTGTATCCCAACATAGCATGTGAAAAAGCGACATGTCAGTGAAATTATCTATGTAGTCCGTGGAAGTTGTAACTCTCTATAGGGTATTCATGAAATCTTATGCTTAGTATTCCCTTATAATCTTTATAAATATTTTATCAGGGAACATGAACTAAAAATTCTTCAATTAAAGACCCTCATGTCTACATTCCTGAATTAGTACGTCCCAATAGCTCTATTCGAGTCATATAAGTATGTTTGTTTCCACATTCACCCATATAATTTTGGGTGTATCGATCTGGAAAAAATAGTATGTAATAAATTGATCTATTTCTCATATTCTTTTTTCCACCCTCACCATGAATCATTAGTGGATGTTGATAATAGAACTCACAATTCAAATATGTTATAGATAGCTCTTCTCTCTATGCTCATTTATTATTACCCCATATTACTCGGAGCAGGCACTCCCTTAGATGGACATCAAGAGATGGAATAAAATCTAAAATCTATTATATTTGAAGAACTTTTACCAGAGCCTATTCTTATGGATAATGATAATACCGACCACCTGGGCCTCATCCTAACCCTCAGGTCCCTCATTGGGTTCATTCTCATGAGGAACCATATCACATCCCTCATAACACTCCACTGAAATCCATCTCGGTGTAATCCCATGTAATACTAATCATGATGGTCAAACAACCACAATAGTATATATAAAAATACTATAGATATGGAAAATGTAACAAGAAGTTCATCCAACCACACTTACAATCTTCTAAAACACCAATTCCCTAATACATCTGGTGGTAAGGTCCATTACTTTCCTTTATTAGTGTCTAGTATATTGTATCATATGGCTTCATGGCCCCCTTCCAACATATATTTGAGTCAACAATAATATATAATGTGGCCTCATTTCCTGATATCTATCTACAACTAGGTCAATAATTAGGTATCATCTATGAATCTTAAGAAGAAGAGTAGAATGACACCAAAGAGGATATACATGAAAACACCCTTTAGTTTCCTTACTGTAATTTTAAATAACTCATCCTATACCATTATACAAACATAACCTTATCATATCAGACCCATATATCACATGCATATAAAATCACAACCATGTCATTTTAATTCCACATTCATGGGCTGGTTGAGTAGAATTACAACAAAGATTCTATACAGGTAAATAAATTTTAGCTTTTTTATTAACACTTAAAACAAACCAACCCATCTCAGTGCATTTCAGGTTTCCAAGTAAAAGCACAAGAAATAATACATCATATGAGCCTATGTCCCTATCATAATTCATATAAAATCATCCAATTCCATAATGGGATAAGGTCGTTCCATATTACAAATTACTACCATAGCCAATTTCACTAATCAAGTAGGAAATCAATAAACTATAAATGCACAAAGAATAATATAAATTTCCAACCCCCAAAACATGGTACATCTCTCATGAAAGGGGATACAAGAACCCAAACATGATCTCGATGTATTATTTTATTTATATCCTTGTCTCCATTATACCATATCCCAGATAATAATATAAATAAGGAAAAAGGAATAGTTGATCTCATTTGTTACTATCCAAACACTGTTATCATTTAATAGGCAAGTCATGTGATGTTGTGAGAAAACACAAAATATAACCCACTGTGATAGTATTATTAGTTCCATGACCCATATTACATGTTAAATGATGCTTTGGTCTAGTTGTACACTAGGCCTTAGGTGTGCCTCCCCGTACACCAATGTCTACCAAATTGCAGTGAGGGTTTGAAGAGGTAACAATGGGGAGATTATACACGCATGTGGTTATAATAATAATGGTATGTAAATAAATACAGTAGTGTAATATGAAATATAATAGTTGATGAAAATTAATAACACTTGAATCATAATATTCAATTATTAGTAATAAATAAGTTCAAATGCATTATATCATCTATCATCAAATAAGATAAGCCATAACACCAACGACGAAAGCACTCTGCTGGGCCGAAACTGACACTGAGAGACGAAAGTTAGGGGAGCGAATGGGATTAGATACCCCGGTAGTCCAAGCCATAAACGATGGATACTAGGAACTGTGTGTATCGAACCGTGTAGTGTTATAGATAACGTGTTACGTATCCCGCCTAGGGAGTACGTTCGCAAGAATAAAACTCAAAGGAATTGACGGGGGCCCACACTAGTGGTGGAGCATGTGGTTTAAAATTATAATACATGTCTCATGTGGAAACAAATAGAGGTATATACATATATTGTTTATTAAAAAGGCTATAAAAGAAAACACCTTCTTAATTAATGTGAACCACTATGATCCACTACCATATATCCAATGAAAAAAATCCAACTTGATCACTAAGGTACTTGTTCTAAGACAGAACCCTTGCATGGACTCGAAGACAAAATGTCTATATGCATCCCTACAGAAATTTTTTGGGTATGAGAATAATTTTATTATTCCATAACAAACATGTTAACTTCATACATCAATAATTATATAGGTGTATTTTTAATATAAATAAAAATACATATCTCACATGTGTAATTATAAAACAGTTAAACATGTTCTTAACAGCCAAAAGTGAGTGTTTGAAGTTATTTATCTACCATAGGTATAAGTCTGAACATGTGACCCCAATTATATATATATATATATATATATAAGAAATGCAGCACATACCTATATTTATATAATTTTAGTGGTCAGAATCCATGACTTAGCTCCCAAGACTACCCTGATGAAATAAATGTTCGGTAAACCCTTAGGTTCCAACTACGACTATTTCACTGAAACCACATGCCAACAATAAAAGAATCAACAACCATAAAACACACCAAATAAATAAGATCTACATCTCATTGACCTACTCTCAAAGTGTCCTAGTCGAATCATAAGATGAACATCCCGAGGCACAAAGATATCGATCCTCCAAAATTATTAATAACCTTCTCATAAACAGTCGATGTCCAATGGCACAAAAATATCTATTATATCAATGTATCATCACAACAATCTCTAGTTTAATGGTTATCCTCAACCACCATTCGATGGTCTCAACACCATCAACCAATGATGAATCACCATCCAAAGATCTTTCTATGGTGATAACTCTCAAACTTATGTGGTGGATAACACCACCCCCTGTTATTTATTGTCTATGGGGCATCCACCCACAGTTGGTGGTCAACATTGCCTACTGTAAGACTTATCTATGTGTAGGGGACTCCAATAATGTGTTGGTTGAAAAATAGTGAGTGAATGATACTAAAAAACCAAAACCACATAATTTTTCACCTCATAATCTTATGAACATGTCTCTCAATAATGATGGTCAACACTATCCAATGTCTTGGTATATTTATCCTCATATTGATGGCCTTTTTTCCTTAGTATGAATGATTATCACCACTTATTTCCTTGATCCTAGTCTTTCATATTCCCATGAGACCATGAAATTAATAATAATCAGTTAATTTTAATTCAAATTATACACTCAATATAATCATCCTAAGTGGAATCATGTCCCTTAACTAGAATATAATTAATAAATATAAAACAAAATGATTAAATAAATCCCACGTCATTGATATATAAATTTAAAATATTCAATTAAATTATTCAGTGCCTCACTCATCCAAACAACCCTTGTATAATCAATAGACCACACATGATTCCCAAAAAAGCATGGAGAAATATAAGCATAACCTACCTTATACTCATAGGATATCAATCATCTGATATTGTCCACCATCCCAAAATGAATTAGATTAAAATTTCATATCAAATAAACTCCCTAGAATTTCGGTAAAATAGATTTAATGGCTTTAACATTCCACATGGAATGTTAATTAGGGAAAAGAGGATATAGGGTTAAAGGACTTACATATCTGAATCTATATACAGAAAAATATATAGGATAAGAGTCTGAGTCAGGTTCTTCCATCAAATAATATGGAGGACGAAGAATGTAAGATTTCACACAGTGTGTCGTGGAAATGGGAAGAAAGGAGGACAGAAATATGAATAGAATTGAGGGGTAGTTTTTTAATTTCTAATAAATAAATGAGTTGTATGGTTTGGATTTATGGTTTAGCTAATCATTTGACAACAATGTAGTGGTCACTATTTGAGAACCACCGATGCAAAGGCTAGGTGGAGAATTTTCCAAATTATGCGCAGTGCAGGAAAAACGGATGTATTAAAAACAATAGATTTTTTTCATGTTTGTGTGAACACAACCATATGTTTGGAAAAAAATTATCTAGTGGTGAGGGTGGGTAGCATGATTTATCATAGGAGGCTGCAAGTTCTATCCCAAATGTGCACCAATGTCATCATTTTCCGAAAACTTAGTTTACAGATCCAACCAGAACCAAAACACACCTGAAACCTTCAGTCACATATTGATCCTTAAAACCCATATAAAAAAATGCCTTAGGTAAAAAATTTCTCATAAATATTGTTGGTTGGAATGGAATTTCAGGAGGGGTTGAATTGAGTTCCTACTTAAAATTTCTGTTAAAAACAATATTAATAAAAATACCACAAATTTTGAAATGGCCTAGTTAATTGAAGCAGTAGAGATGTAAATGTCCAGTTGGTCAATATTTTTTCCAAAGGGTGATAAATCTCAGTTGAATCTATGTAAAAAACTTATTAGACTTTTGAAACAAGTTTACTAAATTATTTAATACACACACTATCCAAAACTAATTATCAATGCGATTGAAAAACAGTTTTATGTATAGTAATTATAAGTAACAGACAATAGATAAAATAGAGTATAACAAGAATATAATGACTAGAAGAGTAAAACAAGAGGTTCAGTATCAATATGAGACTTAATCATCTCCACTTGGTGATCACCAGCAACAAAGCAGTTTACACATAATAAACATGTCACACAACATGTATCTGTCATTATAATAGGTTTTCAAAAACTGTCCAGGTTTCTCACCCTCTACCATAGTTATTCATGCGATAAATAAACAATACAGACCACACATTGTCTCTTCCGTAGCTATAAGTGGAAAACAAGGTGTAAGAAAATTTTATGTGAGGATTTTCAGTATCCTCGAGTTCATGAACATGAGACAGTGTGTGTAAGAAACAATCACACACATCTCATAAATGTAAAATAAAAGAATATAGTAGATAAAATATTATAAGCTTGAGTTTATAATTCTCTATGTGTTTTTAGTTCAGCTCTTGACTTCTAGTAGTGAAGAATTTGTAGTTCGAGTCTTTCTCTGGAAGTTTTCTCTAAAATAGAGTGTCACATCTTCAGGTTCTGGATTCCAAGAACTGAGTATTCTTCTTCTTGTGTTGATTGAGAGTTGATGAAGCACATAACATAGATATGAGTTTGTTCTCCCAAAATGATCTTCGGGATGTTTTTGAGTTCACAATGTAAGATCTAGATGGTTCTACTTTGATCTAGTGAGTATGTTCCTTCACATGTATTCCTCTGTTTTCCCATGGATTTTACATGCTTGTTTTCACTTTGTCTCTCTTTTTTATACACATGTTTTTTTTCTCTGTCTTCTCTTTTATATTTGAGGTCTGGTAATAGGAATTAGTTGATCATGTGCAATATTTCTTGTACCTCATACTTTCCCTAGATACGGCCTCTTAATTTGTCTACAATCAGAATTAATTAATGTTAGAAGCATTGATTTTATCAAATATGACCATTAGAATAATCTAAATAATTTTACAATGTATGGAGTAGAATATTCATCAGAAGACTGGTATTAGTAGCCTTCAGCGGTAGCCTTCTCAATAGCGATCTTCAACAAAAGGTGAGTATCGATAGCCTTCATTGGTAACCTTCTATAGGTGAAATTCTATTGGTTACCTTTGTATCATGACCTTTACATCAGTGACCTTTGAATCGGTGACCTTTACATCGGTAACCATGCATCGTTAACCTTTATACTGGTAACCACTGCATTGGTGACCATGCATTTGAATCCTTTACATCAGTAACCTTTGCATCAGTGACCGATATATCGGTCACCTTTACATCGGTGACCTATTATCGATTACCTCTATATCAGTGACCATCTATTGGTGACCTTTGTATGAGGGAACATTATACTTTGGTAAATTTTTCACTGTAAGCATAAACAATCAAGAAGAGAGATTATAAGTATATGGTTATTACTTGAAAGAGGCTATAAATAATAATGAAACATGATTATCATAGAACAGAAACATGATTATCACATAAATGAAACATGATTTTGTTTTATCAAAACATGTGAGACTAACAATCTCCCCATTTTTGATAATCACAAATTATGTCATTGAATTGATAAGTTTATGTAGTTTTGAATCAAGGTTAAACACATCTTCTAATTTCATTAGTGATGTTAATTGATGATATACAACTATAACACTAAACACTTCTCCCCCTTTGTGATTAAAAAAATCATACACAAAAAAATGGATAGAAGAGAGTGTTTGTATTAATAAAAAGTAGTACAATATAAAAAAGGAATACATTGATCACTATTAGCAAATACATTCCACACTCAAACCACATCAGATATGTCCATTGGATATTTGGCATTGGAAGTTGAGGATGAAGGTTCTAATGGTGAGGGGATATGCCAATGTATGGTAGTCATCATTGTAGGAGAAGCAGCCACTGATGCATCAGTGGACCTACAGTGAGTAGATATCTGAGGAATCATTGGGGTCAAACTTCTGATGGCCTAAGAAAAAGTCATCAAAGGAGCATTACTGGTGAATTCTGAGGCAGCTGTGGTAGAAGGAAATTCTAGAGGAATAATGATGAGAGTGAAATCCACATGAATTAATGTCAAAAGAAGATTTCTAAAGCCCATAATAATATTTCATCCTCTCTCCATAGCTGAGATAAAATTACCCTTATTTCCAATGAATTTCTCCAAGGCTGGAGTTAGTTCCCTAATATTAATAACCTGATCTTGAAATGTCTGATTCATAGGTGGAATCATCAAGTTTTCCATCAACAACTTAAAGTGACCATATATTTGATGATTAGTGTATACCCTTTTGTAATAGAAGTCAACTTGATCCTATATGGACTTTCGATCTTGAGAATATTCCCTTATGTAATATCCCAGAAGTTTATGAATTTCCCTGTTAATGGAAAATGACCTGAATCACAGATTGAGGGTCCCTAGTATTGGAAGTTGAGAATCATTCTACTTCTTCAATGACAACAGATCAGAAAACCTCTATATCAACTGGTTGATAGGCTGAAGTGGAAGCAGATGCACCTAGAGGTGCCATCCAGAAGGCCACTATCTCCTTAAAGGATTTGGTTAGCTCACTGATCAGCCTTTTCACTTCATCATCTTGTCCTTTCACATGTTTTTTCATGTACATCTTGAAGTCTTCAATCATTGTGACCATTTGTTAAACCACACTTTTAACATATCTATGGTCTATGTATACTTGAACTCTTGATGCCATATATGAATCCAAACTGGAAATAGACTATTTCATAGATTCCATAGACACTTCCAAGGTTCTCACTTTACTTGGGCATTCCTTAACAGCATGAAACAAGATGGAGTGAAAGGTGGAGTTCACCCTTTCTAAGGAAGATGCCACAACCACCTGATTGAGAGCCACTAATCTCTCTATGCTAACAGATCTCCCAACAACGTGCCTCTTCCAATATAACTTCAATTATTACAAATCAACATTCTTCATATAGTCACGTGGTAAAAGAAAAACTGGCTACACAATGGTAGTTTCTGAAATAGTGGGAATTGGAGGACTTATGTTAGGATGGTCATCTTCAAAATATCTATAATCTAAGCCTAAGAACAAAAATCTAGGATCATCTATCTAGTACTCTATTCCATGAGCAAGATAAAATGATCATGTCCCAATAGGTTCCTCCCCCTCAGGTGGATCATTCTCTTGATCAACCACATTTATCTCATCCATAATTCCTTGATAAACAACATCAACTGGAGATCCCACTGCCTCTTCTCCTATTGAATCCTCAACTACTTCAATTTCAACTCCAACTTCAACCAAATAAGAAACATCTTCAACTACACGTTCTACCATTTATGTTTGTCCAACTAGAGGACTATGACATGGACATTTCTCTTCACTTTTAGCAGTATCTGTCTCTAAGTCATCATGACATGAATCAGTATCCTCATCCTCATCTGAGGTTTCTCTAATGTCTCTTATGACATGTTTTCCCCCTTCTTATTCACTAGTACCCTCATCATAACTATCCATTAGGACATTATACCTTATAGAAAACCTCATTGATGGACTTATAACACAAAAGGATACAATACTAGAAAGAGGATTTGAGGGAAGCTAAGGATCACTCCTGTCATTGTAACGACCCGAAATTTTGAATAAATCTTGTTTCCTGATTTTTTGTGTTATTTTTTTATACTCAACAAAACTATTTCATTTGATAACATGAGTATAATTAAAATGAGACCGTTGGGTTTTGACTGTTATAAGACCAATGGTCAATATGACCGCTGTAAACTAAACCTTTTGATTATTGTCTCTAAATACAAGAAATCTTGGTTAATTAATATAGAAAGAAGATTGGATGGCCTCACCCAGTAGTCTTGGACCGATCGAAGCCCATCTAACAGAACTTGGGAAGGAGGTAGCACCACTGGGCTTTGCTCTGGACCAAAACCAAGCCTAACTTCATCGTGTGAAGCTAGAACGGAATTGACTTCACGAGAAGTTCAAACTGATAGAAATTACTACTCGTGCGATGTTGGTCGAGCCTCCCTCAGATTCTCTCACCTTAGCACACCTTTCACTTAGGTCCTATGCTGGTGTGATAAGGGGATATGTAAGGAGACCGTAACTTCCTTATGTAATCCTTTGTTTTAAATAAAAATTGGCATTTCTTCTTATGATGAAGTTTATGAATTTTCAAATGACCTGATAAATATATTATGCATATTTTGATGAATTTTAGAAAAAGGATATTTTAAAAATGATTATGTAAACCTTAAATAATAAAAAAATTTAATGATTTTTAAAAAATGGCCATCTACAATTATGTTCAGTATAAAATTTGGAGTCTAATAAGATCAACTTAATTTTTGATGTATAGTAAATTATAAATAGTGATTTTTCGCTTAGGATTAGTAATGTGACCAAATGGATTAGTAATCTCACTTAAGGAAAGTTTTAATATAATATAGGCACCTTTAGTAAGTAATGTGATTCAATAATACGGGTAAATAATGGTTTCATAAATAATTATTCAAGTATTAGTTTTTTCGGATGAATAGTGTTTTTCATTAAAAATTTAATTAAAAATATTTAGAAAAATATTTTTATAAAATGGTTTTCATTTTTGAACTCAGAGCATCGATATTATGTTATGGTAATTTTTGGGGATTTTTCTGAAAAAAATGAATTTTCGGTGAATAGTGTATTTATTTAAAAAATAAATTAAAAATATTTAGAAAATTATTTTAAAAAAATGGAGTTCATAAATGTAATTAGAACATCGATGTTTGGTAAAGGTGAAATTTTGGGATTTTTCTGAGAAAGATGAATTTGTCAGTGAATAGTAAAAATGCAGTTTTAGGGTTTCGGTATGTTTAATGACATCATAACTGTGTCATGATGATGCCATGAGATATTTTAAGGGTTTGACGGCCAAAGGTGATTAATTATTGTATTGGGGGACCATTTGGTCTAACTCTATGGTAAATGCCACGGGAGAGCACATGGTTTTGAGAAAAGTACTTGTGAGGTGTCCCTTGGCCATTAATGCCTTGTCCCCTCACTTTCCCTATAAATACCCACCCTTTCCTCTATTTTTAACTCCCAACTCTTCCCTAACTATGTTCTGGTCTCCTTAACTCCCAAAGAGTCCTCCCAAGGTGCCCCCAAGCCCTCAAGGTCCAAACCATTGAGTTTTAAGAGTTACGTTTTAAGATAAGGGATCTGACCTCTCTCTTTCTTTTTGAGTAATCTCTTTTATGTCATTGCTTTTATACTCCATTTTATTATGTTGAAGGATGTTATTAAATATTAATATTACTTCACTTTTCATTTTCACATGATGATAGACCCCCTCTTTCTCTCATCAATTCGTTTTAAGAATGTTTAAGTGACGCCGTTAGGCTACCAAATTTTTAAGGGGATTCTTTCACCCTTCTCATTCTTTTCAAAATTCTACTTTCATGTCAAGTCTTTCAAGTTATTTTTTTATTATTTAGGCATATTATCTCTATATCTATCATACTGAACTCTTATGTTCACATGATGAGAGACCCTATTTTATCTTATCAGATCATTTTGTTGAAGTTTAAGTGACGACGTTGGGCTGCCGAATTTTCATAAGAGAAATCTAATTTTTTGTCTTCCTTCCATGTTTTTCATTTCAAATGGTATGTCCTTAAAATATCATTAACATATTCATATATCCTTTTAATCTGTACCTATACTGTTTTATGGGTCATTTATGAATGTTTGACCCATGTCCCCTCTCCTTTCAATGTTTTCTAAAACCCCAAAACATAGCCGTTATGCTGTAGAATTTTCATATCAAAATGCCCCTCTCTTTTCTAAAAATTATTTTATGTTATAAAGTGAATACTCAAAGCTCTTATTTCTACAAGGTTATTCACATATATATATAAATGTTCTATTTTAAATTCTGGGATTTACATACATGAGACCCGCTTTCCCTTTCTGTGGGTTTAATGTGACGTAAAGATCATGTATTTAAAGCAGTTTTTAAAATGTTATGATTATGAAATGAAATCCACTTATTTTATGCTATATGTGTTATTTAAGAAATGTTTGATGATTATATATGTGGATCACATGATAATAAAGGCAAATTTAAGGGTGCACCCTGATAGCGCTTCAATGCATTGGGTAATGATGTAACCACTAGAGATTACAATTTTCAGGATATCTTGGTTAATAACCTTGATAATTTTCAAATGACACCTTGGGGATGGACTTTGGTGATATGTTCATGATTTTATATGTCAAATGAAGTAGGCACATATTCATGTTATAAAAAATCTTATTTTTATTATGATATGCCACATTATTTCTTTCTCATTCCTTAAAGTTCTTTTCATGACCTTATTGAAGTATCTCAAGTTCACATGTAAAATGTTTCTCTTGTTTCCCATACTGGGCCTTCTGCTCACCCTTTTTTTTGATGTATGTCTCTAGGTTATGAGATGCAGTAATGAACCGAGGATGAACATAAGTAGAATCCTTCCAAGTTTTAAAGAAGAATGTTTCTTTTGTTGTTTCATGTATTAAGTTCTTGGTTTCCAAGACACTAAACCTTAAAGATCCTCAATTTTGTATAATGTAATGAATGTTTATGTGATAAAAAGTCGGGATGCTATAGTTGGTTTCAAAGGATGGTTTCGTTATTTGTGGAAATTAGGATATGAAAACTTTAGTAATAACCCTATAGAAAAGTTTAAAAATAGGAAATATTCATAGTATTTTGGTGAGTTTTGAGTAAGGGGTTTCCAAGCAAATACATCCCTGTTTGGATACGAGAAGGTAGAGGCGGCTCTGACACAGATGTACATAGGGGTAAAACCCGAAAACACCGCTTTGAGCTGGACTCAAACGAGAACTGGTACACTACAATGGGCCTTCCTTCACTCTTGGTTACGACACTCCTGGGGGATATGATTTGGTAAATTCATAAGCTTAGTATGAACCATTATTAATGGAACAAAGATAAAATAAAATAAATATTCACATAATAAGATATGATCATGGATAACCTAGATTGGAACCTAGGGGATCACATGTTAGGGTATAGTTTCCTTCTACAAGTTTATCCTCCTATGCTTAAAGTTTCCTTTTAATGATTGTTAGTTAACTATTCAAGCCCCTAATTGTACTTTCTTTTCTTAGTTAATGGCGGGAAATGGAGGAACATGTACCAACAACCAATGTGATAGGAAATGTGATGATTGCCCTATTGATGTGACAGAGATGATGAAAGATCAAGTTGAACATATTGTGATTATACCAAACCAGCTATCAAAAATCACAATTAATAATTGGTACCTAGTTTAATGACCAAATTCATCAAGGAAGAAGAAGACAAAGTCTCAAGGTTGTTCATACGATAAAGTTGATAAGGGAAAGAAGTCATGATTCCCTTTGTGCAAAAATTGTGGAAAGGGGCACCAAGGAGAATGTCACAAAGGAACCGGGAGATGTTTTAAGTGTGGGAAGACAGGGCATAAAGTAGCCAATTGCTTTAAAAAATGGATAATGTGATGAATGGAGATAAGGTTTGATCTAATGTGCCTTATACCTTTCGATGTCGTAAATGTGGAGAAGTTAGACATTATCCAAGGCATTTCCCTCTTGGAATGGGTGAGAAGCATGATGAGAATCAACAATCTTCGAGGACAAGGGAACAATGCAAGTCTTATGGTGTGATGGATCGTGATGACTGAAGTACATGTAACATTTTCGCAATAATTGTCTATGTCATGTTATATTTTAGTTCGTGCTCTATGAGCATATCTTTTATGTTTTCTAAGATCATCGAGTCACTACCTTAGATGATTTTATGTCATTAAGGAAGACATCTATTGTTATGTACCACATGTTTATGTAGTGAAGCTTTTCTTCATTAAAAAAAGGGTGATTAGGGGATTAAATGATGATTATTATTTTGGAAGGCGTTAACTATTTTGGGAACCCTATTTGATCGAGGTAAATAGAATACTACGGTATTTTCATTGAGGAGTAATGGTTGACTTATATTTTGAAGAATCTATGAATTTAAGGTGAACTTATGGTATTATAGGTTACTTATGGAAATGATTGACCTATCTTTGGGAAAATATGTTTAGGTTATTTACTTTTGTTATAAGATGTTATGAGTGGTTGATGTTGTTTGGAGATGAACGATAAAGTTTATCTTGGAAGACTATGTTATAGGGTCCATCTTGTATTTGGGTTTCAATCTCAGTTTTGTTTATTTTAAGGAATTTTAAGGATAGTTATATACAGAATTTTCTATGATGAACTCTGGGTAGTACCGTGGAACTTTGAAGATTTAAAATTAGTTTCCATTCCTATGGGATTCTTTCTTTTTGAAGAGTTGTTTTACCTTAACCTTTTCGGTTTTTGGGATAATTTTTAAAGATAAAAGAAATAGATAGCTAATCATTTGTGGATTATGTGATTCTCTAGAAGATGATTTTTGGGTTTTGATGAGACCATGTAGTTTTGAATGATCATCGTTTGGAGAAAAGATTAGTTTTGGTAGAGACGTATTAAAGGATGAAAGTATACATGAAGGTAGGTATATTTTCTTGTGTTTTTGTTCTATGTAGTAAATGAATTCCTCAAAATTATGAAAAAGAACGTAAAACAAATGTGGTGTTGGATTACGTTTCCTACTAGGTAATCAAAGACTGTTTACACACATCATAAGTTTGAGATTTTCTTATGGTTAACTTTCTACTAATCAAGTTTTCTATCACTCTCCCTCAGAACTTGACCCTTTGTTTTCTCCTCTGTGTCCATGTTTTCCTACATGGAATCCTAGTTTGGATTAACTCAAGTGACCTTTGTACTCCCCTTTATTTCTTTTAAAGTAATAGTTTTACTGACTCCTTTTCCAATGTGGGACTTTCAATGAAATTTCAAAACCCAACTTTGAAAATTTTGAGGACGCAATTTCTTAAGGGGGGAAGATTGTAATGACCTGAAATTTTGAATAAATATTGTTTCCTAATTTTTTGTGTTATTTTATTTTATTTTTTTATACTCAACAGAACTATTTCATTTGATAACATGAGTATAATTAAAATGAGACAGTTGAGTTTTGACTTTTATATGACCATTGGTCAATATGACCGCTGGAAACTAAACGTTTTGATTATTTTCTCTAAATACAAGTAATCTTGGTTAATTAATATACAAAGAAGATTTGATGGCCTCACCTAGTAGTCTTGGACCGATCGAAGCCCATCTAACAGAACTTAGGAAGGAGGTAGCACCACTAGGCTTTGCTCTGGACCAAACCCAAGCCGGACTTCATCGTGTGAAGTTAGAACAAAATCACCTTTGCGAGAAGTTCAAACTGATAGAAATTACTACTCGTGCGATGTTGGTCGAGCCTCCCTTGGATTCTCTCACATTAGAACACCTTACACTTAGGTCCTATTCTGGTGTGATAAGGGGCTATGTAAGGAGACCGTAACTGCCTTGTGTAATCCTTTTTTTTAAATAAAAATTGGGATTTCTTCTTATGATGAAGTTTATGAATTTTCAAATGACTGGATAAATATAGTATGCATATTTCGATTAATTTTAGAAAAAGGAAATTTTAAAAATGTTTATGTAAAACATAAATAATTTAAAATTTGTAATGATTTTCGAAAAATTTTCTTCCACAATTATGTTCAGTACGAAATTTGGAGTCTAATAAGATCAACATAAATTTTGATGAATAGTAAATTATAAATTGTGATTTTTCTCTTAGGATTACTAATGTGACTAAATATATTAGTAATATCACTTAAAGAAAGTTTTAATATAATTTAGACACCTTGATTAAGTAATGAGATTCAATAAAATGGGTAAATAACGGTTTCATAAATATTTATTCAAGTATTAGATTTTTCAATGAATAGTGTTTTTTATTTAAAAATTAAATTAAAAATAATTAGAAATATATTTTTATAAAATGGATTTCATTTTTGAACTCAGAGCATCGATATTATGTTATGGTAATTTTTGGGGATTTTTCTGGAAAAAATGAATTTTTGGTGAATAGTGTATTTATTTAAAAAATAAATTAAAAATATTTTGAAAATTAATTTTAAAAAATGGAGTTTATAAATGTAATTAGAGGATAGATTTTTGGTTAAGGTAAAATTTTTGGATTTTGCTGAGAAACATGAATTTTTCAGTGAATAGAAAAAATGCAGTTCTAGGGTTTCAGTATGTTCAATGACATCATAACTGTGTCATGATGATTTCATGAGATATTTTAATGGTTGGCCGGCCAAAGAATATGAATTATTGTATTTGGGGCCCCATGTGGCCTAACTCCATGGTAAATGACATTGGAGAGCACATGGTTTTGAGAAAAGCACTTGTGAGGTGTCCCTTGGCCATTAATGCCTTGTCCCCTCACTTTCCCTATAAATACCCACCCTTTCCTCCTTTATTTTTCACTCCCAACACTTCCCCAACGAATTTCTGGTCTCCTTACCTCCCAAGGAGTCCTCCCAAGGTGCCCCCAAGACCTCAAGGTCCAAACCTTTGAGTTTTAAGAGTTACGTTTTAAGGTAAGGGATCCGACCTCTCTCTTTCTTTTCAAGTAATCTCTTTTATGTCATTGCTTTTATACTCCATGTTCTTATTTTGTAGGATGTTCATATATATTAATATTACTTCCCTTTTCATGTTCACATGATTAGATACCCCCTCTTTCTCTCATCAATTCGTTTTAAGAATGTTTAAGTGACGCCGTTAGGCTGCCGAATTTTTAAGTGGATTCTTTCACACTTCTCATTCTTTTCAAAATTCTACTTTCATGTCAAGTCTTTCAAGTTATTTTTTTTTATTATGTCGGGGTATGATCTCTATATCTATCATACTGAAATATTATGTTCACATTATTAGAGACCCTATTTTATCTTTTCAAATCATTTTGTTGAAGTTTAAGTGACGCCGTTAGGCTGCCGAATTTTCATAAGAGAAATCTAATTTTTTGTCTTCCTTCCATGTTTTTCATTTCAAATGGTATGTACTTCAAATTTCATTACCATATTCATATATCCTTCTTATTTTTTACCTCTACTGTTTTATGGGTTATTTATGAATGTTTTACCCATGTCCCCTCTCCTTTCAATGTTTTCTAAAACCCCGAATCGTAGCCGTTATGCTGCAGAATTTTCATCTCAAAATGCCCCTCTCTTTTCTCAAAATTATTTTATGTTATAAAGTGAATACTCAAAGATCTTATTTCTATAAGGGTATTCACATATATATCAAAATGTTCTATTTTAAATTCTGGGATTTACATACATGAGACCCGCTTTCCCTTTCTGTGGGTTTAAAGTGACGTAAAGATCATGTCTTTAAAGCAGTTTTTAAAACGTTATGATTATAAAATGAAACCCATTTATTTTATGCTATATGGGTTATTTATGAAATTTTTGATGATGATATATGTGTCTCACATGATAATAAAGGAAAATTTAAGGGTGTGCCCTGATAGCGCTCCAATGCATTGGGTAATGATGTAACCACTAGAGATTACAATTTTCACTATATCTTGGTGAATAAACTTGGTAATTTTCATATGACACCTTGGGGATGGACCTCGATTATATGTTCATGATTGTCTATGTTAAATGATGTAGCCACATCTTCATGTTATGAAAAATGTTATTTTTAATATGATATGCCACATTAGTTCTTTCTCATGCCTTAAAGTTCTCTTCATGACCTTATTGAAGTATCTCAAGTTCACATGTAAAATGTTTCTCTTGTTTCCCTTACTGGGCCTTCTTCTTAATCGTTCTTTTGATGCATGTCCCCAGGTTATGAGATGAAGTAATGAAACTAAGATGAACATAAGGAGAAGCCTTTCAAGTGTTTAAGGATAATGTTTTTTTTGTTGTTTCATGTATTAAGTTCCTGGTTTCCAAGACACTAAACCTTAAATATCCTCAGTTTTTTATAATGTAATGAAAGTTTATGTGTTAAAAAGGTGGGATGCTATAGTCATCTATAAGAGAATCCACTCTTTCTTGCACAACACCAACATCTTATTCATTATTTGAGTGTGAAGGCTCCACATCAGTGAGCTTCGTGATAAGATATCTCTTATCCTTGGGCATAGTATAACGTGTAATTGGGTTGAATTCCTCATATACCTTAACGTAATATTTTTCCCATCTTATTTTCCTAGTGTTCCAGCTGATCTTTATAAACTTTCAGCTTGCCTTGGTAATACATAAATTGTCTCTCACAATAACTATTTCCACTTTATTTCTGGTAACTCTATTTACATTCAATATTAAGGATATCAATCTGGCATGAAATAAGGCATTAAAATTAGAAATGGGTTTTCTCATATCATCTAACTGAATCATTAGTATCCTGCACAAATTTATCATTTGTCTATATTTCAACGGATATAAAAGAAATAAATCCTGATATTTTAAGGTAGAAAATTCCCCACTCCTAGGACTCAAGACATGCTAAAAAAACTTGAACAACAAACTATCTTCTCCATCCATTTTAGTAGAAATCACTTTCATAGGGATCCCACTCCCTGTCAGTTCAGCTATAGCTTCTTAATTACAAAAGAACTCAGTAGTGGGAGGAACCACTTTTGAGTAACAGAAAAAAATCCCTTTATTTTGTACTCTCAAGCATTCATACCAATCAAAATAGGAGAATCTCACACTTACTCCATTCACTCGTGAAGACATTATTTTCTCATCCCCAAAATACTGAAACTTTAGGTACTTATAAAATTACTTTACTAACATCAGGTAATAGGGTCCATTGTTGTCTAAAAAACACTCCACCAAACCCTGAGCTTCACGTTACTTCAGTACTAAATACCGGCTCAACAGTAGCCACAAAGAACATATATCCTTCTCAAAAACAATTTACCTATTTGATAAATGCGTGATGATTAGCTTTTCAACTTCCTGGATTCCACTTCTAGACACATATCTATGTCTCATAGGATTTAGTGAATCTCTTTCATCGCCAAACGGTAGCCTCTTTAATCTAGCCATCAATCTGGAGTGGTTTGAGGGTTTCGGAAGAAGGTGGGGTTCTATGGTTAGAAAGTAAGAGGGTTGGGAGAGAGATGATCCAGATCTAAATGTGGTATGTGTTTTAATTTTTTAATTTAAGGCTTAAAAAACTACATAAGTATAAGAAATAAATAAAATTGAAAACGTTTCAGATTCCAGCAGAAATATGCTACTAAGGTCCAAAAAATGCAGACTATAGGTAAGCTATTAACGGTAAGGTTCCAACGATGAGTTTGCAAATGGTGAGGTTCTTAACTATGAGGTTTCTAACTGTGAGGTTTATAAATGTGAGGTTTCTAATAGTGGGGTTTCTAACTGTGAAGTTTCAAACTGTGAGGTTTCTAACATTGAGGTTTCTAACATTGGGGTTTCTAACTGTGGGGTTTCAAACTGTGAAGTTTCTAACTGTGCGGTTTCTAACTGTGTAGATTCTAACTCTGGGGATTCTAACTGTGAGTTTTCTAACTAAGAGGTTTCTAACTGTGAGAGTTTATCATACCTAACTCATATTTGATGTAAATTATCCTCTTGGAATTCAATGGATTTGTGAATATATCAGCCAATTGATGTTCAGTACCAATGAATTCATGATTAATATCACCTATTTGATAATTATCTCTCAAGAAGTGATTTCTCACATCAATATAATTTCTACTAGAATGAGATAATGGATATTTGGAGATGTTAATAGTACTTTTATTGTCATAGTTTAAAGTGACATGTTTGAATTGTTATACATAGTCTAGTAAAGTTTGTTTCATCTAAATAATTTGAGTACAACAACTACCAGTAGCTACATATTCATCCTCATTTGTAGATAATGCAATAAAATTCCGTTTCTTACTACACCAAGATACTATTGACATGCCCAAAATGTGACATGTTCAAGAGGTTATATTTCTATCTAAATTGCAACTAGTAATTTCAGCATCTGAATTGCATATTAGATCAAATTATTGTCCTCTTGGATAAAAGAGTCCTAATGTTTTAGTATACTTGAGATATTTAAAAATCCTTTTAACAGATGTTAAATTAGAATCATTGTGATTGTCTTGAAAATTAGCACAAAATCATACACTAAACATTATATTAAGTCTGATAGTAGTAATATAAAGAAGACTCCCAATCATACCTCTGTAATTGGTTTGATACACTGATTTACCAGTTTCATTAGCATCCAACTTACAGGTAGTACTCATAGGTGTATCACAACCTTTATTATTATCCAAGCCAAAATGTTTCAAAAATATAATTAGAATATTTATTTTGATTTAAAAAAATACCGTTTTTATTTTGAAAAATTTGAAATTCAAGGAAAAATTTAAGTTCTCCTATTAAACTCATTTTAAATTTATCTTGCATAGTTTTTGAAAAATCAGTACATAAATAATTTTTAGAGGATCCAAAAATAATGTTATAAACCTAAATATATACTATTAAAACATATTTAGAAATCCTTTTAATAAGCGAAGTAGGTTCTGCTATCCCTTTAGTAAAACATTTTGAAATAAGAAAGGAACTAAGTATATTATACCAAGCACTTGGAGCTTGTTTTAGACCATATAAAGCATTATACAGTTTAAAAACACTATTTGTAAAATGAGGATTTTTAAATCCATGATGATGTTCAACAAATACATCCTCAACTATATACCAATTTAGAATTGCACTTTTGACATCCATTTGATAATGTTTGAAATTGACATGAGTTTCCTAAGCGTGTAGTATCCTAATGGATTCTAGTCTAGCTATATGTGAAAATGTTTCTTCATAGTTTATTCCTTCCTTTTGACTATATACATGTTTTACTAGTCTTTCCTTGTTTCTAACTATGTTTCTAGATTCATCAAAATTATTTCTAAACACCCATTTAGTGCCTATGGTCAAAGTGTCTTTAGTTCTATATACAAATTCCCAAACATTGTTTCTTTCAAACTGATTTAATTCTTCTTGCATGGCTATAACCAAAAATTCATCTCTGATTGCATCATTAATATTTTTGGGTTCATGCTGTGAAAGAATGTCTTGATGTTCAACCTAGTTTCTGAGAGAAGCTCTAGTTTGTGTTCCTCTATTTTGATCACTTACTACAACATATAATGAATTAATCATCAGAGTTATAATACCTCTAGAAAGAGTTGAACTAAACATCTCATGATTATCTATAGGTTCATATTCCTCATACACAGATTCTGGAAAATTTCCAGAACTGGTTGTTTTTACTAACAGTTCACTGTATTTGTCATTAAGGTTTAAAATTGACATATCTTCCTCATGATGATAAATATGTATCTTGGGTTCTTGTGGATTTAGTCTCATCAAATTTGATATGAATTAATTATTCCACACATTTTCTTCTCTTATTGAAAACTCTATAAGCTATACTAGAGATTGAGTAACCTAAAAAAAATTTCTTCATCACTCTTAAAGGAAAACATGTCAGGATTGTCTGTAGTGTTAAGTATAAAGACATTTGAACCAAAAACACTAAAGTAATTAACTATAGGATTATTATTATTCTAGAAGTCATAAAGAGTCTTCTTAAGAACATTCCTAATTAATAATTTATTTATAATGTAACAAGTTGTACTAATAACTTCAGCCCAAAAATAGATAGGTGGATTATACTCATTAATAATAGTTCATGCAATTTCATGATGTTTCCTATTTCTTCTTTGTACAACTCCATTTTGTTGCGGTGTTTTATGAGCAGAGAAATTATGAGTATAAACATTTTTTGAGCATAGAGAATGAAAATCTTGATTATGAAACTCAGAGCCATGATCACTTCTCAAGGTCTTAATTCTAAGTCCACTGAGATTTTCTACATACTTAGAATATTTAATGAAATAAGCGCATTCTTCACTTTTCTAAGCTAGAATATATATCCCTGTATATGTATAAAAATCATCTCCAAGAACACAAACATAGTGCTTCCCATTTAAACATGAAACACTAGATGGTCCATACATGTCCATGGGAACCAACTCATGCGGTTGACAAGTACAAACTTCATTCTTTGGTTTGAAAGAAACTTTGTGTTATTTTCCCTTTTGACATGGATTACACACTTTGTTAAGAGGGAATTATAATTTAGGAAAGTCAATAACTAAACCTTTCTTAGTTAGTTTCTTATATGAGTGCACATTGTACTATCCTAATATTTTGTACCATAACCAGGATTCCTTATGAAAAACATTTAATCATGAAACATTCTGCTCGGATAAAGAGTTTAAATCAATAGCATAATTATTTTTATTTATGTGATTAGTAAATATTACATCATTTTTAGAATTAAAAACATTACACACATTATTTTAAAATTTTACATTGAATCCATCATCACACAACTGAGAGATTCTTAGAAAATTTTATTTTAACCCATCAACAAAAATTACATTTGACATTAATACAGTTTTAGGTATACCAATCTGGAAAAAGATGATGATATTACCTTTAGAATTATCACCGAATGTGTCATTTCCACTACCAACTTTAATTAGGCTCTTAAATCATGAGTGGTCTCTTATCATTTTTCAAAAACATCCACTGTCCAAGTACCATAGAGTTTTACAGGAGCTCTTCAGACAATTTTCCTGCAAAACAGTTTAAGTGTAGGGTAACTTTATTACACAGATTCCCTTGGGTCCAGAGAGGTTAGAAAGTAAAACTTTGGGAACCCATACATGTCTCAGAGGTTTCCTATTATCAAAAGATATTTTTTGAGACATCAACACTCTGTTTGGTCCTTTAATGAATTGTTTTTCAAAAGATGGTCCAGAACATGAACTAGTAGTGAGCTATCTAGACTTTGGAATAAATTTAGATTTTATAATCATTCTATGTCTTGGTTGATATCCTATAACAACTGTGTATTTTGGTGCAATCTATTTTACTAGCAACTGAGTTAGGGTATCTCTAACAGCAGTAAAATTTTAAAAATCTATTTTCAATTGCTTATTTGATAATTTAAGTTTAGTATTTTCTTTTAACAATAAAGAACATTTTTCTTTCTCAATATCCAGATCTAACTTAACATTATCATTTAAAGCATGCTATCTTTTCAACAGTTTATATTTATCCTTCAGTTCATTATAGGTGTCCTCAAGAATTCCAAAGTTTTCAAATCTTTCCTCCTTAGTCATATTTTCAGCATTTTTTAATTCAATTTCATTCCCCGAATAGTAAGTATTATGTACAAGAGTGTTGGGTGTTACCTCAGATGTTTCTGTCATGAAACACAGATTTTCATATTTGTTTTTTCCACTATTAGAAGTGTCATATCCACTTGATCTATCTTCTAAGGCACTCCTTGTATCTTTCATTTCCCTTTTATAATGATTTCCCTTGACATTATTCTTCTTCTTAAATTTAATCTTAGGGAAATCAGCCTTCACATGGACTTTTAGTTTACACTCATAGCAGACTTTCTCATTTTCATTGTCATTCCATTTTCAATCCTTTTTCCACTTTCCTTTATTATAAATTTTTTTATAGTTTGTCTTTCTAAATATCTTCTAATTTCAGTAGAACTTCTTGAACCTTCTAGCAATGTGATCCATCTCATCATCACTATTAGACTCTGAGTCTTCCCAGGTGGATGTTTCTGCAAGTGATTGAATTTTTTTTATCCTTCTTATTTTAGGTAGTAGTCTTGAATGCTATATATTTATTTCTCGGTTCTTCATCTTCTTCTTGAATTAGCTTAACCTCTTCTTCATACATCATAAGATTTCCAATTAACTTATTCACTAGCAACTTGTCTATGTCACAAGATTCGATGATGGAAACAGAAGTTCCTCTCCATCTGTTAAATAGACATCAAAGTAATCCCATTATCTGGTCCATGTTGTCCACTGTTTTCCTAAGTAGACTTATGGTATTCACTATTTAATTGAACCTGAGATACATTTCAGAAGTTGTTTCTTCAGGATTCATTGTAAAATTATCATATTTAATAGTATATGTATTTAATCTTATTTATTTAAAATTCGTTTTTCCCTCATGAGAAACATCCAAAGTATCCAAAATTTATTAAGCAGTTTTGAAGGAAGATATTCTATTAAATTATTAATCACCTAAAGAATAGTACAAAGAATTCATTTCTTTACAGTTATTGTTATATGTATCATTAGTCAAATAATACCATATGTTTGTATCAGTAGCAGGAAATACATGGTTTTCTTTCAATTGTTTCCCAGATTTCTAGACCTATGCTTTCTAGATACATTTTCATATTTAATTTCTAATGATCATAGTTATTTCCATTAAATAAATGTTGCATGTTAGTAGCAACACCCTCAACTCTGTTATTCATCATTAACTAGAATAATAAAGAACTAAAAATTTAGTTATGACATAAATTTTAACATCATTAAGATAAATCTAAAATATCAATTAAAAATATTTTTACAACATATATAATAACTCAGATAGTAGAAATAAAAAAAATCCTCTGATACCAAATGTTGGATGCAGTGGATTGTCAATAGGGGTGAATTGAGTTCCTACTTCAAATTTATATAAAAACCTTATGAATAAAAATCACCAAAATTTTGAAACAGCCTAGTTTATTAAGGATGTGATGATTTAAATGTCTAATAGGTCAACAAGTTTCTCAAAGGGTGATTAATCCTTAGTTGAATAGGTGTAAAACATTTATTCGACTTTTGAAACAAGTTAACTGAATTAAACAAATACACACACTAACAAAAAGAAACTATCAATGTGAATAAAAAATAGTATTATGTTTAGATATTATAAGTAGTAGAAAATAGATAAACAAAGTATAATAAGAATATAATGCATAGCAGAGTAAAACAATAGGTTCAGTCTCAAGTCGAGACTTAATCCTCTCCAATTGGTGATCAACTAACACCAAGAATTTTATACATAATAAACAAGATACACAGTCTGTATCGAGCTTTACAATAGTTTTTCACATATTTTCTAGGGTTATCACCCTCTACCACAATTCCTCATGGGATAAACAAACAATATAGACCACACATTATCTCTTCCACAGTTATATGTGGGAAATAATGTGTAAGATTGTTTTATGTGAGGAATTTTAGTATCCTCTAGTTTGAGCACATGAGACAGTGTGTGTAATAGACAAACATACACTTCTCAGAAATGTAAAATGAAAGAACACAATAGAGAAAATATTATAAGCTTGAGTTTATAATGAACTATGAGTTATAAGTTCATCTCTTGACTCATGGTAGTGAATAATTTGCATTTTGAGTCTTTCTCTATAAGTTGTCTCCAAAACAGAGTGTCGCCACATCAAGTTTTAGATTCCAGGAACTGAGTGTTTTTCTTCCTGTGTGATTGATAGTTGATGAAGCACATAAGACAGACATGATTTTATTCTCTCAAAATTATCTTCAGGATGTTCTTGAGTTCACAGTGTAAGAACTGATTGGTATCTAGCGAGTAAGTTTCTTCACAAGTATTCCTCTATCTTTTCACAGTTTTTACACCCTAGTTCACACCTTGTCTCCCTTTTTTCTACACATGTTTTCTTTCTCAATATTCTATTTTATATTTGAGGTCTAATAATAGGAATGAGTCGATCATGTGCAGTCATTCTCGTAACTTGTACTGTCCTCGGATACGGTTTCCTGATATGTCTACAATTAGCCTTAATTAATGTCAGAATCATTGAATTTATCAAATATAACCATCATAATAATCTGAAGAATGTGACCAAGTATGAAGTAGAAGAGTCATCGGTATACTGGAAATAGTAGCCTTCAGCGGTAGCTATCTCAACAGTGTGCTTAAACAGAAGGCGATCCTTGGTAGCCTTCATCGGTAACATTCTATTGGTGACCTTCTATTGGTGACCTTTGTATCAGTGACCTTTACATCTACGACCTTTATATCAGTTACTTTTACATCAGTGACCTTTGTATCAGTGACCTTTACATCAGTAACCATGCATAAGTAACCTTTACATCGGTAAACTTTGCATTGATGGCATGCATCAGTAACCTTTACATAGGTAACCATTGCATCGGTGACCTTTACATAGGTGACCTTCTATCGATGACCTTTGTATCAGTGACCTTCTATCGGTGACCTTTGTATTAGTGACCTTTTTATCAGTGACCTTTGTACATAGGTAAATTTTTCACTGTAAGCTTAAATAATCAACCAGTGAGATTAGAAGCATATGGTTATTATTTGACAGAAGATAGAAATAATAATGAAACATGATTATCATAGAACAGAAACATGAATATCACATAAATGAAACATGATTTGGGATTATCAAAATAGTTGAGTCCAATAATTAGGTTCTTAAGATGAAAAATAATTTTTGAATGAAAACCAAATAGAAATATTCATATAGGTTGAGGATTTTCGACCCACTCAAAAACATAGGATGTTACATTGTCAAATAGGCACTCCAGACATGTCAATCAGACAATCAATAAATTGTGGGCATAAACCCTCTATCGTGTCATGTACATCATGAAGACACCACACTAGATGATACCCTTGTCTATTAGATATATTCATAATAACCCTGTAATGAAATATGTTGACTATGATTCATGTCCAGACCTGATATGTAGGATACCTTCCTACTTCCTAAACTTTAATGGTAATACACCATGGTTTATTTTTCTTTTTATTAAAAATATCCTAACTCTTGGAACTAAATTATCCCATAAGTATACCATTCTTTCTCATCCATCGAAAGATGAGAAGTGTTTTCATACATGAGCATCACATTATGGGTATGTCATGGCCATGTCCTTGAGTACCTCAAACCCATCGTTAGGTTAGGGATGTATTGAACTATAAAGAATATAATTCATACTATTATAATGATATGTTGGATAACTTATTATGTCTAAATATTCATATTAAATACCCTATAAGGGATAAAATAGTGCATTCATAAGGTATCTATATATTATGAGTCCGATCAGTTTATATCCCTTATTTCACACACCGAACATGACTCACATGGGATTAGTGATTTGTAATGATAATATCACTCAGATCATAACTTTTCCCCATCCGAGGAAGCCACAGTGTACAAACCATATTCTGTGAGATGATATTATTTCAACCATACATGGGAAACCACCTTAGTTTATGTCATGAAGGAACTACCATATTAGTAAAACATGTAGAAATAACCCTCAAAAGCATTAACTATCTATCACCACCCATCAACATGATTAGCATAGATTGAACAATGATGAATCAGATTACTACTCTAAGAATTATTCCTAATAATCATACAAGAGGCTTTATTTCAATGCATGCTTCCTAAGTGCCTCAAATATATCATTACCACATGATGTTAAACTACATGGATCAAATTTAAAAGAAACTTTGTGTGTTTTGATTACTTTTATGAACATGATATATATGATACCTCATTAAGGTTAAATACTATCCTCAAACCACAAATCACATCCCTATATGTAAATAAACTACATAGTTAAGATTTACACAACATTAAAATATTAACATTAAACCATTGTTAATAAATAATGGGAAACATATAAAGAACCGTAGATACAAACAGATGTGCTCAATTATAGGACCCCACCTTTACACATAGATTGATTCAACATCCAATAAATTTATTAAAGTATCCAGTACTGTATCTAGATTTTTAAGAGATTCTTAAAAATATATTAAATTTATAATAGAGTCCCAAAATAGGAAATAATCCCCCCGAAAAGGGTGTTATGAACCCATCCACCCATCCTCATGACCAATGTGGCTTCCTAAGTGTCGTTGGGTCTGAAAACCAAAATTATACACTACCTTTGGAAAGAAGGTATATACCATGTTATGGATGTGGAAACCATTGGGTGTTTATATGAAATATTTTAATAGTAAATCTAATGTGAAGGATTGTTAACCATACTTGAACACCACCAAAATCAATCAAAAACTAGGAAGAAAATATGGTGAACCAAGTGTGAAATGGGCTAATGAAAGTGTAAGTGAATCATTATTGTCATAAAAACCCATACCTAGTGAACCCTAGGGATAACCGTATATACAATCCATAATCTTTTGAGAAAAAACTTCACAATAAACTATGATAGCTTCACCAGTCAAAAATTATATAGAAGAAGAAATAAACTCATCCTTAATGGACCTTTTACGGTGTAATATAATTAAATCTATGTTACCAAAATTATTTTGTACTGAAGCCCATAAATAATAATCATATATTTTATAACGGGCTCCAATAAAGGTAGTATAAAACACCCTTTCAAATATTTATGGATTGGATATTGAGTTTTTTTTTATGTTAAAATTTGGGGATTTCCATAAGAAGTGATTGTTTATAATTCATAGAAAAATAATTTTTCATCTTATAAAATTATTGGTTACTTCCTTAGATATGAAAATAAGTAAAAATATATACAATTTTTATTTTTCATTATTGAACAATTGAATTTTGAAATCATGAAATTCAATCATTCTTGAAAATGAAATAGTTGGAGGGACTGATCTCTTCATACAATTATAATAATGATCATTTAGAAGATTAAACATTTAGATCAGGTGATATATAGATAATTTTTAATAAAAATCATTATCTTTATAAAAATATCATTTCCCATGTAGTTGATAATATTCTGTTACTTCAAATAGTAAAAGAATCCAAAACTCTGGAAAAACTAGTTAAATGAAAAATTTCTCAAGAAAATAATGTGGATACATTAGAATAATATATAAGGATGATAAATACATTGATTTATATTTATTATATAGTATATCCAAGTTAATATGGAAACAATATTGGGGTTGAAAATTATCCCATAACATTTTTAGAAGACTTGATTTATAAACTGTCAAAAAATGTTGTATGATTTTACGATGGAGGAGTTGTATTCCATGATGTGTAATTACGATTGGAACCTTCTTGATCTTACAATTGGTGTAATACATATTATAAGAATTTTTTTTGAAACCAGTAAAAATTCATTTGGAAAAATTGATATATATATATATATATATATGGTTAATTTTATTTTTTATTTATTCACTCTAGTAGAAGGGATTGATTATTCTAATAAATTTTCTCTCATATCCAAAAAAAATATTCTTTAAATATTAAATTAGCATTAATATATCATTTTTAAATTCAATTTCAATTAAAGGATGTGAAAAATACATTTATAAATGTTGATATAAATGACGCGGTTTACATGAATCAAAATGAAGGATTCCTATCTTATAATGGGGTCATTATTTTGAAATCTAAAAATGTATATATATGTTTTAAAAAATGAACCCTGGAAATGGTATTTATTGATTCATAATAGAATTAATTCATATGGTTTTCAAAAAAATTAGGTTTATATATATATAATAGATGGAAAATGAGAGTAAAATGTATTTTCTTTTTTTTTCTAAATAGATGAAATTTTTCATTCCACTAATGATAAGGGTTTTCTTTATGAGGTTAAACAATTTATCTAAAAAATACTTCACATGAAAGATATGGGTGATCAATATTTTTTTTGGCTTATAGATTCCCCTGGATAGTTTGAGGTGTGTTATTTTCATATCTCAATGATCCATATTAATAATATAATAGAGATATTTTTTGGTTAGTGATTTGGAATAAAGTATAAAACACATTGTTAAAGGTGATAAATTCTTTATGAACCAAATCCATAAAATAATTTTAAACAAGATAAAATAGAATCCATCACATAAAATCCCATTATTGGTAGTTCTCTATCTGTTGAAGTTTTCATAAGGCCTAAACATTCATTTTTAGTAATAATTTTTGGGAAATATCATAGTAATCAAGGAATAGACCAAAGGAATGTTAGGAAGAATGTATTGACATACATTAATTGATCTAAATACAACAGGATTATATGTAAACACACTCCCAATTAAGATGTCATTGGATATATTGATGATTATTTTTTAATTGTATTTATTCATACAAATACACTGAATGATATGTCTTTATGAGGTCTTATAGAGCTATTCAACATAGAAATGTCAATTATACACAAATATGAACATATACTTTGAAATACAAGTAATTTTTGTGTTTTTTCCTCTACTCATGGTGCATGGTTAATTATTATTTTTATGGATCTTAATGTTATGAATTCTACTTTTAGCACATTAATTATATTTTTTGAAAATTTAGATAATTTCATTATGGTTATGAAAAATAAAATTGGGAGTCGAAGTATGAACATTGACATTAAGTAGATGGATCTATGGGAACATGTAAAATATAATAAGGTTTTCATTAGACACATCATTACTAAATTAATGGTTATACATATTTTTCCTAAATGCATTCCTCTATATCAATTCAAGGGTCATGTAATATTTATGGGATGATGTTATACTTTTTAAATATATTAAATAATAATATTTTTATTTAAAACACCATGTTTGTAAGAATTTTGTTCTCTATTTTACGTGTACACATCTCTTGTGAAATGTTTCTATGTTACAAAACAAACCATGTGGTAAAGGATTATTCATATAGTTATTTAGGATCAATTATACATTATGGTACATCTATGGTAATGATATTTATTTATAGAAAATAATACTATGATCTATGTATTGTGTTTTTGTCAAAATACAATGTTAGAATTCATTTTTATTAATTGTATTGAATCAAGTTGGAGAATGTAATAAATTTTCCATAAATTAATTATGAATTTAACAAATTAAGTACTAAAAAATTATAACTCATACAACAAATGTGGTACATTATGTTTAATACAAGAAATTACTGTCTTTGAATTTAATGTTATAAATTTGGCCTATAATATTTATTGATTATTGGATGGAAACCAAAATCTATGCATTAATATAGTTATTTAACAAAGTAAATAGGGGTGAATTTTTTATAGTATAACCCACTATAAATTTTAAATCTCATTCACTCAGTTGATACATGGGAGGATATACTGTCTATATCTTTCAGGTATTGTGTATAATACACTTATGTTATGATTAATCAATTTCCTCCATTTTTCATTGTTTGAGGAAGTGGAAATTTATTTTCAATAATTAAATTTATTGATTATAGAATTAAATATTATATTTAATTTATATCATATTATTACCAATATTAATTTGGGTTTGTTTGACTGTGTCCTATAAAAAATTAAAAAACAACGAATGATAAATATCTATGGTTTATATGGTAGAGGCTTAGTTTGTGACTGAACATATTATCACTATGATTACTCTATTCTCTAGTCTCTTATATTGGGTTTGAAAATAATGGATACTTAATATAAAAATATTACGATCTAACATTTTCCAAATGCATATGATCAGTTCATCCTCTATCTCAATAAAAAATCATTCTTATTTATCTACTATAATATTCAGTGATGTTTTAGTCATGGTTTTGAAATAATAAATCCCTCACATGCCTAAATAATATAAATTTAAAACACCACTCCGTGTGGATTATTTTTTTTGTGGAGAGAGGATAGGTATTAATGAATATTTATGGGTTTCAAGAGGATGACCCTTATCATAATCGTGATGGAAGAATAACTTCAAAACCCAAACAACCCAATATATATATATATATTCCGTTATAATAAATTATAAAATAATGAATGTTCAATATACCATTCACTAGTAAATCCAGTCTCTACAAGATTATCACAATAGATTAATCCAGAGCACTGAGGAGAAACCAATAGGTTCCTCCCTCCTAGGGTATCTAAAATAACCCAACAACCAATTCTCCAGTAAGATTGTAGTGGGTGAATCAATGATTTTTATATTTAAAATTTTATTCTGATTAGAAATAAATAATTTATTTGGGTTAATTCATATTTTAATTAAGTTATCCATTCATCCATACTTGTATGAAATGAATAAAAATTACATTATGAAATAGTTTTTACAATGTTTGTAACAAGTTAGAGTTCCCAGACCTTACCTTGTTTTTACTCTCTAAGACACATATTATCTACTTAATAATATGATAAAATACAGATAGATATTCAATGTATCATCTCTAATACGTGTTTATTAGTATCCCCTTGATTAATACATTGCATACTTATAATTCAATAAAAATCAATAACTGATGAGAAAGATATCTTTAGAATTTAGATTCATAGTAACTAATGATGATATACCCATTGAGCATTCAACATAGATATATTATAATCTTATGATGATATAGTCTTTCAAAATAAGACTAATATTTGATACTCCTAATTAATCAATCTTTATGAGATGATGAAAATTTATTTTGGACATCCGGATCTGGTATTTCTTCTACTATTATATGGTTTCTGATGTTATATTTTTATTGGTTTTTTTCATGCACACCTCCAATCACTTCAATTCCCAAAAAGATATCTTCGTTGAAACTCACTAAATTAAAATACTTATGGATTTAAAATTTTTTCGCATAAATCGTGTACCTTTCTTTAATACATTTATATGATGTGATTCTCCACAATTTTATCATTAAACTAAAATCAATTTCATTCACCCAATATCTCAAAATATTATCTCTATAATTAATTATATATATATATATAAATCATTTGTACCCCTAATTAATCTGGATAACTAAATATAAAATCATTATAGAACCATCTCCAGCCTTAATCAATATTTCGAATTGTTTAGGAATTGTGAATATTTTAATTCCATGAATACAAATGTCTTATTCCATTCTGAAATAAACCTAGTCTATATATTGTTATAACTATATATCACTATACAAACAAAATCACTACATATCCATTTTGTTAATTTAATACAAAATACCCTCCTAAAACTAGTAAATATTACACCCCTAGAAAATTTCTCAATATAAAACTTATTATTCTATCATTATAATTGAAATATTTAATGATTATATATAAAATTAAAACATCTATATTTTATAATTTTAATTTAATTAAATAGATATAATTTTTTATACATATATATATATATATGAATTTATCTTATGGTGTTTTTTTTTATTTTTCAGAGATATTTTTTTGTGAATAGTTAATAACAAAGGGTTTTTTTATAAAACTATGATTTATTTTCATTCCTATTATTATTCGGATATTTTTATAGTACCATAAAACCACATATATTAAAAAAAAAATCTAATTAATTCCATGGTTTTGATTCCCCATACCTTTACTCTCGAATCTGGTGCTCATAGACACATAATTTTCATACATTCTTTGATACCGCCTGTGAAATCCTTGGTAGAACCATCCTTAATAAGAAAAAATATAATGGTTACTTCATCTATTATATTTTAATGATATTTTTATGTATATATATATAATTATAACAAATCATAAAATTATAAATATCATTTGTTTATAAAAAGAAGACATTTTTAATGAAATATATAAAAAAATACATAATTCATGATAATTCTTCACCATATCAAAATGATTATTCCAAAAATTCATTTCTTTTAGAAATTTATTGTTATAAAATTTTCATAGTAACTAGGGGGATGGAAGCATAATGAGTTGGGATCTCAAATTTATAGTATGTAAAATATATAACCAATGAAATCATAGAATGAACATGAAATTAATATTGTGGAATTAAAAGGTAAAAACATGATGAAATAATAAACAAAAAACCATGATTATTATATATATATATATATATATATATATATATATATAAATTTAAATGAAAACATTTATATCAATAACTATAATCTCATAATAATGGGACTCATAATTATAGAAATCAAGAACCTACTATCAAGGACTTGTTCTAAGTCATTTCCAAATAATCAAGTCTACAATCATTATACATTTTGGATTTGGTAATACATACACTAAATATGTAAACCATTATTTTCTCATGATACCTATTGATTAATTAATAAACAATATAATTCTAGGCCCCACACATCACATGATTATGGCCAATGCATCACCAATATAGTCATTGTGACCTTTCAGACCATTCACAAGGGAACCTATTTATTCAAATTAAAATTGGATATCCATATAATAAAAAACTTTGATATAAAATACATAATTACTATATTTTATAATTCAATAATAATCAATAATTCCAATACATTTTTCCTTGACTATAAAAGGGATAACATGGTCATAACCCATCCATAAAAAGCTTTCCGATGGTCAAATACTATATATTTATCCATTAATATTTTATATTATAATGATAATATATGGTACGCCAAAAATTTTCCCCATGTAAATAAAATCTATAACAGATCATAAACCATCCTCATAAAGAGGGTGGATAGTCAAAATATTGAAAATCATTTGTATTTTAATAATAATATATGGCATGAAAATACTTTTACCTATATTGATAAAAGGGATATCATGATCAGAACTCATTCTAAAAAATAATTTTGATGGACATAACTAAAAATTATTATCCATATTTTTATAAAAATATACCAGATACTAGCACTTTTTCTCATTCTTGTAGAAAAAAACTTTTTTTCAAGGACAATGTCATACATTTATAAATTATGTAAAATGTTATGTTCACACCGTATAGAACAATGTGTATAAAACCATGTCTTTAAGGGAATAACATGATCATAAAAAATACATATAAATAATATGGGTGGGTACAATGAAAATATTACTTTGAAATAATTAAAACTTTGAAAGATATTCACATATATAAAAAACAGCTTCACAAAAGAATGTCTGGACAATACCACCCATGATGGGGTAAATAATTGGATTTTTCTATACTATGAGTTCATTTATTCAAAATTATAACATATATTTTAGATTATAAAGTATGAAAATTATACCCCATCAAGGTAAATCCATTTAAAAATGATAAGAAAAATTTAAGGAAAATCATAAAATATATTTGTGAATTTTTTTTTACATTCACATGAAATACCAATTTACATTTCACATCCAAATATAGTTTTTGAATAGGTGACATGATTGATTTTGTAAAACATTACCTTTAAAATTAATTTTAAATAATATGGACTTAAAAAGACATGATTTTTTTCTTGGGGAAATGTGGATAGGAATATAAATCATAAGAATTTCAAAGAGGAACCCCCTTTTAATACTTTTAAAAATACAATGGTTTAAAAATCACATTGTAATAAAGAATAATAAGACTTATATTTTATTAAAAAAAATTACATTTAAGATTATATAATAAACTAAAATATGAGTGAGGTATCAACCAAACATGTAAGAACAATGTTCAATATAAAACATTATAACTCAAATAGGGGGATTTGAGTTACCAAAAATCCATAATAATGGGGTATCAACTGCATCATTAGAAACTTGAATAAGGTAATATAAATTATATATAAAATCCCCTAAAATAAGAGGATTATGATAAAAATATATTCCTAGGATGTGAATACACAATACAAAGGAAACATAGTTCTTAACACATAAATGGTCTCTACCTATAAAATTTTGAACAAGAAAAATATCACGGCTCGAGTGACACTTTAAAAAAACCATGAAATAGAGGGAACATAATTGAATTAAAATTAAAATTATTAAAATTAAATTTGTGAAAAGATATCTCAAATATGTATTATATACACCACAAAAATTAAATTAATCATATAATATCAAACATGTCTCAAATAGAGGAATTTTAGATAAAGAGCCATACCTCATTTCCTTTCTTAGTTGATCACACAATTACCACTTGTAAAAAAACATAACTTACATAATATCTTATTTCATAACATTACCCCTAAATGTTACCCTTTTATAAATTTTTTTATAATTTTTATTAAGTGTATATTAATTATCTATAACATATTTTAACAATATGATGTTAATAACTTTATCTCTTTTGTGAATATGAAATAAGTTTAGATTATAAACAAAAATTTATAATGATTTAAGTATTTATAAATAATTCAATATCATATAATATATAACTTATATTTATTTATACTATTTTTATATCATTCCAAATGTTTTTTGGGTGTGTTATGTGAAACATAATTTAGAATGACTCTGTATTTAGTTTCGGTGGCGGAAGATGATAGGTTAATACTAAATTTCATATCTTATATAACATTTATTAAAACATAAAATGATCCTTATTTTAGAATTATACTATATTATTATTATTATTTAGTTTATAATAGTAATCAGTTACTGTATTTTAAAGAATCATTCATGTATGTGGTTATATTTTCAAAACATGAACATAATATATATCAATGGGTGAGTATGGTCAAGTATTTGTTTTTATTTACATAGCATAATTATAATACACATATAATGTGTTTGATCTAAATGTATATGTATATAGAAAACTACAAGAGGTGGGGGAATTGTAGTTTTAAATTTTGTTAACCTTAAAATAGATTAGATTAAAATAATTTAAACTAATTGACATCACAAAACCTCTTATGTATTTAAACAAAAAATGGTCTTTCCCTTGGGTGTGATTATAACTATATCCTAAAAAGTTTATTTTGATATTATTATAGAGTAAAAAATCACCAAATATGTAAATATTCATTATAGTATATGAAATCCTAATCAAATTAGTGGATTTTATCATAATCCAAAAAATATTAATCATAGAGTATACAGAAGTATCATAATCATATAATTTATGATAAATAGATTTAAAATAATAAATTTAAAATAAATACAACTAACATACTATTACAAATGCACAAGAAATAAAAAAACATAAACGAATATGGAATTATTTTCACCCAAATACAAGGTTATCTAACAAACTAGGATAAAGGCCCCTTGATTTGTACATAAAATAAAATATGTCTTACCCACACATGGGTAAGACTTTGATATCAAAATTTTCTTCAATCATTGTTTATATCCTTGAAAGCCATTGATGAGGAAAAAATGGAACAAATATATCATGGTATTCCAATAATCCCAAGATCATAAAGGTGATCAGATCTATTGACTTCCTAAAATCAGAATCCCTCGATTATAATCTCAATAATTGGTGTTTCGCAAAGAAAGTAAGAACTCTAAAACTATAAGGATGAGGAATATGTTTTTCACATTTGTAAATACCAATGTTCTCTCTCATAATAGAAAATTTAGTAGAACTATGACATAATTTGTTTTCTCTCACCTCCTTTTAGATGATTAAATTATATGGTATTTATATGCATTCCTCGAAATGATCATCTCGATCTCCAACTATCAGATATTATCTATGTTTTCCAAGAGGGCATGGGCACCTAGAACTCCAATGGTTATATGATAACTAAAAAAATGACATCATTTTCAAATTACATATAATACCCAACATAATTTTGATTTAAAATATTTCCAAAAATTAGGAATACATTTTCTGGGTATGAAAAGTAAATTGAAATGAGTCTTATGACAATCGTTATGAGTTTTAATAAAATTTATGTTGACATCATATGATTTTGAAATTCTAGTCAGAACCAAAGGCTAGATAGATGTATTGATAATAAATTCTCAAATGATTCATATGATATAAATTTTATCCATTCTTAGTCTGAAAATAATGAAGGGTTTTTACTATAATAGATGTCATGTGTATAATATTGATCGTATCCATACTCATTATGAAAGTTGTAATCATAAAATATTTATTTTTGAATGTTAAAAGACATAATTTATGTATGATAAAATGTAATACATTTTATTATAATAACATTTTTAAAATTATTTGGAGTTTAATGTATTAAAAATTAAATATTTAGGAAATAGTTTTTGATTTTCAAAACCAAAGGAATGGAAAAGTCAAAAATAGAATTCTCAGTTAACAATATCCATATTTTTGGAATGAATAGACCAAAAGACAGTGAATGAAAAATAAATAAATAAAAATAGTAGTCTAAAATTAATTTAAATAAGATTAATTTATAGATGTAAAAAAATTATACTTATCTCCCATTGATCTTAAAACTAATCATAATCTAATGATGATTATAACTAAATCCCCATTAGGAAAAAATATCCTCTAAGGATCGTATTCACTTTAAAAAAATATACCCATAATATATAATCCTCCCTTATTATATAATTTTTTCACATGTATATATCATTTTACCCCTTTTTTATTTTCAAAAAAGAATTTGTATACTCATTGAGATACCTGAAAAAAAAAGAGAAAAAACATATAAGAAATAATAATGTACTTAATTATAGAAAAATAAATGAAAGAATAATCAATCAAGATAATTGAAAGACATTTAATGAAACTAAATATAGATGAAAAATCAACTTGTTGATGTTTCCAAAAAAATAGAAATACAAAATGAGATAAAAAATCATTTCTTCTCAAAGAGGCTTAAAAATTCAACTAATTGAATTATTTTTTATTCTCATTGTCCTTTTTATCAAAATCATTGTCTGTTCGATGATTTTATTCCTGGTCTGAGAATAGTTGGTACTAATTATAATTCACTTCATCTATAGAGTGCATATATTATTCAAGGATATAAAACATTTCTTGATAATATTGAATTTTTAGTTCATGTATAGGTAAATTTTCTACTTTAATTTGATATTTGTCTTGATGACCCATACTGGCCTTCTCATTAAATTCTAATTTTTTATATAGAAAAAAAATTTTATTCATTAAATCAACAGTAAAATCAATTTAATTCTTCATCATTGACAAATTTGACTGAATGTAACTTAATTTTCCATTTATTTCCTTAACATCACTCGAATGGATATTATATGAGCTTTTAAAAAATTGTAAAAATATTACTTTTCTACTAGCATCATTTGCTATCAGTTTAAAAGAAACCAAGAGTTTATTTGAAATGATTATTATTGATTTAATAAAGTCTTATTGATATATGATATTTGTATTGGAATTATAAGACCACTTTACCAAATTTTTTCAAGACTTTTCGTCTACTTGAGGGAATTCTTCAAACATTATGAAATAATATTCAAACATGATTAATTTATCCTTTGAAGAAAAGATTAATTTTGATATTTTTATGGTTTTTAGAAACCAAATCTATCTTTCTTCTAAGCATATGGGAATAGGGAATATTTTTTCTAGTCTTTATAATTCTTGAACAATATACTGACATCATTTGATTGAAATTGTATTATCTAATTTAGTATCTTCCACAAAATCAATGATCTCTCGATAACAGGTTACAACAGTCATAATTTGAAAATATTGATTATAGTTTTCATCAATCATGGCTTCATTATTTATATCTGAAATGTAAATTAATTTATTATTCTGGGCATTCTTAATAACATTCTTTGATGAATCAACTCCTATAGATGGTAATTTACAAGAATTTTTTTTCTGAACATCCCACTAATAATATATCATAGTGATATTTCTATTTCAGAATATCTCCATTTTAATTCTCATATTCCACCTTTTCTTCTTCTTATTCAAATTATTCTTCCCATTCTTCCACTTATTCATATCCTCTATATTCCCTTTCTTCCTATTCACTTACATATTCACCTATTTGTATCATTTATATATCTTCTTTTTCGTATACTTTTTAATTATTTAACAATGGAACTGATTCAACACAAATTTTTTATCTTCTTTTTCTGTATCAGGGACCGAGGGATTAATATCATTAAGTAACCTAAATAAAATTAATGAAATTTATTTTTTAATGCATTTTAACAAATTATCAATATATAAAACACTAAAATTTCCCCTTTCACCTTTCTTTTATTATCTTATTTTTTAAAATCATGTTCTGTAAGAACTCTTTCAGATAGGGCCTTGACAGTGTCAAGAAAAAATAGAGGTTCTCTTTATTTCCATTTGTATTTCTTTCTTCTCCACCCAAAAACTCCTCCTCACATTATTTCCTTTGTTTCTTTAACTTCATTAAAGAAACATGCTTAGATATATTTTCTTTGTCATACAAAATTGGTATGGTATCTTATGAAACTCTCTGACTACCTTCCTCTAAATGTTCATCTTCAAAAGATTTAAATTTTTTTATTCTAAATCAATGTGAAACATAATCCTTTTGATTGTATAATCACAAATGAGAGGAATTTTAAAATTCCTTAGCACCGACATGATTTAAATTTTACAAAACCTCATACACATAGTAATAAACATTCTAATGATCCCTAGAAATATTATCAACTTATACTTAATGGCTATAGTATTTATGTTATTATAGTTTGAAATGATATAAACCATAAACTTCAACAACCTCATGTGATCCAAATATTTGACAATGATAACATCAGATACTTTTAAGGACTACCTATCTACCTTTATTGGAATAATAATACCCATGTGTACGCTGGGTTGTAAGTTTATTTTCTAAAGAGGGATGTGTAACTTTTATTTTATCATCAAGAATTTTAAAGAGAGATTTCTTAGATTTGTTACTATTAAATTTCAGTATTTCTTCCAAAAACTTATGATAAAAACAAAAAGAGTCTCTTTTTATATGAACAACAACTAAATGAGTGGACTGATTAACAGAAATGTTAAACTCTTATCCATATATAAAATATGTTGTTTTAATATAATAATCAACATTAATAGAACAATAAAACTATATTACTTCATTATCATGGATAATGTCTTCATCAGTCTCATTTTGTTCTAAACAAACTGATTACCACCCTTGAAATCTAATTACCCATTTCAATGAGGAATCGTATTTTTAATAAAAAACATTTCTTACAAACCTTTATCTGATGACCATCTTTATTGAGATGTTTTTATGAATCATTGATTTCGGGGAAGATGATATTGATTCTAAAATGAGATTAAAAACCTTATCTGAGAAAGGAAACATACGTAATTAACTATTATAAGGGAGGTAGAGATTTAGTGAAAATAATGAGAAATATCTTGCAAGTAAGGGTGAGGGGTCCTCTTTATATAGGAAGATATCAAAGACCATTAAAATTATACCGATTAGATTTGATAAAAAGGATCCAATGGTTTAAAAAAAATGAACACTTGTGGTGTTTAAAAAAATTAATTTTTTTTTATCATTTTCAAAAAAAAATCTAATAATGTTTTTAAAATTAATACCAACAATAAAAATGGAAATAAAATATTATTATTTTCAACAAATTGTACCATTCCATGTTTCATGATATATCTATTAGTTTCGATGGTTTTTTCTTCGAAAAAAATAATTAGGAAAAACAATTGGAGTTCTGAGAAATCTAGTGTATAGAAAATTATGATTATGAAAAATTTGGGAGTATGAAAATTATTCTTGTATGAACAATTTTGAGTAAAAAAATTATAGTAAAATTTTGTGGAAATTAATATTTTATTAAAAAATTTAAAAAATATACCCTCTCATTTTAAAAGAGTAATTTAATGTAACGATATAGCTAAAAACAAGAAGTAAATGAGAATTATTACTTGATGATGATCATTCATGGCTTCTATTTAATATATTCAAATATATCGAAAGGTATGTGTTTTGTAATGATATTAAAAATTTGGTTTTGTGTTTGGATAAATTATAAAATGATATCTCATTTTTGTTCCTGATCCCTATGAATGTGATGCATAATATCTATTTATTCTTCATGAAAGAGATATAAAGATTTTTTACCACATTTAGTGGAACTTGTGTTATCACAATGCATTTGAGTTTTTGTAAAACTCATGATATAATCAGTAAATGTGTGTTGCATCCATTTCACTAGACCACAACAGCTTCTAGATTCCACATATTTGATTTTAGTAGTGGAATGTGCTAGCTAGTATTGTTTCAAAAAATACCAAGTAACTAATGAATATCAAAATAAATCACAGGTTCTAGACATACATTTCTTATCCATTGAACAACAATAAAATTTTTCATCCGAAACTTTTCTCAATCCAAAATCATTTTCAGAAGAATAAAAAATTACTAAATCCAGGATTCCTTTTATATGGAAAAAATTCATTTAATTTATTTTAAATTTGATCACATTATATTAGAATGATATATTGAACAAAAGAAAATAAAAGACATTATAACTGGAAGAATGGGTATTAATTATAGTATATTTTCTCTCATACCTCTAATTATATTATCAACTAGTTTCTTAGATTAATCAATATCAACCACATATGAGGTACCAATAAGAATACTGATAAATTTTTCATTTTCATATCCATACATTTTAAAAGGATATTTTACATACTTATATTGAGCTATATATGATTTTTCTAGTTTTTGATAAATTTTAAAACAAAAAAAAATTACCTCAGTCATCATACTCATTTTAAAATCATATTTCATAATATTCAGAAAGGAATCTATAAATATTTTTGAGTTGATCCAAATAAAATGTTATCAATATAGATATTAACAATCAAAACATTTTTATTATCATTATTTATGATATTTGTTTGATTAGTAGTTCCCTAAACATAATTATTTTGTAACAAAAAACCAATTAATCTATTATACAAGGATCTTGGGACTAGTTAAGTACATATAAATATTTTTTATGTTTATTAACGTATTTATGATGTTTTTTAACATAAAAAACAGGATATTTTTTAACAAAAAAACTTATAAAACATATACATTAATGAAAAAACACTTCATATCAGTTGGAAAAACATGGAAATTAAAGAATGCTATAAAGTCTAGTTGAATATGAATCAATTCATGTATAGATATTGAAGAATGTGTTTCATTATAATCTATTAAAAATTATTGACTATAACCATCATTAATAGGTATTTTATGATTTCTAATAATTATTCCATTTTAATACCATTAATTCCAGAAAACCAATTTTAAAACAATTATAATGGTTTTTTTGGTCGTTCGTCCAAGGTACATACATTATTCCTTTAAAATTCATTTAATTAATCTTTTATATCCTTAATCCAATATTTTTCAACTAAATATTCAAAAAGACTTTTAGTTTCAAATAGATAAATGAAATCTAGAGGTTATACTTAATTTCTCTGAGATATTCTAGTCCTTACATGTTGATTTACCTCACCAATGATGTTGTCACTAGGTTGATACATAAGAAATAAATTATTTTGGGTTTTGTAAAACCTATTCGTCAATATAAGATATGAATTCTTCTGGAGTGAGTACTTTAGAAACTATATCAAGAGTACTTTCCCTATTAGATGAATCTTCTGTCAAATGTTTAAAATTGTTTTTTGGAAAACACATCCAAGGATGTTGGTTGGATTTTTTTAAAATCAAAAGGGTATTTTAATCAATTTTAACATGTACTTATTATTCAATGGTACATTATATTTTGTAAAAAAAATATATATTCCTTTGAAGTAGTGGAATATCCAAATAATAATCCTTCATTTTATTTGGGTTGGAATTTTTGGTAAATTATTATTTTTATTTGGGATGAATACATTAAATCTATATACTCTGAAGAATAATACTTTTGGATTTCATCCTTTCCATAATTAATAATGTTTTTTATTATTAAAGGATCAAATATAATGATTATTTATAGTATATCAAGATATATACTAAAAGAATCATCCCAAAAAATGTTTAGAAATTTAGTATTCACTCAACATGGTTCTTGTTACTTCAGGAAGAATAATGTTTCCTCTCCCAAAAACACCATTTTGTTGCGGATTTTTATAGGGTGAAAATTTAAGTGTAATTCCTTTAAAACTAAAAATAGTTTCATAATTGGAGTTTAAAAATTCCCCACCCTGACATCTAAAAAATTTTATCAAGGGATTATCATTTTTAACATTGTCTATAAATGCTTTTAAATGAAAAAACTCTATATTTATTTATTAGAAAATATACCCATGTATGTCTAGTATAGTCATCAAATAAAACAAATACAAAGTACTTTAATAAATTTAGTTATGTAGTACAAAAAATATCCTTGTGAACTAACTTTAATGAATTAGTAGTTGATACTTAAATAAAAGATTTAAAACAAGACTTATGTTCCTTACCATATTGATAAGGGACATAGGCATTTGAAGAATCAAATCTGAGTTCTATTATAACCTTAAAAAGTATTTTTATATTCAATTTGACGTCGAATATATGGTAATATAATCCTAAAAATCTATACCAAAAACAATATTTATCATCTGTTACACTATTCCAATGTTAGTCTTTTCTCTTAATGTTTTATATTTTTAGTGTATAATCATTCTGATGCAGATGAGAATAAATAAAAAATTCTTCCTTGAAATTATATAACACATATTTATCATTCATAAAATTCACAAGGTAACCTTCATTACAAAGTTTACTAATTATTATAAGGTTTTTCTAAATTATTTTGACAAATAAATCTTTCGAATTTAATGATTTTTCATGTAAAACAATATTACATATAAAAACCATCATTCATTGAAAATTATCTCTGAAAATAACTCTTCCACCATTCATTTTGATAATATTTTCAATTACACCTTTATTTTTATCAAATTTATAGAGAAAAAACAATCCATGTATATGTATTATTGATGTTGGAACCTCCTTTGATTTCTTAAAAAAAGTAGGATTTTGGAACCCAAACATTATGGGCTCAAAAAATGTTTGTAAACCAAATTTTAGGAATCCAAATTTGTTTCGAAAACTATGCTTTGTGAAATAATAAGGTTGAATAAATTTATAAAAAAAAAAATTTATTTTGGTGACCTCCACATTGACATTTTGTGAAAAATGGTACATTAAAAGGAACAAAAATGTAGTTACTAAAAAATGATAATCTATAACAATATCTGATTCCTTAATTATTACCATGTTGGTGAGGTTGTTTATAAATTTTCTCAAAACCTTATTCAACAATGGTAATGTTTTATAAAAGTATATTTGAATTAAAAATTTATGATTTTATTTTTTAGCTAAATTATTACCTACAATTGTATATGTTTTAGAACTACATTTAGATTTTAAAAAATTTATCTCATAAATGACATTTTCAAAATATTTTTAAAGCTTTTACATTTCAAAATTATATTTTTTAAGGTTTTTACAAATAAAAATAATTTCAAATGATTTTTTATCATGCTCTATTTAATGATCTAATATTTATTTTTTTCAAAACATTTATTCTTGTATTTTATTTTTGAGGTTTCTCACTATGTTTACAATTTTCATTTGAATGTAATTTAAAAAATATAAATATTCCCTTATAAGAATTTATATTATTATATTATACTGAAGAAGTTTTTTTATTAGAAATTTTTTTTTCTCATCATGATAGTTTTCATTTGATGAAATATTTTTTAATGGATCAGAAGTGTGTACCGTACCCAAAAGATATTTATTTTTAAAAGGTATTATTCCATAGGAACCAATATTCTTATATTCGATGTTTTTATTGTTTGATGAATGGAAAATTGAATTTCCTCTACAAGAACTCCATGAGGAATTAGATTTCAATACTTTATTCACTTTTGACTTATAATACATTATTTTATTCCTATAAAAATTACATTCCTTTATGTCTTTTCTTTTCAGCTTTGGACAGTCAGGTAAGATATGTCTAGCTCTTTTTTATTCATATCAATTGACATGAGAATATATATTTTCATTTCATCCCATTTTAATTTCCCTGTAATTATACTGGAAATCCAATTTTTTCAATAATATTTTTCATTCATCTATCATGATTAGAATATCAATTATCAAAATCTTCAGAATCACTTGAATCATATTGAAAAAAATGTTTTTCATAGATTCCATAACAACCTTCTTAGGAGAATAAGATTTTATCAGTTTGAAAGTAGAAGTAAAAATACTCCACCAATGTTTATTTATATTTTTAGGCATTTATTTTTAGGTTGAAATCACACAATAATTTTTTTTTGAATAAAGCATCAATTATATGATTTGGAATCCTCCTTGATTCATCAACTATAGTTCTCTTTGACTCCCATTCAGTAGGCAAGATAATAATGGTCTTTTCAACCACAAATAAATCCCTTAATCATTTTCACCCATATGTGGTAATCTATTTACAACATTCATAAACCTTTTCATTACGTAAAAAATATGTTCAATATATAGAAATTAAAAATCATGTTAATCAGCTCTTAACATAGCTCTTCTAGTCTCAACAACGACAGAATATCCAAAATGAGTGATCTCAAAATTCATACAAATACTATTGGATTCATCACAAGGGAAAATCTAACTATATATGTTTATTTTTATAGAACATTATAATTCATTCCTTACAATTTAGTTTAGATAGTATTCTACGTTTTATTGATTTTAAAAAAAATTGAGTTCTTTGTCACGAATTTTTTATTCACAAGTCATCATAAAAAATTTAATAACTACTATATTGATAAAAAATGTATTCGTATATCCCTATAGTATTCAGAATAATTACAAAAAATGATTGAGGTAATGGTATGATTGATATTTTCTGTTAAAATTTTTTAATGTTTCTATCTTTAAAACATGAATTTGTTTTTCACAAAAAACGTTACTGTAACAAGTATCTAAAAAAAATTAACATGTAAAAGTTAAATAATTATCAGGTATTTGAGCTGTGGAACCCTACTCTAAAATAAATTTTTTGGATTGAAATATATATATATATATAAGAGGGTTTGGTGGTGAATTTTTGTTTTAATACTTTTTATTTTTATCAATAAAAGAGGCTAGTTTAAAATAATTTCAAATAATTGAATTCAGAAAACATATATTTTATTTAAACTAAAAAATAAACATTCCTATTGGTTATGTTATAATGATATCAAAAAATGTATGATTTTGATATTACTATAGAGTCATAAATCCCCAAACAAATTATTCTATCTTAAAGTGTATAGAATCTAAATCAGAGGATATTATTTAATTACATCATAAAAATCTTCATCATAGAGTAATACATAACTATCATAATCAAAGTAATTACGAAAAATATAATACTAATAAGAAAATGAAAATCTAAAATAATTCACTTATTTTTAATATTGTAGTGGAAATTAAAATAAAATTAAATAAATGTTGAATTATTTTAACCCAAAGAGAATGGTATCCAATTAATATATAATGCATGACATCATTCTGATTTGAAATATTTTATAACATTGTGATTAGGTTTTCTAGGAAAAAAAAGAAAATTGAAATGAGACTGATGATACTCATTATGAGTGTTAGTACAATTAATATTGACATCATATGGTTTTTAAATTCATGTTAGTATGAAATAGTAGACATTTTTACTAGTAATAAAATTTCAAAAGATGTAGATGATATAAATCGTATAAAATATAAGTACTATTATTATGGATGTTTACCACTATAATAGTTTTCAGGAGTATAATATTTATCCTGTCCATACTCATATTGAAAATCGTAATGATAAAATATTATTTTTTATAACTCAGAAAAACACAGTATAAGTATGAAAAAATTTAATTAATTTTATTATAAAAACATTGTAAAAAATACTTTTCATAATATATAATTAGAAATTAAATATTTTAGAATGAGATAGTTATTTTTAAAAAGAATTAATAGAAATGTAAAAATAGGATATTTGAATTAATATATTAGTATTATATTATTTTAATTTCATATAGTGAGAAGTATTTTATAATTTTTGGATAAATAATGAAAACTAGGGGAAATAGTAAAAAAAATTAGTGGAAGAGGTTGTCTGCCCACAAACATGATTGACATTTCATTTTTTTCAATGTTGATGGAAATTAGATTTTAAGTGGTGTAAAATTAATATAAAAATAAATAATTATAATAATGATACTTCATTTTTCATATTATTATTGTTATAATATACAAGTAAGAGTAATATTAATAATAAAAACATAAGAAGGACTAAATACATATGTTGGAGAATTGTACTTAAAATTGAATTCTTCTCGAAATTGAAGGGATTCAGATAAAAATGATTGATCTAGGGATTATTTTGACAAGATATGATTCTAGGGATTGTTAAATTTTCTAGTTTAAATGATTAATTTTATGTTTAATTTTATATTTTTAGGGTAGAAGTCGTATATTTTTATATTTCTTTGTAAGGGAACTTTTAGAAATATCATTATATTTTTTAGTAATGCATTTCCCTTTTCATGATCCCATTGATCCCAAATGTAAAACATTGTTGTGGAAACATGTATTTTGAAATAAAAATCTAGTACATTTATTCAATTATCAGTTTTTTAATTTTTTTAGGAAACATAAACTAGTTCAAACTTAATTTACCCATATTAAATTTTCTGCGACCATTATTTTCGACATTATAAATTTATTTGGAAGAATAAATTTTAATTAACCATATCTCCTATTTTAAATATAAATATTTCTATTTAAAAAAATAACAAGTAAAATATCTATATTTATGTATGGTAACTTTTAAAATAAAAAACATAAATTCTTAAAACAATGTTTTTTTTAATAAATAGAATTATCAAATTTTAAATAAATATATATTTATATATATATAAATTATCATGAATATAATTTTCAATTTCCTAAAATTTATTAATAATAAATTTACTAAAATGTGTGTTTTTTTAAATTCAAGATAGAACTAAACATCACCTTTAAAATACATTACATAAAGAGAAGAAAAAAATCAATTTGTATATCAACATACCATTTTTCTTTAGTAATACAAAATTTAGGCTTATTTTATTATGTATAATACACATTGAGAAATTAAAACTGTATTTCTTAATTTAATTTTTTTATTAATTTAATGGGTTTTCAAACATATGGAAATTATAATTTTCTAAATACCACATTTTTTACTAATAATCTATGGTTTTGAAAAATGGTCCAAAATTAATTATAATTCTATATTAATATGAGAATTTTAAAAGAGATGTCACTTTTTTTAATAACAAATTAAAGAATTTATAAATTATGTCTTTTAATGAAATCAAAAAATATAATGAAAACCCATTTTTATAGAAAAAGTACATTTTAAAATTATAATTCTAATTATTATTATATATTATAATCATCTACGTAAATTCGTGATAAAATTTTCTTAATCTAAAACATAATTTATCATAATTAATTATTTTTTATTGAAATTGAAATTCATATGGCACAAGAATATATTTTTCAAATAAATGTGTTCCTATATAATAAAATATATTTTTAATCATTTTAAGGAATATAAACTAATTTAATTCATTTTAAAAGTAGAATTTATTTTCCTATACATAAATTTTATAAAGGCATTACCCATATTTATTCCCTCTAATTTAATGAATACTTTATAAATGTATTACTTAAACAATAATATTATATCTCAATATATTAGAGTTTTCTTCATTTTCCCATTTTCGTTTAGAGAAATCTTTAATACACATTGAATTTTTTAATGGTAATTATTTATTAAGATCCCAAGATGTTAAATACTTCCTCTTAAATAGATTACAACCTAACAATTTGACTCATATTAATTTTTTTTGTGGATCTTATAATCAATAATACACACCTAGATGATCATGGGATTATTTAGGATATGGAATGTGATTTGAATTTATGAAAAACAAATTAGGAACATTATAATGAGAGTTAACCCACTCTTATTTTTTCATAGACTTCCAATAATGTGATATGATATAGATCCATAAAAAATAACATACCAAAAAACACTTAAATTGATTTATATGATAATGTCAGTACATAATATCTATTATTCATTGGGATTGTACATAACATATGACACAAGAAAATATAGATTTATAAATCAATATCTAATACATTTTCAGTTTTTTAATAGTATCATATATATTTTCATAGTTGTCGGTGATTATCACCCTTTTTGTCCCTTGGATTGGGATATTGAATTGCATATTTGATAAATTTATTAAAATTTTAGTAAATGATTTTTTATAGCTTCTCTATTTTCCTTACACATTTTATTTTGATGGACTTTATCACATAATATTTGATGTTCCACTATATTACCCTTTTTGGTTTGTTTCTGCATTGACTGTGTTCACATTATTAATCATATTTTATAACAACTGGTTTGGAATAATCAGTATATTTCTCACACTATCTTGTATTTTTTTTTATGTTTTTCATTTTTATAATATCCACATTATGCCTTAAACTAATCATTAATTCCAGTTCTTATCATTACTAAAACAAAAAGTGTTTAAATTATTGGGGAAATAATAACACAGTGTTATTTTCATAATCAACAAGATGAAAGGGATTCAACCTCAATACCTTTTATGCTTAACATTATGTTAGAAATCAATTCCATTAGTTCAACCTATATTGCTACTAGTTTAAACTATATCATTCTTGGTAAAATAATATTAACATTGAGTTGGTGTCTCTGAAACATATTAACATAATCTTTAAAATAGTGATCCCAAATTACTATTATCATTATAACCCTATTTTTTAAAATATATGCTCTCAAAATTGATATTATCCTTCATCAAACATCATTAATCACTACTAAAATCAAATACCCATGTATGAATATATTATAGTCATATACTCTAAAAACATACCTTTCCCAAATTCATTTAAATATTCATGAAATTGAATAAATATAGGATCATAAATTCCATAAAAAATCCATATCTTCAACAAGTAGTTCATATACTCAAATATTTTTCACGTTATATCATAATAAAAAATGAGATGATTCTGTCAAAAAAAAATTTATGAATCAATTAGAAATCCATTATAACGAATTATTATCTTACTTACTTCATAAAATGAATCAACCATCTATTATCTAAAGATCGAGTGTATAATAAACCATTATGTTACCCAACCCCAAATCTTGTTTTTTTCTATAGTTATCACAAAAAAACATCCATGATATAAAATTACCTTTCATGTTTATATATACCTTATTATATATGTTTCTAAAACATTAAATTAGATACACTAAAGAACAATTCTAATATGTTTCACATAATCCAAGATATCATTTAAAATATAACACAGTTTTATTGATAAATATAACCTAACTAATTAAAATATCTAGGAGTATCATGAATTAAATTTTATTATTAATTCACCCCCACTAATATATATAATTCTAGGAAACCCACATTTTACATTATAAGATACATATAATAAATAATCAACCATTTTTCTACACTCTCTATTAAGTTATAAAAAATGTTATTTCTAGACACAAAACCATATCATCTTTATTTCCATGAACATATTTCAACCAAATACTAAAACTATTATGGTTATGATGATATCCAAAATATTTATATGAAATTATCAATCTGAATATGTCTTCCCATATGAAACCTTTACATTTAATGTTTGATACTTTCAGATTAACCTCTACCACTCATTGTTCAATCCTTTGTTTTCCATGTACATATTTCTATTAAGTTATCTAACCCAAACATATTCAATACCTCATAATTGTTCATAAGCATAATGTGATTAACCAAAGCACATCATCTATGTGTTTCATGCAATGTGTGCTGTAAGGCCTCTTTTTCATGAATCAAGACATGATTGAGTTAATAACTAATACATCCTCTTGAGGGTTATCACCCCTATGTTCATATGTTCTAGAACCATATACAATTTCTAGAATCTAAACAAGTATATAATTTCTAGAAAACCCACATAATCATGGAATTACTAGAAATTCCGGATGTCATCCCATACTTAGAGTAGTTATCAAGATTTTCTTTAATTTTCACTCAACCTAATATTTAAATAAATGTGAATTATTACCATATTTTTAAATCATATAGTACACCAAATAGATATATATACTTTTAATAAGTTGAGTAACCATAAAAAATCAACCCTTAAATTGTTGTCAGTAAACAGGCTAATCTTTAATGCTATCTAAACCTTTCAATTTATAGCAACTGTGATTCCCTAAGACCCACAATCCAATATATGATACTCAAGGACTCATACATTACACAAATTATATGATAATAGTTTTTAAATATTGTATCTAACAATAACACCCCTAGTACAAAAAATATCCTTGTGAACTAACTTTAATTAATTAGTAGTTGATACTTAAATAAAAGATTTAAAACAAGACTTATGTTTCTTACCATATTGATAAGGGACATATGCATTTGAAGAATCAAATATAAGTTCTATTATATCCTTAAAAAGTATTTTTATATTCAATTTAACAAATAATATATGGTAATATAATCCTAAAAATATATACCAAAAACAATATTGATCTTCCGTTACACTATTCCAATGTTAGTCTTTGCTCTTAATGTTTTATATTTTTAGTGTATAATCATTCTGATGCAGATGAGAATAAAGAAAAAAATTCTCCATTGAAATTATATAATACATATTTATCATTCATAAAATTCACAAGGTAACCTTCATCACAATGTCTACTTATTCTTATAAGGTTGTTCTAAATTCTTTTGACAAATAAATCTTTCGAATTTAATTCTTTTGCATGTAGAACAATATTACATATAAAAACAATCTTTCATTGAAAATTATCTCTGAAATTAACTCTTCCACCATTCATTTTGATAATATTTTCAATTACACCTTTATATTTAGTCATATGTATAGAGAAAAAACAATCCATGTACAATGTATTATTGATGTTGGAACTTCCTTTGATTTCTTAAAAAAGTAGGATTTTGGAACCCAAACATTATGGGCTCAAAAAATGTTTGTAAACCAAATTTTAGGAATCAAAATATTTTTTGAAAACTGTGCTTTGTGAAATAATAATGTTGAATGAATTTATAAAGAAAAAAATATTTTGGTGACCTCCACATTGACATTTTGTGCAAAATGGTACATTCAAAGGAACAAAAATGTAGTTACTAAAAAATGATAATCTATAACAATATCTGGTTCTTTAATTTTTACCATGTTGGTGAGGTTGTTTATAAATTTTCTCAAAACCTTATTTAACAATGGTAATGTTTTATAAAAGTTTATTTGAATTAAAAATTTATGATTTTATTTTTTAACTAAATTATTATCTATAATTGTATAATTTTTAGATCTACATTTGGATTTTAAACAATTTATCTCATAAATGACCTTTTCAAAATATTTTTAAAGCTTTTACATTTCAAAATTATATTTTTTAAGGTTTTTACAAATAAAAATAATTTCAAATGATTTTTTATCATGCTCTATTTAATGATCTAATATTTTTTTTTTCAAAACATTTATAATTGTCTTTTATTTTTGAGGTTTCTTACTATGTTTACAATTTTCATTTGAATGTAATTTAAAAAATATAATTTTGCCCTTAGAAGAATTTATATTATTATATTATTCTGAAGATGTTTTTTTATTAGAAATTTTTTTGTTCTTCTCATCATGATAGTTTTCATTTGAAGACATATTTGTTAATGGATCAAAAGTGTGTACCATATCCATAAGATATTTATTTTTAAAAGGTATTATTCCATAGGAACCAATATTCTTATATTCGATGTTTTTATTGTTTGATGAATGGAAAATTGAATTTACTCTACAAGAACTCCATGAGTATATAGAATAAAATACTTTTTTCCCTTTTTTCTTATAATACATTATTTTATTCCTATAAAAATTACATTCCTTTATGTCTTTTCTTTTCATCTTTGGACAGTGAGGTAGGATATGTCTAGCTCTTTTTTATTCATATCAAGTGACATCAGAATATATATTTTCATTTCATCCCATTTTAATTTTCCTGTAATTATACTGGAAATCCATTTTTTCAATAATATTTTTCATTCATCTATCATGATTAGAATATCAATTATCAAAATGTTCAGAATCACTTGAATCATATTGAAAAAAAAAATTCTTAGATTCCATAACAACCTTCTTTCGAGACTAAGATTTTATCATATTGAAAGTAGAAGTAAAAATACTCCACCAATGTTTATTTATATTTTTAGGCATTTATTTTTAGTTTTAAATCATACAATAATTTTTTTGAATAAAGCATCAATTATATTATTCGTAATCCTCCTTGATTCATCAACTGTAGTTCTCTTTGAATCTCATTCAGTAAGCAAGATAATAATGGTATTTTCAACCACAAATAAATCCTTTAATATTTTTCACCCATATTTGGTAATCTATTTATAACATTAATAAATCTTTTCATTACGTAAAAAATATGTTCAATATATCGAAATTAAAAATCATGATAATCAGCTCTTAACAAATCTCTTCTAGTCTCAACGACGTCAGAATATCCAAAATGAGTGATCTCAAAATTCATACAAATACTATTGGATTCATCACAAGGGAAAATCTAATTATATATGTTTCTTTTTATAGAACATTATAATTTAATCCTTACAATTTAGTTTAGATAATATTCTAGGTTTTATTGATTTTAAAAAATTTTGAGTTCTTTGTCACGAATTTTTTATTCCCAAGTCATCATAATTAATTTAATAACTCTTATATTGATCAAAAATGTATTCTTATATCCCTCTAGAATTCATAATAATTACAATAAATTATTGAGGTAATGGTATGATTGATATTTTCTATTAAAAAATTTTAATGTTTCTATCTTTAAAACATGAATTTGTTTTTCACCAAAAATGTTACTGTAACAAGTATCTAAAAAAATTTAACATGTAAAAGTAAAATAATTATAAGGTATTTGAGCTGTGGAACCCTACTCTAAAATAAATTTTTTGTATTGAAATATATATATATATAAGAGGGTTTGGTGGTGAATTTTTGTTTTAATACTTTTTATTTCTATCCATAAAAGAGGCTAGTTTAAAATAATTTTAAATAATTGAATTCAGAACACTTATTTTTTATTTAAACTAAAAAATGAACATTCCTATTGGTATTGTTATAAAGATATAAAAAAATGGATGATTTTGATATTATTATAGAGTCATAAATCCCCAAACAAATTATTCTATCTTAAAGTGTATAGAATCTAAATCAGAGGAAATTATTTAATTATATCATAAAAATCTTCAACATAGAGTAATACATAACTATCATAATAAATGTAATTATGAAAAATAGAATACTAATAAGAAAATGAAAATATAAAATAATTCACTTATTTTTAATATTGTAGTGGAAATTAAAATAAAATTAAATAAATATTGAATTATTTTAACACAAAGATAATGGTATCCAATTAATATATAATTCATGACATCATTGTGATTTGAAATATTTTATAACATTGTGATTAGGTTTTCTAGGCAAAAAAATAAAATTGAAATGAGACTGATGATACTCATTATGAGTGTTAGTACAATTAATATTGACATCATAGGATTTTTAAATTCATATTAGTATGAAATAGTAGACGTTTTGACTAGTAATAAAATTTCAAAAGATGTAGATGATATAAATCGTATAAAATATAAGTACTATTATTATGGATGTTTACCACTATAATAGTTTTCAGGAGTATAATATTTATCCTATCCATACTCATTTTGAAAATCGTAATGATAAAATATTATTTTTCATAACTCAAAAAAACACAGTATAAGTATGAAAAAATGTAATTAATTTTATTATAAAAACATTGTAAAAAATACTTTTCATAATATATAATTAGAAATTAAATATTTTATAATGAGATAGTTATTTTTAAAAAGAATTAATAGAAATATAAAAATAGGATATTTGAATTAATATAGTGGTATTATGTTCTTTTAATTTCATATAGTGAGATGTATTTTATAATTTTTGGATAAATAATGAAAACTAGGGGAAATAGTAAAAACAATTAGTGGAAGAGGTTGTCTGCCCATAAACATGATTGACATTACATTTTTTTCAATGTTGATGGAAATTAGACATTAAGTGGTGTAAAATTAATATAAAAATAAATAATTATAATAATGATACTTCATTTTTCATATTATTATTGTTATAATATACAAGTAAGACTAATATTAAAAATAAAAACATAAGAAGGACTAAATACATATGTTGGAGAATTCTTCTTACAATTGAATTATTCTCGAAATTGAAGGGATTCAGATAAAAATTATTGATCTAGGGCTTATGTTAACAAGATATGATTCTTGGGATTGTAAAATTTTGTAGTTTAAATGATTAATTTTATGTTTAATTTTATATTTTTAGGGTAGAAGTCATATATTTTTATATTTCTTTGTAAGGGAACTTTTATAGATATCATTATATTTTTTAGTAATGCATTTCCATTTTCATGATCCCATCGATCCGAAATGTAAACCATTATTGTGGAAACATGTATTTTGAAATAAAAATCTAGTACATTATTCAATTATCAGTTTTTTAATTTTTTAGGAAACATAAACTAGTTCAAACATAATTTACCCCTATTAAATTTTCTACGACCATTATTTTCGAAATTATAAATTTATTTTGAAGAATAAATTTTAATTAACCATATCTTTTATTTTAAATATCAATATTTCTATTTAAAAAAATAACAAGTAAAATATCTCTATTTATGTGTGGTAAATTTTAAAATAAAAAACATAAATTCTTAAAAAAATGTTTTTTTAATAAATATAATTATAAAATTTTAAGTAAATATATATTTATATATATTAAAATTATCATGAATATAATTTTCATTTTCCTAAAATTTATTAATCATAAATTTACTAAAATGTATGTTTTTTAAAATTCACGATAGAACTAAACATCACCTTTAAAATACATTACATAAAGAGAAGACAAAAATCAATTTTTATATCAACATACCATTTTTCTTTAGTAATACAAAAATTAAGAATATTTTATTATGTATAATGCATATTGAAAAATAAAAACTATATTTCTTAATTTAATTTTTTTATTAATTTAATGGGTTTTCAAACATATGGAAATTTTAATTTTCTAAATACCACATTTTTTACTAATAATCTATGGTTTTGAAAAATGGTCCAAAATTAATTATAATTCTTTATTAATATAAGAATTTTAAAAGTGATATCACTTTTTTTAATAACAAATTAAAGAATTTATATATTATATCTTTTAATGAAATCAAAAAATATAATGAAAACCCATTTGTATAGAAAAAGTGCATTTTAAAATTTTATTTATAATTATTATTATATATTATAATCAACTATGTAAATTCGTGATAAAATTTTCTTAATTTAAAACATAATTTATCATAATTAATTATTTTTTATTGAAATTGAATTTTATATGGCACAAAAATATATTTTTCAGATAAATGTGTTCCTATATAATAAAATATATTTTTGATCATTTTAAGGAATATAAACTAATTTAATTCATTTTAAATGTAAAATTTATTTTCCTATACATAAATTTTATAAAGGAATTACCCCTATTTATTCCCTCTAAATTAATGGATACTTTATAAATGTATTACTTAAACAATTATATTATATCTTAATATATTAGAGTTTTCTTCATTTCCCCATTTGCGTTTGGAGAAATCTATAATACACATTGAATTTATTAATGGTAATTATTTATTATGATCCCAAGATGTTAAATATTTGTCCTTAAATAGATTACAACCTATCAATTTGACTCATATTAATTATTTTGTGGATCTTATAATCAATAATACACTCCTAGATGATCATGGCATTATTTAGGATATGGAATGTGATTTGTATTTATGAAAAAGAAATTAGGAACATTATAATGAAAGTTAACACACTATTATTTTTTCATAGACTTCTAATAATGTGATATGATATAGATCCATAAAAAATAACATACCAAAAAACACTTAAATTGATTTATATGATAATGTCACTACATAATATCTATTATTCCTTGGTATTTTACATAACATATGACACAAGAAAATATAGATTTATAAATCAATATCTAATACATTTTCAGTTTTTTAATAGTATCATATATGTTTTCATAGTTGTCAGTGATTATCACCCTTATTGTCCCTTGGATTGGGATATTGAATTCCATATTTGATAAATTTGTTAAAATTTTAGTAAATGATTTTTTCTAGCTTCTCTATTTTCCTTACACATTTTATTTTGATGAACTTTATCACATAATATTTGATGTTCCACTATATTACCCTTTTTTGGTTTGTTTCTGCATTGACGGTGTTCACATTATTAATCATATTTTGTAACATCTGGTTTGGAATAATCAGTATATTTCTCACTCTATATTGTATTTTTTTTATGTTTTTCATTTTTATAATCTCCGCATTATGCCTTACACAAATCATTACTTCCATTTCTTATCATTACTAAAACAAAAAGTGTTTTAATTATTGGGGAAATAATAACACAATGTTATTTTCATAATCAAAAAGATGAAAGGGATTTAACCTCAATACCTTTTATGCTTCACATTATGTTAGAAATCAATTCCATTAGTATAACCTAAATTGTTACTAGTTTAACCTATATCATTCTTGGTAAAATAATATTAACATTGAGTTGGTGTCTCTGAAACATATTAACATAATCTTTAAGATAGTGATCCCAAATTACTATTATCATTATAACCATATTTTTTAAAATATATTCTCTCAAAATTGATATTATCCTTCCTCAAACATCATTAATCACTACTAAAATCAAATACCCATGTATGAATATATCCTAGTCATATACTCTAAAAACATACCTTTCCCAAATTCATTTGAATATTCAGGACACTGAATATCTACGAGATCATAAATTCCATAAAAAATCCATAACTTCAACAAGTAGTTCATATACTCAAATATTTGTCACGTTATATCATAATAAAAAATGAGATGATCCTGTCTAAAAATTTTATGAATCAATTAGAAATCCATTATAACGAATTATTATCATACTTACTTCATTAAAATGAATCAACCATCTATTATCTAAAGATCGAGTGTATAATAAACCTTTAAGTTACCCAACCCCAAATCTTGTTTTTTTCTATAGTTATCACACACAAAAAATCCATGATATAAAATTACCTTTCATGGTTATTGATACATTATTATATATTTTTCTAAACCATTAAATTAGATACACTAAAGAACAATTCTAATATGTTTCACATAATCCAAGATATCATTTAAAATTTAACACAGTTTTATTGATAAATATAACCTAAATAATTAAAATATCTAGGAGTACCATGAATTAAATTCTATTATTAATTCACCCCCACAATTATATGTAATTCTAGGAAACCCCCATTTTACATTATAAGATACATATAATAAATAATCAACCATTTTTCTACACTCTCTATTAAGTTATAATAAATGTTATTTCCAGACACAAAACCATATCATCTTTATTTCCATGATCATATTTCAACCAAATACTAAAACTAATATGGTTATGATGATATCCAAAATATTAATATGAAATTATCAATCTGAATATGCCTTCCCATATGAAACCATTACATTTAATGTTTGATACTTTCAGATTAACCTCTACCACTCATTATTCAATCCTTTGTTTTCCATGAACATATTTCTATTAGGTTATCTAACCAAAACATATTCAATACCTCATAATTGTTCATAAGCAAAATGTGATTAACCAAAGCACATCCTCTATGTGTTTCATGCAATGTGTGCAGTATGGCCTCTTTTTCATGGATCAAGACATGATTGAGTTAATAACTAACACATCCTCTTGAGGGTTATCACCCCTATGTTCATATGTTCTAGAACCATATCCAATTTCTAGAATCTGAACAAGGATATAATTTCTAGAAAACCCACATAATCATGGAATTACTAAAAATCCCGGATGTCATCCCATACTCAGTGTAGTTATCAGGATTTTCTTTAATGTTCACTCAACCTAATATTTAAATAAATTTGAATTATTACCTTATTTTTAAATCATATAGTACACCAAATAGATATATATACTTTTAATAAGTTGAGTAACCATAAAAAATCAACCCTTAAATTGTTGTCAGTAAACAGGCTAATCATTAATGCTATCTAAACCTTTCAATTTATAGCAACTGTGATGCCCTAAGACCCACAATCCAATATATGATACTCAAGGACTCATACATTACAAAAGTAATATGATAATAGTTTTTAAATAATGTATCTAACAATAACACCCCTAGATTCATGGTATGTTTCTTCTTAAATATTTTCAATAGCTTACATTGTACTCAACACCAAGATTGAGCGCAATATGACCTATCAAACATCCCGTTTATAAAGTGGATTTGAATATTATGATCCATATTATGAAAATCATAAAAAATTTAATATAGACTTTATTTTTTAATTCTAAATATAAATATTATCATTCATTAAACTTTTTGTTTTTTTCATAACAGTTTCAGTTTTTCAAGAATAGTTAAAAATACTACATTTTTATTAAGAATCAATTTTTCTATTAAATAATAATTTTAATTTAAGTTCATTTTAAAAAAGAAATAGATTAATATTGAATATTTCAATCAAATAAATGTTATTGGAATTATTATTATAATAATATTATATTAAAAAATAATTTAACTTTTGAAAGTCTCTTTTACCAACCTTTTAACCACATATCCAAATTAGCATTAAACGTAATTATATAGCATCAATGAATTGCATTTATAAAAATAGACATACATGGTGGTAATCACTGTCAATAATGAAATATAATATGATAAAAATAACATTTTGTGAATAGTAAATTTTGACTTTTATAAACCACAATTGAAGGTAAACTGAATAATTTAGGTAAAAATAATATTATAAAAATACAAAATTACCCTAAAATTGTATATATTTAATTACATATGTGCTTTTTTAACTAAAATAAACATGTGGTCCAAAATATGATCCTTTTTATGAAACTTGTGCATGATTAAAACTTTTATTTATTTTTATTTAAAAAATATTTCCATATGTGATATTCGAATTGTTAAAACAATATCATTTTAATGCTATGGTATATAAGTGATATTTTTAACTAAATATATTCATCATAATGATAAATTTTTTCTTAATGATGTTAATTTACTTAAAATTTTAGGAAATAAATAATTAAATTAAATAATGACAAAATTATGATGGAGTAATTGAATTATTAAAGAATGAATCAATTAAATTATGTTAATAATTTTAAAATAAATATAATACGAAGTATTTGATTTTATTCAGACATTTTTTAGATAAAAGTTGCATATAAAGGATGTGTTAATTTAGTTTTAATAAGAATCATGTTTTTATGTCATTAACAAAAATCCTATAATAAAACATGTCAAAATTTCCATATTTGATATTTTAAAATAATTACTATTTCATTAAATGATATACAAGTCAAAATTATCTAAGGATTAAAAAAATATACTATTAAATGTTTCTTAAATTATAAAATTGAGGTTATTTTTTAATTTTATCGGATGTATATTACCCATATAGTATAAAAATTCATGTTCTCACGGTAAGAGTTGAACTATTTAACTAAGTGTTAAACCCAAAAGATAAATTCAATTTTGTGAAATAAACATGTCTAAATATTATTGTTTGAGAGTTTTTGACCCATCCCAATAATATCCCACAAATTACTTACTTTTCATCAATTTAAAAAAAACTCAATTTTAAATAAAGTAATTGTTTTGGAGTCTCTTAAACTTCCCCTCCCCTCTCTTAAAAAAGGGAACCTCTCTTTCTCTTTTATTCACAAATATTAAGACCATAATTTGGATAAAAAATACCCATTTTTCCTCCCAAAATCCCTCTATTCATCATATATTTCATAATTGGTATAGAAATACATCCTCTGGATTTTTTTGTGCAAATCAAAATGAGACACTCGAAGAAGAGTTAATTATTTTACCAACTCATTAAATGTTCTTTTCCTATTTTGAATCCTTTTCATAAGTTGATTCAATAAAAATGTAATAACGCCAAAATATAATATATGATGATATTCTATAATGAATATTTGAAAAATATATTTCTCTTTTTACCCAAGATACAAAAATGAATATCATGGTGCTTGCATACGTACATCTTACCATCACCACATAGTGTTATAATCATTTTTCATGTATAAATTATTTTTATGGGTATTATAATGAATATAAAGTATTTAAATGTTAAATATTACATGATATTGTTTCTATATAAATCATATTACATCCAATTCTTTATACTTTACCATTACGTAATGATATTGCCGCTAATGCGCGTGTATGGACAACCGTCTCCATGACCATATTAGATTTACCAACCATTACAACCATTTCAGAATGATTATAAAAATATACATATTGATTACATATGAAATAAATGACGTATATATTCTACTAGAATATATATTTATTTATTTCTTTCTTCCATTCAATATGATAATAGAATTGAAGCAATGTTTATGCATACATATGCCTTATCGTTTCCATAAACGGTGTGTTCCAATTTATTTATCTATATATTATATATATATGACTATTAGGAATATACATGTTGTATAAATAATTTTTTATATTCTTAAATTAATCAAGTCAAGATCTATTTAATAATAACAATATTAACAAGTAAAAAAGCGTATAATAAACAAAGCGAGTATTACCCTAAATGTTTCTTTAATTGTGAAATTATTATTATACGGTTAATATAATGTCTAAAATGAATCAGATATCATATCATAAATGTTATTATGATTCTTGTACAATTGAAAAATAGGTCTAAAATCACTATTATGGACTTTCAGACACAAAGGGAGGAAATTAGGCCTACGGTAAGGGTTAATTTTTCAATCTCAATATTATCTGATATTGTTTATATGTAAGTATTTACTGGGAAATATTTATCATACATGTCCTTATTTCATAAAAATATTCTAAATATAAATAATTTTATGGTTTCATATATGGTTCTCTTTAACTAAAACATTTTTCTAAATGTTTTAATGATTTATTATTTTAAAATATTTCTCTTCAATATTTATCTTTTCAAAATTGTTTTAAGGATCTATTTATATGGGCCCAAATGTTTTAAAATTTTAATTCATTTCAAATGTTTCATGGTGGAATGATACAGATATATTCTAAAATATATTCTTAAATGTATTATATAATATGTTAGTGGATTTTGAATAAATTATTTCTAAGAAAAATTGGAATTTGTCTCAAGATATTTTTTTACATTGTTTTATTATTTTCATCATTGTCAACTTCAGTTTGTTAGATTTCATTATTAATTGATGTTCAATTATTATGATAAAATCTTCAATATTTTATAGAAGGTTTTATTATATTTTTTACAGTGTATGTGATAATTTTATACCATTCATTGTTTATGGTTAATGTCTTAACAATTTTAATTCTAGTTTTAATAAAAAATATTATGTTATATTTCACCATTTTCATATGAGGAATTCATTGGACATACTAAGTGATAAGTGAGGCCAGTTATACCTCCATAATACATCAGTAATTCTCATGGGCTAAACTAGTGTCTTGGAACTAGGCCTTAATGGTATGGATTTATTTGGTTCAGGAACAAGGCCTTGATGGTATGGTTGTGATGTCTTATATTATGAATTACCTAATTATGAGATTATTTATTGATATTAAATGTTATTATTTGACTAGTTTAATATGAATGTGTATGTTTAAATATAATTATTTGATATATAATTTTTATAAAATGATGAATATTATGTTACAAATGTAATGGGTCTTAGTTTTATAAATTTTTGTAGAAGATATTTTTTTATGTTAGTGTTGATGCTCCATTCATCACCGAGTATAAAGATTGGAAAAGGGGAATATCTTAGCTCAAAGTGATTCAACCTTTGGAAAAATATCAAAAATTGACAAAGGAAGGAGTATGAAGAATATTGCACAAGGGTCACGCAAGTTCTATAATGGTCATGCAAGTACACTTGCACACCCTATGTGATAGCCGCCCAGGGTCTTCTTGAGCCTATAAATAGACCCTTTGGGCCCCCCATTCGTGAAGAATTTTTTCCAGAATTCAGATTTAAAGCTCTGGACGACCAAGTCTCCTCTTCAGGTCTTTCGAACACTTCTAAGGTAATTCTTTACCTACAATGGAAGGTCTAAACAAGAGGAGTAAGGTCTATGTGTTAGAATTCACTAACACTTACGCTCCTAAGGTGTTTTACCCTTAATGTAAATGAACATACTTGTGCGCCGCCCTACTCTCTTACCAAAACTTGTGCACCTCTATTCTGGAAGTAACTAATCATAATTCTAAAGGCATTGGTCAAGAGTCGCTCAAGTATTACCCTGGTGGTTAACAATCACACAAATAACCATGCGTCGTGCAGGTATACCTGCACGACCAGACTTGCGCGCCCACGCAGTACATGCGGGACTCTTAGGACTTGTGTGCCCTTACCTTTTTGGGTTCCCTTCTTTCCTATTTTATCCCTCTTTTCCCATTCCCTCTCTCCTATTCAAAATTCAGTCTTCAAGACACACTTCTATGCCATTTATGACATATCTTCTTGATTGAATTCCTTATTTGAAAGGAATTCCGTGAAACATTTCTCAAAACATAATGATTTACACATATTTTAACTATGGTTAGAGATTACATTCATTCAACCTCATCCTTTAAAGATGAGAGAACCCTAACATGGGCCTCCTCCTCAAGAGTAAGCCCCAAATCCTCATTAACCTGGGCCCTCTCATTAAGAGTAAGTCCCAGTCCATGTTCTCAAATTTTGTCCTCCTCCTCAGGAGTAAGCCCCAATCAAAATTCAAAGTTCCCTCCTTAATTCTGGGTACCCTTCTCTGGGGTAAATCTCAAATTAAGAGTATAAATCTCCATAAAACACATATACCTTTTATGGACCATGTTCACTTGGGCATCTTCTTCTGGAGTAATCCCCATGTCCCTTAATTTGTCAAGTCTCTTAACCTGGGCCTCCTTTTCAGGAGTAAGCCCAAATCATAAGTACTCTCCTAATTTGGGCCTCCTTTTCAGTATTAATCCCCAAGTTAGAGTATTCAAATCTCCATGAAGCACATAAACCTTTATGGACCATGTTCCTGGATTTCTTCCCTAATCTAAATCCTAATCTTCATTTATCTGGGCAGTCATACATACATAAGTCCAACATTATTACTTATGATTGCATCTTTCATTGCACAATTGTCTAATTGTTTCCAATAACTCTTGTTTCTCACACCGAGCATGACTCACGTGAGCTTAGAGTGTAAAAGTAATTATGACATCCTTCTTTAAGACATCAATCATAAACATCGTACCCCTTTACTCGAACTATGTGGGTTCTGATTCTTTTTATCTAAACAAAGGATACGTAGGTAGCCCATTTGCGGGTTCGATCCCAACTCTGAAATAATCTAGGTCCTTTTAAATGACAATAAACTTCAAGTGCCCCACTGAGTGGCTTCAAACCCAGCACGGTCATCATAATGAACGAGATACTTCTATATAAATGTGTCAAATTATACCATTGACCCAGAATCTCTAATAAATATTGATGATTCTCAATCGATTAAGAACCTCGAAAACTTATAAAAGATTCTCTAAATTTCCTACATATTTAATCATTGATTGTCAGACTAAAGGAATGCTCATTTTATACTTGGTAATGTAATAAGGATTCACGAACATAACATAAATCTATATAGAGAGTCCCGGAGTAGACAATAATTCCCCTCAAAATGGTGTGATGAGTCCGACCTCCCATCCTCTCGACCAATGAAAATTCTTAAGCCTCATCAGTCCACAAACTAGTGAGAACCTAACTTTGGAATGTAGGTCCAAATGGATGTGGAATCATTGGATGTTTCCAGTTCTACAAATAAACCCATTAGAAACCGATCAGAATGTTTGAACATCCCATCAAGGAGGTCATCCCCAAATTCCGAGGGAAACAAAAAATGGTGAACCCGACGTGAATCCTTAACTAAGTTAAAATAATGTTTTACCTATTTGTTAGGACCCTATTTAAAATGCAATGAGGGGGCCAACAAAAACAATCATTGAAATATGTGATCATCCAAAAGATGTAGTGTCTGAATTTATCTTGATTACATCTGTCATATCAAATAGGCACTCTTTTCGAAGATCTTCTGCATTTCCAGAATGGCTGCTCTCACGTTCGCACCTTTGGATACCACTGCTGCAAATGCCACTGCTACTACTCCTATTGGATCATCATCTGCTCTAAGGATGACATCACCTACTCAACATCTTGAACGTTGGGTATCAAATGTTATGGTTAAGGAGTACCTTCAACATGGTACCATCCCAACTCTGGAGGCTGCCCGACAAGCCCTCTAAGTGAACAACTCACACCGGTCGTCCAAACAACAATGACCAGTGATCAAGAAGCCGGTGGTGCTAACTACCATCTCCAATAGTTTCGGGTCCTTATCCCCAGAACACAATCACCATTCACTCCCATATTCTGGATAAGTGAATGAGTAGGTCCCTCAGGGCCTTATTTCAAAGAAGCAGGAGTCCTTCCAAAGGGATCCTATCAACAATCGTCACCAGACTCGTGCGGCAGTTCTCCCTCAACATGATGAGGGTACTGACTCCAAGCATTCAACTTAGGTTCCTCGAACCCGAGCAGGCAAGACGAACCGCCAGAGGTGAAATCCGGTCAACAGTGAGTAGGTTCCCATCTCTTCCATCTCCAGAGAAGTCCACCAACCTAACTTGGTGGCAAGCAACGAGTGGGCAGTTACACCTACCTGTTTTAATTTCACTGTCCAGCAGACTCGTCTGGTAGCATCACGCCAATCTTTCCAGGCAATTCTGGTGGAGTACTATAGGCAGGAACATACACCTGTTTATACATCATCAGCTAGTCAGCAGGCTCGTCTGACTACATATGATGAAGCTCATCAACCACACTTGTATAAGTTTAATTAGTAGTCACATACACCTGCTAGTATTAATCAATCCTACCAATAGTCTCGCTTCGTAGCATTCGGAGAAGTTAGCCGGAAATCCCCGACAACAAACAGGAGGCAGAATCAACTCTCTTCCCCCACACTTGAGTACTTTCAGGATTCAATGACATGAAAAAGAGGACAGGAGCATGCACATACACCTAATCCAATCATGGAATGGACGTATATCCCCGTTATGGCAGCTGAAGTCACCAAGCATATTTTATCAATGGTTATAGAGAGGAAGCAAATCCCTGCTCATATTCTGGACACTTGCCAGGATATTATAACAGCTTTAGTAGCATCTCAGGGAAAGACACATAATTATATCCCTACCAGTGGAGTGACACATCAACAGTTCACTCTGGAACAGACCCACACATTTGTTCCAGTCCAAGAGGGTTGTTGGGAATACTCCCCCATATCATACAGACAACCAAGTCAGGAACATACACCTAATTTGAGTGGAGATCTTCAGCCTAACCTGGCCATCTTTCCTGATCAGGCACACACACCTTCTTAGAGCATCCACTTTCGTCAACATGTGGTTTCCAAAGAAAGTAAGAAGGCGTATAAGAAAAAGACCCACCCAACACAGTCAGGAGATCAAGAGACAATCTGTAACAGGGCCTTGCTCGATGCTGGAGTTCATGAAGCCCTCAGGCAATTATCTATTTGAATCCAAGATTCTACTCCCTCATTTCCCAATAGTGGGAACATTAATTCCGAATGTCTTCAATAGACACTTCCTCATGAAGGCTAGTTTTATGAAAATGCGGTCAATCTCAAAGTTTCATCTTCAGATGAGGGCCACAGGAACCCTCTGTGTGGTCAGAAGACCAAGGAGCAAGAGATCTCATCTTTTTCTATAACCCATTATAGTGGTCCTCCCCATGATTATGAATTTTACTGCGAAAGTCCTCTCCACAGTAGTGATTCACATTGCCCGGAAAATGCTCCAGTGGATGATGTAGTGCCGAGAAAGGCCTCTTATCTTGAGGCACATGCAAATGCAAAACCAGTCATGTCTGATACTTCATCCCTAGCAGGTGAAATACTTTCTCAATCAGAAGATAGCCCAGGGTGTAGGTCATTCTCCAAACCACCCCTAAGTCATGCATCTTCTAGTTTGATTAATGATTTCTATACCAATCTTGTTGAATCTGATGAAGCAACAAGGAAACACCAACTATAGTCAAATCAGGTAGAAGAATCTTCATTGAATGATCAAGAGGAAATACTGAACATGAGAAAACAACTGGATAATGGTGAAGTACCAGTCATGTTTTGGCCTCTGGTTGACTCTCAGTATGACATTCCAAAGATGTTGATGGAAGATGGAATTCATGATATTCATCTCAACATATAGAAAACTCTTTGTCAGTTGAAAAAGAATGTATTATCTTATGATGAATATGAAAATCATCTTAAGATAATAGAAGGGTTACAACATCAAATTGATTTGGCATCTCTATCAGTCTCTCGATATCCGATGGCTGAAAAGTAGCAGAGAGCCCTTCAACGTTCATGCATTGGCGCACTAAGAAGATTGAGTCAGTTAATTGCCAATTCCCCATCTGGTATTCATTTCCGAGGATGGGGTGTTCATGGAGCACTACATTTCCCAGTGCTCTCCAGTCAACAAAGCCCGCTGAAAATGGTCTCTTGTAATGTTATTTCCCATGGAAGGCCACAGTCAATGAGCTTTGTTTGTAATCAAAAGTTTTCCCAAGAACCGGCTTCAACTAGTTCCTCTAAAAATCAAGTACACAGAGAACAAGTTGTTGAATTACTCCTACATCAAGAAAACGAGAATATTGAACAAGCCTCTCATATGGGGAAAGCACATCATCAAGTGATAGAAGTGTCGAAAATTATACAACGGTCTTTTGAACCAAGTGATAAAAGTGGATACAGATTAATGTATCCACCTAATTTCCATACTAAGGTTTGCAAGATCAGGAGAGATTTTATGAAAGTCTCATACATAGCATGTCAAGAGCCATCCCAGCTTTCAAGACTGGGGACTCTTTTAAACCAACCCTTGGAATCAACAAATATGATTCGAGGAATTGAGCGGGAACAACAAGAACAACCCCAATCCACCGGGCTGGGTACTTTTTAAAATCATCAATCCCCTCCTTAGAGAAAGTCAGTCTTTTCTCGATTGGGGAAAAAGTATCAAGAGGAATGAAGAGCCATATTATCAAAAGATTCCCTGGAAATTACGGTTGGTCAAGAAATTCTTGAGGGATCAAATCAACAAAAGGCAATGTCTCATCAAAGGAATGGAAGAAGACAATATCACAGAAATGCTGATATAAGAGATGCGATGTGTTATGCATCAATCAATATCATCAATACCATTGTTGTTGATCCACAAGATGAGGTTCACTCAGGGGACTCAGATGAAGAGGTTCCTGCTCAAGAAGATGTACGCACCGACACAAATGAAGAAGGTGTGCGTACACGAAATCAATAGATTACCCAGAACCTAGGTAATCCATATAGTAACCCACTTCCCCCTCTCCAAAAAGGATCCAACAAAGGGAGGGGAAAGAATCGGGTTACATATCCTTCCTCTGGAGAAGGCCAATCACTCTCACTAGGGAAAATTAAGGTTTTCACAAAAGGAGGAATAAATAAAGTAGTTAGGAAGGTTGAATGCAGAACTACTTCAGGGTAGTCTTCTTCGTGAGCGTGCTAGAGTCAGTCAGCCAATAGAATTTGTTACAGCTACTAAGATGGATCAAGAATATCCTCCTCTATCAGTACACCCTCACAGGTCTAATCCTATGGGTCAAGTGCAACAACAGTTGGCAGTGCTACCATCAGTTGCAGCACCAACCACCACATTTGTCCAAGCTCCAGTCACTTCACCTACCCAAGTCCACGTTCAACCAGATGTTTCTCAAAAGTTAATAGCTACTATTGAATCATTAACAACTCAGTTAGAAACTATGGAAGGGAAATGTGGGTAGGTTCAACCAAAAAATAATGTTTACCCTGAATGGGTAGATTCAATCTCTCCTCCATCCAGTTTTGGAAGCCCTTTATTCCCTATTTTCAATGGATCAGGAGACCCTGAATAGCATTTGACACATTACATGTCTTGTTGTGATCCCATGATGGGAACTCTAGAGTAGCAAGAAGCAATAAAACTCAGATGCTTTGTAAGGACCTTGTAAGGACCAGCCTTTTTCTGGTATAAAAGCTTACAATCCCAGTCAATTACTAGATGGGAGGATCTTCGCCAAAAATTACTTCTTTAGTTTAGCTCAACTTTGCTAAAGACAATAGTTTTAGATCTTACAAACTGCAAGCAAAGAGATAATGAAAGGGTCTCATATTTCATTGCTCGCTTGAAGGGATTAAAATATTTTCAAAGATTAGCACTCCCTTAAGAGGAATTGTTGCCAATATGTGTGGCAAATATGTGTGACGAATTACACACGACATTGATCCCTGTGAAATACACAGGAGGGTTTCAAGTCCTTACTTCACTCACTCAGCAGATTGATGATTCCCTTATACAGTCTGAGGTTAAATCTCGTGTAATTCTATCAGCTCCTGGTAGGACGATGGGTAAAGCAGAAACTGATACAGTTATGCATAAACAAGCACTTTTAGTTGTTTCTACTTCAAAAGTTTCATCTTCTTGAAGGGATCCACCTCATAAGCGCCAACAAAAAAGGTTGTTTCGTCCTGATGATCAAAGAGATCAGTGACGAAAACAATTTGATGATTTGAAGAGAAAAACATACTCTTTCCGAAATGAACAAGTTCCTGGTTACTTCATATCGGCTCTGGAAAATAACCTGGTTCAACTGCAAAAGCCCAATAGGCCAAACAAGGAAGGAGTTGAATACCATCCCAATTATTTCCCCTTTCATCAAATGTTGGGGCATCCTATCCAAGAGTGTTTTTTCTTCAAAGACCTCCGGCAGAAGATGGTCGACTCACGATAAATCAAACTAAAAGGCTCTTCAGCCCAGGTAGCGTGTGTCACTGCTACAGTTCCAGATGAGGAAGGAAAATGGCAAGAAGTCAAAAGCGAAAATGAACAAAAGTACGATGATTGGATGGTCAGAAAGACAATCAACCTAACTCATGATATTATACAAACACAATTAAAGAAACTGATTGTGTATTCTTCCTTGAATGTTGCGGAAAAACCCTCTTCATTAAAGGGAAAGTCCTCGAAGAAATGGCATGATTCAAAGAATGAAAAAGAATCAGAAGAATATGAGTATGTGTCAAAGCCTAAGTTGTCTTTGACTCTGGAAGACTTCATTCCATCTAATTCAAAGCCACGGGCACCGCCCAACCAAACGACATAACCTAAACAGGCTAATCAAAAAGAGTCTTCATCAGACGAAGAGTTAAACTTCAGTTCTGTTAATATGATTCAATTTACAGATCCATATGCCAGTCGCAGTTTTTATTTCGATGAGCCTGAATTCCCTGTATCAAACAAGGGAATCAGAGGAAGTTCCAGAGGCTCAGGATATAGGGGAAGACATGGATCTTTCAGAAGCCACTATTCCAATTCTACCCCTTCTAGAAATGTGTACGCGGCAGAAACTCGTGGTAGAACCCTTCATGGAGCTCATCAAGAACAAGCATGTTCTTATACCAATAGAAAATTCATTTTTAGAACAATTATTTTGGAAGACGGGTTGAATGTTCTATATTCTTCCACTCATCATGTTAATGGATCTAATCAGTCTAATATTAGAAAACAGGAATATTTCCAACTCCTATCCCAATACAATACGCATCAACTTCCAAAGAATCTTCTTCCAAGGTACCTGCTAAACCACATATTACTGTTGGGAAACACAGACCTATGGATCAAAAGTATTATGTATTGAAACACTTGGACCAAGTACCAGCCAGGGTATCAATTCTGGATGCTTTGAATCTGTCAAAAGATCTTCGGGAAGCACTCATCGAGGCTTTGTCTAGTCCACTGGAGTTTGAAACTGAAATTGCTGCAGCAGAAGTCTGTCACATAGAGAATAATACCGCAGAATTCCATGTAGTAATATCTTTTACCGATGAAGATGAAAATTATAGTGTGCATGGGCATATTTGACCTTTGTACTTGTTTGGAAAGGTCAATGGCGTAGAAATCCGAAAAGATTTCATTGACAATGGTTCAGGAGTCAACCTCATGCCCATTCGTACACTTCGTCAATTAGGCCTCACAGAATCTGATTTATCTCCTTCTGCCATGATGTTACAAGGATATGATAAAAATGAACAAGAACCACTGGGAAAAGTTACACTCAGAACTCAGTTTGGAGATCTTGTATCCAATTCATATTTTATTGTTTTTGATCAAGACTCAGCCTTCAATATCTTTCTTGGAAGACCCTGGCTACATCAGCATGCGTTTATCTCTTCATCATACAATCAATGTCTCAAATATTGTTTCGATGGTAAATTTGGGACATTGTATGGTGCTAAGGCCCCTTTCAAGACATGTGAGTCTCAATACATTGAGGCGGAATTCTATCACATGAAGGGATGGGATAAATCTTCAACAAAAGAGATTACTAAAGGTAATGCTCTATATGGTTTGGCGAAGATTCCAGTAAATCCATTTACACATGTGAGTACAGATATCTGTTGCTTATCAGTCAAATTTAAAAGGTAGACCCAAATCAAAATACTCTTATAGAAAGATCCATGATGTCAATTACGACAATCGAGCTAGACAAAATGGGAGAAATTGGTAACCCACCAAGCAGTGATGAACGCACAAATGGTGACGTCTTCATTTCATCTGCTGAAATCCAACAAGTCTATACTTCGCCAATTAAGCCAGAATAAGATATAGCAATATGGGAGGTGAATAATGATGTCTATTTTCAATCTATCATCTCCTCTTTAATACCCAAAGAAGACCCTCCATCATCAATCGGGTCGGAAATGGAAGATTCTTCTTCATGATGTGCAAATTGTGACATCTCTTCTGATCATGAAAATTCTTCTTTATCATCTACTATGCAAGTAGAAATGGAAGAAATAACACATGATGAAGAAGAAGTGGAATATCTCAGAGATGCTCCTCCAGCATTTGAAGAGGGTATCTCTACCACTGTGGATGAACTCAGAGAAATAAATATAGGTACAAAAGAAGATCCACGCCCCATTTTAATCAGTGCGGCCATGACTCTTGAAGAGCAGGAGATTTATATATCTTTTCTGAAAAAAATAGAGATATATTTTCTTGGAACTATACAGAAATGCTCAGGCTTGATGCTGATGTTTCTACTCATCATTTGGGTTTACCAGAAGAACATCGAGGATTTAAGAAAGCTGCGAGAAGAACACACCCAACTTATGCATCCAAAATTGAGGCTGAAGTGGATAAGTTTATCAAATCTAACTTTGTCAGAGAAGTTCAATATCCAAAGTCGTTGGCTAATATTGTCCCTGTAAAGAAGAAGAACAGAAAAATTAGAGTTTTGATCGATTTCATAGATATTAATCGGCATTGTCCTAAGGATGATTTCCCAGTTCCGATTACAGAACTTTTAAATTATTCAATAGCTGGATATGAAGAACTTTCCTTCATGGATGGATATTCCAGATATAATTAGATACGAATGTCCCTAGAAGACGAGGAATCCACAGCCTTAAGAGCCACTCAGGGTGTGTTTTTCTACCGAGTAATTCCTTTTGGGTTAAAAAATGCAGGTGCAATGTATCAGCATGCCATGCATCGTACCTTCAAACCCTTCTTAGGGAAGTTTTTTAAATGCTATGTAGATGATTTTTTGGTTAAATCCAAACATTGTTCTAATCGGTTGTCTGATTTGAAAGTCATATTCCTCAAGTTTCGACAACATAATTTGTAGATGAACCCCTTAAAATGTGATTTTGGGGTAACCTCATGAAAATTTCTTGGCTTTGTTGTATGACATCATGGTATTGAAGTAGATCTTGAGAAGACCAAGTCAATCCTTGGTATGTCACCTCCTCGAAATTTGACAGAATTAAGAGGACTTCAAGGACAATTAGCCTATATTTGGCGTTTCATCGCCAATTTTGCAGGAAAAAGTGTACCCTTCACCAAATTGATGAAGATGGGAGTCACTTACCAGTGGACTGAAGAATGTCAAGAAGCATTCGATATTCTCAATCAATACCTCTTGAGTCCACCGGTACTCATGCCTATTGTTGAAGGAAGACCACTTATCCTCTACGTGACAACTTGAGAGAAGTCATTGGGAGCCTTTCTTGCTCAAAAGAATGATGTTGGGAATGAAAACAGCCTCTACTACCTCATTCGAACTATGCTTGAACGAGAAACTCTATATTCAAGTATTGAGAAATGATGCCTGACATTAATCTTTTTAGTTCAGAAGTTGAGACACTACCTGAAACATCACGAGATCCAATTGGTATCACACAAAACCCCACTCAAAATCATCCTTAGTCATCTGATGCTTATAGGACGTATGTCAAGGTGGGCAGTTATTTTGCAGCAATTCGACATTCAATAAGTGACTCAAAAGGCGATAAAGGGTAGATATCTGGATGATTTCCTGGATGAACACCCTTTAGTGGGACACACATCTTTAGATATTCAACTCCCTGATGAGGAAGTATTCTCTGATCAAGAGAGTCCTCAAGAATGGGAAATGTATTTTTATGGTGCTTCCAGAATTCAAACAGGGAGGAAAATGGAAAATTATAAATTCAACAATGATGGCTTAGGAATTGTGCTCATTTCTCCAGAAAAGGCAGTGTTACCTTATTCCTTCTTATTGTGGAAAGGTGGTACCAATAATGAAGTAGAATACCAAGCTCTCAGCGCAGGCTTGGAATTAGCGCTTCAAGCACATGTGAATCACTTAAAGATGAAAGGTGACTCGGACCTGGTAATCAAACAAGTCAATGGGGATTATTCCATCATAAAAGAAGAACTAATCCCTTTGTATGATTATGTCAGAGATTTAATGGAGAAATTCCCTTCTGAACCGAAATTTTCTTATGTCCCAAGATCACAAAATGCTCAAGCTGATGCACTGGATAATATATCCACCGCTTTGGCAGATCCAAATCGGGACGAGACAACTATCAATATTGCCCACCTTTGTGCAATTTCACCTTATGTTCGAATCAGAATAGGGGAAATTAATGAGATTAGTCCCATTCTTGAACCATATGGTCATAATACATGATGGATGCCACCTATCAGGGAATACCTTCAAAATGGAACACTTCCACCTGATAGAGCCGAGAAAGAACAAATCCGGCGACGTGTGGTCAATTTTACTCTTTATGATTCCCCAGATCACCTAGAGAAAATTCACTATAAACGTGATTTTGATGGAGTCCTATTTAGATGAATTGATGGTGAAGAGACAATGGTTGTCATGAAAGAAGTGCATGCGGGAGTCTGTGGTTCCCACCAGTCTGGACATAGACTGTCTGATCAAATTCCAAGGCTAGGATACTTTTGGCCTTCAATGATACAAGATTGTGTCGATTTCACAAAGAAGTGTCATACATGCCATGTACATGCCAACTTCATTCATCAACCTCCATAGTTGCTTCATACAGGTAAATATTCATGGCCATTTTCCACATGGGGAATGGATGTGGTGGGACCTTACCCTTCGGCTACGTCCAAGTAGTTTAAGTACATTCTTACTTCTACTGACTTCTTTTAAAAATGGGCAGAGGCAATACCTCTCAAGGAATTCAGTTCTAAATGTGTTGTTGGATTCATCAACTCTAACCTCATTACCAGATTTAGTGTCCCTCATTCCATATTGACGGACAATGGCACCAAATTCTGTTCATCCGAGTTGAAGAAGTTGTATCAAGAATACAACATCAAATCCAACCATTCATCTCAGTATCATGCAGCAGCCAATGGCCAGATAGAGGCCTTCAACAAGACTCATTCAAATTTACTACCAAAAATGGTGGATAAAGATAAGAAGTCATGGCCAGATAAACTCTTTCATGATTTATGGGCTTATCGGACTACCACCTGCACTGTAACTCGGTCAACTCCATATTCACTGGTATATGGAATGGATGTCATCTTGCCCATTGAAGTTTAAATTCCTTCGCTCAGAGTATCCATTTGTGATCAGTCATCTACAGATGAACAATCTCAAAAGAAATTGAATGAATTGGAACGGTTATATGAGAAATGATTATGCACTTTGCACCAGTTGGAAGTCTATCAGAATAGAATAGCACGAGCTTTTATCAAAAAAGTTCATCTTCGTTAATTCACTCAGGTAGAATTGGTATTAGTTCTCAGAACTCCAATGATACCAGGAAGGAAACCTCCCAAGATTGATCCAAAATCGGAAGGACCTTACTCAATTCATATGGTCTACTTAAATGGAGCTTATTCATTAATCTCAATGAATAGAGAACTCATCACTACTCCAACCAATGCCATATTTTTGAAGACGTATTTTGTATAAACACAAAATATATCATCTAAATGGTCCTATATGACTTTAAACTACACCATCGTCCCACATGACGTTAAACTGCGAAAAAGTTCCCTAAAAGGTCTTGTATGACCATAAACTGCACCATCGTCCCACCTGACGTTAAACTGTGAAAAAGTTCCCTAAAAGGTCCTGTATGACCTTAAGCTGCACCATTATCCATGGTCCAGTATGACCTTAAACTGTACTATCATCCAACAAGACGTTAAAATTCATCATCAATGGTCCATACATATGACCTTAAACTATTTGTATTCCTTTCGTCTCACATGATGTTAAACTGTGACGTCCTAACTACATGACGCTAAACTGTACAGAAGTCCCTTACATCCAAAATGACATTAAACTGCACCATCCACAGTCCATGAATATGACCTTAAACTATTCACACTTTCGTCCAACATGATGCTAAACTGTATCGTCCCTTTTGCATCCAACATGATGTTAAACTGTGAAAGAAAAAAATCCCCCTTTCGTCCAACATGACGTTAAATAGTGTACTCTTTTGTCCTCACTGCATGACATTAAACTGCATAGTCCCTCTTTCGCCCCACATTACATTAAAATATATTGTCCCTATCATCCTAACTACATGATGCTAAACTGTACAGAAAGTCCTTGATACATCCTACATGACATTAAACTGTACATTGTCCCTGCTATATGACATTAAACTGTGCAGCACCAATAGTCCTAACTGAAAGATTTTAAAGTGCATAGTCCCTTAATACGTACTACATGACGTTAAACTATGTATCATTAAGGTTTTTTATCTCTTGTTCCTCACAACGAGTATGAATCACTTGATCTTAGAGTAAAACATCAACCGTAACACCATCTCTGGTCCGCTAACCATGTGTAAGTCCCTACACCATTTTTTAGGTCGTTGTCCCCAATAAACAACTTGATCATTAATTCATTCTTTAATTTAACTACGCAGACATTTATCCATGCCTTCCAGGCTGGGTACGTAGGAAACCTCCCAAGGTTGAATCCCAAAACCAATCTCTTCACAACGGTTCACCTCCATCTCATACGATGTTGATTCGTGGAACCACCCCTAGAATCAATATCTTTACATTGGTTCACTTTCGTCATAGTTATACGACGTTAAACTATAAAACACTTTTTTCCATTATGGAAATAAACTAAAATATTCATTGGTACCCTCACCTGAGAAGGAACCATTATTTACATTGATTTTTCAATCATGTTTTATTTCAGAGACTACATGCATACCTGGAAATGCCTAAACCTTTTATCTTGGGATAAACCATCATTGTACTAAAAAAATCCCCTTTCACCCTTCACATGTACGAACCAAATTTGAATAGAGGGTATTTTCTAGAACTATGTGGCCTTGATTCCTATCCTTATGGGATACATAGGAATGTTCGAGTGTCCCTCGAATCCTGCCCCAAGTCTTTTGGGCCTAACCTTAAATTCCACTTTCAGTCCCTTGGCTGAAAAGTCCCTATGAAAACACACACTGTGTATTTCTTATAATGGTCCAAGATCTGTGACCCTAAACTAAGATCTCTAATCCTTTTTGTCCCACACGACGTTAAACTGTAGTTCAAGAACTACATATGACTTGATTCCCATCCTTATGGGATACGTAGTGAAGTCCAAAATTTCCATTCAGGACCCAGACACAACATGATTATGGTTAGAATTGATCTGTGTATCTCTGTATACATTGAACAATACCCATCTTTATGTGTCATAATCCTAACCTTAAATATTTTCAGATCTTCATAAACCGTTTCTTGACTTTTAGTCACAAAAATGTCAAAATTCTTGAGAGTTATTTTACCTAACTATGCAGTATGTGCCCTTAGGCGGCCTTGCATAAACAGTCCACATAACAGACTTGTCATCCAAGAGATGTTATTATCTGACTATTTAGCCAATGCCCTTTGGTGGCCCTACATAATTCTACCCCCTAATGGGTTTGTCAGATACTGGTAACTTCATTCTTAGGAAGAAAGCCTCTTTTTTCCTTATTGGTCTTAAATGACAGTATGTAGGGATCCGCAAAAATAGCCATCCTTAACATATTTGTCCCATATCCATTTTCATGATCTGAAAGTATTCAAGTCTATGGTTTATATTCTCCTTCCCTAAGTTTGGGTCAGACCTTCGTAGAAGTGATATCCATCCAGTTCTTCGATAATCTTGTTCGAAAATATCTTCTCCATATTCAAGTACCTCTTTCCATATAGCAAACTCTATACTTTGGAAAATTTTAATCTTTATTAACATTAACTAGCTTTTAGCAGTAGAACGGTAAATTATTGACAGTTATTTTTCCTGACTATGCAGTATGTGCCCTTAGGTAGCCTGGCATAAACAGTCTACATAATAGACTTATTAGCCAAAAGATGAACTTATTTGACTATACAGCCAATGCCCTTAGGTGGCCCTGCATAATTCAACCCCCTAACAGGGTTGTTAAATAATAGTAACTTCATTCTTGGAAACTACTTCTTCTGATGCCTTTTAGCTCTTTTTCATATCATTCCTCAGATTCAAATATTCTTAAGCTATAGTTTACATTTTTTCCCTCATAATTGAATATGGTAATATGTTTTTAGATAAATAGTCAATGAATTTAGTCAATTATAATTCATTCGTTCATAGATATTTCTACCATAAAAATTAGCCTATTTATGTCCCACATGCATGACTTTAAACTGCCAATAACGGCAAAGACCCAAGATTTATCCTTTTTCTTCAGAGTGAAATCCTCTTTTCTCTCCAGATCCAACTATGTGGTTGACTTTTGATGATGCTCCTTGCATCACAGAGTCTAAATATTGGAAAAGGGTAATATCTTAGCTCAATTTGATTCATCCTTTAGACAAATATCAAAAATTGACAAAGGGAGGAGTATGAAGAATATTGCAGAAAGGTCACGCAAGTTCTACGATTGTCGTTCAAGTACACTTGCGCGCCGAAATGGTCGCGCAAGTACACTTGCACGCCGCAATGGTCGTGCAAGTACACTTGTGAACCCTTTGTGATAGCCACCCGAGGTCTTCTCCAACCTATAAATAGACCCTGTGGGCCCCCCATTCGTGAAGATTTTTTTTCCAGAATTCAGATTTAGAGATCTGAATGCCCAAGTCTCTTCTTCAAGTCTTCCGAACACTTCTATGGTAATACTTTACCTAGAGTGGAAGGTCTAAACAAGAGGAGTAAGGACTAAGTCTTAGAATTCACTAACACTTGCGCGCCTAATGTGTTTTACCCTTAAGGGAAATGAACATACTTGCGTGCCGCCCTACCCTATTACCAAAACTTGCGCACCTCTATTCTGGAAGTACCTCAGGATAATTCTAAAGGCATTGGTCAAGAGTCACTCTAGTATTACCCTGCTGGTTAACAATAGCGCAAATACCCATGCGTCGCGCAGGTATACCTGCGTGACCAGACTTTCGCGCCCACGCAGTACATGCGCGACTCTTATGACTTGCACGCACTTACCTTTTTGTGTTCCCTTCTTGCCTATTTTATCCATCTTATAATTTTCCACATCTCCTCTTCTAAATTCAGTCTTCAAGAAACTCTTCTAAGTCATTTATGGCATGTATTCTTGATTGACTTCCTTATTTGAAAGGAATTCCGTGAAACATTTCTCACAACCTAATGATTTACACATATTGTCACTAAGGTTAGAGATTCCATTCATTCAACCTCATCCTTTAAAGATGAGAGAACCCTAACCTGGGCTCCTCCTCAGGGGTAAGCTCGAAATCCTCATTAACCTGGGCCTTCTCCTTAAGAGTAATTCCAAGTCCATGTTCTCAAATTTGGGCATCCTCCTCAAGAGTAAGCCCCAATCATAGTTCAAAGTTCCCTCCTTAATTCCGGGTACCCTTCATAGGGGTAAATCTCAAATTACGAGTATAAATCTCTATAAAACACATATAACTTTTATGGACCCTTTTCACTTGGGAATCTTCTTCAGGAGTAAGCCCCAAGTCCCTTAATTTGTCAAGTCTCTTAATGCAGGCCTCCTTTTCGGGAGTAAGCCCCAATCATAAGTACTCTCCTAATTTGGGCCTCCTTTTCAGGAGTAAGCCCCAAGTTAGAGTATTCAAATCTCCATGAAGCACATATACCTTTATGGAACCTGTTCCTGGATTTCTTCCCTGAAGTAAATCCTAATCTTCATTTATCTTGGTAGTCATACATACATATGACCCACATTGTTTCTTATGATTGCATCTTTTATGGAACAATTGTCTAATATTTTTCCAATACCTCTTGTTTCTCACACCGAGAATGACTCATGTGAGATTAGAGTGTAAAAGTAATTATGAAATCCTTATTTGAGCCATCAATCATAAACATCATACTCCCTTACTCGAACTACATGGGTTCTGATTCCTTTTTTCTAAACAAAGGATACGTTGGTAGACCATTTGCGGGTTCGATCCCAACTCTGAAATAATCCATGTCCTTCTAAATGACAATAAAATTCAAGTGCCCCACTGAGTGGATTCAAAACCAACAGGGTCATCATAATGACCAAGAGACTTCTATATAAATGTGTCGAATGATACCATTGACCTAGAATCTCTAATAAATACAGATTATTCTCTATCGATGAAGAACCTCGTATACATATAAAAGATTATCTAAATTTCCTAAATATGTAATCATTAATTGTCAGACTAAAGGAAAGCTCATTTTATACTTGGTAATGTAATAAGGACTCAAGAACATAACTTAAATCTATAAAGTGAGTCTCGCAGTAGACAATAATTCCCCTAAAAAAGGTGTGATGAGTCCAACCTCTCATCCTCTCGACCAATGAAAATTCCTAAGCCTCATCAGTCCACAAACTAGTGAGCATCTACCTTTGGAAAGTAGGTCCAAATGGATGTGCAATCATTGGATGTTTACGGTTCTACGAACAAACCTGTTAGAAACCGATCAGAATGTTTTAACCTCCCATCAAGGAGGTCATCCTCGAATTCCGAGGGAAACCGTTAGATTTTGCGAAATTATTTATTCTTACTAAGAATTTGAGCTCTCCCCCTTCTTATATTTCATTTTACCTAGGATGTGAAGAAGTAAATAATGACTCATATTCAAGGATTATATAATGGATATGATTGTTTTAAAAAGATACTATTTTTTTCATTTCAATATGTAATGTAAAAAATAAGTTTGTATCTAGTTTTTCAAAGGTGGGTAAACATATCTGTCATTCAATATTTGACTTATTATATTCATTCCAATGTATTAAATTATTTCTTGAGAAATGTGTTGTAGGGGTTGGCATGTTATAGTTGGAATCAAATTAATTATAAACACCAACTTGTAAATTAGATTATGAAAACATAGATTATGGAATATAACCGTTATAAAGAATTTGAGGATATATATATAGGAACATCATAAAATTTTATTAATGTAAATATTATATGGATATTCTGTGAAAATAAATCACTGTCTGGATACTACATTCGGTTTTATTTTATAACTTTTTTACCTAGATTTAATATCTTTAACAAGGTGCTCTGGGCATGACTTCTAGTATCATGTTACACAACAATGGGCCTTACTATACACCTAGTTTGACACTCCTAGGGGATATGCTAAGGATAATTCAAATTTTCTTTACAAACCACTATAAACTGTTTATGAGTACATATTTCCCCAAATAAATCATTTCTATGATTATGATATTAGATATGAATAAAATTTTCAATTTTTGTTATGTATTTTGAAATTATGCATTATTATTCATAACCTAATCTACTGAATGTAATTTTTATTTGAAATGATGACTTGTTGAAGAAATTTAAATCATATTAATGCTCATAATACATGAATGGATTTTATTTATATTAAATATAATTATGTTTTAGAAGGAGTTTCAACTTCTAATTAATAACTTATAACTATACAACGAGAGCTAACTCATGTTACGAATAATAGAATTACCCATATGGAGGATTATTGTATAAAATATGGAGGATCAATGATAAAAATAATCATGAGATAATATCCTCAAATATACAATGTGACTAAAAAGAAATTTGAAGTTGTGAAAATTATAAGTTACATTGAGAATACATTTCATTCTTTTTGATTCAACAAAATGGATAAGGTTGTCATGGGAGTTTATGATATCTATGGAAATGCATATCAATAGTGGTCATTTATTGAAAACATGAATGAATAATATAATATCAAAAACATGGAATTAATTTATTTTAAGTAACATTTATTAGAAAAATATTTCCCTCAAGATCAGAGAGTAGATATGGAGATTCAGTTTCTATGTCTATGGAAAAAGGAAGATCAGAATATTGTGAAATATGAGGCTAACATCATAAGATTAGCATGGAATTATGTGGGAAATATACATACCCCAAGGTGTAATATTAATCTTTTCATTAATGGTTAAAAGACATTTGTTAAAAAGAAATTGGTTAACCAAAATTTCTCGTTATAAGAATATATATTCTAGTGTGCTATTAGGATACAAAAATAATTCTATATACCTTATGACACTAAGGGAAAGATAGAGAATAAGAGGATGGCAGAACAATTCATGGATAATGGGGAGGAGGGAAAAAATTATTTTCCCACATGTGATAATTGTGTAATGAATCACTATGGGATGAGATTCAATGGATTTCTTTTATTTTATAATTGTTGAGAAAAGGGTCTCTAGGAAAAAGAATAAAAATAGAAGGAATAAAATTCCTATATTTTGTGTCTCAATTGTATTGAAATGGAGAACTACAAAAATAAATATCCTAAATGAAAATTAAATATAACTCAAAAAATTCAACGGGATCATGGTTAAGCATATTCTATTACCACTATCAAAATAGAATAATTAACATATTTTTGTATTTGGGATTCCAGAATTATATAATTTTAATATATTATTATCAATTTACTAGTTATAGGAATTATGGAATATATGGGGATTGTACTATAATACTTATTCTTTAATGATTTTAAAGCAGGAATGCTTTCATTAAGGTTATAATGTGAACAAGGTAGTAATATTTTTTATGTGATAACAAGAGAAACATTATTTTTGAGGAAAATATGATGTCAAGATTGATATTGGAAATTTAGAGACATTTCTAGACTATTAATTTGAACAAAATTATTTTTGAAATGTATTGTGGTTTGAGTGGAGTATGTTGGATATAGGATATTACTATTTTAGTATAATGTATGATTAATTTGATACATTAGGCTAAAAAATTTTGTTTTAGTGAACATTTAATGGATACATGGAATAAATTTGGGACTTATTATTTACGAAATGTTCTTCAAGCATGAAAAATTGATTCTGAACATTCTTTTTTAGGATTAAGGGATGAAGTGAAAATATAATGAAGCACAACCAATGGATTATATTATGCTTATGACATAGAATTAAATCATCTTTGTTCATAATTTAATATTTAAATATTTCTTCAACTGTAGGGAAAGGATCTTTAAACCAAAAGTGTTATCCTATTATTTTTTCTAATGATTAAAATGGTCCCTTAGATCATCGTTGATTTATATCTTTATAAATGTTGAATTTCTCTTAACCACGTTATTAATGACTCACCATAAAACTTGATGGTTATATTTTTCATTCATTTATGCGATTTAATATAAGGATCCCTTATATATGTTATCTCTAGTAACCTTAATACTTCCATTTCTTTATTTTATATTATAACTTTTATCGACCCTTGTTATGATATGGGATTTTTATAAAGGGATTTTTAGTAGTCAAACATTAGTTAATGAACTCAATTTGAAAAATTATGAGGGCTCAATTTATTTAAGTAGGGGATAATGTAAAACCCCTTGATTTCACGGTATGTTTCTTCTTAAATAAACTCAATATCTTGCATCCAATGCAACACCGAGCTCGAGCGCACTATATTTCATCAAATAAGTCGTTTAAAAAGCTATTATGAATAGTATTAAACACATTATGAATATTTATAAATTTTATTTTTCAAAATATAATTCATTTTTGAATTTGGAATATTGAAATTGTCTTAGGGTGAATTTTTGGTATGTTTCGGAAAAGATTCAATAGTTGGTGAATAGTGAAAAATATTGCATTGTCGTTAAAAAACTGACTTTTTTGTTCAAAAATTTACTTCGCTTAAATTGACTTTAAATTCACAATAGATAAATTATTAACATATTAATTCAATTTAGGTTATTGGAATAATTATTATAATAGAATTACATGAAAAAATATTGATCTTTTGAACATCTCTTTTACCCTCCATTTATCTACATCAATGAATTAACATTAAACATTGTTTTACAACATCTGTGAATTGATTTTTTGACCATGAACTACCATGGTTGTAATTATTATGAAATATTTGGGATAATAGGATCAAATTAATATTTGGTGAATAATAAATTTTTAATTTCATTTAAAATAGTTAAAGGTAAATAGGATTATTAAAGGTAAAAATATTATAATAATTGTTTAAAATTACCCTCAAACATGTCCTAATTTCATTTTATAAGTTTGTTCATACCAAAATAATCCTTAGGTCTAAAATGATATCCTTTTAAGAAAACTATGTTAGATTAGGACATTTATTGTACTTTATTTAATAATGAGTCAAAAATATCATATTCAAATTATAACAACTATATCTTTATTAATATAATGTTATATAAGTTATATGGTTTCCTATAAATATTATTTAGAATGATAAAATGTTTATCTACATAATGGTAATTTGTTTTCAATTTTTTGAAATAGATAATTAAATTAAATGATGACACAATGATGATGGAGTAATTGATTTGTTAAAGGAAAAATCAATTAAATGATAATAATAATATCAAAAGAAATACAATTTGAAGAATTTGATTCCATCCGTGAATTTTTATATGAAATTTACATGTTAGAGATTATTTAATTAATTATTTAGAAGTAATATTGTTTATATTACTTAAAAAATCCTATATTAAATAGTTTCATGTCACGACCCATCCCTAGGGGCCCGTGCTGTGACTACCCCAAACCCGCCTTCCATAGGCCAGTGGCTGGCGACTAGAACCGAAAGGCATAATCCCTAAAACTGAAAAGGCTTTGCATTTATAACCTATAAACACATTCAACCAAGTGCACAACAAGATATTAACACAATTAAACTGAATAGTAAATAGAGTGAGTACATTAAGAAAAAGGGGTCAGAATACATTCCCAACTGGAAAGTAAAAGAAACTGAAAATATAAGTAAACTGGAGAAAAAAGGAAAATAGTTTATGGGACATCCTCTAAGGTTATTACCTGATGGGTAGGTACACATCACCTCCTCAGCACTCCATGCCCATCTGTCTCCTCCGTGTACCGACTCATCGCACTGTCCTCCTCCGATCACAGTCCTTTCCAGGTACCCTTAGTCTCGGTCAACATTGTCTATCGTCTACACCAAACCCAACATGGTGTGAGCATAGCCCTTGTAGGGGTGAGTATAACGATACTCAGTAGGGACCCTGAGTCACTCATGGTATCAGAAAATTTACATAGGATAAACATCAAAGGATGAATTCAACTGTCAACCCTACTTATGTATATGCCCATACATATACCTAAGTTATCAAGTATACGTATCTAAATCACATCGTCCAACCAAAAAGCCCAAAGCTCAACTATTCCACAAAGGAAATAAAACCACAAATTCAAGTACCACACAGGTATGCCACAAAGAAGAAGACCACCAAGGTATTACCACAATGGAAATTATCACCCATGTACAAACTTAGCTCAAACCAGGTATAACATAAGTACAGTAGTAGAGATGATTAGATGTAACTACTAAATAATCTTACTCTTCAAAGAAGCTACCCACACATGATCACTAGAAGCTGACCCACATAGAATCTCTAGGATCTGACCCACAGAGGATCGCTAGGTGATAACCCACATATGATCACAAAGAGCCGACCTACACAAGATCACTAGAATCTGTCCCACACATGATCAGTAGGTGCTGACCCACACAGTATCATATGGGGCTTACCTACACATGATCGCTAGGAGTTGACCAACACAAGATCTCTAGGAGCTGACCCACACAGGATCACCAGAACCTGACTAATAGAGGATCTCTAGGATATGACCCACACTGGATATCTAGGAGCTGACCGGCAAAATATTCCTAGGAGTTGACCCCTACATGATCGGTAGGAGCTGACCCTCACATGATCGCTTTTCATTCTTCTCGTCACAGCCAGCTACTGGGTTCTCGCATTATGCCTGCTCCTCTCCAGTAGGATCTTCTCCACATGTATATGGTTGATAATCCAACTGCTATGAAGTCCCACGAAGAAGTATCTCAAAGGTCTGCCATGTCATAGGGGTCTCAACACAACAGACGACACGTCAATCATACACCCGTTCTGTGAGATATTAGAATTTTAGTCCTAGGGGCCCAGTCAGATTCATGCTCAATCCAACCCAACCATAACTGAACATTACCAAAAAACTCTAGTGGGGTATACCAAATGGATCATCCGACACCAATGATTCTGGAACCACTAACGGTTCGTCAAACAGACGTCTTGTGCCAATGTTATGGCCCATGTAAAATATCAATTCGAATCTGGTCTGGGTCTGGTCCGACCTAATTGGACTGACTCGACCTAGTTTTTCCTGGGTCGACCTGGTTTGGGTCGACCCGACCTGGCCTAGAGGTTAGGCAAAACCTGTTGGGCGACCTGACCCACTACATGGTCCGGAAAGTCGCGGGGGCCATGAGAGGTCACAGAGACTATGGGGGTCGCGGGGCGGCAGAGGTCGTGGGATGGCTCAGCTGTGAATGACAGCTCGGCTGCAGACGTTGGCTCGGCCACGGGGGTTCCGTGAGTCCACGAGGTGGCTCAGCCCAGCCTGGGGAGGCTCGGCTGGGGGGGTGTCGCATGGGCGTAGGGCGGCTTGGCCGGGTTGGGAGAAGACGCAAGACGACTCGTTCGAGAGAGCAGAGGTCGTGGGGTGGCTCAGTGAGGCTGCGAGCAGCACGGCGGGGCCGCGGACGGTGGTTTAGTAGGGTGGTGGCCTAGCCATGGGGTGGTTCGGTAGCATATGGAGGCTCGACCGTAGGGTTTGGCCGCAGATGGTGGTTCAGCCGCTGAGGGTGGCAGATCGGCTATGGGGTAGCGGCCCAACAGTAGATGGCGTAGAGGCCGCAAAGTGCCGCTGTTGCACCATCACCTTCATCGTGACCGATGGTAGTGTCGGCCACCATTCTCGTGCCCCACTGTGGTTCGTGGTCGTTCCTCCATCACGATAAACTATTAATCCCAAGGATTTCAGAGAGGACGGGCATGTCGGTTTGGTCCTCACTCTCCGCACTAGAGAGATAGCAAGTGGCTATAATTCCTTCTTGAATTATGAATAATTTTCAAGAATGGAAAGAGAGAATAATTTCAAACAACCCCCCTACAACCCTCGTCAATCCCTAATCCCAATCCCACAAAACAATTAGAAGGGGATAACATGGGACATGTTAATCATATAGAAGTAAACCCCTACCTTGGATTGTTCCTTGATGTTGGCGCAAGAATGAAGTCGAAGAAGGGGAAGAGAGTTCCAATGATTGTTGTTTTCGAAACCATGCTTCAATGTCGGTCTCTCTCATCATTGTCTTCCTTCATATCTAAATAACGTTCTTCGATGGCGTTCTTCATTGGAGAAGATGTGTAATCCTCCCAATATTTCTTTTATCCCACAAATCCACCAAATTGCTACGTAGAAAACTTATAATATGTTTCTCCAATTTTAATTATTGGTGATAATTTAAATTGGATTAATTAGTTACATAGGTTGGCATAATAAATTAAAGGGGTTGGAACCATTTAAGTGGGTGATGTTTAAGAGGCTTCTCCACAATTATGGGGGAGTTCAAGGGGTTTTAATCCTTGGGTGGTCCCCACCACAATAACTACTCATGGGAGGTTAGGCTCGGTGGACCCCACCTCCATAACCTCTCATGGGAGGTTTTAGTTCAGGTGGACCCCACTTGTGAAATATCCACATGGGTGGTTTCAAAATAAAATAAAAATAAATTGTTACAACATTTTATTTTATTTTAATCCTTCACGAGACACCCAAATTCTATCTTTCCCTCTCGACCCATTGTGGTTGAGGTGAAGGTATTCTTAAGAAAATACCGGTGCTGCAAGTTAAATAGTGTTCACGGATTTCAATTCTGAGCAACGGTTCAAAAGATTGAAAACCAACTCGTACGTTTACTAATCATACCCGAAAAAAATTTAGAAATTCATTCCGGGCACTCTGAGCCACGGAATCACGTGCCGTCAATTTTCAAAGACACGTGAAATTCCCTTATAAATTTTTAAAAAAATTACATGGAAATTTTGGGTCTTTACATTCTTCCCACATCAGGGCTCTACATCCCCATAAGGCACAACTCAAACTTGGTAAACAAGTGGGGGTACTAAGCACAAATTTGAGCCTCCTTCTCCTTTGTGCTCTCCTAGAGGTTCCCGTGCTGCCAAAGAATGTGCAGCAGAGGTATCGATCACCCATGAAGGACCAACTCTTGTCGATCCTCAATCTCCACTAGAACCTCCATAAAAGTCGCCCCATCGTCGTCATCCAACTCTCTGTGGTCAATGATGTTGGAAGGTTTGTGAACATATCTACTCAGTAGGGATACATGGAAGACGTTGTGCACCCGGGGAAACTGAGGTGAAAGGGCTAAGTGGTAAGCCACCTCTCCAACTCTACTGAGGACCAGAAAATGTCTGATGAACCTCAGAGATAACTTGTCGCCTCAGCCAAATCTCTGCAAACCTCATTGAGGTGAGACCCATAGAAATATGTGGTCACCATCCTCGAACTCCATAGGTATCCATCTCTTATCGGCATATGAATTATTCCTCCTTTGTGTAGTCTTCATCTGCTTTAGGATGATCTGCACTTTCTCTATGGTAGCCCATTCAATCTCTAGTCCCACGAGTGATGACTCCCCTAGGTCAGTCCAGCACAAAGGTGATATGCAAGGTCACCCATACAAAGCCTTGAAATGTGTCATCCCTATGGTGGTGTGATAACTTCTGTTTTATGGAAACTCCATAAACAACATGTGATCCTCCCAGATGCGAACAAAATTGAGGACACAAGCACGTAGCATGTCCTTGTGGGTTTGAATTATAACAACCCATTCATTACATACATTGTCATTACTTTACAATTGAAGCATAATTATTACAACATATAACAAAACCATGTAAGTACATTATAGGTATAGATTCTTTAGAAACTGGGAAACATAAACAACTGGTTCATAAAGCATCTACTTTTCCTCCCATTTATTTCATCATATCAAGAGTCCCTTTTTGGAATATCCTACTTAATAACCTTCTTCCTGACATAGGGAAATAAAACATACAAAAGGGTGAGCTCAAATGCTCAGTAAGGGTAAAAAAATGAAATATCAATCACATCATATACATAAGAACATAACTTTTGGAAATCTTAACCTGTAAAAGAAATCATAATTTCATAACATGGGATAAATCATAGTAGTGAAATGTAATCCCAATAATCATATCATAAAACATGAAACTTTGTGTCATATACACATAATCATATAGAATCATTTCTTGTTAGTCAATACTCATTTCCAAGACTATCTTAGTGGACAAAGTCCATTTCTGAACCGAGTTCACTCCCCTTTTCAGTCCTGTTTCACTGAACCGGTTTAACCTGCCGTTCTAGCCATGTCTATCTCATAAGATATAAAATCTTTACCCAATGCATTGGAGGGAGATATAGGTCTCACCCATCTCATAATGATGCCATTCTTATGTGTGCCACAAAATCATAAACCATACATCATAGTATAACCCATATAATAAAAATGGAAATCTTAAACATCGTGACATCATAAAACAATTCATATAAGACAATGGAATTCATAAAAATATTTCCATCACAACATAATCAAATACATGTAATAATAGGGATAGAAATAGAACCCTATATTATCTTAGATGGAAAATAATTTTGATAAAACTCTTGAACTCCATTCTTGAGGAAAATATCATTTCTACTTCAAAAACATTTTTCCTTTCATAACATGTCATACAATTTTAAACTAAAAGAAGTTTATTAAAAATAAACCTGAAAACTTGTAAAGGAAGCTTCTTGGAAATAATGTTTTAAAAATCCATTCATGTCGTATAATTTAAAAAAACATTCTTCTCGTACTTTTGTCGGAAAAGTCAAAACGTACCTCGTACGAAAAAAACGACAAAAGATTACTTTCATATCTTTTACTATAAACTCACCAAAGGGTAAAAATGGATTTAAAAAAATTTAGGTGGATGGAAATAATATTATATATTGAGGAAACATGTATGTGGATGATAAAATAAACCCTAGTAAATACCAAAGTATAAAAAATCTCGGATTAAAATGAGATTGTGATATTTACCTTACCTTAGGTCCGATTTTCCTCATAAGTGTCCGAACCTCCTGTATAATGATTTAAATAATGTTAATGACTTATTCCAGAATCATAACCATTGTTATGATATCATATATGGTCATATTCTTAGCTTCTTAGTAGTAATATTTCATTGCTACTTTTTATTCGGGTGTTTATAACTTTTTGTTCTTATGCGTGTTTTGTCGAATAAATTCTTATTCTTCTCTTTAGGTTATAGATACGTCATTTGCAGATTGGTATTAACGTAATATATATAATATGTACTCACTCAATTCATTTATATAATCATTATGAAATGAAGATCATGTAGAACGAATGGCATCACATCGTGCAGACGGTATTCTGTACGTATGCACGAGCGATGATATCGTTCCCCTGATCGTTGAATTGTATTGGAGTGTATGTATACTATTTCAGAATCAATATCACTTTACAATAATCAAATATAGTAATTATTTACACCATTATACCCATCCAAGTATGGTGGTGGGGGAAAATAGATTACACGACGGCGTGGAGACGGTATTCCATACGTACGCACACGCGGTGATTTCGTTTCCCATAGGATGGATAGATGTTGAAATAGGGTTGTTTCATACTTACAATAACATATCAGTATATGAGTAATACTGATGTTATTACTTCATAATGAAACAAATAAAGAAGAAGAAGTTGAAGAAGAAGGAATTTGGAAAGGATCGGTAATGGATATTACATCTTTTTGACACGCCTCTTCTTAACCTCCTCTTAGGGCACTAGGGTTGGTCTTTGAAGAAGACCAGAACCTCTAGGATTATTCTAGGGAAGTGGATAGGAGATATTGGCAGTGGTTGGACGAGCTTGAAGGCTCAATGTGGTGTGAGGAAGAGAGGGAGGAGGTGCCCTTTTATGAGGGAGGAGAGGGGCTCCTTTGGAAATATAAGAAATATTAGTTTATATTAAATCCCAACCCCACATAAAAACTTCCAAAATGACTGATATCCTAAGATTAGATGAGATATGGTTGGAATATCCTCAACCAATAAAATTTATACATGTTAGGAATTTATTTTAAACATTATCAACTTGATTTATCCTTATTTATCAATTTAATTTTATTTGTGGTAATAATATTCTATATTTTAAATTATTATTAATAATTACATTTGTGTTGTGAATTTTCCATAATTTGACGCTTTATGACACTTTAGACCATATAAATTTTAACTTATAATTTTTAAATATTTTTGTGATTTTTAAACAATTTTATAATATGTTATTTTTATAAAATAACAATAGGGTCAATTTTTACACTATTCATTTATTTGAATTTAAATAAAATATATACAGAGGATATGTTCGAAATAAAAGCTTCAATAGATTAATTAAATGTCATATGTATCTAGAAAATTAGTGGAGAACATTAAATAGTGTATATAATAATTATTTTAATATTTTTAAAACCATTTATTTGATACTTTAATTAATAAAATAATTTGAACATCACTATTGTGTCATCATTAATGATAATTATTTAATCCCTAAAAATTCTAAATAAATTCCTATGATGTAGATAATTGTATTAGATTTCTGGAGACTATTCATGTTCGAAGTTGCATTAATTTTATCACCAAATTAAAATTATTATACTTATAATATTTAAGAAAGTGACATGTTGTCACATTCTTTGGTTTTAATAATAATTAAATTATATTCATGGAAGAAAGTCTATTAAATGATACTAATCCGACCCTTAGGTGATATGGGTCGACTTTCAGTCATCCAATAGGATTTTGGAAGGTGCTAGGGTAATTTTATAATCTTATATTTACCCTTAATTACCCGATTTATCTTTAACTATGGTAAATAAAATTTACCGTGGTTAATATTCATAATGACCAATAAATTAAAAGTAGCCTATTAACATAATTTGGACCCACTGATTCTGAATATGGAATCCATTTTTCAAAATTCAAAACATATAAGTTGCAGTAATTAATTTAAAATAAATCCCGTTATTAAGAAAACGGGTTTTAGAAGTTAAAACATTGCCAAAGATTGAAATGTTTTTACCTATGAATTCAATGTGAAATTAATGCTAATGACATAAATTATAGTAAATTGTAAAAATTTATTCTATATATACTTTAAAACCATTCAATATTATAATTTAACCATATAAATTATCTCAATGAAAAAAGTTGTTTTTAATTAAAAATTATCGTATTTTTACTATTCATAAAAATATGAAAGTTTTCAGAAAAATATCAAAAATTTATCCAAAGTAAATTTTTATATCCTGATTCAAAATAAGAATATTATTTTTTTCAAATTTAACTTATAAATGTGTTAAAAACTAGATTTAATGTGGGTGCGCCATCAAAAGGTGGCAAAACTGCATTTTTTTATAAATACTAATTTTACACAAAAAAATTATTTTGTTCTCTTACCATGTTCTAGAAAATGTGTAAGATGAATAATAATGTTTTAAAATTTAAAATTCAGATAATACTATTCATAACTGTCAGTTTATAATATTATAATAATTTATTGTTGTTTAGTGGAACTCGGTATTGCGTACTACACACGCTACCGAAGAAGGTCGCGATTGTGTGTAGCGAAATATTGCTTTGATGATTTATTTAAAAACAAAATATTTCTCATAAAAGTCTCGGGTGTTACATTCTACCCCCCTTAAAATGAATTTCTCCCTTGAAATTATTCACTTTGTAACAAATAGAAGAGGATACCTCTCCCCCATCATATCCTCAAACACTCATGTAGCTTCTTCTAATTGGTGGTTCCTCCATAAAACTTTCACCAAGCGAGTGGTCTTGTTTCATAGGACTTTATTTCTACGATCCAGAATATCTATCGGTTGTTCTTCATAAGAAATATCTTGCTCCAGCGGTACAACTTCTGAGCTGAGTACATGTGAAGGATCAGGTATGTACTTTCTCAGGAGAGATACATGGAACACATCGTGAACTTGAGAGAGATTCGGTGGAAGCACCAATCAGTAAGCTACCTTCCCAACACGATAAAGTATTTCGAATGGACCGATATATCTAGGGCTCAACTTCCCCTTATTTCCAAATCTCATGACCCTCTTCCAGGGAGATATTCGTAAGAACACTTTATCACCCACTTCAAACTCTAGGTCTTTTCTTCGGTTGTCAGCATAACTTTTCTATCGACTCTGAGATGCTCTTATGTGTTGTTGAATAGATCGGACCTTCTCTACCATCTCATCAACAATATCAGGTCTTAATAGATTTCTTTCCCCAACCTCATCCCAGCAAGTTGGAGTCCTGCATTTCTTTCCATAGAGTGATTAATAAGGAGCCATCGGAATACTGGAGTGAAATCTATTATTATAAGAAAATTACACTAAAGGTAGGTGTTGATCCCAACCACCTTTGAAATCCATAGAGAAATCTCTCAACATATCTTCTAGAGTTTGAATTGTTCTTTCAGAATGACCGTATGTCTGAGGATGATAAGTAGTGCTGAAACTCAACTCTGTATCCAGAGTATGCTGAATACTTCGCCAAAACTTTGAGGTAAACCTCGGATCCCGATCAGATATAATAGAAAGTGGTACTCCATGAAATCTTACCACTTCGTTTACATATATCCTGGAAAGCTGATCCAGAGAGAAATCCTCTCTAATAGTGATGAAGTGTACAGACTTTGTAAGACGATCAACTATGACCCAGATATCAATATTGCCTTTGGATGTTTTTGGAAGTCCTGTGAGAAAGTCCATAGTGATTTTTTCCCATTTCCATTCGGGTATGGGTAATGGTTGTAACATCCCCTTAGACTTCTGTCTCTCAGCATTAACTTGCTGACAAACCAAGCATCAAGAGACATATTCAGCAACATCTCTTGTCATGCCATCCCACCAGAAGTACTCTTTCAGGTCCCTATACATATTCATGCTTCCAGGATGAATAGAGAATGATGAACTATGAGACTCATCCAGCATCTCCTTCTTTAATTCAGGGATGGGAGGAACACAAACCCGATTCCTAATCTTTATTATCCCATCACAATCAAGGTTGATTTCAGGAATATTTCTCACCTTCTTTTGTAACTCTACATCTTCTTTCTGTGCCTCTTTAATCTTCACATGTATAGATGGTTGAACATTCATTTGAGAAAGATACTATTTTCCCACATCCATTATAATCCCATGATCCATCCTTTGTAAATCCATAAATATTGGATCATTTGTGATCCTCATCATGGATAAAATGGCATGGTCTTGTCGACTTAATGCATCTACCACCTTGTTTGCTTTCCCAGGGTGGTAATGAATTGAGCAGTCGTAATCCTTAATCAGCTCCAACCATCTTCTTTGGCGCATATTCAGATCCTTTTTTGTGAAAATATACTTTAAACTTTTATAATCAGTATAAATATCACACCTTTCACCATAAAGGTAATGCCTCCAAATCTTTAATGCAAAGATTACCGCAGCTAACTCCAAATCCTGAGTTGGGTAATTTTGCTCATGGATTTTCAACTTTCGTGAGGCATAAGCTATCACTATATCATTTTTCATAAAACACACCCCAATCCCTTCTTGAATGCATCACTATAGATAACAAACCTTTCTCTACTACATGGAAGTGTGAGCATAGGTCCACTGGATAAACTTCTTTTCAACTCCATGAAATTCTCTTCACATTCCTCCATCCATACAAACTTAACTCCTTTCCGAGTCAACTTGGTGAGTGGATTAGATAATCATGAAAAATCTTTCACAAAACGTCGATAATATCCAGCCAAACCAAGAAAACTTCGGATCTCAGTTACTGTTGTTGGTCTCGACCATATTTCGATAACCTCTGTTTTTGCTGGATCCACAGATATCCCCTCTTTTGAGATTATGTGACCCAAAAATGAAACTCTTTGAAGCCAAAATTCACACGTGGTAAATTTTTCATAAAGCTTCTCCTTTCTCAGGGTCATCAATATAATTCTTAAGTGATCTTCATGTTCTTCCTTGCTCTTTGAATATACAAGAATATCGTCTATAAAGACTACCAAAAACTGATCAAGATAGTATCTAAAGACTCTATTCATCAGATCCATGAATATAGCAGGGGCATTAGTAAGACCAAATGGAATCACTATAAATTCATAGTGTCTATACCTTGTACGGAAAGCTGTCTTTGGTATATCCTACCTTTTGACCCTTAATTGGTGATACCCTGAACAAATATCAATCTTGGAAAAGTAATGAGATCCTCGTAGTTGGTCAAATAAGTCATCAATGTGTGGGAGAGGATATTTGTTCTTGATAGTGATCTTGTTAAGTTCTCGATAATCAATGCAGAGTCTCATTGATCCATATTTCTTCTTAACAAACAGAACATGTGCTCCCCAAGGTGACACACTAGGGCGTATGAATCCTTTATCATGATTCTCTTGGATTTGCTTCTTCAATTCCTGCAACTCAATTGGGGCAATTCTATAAGGTGTCTTTAAAATTTGCAAAGCACCCTGTACGAGTTCTATTGAAAACTCAACTTCACGATTTGGTGGAAGACCTGACAATTCTTCCAGAAAGACATCATCAAACTCTCATACAGTGGGAATATTATTAATTGTGAGTTTCTCACCAACCATTTGATATAAATAACCATCATTAAGTGGAATCAAGACCCATAAGATGGAAGAAATTTCTACTGGAAGGATAGGTTCATCCTTGCATCGATAGACGATCATAGATTGATCTGGAATATGAAATGTGACTTCCCTTCTTTGGAAATTTATTTGAGCTCCATATAAATAAAGCCAATGCATGCAAAGAATCACATAGAATTCCACTATATGAAGGATCACAAGATTTGCAGGAAGCACATTCCCACGAAATTTAATCGGAGAAGAATTATAAACTTTTGATGCGACTGTTGTGCCATTAGGGGTTGTCATAGCAAACTCAACATCTAATTGTTGAGGTAATACATTGATATCCTTAGAAAATTCTTCAGAAATAAAGGAGTGGGTGGATCCAGAATCAAATAAAACATTTTCTACTTTACAATGGATGGTAAGTGTACCTTTCCTCACATCGTTATCGTACTCCACATCGCTGATAGAAATTGCATGTGACTTTCCTTTGTATTTAGCCTTAAGAGTTTGTTGATGTCGACCATCATCATCAACCCTTGGATTTGGGCATTGATTGGCATAATGCCCCATCTCCTTGCACTTGAAACATTGAAGTTTAGTAGGTTCATTCTGTGTGTCCCTTCCTTTGTATGCATCATTACACGTCTTCTTCCTATCATTGTGGCATTCAAATGCCCGATGACCTTCCTTTCCACATTTGAAACATTTAATTGTCCCTTTAAGACAACTCCCTCCATGTTTCTTTCCACACTTTGAGCATAAGGGGAAGCTCATCTTCTTTTCAGTGTGCTCTTTATATTTTCCTTTGAATTCCATTTTACTCTTCTTATCAAACCCATATGACTGATGGGTTACTCCAATCTCCATCTCGACTTTGAGAGAACATCGAACGATTTACTCATAGCTATTGAAGTCCCTTATGGCTAACGCCCTTCGAAGACTTGGTTTTAAGCCACTAAAGAATCAATCGATCTTACTCTCAGGTTGGATAATAATACCAGAAGCGTACCTTGCAAGTCTCGTAAAATTTTCTTTATAGGTACCAACAGATTCATCATCCTTTTGCTTTAGTTCAAGAAACTCTTTCTCCCTCTTTGTTCGGAGAATACGAGGGAAGTACTTATTGAAAAATAAGTTCTTGAACTCGTCCCATTCCATGGACTCAATTTCATCCCTTTGCCTCGTATTCTTAATAAGATTCCACCATTGATCAGCATCTCCTTCCAAACGATACACTAATAGGATGACTTTATCATGTTCAGAACATTGAAGAACTGAAAATATCTTTTCAGTAGTACTAATCCATTGCCCATCGATTAATAGATCTGTAGACCCACTGAATGAAGGTGGACGCTGCCTCATGAAGGATTCAACAGAATGTCATTCCTTCCTTTTCTCATTTGGAAGTCCTGCATGATTCATTGCTTGATAAAGTTGTGTGATCATGGCTATAAGATTTTTCATTCCATCTCCCATAATGTTTGGTTGGTCAGGGGGACAATCATTGCATTGCCCGTCGCATTCCGCATTAACATGGTTCCTTCGGGTTCAAGCCATTCACTAAAACCAAGAAGAATAGTGTGAGCAACACTAATTATAATAGGAAAACCACATAATCAAGAATAAAATTTCACACTTAATGTCTTATCATAGGTTGTTCATGTCCATTTCTAAAACACTAAGATTGTGTTCTATGCTTAGACGTATCCTTAGGATTCTTAATACGGTTTTCACATCCTAGTTTCCAAAGGTTGACTATACCTTTCCTCTAATACCAACTATAACGACCCATACTTTACATACATTATCATTACTTTAAAATTTAAGCATACTTATTACAACATATAACAAAACCATGGAAGGACCGTATAGGTATAGAGTCTTTAGAAACTGGGAAACATAAACAACTGGTTCATAAAGCATCTACTTTGCCTCCCATTTATTTCATCATATCAAGAGTCCCTTTTTGGAATATCCTACTTAATAACCTTCTTCCTGACCTGGAGAAATAAAACATAAAAAAGGGTGAGCTCAAATTCTTAGTAAGGGTAAAGAAAAGAAATATCAATCACATCAAATACATAAGAACATAACTTTTGGAAATCTTAACCAACAAAAGAAATCATAATTTCATAATATGGGATAAATCATAGTAGTGAAATGTAATCCCAATAATCATAACGTAAAACATGAAACTTTGTTTCATACACACATAATCATTGAGAATCATTTCTTGTTAGTCAAGACTCATTGGCAAGACTATCTTAGTGGACAATGTCCATTTCAAAACTGAGTTCACTCGTTTCAGTCCTATTTCACTGAACCGGTTTTACCTGCCGTTCCACCCATGTCTATCTCATGAGATATAAAATCTTTACCCAATGCATTGGAGGGATATATAGGTCCCACCCATCTCATAATGATACCATTATTATGTGTGCCACAAAATCACAAACCATACATCATAGCATAACCCATGTAATAAAAATGGAAATCTTAAACATCGTGACATCATAAAACAATTCATATAAGATAAAGGAAACCATAAAAATATTTCCATCACAACATAATCAAATCCATGTAATAATAGGGATATAAACAGAACCCAATATTATCTTAGATGCAAAATAATTTTGATAAAACTCTTGAACTCCATTCTTGAGGAAAATATCATTTCTACTTCAATTTTTTTTTTCTTTTCTTAACATGTCATACACTTTTAAACTAAAAGAATTTGATTAAAAATAAACTTGAAAACTTGTAATGGAATATTCTTGGAAATAATGTTTTAAAAATCCATTCATGCCGTATAAGTTTAAAAAAACATTCTTCTCGTACTTTTGTCGGAAAAGTCAAAATGTACCTCGTACAAAAAACGACAAAAGATTGCTTTCATATATTTTACTATAAACTCGCCAAAGGGTAAAAATGGATTTAAACAATTGTAGGTGAAATGGAATAATATTACATATTGAGGAAACATGGATGTGGATGATTAAATACACCCCAGTAAATACCAAAGTATAAACAATCTCGGAATAAAATGAGATTGTGATATTTACCTTACCTTAGGTCTGATTTGCCTCATAAGTGTCTGAACCTCCTGTATAATTATTTAAATAATGTTAATGACTTATTCCATAATCATAATTATTGTTATGATACCACATATGGTCATATTATTAGCTTCTTAGTAGTAATATTTCATTGCAACTTGTTATTCGAGTGTTTATAACTTTTTGTTCTTATGCGTGATTTGTCGAATAAATTCTTATTCTTCTCTTTAGGTTATAGATACATCTATTACAGAATGGTATTAATGGACTATATATCATATTTATTCATTCAATTCATTTATATAATCATTATGCAATGAAGATCAGGTAGAACGAATCGCATCACATAATGGAGACGGTATTCCGTACGTACGCACGAGCGATGATATCGTTCCCATGATCGTGGAATTGTATTGGAGTGTATGTATACTATTTCAGAATCAATATCACTTTACAATAATAATATAGAGTAATTATTTACACCATTATACCCATCCAAGTAATGTGGTGGGGGAAAATAGATTACACCACGGCGTGGAGACGATATTCCGTACATACACACACGTGGTGATTTCGTTTTCCGTAGGATGGATAGATGTTGAAATAAGGTTGTTTCATAATTATAATAAAATATCAGTATATGAGTGATACTAATGTTATTTCTTCATAATGAAACAGCTAAATTAGAAGAAGTTGAAGAAGAAAGAATTTGGAAAGGATCGGTAATGGATATTACCTCTTTTTGACGCGCCTCTTCTTAACCTCCTCTTAGGGCACTAGGGTTGGTCTTTGAAGAAGACCAAAACCTCTAGGATGATTCTAGGGAAGTGCAGAGGAGATATTGGCAGGGGTTGGCCGAGCTTGAAGGATCAATGTGGAGTGAGGAAGAGAGGGAGGAGGTGCCCTTTTATAAGGGAGGAGAGGGGCACCTTTGGAAATATAAGAAATATTAGTTTATATTAAATCCCAAACCCACTTAAAAACTTCCAAAATGACTCATATCCGAAGATTAAATTAGATAGGGTTGTAATATCATCAAAAAATAAAATTTAGACATGTTAGGAATTTATTTTAATCATTATCAACTTGATTTATCCTTATTTATCAATTTAATTTTATTTGTGGTAATAATATTCTAAATTTTAAATTATTACTAATAATTACATATGTGTTGTTCATTTTCCATAATTTGACACTTTATGACATTGTAGACCATATAAATTTTATTTTATAATTTTTAAATATTTTTCTGATTTTTAAACAATTTTATAATATGTTATTTTTATAAAATAACAATAGTGTCAATTTTGACACTATTCATTTATTTGAATTTAAATAAAATATATACAGAAGATATGTTCGAACTAAAAGCTTTAATAGATTAATAAAATGTCATATGTATCTAAAAAATTAGTGGATAACATTAAATAGTGCATATAATAATTATTTTAATATTTTTAAAACCATTTATTTGATACATTAATTAATAAAATAATTTCAATATCACTATTGTGTCATCATTAATGATAAATATTTAATCCCTAAAAAATCTAAATAAATTTCTATGATGTAGATAATTGTATTAGATTTCTGGATACGATTCATGTTTGCAGTTTTATTAAGTTTATCACCAAATTAAAATTATTATACTTATAATACTTAAGAAACTGTCATGTTGTCACATTCTTTGGTTTTAATAATAATTAAATTATTTTCATTGAAAAAAGTCTATTAAATGAATCTAATCTAACCCTTAGGTGATATGGGTCGACTTTTAGTCATCCAATAGGATTTTGGTAGGTGTTAGGGTAATTTTATAATCTTATATTTACCCTTAATTGCCCGATTTACCTTTAACTATGGTAAATAAAATTTACCATGGTCACTATTCATAATGCCCAAAAAATAAAAAGTAGTATATTAAAATAATTTGGTCCCAATGATTATGAATATGGAATCCATTTTTCAAAATTAAAAACATATAAGTTGCAGTAATTAATTTAAAATAAATCCCGTTGTTAAAAAATGGGTTTTAGAAGTTAAAACATTGCTAAAGATTGGAATGTTTTTACCTATGAATTCAATGTGAAATTAATTATAATGACATAAATTATATTAAATGGTATAAATATATTATATCTATAATTTAAAACCATTCTATATTATAATTTAACTATATAAATTATCTCAATGAAAAAAGTTGTTTTTAAATAAAAATTAGCATATTTTTACTATTCATCAAAATATGAAAGTTTTCAGAAAAATATCAAAAATTTATCCAAAGTAAATTTTTATATCCTAATTCAAAAGAAGAATATTATTTTGTCAAATTGCACTTATAAACATGTTAAAAACTAGATTTAATGTGGGTGCACCATCAAAAGGCGGCAAAACTGCATTTTTTGATAAATAATTATTTTACCCAAAAAACAATTATTTTGTTCTCTTACCATGTAATAGAAAATGTGTAAGATGAATAATAACGTTGTAAAATTTAAAATTCAGTTAATAATATACATAATGGTCAGTTTATAATATTATAATAATTTATCATTGTTTAGTGGAACTCGGTATTGCGTACTACACACGCTATCGAGGAAGGTCGCGATTGCGTGTAGCGAAAGATTACTCTGATAGTGTATATAAAAACAAAATATTTCTCATAAAATTCTCAGGTGTTACATGAATGGTTTGCTCAGTATGACCATCCGTCTGAGGATGGAAGGCAGTGCTCAAATGAAGTTGCATCTCGAAAGCCTCTTATGACCCCTTCCATAACCAAGAAGTAAAACGTGCATCACGATCAGAGAAAATCATCGAGGGTACTCCATGTAGCCTCATATTCTACTGCACATATAGGCGTCCCAAGCTCTCTACTGAACCCTTCTCTCTGTTACTTCTTTCTTCATTCCCAACCACCAGTATTTTCGTCAGAGGTCATGGTACATCTTTTCCACTTTTGAATGTGCTGTTAGAGGGGATGTGTGGAACTCCCTCAACAATTTCTCTTGAAGTGACAATGGTACAATGGAACATCTTCTGAAGAGGATAATTTTCTCCCCTCCTTCTGAAAATATATCAGGGGTATGACCGGTGGATATCTGAGCATGTTGTGTCTCGTAGTTAGTGTCCCCACGCTGCGGCTCCCTGACTCGCTGAATAAGTGGGGGAGTGACTGTAAGAGACTGAAGAAGAACTACTCTATCTCTATCCACAATGGATATCTTCAAAGCATCTAGTTGCTCTATCAGCTCTCCTAGAAGCTTGATATTAGACCTCCTGCTGAGTGCATCTGCTACAATGTTCCCCTTGTCATGAGTATAGACCATCTCAAAGTCATATTCCTAGAGGAACTCAAGACAACGTCACTGTCTCAGGTTTATGTCCTTATAAGAGAAGATATACCTAAGACTCTTGTGATCCGAGTAGACTGTAAAACGTTCGCCTATCACATAGTGCCTCCACATCATCAAGGCAAAGACCACTGCTGCTAAAGTGTAGTTTTTCTCATGGTGTCTCAACTGTTGAGAACCATATGTGATAAATTCTCACTCATACATCTAAACTAATCCATGCACGGTCCATGATGCGTCGTAGTAGACTACGTACAATACACCCTCCTCTAGAATCCTCAAGATGGGGCACAAGTCACCCCTTACCTCAGCTCGTAAAAACTCTGCTGGCATTTTTTCAACCACACAAAGGGTTGACCCTTCTTCTTCAATGCAGATATAGGTGCAACAACTCATTTGAACTCTGGAACAAATATCCGGTAGTATCCATCCAAACCTAGGAAGCTACGTACCTCCTTCACTCTGTTGGGTGGCTCCCACGCATGTACTACCTCAATCTTTGCTGGATCCACAACAACTCCATCATCTGATATGACATGTCCTATAAAGTGAACTTCTCAAATTCAGAATTGACACTTTGAGAGATTACCCTAGGGATGGTGCTCTTGGAGTGTGTCCAGTACTACCTGCAAATGATAGGCATGGTTCACCTTAGTATTCGAGTAGATCAGAAGGTCATCGATGGAGACTACTACAAAGGGATCAAGGTATGGCTGAAATATACTATTCATGACTCCCATGAACAATGCTGGAGCGTTGGTCACACCGAATGGAATAACAAAGAACTCATAGTGGTCGTACCAACATCTAAATGTCATCTTCTTCATGTCCTCATCTCGCACTGTGAGATGGTTATAGCATGATCAGAGGTCTATCTTTAAGAACCACTGTGCTCCCTTCAACTGATCAAAGAGGTCGTCAATCCTTGAGAGTGGGTACTTTTTCTTCATGTTCACTTAGTTCAGGTGCTGATAGTCAAAATAGATTCTCAAACTCTCATCCTCCTTCTTGGCGAACAAAATCGGGGCTTTCCAATGTGATACACTAGGCCGAATGAATCTCTTCCTCTGTAAGTCCTCTATCTGTACCCGTAGATCACGAAGCTCCGCAGGAGACATCTGATGCATTGGTGTAGATACTGGTGTCGTCCTAGGGTACAAGTCAATATAAAATCCCACCTTTATTTGAGGAGGTAGACCCAGAACATCATCAGGGAAGACATCGGTGTACTGGTCCTCCAATACCGGAAAACTTGGACTCACCACATCAACCGATCTAAGGGTAATTCTATCCAACTGATGTGTAATCGGCTACACCCTCCTCCAGGTAAGTCCATCCCATGCTGCATAGGATCCCTTCTAACTGGTGAAGGTAAACCTGGTCCCATGAGTGTAGACACACAAAAACTTGCGCATAATACAGTCAATCAGAGCATGGTATGTAGACAACCAGTCCATACCCAAGTTAACGTCGTAAGGCTTCGACACCACTGCTAGGTGATCCCAACAGATGCTCTCTCCTCCTAGAGTAAGCTCACACTATTGGAACCAGTGCATAATCATCGAATCACCTTCCGTAGGAGTCTCTAGATATAAGGATTGATCCAATATCTCAATCAGAATCTTCAAGATCTGAACAAAGGCACTGTAAATAAAAGAATGACGGGAACCTATGTCTATAAGTACTGCAGCTAAGGTTGAGTAGACAGAGATCATACCTCGTATCATCACTGGAGCACTGTGATCATAGTCCTCAACTACCTAAAGCTGAGGTCACCCATTTCCACTTAATCCATATAGTCGGGGTGGATATCCTATTGGTGGTGGCGGTATTATCTTGAATCGTCATCCACTGCTAGTTGCATGGCCAGCTCCTCTGCCAAGTCCTCCTGCTCCCCGCGGACCTCCTCAGTCGAACCTCTGTCTCTGCCTGGGCTGTACTTCAACCATCTACTGAGCATTTGTACAACAGGTTGGACAGTCATGAGCCATGTGACCCTGCCCGCCGCATTTTTAACACTGCCCGATCCTGGCATGACCATCTCTGCCTCGGGTTCCTCACACAACTGAACCCGAATCCTGCGGTTGTCCACCTATAGGTTTGGTCCTTTGGGACTTATGCATCACCTTTTTGCTGACAACTGCAAAAGACTCTACTACATAATGACTGATGGGGGGTCTCACTGCTGGTGAATGCTCATCAATTAAACTCTCCAATAAGTGTTCTCACTCTAACACCCCCGCCTGCGTCGGGATGCTATGTGAGATCATTGAATCTCTGATCTATCACCCGATCCCCTGCTCGAAGGTCCGAGCTCTGAGGAATAGGCCCCACACCATATATGTGGAGTAGAGAGAGAGGTCAATGAATCTCTCTGAGTACTAAGCCACTGTAATGTTACCCTACTACAGATGAAGTAGCTCCTGGATGTGAACTGTGCAAAAAGTCACTGGAACAAACTCTACCCGAAACAGGCTGTCGATGTCTGCCTAGAGAAGCATCACCTCATTGCGAACCTTGATCATCAACCTCCACCATCTACTTGTTGATTCTTGTAGAAGGCTAGTGTAAAGGATCACCATGAGATTGGTGGGTGTCCCTACCAGTCGGAAGACTCTCACAATAGTCTCCAACCAATATCCATCTACCTGTGGGTCTGTATATTCTGTGAACCTGGGTGGCATCTGGCACTGGAACCTGTGAAACACACTTAGGAGGCGTGCACCATCTTCTGCTGGGTCCTGCGACATTGGTGGCCCAAAAGGTAATGGTACTGTTGGTGCCTTCGCTGGTGCCTCCACTAGAAGAGTGTCATGCACCAAGGCCTCATCGCTCGGTGGGCTATCAGTGCCTGCTACTCTCAGAACCCTAGCTGGATATTTTCATGGAGGAATCCTAAAACTAAACAGTTCTTCAATGGTTAAAAAGTTATACCTAGTGAGATGACTCAAAGATATCACAAAGAAAACTCTTGAAAACACACATACAGTTAATGATTTCATGCACTGAGTCGGAAATCAGATGTCATGGTCCTGGTGTATGGATACATCGACCGCCGAACCAACAATGGATTCCCTAAAATGATAACTACACTCACTACACTTAACACTATTTCCATCAAAAGATTGATTTGAGTCCTATTTTCTACGGTATAACCATCTCCTCTAATACCAATTTGTCATGACCCGTCCCCTGGGGCCCATGCCATGACAACCCCAAGCTCGCCTTCCACAGGCCAGGGGATGGCGACATGCACCAAAAGGCGTAATCCCTATAATTGGGAAGGTATTGACTTTATAACCAATAAACACACGCAACCAAGCAGACAACAAGATACGAAGACAAGTAAACTGAATATTAAATACAGTGAGTATAGTAAGAAAAAGGGGCTAGAATACAAGCCCAACTAAAATGTACAAAAACTAAAATCACATGTAAACTAGAGAAAAAATGAACACAACTATTGCGACGTTCTCCGAGGTTACTACCTGAAGGGTAGGTACAGAATTCCTCCTCAACACTACATGAACGTTTGTCTCCTCTATGTACCGACTCGTCGTAATGTTCTCCTCTAGGAACCGTCCAGTCCTGGTACCCTCAGTCTCAATCAACCCTCTTCGTCGTCTGCACCATACATAACTAGGTGCGGGCATAGCCCGTGTAGGGGTGAGTATAATGATACTTAGTAGGGACCCAGAGACCCTCAAGGCATCACAAAATCCACAATGGATAAACCTCAAAGCATTAAGTCAACTGTCAACCCTACTTAGGTATATGCCCATACATACACCGAAGTTATCAAGTATACCATCTCAATCACAGGGTCCAACCGAAAATCCCAAAGGTCAACTATTAAAAAAGGAAGGAAAACCATAAAGTAAAGTACCACATAGATACGCCAAAAAGAAGAATACCACCAATGTATTACAATAAGGGAAAGTACCACACAAGTATGAACTCAACTCACACATGATATTACTTATGTACAGTAGTAGAGATGATTAGAGTTAACTAGTGAATCATCTTAATCTGTAAAGAAGCTGACCCACACAATATTTCCAGGAGAAGAACCACATTGGATCGCTAGGTTCTAACCAACACATGATCGCAAGGACCTGACCCGCACATGATCACTAGAAGATGACCCACACAGGATCGCTAGGTTCTGACCCACACATGATCGCAAAGTGGTGACCCGCACAGGATCACAAGGAGCTGACCCACACAAGATCACTAGGTGCCGACTCACACAGTATCACAAGGAGCTGACCCAAACATGATCGCTAAGATCTCACCCATACAGGATCCCTAGGTGCTCACCCACACAGGTTCGCAAGGAGCTGAACCACAGAGGATCGTTAGAAGATGACCCACACAGGATCTCTAGGAGATGACCCACATAGGATTTCTAGGACCCAACACACAGAGGATCTCAAGGAGCTGACCCACATTGTATTTATAAGAGATGACCCACACATGATCCCACGGAGCTGAGCCACACATGATCGTTAGAAGCTGATCTAGAGAGGGTCACTCTTCATTCTTCTCGTCACATCCAGCTACTAGGTTCCCACACCAAACCTACTCATCTCCGGGAGGATCCGCTTCACTTGTCACTGGTCGATACTCCAACTGCTACGAAGTCCTACGAAGAAGTGTCTCAATGGACTAACATGTCATAGGTGTCTCAATGAAACATATGACACATCAATCTGACGCCCGGTCTATGAGTTACTAGCGTTTTAGTCCTGGGGCCCCGGTTGGATTTGTGATCGATCCAACCCGATTGTACCTCAACATTACCCAAAACTCAAGTGGGGTATACCAAAGAAAACATCTCACTCCAAGTTTTCTAGAACCACTAACGGTTCATCAAACAGACTTCTGGTGCCATAGTTATGGCCCATGAAAAATATAAGTTCGTATTTGGTCTAGGTCCTGTCTGACCTAGTCAGACCGACCTAAAATAGACGTGGTCTAGGTTGTCTCGGTTCAGGTTGACATGGCTTGACCTGCTGGGTCCCACCCAACCCAGTGGTGTGTCCCTACCCGATAGGTGATCTAGCAGGCTGCGAGGGCCGCGAGAGGTCATAGAGGCCACGGGGTGGTAGTGGTCGTGGGTTGTCCCAGCCACGAAAGGTGGCTCGACCGTGGGGATTCCATGAGGGTGCGAGGGGGGGGGGTCGGTTGGGGGTTCCGGAGAGGCATAGGGTGGCTCAGCTGAGGGAGACGTGTGGGAACGGGGTGGCTCGGCCTGCCCTGGGGCAGCTCGGCTAGGTGGGCAATGGCCACGGGATGGCTCCTCTGGGAGAGAAGAGGCCACAGGGCAGCTCGGTGAGGCAGCGGGCGGTGTGGTGGGGCCACAGATGGCAGAACCGCGGGGCGGAGGACCAGTAGCGGGGCACTTCGTCCAGGGAAGGAGGCCCCATCGTGGGGTGGTAGCTCGTCCGTGGGGTTCGGTCGCGGAGGGTGGGGCTCAGCAGCAGGGTGGCGACCCAGCCATAGAGGCTGCGGGGGAGCACCATTGGGCCATTGCACCGTCGCCTTCGTCCCGACCGATGGTGGTGTTGGCCATTGTTCTCGTGCCCCACTGTGGTTCATAGACGTTCCTCCATCATGATCAACAATTAATCATAATGTTTGCGGAGAGGACAGTCCATGTTTGTTTGTCCCGCACTCTCCACATAAGAGCGGTAGCAAGATACTATAACCCCTTCTTGAATTACGAAGAATTATCATGAACCGAAAGAGAGAATTTTTTTAAAAAAACATCCTACAACCCTCATAAATCAAGAATATCAATCCCGTAAAAGAATTATAAGGGGAGAACATGGGAAGTGATAATCATATAGATGTAAACCACTACATTGGATTGCTCGTTGACGTTGTCATGAGAAGGAAGTCAAAGATGGTGAAGAGAGTGCCAATGATCGTCGCTCCGAAACCACACTTCGATGTTAGGATCACTCATCGTCCTCTTCCTTGTTTTCTAAAGAACGTTCTTTAATGGAATTCTTCGTTGGAGAAGAAGTGTAAATCTCCCAATATTTCTTCTCTCACCTAGATCCACCAAATTACAAAGTAGCCAACTTATGATATGTTTCCCCAATTTTAATTATCGGCACAAATTCAAATTGGATTAATTAATTATATAGGTTGGATTAATAAATTAAAGGGGGTGTCACCATTTAAGTGGGGGATGTTTAAGAGGCTTCCCCGCACTTAGGAGGGTGTTGAAGGGGTTCAAGGGGTATTAAGGCTCGGGTGGTCCCCACCACCATAACCTCTAATGGGAGGTTAGGTTCAGCAGTCCCTACCTCCATAACCTCTCATCAGAGGTTTTAGTTCAAGTGGTCCCCACTTGTGAAATATCCACATGGGTGGTTTCAAAATAAAATAAAAATAAAATGTAACACCATTTTATTTTATTTTATTCTTTTTCGGAAAACCCAAATCATATATTTCACTCTCAACCCATTACAATTGAGTTGAAGGTCTCCTTAATAGAATACTAATGCTGCAAGTTCAACAGTGTTCCCAGATTTCAGTTCTGAGCACCGGTTGAAATTTTTTAAAAACCCACTCATACGTTTACTGAACGTACCTGAAAAAAGTTCAAAATTAATTCCAAGAACTCCAGGTCTCTGAATCATGCATCGTCAATTTTTGTAGACTCGTGAAATTCTCATATATTTAAAAATATTACATTGAAATTTCAGGTCTTTACATTTCAAGAGTGACATAAATGATATTTTAAAATAAATACAATTGTATTAAAATATATATAAGCCATAAAAATAAAAGGATCGGACAAATAACTTATATAGTATGTAATATGTCATAAATGATCCAATTGGGATTCGTTTTTAATTTTATAGTAACTATATTAACCCTATAGTATTTAAAGGTTGGTTGACAGGGAAAGAGTTAAACTGTTTAACTAAAGGTTAACCCAAAAGGTAATGTTAATTTTGTGATATAAACATATCTCGAAATCATTGGTTGATATTATTTCGACCCACCCTGACCATATAATCGAAATAAATCACTATTGAGCAATTTTTTGTCGAAAATTAAATTATAATAAATTAATTGTTTTGGAGTTTCCTAAAGCGCTCATCCCCTTGCTTATAAAAGGGAAACTCCAATTTTATTTTATTCATACATATAAAGCCATTAATTAGTCAAAAAAGAAAAAATTCATCCTTCTAAATCCCTCGCCTTATTATAGAGTCTATTATACTTTCAGAAATATAACACATGAATAACTTTATACAAATTAGATGGAGACACTCGATGACGTTGTAATTGTTTTTCCAACTCTTTCAATGTTATTTTCTTCATTTATTAAAATTATTAAGTTGTTTCCATATTATGTTATTAAATCTATAATATAATACATACTTATATTTTATTATGATTATGGGAAAACCATATTCCTCTTTTCCCCATCCTATTGAAATTAATATCACCATGTAGGAGTGCGTACAACTTACGGTCTCCACACCATGGTGTAAACTATTTTCAAGTATAATTTATTTATATTAGTATAATTCTGAATATAAATGATTTAAATAATAAATATGACATGATATTGTTTTCATGTATGTATTTTTTCCATTCAATTCCCTACCCTTTACCATTATGGAATGATATCATCGCTCATGTATATGTAGGACCAACCATCTCCAAAACGCGATGAGATTCATCCTCTACTACAACCATTTTAGAATGATAATAAATATATATATAATAAATAAATATAAAATATATGACATAAATATTCTATTGTATATATATATATATCATTTACTTTCTTCCATTGAATATGAAAAGAAAACATCAACACTGTTCAAGAGTACGTATGACCTACCATCTCCATGAACGGTGTGTTCCACTTCATTTATATATCTATTATATATATATACTGAATAAATTTGATATATAAATCATGATTTATAAAATTTCTATAATCAAATCATGATATATGTAATAATATCAATATTAACAATCCAATACACATTGGATAAAAAAATGATTACTACACGAAACATTACTTTAACTAGGACAATATAAATAAACGTGTAATGTAAAGTCATAAATAAATAATATGTGATATCATAAATGTTATTATTATTCTGGTACAAGATAATAATATTTTTAAACAATTATATAGGTGTTTCAGACATGTATGGAGGGAATTTGAACCATGGGAGGTTTAATTTTGCAATCTCAATTTTATCCAATATTGTTTATATGTTATTATTAGTAGACAATACATATCATACATGTCCATGTTTCTTACAAATATTTTCGAAATATATATTTTTAAGGTTATATGTAATGGTTTCACTATATAAAACACCATTTTGAATTTTATAAGAATTTATTCTTCTAAAATGTTTTTCATTAATGTCATTATATTCAAAGTGGTTTTAATGATTTATTTATATGGACATGAATGTTTTAAAATGATAAATAATTTCAAAAATTATAATGTGTTATGGGAAAATTTAATTCAAAAAAATATTTTTAAATGCATTCTTGTACATGTTTACAGCTTTTGAATAAATGGTTTCAAAAATAAATTGAAATTTTTATGAGGATATTTTTTTATTTTTTTATATTGTTTTAATCTATGAAAAATTCTCGAATATTATACTAAATTTAAGGTGAATTATTATGATACAATCTTATATTTTTTAGGATGGTTTTATGAGACGTTTGAATAAGTATGTATTATTTTTATACAATTTATGGTTTATAGTTAAAGTATTGACATTTCATATGATAGTTTTAATGAAAATTTTTATGTTATGTTTCATATTTTTAATAAAAGGAATTAATTGGGCTCAGTAAGTGATGGGTGGGGACTACTATAGCCCCTTGATGCCTCAGTAGGTCTAATGAAGAAAACTCGTTTCTCGGCACAAGGCCTTAACGATATGGTTTAGTATGGTCTTAGCAAGAGGACTTGACGATATTGATATAATGTCAGACATTGTGTATTATCTCATTATGAGATTGGTTTTTGATATTACATGTGATTATTATACTAGTATAATATCAATGTTAATGTATAAATGGAATTATTTTATTTATTATTTCTATTATGTAGTGATGATTATTCATTAAAAGGATTGTGTTTCAGCTTTATACCTTGCCTGAGAATTTTATGATTAGTTATGGTAGCTTACACTATAATATTTATCCATAAGAAGTATCTAAAATCACCCCTTTATTAGGATTCATTTATTCCCTAGGATGTGACAAAATATATTATGACTGACCATTAAAGATAATATAAGTGATATGTGAGTCTTTAAATGGTAGAATATTTTTTTTATTTCAAGATGTAATATAAAAGTTATGTTTGTATTTAGTTTTTCTAAGGCTACGAAACAAATCATCCCTTCAGGATTGGATTTATTGTGATATTTCCAATGTAATAAAATAATGCACCCACTTCATGATATTGGGACCAGGTCATTACAATAACCATTATTATTTAAAATATCAATATTTTTATAGAATTTATTACACCTGAAATATCTTTTCAGGTTTCGAGATATAGATATTTAGGACACATCGTTAACTAAAAAAAGAAAATGTTGTTTGTAACAAATCGAAATTATTTTATTACATTAAAATTAAATGACTTAAATAATTATATGTATTGAAAATATACCATAAATTCATTAACACTTTTTGTCCATCTAAACATGACATGTCTAATACTATTCTTCATAACTTGGGGAAATAGAAACATAATAATCTCTGATCTCAAACACTCAACAATGGAAATATATAACGGAGAAAAATCATGGAGTGAACATGGAATAAATATTATGGTTGGAATATTTAGAAAATATAAATAGATAATAAATATGATACTAAGAGCATGTTATTAATATGAAAATAAATGGGAACATGTATACCAATAATAGTTCCCTAAAATTGTTGGAATGTATACTATTGAACATAAAAACTTAATTTTCATGGCCTTGTCCATGAAAATAAGTTCTCTTTGAGACTATATTAAAGACACCCTGATGAATTGGAAATGAATACACCAAATTTCAAAACCAATTTGCTCTTATGTGAACTATTTGTGTATCAAGGGGATATATAATTCCAGACACACCCGTAACCTGATAATTTTCAATGCCTTCACCATATGAGTCATCAACCATTTTTTTACCATTCCATGTGGAACATCATACTCAATAAAAAATAGATATAAATATAATTAAAAACAAATAAATCTATCATATAATTAACCTACATTTTTATTCAATAATCATCAAGAATGTAAATAATTTTCCCATGTCAACAAAAGGGAGAGTACAACTGTAACCCATATAGAGGGATAATTTGGATTGTAAAACATTTAAAATTCAATTTTCCAATAATCATCCATATTAGAATAAATTATATGGCACACCAAAACTTTTACCCATGTTTATAAAACTGATAACATGATATTAACCCACCCAAAAAAGGTAGATGGTTAAACACTCCCATTAATCATTCGTATTTGAATAATAAAATATAGCACACCAGTAACTTTACCCATGTTAATATAAAAGATATCATGATCATAAACCATGTTAAAAAACATGTTGGATGATCAAAATTTATGATAATTATCCATATTGGAGAAACAATACCCATATCACCAAAAATTTCTCTGATGTCAATATAATAAAATTATTTTTAGGAGAACAAAATCCATTATGAATTATGAAACATTTGATGTTCACACTATATAAAACAATGATTATATGTATAATTCAATAATTCAATATATTGATCATATTTAATATAGAAAAATAAGGTGTATTGATTCAAATAATATATAACCAGTGCATCAAATGAAACATAGAAGGCTTTTGGAATTAATGAAAAATATCCATGTAAAAATGATTAAACTACACCACAAAAAATGAATCCCCAATTATATTCTTTTGTTACATGAGTTCATTTCCCGTAATTATAAATATATATATATATATGTATATTAGTGGATAAAACAGTAAATTTAAACAACATTGGAGTATTTTTTGATGATTACAGATAAATAGATGTGAAAACATAACATATATTTTTTAAAATAGTATAATAGTAATGAAAATGACAAAATTGCATTTCTCCTGTAATGGTAGCATCTAAAAAAGGTGACTAAAATTTTATTTTTAACCATTACATTTAAAAAATATTCTCAATAATATAGCGATGAAAATAATTAGTTTTTTCGTAGAGAAATATAGGGAGGAAGAAAAATTATTTTAAATTTAATGGAAGACACAATATTATTATTTTCCAAAATACATTTATTAGAAAATATCATTGCAAAAAGGGTAATAAAACATTATTTACATAAAAACATCATTTTCTAAAATACTATTACAATATACTATAAAATATTACTATTTAAGAACCAAAATATGGACTAAAAATATTTCTGATAAAACATTATAACTCAAAGAAGGGGACATCAGTTACCTAAAATATACACAATCGGGGAAAAGATATATCAATAATCACATGAATAAAGTAAAATAATTGTTCTTGAAAATCCCATGAAAACCAAAAAAATTTGATAAAAATTTATCCTTTATTAGTGAATACAATATAAAAAAAACATAATTCCTAACATATAACATGTCTCAATTAATAAAAATTGAGTTTGAGAAAATAGTTACTTACTGTGTAACACTTTAATCAAAACCATTATAGGATATGGATTTTACTTGAAATTAAAATACAATTATTAAAAGATAATTCATGAATGTTTTTCTCATATAGAAATTATAAGCACAACATAAATGATATTAGGTGTATAATATCAAATGTGTCTCAAAGATAGGAGCACGTGATCCTCAGCCTAGTTGGTGAGGTATCTTTAAGTGCATCCATGACACCTAGGTTCGAAACAAGTTGGAGGCAGAATATTGGGGAACTTTAGAAGTACCGTAGTAGGTATTGTTCGGTAATGTAGCATCTGAAACTATTCACTTTGGGCCACTAGTTTGGGCTTGGAGTCCTAAAGGCCTTCGAGCCTCCCATGACCTTGGGTCAGTAAGGCTTTCTGGATACTTTTAAAGAATTCTTGATACCTTATGATCTTTGGGGAACATGATCAGCACCAGACAGACTCTACAAAAAGAAGCAGCACCAGAGGTGGATTTAGAGCATGCACACTCACTAGAGAATAACCAATGTATTTAGAAGAATTAGAGGGTATGGATATTCCATCGGAGCATCCTATGCTCACATGGGAATCTTAGCCAGATGACCATGTAAAGGTGGAGAGATCTCGTCATGATGTAGATGCTATGGATGGGAAATTACTTGTAGTTATAGTCTAGTTGAATTACATTAGACTTTTAGGTCTTGTAATGTATTTTAATCCCAAGGTAAATGTAATCATTTAGCCTATTGGGTTTGTAAGGGTCCCCCTCATTCCTTGAAAGGTTGTTATAAAAAATCAATAAATCAATGAAGGCCTTCCGACCATTCAAGGGTGTCTCAAAGAGAGGAATTTGAGATGAATATCTATAAAATCTTTTCTTACATAGATTATCACACTATAACCTCCATTAAAAGAAACATAACTAACTTAATACCAAATAGTATAACCTTTTAAAAATATTACCCTTTTGTATGCCATATTATAAATTACATTATGATTACATTTGGAAATACATTTTATACATGTATATTTTTATTTAAATGCATAGTTTTTATAAATGAATTGATAATATTTCCAAAATTAGAATGTGTTATTGTGTTATTGATTAATACAATAAGTGGGTGAACACTATATAAAATGGTGAAGAATCCACGATAATGAATATGCCCCATGATATCGTATATGTGAATAACCAACTACCAATATTTAAACTAAATAATTGGACAAAGAAAAAGGTGGGTATTCTTGATAGCACCACTTAACATCATGAATAGTGAATACATTAAAATATAATGGCCAAAATTAATGGATTTTAGTTAAATATATTGAAAAATCACTAGAGGAAGGCCTAAAATAATTTATGCTGTGGCTATCATTTTCACATCATGAAAGCTGGTGGATAGACCCTATTTTGGGATGATTTTGACATTAATTCCAAAATAATCCCCTTTTGACCCCCAAACATTATGTTCCCCATGTTTGATAAAGAATATATATATTAAAAAAATTATGGGTAAGTAAATCCTTCTTGATATTTACCTAGTCCTATAAATTCAAGGCATGGGGGATGAATCAAGGAGATATATTTGTAAGGGGAAGCTCTAGAAAATGGAATATTGTTGCATCTTAATTTTCTTAATTTTTTCCATTATTTTTTTCCAACATTGAAATACCATTCCTCTAAAAATTAATCATGATTAAAAAAAGTGGTAGTTTTTTAGAGTGATATGAAAAGTGGGAGTGTATACCAGTTTCCCAATTAATATTTTCTATGATTGAATTAAAATAATTTTTATATTTTTTTTCTATCTGGTATCAATTTCATAATTTCTATTTCTAATACAAAATTAGATTATACTTTTTCTATATCCCCTTAATTTTTTCCATATTTGATTATCCAAATATAACGCATCCATTTTTGGTCTATATATGAATGGAAATTCTAGGTTTGGTTGGTGAGTTTTGGACGATCATCAGCACATGTGTTAAATTATAAGTTGTAACTAAATGTAAATAGGTATTAATAATACCAAATTGAGGATTTCAACAATTAATGAAGATGATTCACTACAACACTAACACACATGATAATGAGTGTTTAACAACAGGATATTTCAATTTGGAATATTCCCATACATCACCACTGTCCAAGGCGATAAGATAAATCAATCAATCGATATATCTTTTACCATTGAGAATAAATACATAGGAAAAAATTGGGAAATTTTATAGTATTAAAATTAGGTTATCCATGACTGATCTGGTCAATATTTATAATCAAATGTTTTAAATCTGTTAGTTTAAATTACATTATTCTTCTAATTTCTCAAAATCAGATCAAAATATTTTTTTCTCAAATAACTCATAACTGAAAATCCAACTATAGTGAACTCTTATTTATGATGATTGATAGGTTTAATTATATATTAAATTTGGTAAAAAAAATTCTCTACAGAACTCATGACAATTTAATCCTTGAACATGGTGTTGTTTCTGGGCAGACAATTCATTAAAACACATAAAATAACTTATCCTTAAATGAATCATACATTAAATAAACAACTAATTAATTTCATTTTTGATATTTAAATAACACAAATAAAATTAATAAAAATAAAAATTATTGAAAAAAAATGAAAAAATAAACTTTTTAAATTCAGGTGAAACATTTAGTACTCACTCTGAACCTTGAAAAATGGTTAGAAACCCCAACCAAACACTAATATTCTTATTCACATCCCAATTTACAAATATATAGAACAAACTCAATGTTCCTATTATAGAAAATTATTTTGAACTGGGGGTTAATATGATTCTAGTTCCTACAAAATATCAGATCCTTGTAGTAGAATGAAATTGGAATATCCATGAATTTGGCTACACATGTTATAGTATTAGAAAAAGAAAAATCACATGAAGATCAATTCATGTGGAGGGAAACCCCCCTTTTCCTTGAGGGAGATATGAATTGATGTTTGTACAATCCAAAACATTGAGTGTTCAATGACTGGGGACATCTAAAAAGTTGATCCCTTCAATGATTTTTTCAAATATGATAATATAATAAAATCTATAAAGAAACATAACTCATTTGGAAATTGAATGGAGTTAATCTCTATGAGTATTTGGAATACTTTGCGAATCTTTGTTCAATATGCCTACAATACGAAATAGAGGAGCATCACACCCAAATTTTATTATATCAGGGAATACTTGAAAATGATTAAAATATTCTATATTATTTATCTGGAGGATCCTTGATAGAAAATTATCCAATAGAATCCATAGGATTAATTTAAAATATTTTTCAATACTCATAGTAATTTCATGCTATTGTTACATGGAGGAGAGGAAATCATGAGCTATGGGATTCTAATTCAACACCTTTACATATAATAATAGTTTAAGAATTGACAGATATATTGTGAAAAAATGGACTTGAATAATGTAAATGTGTGATAGAATCTACCTTAGGTATTTGGCTTATGATTTTTTTCCAATCATTTTACTAACATGTGTGTGGAAGTGCATGGGATGGAATGTTTTACCATAACATTATAATTAATGAAATTCAAAAAAACCATAATATACCCACATTACAGAGTCAATTAAAAAATTACAATAAAATCCAATAAAAATAATTCCACAACCACTTATATTTCAAGAATAATATATACACACAATTAAAATACCATAATTTTAACAACCACCTATCAAAAAAATTTAATATGGGAGACCTTCAACTGGTAAACTATCAATTGAAGGGAAACAGTTGTGCTCCATATTTTATGGGACTAAAATGTATGATAGATAAATAAAAAATAAGTTTTGATTTCATATAAACATACTAGCTATGAATATATAGAAACTACCAGTTCATAAAATTATGAATCCCATGGAAAACATAACCGTGGTTACAAAAAAAAGTGGAAAACCACTCTATCCTCATAAATAAAAAAAATATATAAATTTAGAGTATAATTATAAAAATAAAAAATAAGAGAATAAAAATTTTTATGTAGTAATAACAAGGTAAGGAAATTAAATTTCATTAATTTCATTAGAGAATAATTAATTGAAGGAAAATTCATCACTATTTTCTTTTAGGTTAACTATAATAATGAAAGTGGGAGAAGTGAAAATTAAAAAAACATTTAGGAAAACATTCAAGAGGATAACATAAATATCCCAATATTGTAATCCATATGAAAAATCATGATGTATGAAAAAAAATTATTAAGGATATAAGAACGAAAATAAAAATACAATATGTAAATGAATATATCATCTTTGGAAGAATCATGTTAGTAATTATCACACCATTAATTCCACAAAAATCATGATTTAAGGATATTAACTGTAACACCCCGAACCCAGCTACCCAGAGTCGGTGCATTTTTGCGTAACATTGGCATGATCACAAATGATCAAGTCTCTATAGACCGATTAGTTTAGTAGCCTTGGAAACACTAGATACATTCATTTGTCGTACATTACATCATAAAGTAAAACAAAAATACAATAACATAGTCTCCATTTTCCACACACATATCCCCTTCAGGATATCCCTAGAGGTCATTCTTAAAATACTTCTTCACCTCCTGGAAAAAGTAAAACATTGAAAGGGGTGAGCTCAGATGCTCATTAGGGATAAAAATATAGCGGAAGCTTTCGTAAATAAACATTAACAATTAAGGAAATGTATATCTAAAAAAAGCCTTTTTAAACATGAAGTTCAGCATAATATGACAAAAATAAAATTAAATAATACCATTTACCTACTCACATGCATATTCTACTAGTTGAATAATCACATGAAATATCAATAACCTCTTTCATAATGATGCAATCCATAATTCCAGACTATCAGAACCATGTATCCAAGGCCTCGTGCCAAGACTACAAATAAGATTTTTTGGAGGCCTCGTGCCACGACACTAGTTTGTCTCATGAGACCTACCTATGCATCGAGGAGCTATAGCGGGCTCCACACGTCACTTATTAAGTCCAATGCTTTCCTCATATGAACAGGTTTAAATATATCATAAACCATAACATTATCGTATCACATAAAACATGCATAAAGGAAACATATGATTTCCAAACATCAATCACAAGATATCAATACAACACATTGATATAATAAAAACTTTATCAAAACCGTTTTCAATACCAAAATATAAGAAAAGTGAAACATGGTATTTATTTTTCTTTTAAAAATAGTTATGGCTTGTAGAGGAAGCCGAAACTCAAATAGTGCTCACGGAGGCGGAGAAGTCCTTGTCGCCGCATACGTACGACAAGAAAAACATTCGTTTTGTCTTTCAGTAAAATTCTTCGTATAAAAAAGATTCATTTTGAATAAACGTAAAAGTAAAAGGGGTTTATACAACGTATAGGAGGAATTTGTGTATAATACAAAATATGCCTCAATGAATGGAGATTGAGACGAAATCCCTTACAAAGATCATTTTGTAAATAAAATAGATATATTATGTGTATTCACTATAGGTACACATAATGTATGTACAAATATAATATAGAAAATAATAATATCATGGCATAATTTGAAAGTAGGTGATTAACCCAAAGAATAGAAATTGGGTTAACAAGTTCCCTTACCTCGTGTCCGACTTGACTTGACTACTCTTTAACCTCCTGAATAATAAACTAGAGTTAATCTCTACCTGCTTCAGAACCTTTTTCAAGTTCATTATTCCTTTTTTATCACTTATTACCATGTTATGGACATTATGTAATTTTTTATGTTAATAACTATCGTTTTGTCGATCTTAGGTACTTGAGTCAAAAATAAACTTCTTATAATTACACTTTGTTCATTTGGTAAAATATCCATTATATGCATAATTTTTTTCATTATTTATATATCATATACATCATATATATCCATTATATACAATTATTTATAATATTACATAACATTTAGAGGTTAGAAATGAAATGCACCATTCATGGAGACGGTGAGCCGTACGTACGCATGAATGCTACTTTCATTTCTATTTAATATTTAATGGAATGAAGTTATAATTATATAAAGTTATAATATAATTCCAGTATAATATAATGTATAATACAATTTACTCCATCCTTTATACATCCCACATATGGCATTAACGATTCAAATCACTTTGAGGGGGAGGTAGTCCGCACTTCCTAAAATGAAAATATCGTGTTTACTCATAATGGAAATCTTAAAGGTATGCCATAAATGAGAAAATACAGAATCATAAGGAAAACATAAACATAATATATATATCATATATGAAAATAGTGTCATCAAAATGGCCACCATTAGAGGTGTTAAAATAATATTGAACAATCATCGTTTCGTGAGGTAATATTTCGTCACCCACATAAACAATATGTTCTTTAACCATTAGACGAAGGTGTGTGTAAGAGTAAATCAAATAATTATCAAAATAACATCCTAATATATTTTAGATACTGTTGTTGTTATAAATGAAAGGAATAAAAAGAGTTTAGGGGGTTGGAGATGCAAAATAAAACAAAAGAACATAAAAGAAGACATTACCTTAAAATCGTGTAACTCTTTTTGATTGAATCCAAAGGCTTACTTGGGAAGAATTATACCCAAAGTGAGGCTTCTTGGAGTAATATAAGGAAGATGAGATAGTATTTGGGCATAGGTTGGCCGAGACAAATGGCTGGAAAGTGTGAATAAGGTGGTAGTGGTGGGGGCCTTTTATAAGAGGAGAGGAGGGGCACTATTGGAAAGTCATGAAATGTCATTTTATTATATAATGAGTTTCTGATTTTAAAGGTCCCACACTTATATTTTTTTAGGATAAGGTTATAAGGGTTCGAACTATACTCATCCAATAGGTTTTTGGCAAGTGTATGTCTTAGATTTTACATTATCGTTACCTTTTATTTAAATCGTTAATTAATGAGGTAATCGTTGCATCATCATTGTGTCATAAAAAGTTTAATTTTTTTTATGTCTAAAATTTATAAAAAAAATATCATGATATATTAAATCTTTTTATATTTATAATAAATATTTATAGTCAAAAATATGACTTGTATAACCCCTTTTAAAAATTGTTTTAGTAAAACTACTCATGTTTGTGACATTTTTATTTTAACATTAAATAAAAGGTTTTTAATGTCATTTTCCTACCAAAGTGGCTCCATGGGGTACCCAAGTTGACCCATGGATTGTCTTGGTCGGACATGACTCATACAATAGGGGTAGGAAAAGTTTAAAGGTATTTTCATATTTTTATAATATCATTTTTACCTTAAATTTCACTAATTACCTTTAATCGCGATTAATTAAACTTAAAAGTTACTATTCACCAAAAAATTATTTTAATCCTACTGAACCACATTTTTCTTCCTAATGACAACCATGTATGTTGGATTTTTTAAAATCAAATCACATAAGTGGTAATGTTAAATTTAAACGAAAAATTAGTTTTTTAACTACCACTTAGTGGTTTCACTATTCATCAAAAATTGAGGTTTTTCAAAACAATTCCAAAATTTCACTCTAAGATATAATTGATATTCCGAATTAAAAAATGATGTCTATTTTATGAAATTCCTAACATATATGTTTCATTAATTATTTTTATAATTAATTCCCGTGGTCACAACAAATAGTGTGTTTTTAAGAAACAATATATACCAAAAGATTGACAATTGTTTATGTCCAATTTCAAAGTGAAATTAATTCTGATGAACACCATTGGATAAAATGGTAAAAATATATTCTAATTATACTTTAAAACCGCTCAATAAATAATTTATCACTATAAATTATTTTGATTAAAAAAGTTGTTTTTATGTATTGTTCACTATTCCTAAAAATTTGGAAGTTCTCAGAAAATTACAAAAAATTCAACTTAGGATAATTTTTGATATTCCGAATACAAAAACGAAGTCAATTTGGAATGATAAAATTTATAAAATTTCAAAAATTAGGTATTACTATTCATAACGGCTACTTTGATTGGTTGTGGTGTGTGTTAGAACACGAAGTTGCGTACAACACATGCTACAGTATTAATCAAAGACAAGTATACCGTGGAAGCTTGGAGTGTTACATTATACCCTCCTTCAAATAATTTCATCCTCGAAATTTAATATAATATCACTGTATAAAAAGACTCAGGCGATTCTTCATCATATGTTTCTCGGGTTCCCATGTTACCTCCTCCATCTTATGGTTTTTCTATAGAACTTTTACCAGATGAGTCGTCCGGTTTCTCAGCACTTGTTCTCTTGTATCAAGAATCCTGAAGGGCTCTTTGCAATAAGACAGATCAGTTTCCAGTTCTAACTCCTCATAGGTGAGCACATGCATTGGGTCAGGCATGTATTTTCTCAACAGTGATACGTGGAATACATCCTGAATTTTGGACAGACTTGGCAGCATTTCCAAATGGTAAGCTACAACCCCAATTCGTTCTATAATTTCGAAGGGTCTAATGTACCTGGGACTTAATTTACCCTTATTACCGAAACATATAACTCCCTTCCATGGAGATACCTTCAAGAAAACATGATCTCCTACCTGAAATTCCAAATCCTTCCTTCGGTTGTCGGTATAGCTCTTCTCCCTACTTTGAGCTGCTTTGATGTGGTTTTGGATTACTTTCACCTTTTCCATTGTTTCCTCCACCAGTTCTGGGCCTACAAGTTTTCTTTCACCAACGTCATCCCAACATGTTGGTGTGCGGCATCTCTTTCTGTATAACGCTTCATATAGTGCCATCTGAATACTTTAATGGAAGCTATTGTTATAGGAAAATTCTACCATAGGTAAATATTGATCCCACGTTCCTTGAAAGTCATGTAAGAATGATCTCAACATATCTTCTAAGGTCTGAATATTTCTTTCTGATTGTCCATCTGTTTGAGGGTGGTAAGCAGTGCTCAAACAGAGTGCAGTATCCAAGGCCTTCTGAAGACTTTTCCAAAATCATGATGTAAAACAGGGATCATGATCCGAGACAATCGACAAGGGTACTCCATGATGTCTCACAACTTCATTAATATATAGTCTTGCTAGATGTTCAAGTGTTAGATCTTCCCTTATAGCAAGAAAATGTGCTAACTTCGTGAGACGATCAACAATGACCCATATTGCGTCATTCCTTCTAGGAGTATTTGGTAGTCCCATGACAAAATCCATCGTAATATTATCCCATTTCCACTCAGGTATGGGAAGAGGTTTCAATACTCTACTAGGCAGTTTCCATCTAGCATTCACTTATTGACAAACTATACATCTTGTCACAAAATTAGCAATCTCCCTCTTCATGTTGTCCCACCAAAAATTTCCCATCAAATCTCTACACATTTTGGTGCTCTCAGGGTGTATAGAGAAATTGGAACTATGAGAATCATCCAAAAATTCCTTCTTTAAATCAGGTATATTGGGAACACAAAGTCTCCTCCCAAATTTCAAAATTCCATCTTCATACATAAAGTCACTCAATCGCCCATCATTCACAGCTTTAATTTTCTTTTTCAACTCTTCATCATCGGCCTGAGAACACTTTATACTTTCTAGTAAAGATGGTTTGGAAACCATTTGAAATTTTTTTTATGTTTCACCCTCCATGGTGATTCCCATATCCATCAATACTAGATCCATGAAAATAGGATCCCTTTCCACTCTCATCATGTTCAAAACTCCATGATCTTTTCTACTCAAAGCATATGCAACCCTATTTGCCTTCCCTGGTGGTAGTGTATCGTGCAATCATAATCCTTGAGTAGTTGAAGCCTTCTCATTTGCCTCATGTTGAGTTCTTTTTGTGAGAAAATATATTTCAAACTCTTGTGATCGGTATACATCTCACATTTTTCACCATAATTATAGTGTCTCCATATCTTCAAGGAAAATATTACATTAGCTAACTTGAGATCATGTGTAGGATAGTTCTTCTCATGAATTTTCAGCTGTCGTGACACATAGGCAATAACCATATCATTCTGCATAATTACACAACCAAGTCCTTTCACTGATGCATCACTATAAATAACGAACCCATCATTCCCTGATGGTAGAGTCAATATAAGAGAGTTGACTAATCTTCTCTTTAGTTCTTAAAAAAATTATTCACACTCTTTTGTACAGACAAATTTAACCCCTTTACGTGTGAGCTTCGTTAATGTGTTAGCCAATCGGGAAAAATTCTGGACAAAACGTCGATAATAACCTGCCAAACCAATAAAGCTGCGTACCTCAGTTATACTCGTCGGTGCTGGACATTCTTGGATTGCCATGGTCTTAGAAGGATCAACAAAAATTCCATCCTTATAGACAATATGGACAAGAAAAGAAATCTCCTGAAGCCAGAATTCACACATGCTAAACTTCCCATATAATTCATGCTTTCTCAGAGTCTTCAAGATAATGCGCAAGTGATTTTCATGATCTTCAGAGATTTTGAAGTATACCAAGATATCATCAATAAATTGCACCACAAAATCATAAAGATATTCCTTAAAAACACTATTCATTAGATCCCTGGATACAGAGGTTGCATTAGTCAATCCGAAAGGCATTACTGTAAACTCGTAATGCCCATACCTTGTTCGAAATGCATTCTTCAGAATGTCTTCCTTCTTCACACAGAACTAGTAGTATCCAGATCTAAGTTCAATCATTGAAAAGTTCTGAGCTCCATGCAATTGGTCAAATAAATCATCAATGCGAGGTAGGGGATACTTTTTCTTTATTGTTATAGAATTGATCTCCATGTAGTCAACGCACAAACTCATAGATCCATCTTTCTTTTTAACAAAAAGGACACGGGCTCCCCATAGAGAAACACTAGGGTGAAAAAATCCCTTATTACTCAATTCCTCTAGTTGTTTCTTTAGTTCTAATAATTCCACGGTGGCCATCCTATAAGGGGTCTTCGATATGGGCCTTGATCCAGGAATTAAATCAATGGAAAACTCAACTTCTCGTTCTAGAAGATGTCCCGGTAAATCTTCTAGAAACACATCTACATATTCTTTCACAAAAGGTACATCCTCTATTTGAACATTCCTTTCCTTTCCATTATTCATTTCATTCTCTTCCTCCCCAATAATTGAATTTAGTTGAGCTACTGGGGGTGGATCTGAATAAGAATTAGGTGGTGAAGATTCTACTCTAAATATAAGGTGTTACTTATCACCATCATCAAAAATGGTAACCACCTTCTTCTTACAATAAATCATTGCATCATAGTCCGAAAGCCAATCCATACCGAGGATTATATCAAACTAAATCATAGGAATCCCAATGAGATCAGCAGATAATGAACAGTTATGTGCTCGAATGAGGACCGATTCACAAAACTTTGTTGCAATAATACTAACCTTAGGTGTTTTGACTGACAATTCTCTTGTTAATTCAAATTGGAAATATCTAATTTTCTTAGCAAACTGGGATGATATGAAACAATGCGATGATCTAGAATCAAATAAAGCATTTTCTAAACCTGAGGAAACCATTAAATTACATGCCACCACATCTTTCGAAGCTTCAACCTCAGCAGTAGTGATAGCATATGCATGGCCTTCATCCCTTGGCCTCTTCTGAGGTATGTTCCCCTGACGCTTAGGACAATAATTTTCATAATGTCCCATATCTCTACAATTATATCATTCCACATTGACAGTAACTTTCTTTCCCTTGCAATCATGAGATTGGCGGCCTTTTTCACCACACTTGTAACAGACAACCATTCCCTTCAACCAAGTACCAAGGTGTTTCTTCCCACATTTACTATAGGACTGATATTCAAATTTTCCCTTATTCCCCTTATTTCCATTTCTAGATTGATCAGAAGATCTCTTCTTTTCTTTCTTTGCTTTAAAGTCATAAGACTTAGAGAATTACTTTTCCTTCTTGATAGCACATGAGACAATATCTTCATATGACAAGATGGTTTGTGAGACTAATGCTCGACAGAGAAATGGGTTTAACCCATCAAAAAAGAGATCAATCTTACTTCTTGGGTTACGTATATAATCTGCAGCATGCCTCGCTAACCTTGTAAAGTTAGCCTCATACTTTGCAACATTCTCATCCTCCTTCTGCCTTAGACTCAGAAATTTCCTTTCCATATCTGATCGATGGTCATGTGGAAAGTATTTTTCTATGAAAATTTCCTTAAACTCCCTCCATTACATAATTGATACTTCTTCATATTCCTTTGTGTTTTGAATCAGTGACCACCATTGATCGGCATCTCCAGTGAGGCGGTAGATTGCCATGACAACCTTCTCCCTTTCGCTACTCCCCAAGGTGTGGAATATTTTTTCTAAGAAGTTTAACCATTTCTTAGCTACTAATGGATTTGTACCCCCATTAAATGTTGGCAGTTTTTGCCTCATGAAGCAGTCTAACATTGATCCTCCACATTGCAGATCAGGGGGCTCCATACGAGTAAGGTTATTTTTCATAACCTGGGTGAGTTGTCCCAGTATGGTAATAAGTTGATCATCACCAGTTGTATCTCCAGCTCCACAATAATTATCTTGAGCTTGAGGGAAATCCCTACACGAAGTGCGTGCATTGATATGGTTTCCATTCCTCCCACTAGGCACCATTTCTAAACAATGGCATAAACTAGATTAGTTTATGAATTAAAATACATAATTCCATACTTGTAAAACACTTAACATAAATTGAACTATTTATGGATATAATCCATAATCATAAAAAGAAATGTTTTATTTGAGGAATTATATACTCATAAACCCTTCATAATGGTTTGTAAAGAAAATGATAATTATCCTACGAATATCCCCCAGGAGTGTCGTAACCAAGAGTGCAGCAAGGCCCATTATCATGCACCAGTTCCCGTTTGAGTCTAGCTCAAAGTGGTGTTTTCGGGTTTTACCCCTAGGTACATCTGTACCAGAGCCGCCTCTACCTACATGTATCTAGAAAGGGATTTATTGCTCGAAATAGTCAAAAAATGTCTATAATACCAAAATTCTAGGAAGTTCTTCTATACTATTCCTCAAAGTCTATCTTCGGTTTATGTGCTCTAATCCGAGTTTATCTAAATCTATATTCCAAGGTTAGTACTAAACTGCCTTTGATACCAACTTTAACGCCCCGACCCTAGCTACCCAGAGTCGGTGCATTATTGTGTAACATTGGCATGATCACAAATGATCAAGTCTAGAAAGAACGATTAGTTTAGTAGCCTTGGAAACACTAGATACATACATAAGTCGTACATTACATCATAAAGTAAAATAGAACTACAATAACATAGGCTCAATTTTCTACACTCATATTCCCTTCAGAAAATCCCTGCAGGTCATTCCTAAAATACTTCTTCACATCCTGGAAAAATTAAAACATTGAAAGGGGTGAGCTCAGATTCTCAGTAAGGATAACAATATATTGGAAGCTTTCATAAATAAACGTTAACATTTATGGAAATGTATAACTAAAACAAAAGCCCTTTTAAACTTGAACTTCAACATAATATGGAAAAAATAAAATTAAATAATGCCATTTACCTACTCACATGGATATTCTACTAGTCGAATAATCACATGAAATATCAATAACCACTTTCATAATGATAGAATGCATAATTCCAGACTATCATAACCACGTAGCCAAGGCCTCGTGCCCAGACTACAAATAAGATTTTTTCAAGGCCTCATTCCATGACACTAGTTTGTCTCATGAGACCTACCGATGCATCGAGGAGCTATAGCGGGCTCCACCCGCCACTTATTAAGTCCAATTCATTCCTCATATGAACATGTTTAAACATATCATAAACCATAACATAATCATATCACATAAAACATGCATAAAGGAAACATAAGATTTCCACACTTCAATCACAAGATATCAATACAACACATTAATATAATAAAAACTTTATCAAAATCATTTTCAATACCAAAATAAAATAAAAGCAAAACATTGTATTTATTTTTCTTTTAAAAAACTTTATGGCTTGTAGAAGAAGCCGAAACTCAAATAGTTCTCACGGAGGCGGAGAAGTCATTGTCGTTGCATACGTCCGACAAGAAAAACATTCCTTTTTGTCGTTTAGTAAAATTATTCGTATAAAAAATATTCCTTTTAAAAAACGTAAAAGTCAAAGGGGTTTATACACCGTATATGAATAATTTGTGTATAAAACAAAATTTTCCTCAATGAATATAGATTGAGACGAAGTCCCTTACAAAGATCATTTTTTAAATAAAATAGATATACTATGTGTATTCACTATAGGTACAAATAATGTAAGTACAAATATAAGATAGGCCATAATAATATCATGACATAATTTGAAAGTAGGAGATTAACCCAAAAAATAGAAATTGGGTTAAGAAGTTCCCTTACCTCGTGTCCGACTTGACTCGACTGCTCTTTAACCTCCTGAATAATAAACTAGAGTTAATCACTACCTGCTTAAGAACCTTTTTCATGTTCACTTTTCCTTTTATATCACTTATCACCATGTTATGAACATTATTTAATTATTTATGTTAATAACGGTCGTTTTGTCGATCTTAGGTACTTGAGTCAAAAATAAACTTCTTATAATTACACTTTGTTCATGTGGTAAAATATCCATTATATCCATAATTATATTCATTATGTAGATATCATATACATCATATATATCCAGTATATACATTCATTTATAAAATTACATAACATTTAGAGGTAAGAAATGAAATGCACCGTTCATGGAGACGGAAAGTCGTACGTACGCATGAACGCTACTTTCATTTCTATTTCGTATTTAATGGATTGAAGTTATAATTATATAAAGGTATAATATAACTACAGTATAATATAATGTATAATACCATTTACTCCATCCTTTATACATCCCACATATGGCATTAACGATTCAAATCACTTTGAGGGGGCGGTAGTCCGCACATCCTAAAATGAAAATACGGAGTTTACCCATAATGGAAATATTAAAGGTATTCCATAAATGAGAAATACAGAATCATAAGGAAAAGATAAACATAATATATATATATATCATATATGAAAATAGTGTCATCAAAATGGCCACAATTAGAGGTGTTAAAAGAATATTGAACAATCATCGTTTCGTGAGACAGTATTTCGCCACCCAGAGAAACAATATGTTATTTAACCATTAGACGAATGTGTGTGTAAGTGTAAATCAAATCCTTATCATAAAAACATCCTAGTATATTTTAGATACTGGTGTTGTTATAAAGGAATGGAATAAAAAGAGTTTAGGGGGTTGGAGAAGCAAAATAAAACAAAAGAACATAAAAGAAGACATTACCTTAAAATTAGGTAACTCTTTTTGATTTGAGCCAAAGGATTCCTTGGGAAGAATTCTGCCCAAAGTGTGTCTTCTAATAGTAATATAAGTAAGATGAGAGAGTATTTGGGTAGAGGTTTGCCGAGACAAATTGCTTGAAAGTGTGAATAAGGTGGTAGTGGTGGGGGCCTTTTATAAGAGGAGAGGAGGGGTACTCTTGGAAAGTCATGAAATGTCACTTTATTATATAATGAGATTCGGATTTTAAAGGTCCAACACTTATATATTTATAGCCTAAGGTGATAATGGTTCGAATTATACTCATCCAATAGGTTTTGGACAAGTGTAAGGCTTAGATTTTATATTATCTTTTCATTTTATTTAAATAGTTAATTAATGAGGTAATCGTTGCATCATCATGGTGATATAAAATGTTTAATTTATTTTATGTCTAAAAATTTAAAAACATATAATGATGTAGGAAATATTTTTAGATTTATAATGAATATTTATAGTCAAAAATATGACTTGTATAACCCCTTCTAAAAATTGTTTTAGTAAAACAGTTCATGTTTGTGACATTTTTTTTAACATTAAATAAAAAGTTTTTAATGTCATTTTCCTACCAAAGTGGCTCCATGGGGTCCCCAAGTTGACCCATGGATTTTCTGGGTTGGCCATGACTCATCCAATAGGGGTAGGACAAGTGTAAATGTATTTTCATATTTTTATAATATCATTTTTACCTTAAATTTCACTAATTACCTTTAATCGCGATTAATTAAACTTAAAAGTTACTATTCACAAAAAAATTATTTTCATCCTATTGAACCATATTTTACGTCCTAATTACAACCATGTATGTCAGATTTTTGAAAATCAAATCATAGAAGTGGTAATGTTTTAATTTAAACGAAAAATCAGTTTTTTAACCACCACTTAGTGGTTTCACTATTCATCAAAAATTGATGTTTTTCAGAACAATACCAAAATTTCACCCTAAGCTATAATTGATATTCTGAATTCAAAAATGATGTCTATTTTATGAAATTCCAAACATATAAGTTTCATTAATTAATTTTATAATTAATTCCCGCTGTCACAACAAATAGCGTGTTTTTAAGAAATAATATATATCAAAAGATTGACAATTGTTTATGTCCAATTTCGAAGTGAAATTAATTCTAATGAACACAATTGGAGAGAATGGTGAAAATATATTCTAATTATACTTTAAAAACACTCAATATTATAATTCATCACTATAAATTATTTTGATTAAAAAAGTTGTTTTTATTTATTTTTCATTATTCATAAAAAATTGGAATTTCTCAGAAAATTACAAAAAATTCAACTTAGGATAATTTTCATATTCAGAATACAAAAACAAAGTCCATTTGGAAAGATAAAATTTAATTTTTTTTAAAAATTAGGTATTACTATTCATAACTGCTACTTTGATTGGTTGTGGTGTGTGTTAGAACTCGAAGTTGCATACAACACACGCTACTGTATTATTCAAAGCCAAGTGTATCGTGGAAGCATGGGGTGTTAAATTAACTACTACCTAAACTATAAATTCATGTAAATAACTGATCACTTATGTGATATGGTTCATATATTATTACTATCCCACACTCTATGTTTATATATATTTAAATTGGAGAATCATACCTTCTTGATTAGAGGTCCATCTTTCAAACAGATCAACAATATGTCCAGAATGTGTTTTTGAAGACATCATTGTTAAAATTAATGATATGATATTTGAAGAAAACTTATACATAAAAATATAAATGTAGATAATATTTAATCACACATTTCCATCATTTATATAGGAACATTCATAAATATTGTAAAACCCATATCAACATACATAATGGAATTCCCACAATAGAGCTTAAATATATGAATGTTCACATCAATAATCTGGATGCAATGAATCATCCATCAAGAAATAATTCACATTACCCAATATCCTAGGATGAAGGAAAAAAACTAATTGATTCTATATGTATTCTTTTAAAACTATTATCTTTCTATAATCTGTTTTTTGATAAAAAATAACAAGGAATAGGTATGTGTGTAATGATATAGAAATTATGATTCCATGATTGATAAATACATAACATTTAATTAATTCTAATTTTTTATAAAAGAGGATAATTATTAAAATCCTAATAATATTTTAAGAATAATAAGTACAAGAATATGGAATATGAATACTAAAATATCATCATAAATCCTATGAAAAAAATGGTTGTGAAATAATAAGAACTAGCAGAGACCCAATCCATATATCAAACATTTCAAAATGAGTTGAACAAGGCTACAGAATCATTCATTAAAAAAATCAAAGTAAAGAGAGAATCACCCATAACTGATATGGAGAAATGTACACATGAAGAAGGTGTGTATTACCTCTAGAAATATCAATATAAAAATATTTTATTTTAAATTAGAGAGGTAAAAAACAAAAACTATGTTCATGTGTGTCATAAAAACTGAGGGGAAATATTCCACACCAATAAAAGATAATAATTTTCAAAGCATTATAAAACCAATTAAAAATTATGTTTATTTTGTACTAGAACAAAAACAACATGAATATAAATAACATAAAGAACCAATTTGGAAGTGAAAGGTTTCAATGGTTTTTTTGGTAATGTATTGTGAATGGAAAAATATTATTCATACTATTAAAAAAGGAAAATACCTAGAAAGAGTCAAGATTTGGTGGAGGATAATACACTACTTCATCATGAAAATTAATAAATACCAACTAGGTAACACATCAACTTTAAATACAATTTAATGATATAATTTTATATTAAATCTTATTACATCATTAGATAAATTTTATTCATTAAAAACACATTATAAATTAAGTGCGGGGTATAGAATATTACATTTTATGATTACTTTTAAAATTTACATTTTAGTTAATCTAATGATATTAACACAAATCTCTTCTTGGAGGCAACCAATTTTTTTTCCTGAGTCCACTCATCCCATGAATTCACATTTACTCATAAATTAATATGGATTCACTATTTTTTATAATTATTTCTAGTTTTATTATAGGGATGGAACAAAGTGGTTGGAAGTGAAATTTTTGAAGTTATAAAAAATTAATATTTGGAAACCATAATTCATTTCATTAAAGGATACCTCACACTGTGAAAATTGTTACACATACTAATAAAAATAAAAAGCTCACATCCTAAACTTGGAATTCATGTCATAAAAATAGAATTCATGTTATGTAAAGTAAATCTATGACTTCAAAATTTTGTAAAAGAGAACCAAATAAAAAAGTCACATGAAACATGATTTATGCATAATTAAATATAATAATTTATCATTACATTTATTATCTTTTCAAATATATATATTTATGTTTGAAAATATAAATTTTTTACATTAAAAGAAAATTACATGCCCAACATTAACCTTCTTGGTTTACATAACTAGTCTAGAGACATAAATTTTATGGAAATATTGTCATTACATATTCCATACATAAAATTTAATTATATTGAATGTGTGAAATGAGAAATTGAATAAATAGAGTGACTATTAGGATAATAATTTTATGATTCATGATATTGTAAAATTAATTCATTCATGTAAATGAAATCCATATACCATTTTTATATATTGAATTTATATTTATCTTGTGGAATAATTTGTTATTATTATAACATGAAATGAGTGTTTATCCTAGATCTATATCTTCTATTCTGAAGAGTATTTTGGGATCTAATAATTTTCTTTTCTATCTTGAGAAATGTTTCTAGAGTGTTCTTTAGGTATGCCACCAACTATATCTTGGATTGGAAATTGTCAAATCAATGAATATAAAAAATTATATTTCATATGATTGAATAATTATTATTGTTATATCTTTATATTTGATACCACTATATACATAAATAATTGTATATAATATAAAACCCGGGGATGAACCTTATAAGAATTTAAAATATTTTACCCCATTTGTATTCATTTATGACCATCTGTATTTATATTAAAAGATATCACAGTGATAAAGTTTAGGATGTGGGATGTAATTGTGCAAGGGATGAATTGAGTTGTTAAAAAATCATGATTGTGGGGGATGATATATTGTTCAATGGGATGTGATAATTTTATAATAATTGTTATATTTACTATTTTAAATTCTAAATAAATAAAAAGGGAATGGGTTGTGTTTTGAAAAAAATAAAAATTTACCACTACCAGGATGATTATTTATTTATATTTAGTTTGGGGTTGATATGAGATTCATTCCAATAATAATAATAATAAAACATCAAAAAATAAAAAAAAATTGAATAAGGTCACATACTTTCAATATGGACACATTTATCACGACCTTACTCTATGTTTTAGGAGGATGAAGTTTTCTTTTATCATTGGATATTTTTTGTGAACTATTCTTTTGATATCATGTAGTATGCTTTAGTGATAAAAATTATTTTTAAAAATTATTGTTTTGAACATAAATCCATACCATCATTAAGCTGTAGAGTCAAGTGAAACATTTTTAAAATAAATGATGATTTTATGTGAATTATATATTTATCAAGAAGAGATCTTAGACCATTTCAAATTCATTGGAAATGTACCATGTACTCCTGATATGAGGACAAATCGTATTGAATTCGTATCATGATCGTTGCAATAAAATAATCCATTGTATGGAATTTCATGACATGGCTTGCTTCATAATGATGAATTTTGAAATATTAATAAATAAAAGTAAAAGATAAACCATTATTAATGGGAAAATGTAAAATACTTGTGGTGATTAGTTTTAAAGTGTGTTTAGTTGAGTAATTGTTTGGAGTATAACATTAATGGTTATTACACATTCATAATAATTCTAATAAATGGATTTGTAATTTTATTATTGGTAATGTGGAATTCTTATTTATTTATATAGGGATTGCATGATTGAAATAAAGGATGTTCTAAGTGTGAGGGAATTAAAAACCCATAAAATGCTTATAATTTTTATATAAAAGACATTTTTGGTATTATTTAACTAATTTACTTTCCAAACATCCAATTATTTAATGTTTTACGTGAGGATACCACCAATGGGTGAAAATATGGTTAAATTGTGAAGAATCCATGTTGAATATTGTTGGAATCCTCATGTGTTAATCCATTTTTAATGATCAGAAATCATATTATTTATATAAAAACTGGTTATTCTTGTGTAATTTATCTAAAATCATTGGATAGATGATTTGTATCTTTATGATTTAAATAAACCTTGTGCACTATATTTAAATTAATTTATAATGATTTATTTGATGAATTATTAAGTCTAATCCATTAACTGAATGTCAATATTTATGTCGTAATACATATATTTGGCTAAGTCAGATACACCCTGAGTCTGCCACTTCTTTTGTTTTTTTAGAAAAGGAACCAAACACTATTACCATCCAGACCCCATGACCATCAAGACACCATGAATATCCAATCATTGTGACCATACAAACAATGTGACAATCCAAACAATGTGAAAATAAAGAGACTATGGTCATCCAGACACCATGAGCATCTAGACACAATGACCATACAGACACCATGACAATCCAGACATCATAACCATCCGAACATCGTGACCATCCCAAGACTATGACCATCTCGAGACCATGACCATCCAGACACCATGACCATCTAGAAACTGTGAGAATCCAGACACCATGACCATCTAGACACAATGACCATCCAAACACCATGACCATCTAGACATCATGACCATCCAGTCATCGTGACTATCTAGACACAATTTCACGGAGACACTATTTTCTGAAGACACCGTTTACAGACAATCTATGACTCCATTTCTTAATCTATTTTATTGTTTTTCAATTTAATTTATAATTGTCATATTTGAAGCTTTTAAATGCAATGACATAATTAATGTTTATTTATAGACATATCATCTGACAGTATGAGGTATGAGGTATTGAATATATGCATCATGTCGGTCCCAACAATTGCACTCCAAAAAAAACGAAAATTTCGGCCTAGGAAAAGAAAGAGCGTAATAACGAAGTACACATGACTGTTTCTAGAAACAAGAACCAACACATGAAACTCAACATTCATGAGGGGCACACAAATCATTCTTGAATCAACAATCTAGACATCATAGATCAAAATCTTCGACCACATCTTCGTATAATCAATACAATGAAGAACACGAGCTAGATCTAGCCGACTTATGGTACTATGTTTTCCATGAGAGGACATGATTTCTACATCATCTTAATCCCAGAAATCCACAGCTGTATAGACGAAAATGCAGAGCACTTGAATTCTTATCGCCCCATTTCTTCTCTATAGTGTATTTGTTTTGTATTTTGAATAGTGATTTTGTCGGTATAAATACACACATTGTCTCATTTATCAAACTAAAGGATACATGATATCCGTTCTCTTAAAACATTTTACAACTGTGTATTCCCACATATAAGTGTAGAAGAATACCATGTGTGACTTGTTAGTGTTTACCCATGAAAAACAATGGAAGAGGTCGTGTGACCTTGACAGTCTTATGTTCTGTTGTTAACCCCGATCTAAGGTGTGGATCAAGTTTATTTATATAAAATTCTTGGTGTCAGGTGATCACCATGTGGGGTGGATTAGGTCTCAGCATGATACTAACCACTTGTTTTATATTTGTAGTGTTGTTTACTTTAGTTTTCTATGATTTACTGTTTAATTCAAAAATCACAAAATTTACATTGATAGTTAATCATGGAATGATGTTATAATTGTTTATCCTTATTATAATATCATCAAATATAATGTTAATAACTGCGATTAGGATTAATGAGAATTAATCAGTATTCTAAAAAGTTATTTAAACAGTAAAACTTCTATAACAGTATAACCTTGATAAACTAGGTTGTATTTACATATGGGAGAACCTTTCTAAGATTACTTTTTTATATAGAACGTTTTATTGATACTCAATTCACCCCCTCTTCAGAACTCTTTTTCAAACAAAATTTGGTATCAATGGAGTGTTAGTTAATCTTATTAAAACTATGTTTTTTACACTATTAAACTATGATTGTAATTTTACTTTAATGATCTATAAACTTCTATCAATTCTATATTTTTACCTATTTTAAAGTATTTTTGTATTATGGATTATAGTTTGGAAGGTGCTACAACAAATAGACCACCATTATTTAATGGAACCAATTATGCTAAATGAAAAATTAAAATGAAAATTAATTTAGATATTATGATATTTGAAATTTGGTCTTCAATTATAGATTAAAATAAGAGATCTTCTCTTCATAAAATCTCTAGGGGTGAACCTACTAAAACTACGTACAATCACAATTGAAAATATATTAATGTAGTATACTGCTCTATAAGATATGAGGAAGTTAATATAATTTTTTCTTGTAATAATTCCATTGAAATTTTGGATACCTTATCTACTTCATATGAAGGAACATGTTGTATGAAACAAATGAGATATAATACTTATACTATTAAATATGATAACATTAAAATGAAACTTGATGAGCCTTTTTCTAACATTTATATCAGGTTCAAAAAAATTGTCAACATAATAATTTCTCTTGGAAGAGAAGTCACTACTAAGGAATACATCATGAGAATTCTCAGATTCCTACCTGATAGATGGTGAGGAACCTGTGTCTCCATTAAAAAATATTTTTATATCTGCAAGATAACTATAAAAGATCTCATTGGGAAACTGATGATGTATGAAGAGGGGCTAAAAGTCAACAAGGAAGACTAGGATGAATCCAAAATAAAATATATCTCACTCAAGACCACTACCTCTAAATATAGAGAAAAATGGAAAGTGGATGTTTATGTAAAAGTTCTAGCAGTGAAAAATCATAACCTGAAAATGATGAGGATATTGCTCAATTATCTAGAAGTATTAATATATTCTACAAGAATAAATTTTTTGAAATCCTAACTTCAAAGGATTATATGATCAAAAATAAAGTAAGAATAAATATTGGAAAACAAGTGATAGGTGTTATGAGATTGTAGGCTATGAATGTAAGCGAAGAGGACATATCAAGGCCGATTGTCCAAAGAACAAGTACAAAAAGTGATTTTATGACCAAGATATAAATTATAAAAAGGAAATGAAAGAAACATAGAGTAATTCTAAGGAAAGCTCATGTGACTCTGAATTATCACATGATGAACCGGAAAACAAAGCTAATATGTTTTTTATGAAAAACACATCTGAGGTTACACTGGAATATCCTGCACACAATTTATACTATTATGTAGATGAGAGTGACTTTTAAAATATGTCTAATGATGAAATTATAGAGTATTGTATTATGATATAAGATACATTCAACGATCTAAAAGATAAAGACAAGTCCTTGAAGAAACAACATGCTATTACCTCAACTTTTAAAACTGAACTCACTATAGAATGAGAGAAAAATTCTCAATTACTCAAAGAGAAAAATGAACTAAAACTATCTAATGTGAAATTGAAGAATGTATTAGAAAAGTTTACCAATGGGAAAAATACAATTAATCAAATGCTAGGTAAAAATATATCTCCTAAATATACTACTGCGATTGGATATAAACCTAGAAAAAGAAATTTTTCAAGAACTATTTTTGTTTCTAAATCTAAGACATACATCATTACTCTTAGTTATAAAAAATATTCAACTAGTTCATGTTATGACACACTTTCTACTATTTCATGATTTTCTGGACCAAATAGAGTTCATTTTTCAAATATATTACATTATTTTTTATAGGAAACCTACGAGTCATATACGGGTTCCTAAAGCACATATCACTCATATTACTAGACCCAAACTAGTGTGGGTACTAAAATCTGTTTTTATTTGACTATTTTGTAGAAATTCTGCTTAAAGTGTTCTGATAAAAGCATTTAGAACTTGGAAAATGGGTTTTTGAGACACATGACAGAAGAATACTCATTCTTCAAGAATTTAAAAAAAAAAATTATGGAGGAAATGTCACCTTTGGTGACTATTCTAAAGGAATAATCATTGTCCTTGGACAAATCAGTAACTCTAACTCTGTTTTGATTTCCAAAGTAAATTCTGTTAATGAATTGAAATATAATATACTTATTATTTCACAATTATGGGATGATTGATATCATGTTAAATATGAAAATGAGGCTTGAATTGTTTTTAATTTTAAAAAAAATATGGTTTTATGTATTATGAAATTAAAATGTTTATTATATTGAATTACATACTTTAGCTTCTCAAAATGTATCATGTTTATGTGTGTTTTACCAAGTGTCCTAGATTTGGCATAGGAGACTAGGACAGTGTAACACTCACTCCCATAAAATGTTTAATAGGTAATGCTTTGTCAAATACCTACCCAAACTTGAGTTTCCAAATGGTAAAGTGTGTAATCCTTGTTAATAAAGAATGAAACAAAAAAATTTCCATCAAACCAAATAAATTAGTTTCAACTTCTCGACCTCTCTAATTGGTTGACATGGATTTGTTTGGACCATTGAGATATTAGAGATTAAATGGGAAGCACTATGTTTATGTTTTTTAGATGACATTTCTTGATATAATTGGACTTTATTTTTGGCTCACACGAGTGAAGCAATCTCTCCTTTTACCAAATATGCCAAAACTATAGAAAATCACATTGGACATAAAATTAAATCCTTAAGATGTGATCATGGAAAAGAGTTGTAAAATCAAGAGTTTTAATCCTTTTTCTCACAAAATGGCTTTAGTCATAATGCCTCTACACCTAGAACACCTCATCTGAATAGAGCTGTAGAAAGAAGAAATAGAACCCTGTAAGATATAACTAGAACCATGCTTTGTGAGTATGACCTACCTATTTATTTTTATACTAATGTTGTAAATACATCATGATATATAATCAATAGAGTGTTGATTAGACATATTATTTAAAGTGCTCTTTATGAGTTAAAACACAATAGTAAACCCAAAGTTATCTACTTTAATGTTTTTGGTTGAAAATTATATATCTTAATACTAAGGAAAATCATGAAAAAATTTCATCCAAAAATGATGAAGGAATATTTTTAGGATATTCAATTTCTAGTAATGCCTATAGAGTGTTTAAAAAAATAACTAAATGTGTGCAAGAATTTGTCCATGTCAAATTTGACAAAACAGATCCACATGAGCCTATGACCACTCTAGAAAACCTGGAGTATGATGTTTCAAATCTGGAAATTAATTCAAAATCCCCTAACAATCCTATAAAAGAATTTGTGAAAACTCCCAGTTCTATAAATTCATTAGATTCCTGTCACAATGAACCAGATCCAACTGATGAACCTGAAATCACCAGTCCTTCTGCTTCTAGAACTATTATAACTCTTAAGAATAATCCTTTAGTTGTTGTTGTAGGAGACATAGATAAAGGAACTCAAACATGAGCTTCTCTTAGATATGAGGATGAACATATTGTCTTATTTTAACAAATTCAACCTAAAAACATTAATTATTCTATTAATGATGATTTTTGGGTGATTACTATACAAGAAGATCTTAATAAGTTTGAAAGGAACAATGTTTGGAAGCTTTTGAAGGACCCAAAGACACATTCACCGTAGGCACTATAAGTTTTTTTTGAAATAAGATAGATGAAGATAATTACATAGTTATAATCAAGGCATGATTGGTTTCACAAGGCTAAACTCAAGAAGATGAAATTGAATATGTGGAAACCATTACACATGTAGCCATGATTGAAGCCATCAAAATTCTACTTGCTTATACGGCACATTTGAATTTCAATCTATTTCAAATGGATGTTAAGAGTGAATTCCTAAGTGGGTACATAGATGAGGATTTCTTTGTTGAGCAACCCCCTAGTTTTAAAAATCCATAATTTCCAAATCATATTTTTGAATTATCAAATGATTTATATGGTTTAAAAACAAGATCAATGATCATGGTATGATAGACATAGTACCATTCATATATATAATGGTTTTAAAAATGGAATAGATGATCCTACCCTTTTTATAAAATGAATATCCAATGATATTTTAGTAGTTAAAATTTATGTAGATGATATTATCTATAGATCATTGTGAAATTCTTTATGTATTTATTTTTATGAAATAATGTAAAACAAAATTGAAATGAGTTTAATGTGTGAACTAAAATTCTTTCTTGGATGTCAAATAATTCAAAATTATTATGGTATTATCTTAAATCAAATAAAATACACTAAATATCATCTAAAACCTTTTGGATTGGATGGCGCTAAAATTAGTAACAATCAACTGAGTAACAATGTATGTTGGATCTTGATGAATATGGAAAATCTGTTGATCAAACCAGTTATAGAGTAATGATTCGAAGTTCACTCTGTATAACTGCCAGCCAACCTGTCATTATGTTTAGTGTGTGTTTGATTGATTGTTTTCAATAAAACCCTAAGCAATATCATTTAAATGCTCTTAAGATAATTTTTAAAAACCATAAGCATACACCCAATCTAGGATAGTTTTATACCAGAGGACAGTCATTTGAATTAGTTAGTTATTATGATGCAGAATTTAGTGGTTTTATGTTAGATAGAAAAATCACCTCTTGAACATGACACTTTTTAAGCAATCCAATAGTATCATGGTTTAGTAAGAAACAATATTTTGTGGCATTATATAATACATAATCTTAATACATAGTTGCTGGTGGTTTTTTTCCACAAATTCATTGGATGAAACGCATATTAAAAGACTATGGATATCAATTCAAGAATTTTACTATAAATTATGTCAATACATGTGCTATTATAATCTCAAATAAATATTGTTTCACACTATTGGATGAATCATATTGATGTAAGACATCACTTTTTGAGAGATCATTATCAAGAAGGTGACATCACATTGGAATTCATTGGAACCGAATATCAGCTTGCCGATATATTCACCAAAAAACTAAATTCTAAAAGAATATATTACATCATAAATGAATTTGGTATGATAAATCATAAGTAGTTATCTTACTATTTTTTATCATAATGTTTCATATCTTACTGTATCACACTTTGCAGTTTCACAAATCACTATCTTGATATTACTACTTATCTCTAATAGTTCTATAATATTACCATCTCATGACTTAGTGTATCATGTTTATGGTCTCACAGTTACTATTTCGTGGCTATTGTCTTACAGTTACTATGTCAAACAATACAGTCGAAAAGTTTAGAAATCACACTACTATGGTGTCACCATGAACACATGTTACATTCTCACCGTGAGATTCAGTTACTGTCTCACTATAAATACACTTTATTATTTCATTTATAAATTAGAACTTTTTTAGTGGTAATTAATTATTCGACCCTTTTACATTCCCAAGAATTTTTTTTTGCGATGATTGGTATTCCTAAATAATAAAAACTAATGAAGTTTCACTTTTTCATCACTCAATCTCTATTCTCCAAAACTATCACCCTCATCTGAGTCCTTAATTTTACTCTCCCTCTCTCTCTCAGACCCTTGATTAATTCCTATTATGAAACACCCATAATCATAAAATCCTAAGAAATTTAGTTCAAAGAAGAAAAGGAAAATCGGGCTGAAGATAGCACCTGAAGGTCCTCTGAATCCGACTATGGTAGATAGAATAATGGTGCCTAAATGGATATTTTCCCCAAGTGGCTCATGTCATGTATCTCTCTTGTGATGAAATTATTGAAAGAGAAAGGATTGTTAGATTGGTTTACAAAGGAGGATCATCCTATTTATGTGAAATTAGTTGCATTGTTTTACCAGTATTATTAGTTTTCTTTTGATAATGAATATGGATATGTTGTGAGAAGCTGCATAAATGACCAAAGATGTACTTTTTCATAGATATTATGGGATTCATGCATTATGATACCTCATGAGGTTATCTATGAGGACTATCATAGAGTTCCTACACCTCCAAGTGAGATATTTATTTTAGAAGATGCTTTGGGAAGCTTAACTGGAAATACAACTAAGAGGTGAGCTAAAGCTGCAGAGCTGGGTGGAGAAACCAGACTTCTATTTAAATTTTTTCATAATTTTATTAGCCCTAGAAAAGGTGATTTCATTGTAGTAATGTATTAGGATGTATTTTTGATAAAACCCATGAAAAATTGACAAAAGATGAATCAATGAAATTATATCATACTCCATATGTGTGAATTCATCAGGTCATCCTCAATGTCAGACTCCCTCTTCTATTCAAAGATTATTTTATCCATGCATTTTGCCAAAGGTTTTTTTTGGAATGAATGAAGAAGATATCAAGGCTTATGAGTTTTTCTATCAATAGTTACAGTAAATAAGATGAAAATCAGTTGGAATCCTTTGAGAAAATCACGAGTGGAAGACAATGATAGTATTTATGGAATGTTCAATCTGGTGGAACACCCTTCAAGACCTAATGCTGTTTCTGATTCTGGATTAGAAATTGATGAATTTGTTGAGTATCATGAAGAAGAAGAAGAAGAAGAAGAAGAAGTGGTTGTTTCACCTATAATAGAAACTACCTGAAATGAGGAGGATAGTGAACCTAGTATTCCGGATATAGCTAAAAAAGAAGTGCATGTTCTTAAAAAGGTTGATGATTTGAATGAACAACCTTCCTCAAAAAAAGATTATGTTGCTTTTGAAAGAGAAAAAAAAGGTTGTAGAAGAGCTAATATAAGAATATATTTGTCTTTTTCTAGAAGATGTGTGTGATAAACATGTAGAGGATCCATCTTCTCTTGAAGCCATTGCTTCTACAGATGAGAGAATGGAGCTAGCCATTCAATTGTATGGACAAGAAATGGATAAGGAAATTAGGGATGAAATCATGGTAATAATTCAAAGACCAAGACCTCTCAATCCTCTAAAATATGCACCTATTGAGGGGGATAATCCCCTACTATGGAAAATGTTGATGTACAAAATTTATTTGATCCAATCTTTTTGGATACATGGTATAAATATCCAAGTTGTTTCAATGTAAATGATTCATAGGAAGTCAGAATCAAAGGTCTTGATCTGTCTACTGTGTTTCAGTGGAAAATGTCATCTAATCCTAATTCTATCTCTACCAAATAACATGATCCTATCTTAGCATCTATCTCTGAGACTTCACAAGAACCTTCAAGCATGTAAATAAGAATGATCTGAAAGAATTTAGAGCTACCCTGTTGGATGGGGTTGAAAATAGAATAAATAATCAACCTCCTCCTATAACAAATTTGATTGAAAGAGATGTTGTCCAATTATTGGAAAATATTTTAGTGTAGTTTTAGCCAAAAAATATCCATGAGAATCAGGAATCTATAATTGAGAATAAATAGCTTTGTGATGAAGTATAGACTCTAAGATTTATGGTTAAAGATATGACAAAAGTATTGAACTCGAGACCCAAACCTACTGCTCGTCCAATTGAAGAACTTGGTTGTTAGATTCCTTAGGAATTATCCTCCATGATTCAACCTAACCAGACTTATTTAGGTGACAAGGTGGTTGAAAGATACAAGGAAATTGTTCAAGAGATGCATGACCTTATTGTTGGTCATAAAAATTTAACTGATGAGTATAAATGTTGTCTTCATAATGTGATATATCAAGTGAAGTCTCTTACCTTGGATTTCACTACTTCTCATACCTCTAGACAATAATCTCAACCTACTTTAGATAGTAATCTTCTTAGAACATTTGTCAAAGAAGAACATCGGGTTGTGCTCAATGGCTTTGATATGAATATCTATCTAATGTTATCAACAATAGTGAAAAAGTTCTTTATTTGGTGAGAATTAATTCCAAGATTTCCAATGATGTTCGATAAGAAATTGATAAAAATATGGATTTCTAATTCAATCTGATATTATCTAAGAATTAAATAACCAACCACTTTATGTACATTATTGAGAATCTAAGAATTTTTCCTGTTACTATAGCTTCAAAACTCAAGTACAAAATCTCAAAGATTTCACTCCATTGAAATACATGTTTATGGAGAACAAGGATGAATTTTAGAAAGACATGAAATATGGTAGAGAGATTATTGAGGATATTATCATGATTCTGTGGCCTTATATTCATGTTTGGATTAATACCATTGTGGATCATACAGCTTCACCCATGAGATCTGGTTTCCTTACTTTTTCCTCAGCTACCCTTTCCTCTACATCTATTCTAGCCTCTCAGGCTTTGAGTCAGGTTAGGCCTGTAATCCTTAATCAACAGTCGCCTCAGCCTTCTACTACCCCTACCATGGCCCCTTCTGTCTTTGAAGGTCTTCCATTACCTTCCTTGTCAACCAATTCACACCCTTATTCTACTTATACCACTACTCTTATGGCTTATTCTTTTGATGTTTCTTCCAAGGGAAAAGAGAATACAAGCCAGTGATATAGTATAGTGACTACTATATTTTGATAGGTATCATTTTGAATTTGTTTTGCTATCTACTATTTATAACGACACTCTTCTTTATCTAATCCATTATGAACATTTATTGTCTATTTCTAATTCACTCTTTTTGATAATCCCAAAAGGGGGAGAACTATGCACATTAAAGAAAAAATAGAGAAATATATATTTTATATGTACAATGGAGACATATACACTCTAAATACGCACTAAGGAAGAGCCACATTACCTATGAATAGATATCTCACTCACATGATTTTTTATTATCAAAATGGGGGTGATTTTTGGACTCCTCATTCGTTGATCATGTTTTAATGATCACAAATCCTATTCATTCTATAAAAACTTGTAAAACATGTGTAATTTATCTTGAATCATGTGAAAAAATTATTAGTATCTTTATGTTTTAAATAAACATTGCACCATATATTTAATTTACATTATATAATGATTTATTTGATGAATGATTATCTCTAATACATTCTACTAATATCACTACTTATGTATGAATACAGATATTTAGCTATGTCTGATACACCATGAGTCTGCCACCGGTTGTGTTTTTCAAAAAAGGAACCAGACAATATGAACATATAGACACCATGACTATATAGACAGCATGAAAATATAGTCATTGTGACCATCCAAACATCATGACCATCCAGACACCGTGTCCATCCATAGATCATGATCATCCAGACACAGTGACCATCTAGACACCATAACCATCCAAACACCATGACCATCAACACACAATGAACATATAGACGTTGTTACCATCCAGACACTGTGACCATCCATACACCATGACCATGAAGACACTGTGACCTTCCAGACACTGTGACCATACAGACACAGTGACCGTCCAGACACTATGACCATCCTGACACCGTGACCATACTGACACTACGACATTCCATAAACCGTGACCATCCAGACAGCATGACCATCCAGACACCGTGACCATCCAGACACCATGACAATCCAGACACTGTGACAATCTAGACACCATTTCACAGAGAGAATTTTTCATTATGAAACCATTTATAGACACACTATGACACCATTTTTTAATTTGTTTTGACATTTAAAAATTTAATTTCTAATATTCATATTTGAAGCTTTTAAATTAACTGAAAAAATTAAGGTTTCATTATACACATATCATCTGATAGTACGTGGTACAAGGTGTATAATACATGAATCATGTCTACTCGAACACATGCACTTCTAGAATAAAAGAAAAGTGTGACCTAGAAAAAGAAAGTGCATAATAAGAAAGTACACATGAGTTTTTCTAGAAACAAGAAACGACACATGCAAATCAATATTCCTAAAGATCACACAAAGCATTCTTGAATCATCATACATGACACCATAAATTAGAATCGTCAAGAACATCTTCACATAATCAATATCACGAAGAACACAAGCGAGATCTAGCTGACATATGATACTCTTTTTTCCATAAGAGGACTCGATTTCTGAATCTACTTCATCCCATATGTCTAAAACTGCATTGACTAACACTTAGATCACTTCTAAACATATCTCACCATTTCTACTATTTTTTTAATTTTTTTAATCTTTCAAGCAATGTGTGTGTCTGAATAAAAACACACAGTGTCTATTGTATCAAATTGAAGGATGAAAAATATCGTTTCTCTTACATCTTTTTAAACCTATGTATTCCCACATATAAGTGAGGATGATGTCCATGTGTGACTTGTTAGTGTTTACCCATGAAAAACTATAGAAGAAGTTGTGTGACCTGGACAGTCTTGATTGCTGTTGGTAACCCCGATCTAGGGTGTGGATCAAGTTTATATATATAAACTACTTGGTGGAAGGTTTTCACCATTTAGTGTGGATTATGTCTCATCATGATATTGAACCACTTATTTTATATCTGTTGTTCTATTTACTATAGTTTTTCTTGTTTTACTATTTAATCCAAAATCAATATATTTACATTAATATTTAATCTTGGAAATAAGTTATAATTGTTTTGATTTATTAAAATATCTTCAAAAGTAATGTTAATAACTACAATTAGGATTACTGAGAATTAATCAATCTTCTAAGATGTTATTTAAATAATCAAACATTCCTAACAATATAACCTTGATTAACTGGGATGTATTTAACTATTGGGGAACCTTTTTAAGAATAACTTTTTTAAAAAAAAATTATAGAAACTCAATTCACCCCCATCTTTAGTACTCTTGTTAGGTCCACAAGGATGAATACTCTGAGAGGGGGGTGAATCAGGGTATGACTAATTTAAAATTAAAGCCCGTTCTGATCTTGTTTTACTATTAAAAAAACCCTCTTCTCTATCTTTCCTGATGCACAATATAAACAGAAAGTAAAGCAAGCACATGACACAACAATTTTACTTGGTTCACCGCTAAGGGCTACGTCCAAGGAGCATACGCCGACAGGTTACTGGTTGTACCAAGTCCACTAAACTTCACTAGATATGGATTACAATGTTTGGGCATAGTCACTCTGCCTAGGATCCCTACCTTTACATTTTTAGGGTCAACTCACTTCTTTCTCAAGGGTCACTCCCTATTTCTCTCTCTCTGGCTCACTGCCGGTGGAGAGGATCGCATTTTCCCTCTTCCTATGCTCACTGCACTTGGACGGAATCCACTCACAGTTTATAGACCCGTAGGTCTCTTCATTTTCATGAATGAATGCATCTTCATATGTATGTAGATTCTCTATTGAAGCTCAACCTTCACCCGTAGATGAATTTCCCTTTGCACCGAAGGCACCGGGAAATCCCCCAGCTTCCACGCAGCCGTAAATCACTGCCAAAAATCATCCTTACTTGGCACCATTCTCTAAGGTGGCACGCAAGTCTTGGAACACAAGTCAACACTGGCACACAAGTATTTATTAACACTTGCGCGACTCAAAATTAAGCTTCTCCAAACTTGCGTGATGTACTTCCTTTGCTGCCCAAACCACCTCAGGCGCACAACTTCCTTCTCTGGCGCGCAAGTCCCACTTGCGCGACAAACCACCACTTGCGCGACCACCACACCTACGCGACAGGATCTCTGAATCTTCAAAGTGTATAACTCTGTTAAAGAATGAAGAGGGGTGGTCCAGTATTTATAGGCATTTTGTCACCCATGTGCGACGACACGCAAGTCTCTCTTCAGCGCGCAAGTATCGGCATGCATGTCTCTTCCCCTACAAGTCACTTGTGCGACCCAATTCCAAACTCACACGAACCTCTTTCCTCTGCCATATTTTGAAGTTAGATTCCCGAAAAACAATAGGAGCACATGTTCTCAAGCTTCCAAGGCATCAGCGCGCTAGTCTCTTCACGGCGCGCATGTACTTGCGCGACCAATCATAATACTTGCACGACCCATCTTCCTTTTCCATATTTTTATGATCTGATCTTTGAAAACATATGGCACACAAGTCCCTTTTCTAGAATCACTTGTCTTTATTGTGTTGATTTTGAGGCCCTGAAATTTGGCAAACACTGCAAATTGGTGCCACCTTGTATCTGTTCTTTTTGTACTACCTCCAGATTATCAATTCCTTTGTCGATGTTTTTGAATTAATCATGGATCGTTGACCTCAGCTCTTGAACTTGAAATTCCATCAGGAAATCCTCTTTCTCAACAAATTAGTATGTCATCATTTTTCTTTGTCAACAATCACCACTCAGATGTCCACCTTGTCAACAATCACAATCACCTCAAAAATGCTTCAATGACGTTTTGAGGGATTTTTTCCCAACAACTCTACACCAACAAAAAAAGATGACGTACTGGATGTCCCAATGGTTGATAAGAAACCATAAATCATTAAAACGATGAATTAGATAATGGAAGATGGGAAACCAGTATAAAAAACTGATTCACATGATAAATAGTGAATTAATTATATTAAAATGTCTAGAATTAGTAGGGTAGAGTTTAGGATGTGAAAAACCCCACTAATGGAGTAACATGAGGAATTCATGGGATAAATTTTAGTATCATACGGTGAAAGTAAGTTTCAAGACATATTTTTGAGTAGATCTTGGTATTAATTCCAATAAATGACCTATTTTGACATATAACCCTTGTGTTGCCCAAAATTGACCCGAAATAAATATATTAATTCATTTATTGGTAGTCAAATACTATCTAATATTGACCTAGGCCAAAAAAATAAAAGGAATTAATGATTATTAAAGGAGGTCACTCAACAAGGGGATGCTTTGGATGATGGCCTACACCTGCTACATTATTTTCTTATCTAATTTTCTTTTTTTTCATATAATATTGTGATTAATTCAATCCCATTCATCAACTATATTTCCCCAACAATGGAGGGGTATTTTTTTACTGATCAAGGAAGGGGGAGGGAAACTAATTTTTCCATGATTGAGTATTATGAATAAATTAAATAAAATACATTTATTATTCAAATATATGATATCAATTTCTTAATTGAATTTTCCAATACCATAAGATAAAATATTATTTTTATTAATTTTAAATGTTAAATTCCCTGGTTGATGGTCCAAATTTCCCTATATAGAAATTTAGTCTATATACCATTTTAAAATATGGGGTTGGGTAGTTAGTTCTCGATAATTATCATTATATGTGTAAAAGTATATCTTGGAGCTATTTTTAAGTAGGGATGTAAAATAATTCACTTAGGATTCCCCATATTAATCAAGAATACTTTATATAACTCTCAAATTTAATGTAAGGAGAGTATACCAAGATAAAATTTCCATTAGGGATATTCTCATTAATCCCCATTTGGCCAAGAGAGAAAGATAAATTGATCAGGGAATGTCTCTCTTATTTTTATGTTGATAAATATTGGTAAAAAATTCGAAAATAGGTATAGAATTTCACAAGTTCTATCCATGCTATATTAGATCATGATTTTTAATGAAAGGTTTCAACTATTTTAGAATAATCTTCATTCTACTTCCCATTTCAAAAAATCTAATCAAATTTAATTTTCTCAATTAACTCAAAAGTGATAATCTATTTTATACCCAATTATCTAAAAAATGTTTTCTAATTTTAATAATATGATACAGTAGGTAATAAATTTAATCTAATTCCCCATGACATGGTGTGCATCATACGTTAATTTTCTATAGCATATTATGACCATCAGGTGTTAACAGCTTTAACTTCTTTCCACATGTTTAATAACTTTTGATACCATTATACATAATTTAATACAATTCTAATTATTGATATTTAATTTATGAGTATATAATACATAACTTATATTGATTTAAAATTTTATTTTCTTATTACATATTATTTTGGTTTTGTTATGTGAACACTAAATTGATAATGTTTTGATTCAGTAATTTTCATGTTCGAATATGATTTATTAATATTAAATTATATAACTAATATAACATTTAAAAAATAATCAAATAACCCTTATTTTCATATTATCCTATAAAAAATGAATATAATGTTTTTTATAGTCATCCATAATCAGATTTTGAAGCATCGTTCTTGTAGTACGTTAAACTGTCCAAACATGAACTCAAGTTATCTCGATTGATGAGTATAGAAATGAAGGTGTTTCATTTGACATAAAATAATTATAACATAATTATGACTATTTTAATATTTTATGCATTTATCATGGTGATCCATATTTTATAATGTTATAATAAGGAAAGATAAATTAGGGGAAAAATGAAAAAATAATTCTTCATGGAGGCTGTTGTCTGCATACACACACGATCAGAATTCCTTTATCATTCAATGTGTATTGAAATGACTAAATAGGGGTTATAGAATTAATATAAAAATATAAATATACTAATTATATTAAATTCATTAAATTATTATGAAGATAATATATTTGAAACGGTGATTTTAATTAGAAAATCCTAACAAATAGATAATACTTACATTGAAGACTTAATCATTCCTTTGGAAGTTTTCTTGAAATTGAATTAATTATGCTAATAATGAGTGACCTAGAGGTTTTGATAATGGGATATATTTATAGGGAGAGTAAAATAGAATATTTTCAACTATTAATCCAAATTTGAGGTATATATTAAAAGGGTGGATGTGGGGTTTGTTTATAGGTGAAGCCATGTGTTCTTTTTGGAAACACATTTACAATTTTCAATAATGTTATTTTTATTTCAAGGTCTAAGGAGGAAATAAAAAATATGTGTTGGGGACACAGGTATTATTCAATCCAAATCTAAATCATTATAACTATGGAATTTTTTATTTAAATTTTTCTGACTTTTACAATTGGTTGAACATAGTTTATCTCTTTTAATTTGACAGTGACGATTAATTTATTAAAAATATAATTAATTTTAATGAAAAAAGTAAAATATACCTCATCAATTAATTTTAATGATCTAATTTATAATTTTATATATTTTTTATCAAATAAAATTTATACAAGTACCAAAATTTAATTTTAAAATATATAAACCAAATTGTGTGTATAATATTAAAAAACCTATTGATATAATGCTCATAAATTATTCTGTTTCATACAATTATCATGTATAAAAAAATTTATTCCATAAATTGATTTGTGATGAATTCAATAAAATTTTTGTCCCTTCCAGTCACTGCAAAAATCATACCTCTCTATGAAAATACAAGATTTTAAGGGAAGAAGGAAAAAATCTGTTTTTATATCAAAGTAACATTTTACATTAGTTCTAAAAATCGTAGGCATAGGTTTTCCACAAACAAATTATATTTCAAAACACAGAATTTTGTTCCTCATATTTATATTTTATAAATATTTTTTTTTTCAAATCATATAATTTATTATTATACACTGACAGTATCATGAAATTTTTTTTCATAAATCCTTGATTTTAGAACTAAAAATAATCTTTTTTTAAATTATAAAAATTATAAACTAAGCCAATTATTATTTTAGTAATTAAAAAACTATTTTAATCTTATAAATATAAAATTTAAAAATTAATGAATTCAATTCTTGAATTAAATAATTAAACATAAGGAAGAATAGTTTTTATAGGAAAATAACATTTTCAAATATTAACTATTAATATTATTATTTCATATCATTTAAAGACTAAAATATTGTTAACAAATTATTAATTTAAAAAATAATTTTTCTCTATTAATTATATTTTTTATGAAATAGAAATTCATATCATAGAAAACGAAAATATTCATAAAAATAAATTCCTAAATAATAAATGATCTTATTATTAACATTAAATAAACCAATTAAATTTTACAAATATTATAATGGTTATTTATTTAATATATAAATATACTTCATAAATTGTTTACTCATATTCATACCATCTAAATAAACTTCTAGGTTTTAATAGTCATTGTTAATAAATTATATTATTTCAAATTGAATCATAGTTTTTTTTGTGTTCGTTTTCCTGTGTGGAGAAAGCCCTTGAACAAATGGAATTATTTAATAATAAAATTATATAATGATATTGGGGTGTTACAACAGTAAACAATATTTTTTTAGTATAATAATATTTATACTATTAAAAAATCTATTTAAAAAAATTGTTTTTAATTCATTTTGTGGACCATTATTAAAATTATGTTTTAGAAACTTCTACAAATTGATTATTCAAAATTGGATCTCATATTTAGAAATAATAGTTTATGATTCTACAATGAGGGTAATTTATTTTTTTCTCCAGATATTAGCTGTACTAACACACAAGAGGGGGGGTGAATTGAGTTCATTAAATATTTTTCTCTTTGAAAACAAACATCTTATAAGATATTACTATCATGATTCCTCCATAACCCATAAATAAAATTTAATTAGTAGAATAATCAAAAGTGATTGGACACCAAAGATTTTTAGTGGTTTAGGGAACATAAATTCCCTAGTCAAATCCTCCAATTATCAAGTTCAATAGCTTCGTGATTTTCACTAGTCCGGTCCTTTTTTGGAACATTAATTCCATTTCCAAGTAATTCGTGACTGAGTGAAAGAATGGCACAATTTTTACAATGAGAAGACTATTTAACATGCCTTCAAAAATTCATGTAAAAAACTATTCTTCAAGATTATTTTACATGGAACCTTTATACTATCAATGATAGAATAAAAGGAGAGTTTACAAATTAGGCTCGTAGCTGTATGATACATTTGATATATGATAAGCAATATATAAGACAGATGATAAGAAAAAACACGTAACATGATGAATGTGTTATAAAATTATTGAAAATATTTTATTTAATATAGAACATTGTATCTCAAAAGTTATTATTATTTTAAAATAAAATATTTCTATTCACAATGAGCATTAATAATTGGTTTTCGTGTTTATATTGCAAGTGATTCTATTCATGAGTATATTCTATTATTTTCAAATGGAAAATAATGAAACATTGTCATTTAATTTAAAAAGGCCAGATCAATAAAATCACAGATTAAAATTTAAATTCCATATGTAACAACCCAATATTCAATGCTATTCCTCTTTCTAAATTTAACTTCATTGATATTTTACATTATATAGAAATCTGAGCTTAAGAAAATGATTAACTATTATTATTTAATTATTATAGTAATTTTATATACATTTGAATGAAGGCAATTAATGTACTTATTAAAATTACTAAAATATAGTTTACAAAAGACTATAAAATTAATTCATTAGTTACCAATTAATTATAAATGAAAATAAAAAAATCATAAAATATGTTCTTTTATAAAAAAACAAATTTTATGACCATAATAACAGATTATCTTCATATGATAAATTAATAGTTATTAATGAAATATATTATAAAATATTATTTTTTTACATATTCAATCAAATTTTTATAAATTCAACCAGTAAGATTATAGACTTAAGATAAGAATAAATCCCATTATATATATAAAATATATATTTTCTAAAAGTTAATTTTACAACCTTTTAAGGATGCACTTGTTCTAAATATAAAATTTTAAACTTGTATACATTATATTTTCAAAAATAATTAAAATTTTAAAATACCAATGTAAAAATTATATTATGATTAATTTTATTGAATTTCACAAAAAAATATTATATTTTTGGTGAATAGTGAAAAAATACAGATTTTTTTAAAATTACCAATATTATTACATTAAAGAAAATTTATGATTTTCATTTTATCTTAACAAAACATTATAAAATATTATGTTTTAAATAATATTATCAATTTCTTCTCAATAATCCTCATATCTTATTTTTCTATATGAACATTTTTAGGATAATGTACAAATTGTTTTAACAAAATCATTATGGTGTTACATTTATATTAAATTATGCAACATATTTTTTTTAATATTTAATAATATATTCGATATATGGATTTATATGGTCATAATTTTGTAAATATTTCTCTTTTAGATTTGACCATGATGAATAATAACCATGGTAATATTTTGGACCATGGTTAAGAGTAAATTGGGTAATTTAAGTTAAAAATAAAATAAGCACTAGAAAATTACCAAAAAAATATCCCAAATTTTATTTGGGGATTTATATTCTACCATTAATCCTAATTTTATAATTTTCATTATTTAATGGACATTATTCCCTGAAAATATCATTGATATTTTTTTAATTTCTAAAAATAAAAAAACTCACATTCATATTTTCAATAACAATATTATTTTTAATATGGATTTATTGTTAAGATATAATATAATATATATATATTATTTAAATATGAAATATTTATCTACATCATGGTTCATTAATTTTAATTTTTAGGGAAGAAAATATTTCTTTAAAAAATTATACAATGATGATGATGTAATTATTTTTGGGGATTATCCGAAAATGGTTGAATTTTCTGTGAATAGTGAGGTACAATAATTTACAATATTTAACCTTATAAGTATGTAAATGGAGTATTGAGTCATGGATGATGTATGGATTAGGTAAGAAATAATTATATAACACTCACATGCAATATTTACTATATTTATTCCCATAAATCATCACTATTTATATTCTTGAGCCAAAATAATAAACTATTGAATAAAATAAAACAAACACCCCTCTCAACTCTCTATATATATCACACATCACCACCCCTTATCCTCAGATCTCAAAAGACTTGTATCATTAAAAATTTATTTCCAATTTTTAATACCATGCCTCTTACTCACATCTGAGACCTACGAGTCTTTCCTAAAGACCAAATCTAAGGGTCTTATGGTGGTCCACTATGAGACGTTTCCAAGAGGAAAAATCAACATGCTTTCTGTTTTCTTTTCTATTATTATCTTATTCTATAATCACCCCTAATAAAAAAAGGAATTGTAAAATTAGTTTCATGTATACAATGTAATTATATTTCTATAAATTATTGTCTATAATAAATTCTCTTCTATTCTATTATTTGAAAAAAAATGAAATTGTTGTTCGTGATGTGTTAATTCCCCATACTCGTGGATGTTGAGTTTTTGTTATCTTTACTACCTATATGGGTATAAATAAAACCATTATTATGGTTAAATGATATTATAATAGAAATATTATAATTTATTTCATATTTTGGAATGAATATATAAACATAATATTAAATAAAATGACAAATGTTTTTGATGGTCATAAAAACCAAAAAAATAAATTAAGTAATTTTGATCAAACTTTTATCAAAATAATCATCCTCATACAATATATTAAAATGGAAAATGAGAAAATTTAAACATATTTAATTTTATTAATACTTAGTAATTTCACTTATGGACTTTTCATCCATTTTACGCAAACTCCCATAATTAATCACAATGGAACCGACTATAATACCACGAAATGAACACTCCCAAAACAAAAAAACAAACATTATAACTCATCCTAATGAACATAAATTAACATAATAAAATTATAATAAACAAAATATATGTTCAACATATTAAAAATTATGTAATTTATGAATCTAATCTGATTATACCTGACATTACGTGCATCTTAAAAACACATTCAGTCATAAGGTAATGTATTTCTCATCTGAAATTTATTTGTGTGGTATATGCCTTATTCAACACTTATTTCATGTATTTTGTTATGTATACTTACCATTAATATAAAATATCGTGAATGTTTTTATAATAAAGATAATCAATTTTTTATTATTTGATTATTAATTTTATGGGACATACGATTCAGTTGATTAGAAGTGGTAAGTGTTTTTCATATCACATTATGTTTTGTGCAACATATTCCATATTCCTCACTTATTAACTTTGTTTAATGACCCATTTTATTTATTAATATCAGTTAATTAATACTTTATTAAATATCCATATTTATTGAATAATTAATATTTTTATTGTCTGTGTTTTATAAAAAATTTCATATGGGGTTTACAATTATAGTTATTTTATAAAATGGTGAAATATTGATAAATATGTATTATGTAATTCATAAGGATATTTAATGATAAGGAAAATTATTTATTAATTAAATAAATTATTCAATATATGAGGTATGATTTTGAATTCTATGACATGGTTTGGGGGGCTGGTTAATATAAACCATAAAGTTTGTGGACTGGTTAATGCATATCCCTCAATGCATCAGTTGTCTCATGAGACTAAATTAGTTGTCGATAAACCTTTCATGATTGTTTCCAAGAATAAATAGATGGGTTTCTACTGACAGACATAGACTGTATTTTGAACAATTTTGAGGGTATAATGGTTCATGTTCCAAATAAGAGACTTCCAATAATTATGACATTCCTTTATTTAGAATTTAGTTTTCATCATCAAGAGTATTTTCACTATTACAAAATATATGGATGAATTTTTATTTGGATTTTTTTTATTGTAATTTTGTTCCTATAATTTTCCATTATAATCTTATTACTCATTTATTCATGTTATATTTGACTATACATAACCCGTTACTGATAAATTGAGCTCACTCATTCACAATTTTTATGTCTCCCATGGCTTCCAAGATGTATATTATGATTGACATTCGGGGTTATGCAAAGGGGAATAATGGCATCCTAAATGGAAATAATATTTTTCATTTTATGTCTCAAATTTAATTTGAATGTAAAATATGCATCTTGATAATCAATAATACTAAACAATTTGGTCATTTGAGATTTGAGTCTTTTACCTACTACCAATGTAAAAAAGTAACTGCATACTATGGGCTATTGGAGTCAGATTCATTAAACCCCATGTGCTTCTCTAGTAAATATATAAAAAATAGTACTGACCATTAAATTATCCTTTTATTTTATTCATTTAATTGTTCATGAAAATTATTATAATAATTTTTACCAAAAATATATAATCTATCATTTAAGGCGTCCATGGAAAAATTTATTTCCACTAAAAGTACACCGATAATAATAAATATGAGGTTGTAGAATAATGTAACCTCCTCTAGAACACCACGTAGCCAAATTAATATGACATTAATTCAAGAATTGGATTTGATACATATAGCCATTCTTTAAATAGATGATTTATCCATAAAGCTCAATTTTCATGGGTATTCATCCTATAAGAGAATTTCTTCATATATGATTCCATCTCACGTATCCATATTGGATGTATCTAAATTAATTACCTATCCATTTAGAACCGGGTTACACATTTATCTATTTATGATATTCATGTCGCTATTTACACCACATAAATCATTCACATAGCCATTGGATCTACATAGTTGATAGCTCATATTGGAAATTTATTAGCGTAGGCGATTTATACATTAATGTTTCTATGAGGTAAAAATTTAAAATAGGTTTTGGTTAACATATCATATTGAAACAACTTTTTTCTCGGTCAATACATTTCCTCCTGTAGTTCAATGAATGTCATAAAAAATGTTCCATACATAGGAAAATTTTCATCAAACATCTAAAATTTAATGTTATCAGTGGATTGAACTAAAATAACAATTTTAAATGTTGAACACAAAAAAAAATAAAAACAAATAGTACAATATGAAGGTTATTTGAGATAATTAAAACATAATGTGCATGGTATATGATGGAACAACATTTTTAGTTATAAATCACCCCCATTTTGATGATCAAAATAATCATAACATATTAATCATAAAATTATAACATATATAATGGATTTTATAGAAAATCTTGGAAATTTATATATTCTTTTTAAATTTTTTTGATTATCCTTTTTTGTCTCAGTTAGTTAGAAATAACTTCCACTTTATAAGAAACCTCAAAAATGGATAATTCACGGGTTACTTCACCAACGTCGCCTCCCAGGATCATCGCAGACCTGTGCTCCCAACCACCCAAAGTCGGTCGTCTAGGATTTTCTAATCCCACACACATTCCATGAATTACAGGACTATGGTAGCTGCTGACACAATCAGCCTGGTCGTTGTCCTCATCCTGAGGTCTCCCCAAAACCGTAGATGGCCATGCCAACACACCTTCTCACCATCACACCGAGCAACGAGCCTCCGACGCTGCTAACCATCGTCTGTCATTTGCCGACACTTTCCGTCTGGATCACTCACCTCACCATCCTGAGGCATCTTCGCCAACACACAATCCTGTGAATCCGGCAGTAGATCGGGTACCGTCAAAATGCTGTGGTACAGCCGGGATCCCACTGGAACCAACATCAGGTCCAAAAAACGCCACCAGGACTCCGTGAAAAAAGATTAAATTTTACTTTAACAAAAAAGAACACATTTAGGAAAATAAAAAAGACATATACCATTATATGAAATCTATATAAAAAAAATTTAATAGATGAAAATATGAAATAAAAAACATTCATAGAAAACATGAAGAAATATTTAATTAATAAGTTTATTAATTTTGAACATCTACATAAAAATATATTATCTAAAAAATCATAAGATTTAAATGTACAATGCACTTGTTAGAAGAACCAAGATTATAGACTGGTAAAAGATAAAGATGGTGGATTGGATGGGAAAATATTAAAAGTTAGAGAGGTGTGAGCGGTAGTAGGAGAGTCCATCATGGGTAGAAAGACTAATTTACCTATCCCAGTAGTAGCATGATCTGTATATTCAACTAGAAATTATTCCCTAGGATCCAAAGAAGGTTGTTCGATCATATCATCAATATTTCATGAAGTAATATTGAAATAATAGAAACTATTAGGCTTAAAGTATAATTTATTTTGAGTTCCCAAAGGTGAACAATCATCTCTAGATCAGTCCATAGCAAAGGTGAAATAATCCATTGATTTTTATTTTCTATAAATGATAGTAGGAACATAAACTATATGTACTATTTTCTTGGTACCTTGAAAGGTATCCAGAGGAGAGGTTCTGAGAGTTATTATGTGTCTAGGAGAGAATAGTGCATATTCATAGAAGTTAATCATTTTAATGATATCGTTATTTTAGAATTCATGAATATAAGTATATTATTTATATTAATAAGGGAAACTATTTATAAACAAAAATACAACATTAATTTTCATGATTAATGTTCTACAGATTAAATATTTTGTGAAGTAATTTATAAGGGTGCATGTTGAGAGATAGATGACACAAAAAATGGACTAAATACTATTTCATTCGAAACATGTCAATTGATATGTTCCCACTAATCAATACTTATTTCACAGATTGTATATTTCATTCCTTATTTGTTATTTGATCTACTAAAAATTGCGCTACACCCTGGATATCATTGGAAATTGGTTATCGAGCCTAGGTACTATCAATAATAATAGTAGGTTTTGGTGAAACTAGAACATGTATATAAGTGTAATCTATTTTTACTAAAGGGATAATGTTTATAATCTTATAAACAATGCGTTCTCTACCTACATGTTATAGTAATCCTACTAGAGTTACATCAGAGTCTATAGAACTGGAATCATGTTTTGAATAGTTAGAATACAAACCTTCAACATCATAATAAATATTGAACAAAATATAAATAAATCACTAATTTTATCTAGGTAATAGACTAATTAATCTATATATCATCCCATTAATATATTAATATTCTAATAATATTTTTTTTACATTCCACTAAAATATTATTCATGATACGCCACCTTGTGATTCAAGGAAATTTATTTTCCAAAACCGTGATTTTTTAACAGGTTAAATAGTTTCATATAACTCACTCAAAAGGTATCTATTAAAATATTACATGATAATAGGTGTGAAAATATCACACTGATGAGACTGAATCTAATAGTAATCACAACTCAACATATAATGAATCTGAAAGACCACATTTTTAATGTCAATAACCCATAATGGTGTAGATGAAGAGGTGATATTCAAGCCTCTTAAAGAACTCAATTTTAATTTCGACAATTATATATAATGAATAAAATATCTATTTAATTTCAAAATTTATACATTGAATATCAACAAATGTATTCTAAGATATATCAGATTGGATCATAGGAAAATTTTGAATCATGTCTCTTTAGGTTGCAAATAGAATAGAATGTTTTTTAAATATAACTTGGTAGAAATGAAATTACTCAATATACACACATGACTTTCCATATCCTACTGAAAATTATCACTAATATAGAAAAAAACATATTGTAAAAATGTTACTATCTGAATATTATGGATCACATATATTTTGGTTTTTATTATCCCAACTAACCTATCAAGGTCATTTAATGATATTGAAATTTCATTAACCTATTTGATATCATCATTCGAGGGAATATAATTCTACTTTAACACACTATAATAATATCTGATATTATAAAATGTATCCATTATGGTAGAAGAAAAGGATTTTTTAACTTATCTTAGAAAAGAATTACTAAACGAATATGAATCGTCATGCATAGGGGGAGGTGATGACATAAGTGACGGAATATAAAAATATTATCATACACTATAGGTATATACCCTTATCTAACCCTAATAGTTGGGGATCTAGAAATATTTCGATCAATATCATAATGATTAACATCAGGATCATCTTTTTCTACTATAATTCAGAAAATATTTTTTTTTCAAATGGCCTTTAAACATATGATACATCAGCAATATGAAAAGATGGAATAACATGGTCCTCTAAATTAGAGGGTATGATAACATATATTTCTTAGATCAGAGTTGAATCTTCCACCAAAATAATATCTTATAGTTACGGATGTTATGATATGGTGGTTACCCTTTCCGAACTACCCTAACATGAACCATATCGAAAGGCGATGCATCCATTGTTTGTGACTTTTAAAATGTCTCCACCTAATCCACAACTTCTTATACAATATGTGATAAATAATTTGATGTATTTTCCTAGTTTTATGAACCTTTCTTTAATAATATAGAGAAAATCAGAATACATTTATTAAATTTCATAGCCTCTCCCTCATTAATGCCTACCACCTTCTTCTTTAGTATGATGGTGATAATACAACCATATGTGTAATAGTTTAATTTAACAATTCCATCATAAAATTTATGCAAAAAATCATCAAATAACTTGGAAGGTTATGATTCATACTATTAATCAGGACATATAAAATATATAATCCTTTAAATTAAACATTATTCATTACAATACCCATTTGAGAAAGAACTGTCTGAATGAAATTACCAAAAATATTCTATCCAACATCTAAATCATTTATATATTTATTCTCAAATGTAGATGTTCAATACAAGAAGTGTAAAACCATGGATGGTCTTAATGAAACCATACTAACAATAGTACGACTAAAATGAAAATCCACCACATGGGGGAAATCCACGTTTTTACCCATATCTATTGATGAAGATATAACAAATTTTTCATTGACCTTTGATGATTGAATATCTTCTGATTCACCATACTATAACATTTCATTACCCATGAACTCTGTCACTTATTCGTAAAAAATAATTCTGACTTATTATCATCAACAATGAACATAAAACATAAAAACATAGAAAATATCTTCATAAAAATCTTTGAATTATTCATATAACCTATATTGATGACATTTATACCTAGTACCAGGTGTGGTGTAACACCCAAACTAGAATTATTAGAAGAAGTGGAACATCCATTATCTCCATTCATGGACACTGCTAGGGCACAAGGTTAGTAGAATATTGATAGGGAAATTCCATAGGGATATGAGAAGTGGATTGGAGATTATTTAACTTTTGGGGGAAGGAACATATATGATGTGTGAAATAATGAAGGGTTGATTAGGATCTTATGTCACATACTTGATTTGTAAAAGGGTTACATAAAAAATTTGGAATTTGGGTCATTTCAAAAATAAAATATATTAATATATTAAAATATAAATTAATCAATGATAAGATAAAGAATTAATATAAAATTGATATAACCAAAAATAATTATATGAATAATAATAAAAGCATAACAAATTCATTTAATTTCCATAAATAATTAAAACAAACTTTTAATTAAACAATTTTTAAATTAATAATGATTAAAACAATACATAATAAACATATTTAAAATCAATTAACATCAATAATCATCTAATAAAATCAAGAAATTCACATCCAAGGGTCTTAGTGAAAATATTAGCTACTTGATTCTCAAAAGAGAAAAACTCACAAAAATATCACCTTTTGGAGCATGATCCCTCAAGAAATAATTCATCAAGACTATATGTTTCATTCTTGAATTCATTATTTGATTCAATTAAATTTTGATAGAACTAGTTTTATCACATTTTATTGATACTAGATTATAATTAATTCCAAAATCAATTAAGTTGTGTTTCATACACAACACCCATGATCAATAAATACAACAAACTATATATTTCTCTTATTTGGTACATTGTGTAACTGAGTATTGTTTCATACTAGACCAAGATGCATGTTATTTACCATGAAAATATCTTATTCTTAATGTACACGTCAGATCTCATCTACGACCACAAAATTCATCATCTTATTATGAAATTAAATTAAAATCATGTGTTTTTTGGTGAATTTAATAAACGTGAAATCTTGCATTTTAAATACCTTATAATATTTTTGGTGGATATTAAATGTTATCTATTGGGATTATTCTTTTAATCTAGCACACAAGCATACCAAAAACATAATTATGGGTCCTATATATATCAAATACAATATAATATATATTATTCCTTTATATAACATTATTTTAACTTGTTTCCTAGCTAAATCAATGTCAATATTTTAATTACGAAATGATAATAATTGTATATAATTTACAAATATCACAAAAAAATAATAATTAAGTCATGAATGTATTATAATTGATTTATGTCATTGAGAATGCCTTTATGATTATCCTAAATACTTAAAAATAATTTAACTCAACCATCAATCTCATTTCAAATTATTTATTCAGGAGTTTTTATAATTCATTACATAATTTTTTATTTGGAGAACCAAAAAACACATAATCAACCTACATCTTATTTGAAAAAATATTTGTAGATATATCTTTGTTTAAATGTGTTGGATTTTTCACTCCTAATGAATATAAATTTCATAATATAGAACAACAATAATATTCATACCATGGTCTATGTACTTTTTTATGTCCATAAATATCTTTGGTATGTTTGAAAATAGAATTTGAAGTTTGGGGATTTTGAAAACCAGGTGTTTACTAAAAAAACATCTTCTATAAAAAACCATTTAATAATGTTGATTTACATCCATCTGATATGATTTTAAATTTATATGTGAAGAATAGGCTAGGATAATCCTAATTGATTTAGGTATAGATATTAGAGAAAATATATATTCTTATTCTATACCTTCATACTGGTCATACACAAAGAAACTTGTCTAACCATATCCATAGTGATCAAACCCTAATCATCCAGTTTATTCCTAAAATCAATTTTCTCATATTTTATGATATTGCGAGTGTCTATTAAAAATTTCAATGCCTTATTCCTCGTAAAAATATTTAACTATTTTGAAATTTCTAAAATCATTCAAAAATATATTGAGGATTCTTTTATAGACATAATTTCTTGTTTTTATTGAAAGGTATAAAATTATTCAAGGTTTATTACTATACTACTCGTCATAGTCCCTTAATATAAATTTGATATAACAATTTCTATGGAATGATTTTTAAGTGTTCTACACTTTCATGTAATGAAAATATTAGGTTCACTAGTATCTATTCATTCTGAATTTGGATCACAAAAATCATGTTCCAAATCATCATTACATTTCTTGAGTTTCAAAATAATATGAATCCCATAATCTTAACATTGGTATTATGAAAAAAACCGACTTATCAACTATCAAATTTTGTTAAGGAGTAAAAATTAGTGAAATATCAACTCATATATTTGGAAATTCCACTATATATATAAAATTTTTCATTAATGCTCTTAGAACTTGTTCCATGAAAATAAAAATTAAGAAATACATTTTTTCAATACATGTATTCTCTTGGGTCTATGAATGTTAGTAACTAATGAATTTAGAACTAAAAATTGTTTGTGCTATCTAGAAAATGTTGAAAAATATTTTGAAAATATTTTTAAAATAAAATCAATACTAATTCTATAAAACTAAGGTTTTTCAAAAAAAAATATATTATAATAGTTCCCTAACTATACACAGTGAAAACAAGTAACTCTGGGGAGTTTTTTAGGATCCTGGTATAATATAATTGTTATTAAACATTATGTTTTCAATTTTTCATCCAATTAAGAAACAAAATTTACTAATTTATTATTTGAAATAATTTGATTCATGTATTTTTCACACTTCTATGAAAACTCAAAATTCTACAAAAATTCATGGTCGTGTTTTTTTTGTAATATTTTAATTTTATTAACCTTTTAAATACAATATTCAACTTAAATTTTCATCATGGATTAAAACATAATAAATATTTTTATTTAAGTCCTGTTTTTCGATTACAACATTAGTATAGAACATTTTAGGGATTTTTTTTAGTATTTCATATTATAACTATTATAGTACAATATTTATTTAATTAATGATATGAAAAGTTACCACTCTCATGATTAGATTCTTTATTAGATGAATAAAAAGAATTTTCCTCTACTGGATGACTCATAAAGAACATATTAGTTATTGATTTGAAATTTAAACTTTATAATATGATGATGTATCATCACTATAATCATTAGAAGAACTCCATGTTTCATTTATGGATTTCATGAATTTATTAATATATCCAACATTATGGAAATAATATTTCATGGTTTTTTATTTCATACAATTGAGAAAAATCAGAATATATTGTCTCAATATTAATACACTCATAACATCTTACTTCATTGGAATTTACTTCATTCTTCTTGAACTTATTGAAGTATTTCTTGATACCTATCTATTGTTATGTATACTTTTGGACATTCTAGAAAAATATGGAATCTCACTATCTGAAGACCAATTTCAGATATCTTCATCAAATGATTCATCGATTTTAACCCCTTTTGTATTCATGTAATCTATTTTTATGTTGATATAATCAATCAATAATTATCAATAGTAACAAATATATTCTATACAACTAAAAACATGCATCTAAACCACATAAATCATAAGGGTTCCAAAAATATATGTATTTTTTAATGTTTTGACTAATGTAGATCTGATAATGTAAGGTAAGTTACACTTCATTTGGGTGGTATAATTATAAGAATTTTTAACGCTTGATTTGGATAATTAATAGGTGATCCTAAATAAATAATATTATTTTCAACATGACTAACTATTATAAATAGTTGGTTTATCCCTTCATCATGAATCATTTTGAATGTATCAAAAATTTGTTTTAAAGTATTATATCTAAGATATGTATCATTTTCTATTCATATATAACCCTCTAATATAGTAGTCAAAATTTAATTAATGGTTTCACATTTTTAAACTCTCTTTAAATCATCTAGACCAAGTCCACATATTATAATACTCATATATTTAGAGTATAGATCCTAGATGGTTTAAATATCACCATTCCATGGTTCATGTTATGTATAAAAAATTTCATAATGGTTCACATATATATTATAAAGCTTTAGACCAAAGTTCATTACATAAATGATCATCAGTGACTTCCAATACCATAATTCCCACAATTAAATTAGTGTTACCTTACTATATAAAAATCTTCTCTATTTTTAGACACGGTATCCATTTTAAAAAATGATTTTAAGAATTATGAATTTGAATGATGATAAGTGAAAAGTCACTTCTTATGATAATAATTATCTATAATATATCAGCTGCAATAAGACTCAAGATGAAGGGGGTGACATGACATCACAAAATAACTAAAATTTAAAAAACAACATTACTAAGATATGATTACTTCTTGTGTTCTCTAAACAGATGCACCCAATAGAAATTAAAGTACAATAATGTGATATAAAAATGAACATTTAATATGTTATGGTAAAAAAATACCCTACTTCACTACACATATTCTCGGCTCCATGGTCATGGTGATTTTTACTAGACTAGTCTACTTGACATAGAATAAGTGTCCATTTACATACACCAGACATCAGGGTTATTTTAGCTTTAATATTCACAACTAGAGAGTAGATAATCAAAAAGGTACATATTAGTCTCATAGTTATTAGATAAAATATACATAAGAGAGATAATATTTAGGTGATTTGATAAGAATAAAATGTATCCTGATTAATGTCTTATAAAATTAAATAAAAAAATATCTCGAATGAACAGTTGTAGATGGTAAAGAATCTTCTTCTTTTTAAATAAAATAGAGTATCACATAAAGAGCTTCAAGATTTAGTTTTCATATTGATAGTGAAAAATATTCATTTATATTGTATATTAACCACTTCGCCCACGAAAAATTTTGAAAAAATTATCTTTGAATCACACAACATCAGATCCAAAAAATCTGTATCTAAAATTGAAATGACACACATCATTGTCATATAAATACCTAGGAAATATAATAAACCACATAAATTTATTTTCATTATCTTATTTTTTAGTACATATAATGTTTTATAATTATTTTTACCATAAATAAGAAATTTAACTTATATTGCCTTCATAAAATCATTAATTACTATTAAAATTACAATAATTTTAATAAATAAGAAGTGTTATAATAGAATAGAAGCTTCTGGATTACCTCATAGCCCAATTAATATGATTTGAATTCATATATCTGAATTGACCCATGTACTCATTCTTCATGTGTTTGATTTATCCAAATATTTAAATTTGGGTTGGAATTCATCACATAGTCGAATGTCATCACAAAGGTTTCTAACTTAAATATGAAAATTTGGTCTAAGAAAAATGAATTACATAACCATTTGGAACTATGTAATTTATTTTACTATATCAAAAAAATTTATCATATTACTCTGTATAAAAAATTCATGTTGCCAATTGATCTGGGTTTCTGATTTATAATGTATGTGATTTATCGACATAGGGGATTTTGACGTAGTGTAATTCTTGACATAACCATTTAATGTAGGTGTTTGGTTCACATGGATTATTAATGTATCAAATTTCATGACATGTTAATTTCTAAAATTATGTTTAATTTTCACATAAATGGGTTTCCATACTAATTTTCATTCAAGCTTCTAGAATTGATAGATTTCAATATAATGAACATAAATTAGGAGGGAATCTGATGAATAAACATAAAAAATAGAAACATTAGTTAAATATCAAGGGTATTTGAGATCATAAATCCCAAAATAACACAAAAAATGTTGGAAAAATATTATTATTCCAAATTTTATGTCATTATTAATAGAAACCAAAGTAAATATAATATAACCATGGTAAAAGGGTACAACATGTTATGTATGATTAATTTTTTTAAAAGGTCATTAAATAATATATTAATTCTTCTTAGATGAGTTTATTTTGATGATTATCATCTTATATTATAATTTTATTTTTTATATTCCCCTTATACCTATGTAATTCGTTTTAAATATTTAATTGTTCATAAGAATTATAATTTTGAAACTCACCTAAATTATAAAAGAGAACCTCATACACTCTCTTAATTAAACCACATATGAAATTTAGTTAAACCATTTTATACCCAAATACCATCCCAACATCATTGTATACATATTAATGGCCTTGGAATAACCAAAATACAAATCCAAAAATCCTTTATTTTTAATGAAACAATAGTTTTCTAAAGAATATGTATAACTCTAAACTGAGTGTTTTCATGTTTATTTATTTTTATAAAACTATAAAATACTCTATAAACTATATTATTTGGTAACATATATTACTTAAATAGACCAATATATTTTTATGTTTATTCTAAAACATGTTTTTGTCTTCATTTTATCCTATTTAAATTGAAAACATCACTCATGAGTACGTAGAAGCTACTATCTTCACGTAGTGGGGTAATTCATTTTTCATAACCACTTTTACTAGATTTTAAAAACCTAGAATGAATGAATTCATAATATATGTGTAAAATAATTATGATTTTATAAATATAATATATCATCCACATTCTTATCCTTCCATCTATTGGAGAAGAATAACATTGTTCCTGAATACGTGCTGACTACAACCTCGACAAGGTGATTTTATTTTATTTTCTATGAAGACCAATCATATATGAATCATAAAATATATATATTAAAAAAACTCTATTCTGGAAATTATTATCATTTTAGAGATAATTTAACCATTTATTGACATCATTAATTGTGGTCAACATATAGTAGTAATTTTGGAGAAATTGGATGAACAACTATATGTAGTCAATGTAAACCATAAATATTGAATTAATTGATGAAAAATGATTTTAAAAGGACATAATAAAATGAAATATTATATAAAAATGTTCTTAAAAATTATTTAATAAACATATAGTATTTTATTTGGAGTTTGTAATGAGTTTGTTCAGGATAAAGGATGATTTAGGGGTTTATTATATAATCTATTTTTATTTTGGATTATTTGTGTATAAATATACATGAATGGAAATAATAATAAATAACTATTTTAATCCTTATATATATTATTATCCTCTAATTATCTATTTAATTTTTAGTTTTTCCATTCAATTTCATCCCTTTTATACCTAATAAGATTGGGAATTTTTTTATGAAAATTTGACCATATTTCCACATTGACCGAAAAAACTATTATTCCATTTCCATTCTTATTAAAATGTTTTAAAGAATTATATTATATATGGTAAAATAATTTATTAAATATTTTTTGAACCATATTTTAACTTTTTTCTATTTTTTTAAAATTAATCATCTTATTTTTTTTTAAAATATGTATATTTGAATTTTTACTAATCATTTGGATAAAATATTTGCTTTAAAATTTACAAAATGAATTCATTCTCCCGTAGTCTTTACCATTATTTTCATTGAAGATTCCATTATATTTTTCCATTATTATTTTCAATGAATGATATTTTCTCAATATTCTAGAATTTTTTAATTAAAATTTTTTCTAAATAAAAGTATATTATTCTCATGTTTGAAATGATGGGTTTCAATGTTATTTTAAATTTATTTTCATCCATATAAGTATCAATTGATGAATCCCATGAATTACTGAGGATATACTCTAATGAAATCATCAAACATAAGACTCTATATTTGGTATGATCGTGTTGTTTTAGTTATTGATAGGGGAATTAGTATATAATCTGAGACAAAATAATAAAGGTACTTTGTGTATGATTTTAAAATTTATGTATAATTACATATTACAAGGAAATAATGATAATATTATTATGGTTAAAATTATAATTTCTATCATTATAAAATAAGTTATTATTGACCTTAACATTATGTAATTTCTTATGTAATCAATGGATATATTACACTTTTATGATATTAGTTATATGAAATATTTGATTATTGTTTATCTTTTCTATATTATTCAGGATTTACTTATTTAATAATAGATTATGTTGCATGGTTTCCATTATTAATCATCTAATCTCACCCATTGTTATATTTTTATTTTACTTAGGATACCAAGGATGGATAAATAAATGATATCAAGGATATAATGGAAGAAATAATATATTTTTCAATACAATATTAAGATATATTTCATGTTTTGAAATGTAAATTTAGAATAATGTATTTGTCTAGTCTCTAAATAATGTAAAACTATTCGATCTTTTATGATGAAGTCTCTTTTTATGCATTCCAATGATGTTCATAACCATAAGCTATATGTTATTTGAGTCAAGGTGTTACATTTAGTATGAAAAAATGTTTAGTAAAAACATTGAGAACTATAGTTATCAAATTTATATTAGAGAACATAACCATATGATTAAATAAATGAATAATTATAAGAATAATATTATATCATAATTTTTCTTATGATAGAGAATGTGTGGTTTCATTATATTAAAAAACTATTTGGATTCTAGAAAGATAATATGATTGTGGAAAAATTATACTTAGGGGTAAAAACCAAGAAAAGGATTGTTGAGTGTCACCTTGATCTTCACTTGATGCATGATGAGTGGGCATAAGACGACACACACATCTAGACACATGATGTGGATATTCTTCATCTGATTCAAACACACTTTATGAACAATTATGAAATATTTGAAATTAATTATATTAATTGTCGATATTCCCAGAGATATTAACATTATTATTCTGTAATTATACATGCATATATATTTTTTATTTATGTTAAGTGATAAACTCGATTTAGAATTAGACATTATAAATAAAAATTCATATGGTTATAAGAAAATTTATTATATTCCACTTTTTATTAATGACCTTAAAAAAATAGAAACTACATCAATGAATTAAATATATGTGGGGATTTTAATTTAATGAAATATTGAGAATCCAAAGGTAGAGATGAACAAATTATTACAATATTGGGGAAGCTGAACCAAGTTATGTATAATAACCTTTCTCATATAGAGCCATCCTATTGATCCCCAAAATGGTTTGATAATGTTGAATCACTTCTACAACATCAACCACCATCATTAAACATGACCAATATTCCATTTTTAGATGTAAAATGGGCCAATTCCTTATATAATTTTTTTCTCAATTTATGATGTATTGAAAGATATAATGATTCCATGACATTCACTCTTGTTAAGGGAGATAGTGATCAATCTTGGTCATCGATCTAGATTTATAAGGAGGAAAATTAAATAGATTGTATGATGTGTTGTGATTTTAAGGGGATATTTTATTAAAAAATAATTTCCTCATGAAAAGAAATTATATAGAGTTGAAATTCCTAAATCTATGGAAAAATCACGGATAAAATATTTTCAAATATGAAGTTAACATCACAAGGTTATCTAATCATGCTAATTATTATGTACATAATCAAAGATGTGTTATTGATATATTATTTGATCGTATAGTTCTTCAAATTTTGATGGAATTAGACTCACATTCCTTTTCAGTATATGAGGATATATTAACAAGTATCATCATTATATAGATTGAATTATCCAATTACTTAATATTCATATGAAAATAATAAAATAAATAGGCATTTCAGTACTCTGAAAAATTAAATATGATAAAATGGAATATTGGAAGGGTGTAAATTACAACATGTAATAATAATTAAATGGAACAGCATGGATCAAGACTGATGGGAATTGTATTTTAGATCATCTTTAGAGATAAATTCCATCATGGACATGATATCATTGGAAATAAGGATGATGATAATGTCTAATGATTCAACTACAATGAGATAATGAACAATTCAAACAAATTTTCTGAGCATCAAGGGATGTTTTCTAATAAATTTATATGGGATAAATTCCAAGATAATTTGGTAACTAATATTGTGGTTGATGTTCCAAAATATATGGTGGTGGGTAATTTAATTGAAACCAAAAATTTAGTTAACGATTTATTTTATAATGGATCTTTACACTCATTATATATTCCATGTTTTCAATAAAAATTTGTTATTTTTGTAGTACCTTAATATGATATCCATCAATAAATATCCCTAGAATTATAATTTCAAAATGGTTATATCAATAAGTTTTCATTATGATGCATTACCCACGTTGCAAACTCAATTATTATACATATGGTTTACTTTGATATAATCCTTAGTATGAATTTCATCATAAATTATAATGTGAAAACTTTTATCCAATAGAAAGAGATTATGATTCATTATAGAGATATGGAATCCTTTCACTTTATAAGGTAAACCACATCATCTGAATCATGTTTCAATCAACCTCTAGTATCTCAACTAAATGAAATTATTAGAATATAATAATAGAAAAACTATGAATGGGTAAGGAATCCTTATAATAGACGATGTTCATATTATGTAGGAATACATTGATGTGTTTTTAGTATAAGTACTATGAAATAAACATGAGAAAAAAATTTACTTTTCTTTTGATCTCATAATTGATTATAATCCATTAACTAAGTCTCCCTTTAAAATTTATACAGTGTAATTAGTGGAATTGAATTAAAAATAGAAAGAGCTGTCTGGTAAGGGATTTTTACACCATATTGGTTCCCCATCAGAAGAACATCTTTTTTTATCAATAAGAAACATATTTCAATGAGGTTGTCAACAAATTAAATTGAAATCGATTCTATAATATAGTGAACATGTATCATTTTCCTTGCATTAATTCCTCATTTAATCTAATTCACAGATATTAATATTTTTCAATGATTTATCATCACTACAAGAATAATCACCAAGAAGTAAATAAAGAGTAAATTTTAATGATTTAATTTCTTAAAAGATATGTTCATTATGAATATATATTAATTCAATTAAAATTTATTTATATATCCATTGAATTTTTGTATATTATGAATAGAGTACTAAAATATTAACTCAATAATTTAATTACAGTATTTAATATTTATTTATTTTTATACTATATAACATATGATCAGTTTAATATTCATATGATAATAGTTCATGAGACTCAAAGAGGTATGAAATAATATGAAAATTTTAAAAATTTGATTTTTAGAATCATGCATCTTCTCTTCATGGCCATATTGTGTCCAATGAAGGAATACTCATCAATCCTTCAAACAAAAAGGTAGTGTTGGAATGACCAAAACCGATGAATATAATAGTGGTATGTAGTTTCCTTTAACTAATATGTTATTATCAACAATATTTTCAAAAACGTTTTTGATTACCAAACCCTTAAACAAAGTTTACATTTAATTGGGTTATGTTCATATATTGATATGAATGTAAAGAAAATTTTTTATAATTAATATAGAGATGATTCAATGAAATAATATTGAAATTACCTTTATGGAAGGTAAATATTTATTATATGTAGTGATGAATCAAATAAATAACTTGGATGCATCATAATAAAAAATTATCGAGTTTTTACCTATGAATCAATTTAGTTAATGATTCATGAACAAAATTATTCATCCTATAAACATGAGTTTTTTTGCGATAATTATTTAATTAAAGATATTAAGGTATTTAATTTGTGGTGAAATGTTTAAAAAATTGGATCACAAAAGTATGAAATACATCTTCTCATAGAAAAATATTATCTTGAAGAAAAGTAAATTGTCAGAACTCTACTACGACAACGATTTCAAAATATACTACCACCATAGAAAGGAAAAAATAGTGGTCAATGAATAAACTGGAAATATTCATGGAATATTCAATAATAAGAGGATTAATGATGATTTTATATTCATGTATGTAGTATATTTGTACATGAGAATCATTATGTATGGGGAGACATCACATCTACATTAAATGTTTTCCAAACTAGCCTTAGTGGAGTAATTTAAATGTTCCTAGCATAATGATAAGAATGTTAAAAATAAAATAAAAAGTAAGAATTATTGTAAATTGTTATAATTCCTCTTTATAGATGTTATATTAAACTTCGGAAAGTGGATAAGTGTTCTATTTATTCCTGAGCTAAAAAGAGAATTATTAGAAGAGGCTCCGAGCTCAAATTTCTCTATACACACTTGTTGCACCAAAATGAATCCTTATTTGATGTAACATATTTTTGGATAATATGAAATATGAAGACCCAAAATATATATCAATGTACATGTTTTTTAATAATCTACTACTGAGATACAACATCCTAAAAGAGTATGAAAACCGCTACCTATACCTTTTTGGAAATGTGATGATATCATTATTGTTTTTGTCAGTAGATTTCCAAAATCCATGATAAATTATGATTCTGTATGTGTTATTTATGATCATATTTAAAATTATATATACTTCATTATAATAGAGAAATATCTAAATCTTAATAATGTCACACTGATCCATAAAATTTAAATTAGTAGATATCATGGTTCACCTCCTTTAGTTATATCTAATCATTTTCTATGATTTATATTGAAATTTTATTCAGAAGGATCATAACACCATGATACTTTTGAGAAGTAGATATCAACCTCAAAATATGGTTAATCTAAAAGTAATATTAAGACATTAGAAGAAATATTGATGTCTTACTCACCTAACATTCATGTTATGGGAGATAAATATTTAACATTGCTGGTATTCACATATAAAAATAGCTTGAATTGAAGCTTTTAAATGGAACCATTTGATTCATTGTATTAATAGATGTGTTGTACTCACCCATGTTAGGCTGATGTTTTTTCATGAAATATTACAGGCCAAGATATCCTGGATGATACAATGATAAACAAGAAGGCTATTCAAAATCATATTAAGGGAGAAAAAAGTAGAGAAAACAATATATTGATAACTGAAAGAATAATTTAAAATTACATTTGGGAGATAAATATTTCTGGAAGGTATCTATATGGAAGGGTTTTATATGATTTTGAAATTAATGTTAACAAATTCATTGTTAAATAATTTTTTTTAAAATTTTGTAAATAATTAGAGATATGTCTTACTATGTGAAAATTACATAGATTCTCTCTGATGTTCATAGAATTATATAATTTATTTTTGAACAAGTACATTATATAAAAAATTCTAGTACTCAGAGTTGAGGAAATATAATTTGAACATGATTTATCATAATACTAAGTGCTTATCGATTTTATTGGAATTAGATAAAAACCGATGTAGAATTAGAAAACTCATCTTGTGAAGTTATTTTGTAGAAATAAAATACTAGAAGAGGAAACATGGGAGTTTGAAGAAGCCCTGAGAAAGGATTTCCCATATTCAATTAATAATTTAATTTTATTAAAAAATCGAAATAATAATAAAATTAGGGGAATTTTAATCCTGATATTCTCTAATAAAATGTAGACATTACATCCCTATACTATTTCATGAAACACAACATATTATCCTATCATTATAATAGAAATAGGTCATGTTTATATATATAGTTTAATTTTATAAAATTTATAATTTAAATTATATTAAATTGATATGATTTCATTTAATTTTTATGTTTAAATTTCTCCAAGGGTTAATTTTTAATGTTTTTTATAAATTGTAGATCATTGTGTGAATAGTGAAAATTTTTATTTTTTATAAAACTGGTATTTATTTTAAATTATATTGTGTTTTTTATTTAGTTTCAATGAAACAAAATGTATCGATTTTATTAAAAATAAACTAATTAATTCAATAAAAATTAAAATTTTACTTAATTTTTTTCATAATATAAACGTTATTCTTAAAAAGAAAATTTTATAAAAAAAAGGGGATTTTCATCTCATTCAGGATACGTATATTAAAAATAATTTATTCTGCTTATAAAAATTGGATCATAAAAATTTTATTTCATATTTTTAATCGGGAGGTTCAAATTTAATAATGTCATTAATTTCATTTTTGGTTATTTTGAATAATACCCACTGTTAAAATATTTTAACTTGAGTAAAAGTATAATATAAGTTATCTAAGGATAAAAATTTACGATAAGTTCGTAAAATATATCCATAATCAATATTGGATTAGTAAATTTATACAATTATGATGTTTGATTAAAAATTGAACTATTTATTTTTATCTTATCCATGATTAAGACACTTATTGTATTTAATGGTAGTGAATAATTACAAGTGTGGCACTCATATCAATTATAAAAGGTATCCTCATCTCCTGTATTATTCACACCACTAAATGCATTTATCTCAACTAATATCTATCGAAATATCTTCCCAATATCCATAGACCCATCATAGAGGTCATTATCTAACCTAAATACCAATTGTATGTGGTTTATGGTTCACACTAATGTAAGTTGTCCAAAGAAGATATATACCTCTTTGCTGAGTGTTTTCATGTTCATTTCTTCTTCCAAATGCTTCAAATATTCTAGGACAATTTTTTAATTCCCACCTATATAATCCTAGAGACAATACATTATTTTAATATATATTGGCATGATTACATGGAATCAAATCCAGATGGACCAATTAGTTTAGGAATCATGGAAAATAGATTTCATACCTGAACTCTACATCAAAATTCCAATTTGAATGTACAATATAGATTCTCCATTAGGAATACCATTATTCCCCTAGCTTAAAATTGCATATCAGTCATAAAACATGGGATTGCGTAATGGGAAAATGATACACAATATAGGGGTGAGCTTATATTATCATTAAGGTTAGGAAATATATCTAAAACATTCATAAATAACCATAATCTTTAAGATAAGTATAAAACTAAAACACACACCATGTGAACAAAATAATTAGTATGATATAGATATAATAAATCACCTAATTCTATTTAAACATTCACATGGATATTTTACTAGTCAAATAATCACAAGAAATGATGATAACTAGTCTCATTACGAGGTGACACATAATTTCGGACATCATAACCTTACTGTCAAGGCCTTTTTCCAAGACTATTACCACACTATAAAGGCCTTATTTCAAGACCCTAGTTTGTCTCATGAGACCTACTGAAGCGTCGAGGTGTTATAAAAGGCCCTACACTTCATGTACTAATTCAAATGCATTGCTTTTATGAAAATGAAGGAGCATAACATAAACATTTATATTAAAACTAGAATAAGAAATGTTAATATTTAAGATATAAACCATTAATGGTATAAACATAACATAACCAATGTAAAATATATCGTAAACCCTTCAATACAATATGGAATATTGTATCAAAATAATCCAACCTAAAATAATTATACAATCCAACAATGGATTTTGACATAGATGAAAATAATTTAACAACTCATTAAAAATATTTGAGGGGTTTATCCCATATTTACTTTGAAATCATTTAGAAGAAACAAAATTATAAAAGAAAATTTTATTTTGAATATAACCTGATAATATTATATGGAAATATTCAAAAATTTTAGGTGTTATAATAGTGGAAAATAGCAGCTTCTTCCATATTAGATAAAAACATTATTTTCGTACATTTTCTGAAAAGGTTATAAATTACATCATTTGGAAAATAATGTAAAGATTCCTATTAAAAAAATTATAAAAATTATAAACATGTGTAAAAAAATACTTTAAGAAATTGTAAATAATATATTCAACTATGTTTTAAGAAACATATATATGGATGATAAGGATGTATCGGTAGATACTTACATATAACCAATCACAGATAATAAAGAGATTGGGAAATTAACCCTTACCTTATATATTAATTTAGTATAGGGAGATTCAGATTGTTGTATAATGGTTAAAACATGATATTAAATTATAATAGAACCATGACCATATTTATGATATCATATATTATCCAGTTATATCATTTTGGTAATAATATATTAGTATTATCTTGTTTCATGTGTTAACTGCTTCGTTTTACCATTCATGTTTTGTTATGTAAGTCATGCTTGTTATGCATAATATATATTTTATTGATATCCATAATTAAATTAAGTTCATTATTATATAAATTTTATAATCATTATATAATGGTCAACTTAGATAATGAATCCCATCTCATCATGGAGACAGTAGGTTGTATGTATGCACGAGTGATGGTGTCATTCCCCTTTTGGTTATATGGTTTGGAATTGAATGGTATATTAATTTCAAATAATAATTATCTTCTTATATTCATTATTTATATGAATTGTACTCACCATTATACCCATTTATATAAATTGGTGTTGAATAAAACATTACACCACGACACAGAGATAGTAAGTCATACGTACACAGGCATAATGATGTTTTTATTTATATGATGGAAAAAATGTTTAATATGGTTGTATCATGAACATAATAACTTATCAGTATATGTATTATATTGTAGTTATTATTTTGATATGGAAACAACTTATAATGTGGAATTAGAATTATAATGGTTCTTTGAAATATGTTATAAAATAATTACCTCCTTTTTAAGTGCCTCATTTTAGTTTGAACAAAAGGACTAATTAGGACGAATTTATGTAAAATGTTTGGCCTCTAGGATGAAGTGAGGGAAGATAGAAGAAAATTGGGAATGTTTTGGCCGATCCAAATGGCATTGAAGGTGTCAATTATAGTGAAGAAAAATTTCCCTTTTATGAGAGAGGAGAGGGGCACTTTTGGAAGATCGTAATACATTAATTTATTAAAAAATAATTTTCAATTTCAATAGCTAGAATGTAATTTATTTTGAGTATAAAATGATTATGGGTATGAATCCTATGATGCAATTATTTTTTACAAGTTTTGGTCATGAAATTAGAAATATATTTTGGGATTAATAATTAGTTAATGAGTTTATCTCTTACTGTATCTTCCTGTATTTTTACACAATAGGAACAAGGTAGGTACTATAAAATTACAAAATAATACCAATTAAATCATTTATGACATATTTATCACTATACTAACTATTTAGATGAACTTGATATTTTTATTACTAGTAAATTACTTAATAAAATAATACTTGTTTTAAAAACAAATTTACATCATTTTGAAAATATTTAGTAATTGATTTATGTTAAAGTCATATCAACATTATTACTTATAAAAAAAGATTTAACTCATAACAAAAAATTTCAATATTATCCAAAAAAATATTATATTACATCTAAAATCTTAAATAATATTTATTTTAATATTTAATGTATCATTTATTTCAAACATTCAATAATAAGGTAATCATTGCATCATCATTGTGTCATAAATAAATTTATTTATATAAAGTATAAAATTATAAATAAAATTCCATGATGTTGAAGGTATTTTTATATTTCTAATGACTATTTAGAGTCAAATGTATCAATTATATAACCCCGCATTAAAATTGTGTAATAAAATGTAACATGATTGGGTTATATTTCTCGTTACATTAAAATAATTATTATAACATGTCATTGTCACACCCAAGTGGCTTCCAAAAACCAAAAGTGAATCCCAAGTTTTTTCTTGGTTTCAAATAACTCATCCAATATGTTTAGTAAAACTTTTAGGGTATTTAATATTATTGTAATATTATTTTTACCCTTATTTACCAGATATACCCTCTAACTATGGTAAATAAAAAAATTACAAAAGTTACTATTTGTAATGTTCGGAAACTAAAAGGGGACTATTTACATAATCTGGAACTTATAATCCAAAATTTGGATTCCATTTTTCCAATTTAAAAAAAAATAATTGGCATAAAAAAATTTAAAATTAATTCCCCTTGTTCAAACAAAAAATGTGTTTTAAAGATGTTCAAATCAATAAATGATTGACAAGTGTTTATACCCAATTTTAATTTTAAAACAATTCCAATGAACTGAATTATATTAAATGATAAAAAATTATATAATTATACCTTAAAACGAATTAAAATTATAATCTACCATTATAAATATGCGAGATTAAAAATCATTTTTGAATTAAAATGTAGTATTTTTCACTATTCATTAAAATATTAAACCTTTCTGAAAACTTCGAAAATGATTCCAAAATAAATTTTTATGTCTAAATTATAAAGTGGTAGTTTATTTTATCAAATTGAAAATATAAAATTTCAAAATATTTAATTTAAACTGGTTGCACCATCCAAATGTCGAAAAACTATATTTTCTAAAAAATATTTTTCTAACCAAAAAATGATTTTATTCCTACATCATGTTTAGAAATTACATAAGAGGCATATTAATATAATTTTAATATATAAATTCAAAATGTGGTTAATACTATAACTAACCACTAATTTATCATCTAGGTTATATATTATAATATTTTATTTATATATTTTTTTTCGTTAAAAATGGGCCTTGGGTGTAACACAAGACAACTCATTATAGTGTGTAGTGTAAGATTAACATGGTGTAGTGTAAAACAAATAAAAAGAAATTAAATTTATTTATAAACTAAAATAAAGTCTTGTGGTGTTATATCCTCTTCTCCTTCTATAAATTGCATCCTAAAAATTTAAACATGGGATTGAAAACTGGGGTTTTCACATTTCAAAATAAAATTATTGAAATCCCACATAAGAAAATTTATTAATGAGACATCCATTTTAAAATAATGAAATGGAACTATAAAGTTAAATGGATATAACTCATACAAGTGTTCTATGTAGGAATAACTGGATGAGAAAAAAACATATTCATCACGTTCTGATGGAGAGTGATAGAGAACATATTTAGGTGAATGTTAAAAATCAAAAAGATATAAATCTATAATGATCCAAGGGAAAATTTGATTCATCAAAAAAATTAGTAGGAATTTTTTATGTTTAATTGTATTTTCCAAAGAGATGGAAATTTTATTTACATCAATGACTAGGATATCGTGGAAGCTTACATAGTTGATGAGTTGAGTTTCATAGTTTAACTAATTTCTACCATAAACTCATACTTCTCTTAAAAAATAATAGAATTCAAAAATATTCTATTTGTCTTAATCTTATAATGTTGGAAATATGACCATATAAAATTTAAATAAAGGAAAATATGTTATACTAACTAGGGACTATAGGCCAGTGGTAGGTGATAAAGATTTGTCTCACTTTATTTGTGGGTTTTCTTCCCCCAGCCTTTTCTGACACGATTGGTTGTCACCTAACCTATGGGTTATCCTTTTCCTAAAACAATATTATTATAACATTTCATAGATAACCTTTTCATGTTCAAAACTCTATAATTTTATTATACTCAAACAATACTATCTAATTTTCATGTTAACCCATTCCAACATTAAGACCCTTCTAAAATACATTTGTTCAAATTAACAGTCAATAATGGGTCTCTAAATTCCCAAAATAAAATGTCGCATTATATTCGCTAGACAATGTAATGTAGCCCTTTTTGAAAAAATCTTTTATAACCTAAGAAAACTCAATGAAATAATTCATGCTTCTAAATACATTATAATGATGTACTATAGTGAAATCCATATATATCACATTATTCTTATAACCATTATATAATAACATAATTCATGAACAAAAATACATTTATTATTCCACTTCGACGATATTAACATCATTATCATGACCATAATATATTTGCTTCTTCTTAGCTATATTTCTTCAATTCATTTGATAATAATTTTCATAAAGTCTCATCTCTTAACAACTATAGCATTGCACATTTAAATCTTCTTCTCTTCCCTTACAATCAAGGTCCGAGTGACTTTTCACTCCATACTTTTAAAAAACATCCATTCCTTTCAAACATGTACGAGGATGTTTCTTCCAAAAATTATCACATATAGTAAAATTAGTCATTACCTATTTCCCTTTACCCATCTCTTTATACACCATTCTATTATTCTATTACTTTAAATTAAATTCATAAGACATAGAGAGTTACTTTTCTATCTTGAAGATAAATAAGACTATATCTTCGTATGATGAGAAAGATTGTGAGATCGGTTCCCATTAGATAAATGGATTTAATCCATCAAATAATTGAGCAATATTAATTCTTGGTTTTGACATGTAGTATGTAGCATGTTATACTATACTTGTTAATTTATAATCATACATTTGAAAATTCCCATCTTATTTTTTTCTCAATCTCCGATGTTTCCATTCAATATCATCTCGTTGTTCATGAGGAATGAATTTTTTTAAGAAATGTTCATTAAATTCACTTCATTCCATATTTTCTACTTATTCTTGCTCACTTTTATTTTGAATTAATGTGAATCATTGATATGCATCTCATTAGAGATGATAAAATTCCCTGAAAACATTGTCCATTTCATTACATACCAATGCACGAAAATTATTTTCTTGGGAACTTATCCATTGCTCAGTTACAAATAGATTTGTAGTTTCATTTAATGTTAGAGGTTATTGTCTCATGAATTTTTCTAACATTGTTCCTCCATGTTTTGGATTGGGACACTTCATATAGGTAAGGATATTGTTCATAACATGAGTTAGTTATCCCAATATGGTTTTAAGTTGTGTAGAACCAGTTGTATCTCCTTCTCCAACATCACTATCTTACATAGGAGGTAAGTCCCTACATGGATTCTGTATATTGATACGATTTCAATTTATTTTACTAAGAATCATTTCTAAACAATAAAATATATTATATTAGGTTATGAATCATAATTCATAATTCCAAAATTGTGAAATTAATAAAATAAATTGAATATTTTGGCATGTATAATATCATAATAATAAAATTAAATCTTTGTGGTAATATTTAATAATAAATAATTCTTAAAGGTTTATAAAGGAAATGTGAATTATTTTACGAATATTCCCTAGGAGTTTCAAAACAATTGCATTGTAATGCTCGTTTTCATGTCCCATGTTCCATGGGTCAGGCCCAAAACACCTTGTTAGAGTTATTAATCCTAGGTAAATCTATTCCAGAACCATGTACACTTGTGGAATCCATACATAGATGTATTTACTAAGAATTCCCACATAATATCTACATTACCATAATTATAGAATATTCCCTTACACTAATCCTGAAATTCTATCATAGGGTTATGATCTGTAATCATTGTTTTATAAATCATTTTTCATGGTTTTTTCTAAACATCCTTTGATACCAACTATAATTACTTAACCCCAGTAGCCCAATGCCATTGAATTATTTTAATACATTTTCATGAAAACACAGAATCAAATCCCAAATGTATGATTAGTTTAACAGTCTTAAAAAATATATTATATAAAAGAACATTACATTACAATTCCATACATAAAATTCAACATTGAAAATCCTTAGAGGATTCCATTATTTCCATTGATTATATAAACATATTAGTCATAAAACACATATTGGCAACTTGGAAAAACAAAACATAAGAATGTGGTGTGCACAGTTGCTCAGTAAGTTTTAACAATATAGAATAATCTTTCATATATAACCAAAATCTTTAAGGAAAGTATAAAACTAAAACAAATGCCTTATAAACGTAATATTCAGCATTATATAGAAAAGATAAATCAAATAATTACATATAAACATTCTCATGGATATTCTACTAGTCTTATAATCACATGAAATGTCAATAACTAATCTCATAATGATGAAATGCATAATGATGGACATCATAACCTTATCACCAAGGCCTCGTTCGAAGACCATTACCATACTATCAAAGCCTTTATGAGGACACTACTTTTTCTCAGGAGAACTACAGATGAATTGCGGGGTGATACTATTAAACACCCACCACTTACTAAGTCCAATTCTCTCCTTTTATGAAAAGGGTGAGACCTAACATAAACTTTCATATTAAAAATAGTATAAGATATGTTAGTACTTTAACAATAAACCATGATTTGTTTAAACATAGCACAACCATGGTTAAATATATCATAACCCTTGAATATAATATGGATGATTGTATCACAATAAGTTATCCTCAAATAATCATAACTCCAATAAATTATTTCGACATAGATTTGAAAAATTTAAATAATTTTTTTAAACTCTTGGAAGGATGTATCACCTTTTAACTTTGAAACCATTTAGAAGCTAAAAATTTATAAATGAAAAAATTTATTTTGAAAATAACCTTATTTTAATTTATGTAATGCATAAAAATGTTAAGCCGTCTTAGTGGTGGAAAGTAGTTGCATGTGTCATATAAGATAAAAAAATTATTTCCATAATTTTTTTACAATGTTATGATGTAAATAGTTTGGAAAATTATAGAAATATTCCTTTAAAACATATTATAAAAATTAAAAAATGGGTAAAAATTACATTAAAAAATTGTGCATCATATTTTGAATTACGTTTTATGAAACAAGGACACAGATGATAAGGATGTCCCAATTGATACTTATATATAATAAATCTTAGATAATAACGAGATTGTGAAATTAACCCTTACCTTAAAAATTACTTTAGTAGAGGGTGTGTTAGCCTCCATTATAATGGTTATGGAATGTTATTAAATTATTCCAGGACAACATTCATATTTATAATATCATATATTATCCTTTTATATAATATTGGTAATAATATTTTAGTATTACTGTTGTTTCGGGTGTTAATGGATTCGTTTTCCCATTCATGTTTTCTCATGTATGTCCATATTGTTAGGAATAAGATATATTTTATTCATATAAAGAATGAAAATAATGTTAATAATTATATAAATTTTATAATAATTCTTGAATGTTTATCCTAGAAGATGAATCTCATCCCGTCGTGGAGATGGTAGGTCGTACAAAAGCAGGAGTGACAATATCGTTCACTCATTTGTTCAATGCTATGGAATTGGATGATATATTAATTATATAGAATAATTATTATGGTACATAAATTATTTTTATGAATTATACTCATCATTATACCCATCTAAATAAATTAGCATTGAATAATAAATTACACCATTGCATGGGGGTGGTAAGACATACGTACACACACATGTGAAATTGTTATTCATATGATGGAAAAAATGAGTAATATGATTGTAAAATGATTATAATAACATATCATTATATGGATAATACTAAATTCATTATTTGGTTTGGGAAAAAAATTAGAAATGGGATGTAAAATAGGAAAATAAATTTGAAATAATTGATAAAGTGATTAACTCATTTTTAGGCGTCTCCTATTGGTTTAAACAAAAGGACTCCATAGAATGGATTTCTGCCAAAAGTGTGGCCTCTAGGATGAATTAAGGAAATTGGTCTAAGCATTGGTAATAATTTAGACGAGCCAAATTCATTTTATGGTGTGAATTAAAGATAAGGTGAGGTTCCCTTTTATCAGAGATGTGAGGGGCACTTTTGGAAGTTCATAATATATTAATTTATTATATATTGAATTTCGTTTTCAAATAACAAAAAAATGAACTATTTCTAGGTTAACATGACTATGTATGTAAATTAGCTCATCCAATTATTTTTATTCAAGTTTAGAACATGAAATTAACTTTATATTTTGTGATTAACCATTAGTTAAACAGTTTAACTCTTACCATTTCTTCTTATACTGTTTCATGACAGTGTTAATATAGTTACTATGAAATTTTTAAATAACCCCAATGGGAACACTAATTACATGTTTAGATCTATCATATTTATTATTCAAAACTATAAATTTTTATTACTATTATATCATTTAATAAATTTGTACTTGTTTTAAAAACTCTTTTATGTCAATATTAACACTATATAGTAATTGATTTTTTAGAGTCATATCTAATTAATTACTTATAAAAAATCATTAAATAATCCCTAACATCTAAATATTATCCACAAAATTCATATATGAAATAAAAAATCTCAAATTAAAATTATTGTAATATATAAAATATTATTTATTTCAATCATTCATTAATATGGTAATCACAACACCATCATTGTGTCATAAATAAATTTATTTATTTATTGTCCCCAAATTATAAATAACATAACATGATGTATAAAATATTTTTATCTTTATAATTAATATATATAGTGATAAAAATCGGTTATATAACACCACATTAATTTTTTTTGTAAAACAATACATTTGTATGTTAAATTTCTCTTTACACTAAATTAATTATTATAAGATGTCTTTATCACACCATAGTGGATACCAAAGGCCAAATGTGCATCCCAGGTATTTTTTTGATGCACGTAACTCATTCAAGATGATTAACACAAGTTTTACGATAGGTGTATATTGTAATAATATTATTTTTACCCTTATTTTCCTCATTTACCCTTTGGCCGTGGTAAATAAAAAATTATAAAAATTACTATTCATATTGTCCAGAAATAAAGGGGGTCTATTCAATAATTTTGATTTTCTGATTCCAAATATGGAATCAATTTTTAAAAATCACAAAACATGATTATAAGTAATTAATTTATCTTTTATTCTCATTGTCAACAGATGAAAACGTGTTTTTTAGAAGTAAAGATCATTAAAAGATTGACATGTGTTTATACCCAATTTCAATGTGAAAATAATTCCAATGACCTAAATAATATTAAATAATAATAATTAAGTAAGAATAATTAAACATAAATTAAAATTAAAATCTAACAATATAAATAAATTTGATAAAAAAATCAGTTTTGAATTAAAATGCAGTATTTTCACTATTCATTAAAATGTGAAATATTTTAGAAAATTACCAAAATTTGTCAAAACTAAATTTATATTTTCTGATTCTAAATAGGTTATTTATTTTGTAAAATTTAACATATAAAAGTTTCAAATAATTAATTTATGCTTGGTTTTCCATCAAACGGTTACAAAACTACATTAATTAAAAAATACTTCTTTTATCCAAAAATTTAATTTATCTTATATAATGTCAAAAAATTACATAAGATAAAGTATAAAATAATTTAGAACATATAAAATTTAAAATGTGATAAATACTATCCCTAACTGCTAATATAGATTCTGGGTTATATATTTTAATATTTTATTAACATATTGTTGTTTGTTAAATTTGGGCCTTGCGTGTCACGCAAGAAAACTCATTGTGGTGTGTATTGTAATATTAACATGTTGTTGCGTAAAACACAAGGAAGAAACAAAATTAAATTTATTTACAATTACAAAAAAAATATTAGGGTGTTACAAAATTATTTTATGAAAACATAATAATCTTAAACATACTAAAATTAAATTATGTTGATGGATGAACTCTTTTTTCATCTTCATACCATCCTATGGAAAATGATAACATCACTTGTGAAAACTTATGGCCTATCATATCCATTTAGTGGTGTGATATTTTTTATCACCAAATCACATAGAATGTTTTAAATAAGTAACTGATGAATATATATGATATTTAAGAAGTAATTATTATTATTATATAAATATAATATATCACAAATTTTTATATTGTTCTATCTGTTAGAAAATAATAATGTTATTCATGGGTATATGTGGTCCTCCCCCATTAGAAATAGATGTTATTTGGTTTTCTATTACCATAATTAATTTATGTTTATAAAATTATATATAATAAAAAAATATTCATGAAAATTATAATATTTTTAGATGACGACATATTTTATTACACCATTATCCATGATCAATATACTATTGTAATTTTGGATAAATTGATAAAATAACCATAAATAGACCATGTAAACAAGAAATATGCAATGGAAGGATTCAAAATTATTATAAAAAGATGTAAAAATTAAATGTAGCTAAAAGTATTTCTTAAAAAAGATGTTATTAAATATAAATTGATTATTCAAAAGGATATAATGTGGCTGACCATGAAAAAGTCTGATGAAAGGGTTTATTCAACAATAACAATTTTTATATTTTTTTCAACATTAATCATTGAAATTATGAATAACATAATATATCAAAACCCATCTATTTTTTATCATTTGGTTATCTATAGAGTTTACATGCTTTATATTCATTTTACTCTCCTTGGTACTTAGTATGATATAGAAAATAGTTTTTAAGAAAACCCAACAATATTTCCACTATGGTGGTTGGAACATTTCTTCCATGTTCATTTTTCTTAATGAAAATTATAATATATTATTTTATCCAAAAAAATATTATTTAATTTTATTTTCAATACTATCAGACTTTCTTTTAAATGTTTTGAAATAAATTTTATTAGTTTTTTTCTTAATGAAGTACTTTTTCAAATTTGAATATTGTGTGGAAGAAATATTTATCTTAATTTTCAGTAAGAGAATAATTTTTCCATTTGTAAAAATATATATTTTTTGTTTAAAATATTACACTAAATGATTCCAATTTTCATTTTAGAAAAATTTATTTTATTAATATTATGTTAATTTTTATTTCATAAATAATCTAAATAAAATCACATTTTCTAATTTTTTAAAGGAATGGTTTGAATGTTATTTTTAAATTATTTTCATCTATGTTAACATCATTTCATTAACATATTTATAAACTAAGATACACTCTAATGATACTATCTACTATATCATTATGGATAGATTATGATCATGTTATTCTAGTTTTTTATTGGAAAAAATTTCAAAATTTCAAATTCTAGGTTTTCAATATAAAATTTTATTAAGATTATGTACTAAATTGTTATTAATTTCATTAATATTATGAATTAATTGGATTTAATAAGTGATGGGATGGATCCATTAAATCCCCTCAATGCAACAGAAGTTATATAGAGACAAACTAGTATGGGTATTTATTCATAGGACTTACCTATTTACGTATTTCCTTCACAAACGTACTTAATCGTAAGATTATAATGTATGAAATAATGCATTATATCATTATTAAACTAGTTATAATTATCCTTGTTATTATTTATATTGTTATGTAATACATTTATATATTTCCATTTCTTTATAAGAATTAGATGAAATATATTATTATTATGTATCTCCTCCATATTATATATTCTTCAATTTTTCATTAATACCTTTTGTGGTACAACATCCCTTATAGAGGATTTGAAGTAACACTTTATTAAGTTTTCCTTTACAAAAAATGTAATAAAGGGAAATATGTATGATTTCTGGGGTATATATGAGGAAATAATAACATTATCGGTATAATATTGATTTATATTTCATGTTTTCAAATTTATTTGTGAATCATGAATGTATCTATACTCCCATAATTAAAAAACCATTTCATATGTTCGGATGTGATCTCTTGTATATTATACTAATGTTGTAAACATAACACCAACACTTAGTTTCAAGAGACAATGTGTTACAAAATTAATTACTTGAAATCCAAATACAAAAATAATTATTAGGTATGCAATCTATATTTATAATTTTTATATTTTTCACAAACAGAATGAGCATTGAGCCACATAATAATGTTTTAGATAAAATAGTTTATAAAAAAATAGTTAAAATAATTAACCACCATATTCAAAATCTCATATTAATAAACAAGAATACAACTTTGGATGTGATGTTTAATTATTAGAATATTATTTTTTAAATTATAATATTTTGTTTCATTAGAAAATTAAAAATATGTAAACACATATTTTTTACATAGAATAATTTTTGAAAATTCATTAATTGTGTAACTAATAATGAGGCCAAAAACCATGTGAATCTTTGAATTAAATAGTTCACAAACTATGTGGATCAACATAAAGACTGTCGATTTAATGTGAGTAAAATCACTGACCATGGATAGATCGACTAAATGAAAAAATAGTCATCCTTACAAGACAACAGATGATTAACCGTATGAATGACTGATTGACCACCTAAAGAACTAATCAATAACATGACCAAATGATCACCCAAATAAACAACTTAATGATTGGATGATTGATTGATCAACCATATGAACAACTAGTGTATCATATGACCAACTGATCATCCAGATAATCAAACTAAATAAATGTTATATTATTATCAATGTGAGAAAATAATTGATTCAAAATAAATATGATATATATATATTTAATAAAATAACAAAAATAAAAAAAGATCAAATAAAATATGTCAAGGTCTTCAAATAAGTAGAAAACAAATTCAAACCAGTAGTGACTTGTTCATAAAATATAAGGGTACTTCTCACTTACTTTGGTATATATTGGTAATATTAATATGCTATTCCCAAATTTCATGTATAATTTTCAAAAAAAATCATTAAACTAGAGAAATAACCAATATTTTCAAATCTTGTATGAGAAATTTCTTGTACCACAAAACTATATAAGGTTTTTTTTAAAATTCCATTCCTTGCTGTCAATAATATTTTTCCAAGTGACATAGATGAAATCCCCATCAATGTATAAATCAATTCTCACGATTAATATAATATCTAATTCAATACTATCGATATCTTCACATAACAAGGTTTTTCACACTATCTACAACACATATCACCCACTTTAGTAAATACTTATGATGCAACATTCACCCCCATTTTAAACACTATATGATTAACAATGGTGGTATCATTCCAAACTAACCCAACAAAGAGTAGAAGGATAAACATGTAGTCTTAGCATAATAACTTCAAATACCTCCCTCTTCATTTCCTTTTTAAAATTCAATCATCTAACTCTTGTTACTAATATAATCACATTTTATCTAACTATTCATTACCTTTAATTTATTAAGAATGTTCCATTATGTTATTGGATCTTGTGTGTTTAACAATACTCTATGAGAGGTCAATGCTGCTCATATTTTCAAAAAAATACGATGTAATTTTAAAAAACAACATTAAAACTAGTCCAATTCACTTTCATCCACTTAATTTGTGTACATTCATGTGTAGTTGTGATGTACCCAACATCATTTGATATCAGAACTGCAAACTATTACTTATTATTGTGAATGATCACATAATTATCACCATGGAACAAGGCTTCACCATATGTGGAATTTTTTTTCAATACAATATCATAAAAATTATTAATTGGTGAGCCTCGTTAGTTTTATATACAATATTTTTTTATTAAAAAAACTCATTTTTGAGTTTTTCATTGATATATCTAAAATTTATCTAGGATACTATCATGTACAATTATTTTTTCACTATGAAATCTATCCCATAGAGTCCCTTTAAAAACAATATATAGCTTTTCCTTGTTTAGTTAAAGCATACTACCACTAATTATTCTTGGCCCCTTTTAATTAAAAAATTTTATATTCTCATATTTAATCAATTTGGATGAAAATACAATGGGAGAAGAAACCACCTTTGAATCCTTATTATAAAAAAAAGATTTTTTTGGGGATGGAATAATTTAGTAATACCCTTATTGAATTCCAAATCCCATAAAATAGGTTATCTATCCTTACAAATACACAAGAAAAATAATACTTCATATTCTTTGAAATTTATTCATAGTGAAATTCCTAATCACTATTAAATATGAAATAATTGACATTGATTAAAAAATGGGAGTTTGTATGGAGTATTCATTCAAAACAAATAATCTTCAAAAATTTCCATTATCATATTTAATATTTTTTTAAACATCAATATATTTAGGTGTACCATTCCCTTGGATAATATTTCAAGACATATAATTTTTTCATCAACATATTGTCTATTATTCTATCTTTATAAAGGATTAATCCCTATACATACTCAAAAAAACATCCTCTATGAGATTTCTATTTAGAATTATTGACATCACATCCATACGTTAAATGATATATATTTTGTGACCCTCTACTATAAATAACATCCTAATGGATTCCAAACATTCAATCAGAGAAAATGATTATCAAAATTGACTCCTCCAATTTTTACGTATCCCATGCAATATCATCAGGCTTTGTTCCAAAGAAATACACCTTTCTCATATTTTTTTTTAAAATACCACATCAATTCTATAACATTTTTATTTTCTAGACTTGTCACAATGTCTGAAGTGAATTATTTACCAATTTTATCATACTATTCAATCATGTAACTAATACACACTCTATGTGCTATATATTATAGAACCAATTTTTATTTAATTTGTAAAATTGGAGTCGTTTAATTATTAACTTTCAGATTTTATTAGTATTTACTGATAGATCATGATTATAAATTCTATATTTATTATTGTAATTTTTATTTATTCCTATTTTCAAAATTTCCATATAATCAACATCAAAGTCTTAATCAAAGGTTGAATTTGAATATACTACAAAAAAATTATTATCACTGATTTCTTGTTCATTCAGATGATTTTATGAATTTTTCTCACCACTATCTTTTCCATAACCAGTGAACCTTATGAATTGACCTACATATAAATAATTTCAATATCATAATATTCAATGATTTTATGTAGATTTTTCAATCAAATTTATAAAATTACAATAAATTACAACCTAATAAAACATTACTGTCTATTTTTAATCAAATTTACCCTGTTTGAAAGTGTTGATCTTTAGGAAGCATGGGATTACAAAAACATTTATTTATATCAAATTAGGATTACATTGTAAATTATTAGCATAGAGAATACTAATTTTATCATGTATCATTGAAAATATATTTTGAAAACGGGAAGCGGTGCACACATCTTCTCCTCGGAAAAAATTAGAATTTCGATGCTCTACCGACAATGATATTCTAAATTTAAAATTTTATCTGGTTTTTATAATCATTTATTCTACTCTATTATGTATTTTAGAGACTAATGAATTGAAATTTAGTTCCATTATTTTTAAATAAATTTAAAATTCATGAATTTACATTCCCTATATTTCTTCATTCAAATATTCCCAATGTACACTACTAATTAATTCTCAACCTATCATCTAAAGATTTTGAATAAGTTAAATACTTCAAAATTTAACATCTTTAGTATGAATGTTTTCATCTGAGTGAAATAATTCATTAACATATTATAATATATATCACCTATGGTAGAGTAATTTATCTTGTGTCAGCACATATTTCAATTAATGAGTTTATGTAGTCTCTCTGATTTAATTTATAATTTTAAATGTTCTTGTTTTTCCATCTCACCATTTTTTAAGGTAGAAAAAATTCCCATCTTTCTATTTTAATTAGGGGGATATATATTTATAAACAATTCCTTATATTTTTCTATGACTCCTTTGGTCATGTTAGCCAAGTCCCTCACGATACGCTTTCTTTATTAGATTTGACACTTAATATGAATGAGTTATTCAAATAACCAATTTTGAATAGTTTTCCACTTGTTATTTCTCCTCAAAGATAATAATTATTTATTTAAACATTTTATGTAACATGAATATTTAATGAATAAAACTTCATTGAATTCATCAAAAAAGAAGCTCACGCAAATGTTATTGTCCTTAAGGCCTTCTAGTTAATGATCTTCCTATAAAATAATCATATTTTATTTAGACTCATTATAACAAATACTCATAATTCATATATATTTTTAAGGATTTCAATATAGTGGAAGAACTATGTGGATGAAAATACACAAATAAATTTTTTCAATATTATATAGAATATTTTATGATTTTGTATGATATAAATGATGTGGCCAATAGAAATTTTCCATTGAATAATGACACTCAAATTTCAGAACCCAAAGATAGGATTTTATGAATGAAAAGTTTATAATAAATTTAATTTATAACCAAATAATGTTTAACTCAGGTTAGGAAATTTCATGGATGATGATGTTGGTGATCATCTGAGAAACACTTTATTAATTACTATTGTTTCACTTATTGGATAACAGTTTAGAATCCATATAGTAGTTATCAACAAGTTTTTCATTAATCTAAAACCAAAACCAATGATAATTATGGTTCTAACATAGTAGATCTATCTTTTTTTGTTCATAATTATTACTTAAATTTCCATTTTGGTTTAGTGATTATATCCTATTTTACTCATTCTTGAGAGGAGGGGAGAATGATTAATTATATATACATGATCATTGTTCAAAACGTTTCTTAATTCACAATTATCCCTACAAATTAAACAATGGAATTTATTTATAGATTTATGGTTTATGTTAATTATTTTAAATTTAAAAAAGGGACAAAAATAATATAAAAAATACTTAACCCCATTATATATAATAATAATCATAATATTATTATTATTATATTATGTAGTGCACTAACTGAAGAAATGATAAATATAATCTTACCGGATTGTAAATTAATATTTTTTAAAAGAAATTATTTTCTTATGGTCATCCTCATTGATATTTATTAATAATACAAATAAATATTTATGAAAATATTTATTCATAAATTAAAATTCAACTATCAGTTTGGAAAAAAATTCTTTTTCAACATTTCAATCAATAAAATTATTCCTCATCCTTCATAATTACATTTATTCTAATAATAAAATTCCAATATAATTTAATCGCGATCAATAAGAATAGATAGTTTGTGAGCCTATAAGATTAATTATCACAGAAATTAGGAGATATTTCTTATGTTCCATGATTATTTATAAGAAATTGGTCAATGAATCCTTGAAAAATAAGTGAATATATCAATGTTGACAAACACATATGTGTGACTCCCTATAATTGGATCGACTCAAAGGTGACTCGAATTCGATTGGCCAAATGGAAATAAGTGCATAAGCATGGATGCATGAGACTATCGACCAACAGTGATGGTATAGGGTGTGTAAAAAGTCTCTGTATGCCACCAAAAATTCCATCTTTACCAATGAGTTTGTGAAATATAAACAGATAGTGGGTTTTTATATTAAAATGTATGCAATACAACAATGTAAATACCTAGATACATACTTCATCCTTAGATAGTATTTTATCTTAACATGAGTGTATTTAATTAATTCATTTTTTTCTGTTTATATAATATTTCAATTGATTTGTAACCATCACTCAAAACATCGCATGATATTAATAATAAAAAATCCAAGATGTAACATGGAACCATGTAATGAAGATAATAATAATTAGGAGGTTCCAAGGTAGTAAAAAATGAATCATTACCCTTATGCATTTATCCAACTTAGTAATATTTTGTAACAAAGATATAAGGTGTTTTTGTGTCATTCAAGTGGAATTTATAAATTCATTCCCCTATAATATGATTCAAACCAAGTCTAATCATCTCATCCAAGGTAAATAGGGGTATGAAATGAGTCAGCCCAAATGGGGAATCCATGGCACCATGTGTCCAAGACATGATACTGGATTTAAGGAGTGTATCTAAGGAATCATAATATATTATGAAAAAAGAGTGATCCAATAGTTTCATGATGTGTATACACTGGTTGAAAAGGATTGGGTTCCATGGTGGGTATCACCCTTGGAAACCTAAATCCATGAATTGTAATGGTTTCCACAAGCGATCAATTCATTTACTCGAAAATCCAAGGCCATATTGTGTAGGAAAATTCCTCTATAGTTTTCAAGGTCCATGTACAATAGGCCCATTATACTCAATTAATTTAATATATATGTCCATGTAATTCTAATTCCATTTAATATCCCATTTATTCAATTACACTACCTTATACACATGTCAGAAGGCTAGAAGGACATGCAACTATCCATTAGATTATGTATGTCATAATAAATTCATTAGGTTCACTCCCCTACCCACAATTATGCATGGAAAGGGGTGATTCAAATATGGAACTAATAATTTTACATACATTCTTTAAATCCTGGTGATGTGTATGAATATGATTTCCATTTATAATTTATAATATTCCTTGAATAATTTATAACAACTACCATTTAAGATACATGTTGCAATTGTATGGTTCCATAGATTAGAAACTCAATATTCAATTAATTTAAGAACCAATACCATTAATATGGTCTATCAAATCATCTGAAAAATGTGATAAAATAACTCACTTCAGTAACCAAGTAATATTCAAGAAAACTGTACAGACCCAGAATTTTAATGGATTTTTTTTTGTAATTTTATAAGTTTGTGGCTTCTGAAGGCACTTGATTTCGAGGCCCGGTGTGCCCAAAATCAATTTCCAATGTTTTTTTCAGGTATGTTCAGTCAACGTACGAGTGGGTTTTTCTATATTTTGAACCAGTGCTCGGAATTGAAATCTGAGGGCACCAATGAACTTACAACACCGTTAATTGCTTAAGAGGACCTTTACCATAGTTGCGTTTTCTACGGGTTGAATGTTCAAAATTGGGGTTTAATTAAAAAAGTTAAATAAAATTATTTAGAAAAATTTTATTTATCTATGGTGGTTATTTCCTCCCATGGGAAAGTTATTGGTGGGGCCCACACCCACATAGCTTCCCATGTTTGGATATTAGTGAGGTGGGGCCCACACGATCTTCATCATTTCATCTCCCCATAACCTCCCTTAAACCCCCAATTAACTCCCCTTATTTTATTATGACATCTCCCCCTTATTGAATGAAAACAATCCCTCTTCCATTCTATCTCTCTTTAATATTTTCCAACACATGTTAATTAATGAATTCAAACTCTACAATTAATTAATTAAAGGTTTTGGATTTTTAATTACATGTGCAACTAAAAATAATAGCATTATCTACTATTTTGTTTTTTGGGGCATTCGTTGTGTTGGAGGATTTGTGAGAGAGCTTTGGAGACAGAAAGAAGAGTGTTCTTATCTCAACAAATAACACCATCCTTCCAACGAAGAACCACTGAGGAACGTCAAACATCGCCTTCGATCTTCGGCCAAACCAAAGTAGAAGGATCCACCCGCAAGGAACGTCGACAACAGGTCACCCTCAGCCCTTATTCCCCGACGTCAACGAATTGACGCCATCTTCCCGCAACATCATCTCTCATGATGCTCGACTACCACGAACCTTATTTCAAGGTAGGGGTTTGTTCATTTTGAAGTGATTATTTCACACCCGGTTCTTCGTTGGAAATTTTAGTTTATCTTTGGCCAATTTCTACCGCTTAACGCGTAGGGCGTGGGCCGAACGCACACAGCTTGAAAACCCTCCGTAGTCTCCCTGTTTACGATTGAGGTGCATTGGAAGAGGCAGTGACGAAGAAGCAGCGGCCGTGCGCCAGTTGCGTCTGGAAGAACCGCGGCCCGCAACCGCCGGACGCTCGACCGGGAATGAACCGGCCGATGATGGCTTGCCGGGCCGAAGGGAGGAACCGCGGAGCCCCATGGAGCTGCGCTTTAGAGAACTGTGGCCCGTGCAGGGAGGGCCGCTTCGGCGGAAGAACTGGTCGGCTTGTCGGCCGGCCGGATGGAGGAAGGCCACGACACCAGGGTGTCGCGCTGTACGAACCACTGCCCCCCGTGTGGGCCGCATTCCTTGTGAAGGCCGGCCTATTTCAGTAGGATGTTTAGGGAGGGCGGAACCACTTGGCGCCTCCCATTTGGGCAGCCAGGGGACCGCGCCCTCCCTTAGACCGCTCGGCCAACCGGTCGTGCCGTGACCGCACCCCGCCGGGCTGGGTCGCGCCCCCTCAGGTCGGGCCGTGCCCCCTCGGGCTGGGATGCGCAATTCATCGGGCCGGTCTGACCCTTTTCTGGGTTGGACCCGCCAAAACCAGAATGACCCGACCCGTCAGCCGACTGCGCTTAACGAGTCGGGCCCAATTTTTACTTAAAGGTGAATAACTTGAAGACAACGCGTCCGATCGACGTGTTGTCTGTAGCAATGGGACCCTTGCATCGAGGCGGTCATTTTGAGATACTCTAAGTGAGTTTTGGATGAATTTTGTGAACGACCGAGTTCGAAATGAGTTTATTTTTAACCGGACTCCTAGAATAGAAAATCTAATATCTCTCAGACCGGGCGTCCGATTGACGCGTCGTCTATCGTGTTGAGTTCCCATTGATGAGACAGAACATTGGGATACATCAACTCCAGAAATTATGATAGTTGATGTATCAATCCCCCTTGGCTCAATGAGTGGACCATCCCGGAATCGAGTGTGCTATGTGTGGGAACCCTAGAGCTGGCTGTGACTATGACGACTACCGTGCTGGGCTCCACTGTGGATTTAATGACGATGACCACTATACATGGATCCTCCATGGGTTCGGCAGTGATGACGACTATACATGGATCCTCCATGGGTTCGATAGGGATGACGACTGTACTTGGATCCTTCGTGGGTTCGACAGCGACGACTACTGTACTTGGATCCTCCGTGGGTTCGGCAGCGGTGATGACGGTACTTGGATTCTCCGTGGGTTTGGCAGTGACAACTTCTGTACTAGGATTCTACGTGGGTTCAGCAGAGGAGATGATTCAGAGGCTACATATAATCATATCCACCCCTCTTTGTGAGTAGTTTACCTGTGTGAGCTGGGTCTTGACTTTCAATCATTATCATTGATGTGATTGAATTTCTTTCTGTATGGACTAGATTGTGTTTGGGCTCGAGAGTTGGAGTTGAATTGGGTTTGTTAACTTAAATATATATATATATATATGGGCATATACCTAATTAGAGTTGGATGTTACTTCGTATTTGTATCTTTCCTTTGTGGTTTATTCTTCGCGGATTCTGGAAGACCTTCGGGGGTCTCACGGTCCCTACTAACTATCGTATACTCACCCCTGCACGGTCTATGCTTGCACTACAATATGTTGGATGCAGACGATGGAAAACACTAATCGTGGAGGAGGCTTGTGGAGCTGGATGGTACCCAGAGGTGACCACTTGGAAGGATATTCAAGGAGCGGACGGACGGAACCAAGGAGCTGAGGTGATCATCTGTAACCACCCTTCAGGTGATATTTCCAGAGGATTACTGAGTGGTTGCTGCTTTACTTTACTACTGTTGTACTAGACTTTCATTTTTATTGTAATTTTAGTTGGGCTTGTATTTCCATCCCCTTTTCTTTCAGCACATACTTTGTGTATAAAATTTTACATAGTGCTTTCTTTACATGCGTAATTTGTAGTGTTTATTTACATTCAAAAATGAAATGCCTTCCCAGCATATGTATTTACTCCCTTGGTGCTACTCGCCAGCCCCTGGCCTATGGAAGTTGGGCTTGGGGTAGTCACGACACGGGCCCCGAGGATGGGTTGTGACAAATTGGTATCAGAGGAGTCAGTTCTACCGCAGAACTCAAGACTCTGATCATTCTTTTCCATGAAGCAATATTGTTATGTGTATTGAGTGTGGTTTTCAGTCCAGGGAGTCTAGTGTTGGTGCGGCGGCCGACGTATCGAAACACCAGGACCCTGACCTCTGATTTTTGACTCAATGCATGAAAACACAGATTGCATGTGTGTTTCAAAAGTTTTCTTTGTGATTAATTTGTGTCAGCTCACCAGGTATACTGTTTGACGGTGGAACACCTGTTCTTTTCAGGATGGCCCTAAGAAGGCAGCCAGCTGGGGTTCCGAGTTAAATACGAGATGGCATCCCACCGAGCGATGAGGCCTCCGTGCAGGTCCCCATCATAGCAGAGGTACCAGTGCCACCTCTACCCAATGAACCACCGATACCACCCGCTCCAGTAGCAGAGAGTGCATGCCGCCTGAGTGCATTGCATGAGTTCCAGCTACTGAGGCCTCTGAAGATTCGAGGCGAGTTAGGTTTTCAGATAGCTGGGTGCTGGCTACAGGTTGTAGTAAAAGTTTTCCACACAGTTGGGACACCTGCTGACTTGATGGTGTACCTAGCTGTTAGAATTTTTCAGGGAGCAGCTGAGAGGTGGTGGAATCTGATGCTCCAGTTTTACGATGAGGCTACTCTCACCTGGGGATACTTCGAGGGTCTTTTCAGGGAGGAGTTTGTACCAGCGACTCTACGCTCTGTGCGGGCTCAAAAGATACTACTCTATCCACAGGGCTTTCCGACCATACCAGAGTCTCCTGTAACTGGTTGTAGACAGATGAAGCAGAGGTTCGAGAGGACCAGAACCACAGGTGGTTGACCACATGACTCAAGATTGTGTTTCCGAGGCACATGGGGTGAAGAACGACTTACATGGACCAAACAGTACTATACATGCGGCGAGAGGGGTCACCTGGCTCGAGACTGCCTGAACAGTCCTGCAGATGAGTAGCAGGCAGTAGAGGGACCTTCTAGATTGGGGTAGAAGTTCGACCATGGTGGTCCGCCAGGAGTAGGCAGATGTGGCAGAGGAACTGGTCGATCAACAAGTGGACAGGTTCGGGACTATCTCTAGACATGGAGGCATTTGTTTTTTTGATGCGTCTATCTTTGTTGATGACTTTGTTTGTGGATGCTTTGTGTCTTCGTACTATGAGCTACAGTAATAAAAGACACTTGTTCTTGTGACTTTCACTTCCTTATCCTTTTCTATGTGGTTGATACTGAGAGATTCCAGTTAGAACCATTGACTTGACCCTCACATTCGAGATACCTACTAGAGGAGACCCAGTGACCACACACTACTGCCGACAGTGTGACTCGACCCTTGGATACGAGAGTAACGATTGGATTTCTTAGTAGTAGCGTTGAGGCCTTACGATGTCGTCCATGGCATGAAATAGTACCATTCAGGTCAAGATTTACTATATTAGGCAAAGAATGTGGTTCATCCAGGGGATGAGACCAGATTTCTCTTTTCGGCAACGGAGAAATCTTAGCAGCTCTTGTAAGACGTAAGCGAAAAAGGGTTTGGTCAAGTTCTTTACCAATGGCTAGTCACACCCATAGTTCATTGAATGAATGGTTTATGGTTTAATCTAATCTCAAAAGTCTCAGGTGTGTCTTCTCGTAGAAGGATCTGAACCTGAGACGGGGACATTGGCTCGAGTTCCTACAGAACTTAGACATTGACGTAGTCTATACTCCTGGGAAGGGGAACGTTGTAGTTGATGCTCTCAGCAGAAGATCGGGCATTCAACTACTACGAGAGGCGATAGAGCATCTAGAAATGTTGTATATATCCTTTGTGGATAGAGATAGAGAAGCCTTTCTTCAGTCTCTCACAGTCACTCCTCCACTTCTTCAGCGAGTTAGAGAGGCACAGCGTGGGGACGTTGACTGTGAGATGTGACGTGCTCAGATATCCACAGGGCTAGCGCTAGATAGATTTTTTGAAGGAGGGGAGCACATAATCTTCTTCAGGGGACGTACTATGGTACTAGTTTCACTACGGGAGGAAGTGCTAAGGTAGTTTCACACTTCCCCTCTGGCGGTACATCAAGGATTGGAAATGATGTACCGGGACCTCAGACGACAGTACTGGTGGTCAGGAATAAAGAAGGTTGTAAAATAGTTCATTTCACGATGCCTCACTTGTCAGCAATTGAAGGCAGAGCACCAGGTACCAGCAGTCTTGGTACAACCCTTAAAGGTCCCGGAGTGGATGTGGGACGAGATATCCATGGATTTCTTGACGGGGCTTCCACGTACATCCAGGGGACATGACTCTATTTGGTTGATTGTAGACTTACTCACCAAGTCGGCCCACATCCTACTGATCAGAGAGCAGGGCTCAGTAGAGAGCTTCAGATGCCTCTACATTCAGGAGATCGTACGACTTCAGAGTTTTCCATCGACTATCGTTTCGGATCGAGATGCTCGTTTCACTTCCCGACTATGGAATGGGTTACCGGAGGCTTTTGGGACACAACTACGTCTGAGAACCACCTTTCATCCTCAAACACCATCAGGATGACACCATACGAGGTACTGTACGAGGTACAACAATAGTTACCACTCCACCATCAGGATGACACCATACGAGGTACTGTACGAGCGACCTTGCAGATCACCTCTGTGCTGGACTGACCCTGGGCAGTTAACACTTGTAGTACCAAATATGGTTTAGACTACGATGGAGAAGGTGCAGATCATCTAGGAGAGGATAAAGACTGCACAGAGCAGAGAGAAGTCCTATGCTGATAGGAGGCGAAGTCCACTGGTGTTCAAGGTAGGTGACCATGTATTCTTACGGGTCTCGCCTCGATGGGGTCTATGGAGATTTGGCTAGGGAGGCATGTTATCTCCGCGTTTCATCAGACCATTCTAGGTCCTCATCAGAGTAGGTGAGGTGGCTTACCGCCTGGCCCTTCCACCTCAGTTGCACAGGGTGCATGACTTCTTCCACGTATCCTAGCTAAGGAGATATGTGCATGACCTGAACCACATCATCGATCATGGAGAGCTGGACATCAATAACGGGGCGACGTTTTCAGAGGTCCCGATGGAGATTGAGGATCAACATGATCGGGTCCTATGTGGAAGGTCGATTCCTCTGCTGCGCATTCCCTGGCAGCACGGGAACCTCCAGGAGAGCACTTGGGAGCGGGAGACACAGATGCGAGCTCAGTATCCCCATTTTTTTCCTAGTGTGTGTTTTAGCTTTATGGGGACGTAAATCCTTGAAGTGGGAGTAATTTAAAGAACCATAATTATCAAGGAATGTTTTTCTTAATTATTAGAAATTTTATGATTCTATGTCTTCTGACGGCAATTCATTCCGAGGCCCGGTGTGACAAGAATAAATTTCTGAAGTGTTGTTCGGGTACGTTTAGGGAATGTATGAGCGGGTTTTTCTATCTTTTTAACCATTTCTCGGAATTGAAATCTAAGGGCACTGATTAACTCGCAGTGCCGAAAATTGCTTTAGTGGACCTTTACTGCAGTTGCATTTTATGCGGGTTGAAAGTTGAAAATTGGGGTTTAATTAAAAATGCTAAATAATTTTTTTTATCTATGGTGGTTATTTCCTCCCATGGTGAAGTTATTGGTGGGTCCCACCCCCACATAACTTCCCATGTTTGGATAATTGTGAGGTGGGGCCCACCAGATCCCCAACATTTCATCTCCCCATAACCTCCCATAAACCCCCAATTAACTCCCCTTATTTTATTATGAAAAATCCCCCTTATTGAATGAGAACTCTTCCTCTCCCTTTATCTCTATCCCTTTAATATTTTCCAACACATGTTAATTAAGGAATAAAAAATCTTCAATTAATTAATTAAAGAGTTTGAATTTTTAATTACATGTGTGAATAAAAATTATATCTTTAGCTATTTTTTTTTGGGAATTTGTTGTGTGGGAGGATTTGTGAGAGAGCTTTGGAGAAAGAAAAAATAGTGTTCTTCTCTCAAAGAAGAACACCATCCTACCAACGAAGAACTGCTGAGGAACGTCAAACATCGCCTTAGATCTTAGGCCAAACCATAGGAGAAAGAGCCACCCACAAGGAACGTCGACGACACGTCACCCTCATCACTTCTTCCCCAACGTCAACAAATTGACATCGTCTTCCTGCGATGTCGTCTTCCACGACGCTCGACTATCAAGAAGCTTCTTTCAAGGTAGGGGTTTGTTCATTTTGAAGTGATTATTTCAAACCCTATTCTTCATTGGAAATTATAGTTTATCTTTGGCCAATTTATACCGCATAACGCCGAGGGTGCGGGCTGAATCCACACAGCCTGATGACCCTCCGTAGTCTCCTTGTTTGCGATTGAGGTGCATGGGAAGAGGAGGTGATGAAGAAGTGGCGGCCATGCACCGGCTGCGTCCGGAAGAACCACGGCCCGCAACCGCGGGACGCTCAACTGGGAATGAACCAACCGACCATAGCCGGCTGGGCCGAAGGGAGTAACCGTGGCACCCCACGACACTGCACTGCGGAGAACCGCGACCCGCGAAGGGCGGGCCTGTTCGGCAGAGGAACCGGCCAACTCGTTGGCCGGCTGGGCGGATGAAGGCCATGACACCAGGTTGCCATGCTGGATGAACCGCAACATCCCTGTGCGGGCCGCTTGTGCCATGAAGGGTGGCCGGGTTCGGCTGGCCAGCTTCGGCCGACCGGTTAGAGAGGGAGGCACCACTTGGCGCCACCGGTTAGGCCAGTCAGCGGACAGCGCCCCCCTCGGATCGCTCAGTCCCCTCAGGCTGAGCTGCTTGGCCAGCCGACTGATCCACGGTTGGGGCGTGTCGCGCTGGGCTGGGCCTTGCTGGGCCGGGCCGTGCCGCGCTGCGTCGCGCCGGGCCGGGCCATGCCAGGCCGGGCCTCACCACTCCGGGTCGGGTCGTGCCCCGCCGAGTCAGGCTGCGCCCCTCGGTCTAGGACACGTAATTAATCGGGCATGTCCGACCCTTTGTTAGATCGGACATGCCAAAACCGGGATAACGCGACCTGTCAGCCCACTAGGCTTAATGGGTCGGGCCCATTTTTACTTAAAGGTGAATAACTTGAATATCGTGTGTCTGATCGAGGCTCCGTCTGCGGCACTGGGACCCTTTTGATGAGGAGGTCCTTCTTAGATACTCTAAGTGGGTTTTGTATGACTTTGGGGAATGGACGGGTTTGAAACGAGCGTATTTTTAACTAGACCCCTGGAACGGAAAATCCAATATCTCTCAGACTGGACGCCTGATTGACGCTCCTTCTGTCGCATTGAGTTCCTATTGATGAGATGGAACATTGATATACATCAACTCCGGACATTGTGATAGTTTATGTATTGATCCCCCTTGGATCGAGGAGTGGACCCTCTCGGAATCGAGCGTGTTGTGTGCGGGAACCCTAGAGCTGGCTGCGACTACGACGACTACCTTGTTGGGATCCTCTGTGGGTTTGACGACGATGACCATTGTACTTGGATCCTCTATGGGATTGAAAGTGATGATGAGAGTACTTGGATTCTCCATGGGTTCGGAAACGATGACAACTATACTTGGATCCTCCGTGGGTTTGATATTCATGACTACTGTACTTGGATCCTCTGTGGGTTCAGCAGTAGTGAGGACTATACTTGGATCCTCCGTGGGTTCGGTAGTGACGACTTTTGTACTAGGATCATACGCGGTTTTGGCAGAGGAGATGATTAAGAGGATACATCTAATCATCTCCACCACTCTTTGTGAGTAGTATACCCGTGTGATCTAGGTCTTAACTTTCAATCATTATCATTGATGTGATTGAATTTCTTTCTTGTATGGACCGGATTGTGCTTGGGCTCGAGAGTTGGAGCCGAATTGGGTTTGTTAACATAGATATATGTATGGGAATATACCTAAGTAGTTTTGGATGTTACTTTATGTTTGTATCTTTCCTTTTTGGTTTATCCTTTGTGGATTCTGGGAGACCTTCGGGGGTCTCAGGGTCCTATTGAGTATCGTATACTCACCTCTACATGACCTACTCCTTCATTACGTTGTGTTCGATGTAGAAGACGGACATCACTGATCTTGGAGGAGGATTGTGGAGAAAGGCGGTACCCGGAGGTGACCATTTGGTGGGACATAGACGGAGCGGATGGACAGACCCGAGGTGGTCATCTGTACCCACCCTTCAGGTGGGATTCTCAAAGGATGACTGAGTGGTTTCTGCTTTACTTTACTGTTGTTGTAGTAGAATTTCAGTTGTACTGTGCTTTCATTTGGGCTGGTATTTCTAGCCCCTTTCCTTTCAGCACTTACTTTGTGTATACAGGTTTACTTAGTGCTTGATTTAATTGCGTACTTTGTAGTGTTTGTTTACTTTAAAAAGGCAATGCCTTCCTAGCACAGGGATTTACACCTTTGGTTCTAGTCGCCAGCCCCTGGCCTATGGAACGCGGGCTTGGGATAGTCACAGAATGGGCCCCGAAGACAGATCGTGACAGAAACAACCCTCTTAGGGTGGAGTCATTAAGGTCTTGACCTACAATGGTGTTATTAGACTACATTGGATGGACTATGGAATACGTGTACAAAGAATATATGAAATAAATATTCATTAAATAGTAAACATCTGATGAAATTAGTGTGAATTAAATGATAGATGTTTATAAAATATAGAGACCAAATAAATAAACCATATACCACCAAATTTATACTCATGTCATTTTCCTCATCTAGTATCAACCATTAGTTTTGGACAGGATCATGAAAAAGATGAAGAACATATCAATTCCCTAAAATTATGGAATATGACCCTTCATCTATATAGACTCATTTATTGAAACTAGAACAAAATACATTTCCAGATGAAGTGACTACTTACTAATTCGCATCTAATGATATAAATGAGCATAAAATTAGTGTTGATTTGTGGAATCTGGATCAAAACCCATTCTATTAGGCTTAAGAGATCAAAATGGAAGAGGCAAGGGACCTCTTTCTACTATAATGAGAAAAAGTGTACGGATGGTATTATATTAGATAATTAATTTTATATTTATCATTTCACTGAATAAAAATAGTGTCTGATGGTTTTTCTACACCGTTGGATAAGACATGCACCAAATGTGCACCTTCGACTTCATAAGAAGGTAACAAACATAGTTACAAAAACCATGCACAGATAATGTGCAAGGATCTATTATATTTTCATGTGATATTCTCATAGTTTTCCATCCAATTTCTCAAAGTCATGGTAAATCTTTCACCTTAATTAAAACCTTTATGTAAATTTCATGGTTATGGAAAACAGTGCAGTGTAGCTCATAGAGGTTTTACTAACCACATGGGCAATGAATCTTTCCTTGCGATTGGGATATCGAGCTCCAAAAATTCCCCAAAACCCCTATAACTTATATATAATCATTATGGATCCATATTAGGTACAAAATAAAAAATAGGAATGATATATTAAGGATCCATACCATGGATAAAAACCAGCTTCTTACAGTCTTTCCCATTAATGGTACTCTTCCACAAGATCACCATCCAAGGGATGTGAAACACTATATGAGAAAAACAATGGATAGTGGGAATATAGGTTGCCCTCCCTCTCTTAATTTCCATCATTTACATGTCCAGGATACTATAGCGCCCATAATAATGGAAAATGTTTCCTTAGAGAGCCATCATGATCCGGTCAACAATGTTTATTGGATACACCTAAAAATAAGCATCAAGATCTATCTCAACCTCTTCAAGAAAAAAATAAAAGAGAATTCGGCATGATACCAAAAAAGCTACGATTCATGGAATATGTCATTCGTGGAACAATAATACAGAGGTAGTGGATATTGATAGGTTACCTATCCGAAAATCACTATAATATCAGATGTCCTGACACAACGAGGTGACAAATTCACTTGCCTCTTTATCTATCTTTGCTCAAGAATGTGTGATACCCCCTGGAAAACAAGATCCTAGATCGTGAACTCCAGATGTCATCGATTTTGATACTCATAATATTTCAATCTATATAGAGTAGTTGACATATTATTTATGATTAGTTGAAGTTATGCTAATGTTTCCTCTACCAGAAGAGGACCTAGTAGTGTTGTCTCTCCTACCACTAACCAACACATAGGTTAATAGAAAAAAATACCATACAATCCATCAAAATGATCCATCTAATTCCTATCTTGAAATATATTATCATAAGAGAACTCAATGAGAGGGATATTATTCTCCCAATAATAAAATAAAGAAATGATGCATTCTTGGAGCATGTCCTATCACACTTGTATCATCTATTCTAACTGACTGTTGGCCTAAAGTTGAAAGGTTGCGCCTAAAATCTTTTGGGTACCAATATCTATCTTCAACCCCTTCTGGGAACTCGAAATAAAATGATCATACCTATCTAAAATGATATTATGAGGGACCTCATGTATACATATGACTCATAGAAATGCAGTATTCCCAGCTCATCAACTAGGAAAGTATCCCAAATATGAAGGAAGTGGGTTTCTATTTTTAGTCTATCAATGACTACCCAAATCGTGTTGCTAACTCAATATGAACGCAATAAAAAAAACATAAAATTCAGTGCAACGTATTTTCATTTTCATTTTGAGACCAAATGTCGTTGTAACAAGCTAAAACATCACCGGTGCTCCACCTTAACCTACTGGCAGGTGGAATACCTAGTGATAAACCTGATACCCTATATTTCATCCCATACACCAATACTAGCATTGAATATATAGATAAAACATGGATATGAATATATGATAATCCAAATTTGAATCATGGTACTCCCTTATCATTTTATATCACATATATATATAAACCCATACCATGAACATGTATATGAAAAATGTTATCTCCATAAACAGATTAATCCGAAGGTAATTCCTCTATTGAAATGCTATCCTTAAGAACCGAGCATTCAGGATCTGAAAATTTCCTACACTTCAGCATCACTAGGATAGAATAGGTAACTACTAAGGCTAAGAGATAAGACTCCCCATGATTCTACTGAATCTTATTATGAATATTAGAAAAGATGGCAATCAATTTTCATTCATCATTGGATTCATGTACATCATGTGCCTGTGTTTTCCAAATCAACTCATGCACCACCTCATTTGCATTTATATGATTATAGGAAATATCCATATAGAATTAATAAATATATTAAACCCATCTACACTACTTGAGATTAATGTCACACTGGGAAACAATATATTTGGGGATTTTGTGGTCTGTTACACCACAATGAAGAAACCCTTTAAATAGTGTCTCAGGAAACAAAAGGCATAGAAAACATATAATATCTCAAGGACATGCATCAAATAACTCCTCCCATGAGGCATAAACTATTGTGATCTATAAGTGATGAATCATTCTTCCTGCATCATCACTACATATAGCCTGATTCTGAATGAATCCAAGAACACTTTATATCCTCTACTATGCTCTGGGTGAATAAGAATAGGTTTCCAAAAAATCCTTCCTTTTCGGTCTTAAAATATTTTTTTTGATATTTTTGACCACATAAACTTTATTCCATATTTTAATACAAGAAAAAGGTGAATGAAGGCCTGGGAAGTCATTTATAAATTGTATTTAATATTATGTTATCCCCATGAAACTCTATATATAAAACTCATTCAGGGGATATTCTTAAGAATCTATAATAGTCACCTTCTCCCAGTCAGCATATACATCTGATTATGAGATAATGTGTCCTGAGTAGTGAATTTTTTTAACCCATATGTGGAACATAAAAAATAGGGAATAGTGATGATGTTGACTCAGTGTATTCAAAATGATATCAATGTTCTTTGAATGGTCTCTATGAGTGTGATAATACACCAAAATTTGTTGAAAAAATAACCTAAAAGAAGAATCTAGATTGTGGTGGAACTCCTTATTCATTAAATAAATGAAAATGGTTGGCACATTATTATGTCTGAAAAGAAAAATTAGATACTCATACAAACCAAACCTACAATGATAAGATCTTTGAGTTATGTATAAAGGCCTGAATAACAACATATGATATCTCAATATCCTATTGATCATAGAAAACACCATATATCCTTATATATCATAAACAATATCATCTATTTGGTGAAGTGAATATCATATATTAAATACAATATGGTTCAAAAATTGATTATATATACATAAATGAAGGGTCCCAATATCCCTATTTGTGAATAGCATGGGTGATCCTTAAGATGACGTACTGGGTATGATGAAACCTTTAGACTCCCAATCTGAAGCTATCTCTTAAGATCCAGGAGCTCATTATGTTCAATCATGTATTGTGGAATAGACACTGGTGCTACACCTAGGACAAGAATGATAAAAATTTATAACTCTCTCATAACAGGTTATCTGGAATAGTAATCAGGAAAGACAACCCTAAAATGATCTAGTAGGGTATAAAAATCATCCTGGTGCATTTCATTCTCCTTCATGATGAAACTAGAAAACTGGGCAGTCACTCCACTAGTCCCATGATTCTCTAGTATAGTTCTACATTATTTGAAATCCCTCACATCCTTGTATATATATTTTATACCATATGTTGATGTAACTGATACACTACTTTGATAGCAGTCTACAAAGGTGTGATATGGAACCAACCATTCCTTCATAAGAATTAAATCGAAGCCCAAAATAATTGTAACCAGGAGGTATTTTATGAAGGGGTAACTACCTACCTCAAGGATGATGTCTCTGCATTGGCATATTCTATCATACCATACTCCTGATAGTATTTTCATGTTCATTATACTGTTGTAATGTTGAATTTCCATCCCATGACTATCCATGATGGAAAACGAAATAAAGGAGTTTGAAGCACATGTATAAAATAAATTAGTTATTATAGTTGAGGATACTAGATTAGTAACACATATTGTTGACATTCATGCACTATAATTATCTATTATTAGGTATAAATCATGCATATGGATTGATTTTCATCCCTATACTAGTGACAGACTACATTGATTATGACCTCTCTTTTGGGGAAACTATTCATGAGTCTGGCTACCACGACCACAACATACTATTTAGACATTCCTACAAATTCTACTCTAACTCCTCACCTGATGTGGCATAAAATAATCATCCCATTATGGTAGATCTTGTATGAATCCTCTTCCACTTGAAAAATATGGAATTTTTCAATAGAATAGTTTATGATGACCAATATGAATGTACGAATGACACATCAGATGGTATCTATCACACCTAAGCTTCAAATTTGGTAGTGTTCTATACTAAGGGAATATAATGGAGCTACTAGTTGGATTACTATGACAGTTAGTACCCTAAAAATAATACCAGAGGGAATGTTTAATGCTTTAAAAATAACTACTATCATTCATCATCACTGATCATATGTGCCCTGTACTATCCCTTTCCCTTAAGATATGCATTGGGATAACAGATGATTAATGATAACAAAAAATGTAGGCTGGAAAAACACTTTCACCTAAGTATGGATTTCATACTAGAAACCACCCATAAAATATCTATTATATGATATCTTATCACTATCTAGAAGTAGAAAAATGAACTGGAACATAGTAAGGAATGATGAATTGTCAATGAATTTCATAACATCTTTCTCTAGATGCATGAACTCTCTAGATCAATCATATTTTAGTGTTTTTGGAAATATTTGGTCATAAAAGGAATAATAAAAATCAACACATTCAATGGTTGGATGAAAAATGGACTAGGTAATCACATCAGACCAGCACTTTCCTGAATCATATTTTATGTTGTTAGAAAAAATGGAACTCTACTCTATATGTGTCTCCAGATTCTCAATCATAGATATAGTGGCCTCCAGTCAAGACTTATCATCCTCTAGGAATCAATCCCTCAAACCTATGGGTGGATGTTGATAATGGAACTCAGGTGTTAGATCATCCATTGTATGTATAGAGTGTAGAGTACCCTTCATGTATACCACTAGATTTAGAAAACAGTCACAAAGATTATCTTTAGTAACCAAATTAAGAATAAGAGGAAATGCCCCAAGTGTATCTTCTAGTGGTTTGACTCAAGGCTCATGGACCACCACATCATGAGCATGACAGTCACCGCCCTCCAAGAGCATGATATAAGGATATCAAGTTGGAATAGCTCTACAAATTCGAAGAACATGACTTAGATTTTTTTTAATATTAGATAAATACATTAGAAGACTAAAAACATAGGAATAAGGGGTCAAAACATAATGTTTTATCTTAACTACCTACATATAGGGTCGAGTATTGGTAAGTTTCCAATATTAAATTTAGGGCTTCAAGTAGGTAAAGGGTCAACTATATCATTACTCTTCACTTAAAAGAAACCGTTTTGTTTCATAGGTCACATTTTACACTTGTGTGTTTCTTTATTATATATACATATATATATATATCAATAATTATTGATATTTGATTTCCACACCTAGTAAATTTGGGACTATACATATTATCACTCAAATATACATCCATTTAATTTATGTTAATCCCTGTCTATATTTGGCAACTGAATGAAATGAGTAATATATGATTAATTGACTCAGTAAATTACCTATTCCAACCCATGAGGTCCCATTAGAATAATTAATTGAAAATATAAATCAATCAACCATAGACAAATAGTAAACATGAATATATTCCAACAACCATGGATCACTAAACAAGCCTTGAAAATAAAGGAAAATGAAGATAGAAATATTCACTTATATGGTATGTCATATGTATGGAATATATATTCCATATACTTATAATGATGCATGTAGTAATTCTCAGTGGCCTTATCTCATTGATAAAAGGATAAAAAGAAATCCTTAGTCATAATAATAATCATCATCATTATAAGTAATGTGAGTCACCCAATGGTGAAAGGATATCAACTATATTAAGAATATTGTTGAAAACCAATTATTATTTATGGAAACCCATTATTTACTTCAAAATTATGTTAGCTATGCACAAGAAGATATTATAACCAAGTTCCAAGGAATTCATAATTTCATTTCTATACTATCTAAAGAGTAAATAAAAAATGGATTCCCTATGATAACACATTGTGACATCTCGACCCAGGTTCCACTAAAAGGTTTCCCAAATATGAATACAAAAATTCCTCCCAAAATCATATCCATGAATTCTATGGTCTTTCGACTAGTATTGAGGGCCTAGGGAATGTGAAAAATCTTAGTAATCCCACACCAATAGAGTTTATACCATCTAATCTATGAAATATATACTCTAAATGTTCCAGTATATGTAAATATAAGTAGTTAAATAGTGTAAATACCTAGATACCTTCTTCATCCTTAGTTGGAAGTGTCTCTAAATAAGAGATAATTTAATTAATTAACTTAATGTTACATCCAGACTTGAAATCTTCAAAGTAGTATCCTGATTCAATTAGTAAAATTACCTCAAGATCACCTCTCCATACATTAGTGGACGAAAACAAGAATAAAGGGTATAATAACGATCATGAACTAAATTTTCACCCTTATCAAGGAATATCAATTATAGAAAATAATTAGACAACATATTAATGATATAACTATTAACTAGAAAAAAAAGTATCGCAAGATGACTAAAACAAGAATATAATATCCATACAAAAAACATAGATATTTCATGACTTGTACTTTCATGGTTTTAAGTGAAAATTAAATATAAAGACACACTAACACTCCCATGTGGCTCCTGAAAACATGTTTGGTTCTCTCATTCATGCTCAATCCTGACTCATCCATTTATCATGGTGACTTTTACATTAACCTATCCAAAAACCATAAAGTTTATTCAGTTACCGAATAGGTTTTCTGAGTAGGGTATGAGTACATCTTAGTAGGCCACCACCAATGACATATAATACAATATCCAGTTACATAGTGTGTGTAGTTTTATAAATAATAAAATAAAAGTAATAAAGTCAATAATTTATAGATATTTAATTATTATTATTTTAACCAAATAATCCCCTGGGATTCTCGAGGACACCCAAACCATCAATATATTCCACAACATGTGATAGATTCCTAATTATCACTATAGTATAGAAGATATCAAAAGTCCATGGTTATAATTTATCCTTTCAATAAAATTCATATTACAGCTAATTAAAACCATAGACCAATGATATCATTTTGGGCCTCTAATGTAATGTCTAACACACCATGGTTATTTTAAGCATCAATACATGTCCCTCAAACAATTTTTCACTATGGGATTCTGATGAAGTAGTCCATGTCCCACACACATATATCAATAAATCACATATTGGGTTTGGATGCAATAGTTCATTTCCCACACACTTTTCTCAATTAGTCACACTAATAGGCTTCTGAAGCAGTAATGTGTGTCCCACACTCATATATCAAGGAATATCATTAGTTATTAGTTGTCCATATCTCACCCATGATTATATATTAATCAATGAAGTTGGATTTCGAAGAGGCAGTCTGTTTCCCACACTTATATATCAATTAAACATATACAGACTATATATCACATTTATCTCTGTCAATATTCTTTAACCCATTAATCAACATTTCACATAATGTGTACCATTGTAATTTATCATAAAAATTAATGATTCAATAGATAAATAAGATGAAATAACATAACCATTTCACCAATAACCTAGGTTGTTATATTCAGATCATATAACCCTTTAAACTATTAATGTCATGTCAACCATATCAAAAACACCTATGTCAAGTAATTGAGATCACATTAATTAGATAAATAATAAATCCCAATTTCCCCTATATTCCAAATTCACACCATTCCATTTATTAAATAACCAATTAATTAATATAATTCCATAATTTTCATACTAAAAAATACACAAATAAAATTTGATTAGTTTAACTTAACTCGTATTCACATGGAAACTCAATTAATCAATTCCATGATTACATAAATTAATAAATAAATAAATTTTGTCAATAAAATATTCTATTTTCAAATTTTATAATTGAAATTACCAAACAAATTCATGTAATTGTAATTCTAGACAATGGGAATTGAATTTAGACCTCCTACCTCAAAAAAATTGGACAAACACTCGCCAATAGAAAACCCAAATTGAAGTAGAACAACCAAGATCATAAGAAATAATGAGATCAATATCCGAAGCCTATATCCATGATCAAATGAATAATGATCCATCAAAACAATATCTAGATCATATATCAATAAAAGGAAAAAATTCCCAAAAAAATTATTAAAGAGGAATGAGAGTGGTGGAGAAAACCATATGGTATGAGAATATTATTTTGGGATAGGTGTAGATTTTTCAAATAATATTAAATTCATAAAGAACATTTTTTATAATTCCAAATAATTCATCTAAGATACTTGAAAAAAGGGTTATTAATTTTGGTTGATCTTGGGTTTTTTGATTTATGATGGGGGTTCGAGAATTTTTAGTAGTTATCAAGTGATTAAATTTATTTGTGTATGGTTACTTGTACGAGGAACGTAGATTGACCTAACCATGAACCTAATTTTGAACAATCCAATAAAAGAGTCATATAGTTACCAATGTAAGGGATAAAAATATGAAAAACCATATGTCATCTTTTTGAATCTCATCTATTGTGGTTCACAATGCTTTTTAGAATGAGATAATAGTTTTTGGAAAATTGTACAACAACAGTGCATTGCCCTAATTCCTTCCAAAATATTCCAATTTTAAAACCAAAAATCCCTAAGGTAAAACCCAAAAAATATATACATAAAATATGAAAAATGAGTAGCTAAAAAAGAGCATGATAAATCTCCATAAATGTTTTGGATCATATAATATATTCAAATTATAACAGCTCACACTCTATATACACTTCTAAGAATCTATAATATTCCTACGAAAAAATATCATTCCACTGAGCGTGAAAATCATCTTATATCTCCCATGTTTCCTCATAAAAATGACCATGTTTCCACAATATATGAACTATATTAATGGCCTTCCCCACAAAAAAAATTCTCACTATAATTCGTCACACATATCAGAAGATTCTCAACGGACATATCAGTCTCCAGCTCAGCATAATCCACATGGATCACATGAGAAGGATCAAGGTGATACCAATGAAGTTGTGACACACGAAAAGCATCATTAATTTCATTGTACCACTATGGAAGAGTAAATCGGTATGCCACCAGCTCGATTATTTACACACTCTCAAATAGTCCCACAAACCTGGGTGATAACTATTCCTTCCTCCAAATCGTATGGTGTCATAATCTAGGAAACACCTAAAGGAACACATAGTAATCCTTTAAAAGTATAATGGTCATCAAAATCTATCAACACACAACTTATTCCTACCCTGGGACATATCCATATATTTTGAAATTAGGGGAACAAAATCTGAGGTCTACTGCAAGAGAATCCATCCCAATATGCCTTAAACAACTTCCTTCATCCAATATATATGTGATATTGTTTTCCTACAATAAATATTCTCATATGGTTCCATCTTAATAATTTCTTGATAACTATTTTTATTGGAGAACTCCTCCAATTCGAGGTACATTTCAAAAAGACCAAAAAATTCTATGAAACATGCCCGTATCATATCCTCAATAACCTACATAGTACTCTCTGCATCCCATCTATATTTGGTTGGAAATACAAACTCAGTAAAACATGTGTACCAATTACCTTCTTCATGAACTGCCAAAAGTATGACTTAACATCTGTGTCATGATCTAAAAGAATATGATGTGCCACCCTATGTAGTCAAACTATCTCTTAAACGAATATAATTTATAAATTATCTATTGATAATGTCTCTTTTATAAGCATGAAATGAGATATTTATATTAGAAATACCAAAATCAACCAAATAGAATCATTCTTTTTAAGATTCCTCGAGTGACCGGCCACAATGTACATGGTAACATTGTACCACATCAATTATGAAATGGGGAATAGCTCTAGTAAACCACTAGGTTATTGATATTTATCCTTCATGTGTTGATAGGTGAAGCATAATTACATAGGCCATACTATCTCAATTTTTGTAAGAACCCAGTTTTTGCTGCGAAAGACTTTGGAATATTCTTGATGTTATTCCAGAGTAGCGCCTTCAGACGGCGTGCGATTCCGAGCTCCACAGTGGCCAAAATTAAATTTTCAGTGCGTTCAAAATGGGAACGCCAAATAAATGGGATAACTCCTAAACGGTGGTTCAGATCAGAGATCTGAGTGTATGGATGGGTCCAGAATGGGGTGTTTACCCTAGGAACGACATAAAACATGTCGGTGTGGGACGTTTGGACCCCTCACTCGCTTCTGGAACGTGAAACGGATAAATTAAATAATTAATTTATTCGTTTAATTTTGAAACGCATGTATCCCTTAAACGGTGGCGCGGATTGGAAAACCGAGGGCACTGTTGAGTTCTGAGCTTGTCGTTTTCCCTAGGAGGGTTATAAGTTTTCTGGGCGCGGTCGTCAGTGAAAAATGGCCCCAGGGGCGTTTTCATAATTTGGCGGCCTCAGGCGTTTAGTTTTATATCTTTTCAATGGGTGTCTTGGATTAAAATTCTGAGACTTACGTTGTGTATAGAACATTTTTTTACCCTAGTGGAGGCTTAACCTCGACCCCATCGGATGTTTCAGACGCAAGTTAAATTTGGGGGATTTTAATCAATTAAAATTTAATTAATTTTCCCTTAAATAAACAAATGCCCCTCTCCCTCCTCCTCCCCCTGCATCCTCTGGAGGAAGGCAGCAAATCAAGGAGATCTCCTTCAATCCCCTACTCCCATCTCCATCCTCTCCAATGCGTGACGGCGAGGGGATCGTCATGAAAATTCGGGCAAAGCCCCACGAGGTAGGATTTGTCATTTTTGTTTCATCCTCCCCAACCCTAATTTGAGCCCAGTTAATCATGTCTAGTTGCTGTCAGATTTTCAAACAAAGCATATGAGTGCGTAGTAGATTTTATTCCCTTTCCAATGCTTGTCTCGGATTTGAAATCCGAGTTCGTAAGAGCCCGCAGCGGTTCACCGAAGGTTGCGGGAATTGGGGGTTTTTGGGTGTTTTCCAGCGACCCGGGGCGATCCAGCGAGGTTCCCAGGGTGGCTGCGTGGGATCTCCAGGAGGCTGCGGCATTCAGTAGAGGCATCGGCGTCACGGTCGGGCGATGTCAGCAGGTCGTCCAGGTGCAGGCGGCGGCTGGCTTTGGGGTAAGGCGGAGCGGCCAGGCGAGCTGGGGTCGGTGGGGTCGTCAGCAAGCGCCTGGGGCGCGAGGTGCAGAAGACTTGGGGTCTTCGTGACCACGGTCGACAGACAAGAACTGTGCCGCATGGGTCCACGTGGAGACTAGACTGGCCGAGCCGGTCTAAGAGGTTCAGGGCGGTCCGCGCGGTGAACTGCGCACCGCCAGTCCAGAGTACGGGAGGGCCGGTCGAATCGTCCCGGCTCACCCGTTTCGGTCCCTAAATACTAAAACTCTCCTAAAACTAAAACCGTAAATCGGATTTTCATGTCGTCTATGGTAGTGGTACCATATCGACTAGAAGGAAATTTTGAGATGGTTTTGAGAATTTTTAATTCCTGAAACGAGGGGCATCAGAGGCACGATGCGTCTTTAAGTGAATTGGCATTTTTCCGGGGGTCTTGTTTTGAGCGGCGTGGATGCATCTGACGTCCGCTTTGAGTGCTGTCAGTGGCGTTGGGACCCTGGCACCGGGGTGAAGTTGTCCAGGGTGGTTTTAGGAATTGAGTTCGATGTTGAGGCATGGGCACCATGACCCATCTTTTGAGCATCGTGCAGCGTTTAGTGACTTTCTCACCGTGCGTCAGTTCGGGGCGTGCTAGCAGTCGATTTTGGATGTTTTTTTGAGGGGATTGCAATGGTGCAATCCACCTGCTCTAATTCCACACGTTGGTGCAGGCCCCGCATAGGACGTTTGGGCGTTGACGGTTATTTTCCATCTCTATCACTGGGTGACTGTTTTCGACAAGTGAATAGTCCACCTTGTGTGCTTTTTTGAGAGAATCGAAACGGTATGATCCGTTCGTTGTGTTTCGGGACCTGGATACGGGTCCCACGAAGCACTGCTCGTGCGTGTTGTGCCAGAATGCACCTTTTTCTCCGGATATCCATTGCACTCATGTGAGTAGTGATTTTAATGTGTTTTCCTGAGGGGATCGCAATGGTGTGTTGCACCCGACTGTTTTCGGGGCGGAGGCTCGGGATCACAGGACGTCGTTCGAGCGTGAGGCGGTGTCGGTGACTTTTCCATAAGATATCTGTTTGAGGTGAGTCATTAGTCTATCTCGCGTTTTTTTCTGCTAGGATTACAACAGTGCGATCTGTTTAGTTGTTTTGAGAGTCTTGCATGATCTTATTAAATGTGGAAATGTGAAAGGTGCCCTGATGGTTGTTCTTCTCATCGTGTTTGCAGAGAACCCTTGGAGTGTGATCGCGTGCACTCCCGTGTGAGTGAAGAGATGTGGTTGGTTGTGCCTCCGCCGTTGAGGTGGAAGGTTGGATTTGTTACGTCACTCCTTCACATTGACGTTTGGTGATGTGTTCACGATAGCCTTTGGACTGGAACATGGTACACTCTTGGAGTATACGGGAACTCTTGGAGGTACATGTGGTTGTTTGTACCTGAGGACGTTTGTGTGCTCAGTTGGGGTTGACTTCAGGCCACATGTTGTGTGGGCCCAATGTGCGTTTCGTGTTCTTCTTTACGTAATTTTGAACTCTCACGACGTAGAGGGTTCCTCTATTCTTGTTTGTTGACCAGCAGGGTTGAGTCTTCCCCTAGCTTCGGGCACATTTTTTTGGCAAGTAGGGTTGAGTATTCCCTTGGTCCTATTCTCGATGGTTTGGCCAGCAGAGATGGTTTGGGTCCTCTGTTTCTACGGCTGTGATGGGTTTCAGTACCGTGCCCCTTCCACCGGACTGTGGCACCGTTTGTGACTATGGGTGTTCGTACAGTGTGGGTGTTTTCCCCTCTCTCGGGGATGAGTTGTCTGAGTCTTCATTGATAGTGACTCAGCGGATTGGAGCATGATCGCCTTGTGAGGCATGTGGAGATTCTACCATCACTCCGTGTTCCCTGGTAGAGTTCTTGTGTTTTCGGTGTGACCAACACTTTACGCAGGCACCGATCCTCTACCCAGGAGGTTGTTTTCATAAGGCTAAGGTTGATTCCAGTAGGGCTGAGGTTGTTTCCAGCAGGGCTGAGGTTGTTACCAGTAGGGCTGAGGTGGTTTGGATAAGGGCTAACCAGTGGGTTACCATCTAGCAGGGATGGCAAGTACAGCGGTGTTTAAAGAGTAGTACCATCCAGCAGGGATGGCCAGAGGAGTGGTCCCCGATGCTGGGCTTACCTCCAGTAGGGCTGGGTAGTGGTCCTCGATGTCAGGCTTACCCCCAGCTGGGCTGGACAGTGGTCCCTAATGCCGGGCTTACCTCCCGGTGGGCTGGGCAGTGGTCCCCGATGCCAGGTTACCTACAGTTGGTCTGGGCAGTGGTCCTGTCACCAACTTTAGTCGGGTCTCCCTCCAGTGGATTACCCTATTATGGGACTGGGCAGTGTGGCACCCGTCGACTCTTGTCGGGTCTCCCTGTAGTGGGAACCCGTTGACTTCCAGGGACCCTCCAGTGGAGTTGGGAAAGGGGTCACCTATCGATTATGAGGAGACCTGTCGACTTTGGGGCAGTGATGAGTTGTGGTTTGACGTTCCCTCTGAACTCTCAAATACGATGAGCGCTTTCCCCATCGAGACGCGTCCTTGTGACACAACCTAAAACCATGCAGGTGAGTCAGTGCCGCCCAAAGAGGATAGTGTCGAGGTGCGGTGACTGAGCCCTTGACTTGTAGTTCGGGGTAGATGTGTGGGATGTTGGGAATCGATGGTGTTACTTTTGGGACTGTTGGTGACTCACTTTTCTTGGGCTGAGCTACTGGATGGAGATCCCCTTATGCTCTTGTTTGGGCTTCTTGATTGAGCATATGGACTTGTATATACCTTATGATAGAACCCACTTCATGAGGTTGGTTACTCTCTTTCCAGGAGAGGCAAAGACACTCGGGGTATACCACATGATTTCTGTGTCTAGCTTTTTGTTGTTGGACGAGTCTACTCTCCTGTTATAGGTAGCGATGACTCGACGAGAAGTTTATCTTCTCACCATTTCCAGCTCCTTGTGTCTGGATGAGTCATCCTTATTTTCTCTTGTTAGGTTGAGCTGAAATCTCTACTTCTAATCTACTGCACTCTTTGTTGAATTTTTTTATTTTCCCTGTTCGCTCTACTTCTCACCCTTTAGTACCTCCTTTGTTGCTCCCTCGAGCCTTTGGGGTATCCTACTGATTATTTTTATACTCACCCCTGCTTGGGCATTGCCCACACTTGGTGTGCCCTTGCTGATGACGGACAGGTTGTTCATGACGTCAGAGGAGTTTAGGATCTTTGGATCTTGGACCGCGTACGGTGGTCGAAGATGGGTTCTAGGTGGGGGACCCTTCCAGCTGTGTACTTTTTTTTCACTTTTTTGCGGGTTGTGGCACTTTTCTGATTGGGAGTGTGTTTTGCCCCTTTTCTTTCTAGATTTTACATTTAACTGTTTAGAGGTCGATGCACTCTTGTTGTTATATATAGAATTTTCCCTTTTTCTTTGATTGTCTTTTCTTTTACTCTGCACTTCTGCATTGAGTGTGCTATGTGTGTGTCTACAGGTACTTAGGTAAAGGACACCTTGAGTTGTTGTGCCTTCGGCGCTAGTTGCCAGCCCCTGGCCAATGATGGCAGGCTTGGGATAGTTTTGGCTCGAGCCCGGGCATGGTCGGGTCATGAAAAAGTGGTATCGGAGTTGGTTCGTTCCATGGGACACTATTCGGACGTCCCTAAAATGAAAGGAATTGGTTGGGATTTAGGGCATCTATGTTAACGTGGCTCGAGAGTGGATCTCAGGCCAGGGAGTCCAGGGATGATGCGGCGACCAACATATCCATTCACCAGGACCCTAATAACCCACTTGTCGACTCGACATGATGAGACACTTGATGCAGAGAAATTTGTTTGTGGATCACATAGGACTGAGTCTTGACTATCCTTCTTGAGTAAGCTTCCCATTGTTGTTGTCATTGGTATATACATATATGCTGATCTGAACGCGGCACTACTTGATAATATTTAGGATGTCTCCGTGAAGACAGCTAGCCCAGATACCAGCTTTGGTTCATGATGACGACCCAACGAGCTACGAGGACACAGTCCATGACCCATCTTTCGAGCCCCTTTTTCCGAGTGGCCTGGTAGCAGAACCCCCACCTCTTGAGCAGCAAACAGTTTCAGCAGAGCATGCTGAGCTTGAGAGCGCACAGTGAGTTCCAGCGGTAGTGACTTTTGAGGTTCAGTGGTGAGCCAGACCCTCAGGTAGTAGAGGTTTGTCTAGAGGCAGTGGTTCGCCTTTTCGGGCTTGTGCAGACGCCGACAGATCAAAGAGTGACTTTGGCGGCCACCCTTTTTCGTTGAGAAGCTTGGCGTTTGTGGAGTCTGGTGACTCATCTTCTTGAGGAGTCATCACTTTCGTGGGGACACATTCATATGTTGTTCCATGAGGAGTTTTTCCCCTCCAGCTTGCGCTCCGTTTGGATTCAGGAGCTCCTGTAATTTCTGTTGGGAGGGATGACAGTGGCCGAGTACGCGGCTAGTTTCGCAGACCGTGCACGCTTTTACCCGGACTTGGTCCCTAATGACAACCTCCGAGCGCGGATGTTTGAGCAGTGTCTCCACCGAGAGATTTGTGTTGTCATAGTACCCTTGGGTATTTCCACATATGTCGGGGTCCTAGAGTAGGTTCTGTTGATAGAGGGCGTCCTGTCACGTTCTAGAGTTGGTGGTGGAAACAACACCGTCAGAGCCGAGACGTATGCTGAAACTAGCGGGAACTGGCAAGCGGAACCTCGACGTAGGTGGCATGATGAAAACCAGATGTAGGGGCATGGTCGTACACCATAGTGGCGCTGGAGGGAACCCTTGTAGCCCAAAGAGAGTCGGTGCTATGCTTGTGATGGGCGAGGTCACCTGGCACGGGACTGCCCGACCAGGCATAGGAGAGCTTCGAGCAGGCAGCAGGTGCACCACCATGGCAAAGGGAGCGCTGTGATCGGATTATCAGCAAGAGAGGTGGTGCTAGAAGAGGAGATGGATGAGCTGGTAGTAGAGGACGACTTTACGAGGTATTCCTATCACCACTAGGCAGTCCGCGTCAGGCTCCGGGAGCTGACATTTGGGACTGCGGATAGCCGCGATCTTTGGATGTCTACAACCCTGAAGAGCATGAGGTGGAAAGAGGTACGCTCTACAACTCTTCTACTTTTTGTAGTAGAATTGTTAGACACTGCTTGTGGAATGATTTCCTCTCTGCCCCTTGCTTGATTTGTTACCAGGGTGACGCGAGGCATTGTTGTACCACTATGTTGGTAAGGTAAAAGGCATGAGACATTTTACTTTAGTCTATGGTGTTGACTCCTTCGCTTCCGAGCGTGTAAGAGGGCCTTGGATGTGAGACATCTACTGTGGAATCTTGGGTGAACATATATCATTGGGCATTCCACCATATGGATATTCTGATAGAGGGAATCACCAGGCCTTGTTCCAGGTGTGAACGGTGATTACAGTCACGACGTGTGACCTAAGGGTTCAGTCGGGGAGGTGAGATACCCCTGAGAGCTTTTAGGACGTTTGGACCCCTCACTCGCTTCCGGAGCGTCAAACGGATAAATTAAATAATTAATTTATTTTTTTAGTATTGAAACTCAAGTATCTCTTAAATGATGGCTAGGATTGGAAAACCGATGGCATAGTTGAGTTCGGAGCATTCCGTTTACCCTATAAGGGGTATAAGTTTTGCGGGCGCGGGCCGTCATTGAAAAATGGGTCGAGGGGCGTTTTCGTAATTTGGCGGCCTCAGGCGTTCTATTTTATAACTTTTGAACGGGGTCTCAGAATAAAATTTTTAGACCTCCGTTGCGTTCAGAGCATGGTTTTTACCCTAGGGGAGGCTTAACCTTGACCCCGTCAGATGTTTCAGACGCGGGTTAAATTTGGGGGATTTTAATCGATTAAAATATAATTAATTTTCCCTTAAATAAACAAACACCCCTCTCCCTCCTCCTCCCCCTTCATCCTCCGGAGGAAGGTAGAAATGCAAGGATCTCTCCATCAAGCCCCTCCTCAATTCTCCATTCTCCCCAAGGCGTGGCGGATCATCGTGAAGCTTCTGGCGAAGCCCCACGATGTAGGATGTGTCGTTTTTGTTTCATCCTCTCCGACCAAAATTTTAGCCTGGTTAATCATGTCTAATTGCTGTCGGATTTTTGAAAAAGGCCTACGAACACGTAGTAGATTTTATTCCCTTTCCAACTCTTATATCAGATATCAAATCTGAGTTCGGAGGAGCCCGCATCGGTTCGCTGAAGGTTGCGAGAATTGGGGGTTTTGGGTGTTTTCCGGCGACCCGAGGAGGTCCGGTGAGGTTCCCAGGGCGGCTGCGTGTGAGATCCGAGTGGCGGAGTAATCCAGCTGAGGAGCCAGAGACGCGGTCGTGCGGTGGTAGCAGGTCGGCCGGGTGCAGGCGACAGTTGGCTTCAGGGTAAGGCGGAGCGGCTAGGTGAGCTGGGGTCGGTGGGGTCGTCGGCGAACACCTGTGGCGCGAGGTGTAGAAGACTTGGGGTCTTTGTGACCCCGGTCAGGGGACAGGACCCGCGCCGCATGGGTCCACGCAAGGACTGGACCGTCCGAGCCAGTCCGGGCGGTTTAGGGCAGTCCGCGCGGTGAACCACGGACCGCCATCCCAGAGTACGGGTGGGCCGGCTGAATCAGCCCAGCTCACCCGTTTCGGTCCCTAAATACTATGACACTCCTAAAACTGAAACCGTAAATTAGATTTGCAGTTCTTCTACGGCAGTGGGACCGTATCGACGAGACACACTTTTTGATACAGTTTTTGGAATTTTTTATTACTGAAATGAGGGGCATCGGAGGCACGAAGAGTCTTTAAGTGAATTGGAGTTTTTCCGGGGGTCTTGTTTTGAGCGGAGGAGACGCATCCGAAGTCCGCATTGAGTTCCATCAGTGGCATTGGGACCTTGGAACCGGGGTGATGTTTTCCAGGGTGGTTTTAGGCATTGAGGCCGATGTTTAGGCGCGGACCCCACGGCCCGCCTTTTGAGTTGCGTGAAATGTTTAGCGAATTTCGCACCGGGAGTCCGTTTGGGGCGTGCGAGCAGTCGATTCTGGATGTTTTTACAAGGGGATTGCAATGGTGCAATCTACCCGCTCTAATTCTGCATGCTGGTGCGGGCCCCATAAGGGACATTTGGTCGTTGATGGTGATTTTCCATCTCTATCATTGAGCGACCATTTTGGAAAAGTGAATAGTCCACCTTGTGTGCCTTTTCAAGAGGATCACAATGGTACGATCCGTTCATTGTGTTTTGGGACCGGGATGCGGGTCCCACCCAGCATCGCTCGTGCGCGATGCGCTGGAATGCACCTTTTTCTCCGGATATCTATTTCACTCAAGTGAATAGTGCTTTTTCATGTTTTCCCTAGTGGATCTCAATGGTACGATGCACCAGACTGTTTTTGGGGGTCGAGGCTCGGGATCATGGGACGTCATTCGGGCGTGAGACGGTGTTGTGACTTTTCCGTCAGATATCCATTTGGGGTGAGTAATTAGTCTATCTCGCATGTTCTTTCATGAGGAATACAACGGTGCGATCCGTTTAGTTGTGTGGATCAACTTGCACGATCTTATTAATTGTTGAAATGTGAAAGGTGCCCTGATGGTGGTTCTTCTCGCCGTTTTTGCAGAGAACCCTTGTCGTGTGATTGCGTGCACTCCCGTGTGAGTGAAGAGACGTGGTTGGCTGTGCCTCATCCATTGAGGTGGAAGGTTAAAATTGTTACATCACGCCTTCACGTTGACATTGGGTGCAGTGTGCACGATAGCCTTTGGGCTGAAATGTGGTATACTCTGGGAGTATATGAGAACTCTTGGAGGTACATGTGGTTGTTTGAACCTGAGGATGTTTGTGTGCTTAGTTGGGGTTGACTTGGGGCCACACATTGTGTGGGCCCCATGTTCCTGTCGTGTTCTGCTTTAGGTACTTTTGACTTCTCACGATGTAGAGGGTTCCTCTGTTCTTGTTTGTTGACAAGCAGGGTTGAGTCTTCCCCTAGCATGGTGCACGTTTGTTTGGCCAGCAGGGTGGAGTTTTCCCCTGGTCCTATTCTCGATGGTTTGGTCGGTAGATATGGTTTGGTTCCTCTATTTCTTCGGCTGTGAGGGGTTTCAGTACCGTGCCCCTTCCACCAGACCGTGGAACCATTTGTGACTACGGGTGTTTGTACAGTGTGGGTGTTTTCCCCACTCCTAGGGATGAGTTTTCTCAGTCCGCTTCGACAGTGACTTAGTGGATTGGAGCGTGATTGCCTTGTGAGGCCTGGGGAGATTCTCCCACCACTCAGTGTTCTCTGGTAGAGTTCTTGTGGTTTCGGTGTGACCAACACATTACGCGGGCACCGATCCTCTACCCAGGAGGTTTTTTCTAGCAGGGATGAGGTTGTTTCTAGCAGGGCTGAGGATGCTTCTAGAAGGGCTGAGGTTTTTTCCAGCAGGGCATAGGTTGTTACTAGCAGGGATGAGGTGGTTTCAAGTAGGGCTCACTAGTGGGTTACCATCCAGTAGGGATGGCCAGTACAGCGGTGTTCACTGAGCTGTACCATCCAGTAGGGATGGCCAGAGCAGTGGTCCCCGATGTCGGGCTTACCTCCAGCGGGGCTGGGCAGTGGTCCTCGATTCCAAGCTTACATCCAACTGGGCGGGCCAGTGGTCCTCGATGCTGGGCTTACCTCCAACTGGGCTAGGAAGTGGTCCCCGATGCCGGGTTACCTCGAGCTGGGCTGGGCAGTGGTCTCGTAGCTGACTTTAGCTGAGTTTCCCTCTAGTGGGTCACCCTGTTATGGGACAAGGTAGTGTGGCACCTGTCGACTCTTTCCAGGTCTCCCTATAGTGGGAACCCGTTGACTTCCAAGGACCCTCCAACGGGGCTGGGCAGGGGGTCGCCTCTCGATTTTGAGGAGACCTCTTGACTGCGGGGTAGTGATGAGTTGTTGTTTGATGTTCCCTCAGAACTCTCAAGTACGAGGAGCACTTTCCCCACCAAGATGCTTCGTTGTGATGCGACCTAAAACCGTGCTGACGAGTCAGTGATTCCCAGAGCAGATAGTGTCCAGGTGCAGTGATTGAGCCCTTGACATGTAGTTCGGGGCAGACGTGTGGGATGCTGGGCATCGATGGTGTTACATCTGGGGCTGTTGGCGACTCACTTTTCTTGGGCTGAGCTACGGGATGGAGATCCCCTTACTATCTTGTTTGGTATTCTTGATTGAGCATATGGACTTATATATACCTTGTACTACTACCCACTTCTTGGGTTTGGTTACTCTCCTTCTAGGAGAGGCGAAGATTTGCGGGGTATGCCATGCGCTTTCCGTGTCTAGCTTCTCGTGGTTGGATGAGACTACTCTTCTGCTATAGGTAGTGAAGAGTCGATGGGAATTTCATCTTCTCACCGTTTCCAGCTCCTTGTGTCTGGATGAGTCTACCTTCTTTCCTCTTATTGGGTTGAGCTGAACTATCTACTGGTATTCTACTGCACTCTCTGTTGTATTCTTCTACTTTCCCTATTCACTCTACTACTCACCATTCGGTACCTTCTCTGTTTCTCCCTCAAGCCTTCAGGGTATCCTACTGAGTATTTTTATACTCACCCCTTCTTGGGCTTCTCCCGCACTTGGTGTGCCCTTGCAGACGACAGACAAGTTGGTCGTGATGTTAGAGGAATGTAGGAGCTTGGGATCTTGGACCGCTTGTGGTGGTTGGAGATGGGTTCCAGGTGGGGGACCCTTCCAGCTATTTACCGTTTGTTCACATATTTCCGGGTTGTGGCACTTTTCTAATTGGGCGTGTGTTTTTCCACTTTTATTTTCAGCTTTGACTTTGTACTTTTTAGAGGTCGATGCATTCTTGTGGTTATATATAGCAGTTTCCCTTTTTCATTACTTGTATTTTCTTTTACTCTGAACTTCTTTCATTGAGTGTGTTTTGTGTGTGTGTGTGTATATAGGTACAAAGGAAAAGGAATCGACGAGTTTTTGTGCCTTCGGCGCTAGTCACCAGCCCCTGGCCTATAGAGGCGGGCTTGGGGTAGTTGCGGGTCGAGCCCGGGCAGGGTCGGGTCGTGACATTTTTCATGCTCGGCCACCAATACAGTTGATGTAGGCTAGGGTACATATGGGTTAACCCTAGATGCACCAGCCACTTTGGTGATAAAAGTTCACACATCGTCTCCTCCTCCATTCTCATAGCCACAAAAAACTTATTCTTGACATATATTATATTTTCCTAATATATATCCTGATATGAAGGTGACTCACCACCTTCAAGGATTTACCTCATGGAAATATATTTCAAAATTTGAGACTGCCATTCCCTTACCCAAATAAAAAATTTAGAAACCAATAATCAATATATGAGAGGAATATTCTCTTTTTTGTATTAATCCATAATATGCATATCTTCTAGAAATTTCATCTTCTTTCTATCCAACCTAGGATTCTGAACTGCAAGAGTCTTAGTTTTTCTTCTTATAGAATCCACAATGATATTTACATACCCAGTCAAGCTTTCTATATCTATGTCAAATGACCACATATTCTCAACAGACATCCGCTTCCAAAAATTCAAATATCATTAATAAGACATATACATTAATCTCATGTGATCAGTACAAAAAGTAAAAATTTCACCCAATAGAAAATTATTTAAAAAAATCAAATACTAAACCACAATACACAATTTTTGGTTGTGTGTGTGATATTTTTAATCATACGGACTAAACATTCATGACCCATATGCCCCCACTTGATCTCCCTACCTCAGTAGTACTTTACACCAGATCACAAAAGCCTCAAAAAACAGTATATACTTTTCACCTGGTTTGGGTGAGATCATGATTGATGTCACAATCAAATGATTATTTGTCTCCTGGAAAGAATTCTAACATTTCCTAGACCAGTTAATCATTACCCCATTCATTTCAAACCTCAAAATAGGTGGTACCAAATGGGAAAGGTCATATGTGAACCTTCGATAATAACACCCTAATCCCATAAAACTATATATATCGAAAATTTTTGGGGGGTACTGCATTGATGTAACTGCTTATACATACTATAGATCAACCAACACACCTTCCTCAGAGATTATTTGACCCATTAAATGAACTTGATCAATCCAAAAATAACTCTTAAAGAGCTTAGAGGATATCCAATTATCTCATAGTTTAATTAGGATGATGTCATAATGTTGGGAATTATCATCAAGAGTCTTGGAGTACACCAATATTTCACCCAAAAAACTACCAAAAAACTAATCAAGATACAGGTGGAATATTTTCTTCATCATGTCTATAAACACAACTAGTGTGTTTTTTGGACCAAATGATATCAAAATGGACTCATAAAGGAAATATATGCTTCATAAAAACGTTTTTGGTATGAAAGAAGCTCAGAATATCAACTAATGATACCCTAATATTACGTTGATAATATAGAAACACAAGATTCACTTGAATATTAAATGGGGTCATTTATTCAAGGAATAGGATACTGGTTTATTACTGTCATCCAGTTCAACATCTAGTACTCAACACATAGGTGTAAGGTCCCACTGAAGGACCTTGAAACACCCTAAAATGGGAGAGTTGAATTAGGGTGTAAAAATATTCTTATAAAGTGATAGATCATGTTCCCACAATATTAGAAACATGTTAAATAGATATGGTGGTAATGTGCAGAATTTAAATATTAAAATGCAGAGAGACAATAGATTAACTTTACGTGGTTTACCACTAACAGAATCCTACAGGTCATAAACTGACAGTGGATTAGTCATAAGAAATCAAATAATACTCAATAGTTTTATATTAAAGAAATTAGGACACAATAACCATAAACCAAGAATATTTACATTACAATTTATTAAGGATAGAACACTACGTCCATTGGAACAATTTCATCGACTCCCTCCGACTCACTACTATGAGATATGTCTTACTCATTTTAATTAGTAAAAGGTACTGTTAATATATTATCATTAATTCCATTTTATATAACTAGAAGGATACTCTTCTTACACTGTAGAACTACATTTATGCACATTGAAAGTACCATTTAATGAAAAATGATGTTCAAAACTTCCTTTCGTGAAGCTCCGTCACAAAATTCACTCCTTCAAGAAGCATCCTACCTTTGTAGAACTAAATTAATTTGTGAAGCTCACTATGCCGATGTGGAAAACCCCACAATCTTCAAGTAATAAATAATTGATATAATTTCTATTAGTTAATATATATATAGTCTTTTCATGATGTTTAACCTCACATAGAAATCTAGACTCACAATGCTACCATTTGATAAATCTTACCGTGTCCAAATTTTCCTTGAATATTTTCATTAAAAAGAAGTGGGGGTAACCAAATATTTATAAGATCAAACATTTATGATGCTACACCACCTCTAGTGCATTTTTGGGATTAGTTAAAAACAAATTCGCGGTACTCCTACATTCGTGAAGCACTATAGAGATTTGACGTTGTCGCTAAGCATTCCATAAAACCATCATGTACTCATGATTCTAAAATTCTCATAATAACGGGTAACATCAACTCCAATTGAAAGGATTCCCATATTAACAAACCTCAACCGACTCCTTAAGAAACACATTCAATTACCATTTTAATGATGTTCAACTTCATGAAAAAAAAATTTCATGATGGAAGCCTATTCCTATGGATTTCGTGCCCAAGATATTGGAAAACACTAGGAAATGATGCCAACAACACCACTATATTCATCCTGAATGGTAAGATCAAATTAATTAAGAACATCATGATCATCTATTTGTACATTGGAAAAAAACAAAAACGAAACTCCATATCCAATAAAGAATATCATTGGTTCCAACAATCCTCTCATTGGGTTTTTTGGAAATCTAAAAATAAATTGAATAAAGGAAAAAACATTATTAAATCACAATACATGAGAAAAAAATCATCAAACACTCTAATTCTACATAAGGAATGATCAATTTATAAAATTATAGGGGAATCATGAATTGGGTTCCCATGTTTTGGGATTCATAATGATGTCCAACCTAAGCTCTGACTATTTCACAGAAGCATTGAATTCCCTCAATTTCCTCCTCATAACACTGGACACTCATCATGTCACATAATCATTACATGGTTTTCAAAAAACCTGCAACCACCACACATTAAAACATAGAATTTTTTTTCATGTTCTCCATTCTATGTTCTACTAAATCCTCAATACATTGAATTTATCCACTCTCCTTCATTTGAAAAAACAAAAATATCCCGTTATTAAAAGTTTCGAGATCAAAATACTCTCCCATAGATAATATCTCCCCCATAACCCATCATCACCCCCCAAAAAATGTTAAATCATTTAACATAGTATGGCGGAGGGGAAGACTCCTGAACTCCTCATCCACTAGGAGGTTCTTGAATACAAATGTGCAACTGATATTTCTCAAAAAATGTGATTCCAATGTCTTAATTAGAATATCATCCACTTGTTAAATAGTTCAAACATGCTAAAATTTTAATCACATCTTTTCATAATTCGTCTTTATTGAAGTGATATTAGTTTTCAATATGTTTTGAATGAGAATATAGAACAAGATTATTCAAAAAAACTATCACAATATATTTTTATGACAGTAAATTAGCATAATTTGTTCCACATCATCTCCAATATCATTTGGTTGTCACATCATACAAAATAGTTGAGTTAAAGAATTTGTATAAGAGATATAAACTACTTCAACAATAATAAGAAATGTTATTTAACATTTCTTACTCAACCTGACTAAAAAATTATTGCCAATAATGAATTATCCACAACTTTGAGAATTTATTTCAACCACATCTATATAGTAGTTAGAATCATAAAAACTTATAGTTCATTATCTTTTCCTACAACAAATTAGAATCCATAATTGTGAGTACCTTGAATTTTTAACATGATTCTTCTTATAGATTCCATATTTTATTCTTTCTAATTACATTGAATGTGATCTTCTAAGCATGTTTCAAAGGCAATATCCTTCCATGTTTTTTATGTAAAATAGGATTCTGATGATTCTCTTGTAGATTATGTTATCCATAGTAGTCCTATCCCCTTGCTTTCCATGTTTTGTTCCTACAACAATTAGGGTTTAAATTAGACTAGATTCATGTATATTAAATTTCTTTATCCACTCTCTTGAATAATTTTCCTGAGAAATAAAAGTATATTCTTTTTAGTGGATCTCTTGAATCCCCAAGAAGTAAATGAGTTAACCGATCATATCCATTTAAAATTATAATTACTTATGATTGGAAAATCCATTCACTTATCTATGTCTTCTTCCACAAAATATAATATCATCTACGTACACCAATTTCCTGGACTATTCTTTCTTTGAATTATTCACATTGGGATTTTTATCGACTCCTAATCATTCAAATTTAATCTTCATTAGATAATAATACAGATGATTGTACCAATCTTATGGTGCATTAATAATCCCTTAGAGAACCTCCTATAATCTATAAACCATTATTTCATCATTACCCAGTAGAAAACCCACTGATTTTTCAACATTTACATTTTATTAATGATGACAATTTAAGAAGGCTATTTTGATATCCATTTGATACAATTTTTACCCCATTAAATTGATATGGAATGAAAGATTCGGATTGAATCCAATTGAGGTATCAACGAAAATGTTTCGTTAACATAAATTCTTTCAATCTATGCATCAGATTTAAACACTAGACGTGCCTGGTATCAGATCACATATCTATTGTTGTAAAGTTTTTTGAATATCCATTTTTTTCAAATAACATTTTCATTTTTATATCTCATAGAAATATCCAATGTATGGATCATTTCAATCTCGTCAATTTCATCATTCATGGAATTAATCAATGATCCATTCTTCTTGGCTAATTCAAATGAGGTTGGTTATACAATAGATTTAATAATATACTATGCATAATTATTCATTATCCTTGTCTATTTTTGTGGCATTTAATGACAAATGAAGTTGGAATGATCAATTTATGATCTTCGATTTCAATTGTGAGGTTCAAGAAGATTTTTTGTCTATTAAGGTTTCCTATTTAGATTATTATTTTCAGTCACCATCATAATGATACTCTGGAATATTTTTCATGGAATTATCTGCAAATTTATTGGGATTTGTTCCCTATACACATTTTTCCTCATCTTCTATCATATCATAATTATAATTCCTTGAGGATTTTTTGTTTTTAACTTTAATGATATTTACATCATTTATTTCCATAATTTTTTTAATATGATTATTGAAACATTTGTAGGCTTTTCTTATCATTTAATATCCATGAAATATTCCCTCATCTAAAGAATCACCATACTTCCCTTGATTTCCATCATTTTTTTGTATGAAACATTCACATTCAAAAACATGAAAATACATGAAAGAGGGATTCCATACATAATAAAACTCATATTGTGTCCTCATATCTCCCATATAAATCCCAGATTAATTTTGATTATACACTACTACATAAAAAATCTCTTTCTAGTAATGGAGATGGATTTTAATATCGATCATAATGGTTTTTTCCATATAGTTTACATGTCAATACATGCGCTCAAAAAATACATTCTACTATGGGGTTCTCATAGTAGGAACTTGATGTTGTATTCCACATTTCTCCAGGTAATTTCCAATATCAATTCACATGTATTTACATTAATTTTCCAATCAAATGGAAATTATTGTATGGACTTTATCATTTTCAGCAATAGATAACCTTACTTACAATAAAGGGAAATTCATTTACTGTGAATAACCATTACAAAATCCATTCTACTATATTCATATATATACACGATGAAGTAACTCTCTCCATATGTTCCAATCACATTTTTTAATGGCATGGACCTTTCTGGTCCATTCCTTTGTGAAAATGAGGGGCTGGAGGTGTTTCGGGAAATCAAGGTGACGTGGAGGTGCGTTTGGGTGGTTTTCATTAAGAAAACTGGAAGGCTTGTAGCTTTCACACGGTTGGCGCACGACTTGTTAAAATGTGTGTCCAAGCCATGCATAGCTGGCCTTGATAGCAGTAGAGACTACAAGGGAGGCACACAATTTTTCTAACCCGTGCCGACAAACCATGCGAGCAGAGTGGTTAAGGCAGTGGTGACAACATGATTAGCGCACAGTTTGTCTAACCATGCTACTTGGCCATGCAGGCACTTAATGTTAGATCCTAAATTTTAGGATCTTGACCGTTTAGCCTTTATCATGATTTTTTATGCCCTTAATCAGCCATAACTCGGGATTAACCTTCCTTGGTGGTAGAAGAACCTCTCCTAAACATTTTGGAGGCGATCTGGAGGCTTCTCTTTGAAAATCAAAGTCGGTTCTTCAAGGTATGTTATCGTTCTTGTTGGGTTCTTAGATATTCTCACATATACTCCTTCTCTTCCTCTGATATCTTAGATCTATGCCTATTATGGGTAGATCTAAGTGTGTGGATGTCGTTTATGATGAGTATTGGTCTTGATCATGCTAGGAGGATAGATCTAAGGCTGGGTTTCGGAGAATCGACCTGGGTTTCTTGAGCATTCATGGACCGTTGTGGTTTCCATAAAAAACCATTTAGATAGGGAATTTTTGAGGTGACCTTACACTCAAGACTCTTCGGGTAGGTTTCTATTGGTGTGATTTTATCCCAAGACTCTTCGGGCAGGTTTATTGTTCCAAAGATTCTTCAGGATGAGGCCTAGGTGTGTTCGGGCAGGTATGTGATATGTGGTTTGTGAGTCTGAGGTGTGTGCGTATAGGATACGTGGTTTGTGAGGCCCAGGTGTGTGCGGGCGGGTATGTGGTTTGTGAGGCCCATGTGTGAGCGGGAAGGAAGAGTGTGGTAGCCTCAGGATGTTCGTCGTTAGGAATACCAGTTACCTAGTAGGGGGAAACCGTGCGGGTACCCAATACTCTTGTTCTTATATACTACTACCTGTTTTTTTGTGTTTTGGTGACTGTTGCTAGTGAGGTTGGTTGGATATATTTCCTTGCTAGGTTTTGGTTCTTTTGTTGTTATCACGGGGCATTAGGATGTCTCCCCACATGTGCACGATAGATGTAGGTTTTCCTACTGAGTATACCTGTATGCTCATCCTACGTTTACATTCCATTTTCCAGGAGGTCTACCAGGGCCGTGCGGGACCCTACTAGTCGGGATAGTTGGGGTTGTTGCAGTTGTTGTACTCTAGTTTCTTTGGTATTGCACTTTTTGAGTTTCCTTGTACTTTGTAAATTGTTTTTAGAACTATTTAAACTTGCATGTGGGATTGGTTTGGGTTTATTTTTATTTACTCATCCCTTTTCTTTTGGTGTTTGACTCATCCTATTTCTCGATCTTAAATATAAAGGTAATGTCTGCCATATTTGTGAAAATTCATACCCTTGGTGCTATTCGGCACCCCAAGGCCTACTGGAGGCGGGACTCGGGGGTAATTATCTCCCTTTAACCATTTCCAGCTCAGGAGGGACATCTTTGGTGGGAGGGGGTCGTGACAGAATGGTATCAGAGCTGATGGTTGAGAGACAGGATGGTGTTTAGAGTTAGACAGAGTGAGGATTTCATGGGATGGTAGGGAAATAATGCTAGGTGACCTTGGTGCATGATATAGGCTAGAGAATACCGGCTAGGACATGAGATTTTAGGGCCCCCCGTGATCTGATGCAAGGACACTTAGCCAACTTAAGGACCAAGTGAGACTACATTGATTGTAGGGTAGAGACCCTAGGAAAGGTACATGCATCATCATGTTTGTGTTTTACTTGATTTGGGTGTTCTAGGAAAGAAATTTAAATAAAGTGATAAAATGAAACGTTGAGGAATTTCCTTACTACTTGGGCTTAGGTGATCTTTGTTTACCATACTGCTATGACACCTAGACGTCATCCCCGAGTGACTCAGACAGTCGAGGCCTAGCAGATTCAGGCAGTCGATCAGTTGAGGATTGACCGAGAGGAGGAAGAAGATCAGTGGCAGAAGACTCTCTGTTCATTCCAGCGACAAACCCTCAAGAAGTAAGAGGGTAGTACATCGGATATTGAGACAGAGGGGTGGCTTGAGGAGCTGGGGATCGCTTTTACATTGATCTGTGCTCAAAGGGAGTACTTGGTTCCCCTAGCAGTCAGTCGGCTGAGAGGTGCAGCGCATCAGTGGTGGACGCTCTACCTCGGGGAGAGGTCAGAGGCAGAGGTTCTGTGGGATGACATTGAGAAGGAAATCCGAGAGGAATTCCTTTCTTCCATGATCAAGACAGAGAAGCGGCATGAGTTACTCTCCCTCCAGCAAGGGAGTATGTTAGTACGAGAGTTGGGGATCAAGTTCAAAGGTCTCCTACGCTTTTCTCTGGATCTATTTCCAGATAATGAGTCTCAGGAGAGACGTTTGGAGGAGGCGCTTCATCCTTCGCTCCAGTATGTTGTTACCCACTTCACCCTTCCGACATACTTGGAAGTATAGAAGAAGGCATAGGTGGTATAGAGGATGAACTCGCAGGGAGGTGCACCACGGGAGGAGATCCAACTGGGTTCGTCGAAGGGGAAATTAGTCATCAGCAGGTCTCCTACAATAGGACCTTCCAGATTCAGGCCAGTAGGGACCATTCCCCAGCAGTTCCAGTTCAGATCATTGGGTCCTCGTCCCTTTTTCATGAGCCTAGGACCGAAGTGTTTCACTTGTGTAGGTTTAGGGCACATTCAGAGTCGATGCCTGACTCGAGCTCAGTACGGTGGAGGTGGGAAGGTTCAGCGCCCGCCTCAGCATCACCAGTTGCCAGCAAGGACCTTTTAGCAGCAGCAGGACCCTGCTCCACCAATGGAAGACTTTACTGGAGGGGCCAGACCTCAGGGCGCTCCTCAGGGACCTCGACCAGGGCATGGTCGGGGAGGTGGTCTACATTAGAGAGGTAGAGAAGCAGGGTGTGTACAGTTGCACGGAGCAAAGTTGGTGGCTCCGGAAGGACCATAGGTGGTGTGAGGTATGATTTGTTTGTTCAGCACTCTCATTTCTTCTTTTTTCGATTCGGGAGCTTCACATTACTTTTTTTCACCCGGTCTAGCCCATGAGTTGGGTCTAGACATAGAGATACTTCATGTACCCCTGTTGCTGAGTACACCATATGGAGGTCAGACTAGCGTATCATGTGTTTGCCGGGGATGTTGGCTGATGTTGGGACCACATCGATCTAGTGGGGATCTTCTTTTTCTACAGATGCAGCCATATGATGTCATCCTAGGCATCAACTGATTGTTTTCTATTAGTGTCTTTATTGAGTAATTTCAAAGAAGATTCGTGTTCTCCGACGTGGATGGGAAACATGTAGTTTTTGTTGGCGAGAGGAGCTATCAGTTGGGAAGCCGGCATGTGATGCCTCTCCTTTCCTTGTTAGGCGGGTTATCAGTAGTTTTAGATGATACAAAGATTATGGATTTCCCAGAGGTTATTGGGCAGTTCCTCAATGTTTTTCCTGAGGAGGTTGTGACTCTACCCCCCCCCCCCCCCGACGTGATGTTGAGTTTGGGATAGAATTACAGTGTGGTGCCCATCTGATTTCGATGGCCCCTTAGCGGATGGCACCATCAGAGTTGGGGGTTTTGTAGATTCAGATTGATGATACGATTGAGAGGGGTTTTTTCTGACCCAGTGTGTCACCATGGGGTGCTCTAGTTTCGTTCATGAAAAAGGCAGATGGTTGTCTCGGGATATCCATAGACTACCGAAGGATGAATCAGGTAACGGTCAAGAACCGTTACCCCCTTCCAAGGATAGATGATATCTTCAACCAGCTGAGGGGAGCATGTTGGTTTTCTATGATTGATATATGATCTAGATATCATCACCTGAGGGTAATGGAAAATGACATCTGGATGATGACTTTCAGGTGTCGGTATGGGCAATTCGAGTTTGTAGTGATTGCATTTGGTGTTACGAATGCACTAGATGTGTTCATGGGACTTATAAACATTGTCTTCTGAGAGTTTCTGGACTGGTTCATCATTGTGTATATCTTTGACATCCTGATTTACTCAAGATCAGAGGAGGAGCATGTTGAACATATCAAGGCAGTATTGGAAGTCCTTCGACACCACCATATTTATAGGAAATTGTCGAAGTGTATGTTTTTGACGCAAGAAGTACTTTTCCTTGGGAACGTGGTGCCTCAAAATGGAGTGCAAGTGGACCTGTCGAAGGTGAAGGTAGTTTTTTCTTGGGAGACACCCAAGAGTGTGGCAGAAATATGTAGTTTCTTTGGGTTGGCAGGTTATTATTTGAGGTTCATTTCAGACTTCTCTCGAGTTTCTTCTCCATTGACAGCTTCGACTAGGAAGGACCAGGTCTTCCTATAGAGTGAGTAGTGCCAGAGATATTTCGACTACCTAAAGGAGAAGTTGTTCAGTGCTCCATTACTCAGGTTTCCATAGGAAGGGTTGTTGTTTGAGGTGTTTTGTGATTCTTCTTGCCTTGGTTTGGGGTGTGTACTGATGTAGAAGAAGGGTGTCAGCTGTTATGGGTCTAGGCAGTTTCACCCTCACAAGTGTAACTATGCCACCCATGACCTAGAGCTAGCAGTAGTAGTGTTTTCACTGATGTTGTGGTGAAATTACCTCTTTGGGGAGCACTTCATAGTCTTCTCAGATCACAATATTGTACTTTATATCTTCTCCTAGCGTGACCTGAACTTACGGCAGCAGAGATGGGTTGAGTTTCTCCAAGACTATGAATTTCAGATCTCATACACTGAAGGTAAGGGAAACATTGTGTCGGATTCCCTATGGAGGATGTTTCATAAGGAAGTGGTTCCGAAGTCCGCTGATGCTTGGAAAGCGATGGGAGAGTTGGCTGCCTTGCACTTGGATGCAAGAGTAGAGGGTGTCAGAGGCTATTTGTTTCAGATGACGGTTTATTCCACCTTGTTGTAGCAGGTGGAAGAGTCTCAGTGGGGAGACTCTGATGCGGAATTAATGCAGGATCGTGTCGATTAGGGGAATGCTCCAGAAGGATGGTCAGAGGACAACCGACATCAGATGCTTTTCCCTGGAAGGTTGTTTGTTCCAGATGCGATGCGTGAGGGAGTTCTCCGTGAGTTCCAAAGCTCAGCCTTGGCGGTGCTTCCAGATGTTTCAAAAATGTACCAAGGATCTAAGGAACAGTTTTGGTGGCCCGGGGTGAAACGGGTAGTGGCGGAGTTTGTGGCTATGTGCCTAGTGTGTCAGCAAGTAAAGTCTGAACATCGTGTTCCCAGTGGTTTGTTGCATCCTTTAGATGTCCCTGAGTGGAAATGGGATGACATATCAATGGACTTTTCACAGGACTACCCAGAGCTCAGGGTGGTTATGATGCTATCTTGGTAGTGGTGGATCAGATGACGAAATCTTCTCACTTCTTAGTAATTATGGAGCTGGGCCTGGTGAGTACCTTAGCACAGAGGTACGTAGACGAGGTGGTGCGTTTGCATGGAGTTACGAAGACTATCATCTCAGATCGAGATAATCGGTTTACCTCATGAGTCTGGAGGAGGTTACAACATGCTTTTCGCACCTAACTACGTCTTAACATGGATTTCCACCCCCAGATCGATGGGCAGACAGAGCAGACTATCCAGATGTTGGAGGACATTATACGAGCATGCGTTCTAGATTTCGGAGGATCATGGGTGCGACACTTGCCTTTAGTAGATTTTTCCTACAACAACAGCTTCCACTCTACTATTGGCATGGAACCATTTAAGGCTTTGTATGGAAGACTGTGTCGTTCACCCATTTGCTGGGCAGAGGTTGGTGAAAGAGGTGCTCTTGGGCCATAGGTAGTACAGAGCAACATAGATAAAGATAATATTGTGCATGAAAGGATGAAAGCGGCCCAGGACCGAAAGAAGTCTTATGCTGAGCATCGTAGGAGGCCTTTGATGTTCGAGGTGGGAGATCATGTGTTCTTGAAGGTTTCCCCTCGATGGGGGTAACAGAGGTTTGGGAAGGGGAGTAAGCTCTCCCCTAGGTTCATCGGACCATTCGAGGTGCTGAGGCGAGTCGGTGAGGTGGCATATCAGCTGGCCCTGCCACCTCTGTTGGGGAAGGTTCATGACGTCTTCCACGTCTCCCTGCTTCATATGAACTTACACGACGACTCTCATGTTATCGACTGGGGAGAGTTAGATACGGGGGAGGACGCAAACTTCGAGGAACGACCAGTCAGAATTGATGATCGTGAAGAGAAGGTGCTCTGTGGATGAACCATCGCCTTGGTTCGTGTGTTGTGGAGGCATGGAGGCCTCGAGGAGAGAACTTGGGATTAGGAGGATCAAGTGCACGCTCAGTACCCAGAGTTGTTTTGACTTGTGTTTTTCTTTTTTCTTCTGAGATTTTTTTGATGTTATACTTTGTACCATTGATTTATAGAATACATAGCTTGGCAGTTGGAAGAGGTTTTTTTCCTTGTTCTCTAAAAGTGTGTAAAATGTCTGCATGTGTGGGGAGGGGGAAAACCTGATCCCAAATTGAGACGCATTACTGCGGATGTGATTGAAGCCATTTGGGCGAGGCAGTGCCGCCTAAAGTGGATAATATCTCGACATGGGAGAGGGAATTCCCCAAGACATGTGTTCGGGCAGTGTGTTGGTTGTACGGTGTTGGGGGTAGTGGAAGTTGGAAAATCCTAATATATGGAATTGGGAAGACCCAATTCTTAATCAGGATGCATTAATGCGGATGCAATTAAACCCATGCAGGCGAGTCAGTGCCTCATAAAGAGGATAATATCTTGACATAGGAGAAGGAATTCCTAACACATATGATTAGGGTTGTTAGTTGGATTCCTGTTATAACCAGATCCCTAAGAGGTATATTGTTGGGTTCCTCTAGGTTGGGTTTGAATTCTTGGGGACAAGAATGTTTTAAGAGGTATCTAATGTAATGGCCCAGACTCTCCGGTACATTCCTTTGTGAAAATGTGGGGCTAGAGGTGTTTCGGGAAATCAAGATGAGTTGGAGGTGCGTTTCCGTGGTTTTTTTTTAGAAAAATGGAAGTCCTGTAACATTCGCATAGTTGGAGCATAGTTTTTTAAACCTTGTGGCCAAGCTGTGTGTAGCTAGCCTTGATGGATATATAGACCGCATGGGAGGCGCACAATTTGTCTAAACCATGCAAAGAAACCGTGCGAGCTGAGTGGCTAAGGCATTGGTGACCGCACTGTTAGCACACGGTTTTTCTAACCATGCGACTAGGCCATGCAGGCACTTAAAGTTAGATCCTAAATTTTAGGATCTTGACCGTTTATCCTTTATCTTTCTCATTTAAGCCCCTAATCATCCATAAAGAGGAATTACCCTTCCTTGGAGGTAGAAGAACATCTCCCAATCATTTTGGAGGCGATCTGGAGGCTTCTCTTCGCAAATCAAAGTCGGTTCTTCAAGGTATGTGATTATTCTTGTTGGGTTCTTAGATCTTCTCAGATCTACTTCTTCTCTTCCCTCGGTATCTTAGATCTACATCCGTTATGGGTAGATCTAAGTTTGTGGATGTCGTTTATGATGAGTCTGGGTCTTGATCCTACTAGGAGGAGATATCTAAGGCGGGGTTTTGGAGAATCGACCCGGGTTTCTTGAGAGTTCTTCGACCATTGTGGTTTCCATCATAAACCTTTGAGATAGGGATTTTTTCCTTCATCTCTCTAATTTGTGCATCATGCGGGATGGGTGTCCTCTTGCTTTCACGAGACATAGTTGAAGCAGTTTAATGAAGATAATAACTGGATTAAGGAATGGGGATGGGGAATGTTGTTATGTTTATCTTTGTTTATCCTTTGTTATGTTGTGAATTGAATAGGATTATGCCTGCTGAAAATCATGGTCATTGGGGGTGTTTGCTTGCGCAATTAAATGTTTCCCTATATTTCTAGACCGTTTCTTTGTATGGAAACTTGTGGAATATGGAAATTGGTTAATAAAGTAATGTTGGATGATTAAATGAATATTTGGAACCCTTGTGTGATCACCCCGGTTGAACCAAATGGAATAATGAAAATGTGGATGTTGGTTTGGTTACGTGGTGTGTGAAAAAGGGGGTGAATACTGGGTTATTATGAATAGGATGGGCAGTGGGGCTGCGGTAAATGATATTAAATGGGAAATGATGTGGCCCGAGCCTTGTTTTGTGATACAGATGTGGAGATGTGGTTATAGTGGCAGTAGGGCTGCATTAATGAGTTGTGATGTTAAAAGAAAGTGGAATGTTGACAAATGTACTGTGGGGAAAGATAATGAATTAAACACGGGAACAATCAATGGGGATTTATTGATGATAAAATTGTTGGCTTTGTGTTTCTTGTATTCTATCTAACTTGATATGTGGTTGGAAGGGTTTTGTTATACGAAATTCTTGATTTGGTATGATAATTTCCCAGTAGTTAAGGAACTATAAAATAATACTGTTGAAACATGAAAACCTAAATGAAGTTGGGTTTGTATGTTGTATGCATGCTTCGTAGTAGCAGTGCCAATGCACGTGCTTAGTTTCTCTATTTAGAATCCATAGTTTGGGATGTGTGTTTGGTATACATATATGTATCTGTATATTTTTGTTTTGTCACACCCCACCCTTGTAGAGCACCTAGTGCCGAACACTACCATTTTATGGGAGTGGGTGTTTTTCCCCTACCTACTATCTCGTTTCTTCTCCTTCTTCCATAGGCTACGATGGCTTGAGGTGACCTTACACCCAAGACTCTTTGGGTAGCTTTATATTGGTGTGATTTCTATCCCAAGACTATTTGGGCAGGATATAGGCTGTGATGGCTTAATGCGACCTTAAACCCAAGACTCTTTAGGTAGGTTTTGATTGGTGAGAATTTACCCCATGACTCTTTGGGCAGGTTTATTGTTTCCAATAATCTTTGGGATGGGGCCCAGTTGTGTTTGGGCAGGGATGTGATATGTGGTTTGTGAGGCCAAGGTGTGTGCGGGCGGGAAATGTGGTTTGTGAGGCCTAAATGTGTGCGGGCGGGATATGTGGTTTGTGAGGCAAAGGTGTGTGCGGGGGGGATATGTGGTTTGTGAGGCCCATGTGTGTGCGGGTGTGATATGTGGTTTGTGAGGCCCATGTGTTTGCGGGTAAGAACGTGTGGTAGCATTAGGACGTTCTTCGTTAGGCTGATCAGCTAACTAGTAGGGGGAAATGGTGCAGGGTAGCCAATACTCTTGTTCTTATATACTACTAATTGTTGTTTTGTGTTTTGGTGAGCGTGGCTGGTGAGGATTGGAGGATAGATTTCCTTGCTAGGTTTTGGTTATTCTGTTGTTGTCACGGGGCCTTAGGATGTTTCCCCACCTGTGCATGATAACTTTAGGTTTTCTTACTAAGTATACTTGTATTATCACCCTACATTTACTTTCAGGTTTCTAGGAGGACTACCAGGGCCATGTGGGTGCCTACTAGTCGGGATAGTAGGAGTTGTTGCAGTTGTTGTACTCTTATATCTTTTGGTATTTCACTTTTTGAGGTTTGTTTTACTTTGTACTTTGTTTCAGAATTTTTTAAACATGCTCGTGGGATTGGTTTGGGTTTATTTTCATTTACTTGTCCCTTTTCTCTTGGTGTTTCACTCATCCTATTTCCCGATCTTAAATAAAAAGGGTAATGCCTCCCATATTTGTGAAAATTCATACACTTGGTGCTAGTTGCCACCCCGGGGCCTACTGGAGGCAGGACTCGGGGGTCATTATTTCCCTTTCACCATTTCAATCTCAGGAGGGGCATCTTTGATGGGAGGGGGTCATGACACATTTATCATTACACATACATATTTTTGGATAAAATCAAGAAGATTTGATGCCGTTTTTTTCTTTTTCCTATTTTAACTGTAATCCAACCATACTATTATACATTTCTCATGAGTACTTTCCTATTAATGCTTCAGATTGGGGATATACAGGACAATATTCATCTAATATATCTTTTACATTAGTTTTTATTAATGTGACCAAACCTCTAGTGAAACAATTTTTTATCTTCTTCACCTATAATATAGTAAATTTTCTCTTTAATATCAACCTGATATATGTTTCTATCGGTTCTACATCCTTCCAGGGGAGAATTTTTTTTGTCCCTTTTATATTAAACCCCTTTTATTGAATTTCTCTATATATCCTGAGTCACATATTTGATATTCATTGAGGAGATTATGAGACAAACCATCCCCATAAAGAACATTAATCTTTTTAAGAAAATCACATTCTATTTTTGTACACCCATTACCTTTAATATTAAAAGAACCATGATTTACAAACCTAAAAACTGCCTCAAAAAAATTTATATACATTAATAAATACACATTTCCCATCATTTGGGATAATAATCCACTATAAATAATCACAGTGATATGATTCTGGGGTAGGATTGAGAGTGGATTCTATAAGATTGGACTTCTCTATTTTCTTCTTTTCCATCCACAGAATATTAGATTAAGTGAAGGATGAAAATGTAAATTAAAATATCATTTCCATATTCACGGTTTCGTCATACTCATTCTGTTATTCTAAAGGGGTCAATTATTTTTAAGATAAACATAGTTTGGGTGATGAGTATTGACTTGTCTTTCATTTTTGTATGTAGTGTTTATGCCTTTCCTCAGCCATCCGAAAAAGTTTAATGGTAACTGATAGAACAATTAAAAAAATATCAATAGAAACTATTTCTTCTATTAGATGTCAGATATGAATTATTTATCCTTTTTTGACTTTTAATATATTCACAATTCATATGGCTCCGTGATTCTTCATAGAATGACATATTATGGACCATATAACCATAGAAGTTACATTTCATAATATGAAATTTATTCTCCACTATATTCCTACCCAATGTCCATAATAAAATATTTTTACTTCATAATGTATTTGGAAACATGTTGATAGAATGAAGTTATCATTTCAATTTGATCTGAGGCTCTCATTGTTAAGACATCAGGTGGATTTGTGATATGTTCATATTTCTATTTTCTTTTGATTTGGATTATCCAAATTAAATCCATTGATGTTTAATAATTACAAAAATTTCCAAAATTTCATATTCATGTGTAATTTGATCATTCAAAACCATTCATACTCAATCAGATCCCCTCTTGACTCTCTATAGCAGTGCAACTTCTAATAATCTTCCAAACTATATTTTATTCACTGTTTCTTTTCAATTTCACTCACATTAATGTTTTCTCCTTAGAGAAATATATTCTTATTCATATCCCTCAGTAGTATTTTACTAGTCTTCTAGTCTAGATGTAAATTCATATATAACATTTTCCTCTTATTAAATTCTGAGTTTTAGTTCATGAATATCTCTGATTCTTTAAAAAGTTATTTAATGTTATTTCTATATTTCTTCTACTGTATCAATTTTAGCTCTAATTAAAATAATATATTCTAATTATTATTCCATAATTTCTCTCTAGTTTATTTGTTTCATATATTCCCATTATTACTAATAGCATCCTGATGTTCCAACTTGTGATTAGCATCAACACTCAACTGATCATTTCTACCTTTATCTTTTGAAGATTCTTATAATTTGACTATTTCCATCATGGATTCATGGGTTCATATATACATTCATGTTCTTATTCATAAAATAATTCATTATCATTATATTATTCTTCACATGAAAAACTATTTCCCTATAATTAATTTCAATATTTTAATTATCCCATTTGGAAAACCTATCACAATGAAACTAAATGATTAAAAATTCACTTTATTCATCATCTAACTTCCTTGAGCACCGAAAGGAAATTTTACCACCTCTTTCACACCAAAAATAGTCCATCTATTTCTTTCATTAAAATATTTCATTTCATCTCTATAATTTATTAGAAAAGAGAGAAATAATTTAATCTTACTCACTGAAATTATCTACACTATCTCTTTAAATATCCATTTTTCATAGCATTGAATCCCATTTCAATGATTACTCTTGTCATTGCATTTTCTGGTTTTAATCTCATTTCATAAGACATTATATTACTTTTTAGATCATCCAAAGTAAGTATAGTCAGACCCCTTGCCTCAAGGGTTGAAAATTTTGGATTGTAGAGGGTTGGAAGAATTCAAAATAATTTTTATACAATGTCATTGTATTTTATTTCCCCACAAGGTCTTCATATTTCTCCAATAACTTTAGATATTCCATTAAAAATGTTTCTTCTTTTTCATCAGGTCGCATTTTAAGACCATCAGAACTATTTTTTAGAACTAGGAGTTTTTCCTTCATCACCTTGTTTTTGACATCACATATTTTTTTTTCAGTTTTCCCAATAATCACCTGCCAGAATTGCAACTCATCACCTTTAGAGAGATTTTATCAGATAGAGTAGAAATATGGGAATAATATTTGTTTTCATCTATGATAATAATTTTTATATTTGTTTCAGTCATAGACTGTCATGTTTCACTATTGACCTAAATTAGTTATGTTGTAGAAATGAGTACATCCATTATAATAGGTATTACATGGGATAACATCCTATTATTCAAAATATGGATGTTTCTTTCATCAAAGATCTATAATCCCATAAAATTTATTGAATTCCACACAATGAAAAAGGGGAAAGACTTAACTCCAACAACTTGTAGCCTTTAATACCAATTGAAGGACTCCAGAACACCCTGAGAGGGGAGGGATAAATTAGGGTGTCAATATTTTATTCTAAAGTGAAAGATATTTCTCCCATAGTAGCAGGAACCTATTAATCATATTTTATGGTATTGTTTTGTATGTTTAACATTAACATGAATAGAGACAACACCACCATTTTACTTGTTTCCCCAGTATGTTCTATTATATGAAGAATACACCGATAATGTGTCAATCGAACCAAAATACACAAATATTTACTAGTTGTAGATTATAGAAGTATGGGTAGAGTCAGTGTATTCTAGACACACTTCCCTTACACAATTTTTGGGTTATCACCCTGCGTCCCATAAAACCAACCATTCGAATCCCCCTATCTCATTTCTCTAAAAGGATACTAAGTCATTTTATCGACTTGAAGGTTGCTTCAAAATATTTTCATGAAAATACATATCCCTAACATGAATTAGACTCTTCTTGAACTGTATACATGAATTGAATAACATTGCAAGTTCTGTTCACTAAAAATTTGATATTTATAAATTTCTTTTCCAGAATATCCTTCCCTTATATAACTCCTTCATGAAGCACCATGCCTTCATAGAACAAAATGTATTCACAAATCTAACAAAGACAATATGAAATAACCCATCATCATGAGGAACTAAATAATCAAAATTATTAGCATCAGTCAAGACATAACTAGTCTTTTCACAATTCTCAATCTCGCATAGAAATCCAAGTTATTGAATCTTTCTAACTTCATGAAGTTAGAGAGATTCAAAATTTTCATTGAATATTTTAAATTTTAAATTAGTGGGGTTAGACATATATATATTGGCTCATCTGTTTTTGATTCTCCACTACCACAAGAACATTTTTCATATCAGTAAAAGAAATCTTTGTGGTGCTCCTCCATTCGCAAAGAACCATAGAGGGTTGATGTTGTCATAAGGATTTCTTCCAAACCATCATGTATCCATAATGATCCAATTCTAATCATGGAGGAGAACACCAGCTTCATTTTCAATGTTCCACATCTTCACAAAAGTCATCCCAATATTTTTTAAACCCATGGATTTACCATTTTAATGAAGTTACAATTTCAAAAAACAACATTTCAAGATGTTAACCTCTTGCTCCAAATATATAGCCCAAAAAATATGAAAACAATGGAAACCAATGACACATTAAATATTGTAGTCAGATTAAACTATAAGATATCCTTCCTCATAAACTTTTCAATCATAAAATTTTGAATTTAATACAACTAAGAAAGAACTCATTATCCTACAAAGAACATCAATCGTTCCAACAATGCTAGCCTTCTTAGCAAACAAGACTAGAGAACTGCAATGAGACATAATTCGATAGATTAAACACTTATCTATTAAAAATTCCATCTATTTATTGAGATGCTAAAGGTATATTACTTCCATTTTTATATTGTGGAATAGAAACCAGATCAGACATTGAAATATTGTCAATTGTAAATTCCACATCATACTTAGGTGTAATACCTAAGAATTATTTAGGAAAAAAATCCTGAAACTGATCCACCGAAGGTGGAAGAACACCATTATTCTCGTATACATCATATATAATTATACTAGAATCATAGGGAGTGAGATCCTAAATTATTTGATGAAATGGACATGCATGGACCACCTTGATATCTCATTCTCCCCAATGAATATAATTTTTACCCTCACGGTATGTAAAAGTCACTCTCCTGTATAGGTAATCAATGTTTTCCTGGTATCCTAGAAACCACTCCACACATGTAATTAGTTCAACGCATAACCTATTTTGGATGTAAATATATCAAATGAAATAATACTCCCCCACCTTGGGAGAACACCCCTTTCAAAAATAGATTTCCCTCAACTATACTGCTAAAGGTGTTTCAATCATCGTAATCCTGTTAACGAAATCCATTTCTAGAAGAACACCAACTACTTAACTAACATGGTATTGATTTCCCACTTCATATACTATAATTATTCAATGATCCTCCATTGTTACCCATCTATCATAGATTCATGAAAAACCACTATCGGTTTTAAATCCATTCATAAGATATACACTCAACTAGTGGATAGGAATAATGCCTATTAAACTAACACAACCTACCAAATTGGTGAAATGTCACTCTGTTGAGGTCTTGTGTGATTGAAAATCCCCCTGGAAACTCTTCTATCTACCACCCTGAATAGAATTATCATAGAAATATTTCCTACTTTTTTATGAAAAACATCCTTATCATCTAGTAAAATCTACTACTCCTCCCCTAGATTATTTCTTCACATTCCCTTAAAAAGTGATATAATGATTCACCACTTTAGAACAAATTTTCATCCAAATGATATTCCCATGGGAAATAGTCTTTCATTTAATCCCATCCTGTTAAAACTATATCACCATAGCCTAATATCCAACCAATGGTGGAGAGAATATTTTTAGATCTATAAATTAACCCACATAGTCCATCATGGACACACTCCACTAAGTCAACCTTATAAAAATAGCTACTCCCTCATTCCTGAGAATCTCTAGGTAAATGTGCTCTACGAACATCTCATGAATGTTATTCTACTAAATATTTTCTATTTTTTCATCATTCGTCTAATTCCCCACTAATATTTCACCATACCATATAATATAAAAGATTCCCATTTTAATATCTTTACAACATGAGTCTCTATGTGGTCATGGAATGTATGAATGGACTTAATCTAGATCTCAGCTTTCTTAGGTCCAACCTATCTGGTAAATGTCATAGGGTTCTACAACTATAACATCCGTTTAATGAAATACGTACTCTTAAAAACCCTCTCGATGTCTCTCTCTAAAAACGTCATAATGTGAGAAATGTTCTCATATAAATAATCTCCAAATCCTTCACACATCACTATCGGTGCCTTAGATTCCTCTACTAGATGATTATTTCTATCCATATCATCTTGTGTCCCAATCAAAAAAAATCTTCATGGAGGAATATATCAACAATTAAAAAACATTTCTCATCACATATTACTCAACATTTAAACAATTACATGTATTCACAAAAAGATATAATAATTCACACCATTTTTCCACCACACAGTAAAAACTCAGGCACTGTCACAACACAATACAATACTATATCTAGGTCATGGTTATCAATGGGTGAAATAATTTTCATTACTCAATTGTCTCATTAGTCAACCATTTATTCACATATTGAATCATTTTACAACGTCAAATTGCATATCATGAACTATTTTTAGTTAAATTACATAAGAAAGGAAAAAAACATTTCAATTTAAAAAAGATAGCCAAAACATTTTTCCCATCCACACATAAAAATGATGCTTATCAAAATAGTTTCATAGTTCCAAAAATAATTCTTCTATGAACAAATCTCATGAAATTATGGTCCATGATTCAAATACAAAAATCCCAAAAATAGTAATCACATAACATATCAAGTGCATCATTCATGGTGAAATGACATTCAACTACAACAACACCCAATAATAACAGAAATCCCACAATGTGTACTAGGATTTTACCCTCTTACATGGGTTAGATAGTCCCATGAACGATCTATTATCTAAAGGCCGAATCAACATATTATAAATTATACTATTCCCAAATAGTAATACACAATTAAAAAAATTGAAACAACCTCTAATACAACTTTATAACATCATGATCTGGGTTCCAAACACTGGTTCCCCAATTTAGTCATTCACATGACCACAAGAATGCCTCCACATACACCAGAGGATACTAACTAAGAGTGGGGGTATAATATTGATCATGGGAAGAAAATAAAAACTTTATCAATGCAGTAGAATAAAATACTAAATAAACAAAAACTAAATGATAAAAATAGTAACTAGACAAAAAAGTATACCATGACTAGTGAAACAGTAATTCAATATCCAAACCAAAATAGTAGATATGTCATTCAATTATGTACCAGTTAGTAAGTGAAACCCCAAATAAAGGCACACTGGAACTCCCAAGTGGGTCGTGACACCATGTCTAGTTTCCAAATCCAATCCCTATCCTGACTCATCCTTATAACATGAGAACTTTTCCCTTAACATATCTTGCAACTGTGATGTCTATCCGGGTATTGATGAGGTAACCCGAGTAGGGTGTGAGTATAACTCGGTAGGCGACCACCAACATTATCTACAACAATATACATTCAAAAAGTGTACGCAGTTCTATAAATAATAAAATATAATCAATTACCAAAATAGTTTATAGATATTCAATTATCCTTTATTTGACCTCATAAACCATTAGGTTCTGGAGGACACCATAACCATCAATAACGTCTTTGGCATGCACTAGAGTCTAAAAAATCAACAAGGTATTGAAAATTCTACATGTTAGTTTTTATCATTTATTATTTCAATTAAATTAATATTAATTCCAATTGAAACCATAGTCCAATTCCAATATTAGGGAAATAGAACATGATTTATAGTAATTCGTGGTTATTTAAAGCATCTGTTTACATCCCACAACTATTTTATCACTATTGGATTTAGAATTAGTAATCCAAGTCTCACACATGTATATCAGTCAATCACACATGGGATTTTTATGCAAAAGTCCATGTACCATACACATTTAAAAATTAATCACACATATGGGATTTTGAAGTAGTGGCCCATGTACGCTAATTTTATATCATTCAATCATATATGATCATTTTTAAGTTGTATTCCATGTCCCAGACATGATTATCAATTAATCATAAAACATGACCTTTGAGGCATCAGTCTATATCCCACACTCATATATCAATTAAACCCAGAAATACCATATATCACATTTGTCCTCATTAATCATCATCAACACATTCATCTTCATTTTGAATCATGTATAACATTACAGTTTTTTCACAAAAATTCAAGGTTTATTACATTAATAACATGAAATAATATAATCAATTGCCATTAAAAAAGGTTTCAATATTCAATTAATACATCCCATTAACCCATTAAGGTCAAGTCAACCATCTCAGAATCCCTGTTTTCAATTAATTCATATCACATAAAATGACCAAATACTCAATCATTGTTTCCCATAAATCCCACATTAATAACATTCAATTAATTAATTATCTAATTTACTAATCTAATTCCACAAATTTCATAGAAAAAATTACCCAATAAATATTTTCCATGTTCAAATGTACTCATATTCTAATGAAAAATCAATTAATCAATTATAGGATTCCAGAAATTAAATAATTAATTTATATATTCAATTAATGATTCAATTATCAATAGTTACAATTGAAATTACAGAATAGATACACAAAATTGTTATTTAATACAATGGGAATTGAATTTCAGATTCCTTATTTAAAATTGTTGACCAACACTCAATAATGGAAATGCCCCATTGGAGCCAAAAAACTGAGATCACAACGAAGAATGAGAGCTTTATTTGAAACCTAGATTCATGAATAAATGAATGAAAATCCATAATCCTAGATCTATATCGATTACCAATAGAAAAAACAACCCCTCAATAGATGATATATATAAGGGAAAGAGGTATAAAACCATAGGGTATGATAATATCTTACCAAGAGAGGAGAAGATCCATAAATGGATCTTTAATTAATCAAGAACGGAGGTTGGAATTCCTTATAATGATTATAAGAGCACCCAAAAATGATAGATATTAGTTTAGGGCCTAGCTAGTGGGTTTAAGGATATAAAAAAGGTGTTTGATAAATTTTAATGATTTTGTAGGGAGTTAAATTTCTACTCCCATGGTTTCCTATACAAGGAAAACACATTTAACTAAATGTTCACCTAACCATGCACCCCTCTTGGTGAGTCGTATGGTTACTACTAGAAGGGTTCGGTATTTAAAAAACTATACAACATATGTGAAAATTACCTCTATTTGGTTTCAAACATTTTTCTAGCCTAACTGTATAGTTTTGAAAAACATTAGGCCAAACATGAATTACACCACACCCTTCAAAAATTTTATCATTTCATGCAAAAACCCCCCATGTTAAAAACAAAAAAAGGTGAAAAAATGAAAAATATTACCTAAAAATGAGCTAAAATAATGTCAATAATGGTTTAGAATCTTCACTTATGTTTAGTTTACATAATATATAACATGAATTATAACTCACACATAAATCATATCCTGATAATTATAATAATGTATCTATTAAGTGACAAAAAATCATGTAATGATGATAATAACAATGAGGAGGATCCATTATAGTATCCAAGGAATCCTAGAATTCAGGGGTCAAGGAAAATCATTAATAATATATAGCCTCTCTAGAAGGACTCTTTATGTAATCTAAGGGGAATTTACTAATGAATTCTAGTGTAATATGATTCTCATCATGTCCAAGGATCTCATACCAAGTTAAACTGGATATATAATGACTAGGCCCAATGGGTTTATACATGGAGAAATGTTTCCAAGTTGAAATGTTGGGTTGAAGGAGTGTATCCATGGAATACCATTATCTGAAGATAATGGAGGAATCTTATGACGTTATTCCAAAAATCCACCTGTTGAAAAGGATCATGTTTCATGGTGGGTGTCTCTCATGGAAACCAGAATCCCTAAATTAGTATGGAGTCCATGAGGGATCATGGAATTCCCTAATAAATACAATAATGGATCGAGTATGACCACACCAATAAATTTTTCTTGTTCCAAATGATATAGACAACTTATACTAAATTCTATTAATATATTAGGCCATTTAATACTCATTCCTTTTGATAATTCATTTTTTAATTTAAATTTACTTTCATACATGTGACAAGGAATAATGTGCATGGAAACATTTGATATTTTACAGAAGTCATTTTCAATTCATTAGGTTTACTCCACTACCTTCCATTAAGCATGACAAGGGGTGCAACATACATGAATCAAAACCATTTAATTACATTCATTTAAACCAACTGATATATATCAATATACATTCCTTCTATCATTTAAATAAATAATGTAATAATTCTTTAACAATTAGATTATAATATCCTTATGATAGATATAATGTTCTAGCGATTAATATCTCAATATTCAATTTTTTTTAATAAGGGTTGCAATTAAAAGGGATTAGACGCACACCCAAAAGGTGTGTTAGAAAGAAACATTTTGTTTACTATGTAATATTCAATGAAACAAACATCATGGGGGTATAATCATTTAATTATTTACCAGTAACGTTGTTATGATAATATATTGAAATGGATCTTGAATATGATAATGTTGAATATAATAAAGGCGTATGAATTTAACTGGAAACACATGATGAAATTGGAATGATCACAATGATTAATGTTTATAAAATGGTGGGACATAAAGAATGATTCATAGAAAACCTACTATACACTCATAATAGTATCCTTATCCAGTAACGATCTTTAGTGTTTTCTAGATCGAAATAAAACAAAATAAAAGATCAATAACCTACAAATAGGCTATATGATCCAACATCTAAATAGCATTGTAGATATAAATAATAATGATGAATGGATCCTGAATAATAGAGTACAATAAATTCTAATCCAATTATATGAATGAAGATCTAATTGGAGTTTTTATGATTAATATGGATCAAAACCAATTAAAATAGAAAATGTAGGATCGAAGTAATACTGATTGTAGTTTCAGTATAATGATGTAGATGCTCAATATACAAGAGGGGGGTGAATTGTATACTTTAAAAATTCATTTGGAAATTTTAATGATGGTAATGTTTTCAAATTTTAAACAAGGTAAATTCACAAAACCTCTTAGTTCAACAAACATGCTTGATTTTAGAAATATAGTATTTGGAAATGAAACTTCAAGAAAGTTTACAGAGATAATGATTCAACCATAATGTGTATAGAATCATAATATTTAGTGTACATGTACATGAAAGTATAAAACAGTTATACCTTCTTCAACAACCTAAATTCAGTGGAAACATGAAACAAAAAAAGTAACAAGTTGTAAATATTTTAACCCAAATAGAAGGGTATCAAATAACCTTGGTTAAAGGTCCCTTGATTTATACTTTCAAGAAAATATATCTTACCCACACCAGTGTAATCCCTCAATACAAATATCAGAATCTGTATTGATATCCCATCATGCCCTCGAACTTCAAGGTATTCGACACCTCTATCTTCTTATCCCTGAAATCCCTCGAATGTACTCAGCAACATTCGGAGTTTCATGAATCAATTCTGAACAATATTTTCTGTGCGCACAAAACATGAGAGTCTCTCTCTAAAAATCACTTCAGTAGAATGTAAGCTATAGAGTCATTCAACAGTGGTGAACTCATTCAAATGAGCTCCTATTTATAAGAACATCTTAAACAGTTGACATCTTTACCAACAGCCATATTAGTCCTTGAAATTCGGAGGGACCAGTACACATGTCACTCAAACAATGTTTAGTTTGTAATCGAAATCACGACGTCATTATAAAACTCAAACAAGAGTAAGAAAAAATTTGGTTACTTAACCAAATTCATTTTTTTGAATGTAATGAAATAAAATTTTAGAGTCTAACCAAAAACCATTCAGTGTCTATAATACATGAATATTTAGATTCTATTTTCTTGAATAATTCGGAACTTAAATTCTATAGAATTTTGAAGTTTGAATTTCATGGAAATTCAGAGTCTAGATTCATAGGAATTCAGTGTCTAAACATAGAATGTTTGGAGTCTGAATTCATAAGAATTCAGAGTATGAACATAGAAAGTTTGGATTCTGAATTTAGAGAGTTCTGAACCTAAATTCAGAAAGTTTAGAGTCCGAATTCAGAGAGTTCAGAGTCTGAATTCAGAGAATTCGGAACCTGAATTCAGATCCTGAAAATAGAATTCTCTATATCTAAGTATTTATATTAATACAAGGTTTTAGATACAAATCCAAATTTTATACTTATATGGAATATGAGTTAGATTATAATATGAACAATGAAAACATTGTAAGGATAAAATTCCTTGGGAAAGTAAAATTTTCCTTATGAAAGCAAAACTAGGTAAGGATAAAATTTACACTGGGAAGGAAAATTTCATTAAAGAAGGAAAATTTTCCCTATAAAGATAAAACACATTTTTCCTTAAGATAAAGTGTTTGTGATTTTCAAAACATGATGGAATGGAAAAGTCATCAGGAAACCTTATTGACTAAAAAATCTCCCCCTTTTTGTAAAGCACAAACATCCTTACGAAAAAGAATATAAGGACTTAGAAAATATTTTTCTAGACTTTGAAAATAAAACTTATCTCCCTTAAAACATGGGAAAAGATGAATACGACTAACTCCCCCTTACGATTTGGACACACTAAGGATCGTATTATAGATTTCTAGATTGAGGGTTAGCACTTTATAGCATATAGAAATATTCTTAGATAAGAACGCCCCTTTACATGAACTCCCCCTTACATAGGAAAATTTATTCTTTTAATTTGTATTATTTTTAACATTCTTTTCTCCCACTTTGTTATTTTCAAAAAGGAATATAGGGAATGGAAAAGGAAATATGGTACCTGAATTATTATTACTAGACAACCAAAAATATAAAGAGAAAAAAAAATTCATTAGGATTGGAAGAATTTGTACAAGGAAGGAATACAACAAAATCACATTTGAATAGGATTATCCTTACTTTTACTTCGGCATCAAGAACTTCACAATAGTTTTGAGCTTCTTGAGTTCTTTGTGATCTTCCTCTTATCGTTTGAGAAGATGATCTTGATCTTCTGTATTCTTTTCTAATGTTTTGATTCTTTCTTCATGAACATTAAGAACCTCTTCCTGAGCCTTCAGGGATTCTTCCTACATATCAAGATTTTGTTCTATCTCAATCCTGATATCTATTTCAATTTTCTAACTTTGAACAACTGAATACAACTTCCCATTCAGATCTTTCACTTTTTGAATCCACTAATTCTGTTCAAGATTTAGCTTTTCTTCAAAACTATATGTGAGATCTTCACATCATTGATGTCGAATGAATCCTTGACACTTTCTTGAATCTCATCAATAATTCTCATGTCTTCTAATTTTTTTGACCAACTAGTCATTTTCATACATGTTATTTTGTGGGATTCATAATTTATCGAAAATGTTTTGAAATCTCCCTCAAGATTGATACACTTATCTATCACCATTGATAATGAATCCTATTTCTAATTCAAGTTGTGTTGAAGAATTTGAAATCTCGAATCAATTCATGGAAATATTGGAATAGTCCCATCAAGTTTCCTCAAATATTGATCTACAAAATCATGTCTGAGGGAGGATGATTCTGAATTTAATATTTTACTTAGTGAGGAATCTTTCCCTAATTCAACTTCCTTCCTCTTCAATGATCCACCAACATTTTCTTCTTCACAACATCTTTACATGGTGTATCATAAACTAACTGTTTTCCCTTATCAACTTTTGGAATTGATTCCTCTTGGTTAGGTGATTTGTGTTCACTATCAAATAGTTGAACAATTGTGTCTTCATCTATCTCTTACTTTTTTTCCTCTACATCAGCATCCTCTGGATGAATGAAATATTTATTAATGCATTCTTCTTCAGATGGTTTTTCAACTTCATCTTCACCCTTCTCTTCATCCTTCCCAGGAGTAACAAATTTTGAAAATTCACCTTGAGAGGTTCAGAATAATAATTTTTCTGAACGGATTTCCTTCTCATGAAAATCCTCAACATGATTTATTAGATCTTAAATATTAGTACTTTATTCTTTTTCTTCTTCTTATACTTCTTCTACTACTTTTTCATGGACTTATTTCTCTTGGGTGTTTTCAGAAGTCACATATTTCTTTCCCGGTGTCTCTGGTATAGCTTCTACTAAGAAGGATTATGGTACCAGAATATTTTCGGAGGCTTTTTCAGCAGCCTTTAGAATGGATTGTACAATATCTACTTCAGTAATCTTATTCTTTTGATTCTTTTCTTTTGCTTCCTATTCAAGATCATCAGTAGACTTGTCTTTTAATGATTTTTCTTCAACATGATCCAAACCAAAGCTAGGCTCCCCTACTTTCTTTTTCTCCTTTTCTTCCCTCCATTTTGCTACTACCTCATCCGGATATGTTTTTATACTTTTAGGATTTGGTGGTGAAGATTGGGTTTCCTTATCTTTTTAGGATTTTTATTTCACTTCTACTTCATTTAGCTTTTTCTTACTTCCAGCCCTTTTAGAATGTTCGGCCACCTCCTGTTACTTTGATATGGATTTAAACTCTTTTTATGGATAGTCATATTATTCTTCAGACTCTCTGGAAAATCCATATTTTATTCTTATGAGAGTTTCATCTCCCAACAACATAACTTTATAATTTTTTGACATTGATTTTCAATGGATCTTGAAATACTATAAACACTAAACAATCATCTTTGAGAGAATGGCTGGATATATGATGATATGATCCTTTATATTTCCATTCGTTATATTCTCAATTATAATCAGAATATGCTCAACTAGATTTATCTTCCTTAAATTCACTAGGAAATCTAAGATATACATTTCACTCTTCTTCAAAGTATACATGTCCCCTTTTCTTGGAATGATAAATCCTTTAACCCACAGTTCAAGAATCTGATATTTTGTAGATAGTTGAACAATCTCCGGAGTCTTTACATCAGAAAGACCAAGGAAAACAATAGCCATCACCTTAACAAAGGATCCTTGAACATATGTAAGCTTATGAGAATATAACTCAACTGCTCCTTCATATGGGATTACTATCAAACTGGCAGCCTTGGTATATGAAAGTGAATAAGTCTTCCAACGACACAAAAAAAGAAAACATGTCTCTACCATCTTCCTTGAAGAAGGTTACTGAATCATAGAATTCTATTAATAATTCTGGACATACAAAATCCCGAGCTCTTGGTTTTGATACGCAAACACTCTCCCATCCATTCAGCATGATGTTTTTTGAGATGATAGAATCATAAATAGAAAAGAAATTTGGATGTACCAAGCATTCCCTATAAATATTCCATTAAAAAATTGGCTTCATAGTTGACATGTATTTCTAGGAATATATATCAACAAACATTCGGAGTTGAGGAAGATATGAAAAGTTTGGAATGAGATTATGTTGGAGGGAATGGTTACAACACGCACACGCTTGAGTTTCGATACGGGACAACCATTTGGGTTCCTTTATATAGGTAAGTGAGGCAACGGTTCAACTACTGTATTCAATCCAATGGTTGAAAAATATTCTGATCAGATCTAATAGTTAATATGATAGCTGGAAAGAAATTTTGATAAAATCTGATTTTTTTAGGTTTTTTTAAGAAAAACATTCGATTTTAAGGTAGAATAAATGAAATAAAAATTTTAAAAATACATAACAATTCCAACACATGAAAGATTATTACGAAAATTTAAGAAAGAAAATGTATCTCTAGGATTCCTAGGAAGACTATTCAAATTAAGGAATATTCTTATTGAAGAACTTTAGATTCGAAAAATTTTGATTACGAAAAATATAACTATGAAAATTTTCAGAAATCCTTCATTACATTTTTTTGAAAAACACAATTATAGAGATTTAGAAAATCATCATTACGTATATTTTAAGTACGAAAATATTCATTACAAAAATTTTGAAAATCTTCATTACAAAATTTTAGAAAATCTTTATTATGAAAATTTTGAAAATCTCATTACAAAAATTTAGATAATCGAAAAAAAATTTAGGCTAAATTTTTTTTTGAAATCTAACAGAAAAATATACTCCCCCTATAAAAAGGAGTTTGTTATAGTAAGGAGATTGGTTTCAAAAAGATGTTAATAAGGAAGATTACCTTACAGTTGTCATTCCTAATGTTTGTTTAATGTATTCAAATCTATTGGATGCTAAAGATTTTGTGAAAATATCAGCAAGTTGATCTTGCATTCTGATAAATTGAAGAATGATATCTCTTTTTTTAGTGTGAACCATAAGAAGGTGGTTCCTAATGTCTATGTGTTTTAAACGAGGGTGATGTGCTGGATTTTTTTAATGCAATGACACTGGTATTATCACACAAAATTTGTGTATTGGAAAAACTCAAACCATAGTCTATGAGTGTTTGTTGCATCCACAATATATGAACACAACAACTTCCGTCTGCTATATATTCAACTTCAATAGCGGGATGTGCTACTGAAAGTTTCTTTTTTCATGATCAAGAAACAAATTAATCTCTTAAGAAATTACAATTTCTAGACGTACATTTCCTATCAATTCTACATCCACCAAAGTCAACATCTGAAAAACTTTTTAAAACACAATCATTTCCAAAAGTATAAAAGAGTCATCGATCCATGGTTCCCATTAAGTAGAAATTTTTTCACTACCTTTAAATGAGATTGCTTAGGATATTATTGATATATTGCACATAAGCATAATGAAAACATTAATTCTGGATGACTAACTTTCATGTAAAGTAGACTTCCTATCGTACCCCTACAAGATGTTTAATCCACTGGTTTCCCAATTTCATCAAGATCAAGTGAATTTGAGGTACCAATTGGAGTACTTATACTCTTAGTGTTGTCATATCAATACATTTTAATAAGATATTTAATATAAATATGTTGATATATATAGATTCATTCTAGGTTTTTAGAAATTTGAAAACCGTGGAAAAATGTTAACTCACCCATCATAATCATTTAAAACTCAGATTTCATTAGATCTGCAAAGGAATTAGTTAACGATTGTTGATTTGAACCAAATATAATGTCATCAACATGAATTTGAACAATAAAAACATCTTTATTATTTTTCTTTATAAAAAGGGTTGGATCATCATTTCCTGTAACATAATTATTTTGAGGAAAAAATCATATAAGTCTATCATACCAAGCATGAGGGGCTTGATATAGTCCATACAAAGATTTTGTAAGTTTGTAAACATGTTTAGGATGTTTTGTATATTCAAAACCTGGAGGTTGTTTAACAAAAACATCCTCTTGAACAAAACCATTAAGGAAAGCACATTTAACATCCATTTGAAAAAGTTTGAAATTTAACAATGCTTTGAAAGAAAGTAAATAAGAATAGATTCAAGTCTAGGTACTGGAGCATAGGTTTCTTCATAGTATATTACATCTTGTTGATTACGGCCTTTAACAACCAATCTTGTTTTATTTCTCTCTATGATTCCATTTTCATCACACGTATTTCTGAAGACACATTTTACCCCAATAACATAAGTTTCCTCTGGCCTTTAAACTATGGTCCAGACTTTATTACTTTTGAATTCATTTAGCTCATCTTTTATAGCTTTTATCCAATCATCATCACTTAAAGCTTCATTAGGGCTTTTTTGCTTCTAACTGGGAATGAAATGATAGATGTTCTACTTCATTTCTTAAGGAAATTCTAGTCCTTACAGGTTGATTTACATAACCAATAGTACTATCACTGAGATGAATACTTAGAAACAACTGATTTTGGTTTTGTAAAACCTATTCATCAATATAGGGTAGAAAGTATTCTGGGGTAAATGTTTCAGAAACATCTTCTTGGAAATTTTCCTAATCAGAAGGATCTTCTAACAAAGGTTGATAATCATTTTTTGAAAACAGATGCAAGGATGTAGGATGAGGTTGTTTAAAAAAAAGGATCAGTTTCATCAAATTTGATATGTAATGTTTCTTCAACAGTACAAGTAGTTTTATTGAAAACTCTATAAGCCTTAGAAGTTGTGAAGTAACCTAAGAAAATTCCTTCATCTGATTTTGGTGAGAATTTGTGTAGGTTATATTTAGTATTCAGAATGAATACTTTGCAACCAAAAACATTGAATAATGAAAGTCTAGGTTTTTTACCATTCCATAACTTATAAGGAGTTTTATTAAGAAATGGTCTCGTCAAAACACGATTTATATTATAACAAGCAGTACATACAGCTTGAGCCCAAAAATGTTTGGCTACCTATTACTCACTCAACATGGTTCTTGTTATCTCTTGAAGAATTATATTTCTTCTTTCAATAAAACCATTTTTTGAGGTGTTCTTGGTGCTGAGAAGTAATGAGCTTCTCCTTTTCTACTACAAAACGTTTCAAAATCATAATATTGAAATTCTCTTCCTTGATCTCTATGAATAATTATCAAAGGAATATTTTTGTCATTTTTAACTTGGGAACTAATATTTTTGAAAGAAAAAAGCTTCATATTTCTTTTCCAGAAAATAGACCCACCTAAATCTAGTGTAATAATCAACAAAGAAAAATAATTGATATTTGCCTCCAATGCTTCCAGTTTTTGTTGGACCAAAAAGATCCATATGCACTAACTATAATGCATCCGTGGTTGAGACTTCACCGACTGATTTAAAATATGATTTATGTTTCCTTCTATACTGACAAGGATCCCAAACTTTCAAATAATGAAATCTATGCACTGGTAGATCCTTAACTAGTCTTTTCTCAGAAAGTTTTCATAGGTTTCTAAGGTTACAGTGCCATAGCCATCCATGCCACAGCCAAGAATGATCTTCTATTGCACTTAGGCAAGGTAGGACTTGGCTTCTATGGTCTTATTTGATTAATGTGTAAACATTCTCTTTCCAATTGGAAGAGAGAATAAATTCTTCCTTGGAATTGTGTACTATGCACTGGCCATTCCTAAAATTCACAAGGTAACCTTCAACACATAATTGACTTATACTGATGAGGTTTTATTTAAGAACAATAACAAATAAAACATTTTAAATCAATTATTTTCCATGAATAACAATGTTACCTATAACAATAATTCCTCCCTTATCATTATCTCCAAAAGGTACTTTTCCTCCTTTCATCTTGATAATCTTTTCAAAGAAGTTTTTGTTACCATTCATATGTCGGGGAAATCCACTCTCCATGTACCATGTATTTCTATTGGTACTTTATATATTTTCCTTTGACATTAAATAGTTATTTTCAATATGTAGTCTGGAAAGAAAACCGAGATTCTTCTGTCTAGAAGATTCATAATATAAGGATTTATCAAAAGAGTCTCCACCACTAGCACTCCAGGTTTCATTAGCTTTCAAAACCTTTTTAGCTTTGGCTTTGTAGTACTTCTTTATATTCTTATCAGAATTATTTTAATTCTATATTTTCTCTTATGCATAGGGAAATCAGGTATTATATGTCCAAATCTTTTACATTCATAACTACTGACTTCTGAGTCATTCTTATCGTTTATATCTTTCTTCTTGTATCTATATTGAATGTATTTATTCCCAATTATCTTGTTCATCCTTTGAGCAAGATTAGATAGTTCATTCATATAATTATCACTTTCACTTGATTAAGATTGTATAACAACCTTCTTAGGATTATATCTAGTAACTCTCTCAGGAGTCCTGGGTTTTATATGATATGAAGTAGTTGTAAAAGAAACAATTCCATTTACATTCTTCTTCTTAACATTGGCAGCATCTCTCTTCATTCTAGTATCTTGTTGATGAATTGTTCCAAAAGGTTCATCATGAGTGATCTGTGTAACTTTCCCATTCTCATATATAGTTTTTCTCTTATATTCCCACTCATTATGCATGATGCCTATAATCTTGTCAACAAGTGTATCATCATCCAAACCTTTTTCACCCGTGTACTATAAGTTTTTTATGATAGTCATAAATCTATGTTGTACCTTACATATAGGTTCTTCATAAGGAATGTAAAAACCATGGTACTCAGCTCTAAGCGTAGCTCTTCTAGTTTCAATAACATTAGAAGTACCAAAATGAGTAACTTCAAGATTCATCAAAATAAAATGTTCGACTTCACAAGATGAAATCTGGCTATATATACTCCTAGTCATGGAACAAAAAAAGTATTGTGTACCTTATAGTTTAGTTGATATTCTTTCTTTTATTGGTTGGTGAAAGTACTAACTTCCTTATCCAAAATTTTCTAAACTTTAATAAGAATAAAAACGTTTTCCACTGCAGTTTTAATCACAAAAGTCTCCATACGATCTCTCAAAAATTCATAATCATTACCATAAAAAATAGGTGATCTAGTAGGAATAATATTTTCAACAGAACCAACATTCAGGCCTGTGATCTTGAAGAAAATATTTCCACACAAACCTTTTAGTAAAAAATGTTTAAACCAAGATAAAAATATCCTAAGCATGGAAAATATATAACAATTAAGAACTTGAACAAGAAAACTTATATGTGAATATAAGTATTTCAAAGACCTCCTATGATACCAATTGTAGGATTGAAATGATACTTATTGTAGTATCATTATAATGATATAGATTCTCCATATACAAGAGGGGGGTGAATTTTATACATTAAAAAATTAATTTCGATCTTTTGAAGATGGTAATGTTTAACAATGTTAAACAAGTTAAAATCACAAAACCTCTTAGTTCTATAGTATTTCTTGATTTCAGAAATATGGTTCAAAAAATGAAACTTAAGAAAAGTTTACAAAGATAAATATTCTACCTTAAAGTGTATTGAGTCTTACAAATCAGAGTACAAGTACAATAAAGTATTAAACAGTTATACGTTCCTCAACAACCAAAATTTATTTAAAACTTGAAACAATACAAGTAACAAGTAGTAAGCCTTTTAACCCTAAAATAATGGTATCCAACATCCATGGATAAATGTCCATTGATTTATAAATTCCATAAAGTCTATCTTAACCACACCAGGGTATGATTTTGATATGAATATCAGGATCTATCTTGCTATCCCCGCAAGCCCTCGAACTTCAAGGTAGTTAACACCTCTGTCTTTCTATCCTTGGAAGTCCTCAAATGTACTCAGATCCAATCGAAGTCACATGAAGCAATTCTAAACAATATGTTCAGTACTTAAAAATCATGAGAGTCTATCTCTAGAAATCAATTCAGTATCATGCAATGTCTAGATTCATAGAATTGTGTTGAGATTGTTTAAATGATCTTCTATTTAATGTCCCATCTTCAACGGTCGGGTTCCTCCTCCAACAATAATATTTTTCCTTAAATTTCAGAGGGACCTATACAAGTGTCACTCAAAAAACTGTTAGTTAGTAACCAAAATCATGACATCACTTTATAACTCATTCAATAGAAATAAAAAATATGGTTACTTTTCTAAAATAATTTTTCAGAATGAAAGGAAATAAAAGTTTAGAGTCTAACCAAAAACCATTCTGTGTGTATAATACATGAATATTAGGATTATATGTTCTTCAAGAATTAGGACGAAGAATTATATATAATTCCAGAGATTGAATTTCAAGGAAATTCATAGTCTGGATTCATAAGAATTCAAATTCTGAACTTTGAACATTCGGAGTCGGAATTCGGAGAGTTTAGAACCTGAATTTAGAATGTTCGGAGTTTGAATTCAGAGAGTTCAGAGTCTAAATTCAGAAAATTCAGAACCTGAATTCTGATCCTAAAAATAGAATTCTCTTTATCTAATTATTTATAAGATTCCATGGTGTTAGATACAAATCATAATTTTATACTTATAAGGAAAATGAGTTAGATAATAATATGAACAATGAAAACATGGTAAGGATAAAATTCCTTGGGAAAGGAAAATCTCCCTTATGAAAGAAAAACTAAGTAAGGATAAAATTTACATGAGGAAGGAAAATTTCCTTAAAGAAGGAAAATTTTCCAAATCAAGATAAAACACATTTTGCCTTATCATAGCATGTTTGTGATTTTCAAAACAAGAAGGAATGGAAAATTCATAAGGAAACTTTATTGACTCAACAAGAATGAGAGAACAAAATGTGAGAGAAGTAAGACCTCTGACCATTGAAATGGTGAAATATGAATAGAGGAAAAAATATTAGGTAATTAATGTTATTTTCATAATTTTACCCATGAAAAGGACGATAACATGATTTGGACCAAAGGTTGGAAAAACCATGTGCAAACTATGCTCCTCGCACAACAATTGGAGGTCACCCGCACGGTTAGGCCGCACAGTTAGTGAAACCATTCCATAACCATTCACAAGGCTCAAATACGTTTTTCATTTCAATTCACATAGGAATGCAGCTTATATTTCATGATAAGGGTCTACCATTCACCCTACTTCACTCTCTTTCCAACACAAAATGGGTATGTAAAAATTCAGAATGGATCTCAAGGATTCTACTAACCATGAAGCCATTTCACTTTTCTCACTGGCTATGGTTCCATGTTCAAAACAAGACCCAAAAACCCTTACAACATCTATGAACTCATTGAGAATCCATATCATGTTCAATATAAATTATTAAAATTAAAATTTATAGATCCCTACATCTGATAAGAACCTGGTTCTTATAATATGATTTTTTAATATAACGATTTTGTCACTATATGTCATCAAAAAAGTTGCACATCCATGACATCCACCTATATTTTTGATACATATTTATTTGAATAACTGAAATCAACATGTTAAAACACCATGCCCATGGAATTTTATGTGACAGCTTCATTTACATACTAGTGCTGATATATCATCTTCTCTAAAGAAGGATGGGAAAATCCTTCCTTTTATTATCAATTAATAACATGCAATTCATGATGCACCCAATATTTTATACTTCCCATGAACATATGGAATCATTCTTTTGGTCAGTAAATCTATGAGTTTGATTCAGGGAAAGAATTAATAATATTATTAATATATAAGGACAATTTCAAATGATTGAAGATAGGTATATAGAATGACATATTAACATGTGGGATTCTTACTAGTGGTTTGGTTATCATAATCACTCGTCAATGATATTGTTAAGTGTGAACATAATGAGAAGAAGTCTTTTTATCTTAAAGGTAATATTACTTAACAGTAAACATACTATGTACTCCACAATATAATTTCTTGTGACCATTTATCTATATTTAAGAAATTTTATACTAATATCTCAAGGTTCTCATTAGTGCGGGGAACAGTTTTGACCTATTTTTATGTGATATAATCCCTAAAAAATTATCAAATTAATGTTATATAGTGGAAAATAAAAATGTTTCAAGGTATTAATATTAATATTCACTTATTTTGAATGATATATGAAATATGTAGAACAATGTAGTTGGTTTATTGGTACCAAATCCCATTGTTTCCACCTTTCACTAGAGACAATTTCTAATGAGGGGTATGTTTTGTAATTTTAATCATGTTTCAAAAGATTATTGCTATAGATATTGGGAATGTCATGATTCCATGACAAATTTGGGTGAATCCATATATTTTTATTGTGAATTGTTATACTACAACATTATTACCTTGAGAAAATCCCTACTATACTAATATAACTGAGTGACATTTTTTTGTTCCCATATCTAATATTCACATTATAACTAAATTAGTAGTAAAATAATATCATAATAATGGTAAATATATTTCTTTTTTGTATCCCAAAATTGGAACAATATTTTTCTAAACAAATCGTTAAGATGCATCAGAAGTCGAAATTTACTTGGATATTGCAGATATGGAAACCACTAGTTAAAATGATTTTTTAATGAATATTACCTTATTAATTTTTATGATAATAGATCAAATTTAACTAAATGAATGAATGTGTTCAATTACATTTATCAATAGTATTCCCACATCTTTAGAAAATAAAAAATAATAAATTTCTACCATAATGTGTATATTCAGATAGTTCTAAATGTTACTGAATGCAGTTATGTTAGATATATTGAATATTCAACCACAATGATTAATGAATAAAAAATACTAAACTTTAGTACATATCATCTATTGTGAGATGAATTACTATAACATAATCTTATAAAATCCCTTTAATCTATATAATATCATCCTATTCCCATGCATGTTCTACTGGAAAGATTATATATTGAAATAATATGAAATTGAATTGAATAAACTTTTATTTTTTAATACTTTTGTAATATATATGGTGTGAATAGTTTAATCAAACTCATGTATCTATACAGTAGAAATAATTTGGAAAAACATGGTTTCTACATTAAGTAATACTTGGAAAATTTTGGCACCTTTTTCTTAACAAACTATTAAGGAAAAACATTTTTTTCCATATGTTATGAACTTATCTATCTTGAAAACAATTACCACTGTTACTAACTATATAAAGTCATATGTCACTCATTTTTTTTAATTTTCTATGATCACTATATAAGGTTCATTCATAAATTAATAAATGCAATCTTCATATCTAATTACCATTTTTTTGTCACCCACAATTTTTAGTTATAAATTATACACATATACCCTAGGGTCTTCTTTTTCTTATTTCATATATACAATTTCTCTAACGTCACTACTAAATGAGGTGGAATTTATGATTAATAACCCAATTAGATTCTCATAGAGTTATGATTTGATAATTTGAATTCAAAATGATTTTAGTTTAGATGAATGGTGTAAAAGTTTTTTCATTAGCAATGACTTTCAATATACAATCATGATTTATTTGTACTATAATATACCAAACATGTATAGTTTCTATATAATACTCTCTAATAGTATAAAATCATATAAACATTCAAAATATTTTATACCCAAATCTGGATACCAGGGTTGATTACATGAATTTATACATAATTTTTATGCTTAGAATATATTTATTTACTAAATCATTTTACGAATAATTTTTAGGAAATAATAATACATGTTACAGACTATGATTGTTTGAAATGTTTTTTCCCAAACTAATTTAATCTTTTCGATATTTATTGTTACATGTAACACTGAGTTTAGGTTGTTTTACACTCAACCCTAAGTATAAAATAAAATTGTCATATTATTAAAATATTATTATATGATAGTTACAAACTATCCATTAGAATGTCCGATATTAATATAACCTACAAAATTATTAAAACATATTATTTAAGATTTTATATAAAATGAATTCTTTGGTGTATAATTGATTAAAAATGAAAAAAATATGTGAAAATAAATGAAATATTTTTTTGAACAAATATTTTTACACAAACAAACACATTATTCATCAATAAATTAAATAAAGAACTTTTGGTTATTTATTTTAATAAAATTTAAATAGTATATATTAAATAATTTTTTAAACATTTATCATATGTGTTTTCTATCGAATAGATAAGAATAAATCAAATTTTACTCTAAAAACAACATTTTTCTAAAAAGATGTTTTCTCACCTTTTTGTTAAATTATTTTAGAATAATGTTTTTTATTATTCAAAAAATTTTAATGAAGAAATTTTTCTTAATTTATGAAATTATAATGTGAATAATTTATTATGGTTTTGTTTTTCATATTTTCTAAATAGATGAATTCTTTGAAGAAAACTGTAGAATACTGAATTTTAATTAAAAAATGCATTTTAGTTTAAATTTTTTTTAAACTTAAATTATATAATAATTTTTTTGAATTAAAATAAGTTCATTTATATTTTTATTAGTAAAATTTAGGTTACTATAATAATTATAATAATTTAATTTTATTTAATTTGTTTTGAAAATTTTATAATAAATTTTCATGGAAAAAACTTCTTTTACATCGCATCAACTAAAATAATTTTAAATTTAATTTTACACAATATAAATAGAATTTGAAAAAAATGTGTTAATTTTTTTTAAAATTTATAATATATATTATATATTAAGTTCAACTTCTTTTTTTGTCCAATATGAATAATGAATACATCAAAAAATAATTACCACAACTTTGGTTAAAATAGGGTGTACCGATGGGTTAAACCAAACGTATAAGAAATAAAATGACATTAAAACATGTCTAAAATATATTTTATGGCCATATTTAGAACTCATAATGACTAAAAATAGATTATACACTATTATTATGCTTTTTGGAATGATAAAAACATGGGTAAACCTTTTTCACTTCAAAAAACTAGAAGTGTGCCTCTCACCTCACTTATAAAAGGTTGTCCCTTATCCTCTCTTATTACCCACATAAAAACCTTTATGTTCATCAATTTCTGAACCAAATACCTTCCCAACTCACTCTACACGACATAGAATAAGATTTTACATCATAAATCCAACATATAAAGGATTTTTGTGAAAACCTATAGATGATACAATAAGAAGAGGAAACGTTCTTCAACAATCATTTTTATTTTATTTCTTCATACCCTTCCTAAGATTATCATTAAAAAAATGTAGATATAATAATATAATTATTTTACATATAATAATAATTATTGACATTATGTGAATGACCTAAAACCATATCCAATTCAATTAAATGGTCTATGAAATCATCATTAGTGTGTACAGCGAACTACCACCTCTCGAACTGATGTCATTTTCTTTTACATTACCTCCTATAATAATTGGGTATGATCATATATATAAATTATATAATGAATATTTATAAAATAAATATACCTATATATTTTTTTATATCATATATATCTTTTTTATTTTCCATTTCATAGGGGATATGATAACATCACTCGTGCATACAACTACAGATCCCCAGGAATATCATACATAGATATTAAATCATTTTTATAAATATTAATTTCATTATAAAAACATTATTTTGGGGACCATAGTATTTTACTCTCTTTGTAAATGTTAAATCATAAAAATTATTCTATAAGTTAGATACTTTATCTCTAACATTGTTCATCATAACTATAACCCTTATTAGGCATATGATACATAATTCATATATTCAGAACCTGGGGAAAGGAAACATAAGAATGGTTTATCTCATATGCTTAGTAATTCTAAAAAGTGAGATAAATAAGAATATAAAGAACATAAGGGATTGAGAACAGGGGTAAAAATTTTGAACCCATAACATACATATCAAATATCACAATCTTATTCCCTATAAGAAATTTTGGTACTTCATAATACATGAACCATAAGGTAAAAATATCTGATAAATAAGAGTGAAACACTGAAATAAGTCATGTAATTCTTTTTCATAATTAAAAGCATATAAAATAACTTCTATATTAGTCAAGGATATATTCCATGTATATCATAGTGCATGAAGTCCCTTAGTAAACTATTTTAACTCCCAACTCTTGCAATATCTTACTGAACTCGGTTCACTCCCCCATATATAAATATATTTGTGAATTGGGTTTACTTTCCATTGTAGTTGTGTAATTATAAAATGTGTTCACAACTCATTTTACACCTTTTTCAATAATGATATATAAATCATTACCTAATGCATTTTAAGGATATATAAGTAACACTAGAAAAATTATGAAGACCATATTTATGTTTTTCATAAGATCATAAAAATTAATCATAATATAACCCACATAATGAAATTAGTAGCATAAAAATATTATAATATCATAACCTTTGTATAATGTGAAGGATTCACAATCATTTAATCATATAATAACCCTTGATAAGATGTTTCTTTAATAATAATTTATTCATGTTATAACCCATGGAAGAGAAACATGATTAAGAAAAATTATTCTATAAAAGAATAAACCATTCAATGAAATGAAACGAATTGTATCTTCAGATAATATCCCCATTAAGGCAGAGTATAAACCAACAAATTTCATTATTGATTGAAAGTAATATTTAGAGATCATTTAAAGAATTTATTGAACAAAAAGACATTCCTCCTTGAAAATAGTCTTTTTAAAATAAAATATTTTTAAAACAGATTTATTTTAAAATAATTTTAAAATACTATAATGTAATATTTTAGACAATGATTGGTCCTGAATTTCTAAAATTTAGTTCATGTCATACATCTTAAAAAATGATTCCCTTAACATTTTTGTTAAAATACAATATGGAATTATTTTTTACAAAATTTATTTTCTTTTCTAAAAATTGTAAAAATTTATTCATGGGAGAAAATTTCTTTTATAAATCACATAAGAATAATATGAGATTTTTAGAAAAAAATAGACAACATTATATTGGAAGAAAACTGATTCCCGACTAAAGAGGGAATGGATTTTCATAAAAATATTTTCTTAATAAATATATGTTCAGATGAGTGGAAAATTTGTATCATTACTTAATTATATCATAAATAACCTAAGGACAATAAATTTCATGAATATTCTTGAGAATTTGATCATAGGATATAAAAGCTGGATACTGAATGATATGTAATCTTGATAAATGATGTGATTATAACATAAAACTCTAACCACTTTCATAACATTGAATCATAAGACCCATGGAGGAATAAAATAAAATAAAACATAAAATATTTTTAGGTTGAATATATTAAGGATATAAAATGTCAAAGGTGTTTTATATATACCTCAAGAATGAAAATTAGTGGATGACACAATCTATGTCTCAATGAAGAAAAATAAATACAAATATCATATACTGTATGTCTTGAATTTTTTCATACCCATTCAAAACACCTATTTCAAACATATGAGTTTATTATAAATATATTACAAAAAAATATTTATATATATTACCATATATGAATTTCTTATGACCTTTTATTATCCTTTTAATAATTATTTAATGTTAATGTCATGTTTCGGGTATGAACTAATTTGTTTTTAGTTTTAGTTTTATAGGTTTTTTTTAGATCCACATACATTGATAATTTTTTCATAATATAAAAAATTTAAACCATGATATAAATACCATATATTTTAATTATACATTTATTTGTAGTAATACCTACAATTTAGAGATGGAAAATGGAATATATTGTTCATAGAGACGGTAGGAAGTACATACGCATGGACGTTGTTCCATTGACTTGTAGGATTGAAGGATATAATAGAAATTTACATATTATTATTAAAGAATATTTTTTGTGAAATATATATAACATATTTTTATTAAACCCACCTTTATACTTTCTAGGTAACCTGTGATATAATAACACTTCTTCGCGTGGAAGAAGTCCTCTATACACATGATTGACGTTATTGATTACCAAAAAATGATGAGTGTGATGGTATGTGTGATATAATAATTCAATAATCATAATAAATTATATATATATTATATAAAAATTAAATAAATTATTATTAATATCATTTCTTGGTGTTAAAGAAAAAACGAATGACATCGGTTTGCGAGGAGGGAACCAGGCGTACACATGAATGTTGATTTCATAACACATTTGAAGGAAGTGACAATTTTTGAAAATCATTAAATTAATATTAAATATCATTTTTACGTAGATAATGACGGTATTATGTCATCTTGATATAATAATAATTAATGGGTGCAGATGAGGAAATAAAACAAAATCCCTTGATGATGAATGTTACATATTTTTAGGGACAATCAATTCACTTGAAAAAAAGGTTTAATGGTTGGATTTATATCTAAATAAGTATTATAATAATATATTATTGAATTTAACAATTTATTTGGATAGGTATTTGAAAAACAATTATTTTGAATGTGTTATGACGAGATGATAGGGGTGGACTTTTATAAGTGGGAGAGAGGGCAGAAAAGGTATTTTTGATATAAATAGAGTTCTACCTCGTTTTTCATATTCCAAAATTAAAAAAATTGTAAAATTATAAATCCATAGAAGTTTAATAAAAAATATATTTTCATGAAATAGTTTTTTGATGATTTTATAGGTTATTTTTTCTATATCATTTATGATTAACCCCTGGTAAACAAATTTTACCTTTACCATAATAATTATTTTTTAATTCATTCACTATACATTTTGGGAAAATATTAACTTTAACATATCATATAATGTATATTACTCTTTTTCAAAATATGGATTAAAATTTTAAAACATCACTCACAAAATTGAAAAAAAATTCTTAAAATTAATTGTATGGATGTGGCGAGAAAGCAGGTTTTTAAAGAGAAAATGGAAAAATGTTTTCAATGATTTTATTTCCAATTTCAATATGATATTGATTCCAATGTACTAAATTGGATTAAATTGTGTGTGAAATTAAAAAATTTAACTTTAAAACCAATTTAAAATAAAATATAACTTTTTAATTAATTTAATGGAAGATGTAGTCTTCAATTAAAACTCATTGCATTTCACTAATTATCAAAAAATAAAACATTTTCGGAAAAATCCAAAAAACTCACTCTAAGAAAATTTCAACATTATGAATTGATTTTTTATGCTCGTTTTATAAAATTAATAATCTAAAAGTGGCAAAAATTAGATTTATTATTTATCATAAAAAGAAAATTATTTTTTAAAAAATAGAATTTTTGATTCTTATAAAGAATTTACAAAAATATATGTATTTAATGTTAATATTTTTATTTATATATAATCATTATAATTAATATATTAAAATTATTTATAAATATTAATATCAAAATGTTTAATAGCTAAATATTTATTGTCATGTTTAATTAACTATATTAGTATCACTTCATGAGGCAAAATATTTAACCATAACATTTGGCATCAAAACAAATACCAAACATTTATTGGATGCATCATTATAGATTAAAAACCCTTATCCACCACAAGGTGATATTAGAATAGGTGCACTAATTAATCTTCTCATTAATTCCATGAAATTTTCCTCACATTCATCTTTTAAGAGAAACATCATTCCCTTCCGAGTTAACATGGTTATATGATTAGATAGTCACGAGGAATTCAACAAAAAAATCTAAATAATATCTTGATAACCCATAAAAATATGGATCTTATTCACCTTGATTATTATGGTCTATTATTCAATAGCCTCCGTCATTAATAGATCTATTGATATACCCTCGAGAATATATGACAAAAAATTATACATTTTGAGGGAAAATTTACTATTATTAAAATTTTCATATAAATTCTCTTTCCTTAGGGCCATTATTAGATTCCCAACTGTTCTTCATGAACTTATATTCTCAATTAATAGATAATAATTTCATATTTAAATATTAAAAAAAATCAACATTTTCTCCAAATAATCTATTCATTAAATCAATGAATTTATTAAGGGTATTAGTAAGAACAAATGAAATTATGACATATTAATAGTTTCAATACCTCTTATCGAATGATAGATTGGGTATATCTTGTTTTTTACCCTTAAATTTTGAAATATAGCATGATTTTCAATCTTGGAAAAATATTGAGATCATTTTTTTGATCTAGTAGTTCATGAATTTGGGATATATGAAACTTTTTTTTGATCGTGATCCATTTTAACTCCCAATAATAAATGTATAGTCGCATTGATTCAAATTTTTTTTAAAAAAAGAACATGTGAACCCCAAGTTGACACACTTGGCTAAATTAATCCCTCACATGGGTTATCATGGAGTTTCTTCTTTAAATATTGTTACTCAATCAGTGCAATTCTATAGTTAGTATTTGAAATTGGTGTGGAACTAGGCATGAGTTCAAATGAGAATTAAACTACTTGTTTTAGTGGAATACTAGGAAAATAATATGAAAAGGAATAAAAAATATCTCGTGATATAGTAATATCATCGACGTCAAGTTTCTCCCCAAATATTTAAGATAAAACCCCCTTGTGAATGTTAGTTAAGTCCCATAAATTGGATGTACTTCCCATCAGATTTTCATAATTATCTTCACATTGATATACAATCATAGGTTAGTTTGTAATATGAAATTTGAATTCCCATTATCAAAAATTGATGTGGGATTTATGAAGATAAATACAATCCAAGCCTAATATGACATAACATTTTTCCATATAAAGAATTAAATAATTTTCAGGATGATAATTCCCCTGAATTTCAGCTAAAGAGGAATCAAATAAATGATAGGCGATTATTGTACCATTAGGAGTTTTCACTAATAATTTTACATCTAATAATATTGGTGGCATCATGATACCCTTAAAAATCCTTTATATGCGAATGACTGGGTAGATCCAAATTCAAATAAGACATTGATAGTTCTAGAGTGGATGGTATGTACACCTTTCACCACTTCGTTATCACACCCCTCATCATAAATAGTGATCACATGATATTTCCCATTGTCACATCACATAAGAAGTATCTATCATCGATAATCATCATTAAACCTTGATTTTGTGATTTCTTTAGACTAATTCCTATAATCTTACCATTAAATCATTACGGTATGGGAGATGGATTTTGTAAAACTTTTTATCTCTTTATTTTTTTGACAACTTCTTCCCATCAGTTCAGAAATCAATTTCTTGATGACCTTCCCTTACACAATTGAAACCTTTACTAGTCCCTTTAAAAAAATTATCCATGATTCTTCCCACACTTTGATTGTAATGTAATTTTCATTTTCATATCTACATGGTTATTATATTTTCCTTCAAAATATATCTTCCATTTCTGGTAAAAACCAAAGATTGATATGTCACTACATCCTCAAATTTTCCTTGGATAGTACATTTCTAAAACTATTCATAGATAAGGGGTTGTTTAATTGATAATTACCTTTAAATTACTAGGTTTAAGAAATTAAATAATCAGTCTATCATACTTTTAGGTTGGATGATAATACCAAAATCATACCTCACAAGTCATATAAACTTTTCCATTTAGGTTCTAATAGATTCATCATCTATTTTATTCAACTCAAGGAACTCCTTCACCACATTTGTATAGAGAATATGAGAAAGTACATATTGAAATTTTTTTCATGAAATGATCTGAGTACCTGGGGTCAATTTCAACATATTTACTCATTTTCTTGATATGATTTCTCCATTAATACACTTCACCTTAAAAATAGATGATATCCAAATTGAATTATTCATTTCTAAACACTGGAGATTGAAAAATATTTTTTCAGTGGTACTAATAAATTTCTCAACAACTAATGGATCAGAATAACCAATGAAATAAGTTGAATATTACCTCATGAAGGACTTAACAAAATTCTTTTCCCTCATTTATTTTTTCAGAAGTCCATCACTATTTAAAGATTGATAAATTTGTGTGATCATAGAAATGATGTTTTTTATTCCATATCCAATAATTTATGATTTTTTATAGTAAAATCATTATATTTTACTCCACACATAGCATTAACATCATTATATCACGTTTCATCCATTGAATGAAACAAATAAACATAGTGTAAGAAAAGATAATCATAGTGGGGAACCACATAGTCATAAAAACCACTTATATTATATCTAAATAATTATACTGTATGTTTAATCTATGAAACCATAATTTTATCAAAGGTGGTTAATAGTAATATTTTATTCAAATACATCATGATTGTTGGTAATGTGTTTCTGAATTACCAAAGCATATCCCATAGGAGTGTCAAACTAGGTTTGTATCAAATTCCTTTTTCATAAACCATGTGATGATTTAGTATAGATCATGCAACATTTTCAGAGTTACAACACTAGGTATCTCTATACATGATCAACATCAACATGTATTATCTATAAAATGATTCAATTTCATGTAATCCACTCACATTATCATTTACAAAAATTATAGGAACTTTTCCTATACATTAACTCATCCTTATACATGTACTTAGGTATCTCATTAACGTTTTATCATCCTAATTTCAAAAGTTAAAATGAAGATATCATTTAATATATAATATAAGTACCCCCATTTATTATAAAAATATATACCATCAATTTTTATAAATATCCATTATATTTCAGAAACATGTGACTGGGGATCATATTAGGTTAGTTTCTTTGGTGACACAAAAGCATAAACAATGATCCATAAGTGAGCTACATAATCTCTAACTATGTCCTCTAAAACTAGAACTGTTATTATATGTATAATGAATAATAAATATATTCATAAATTTGGGAAAGGAAATATAATAAATTAAGAGAGAATATGATTATTATGGAGAAAGAATAGATAAACATAAGAATAACACAATCATAAGGGCATGCGAAATGAGTATTATATTTTAAAACCATAACCTTCATATCAATTATCTTAATCTTAATTCATTCCATAAAACATGTATTTTAATAAGACAAGAATCATAAAGGAATCTTAGAACATGATCTATGATAGAATAAGATTGGAATAAGTCCTGGGATTTTTGGAATACACATAATCATAATAAATCATGACATCGATTTCAATGAAGAGAAATTACTTTACTAAACTGGGTTCACTATCAGTTATACCCCTAAATTAGTAAACCTGGATCACTCCCCATTCTAGCCATTTATTACCAAAATAGATTCAAACCTCATTATAATCATATATTACTTAACCAAGAACACTCCATATTACAACCCAATCTATATTAGGAGATATAAATCATTAACCAATGAATTTGAGAGAGACATAGGTACCAAATGATATAAAAAGAAAATAATAGTTATGTGTGCCACAAGATCAAGGTGAATAATTATATCATATCCCATTAAATAAAATGGGTATCATCAACATTTAATTATATAATAAAATATCTAATATATAAATGTTTCATAGTTAATTAATCATAGAATAGCCCCTGAAAAGTAGTTGGTTTCATAATAACTTCTTTATTGTATAACCATTGGATGAGAAATGGGTTTCCTAACCATAATTCCATAAATACATCAACCATTAAGGGATCATGTGCAAGTATAATCCTAGGAAAATATGTTCACTAATCCATCAATAACACCAATATATTTCACCTTATATGGAAAATAATTTTTAATGGTCATTCAAAATGTTTCTTATAAAAAAAATCATATCCACATTGAATATTATTTTTAAAACATAATTCATTTTCAAAACCATATTCTTTGAAAATATCCTTGAATTGTTATAAATATATCCTATGAAAAATTTTGTTCATGATTTCCAAATATTAGGGTCCTTCCATATACATTAAAACTAGGATTCCTTTCACATTTTTGGTTAAAGAAAAGCATGCATTGTTTAGGAATATGACATAAAGATACCATTCAGTTTTTTCTTAAATTCAACAATTGTTAAATATTTTAATTTAAAATACATAATATATATTCAGATAAATTTTTAAATATTTTTATAAAACATTATACCAGAAGAAAACATATTTCCAAATGAAGAGGTAAAACTAGTTAGATTTTATTAAAAATATGTTCGTAAAAATTTTAATTACCAAAGAGTTAAAAATTGGTACAATAACATTAAGTTTTCATGAATAAAAGTATGATAATAAAATTCATGAGGATTTATTATAGGTAGATCTTAATATTCCTACATTATAGATTTATTGAAAACATACTTAGTAAACAGTGAGACTATAACATAAAACTCGAACCACGATGGTAACTTTGGATCAAAAAATCCATGAAATAATAACTTAAAAGGAAATATAAAATATCATGAGAATTAATAAACTCATTATATTATAGATAATAGGTTCTATATATACACCTTTTGAAATAATATAGGTGTATAACATAACGTATGTGTTAAAGAAAGAAAATTGAGGCAAAATCCCTTACAATAAGTCATGACTTCTGTCACAATAAATCAAACATCATGTACAATAAATATAATATTATAATAATTATATTATAGAAATATATTAAAATTATTCATACCTTATATTATTTTCATTTGAACTTTTATAAGATTTAAATTAACAATTCCTTGTTAAACTCGTATTTATGGAAAAAACTAATTTGTTTTTCATGTATGTTTTGACATTGTATTTTTTTTGGTCCTATAATTTTGATAAAGGTTTAACAATATTTATAATTAAATATGTGATATAAATTTAATATATGTTTATGATATATGTATTTATGTTTTCCCTAAAATATTTTAGTAGAAAATGAATTACAACGTTTATGGAGACGGTAGGTCGTACGTACGCATTCAAAATGTTTCCATTTTCTAGTTAGATTTAACGTATAAAACTAACATGAGATATATATATATATTAACATTAAATAATAATTTCTATGTAATATATATCATATATTTTTATTAAATCCATTCTTACTAACTTATGCATAATGTTTTACGAACCAAATCTCTTCGTGAGGTAGTAATCCTCCAAACAGATAATTGAAGATACCATAATTTCAAAATTTACGACAATGAATTTATTTGTGATATAGTAATTAAAAAATTATAATAAAATAATTAATATGTTATATAAAACAATAACTCCATCAATATGACTAGACTTCTTCTTCGATTATCTTATATAGGTTTGTAATAAAATACATCATAGGATGGATTTATGTCCAAAATAATGTAATAGTATTAGAATATAAAGTTGGGATGTGATTGGAGATGATTGTGGCCCAATTAAAATGGCTGGATAGTGTGAATATAAGAGGAGAGTGGGTGAGATTTTATAAATTGGGGAGAGGACATACTTTGTATTTATGAAATGAATTGATTCCTACCACATTTTTCATTTGTCACAATGGTCAAAACTAGAACATTATAGAACCTTATAGGTGAAATGGTATAAATATTTCCATAAAATAGTTTATATAATATAATATATAATTTTTACCTCTATCATTTTATTTTAAACCACCCAGTGAAAATATTTTTTCGTTAACTATATTAATTAATTTTTAATACATTCACTATTAATTTTTGTGAAAATTAAGAATACTTTATAATATAACATATATTATTTTTATTAATAATATATAATAAACTTTTATAACTTATATTCATATAATTGGAAAAATGTAATTTAAAATTTATCTCACAAACCCAATGAGAAAGCATGTTTTTTAAGAGGAAGTAAGGAAATGTTTAAAATGTTTTTATATCCAATATCAATATGAAATTTTATAAAAATTACCTAAATTAAATTAGCTTAAATATAATTAATATAAAATAAATTTATAAATAATATAATATAATAATAATCATTATATATTTATTAAACAAAAATACAATTTTCAATTAATATTCATAATTTTTCACAATTCATCAAAAGTTGAATATTTTCATAAAAATCGTAAAAATAAATCCAAATATTATTTTCAAGTTATTAATAACAAATTTATATTATTTAATGAAAAATAAATTTTTAAATGTGTAAAAATTAATTTTATTTTTCGTCACAAAAAAACAAAAGAAAACATTTTTTGAGAAAATAGTAATTTTGTAACATATAAAGACATTACTGAATATTTTTTATTTTATTAGTAATATTTTTTATTTATATTAAAAAATATAATTAAAATTTAAAATTTATTTATTTAATTTCATATAACTATCTTTAATGAATATGCTGTTATAATCACATTTGAATAACTATAATAATAATATATCATGGTATTATTAAAAATAAGTTTTGCATGTAACACATGTAGAGCTAATATTGTTTGTAGAATAGTCGAAAATGGAATTATTTGTAGAAAAAGAAATAAAATAAATTTTTTAATAAAATAATTCATTAAAACTCAGGTTGTTCCAATGACAGACTACTACATAACAAAGTGATGTTATTCGTTATTCCCTAACTCTTAACATAGAAGCTAATAAGAATACATTTAATGAATATTATTAATATAAATTAAATAATTTTGATATTAATTACCTATATATCATTATTAGAATAATATATAGCATTTTATTTCATATATTTTCAATAACATACAAATTATAAGATCATTCGTGTACATGTGGACTACCCCCTCCATGAATCGATTTGGCTATATTTTCTTAACCACACCACTTTTATTATATATATAAGTATATATAACCAAAAAAATTTATGATATTATCATTATTATTTAAATAAAAAATAATAATTAAAACCTTTATATAATTATCATTGAAAAATAAAAGTGTTACTAATTTGTATTTACCACTTATCATATCAATGATCCCAACATACATCATTTCTCAATACCATATTTCAATATTTTTTGAAAAATATTACTGATGTAAAAATATTGTAATTATTTCATGATTATTGTTACTTATATGATGGAACCATGATGAAATTATGAAAGATAAAAATAAAAATCAAAACCAATTCAAAAAATAAAGCAGTTTTTGCCAAAAACCTGATTTTAAAAAAGAATTAGAGATACATGGTAATGGTTGGATAGATGAAAATAATATTTAGTAATATATATGTATATATATTTTGTCCTACAATATATTTATAATAATATTATATTTATTATACAGGTGGTTCAAATGTGTACGAATAAAGTTGAGTTTTTAGGTAAGGGAATTTTATTCATTCGGTTTTATGGGAGATAAGTGCAATGTCCCCACTTATTTACATCATGGAGAGTATATTCTACTCCTATGAAATTATAAATAATTAATATCCTCCATTTTGTAATATAAAATTTTAATTTGTTATTATTCTTTATTGGGTCTTATAATTCTTAAAATTAGTAAAGTTGTATGGGAATTCAAAATCAATTTTTTATTTTGTTAGACACCTTCCATATTCACCACATATTTATTCTATTTTGTATGTATACAAAACGTGAATGTTTTTTATGATACATATACTTAAAATAATTTTGATTTAAATCTTTATTTTTTTACCTATATTTCATGATTCTTATATTTAAATTTTTTTATTTCTGTAATGAACTATTATCTGATTTTTATTTCTTTTAGAACTAGGTTATTTTATGGACATGTCTTCTTTTATGATGTTTATATGATGTGTCATTGACATGTCATATGAATATATTAATTATAATTATACAATATTTTTCATTTAATTTTATTCTTTCATGTTTCATAAAATTAAATGTTACCAAAGTGGAAATGGTTTTATGATATAATCTCATCGTTTACCAATATTAATTATGAATATTCTTCAATGATGAAATAATATTATTTGTTTCTCATTAAACTAATTAATTTTATTCTAATCTAGTTATGTCATGACAATACACGTTTTTCCATCATTTCTCTATCTATATGTACATTATAATTAAGAAGAATATTTTTATTAAGAAACATATTTATTTCTCTATTTGGTCAAAAACCCTCTTTAATTTGTAACAATATTTTCTATTTTATTTTTTAATTTTAATAAAATGATAATTAATGAAATTTTTACACATGATTTAATTTTAAAAAAAGTTCTTGAACAGAATGTTTATGTAATTATCCAATCAAATTACTTTTGTAATTTACTGAAATGTGAATGGAATTGTTGTTTTAACATGTACAAAAATGAATGAAATCTCTTTTAATTATGACTATTATTTCTTGTGAAGTGACAATTACAAGTTTTTATGATTATTTTTGAAGAAAATTATTTTCAAATTATTTTAATAATTTATTTCAAAATGTAAATGATGATTTCCTCAAGAAATGTTTTAAATATATTTTTATTAATTATTTTTATGTATCATAGTGTTTTTCTAAAAAAAATTTATATTACTTGAGTGTTTTAATAAGAAATTTTCAATGAATATATATTTTCATGAACAAATGTTTTGAGTGATTTTTTTCAAGTCCATTCTCTATCTAAGATGAAATCATTTGATGAATCATTTTATTTACTGGGGTAATGATCAATGTATACCATTGTTTATCATATCTAAATGGTTCATGTTTATAATGAAAATATTTTTATTAAAAATATTTATCATCCATGGTTCATACCATGATAAAAAATTCATGAAGCATTAATTTTTTTTTCACAAGTTATGTTTTGACAAAATGATGAAATTATTAGGAAACCCTTTTCATTTCCTAGGTGATGTTATGATGAAATGACTGTAAAACCCTTTTATTTAATGTATTATGATTTAATGAATTTTTTATTATCATTTGGATCACATAAAAGTGATTTTTATTATGTAATTGGTTGGCCCCATATCCCCTTCAATGAATTATATAATGATTTATATCACATGAGATGGATATGACTAGAATGGGGAGTAAACCTAGTTCTGTGATATAATTTCTCCACGATGATGGTCCTGGGAGTGAACCTCGATTATTATGGTGGTTTTGGGAGTGAAATCATCCCACTATGATATCCTTGGAAGTGAGCCTTAACTACTATTAAATTTTTTTTCTAGGGTTTTATCTTTTCCAAAATTCCATTTTTATACCAATGTTATTTTTCTTGTATTATATTAATTTGTTTCATTATGATTCATTTCTTATGTTAAAAAAATATATATTTAATGAATCAAAATTATAATCATTTTTATGAAGGGTATTGTTGTAATATTTATTTCACATTTTATCACTCACTATTGTTCATGACATGCTTACATATCTACATTGTTTACCATTACAGATAACATAATATTACTCATCCTAATGATTTATTTCTATGGGTTATGAAAATATTTTTTAAGAATGGTATGTTTATTATAAGAACCAAAATCATTTTTTGGTATGGGTTTTCATTTATGTTTTTTTTATAAAAAAGAGGAGTTCCTGGAAAATTCCGGAGTACATGTCGTGTACTTATAAGCATACATAATATACTTGGTTTCCATTGGTGGCCAGGTGCTGGTTGTGTAATAGCAGAGTACGTAGCCATGTGGGGTGACATGGAGGTTGACTAATGCGGGGCCTGATAATGGCATGTTCACAATAGGTACTTTTAAAATACACACTGTGTACTGCATTATTATTTCATTTAATGGACTGGGGCCGCATCTGATGGAAAAAACCATCTTCTTCTTTGCTCGTCTCATCTAGGAGTGACTGTATGGTCCAAATCTTCCATGAGCCCCCAACTTTATATCAGTTCTCTAATCTTAACTCCATCAGTTGCGTTGGAATCACATTGGTGAGTGCCTCCTTCTACTTTTAGCTCATTTTTTGTTTTCTGCTCTTTCACAAGATATTCTTGGATGAAATTTTTTGTAATTTTTTTAGGTCTATGGAGTTCTAGGGTTATTTAAGTCCTATGTTTCAATAATATCATCCATGTAATGTCAAGGTAGGTTTTTTGTGCCTTTCCATAGATTTTCTTTGAATTTTATGTGCAAAATTTCCCATTACCCAAGAACGGGGTATTGCGGGTTTATGGTTTTCATCCCTGTCATTGCCTTCTATTACTTGTTTTTTGGGATATAGGTCAATTTTTTGTGAATAGGTTAATATTTTCCATGCTATGGATTTTTTTACCATGTTTTCTTATTTTGACCATTTGGTCTACCTTTCCTATTAGGATTCTTTGACTTCCATGTCTAGTATTGTTTGGGTGGAGTGATTGTTATCATACATATAATGATATGTTGTAGATTGTTTAGCCAATTAGATCTTGAGGTTTACTTTGTCTACAATGCATTGTTTGTGTATGATTTACATACACAAGGCTACGAGAATCTAGTTTTGTGGACCATTGGGGGAATGGATGATGTGGGATTGCCCAAAGTGTTTGTTTTACTTTTACATTGAGAGACTATATGGAGGATTGACACTGTGTTTCCTCAGAGTGTATGTAGTTTCCTTAATATGGGAAATAAGGTGAATTGAACATTTAGCCTTACCTCAGAGTGCCTATAGGTTATCAATATGAGACCACATGGGGAATTGACAGTGAGTGCTTACACATTGAGTTTTTTCTAAATCTAAAATGGAGGGGTGAGATTGTGTGTACATCCTAGAGGGTCGGTTGTGTTGTTTGGATGAACTAGAGGGGTTATGCTATGAGTAATTCCTAGAGGGTTACCTATTTTTATTTTAGCAGCTTACGTGATGTGTGATTTTGAATGCAATTAAACTATAGTATTTCTTACTTTGAGTAATTCATTGTTTACTACTTCTTTGTTTCATTCCTACCATATATATATTCACTAACTGTTAGGCACATAAATTTTGGTGGTTCACTACTTGGATTACTCTCACATCGTATTTTGGTCATGCTTTTAGGAAAAAAAATTAAATTATTGGAGGTTTAGATAAAGGCAAGCACCATACTACATCAGGTACAAGATTACTGTGGATCTGGAGAGCATGGGACCAAGCTGAGGCTAATGATGTTGCTGGAGTTTATTTTTTTCTTTATAATTTGGTTTAGTACTTTTTTCCATCATTGTGACTTGTTTTACCGATTTCCTAGACATATGTATTAGGAATCATATATATGTGTGAACTCCAGTAGTTTATTACTTCCAGTCTTCGGTTGTTTACTTATTGCATTTTATTACAACTAACTATATTGTTATCTATTTATTTCCACTACATTACTCTACCAATGAGGTCATTTTTTGTCCACTATCACACCCAATGCCCTTGTTACTAGTCAGCAGCCTCTAGAATTTGGGGAAATGAGCTTGAGGCATTGTGACCAACTGGGTATGAGAACCTCTGGCCGGCTTCTGGAATCGAGACATTACAACGTGGTATTAGAGGAATTCTTTTCATCTTGACTTGCTATTTGGAGCCTATAACTAGGGATAAGATGAAAATGGTACTTGGTATTATGATTTTCTTGAGAGTAGCTAACCCATGTATTTGAAAAATCCAATTTACCATGTTTATTGAAAATTTTCTAGTTTTTAAATTATAAGAGTTTATTGAATTTCTATGATGGGTGATTAAAATTTTTATTGATGTTATCATTGATATAATTGAGGTTCTATTTCAGTTTTACCCTGATGAGATGATGTTATTACAACTCATGCATCATATAGGAACATGATATAAATCACATGTCATGTATTCTTTCCATCCCATTTAGGGTGCATTATTAATGGATTGTTACTGTGATAGATACTATGATAAATATGCATACTTTTGTGATTGATTCCTTGAAAGAATACCTGATTTTTGATAGGGTATTGGATTGTTTAAGGATTAGATTTATTGAATGGAAACCTTGGTTCTTGAGGAGTTATGGGCCCTCCCATATCGTAATTAGCAACTTTAATTTTTTGTTTTAGTTTTTTCTGGGTTCCAGAGTAGTTTATGAGGTTTACTATCGTGAAAAACCCAAAATAAATGGAGTTTAATGATTAATACATGCCATGTATCCATATGTTTGGTAAGGAACTAGTTTTCTTAAGTATAAGCTGTTTACTATATGTACACGCTGTGTTGTCTCTAACTATCTCACCGGCTCTATGGGCAAAAAAAGTGGGTTGAGAAAATCATTGGTGGGACACATTTTGTACTCAATGTACATGCCATGTTGTGTAGACCATGGGTCCACACGTGTGATTAAAAACATGGATGGATAAATCAGTTATTAAACACACTGTGTCAACCTTGAAAACTCCATGTAGGTTAACCAATGTATCTGGTTTTGTAACAAACAACATGTGGAGGTGGAATCATTCTATTACACACCATGTTTGTCATGAACCTGTCATATATTGTCAACCATGTAACTGGTCGTGTGACAAACAACATGGGTTGGTGAAGTCATTTCTATTACAAATTGTTTATGATACAAAAACCCCATGTAGTCATATTCTAGAAGATCCTTATAGATTAGACGGGTAAGGGAAATTTGGAAAGAAAACATGATTCATGTAGACACTGTGTCTTGGAAGAACACGTCGTGTGTATGGTGTGTTACACGACATGGTTTAACAAAAGTACAATCCCATGTGAAGGATTATGGGAACACACTGTTTAGGTTTTATACATTTCATGTATCCATGTTTTGAAATAATTTGAATGTTTTTTACTCTTGTTCCCTTTATACTCATCTATGTTTTAGTCATTGATAACATGGATCTAAGATGTGCGCTTGAACCTTCCTAGTCATTCCACTGAGATTTCCTCCGGTTGTACGCAAGTTACATGGTAGTGGTTAGACAGTAGTTATGGCTAATCAGTAACTACCAGTAGATCCTATTATAGCGCCAATCTTGGAAATAACCATCATTCTAGATAGAGGGAATGATGCACAGTTTTGAGAGGGCTTTATGAGGTTCATGTAGACCTTCCAGGGAGCATTGCATCCTACCCCGTCAATGGAAGAATCGATGTTGGTTTTCCAGCAATAGCATCCTCCCACCTTCATAGGGGACATAGGACCTCAGGCTGAAGAGTTAAGGTTAGAAGTTGTGCTATCTATCTTTGACCATCTGGATATGCCTCTAGAGAGTTTGGTGAAGTTTCTTTTGTACATTCTTTAGCATCCCACCATGAGATGGTGGGATGTGATCTCACAGGCAGGACGCTAGTAGGTTATGGCTTGGCATGAGTTAAAGTGTGCCATATATGAATAATTCTATCCAGATACCTTGAGGTTTGATTGAGCCCGAGATTTCATGAGTCTAGAATAGGGTACTCCTTCAGTTATGGAGTATTGTTCAATATTTACAATAATACATCGCTTCACACCCATCCCAAGAGGTTATGTGTTATTACTAGAGAGGATGCTTGAGCATGGTCTTAGGCCCAACATCTGATCCCTAGTGAACATCTTCATGTTGACTTCCATCACATCTATAGTCAACCAGGCATTGATCAGAGAGTGTAATTAAGGGATTCTGAATATGTGAACCTGGGCGTCTTGACATCTAAAATTGGTACCCCTCTAGTTGATATCATGAATCTCAAAAAGGAGTCTATAAACGGGGATCTCAGAAGGTGGGAATATTCTTCTGGAAGCCTGGTGGTGTGCTACTAGAGCAGGAAGAGTGGGAATGAGAGGCCATCTTGCATGAGAGACCCAGTGGAGTTCCGATTTTGCAGCAAGATGGGTCATATTCAGCGCTTCTTCCAATTTCCTCACCAGTAGACCATGACATGGGTACTTCTCTGACTCCTTGTTTAAAAGAAGAACCACCAGTTTCTTATCAGTCTAGGAACGTGAGTTATTCTAGCTGTTCTAGCCGAGGTGGAGGTCGACATCGTGGTAGCCAGTCGGCAGGCTTTCTACAACAACAGGGTGGATCAGCTCATGGTAGTTAGGCATGGTCACAAGGCCACAGTGCAGGATAGAATTTTGTAGTGGAGTAAACCTAGAAAGAGCAAGACATCGAACCCGATATAGTTTATGGTTCGATCCTAGTTGCCTCAGTTTTATCTTGTTCGGTTTTCGATACATGGGCATCCCATAGCATTTTATCTTTTGATATTGAGGAGAGCCTTGGGCTCTATATCATTTATTTTGCTGATATATTGACTTTAAACACTTAATTGGGGATAGGAATAACTAGTGTATGTAAGTGAAAGTTGTTCCCCATTGAGTTTGGAGGATTTCACTTCTTATAGGACATCTATGTCTTAGAGATGACATGATATGATGTCATTCATAGAATGGACTGGTAGGTTCCCTTCCAAGAAGTTTTCTATTGCTATAACTATAGGGTGAGTCCCACATCACTATAGGGTAGATAGTTTCTTCATAATGTAGAATGTGATGTCCAGGAGAGTGGAGCAGGACCCGAGCATCATGGGTTAGAAGGAGTTATAACCAAGATTACAAGTCTATATCTGGATAACCAGGGGACTTCACAAATGGACATTCCATTAATATTGGATCATTTCAGAGACATCTTTCCAATAGACTGTTCCGGTTTGCCTATGGATATAAAGGTAGACATTTATATTGAGCTCATGCCAGGAGAATCACTGGGGTCCATTCCTCTTTATAGGATACCTACACCAGAGTTATAGGAGCTCAAGAAGCAGTTATAGGTGTTACATGCAAAGATTCTATTTGACCCAATACTTCTCCTTATGGTTCACCTTACCTATTTGGGAAGAAGGTGGATTGTAACCATAAACTTTGTGGGGATTATCGGATGTAGAACCAGTTGACAGTCAATAAACTATATCCCATGCTGAGGATTGAGGATCTATTTGATCAGCTTCGAGGAGAATCAATTTTCATAAATATTGACCTGAGATCTTGTTATCATCAGTTTTGCATTTGACCATATGATATACCTCTTACAGCCTTCTAGAGAATTTTTATTCTATAAGAGTATGTGGTTTTGTTATTCAGTCTCACAAATGCACAAGCAATCATCATGGCACTGATTAACTGAGTGTTCCACCCATACGTGGATTCCTTCATGGTAGTTTTCGTGTATGATATCTCGGTGTACTCTCACACTTGAAATGACCATACCACAAATCTTGAGATCATTTTGAGTACACTAAGAGATTTTTAATTATATGCTATGAATTTAAAATTCCACTTTTGGATGGACCATATTCACTTCTTGGGTAAAGTTCTCTCAGAGATAGGATTATTATTAGATCTATAGAAAGTGTGAGCATTAGTTTTTGGGAGCAGCTAAAGAATGTCATTGAGGTATAGAGTTTTCTAGGGCAGTCTGAGTACTACAGACATTTCATGCATGAATTCTCACAATTAATAGCGCCACTGACGAGCCTGACTAAGAAGGGCGTGAAGTACTTATGGTCAGATTTTTAAAAGTAATCCTTTAAGAAGTTGAAATGGAGGTTGACTTCAACAACGATACTAGTTTTACTGAGTTGGGAAAGATCTATACTATGTAATGTGATGCATCAGGTATTCGTCTTGGAGCAGTGCTTATTCTAGGATAAGGAGTCGTTGCATATGAGTTTCAGCAGTTGAGGCCACATGAGTGGAATTACCATATGCATGATCTCGAGTATGCTTTTGTTATTAATTATTTACTTTGTTGGATAAATTATCTATTGGGAGATAATTTGTGGTTTTTACTAATCACAAAAGTCTCAAATATATCTTTACGCAGCGTGATATGAATTTGAGATAGCGAAGGTGTGTTGAGTATCTTCAGTAATTTGAATTTGAGCTTACCTAAACACATGGGAAAGGCAACGAAATGGCCAATGTGTTGAGTCGAAGGACTCAGATAAATGCATTCTAGGAGGCCAACAATGAGAGGAATCTTATGGCCCTATTATATGAGATACATTTGAGGGCTCATGACAGACAGGGGCATACATTTCTTTCATCTGTATTTGTTACCAATACTCATCTTTAACATGTTTGAATGAGGAAACTATCAAATTCAAAAGGTCTAGTCAAATGGGAATGTTTGCCTGGAGAGGATGTTATTCCTGGATAGACTATTGGTGTGGATATGATGTTCTGTTTTTATGGATGCATGTGGGTTTCAACAGACATAAGCGGGGAGCTGATGCATGACGTTCATTCCATAGATTGAGCAGCTCATCTTGGTGTCACCATGATGTATCATGATCTACACATTCAATATTGGTGGCCAGGTATGAAGGGAGATGTTTTTGGTTTTTTCATGAGGTGTTCCACCTATCATTAGGTGAAGGTAGAGCATCAGCGATGATTAGGGCTTTTTCAGAAGATACTTATTCTCGAGTGCATGTGGAATGATGTCACGATGGACTTCGTGATAGGATTACTGAGTTCGCCTTGAGGGAATGATGTAGTTTGGGTTTTCATTGATAGAATCACAAAGGATGACCACTTATTTCTGATCATGGAGGCCTTAAGTATTGATGAGTTGGGAAGGCTATACATCTGGGAGATTGAATGTCCACAGGGGGTTCCACACTCAATTGGTTCAGACAGGGATGCATGTTTTACTTCTGCACTCTGGTAGAGACTACAGAGGGCTTTGGGTACCCGGGTACTTCTAAGTACATCTTATCATCCCCAGATAGATGGAAAATCCAAGAGTATGATTTAGATGCAGGAGTACATGCATCAAGAACAGATCCTGGATTTTATAGGTTTGTTGGAGAAGCACATACCTCTTGTGGAGTTTTTCTACAATAATAGTTTTCAAGAAACTATTTAGATGGCACCATATAAGGCAGTGTACAATAGCCAATGCCGATAACCTTTATGATGGATGGAGGTATGAGAGGAAGCTATGTTGGTAACTCATCTTGTCCATGAGACCACATAACAGATAGAGTTGATTCAGAAGTGGATGGATACTGCACAGTCACATTAGAAGTATTATGCAGATCGAAGGAGATGACCTCTAGAGTTCAAGCTCGAATATCAGGTTTTTCTACGTGTCAAACCATGGTTGGGACAAAAGATGATTAAGAGACATGGTATGATTTCCCCGAGATACATCAGGCCATTTGAGGTTTTTTAGAGAGTCGGTCAGGTTCCCTATTGGTTGCAGTTACCTCATTGGTACTAAGAAATACACGATGTCTTCCACATTTCTCATCTTCAACGTTACATCTCAAACACGTCTCATGGTTTTCTACCTGAAGAGTTTAAGTTAGAGGTGAAAAACTCATTGGTGGAGCATCATATATGGATTGTTGATTGAAGTGAGAAGGTTCTTCGTGGCTGGTCTATTCTATGGTACGAGTGATATGGCGGAATGAGAGAGTACAAGATAATAATTGGGAGAGGGAGACCGATGTACAATCGAAATGGCCAGAGTTGTTTGAGGTTTCTTCTTCTACACCACCTTCCTTGGGGAATTCGAAGAAAAATTTCACTATGGGGGGAAGTTTGAATAACCAGGATATTTGTTTTAGGTACAAATTTTCTTTTCTTGTGTTTTTGAGAAAAAGAACAGTTCCAGGAAAATTAACTAGTACATACTATGTACATATAAGTACATGCCGTGTACTCTATTGTCATGGGTTCTCGTGTACTAGCCATGTAACGGCCAAGTACATGGCCGTGTGGTGTGACCTAGAGGCTGCCTAATGCGGGGCCTGATAAAGGCAAGTCAATTCCGTGTAATTATAAAATACACGCCGTGTACATTATTTTTTTCATTAAACGGACCAGGATCACGTCGGATGGATAGAACCATCTTCTTCTTTGCCCATCTCATCAAGGAGTGACCGTACAGAGCCAATCATCACCGAGCCCCAACTCACCATCTTTTCTCCGATCCAAAAAATGTAGGTTGAATTGTAATCACATTAGTGAGTTATTACTTCTACTAGAACCTCATCTCTTTTTTCTCCTCTTTCATGAGATATTTTTTGTAGATTTTTTTCTTTTTTGTAGATCTACTACATTATAGGGAGATTCAAGGCCTGAGGTTCATGTATATCATCCATGAAATGTTGACTTAGGTTGTTTGTGACTTTTGTAGATATTCTTTGAATTTTATGTGCAAAAGTGTCCAATACCCAAGAACGGGGTAATGCAGGTTTATGGTTTTTGGCCCTGTAATTTCCTGTTATGCCTTATTTGATTGGATAGATGTATATATTTTTTGAAAAGGGTTAACTTTTCCACGTTATTGATGTTTTTTCATGTTTTCTTATTTTTATCGTTTTGTCTAGCTTTCCTATTAGGCTGCTTTTCCTTCCATGTCTAGTATTGTTAGGGTGGAGTGATTGTTATATTACATGCTATTATATGCTTTAGATTTTTTATCCAATAAGTATTGATGTTTACAATGGATTCCATGAATTATTTGTGCATGATTGACTTACATAGGGCTGTGGGACCCTAGTGTGTAGACCATAGGTGGAATGGACATTTAGGGCTTCCCCAGAGTTTCTGTTTAACTGTTATGTTGTGAGACCATTGGGTGGAAGGAAATTGTGCTCCCTCAGATTTTCTATAGATTCCTAGATATGGGCCATAGGGTGAATAAGTCATTGAGTTCTTCCTCAGAGTGCATATTAATTACCGATATGAGACCACAAGGGGAATAGATATTGAGTGCTTCCTTAGAGAGTCTTTTCTTAAGCTGAACCAGAGGTGTTAGACTGTGTATACTTCCTAGAGGGCTACTTGTGTGGTTTGGTTGATCCAGAGGGGTTAGGATGTGAGTAATTCCTAGAGGGCTATGTGTTTGTATTTTAGCTAATTACGTGATGTGTGAATTTGAATGCTATTGAACTATAAGATTTCTTAATTTGAGTAATTCCCTGTTTACTACTTATTTTGTTTATTACCTGCCATATATATTCCTTGACTGTTAGGAACTGATCATTTCGTGGTTTCCTACTAGAATTAGTCTCACCCCCTATTCGAGTCTTGATTTTTGGGCCCAAACAAATTATATTATTACAGCTATATATAAGGGCAAGTTCCCTACTACTTTAGATACTTGATTGTTGTGGATATAGAGAGAATGGGACCAATATGAGGCTTGCGATGCTACTGGAGTTTTTTTTTCTCTTTTTTTACTTTGGTTTAGTACTATATACCAAAATTGTGATTTTTTCAGATGCTTTATTAGACATATGTTTCATGCATCATTTACATATTTGTTCTCTAGTTGTTTATTACTTCCAATCTTCCGATGTTTACTTATTTCTTATTATTACTGCTTCCACTATTTTTATGTGTTTATTTCAGATGCATTACTCGGTCACTGACGGCATAGTTTCCCCACTATCACACCCAAGGACCTGACTTCTATTTGTCAGCCTCTAGAGTTCTAGAAATGTGCTTGAATCTATGTGACCAACTGGGTTCGAGCACCTCTAGATGGCTTCCAGAACCAGGGAGTCACATTTGTGTATAATAATAAAGGATAAGATACTTATGTCTGATGATTAGGATCTTATACCAAATTCGAATATTTCAAACCTAGTATCTAAATACACTATGATATTATGATCCTTAGTCATTTGTTTATGTTCTATATTGAGTGTTCATAAAAAATTATCTAATAACCATATATAAAAAATTTGGGTCACTATAGTTGGTATCATAAGATTGGTTTAGTTATCCATTGAAAACAAGTATCAGATAACTTTATAGAGATCACAATTGGAATATTTATGGATTAGTTTGAGGATGCGTCAATTTATATGAAAATTTATTTTAATTTTGGTAAAGGGTAGAGTGAATGATTTCAATAAAATTACATCCCTGTATGAATACTACATGAAGATGTGGCTCTAGGACCAGGGTATCGAAGGGGTTATAACACCTAAAAGGGAACACTGATCTAGACCTAATCATCACCTAGTTCTCTAAAATAGGCTTTGCTGCACAGTAGGGTTGAAACTCATAGGGGGTATACATTATAAATTCAAAAAAACATTATAAACCATCATGAAGCATTTAAATAGTTGATGACTATGAATGAACTAGGATAAACCAAATGTGTCATAGATTAAAATATGTTTTAATTGTTTGGACATCAAATAAGTAATTTTTTCATGATTATTTGGGTTTCTGTTATGATTAGTGTTTTCTCACACTATTACATTTGGTTTTAACTAGTGATGGGAACTAGAAGGAACTTTGATAACATTGAATGGAACAATAAATTTACCGATGAGAATCAAAATGAGATGATGACTAGAATAATGGATATTATTATTGTACCAAATAATATATCATGAAATGTGATTAATAATGTAAATCATAAGAAGATCTCAGACACACCAATGAAGTGAAGGATGTGGATTGATGAGAGTTCACGAAGTGAAGTCCATGAAGGAAAGAATATTAAGTTTCATGTAGGTCGATAATGTGGAATGAATAAATCAAGGGAATGTCTTAGGGGGATTTTAATATGTTTTGGGTGAGGAAAGATATATAAAAACCAAATAAATTTAAATAAAAATGAAGTGTTCAAGAATCTTAATGGATAATAATAATATTATTCTAAAGGTATCATCAACATTTAAATGTTTTAAATATTTGGGATATATGGGCATTATGAAAATCATTGTCATAATGGGAATCGTCATGGAGAGAATTATAAATATTTTATGAGTAATGGTTATATTGGTGATGATAGAGACTTTAAAAGTGAAATACGAAAGGAAAGAAGTGTTATGGAAAAACATGGTAAAGCATGGTCAATGGGTTGAGAAGAAAGATGGATTATTAATGTATAATGTATTAGAATTAAATGATTATATTATTTGTATCATGAAATATATCAGGATTGTTCATTATATATTTTCATTAAGGAATTAAAAAAATTAAATGGAACTAATGGACTAGAGAAGTTATTTTATTAAAAAATGATATTTTTTAAGGGAATAATGATGTTGGGATAATGATATTTGGAACATGAATATGTAAGTTGGATAATACTGATTTTCATGGAAAGGATTAATGATTTATTGAATAAGTGTTTTATGCTACCATTTATGGGGTTTACAAATTTTTTGAATTTAGGGAATGTATCCAATAATCTATGTTTTATGTGAGGTATGAGGGATCATATATTATTTTAATAATGATTTACAGTAATTTATATTATTACCATGTTTAAAGAGAATACATGATGAAGATATTTCTATTATATATATCTGATAATCAAGATGAAATTAATTATATATAGGGGGATTAATGTAAAGTTGATTCTTTTTTGAAAATTTAGCTACCTTCATTGTAAATTTATTATTCCTGAAGATTTATTACAGTAACTATTTTTGGAATGTACTATTTTTAACATTGGATGATGTCTTATTGATTAGAATATTAATACACCATATAACGATCTACCCATATTGGATAAAAAATGTTATCCTTTTTATTACAGAAAAAGTAATGACTTATGATTCACGTATATTTTTTTTTGACACATGAAAAAATATTCATCTCTTATAGTAAAGGATTATGTTTAAATTGATCAATCTCAACCAAATGATGAAATATTACTATTATATAGAAATATAACAAGTAATTTTTCATTTGTTATCATTATAGATGGAAAATAATTCCACAAAATTTAAAAAAAGTATTTCAAAATAAAATTGGTTCATATTTTCATCATTTTTTATGATATCATTGAAATATTTCATGCTTCTTTGGTTTATGTTTTGTGGTCATTAACATTCTCTTGACCATGTTCTATATCACCCTCCATTAGGATTTGGTTGTTATTTTTACATTCTATGTTTAGGTTTTCAATTAGTGACTATGTTCTCATATTTGGAAACATAGTATGTGTTATTATAGACTACATTTAGACATACCATATTTTTTAGGATGATGTTTTATCGAGACATTGTATGATATACATTTCGATGAAGTAAATTTGAAGTGTTAAACATTTGATAAAGGAGATAAATTTCAAAGGGGTAATACATTTTAAAGGGTTATAATGTAAAACCCTGTGATTTTTTGAAATAGGTTATTCAAATGAATTTAATATTCTTGATATCCTTTATTACACATAACATTGAATTTATCTTATATTCCACACATCATTGATTTCATAAAAAACAAGTCATATTATAAAAATGATATTATAATATAGTTATCACCTTGTAATTGGAATGGATGGTTAAAATACAATTATATAAATAATGATAATTTATTATTTACAAATTTATATAAAATAAATTCTTTGGTGACAAATTATACAAAATAGAGTATAATAAAATATTTGAAAATAAAGGAAATATTTTTTTGAAAACATTTTTTATTAAAATTAAAACATTTTACCTATATAATATAAATAAAATAACTAATTTGTGAATTATTTTAATTAAATAATTATCTTTTATATTAAAAAAACATATTAAAATTCATCTTTTGTGTTTTTTAGAAAATAGATAAGAATAAATCCAATTTTAATTTCATAATATATAGAGGGTTAAAAACCCCTTATACATTCTAAAATCAGAGGGTGTCCAAAATCCCCTCTAATGTCATTAAATTAGAGGGGGTCCAAACCCCCCTCTAAAATCTTAAAATAAAGGTGGCTCAAAACCCCCTATACATTCATAAATTAGAGGGGGTCTAAACCCCCTATAAGTTAAAAGATTAAAATGCGTTGGGAACCCCCAATATTAAAAAAAACTCCCACATTATATATATATATATATATATATATCAAGCACAGTGTATAAATTTATTGAAATATATTATTTGAATATATTATATAAAACAATTATATGATTGTATTTATATATATTTATATGTATAAAAAATATAATTATATAATATTATGTAAATTAATATATATTTACTTGCCTAAATTGTATTTCATATAATATTAATTATTAAAAATATAAAAACATAATCATACTATATAAATATATAAATAAATATAATTAGTTAAAAAACATTATCATCTAAAGACACAATATTGAAGGCTTTATAAATTACATAATAATAATAATAATAATAATTTTATGTAACATGTTTATGAATTTATATTATATATAATTAATCTTATGTGAAATTGGATTTATACAAAAAAATTATATTGAAGTAAACAATATTTTTGAAATATATTTATTGATAATATAAATACTTATTAATGCACATAATAATAAATATATGCATTGAAATACTTTATATAAATATTTTTATAAATTGTATTTCATATAATATTATTTTCATATAATATAAAATTGTATTTCATATAAAATTAAATATATTTTTATACATATTTTATATCAGATAATATTGAATACATATAATGTACATATGGATTATATATAATATAATATTAATTATGTATAATATTAATATTTATATAAATTATATTTCATATAACAATATATTAATTTCATATAATATTATACTGTTTATACAAATAAATAAATATATAAATATAAATAATAGTAAACATATGTATTGAAAGACTTTATATAAATATATTTTTAAAGACCTTATACAATTATATTAACTAAATACACATATAGATATATTTCATTTATGTATATATATAAATATTATATAAATATTTATTTAAGTATAAAAAAATATATAAATATATATTGAAAATGTATTTAACGTAATATATGTTTGATATAAATCATAAAAAAAATTATAGTATTTATAAAACAACCATATAATTTTTATAGTTTAAAAAATAGATGTAATAAATCTAATAACAATCAATATTATTATTATTATCACACACACAGACATAAATATATATGTACAATATATACTTATATAATTGTGTAATATATTTAGGTGATATATAAATATATAATATAGATTTTATATAATTTCATATACATATTAATATATAAAATACATATATATATTATAAGTTAAATGAATTTAAATATAATATGATGATAATAATTACTCTAAAAAATAATCTAATATATATAAAAACAGTCGTGTAATTTATAAAAAAATGTGATTTTCCATAGTGGTTGGCAGTTAAAGGTCTAGTAGTGTGTATGAATGTGGTCCTTTGATTGATTCCTTCAGAAATCCATTTTTATAAATCTGAAGGGGGAGGAAGAGATCATTATGGGATGGAAGGAGCAGCTTGGTGTAGGAACTAGATGGAGTACTGGAGGGGGAGGTACTTGGAACAGGAGGCGCTGGGGGCGTGGGGTACAGGGATTGTGAGGGAGGGACGTTTGGGGGAAACTGGGAATGGGAGAGAGGCAATAGGGGGGAATTAAGATACGTGATGGAGGGTGGGGTGGGGTAGTGAAAGAGGAGGGTGGGAAGAGAGGGGAGGTGGTGGAGATATAAGGGAGTGTTGGGTGGGGTGTAGACGTGAGGGTCCATAGAGGAAAAGTGGGGTTGTGTCCTAAACAAATAACAACATTAAGGGCAGTTATCACAACTGCCCCTAAAGATATAAGGCCCCAGCCCTAGACATTACTTAATCTTGAGTTATTACAAGATTACATGTTGGGGTGCTTTTCACGTTTAGAGTTTTAGAGAATTAGATAATAAATCATGCATTAAATTCCACATTTAAACAAAGTGGTTACATAACAGATAGTACACTTTTTCCAATCATCGGAAACATATTTAAAATAAAACATAGATTCTTTCTTGACACTTCCTTGACACTATCATCACATCATGTACCTTTCCCTTGACCTATGAAAAACAATTCAAAAAAATGGGATGAGCATAAAAAGCTCAGCAAGGGATATAAATGTATGAAATGAAAACATTAGTCCTTTTAGGAAATCATACATTACTTGTAAAACATAATCATTTTAACATACCTCATCAAACCAAGAATAAATCAAAGAAATTAAGACATAAAGGTAATTTGAGGCATTCATAACCTTCTTATGTAGGGAGTAACCCTCATGGTTACGTTTGGAATACCCATCACAGTATATTCCCTAAATCTTTTCTGAAAAACCTTAACGTTTAACCCCTTCGCGTTACCCAATGCATTGGAGAGCTATATCGGGTTCACCCGCCCTTAGTTTATCACGGAACCACCCGTCTTCCTAACAATGTCCAAGAACCATAACATAATCGTATCACATAAAACATGCATAAAGGAAACATAAAATTTCCACATTTCAATCACAAGATATCAATAACACATTTATATAACAAAAACATTATCCAAACCATTTTCAATATCAAAATAAAAGAAAAGTAAAACATGGTATTTATTTTTCATTAAAAAAAGTTATGTCTTGTAGAGGAATCCGAAACTCAAATAATGGTCACGACGGCGGAGAAGTCGTTGTGCCAAATATGTATGACAAAAAAACATTCCATTTTTTCATTTTGTAAACACTTCATATAAAAATATACCTTTTGAAAAAAAAGAAAAAGTCAAAGGGGTTTATACACTGTATAAAAGAAAGTTGTGTATAAAACAAAATATGCCTCAATGAAAGGAGATTGAGACGAAGTCCCTTACCTCGTATCCAACATGACTCGAACGTTCTTTAATACCCTGAATAATAAACTTGAGTTCATTTCAACTTTCTTAAGAATCTTTTTCAAGTTCATTATTCCTTTTATATCACATATTACCATGTCATTAACACTATATAATTATTTAAGATAATAATAGTTGTTTTAACGATCATTGGAAGTTGAGTAAAAAATAAAATCTTTATAATTACAAGTTGTTCATGTATCCATTATATACAGAGTTATATTCATGATGTATATATCATATATATCATATATATATCTAGTATATACATGCCTTTATAATATTACATAACATTTAGAGGTAATAAATGAAATGCACCGTTCATGGAGACGGTAAGACGTACGTATGCATGAACGCAACTTTCATTTCCATTTCATATTTTATGGAATGGAATCATAATGACATAAAGGTATATTATAATTCCAGTATAATGTCATATATAATATCATTAAATCCATCCTTTATGCATCCCACATATGGCATTAACGAATCAAATCACTTTGATGGGGCGGTAGTCAACACTTCCTAAAATGATGATATCGTGTGTACCCATAATTGAAGACATAAAGGTATTCCATAAATGAAAAATACAGAAGCTTAAGGAAAGTATAAACATTATATATATCATATATAAATATAGTGACATCTTAATGGCCACATTTGATGGTGTTATAATAATATTGAACAATCATCATTTCGTGAGGTAGAAATTCACCTTCCACGGAAACAGTATGTTCATTAACCATTAGATGTAGGTGTGTGTAAGTGTAGCTCGAATAATTCTTATAAAAACATCATAGTTTATTGAAAATACTTTTTTTTACAAAATAAATTAATAAAAATAGTTTATGGGATTGGAGAAGAAAAATAAAACAAAAGAACATTAGAGAAGTCTCTACCTTTAAATCGGGTAACTCCTCTTGGTTAGAACCAAAAGGGTTTCTTGAAGAGATTTCTGACTAAGGTAAGGCTTCTAAGATGAAGATAGGGATGTGGAGAGGTAAAATGAACAGGGCTTGGCCGAGCCAAAGGCTTGATATGTATGGGTAAGGAGGCAGAGGTGGGGGCCTTTTATAAGAGGAGATGAGGGGCACTCTTGGAATGGTATAAAATGTTACTTTATTTTCAAATGAGATTCAGATTTTATAGGTCCTAAATTGATGTATTTCTAGGATAATGTGATAAGGGTTCGAAATATACTCATACAATAGGTCTTTGACAAGGTTCGGTGTTATATTTTATATTATCTTTTCATTTTATTTAAATCATTCATTAATGAGGTAATCGCTACATCATCATGATGTCATAAATAATTTAATTTATTTAACATCTAAAAATTATAAAAAAAACTATGATATAAGAAATCATTTTATCTTTCCAATGACTATATATAGTCCAAAATATCATTTATTTAGACAAAAGGAAATATGTTTTACTCAGGTGATACATACTTTGTTATATTTAACTTTCATTAAAAATAAAAAGATAAAAAGTCATTATCACACAAAAGTGATTCCATGGGGTCCCCATGTTTGGAACAAGGCATCCCATGGTCATACATGACACAACCAGTAGTATTAGGAAACATTTTTGTGTCAATTTGTATTATTATGATATTATTTTATTATCTTTAACTACCTGATTACTAATTAATCAAGATAATTAACGATAATTACCGTCGTTACTATTCAGAAAATCCAAAAACAAAAGAGTATTAATTACATAATATGGACCTTATGATTCCAAATATTGAATCCATTTTACCAAATTCAAAACACATAAATTTCAATAAATAATTTAAAAATAATTCTTGTTTTCAAAACAAATAGTGGCTTTTTGGAAACAATATCTATGAAAAGTTTGGCATTATTTTATGCCAAATTACAAAGTGAAATTAATTCTAATTACCCCTATTGGATTAAATGGTAAAAATATATTCTATTTAAACTTTGAAACCAATTTAAAAGATAATCTAACCACATTATTAAATTAGATGAAAAATCAGTTTTGATGTAAAATACAGTATTTTTCACTATTCATTAAAAAATGAACATTGTCAGAAAAATACCAAAAAGTTATACAATGTAAATTTTAATCTCCCAATCATAAGGAATGTGTTTATTTTTAAAAATAGTACTTATAAAATTTTCAAAAGTTTGATTTAAAAATGGTTTTCCATCAAAAGTGAGTAAAACAATCTTTTAAAAAATATTAGTGTATTCCATGATTAAGATTGAATTTATTCTCATTTTAAGCCTCTAAAACACTATCTAATTAATAAATAGACATAGATAGACATATATATTATTCATTACATACATGGTATGTTACATCCTTCCCCACTTTAGAAAATTGCGTCCCCATAATTGATTTACTTATTGAATAAGTCGGGGTATATATCCCTCATTGCATTTTTCAGATTCCCATGTTGCCTCTTTAATCATGTGGTTTTTACACAAAACCATTACTTGATGAATCACCTAATTCAACAACAATTGCTCCCAGTGGTCAATAATCTGGACTGGTTTTTCCTCATAAGATAGATTCTCTTCCAGATGAACTACCTCTAGACTCAAAATATGAGATGGATCTGGCATGTACTTCCTTAACATTGAAACATGAAAAACATTGTGTACCTGAGATAAACTAGAAGGTAAATCCCCTCGGTATGAAACTAATCCAAATCTCTCCAGAATTTCATATGGTCCAATGAACCTTGGACTCATCTTTCCTTTCTTACCAAACCACATCACACTTTTCCATGGTGATGCTTTGAGAAAAACATGATCACCTACCTCAAAAGGGAGATCATTCATCCTTTTTTCTGCATAACTCTTCTGCCTGCTCTAAGATATTCTCATCTGTCTCTGTATCAGCTGAACTTTTTCTACCAACTATTCTACCAATTCTGGTCCCATCAACTTCCTTTCACCCACTTCATCCCATAAATCTGGAGTTCGACACCGCTTCCCATATAATGCCTCAAATGGTTCCATCTGTAAACTGGAATGAAAACTGTTATTATAAGAAAACTCAACCAAAGAAATATGGTGATCACAACATCCCTGATAATCCATCGAAAAAGCACGTAGCATATCCCTCTATGTCTGAATCGTTCTTTCTGACTGCCCATCTGATTGAGGATGAAAAGCTGTACTAAAATTTAATTCAGTACCCAATGACTTCTGAAGGCCTGTCCAAAAGTTAGAAGTGAACCTGGGATCATGGTCAGATACAATGGAGAGAGGAAATCCATGTAACCTGACTATCTCTTCACGATACAAATGTGAAATATTATCTAGAGAAAAAGTATGTCGTATAGAAAATAAATTAGTATATTAGTCAAGCGATCAACAATAACCCAGATTGCATTATTACCTCGAGGTGTCTTCGGTAATCTCACAATGAAGTCCATGGATATATTCTCCCATTTCCACTCTGGAACTGGTAAAGGCTGAAGCATCCCTTTCGGTAACTTCTACTCTGCTTTAACCTGTTGACAATTTAAACACTTCACAGAAAAATCAGCAATGTCTCTTTTCATTCCATCCCACCAGTAATACTCCCGAAGATCTCTATACATCTTAGTACTGCCTCGATGAACTGAAAAAGGAGAACTATGAGCTTCACATAACAACTCTCTTCAACTGTGAATCAAAAGGCACACATAATCTCTACCCAAATCTCATAACAAAATCATTATCAATGTTGAATTTAGCTAACTTACCCTTCTAAACCATCTCTAACTTTTTCTGCAACTCACTATCTTGCTACTATGCTTGCTTAATTCTATATGATAGAGAAGATTTCACTGATAACTGAAACAGAATAGAAAGACATCCTCCACCAACAAATTCTATGCCAATGTTCATCAAATCCTTCACCAAAGGATCACGTTCCAAATGAAACATTATTAATGAAGCATTAATTTTTCGACTCAAAGCATTAGCCACTTTGTTTGATTTTCTCAGATGGTAATGAATTTTACAATCATAATCCTTGATTGATTACATCCATCTCCTCTGTCTCATGTTCAATTATTTATGAGTGAATATATACTTTAAACATTTTTTATCAGTATAAATTTCACACTTTACTCCATACAAATGATGCCTTTAAATTTTTAAAGACAAAACAATAGCAGCTAATTCCAAATCATGTGTAGGGTAATTTACCTCATGTGTTTTCAACTATGATGAAGCATAAGCAATTTCCTGATCATTCTGCATTAGGACGTAACCAAGTCCTTTAAATGAAGCATCACTGTAGATAAAAAACTCACCATTCATGGAAGGTAGTGCCAAAACTAGAGGATTCCCCAATATTATTTTCAATTCCTGAAAACAATCATCACAATCTTTTGTCCAGATAAACTTAACACCCTTCCGAGTTATCTCAGTCATTGGACTAGATAACCGTGAAAAAATTCTAACAAACCTTCAGTAATATCCTGAAAAACCAAGGAAGCTACAAATCTAAGTTACATTTGTGGGTCTTGGCCATTCTTCAACAACCTTTTTTTTACAGGATCAACAGTTATCCCATCTTTAGAAACAATGTGACCAAGGAATGAAATTTGTTGCAACCAAAACTCAGACTTGATGAATTTCCCATACAATTTATTTTATTTTAAGGTTTGCAAATTAACCCTTAAATGTCTTTCATGCTCTTCATTACTTTTTGAAAACACCAAAATATCATCAATGAAAACAACTATAAACTTTTCCAAGAACTCAACGAAAATTCTATTCATAAGGTCCATGAATACAGCAGGTGAATTGGTTATCCCAGTAGGCATAAATACTAATTCATAATGGCCATATCGTGTATGGAACACAGTCTTCAGAATATCAGCTTCCTTTACCTCCAACTGATGGTACCCCGATCTCAGGTCAATCTTTGAAACATACTGAGCTCCCTGGAGCTGAACAAAAAAATCATCGATATGAGGCAGAGGATATTTGTTCTTAACAGTTATGTTATTCAAGGCTCTATAATCAATGCAATGTCTCATTGAGCCATCTTTCTTTTTAACAAATAAAATAGGAGCACCCAATGGTGATGTACTAGGTCGAATGAAAAATTTCTCTAATAAATCCTGCAATTTCTCCTTCAACACTAAAAGTTCAATTTGAGCCATTTGATAAGGGGGTTTTGAAATTTTCCTAGCATCAGGAACTAAGTCAATGGTAAATTCAACTTCCCGATCTGGTATTATTCCATTCAACTCATCAAGAAAAACATTAGGATACTCATTTACCACTGGCACATCATTAATCTGAATAGTTCCCTTGTTTTCAACGATATGTGCAAGGTAACACTCATTTCCATCTTTTACAAGTTTCCCAGCCTCTTTATATATTATAAATAGTAGGGGTTCATTCTTGTACACAAACTGAAAGTCATTTTGAAAAGAAACATCTTTATCTCTACATTCAATCTTAGAATGATAAATTGAGATCCAATCTATACCCTGGATAACATCAAACTCTACTAGAGGTAAAACAATAAGGTTTCCAAGTATGTTCTTTCCACGGATAAGGGTATGAAGATTCTTATAAATTCTTTTTTCCTCAACATTTCCCCTAGGTGTTTTTACCACAAGTTCAGGAGTCATTTCATGAGATGGTATTCCCATTTTTCTAGAAAAGTTTTTAGAGATAAAAGAATGTGTAGACCCCAAATCAAGCAAGACACTAGCATAATCTGAGAAAACAAACAATGTATCTGATACCACTTCATTTTATGGCCCAACATCTGCTAAAGTAGTTGCAATGGATTTCACCACCCCTTTCTACTTGTATTCTAACTGCTTCCCATCACTCGAGCACATTGTTGGACACTCGTTTTCATAGTGACACATCTCATTGCACTTAAAATATTTCACTAACTGTAAATCAAATTTGGTCTTACCATCACCCTGATCTCTTTAAGTGCAATCACGAGCCTTATGTCCAATCTTACCACATCAGTAGAACTTTCCAAAATTCAGAAGGCATTCCCCAACATGCCTTTTACCACATTTATCACAAACAAGAAACTTAGTTTTCTTACCATCAGACCATTTTGAAGAATTCTTCCCTTTCACCTACCACCTTGGTCTCTTCTTTTGTTGGTTTTTATAGAACACTTGATTATCGGAAAACTCCATTTCCACCTTCTCAGCACATCAAACAAGCTTTTCAAAACTTTTGACCTCATGAGAAGCTAAATCCCTTTGATATTTTGGTTTTAATCCTGAGTAAAAACGATTGATTTTACTATCATGGTCTTAGAAAAAATTTGGAGCATACCATGCCAATCGAGTGAACCTCTCCTCATAAGCAGCCACTGAGTCGTCCTCTTTACTCAATTACAAGAAATGTTCTTCCATCCTATGTCGAACAGCATTAGGAAAATACTTCTCAAGAAACATACCTTTGAATTCATACTTGTCAAGAGCATCAATCTCATCAGCATTCCTGATATTTTTTAACATAGCCCTCCACTAATCTGCTTCGCCCTCGAAATGGTAAATAGCAAGACTACCATTTTGATTGTCTGAACACCCCATGACATCGAAAATCTTCTCCACTTCTTTAATCCACCCTTCAGCTAGCACAGGGTCAGATGATCCTCTGAATGATAGGGGATGTTGCCTCATGAAATGTTCCACCACTGACATGTTCCTCTGTGGTTGATCTGGCTAATCTCATGCATGGATACCACCACCATTTATTGCTTGATTCACCTACACCATCACTGCAAAAAACTGTTCAGTTCCAATTCTGACCATCTTAGGATGCTGATTCAGAAGGTCATTTCCTTCTGTATGCCTTCCTTGAACTGCTTCCCTATTTCCTCTACGGAAAACCATTTTGAACAAAAATGTATTAGATAAAGCAACATGGTAATCTTCAAATGAAATATCATTCCAATTTGACCATAAAAAAATATTTTTGGATAATCATTTAATAGAATTCTGACTCCTAAAGTTATCTAATCTGACCTCTGATACCAACTATAAGGCCCCAGCCTTAAACATTACTTAATCTTGAGTTATTACAAGATTACACATTGATGATCTTTTCAGGTTTAGAGTTTTATAGAATTAGATCATAAATCATGCATTATATTCCACATTTTAACTAAGTAGTTACATAGCAGATAGTACTCATTTTTTCAATCATCGGAAACATATTTAAAATAAAACATAGATTCTTTCTTGACACTTCCTAGACAGTATCATCACATCATGTACCTTTCCCTTAACCTATGAAAAACATTTCAAAAACATGGGATGATCATAAAAAGATCATAAAGTTATATAAAAGTATGAAATGAAAACATTAGTCCATGTATGGAATCATACTTTACTCATAAAACATAATCATTTTAATATACCTCATCAAATCATGAATAAATCATAGAAATCATAAGACATAAAGGTAACTTGAGGCATTCATAACATTACCCATCACAGTATATTCCCTAAATCTCTTCAATAAAACCTTAATGTTTAACCCCTTTGCATTTCCCAATGCATTGGAGAGCTATATCGGGCTCACCCACCCTTAGTTTATCACGGAACCACCCATCTTCATAACAATACCCAAGAACCATAACATAATAATATCACATAAAACATGCATAAAGGAAACATAACATATCCACATTTCAATCACAAGATATCAATAACACATTGACATAAAAAAACATTATCAAAAAAAAATTTCAATACCAAAATAAAAGAAAAGTAAAACATGGTATTTATTTTTCATTAAAAAAAATTACGGCTTGTAGAGGAATCCGAAACTCAAATAATGGTCACAGCGGCAGAGAAGTCATTGTCACCGCATACGTACGGCCAAAAAAACATTCCCTTTTGTCGTTTATTAAACGCTTCGTATAAAAAGATTCATTTTGAATAAAAGTAAATGTCAAAGGGGTTTATACACTGTATAAAAGAAAGTTGTGTATAAAACAAAATATGCCTCAATGAAAGGAGATTGAGACGAAGTCCCTTACCCTGTATCCGACTTGACTCGATCGTTCTTTAATATACTGAATAACAAACATGTGTTAATTTTTACTTTATTAAGAACCTTTTTCTTGTTCATTATTCCTTTTATATCACTTATTACCATGTCATGAACACTATGTAATTATTTAAGTTAATAACGGTCATTTTAACGATCATTGGTACTTGAGTAAAAAATAAACTCTTTATAATAAAAATTTGTTCATATATCCATTATATCCAGAGTTATATTCAAGATTTAGATATCATATATATCATATATATCCAGTATATACATGTCTTTATAATATTACATAACATTTAGAGGTAAGAAATGAAATGCACCATTCATGGAGATGTTAAGTCGTACGTACGCATGAACGCTACTTTCATTTCTATTTCGTATTTTATGGAATGGAATCATAATGACATAAAGGTATATTATAATTCCAGTATAATTTTATATATAATATCATTAACTCCATCCTTTATGCATCTCACATATGGCATTATCGAATCAAATCACTTTGAGGGGGCGGTAGTCCGCACTTCCTAAAATGATGATATCACGTATAACCATAATGGAAGCCATAAAGGTATTCCATAAATGAAAAATACAGAATCTTAAGGAAAAAATAAACATATTATATATCATATATAAATATAGTGAAATCTTAATGGCCACCTTTGATGGTTCTATAAGAATATTGAACAATCATTGTTTCGTGTGGCAGAAATTCGCCATCCACGGAAACAATATGTTCTTTAACCATTAGATGTAGGTGTGTGTAAGTGTAGCTCGAATAATTCTTATAACAACATACTATTATATTGATAATACTGGTTTTTTTACAAAAGAAATTAATAAAATGAGTTTATGGGGTTGGAGAAGAAAAATAAAACAATAGAACATTAGAGAAGTCTTTACCTTTAAATCGGGTAACTCCTCTTGGTTAGAACCAAAAGGGTTTATTGAAAAGATTTATGCCTAAGGTAAGGCTTATAAGATTAATATAGGGATGTGGAGAGATAAAATTATAAGTTATTGGCCGTGAAAATGGCTTGAGAAGTGTGGGTATGGAGGTAGAGGTGGGGGGCTTTTATAAGAGGAGAGGATGGGTACTCTTGGAAAGGTAAAAAATGTTACTTTATTTTCAAATGAGTTTCGGATTTTAAAGTTCCCACATTGATGTATGTCTAGGATAAGGTGATAAGGGTTCAAAATATACTCATCAAATAGGTCTTTGAAAAGTGTAATTATTAGATTTTACATTATCGTTTCATTTTATTTAAATCATTCATTAATGAGGTAATCGCTACATCATCATGATGTCATAAATAATTTAATTTATTTAATGTCTAAAAATTATAAAACAAATACTATGATGTATGAAATCTTTTTATCTTTCCAATGACTACTTATAGTCCAAAAGATTATTTATGTAGACAAAATTAATGTTGTTTTACTCAGATGATACATTCTTTGTTATATTTAACTTTCTTTAAAAATAAAAGGATAAAAAGTAATTATCACACAAAAGTGATTCCATGGGGTCCCCAAGTTTGGAACAAGGAATCCCATGGTCGGCCATGACACAACCAGTAGTATTAGGACACATTTTGGTGTCATATTTTATTATTATGATATTATTTTATTATCCTTAACTACCTCATTACTAATTAATCAAGATAATTAAGGATAATTACAGTCGTTATTATTCAAAAAGCCCGAAAACAGAAGAGTCTTAATTACATAATTTGGACCTTCTGATTAAAAATATGGAATCCATTTTACCAAATTCCAAATACATAAATTGCAATAATTAATTCAAAAATAATTCCCATTGTCAAAAGAAATAGCGGGTTTTTTGAAATAATATCTATGAAATGTTTGGCATTAGTTTATACCCAATTACAAAGTGAAATTAATTATAATGACCACTATTGTATTAAATGGTAAAAATATATTGTATTTAAAATTTAAAACCAATTAAAAAGATAATATAACCATATAATTAAATTAGAAGAAAAAACAGTTTTGATGTAAAGTGCAGAATTTTTCACTATTCATTAAAAAATGAACATTATCAGAAAAATACCAAAAAATCATCCAATGTAAATTTCAGTGTCCCAATCATAAAGAATATGTTTATTTTGAAAAATAGAGCTTATAATATTTTCAAAATCTTGATTTAAAAATGGTTTTCCATCCAAAGGCAGTAAAAAAATCTCTTAAAAAATATTATTGTATTCCATGCTTAAGATTGGATTTATTTTAATTTTAATCCTCTAAAACACTATCTAATTCATAAATAGACAAAGATAAAAATTTATATTATTCATTTCTTACTTGGGATGTTACAAAATAATCCCCTTATGATGGGCAGTTTAAACCCCCCTAATGCCTTCTAATTACGAGAAATTTATATCAAAACTAGAGGTCATTTAAACCCCATTTAATGTGACCTCCTCTAACAGGACCATGAATTTACCAGAACCAACTCAAAACCACCACTAATAACAGTAGGCAGCCACATTAGTAGCAGTTCCTTAAAAACAACCACTAATGTCTTTAGAAAGGGTTATAACAACTTTTTACGTAAAAAATAACCCACTCTAATGTGGAAATTTTTATAGTGATACTCAAAATACTATGTTCCCTATCATATAATTATATAAAATTGTTGAATAATATCTAATATATATCATCATAGAATATACAGTTTCTCAATTTAGTGGATAAATTTTATGACATATTCTGATATGATAGATAACCTAGGACATTATAACATTGATTTTATGAAGAAGAACAATAAAAAAGAGTTAATTTATTTATATTAATACATATTTTTTTGGATATGTATATGTAATCGATGGTAAAAAGTATTAGGTTTTAGGGAACCAACTCTAAAATAATTATTTTCCAAAATTCACAATACCAAAATTATATTTGTAATACATTTCAATAGTTTTGTATCACCGGACATGCGTAATGAAAAACAATTAACCAAGATCCATGGAATTAATCTACATCTATCATTCAATGAAACCTCAATAAAAACATGTATTTATCCATGAGTTCCCATTCATTTTTTTACCCTTTTCATTGATAGGATGTGTCCCAAAAGAAATTGTCGTTAAATCCTTCTTTCAAAGCATTTTTTCCATTTTTTAAAAGCCGGTTTAAAAGGGATGGGTACACCAACTTACAACCACAATTTTAAACAATAAAGATGAACCTTAAACAACACAGAATATCACAACCTTACACATAATAATAGGCATAATCATCTCCAAAACCCATGCAGGATTCGTCTTCTCCTATAGCTGATTCCCACTCTAGATGCCTCAAAAAAATTTCACTTTGAACCCGAATTCTAAGCTGCTCCAGTACAGGCAGCTCAGATGAAGCATCATTGACCACTATGCCCTTTTCCAAAGCAAGAACCACCTCTCCACTCCACTTAGAGGAAGATCTAGTATGCATCGGCCGTAGAAGGTGAGAGTAATCCTTCCTTCTTATTATTCTTGTTGATGTAGAAAAAGGCCCTTCACCTACAGCCAACCACTAATTCCCACTCTTAAAAGTATCACTGAATAAAAGTCCAACATGGCCACTCACAATGACTTTTCCTCCACCCAAATCCTCCCTTCCTTTACCAAGTTATTCCCTCCAAATAGAAATCGGGTATTATATGCTATTACCCAGCCTCTGATCTGGAGTGCTGATCTCCAATAAAGGGAGACACATATCTCTAGTCGAAGCTTCTTCCATATCCATGGACAAGGTCTCTTTCCCTTTATTATCTTTGCAATTTCTCTTACCCTTCCTTCCTTGGGCAGAAGTATTACTTTCAATCTTCATGAAGGCCTAACCCCCTCGATAGGATTATCCATATCCTTGGCGACCTCCTATTGTCCCAGATTACCAAAAAAAATATCCTCCATAGATACCCCAACACCATCATCCCCATCTCCTGAAACAACACTTAAAATAAGTTCAAAACTATCATTACCAAGTCATTCAAACTTTTTGGATAAAGATAAAAATGTTTTGGCCGCCGGATCTAATCCCCTAGCCTCCCCTGTACTAGAAACCTTGAAAAAGGGCATGTTTCCCACATCCACCACTACCTGAACAAAATCAGACCCCACTCCAGCAATCACCCTATCATAATAAGCCTTAGAACCTTGACCATCCTCCTCCAACACCATACTGACCTCTACCAACTTTGCAACCACCACTGGAGGCTGAGCCTCCTTACCTCCCCCTTCTGTTTCCTTCTTCCTCAGGAGTAGAAGAAAAAACCTCATCAACTACTACCTTGCTATTATCTATCAGTTGATGAGCCAAAACTGAAAGGTGGGATCCCTCACCTGCTCCATCAGGTCCAGGCTCCTTCTAATCATGCCCCACCCTATCACCAAACTATGATAACATTCCCCATGCATCTCCCTCCCTTCGACTGGGAGCATGAAGACAAGCCTTCAAGGCTCCACTCCAATGGAAAAACTCCACTACATGACCCAAACGGTGACAAGAAGAACAGAAATTCGTCCAGTTTTCATAAATCACCTATTGTCTACACCTGGACTCTTCCCCAATAATATTCCACACATAATCAAAAGGCTGCTGAGAGGCATCCAATTCCATAAAAAATCCGGGGGTTAACCAGGTGGAACACAACATCAGTACGACTATTAGAATGCAAATATCTTCCTACGAGATTACCTAGCATGAAAATAATAGCTGAATTCTGGAAGGGAAGTGGCAGATTAGATAAGTTTACCTAGACCACTGCCGATGACGAGCCACACTACATGTGAATGTCATAGGACCAATGTAAGAGTAGGAAACGGCATTCGTTGAAGTTGCGAGGAGCCCTCGACCAACCAGTAATGAGATCTGCTTCAAATTCGAACCGAATCATCATGTGATTCCGGTCAAGCAAGCTGACAATCACTCTTTCGTGAAGATACCATGAACCAAAGATAAACCTATCTAATGCATCAACAAAAGGTCGTCTATTCCTAAATCGTGCAATCAAAGTAAGATTCAAAAGCGCTGAAGATTATGAAAACATCGAAGTTGAATGATGACGATTAGGGAACCCATCGATCAAATCGGATGCATTGGGACTCAAATAGACTTTCAGGAAAGGAGGAAGAAAGTCTATATTTGAGAAGGGATGGAAAACAACTAGACTCTCACTGGTCGACGAATCTCCATTCCCCCCCAAAGGGGGGAAGGCAAGCACAGTCGTCGTCATCACCGCTTGCTCAAGAGAATCGTTAGGGTTTCTCCATCATCACCCTCAAAAGGTTTTTAGTAGTAGAATATACTCATGTGTCTTTGTCATTAAATCATTTGTTCCGTAACGCTATTGATCACATATCCCATACTCATCATACAATAATTCAGGGTAATTTTATGTGGGTGGATAAAACATTTCCTAGAAATAATTTTTCATAATTTGTCTATTTCTCCTTATATTCCCATAAACTCCCCCCCCCTTTCATCATCTCTTCTACCAAGTGAAGTCGCATTTTTTCGGCATGAAGATGTCTTGTAGATAAATATACTAAAACACCAGTATTACATGATTCTAAATTGTTGATATTTTCTCTCTAGATATTCTATTGTCTTCATTAGATAATGTAATATGTTTCCCATCCCATTTATAGGCCTATAAGTAAACATATCTTGAATTGAAACCTTAATGGAATGGAATAACTAGAATAAAATTTAACATATCAAATTTTCTTTTGACAAGTATCTTTGAGTTCACATTTTCCCCAAAATTTTATGACTAATCACTGACCTCCACATATCTATTATATTCATCTCATTGCTACATCAATTTTTTTTTCAACATGTAGTCATTTTTATTGAGTCCAAAAAAACTATTCATCTATCAACATGAGTTTCACCTAAATATATTTCAGTTTTTTTACATTACACAATAGTCAAAATAAATTTTTTAAAATATTCAATATATTTAGCTTCCTTTAGAAAAATTACATTACACACATTAGTTTTATTTTTATATCCCTTTATCAACATACTAAATTCTTAATTATTGTTTTTTATTCTACACAATATACCATTATAATTCAGATTTCAGCATAAGTTCCATGTAAGAAACTTCATCACATTCATCATTGATATAAGAAGACTCCTCATATATCACTGTATGTTCAATGAAATTTTTGATTTTCTGAACAACTTTATCATTTTATTGGATGAATGAAGTGACTTCATTCTCTTTATACTTACATTAAAACTTTATTATTGTTAATCTGGATAAATTATTCTTATTCGCAATTTAATTTTATGATTATTCATTTATCTTTTTTAATTTCTTATTTTAATTATTTTCCTCATTATAATCATGATATCCACTTTTAATTATTGTACAATTAATATAAGAATATATAATAACCCAACAATTGAATCAATTTAGTAGGTGTTTTCCTTTTTAATTTCCATTTCCATTCCTATAGATATATATTTGATAATTGATATGATTCTTATCTATTCATAATATTCCTCATCTTTTTTATCCGAGCCACTTTGTAAATTATCTTGTTTATCTTTTTTTTCTTTAGCGTATTCATGGATATATGATCTATTTCATCATTGTGTTTTTAAATACTTGATAACTTCTCATTTTATATTCAATGTTATTGTTATAATGATCCCCAAAAGAATAATCATTACTATCTTATAGTTATAAAACCCAGTAATCAAATCCATCAATAAATTTCATCACCAACTTCTTAACAATATTAGAGTATTGTATCTTATAACCAATTCCTCTAATGTTACAAACAATTTCATTAACCATTTGAAATAAATAATCAATTTTTTCATCTTTTGTCATCATAGTATATTAAAATTCTCTGCAATATTTTTTTTAACTTTCCTTAATAGAATTTAATATTTAATTCACTATGGCATTTAAGATTGTTCCATATTTCCCAAATAGTTATTAGGAACATCACCATTGTTAGTATTTTTTAAGAGGTATACCATAGAACCACTTTTTTCCGTCCCATTAGTCTCAAAGTTTCTTTAATCTATAAAATTCATTTAATAACTTCTATAAATTTGTGGGAAACAAACTGTAAATAATTAAACGACATTAATCCATTTAAGATGTTAAAAGGGAAGTACTTTATTCTTCCAATCACAATGAATCATTCTATAAATGGTTGAAAAAACCATAATAATTATTAATTATTCTTATTCATTATAAGATTATTAGGGATCTTATAGGGGGAACCTGAACTCTGATATAATATTAAACACCCCATAAAATGACTCAGCACTAGGGTATTGGGAGAAGAATTAGTGGCGGTTATATGTTAATATTTATTTCAATTAGTAATAATCCTCCTTCACAGTCAGGAAAAAATATCCTCAAGATATAAAATCCAAATCTATCATATAAAACAAATAGACAATACATGAAATAATACTTTTTATATGTTCTCGACAAATTATTAGTTTCTAATGCTTTATATGTTTGAATACTATGAAACCATAGATTATCCACTAAATAATATGATAAAATACTCTTATATTATCTTGGTATCATCATTTATATTTATTCATAAACTGTTCACTTATAACAACAAACAATCTTTTTCATTACCAAAAGAAAAATATGTTCGGAGAAAGATATCTTGATAATCTAGTTTCTCAATAACTAATGATGATATTCCCTTGGTGAACTCAATGTAGATATAATAATATACTCACTAATTTTATAAGTACACAAAGATCTTATTTTTCAAAAAAATAATCATATTTGATACTATTGATAGACTTTAAGACACATTGAATATTTATTTCGATCATTAGGATTATGTCTTTAATACAATACTACAATGTTTTTTAATCTCATATTTAATTAAATTTTTATTCAAACCATTTATCACTTTGAAAACACATTAAATTTTTTATTTTGAAATATCCCTAAATGAATATAACTTTTAAATAATCAATTCCCATTGATCAATTTTGATTCTTCATTCAATAAAATCATATGGTATGATTACACAATATTTTATATTTTTGTTAGAGTTGAGTTTACACCCCCACACTCTTTGAATATTCAATATTTGATTAACTACATATGTACAATAAACTAACTTTTCTAACATAAATATTACTCTGAATCCGAATGGAATCAAATTTTAGAATATTCTAAAATACAGATCAATATTGAGAATAATTCAAAAATATTGAATTTTAGAATTTTAAGAATACCCATGACTAATTACCTACTTAATAAACATATAGATGTTACATTTTTAAAATTAGCTTACTATAAAATAACTCTTGAAAATAGCATAATATCTCAAATAATTTACCATTCATAACATCACTAGAATAAATATATAACCATGTTCCATTGATTATTATAACATAAAAATAGAAATCGAACATCAAAAAATCATTCTAGATTAATTATATAGAGATTATTCACAAAAAGAAAAGGATTATAGACATATAGAAATGTTTCAGATAAAATATCATAGAACAATAAATGAATGTGATAGTTTATCACCACATTAAAACTTTCACACATAGAAACTTGAATACATTTTTTATAGGATATTTTACTCTTTTATGATCATATTATTATTTTGTAGAATTGTTTTATCAGAAAAGTAAAAATCAAGAATCTCATATTTTTACCAGGAAGACTCATTGATAATTTTATAAATATGTGACCAACTAGGTGGAAGATCAATCGAATGAAAATTTATCCTGAAAAATTCACTAACAATGTGGATAAACTATAAGACTATGGACCAATAAAGAGATAAATCACTTTCTATGGATGGATCAACCACATGATCAATTAAATGACTATATGAACCACAAGAAGATCAACATCATGAAGACCTAATTTACTAAATGAAAAATAATAATGTTAAAGAATTACTAATCCCTAGCATGACCAAAAACTCCCACAGTAGACCGATTAATTGACCACATTACCAATTTATCAAACATATGACCAAGTAATCATCTATATAGATGAACTTGAGTGAAATTATGAAATTTTAAATGTAAGCACAAATTTTCATCAGAATATATTTTTATAACCTTTCATCAACAAAAGAGTATCTCTATAACCTTTCATAGATTCTATATTCTAATTCCAGTAAGCTGAAAAAAATCAACCAAGCAACAACATTATAAAAAATTCCATAGGTAAGTCAGTATCCTTGGGCTTCATGAGTATTTGAAAAATAAAGATAGATCCATCCATACCCTTGTTATTCTAAAACATTAAAAAAAATTATAATAAAGAGATAGTTTATGGGGGGTCCATGAGTAAGTAGTTATTTTATTCACGATTAACAGCAAAATCATTGGATTAAACTTATTTATAATGTAATCCAAATACCCTTTTATAAATCCAATGTTCAAAACTATATATAAATCTTTTCAAAATTTCTCAAACATTATAACTCCTTGTTTAAGAATAAATTATTATCATAATATTTTTAATATATAAATTATTATTCTATACATTAAAACTCTATGAATCCTAATTAAATAAAATTGTAACTGATGTATGATAACTACTGTGAATTAATCCCAGGACTCCATGTGTAATCAGATTACAAAAGCAACACAATACACTACACCATGACATGGTGAGACTCACTATCATAGTTAAACATAGAATCAATAATGATGTGGTATAAACCATCATAATTTGGGGGTTCCTTTATTAATAAATTCCATCAATTTATCAATTTTATTAAGGTCTCAATGAATTTGAACACATCTACTGTATATCATATCATATTTGACTATTGTAAATCGTAGTGTAATTATTTTATTGATCAGGAACATTACAATTTTTTTCTAACTTGTTTCAAGTTATTTATTGTGTTCTTCATATGTTTATATTAATTTATTATAGAATGAATGAATTTATACTAAATATAGTTTAAAATGGGGATCTAAGAACCACATTCAAGTCAAGTTACAGTGTGAACCATCATTTATCTAGTTCATTTCCACTGGATAGATGAAGAAAAGTTAAAGAAACTCTACACCTTTAAAAGTACCACTAGCTTTCAAGTGGTAGGAAAAAATTTACAGAAAGATAAATGTAGGCGAGAATTTTCCTGATAGATAATACTGGGTATCTGTTGGCATCATGTAATACTTTATAGTAATGAATTTATTATGATATAAATTATCATGTTATTATATTTAATTTCATAACTAAATCATTTTTACCATAATAGCCTATATGGGTTATAAATTGAGGGATTGGAAGGCATGGATATTCATTCTATTTTTGTAAGAATGGAGAAAATTTTCAAATTAACATCAAGAAATTATCACACTAGAAATATCATTAGAGGTCCTACATTCACAATATTTCCCATAAAAAATAGAAAATCATCCATATAAATTCAACATCATAATATGGCATTATCCAAAACGCATGATTTATATAGAATTTTTAGATGATCCTTCGAGATTCCCTTAACTAATAATTATTTGTACCCTATTTTATTTCTTATTATAGAGACATTGTTATTTTTTGTATAAACCCACATATATATATATATATCTATCTTAATTATAGTCTCTATCAATTTAATTATACTTCTTATATTTTAGTGAGAGTTAATATGAAATTGTAACGTGTTTTCCAAAAGGAATCCATTAAATTTCTCCCTCTGTCTCATTATCAGTTTCTTGCTTATCCAATTAAATTTAGTGGATTCTTTTTTTGGTTCTTCGATCCCATTAAAAATTTATATTATTGGCCTCTTTATTTTTTCATTAAAATGAGATGGAATTATTTAATTCATGTATCCCATTATAACAATGGGTTTGTATACCTTCTCAAGCCTTATTGAGCAGAAGATATGTTAGGGCACATTTGTGTGCTATTTCTAAACTCCATTATCACACTATGTCCTATAAATTTACATTATGAATTTTAATATGTATAAAAATTTAGAATAATTACCTTTTTATATTTTCTATACACATTACATTGATATCATATTTTTCTTAAAATATATTTTTATTTATTTTATAACATCAATTTAATTTTTTTTCATTTAATATATATCATTTTAATTATTTTAAAATGGAAATTCATTACACCACATGGAATATATCTCAATTAAACATTTGGTATCAATGGGTTTTCATAATTTATTTAAAAATATATTTTTTAAAAATAATGTTTATATTTTTCAGTAATTAAATTTATACATTAAAATCAAAACTAATTTCATTGTTAAATTTTAAAAATAAATCAACCACTAATAAATTTTCTCCTTTACTTGATGGCTCAAAAATTCATATTTGAAAACTCACATGTCTATTTTCTTTAATGTATTGGATATCGAGTTTAGAAAATAGCTATGAATTGTTATATTCATACAAATTAATATGATGAAAAATAGGCTCCTCAAGATATTTTATCTTTGGAATTAGATGGAAAATCCATAAAAACATAGTTTTGTGGATTAGATCAAATTTTTTTAGTAGAATATATATTTTTATAAGAGTAATTAAATTCAAAACTGTAATGACCTAGTTATTTATTAAATAATATATTTTCATATATATTAATATTCATTAATAAAAAATTAATTTAATGTTAATGTGGAAACATTGTCTAACAGAGTACCCAACATGCAAAAATGACTTCCTTCAGAAATCTTACATTTCTTACAACTTTGACTTACACAAAAATAAAATAAAATATTATTATTAATTTAATTTACTGTTAAATCCTAGATGTTTTATTGGAGTGAATGAATAGAACTAACTAAAATATGATTATTAAATGTATTTACATTAATAAATTAAATTTTAGAGGATTAAAATAAGAATTAATATATTTTAAACCATGAAATACTATACTATATTAAAAAGGTTGTTTTACTGCCTTTTGATAAAGAACCCTTTTTAAAAATAGTTTTTAACTTTTATATGTTATATTTAAAACAAATAATAGTCTTCATTAGAAATAGAAAATCAAAATTTACATGCGATAAAATTTTGGAATTTTTTTTGATAAAAATCATTTTTAATGAATAGTGAATAATATTGATTTTAATTTCCAAACTGCCGTTTAATATAATTTATTAAAATTGAATTATTGTAAATTTTATTTGGTTTAAAGAGTAATTGTATTATATTTTTATCATTTAGTTCAATGTTAGAAATTTGACGTAATTTCACTTTTAAATTGGACATAAACACATGTATATCTTATGGTAGTTTTACTTCTTAACTATAGGATTTTTGGTTTTGACAATGGAAATTAAATTTAAATTAGTTTTTTCCAATTCAGTTGTTTTAATTTTGAAAAATGGATTGAATAATTTTCATTAGGAGGTCATTGTTGTGTTAATATATAACTTTTATTTTTAGACATTACGAATAGTGAACTCTGTAATTATTTTATTTTCCATACATAAAGGGTAAATCTGGTAAATAATGGAAACAAATATTATTATAATTATATTAAACTACCCTAAAACCCATTCTAATAATATTGAATGAGATATTTCTGACAATGGTCATTCTTAGGTCGATTTGGGGACCTCATATATCCACTTTGATGCGAAAATGACATTTTATAAGAATTAATTTAACGTAAAGAAAAATATAACATAAAAATATATCTTTTACTAAAACAATTTCTATATAGGGTTATATAAGTGACCTATTCTATAATAAATATTCATTAGAAACATATAAAAATTTTATACATCATTATATTTTATTTATAATTTTTATACATTAAATAAATAAATTTAATTATGGCAAAATGATGATGAAATGATTGCTTCATTATTAAAGGATTCAAATAAATGATATTATAATTTTTAAAATAAAAGTAATTTGGTTATTCTGATTCCATAAAAGAATTATTTCGATGATATATACATGTTATATTTTTACTATTGAATTTTTTCTAAGTAATATCGTTGCTATGTATTTTAAAAAAATTCTTTATATGAATAGTGTCAAAATTGACATAATTCATATTTTAAAATATAAAATATTTTATTAAATATTATAAAATTATGAAAAATATAATATTTGAAAAAAAAATTATCATAAGTAAATTTTTTTATCGTATATTTAATTTGATATTTTTCACCTTTTGGTTACTATTTTGATTCTCAAAGTGTTAAATGATTGATAGAAATATAAGAAATAATGATGGTTAAATAAAAAAGATATGGATAAAAAATAACAAAAACCTTTATAATTCTTATTAGATTATTTTATTTAGACTGATATTCACCTTATCTACGAACTCACTAAATTTGGACTCATTAACAATAGAAAAATAATTTATAATAAATTAACATTACTAGACATTCCTATAGTACCAATCCTCCCTCTTATCAAAGGGAATCACCCCTAACCATTTAATAACACCTATAAAGTCCCTTGTCTCAAACCAAATGATCCAAAAATAAGCTCTAAAAAATAATTGATTCCACATAGAAGCCTTACCATTGGAGGAAGTAAATTTAAGGAGGATTCTAGAATAAATAAAAAAGAGTTAACCGATTTGATGTAATGTATTCTCTCAAGAATCTTTAATTTACTTTTATTCTCCAACACCCTAAAATCTTTTTATTTAGTTATTTTATAACAAAAAAAAATCTCTTCAATATACAATTATCTTTTTAATATAATGATTCAAACTAAACTTACACACACCTCTATCTAATAGATTCAGAACATACTGTTTTTGTGGACGACAACCTACTACCTCACGAAATGATGATTGTTAAATTATCTATCACCCCATTTCATGGAATCTATTATGATGGTAAAATATTTATATATTATATATATTATGTTTATATTTTCTATATGTTTCTTTAATTTTTATTTACAACATACCATTATTCTTTTCCAATATGTGTAAACATGATAATTTCATTTGAGGAAGGGCGAACTACGACCCCCCTCAAAGTAATATGACTTGTTAATTCTATACATGGAATGAATAAAGAATGGAATTAATGAATTAATGTAACATATAAAACATATATATTTTACATGAATCATAATATTCCTATGTATCATTTAGTTTTCATTCCATTAAATATGAAAAAGAAATTAATGTAGAGTTCGTGCGTACGTACGACTTACCGTCTCTAGGAATGGTGCATTTCATTTATTATATAAAAATGTTATAGACTATTCTAAATACATGTATACTGGATATAAATTAATATTTATTATATATATATGATATTTAAATCATGAATAAAATTTTAGAGATAATTGACATTTGACCACAGGGAGAATTTGTAATTATAACAAGATCATGTTCGACTAAAGTACCAAATATCGATAAAATGACTAATATTAACTTATTTAATTATGAAATTATTATAATGTGTTAATAAGATATGTAAAAGGAATAATAATCATGAAAAATATTCTGATGAAATTAAAAATTATCTTTAGTTTAATATTCATGAAGAAAAACAAATATATGTAACGAGTTAGATGCAAGGTAAGGCATCCTCTCATCCTCCTTTTTTAGTCAATGATTTATGTCATGTTTTTTATTTTAATTAACATTTTCTAATGTAATGATATGTTCTCATATAACCTTATTTATTTATATTCTTTTTCCATGTGATGAGAGACCCTTTTCCCTCTCATCAATTAATTTTATAAATTTTTATATTACGTTGTTAGCCTGCTGAATTTTCGTAAGGGACTTCGCATCAATCTTCTTTTATTGAGGCATACTTTGATTTATAAAATAATTTATATCATATGGTTTATAAACTCATTTTAATATTAAATTTAATTAAAAGGGTATATTTTCTCTATGATGTATTTTACTGAATGACAAAAAGAATGTTTCTTTTTAACGTATAAAGTGACAAAAAACTTTTCACCACCACGAACATTATTTTATATTTGGATTCCATAACAAGACGTAATGTTTTTAAGAGGAAAATAAATACCATATACTATTTTATGTATTTTTTATTGAAAATGTTTTTGATAATGGATTTATTATGTCAAAATATTAAAATGTTATATTATGATTGCAAAGTGGAGATGCAATCTTTCCTTTATGCTTGTGTTATATGTTTTGAGTATGTTATAGTTCTTGGGAATTGTTTATGTATACATGTAGTTCTGTGATAAACCTAGGGTGTGTGATCCTGAGATATCTTTCTAATGCATTTGGTAATGGGAAGGAGTTAAACGTTAACTTTTCTTATATTATATTTAGGGAATATACTATGATAAGTATTCCAAACATAACTCTCTATGTAGTTGTGAAAGATATTATGTAAGTATATTATGGATTTCACATATTACCTTTACAATTTATGATATCTAAGTGCTATTCATAAATTATATGATTTCATAAAGTATGTTCATGATCTATTGTTATATGAGTGAAATATATGATTTATATGATATGTACAAATTTATGGACTAATGTTTTCATTCCTTATTTTGTAACCCTTATTGGGATTTTTATGCTTATGTCATGTAATTTAAATGATTCTCACAAGGTATAAGGATTGGTAAGAGAAAGAAAGAATTAATGAATATTTATATCAAGAAAATAATTCTTCTTTTATTTAAGGAGTTTTGTTGTTCTAAAAAAAATTTGTTAGAGTTGATGTTTCTATTTTTTAATATTTTATATGTAACTTAATAATTATAGCCTAATTCACTAAAAATATAAACCTGAAAATATCCCCTACCTGAATTCTTTACTTAAGTCAAGATTATATAACGTTTCAGGAAGTGTCCATATAGAAAATCCTTGAAATCACATATGAATGAATGAAGAATGTAAATTACACTATATTGGATATGTAACACTCTGACCCTAGTTTCCTAGAGTTGGTTCATTATTACGTAACATTGAAATGATCACAAAATTTCATGTCTCGATAGATCTATTAGATTATAAGCCTTGGAAATACAAGATAAATTAATAAGTTATACATTAAATTATAAATGAAAAACTACAAAAACATAGCCTCCATAGGCCACACTCATATCCCTTAGACTATCCCTGCCAGTCTGTCATAATATACTTCTTCACATCATGGAAAAAATAAAACATAGAAAGGGGTGAGCTCAGATGCTCAGTAAGGATGACGATATAGTAGAAACTTTCATAATTAAGCATAAACATTTACATCAATGTATAAGAATAAAACAAAATCCTTTTAAACTTGATATTCAAAATAATATGGAAAAAATAAAAACAAATAATGCCATTTACTTATTCACATGGATATTCTACTAGTCTAATAATCACATGCAATATCAGTAGCCTCTTTTCTAATGAGGGAATGTATAATACAAGACTTCATAACCACATAGTCAAGGCCTTGTTCCAAGACTAAAAACAATATTTTTTCTAGTCCTTCTGCCAAGACACTATTTTGTATCATGAGACGTACCGATGCATCAAGAAGCTATAGCGGGATCCACCCATCACTTACTATGTCAAATGCATTCCTTATATGAAAAGTTTTAAAAATAACAAAAACATTCGTATTAAAACTAGCATATGAAATGTTAGTAATTTTTCCCTAAACCATGAATGGTGTGAAAATAACATATCCGTAGTCAGAAATTTTAAAAAACAATCAATACAATATTGATGTTTTTTATCATTAAAAATCCACTTCAAATAAACTTAATATCCATCAAAGGATGTTTACATAGAGGAAATCAATTTTTTTTTAAAGAAATATAACATTATATTTTTAAATCATTTCAAATTAATATATATATAAAATAAAACATTTATTTTTAAAATATTCTTATAATATTTTAAGGGAAGCTTTGATGTTGTTGTAATAGCGGAAAATAACTGCACCTTCCGTATATGTTAAAAAACATTTTTACCATAATTTTGTAGAAAAGCTCATAAAATACCTTGTTTGAAAAATAAAGGAAAGATTCATTTCAAAACAGATAAGGTCAAACAAGGGTATAAATTAATTTAAAACATTTTCTAGTAAATAGAAAAAATTCTTGGAAATTCATTTTTTATGAAAACACGGATGTGGATGATAAAGAGGTCCTAGTAGATACTTTTGTAAAAACAACCATGGATAATAAAAAGATTGTGAAATAAACCCTTACCTTTTACTATTTCTTGGTATAGTTTATGTTAACCTACTTTATAATAGTTAAATCATTGTTATTAAATTATACAAGAAATATATACATAAATATTATATCATATATGATCTTATAATATTGCATTGTTCATGATATTTTAGTAGTATCATTGTTTTGGTTGTTAACTGATTTGTTTTCCTTTATATTCTTGGTTATTAAGACATGTTTGTTATCGATATGATGTATCTTATTCATATTAATAATTATATTATGTATTTAGTCATTATTTTTAATCATCAAATTAAAATTATACTTGAATGGATACGATGGGGAATGAATCTCATCACGTACGTGGAGACGGTAATTCATACCTACGCACGAGCGACAATATCATTATTTTGATATTAAAATCATATATAATTGGATGGTATATAATATATAGAGAATAATTATCATGGTATATTTATTATTTAAATCATTTATACTCATTACTATACCCATCCAAATGTTGATGTATTGGAATACCAAACTACACCACGACGTGGAGACGGTAAACCATACGTTAGCACGTTCGGTGACATTGTCATTTATAGGATGGATAGAATAATGAATATGGTTGTACCATTTTTATAATAACATCACAATATATATAGTATAATGGATTTATTATTTTATAATGGAAACGATGAAGAAAGAGGAAGTGGAAGAAGAAAAGAACTTGAAAGAGGTGATGAAATATTTACCTTTTTTCGGGTTCTTTTTTTTATTTGATCAAAAGGGCTCCATAGATTGGATTTATGATTAATTTATGGCCTCTAGGATTAATATATAAACATTTGGAGGATATTTGGGTAGGGTTTGGCCTAGAAAAATGTCTCTGAAGGTGTTAATTTGAGAGAAGGGGAAGCGCCCTTTTATAAGAGTGGTGAGGGTCACTTTTGGAAAATAATGAAATATTATTTTATAATAAAATATTTATCTTTTTATAAGGGATAAAAACTAAATTATTTAAATAATAATGTGGGTATGTGTCGAAATCCTCTCACCAAATAGGTTTTAGACTGGTTTAGCTCACTATATTATACTTATTGTTTAGATTAAACTCTTTGTTAAATAGTCTAGCATTCACCATGTCTCTTTGTATTTTTATATTATATGGTTAATAAACATACTATAAACATCCAAGATAACCCCAAGTGGTTCATTAATTACATATCTATCATAATATAAGTCTTTTTTTCTGTCCTTATATTTTTAGTATTATTATATCAACCAATAAAATTGTATTGGTTTTAAAAACTCATTTATGTCAATTTTGACATTATTTAATAATTAATTTTTTTAAAGTCATAAAATCTTTATAAAATCTAACTAAATACAATTAATTAAACCCTAAAATGTCATAGTCATTTATAAAAGAAATTATGGCATCAAAACCTTAAAATTATATTGATTTTAGTATTTATAATATCATTTATTTGATTGTTTAATTAATAAGGAAAATACTGCATCATTATTGTGTCATATATAAATATATTTATTCTATGTCAAAAATTTATAAATATAATATCATGAGGTATGAAATATTTTTATCTTTCTAATTACTATTTATAGATTTATAGATATATTATATTACCACAGAAAAATATTATTTTACTAAAAGATATTTGTTTTTTTATTTTTGTCTTTAGTTTAGATTATTTAATATAAAATTTCATTATCCCTCTCATGTGGCTCCATGGGGTCCCAAAATTGACCCAATGATACCCATGGTCGTAAATGTATCAGAAAATAGGGTTAGGACACACGTTAGGGTTATTTAATATTATTATAATATTATTTTAATCATTATTTACTGGATTTACCCCTATAACCATGAGAAAAAAAATATTTACTAAAGTAAATATTCATAATTTATACAAATAAATGTTAAATATTTACAAAATTTAGACCTCATAATTAAAAATATGGAATCAATTTTTCCAAATTCAAAACATAGAAGTGTCTGAAATTAATTTAAAATTATTTATCGTTTTCAAAACAAAAAGCGTGTTTTTATGAAATAATAACGATCAAAATATTGACACTTGTTTATGTCCAGTTTAACAGTGATGTTACATCCAATGACTTAAATTATATTAAATTATAATAATATAATATAATAATACTTAAAAACCTTTCAAATTTATAATTTAACACTATAAATTATTTCAATTAAAAAAGTTGTTTTTAATTAAAATTTAGTATTTTTCACTATTCGTCAAAAATTGAATGTTTTCTCAAAAGTACCAAAATTTCAACATAATCTAATTTTGATTTTATGTATTCGAAAATTAAGACTATTTTACCAAATTAAAAATATTTACATTGCGTTATTAATTTAAAATTAATTTCTGTTGTCAAAACCAAAAAGCAGGTTTAAAAAAATAAAACTATGAAATGATTGACATGTATATTTATCAAATTTATATGTAAGATGAATTATAATAACCTAATTTGTAATTAAGGATAAATATATAATATTATTATACATCCAAATAATTAAAATGTATTAATTAACACTTTAAATTAGTCCGATTAAAAACGTTGTTTGCAATTAAAATTTTGTATTTTTTTAGTATTCATCAAAATATTAAAGTTCTCAGAAAAGTACCAAAAATTTATCCAAACTATATTTTTATGTCCCAATTCTAGAAAATAATTTAGTTCCATTATATACAGAATAAAAATGTGTCAAATATTTGTTTCAAAAAGGATTCTCTGTTAAATAAGAAGTATAATTTCATTTTTTTTTAAAATACTTCTTTCATCTGAAAATCGAATTTGACCTTATATTATGTCTAAGAGACACAAAATATTAATTCTAAAATTATATGTAGTATATAAAAATAAAATATCAGTTAATAATATTCATAAACTCTTTTTATAAAGTCTTGTTTGTTAAGTCGTGGTGCACTCGATCTCGGGGTTGGAAGTAGCACAAGCTATGGAATTACTTTAATGATATAACATACTATAAAATCTTGTGGTGTTAGATTCTCCCCTCCTTCAATAAATTTCATACTTGAAATTTGAAATTGTTCTTCAAAAATAAATTTTCAAAAATAAAAAACTACCTTTTTCGAAAACCCACATTAGAAATTGGGTTAGTAAAATTTATTGTTAATAAGAGGGAATGGGAAATGAAAAATTCACGAACAAATTACGATCTTGATTATGAAAACATTTATGGAAATTAGAGAAAAATATTTGGAGGAAAACAAAAATATTTATAGAGAGTGATTTAGGTCATCAATCACAAACAAGTGTAAAATTGAGAACCTCAAAGCTATCGTTTTAAAATGATTTAAAATATAATAAGTTAAACAAAATATAAGGTATTAGGATAACACATTTTTTGTTTTAATATCTCCTCCATAATGTCTAAGAATTAATTTATTCATAGAATAATAGGGAATAAATATATATATATAGACACTTGACATGTAGAGTTTCATCCTTCAACTTATTCAAACCACATACTCATATTTCACTCCAAAAGAAAATAAAATTTAAAAATATTCTATTTATCCTAATCATATTGGGTTAAAAAAATGAATTTATATTAATTTTTAAGAATATTTTAAAAAACTACATTTTCAAAACTAGGAAATCATGTAGGCCAGTGGTAGGTGATGCATCCTTCTCACCCTTTTGTTACTGTTTCATGTCTCGCGGCCTTGCCAGATGCGACTGGTTGTCGTCCAGCCTCTAGGTTATTCTTTTCATGTCCATCCAAAAATAATCACAAGAAATGATTTAACCTTAACTATAATATCCAATGTCAATCTTAATAAATTCCATCCATTAGAATAATAAAAAATACTTCTGTCCCAACTCAAAGTCCATAATTTATAAGAAAGGTAAACACAATAATGATCCCATTTTTTTCAAATAACAACATGTGAATACCTTCATCATGTATTCTTTTAAAACATGTTAACACCCTAAATTATCATATAACCTTTTTTATTACATTCATGCTCCCTTATTTTCTAGATAATACTATATATACACTTTATATCCAAAAATGTTTTAAACTCCTACAATGATGGAATAATCAAACCATTTACCAGTTCCAAGGAGGTCAATAATATCCAATATAATTTTTCGAAATCAATCATCTCTTATTGAAAAATCCATAACTCGGTATCAGGACTATAATAATGTTTTTTCTTTCCTTCAACCATTTATTTTCCATGAATTTTAAATTTCCATTGAGTCAACTTTCTTGGTTCCACTAAACTCAAGTCCTTAATTAAATAGTACTGTAGTAAAATCATTATATACTCTACAATTCATGTGACATGTACACCATTAATACAATACTTAAATGACACAATACTTTAATAACAACATAAGAAATCTTAATCATTCCTCTTCATCTTCGGTAGTACCATAACTTTATTATTATCCAATAGTATCATTTGGGGTATACTCTGATGATTTGGACATTATTTCGCATGGTGTCCCAACTCCTTGGAGATGAAGCATTTTACATTTGAAACATTTTTCTCACCCTTGCAATCACGTACTTTGTGTCCTTTTTCTACGCACTTATAAAAAACTCTCATTCCATTCAAGGATTTACAAAGGTGATTCTTTCTAATGTTATCACATATAGGAAAATCCTTCTTTACCTTATTACCCTAATACATCTTCCTCTCTACCATATTTTTCTTCATTGGGTTCCCTTTAAAGCCATAGGACTCAAATAATTTGTTACTTATCTTATTAATACATGATACTATTTCTTTATATAATGATAATACATGGGAGACAATTTCCTTTTTGAATGTTGGATTAACACCATGAAAGTTATGATCATTATTACTATTTGGATCAGGCGTATTGTTGGAGGTCTCATTCCATCTTCTAGGCTCTATTTCTAAACAATGGAATACACTAGGTTAGTGAATGAATCGCAATGAATAATTCATAAGTTGTAAAATAGTTAACAAAAATTGAAGTGTTCATGAATATAATACATAATAATTGAAATTTTTTCTTTGAGGAAGTATATACTCATAATCCCTTCATACTTTTTTGTAAAGAAAATAAGAATTATCCTAAGCATATCCCCCGAGTGTGTCATAACCTAGACTGCAGCAAAGCCCGTTATCATGCACCAGGTCCCGTTCGAGTCTAGCTCAAAACATTGTTTTCTTATTTTACCCCTAGGTACATCTTTTCCAGAGCCAATTCTACCTACTAATATCTGGACATGGATGTATTTCTTGGAAAGCTCAAAAAATATCTACAATACGAAAATTCTAAGAAGTTTTTCTATACTAATCCTCAAAGATTAACTTAGGGTAATGTGCTCTAATCAGAGTTGTTCTAAATCTAGATTCTGATGATTTTACTATACTTCCTCTCATAACAACTGTAACACCCTGACCCTAGTTACCCGGAGTCGGTGCATTATTAAATAACATTGGAATGATCACAAAACATCATGTCTTGAAAGATCTATTTGTTTAGTAGCCTTGTAAATACAAGATACATTCATAAGTTTTACATTACACTATAAATTAAAAACTACAACATTATAGTCTCTATAGGACACACTCATATCCGTTAGACTATCCCTTTAGGTCAGTCATAATATACTTATTCTCATCCTGGGAAAAATAAAACAAAGAAAGGGTGACCTCAGATGCTCAATAAGGATAAAAAATATATCAGAAACATTCCTAAATAAGCATAAAAATTTAAGAGAATGTATAATACTAAAACAAAATCCTTTTAAACATGATATTTAGAATAATATGGAAAATATAAAATCAAATAATTCAATTTACCCATTCACATGGATATTCTAGTAGTTAAATAATCACATGAAATTTCAATAGGCAATTTCATAATGATTGAATGCATTATTCCATACATCATAACCACATAGTTAAGGCCTTGTTCGAAGACTACAAAAAATATTTTCTCACGGCCTTGTTCCAAGATAGTAGTTTGCCTCATGAGACCTACTGATTCATCAAGGAGCTATAGATTTATCCACCCATCACATACTAAGTCCAATGCATCCATCATATAAAAAGGTTTAAAAATAACCTAATCATTTATATTTAAACTATCATAAGAAATATTAATACGTTATCCATAAACCATGAATACTGTAAAAATATCACATCCACAATAAAAAAATATGAAAAAAAACTTCAATACAATATGGAAGTTTTGTATCATAATAAATCAACTTCAAATAAGCATAATATCCATCATAGGATGTTGAAATAGATGAAATCAAAACATTTTTTTTAGAGAAATATATATTTCCATTATCAATTAATTTAAAAGTCATATAATTATAAAAGAAGACATTTATTTTTAAAATATTATTATATGTTTGTAATAGAATATTTGATGATGTTATAATGGAAGAAAATAACTACACCCACCGTATAAGTTAAAAAAACATTCTTAGCTTAATATTGTCGAAACGGTCATAAAGTACCATTCTTGGAAAACGAAGGAAAGATTAATTTAAAAATTATAAGTCCAAATAAGGGTATAAATGAATTTAATCCATTGTCTAGTAAATAGTAATAATAAAAACATATGTGGATGATAAAGAAGTCCCAATAGATACTTATATAAAAACAACCTAAGATAATAAAGAGATTGTTAAATTAACCCTTACCTTGCAATTTTCCTTGGTTGAGGGTAAATTAACCTCTTTATAATAGTTAATTCATTGTTACTAAATTATAAATGAACTATATACATAAATATGATATCATATATGATCTTATAATATTTCCTTGTTAATGATATTTTAGTAGTATCATCGTTCCAGGTGTTAACTGATTCGTTTTCCTTTGTATGTTTGGTTTTGTAAGCCATATTTGTTATGGATAGGATGTATACTATTTATATTTAGAATGATATTAAGTTTTTAAACATTATTTTTAATCATCAAATGAAATTTAGTGTTGAATTGATATGATGGGGAATGAATCTTATCATATTCGTGGAGATGTTTATTCGTACGTACGTACAAGAAACAATATCATTATTTTAATATTAAAATCATATATAATTGGATATTGTATCATATATAAAGAATAATTTTCATGTTATATTTATTATTTACATCATTTATACTCATTTTATACCCATCTAAATGATGAAGTATTTGACTAACAAACTACACCATGACATGGAGACGATAATCTGAACATACGCACGTATGGTGACTTTGACATTTATAGGATGTATAAAATGATGAATATGGTTGTAAAATTTTTATAATAACATCACATTGTATATATGATAATGGATTTATAATTTTATAATGTAAAAAAATAAAGAAAGAGGATGTGGAAGAAGAAAATAACTTTAAAGAGGTGATGAAATTTTTACATCTTCTTCGGGTTCTTCCTTTTGATTTGATCAAAAGGACTTATTATGTTGTCTTTATGATTAAAGGAAAGCCTATAGTATGAATGAAGGAAAGTTGGGATGATATTTGGGAAGGGGTAGGCTAATAAAAATGGCTTTGATGGTGTGAATTTGAGAGAAGTGAAAGTGCACTTTTATTAGAGAGGTGAGGGTCACTTTAGGAAAATCCTGAAATATTATTTTATAATAAAATAATTTTAGGTTTATAATGGTTCAAAAATGAATTATTTAAAATATAATTGTGATATGGGTAAAAAAACATCTCATCCAGTAGGTTTTAGACAGTTTTAGGTCACTATATTAACCTTATCTTTTACATTTAACTCTTAGTTAAACAGTTAGACACATATCAGGTCTCTTTGTATTTTAATATTATATAGTTAATAAAAATTCTATTTAAATACACGAGAACACCATGTTGTTCATTAATTATACAATTATCATTATAGAAGTCTTTTGGATGAACGTTAGATTTTTAGGATAATTTTATCAGCCAATAATATTGTATTTGTTTTAAAACTCATTTATGTCAATTTTGACAATATTTAATAAATATTTTTTGTTAAATTACTAAAAAATTTATTACTTCAAAATAAATACATTTAATCAACCATAACTTTTCATAGTCACCTATAAAATTTTCTTATGGCGTCAAAACCATTAAATTATATTTATTATAGTATTTATTATATCATTTATTTGATTGTTTCATTAATATAGAAAATACTGCATCATTATTTTGTCATATGTAAATATATTAATTTTATGTCTAAAATTATAAATAAAATATCCTGAGGTATGAAATTTTTTTATATTTCTAATGACTATTTATAGTCGAATAGATAAATTATATAACCTCATATTAAAATTTTTTTTACTAAAAGACAGTTGCTTTTGTAATTTTTTTCTTTACATTAGATTATTTAATATAAAATGTCATTATCACTACAAAGTGGCTCCATGGGTTCCCTAAAATGGAAAAATGATTCCCATGGTTGGAAATGTATCATAAAATAGTTTTAGGACACATGTTAGTGTAATTTAATATTATTAGAATATTAATTTTTAACCTTTTTTATTTTATTTACCCTTTAACCATGGTAAATAAAATATTTACTGAGGTAAAAATTCCTAATTTCTAAAAATAAAAGTTATCAATTTACACAATTAAGACCTCATAATTACATATATGAAATCCTTTTTTTCTAAATTCAAAACACAGAAGTGGCAGAAATTAATTTAAAATTAATTCCCATTGTCAATACAAAAAGAGTGTTTTTATGAAATAATAACTATCAAAAGATTAACCTTGTTTATGTCCAGTTTAATCGTGAGATTAAAAAAATGACTTAAATTATATTAAATTATAAAAATATAATCAAATTATACATAAAAATCATTCAAATGTATAATTTATCACTACAAATTATTTCGATTAAAAATTTGTTTTTAATTAAAATTTAGTATTTTTCCATATTCATAAAAAATTGAATGATATCAGAAATTCCAAAAATTCACCCAAAGATAATTCTGATATTCAAAATTCAGAAAATGAATTATATTTTACAAAATAAAAAACATATAAGTATCATTTATTAATTTAAATTAATTCCTGTTGTCAAAACCAAAAGGCGGGTTTTTAAAAAGTAAAAGCTATCAAAAGATTGACATGTGTTTATGTCAAATGTAAATGTTAAATTAGTTACAATAACTTATATTTTAATAAAAGATAAAAATATAATATAATTATACATCCAAAACATTTAAATTTATAATTTAACACTATAAATTAATTCGATTAAAAAATTAGTTTTCATTTAAAATATAGTATTTTTCAGTATTCATCAAAATTTGATAGTTATCCGAAAAGTACAAAAAAATTATCCAAACAAAATATTTATGTCCTGATTCTAAAAAAGAATTTCATTCCATTAAATTGTGTATATAAAAGAGTCCAATATTTGTTTTAAAAATTATTATCAATTAAAGAAGCTGTATAATTTCATTTGTTTGAAAAAAAACTTATTTTATCCGAAAAATTGAATTTGTCCTTATATAATGTCTAAGAGACACAAAATATTACTTCTAAAATTATATATAGTATATTAAATTCAAAATTCAGTTAATAATATTTATAACCACTTTTTTACAGCTTGTTTGTTATGTCATGGTGCGCTCGATCTCAGTGTTACGTGTAGCACGAGCTATTGAACTGTTTTAATAAGCTAACATACTATGAAATCATTAGGTGTTACATGATATACATCGTTAAGATTATGGTTTTTTATCTATCACTATTTTAAATGGAGGCTATACCAACGTAAATATTCCAACGGTTTTCATAAACCGTTGGGGTAGGGCTTTCGAGAGGTCCTTACCCAACGGTTTCACTAAACCATTAGAATATTGATTTTTCGATTAGTTTTACCCAAAGGTTTTATAAAACCATTGCGATATGTGGGTTTTAAATGACTTTTACCAAACAATTTTATAAAACTGTTGGGATCCGTGAGTTTTAGGCAGGTTGTCCAAAATGGTTTTCAAATTGTTGGTAAAGCTAACCTTTCCCAATGGTTGTTTAAACAATTAGGATAATTTTCCCCTATATTTTCAAAAGAACCAGTCCCCCCATTTGCCAGAATTCATGCCTAATGTGGGGACATAATGCAGATCTCTCACACTCTGAAAATTATTCCACCAGATCCATCTTCAATCAGGAAATTTTTTATATACTTCAAATCTTTAAGTGGTTCCTTTCGTTTAATTCTTTGCATCTATTTTTTTCTATTAGATTTGGCCAAATCCTGAGGTCCTATACGGTATAGTATACCCAATAATTTCAATTTTATTAGTTTTATGTTTTTTATAAACATAAACTATGATGATTTTGTGAATGAACTATATTTGAAGTATTTATATCCACTCTTATGTAGAGTTAGTGAACATATGAAGGAATTGGGGCCTATTAGGGTAGTAGTGTAGGTGTTTTCCAATTTTTATTGTGGTGATATAGTAGTTTCTATGGAAATTTGTTTACTTTATCTGAACTATGTATAATTTTATGTTTGTATATATTTGGTTTACATTGAGCCTATAATACATATTTATCATATGCCTGAGGATAATAAGGTTGTTTACATGTAAACCATCATACTATAACACTCATTTGGAGACATTATTAAGAATAATCCATGTATATTCTTGTTGGATATATAGTAAAGGGGTGTGCAGGTCGGGGGGGGGGGGGGGGGAGGGGGATGTTTAGGGGGATTCTACAGGGGTGAGGTTGGCGGGGGGGTGGGGGATGTACAGATGGGGGTGGTATTTTCTGACTGGGTGGGAGAGGGGGGTTGGGCTAGTGGGGGGTGTACCTGGTGAGGGTGTAGTGGGTGGGGGGTGTCTGTTGGCCATGATGTTGGGGTGGGGGTGTACTGGTGGGGGTGGGGGGGGGGTTGTACATGTGGGGGGGGGGGGTGAAAGTTGTTGGGGAGAGGGGAGTGTGCATGTTGGGGATGGGTTGGGCTGGTGGGGGTAGGGGGAGGGGGTTGTGTAAGTGGGGGATGGGGTTTTGGTGGGGTGTAGTGGTTGATTGGAGGGGGGTGTGCAGGTGGGTCGGATGTGTAGTGGGTGGGGGAGTGGTGTATGTAGGGGGTTTATAGGTGTGGGGGGGATGTGCAGTGTGCAGGTGGGAGGGTGGGTGTGCAGTGGGGGGGTGGGCTTTCCATGGGAGTCTACTGGGGGTCAGGTGGGGGTAGGGGTGGGGGGTAGGCAGTGCAGGTGGGGTGGGGGGAGGGGGGTCTCGGGTGGGGTGGGGGGATAGTTTAGTGGGTTGGGGGAGGGGTGTGTGTAGGTTGGTGTGTGCAGTTGGTGGGGGGGATGTGAAGTGTGCTGGTGGGGAGGGGGTGGTGAAGTGGGGGTGGGATGTGTAGGTGGGGATGTGTATGTCGGGGAGAGGGGGCTGTGTAGGGGGAGTCTGTTGGGGGTGAGGTGGGGGGGGGGGTTGTGGAGTGGGTGGATGGGAGGGGCGTGTGTAGGTGGGGGTGTGTAGGTGGGGGTGTGCAGGTGGGGGATGTGCATTGTGCAGGTGGGGAAGGGGGTGTGCAGGGGGGATGTGTAGGGAGAGTCTTCTAGGGGTGAGGTGGGGAGGGGGGTTATGCAAGTGGGAAGTCATCACTTCCATAGTCTTCCAAAATGCACTGGGAAGTCATCACTTCTAGATATTTTGATAGGTCTGGGGCCTCATTGATTTTGGTTCATGTCTAGTCATCTTGATGAGTAATGCATCACATGATCAAAAAGAGACATCAACCATATATGATGAATTCATTCTCCCACAATACATTTTTATAGAAATTATATATCCTTGGAAGGTGGTTAGAGCCTTTTAGAATCCGTTCATACAGAGACCAGGGGAGGAAAATCCCCACATATATCTATATAGACCAAAGAAAACAACCTTAATCATCATGCCATGATTATAAAAATACTTACAAACTCAATACTATACATATAATTCTAAATAACTACCTATAGATAATTATTATCCCATATTCCTTCCACCAGAATCCAATTCCCCAACATTATCCCAATTGAAACTTGATACCATCATGTTATCAAGTCACCAATCCATTCAAAATGGATTTTCACTAAAGAATACTACTCTAATACATAACACTCAACATTTTTTTTCATAACATGAATGAAACCACAATTAAATCTCACATCTCTCAGTCACACCCCCATGGGAATCCCCCACCCCTATGGATATCTCGTACCCCCTAGACCACCCCCATCCCATGTGGACTGCCGACCCATCCCCTAACACCCCACCCCATCCTTCCAGAAACCCCCACCCCCCCTAGACTCACCTGACCCCCATGGACAACCCCCAACCCCCTGGACAGCCCCCTGGACCCCTCCCCACACACCTATAGATAGCCCGCCCACCCCTAGACACCCCTTACCCCCTGGACAACCCTACCGCCCCTGTGGATAGCCTGTGTACACCCTAGAGACCTCATACCCCCCTGGATAGGCCTACCACCCCATGGACATCCCACCAACCCGCTGGACTCCCCTTACCCCATTGGACATCACAACCCCATGGGAAGCTCTCCCAACCAATGGACACCGCCACCCCCTGAAAACTCCCCATCACTCCAGACACCCCCACCCCACTTGACACCGTTTACCCCCCTGGACAACCCGCCCACCCTCGACACACCACCCAGCCCCCGGACATCCCTACCACCCCTATGGAGATCCCACCACCACTATGGATAGCCTTCCAACCCCTTGGACTCCCCTGACCCATGTGGATATCCCCCACCCAAAAGGGACAGCCCCCCACCACCTGGACCCCCACCCCTTGGGTAGTGTATGTGATCAATAAAATAATCTACTAAAATAATAAATTTTATCATCTAAAATTTACCCAACTCCTGAATAATTCTCCTCCACAAGTGTATATGATCATTGACACTCAGGTATAGTTATTCAAAGTTATGTTATTATACATAAAGCATTTTGTTGTTTTTATATTATGATTCTCATGTAGAGTAGTGTGTCAGTTATAGTTTCATATAAATTGAACTATTATTGTTTACATAAATATATTTTTATTGAAACCTTAATATTATTGAATTGATTTTTATTAAATGACTTATAGTTTTTTTTATAGAATGGATAAGAGTTGGATCTATGAAACTGATCGGATCTCATGATATTTTCATAAACAATTTGTATTGTTTTTTTTATTTTTCATTTCACAATGCTTCCGATAGTGGTCACATACACTACCCCTATTACAATTGTGTTGGAAGGATACAGTTGAGCTATGAATAAGTCAGATACCACATTACCAAATATGGTTAACAAGCAAAAAACTATTTATGGTATCAAAATGTGAAGAAAATGAAATGTCAAATTTCTGATTATCCAAATGAGAGGACTGGATTGAAGAATTATTTATATGATTATTTTCAGTTTATTCATCATCATAAAAAATATGATTCTGACCCATGATTATTTTGATATGATCATAATTATTAGCCTGATGAAAATGATAATGTTGTTCGGGTGAAAAAATTGAATGATGCTACCACGAATCTAGTATATAGAAAATGAGGTAAAATGAAAAAGCAATAATTTGTAATTAGATTTTTCATGGGAATCTATTTATGGGATTTCTAATACTTTTATTGATTACATTCTTACTTTCTTGAAGGATTACTTCTAGATGATACATATATTTCCTCAGAAAACTATATAGTATGGATTTTAGTTGAGGAACATGGATTTTTAAGAAACAAAAACCATGATTTCTTGTATGATTGCAGTTTGTTTTGGATAAAAACTACTAAAAAAATGATTTTATAAAATGTGGAACATCCTTTTGGAAGCCAATAGATGATGGAACACCATCTTGTGTGCCACAGAAAGTAATGTCGCACTTTCCATTGATCCCCATACTCCAAAATATAGTTATGTCTGATGAAATATCAATAAAAATGTAATGGCATGATACTGACAGAATGAAGACTAATGATGATTTGGTTTACCATTCATATGGATTTTCATGGCTGAGATTTGAAGCTCAATATCCTGATTTTGTAGCTGATGTGCATAATGTCTGTTTTTCTATTTCATGTGATAGTTTTAATATGTTTTGGAAAATTCTTACATCACACAACACATTGACGGTTTTTATACACATGTATAATTTTCTCCCATGGTGGTGTTTGAAAAACCTTTCACATTAATGAGTATACTCATATCTGGACATTCTGATCCTAGAAATAATATAGATGTATACATGAAATCATTAATAAATGAGTTGAAACTTTTTTGGAAGTGTTTTGTGTGCACATATTATGGAAGTTCAAAAGACATATTTCATATGCCTGTTGCGCTTATGTGGACGATAAATGATTTTTTACTTATGCAATTTTTCCTTGATGGAACGCGATGAGAAAACTATCATGTCCTATTTGTATGAAAAATAAATGATCTGTAATACTAAAACATCATTGTAATTTTAGTTTTAGGGGACATTGACGATTCTTTTCAATGGACCATCCATATTGAAATAATCGTCAAAGATTTGACACTACCATGGAGACCGATGATCCACCTTAGTGTATGTCTGGATCTAATTGGTATAATGAATATAAATATTTCATTTTTTCATTCGGGAATGCTCAAATGATATTTATAAAGAGAAAGAAGGTCTCCACTAAAACCTGTTACAATTGGAAGAATAGAAGTATATTCTTTGATTTTATTTATTGGTCAACCAATTTGTTACGTCATTGCATAGATATAATGAAAATTGAAAAAAAATATTTTGAATGTTGCTTTCGATTCATCTAAATGTTAAGGTAATGGAAAAATATGATTTACAGTCTCTACATGACTTGGTGGATTGGGGAATTAGACTAGAAATGCATCTTGTGCGTATCAGTGAAAATAAATGGAAAGTCACATGTTCTTCTTATCGGATAACACCAATATAAAAAAATATAAAATGTTTAAGTTCTAGAGACAATTAAAGTTCCTGATGGATATTAATGCAATATATCTAAAAGGGCCAACCAAAGAGAGTTGATGTTGTAATCTTTGAAGACTCATGATTATCACATCCGTCTGTATGATGTGATTCTAATATCAATTCGTCATATATTTTCCAATAATGTAAGGGGGGTTGTTATTCGGTTGTACAATTTGTTTAGATATCTTGGTGCCAAAAAATTGTCTATGTTTTTCACGCAATAAATGTTGGTAGATGCCATATTAATTTTGTGTGAGTGAGAGAAAATATTTCCTCCATCATTTTTCACATTCATGCGGCATCTGACATTCTGAATTCCAACTAAAATACTTCTTGGTGGAACTATTTCTTTTCACTAGATGCATTCAACTAAAATAAATATGTACATAATAAAGTCTTATGTTCGAAACATGAATCATCCTCAAGGTTCTATCATGAATTGTTACTTTGATCAAGAATGTATGTATTTATTATCTATGTATTTTTATGATCTAACTACAAGAATGAACATACCAATGAGAAATGAATAATAAAAATATGATAAAATCGAACCCTGTTATCTATCACTTCCTCAAATAGGAGGAATTCTTAGATTATATACACTGACGACATTAAGCCTTGTAGAGCGGGAAATGGCACATCATACAGTTTTGTTCAACTGTGATTTTTTCGATGACTACATATTGTAAGTAAATTCAAAAGTATATATTATATATTTATATTTATGTAAATATATTACTATTTTTATCTACAAGGTATATAAAGCGATGATAAATAGAAATCATCATTATTTATCTCTGAGAAACAGGTAGACAATTTATAGCAATGATATTTCTGCATGGTTAGAACTGTTGGTAATAATATTTCTGTTTAAAAAAACCAAAAAAAAATATTTAATTAAGTTTAATATTCATTTATATTTCATGTATTGATTTTTCCTGCAGACTCTATATCTGAGAAAATAAGAGATTTGGATTTTTTTCATAATATCGTGGTTCGTGAATGTAAATTAATTTAAATCAATGAGTATAGATTTATTATCAATAAATGAACAATGAACATGAGATCACAACATGATGGTGTTATCGTAAATAACACAACAGAAAATTATACTAGTGCATCAGATAATAGATCGTGATTTGAAAATGTAGGTTATTATGGAATCCTTGAAAAAAAATATCATTGGATTATTATTCTCATGGATGAGTCAAGATTATTAAATATCAGTGGTTTTTTTCAATGATGAGGCAGGGCACATTTATTAATGAATATGGATTTTGATTAATTGATATGACTCTCACTATTGTTAGAGATGAACCATATGTATTGGTATCAATGGAAAAAATGTTTCTTATGTAAAATACCATCTTCGACCTAAATTTGGTGTCATTATTGATGTAGTTCCAAGACATATTTTCGATGATGGTGTTGATTGAATTTACATCATCTCTAATGCCATTCGAAATGATCCATTTATAAATTATGATGAATCCAATAGTTCAATTTTTATAGTTGACTATGAACTATATGTTGTGGTGGGAAATATTTAAAATCACCCATTCATGTTATCAATTCTGTTGGTTTACCTCAACATGGGGTTTTAAGGTTGGGAGTATTCAAATTGATTTAATATTGATTACAAATATGTTTTATCCAACTTTTCTGTTATGTGAATTTTCAATGTTTATTGGTTTCAATTTTAATTGAATTTCATTTTCTAATTGTGAATTGAACAATATTCAAACATTAAAAATAACCTTTCAAACTTGGTGAACATTTAAATGATTCAACTTTGATTTATATAAATTTAGTATAATGGTAAGACCTCTCTTTAACATTTTACCAGGTAATGAACATGATGGTATTTATTCTATTGAAAAACATGTATAGAAACTATCATCATCTACATGTGATAAAGAAATTAAAATATTCCTCAATTTCAATAACTGAATTACCCCTTAAGAATCATGTAGAATCAATGTTCAATGATTTTAATAGATAGGTGACACATAGTAATTAACCATCCTACTAAAAAATAAATTTCTTTATTACATCTTGTATGATTTATTGACTTCATTATAGACATGTTCATGATCATTTATTTAGTATTTTTGGTTACACACATTTATCCCTTTCTAATTTCTTCTATATTTTCTTCCAAATACAGGAAATGAAACAAATTGAAGAGGGGCAACAGAAACAGATGATGGAGAACAATCGTCGCTTGACTAATATGGGAATTCCACCACTAGTGCCTCTAATGAGTATTTTATTTCAAATATATATATTTAAATAATATATAATTTCATGTGATTTATTTTTTTCAACATATTTACAGGATACATATATTATGAGCTAGTTACTGGATGAGTAGCATAGTAGTGGTCCCAATACTGGGGGTGTTCATATGAGGGTGGTGGTATGAGAGCTAGATGATCGGGTCGGCGTACCCGATTAGACCAAGCCCCTCCCACTAATATACCATCCATCCCATATTATGATCCCTGTAGGTTTTTAGGACACATGGGATATTTTGGCCTCCAATATTTTCACTACCCATTACATCTGAGCCACCTCAACCGTCTGTAACATATCCGATGATGATTCACACTCCCCATCCAGCATTCGACCAACCATCCCTATCATCTTCCTTTACTTATTCTTCCTTATTTCTGGGCTTTTATATTCCATCTTCTGTGACTTATGCTCTACCAGAGTCTGTCCCTACAGAGAATACATTGGGAACCACTCCATATGTATGCGTGTGGTGTGGAACCACCACACACAGTTGATGGTGGACTATAATGAAGATAGTAAAATGATTGAAAAATGAAGGTAGAAATATCAGAGTTTTTTGGTGATTGTTGCAAAATACTACGACCACATTCTTTTCAGCCCGCTCTCATGAATAAAATTTCCTAATAAAGTCAAGTAAAATCCTTGGGCAAAGACATGTGTAATAAAATTTGTTTTATTTAATGAAATTTATTATTTTTTGTATTTATATGAATTAATATTTGGGTGTTAGCTTCTGTTTAATTTCCCTGATGGTGAGGGTGCATGACCAGCATGTGTAAAGGATTTAGGTGAGCTTCAGAGAGCTTATAAAAAAGTTTTTTACATTTTCTAGTGTGCTAGAGTGGGCACGGTGTTAGAGGCGGTCACTATCAGGGATGATTGTCCATTAGAATAGTATCAACAGTTGATTACTCATTGGAAAACTAGCCAATTTAAGTTATTAACCACATTAGTGGTATTTAACAGAAATTTTTTATGTTTTTCTTTAATACATATTATTTATATTTTTAGGATTCATCTGGAAGAAATAAAAAAACATTGAATCAAAAAAATACATCCACACATTGGGACATACTACGATTCCAGAACATGAGAGGAAAAAAGTTTGACATTTTATAATATTTCATTACAACTTGCACTTCCTATTGCTTCTTCAATAATTTATTTTATTGATAATTTTGTTTTATAAAATTATTTAAGCACTTAATTATTGGTATCTTATTTATAATTATGGTTTCCTAAATTCAATGTTGTTGTAGAGGCATAAATTGAATATAAGAGGTCATGTCCCTTGAGAAAAACTATTTTCCTCTAGCAGAAGGAAGAACGATGGAACTATGGTTAATGAACCAAATTAACAGTAGATTGTAAGTTTTAAAATGTAGATATAAAATTTCAGTATCTATTTTTTAACTTAGTAATATATTTATATATGTATAAGGCTACTTTAGAGGCCCTTGATTCCCAGAAACCTATCAATTTTGGTTAAAACGATCTCTTACATAAGTTGTTTGGAGATGAGCACCCTGGTAGAGTACAATGATAACATCAAAAGAGTATAGTTTTTATGAGGTATTGGCCCTCCTCAGGTACAATTTGTAGTGAAACCGAGTTCTAGAAGGTTATGGAACATGAATAACATGCTAAAAAAGGTCCACAAAGATGACATAATAGTCTTCTAGGTAAAGCAATACATTTATGAAAATGGTGGATGTTTTTTTACATCCAACACTTCCAACAGAGTCTAGAACAACATGTGATGAATATTTTCCATTAATGTGTTCGATAAATAATGAACCAAGTGGTAGTTCTAGTGTTGGATGAGATTATAGAGAGTTGGAGGTCGACGAGGGGATGAGGAGGGTGAAGAGGAGGTCAAGGCAGAGGAGGAGGGTGAGGAGGAGGGTGAGGCAGAAGAGGAGGGTGATGAAGAAGTTGAGGCTGAGTACAAGAGCGAGGATGGGGGTGTTAATGAGGGCATGGATGATGATGGGGATGACGATGAGGAAGAGCATGTGGTTGATGATGATGGTGATGATAGTGATGGTGATGAGGGACATATTTATCTGTTACATTTATTACTGATATTACTGACCTTTTGTGTTTATTGATTTATTGTGACTGAATATATGAGTCATTAGGTAGTGAACATTATATATATTTTTTTATATATAAACAATAGATCATGACTTGATGAGTTGTTGTGACTGATTCACCCCTCCCCTAAACATCCCCCACCCCTGTGAATAGTCGGGACACACCCTGGACACCCCATACCCCCCTGGAAATCCCTAACACCCCCGTCGATAACCCACCTACCCCCGAAGATAGCCCCTACCCCTATGGAAAGCCCCCACCCCTTTGGAATGCCCCCACCATGTGGATAGCCCCCCCACCCCTGGACAGCTCGCCAACCCCCCTGGACACACCATACCCCCTAGACAGCCCCACCAACCCCCCCAGACACCTCATACCCCCTTGATAGTCCCACCCACCCCCTGGATAGCCCGACCCACCGCCATAGAGAGCATTCCCACCCCTTGGACATCCCCTCACCATGTGTACATCCCCCACCCCTATGGACTGCCCACCCACCCTCCATGGACATGCCCAACACCCTGCAGACCCCCGACCCCTAGACATACCCTCCACCCTCGTGGAAAGTCCACCCACCCCCTGGATAGCCCCCTCCCCCCGTGGACATCCCCCTCACACCCCTATGGATAGCACACCCACCCTTGGACACCCCGTACCCCCATAGACAACCCCACCACCCCGTGGAGAGCCCACCCACCCCCTAGACACCCTATACCCTCATGGATAGCCCTCCCACCATCTTGGACATCCCGTACCCCCTGGAAAGTCCCACCACCCTTGTGGATAACCCAACCACCCCCTATACACCACATACCTGATGGATTTCCCCACCCTCCCCTTGGACACACCATTCCCCCTGGATGGCCCCCACCCCTGTCGACAGCCCCCACCCCCATTGGCATCCCAACCACTGCCTTAGACCCCCCCCCCCCCGTACCATTGGACTGCCCGACCACCCTCGGGGACAGCCCACCCACCACCTAGACACCCTGTAACCCCCTAGACAGCCCCCTCCCCGTTGGAAATCCCCCACCCCCGTGGATAGCCCACCCACCCCCTGGACACCTCATACCCCTTTGACTGACCCACCTCCCACGTGGATAGACCTCCAACCCCTGGACACCCTTACCCCCTGGAAAGCCCGGCCACCACCCTGGATAGCCTACCCCCTCCCACATATCCCCTAGGATACCCCCCCCCCACACCACCTAGACACCTCCTACCCCCTGGACAGCCCCCCTATGGATGGACCCACCCACAACCAAGGACATCCCTTCCACCCCTGTGGACATCCCCCACCCCCATGGATATCCCCCACCCTCGTGGATTATATGGTTTCTAACAACTCGGAGATCACATTAATCATAGCTACCCACTTCAATGCCTCTAGGGATCCATGGTAACCAATAAAAAATAGTGTATGTAATTTTAGAAACTCTCATAGGTAATCAATGAGGTGAGAATAACATATCTATTCCATTTCCACAATAGTTTGAGTAGAGACCAATAATAGGAAGACTATAGAAGGATCACAAGAATTACTACATGAGATATCCCCTTATTGACATTTTGATTCATTTATAGTGTTAACATTTTAATGAATTATAAAAAATATAACATTTTGTAAAATAATATTATGTTCTATAACAATGGATGAAAAATCGGAAATCCCACAAAGATACATCATAAATAATTCATCATAAATCCATTTCAAAATAACATAACAGTGACATCATTCTATATAAAACTCCCTAATGGTTTATAAAAAATACTTTTTAAGGTTCAATTTCTAAAATCATATAGTATTTTTGTACCATAATAAAAATGTAATCCAATTCCTAATAACCAAATCCCCCTTCCTACAATAAAAACCAAAAGCATTCATTTTTTCCAGAATATGTCAATTATTTAGTTCACATCATCTTTTTTTATCTATAGAAACATTTCCTTATGTTTTTTTGTGACTGATTCACCCCTCCCCTGGACAGTCCCCCCACCCCGGTGGACTGCCCGCCCACCCCCCGGACACCCTGTAACCTCTTGGATAGCCCTGCCAACCATGTGGACAACAGGCCCACCCCTCTGGATAGTTCTTCCCCCCGTGGACAGCCCCCACCCCCGCGGAATGCCTGCCCCCCTGGACAACCCCTACCCCCTGGACAACCCACCCACCCCGTGGATAGACCACCCACCCCTGTGGAAAGCACGCCAACACCCTTAGACACCTTGTACCCCTTGGACAACCCCACCACCCTCATGGACTCCATACCCACCCCACTGGACACCCCTGTACCCCTTTGATAGCCCCCACCCCCATAGATAGCCCTCCAACTCCCACAGACAACCCTCACACGCCCCTGGACAGCCCTACCAACCTTGATAGCCCCACCACCCCTGTGGATAGCCCCAGAATACCCCTCCCCCCATGGACATCCCCCAACCCCGTGGACATCCCTCCTACCCCCTGGACACCCCTACTCCCCCGTGGACAGCCCGCCCACCCTTTCGACACCCTGTACCCCCTAGATAGCCCTTCCACCTCCATCGATAGCCCACCCACCCCCTGGACACCCCGTACTCCCTGGATAGCCCCACCCACCCCTCTATACACCCCTATCCCCTGAACAACCCCCACCCCTATCGACAACCCCTCCCACCCCCTGAACACCCCTACCGCCCAAAACAGCCCCCACCCCCTGTGGACCCACCCTGTACATCCCCCACCCTAGTGTATAATTTTGTTTCAAATAACTGGATGATCCCATTAATCATAGATACCCACTTCGTTGCCTCCTAGGATCCTTGGTCAACAATAAAAAATAGTGGATTATCGTTTAGAAACTATAATGCATAATAAATTATCTGTTAAAAACATGGCTATTCCACTACCACAAGAGTTGGAGTATAGACCAAGACTATGAGCACAATATATGGATCACAAGAATGACTACCTGAGATATCCCCTTATTGACTTTTTAATTCATTTATAGTGGTAAAATTCTATATAATTATCAAAAACAAAACCATTAGTAAATTAATCTGATGTTTTAAAACATGGGACACAAAATTACAAATCCCATAAAGATACATCATAAATAATTCTTCATAAAACCATTTCAAAATCACATAATAGAGACTTATTTCTATTTAAAACTCCCCAATGGTTTATAAAAATCCTTTTTAAGGTTCCATTTAATAATTCATATAGAATTTTTTCCCACAATAAAAATGAAATCCATTTCCAAATAACAAAACCCCCTTCCTACCATACACACCAAAAGAATTAATTTTTTTCTTAAAGAATCATATACTATTGAATAAACACTCTTCCAAAACAATTTTATAATTAAAATGATCATAAAATCCATGATATTAATTCCATTAAAACCATTACACCCCCATCCCTCCTAGAAAACACCCCACTACATGGACACACCCACCCCTGGGAATCCCACGTCAATGGAGAGCCCCCCCACCCCCTAGACAGACCCCACACCTGGACATAACCCACCCCCATGGACCTCCCCATACCCCCATGATAGTCCCCACCCCCAAGATGCCCCCACCCCTTCTAGACACCACCCCACCACATGGACACCCCCACCCCTTGGACACCCCACCGCCATGGAAAACCACCGCCACCCCATGGACACCACCCCATCCCTCAGGAAAACCCCCATCCCCCTAGACTACCCCACCCCCTGGACACCACCACTCCCCCTGGACACCACCACACCCCCTGGACTCCCCCACACCCTGGACACCCCACCCCATGGACATCCCCCACCCATGGAACCCCCAACCCATAGACACCACCCCACCCCTAGGACACCACCACAACCCTTAAACAGCCCCATGGATACCCCCCTTGGACAACCCCCCAACCCCTGGACACCCCCAAACCCCTGGACGACCCCCACCCATCGCAGACCACACCCCACCACCAGAGCACCCACACCCTCCCTAGACACTCCCACCCCCATGGAAAACTACCCCCAGCCCCTGGACACCACCCCACCCCCTGGAGACCTCCACCCCTGGATACCCCCACCCCTGGACACCCCCAACCGTAGAAACCCCCCAACCCCCTGGACACCACCCCACCCCCTGGACACCGGTCCACACCCCAATAACCCCTATGGACACCCCGCACCACCCTGGACATCCCCCCACCCCCTGGGCACCCTCATCCCCCAAGACATCACCACCACTAGGGACACACCCTACCCCCTTGAACATCCACCCCAAACCCCTGAACTTCCCCTAACCCCTGAATTTTAAAATGAATTATTTATGTATTTAATTAACTTATGAATTTTGTGTTAATGGTGTATGGGTATACTTGGTGTATGGGTAAAATTGTTGTATGGGTATACTTTTTGTATGTGTATACTTTCTATAATTACCTTATGAATTATGTGTTAATTCTGTATGTGTGTAGAGGGTAATTAATTACAGAATTTGAGGCATTCATAATTCTATATGTATTATGTGTTTTCTAAATTCTATATGAATTAATGGAAAATTATGTATGTATTATGCATGTATTGATAATTGTTTTGCAAGTATTTAGAATGGACCACCCCTATCCCAATGTATGTGTTATGTTGTGTATGAATTTTACAGGACTACTAGTGGAATTGCTACTAGTGCACAGGGGGAGGCCCGCAAGCTAGCTTGCTACTGTAGGTAAAAAAAGGATATGCCAACAGTTTACATCTTTTTTCATATGTGTAAAATCAGAACATATACCAATAGTTTCATGTAATCCACTGGAAAAGATAATTTTACATGATATTTACCAACGGTTTGTAGGAAACTGTTGGTAAAATTCTATACCAACGATTTTGTAAACCATTGTTATAGAGAATATTTTTTCTATTACCAATGGTTTTAAACCATTGGAAAACAATTATACCAATGGTTTTTTTAAATCCATAGGTATATACTCCATTTTTCAGAAATATCCCAATGGCTGAAGCCCCAACGGTTTGGAGAACCATTGGTATAGTTTATACAAACAATTTTCCAGCCTTTACTAATGGTTTTAAACCATTGTTAAAGATAAAATTTCCAGTAGTGTATGCAATAAAATGAGTCTATTATTAAAATAATTAGTTATTTCATTGAAAATTTCTATGGAAGAAATTATCTTAGTGAATACTTCTCTACATAAATTCCCATAAAGAAAATAATATGATTTATACCTAGTTGTGGTATCAAAAAGTGACATTGATCCATGAATTCAAATATAAAAAAAATATTAAAATTGAAGAACTCATAATATCATTAATGATACTGAGAAATTGTTGAAATTTAAAAAGGTTAAAAAAGTAATGGATGTTATTGAAACAAGTAAAAACATATATTTTTAATCTATTAAAGATGAAGATTCTTTAAAATTTGGTTCCAATGAATAAAGAGAATATAAAAAGATTTTAAAAATAGAGAATAATAATTTAATGAATAAGAAATCATCTTGAAATTTGAAAAACCATGATATAATTGAAGAACCAACTATTATGTTCAAAGAATGAATCAAAAAAGGTCATATAAGATATAAACTCTGACTCTAAAAAAATATATTGAAAGAGAAGAAGAAAAATTGTAAATAAAATAGAATAATTAATTGGAGTTTTAGGAATGATTCAGTAGAAAAATTATTTATAGTGATAAAGTCCAGAATTTCTCATTGTGGAAGTTGAGGTATATTGCTATTAAAATTATAAATCTTATACTTTTTATCCTTCTTTCTTTTATTTTTCTTATATACCACTAACTAATGAAGAACATTAATTTTTTTATGATCATCATGGAAATAGTTTCATTCAACTGTATTATTTATATAAATATCATGAAGATAAATATAATAACGTTGTTTATCAAAATGATATTGTTTTAAATGAAAAGGTTGAATTCATTTAAAAAAATTAAAAAATAAATTGAATATTAACTTTTTCAAAACATAAATAAAGGATATATTATTCTCAATTTTTAAATTATCCAATGTATAGAAAATCATAACCAGATCTATAGATCTCAGTTTATTAAAATTAATAATAATGCTTAGGGTTTTCCAAATAGTAATTCTATTTCTTCCAAAGAAACTACATTTTGTAATTTCATTTCTACAAAAAAAATTTATAATTATTTTCATAAATATGGAAATATTATATATTAATTTGATTTCAAAACCACTTTTTATTGAAGGCTCAAGTCTATTTATTAGAATTATAATATTCTTAAAAAATATAAATAAGTTCATTTTTCCATGAGTTCACATTTCAGATTTATTGGGATGAAATATATTTTCATTTCCAAATATTCTTGTTCTAATACTATTATACACTCAGGGTATTAAAAGGATCATTTAAAAGAAATATTATAGGTATTCACAAAGAGACCTCATTGATATATCAAAAAGTGGTTTCATTTATAAATGGGGTTTTACTCCATAAAATGATTGATCTTTATTTATCCACAATGAGTTTAATGTATTATTTCTTTTGTGAGGGAAATCATAGATAATTCCATTTTAGATAATTTTCTAACGTAAATCATGGAAAAACTAGAAATGAACTATTTTTTATTTTTTTCATTCATTAAACTATTTTCACAATATCTCTTTAATAATTTCTATTTTTTCCAAAAAATATAGAATGAAATTTATCAAATATCATTTTTAATTATTTTAGGATTAATACCAACCTATTTGTTTTTGGACATAATCCTTTTATCATAATTATACTATAACTTGTAGGGGATCATTATTTCGTAAAATTATTTTGTTATCTTTGTTTGATTCTTATTTTAAAATTCCCTTAAATATTCAAATTCTCTCAAATATGTTTTTGATATGAAAATATCTACAATTTTTTTATTTCACCACAAATCGTTACTTATTATAATCTTATAAAATCATATACTAGTTTTTAAAATGTGGAGTTGTTTTAATGATCCTTTCATTTTATCATCTCTATTATCTAAGCTTATTCTCATTGATTTTTATTTTTATAATCTTCTTATATATTTGCTGAAAATAATGTTTTAAATGTCTCTTTCATAGTATGACCACTCTTATTTCAATTCTGATGTTACCCAAATATTTGACTATATTTTTAATTTTTTTCAAAAATAATTTTTCTTAAAAGATTATATTTTTTGATGAATTTTTATTATTTTTATTAATTTCTTTAACTTATTCTTGTTATTAATTACTAAATCTATATGGATTATTTATCTGAATTATTTTATCTCTTTATAGGTTGATAAATTATAGTTTTTATATCCCCATGATTTAATAAAACGTTATTTATTTATGGGGGAGTTAAACATTATTATACATTATATTTAATGTCTTTTTAAAACTGTCACTTATATCATATATGTAATGTTATTTAATTAGTCATTTTTCTTTGAATGATCAGTTTTTTACAATATCAAATCGGAATAATTTTTTAATGGATATAAAGGATAAATCATTTATCTATTGAAAGAGTGTTTCATATATAGTGATATATTTTTTTAATAGTTTCATAAGGGAGTTACTTTTGGTAACCCATTTTTAATATTTAACTTCTTAATTATCTTTATTTTAAAATCATGTGTTTGATAATATAAAATGTGGTGAGACTATTATATCAAATAGTTTCATTGTTTCAAAGCTTATAGACTCTCAAATTTGTTTCAAACTTGTTTCAATGTGTATGATGAATTTTTCTTCTCTTTCTATTAATTTATTATGGCATGGAGGAAACCACAAATTATACGGGATCATAGAAGGCTCCAAGGACCCCCATTCTAGGAATATTGTAGAAATATCAATGAGTAACTAGTGGTATGTAGAAGTATATTCATCTTCTAGAAGTCCCATAAGATATCCAATGGAAACCGATTGTTTTTAGGCATCTCTAGGTAGTCCACTGACTACCAGAGATGGCCACTAGTTATCTAGTGGAATTGAGGTATACTAAAACAATGGTGTATTTATTATGGTTAGAAATTTTTTCCATTTATATATGTAATTACATGTATTGTCTCCTCACACGTCATCACCATATATAAGATTAAAAATAAATCATTGGGAAGTATATATCATCATCTAATCATTGTACTAATGAATAAAAATTCACTCTATTCATAAAAAACATCTCAATCTCCATAGTATTCCAATTTACATCATTATCCAAATTCGAGAGTGATTAATATATAACATCATCTATATAAATTTAATATCATAAAATGTAATATTATAATGGAGTTATCTATATATAATTTCATTAAGAACATTGTAGAATCTATGATACAATATTTCTTTTTTTTTCTCATTATCTTTCTTTTTCTAGAGCCTTGGTTATTTTTTTATTACATATTATATCCATATTCCTTTTAATTATAATATCAAAGTCTCATAATTATTCTACATATTATCTTTTTGTGAGAATATAGAAGACAATATAACTTGTTTTACAGAACTCAAATAAACTATTTTTCCCCACGTCTCATCATTTCATTCATCCTTCCGCAGTCAAAATCAAGGGATTCATTATATGGATCTTAGTTCCTATTAAATCCAAGGGTTTACAATTTTTTGGTTTTCCCATTCAAAAGAAATAAAATTATTTTGTTCTTATTTCCCATTAAAACCAATGTGTTATATTCCATTTCAATCCTTCTTAAGGGTAGGAGACATAAAAGAACCTTTTTTCCTATTACTGATCACTATTATCAATGTGTGTTCTGTCTATTTTCTTCACACATTTCAATTTATACAATAATCCTACTTCATTTTCTTTTTCTTTAAAATCTACATTATAGTATTCATTGATATTATCAATTTCGTTGATTATTTTAACATATTTTTTATAGAATCGAGTTATTCTATATTTCATTTTTTATTAATTAAACTATTTTCATTAAAAGGTAAATTCAAACACTCATTCCATAAGTCTATGACAAATAGTATCAAATATAGAAACCATATACACACAATTTTAGATATCTTCAAAAATTGGTTTTGGAAAACCTGTTATGAATTTTTAGATATTACTATACAGTATGTGACAATATGTGAAAATCCATCTATAACATCTTTCATATATAACCCAAGATACATTTTTGGAAACTCATGAAATATTAAAAACATAATATTTATTCTCACAAAAAAAAATTGGGACCCCGTGGGTGTTTTAATAGTTGAATTCAGTAATGATTATAAAATCCATAAAATTATGAAAATAAAACCCACTCAGAAATAATTAATTCTAACCAATATACAAATGGATTTGTAATGATGTATATCAAACCCATGTGTCTTTATAACTGTGTTAAAAAAATATAACATAAAACAATTCATAATTATTTAATCCATTTCCCAAAAAATTGTGGGACCATATAGAACATAATATTTCGAAAATATATATCCATTCGTCTATTTATGATTCTCTATGTATAGACATACTAGTTGGATGATAATTCATAAATTACTTATCTAACAACATCACCCAGATAGATAATAACTTCACATTATCTTTATAAAGGTATGGTAAAAAACATCCTCAATATATCTAAATCAATGACCAATATATAATACATAAAATATGAGAGGATAAATCACATCTTCGTTATTGCTCACCCGATGACACGATCCACAAAATACCCAACCACCCATTAATTATCTAAGCCTTAGAGCTTATTTAATAATGGTGTCAAAGTGTGAAGGTTATTATGATAATTTGTTTTCTAAATATAGGTATGGGGACTTAACATGAATAATAACCCCATGAAATACCAACTACATAGTGTATAACACTTCGTGTCATATAATTGGTTGGAAATCCATCACAAAAAACTATTATTCTACCTCATTAGAATATTGTGAATCTTTATATGGAATCCTAGAACTGATAACCCCAACATTTATATACAACCTATGAAACTACATGAAGAAAATTAGTTTGTGATAAATCAAATTTATATTTTGTGAGGTCAATTATCTTTTAACATCATGAAATATTTGCAATCAACATGAATGAATGATAATTGATGACTTCCATTTGTATAAAATTAAAAAATTAGTATTAATTAAATATATTATGAATACATATAAATAATACATAAGTGTATTTTTAATCATATAGCCTATGATAGACCACCATAAAGGCATTATTCTCAAAACAAATTTCAGGTTTTCATAAACTCGTTACATCTCTATATAATTACTTTCACATATCTATTGGACAATTTGATAGAAATCACATAATAAATGATGTTAAAGAGTAACATATATGAAAAATTATTGTATTAATAATAGCACGTCATATGAATCATATCCCTATCATTCTACTATTTTAACATAGTACTGAACCTCTTTTTTCCAAACAATGTACAATATCATGATGTTAATAAATTATGGCGTCTACATACACTACTACAAAACTAGATTTATCTAGAACTAGGGTTTTAACAACAGTAGGGTTTTAACCGCACTTGCTAAAACTACTGCTAAAAACACATTACTCTTTAACATAAAATGAAATTTTAAAGAGTGTTTTTTAAGGAAATAAAAAAAAATTGAAAGGGGGCATCTTATCAAACCTTTAAAAAATGATGATAAAGGCCCTCCCGTTATAAGTGTTACTAAAAAGCGTAGATAAAATGTCCATTTATAAGTGTTTTTGAAATATAATATATAAGGGGTTCATTATCAAATGATCATTACTTGTTCTAATAAAGGTTATGTTCCAAATAGTTATATTTCGTTAATGGTTACCCATAGCAGATGTTATGGCCTTTTGGATTCATAATAAAACTTTTTTGGCCTCAATAGAGGTGATCGAGGGTTCCCGTGGGTAACAATGTCATATATCTCATTGAAATATTCTAATGGAAATGTGTTTGTGGAAAAAAGGACACATAATTTAGATGTTATTTCTATTGAAAGGTTTTTGAATGCAAAAAACCCTAAACCCCCTAAAAACCCTTACCACCATAAAACACTGAAAAGATCGTAACATTCGATTAGGGAATCCATTTCAGCTATAGAAATAGTCATATAAATGAAAATAAAATGCACTAAAACAAAATGAAATTTCAATCATTTGATTATAAATATAATTAAATATATTACAATTTCAAAAAATGATAAAAATAGACTCATACATCAATTTCCCATGACTTTTAATCAAGGTGTCCATTTGGCAGGTACCACATATCAAATTGAATCTTGTAATGAAATCTATGTCAAAATGGTATTAAACTAATCTCTATGAGATTTGTTTTATTTTTTCAATCCCAGAAAGTCCCAAACGACCTTCAATACTGGGGTTTTTTGTCACAAACCCTGATTTGGTAAAATTCTAATGTCTATAACATTTTATCTGGGCATACGTTTAGCCTGTACCACATATCATATAAAATATTATTTCCGGATCATATATTTGACTTGTTGTGGAGTGGAAAGAGACTCATAGATCAAACATTATGGTCATTTCATGGATTATATGTGTTTTAGGTTTTTAAGAGTTTCATAACATTTTTATGTGTTTAAAGGGTTTTTAGAGTTAATATCCATTTGAATATATATATAAATTAATATGAATTGGAAAAAACATTATATTACCATATATATAACCCTATATGTAAAAATATAAAATTATATGGGTAAAAAAGTATGATGTTTATATAAATATATTGATATATCATAAAATGTTAAAAAAAGTATAATAGAGTGGAAAAGGTGTTTATGTATAAGCTAGAGGTCTTAGGATCTAAAATCACTAGTACTAGGGGTGCACATTAGGGGTGTAAATTTTTAATGTACTATAATTGGGTGGGGGAGGTGTTGATAAATGTGAGGGTGGGCCTGGGAACATATTATACCCTTTATCGGTGCTAAAAATTTTCTGATAAGGCCCCTGTTATTAGTGAAAAAATGCAATGATAAATACCCGATTTATCATCACTTTTTTCCACTATTAAAGGTGTCCTTTATCATCACTTATTAAAATAGCTATTAATGTTATCCCTCTGACATCACTTACATTATCTAATTTTCTACAACACTTATGATTCTTTTTTAATAGTGATTTTAAATGAAAGATTTGAATTAGTGATAGAACTATTTCTATGTTCATAATCATCATCATTCATGTATCTTTCCCATCAGACATTTCTTTTGATGCCATTTAGTAAATAATACAACCCTTTCGATTATTTTTTTACCATCACATCCTAAAATATCTTGAATAGGAAATAATATTCCAATTGAATTTTTGTTATCATAGTATTTTATTTATTATACTTTAAATTTGTCGACTTATAATTCTACTTCTGAGATACTCTTATAAATTATATTCTCTCTAGAAATGATGATAATATACCCAAATTATTTTATGATATAAAATGAAACTTATTTCAATTAATGGTTTTTTAAAAAAATAAACTATTTCATCCATATCATATATGGTATTCTATGGGTTTAGATTATTATTTTTAAAATAATATTTTATTATTTAAAATATTTTTCGATAAGATAGAGATTACCATTGGTATTATTTTTTAAAAAATATATCATAGAAAATAATTATCGTTAAAAAATATCATTTTATAATTATCTCTTTCTCAAACATATTATATAATCTTACAAATTATAAAGCAATTGAATTTAAAATATTATCTATAATTATTTATTAAAACTCAATTTTTAAAAAAACTTCATATATCACATTACAGAAATAAGAATAAAGTGAATATCTTTTTTTAGATTAATATGATTATGAAAAATTCCATTTAAAACAAATTCATGATTTAGTAACCCATTGACACATCACATGAATGATAAATAAAATATTTATGGATTATTACATTGATTTGGAACTATTTTATGTTTATCAATTTTAATTTATAAATTCACTTTCACCCATCCTTTAAAATAATGTAAATTATTTCTATAATAAAATATATGACTTGAAATAATCCTGGAGTTTCTTATCCCTTATAAAGTATTTTAAATAATTCTATAACCTATGGAACCATTTATCCTTCTTTCCAATAACTACATTATGTTTCAAAAACATTAGTTTACTATTGTATCATCCAATATTCATCATTATAACGATGCTTTGACCACTTAATATTATTCAACACCATTTTAGTGCCTTATCATCCCATTCCCGATGTATTTGTCATCAACACAATGAGGAATCTAGTAAATCATTTATTTAACCCATTCACATTGTTCATAAACATAAAAAACCATCATATTATTAATAACATTTCCAAAATAATACTTATTAAAACTTATGGCCTCTATAATTCATTAACTTAATAAATTAGTTGAAACAAAAGTCCCTTTATGCCATCTAACATATAATGCATTTGAAACCCCATGTTAATGCATCAACGAATCACATAATTATTTATATTTTCCTCCTAAATAAATTCAATTTTTGATTACTCATTGGCGTATTACTCTAAAATATTTATTTTCATCCTAAATAACAATCCTTATATTCTTAAGCTAGTTTAGTATATAAATTATTTTAATTTTTTTAAAATATTCATATCAATGATATGTTTGATTCCAATGATTCTATTATGGATAATATAATTTTATATTAGAAAATAAACATATTTTACAATCATTTAAAAATATATTTTATTAAATTTTCTCCAACTAAATTATGACTAATTTTGATATATATAATTTATAATAGTGAGTTAATATTCATATGTCCATATTTAATCACCCATATTTTGAGTCGACATCTGTAATTATGTAATTTAGGTAGGTTATCATGTCAATTATACCACATATGACACTCAGAATGTTGGGTGGAAAATATTTCTCCCATCCACCATATAGATAAATTTAACTCTATCACTCGGGTACCCATCCCAAGTGTTTCACAAAAATGTATAACTAGGAGACAAATACAAAAATTAAGGAATAAAAATCTTAGGTACAATTCATTACATTCATGAATTAGAATGTATAATACATGGGCACCCTTCATTGAAAAAACTACATGGTTGTGTGATCAAAAGCCTTCCAATTTTTAGGTATTTAATAAATATGAAACATAGTATATAAAATTTTATTTAATCTCATAATTTTTTTTCATTATTCCTTTTACTATTAAGGATAAATGTAATGATTCATATTTAATCTATAGTCTTTACACAAAATTAGTTTGTTCAAATCATATTTACTTTTAATTAATTCCACAACTAACTACTTATTTGTTTAACCTACATTCAAATATTACTATATCTATAAATATCAAAATACATCCCATGAATATGGTACATGCAACACTTTCATATAAAGGATATTTTTAAAATAAAATATTTTCTCATGAGTTATCATTGTGTCAAAGGTAGTCCAATCCCCTTTTCTAAAAATGCATAAGACTATAGGTCTATCATTAGTCTGAAATAAACACCATCTACCTATGGTTCTTTATTCAAGATACATTTCAATTCCATCATAATTCTATTAATTAAAATTTATAAACTGTAATAAACTTTTCAATTTATGCTCATCACTTAATAGAATACAATTTCATGGTAGAATAATGCCAAATCAACTATCATACATAACATTTTATGCTTTTAATGAATGCATGAAAATAAAATAAATTCATAACACATGAACCTAAATAATTTATCACAATTAATAATAAAAAATATATAATTATGAGTACAAACATACAAAATAACCTAAATAAATGAAAACATTATGTATCAAAATATTAGATAATAATTTGTGAATGATATATAAATATTTTATAAACACTTAAAAATTCATTCATGGATAAACATGAACAACTCTCTTTTATCCAATATAAACTTTTAATATTATATTATATTTTTTCCAGATGAACACAATCATATTTAAGAAATTTGTGACATTTGTGAATTATTTTAGAATCAAATAATTAATGTTTGATAAATTATGAGAAACAATACATAAATCCAAAATATTTCCATAAATATTTACTCATATAAAAACTTATATTTATATTTATGATCTAATAATAACTCCTTATAACAATCTTAAATTTCAGAGGATATTTTCAATCATAATTAAAATTAATCTATGCTCCCATCCCCCAAATATTCTTGGGTGGGACTATGTTGATGATTTCTTTTATGATTTTTTTTAAAAAATTATATTACATATAATTCATCTCACAATGACTTAAACTATGATATGATATTCCATGTAGTAAAAAATATTCTTGAGGGATTACCATGATTTTTTTAGACACAATTTTGTTGTTGTATATGACCATTTCAAGTGGAAGCACTTCACAATGGTGTATCTGGATCCAATGCCTCTTAGATTTTTATATATTATGGAACCTATGACAAATTTATCTACTTGGTTTTTGGTAATCTAGACTTAAAGAAATCAATTATTCAAAGTCAATGTACTATTTTTGTCCTCATGGTAATGCTTGACCAAGAAATAGATATTGACTAACCATAAAAAATTGAATCATCTTATGATTTTCTACCATTCATATCATTCAATAACACCCCATAAATGTTTCTTCTCATGGACTTGGAATTTGTTAGTCTATGGGATGAATCAAAACACCCACATCATATAATTCTTATGCTATGGTTCATTGGTTTGAATAAATTAAATTGGAATTTCAACATTGGTTTTTCCATTATTTTGGGAAAACTTAATTTCAATTTTTTTAATCATTAGGAGACCATATAATATATTGATGGATATTATTTCATATTAATAATAATTTTCAGAGTTATAACAGTCATCTTAAATGAAAAATGATAATAATAAAAAACATAAAAAGAATAGATTAAATATATAATGTTCAGAGAAATAAGAAATGAATGAAAAATTATTAACCATATATTACTGTATCTATTCTATAAAATTATGTAACAATATATTGATTAAAATAAATTAGAAAAAATCAATTGGTTCCTCCCTCTAAGAGTAAAAAAAAGATAAAATAATATCATGACACTCAAGAATGATTCCCATTTATCCATATCTTTATAGAACCGATATCTTAAATGATCCATGGGTGATAATGTATGGACCATCTTCAGTTGAAGAGTTTCAATATTCGAGATCAATACCCAAATATGAAGTTATAGAATATTAATATATCCATCCCATGATCCCCTTAGTAACATAAATTTTATACCTTATTTTTGAGGCATTATAAATACCCTAACTCATTTTAATGTAAAACACAGTTCCCATAAAAACCTTTAATAATTTTTATGACTAATCTAGATATATAAACTCCTTGAATCATCATCTTATGATTACTGCGAATGATGAATGACATTTGGAGTTGAAGGATGATGGGGAGCTGAGTTTTATAAAGTAGTTTTTAATGAACCAAACATTTATTAATGGAATTTACCTTTTTATAATTACTTGATAAACTATAAAACACTTACATATCATAGATATCCCAATAAAAACATTGTTCTAATAAAATAATAATGAAATGGGTGATTTTTAAATAAATAAAGTAACATATTCCAATGGAATGACAAAATTACCTTTGGAATAGTAACATGAAAATTATGAATACTAATTCGACCAATAGAATAGTAACCTCACCAAGGGATGTAGAAATAAAATTTAGGTATCTTATAAATGAAAATATAATATATTATTATCATAGTATAAGTATGAAAATGTTTTAAAATTTATTATTTTTCAATTGGGATTTTGATAAAACATAAATAATATAAATATTTAAATGAAAATATATTTTCCTAGTGTATTGATAAATTAATATTTTGGTGTCATAGGATTATAAGGTAATTATATGATACCTCAGTTAATTTTTTAATGTGTCGTAAAAGTAGTTATAATTTCAAAAATGGTATTTTGTAAATAAACAATGATTTTAGATAAAAAGTATACTTCTAAAATTCATAAAAAAAAATTTGGTAATTGATTTCATTTTACAAATCTGCACGTCAAAAAATGTTAAGGGGAAATTTTTGAGAATTTTCTAAAATGCTGAATTTTTTGTGAATATTAAAACACAATAATTTATGATGAAATCTAAATACATGAACTATTGAGTAATAGATTATTTATTGTTTATTTAATATGATAAAATCAAGTTATAATTCTTTATTTTAATACATTTCATGATAAAACTAAAAAATTTCATATCCTTGATCCAAAATAATAAACTAATGAATCAAATAATTTGAACACACCCATATCCTTCCCTATAAAGATCGCCTCACTACCTCTTCTACTCACACATTCCATGATTCTATCATTGTCCAAATTCAAAACAATACTCCTCTCAATCCTCTCCCCCAAGACTAGGATCTCTTATTCATTCAAAATACCAAACACTTTTCCCAATGGAAGTTATCAAAAAAGCGAAGATGGAGTGGTAAAAACCACTTCCTTTTTCCTTTAATTTATTTTAATTTGTTTATCATTTCTTATTCTATAATAACATACTCTATCCAAATTTGCATGATTTCTAAACTATATTTTACATACTTTAATTCTATCTTTTTAATGGAATATCCATCATCAGAGTCCTTTATCTCCCTCATTTACTCTACAAATAAAATCATCACCCCTAATGTTTGAATTTACTATCATCATGGAAATTGATTTTTAATTATCCTTTTGTTAATCCGTGTCTATTAATAAAACCAATATAAAGTATATTACGTACTATAAAATTTATCTAATAACTATTTTTATGTTTTGGAAATAACTCATATCCAAATTAATAAATAATGGGACAAAACTAGTTTGTTATGTTCAGAAAACAACCAACAAATATAAATGATTAGTAGTAATATTTTATCTAATTATTCATCCTTATACCATTTAAAAAAATGATATATATATATCCTTTTGAAACTCTGGAGTTTCATTAATATCATATAATTTCAATTCTGCAGAACTATATACATTTTACATAAACATACAAACTCATATTCATGTGAACTAATCATGAAAACCAATAATATAACCACTTGATAATGATGCAATTGAAAACTGTAGATCATATAAAAGGCTATAAATAAACATAAAAAATATATAATAAAGAAAACACATCTATAATATGTTATTTATTTTTTAATTAATGAATTTAATTTTGTTATATTGGATATTAATGTGAATAAATCCCTCAGACATAGGGTAAGGTAAACCTCAAACATAACTCTCTTTATTGGGGTTTTCTCTCATTCCCTGAATTTTAAGTAAGGATGTTCTTTTAATGTTCCTAAAATGTCACTTAATTTTACTTCTGTTTTCTTTTTTGGGATAAAAATACTTGAATTTTCGTTTTATTACAAATGTAATTGCTTTTTTAAAAGAATTATTCCTTAAAAAAACACATTTTATCTCTATTATTAATTTTTCTTCTTCACTCATGATCTATGAGTCTTATACCATGTAATTTATTCCATATTCATTTTATAATCTCTAATTTTTATTCACAAATGCATGCTTTATAAAATACTAATGAAACCCATTTTCTTTTCAGGTTTTATTTTATGGACAATATTTATATAAATTCTTATGGAATGCATGCTAATGTAAATGTTATGACATGATGGGTGTACTTATAATTATATATAACACGTAATCTTTTTGATGTGATGGGTGATCCTAAACTTATATAGATCTACAATGCCTTTGGTAATTTGATGAATCTCATAAGATAAAGTGAAATATGTTTTAACATTATATTATCATTGTTTCAAAACTATGTGTGGTAGTTCACAAATAATACACGATTTTTTATTTTTATACATACACACATTATATGCCTTTATCAGATGAGTCCTCTCATGATTATGATCTTATTCTAATGTTATACTTATGATGATTATTCTTACCCCTTGTTATATTGATTCATGTTCTTATGTATCCTATTATAAGGATTTTAGCTCTCCCCATTCATTGATGTAAATAATAATTTGATTATGTGAAGTAATGTAAACAAAATGACCACTAATAATCTATAGAAGAAATAATTAAATAATTATTTATGTTTTAAATTTAAAATTTTATGAATGGTCCTATTTTTTTTTAACACTAAACCTTTTGATCTAAGATGTTTAATGATTTTTTGTTTTTTTATCTTTAAAATGATTTAATAATCAATTAATAAATGTAGGGTATATTTAGTTGGTATCCAAGCACAGTTTAGTGATTTTTAGAATTAGGATTAGAGAAACTTGGTGAAAACCCTTACTATTAGACTATTTATAAGTAACCACCCATGAATATTTGTTTTATAAAAATTCTAAACATAATAATCCCACATGATATAAATTTTGTGTTAAGTTCACAATGTAATAAATTATTTATTCATGACTTATCAAATTATATTTTATTCTAAACATTTCTATTTTTGAAAATGGTGGGAACTAGGCGAAACCTGGATAACAATCCACATGATGTAAAATGTTTTCATTACCTGAATGACATCCCTAATGCCTTGGGAGGTGGATTTTAAAATTTCATTTCGATTATTACCTAGTTATCTCATGATATGAACAATTATTCAAATAACATGGAATTTCCACCTTCACTTAATAGGGGAACTATATATCGAGACAATGGTATCCGATTTATAATGGATATAATGATCCACTCATTATGGAATAGTGCATCAACTCAATAGAGATGATCAAATAGATTCATTTCTATTCTAAGATGGAGAAGGCCACTCTATATTTTTATTTCCTAGATATAGTGTTCAATCAATTGTTGAATTTTATTATGAAAACCAAGCCTATGGAAAAAATTGAAGAGATGGTGTGGGAGGACATTAAGATAATGTTTCTTACCAAGTATTTCCCTTGGAATCTAAATAAAATGATAGAGAGACAATTTATATATCTGAAAAAAAATGGAATGAGAATCCTTTATGTCATATGATGAAAATATCACAAGGCATCCAGGTATTAGTTGGGGTTTTATCAATAATAATAGAATAATGTTTTGATTCATTAGTGGTTTAAAAGTACATCTTAGAAAGTATCTCGAAATTAGAGACTATGGGATCTTAAAATAAGTCATTCAATGTGATATAAAAGAGGATATGGAGATTATAGAATGGTTCATTGGCTTTTGTGATAAGAAAAGAAATATGGAGTTTCCAATGGGGGATATAATGTGAAATTTGCAATGAAATATCAATCACCCTATGTCAAAAATGTGAGAAGAAGCATCATGGTAAGTACCTAAATTGTATTGGGAAATGGTATTAGTGAGTGGGAGAATTCCACCAAGATCATTATTTTCCTTGACACATAAATAATCCAACCGATATGATGTATGAAAGGGGACAACCACCCATGGTTCAATTCTTCAATTGTATGGTGCAAGGGAACTATGAAAGTCCGTGCTCTAAACATTGATTCCTTGATGGTAATCAGTGTCAAAATCCCCCAATGACAAAGGATAAATGTACAAATTATACCATCACTAATACTGAAGTAGAAATGAAAATATATTTATACATGGTACACATATTATTCACTCAACAGTGGGTAATGTCTTATTTGATTCGGGTTCTACACATTCCTTTATAAATTTCTTGTTTTCTTGAATTACTAAATCAAATTCCCAAAACATCAATGTAGATACATATGTAAAGACAGCTGGTTCTATGATATTTAGAACCAATGTGATAGTAATTATCAATTTGGTGTATTTCCAAATATTACTCTAGTGAATATTGTGACAATTCCCATGGTGGAACTCCACAATATAATGGTAACAGATTGGCTCCCAATCTATTGACTGGATATGAACTATCAAGAAAAATAATTGTAATTTCAATTTTAAAATCCTTCCCTTATACTCTAAAAAATCAAAAAAATATCACAAATCTTCTTTGTAAAATACTTCAATGGTATCACTATTGATTCAATATGAAAATTAGTACATCTATTAAATGGTTTATTCAAAAATAGGTATCCAAATAGAAGGAATTACTATCATGAGAGAATATGGTGATGTATTTTGGAAAATTTTACCCAAACCTCTCCTAAAACATGAGGTAGAGTTGTCAATTTTACTAAAACCAAGAGCTACTCATATCTCAAATTTCCAATATAGGATGTCCCTGATCGAACTGGAGGAGTTAAAGAAGCAGTTGTAAGAGAATCTGGGAAAAACATTTATATTTCCTAGTGCATCACCTTGGTGTACTCCAATTCCCATTATTAAGAAATTGGATGGATCAATGTGCCCTTGTATCAACTACTGGGAGGCCAACAAGTTCAACATAAACAACATGTATCCTCCTCCAATTATTGATGTCCTCCTCTATCAACTTAAAGGATATCAATATTTCTAAAAGGTGGATCCTCATTTGGGATATCATCAGATAATGGTGAATAAGGAAGATATTTAGAATATTTATTTCCATACACGGTATGTTCACTATGATTTTCTAGTGAATCAATTCATAATTTCTAATACCCTTGAAATCATAACATCATTGATGAATTGCCTTTTGAAACTACCATGAAAAATTTGTTGTATTTTTATATGGATGATATTCTCATTCACTCAAATATCAAGGAGGAACATGAATAACATAAAAATATTATTTTGGTGACAATAAGGTCGGTGAAATTGAATTCAATGTACATAAAGTGTTACTTATGGATGCAGTATGTCACGTTCTTGGGAAAAGTGATCACATGTGTGGGAATTTTTTAGGACCCCTCAATGAAAAAGGATTTTGAGGAATGTTCCAGATGCTCTAGTGTCACATAAATAAACATTTTTCTTGGATAAGCAGGGTATAATCAACATTTTCTGAGAAATTTCTCATGATTTTCTTGATCTCTTATAAAGTTAACAAGGAAAGGTGAAACATACATCTGGATGGAATAATGTGAGGAAAAAACAATGAGTTAAATAGGAAGCTGATCACTACACCAGTACCCATATTTCTAATATGTGGGAAATGATTTTCAATATAAACTGATACTTAAAATAAAGGAATTTGTTTTTTTCACGAAAAATGACAAAGTGGTAGTCTACGCCTCATGGATGTTTTATATCCAATAAGAGAACTACATGTTACGTGATTTAGAGCCAGTAGTTATGATTTATTCATTGAATGTTTGGAGACACTACCTCTATGGTGATTAGTGTGACATATATATCTATCAAAATATACAAAAATATTAATTAACACATAATGATATCTACAACTATCCAAAAATATGGTTAGAGATAACTACGTACTACATTATCTCTATTCACTATCAATTGTGAAAGGGAAACAAGGTAGCCAATTATCTTAGCTAAAAAGAACGTGTTACTCTATCCATGATGTGGATTGAAAAATAACCTCTCTTAATGGATATAAAAAGTATGGATTTGGTAATAATAAAATAATTAAATACACACAACCATTAAAAAATTATTTCTTAATCTATCCGAGAGTAGATTAAATATGCATAGTCAGATGATCTGATGTTAAAAAGAAGCAGAATGCACTAATGGAAGGGATGTTTCAAGTGTTCCATATCGATGAAGATGGTTTGATTTGGTTTCAAACAAGGATTTCTGAGCTTTCATCACCTGAGATAAAGGATCTATTGGATAATTCCCATAGATCAACTATATATATCCATCCTTTAAGTACAAAGATGTATTATGATCTCTATGAACACTTATTGTGGACAACATAATGATGGAAATTGTAGTTTAAATGACAAGACGATTGACACGTTAATATGTTAAATAAGAAAGACATAAATCTAAACAGATGATGAAAAGACTAATTATAACTATGTGGAAATGGAATAATGTCACTATTAACATTTTCACTAGTCCACTAAAGACATCCAAAGGAAATAATGGTTTATGGGTTGTGGTGGAATTACTCACCATGACTTCCCACTGTATCACTATAAGTGAAGATCTATCGCTCAAAAATATTTATATGATATATGTTGAGGAAGTAGTAATGATACATGGGTTCACACATTCAATCATCTCTTATTGTGATCCAATGTTCAAATAAATTTGTTGGAGGTTTTTTCAACCTTATTTGAGTACCCTAATGAATTTCAGAATGGCTTATCACCCACTAAAACTAATGGCCATTGTGAACAGAATATTCAGATGCTTGAAGATATTCTAAGAGCCTGGTCAATGGAATTGTATGGTAGATGAGATCAACATCATCCATTAATTGAGTTATTGTAAAAAAAATAGTTACCATTCAAGCATTTATATAGCTTTATATAAATCCCAATATGGAAAGTGATGTAGAACTACAACCAATTTAGATGAAGTTGGAGAATGAAATTTACTTGGAACTGATCTCATGCATGAGATGATATAGAATGTTGAAGACATAAAGCAACATATAAAATCTTATCAATGTTGGAAAAGATATATGATGAAAATATTTGAAGGTTTTTGGGGTTTGAAATTTGATATAAAATCTTCCTTTGAGTATCAAAATGGAAGTGAATCATGCAGTTCTGAATGAATGGAAAGCATATCCCCTGACACATTGGCCCCTTTGAGATTCTCACTCATATTGGATCATTGGATTATCACCTCCCACTTCCAACATGTATGGATCAAATTCATGACATATTCCGTGTATCTCTAATGATGAAGTAAATACTGTATCCCTCACATTTCATGAACTCATAGGTCATACAACTGGAAGATGATCTCCCTTATGAGAAGCAACCAATAATGATTCTAGACCGAATAGATAATATTTTATGCAACAATAAAACCCATCATTTATTGTTTTTATGGAGGAACCATATGTATTAAAAATCTAATTGGGAAATGAAAGAGGAGATAAAGGAGAAGTATCCACAACTTTTTATTAAAAAAGGAATTTCGAGGGAAAAATTAATAATGGGGAAGAATGGAATGAACCAAATTTTTATCAATTAATATTTTCTAATAATAATAATTTGATATAGTATAAAACCAAAAAATACAATAGAGATTCAAATAAAAAAATTATTCTCCTAAAATAATAAATACATAAGTGATATTTAAATAAATTAAGGAACTTTTATAGAAGTAATACTAACTTGCTCTTTGGAATATTATCATGAACACATGGAATAGTAAAATAACCAATAAAATAGTAAAACCACATATGGAAAAATAAAAAAAATTTGTGAATATTATAAATAATATATAATATAATTATATCATTGTATATTTTAATAAATGTATTAAAAATAATTATTTAATTGTTGGTATTTTTATAAAACATAAATTTTTAATTTTAATTTTATTACTAATATAAGGATTCAAAATATTATATATTTTCAAAATATTTATTCTAAAATTATTATTTTTGTGTCTTTTTAATATAAGATAATTTTATGATACCTTAGTTAATTTTTGAAAGTGTCATAAAAGTTGTTATAATTCAAAATTTGGTATTTTTCGATAAAATGATGAATTTATTTAAAAAATATATTTATCAAATATAGAAAACAATATTCAATAAATAGTGTTAATTTTTTAATTCAACATGTCAAAAAATTATTAAGTATAATTTTTGGAATTTTTCTAAAATACGTGAATTTTTTGGTAAATAGTAAAATTTGATAAATTATGATAAAATCTAAATACATCAATTATTTGGTAAAATATGATCTTAGGATAATTAAATCACATAATATTCAAATAAACATATTTTTAATATATTTAGTTATAAGGTTAAACCTATTCATAATATGGATCCATAATAATAAACTAATGAATTAAATAATCAGAAAACACTCATCTACTTCCCTACAAATATAACCCATCAGCACCTCTTCTCCACACACCTTATATGATTTTTTCCTTTTAAAAATAATTCTAATTAATCTTCCCAAGAATCTCTAACACATCCACTATACCATAGTCTCATTAAAATTCCAAACTCCTTTCCATGAGGAGGTTCTCAAGGAGGATAAGCTCTAGAGGTAAAAACTGCTTTATTTTTGTTTTTATTTCTTTTAATATCTTTTAATTTCCATTTAATTTCTTATTATCTCATCATCTCCCCTATAAAAAATTTTCATGATAACTAATATATCTTTTATATAATGTAATTGTAACATTTTTGTTGAAGATTCTACACTAAAACCCTTTCTCTCTCTCTCATTCCATTATTCTAAAAATGAAATCATCGTCTGTGATGTGTTAATTTTCTCAAAATGTGAACAATGATTTTTACATTTTCAATAGATCCTTCATTTTTATTCAAATTTTTTTTATTGTTGGTACATAATATAAAATATCTGTAATAACTATTTTTATTTTATATAACAAACTTATATACAGAATAATAAATCATGGAACAAAGCTAGTTTGTGATGTTCGAAAAACCCCAAAAAATATAAATGATTATCACTATACTCTTATATAATTATTTATCCTCATAGCATTTATCCAATTTATATATTTTACCATTTAATTCTCTAGATTATCATCAATAACCTATGATTTCATTTCTTGAGAATTATACACATTCTACCTAAAGATCCATTCTCATATTCTTGTTAACCAATCACAAAATACTAGAATATGAAATCTATTATATGATAAAAATGATCTCTATAAATCATCAAAAAGGATATAAATAACCTTAGTAATACTATAATTATTCAAGTAAAATTATATGTTATGGTTTATTTTTAAATTAACTATGTTAATTTGATTACCCCAAATATTATTGTAAATAAATCACTTAGATATAAGGCAAGGGGAATTATCAAACCCAAATATATTTCATTAGTTTTTCACTTTTTTACTCCATTGTCAAATGTTCCTTTTAATTTATCTTAATTATCATTCCATTTTCATTCATATTAATTTTATTGGATATAAATGCATCCATTATTATTTTTAAAATGTAATTATTTTTATAGAAGGATAATTATTTCTAAAAACACACCCTTTACTTCTCTTAAGATCATTTCATCTTAACTAAAGATTGATTATTTTTATACCATGTATGATATTCCCTTTGTATTTTGATAATCCCAATGCTTATTCATGAATTTATTATTTATGAAATTCTAATGAAACCCATTTTCTTTCTTGGGGGTTATTTTGTTACCCATATTGATTTATTTTTATATTGAATGCATGTTCCTGTAAAACTAATGATGTGAAGGGTGCACTCTAAAATATATAGTGCATGTAAATATTATTATTTTATGTGTGCATATAAAATTATATAGAGCTCAAATTCATTGGGTAATGTGATTAATCTCATGAGATATTGTGAAATATTCATGGGCCTGAAGTTATCTTTGTTCTCAATAGAGTGTGGTAGTTGAAAACTAAGAATAAATGTTTCATTTTTATGAATTTCCACATTTCATGCCTTTATCGAATTTATCTTCTCATGATTATGATCCTAGTATTTTTTATAATGATTAATATTATCCTCACTCCATGTTATACTGATTTAGGCTATTATGTACCCTCTTACTGTGTCACGACCCACCCTCGGGGTCCGTGCCGTGACTACCCCAAGCCCGCCTTCCATAGGCCAGGGGCTGGCGACTAGCACCAAGGCGTAATTCCGGGTAAAAAGGGAAGGCATTGCCTTTTCAAAGTAAACAAACACCACATAGTAAGCAAGTGGAAAGTAAACACTAAGTAAAAACAGAGTACAACTGAAAGTGCGGAAAAGTAAATGGGCCAGTATACAAACCCAAACTGAAAGTAAAGTACAACTCGAAAGGGAAAACAACAACTTTAAAGTAAAAGCTGCTACACCGAGCTGTCCACTGGAAATCCCACCTGAAGGGTGGGTACAGATAGCTCCACTGCTCCTCGGGTCCCGCCATCCGCTCCGAACACGTCCCGCCCAGTGGTCCACCTCCGGGTACCGTCCTTCTCTACAAGCCTCAGCCAAGATCAACGCTGTCCGTCGTCTGCAACCAACACAACGTAGTGCGGGCATAGCCCGTGCATGGGTGAGTATAAGCTACTCAGTAGGAACCCCGAGACCCCCGAAGGTCTCCCAAAATCCACAAAGGATAAACCACAAAAGGAAGATACAATCACGAAGTAACAACCGACACTGCTTAGGTATATGCCCATACATATAACTATGTCATCAATTCCAATACGCTCCAACATCCGAGCCCAAGTACAACTCAGTCCACACAGGAAAGTAAACGTATTCCACACAGGAAAGAAAACGAAATCCACACAGGATAGCACAACACAATCCACACAGGATAGCAACAGGATTCAGCTCACACAGGTATACTTCTTCGAATGATTATAAAGATGATCTCTGATCCATCTAAGTCGTCGTACCCATGAAGGATCGATAGGTAACTAACCCCCGCAAAGACCCACACAGGATCGGGCCCACACAGGACCTGTAGGCACTGTTTCACACAGGACCGCTAAGCACAAAGACCCACACAGGATCAGGCCCACACAGGACCTGTAGCACTGATCCACGTAGGATCGCTGAGTGCTGTAGTCGTCGTCGAATCCACACAGGATCTCTGTACTGTCGTCGTCACAGTCACAGTAGCAGTAGCAGTAGTAGTAGCAGTCACAGTAACAGTCGCAGCCAGCACTAGGGTTCCCGCACACAGCAAGGTCGTTCAGGAGGGTCCGCTGCACGAGCCGAGAGGCTGATACATCAACTGTCACAAAGTCCAGAGTTGATGTATCCAAAAGTTCTGTATCGTCAACAGGAACTCAACGCAACAGACGGCGCGTCGATCGGACGCCCGGTCTGAAAGTTATTGGCTTTTTCGTCCGAGGGGCCCGGTTGGTTTTTAAGGCAAAACCAACCCGACCGTACTCCACCTACATCCAAACCTCGGGCGGAGTATTCCAAAAGATCCGTCTCACTAAGAGTAACACAACAAAGCTGACAGCACGTCAATCGGACGTCCGTAGCTCATGATATGAGCGTTTCCGCTCCGAAGGCCCGGTTGGTTTCGTGAATGAACCAACCCGGCCGAACTCAAAGTATTCCGAAACATTGAGTGCGATATACCGAATTGACCGTCTCGATCCAGGGATCACATTTCCACTGACAGTTCGTCAATCGGAGGTCCATGGATCAAGATATAGCCAAAAGACCGAAGTCGTTTCGAAAACGGGGGGTCCGGGTCCGGGCCGACCCGGCCCGACCCCCATAGGTCGGCCCGAAACGGGTCGACCCGACCCGGCCCAGCCGGCGGTGGTCCGGAGCGACGGCGCGGCGGCGCGGTCTGGCGCGGCCCGGCCGGCTGCGGCGCGGCCTGGCGCCGCTCGGTGCCACGCGCGGGGGGCAAGGCCTTCGCTTCTTCAGCTGGCTGCGCGGCTTGAGCCAGGCCTTTGGAGAAACTGGCCCCCCTCGTGGGGGCCTGCCTTGAGGGAAACGGGGGGCCGCCTGCCCCCCCCCCCCCCCTTTATGAAACTGCATCCCCCCCTTTATGGGGGGCCGGTTTGTGGCCAGCCAGGGGAATTAATTCCCCCGGCACTTCTCCCTTTCGGCCGGCCCAACATGGCCGGCCGGTTCTTCCTCAACGGGATCGGCAAGGCCGGTCCCCTCTTCCGGCTTCCAACACCGGCGGCCCGGCTAGCCACCGGTCTTCCGTTTCGCTGCAGCCCGGAACCGACCGCGGTGTTCGTCGTCCGGCGCGGTGCGACGGCACCGCACCCCTCCGCCGCGGCCCCGCTCCAGCCGCGGCACCTTCAGTTCCCTTCGACACGGTGCGACTGTGTCACATTCATGGTAATCTTCCCGTGGCGTGGCGCGACGGCGCCGCGCGATTGTAGCCTTGTGATTTCCTCGTGGTGCGACGGCACCACGCTATCTCGTTCATCCACAAGGAAATAATAAAATTCAAGAACAAGGGAGGGGGGATTCGGCTGTGTTTGTGTGGTCCGGCCCCCTCCCTCTCGTTAGACGATAAAAAATAAATAAATACCCTCACGTTTATCATGCTAGAACCAAGAAAGAGAATAAATAATAATCCACAATAAACCCCTAGCTCGGTTTCAAGATCGATGATCGTCAACGACCCGCGGAAGACAACGTCGCGGAGGTCGGGGGTCGCGGTAATCGTTCGTCAAATCCGTTGACGAAGAGGTACGTCATTAGAGAATCTTCATAAGCCGACGAAGGAAGTCCGGGGAGGAAGCGGCGTTCCCTTTCGTTGACACAGAAGACGTCGTCGATCTTCGGAAACAACCGGCTACGAAGAAGAGAGGAGCGGCGTTCTTCGTCGGAGCTCGAAGGTTCTTCGCGTTCTTCGTCAAAGATGAAGAAGAAGAAGAAGGAGAACCCAAATTCTCTCATGAAGGCTAGAGAAATCTAACCAAATAAAATAAGCTAGAGTCTTATTTTATTCACACACTTAACAAATTGAATTTCAATGGTTTGAAATTCAAATAAAATAACTCCAAATTAAATAACTAGTTGTCATGTCATTTAAAGAGGGGTTAAAGGGAGTTTTGAGAGAAGATGAAAAGTTACGGTTCGTGTGGGCCCCACCACACTTAATCCTCTCAAGGTAGGATAAGTGGGTGTGGGTCCCACCCCTAACTTCCTTTGAGAGGAGTTAACCGACAAGTTAAAAAATAAAAAGTGTTTCCACATTTTTATTTGACTTCTTATAATTCTCCCAAAACTAACTTTCGTCCTGCCCAAAACGCAACCTCGAAAAAGGTCTCCTTAAGCGAATATCGGCGCTGCGAGTTCATCGGTGTCCTCGAATTTCAATTCCGAGCACCGGGTCAAAAGTTAGAAATTCCCGCTCGTTCGTTCACCGAACGTACCCGAGCCAAACTTCGGAAATTGATTCCGGGCACTCCGGGCCTCGGAATCAGGTTCCGTCAGAAACCATGTTCTTGTAAAATTCCAAAGAAAATTAAGAAAAAATTTCCCTTGAATTTTACAGGTCTTTACATTACTCTCACCTCAGGGAATTACGTCCCCGTAAAGATACATAAAAAACTAGGGAAACAAATGAGGGTACTGAGCACGCATCTGTGCCTCCCGCTCCCATGTGCTCTCCTGGAGGTTCCCGTGCTGCCATCTGATGCGCACAAGAGGAATCGATCACCCACGTAAGACCCGCTCCTGTCGATCCTCTATCTCCACTGGGACCTCCGTAAAAATCCCCCCATCGTCAACGTCAAGCTCCCCATGGTCAATGATGTGCGTCAGGTCATCCACGTATCTCCTCAGCTGAGATACGTGGAAGACGTCGTGCACCCGGTGCAACTGAGGTGGTAGTGCCAGGCGATAAGCCACCTCTCCAATCCTGCTGAGGATCTGGAAGGGTCCGATGAAGCGCGGAGATAACTTTCTGCCTCGGCCAAATCTTCGTATACCACGTCGAGGTGAGACCCGGAAGAAGACGTGGTCACCATCCTCGAACTCTAGTGGCCACCGCCTCCTGTCAGCGTATGACTTCTGCCGGCTCTGAGCTGTCCTCATCCGCTCCTGGATGACCTGGACCTTCTCTGTCGTGGCCTGGACCATCTCCGGTTCCACAAGTGCTGACTCCCCAGGGTCTTTCCAGCACAAAGGAGATCTACAAGGTCGGTCGTACAACACTTCGTACGGTGCCATACCGATGGTGGTGTGGTAGCCGTTGTTGTACGCAAACTCCACCAAGGTTAGGTGGTCCTCCCAGCTGCGACCAAAGTCCAAGACACAGGCACGGAGCATGTCCTCGAGATTCTGAATGGTCCTCTCCGTCTGACCAACCGTCTGAGGGTGAAAGGCTGTGCTCAGACGTAGCTGCGTCCCAAACGCCTCCTTTAACCCCTTCCAAAGCCGGGAAGTAAAGCGAGCATCTCGATCGGAGACGATAGATGATGGCACACCGTGGAGCCACACAATCTCCTGAACGTAGAGACGTCCCAAGCTCTCCACTGAACCCTTCTCTCTGATGGTTAAGAAGTGTGCCGACTTGGTGAGTCGGTCAACAATCACCCAGATGGAGTCGTGACCTCTGGAAGTGTGTGGAAGTCCAGTCACGAAGTCCATAGATATGTCGTCCCACTTCCACTCCGGGACCTCCAAGGGTTGTACCAAGCCTGATGGTACCTGATTCTCTGCCTTCACCTGCTGGCAGGTGAGGCATCGAGAAACGAACTCTGCTACTGCCTTCTTCATGCCCGGCCACCAGTGCTATCATCTGAGGTCCTGGTACATCTTCACCACACCAGGATGTACCGCCAAAGGAGAAGTGTGAAACTCTCTCAGCACTTCCTCTCGCAAAGCGACTGGTACCATGATACGTCCTCTGAAAAGGATTTCGTGCTCTGCTCCAATGGAGAAACCATCAGGTGCCTGTCCCGAGGATTTCTGTGCACGCCGTGTCTCATAGTCAGCGTCCTCACATTGTGCCCCTCTGACCCACTGCAGTAGTGTAGGGGTGACTGTGAGAGACTGAAGGAAGGCTGCTCCATCTCTATCCACGAAGGATATCTGCAAAGAGGCTAGCTGCTCCGTTTCCTCCTCAAGTAGCTGAATGCCCGTCCTTCTGTTGAGGGCATCAGCTACCACGTTCCCCTTCCCAAGAGTATAGACTATCTCAAAGTCACAGTCCTGGAGGAACTCGAGCCATCGCCGCTGTCTCATGTTCAGGTCATTCTGTGAGAAGATATACCTGAGACTCTGATGATCAGAAAAGACTGTAAAGCGTTCGCCCATCAGTTAATGTTGCCATGTCTTCAGAGCAAAGACCACTGCTGCTAACTCCAGGTCATGGGTAGCGTAGTTTTTCTCATGCGGCCTCAACTGACGTGATCCATAGGCGATCACTGCCTGATCCTGCATCAGAACACATCCGAGTCCGGTCCCTGATGCATCGAAGTAGACTACGTACCCTACTCCCTCCTCAGGAAACCTCAAGATAGGTGCGCTGGTCAATCTCTGTCTCAGCTCCTGGAAGCTCTGCTGACATCTGTCTGACCACACGAAGGGTTTCCCCTTCTTCGTCAAAGATGTGAGTGGTGCCGAAACTCTAGAGAATTCTGGCACGAATCTCCGATAGTATCCAGCTAGTCCCAAGAAACTCCGAACCTAAGTCACGCTCCTGGGTGGCTCCCATGCTAACACAACCTCGATTTTCGCAGGATCCACTGCAACTCCCGCCTCAGAGATAACATGTCCCAAGAAGTGGACCTCCCGTATCTAGAACTGGCACTTCGAGAGCTTACCATAAAGATGGTGCTCTCGGAGTGTGTCTAGTACAACTCGCAAGTGATAGGCGTGCTCCTCCTCAGTCGTAGAGTAAATCAGAATGTCGTCGATGAAGACCACGACAAACCGATCAAGGTATGGCTGAAAGATCCTGTTCATGAGAGTCATGAACACTACTGGAGCATTGGTTATGCCGAAAGGCATAACCAAGAACTCATAGTGGCCATACCGACATCTGAAGGCCGTCTTCTGCACGTCCTCGTCTCTGACTCTGAGCTGATGATAGCCTAACCTGAGGTCTATCTTCGAGAACCACCGTGCTCCCTTGAGCTGATCAAAGAGGTCATCAATCCTCGGTAGCAGATACTTTTTCCTCACAATCACCATGTTCAGGCGACGATAGTCAACACAAAGTCGCAAGCTCCCGTCCTCCTTCTTGGCGAACAATATCGGGGAAGCCCAGGGTGAAACACTGGGTCGGATGAACCCCTTGCCCTGCAAGTCCTCCAATTGTACCCGTAGCTCTCGAAGCTCGGCGGGGGCCATCCGATATGCTGGAGTGGATATCGGGGCTGTCCCGGGGTACAAGTAAATATAAAAGTCTACCTCTCTGCGAGGAGGTAGCCCTGGAACGTCGTCGGGAAAAACATCCGCAAACTGATCCACCACTGCAGGAAAACCAGGACTTCGTACGTCAACTGCTCCAAGGATGAGGCTAGCCAACTGATGAGTAATGGGTTGTCCTCTCCTCCACGGAAGTCCATCCTGTGCTGCAAAGGCTCCCTTCTCGCCGGTGAAGGTGAACCTGCTTCCGTCGGTGCGTACACATCGCACCTTGCGCCTAAAACAGTCTATCTGCGCATGGTCCGTAGATAGCCAATCCATGCCCAAGATGACGTCGTAAGTCCTCGACGCTGCTACAAGAAGATCCCAGCCGAATCTCTCGCCTCCTAGAGTAATCTCACATTGCCGGCACCAGTGCGTAATCGTCGAGTCTGCTCTCGTAGGAGTATCTAGCCGTAAGGATCGAGCCAACGGCTCTGTCGGAATCACCGAGCTCCGAACAAGGGCAGTGGATATAAATGAGTGACTCCCTCCTGTGTCTATAAGTACTACAGCAAGGGTGGAATAGACAGAGATAGTACCTCAAATCATCTCGGGTGAACCGTGGTCGTAGGACTCTGCTGCCTGGAGCTGTGCCTGTCTCTGCCCGCCTGTTCCCTCTGGTCGGGGTGGACCTCCTGGTGGTGGTGGTGGTAGAGCCTCAAAGTGTCGCCCACCACCGGCTGCTCGTCCAGCTCCTCTGCCTCGTCTGCCTCCTCCCTGCGGACAGCCACAGTCTACCCTTTGCCTCTGCCTCGGTGGCCCCTCAACTGTCTGCTGCTCCTCGACACGGCGGGTCGGGCAGTCACGAGCCATGTGGCCCTGCCTGCCGCACGAGTAGCACTGCCTGCCTCTCGAAAGACTGGCTCCTCGCTGTGTGCCCCGCACTGCTAAGCCAGTGTCCTGAGGTCGTCTGCCTGAAGGTCTGGTCTGCCTAAACCCCTGAGTCATCCGTCGACTGCCTGCTGCAGCTGACTCTGCCACGTGCCGCCCTGCGGTGGATCTCGGCACTGGTGTAGACTTAGCAAGGAAGCTCTCGATCAAAAGGGCCCGCTCCAGTACTCCTGTCTGAGTCGGTATGCTGAGGGAGATCAGCGATGCCCTGATCTCATGTCTCAAACCCTGCTCAAAGGTTAGGGCCCAGAAGAATGGGTCATGTACCATGTTGGTCGAGTAGCGCGAGAGATCGGTAAATCTCGCCGAGTACTGAGCGACCGTCATGCTGCCCTGTCGCAGCTGAAGAAGCCTCCTGGATACGCACCACACAAAGGGTGGCTGGGACGAACTCCGAGAGGAAGAGGCTCTCAAAGTACGTCCATAGAAGAGATGCCTCATCGTTCACCTGGAGCATCAAGCTCCACCATCGTCCTGCTGCTGTGTGTAGTAGGCTCGCAGCGAGGATCACCATGAGGTCTGCTGGTGTCCTCACTAGCCTAAACACACGTACCACTGCCTCCAGCCAGTCCTCGGCTGCCTGGGGATCCGTCTCCCCGTGAAACCTGGGTGGTCGCTGGCACTGAAACTCATGCAGTGCGCTGAGGCGACGTGCATCGTCAGTGGCTGGTGCTGGAAGTATCGGTGGCTTGACGGGTAGAGCTACCGCCGGTGCCACTACTGACAAATGGCCCTACACCGAAGCCTCGTCGCTCGGTGGGCTGTCTTCACACTCGACTCTCGGAACCCTAGCTGGCTGCCGTCGTGGGTCCATCCTGAAAAGGAAACAGGTGCGCCACGGTCAGAACACTATACCTGGTGAGCTGATATAAAGTAATCAAAAAGAAAACTTTGAAACACACACGCAATCAATGTTTTCGTGCATTAAGTCGAAAATCTGAAGTCAGGGTCCAGGTGTACGGATACGTCGGCCGCCGCACCAACACTGGACTCCCTGGACTGATAACCACACTCAATACGCTAAACATTATTGCTTCATATAGAAAAGATCAGAGTTCGCGGTAGAACCGAAATCCTCTGATACCAATTTGTCACGACCCGCCCTCGGGGTCCGTTCCGTGACTACCCCAAGCCCACCTTCCATAGGCCAGGGGCTGGCGACTAGCACCAAGGTGTAATTACCGGTAAAAAGGGAAGTCATTGCCTTTGCAAAGTAAACAAACACCACAGAGTAAGCATGCGGAAAGTAAACACTAAGTAAAAACAGAGTACAACTAAAAGTGCGGAAAAGTAAATGGGCCAGTATACAAACCCAAACTGAAAGTAAAGTACAACTCGAAAGGGAAAACAACAACTGTAAAGTAAAAGCTGCTACACCGAGCTGTCCACTGGAAATCCCACCTGACGGGTGGTTACAGATAGCTCCACTGCTTCTCGGGTCCCGCCGTCCGCTCCGAACACGTCCCGCCCAGTGGTCCACCTCCGGGTACCGTCCTGCTCTGCAAGCCTCAGCAAAGATCAACGCTGTCCATCGTCTTCAACCAACACAACGTAGTGCGGGCATATCTCGTGCCGGGGTGAGTATAAGCTACTCAGTAGGGACCCCGAGACCCCAGAAGGTCTCCCAAAATCCACAAAGGATAAACCAAAAAAGGAAGATACAATCACGAAGTAACAACCGACACTGCTTAGGTATATGCCCATACATATACCTAAGTCATCAATTCCAATACGCTCCAACCTCCGAGCCCAAGTACAACTCACTCCACACAGGAAAGTAAACGTATTCCACACAGGAAAGAAAACGAAATCCACACAAGATAGCACAACACAATCCACACAGGATAGAAACAGGATTCAGCTCACACAGGTATACTTCTTCGAAGGACGATAAAGATGATCTCTGGTCCATCTAAGTCGTCGGACCCACGAAGGATCGATAGGTAACTAACCCCCGCAAAGACCCACACAGAATCGGGCCCACACAGGACCTGTAGGTGCTGGTTCACACAGGACCGCTGAGCGCAAAGACCAACACAGGATCGGGCCCACACAGGACCTGTAGCACTGATCCACGTAAGATCGCTGAGTGCTGTAGTCGTCGTCGAATCCACACAGTATCTTTGTACTGTCGTCGTCGCAGTCACAGTAGCAGTAGCAGTAGTAGTAGCAGTCACAGTAACAGTCGCAGCCAGCACTAGGGTTCCCGCACACAGCAAGCTTGTTCAGGAGGGTCCACTCCACGAGCCGAGAGGCTGATACATCAACTATCACAAAGTCCAGAGTTGATGTATCCAAAAGTTCCGTATTGTCAACAGGAACTCAATGCAACAGACGGCGCGTCGATCAGACGCCCGGTCTGAAAGTTATTGGCTTTTTTGTCCCAGGGGCCCAGTTGGTTTTTAAGGCAAAACCAACCCAACCATACTCCACCTGCGTCCAAACCTCGGGCAGAGTATGCCAATAGATCCGTCTCACTAAGAGTAACACAACAAAGCTGACAGCACGTCAATCGGACGTCCGTAGCTCAAGATATGAGCGTTTCCGCTCCGAAGGCCCGGTTGGTTTCGTGAACGAACCAACCCGGACGAACTCAAAGTATTCCGAAACATTGAGTGTGATATACCGAATCGGCCGTCTCGATCCAAGGATCGCATTGCCGCTGACGGTTCGTCAATCGGAGGTCCGTGGCTCAAGATATGGCCAAAAGACCGAATTCGTTTCGAAAACGGGTGGTCCGGGTCCGGGCCGGCGCGGCGGCGCGGCCTGGCACCGCTCGGCGCCACGCGCGGGGGTCAAGGCCCCCGCTTCTTCAGCTGGCGGCGCGGCTTGAGCCGCGCCTTTGGAGAAACCGGCCCCCTCGTGGGGGCCTGCCTTGAGGAAAACGGGAGGCCGCCTGCCCCCCCCCCCCCTTTATGAAACAGTGGCCCCCCTTTATGAGGGGCCGGTTTGTGGCCAGCTGGGGGAATTAATTCCCCAGGCACTTCTCCCTTCCGGCCGGCCCAACATGGCCAGCCGGTTCTTCCTCAACGGGACCGGAAAGGCCGGTCCCCTCTTCTGGCTTCTGACACCGGTGGCCCGGCTAGCCTTCGGTCTTACCGTTTTGCCACAGCCCGGAACCGACCGCGGTGTTCGTCGTCCGGCACGGTGCGACGGCACCGCACCCCTCCGCCGCGGACCCGCTCCAGCCGCGGCGCCTTCGGTTCCCTTCGACGCGGCGCGACGGCGTCGCGTTCATGGTAATCTTCCCATGGCGCGGCGCGACGGCGCCGCGCGATTATAGCCTTGCGATTCCCGCGTGGTGCGACGGCACCACGCCATCTCGTTCATCCACAAGGAAATAATAAAATTCAAGAACAAGGGAGGGGGGATTCGACCGTGTTTGTGCGGTCCGGCCCCCTCCCTCTCGTTAGACGATAACATATAAATAAATATCCTAACGTTTGTCATGCTAGAACCAAGAACGAGAATAAATAATAATCCACAATAAAACCCTACCTCGGTTTCAAGATCGATGATTGTCAACGACCCGCGGAAGACAACGTCGCGGAGGTCGGGCGTCGCTGTAATCGTTCGTCAAATCCGTTGACGAAGAGGTACGTCCGAAGAGGTACGTCGTTGGCGAATCTTCGTAAGCCGACGAAGGAAGTCTGAGGAGGAAGCGGCGTTCCCTTTTGTTGACACGGAAGATGTGGTCGATCTTCGGAAACAACCGGCTACGAAGAAGAGAGGAGCGGCGTTCTTCGTCGGAGCTCGAAGGTTCTTCGCGTTCTTCGTCAAAGTTGAAGAAGAAGAAGGAGAACCCAAATTCTCTCAAGAAGGCTAGATAAATCTAACCAAATAAAATAAGCTAGAGTCTTATTTTATTCACACACTTAACAAATTGAATTTCAAAGGATTGAAATTTAAATAAAATAACTCCAAATTAAATAACAAGTTGTCATGTCATTTAAAGAGGGGTTAAAGGGAGTTTTGAGAGAAGATGAAAAGTTAGGGTTTGTGTGGGCACCACCACACTTAATCCTCTCAAGGGAGGTTAAGTGGGTGTGGGTCCCACCCCTAACTTCATTTGAGAGGAGTTAACCAACAAGTTAAAAAAATAAAAAGTGTTTCCACATTTTTATTTAACTTCTTATAATTCTCCCAAAACTAACTTTCGTCCCGCCTAAAATGCAACCTCGGAAAAGGTCTCCTTAATCGAATATCGGTGTTGCGAGTTCATCGGTGTCCTCGGATTTCAATTCCAAGCACCGGGTCAAAAGTTAGAAATTCCCGCTCGTTCGTTCACTGAACGTACCCGAGCCAATCTTCGGAAATTGATTCTGGGCACTCCGGGCCTTGGAATCAGGTGCCGTCAGAAACCGCGTTCTTGTAAAATTCCAAAGAAAATTAAGAAAAAATTTCCCTTGAATTTTACGGGTCTTTACATATTGGGCTTTTAACTCACACCTTTTGTCGATTTTCACCCTAAGATGATTGGTTATATTAAGGAGAAGACAAGGAAATAATGAATTAAATAAATGATTATGTTTTATTTTGTATGTTTTATGTGTGGACCTATTTTTGAAAAGAAAAAAAACTTTTGTATCCTAGTTGTGTAAGGATTATATGTTATTTATTTTTAAAATTATTTAATGATCATGTACGACAATATAGGGACTCTATATAATTTAAGAAACATAATGTATTACATCACAACATATGTAATGTCTTTACCCGGGTGCCCCTAAATGGTTACATATTCGAGTGGGTCATATGTTGTCAATTGTGCCCCGCAGTATTCCAGATGCTACTAAAAAAAATTCCAGGGATTAAGGTGTGTTTATGGGGTGACGATTCCTTCAGGCCAGAGTATAATGTAGAAATTTCAAAATTTGAGTTAATAGAAGAAAGAATAATATAAATAAATCACAGAAGATAATAATTCTAAAATAAAGTAATAATAAAACAATAAAAAAGTATTCCTATACAATATAATGATCATGTAATGCCTATATGAAAACTAGGATGTAATACATGGAATAAGAAATGAGAATAATACTAGTATAAAAAATATAGAAAGATTAAAAAGAACTATCTCTAGAAAGGATCATGATCCTAGGTTAGTATTATTCCTATATGATCTGTATTAATGATAAAATTATAAATTCTATAGTGATCCCTTGTCCAAATCCCTACCCGAATCCATGAAGTATATTCAAGTACCAAATAGTGGCCGGAATAATGTGTGACTGAACACTCAGTAGGCCACCACCAATAATTTCCAAGAAAAAACCAGTCTACGTAATATAAAAAAATAGAAGTATACAATATATAAAATGTATAACATTAATTAAATTAATTTGTGAACATGTCTATCCAAACATGGCTCCCTATAAATAGTAGTTAGGATCTCATAAAAAATGGTAGATATAAAGAATAAATAATGAAAGTGTGATACTATACATTCTAACATCTGTAATCAAATACATATACCCTGTTAATATATAAGAAAAGAAAAATATCCACAATGGCCTCTCCATATATCCCCGTTTTAACATCCACCACAGTCTATGCTGTTTAGTCTAGTGTTAGAAAAAAAATGTGTGGTTTCAAGGTATATAAGACTAAGGAATATTCATCGAGTCCAAGGAGAATCTTGATGGAAACTCAATAAATACATGGGTGTATTACAGGGAGAATGTCAATAGATAATATCTAAGGTGAGTCCCATCTAGCTGGATCCACGGGGTATCAAGTCCTATGAAATCCTATAGAATAAGGATCCAAGTATTATTAATGTTCAAGGAATCCATTAATGTAATTTTTATAGATGTAGGGAGTAAAAATTTCTATGGTAAATAATGAAATAAAGAATCAAGGATCTCATCCAACAGATAAGATTTTATTTATTTTTTAAGTATTGAATTTAATTTTAGTATATAGGATATTAATATAAATAAATCACTCAACATAGTGTAAGGTAACCCTAAAACCTAACTCTCTTTATTTTTGTTTTCTATCATTCACTAAATTTTTAGTATGTATTTTCTTTTAATGTTTCTTTAATTTCACTTAATTTTCCTTCTTTTTACTTTTTTGGGATAAAAAATACTTGAAATTTGGTTTTATTACAAATGTAATTACTTTTCAAAAATAATTTTTCCTTTAAAAAACACACCTTCTACCTCTATTAATAATTTTTCTTCTTTACTCATGATCGATGTGTCTTATACCAAGTATGTTATTCCATATTATTTTTAGAATATCTCATTTTTATTCATGAATATATGCTTTATAAAATACTACTAAAACCCATTTTTTCATGTGTTACTTTATGGCCAAGATTTATATAAATTCTATGTGGAATGCATGATAATGTAAATGTTATGACATGATGGGTGTGCACAAAATTATATATCCCACGTTAATGTTTTGATGTGATGGGTGATCCTAATCTTATATAGTTCTACAAAGAATTGGGTAATGTGATCAATATCATTAGATAAAGTGAAATATATTTGAACATGATGTTATCATTGTTCAAAACTACATGTGTTAGTTTACCAATAATATATGATGTTTCATTTTTATACATACACACATTCTATGCCTTTATCTAATGATTCCTCTCATGATTATGATCTAATTCTTATGTTATAATTATGATGCTAATTAATACCCCTTGTTATATTGATTAATTTTATTATCTATCCAATTACGATGTTTTTAGCTATCACCATTATTTGATGTATATATTCATGTGATTATGTGAAGTAATGTAAACACAAGGACCACTAATAATCTATTAAATACATAATTAAATAAATTTTCATGTGTTATATTTAATATTTTATGTATGGTCCTATTTTTTGTGGACACTAATCCTTTTGATCCTGTATTTTTAATGCTTTTATGTTTTTTAACTTTAAAATGATTTAATACTCATGTATGAATAGTAGGGTAGATTTAGATGGTATCCAAGCACAGTTTAGTTAATTTGAGAATTAGGATTAAATAAATATAGTGAAAACCCTTAATATTAGACTCTGTATAAGTAACCACCAAAGAAGATTTGTTTTAGAAAAATTATAAACATAGTAATCCCACATGATATAACTTTAGTGTTAAATGAACAATGTAATAATTTATTTATTCATGACTTATGAAATTATATATTTTTTTCAAAACATTTGTTTTTTCAATAATGGTGGAAACTAAGTGAAACCATGCCAACAACCCACATGATGGAAAATGTTGTGATTGCCTAAATGACATCCCTAATTCATTGGGAGGTGGATTTTAAAACATCATTTCAATTATGACCTAGTTATATCAAGCTATGAACAGTTACCCGAATAATTTTGAATTTTGTCCTTCACCTAAGAGGGTGAACTATATATCGAGACAATGAGAACTAATTTCTAGTGGATATTATGATCCACTCATCGTGCAATGGTGAATTAACTCAATGGAGAAGATCATATAAATTCATTGCTATTTTAAGATGGAGAAGGCCACTCTTTATTTTTGTTGCCTAGATAGAGAGGTCAATCAAAGGTTGAATTTAATTATGAAAACCAAGCTTAAGGAAAAAATTAAAGAGATGGAGTGGGAGGACATTATGATAATGTTCCATAAAAAGTATTTCTCTTGGAATCTTCATACAATGTTGTAGAGAGAATTCATAGAACTAAATAAAAATGGAAACTGAATCCATTATGTCCTATGATGAAAATTTCACAAGGCTTCCATGGTATTAGCTGGGGTTATTATGAACAATAATGGAATAATTTCTAGATTCTTTAGTGGTTTAAAAGGACATATTCAATAGGATCTCGAAATTAGAGACTATGGGAGCGTGGAATAAGTCTTTCGATATGTAATAAAAGGGGATATTGAGATTAGTGAAATTTCCAATGGGTATGGTGATAAAAAATAAATATGGAGTTTCAAATGGGGGATCTAATGAAAAATGTGCAATGAAATGTCAACCACGCACATGTAAAAAATGTATTAAGAAAAAACATGGTAACTACCTAAACTGTATGGGGTAATGGTATTAGTGTGTGGGTGAATTCCACCAAGATAATTATTTTCGATTACACATAAATAATATAACCGATATGACGTATGAAAGGATACAACCACCCATGGTTCAATTCTACAAATGTATGGAGAAAGGGAACTATTCAAGTCCATCCAAGTCCTTGATGGTAATCAGCATCCAAATACGCCAAAGACAAAGGATAAATGTACTAATTATGCAATCACTAATACTGAAACGGAAATTAAAATATATTCATATAAGGTACACATATTATTCACTCAATAATGGGTAATGTCTTATATGATTCAGGTTCTACACATTCCTTTTTAAAATTCTTCTTTTCATGAATTACTTAATCGAAGCCCTAAAACATCGAAGTAGACACATATGTAAAGACCCCCTGTAGTGTAATATTTAGAACCCATGTGCTAGAAATTCTCAAGTTGGTGTATGAAAAAGTATTTCTCTAGTGAATATTGTGACAATTCCCGTGGTGGATTCAACACAATAATGGTAATTGATTGCCTCTCATTCTATTGATAGGATATCAACTGTCAAGAAAACGAATTGTCATTTCAACTTAAAAATATTCCATTTATCCTCTAAAAATTCAATGAATATCTTGAATATTCTTTGTAAAATACTTCAATGGTGTCACTGTTTATTCCATATGAAGATTCATACATCTCTCAAATGGTTTATTCAATTATTGGAATCTAAATAGAAGGAATTTTTATCTTGAGAGAATACGGTGATGTAATTTTGAAAAAGATACCCAAAAAACTATTTTATATTGAGGTAGATTTATCAATTGAACTAAAACCTAGAGCTACTCATATCTCAAAATGTCCATATAGGATAGACCTTATTGAACTGAAGGAGTTAAAGAATCAGTTGTAAGAGAATGTGGGAAAGGGATTTATATATCCCAGTGTATCACCATGGGGTACTCTAATTTCCATTATGAAGAAAATGGATGGATAAATGTGGCCTTGGATCAACTACCTGGAGGTTAAAAAGTTCAATAAAAACAACATGTGTCCTCTTCCAATTATTGATGAATTTCCCTATCAACATGGAAGAGATCAATATTTCTAAAAGGTGGATCATCATTCTGGATATCATCGACTAATGGTAAAGAAGTAAGATATTTATAATATTTATTTTCATAAAAGGTATGTTCACTATGATTTTATAGTGAATCCATTGAGAATTTCTAATACCCTTGAAATCATAATAGCATTGATGAATTGTCTTTTGAAACTACCACGAAAAATTTGTTGTATTTTTTATCGATGATATTATCATTTACTCCAAGATCCAAGAAGAACATGAAGAACATATAAATATTATTTTGTTGATATTAAGGTTGGTGGAATTTAATTCAATGTTTAGAATGTGTGACTTATGGATGCAGTATGTCACATTCATGGGAAAAGTGATCATAAGTGAGGGAATTTTTTAGGACCCCTCAAAGGCAAAATAAAATTGAGGAATGTTCTGAATGTGCTAGTGTAACAGAAATAAAAAATTTCCTTGGATTAACAGGGTATTATCTACATTTTGTGAGAAATTTCTCATGATTGTCTTGACCCCTTATAAAGATAATAAGAAAAGGTGTAACATACATCTAGATAGAATAATGTGAGGAAAAAACAAGTTCAAGAGTAATATGATCACTGCACCAATACTCACATTTATAATATGTGGTAAATGATTTTAAATATACAATTTTTCTTCAAATAATGGATTTTGTTTTTTTCAAGAAAAATGAAAATGTGGTATCCTACGCCTCATGGGTGTTTAATATCCATGACCATAACTACATGATACAAGATTTAAAGTGAGAAATTATGATTTATTTGTTGAATATTGGAGACACTACCTCTATGGTGATTAGTGTGACATATATATCAATAAAAAGATACTAAAATATATATTAACATAAAATGACAAAAATATATGTGAAAAAATACGGTTATAGATAACTAAATAGATGATGAAAACACTACCTGTAACTATGTGGAAAAGGGATAATGTCACTGTTAACATTTTCACTAGTCCACTAAATACATCCAAATGAAATAATGTTATATGGGTTGTTATGTAATTAATCACCAAGACATCCCACAATATCACTATTAGTGAAGATATATCAATTGAAAATATTTCAAGGATATACATTGAGGAAGTAGTAAGGATACATGGGGTCCCACTTTCAATCATCTCTGATTGTGATCCAAAGTTCAAATAATTTTTTTGGAGGATTGTTCAACATTTTTTGAGTACCCAAATGAATTTCTATAATGGCCTATCACCCCCAAACTGATGCCCATTGGAAAAAGACTATTCAAATTCTTGATGATATTCTAAGAGAATGGTAAATAGAATTACAAGGTAGATGAGATCAATATCATCCATTAATTGAGTTACCATACAAAATTAGATTCCACTCAAGAATTTATATGCCTCCATATATATCCCTATATGGAAAGTGATGTATAACTACAACCAATTCAGATGAATTCGGCGAATGAAGCTACTTGGAATTGATCTCATGCATGATATGATAGAGAATGTTAAATTCATCCAGAAACATTTCAAAGATTCTCAATGTTGGAAAAGATACATGATGAAAACATTTTAAGGGATCTGGGGTCTGAAATATGATATAATGTCTTCCTTTGAGTGTCTAAATGAAAGAAAGTCATTCAGTTATGAATGAAAGGAATACATTGCTCCCAACACATTGTCCCCTTTGAGATCCTCACTAATATAGGATCATTGGATTATCTGATTCCACTTCCTGAAAGTATGGCTCAAATTCATATCATATTTCTTGTATCTCACATGATAATGTTAATACTATGTCCCTCATATGTAATGAAATCATAGGTTATACAACTGGAAGATGATCTCCCTTATGAGAAGCAACACGTAAAGATTCTAGAATGAATAGAAAATATTCTATGCAACAATAAAACCCACCATGTAATGTTTTTCTGGAGAAACCATACGTATTAAGAATCTAATTGGGAAATAAAGGGGGAGATAATGGAAAATTATACACACCAGATTATTTAAAAATAAATTTCAAGGGAAATATTCATAAGGGGGAAGAATGGAATAAAGAAATGTTTTATCAATTAATATTTTCTCATCATAATTATTTGATATAGTATAAAATCCAAATATACAATATATATTCAAATAAAAACATTATTCACTTAAAATAATAATTATATATGTGATATTTAAAAAAATTAATGAACCTTTACAGAAGGAATAATAACTTGCTCTTTGGAATAGTAACATGACCACATGGAATAGTAATCTAACCAATAAAATAGTAAACTCACTTATATAAAATATATATAATTTGTGAGAATATTATAAATGAAAGTATAATACAATTATATCATTGTATATTTCAATAAATTTTTTTAAAATTATTATTTAAGTGTTGGTATTTTTATAAAACATAAATTTTTAATTTTAATTTTATTACTAATAAAATAATTTAAAAGATCATATATTTTCATAATATTTATTCAGAATTTATTATTTTTTTTTTCTTCCTAATGTAAGATAATTTTATGATACCTTAATTTTTTTAAAGTTTCATAAAAGTTGTTATAATTCTATAATTTATATTTTTTGAATAAATGATGTTTTTATTTAAAAATTTAATTTATCAAATATATAATACTATATTCGATAAATGTTGTTAATTTTTGAATTCTCTTTTTCAAAAAAATGGTTAGGTTTAATTTTTTGTAATTTCCTAAACTACGTGAATTTTTTGCTAAATAGTCAAATTTGATAAATTATGATAAAATATAAATACATGAATTATTGGGTCAAATATGATTTAAGGCTGATTGGAGCACATAATATTTAAATAACTGTAATTTTTTAATATATTTAGTTATTAGGCTCAAACTATTCATTGTATGGATCCAAAATAATAAATAAATAAATTAAATTATTAGAAAAAACCCATCTACATCCCTATAAATACCACCCCTCACCACCTCATCTCCTCACACCTTATATGATTTTTCCCTTAAAAAAAATTATTTTTATTACTCTTCCCAAGAATGTCTAACACGTCCAAGATCCCTTAGTCTCATAAAATTTCCAAACTCTTTTCCATGAGGAGGTTCTCAAGGAGGATAAGTTCAAGTGGTAAAAACTGTATTCTTTTGGTTTTTAATTCATTTAATATCTTTTTATTTCCTTTTCATTTATTATTCTCTCCTCACCTCCTCTATCAAAATTTTCATGATAACTAATGTTTCTTTTATATAATGTAATTATACCATTTAAATTTAGGATGAAACATTAAACCCCTTTCCCTCTTTATCATTCTGTTATTCTAAAAAGGAAATCATCATCTATGATGTGTAAATTTGCAGACAATGTGGACGATGCATTTTACATTTCTAATAGTGCCTTCATTTTCATTCAAAAAAATTTAATGTTTCGTATATACTATAAAATTTCAGAAAAATCCATTTTTATATTCTATAATAGAATTATATACACAATAATAAATAATAAAATAATTCTAGTTTGTGATGTTCAAAAAACCCCAAAAAAATATAAATTATTATCACTATACTCTTATATAATTATTCATCCTCATAATATGTATCCAATTTTTATATTTAACCATTTAACTCTCTGGATAATCATCAACAATATATGATTTCATTTCATGGGAATTATATCCATTCTAACTAAACATCCATACTCATATTCAAGTTAACAAATCATTAAATCCAAGAATATTAAATCTCGTGAATGATGGAATTGGTCTCTGTAAATCATCTAAAAGGATATAAATAACCATAATAACACTATAATTATTCAAATAAATTAATACGTTGTTTTTTAATTTTTAATTAACTAATGTAATTTTATTATCATGAATATTAATGTGAAGAAATCACTCAGACATAAGGTAAAGGGAATTTTAAAACCCAACTACAATTATTTGGGTTTTCACTCTTTCACCCCATTATCAGTATGGATGTTCATTTTAATGTTTCTAAAATTTTATGCCATTTTTATTCATTTTATTTTTTTAGATATAAATGCATCCATTATTATTTTCTAAATGACCATGCTACCATAGAACAAGTACGAGAAGAACTAACTATACTCAGAGATCACTTGTGCTCCAATCAATGATATGAATAGGATGCTACCCAAAGGACATATCTACATACAGATCAAACCCTTCTGGTTGTATAGTGTGAGATGAGTTTGAATAACAAAAGTGAAACTGAGATATATGCATGATATAATTCATGGATCGGTACCTCTAAGTTAATTGCAAGCTATTTTAATCAAACCAACTCCTTCTATAATCATGAATGTCCAGAAATATCATAGAAAAATAGTACCTTGTCCCCAAATATGTCTATGCCCCAAAATTTGTTTGATTCATAAAAAGACATGATTCATGACCCCATACTCCAAAGGTCATCGATAGAGACCAAAAAAATATTTTTGTATCGACTATGCTCTATCCATCCATTTATAAATCACATTAACCTACTCTATGGTATCCAAAATAAGACATGGTCTATGTAAAGCTCTATATCCTTCTGTTAAATAGCACCTGCTTTATAACCGTAGCCTACTATATAATGCCTCATAATGATCTATCTAATTAGTCTCTTGATATAATTTCTTGTAGGAAAATTTAACTCTGGCAATATAGATCCCCCAATATCCCCCAAAATCAAGGATGAATTATTTAAGGATGTCTTCTAGAACATGTATAGTGTGCCATACCAGGCCACCAACCTATGGTTGGAATGAAGTGTTGTGAAACATATATACCCAATTCCCTCTTTTTTTTATAATCAAGATATAAACAAATAATCTCTATCTAATACTATTCTTCAAGGAAACTAGTGAAGGTGGAAAATATCAAGGATATAAGTTATGTTCATAAAATCTACTATGAAGATATCTATGATTAGTAGGAAATGGGTGACCTTCATGTTCCTATCCACAACAACCTATACAAAATTCCAACCTCAATGAGACCTCAGAAACCTAGTAATGAAAACAATTAAAATATCGTACAATTTTCACATGGGAATGGTAAAAAACATTAAAATTTTAACCGGTTACTATTGTTCTACCTTGACTGGCTGACAGGTGGAAAACCTCATGAAAAAACCATTTACTTCTCATTTCATGCTCTGCCACCAGTACTAATGTCGTATGTCAAGATAAATGTTGTTGATACCATGGTGTACTTCCTATTTTGGGGAATGAAACAATAGTATCATATCCTCGTGTATGAAATCAAGAATCAAAAAATTACCATGAAAATGTAGAATTTTATCCTCTCTCATGGTCTAACCTAGAGGAAGTTCCTCACCTTCCATGCACTTCCATAGGGATAGGACCTCAACATCGGATAACTGTATAATCCTCAATCAATCCATGAATATCGATTTCAATTCCATGGATTAGAGAAAATTTTATCATTGGACATTATAAACATCGAAGTGTATCTCCAAGGATATGTCTATAGGGTGACACTTATTTTTCACCTCCAAAACTGCGTGAATCTGTGTCCTTCATCTAAGTGAATGGGAAACTGAATTACCCATTATTGGTGTGTCAGAATGAGTTATGTAATAAGTCTATACTTGTAACTCCCACCTAATTTCATCATATTCATGTCATGTTATGTAAATTTATACTTGAGGAGTTTTCATCTGCATACACCACAAAATGTTCTCTCAGTAAATAATGTATCTAAAAGCATAAGGCATGAACAATAATGGATAACATGAGATAAAGTATTGTGTATTTACTATCATATAGCCTAAACTAACACGGCATGTATTCCATGACCCACTCATCATACATCATATCTGCTTCATGCTTGATAACTGATGCATTATAATAAACCATATCAATTTTTTATAAAGATTTATAATTAGTACTAGTGCTGTAGTCAGTCTCTAATTTTTCTCCTAAAAGGCTATATCATAAATATCTATCCATAAAAACTAAAAAACATTGTTAGTATAGCCCGTAATAATTTCAAATAAGAATTATAAGTCCTATATGATATACCTATAATATCCATATAACCACAAATAACTACATAATTCAAAAGATTCTATGGTTTCTCCTAGGACACTACAACTCTCAATTTATTTAGTTCAACTAATAATATCAACTTTTAGATAAAATTATCATTGATGTGAATCTTATCCATCCTGAAGTTTCACTTTTTGAGCATAGGATATAAATCAGTCTCTCTCAGTTTATCCAAAATTATATCATGTTGTTTGGCAGAGTGGTTTTGATTTTGAGAACACACCATGATATCATCCATGAAAACCAATGAAAATGAATCTAGATTCGTATTAAAAACACATATCATAAACTCCATGAAACTGCAGCCACATTTGAGAGACCGAAAAACATAACCAAATACTCATATAGAACACACCTTCTACAAAATGCCTTATGTGGTATGTATGAAGCTCCATCATGTACATGGTGATAAACTAATTATAAATAAGTTTTCTTGAAATCTTAATCTCCTCAGATCTAATTGAATATATCATCTATCTGCAACAAAGTATATTGGTTCTTAACCATTTACATGTTCAATTTCTAATAATCCACACATATCCTTATGGTTATATTTTCCCTTTTCACAAAAAAATACTTTTGAACCCCAAAATAAGAGATAGGTCTTACAAACCTCTTTTCTCTACTTCTTGTAGAAAACTAAGGAGATCATGAACCTTTGTTGTAGCCATAATTTATAGATTAATTGATATGGGTGATGCTCTTGGAACCATCTCAATAGAGAAATACACGTCCCTCTGAGGAGGTAAAATAGAAATGTATTCTGTCAAAAAAGCCCCGAAATGATCATCCACAAGAAGGAAATATGATTAATAAAATCACTGATCATCCATATATAATCTTGTAATATAGATTATCATCCCACCTAGCCGGATATTTATTCTATTCCAAATCTACCGACCTATACATCTCATTCAACGATCAGAATAAAAATAGTACCCTCTGGTTATTTGATTTTCACCCTCCAGTGGTAGTAATCGATATTGGATTTCTAGAAAACTAGAAATTACATCCCATGTGCGACTCAAAACCATATCATATTGAGAAAAAATATTCCATACAAAGTGACACACACCTATCTCATGTGGGTACTACCCGTACTTATGTGCATCCTCATTCATTATCCCCAACAATGTGTCCATGACCATAACACCATTAGAAAACTGAACAATGAGACCAACACTCTTCATAATGATTATGCATATAATTTTATAAGAAGAAGCTAAATCTAATAAATGAAGATGTTATGGTAGAGGATGCTATGATCGTACCTCTCATATTAGATGGAATTGAACTCATATCTTTTGGTGTAGGATGTATAGAATATATCTGTCCAGAACTGCAGTCTTATGAAATAACCGGACTACCTAGAGTAATCCCCCAATACTGTTATGGTACCATGGGTCTGAGGAATCCTTTTCCATGAAACACACCTTGTCCTGAATTACTGAAGTAGACTTAGTTCCCAAACTACTATAGAGTTATAAAACCCACTCCAAAACATAGTGTTAGTGTCAATCCCCTTCCACTGACTCCTGGTGGGAAGGTCCCATAGAAACAGTTTATATGACCTATAATTCCATAAGGTTAACTATAAAATGGGTATGGATCACAATGAATCATCATATGTCTATTCTTCCCATGACGATGAATGAATATAGAACATATATCACTAGTATTTTTAATGGTATTCCCCTCCCCAGAAGCCTGAAAATGGGACTTTCATCTAGATGACATTGAACCTCTAGGCTTAGAGGCCGAACATCCATTTTATTCACCCCATCATCTTTTAGGTTCTATTCTGTAATAAGCACCTGATTCTCTATCTCTATAATATTAGTCAAAAGAAACATGTTGACCTAATAGGTAATTGAATTCTTGAGACCATTCTTAAATTTTTCCTCCCTTGGTGGCTCATCAATAAGTTAAATATGTTAAAATTATAGTACTCTTTGGATCAATACAAATACTCCCTAACTATCATCAAAACATGTTCCGTACTAATAAAATCACTATAACTTTTAGATTATAGCATCTCTGGAAAACATTCACCATAAAACATGGATTGGAAGTCCCACCAAATCATATTTTGGGCACATTATAATGCTTCGAAACATCCAACCTATGCTTATCTACTACCCAAATAAAATATGTCATGAGCATAAATCTCCTATCACGATGTGTCTCTAGATTCTTGAAGATCTAAATGATAGAATCAAGACACATATCAATATCATTTGGACATCCATCACCTGAAAACATGGGAATATTCCACTACTATAACACACATCTCATCAATATCTTATACGAGACATGCTATAAGGCTCCCAAAATGATTTTCATGAAGCCTAAGAACCCATCATAGAATTGGGAATCTAAACCCATATATGGTATATCCACTAGTGAAACAACTATCAGTACATGAGGATCTACCAATAGCATATGAACCACCACATCTAGAGCATGTTCATCACCAGCCTCTGGGTGTATGATTAGGGGTCATAAAGGGGGAATATATCTAAAATTTAAAATAAACACCTCATCAATTATTGATAATATTACTATAATTTTTTAAAAAATAGGATAGCAAAAACCTGTCCTATAAATATGTCACATACCTATAACTTCTCTTAAATTCTGGATGGGGAAAAAGTAATAACCAAAAAATTTCTAGATGAAATGCCTAATACCCAATCTAAGACATGTTAAGGTCTTGTTCTCTATTTGAAAATTTCAATTTAATTTCAATTTATATTTAATTTAAAATTATATTTTAATATTAAAACAAGATGGGTCACTAATGTTGATCTATAAGGGCACATACACTTCATGAAACTAAGTGCAACATCTGGTTAATCTAAACCATAACATGTTCCAGTCCATGAATCTAATGGTCCGTGACTCAATGTTATATAATTAGATTTTCAGGGTGTCTACAAGAGATTATATAGGATAAATAAATTTTGGTTATGGTAGAAATTATATGTTCTAATCATTTTTTTGAATTCCCTATGAAAATAATCTATCAAACAACAATTATATCACTCAAGGCACACATAATAATTTCATACAGTCAAGAAATGAATCCTAGATGGTGTTCCATTTGAATTGAATGTAAATCCCATTATGTTACCTAGATGATTCATTTAATAGAGTAACCTCATCTTATTGGGAAATAGTAAAATCCAAAATAATGACAATAATAACATCACATATCATGTACATCAAATATCATTGGAATCATAACAAATGTAAAAACAAATATGTAGAAAACAAAAAATTCATTCCCAGGATATTAGTTTTTTTTACATGGGTTAGCTACATCCATGAACATCAATTTAAAAAAATTTAGTACATTACTAAATTCTTTTTTTAATCTTAAAATATTAAATAAATAAATTAAAACCACCCTCATACCACTTTAAAATTTCCCAATTTGGGTGATACTAAATAGTCCACAAAGCTAGTGGGCCACATAACATCAAGTGATCCTCCCTATATGTCATAGGTTTCTAACATGCAGTGAGGGCCTAGGGTGTGTCTCTAAAGAGATGATAACCTCATTTAATAGTGTAACACATTATTGTAAACATAATATTCAATACTGGATTCATTAAATAAATATCATATAGAAGATAAAGCATACAAGGAAACAATAATAAAATAGGTCAAAAGTATTCATATATAATATGATGATCATGTTAGGTCTATATAAAAATGAATTGAAATACATAGAGTAAGAAACCAGTGTAATAAATGTATCAAAATATAGAATCAAAAAAATATATCTAGTGAGGATCATGATCCAATATTGGTCATGTTCTCTAATGTTTCATAAAAATGATTAAATCATACATCACATTGTGGGTCATCTACCTGGTCCCCACACGAATCCATGAAGTCTATCTGGGTACCAAATAGTTGACCGAATAGGGTGTGAGATAACACTCAGAAGGACACCACCAATGGTGTCTATGAAATATATAATATATGAAATATAAACGAAACAATGTGATGTATATCAGTGGTAAATCGTAATTAATGTAAATTGTTATCATATCCAACCATAGATTCATAACTATAAACAATTGTCAAGATTCCACAAACAAGGGATGATTTAACGTATAAATATAGAATGTGTGATACTATCTAGTCTGAAAACTATAATCTAATACATGTTACATATATTTTTAAAAGCATTGAAAATTTTCCAGGACATCCTCGACATATAATCAAGTGTCAACATCCACAATGAGAGATGCCAATTAATCTTGTTTTAAACCACAACGTCTGGGATTCAAGGCATATATGTTCAAGAATCCTCATTGATTACTTGGATAATTTTGATAGAATCTTGGTAATGACTAGGGTGGAGTCAATGGATCATGTCAACAGAGCATGTCCAATGCGATTCCAAGAAAGCCACATCCAAGTGGTAGCATGGCCCATGGCGTCTTAAATATCAGGATCCAGTGATTAGAAATTTCTATGGAATGCACTACCTTAATTAGTATGGGTATTTAGAGAAAATATTTACAGGGAATCCAATGAAATCAAGATCCAAGGAGTTCATCCAAGGAATCCACTTCCATTGTTAATTCATTTAAAAGTTCATTTATTATTCAAAACCACTGATTTCTCCAAAAAAAAATTAAATAAAAACCACTTATACATTTAAATAATATTCATCCACATATAATGAATAAATCAAACTTATATAAACAACTCAATTTAAATTCTACATAAATATTACAAGGTTCCCATAAATAGTTGATATCTCACACTCACCCAACATGGTGGTATAAAATAAGATAGCTACAAAGGAACACCCCATGGGTGGCCTTGGTTGGGTCAAATAAACTCCCATAATACGGTACTAGTTGGGAAACCTAAAAAAATCCAAATAAGTATATCATGACATTAATTCAAATTAAGGGTCAATTCCAACAGGTTTTGGATGAAGGCCAACTGTGACAAGATATGAAATTACAAAACCATAAGGAAAAAGGTAAAGAACACCTACTGTGTGTCTGTGGTAGATTACTCATACAGTAAAAACCTTTGATTAATTCTAGATATTGATAAAATGTAAGATCATACAAAAAGCATCGAAGTAGTGAAAAATATCTTTCAACTTAATAATTCGTTAAATATGTAGAAAAAATAATATGGACACAAGATTAATATAGAACATACCAATGTAGATACAAAGAGAATATTTTCACTTAAATAGGACTTCAGATAGATAACATATTAAGGATTGATGTGTGATACTAAGGAGTATATCCTAATTAGGAGGGATTTATATTCATGTAAAAGGTCATAGAAATACAATTCCTTATGTTAAAAAATGAAAATTCCCATATTTTCACAAGGTCATGGGGTTTGGTCATATGGTTGTCCATACTGTGACCTAGAAATTCTCCCTTCCATTCCTCAATGGAGACCTTTTACTATTCATGTTCACATATTAGATAGCCATATGAAAATTATATAATATTCTACATTCCCTTAAAACCGCTCACATGTTCACGGTTTAAGTTTAGAAAATTCTTGTATGAACAAGGAATTTAGCCAATGCTAAAAAAAATTAGTGGCTCACACTTTCATGCACCCCATGTTTCATGGTTTCCTAATACCATTTGGTATCATTCATCCCCTTGTACAGTAATGCATTTTTTACTCAAACCATGTTACCTTGTTTTTATACCCATAAACTGAGCCTATACACTCCAAACGAGCCCTAGACACCACCAAAACTACCATGATTTCATTATTCCCTCACATTAGGTCAAATCTAATGATTTTGATCAAAATTAAAGAGATATATACCCTATTGAAAATCATGGGATCCTACAACATAATAATAACCACCAAATTATATTTTACCCTATAATTGACCAATATATTATCTAATGTATCACATTGTGGTGGGTGAATTTAGTGTAAAATACCATTATGTAACACTAATAGGAGTCACAATGAGGGTATATTTATATAATGGGGATAGAAACATATTTCCATTTTTTAAAATTATGATAAAAGTAATTTTATGAGGTATTTTTGAATCATGATGGATAGAAAAAATTAATCTAAATAAAATGGTGTATGTTCATTAAATCATGGATATATACACTTTAGTGAAGATATAATAGTTTTATGTGGTAAATAACACCTTAGTGACACATGAATAATTGACATAGATGCACCATAACCCATGAAATCATGAATGGAATGATTTAATCCATATGAAACTATTATATGACTTATTTATATAGGAAATTACCAAACCATTAAGATTAATGGAGGGAGTACTATAAAAATAAACATGTAAGATGACATTATATACACAATCATAAGTATTCACCATTTTATTCTCTTTAGGAAAATTAGATCTTCATTGGGATAATTGGATGAAATTAACTATAATATTATCACTAAGAGAGGGGAATTAAATATTTTCAAGGGTTTATTCATAGATTTTAAGTAAATAATATCTCAATTAACATGACCATGATTGGTTTGAAAAATTCATTGAGGCATAAATATTTGTCACATAAACTACCTAAATAGAAACATTGATGATGTTATCGAAACAAAAACCTATCATATGTCCAAATGTGGAACTAATACAAAAATATATTAAAATTACCATTTTTAAAATATTGATATTTTATAACCAATGTTTAAAAAATTACTCTATATTTTTCATCAGTTATAAAATAACTACTATAAAACATTGGTTTCAAAAATCTATTATTAAAATAAATGATAGATAAAACCATTAAAATTTGTAAAATCTAGACATAATTTTTCATTTTCTAAATATCTCAGTCATTATTATATTTATAACCTGAACTCTATTGTTCTATAATTGAAATATCACCCCAATCTGGTCACATATCTATATATTTCCACTGATCAACATCCTCCACAATTGTCTTTCATCCAAATTCCATGGTTTCCCTTCTACTGTGGTTTCAACCACTTCTAGGTCAAATTATGTAATTTATCCATATATTCAGTAGGGTTATTATTGAAATATTTTTAAACACAAATCCACATAAAAATATCAAATATTATAAAAATTATATACATATTTATTTTATATAGTTTTTATTGTAATACCTATATGAAATTGATTATTTTTTATTGATTGGTCAACTAATGATGATATCATTCATTATCTTTCATAAATTTCTTAAATTTTACATCAATATTTCTTATTTATATGTTAGTATATTTTTTATATATTTTTATAATATTCCAAAAATTATAAATTTATTTTTTTAGTGTGATTTATTAATTTTATAACATATCAATTTAATTTTTTTTTGTAATTACCAGCTTCAAATTAATTTTTTGGGTGATGAAAGAATATAATTTTTTAGCTTAAATGGGAATAAAAACAAGAAAATACCACAAAAAGATATTAGTCAAAAAATTATGTCATGTAATCAATCCCAAATAATTCCATTAAACCTATACTGTATACCTTTTTCAAGCTCCTGTTTATGTTATAAATCTACTTCTCTAGTTAAGATTGTATAAGATCATCAAACAGTGAAGTCAAATAGTCTTATGTCTTTATATACTTCTCTAAATATACATTACATTAATTAAAACCATGTATTATAATTCTATTATTGGTGTTTATCAATTTATGTTATACCTCATGGAGGCGTACACTCAATTTTCTTCCATAAATTTTATCGACACCCATAAACATTCCTTTCATATGAGGACCATTTATCTGGTATTACCCTTTCAAAAGATATTTGATGAGTGTCATTGATCATTTTTCACATCCTTTACTACCTACACTTTCAAACTCGTCCCTTTCTATTCCAACATTCTTATTATTACTATAATTGTTTTTTGAATTGAGGATCCTATACTTGTTGAACTAGTAACTGGTGGTATGGGTAAATAATATTATTCTTTCATTTTGGAGACATCATGATAGGACTGATGAAGAACATTGCGTCCATAATAGTCTTCTATAAATTCATGGTATATAAATGATTGTTTACCTATTCTTCCTCCCCTTACATAAATTCATTTGACTATATACAGGTTTCATAATCCTTTAAAAAATAGTTTCCATCCATGCTCACTATATGATAAATATCCCCATTGGTCCTGAATCCTTAAAATTTTCTCCATTAATTAGGATTATCTCACAATCACCAACACCTAAAACCTAATCTAGAGTCCAACTCTCAATGTGGTGACCATGATATTAATGTTGGGATAGACCATTTCAATATTCAAATAATTTTTAATTTTTAGGCTATAAATTCCCCCTTCCTTGCCATTAGAACAACTCAATCCAATAAATGGGTGATTTCTGTTGATCATTCAGGTATGACATTAAGAGAAATAGTACTAATTTCTGTTTCTAAGGGATTCTCCAGATTTAGTACTTCCACATAATATAACAGAGTGAAATTGATTTTATCCTTAATCTTATGATGAAATACCTCTTCATTCATGATGTCATTTTCATCTATTGTCACATTTATGTTTAAATTATTTTTTATGAATTTTAAATTATTAATAAGATATTTATAGAAATTGTTATATTTATGTAAACAATTTAATGATTCATATCCTAAATATTGATACATTCTAATGTATATATATGGGGGGTATTCTTTCATAATTTATATTTCAAGTTAAAATTTATATGTTTTAATTTTATTATTGTAAATAAAGATATATTAACATTGAATTTTTATATTAATGATTTATTAAATTAATATGAATAATTTATCACTATTAATATTATAAATGATAATTTTAATTTTAAAATAAGTGAAAAATTGTTAATTTAGTGTTTAATATTATTAATATTCATTTCATTATTTGTAAAGTAAATAGTATTTTTAATATTATTCAGATTAACTTTACATTTAATATTATTAATATTTATATTAATTTTTAAATATTATTAATATTAGTATTTAAATATGTATTTATGAAAATATAATGGATTAGTAATTTATAAAATAATGAGAAAACAAAGAGCATTATATATAGTATGAAACATAAAAAAATTCAATATGTTTGCTTTTAATTAATATTACAAGAATTATTATAATTATTATTTTTTATTTTTATTTCTAATTTTTTTAGTTGTTTTTAATTTTTAATTAAAAAGTTTATTTGAATTATTAATATCAAAATATAGTAATTTATATTCAATACTTATATGTTTTTATACATGATAATTAATTATCGTCATATTACTACATGATAAACAAGTGATTAATATGAGGAGAGGGTTGATGTTTTTTTTTGAATTTTCCAAATGCAATATTACAAAAAATGATTTATTTTTCTATCCATGAATGATGTGTCTCAATAAGATGATGTTTTTATATTGAGAAATAAAATATCATTTAATTTTAAATGGTTATAATATGAGTTATATTCATTTGATCTAACATCATGAAATTGGTAATAATTGAATATTCAAAAATAATGGATAATTTGAAGATGATAATGTTGATCAAATTGTATAAATGATTATTTATATTTAAGATGAATATATTTAATGAACATTAATGACTGATATCCAATATAAAAATTTTGATAACCCATTTTATCTAATTTATATAACATTTAATATTTTATCAAATGTGTTAATATTAGATAAAAAAATTCATGAATTGATGGAGTGGAAACTGTATATAGAATTGATACAGTTATTGAAAGAAATTGTTTTTAAAGAAAAATTAACTTCCATATTCAATTTTTAATAAAAAAATATTATGCCTAATGTGATTGGGGTATAAAAATATATGTTCCTTCATCAATGACCATGTAAAATATATGATGGAATATGAAGGTATGCTAGAGTAACCTAAATATTCAGCATCACAATATCTGATGAAAGTAAAATCATTTTCTGATTTATCTATTTAGTAATGTACTAAGACTATTAATACAAATTTTTTTTATTTTAATAAATTATCTCTTTAGAAACATTTATATACAAATTAAAATGATGAGAAAAGTATGATATGCCATATAGATGACAAATATCAGAAGGAAAATTACATCATCCAATACACTATTCATAATGGAAGATAATTTATACATTATTTACAATAATAAGAAATGTACATTGAAATCTCAGACATGGATTGTGAATTGATTGAATGAGTTCATATCAAATCTTCACTAATTTTTTTCTACCAGTATTCAAAATTGCTCATGAATTTTTTATGAATACGAAATATACCTTGTTGATATTAATGATTCTAGGACCAAAAAATTTGGCAAAAAATATTGAGGTTTACTTGTCAAAAAAAATTGATGATTGTTGATTTTTAATAAAGAATGGTTTCAGAAATTAATATTATTCTAGTAAATAATAGTTTAAATTTCATGTAATGATTATGTTCATTATAAATTACATCCCAAAATATGTAATTTTTTATGGATGTCGTGTTATGGCACATTAAGTTTCCTTAAATTTAAAATGAGGGACATTATGTATAAAAAAACATAGAAAATAGTTTCCATGATAATTTTAATGTTTTTTTCTCCATGGAACACTATTATAAATGTTTTAAAAAGGTATTTAGCGGCTCATATAAATTTTATATTATCAAAAAAATATTTTTTTCTAATCGTGTTTTTAGAAGATGAAAAAAAATTAACATCACATTTATAAAGAAAAAATGATTTGATAATAAAAGAAATATATAGAATAAATAAGAAATATTTTTGGAATTTATATATTTCATATATCATGACGTCAAATATAGAATTTATGGTATGCATGTTGGGATAAATTTATATGAAATTTTTTTTCAAACATTGTTAGATATTAAAGACAAGGCTAATTATGGATTGTGTAATGACCACAAATATATTATCCCATAGTATGTGGTTAAATTATTAAATTGGAACTAGATATAGGGAATCACATCCCAAGGGACTGAGTAGTATAGTAGACATGGTAAAATAGATATGAAAATGCATCTCAGTTTACATTTGAAAATATATTTAAAACATAGTTATTGACATTATTCTACATCCTTGAAAAATTCAATGATCCCTTCTTTATATCATGGGGATGGGAAACAAAATAAGAGCTATCTCAAATGATGAGTAAGGGTTATAGAAAAAAATACACCATGATAAAATATGATATTATTTTTTGGCATGACAAATAAATTATAGAAAATTCCATTTCATAAATATATTTGGCACACATAATAATATGGTAAGAATAATTTATGATAAAATCATTCAATATAAATAATCACATGAGATTCAAACTTATCCACAGTTATCATAACTATTCAAATAATCACGTGGAAATAAATAAATCATTCCATATTAATGGAATGAAATAGTTCTGACATCATAAAAATGTCATCGAGGCATCATGGCATGACATCATAAACACATTGCCAAGGCCTTATGACAGGACATCGTACATAAATGTGTGTGACCTTAGCCAAAAACACAAACTATTTTGTATCCTATGAACTACCAATTCATCAATGGTATTCCCCTAATCATATACTATGTTTAATAAAATCATCATATTAACATGGAAAAAAGAAATTCAATTCATTATTGACAAAAACATTTATACTAAAAAAATAAGATATGAAATTATACTATTCTTAAAATAAAATATGACATAAACCATTAAAAGTAATAATAAGTTTGTTCTCATCAAATCACATCCCTAGGGTATTATATGAAAAAAAGTGTCATTTTTTATTAATAAAAATACGATACAACGATCATTAAAAAAATTCTTGGGGAAATACCGTTTTAACATTAAAAAACACTTTTATAAAACAAATATATAATACCATGAACAAATATTCATTTTAAATTAACCTTGAAATATTTTAATGGATTCCAAAAATCATTATGTTTTTATAAAAGTGGGAAATTCTGTCCATTCCATATATGTTAAATGAAATCATTCCCTTAATAGTTTTTTAAAAATGGTCAAAAAGTACCTCATTTAGAAAATGAATGGATGATTCATTTTACACCATTTTACTATAGTTTAACATTGGTAAAATGTGTTTAATAATTCATTGGGTAATATTAAAATAGTTTTCAAAACATTTTAAGGAATATATGGAAATGGAAGAAAAGTATTCTTGACTATATAGAGAAACCAAGTCCGCCTTCCATAAAAAATGATTTGTGTATATTATGTATATAAAGAGTTAAAAATGTATTTAAAACATGTAATTTAAAAATTATATGATTAAAAAATAGATTTTATTATGCAATAAATATTATATAATTACGCCAAAAAATAATTACACATAAAATATCCAGTAAAATGATGATATTGGGAAATAAACCTGTACCGCTTTGTTAACATTTGAATCATAACCCCCATCAATGAAATAACTTATAATTAAAACATAAATAACATGAATATAAATTGAATAATGATATATCATATCAAAGGTTAGGTGTATTCACTACATCAATGAAATGAGTGATGGAAATTTCATGTCTCACAGAAACAAAAGTGAGATGAGAAAACCCTAACAATGATCTCAAAGTTGATGTGAGAATTAATCAATTACATAATTAAGGGTGAAAAATATAAATCTTCAAAAAAGTAAATATAACATAAATTGAACATATAGAATTTCACAAATAATTTTGGCATAATATAATTCATGAAGAACTTATTTACCATAATGAAAGGAGATTTTGTTAAGAACCCACATACCATTTGGTAACATTTAATGCAAATATTTGTGGATGAAATAATTTGAAATAAATCATGAAATAACATGATGTATAAATTATTCATTATATAACATGAAAAATGGCTGTATATGCACCATATATAAAAAATTGGAGAATAATATTAAAATATTCCTCTATGGAAGGAAATTGAGAGTGACTCCGTCAACTTAGATAGGAATAATCATGTAAAATATTTATCTTATAGAATAACTACATTATTTTAATTATATAGTTTATTAATATCCTTTTTCAATATTATTATTACTTTTATTTTATTCATTACCATGTTATCTTTATTTAAAAAATCTATTAAGTCCACATGATACATTTTGGTGATATTCAGTTCACATGTCCAAAATTACTATGGGTAGACTACTATGATAAAATAGGACACTATTATATCATATAAAAAATAATAATACTAAATTAATTATCATTTCAACATATCAATCATTCATATAAATCCAATCATTAAACATGGTTCCGAAAAATTAAATACGTTACAATCTTAGAGATAGTAAGTTGTAATTACGCATGAATAATGATTCCACTTTTCAATGATAAAGATAGAAATATTATAAGTGTTATTTTTTCATTAAATAAAGATAATTAAATCATAAATACTATTTTATTCATTTATATAAACATATAACTATTATCCTTGGGATATTGTGATGGAAAATAAATTACATCAATTTTTTGAGCAGGTAATCCACACATATATTGGAATGAAATTATCATTAATCAATGGATTTAAAGGAAAGAATTAAATGACATGTTATATTTATATGATGAAAAAAAATTCATTAATTTCGCATATAAAAATTAAATTTGTCCTTATTAATTGTTGTGGGAAGAGGTAATGGAAAATGAATTTCATTATTTTGTGATGTGGTAGTCGTCGTACAAATGAACGATGATTTTCATTCCAATATGATAGAGTAAGAAATATATTAATGGTTTTCCATCTAAATAATATAATCGAATTAAATTGAATATAATATATTTATTATTTCAAAAAAAAATTAAGAGTGTATTATTAAGGTAGAAGATAAAACAAAAGGAAAATGCTTGATTAAGAACGATACCTATTGTCTCGACACCATCTTCTGGTATGTTAAATTTGTTTCCTAGAATGTAATTTTTATAAAAAAAAGTATTATAGGAAGTGTGGGGGTTTAGGAAGGTATTTTATTAGTTATTAGATAAATCAAATGTATTAATAGTAAATAAAATCTAATAATATGATACCTTTTAAGAGGGGGGCACAATTCGAATTTCATAAAATATTAAATAAATATTAATTAATTTCGATATGTATATGGTTCCGAATTGATTATATTATAATATAAAATGATTTTGGATGATGATATTTTCATAAAAAATATTGGCCACATTAATGTCTCAATGTATCCATGTAACACATTGAAATATACAAAGTAATATTTTTGATGATAGGAACTAAGACGACATGAATCTATAAGGCATAGTGAGACTATAATTTATATTTAAAAAATATTATATATATATATATATTATTTTCACATAGGTGAAATTTTATTCAAAATGTGAAATAAATACTAAAAATAGTCATAGATCATAAATCTGAGGCCATTGTTGAATTTAAAATGTGATCTTTACCTTAGGCATGACATAATTTCTATTCGCATTAGGAGTTTTTGAAAAAGTTGATGCGAGCTTAAATAATTAATTACTGAATAAATTAATAAATTTTATTTTAGATTATTTAAGGACCAAATAATATGCTATAAAAACACAATTATTACAAAAAATTTGGGTTGGCCTCATAACCAGGGAATTTTACAGCGAATCTAATGGAGGAGCTTCCATGGACAAGCAACAAAAGATGTAGCTTTTTCAATAGGTGTGACAAATGGAATTGAGGATCTCTCCAATGAAAATGAAGAAGAATAGTTATTCATTTTTGGTTGATCGATATCATTATAGGAAATTTGTTTTCTATATATTTACCCCCATTTTTCTTATCATATAAATAATACTTATCAGTCAACTAACAGATTGATTCATGGATTGATCAAGTCACGATTATGGGATTATTATGAAGTGAATTTTGGTATTTAAATAAATATGATATTTTTATAAATTTATTCATCACTATAATGGAAATTAATCCAATCCCAAATGAACATCTCACATGGTATGTACCTCATGTTTTTCTTTCATGAATTCCCCTGATCATTGTTCATTCATCACCAATGTTCATTTACGATTTCGGTTTGACAAATACATTGTGACCAGTCATTGTAAATCCATTTCATTTAAAATATTATTTAATCCTTATATATGGTTTTATATTAACAAAGAGATCTATATATGATGGTGAAAAAAGTGGATCGAGGTTAGATTATGGGATCCCTGCTTGTGGTTTTTCCATTAAATAGTGGAATAAATCAATAGAGAAGATTTCACGATCAATTTGCATGGCTATAAATACGATATATAGTGGATATCTTGTTTATTTTGATAGAATCCAGGTTTTTAGAAAATTTTAATATTGTAAATTGATCCAGAATACTATAAAAAGTATTATCAATATGATTCATGAATTATAGAATTTTCTATACTATAGAATGTATAATAGAAGAACACACGCCATGTGTTGGGACTTGGCTATGAGAATAGTGTTTCCACATGAATTAAAACATCACATTACATGTCACACTTGAATCATTATATGTGACTCTTAACTAGTGGTTTAGTATGTATCCTTGAGGATACAAGGACTTTGGCATTTTCAGGTTTACGAAATGGTTAGATAACACGATTTGAGTCATGTACGTGAACATGGACTTGTAAATGGAAATGGTCAGGTAATTGGAAATGGCTAGGTGTACATGGACACAAACCAATGAATGGCATCTGATACATGGGTAGGAGTAGTGATGAAGGGACACACCTTGTACTTACAGTACCCCTAGTTTACTCCTTCAATGATGAATTGGAGACCTCTATCCCCTTATTGTGGACTACTTTTGTTAAGGTATCACTCCATCAATCCATCCCTCTGAGGGTATGATATGAAGTTACCTTCTAAATAACAGATTTCCATCCTATCAAACAAAACATTTTTGGATAGATTGTAGGAATCTCTCACATAGTCCGTTATGATATCTTATATCATCTTTTTTCCTATATGGGGTTGTTAGAATCGGCATGAGAAACTGTACATTAGAATTGATCCACTATATATGGAGTTAATAGATATTGGATTAGTATGTATTACCCTATGACCATGGGTGTTATTCCCAATTTTTTCAATCTATTCACACTTCATGCATGAAATTCATTATGGGGAGATCATAAAATCTTGACTTATCAGATTGAAACCCTAAATACTATTAAACTGGGATATTGAGTTCTCTTGGTTGAGTGTGGATATGGCTCTTGAACATAATTTTAATATTACAATGTTGTTTTCCATTACTTTAGAATTAGTCTTGATTATGATTATATATGTAGGTATTATTTTTATGTCTCATATTATAATTAAAAATAACCTATGATAAGTTGACTATACTTAATGATTTATACATAGTAATTTTTGGGTGTTCTATTAGGTATTGTAATACTCAACATTTCATTGGATACAAACACACACACACACACCATATCATATGTATATGATATGCCATTCAATGGGGTTCTGGATGGACCACGAGTACGTATAACATAGATTTGGGATATATATACCATAGTTCATACTCGGAGTAACATTTTACTATAGTTGTTCTTGCTACTAGGTTTTACATATTTTCAGTTCTTGGTTGTCCTATATTTGTCACATATTTATTCTTAGTATTATGTTTTACTATTATTGTGGTATTTATATATATGAATGATTTTGGTATCAGTTTTATTTTACATTTAACCATTCTATGGTCCTAGAGATGTGTGTTTCCATACATATACCTTTTTCTAAGGCCTCCCATTATTGTGTTATACCTACTCAGTGCTAGTCACTAGAATTAGTCTATTGGAGGTGGGTTTGGGGTAGTCACACTAGGATTATCAATGGACATGCAGTCCCAAATTGGTCTTGTTGTCATCAAGTTGTATTATAGGATTTTTCTATATTACGACTAGATTTTGGAGTTCTATATAGATATAATATTCGATTGCGTTTTATGGAAATAGTGTTCAATGTTTCACAATTATATTTCAGTCCAAGGAATATCAGGTTGGTGTGGTGGTTTACATATCCATAAACAATGACTTTAATAACCTGCCATTATAATCAATACATGTAAAAAATTATTTTAGGGTAAAAATTTGTGCATTAATCATATAGGATTGAATTTTTTTCATTCCCTTCTTGAGTCAACTACGAGATATACACATTGATTATGGTACATCTTTTCTATATCTAGATCCCTCCATTATGATTTCCATATAAGACACAAAAACAAGATCATGATGATGATAACTTCAGTGAAGACGTTTCTATTAAGGGACCATTTCATGAGTTAGTGCCTCCCGATGGATTTCCAGTCATACCAGTACACATTAAGTAGTAGAGTACCAACATATTAGGTGTTAAAGAACAGTACACTTCATGAGTTTTAGCATAAGTAGGCATTTATTTATAGGGGAAATATAGAGACATAAGAATCACTGGATTAACTTGATGTGATTATATGGGTTATTAATCTCATAATCCCACATGAAAATCATATGATGGTCCTAACATCGATCCTTCTGTATAGATTGTTATGACGATAGTGGATAATGGAGGTTTTTTCATATGATTAGTTGACTCATTCATGAATATATATATTTACCCTCTATTTAGGGAGTAGTATTATAGTGACCCAAGTCTTCTAATCATATTATTAGATGATATTTATGATAAATTTTGATGAAATAAAAAAAGGGATCATAATGTCTAATGTATTTGGAAAACTACATACAACATTATAAAACATGAAATAAGAATAAAACCTCATTTTATTAATATTTATAATGATTTCTATTCTCTCTTTGAACTCATATGATTTCACAAGACTACATGGAGAAATATAGATAAAAGGGTGGATCTAAATAGCCCAGTAAGGGTATAAACATAGTACATGAGTTAGAAAAAATAACTTGACAACATGAAAGGAATGGATCATCAATTGACATATAGAATAAAAACATATAAAATATTTCATCTTATTATAATGGAAATATTGGAATTTTCTAGTAACACATAGCAAGACATAGACACGAGTCAACGATAAATGAAAAGACTGTATAAAACTGTGGGAAAAGTCTAAAAATGAATTATTTTTAATATTTAATCCAATACATGACATCTCATGTGACTAAAAATTATTCATTGTGTTGGATCGCTATCTAGGTTCACTTATCACAACTTTTTCATTCATATGTGTTCCACTTAAGGAAATCAAAAATAATGAATAATCGCAAGGTATACCCATGGAAATAAATGGATATCGTAATCATGTTATAATGAATAACAAAAGGGTGTATCAAAATCGTATTCATGAAATATTGGATTAAAATATTTATAGAAAAAAATTAAGTACAAAATAAATATATATCATAAATAATTATGTCCAAATAAAGTGAGCACCTAAAAAATAAGGATTATGAATATTTATAAATTAGCCACTACAGTATGGTTTTAGAGAAAAGAATAAATTTTAGGTAAATAAGAAAGAGGAATCATTATTTTTATAAAAATATAAATTATATAAAATAACTTTTCTTTGTAAAAAGACTTTAAAAGTTCGATTTTTTCATTCCAGGAGTGTTCATTTTACGGTTTAATTAGAAGTTCACTTCTATTAAATTATGATGTTCTTATCAAATGGAAATTATCCTATTGAAGTGAAATAATAAGGAATTATTTAATATAAATAAGTTTCAATAGACCCATATGTCATTGTTTTCTTGTATGACGATGATTAATTTGATAATACATTCATGATAATTTTTCTTTTTTGTGGTTTTTTCAGACACCACGATCTAGTTTCATTTTATTGAAAATTATGTTTATGTAATAGTTCTAGAACATGAAATAATTTATAATATACATATTATAATATTATCTAATCCTAATAAAGTTTATATGGCATTCCTTGAATGGGTTAATGAAAAATAAAATATCATTATACACTGAGACATGAAACTACTGTAATTTAGAAAACTGTTTCATTTTTTTAAGAACAGGGTATGAGAAAAGAGGTTGAATTAAAATATTCCATTAGAAATATAAAATTATATATTATACATGAAATATTATTTTGAATTATTTTAGGGATTACCTACGTGAGGGTAATGTAAATGAAGAAATGAAATTAAATGTGATGGTGTAGTAAGTTACTTCTTGGATATCACCTCCTATGAAGGACTCCTTAAGGAACATAAATTTGTAATTTTGTTGATAGAAGAAAATAATAGGCTGGGGGAAGAGTATTTTGAAGGGAATTTGTATGAGTATTGAAAATATACCCAGCTACGAATGTGTGAGGAGAAGGTGTGGTGGGAAGTTGTATTTATAGGTGGAGGAGAGAGAGTTTTTTTATTAAATTCATTATTTTAGTATTTGAGATCAATACTGTAAATATTTATGATTCATATTACTAAATATAATAATTGGTTTGGAATATTTCCATCCAATGTGTTATTACATTATCCATGACTCAAAAACTCATTTATTTTTCTCGTAATGTTAACTAATCTATGTTATCGTACTTCACTATTCACAATAAATTTAACTATTTTAGAAATATACTAAAAATTAACCAAAAGTTTATTTGATGTGTTGATTTAAAAAATTTAATCCCTATTATGAAAATATTGTAAATATGTAATAAATTTAATTTTCTATCAATGTCATCATTTAATCAAAAAAATATCGATTTTAATATTATAAATTATTTTCCCTTTGAAAAAATAATTTTGGTTGTATTAAAGTATTTTTTAATAATACTCCCACATAATATTAATTTATCAATTTATTTTTTGAAAATAAATTTTATATTAAATATTTATATAAATTATAAAATTATAATTAATCATCTACATTTTACAAAAATACCAACACCTAATTTATCATTTTTAGAACATTTATTTACCTATAACATATATAATAAATATATAATTTTTTATTTATAAGATACCAAATTTTTATTTTATACTTTCATTCCAGAGGATAATACTCTAACATCCACATATAATATTCATAATAGTCTTATTAATAATATAATGGTCAGATTTATAATAGTTATTTTGGTTCATTGATTTCAATAAGTACCAATTTTTCATTCATTCTTTATTCACTTCTAATTTCTCTCAAGGTTATATATTTTCATCCATAAAATGGATATAATATTATATAAAATATGTTTTATTTATAATTTTTTTAGGATTTAATTCATTGTAATGGATCAATAATATTTTTATATTTCCATTATTTTTATATTAATTTCTATTTATTGCCCCATTGTAATATTTGAAACTCTAATTGGTCTATTTCCAGAATAATGTATCAATATTAATTTATAATAATATTAGTTTTATTGGGATCTCTATTTGATATATGGGTTTTATATAATACGAATAGAAATTCAATTAATGAAAGTATGGGTTTTCTAAAGTACTCTCTAGCTATGATGTGGCTGAGGTTCATCTATGAGGTTTTACAATCACAACATGTTAAGAAGATTATGGATGATTTTTCATCAGGGTTTACAAAACTCCTATAATTCATTATCGATATAGTTCATGATACATTTTGTCAAGAATGGACGATTTAGAAATTTCTAAATAGATATATATACTGGAATGTATCATCAATTTATGTGTTCTTACTTATGTTGGGGTTAAAGTTTATTCCATGGAGAGAAAAATATTCCAGGCAGATCGGTCACTAGGTTTGGGTGATAGTAGTTGAAACATATAGGTTGATCCTTCAGCAGTAAGTAGTTGGTGAATGAAATGGAGATACAAATGATTGGGATGTTTTAGGAGGTGATATCAGTGGTATTGATATATATTTAAGGGATATATACTTGGTTCTAGTCAGCATAGGGATAGGCGGTGGTTCACTTATCAATGTGGGGGACATCTCTCATGCGATTTTCTGACCAATATTAATATTGATAGATAAATAAAAATTTTTAATCCTAGGTAAAGGAAATGGAAGGATAAGCTGTGTCTATATGATGGTATACATATAGTATGTGTGGGGATAGTAGTGGGAGGTGTAAGGGGTTATAAAAAATTTCCACCACCACTCACAGGTTGTCCCAGCCAGGCTTAGGGAGTAGGTAGATTGGGGAAATGAAATCTTCATCACATATAGGACTATAATCTATAAGATATGGATATGTTTAGATATACGAACTATGTATTATCTAACATAAATTTAGTTTGGATATATCTAGGTGTGATCCACTCTTTTCTTTCTACATTACTAGTTTGAGGCATATAAGTTTATCTCAAATCCATGGAATGACCTTTAAGTGTGCCGAATCCTACAAAAGATAAATCAGTGATCACACACTTTATTTGATAGTGTGATCTTGCACATAAAAGATTGCATTTCTCATGAGATGAAATTATTTCAGCGATGTGACCTTATGATGTCATCATAGGCGTGGACTAGATACATAATGTCTGTGAAAAAATTTATTACTTTATGTTTTGGATGTAGTGTGTTCATGTTGATGGGAAGAGTTTTTTAATTCATAGGAGTAAAGGATAAGGAATAATTTTAGGATGTAATTATACATAGAAGTTTGAATACAATTTCTCACAATTTATCTAGCTTAACTCATGGGGTTGTGAATTATAAGGGATATAAGTTTCATTATATAAAGGATGAGTATGGGGTTTTACTTCATGATGACATTACAATATTAGATCCCCACTGAGAGATAGACATCAAAATTGAATTACACAACATGAGGGAATTGATATATACACCAACATATTTTATGGATCCGGAAATTATTTGTGAGTTGAGGGTTCAATTGGGGGATATTTATAGGAATATTTTTATGAGACCCAGTTCCCCCTTGAGATCCTAAGTTCTTTTTTCCATGAAGATGATTGAGATCATGAGTTTATGTGTTGATTATCTATTTTTAGACTATGTGGTTGTGTTGAAAAGGTATTTACTATCAAATATTTATGACCTCTTTGAGTATGAAAGATGGGCATGATGGTTCTAAACTATTGTCCTTAGACCAGGCTATCACCAGATGCAAGTACAGGTAGAGGATATATTTAAGATGGCATTTAGATGTATCAATGATCACTATGAGTACATGGTGATTCCTATAAACATAATTAATACCCCAAAAGTGATCATAGAACTCATGAAATAGATATTTCATCTTTTATTAGGCCAATATTATGGGGTACTAATTTATGATATCTCATGTAATTAGCATCAGAGGAGGAGCACACAATAAATTTGAGGTTTTTTCTTGACACATTCCAACATAACCATATTTTTTTGGAATCTCTAAAAGTGTCATTTTTTGAATTAGGAGGTCCACATTTTGTGACATGTTATCTTAGATAACGGGGTAACCATGGACCCATCAATTCGTGATGAATTTTTAGATTTGGATCCACCTTATTGTGTGATTGATGATTATAGTTCGCATGGGTTAGGAGGACACTATAAGATATTTTATTCTAATTTATCCATGATATCATCACCTTTGAATGATTTATCCCAAAAGGGGAATTCATTCAAATGGATAGAAATGTTATGGTATAATTTTCAATATTTGATGCACAAGATATAGAGTTCCCACATCTTGAGATTTCTATAGGTGGGTTTCATGTTGAATAGGTTATGTGATGATTCAGGGAACAAACATGGATGTGTGTTGATATAGAGGTATGATGCGATTATATAAGGGTCTAAATAGTTGAGAACACTCAAGAAACACTATGTAACCCATGATATTGAGTTTTAAATGGTTGAATTCACCCAGAATATTTGGTGGTTGTCACGACCCGTCCTCAAGGCCCGTGCCGTGACTACCCCAAGCCCGCCTTCCAGAGGCCAGGGGCTGGCGACTAGCACCAAAGGCGTAAAATCCTGATAACTGGGAAGGAATTGCCTTTATAAAAGAAAACAAGCACCACAGAGTACAAGCGGAAGAAAAACACTAAGTACACAAGAAATGCTGAAAAGTAAATGGGCCAGAATACAAACCCAAAAGAAAGTACGACTACAATTGAACAAGGCACAACAGCAAAATTACAAATAGCTGGAAGAAGGAAGCAGCTCCTGGGTTGTCCTCCTCAGATCCTACCTGAAGGGTAGGTATAGATAGCGCATCTCCTGGTCGTCCACCACAGATCCTACCTGAAGGGTAGGTACAGATAGCCTCCTCCACACTCTCGTCCGTCAACCTCCTCTTTGAGTCATCACGTCGTGTAGTCCAACTTCGGGTACTGACTCGTCGTGTAGTCCACCTCCATGTACTGACTCGTCGGGTAGTCCACCTCCGGGTACCGACCAGTCCTCGAACACTCGACCTCTGTCATCACTGCCCGTCGTCTGCAACCAACACAACGAGGTGCGGGCATAGCCCGTGCAGGGGTGAGTATAACGATACTCAGTAGGGACCCCGAGACCCTCAAGGTCTCACTAAACCAACAAGGATAACCACAATAAGATCTCAACAGATAACATCTACTTAGATATATGCCCATACATATACCTAAGTTATCAAGTAACCCATCTCAATCATGAGGAAACACGAGAATTGTGAAAATCAACGGATAACCACTACCCAGGTATATGCCCATACATATACCTAAGTTATCAAGTGACCCATCTCAATCATGAGGTAAACACAAAGGTCAAAAGATTCAGCTCAACCAGGATTTCCACTATCGAAACCATAACTGCTGAAGAGCTCAGTCTCTAGAGTGTACAGTGGTCCTGTCATGACTCCGATGTACTTCTCACTAACCTAAGACTGCTGAGGTACTCCTCCTGTCGAGTACCGTGGGTCTACGTCCAACTACTGGGCGCTCCGCCCGCTGTGGGTCTGTCGCCAAATACCGGGCGCTCCCCCCAATAGCCTACAGAGGTACTCCTCCTTTCGAGTACCGTGGGTCTGCGGCCAACTACCAGGCGCTCCGTCCGTCGTGGGTCTGTCTCCAAATACTGGGCGCTCCGTCCACTGGGCTAGTCGACTCACTCCACGTCGAGTCGGTCAAGCAGTCGTCAGGTCTCAGCCGGCTACACGGTCTTCGTAGTCCGCATGCTCGTCTCTGGGAGGGTCCAATCCACGAGCTACAGGTCGATACTCTACATATCACAAAGTCCCACGAAGAAGTATCTCAAAGGACCGCCTCATCATAGGGGTCTCAACGCAACAGACGGCGCGTCCATCGGACGCCCGGTCTGTGAGTTATTAGCCTTTTCGTCCCAGGGGCCCAGTTGGTTTTGTAAGCGAACCAAACCAGCCGTATCTCAACTGTACCCCAAACTCTCATAGGGTATACTCATAGGGACTGTTTCTCAACGAGATCAACAACACCGCTGATGGTTCGTCAAACGGACGTCCTGTCTGAAAGATATCATCTTTTTCCGTTCCTGGGGCCCGGTTGGTTTCGTGAGCGAACCAACCCGACCGCACTCCGACGGCATCCAAACATCGAGCGGAGTATTCCAAATGATCCGTCTCACTTAAAGGAATCCATTAAAGTCGACGTCACATCAATCGGACGTCCGGATCTTATGATATAAGCGTTTCCGCTCCGAGGGCCCGGTTGGTTTCGTATCCGAACCAACCCAGCCAAACACAAAGTAATCCGAATCCTTGAGTGCGATATACCGAAATGACCGTATCGATCCCAGGATCGCGTTGCCACTGACGGAGAGTCGTTTGGAGGCACGTAGCTCATGTTACGGGCATTTTACTGAAAGTGGTCTGAAAACGGGGGTCTGCGCCCGGGCCAACCCGGCCGGACCCCCCCCCCCCGGGTCGACCCGACCCGGGTCCGACCCGGCTGGGCCCGGCCCGGCTTGGCCCGGTCCGGCGTGGTCCGGTTCGGTCCGGACCGACCGGTCGGCCGCAGCTCGGCCAGCGCGGCCGAGTGGACACCGCGGGTGGGGTGCGCGGCTCCCCCGCCATTTGCCACTGATTGAGGCCGGCACCGCCGCGCCGGCGTGGCGCGCCGCCGCCGCCTTCCACGGACCACTGGACGCGCTCCGGTGGTCCGTTTCTCCTGCCGTCTTCTCCTATGGTCCTCCCCGAACCCGACCTTCACTACGGAGGCCTCAAAATCACCTTGCGGCCTCGTTTGTCGTCGCCCGTCGATCCACACGTCAATAAACAATCTGTGGAGGGTTGTCGGGCCGTGTTCGTTTGGCCCGCACCCTCCGCGTTAGATAATAACAATGGGATAATTATTCAACACATTAAACAAAAATTTTAATAAATTAAAATTGTTCATATGAAACTGGTTCATTAATTTTAAAGAAACGTTCACACGAATATAATGGTATTTCCAAAATAAAAATCCCTACATCGTCAAGTCGTCGCACACGGGTTCTTCGCGGATTTGATCGCCGCGGAAGGAGGCGACTGTCACGTCGCGGAAGGCGTCGCGTCGTCGTGGAAGGGCGTCGCGTCATCGAACTCTAAGGTTCAAGAACAAAAAGATTTAATTAATAATATTTAAACCCGTGTGTTGATAAAAACCAAAAGGGAGTTCTAAAAGGAACCCAAAATCTCTTACCTCCAACAGATGATTGAAGATTTTCTTGCGGAGGAAGGAATGTCGCAGAAGAGGTAGCATCGGCGTCGCGGCACACGGCGTCGCGTCGTCGATTTCCTCGGTTTCGGCATTCTTCATCGGAGGCCGGTGTTCTTCGCGTTCTTCGCGTTATTCGCGTTCTTCGCAGAGAAGGGTGAAGGCACAAGATTTCTGTCAAAGGCCTCCCAACGTGTAATCCTCAAGATTTAGTGTTGGTCTTATTTTATTACTACGCCAACGGATTTCAAACCGGTTATGAAACGAAGAAAGAGATAAGTAACGACCCATTAATTCTTAGAATTAATTCAACGAAATAAACCGCCCAATTAATTCAACGAAGAAAACCTCCTAATTAATTGGTTCATTAAGAAATTAAGAAAACGTGTCAGTTGACTTTCATAATGACGGGTTTGCGCGGGTGCATTACTTAGCGGAAAAGAAACGGTGGGGCTCGTGCGGGTCCCACCTCACAAATATCCTACCAAGAGGGTAGGATATTTTTGGATAGCACCCTATCCGTAACAACTCCACTTAAGTAGCTCTATGTGGCTTTCAGGTGGCTTCCAAGTGGCTTAAGTGAAATAAAATAAAGTTTTTCGTACAATTATTTTATTTCTTAACTTTAAGCCCGAAAATTAAAAAACCACACCGGAGCAAAAGAAACTCCGGAAGAGGCATTTCTAAGAAATTACTGGTGCTGCGATTCCATCGGTGCCCTTTGAATTTGATTCCGAGCACCGGTTCAAAAGTTTGAAAAACCCGCTCGTCCGTTCACTGAACGTACCCGAGCCAAATTTCAGAAATTGATTCCGGGCACACCGGTCCTCGGAATCTGGCACCGTCAGAAACTGTGTTCTTGTAAAATTCCAAAGAAAATTAATAAAAAAATTCTTTGGAATTTACGGGACTTTACATTACTCCCACCACAGGGATTTACGTCCCCGTAAAGCTTCACCACAAACTTAGGGATACAAAGGAGGTACTGAGCACGCATCTGAGCCTTCCGCTCCCATGTGCTCACTTGGAGGTTCCCATGCTGCCAAAGAAAGTGTACAGAGGAATCGATCATCCCCATAGGATCCTCTCCTGTCGATCCTTGATCTGCACTAGAACCTCCGTGGAAGTAACCCCATCGCCATTGTCCTACTCCTCATGGTCGATGAGATGCAAAGGGTCGAGCATGTATCTCCTCAGTTGAGATACCTGGAAAACATCGTGAACCTAGTGCAACTGAGGTGGATGGGTCAAGAGGTAAACCACCTCGCCTACCCAGCTGAGGACCTAGAAAGGTCGGTTGAACCTCGGAGATAACTTTCCTCCCTGGCCACATCTCTGTAAACCTCGTCGAGGTGAGACTCGTAAGTAGACATGGTCGTCATCCTTGAACTCCAGAGGTCTCCATTTTCTGTTAGAACTGAAACTCAAAACGACTGCTGCTACGAGGGTAGGGTTGACCAACTCAAGAGTGATCGGTCGCACCCTCCTATGCAAGAGTTACCCTACGCTGCCTGGGGTTTCCTTTTTCGCCGACCAAGGAAAACCCATCCTGACATCGTAGTTAAACTACAACCTTTTTTCCTAATACCATCAATTTGTGTATGAGCTTTGATTGCCCAGTCCATACTCAAACCAACGCCGTAAGGCCTCGACCCTGTCACCAAGAGATTCCAACTGAAACTCTCGCCTCAAGGATTTGACCACACCATCGGCGTAAGTGTGATTATCAAGTCCTCTCCCAAGGTATCTCCAGACGTGAGGGTCAAGTCCACGGCTTACCGGAAACTCTAGGTCGGGAACAAGATTTGTGAAAGCAAGGAATGATTCATATCGACGTCCGTTACTACAGCAGCTAGTAGTGGACACAGACTATCATTTGAATCATTTCTAGAGCCATTGGGTCACACTCCTTGGCCGCAAGCAGGCACACTCTTCCACCTCCCTCCAGCTCCCTGAGCCTGTAGGGGATAACTAAGGCGGGTGGTTGTAGCATGTTAAGATGTACACCACCTCATACTGCTCTCCTAGCTCTGCCTCCACGTCTGTTGCTTCGCAGACTCGTCTATCCTTAAAACTTCCACTTCTTGAAACATTTAACACGCCCGAGTCTCTAAGACTGGCACCGGTTTCCTGTTTCTTACTGCACTGTGCAGTCTTCATCCTCTCTTGGATGACCTGGACCTTCTTTAGTCTCCCAAGAGATACTATGATTTCTTCTTTGCCGATAAGAGAAATCTGGTCTCATCCCCTGGATGAACCACATTCGTTTCCTAATACAGTCAATCCTGACATGAATGATGCATTCATGCCATGGATGACGTCGTAAGGCCTTGACGTAACTATCAAGAGATCCAACTGTCACTCTCGCCTCCAAGTGTCGAGTCACACTGTCGGCATCAGTGTGAGGTCACTGGGTCTCCTCAAATAGAAATCTCAAAAGTGAGGGTCAAGTCAACAGTTTAACCGGGACCACTCAGTATCAACCAAACAAAAGGACAGGAAAGCAAACAAAGATAAGTGTCTTTTTATTATTTCATCTCATAGTACAAGACACAAAGCAACTACAGACAAACATCAACAAAACCAGAAGCAACAGGATCAATAGCCTCTAGGTCAGAAGCTAGTCCTGCTCCTGTCCATCTGCTTCCGGAGCTCCATGACCATAGGCCTCAGCTTCCTGAAGCTGAGCTCTCCCATGTCCTCCTATCCCCTACGGTCGAGGTGGGCCACCTGGTGGTGGTGGCAACATCCTGAAGCATCGTCCACCTCTAGCTGCATGGTCAGATCCTCTTCCATGGCCGCCTTCTCCTTGCGGTCCACCCTGATCGAACCTCTGCCTCCGCCTCAGAGGTTCTTCATTTAACTGCTGGTCATCTACATGGCGGTTCGGATAGTCACGTGCTATGTGACCAATTCTGCCGCAGGAGTAACACTTCATGGAAGGTCTGGCTTTATCACTTCCCTAGGTGCCTCGCACTACCGACCCTGAGTCACGTGGTCGACCACCTGTAGGTCTGGTCCTCTTGGACCTCTACGTCATCTATCTACTGCCTGCTGCATAAGACTCTTCCGCAAGCCGGCTAGTGTTGGGTCCTTCTGCTGGAGACTTCTCAACAAGGAAACTCTCTACTAAGAGGGATCTCTCCAACACCCCCGTCTGCATCGGGAAGCTGTGAGAATCAACAGAAGCTCTAATCTCCCGCCTGAGCCCCTGCTCGAAGGTTCGGGCACTGAAGAACGTGTAACGCCCCGACCCCAGTTACCCAGAGTCGGTGCATTAATACATAACATTGGCATGATCACAAGAAAGATAAAATCTCGAAAGACCGATTGGTTTAGTAGCCTTGGAAACACTAGATATATTCATAAGTTTTACATTACATCATAAAATGAAAAACTACTACAACAACATAATGTCTCCATAATACACACTCATATCCCCACATAATATCCCTGCAGGTCATTCATAATTTACTTCTTCACTTCCTGGGAAAAATAAAACATAGAAAAGGGGTGAGCTCAAATTCCCAGTAAGGATAACAATATAGCGGAAACCTTCATAAATAAGAATAAACATTTAAGGCAATGTATAACTAAAACAAAAGCCTTTTAAACTTGAACTTTTAACATAGTATGGCATAAATAAAATGAAATAATTCCATTTAATTATTCACATGGTTATTCTACTAATCGAATAATCACATGCAAAATCAAAAACCACTTTCATAATGATGGAATGCATAATGCCAGACTATCATAACCACATAGCCAAGGCCTCGTGCCAAGAATACAAATAAGATTTTTCCAAGGCCTTGTGCCAAGACACTAGTTTGCCTCATGGGACCTACCGATACATCGAGGAGCTATAGCGGGCTCCACCTGTCACGTATTAAGTCCAATGCATTCCCATATGAAAAGGTTTAAACATAACATAAACATTCGTATTAAAACAAGCATACGAAATGCCAATACTTTCACCATAAACCATGAATGGTATATAAAAAAATAGCACATCCATAGTCAAACATATCACAAAACCTTTAATACAATATAAAAGTTTTGTATCATAATATATCATCCTCAAATAAGCGTAAAATCCATTAAAGGATGTTGACATAGATGAAATCAAAACTCTTTTTAAAAAAATATCTCTTTCTATTTTGAAATCATTTAAGAGACATATACTTATAAAATAAAACATTTTCCTAGAAAATATTCTTATAAGCTTGTAAGGGAAGCTTTGACGATTTTATAACGGTGGAAAATAACCGCACCCGTAGTATAAGTTAAAAAAACATTCTTATCTTAATTCTGTCGAAAAGGTTAAAAAGCACCTTGTTTGGAGAACGACGGAAAGATTCCCTTATAAACCTCTTATAAAAAGTCAAACAAGGTTATAAATGACTTTAACCCATATTCTTTTAAATATTAAAAATGTTTTGGAATACATTTTGAAGAAACATGGATGTAGATGATAACGAGATCCCAGTAGATTATTACATATAAACAACCTCGGATAATGAAGAGATTGTGAAATAACCCTTACCTTGTACTTTTCCTTGGTTGGGGTAGGTTAACCTCCTGTATAATGGTGAAATAATTTTTAATAAATTATAAAAGAATCATATACATTAATATGATATCATATATGATCTTTTAATATTGATTTGATAATAATATCTTAGTATTATCGTTGTTTCGGGTGTTAACTTACTTGTTTTATTTTATATGTTTTGTTACGTAAGCCATGTTTGTAATGGATAGGTTGTATATTATTTATATCCAGAATGATATCAAGTCCTTAAACATCATTTTTAAATCATCAAATGATAATTATACTTGAATGGATACGATGGAGAATAAATCTTATCGCGTTTGTGGAGACGGTAGTCCGTACGTACGCACGAGCGACAATATCATTCTTTTGATATTAAAATAATATATAAATGGATGTTATATCATATATACAGAATAATTAACATGTTATATTTATTATTTACATGAGTTTCACATCATTATTATACCAATACAAATAATAATATATTGAATAACAATTACACCACCACGTGGACACGGTAAGCCGTACGTACGCACGTATGGTGACATGTTATTAAAAGGGTGGATAGAATAATGAATATGGTTGTACCATATTTATAATAACATCACAGTATATGTGAGATACTGGAGTTATTATTTTAGAATGGTAAGAACAAAGAAAGAAGAAGTGGAAGAAGAAAGGAACATGAAAAGGGGTGGTGAAAACATTACCTCTTCTTCAGGTTCTTCCTTTTGATTTGATAAAAAGGGCTCCTTAAGTTGGCTTTCTGATCAAACTAAGGCCTCTAGGTTGTAGTGAGGGAAGTTGGGAGAGTATTTGGGCAGGGTTTGGACGATCCAAGTGGCTTGATAGGTGTGAGGAATGAGTATAAGTGGTCTCCTTTTATAAGGGAGAGGAGGGGCTCTTTAGGAAAGAGTTAAAGTATTACTTTATAATATAATTATATTCGGTTTATAATGGTCCAAAAATCATAGAGGTCGAAGATAAGATGACTCATATTCTAAATAACATCAACCAATAAGAATTGGACAGGTTTTAGATAATATTTTAATCATTATAATCTTATTTATTTAAAAGATTTATTAATGAGGTAAACATTTCATCATTATTGTGTCATTAATAATTTAAATTATTTGATGTCTAAAAATTATAAATAAAATATAATTATTTAGGAAATCTTTTTAGCTTTCTAATTAATATTTATAATAGAATATCCAACATGTATAACCCTATGTAAAAATTGTTCTTCTAAAAGATGTAAGCTTATGCCATTTTTATTTTTATTTTAACTTTATTAATATAATGTGTCCCTACCACATACAAGTGGCTCTAAGGGGTCCCCAAATCGACCCAAGGATGCCCATGGTCGGGTATGTGTCCACCAATAAGGTTAGGACACGTTTTAGGGTAATTTTGTATTATTATAATATTATTTTGTTTACCCTTATTTACCGGATTTACCCTTTAACCATGGTAAATAAAATATTTACCGCAGTAATTATTGAAAATGTGTAAAAATAAAAGTTACCTATTTACATAATTTGGAAATCCTGATTCCAAATATGTAATCCATTTTTCCAAATTCAAAACACAGATGTGGTAGAAATTAATTTAAAATTAATTCCCATTGTTAAAATAAAAAGCGTGTTTTTAAGAGATAATAACTATCAAAAGATTGACACTTGTTTATGTCTGGTTTAATTGTGAAATTATGTCCAATGAAAAACATTAAATTTAATGGTAAAAATATATTCTAAATATAATTTAAAACCACTCAAATTCATAATTTATCAATATTAATTATTTTGATTAAAAAAGTTGATTTTAATTAAAATCTAGTAATTTTCACTATTCATCAAAATATTAAAGTTATCCGAAAAATACCAAAATTTCACCCTAGGCTAATTTCAATATTCCGAATCCAAAAATGAAGTCCAGTTTGAAATATAAAATATATATGATTTCAAAAAGTAGGTATTACTATTCACAACGGCTAGTTTAATTAGTTGTGGTGTGAGTTAGAACTCGAGGTTGCGTACGACACACGCTATCGCGCTATTTGAAGGGAAACGTACCGTGGAAGCTTGGGGTGTTACATTCTCCCCTCCTTCAAATAATTGCATCCTCGCAATTTCTAGGGTATTACTGCATAAAAAGACTCGGGTGGTTCTTCATCATAAGTTCCTCGGGTTCCCTCGTTGCCTCTTCCATCTTATGATTTCTCCATAAAACTTTTACCAGACGCGTCATCCGGTTTCTCAGTACTTGTTGTCTTGTATCAAGAATCCTGACAGGCTCTTCACAATAAGACAGATCGGGTTCTAGTTTTAATTCCTCATAGGTGAGTACATCCGTTGGGTCAGGCATGTATTTTATCAACAGAGATACGTGGATCACATCGTGAACTTTGGAGAGACTTGGCGACATTTCCAATCGGTAAGCTACAACCCCAATTCGTTCTAGAATTTCGAAAGGTCCGATGTACCTGGGACTCAATTTACCTTTCTTACCAAAATGTATGACTCCCTTCCATGGAGATACCTTCAGGAAAACATGATCACCGACTTGAAATTCCAAATCCTTCCTTCGATTATCGGCATAGCTCTTCTGCCTACTTTGAGCTACTCTGATGTGATTTTGGATTACCTTCACCTTTTCCATCGTTTCCTCCACCAGTTCTGGACCTACAAGTTTTCTTTCACCGACGTCGTCCCAACAGGTTGGTGTACGACATCTCTTTCCATATAATGCTTCATATGGTTCCATCTGAATACTTGAATGGAAGCTATTGTTATAGGAAAATTCTACCAGTGGTAAATATTGATCCCACATACCCTGAAAGTCAAGTGAGTAAGATCTCAACATGTCTTCTAAGGTCTGAATAGTCCGTTCTGATTGTCCGTCTATCTGAGGGTGGTAAGCAGTGCTCAAATAAAGTTCAGTATCCATAGATTTATGAAGACTTTTCAAAATCTTGAAGTAAAACAGGGATCACGATCAGAAACAATCGATAGGGGTACTCCATGAAGTCTCACAACTTCATTAATGTATAGTCTTGCTAGACGTTCCAGGGGTAGATCTTCTCTTATAGAAAGAAAATGTGCTGACTTGGTAAGACGATCAACAATAACCCATGTTGCATCCTTCCTTCTAGGAGTCTTTGGTAGCCCCATGACAAAGTCCATCGTAATGTTGTCCCATTTCCACTCCTGTATGGGAAGAGGTTGCATGACTCCTCCAGGCTGTTGCCTTCCAGCTTTCACTTGTTGACAAACCATACATCTTGACACAAAATCAGCAATCTCCCTCTTCATGTTGTCCCACCAAAAATGTTCCTTCAAATATCTATACATTTTGGTGCTCCCAGGGTGTATAGAGAAATTGGAACTATGAGCATCATCCAGCAATTCCCTTTTCAGATCAGGTAAATCGGGAACACAAAGTCTCTTCCCGAATTTCGAAATTCCATCTTCATACACAAAGTCTCTCAATCTCTCATCATTCACCGCTTTAATCTTCTTCTGAAATTCTTCATCATCGGTCTGAGAACTCTTAATCCTTTCTAGTAAAGATGGTTTGGCAACCATTTGAAAAAGCATTGATGTTTCACCTTCCCTGGTTATTCCCATGTCCATCTTCACTAGATCCATGAAAATTGGATCCCTTTCAATTCTCATCATGTTCAAAACTCCATGGTCTTTTCTGCTCAAAGCATCTGCCACCTTGTTTGCTTTCCCCGGGTGGTAGTGTATCGTGCAATCATAATCCTTGAGTAATTCAAGCCATCTCCTTTGCCTCATGTTGAGTTCTTTTTGTGAGAAAATATACTTCAAACTCTTGTGATCAGTATAAATCTCACATTTTTCACCATAGAGGTAGTGTCTCCATATCTTCAAAGCAAAGATCACAGCTGCTAACTCAAGATCATGAGTAGGATAGTTTTGTTCATGTATTTTCAACTGTCGTGATGCATAGGAAATAACTCTATCATTCTGCATAAAGACACAACCATGTCCTTTCTTTGATGCATCACTATAAATAACGAACCCATCATTCCCCGATGGTAGAGTCAATATAGGAGCATTGACTAATCTTCTCTTCAGTTCTTCGAAACATTCTTCACACTCTTTTGTCCAAACAAATTTAACTCCTTTTCGTGTGAGCTTCGTTAATGGGTTAGCCAATCGGGCAAAATTCTGGACGAAACGTCGATAATAACCTGCCAAACCAATAAAACTACGTACCTTAGTTATACTCGTAGGTGCTGGCCATTCTTGGATTGCCTTGGTATTAGATGGATCAACAGAGATTCCATCTTTAGAGACAATATGTCCAAGAAAAGAAATATCCTGAAGCCAGAATTCACACATGCTAAACTTCCTATATAATCCATGCCTCCTCAGAGTCTTCAAGATAATGCGCAAGTGATTTTCATGATATTCATAGGTTTTGGAGTATACCAAGATATCATCAATAAATACCACCACAAATTCATCGAGATACTCCTTGAAAACTCTATTCATCAGATCCATGAATACAAAGGGTTCATTAGTCAAACCAAACGGCATTACAGTAAACTCGTAATGCCCGTACCTGGTTCGAAATGCTGTCTTCGGAATGTCTTCCTTCTTCACACAAAACTGATGGTATCCAGATCGAAGGTCAATCTTTGAAAAGTATTGAGCTCCATGTAGTTGGTCAAATAAATCATCAATACGAGGTAGGGGATACTTGTTCTTTATCGTTATAGCATTGATCTCCCTATAGTCGATGCATAACCTCATAGATCCATCTTTCTTTTTAACAAAAAGAACAGGGGCTCCCCATGGAGAAACACTAGGGAGAATAAATCCCTTATACTCAATTCATCTAGTTGTTTCTTTAGTTCGACTAACTCTACAGTGGCCATTCTATAAGGGGTCTTCGATATAGGCCTTGATCCAGGAATCAAATCAATGAAAAACTCAACATCTCGTTCTGGAGGATGTCCAGGTAAATCTTTTGGAAATACATCTACAAATTCTTTCACAATAGGTACATCCTCTATTTGAACATTACTTTCCTCACCCGCAGTTATTTCATTCTCTTCCTCCCCAATAATTGAATTTAGTTGAGCTATTGAGGGTGGATCTAAAAAAGAATTAGGTGGTGACGATTCTGCTCTAAAAATATGGTGTTCCTTATCATTATCATCAAGAATCGTAACCTCTTTCTTCTTTCAATAAATCTTCACATCATAGTCCGAAAGCCAGTCCATACCGAGGATTATATCAAACTCAATCATAGGTATGACGCTGAGATCCGCAGATAAAAAAAATTTATGTGCTCTAATGGGGACTGATTCACAAAGCTTTGTTGCAATGATACTTCCCTTAGGAGTTTTAACTGACAACTCCCTTATTAAATCAAATTGGAAATATCTAATTTTCTTAGAAAACTGGGAAGATATGAAACAATGTGATGATCCAGAGTCAAATAATGCATTTGCTAAACTTGAGGAAACCATTAAATTACCTACCACCACGTCTTTTGGAGCTTCTACCTCTGCAGTAGTGATAGCATAAGCTTGGCCTTGATCCCTTGGCCATTTCTGAGGTAAGTTCTCCTGATGCTTAGGACATTCATTCGCATAATGTCCCATCTCCCTGCAATTGTAGCACTGAACATTGGTGGCTTCCTTCTTCCCTTTGCAATCACGAGCTTGGTGGCCTTTTTCACCACACTTGTAACAGACTCCCATTCCCTTCAAGCAAGCACCAGGGTGATTCTTCCCACATTTACCACATGATGGATATTAAACCTTTCCTTTCTTCCCCTTATTTCCATTCCCAGATTGATCATCATGCTTCTTCTTCTCTTGCTTTGCTTTAAAGTCATAAGACTTAGAGAATTCCTTTTCGGTCTTGATAGCACATGAGACAATGTCTTCGTACGATGAAAAGGATTGTGAGACTAATGCTCGATGGAGAAATGGTTTTAACCCATCAAAGAAACGATCAATCTTACTTCTTTGGTTACGTATATAATCACCAGCGTACCTTGCTAACCTTGTAATGTTAGCCTCATACTTTGCAACATTCTCATCCTCCTTCTGTCTCAGACTTAGAAATTGCCTTTCCATATCTGCTCGATGGTCACGAGGGAAGTATTTTTCTAAAAACAGATCTTTGAACTCCCTCCATTCCATATTTGATACTTCATCATCTTACTTCATGTTTTGAATCAATGACCACCATTGATCAGCATCTCCAGTGAGGCGGTAAACTGCCATGATAACTTTTTCCCTTTCACTGCTCTCCAAAGCCTGAAATATTTTCTCTAGGGAATTTATCCACTACTCGGCTACTAAGGGATTTGTATTCCCATTGAACGTTGGTGGTTGTTGCCTCATGAATCGATCTAACATTGATCCTCCACGCTGCGGATCAGGGTGCTCCATACGGGTAAGGTTATTATTCATAACCTGAGTAAGTTGTCCCAGTATGGTGATTAGCTGATCAGCACCAGTTGCATCACCAGCCATACTATAATTATCTTGAGCAGGAGGGCAGTCCCTACATGGAGTGCGTGCATTGATACAGTTTCCATTTCTTCCACTAGGTGCCATTTCTAAACAATGGCATAAACTAGATCAGTTTATGAATCAAAATACATAATCCCATACTTATAAAACAATTAACATAAATTGAACTATTTACGGATATAATCCATAATCATAAAAATGTTTTCTTTGAGGAAGTATATACTCATAAACCCTTCATAATGATTTGTAAAGAAAATGAGAGTTATCCTAAGCATATCCCCCAGGAGTGTCGTAACCAAGAGTGCAGCAAGGCCCGTTGTCGTGCACCAGTTCCCATTCGAGTCTAGCTCAAAGCGGTGTTTTCGGGTTTTACCCCTAGGTACATCTGTGCCAGAGCCGCCTCTACCTGGTCGTATCCCGACAGGGATGTATTGCTCGGAGAACTCACAAAATCTCTACAATACCAAAATTCTAGGAAGTTCTTCTATACTAATCCTCAAAGTTTATCTTAGGTCTACGTGGGATAATCAGAGTTTATCTAAATCTAGCTTCCAAGGTTTGTACTAAACTTCCTCTGATACCAACTGTAACACCCCGAACCCAGTTATCCAGAGTCGGTGCATTAATTACATAACATTGGCATGATCACAAGAAAGATCAAATCTCGAAAGACCGATTGGTTTAGTATCCTTGGAAACACTAGATATATTCATAAGTTTTACATTACATCATAAAATGAAAAACTACTACAACAACATAATGTCTCCATAATACACACTCATATCCCCACATAATATCCCTGCAGGTCATTCATAATTTATTTCTTCACTTCCTGGGAAAAATAAAACATAGAAAAGGGGTGAGCTCAAATGCCCAGTAAGGATAACAATATAGCGGAAACTTTCATAAATAAGAACAAACATTTAAGGAAATGTATAACTAAAACAAAAGCCTTTTAAACTTGAACTTTTAACATAGTATGGCATAAATAAAATGAAATAATTCCATTTACTTATTCACATGGTTATTCTACTAATCGAATAATCACATGCAAAATCAATAACCACTTTCATAATGATGGAATGCATAATGCCAGACTATCATAACCACATAGCCAAGGCCTCGTGCCAAGACTACAAATAAGATTTTTCCAAGGCCTTGTGCCAAGACACTAGTTTGTCTCATGAGACCTACCGATGCATCGAGGAGCTATAGCGGGATCCACCCATCACGTATTAAGTCCAATGCATTCCCATATGAAAAGGTTTAAGCATAACATATACATTCGTATTAAAACTATCATACGAAGTGTAAATACTTTCACCATAAACCATGAATGGTATATAAAAAAAATAGCACATCCATATTCAAACATATCACAAAACCTTCAATACAATATAAAAGTTTTGTATCATAATATATCATCCTAAAATAAGCGTAAAATCCATTAAAAGATGTTGACATAGATGAAATCAAAACTCTTTTTAAAGAAATATCTCTTTCTATTTTGAAATCATTTAAGAGACATATATTTATAAAATAAAACATTTTCCTTGAAAATATTCTTATAAGATTTTAAGGGAAGCTTTGAAGATTTTATAACGGTGGAAAATAACCGCACCCACCGTATAAGTTAAAAAAACATTCTTATCTTAATTCTGTCGAAAAGGTTAAAAAGCACCTTGTTTGGAAAACGACGGAAAGATTCCCTTATAAACCACTTATAAAAAGTCAAACAAGGGTATAAATTACTTTAACCCATATTCTTTTAAATATTAAAAAAATTTTGAAATACATTTTGAAGAATCATGGAAGTGGATGATAACGAGATCCCAGTAGATTATTACGTATAAACAACCTCGGATAATGAAGAGATTGTGAAATAACCCTTACCTTGTACTTTTACTTGGTTGGGGTAGGATAACCTCCTGTATAATGGTGAAATAATTGTTATTAAATTATAAAAGAATAATATACATTAATATGATATCATATGTGATCTTTTAATATTGATTTGATAATAATATCTTCGAATTATCGTTGTTTTGGGTGTTAACTTACTTGTTTTATTTTATATTTTTTGTTACGTAAGCCATGTTTGTAATGGATAGGTTGTATATTATTTATATCCAGAATGATATCAAGTCCATAAACATCATTTTTAAATCATCAAATGATAATTATACTTGAATGGATACGATGGAGAATGAATCTTATCGCGTTTGTGGAGACGGTAGTCCGTACGTATGTACGAGCGACAATATCATTCTTTTGATATTAAAATAATATATAAATGGATGTTATATCATATATACAGAATAATTAACATGTTATATTTATTATTTACATGAGTTTCACATCATTATTATACCCATCCAAATAATAATATATTGAATAACAATTACACCACGACGTGGAGACGGTAAGCCGTACGTACGCACATATGGTGACATGTTATTAAAAGGGTGGATAGAATACTGAATATGGTTGTACCATATTTATAATAACATCACAGTATATGTGAGATATTGGAGTTATTATTTTAGAATGGTAAGAACAAAGAAAGAAGAAGTGGAAGAAGAAAGGAACTTGAAAAGGGGTGGTGAAAACATTACCTCTTCTTCGGGTTCTTCCTTTTGATTTGATCAAAAGGGCTCCTTAGGTTGGCTTTATGATCAAACTAAGGCCTCTAGGTTGTATTGAGGGAAGTTGGGAGAGTATTTGGGAAGGTTTTTGACGATCCAAGTGGCTTGAGAGGTGTGAGGAATGAGTAGAAGTGGTCTCCTTTTATAAGGGAGAGGAGGGGCTCTTTAGGAAAGAGTGAAAGTATTACTTTGTAATATAATTATATTCGGTTTATAATGGTCCAAAAACCATTTAGGTCGAATTTAGATGACTCATATTCTAAATAACATCAACCAATAAGAATTGGACAGGTTTTAGATAATATTTTAGTCATTATAATCTTATTTATTTAAAAGATTTATTAATGAGGTAAACATTGAATCATTATTGTGTCATTCATAATTTAACTTATTTGATGTCTGAAAATTATAAATAAAATATCATTATGTAGGAAATCTTTTTATCTTTCTAATGAATATTTATAATCGAAAATCCAACATGTATAACCCTATGTAAAAATTGTTCTTCTAAAAGATTTAAGCTTATGCCATTTTTATTTTTATTTTAACTTTATTAATATAATGTGTACCTACCACATACAAGTGGCTCTAAGGGGTCCCTAAATCGACCCAAGGATTCCCATGGTCGGGTATGTGTCCACCAATAAGGTTAGGACACGTTTTAGGGTAATTTTGTATTATTATAATATTATTTTTTTTACCCTTATTTACCGGATTTACCTTTTAACCATGGTAAATAAAATATTTACCGCAGTAATTATTCAAAATGTGTAAAAATAAAAGTTACCAATTTACATAATTTGGAAATCCTGATTCCAAATATGTAATCCATTTTTCCAAATTCAAAACACAGAAGTGGCAGAAATTAATTTAAAATTAATTCCCGTTGTTAAAATAAAAAGCGTGTTTTAAGAGATAATAACTATCAAAAGATTGACACTTGTTTATGTCTGGTTTAATTGTGAAATTATGTCCAATGACAAACATTAAATTAAATGGTAAAAATATATTCTAAATATACTTTAAAACCACTCAAATTCATAATTTATCAATATTAATTATTTTGATTAAAAAAGTTGATTTTAATTAAAATTTAGTAATTTTCACTATTCATCAAAATATAAAAGTTATCTGAAAAATACCAAAATTTCACCCTAGGCTAATTTCAATATTCCGAATCCAAAAATGAAGTCCATTTTGAAATATAAAATATATATGATTTCAAAAAGTAGGTATTATCATTCACAACGGCTAGTTTAATTAGTTGTGGTGTGTGTTAGAACTCGAGGTTGCGTACGACACACGCTATCGCACTATTCGAAGGGAAACGTACCGTGGAAGCTTGGGGTGTTACAGAACGGGTCTCATACCATATCTTTGGCGTAGCGCGAGAGGTCTGTGAATCTCACTGAGTACTGCGCCACTGACATGCTACCCTGCCGTAGTTGAAGTAGCTCATGTATACGCACCGCTCGAAGGGTGGATTGTACAAACTCTGCCCGGAACAGGCTCTCGAAGTCTGCCCATAGAAGTGTCGCCACGTCATGCACATGAAGCATCAGGCTCCACCATCTGCCTGCTGCTGCCTGAAGAAGGCTGGCAGCAAGGATCACCATGAAATCTGTCGGCGTCCCCACTAGCCTGAAGACTCTCACCACAGCCTCCAACCAATCCTCAGCCACCTGCGGGTCCGTCCCTCCCTGAAACCTGGGTGGCCTCTGGCGCTGGAACTCATGCAGCGCGCTCAAGCGACGTGCATCCTCTGCTGCTGGGGCTGGTGGCGTCGGTGGCCCAACGGGTAGTAGTACCGCTGGTGCCTCCGCTGGTGCCTCAACTGGGATATGGCCTGGTACTGAGGCCTCATCGCTCGGCGGTCTGTCAGTACGTACCACTCTCGGGGCTCTAGCTGGTCGTCCACGGGGTGGCATCCAGAAAGAAACAACGTGACACGGTCAAAAGATTATACCTGGTGAGCTGACCTGGTTTGAGCTGACATTTAAATAAAACTTCTGGAAAACACACATGCAATCAGTGTTTTCGTGCACAAAGTCGGAAATCAGTTTCCAGGGTCCTGGTGTATGGATACGTCGGCCGCCCGCACCAACACAGGACTCCCTGAACTGAAAACCACACTTGGTACTCTTAACACTATTGCTTAACAGAAAGAAACATCAGAGTTATAAGTTCTACGGTAGAACCGAACTCCTCTGCTACCAATTTTTCACGACCCGTCTTCAAGGCTCGTGTCGTGACTACCCCAAGCCCGCCTTCCATAGGTCAGGGGCTGGAGACTAGCACCAAAGCTGTAAAATCCCGATAACTGGGAAGCCATTTTCTTTATAAAAGAAAACAAGCACCACAGAGTACAAGCGGAAGAAAAACACTATGTAAAAAAGAAATGCTGAAAAGTAAATGGTCTAGAATACAAACCCAAAAGAAAGTACGACTACAACTGAACAAGGTACAACAGAAAAATGACAAACAGCTGGAAGAAGGAATAAGCTCCTAGGTCGTCCTCCTCGGATCCTACTTGAAGGGTAGGTACAGATAGCGCAGCTCCTGGTCGTCCACCACGGATCCTACCTGATTGGTAGGTACAGATAGAATCCTCCACACTCTCGTCCGTCAACATCCTCTGTGAGTCATCACGTCGTGTAGTCCAACTCCGGGTACTGACTCGTCGTGTAGCCCACCTCCGGGTACTGACTCGTTGGGTAGTCCACCTCCGGGTACCGCCCAGTCCTCAAACACTCGGCCTCCGTCAGCACTGCCCGTCATCTGCAACCAACACAACGAGGTGCGGGAATAGCCCGTGCAGGGGTGAGTATAACGATACTCAGTATGGACCCCGAGACCCTCAAGGTCTCACTAAACCAACGAGGATAATCACAAGAATATCTCAACAGATAACCTCTACTTAGATATATGCCCTTACATATACCTAAGTTATCAAGTAACCCATCTCAATCATGAGGAAACACAAGGATTGTGAAAATCAACAGATAACCACTACCCAGGTATATGCCCATACATATACCTAAGTTATCAAGTGACCCATCTCAATCAGGAGGTAAACACAAAGGTCAAAAGATTCAGCTCAACCAGGATTTTCATTATTGAAACTGTAACTACTGAAGAGCTCCGTCTCTGGAGTGTACAGTGGTCCTGTCACGACTCCAAGGTACTGCTCACTAACCTAATACTGCTGAGGTACTCTTCCTGTCGAGTACCACAGGTGTACGTCCAACTACCGGGCGCTCCGTCCACTGTGGGTCTGTCGCCAAATACCGGGCGCTCCCCCCAATATCCTACAGAGGTACTCCTCCTGTCGAGTACCGCGGGTCTATGGACAACTACCGGGCGCTCCGTCCACCGTGGGTCTGTCGCCAAATTCTGGGCGCTCCGTCCACTGGGCTAGTCGACTCACTCCAAGTCGAGTCGGTCAAGCAGTCATCAGGTCTCATCCGGCTACACGGTCTTCATACTCCGCACGCTTGTCTCCGGGAGGGTCCGATCCATGAGCTACAGGTCAATACTCCACGTATCACAAAGTCCCACGAAGAATTATTTCAAAGGACCACCTCGTCATAGGGGTCTCAACGCAACAGACGGCGCGTCAATCGAACGCCCAGTCTGTGAGTTATTAGCCTTTTCGTCCCAGGGGCCCGGTAGGTTTCGTAAGAGAACCAACCCGACCAAATCTCAAATGTACCCCAAAATCTCATAGGATATACTCATAGCGACTGCTTCTCGACGAGATCAACAACGCCGCTGACGGTTTGTCAAACGGACGTCCTGTCTGAAAGATATCATCTTTTTCCGTTCCAGGGGCCTGGTGGGTTTCGTGAACGAACCAACCCGACCACACTCCAACAAAATTCAAACCTCGAGCAGAGTAATCCAAAAGATCCGTCTCACTTAGAGAAATCCATTAAAGTCGACGGCACGTCAATCGGACGTCCGGAGCTTAAGATATAAGTGTTTCCGCTCAGAGGGCCTGGTTGGTTTCGTATCCAAACCAACCCGGCCGAACCCAAAGTAATCCGAAACCTTGAGTGCGATATACCGAAACGACCGTCTCGATCCAAGGATCGTGTTTCCACTGACGAAGAGTCGTTTGGAAGCCTGTAGCTCATGTTATGGTAATTTGACCGAAATTGGTCCAAAAACGGGGGTCTGCTCCCGGGCCGACCCGGCCCGACCCACCCTAGCTCGGCCCGGTCTAGCGCGGTCCGATTCGGTCCGGCCTGACCGGCCGGTCGCGGCTCGGCCAGCGCGGCCGAGCGGACACCGCGGGCGGGGTGCGCGGCTCCCCCGCCCTTCGCCGCTGATTGAGGCAGGCGGCGAACCGCCGGCCGCCTCCCTTCCGGCGGCGTGCCGCCGCCGCCTGTCGCCGGTGCCACCGCGCCGGCATGGAGCGCCACCGCCTCCTTCCGCGGACCACCGGACGCGCTCCGGTGGTCCGTTTTTCCTACCGTCTTCGCCTATGGTCCTCCCGGAACCCGACCTTCACTGAGGAGGCCTCAAAATCACCTTGTGGCCTTGTTTGTCGTCGCCCGTCGATCCACACATCAATAAAAAATCTGCGGAGGGTTGTCAGGCCATGTTCGTTTGGCCCGCACCCTCCACGTTAGTTAATAACAACGAGAGAAATATTCAACACATGAAACAACAATTTTAATAAATTAAAATTGTTCATATGAAACAGGTTCTTTAATTTTAAAGAAACGTTCACGGGAATATAAAGGTATTTCCAAAAAAAATCCCTACTTCGTCAAGTCGTCACACGCGGGTTCTTCGCAGATTTGATCGCCGCGGAAGGAGGCGATCGTCACGTCGCGGATGGCGTCGCGTCGTCGCGGAAGGGCGTCGCGTCGACGAACTCCGAGGATCAAGAACAAAAAGATTTAATTAATAACAATTAAATCCGTGCGTTGATAAAAACCACAAGGGAGTTCTAAAAGGAACCCAAAATCTCTTACCTCCATCAGATGATTGAAGATTTCGTTGCGGAGGAAGGAACGTCGCAGAAGAGGAAACGTCGGCGTCGTGTCACACGGCGTCGCGTCGTTGATTTCCGTGGTTTCGTTGTTCTTCGCTGGAGGCCGGCGTTTTTCACGTTCTTCACGTTATTCGCGTTCTTCGTGAAGAAGGGTGAAGGCACAAGAATTCTTTCAAAGGTCTCCCAACGTGTAATCCTCAAGATGTGGCGTTGGTCTTATTTTATTACTACGCCAACGGATTTCAAACCGGTTAAGAAACGAATAAAGAGATAAGTAACGACCCATTAATTCGTAGAATTAATCCAATGAAATAAACCACCCAATTAATTCAACAATGAAAACCACCCAATTAATTGGTGCGTTAAGAAATTAAGAAAATGCATCAGTTGACTTTCATAATGACGGGTTTTCGCGGGTGCGTTACTTAGAGGAAAAGATACGATGGGGCTCGTGCGGGTCCCACCTCACAAATATCCTACCAAGAGGGTAGGATATTTTTGGATAGCACCCTATCCGTAACAACTCCACTTAAGCAGCTTTAAGTGGCTTTCAGGTGGCTTCCAAGTGGCTTAAGTGAAATAAAATAAAGTTTGTTGTACAATTATTTTATTTCTTAACTTTAAGCCTGAAAATTAAAAAACCACACCCGAGCAAATGCAACTCTAGAAGAGGCATTTCTAAGCAATTATCGGCGCTATGATTCCATCGGTGCCCTCCGAATTCGATTCCGAGCACCGGTTCAAAAGTTAGAAAAACGCGCTCGTCCGTTCATTGAACGTACCTGAGCCAAACTTCGAAAATTGATTCTGGGCACACCGGGCCTCGGAATCAGGCACCGTCAGAAACTCTGTTCTTGTAAAATTCAAAAGAAAATTAAGAAAAAAAATTCTTTGGAATTTACGTGTCTTTACAGTGGAACTACCATATGGTTGAGTGGTTGATCATCTACTCCCACAAGAGTCTCAGGTATATATTTACAAAGAATCATTGTATCTTGAGAAATAGGTTATTGTTAATGTTCCTCCAATACTATTAATTTTAAATATTCTATAATCTTGTGATGGGGAACATGGTGGTAAAATCTCTCTATAAGAGATATAGTTCCCATTTTAAAAATGAGGTTCCAGAGTAAATAGCTTCATTGTAGTTCTCCTTAATAGAAAAATATGATTCTTCATATATTTTATCAATGGTTGTTACCCCATATATTTTATATAATTTTAGTGAAAATTAACATGGAGGTACTAATTGTGAGACCTTATGTACTCGTATATCCACTCTACGTTCTTCTTATGGTTTTTCTAAAGGCTTAGGGCCCATTTTCAATTTAATAGGATAGAAGATGGAACTAGTGATGTATTATGGGGGAGGTGATGTGGGAGTCTCATACATTCCCTTTGGTGGTACATCCTATAATGTCAAATATTTACCCAGACCTATGAAGTGAGTTTTGGTGGCCATAAAGGAAGAGGGATATAGTTGAGTTTTTCTATCAACGTATCCTTTGTTAGCAGGTGAAGGATGAGTACTAGGATCCAATAGGATTAACATAACCTATTTGGGTTCTTGAGTGGATGTGGGATGAAATATATATGTGATATATAATGGGTATACATTGTACATTAATAGGACATGATTCCATCTGGGTGACCATAGACCTAATCACCATGTCTACCCATTTCTTAACTATTGGAAAGCACAATTAAACATTTATCTTGAGACTCCATTATGGTTAGGATATTTCCCAGCTCCATGAAGTTCCCTTGATGATAATTTCTAATCATTTTGATCCCATCACGACATGATTATGGGGAGGATATCTAGATGCCTTTGGGACATAGTTTCTTTTGATCACATTGATTCAAACATATAAATATGTGTAGATTGATAAATGTTTTTTGGTTGTGGAGGAAATTCAATGAGAATGAATTTTATACATTTTATTTTGTTAAAAGGATTCCTTACCCTAATTAGAGTATGTAAACCACAAAGAAGAACCAGTCCACTATCATTATTAAACCATTACGTTCCTATACCTAAAACACTATTGTTCTCCAATGTTTTTGGATAGATTCATGTTATTAATAACCCATGGACCCAATATTGGTGCAATATGTGATAGAGAAGGTGCAGATCATCTTGGACATGATGAAGAGTACACAAACCTATTTGAATTCTTATGTAGACTAATGAAATAGGCCTTTAGAGTTTTAGGAAGAACATAATTTATTCATGAAGGCATCACCTCAATGAGTATTATATATATTATTTTTGGGTGGAAATAATTCTCTAAGATTCATTATTACATTCTAGATATTCTGTAGAGTCGACGATGTGGAATAATGATAAGTTCTTATACTATAGTTAGTTGGGGTATATGTAATATTTCACATGTTATAGTTGGGTATATATCTGAAAAAAACATCAAATTTTATTGACTGGGGTGTTCTATACATTGAGGATGGGGAAAATTATGCAAAGTAGTCAGTGGATATAGTGTATCTGTAGAAGAATATCCATAATGAGCGATTGATTGATTTCAAATGTGTTTGTGGAAGTAGGAAATTCTTCATAAGTGAACCTTTGAGAAGGAGACCTAGATGAGAGATTAGAACCCATGTCATTTCGTGTAGTATTTTATGATTTTTTGGATGACAATATATAGGTTGTAGGGAATGAAATGTCTTTTTTTCTTATAATAATTACAAATGTGTCTACTAATATTTTTATAGCTATGAGTTGAGATGACATGGTATTTCAATACTTGATGAGCCAAAACTGAAAATAAATATATATATATATATATATGAATTTTGCATTCGTTAATATTTACTAATAATGTGTAATAAATCCAATAAAAATCAATGATTATAAATCAGAGACTATCATTGAGTTCATAATGTGTTCTTCTCTATAGTCACGACACAATATTTATCAGTGTAAAATATTATTGAAAAAGTTTTCACTAGTGTAAATAATAGTTTATTGAATTAATTAATTAATTTTATTTAAGATGACATAGTGACCAAATAAAATTATAAAGATACTTAGTTATAAAAAAATATTTTTTCCTCATGACCCTGGAATTTGGGAAATAAGCTAGTAGATGATATTCTATTAATTGGAATAGATTGGCATATATTTAGTGATAAATTTTCCAATTGGAATCAATGATCATAGTAATGAAAATGTTTTGGATTCATTCTTCATTAGGGATTGATCCAAATTGAGGTTTTATTCTTGTTTTAGGAGGATTTATCCCAATTTTTCTTATCCTATGATTAATGTGAATCAACCAACTAATGGATTGATTCCCAATGTGATCATATTGTGAATATAGGAATATTATGCTGTGAATTTTATAATATATGATTTATTTCATTTATATCACTTCAGTAATTGTTCAAATGGAAATGATGGTCGACACAAACATCAACTGTGGTCATTTCTCATGCCTCTATTTCATGCATTTCATCCCCCATTATTCATTCATTTATCATTGTAATTCATATTGGCAAGAGAATTGAGAAATACCAATTTACCAATCATTCAATATTAATTTACTAGAGATATAGATTTATACCTTAGATATTGGTCCATATTTAATATTTGATTGATCTATTATAGCAAAAAAATTCGGTCAGGATTAGTTTTTACGATATTTGGTAGTAGTTTCGGCATAAAACATTGGAATGAATCCACATCAGGGGTTTTGTGATTGATTTAGATAGCTAAAACTCATATATCTAGAATTTATTGATTTAAATTGGATTTGATACATGGATTTTAGTATGTCTCATTAGAAAAATCAGTGTATTATAAGAGTAGGAGGAATTCTCACCAAGATCTATGGATTTGGGAATTTGTTTATCCTACAAACATTGTAATATAAGAACACATGCCATCCATAGGGCCGTGTATGTGACACATGTAATTTACCATGGGAACCTCACATGTTGGCCTATAATTTACATTAGAGGACACAAAAACACATTTACAGTCAGGTACAAAACACAGTCAGGGTACACTAGCTGATCCATGTACTCGGACATGTATAGTTAAATGGATATGGCTTGGTGTATATTAGAATGGAAATTGGCATGTGTTATGATACATGGGTAGAACCAATTCAAAAGGGACACACTATGTACTCCCTAAAATATTACTTATAGACCATGATCTATACTTTTGGAGTAGTTTCCATATGGGTTTTCTCCCTAAATCCATCCCTATGAGAATATAGTGTAAGGACCTGGCCTTGAAACGCTACATAATATTGAATTAAATGAATAATTCACAATGAGGATATTTTCAGGATTAGAGTTTTAGAGAATTGGGACATAACTATTATATCTCAAAAGATTACAAAGTAGAAACTTGTACTCAGTTTCCATTTTTTATAAAATAAAAACTCATTAAAAAACAGAATCATGTCTACTTCCATGTTTAAGATAGCAGGAATTTTCCTTGATACCATCCTCGACCCTATTCCACATTATGTCCTGTGAAAAAACATTTCAAAAAACTTGGGATGAGAATAAAAAGTTCAGTAAGGGATACACAAAGAAGGAAAACTATTAGTTTTTCAAAACAACAAGTAAACCATTAATACTTTACAATAAGTAATACTTTTCACCTTTATGAAGTAGTAAATACTCTTCACTGAACAGAAGATCACTACTTACCTTTTTGTAACCAAAAAGATTACTATAAAACCAATATAAAGAACACATAACATATTAGGGTAACTTTGGAAATAATCATTCTTTAGTGGAATAATCGTATGGTCAACTTCCACACACATCACTAAATGGAATAGTCATACAGACGACTTCCATAGCCAATGCATTGGAGTTTATAACGTAACCTCCCATCATGGTTTATCATGGCACCACCCGTCATATGGTTTATCACGTAACCACCAGTAAAATGTCCAAGTACCATCATAACACATAAAATATTGAAAATATAATCCTTTCACGAATAATATTTCATTTGAAATCACAAGAAGTAATTTAAAGATATTGAAATAATCATTCCATTTTCATAAACCGTTTAAAAAGAGATTTTTTAATCAAAGTGTCCCATACCACATTGAATATTTTAATGGAATTAATTTTTTTTTAAACATTAATGTCCATAAAAATAAATACTCAAAACCTTTTTTAAAACATGGACATTAGAGATAATTATTTAGAATAATAAATCTTTAAAACATTTAAAATTATATTATAGTTAAAGAGTTTTTAACAAAATGAGAGACTCTTGAATACAAATAATTGAGCAATAACATTTAATATGAACTTTATAATATCATGAGAATAAATGGATTCATGATATAATATTAAAAAGGATAGTATATACACCATATAATAGTGAATTGGTGCATAACAATAATAGAGTCTCAATGGAAATATAAATTGAGATGAAATCCCTTATAAAGATGGTATCCTTAAATTAAGGATAAATAAATCACATAATTATCTTTAAAAAATATAAATACACCCAATATAAGTAGATATTATGTGTAAACAATTAGAGTTAATTCACACATATTCAATGGATGAAATATTCAGGAAGTACAAGTTTAACCCAAAGAATTGAAATTGGGTTAAGAAGTTCCTTTGCAAAAATTCAAAAGCCAAACAATGTCTCATTAAAATTCAGAAAATTAGTTGATGAGATAAAAAGGGCATATCATCACTTGGACATAAAATTTACATCAATAAGGATATATAAGAACATACCCCAATATAATAAGATTTAAATTAAAATACATAACAAAAAGAAGTCTATTAAAAAGAGGAGGGTGAAAGGTTCCCTTACCGATTTGGTAACTTACAGATGATACGTTAAATGAAATAAGTACCATAAAAAGTAGATTTAAATACCAATAAATGAAATTATTTTACACAAAGATTATAATCATGCTTATTACATACACCACTCGATGGAAATACTGACAAAAATATCATGAATCTCACGGGAATAAAAAGTGAGATAAAAACCCCTTACCACATTGTAATCAATCGAGTCGTATGACCAAAAGATAATAACCACCAAATGAATCACACAATACCAAGAATATAAAGTGAATCAGTATAATATATATTAATGGTAGTATACATTACACCATATGATTTAAATAAACGGTGAACAATGGAAATCTCACAGAGTTAAAAGTGAGATTAGAAATCCATTACCTCATGTACGACATGATCCGTTCGTTATTTAATATCCTGAATAATAAACTAAAGTTAATTTCTACTTTCTTATGAACATTTTTCAAGTTTAAAATTTCTTTTATATCACTTTTTACCATGTTATAAACTTTATGTAATCATTCAAGTTAAAAATGTTTGTTTTGTCGATATTTGGTACTTGAGTCACAAATGAACATCATATAGTTGCATGTTGTTCACATGGTCAAAAGTTCATTATATCCATAATTATATTCATGATTTATATAAACTATATATCATATATATCCATTATATACATTTATTTATAATAGTACATAACATTTGGAGGTAATAAATGAAATGCACCGTTCATGGAGACGGTAAGATGTAAGTACGCATGAACGCTACTTCCATTTTTATTTCATATTTTAATGGAATTAAAACATAATTATACATAGGTATATTATAATTACAGTATAATATCATATATAATAACATTAAATCTATCCTTTATACGTCCCACATATGGCACGAACGAGTCATATGACTCGGAGGGGGCGGTAGTCCGCACTTCCTCAAATGAAATTATCACGTTTACCCATAATGGAAACCATAAAGGTATTCTAGAAAAAAAATACAGAAGCATATTGAAAATATAAATATAATATATATCATATATAAATATAGTTTAATCTTAATGGCCACAATGAGAGGTGATAGAAGATAATCGAACAATCATCATTTCGTGAGGTGTTAGTTTTTCATCCATTGAAATAGTATGTTTTTCACCAATTAGATGGAGGTGTGTGTAAGTGTAGTTCGAATAAATCTCATAAAAAATAATAGTATATTAAGGTTACAGGTTTTTTAATAAAATAAAGGAATAAAAAGATTTTATGGGTTTGAGAAGTTAAATAAAACAAAATTAAACAAAATAAAACAAAAGAATTTAAGAGAAATTGTTACCTTTAATTTGCGTAACTCACTTTGGTGGGAACCAAAATGGTTTTTTGAACTGCCTTATTCCTAAGGTAAGGATTCTAGGTGGATGAGAGGGATGTAGGGAGCTTTATTGGTTAGAGTTTGGATGAGCCAAAAGGCTTTAGAGGTGTGAAGAATTGGATAGAAATGGTCTCCTTTTATAAGGGGGAGGAAGGGCTCTTTAGAAAAGTATAAAAATATTATTTTATTATATAATGATATTCGGTATCTAAAGGAAAAAAATCATTAAAGTTGAAGATAAGATGTATAATGGTAGAAATAAATTCATCCAATAATAATTGGATAGGACTTGGTTGTTATTTTAATATTTATAATCTTATTTAATCAAATGATTTATTAACGAGGTAAACACTGTGTCATTATTGTGTCATAAATAATTTAATTTATTCAGTGTCTAAAAATCATAAAACAAATACCATGATGTAGGAAATCTTTTTATGTTTCCAATTAATATTTATAGTTGAAAATATAACTTATATAACACCATGTAAAAATTAGTTTACAAAGAGATATTTGTTTATGTCATTTTTGTCTTTACATTAAATTAATTAATCTAAAATGTCATTATCACTCCCATGTGGCTTAATGGTGTCCCAAAATCGACCCAAAGATGATCATGGTCGTTAATGACTCAACCAATAAGATTTTGACAAGTGTTAAGGTAATTTTGAATTGTTATAATATTATTTTTTACCTTGAATTACCCTCTTTACCTTTAACCATGGTAAATAAAAGTCAAAAGTTACTATTCACCAAAAAATGTTTTCATCTTATTGAACCACATTTTACTTCTTGATATTAACCATGTCTCTTAGATATTTGAAATTCAACTCACAGAAGCGGTAAAATTTCATTTAAATGAAAATTTCAATTTTTTTAACTACTACTAACTGGTTTCACTATTCATCAAAAATTGAAGTTTCTCAGAAAAATAACAAAAAATCAGCCTAAGATTTATTTGATATTCCAAATTCAAAAATGATGTCTATTTTGAGAAATTAATAACATAGAAGTATAATTAATTAATTTAAAATTAATTACTGTTGTTAAAACAAGTAGCGTGTTTTTAAGAAACAATAACTATCAATAGATTGGCACTTGTTTATGTCCCAATTCAAAGTGAAATTAAAATCCAATGACCAAAATTAGATTAAATTTTAGAAATATATTATAATTAAACTTTGAAACAAATTAAAAAGATAGTCTAACCATATAAATAAATTAGATTAAAACAAAGTTTTTAATTAAAATACAATATTTTCCACTGTTCATAAAAAATGAACTTTATCAGAAAAATTCCAAAAATTTACACAAAGTAAATTTTTATGTCCTCATTCTAAATAAAGATTTTGTATGGTATAGTAGATTGTATTAATGTGACTGAAACTATATTTAAATAGGGTTCTTCATTAAAAGGCTGTAAATCAACCTTTTGATGTAAATTATGAATAAAATTAGATTCATTCACATTTTATGTCTCTAACATTTATTAGATATATGTAAATACATTTAACAAACATGTATAATCATATTGTAGTTAGTTTTGTTCATTCATTCCAATTCAATGGCTAGGATTTAACTACTATTTAAAATAATAATATTATATTATTAGTGTGCAACGTAAGATTTCAAAGAAACTCGTTGTTGTGTATCGGGTACGCTATTGGACATAGCAACCATTTTAAAAGTAAAATTAATATTTAATTTAAAAATATTAATAAATATAAAAATTTTCATGTTATTTATTTACTTGGGATTTTACATCCTTCCCCCCTTTTTGGAATTGCATCCTCACAATTTTAAAATAGGACTTGGAAACTTCATTAAAAGTCCCACATCGAAACAGACTCAGTAAAACTATCACTTCAAAAGAAATAAAGAAAAGTACTAAGGTAACCCGAGATAAGAGATACAAGTATTTAATGAAAAAATAGATATGGAGGAGAAAACAAACCATCATGTTCTGATGGAGTGTGATATAAAACATGATTAGGAGAAACATAACCACCAGAAAATCACAAACTTGTGATGGGTTAAATAGTCATTGATTCCACAGTAGGAAAAGTTAACAGACAATGTTTTTGTTTTATGTTACTTTTTATTTAGGTATTTATTTGTTAGATTATCTAAAAACATATGGAAAATACTTAATTTTCATTTAGACTTTCATCCATTACTATATTTCTTACACAAACTCGTATTTTCTCCAAAAAATGAGTAATAAGGATGACTTGTTCACATTAAAAACTCTAGAATAATCTTCTAGAGAATCAAATAATCCAAAAAAGATGAAGTATATATTTACCATGTCTTTATACCTTAACCAAAACCAAATTTGGTTACTAGAAGATCATATAACCCCCAAAATGTATCATCTTTTACAGAAAGAAAAACTACTCTTAATCTCCAAAATATATCAAGTAATACCCAAAGTTCAACAAAGACCATTCAATAAACAACTATCCATAAAATTATTAAAAAGTAATACAAACAAATATTGGAAACCAAATCTCATAAGGATATAATTATGTAGATTTCCAAGATACATCTTAACATTTATCTCCAAATAACACCAGTTACTCATAAAGACTCATATTGAAAAGTAATTAACCTAATGACATATTTTCAAGGATAGGCTAATCATTTTCATAAATAAATAAAATAATCATATGTCCATAATAAAAACATAGATTCTTCCAAACTAAAATTTAAACCATTATTACACATTTGAAATCCTATAATATTCTATCTTCCTTTGGTTTATAGTGTTTCTTCAAAAGAGAGAACATATTCCACAATAACCTTTACCACTTAATCACTAAATCATTTTTCTATATTAAGTATATCCATTTGATAAAACATATGTTCCAGAAATCAACTTATTCTTGTTCCATAAAAATATTTTACTAATATAATAAGTCATACTAACCATAGAATTCTTATAAGATAGTGGTTGGTGATGCGCCCTTATCACCCTTCAGTTGTGGGTTCGATTCCTGTAGCCTTTACGGATGCGATGAGTTGTCACCCATCCTACGAGTCTTCCTTTTTATAAAACTCAAAAATAACCACTACATGTTTTAACCTAAATGGTTTCCTTATAACTCTAATTTTCATCCAAATTCATTATGATCTCAACATCAAAATTCTTGAAGTCTTATTTCATAACCATATGATAAAATAAAATGATCCACAAAATGAAGTGCATCATACCTTGATCATGGTGTCAATTTGGTTTCATCATCATATTTTTCACGTAAGTAGAAGGTCCATGCATTGCAACAATGATTTATATATCCTTCAAAATCATTTCCTTCCTCCATCCAAATACACCTTGTACAACATGGGTAATATGGGTGTTCACAGAAAACTGTTTTGGAAAATAATCATGTATGCCATATAATTTCAAAACATCTGATAAAACAAGATTTCTATAAAATAGTTGGACCTAATTTGAGTTGAAACATTCAATTAGTGGTCATTTTTAAATACCACAGGTATGTGCTGTGAGAAAATATTTTAAAATCAAATATAAATAGGTTTCACAAGGGTCTCCTTCTTTAGCACCATTTTTAAAATCATAATATGCTTCAAAATATTGTGATAAGGTAAAATATTTGAAATTTCCTTGATAATATTTACCTTTCTTGAAAATATGAGAATATTGTGAAATTAGGATTTGTCTAAATACAACACATGATTGGTGATGATTTCAATGTATAGTGGAGGTGTTTTATATCTTAAACAACTACTTGCAAGTGAGTTTTATGCTAGGAAAAGTTTCACATTCATCTGAACATGACTTTGCAATAATTATTGCAAGCATATCATCAGGAAGAAATAAGAATGTCGTTTGAGATCATCCTCCTTCCATTTTTAACTGACTTTCCTTGATCTGAAAATGTTACAAAACAAGTATTTAACTAAAATAATGTACATAGAGACTAACCATGTGTCTAACAAAAACTCATAATCCCTAAAGTTGTCTAAACTGACCTCTGATACAAACTATAAAGCCTTGACCTTAAAAGGATACATAATATTGAATTAAATAAATAATTTATATTGAGTAACTTTTCAGGTTTAAAGTTTTAGAGAATTAGGACATAACTATTACATCTCAATAGATTACAAAGAACACACTTCTACTCAGTTTCCACTTTTTTTTTATAAAATAAAAACTCTTGAAAAAAAGGGTCATGTCAAGTTCCATGTTTAAGACAACATTACTTTTAATTGATCCCATCCTTGACCCTATTACATATTATGTCATGTAGAATAACATTTCAAAAAACTTGGGATGAGCATAAAAATCTCAGTAAAGGTTACACAAAGAAGGAAAACTTTTAGTTTTTCAAAACAATAAGTAAACCAAGAATACTTTAACAAAAGTAATACTTTTCACCTTTATGAAGTAGTAAATAATCTTCACTGAATAGATGATCACTACTTACCTTTTTGTAACCAAAATATTACCATAAAACCCATATAAAAAACACATAACATAAAAAGATAACTTGGGATAGAAACATTCTTAAGTGGAATAATCGTACGGTTGACTTATACACACATCACTAAATTGAATAGTCATAAGACCGACTTCCATACCCAATGCATTGGAGGATATAACGTAACCACCCATCCTGGTTTCTCACAACACCACCCGTCATTTTTTACCACGTAACCACCCATCAAATGTCCAATACCATCATAACACATAAAATATTGCAAATATAATCATTTCACTAATTAAATTTCATTTAAAATCACAAGAATTAATTTCAAGATATTGAAATAATCATTCCACTTTCATAAACCATTTAAAAAGTGATTTTTGAATCAAAGTGTCCCATACCAATTTGAATATTTAAATAGAATTATGACTTTAAAACATTAATGTCCATATAAATAAATACTCAAAACCAATTTAAAAACATGGACATTAAATATAATGATTTAGAATAATAAATCTTTAAAACATTTAAAATGATATTTTAGTTAAATAGTTTTTAATAAAATGAGAGACTCTTGAATAAAAAATAATTGTGGAATAACTTTTAATATGAACATTATAATATAATGATAATAAAGGGATTTATGATATAATATGACAAAGGATAGTATATGCACCATATAAGAGTGAATTGGTGCATAACAATAATGACGTCTCACTGGAAATGTAAATTGAGATGAAATCCCTTATAAAGATGGTATCCTTAAATTAAGGATAGATCAATCACTTAATTATGTGTGAAAAATATAAATACACCAAATATAAGTGGATATTAAGTGTAAATCAATCAGAGGTCATTCACACATATTCATAGGATGACATATTCATGAAGTACAAGTTTAACCTAAAGAATTGAAATTGGGTTAAGAAGTTCCCTTGCAAAAATTCAAAATAAAGATTTTATTTGAAAAAATAGAATGTATTAAAGTGACCAAAACTATATTTAAAGTGGCTTCTCCTTTAAATGGCGGTAAATCAGCATTTTAATGTAAATTATGCTTAATATTATATTTATTCACATTTTAAGACTATAACTTTTATTGGATAAATGTAAATACATTTAACAAACATGTATAATCATATTTTAGTTAGTTTTGTTCATTATTTCCAATACAATGTCTAGGAGTTAACTACCATTTAAAATAATAATATTATATTATTAGGTTGCAACGTAAGATTTAAAATAAACTCATTGTTGTGCACCAGTTATGCTATTGAACATAACAACCCTTTTAAAGTAAAACTAATATTTAATTCAAAAATATTAATAAATATGAAAATTTTCATGTTCTCTATTTTCCTAGGATGTTACATATATTATAAAATTATATCATGATAAAAGGATTATGAAAAACTCACGAATAAATTTTTCAGATAGACGTATAGAATTGTCTCCCATAGGCTGGGATGATATCCTATATCATCATTTACCGGAGGTGGGCTTCTGGGAATTGGCCTGGATGACTATACATGGGCATTGATCTCATAAATTACAAGTTAGTCCATATTTGGTTAATCGATATTACCCTATGAAAATGGGTCTGATCCCTTTATATCTATTGATATCAATGTACATCCATCATGCACTTAATTATGGAGAGCGTTGAGGAGAGAAAAACTCATATGGACACCCATCAGTACTACCAAACTCACAATATGAGATCTCATAGGCATGTGTGGTTATAGACGATCATGTAGAAACATAGGCTGTAAATGTGGTTAATACCATACCATGTGAATTAGTGTGGACTATGAGTATATCAAGAAATCCTAATTGAAGGTATCATTACATAATTAACATATCCTATGTTGATATGACTACACTTGATGCTTTATGATTAGAAACATCGGGGTGTCCTACTAGGTACTATTATACTCACCTCTTTATTATGTCTTCTCTCATGTTTCATGTCTTATATAGATGACCATCCATTCGATGGGTTTATTAGTATAAGATTAGTAGAAATATATTATATTTGGGAAATAAATACTATTGTTCACACCAGAAGTCGTTTTCAACTATATTCCCCTCTTACTATCATGTTGGACTTCTTTAATGTGCTTGTTGGGATTGTATCCTTCCCTTGTGACTTCCTAGTATATTTCTTCATACTTTTATTATGAGATCTATATCTATTAATTCATATGGTATAAGTTTTATTTTCAATTTCAACATTTTTTGGTTTTGGGGATGTGTGTGTGAACACAGGTAGGTTAGGCTTTGGCTTCCCATGTTATTTGTATTCATAGATAGTGCTAGTCGTTATACCCTGGACTATTAGTGGTTAACATGTGCTGGTCAAAGTTATATTATCACCATCCCAGTAGACCTTGGTGTTTTGTGTTGATTCAATGTTTTTATGAAATGGTTTCACCCTTATCAATTTTTTAACCCATTTAAACCCTTATAGACATTTACAACTATTCTAAATGTTTTAATCTTTAAGAGTGATCAAAGGTATTGTAAATAAACAATTATACTGTTAACGTACAATGGATGATAGTTTGAACCATATCCAAATCACATATATAGATGTAGAATTTTTTAGACTTTTAAATAATTTAATAAAAAAAATTATAAAATATCAAAAATGTAAATTTTGGAAGGATGCTTTATAGTTGAATTTTAATACAAAAATACAATATTTAAATTGGAATATATAAATTTTAAACCGCAATAATACATCTTTTTAATCTATAAATATCATGGGTCATTATAATTTTCCCAAATCATATTAATTTTAATTTTTTTTTGAATCATTTATCATATTCTTTTAATAATTGTTTAAATATTGTATCAACATTATAAAAGAATTTAAGATAATTTTTTTCATCACTAAAATTAGAAATAAATTAAAATGATTAATAAAAACATTTTCTCTATAATAATTAATATTTAAAATAGAACATAACTTCTCGTTATCTATATGTCCAAATGTTAATTGTAATAAAAAATGGAATGATATTTCGGACCCATCTTTACATAAAATATCATAAATTTATAAATAATGATCATATGGAAAAAATGTAATATCATATAATTTTGAATGATTATTAATGAAATATAGTCATCCATAATTATTATGGAATGTTTTAGACTTTCTTTTAAGTCATCACTATAATAGTTTGACCCTTAATTAACCTATTTTACCATTATCATAGTAAAATCAATTTCTAGGATTCTTATTCATAACTATGAAAAATAAAAATAATACTTTTAAAATAATTAACTACTAATTAAAAATATGGAATCCCTTTTTCATGATTCAAAAAAAATGGAATATCTTAAATTTAAATAAATCTAGTAAAATGCGATGAAATACAATTTTTCCAAAAAAAAACTTTTTTTTTGAAAAAGTGTTTTTACACTAATTTAAATATTAATATTTTTATAAAATAATATAAATGATTTATTAATATTAAAAGGGATCTAAATAAATTTTAATACTAATCCTATATTTAATTTTACTTTATAAATACTTTAAAAGAAAGTAATTTTTTCAATAAAAATATTATTTTTCAATATTAATTAAAAAATAAATATTTTTAAAAAAATATCCACTTTTCATAAGATGATAATTTTGATCTGATTATTTTAAAAATATTTTTTTATTATCATATAAAATTACTAAATTTTTAAAAATTTATTATAAAATTTTCTTACAAGAATAATAATTACCATTAGAGATGAAAAAATATTATTCATGAATAAAATGGATTTTCTAAAAACAGAGTTCTTATTTACAATGTATTAATAAATAATGTTTTATTTTTTATAACTTTTATATATATTCAATAATTATTAGGTTAACAATATTCATACTCACTTTTTCAATAACATGTTATAATAAAAATATATAAATAATAATATTTTGTGGTTTACTAAATATCAGAGTTGTATATTGTCCATGCTATCAATCATAATGTACATTTATTAACATATAAGGGTGTCACATTAATCACCATGTTAAAATTTTGAATATTCATAATTTTATACTTTTCGTGGAAATCGATGGTTTATATATAAAAATAGCTTAGTAAAAATCACACTAAAAAAAGGGTTAATTAAACATCCTCTTTAATAATGGAAAAGTGAAATATGAAGGACATATGAAAAAACATAGAACATGGTTACAAAATAAATAAACATTAGTAGTATTTTAGAATATATACATGAATGAATATCATAATTTCAAAATAATGTTGGAGAGTGACATGAATCATTGATCATAAGATTGTGAATGATCAAGATAATGTTAACACCCACAAAACAATAAACAAAATATGTGTGAAAAAAATTCTTTTATTCATTGGAAGAGAATAAAATAAGATATTTTTTAAAATTAATTTCCTAGAGTTGTGTAATTTTTTACTATTTTTTTATAAATGTAAGGAAATATAGTTACCTGAAAAGTATAATTTCATCCTTTAATATTTTTCCACCAAAATAACAACTTTTTTCGAAACAATGAGTATTCAAGAATATTTCTTACATCTAGTGAACATATATAAACATATAACATATCACATAATTCATAATTGGATAAATAGAAATTCCTATATTCCCAAAATAATAACCAAAAAATTGAAAGATAACATAATGTAAGAAAATATCCAAAAAAAGGACATTATGTATAAAGTTTAACAACCTCTACAATAACACCCAAATATAAACATTAAATATTTAATAAGTTAATATTTAATATAATCCATGTTAAAAAAACATAAAACATAGAGAATTGACCACATATTCTACCAATAACATTTATCTTTAAGAAACATTAGTCACTCATCAAATCATATAATTAAAACTTTATATGGAATAACCATAAAATATTCATAACATGCTAATAATTTCTATAAATTACATAAATCAACATTTAACCATATTAAAATCATATATTATTCAATTATATAATTTGACCATTATTCCTAAAATAAAATCCCAAAATAGTTTTTTATCATAATCATATAATGTTCCCTAAAATTATAGTGACCCTTTTCTAAAATTATATTAATCACTAATGACCAATTTACTTTTGAATATCGTGTTTTAAAATGATATAAAATATATATTCCCAAATTTTAATAACTCATATTTAACAAAATTTAAAAGATCATATAAAATATAACTTTTATCAATACCATTAAACTAATTTCTAAGAAATTTAGATTCATTATTTTTCAAAAAAAATCACCAAAAAAATCATATACACAATCGTTATTGAAATATAAGTGACTCACAAAATAATCCTAATCATCTTATTTTACCTTCTATTAAAACCTCACTAATGGGTGACTAAGCCTTTACTGTTATGTTAAACCATATAATTATAATCTACAGTCACATTAGGTTTATCCCATGATAGTATGGCATATCGTATGATTCCATAGGTTATATTATCTCACATATCTTAATAATTCATAGGGAAAATATGAGTTAACATAATAATATCACTAGGGAATGTAAAATAAGGTACACAGAATGAGAAAACTCACATAGCACTCAAATGATGTATGACATATACCCGAACACCTCTTTTTGAGTATAACACTAAGATACATCGATGTTAATCCCATGTGCAATTCTATTTTCAAAAAAATGTATATATTTCTAGTAAAAATTCAGTATATCTTCATTACAAAACATTATGATGCCATCTCTAAATAAAATGTTCCTCAAATTTATTCCTAGGTTTATATTCACTAATCAATTTATTCCTACATCTACTTCCCAAGGCTTCTATTAAATATTCTAAAATATAAACAATAAATAATCTAAATCCAAACACCCAGATGCAGTGGTTAGTTTATTACATAATCACTATATACAAGGAATCACAACAAACATGAAAATAATAGTTTGGTTGTCTAGTAAAACTAGATATAAACATTCCCCCCATTTGAAATTGGAAATAAAATACAAAACCTTGTGAATGTAATTATTCTACATCCATTAACACATTCAATGAACCTGACATCCTGTCCTAGGGGAAGGAAACAAAATAAGGATGAGATAAAATGACCATTTACGGTTATTTTCAATGGAAGATATAATTAGTAAATAATGAAGAATAAATATGAAAATATAAATATCAAATAACAAATTCCATTTATGTAATAAATTAATCCTAATTAATAATATGGTATGAATAAATAATGTTCAAAAAATTCCACATAACTAATCAATGAGATTTAAACTTATACATTAATATCATAAGTATTCAAATAATCATATAGAAATTAATAACTAATTTAAAATTGATGAAATATATATATTAAGTATAAATTCAGGGCCTCATGCTAGGACATCAAAAATATTTTGTCATGAAATTGTCCCAATACATCATACATAAATTTGTTAGGCCTCGTCCAAATACCCAAAATCGATCGAATCATGAGACCTTACGATTCCTCGAAAAAAATGTTATTCTACTCCTATCACATAATACTTCATATTCAATAATCATATGAAATTGGATAATAATAGTTAAATACATATGTAACAGAAACATTCATATTAAAAAATATATCATCTAAAATGATAACTTTTTTTAAATAAAAATTATCATAAACCATTTCGAGTAAGTATGGTTTCATTAAAACATATCCACAGTGTTGTGTACGAAAAATAAATTTCTATAATCATAAATTAATTTATATACAATAAAAATTACATTAAAATAATTATTTGGGAAAATAAATTTTTCAAATTGAAAAGCACTTTTAACAAGAACAAATTTCACGAATATTATGGAAAAAAATAATTTAAAATAAACTTATAAAATTGCATCAGAATCATCAAATCATTGAATGGTCTGGACTGTGTGAATTGTTTTATACCATATTTGTTAAAATAAATCATTACTTTCAAGCCTTTATAACATTATTTTCACCATTAATTAACTCCTTCTTTATTTACTGGGGTTACATAATTAATTTTGATTAGTGTTAATAATATGTAAAAAAACGGTTATTTTAAACACATTTTTACCTCTAAATTAATAATATTTCATCAATTTTTCATGATTAAAAATACATAATTTGAATGATTGTTTTTAAATTTAAAACTGTAAAACATGATGAAATTCATTTTTTTTCAAAAAATGCATTTTATGTTAAACAAATTCCTTGATACTTAATTCATGTATATAATTTATTACCATTATTAGAATTTAATTTTTCAATATAATAATAAAATAAATAAATTATAAAACTATTAAAATTTTTAAACTAATTTTTAAAAAAGTATAAGTTAAAATATCGTTTCAATAAAAATAGTATTTTCACTCTTCATTGAAATGTGAATATTTTGAGAAAAATTTAAAAAATTTACAATGTGGTAATTTTTATAAAATTATTTACAAAAATGATACCTTTTAATCATATAATATTTCTTACTTTTTTAGAAATTAATTAAAATATTGGATCAAAATAATAAATAAATGATATTTTTTAAGAAAACATAGTTTTGATTAATTAAAAAACTTTTCAATAAATTAAATTTCATTCCAAATAATTAATGAAAAATGTATATAATATTAACATTATATATATTGAATAATTTGTTTGACCTTATTTATAATCCCAAATTCAACGTATAAATTATAAGATTCCTATTTAAATAATAATTTTTTGTTGTTCATGTAATCTCTGTGTTTCCCATATTATTGACTATTGTACATAATATCCTTCTTTAAATCTTGGGGTTTTACATTTTTAATGATATAATAAACATACAATCAATGGTAATAAATTTTATTTATCTCATACTTATAAATTAAAATTAATATATATTCCTCGATTTTTTCATATGTTATCCTATAAGGAAAAAATTAGTTTTGTTTAGTTACTCTTAGGTATCATGGATCCTCACATTTATTCATAAAAACTAAAAAACATTTTTTCATTAATAAATTTAATGTTATAAAAAATATAATATCTTGACTATTAGGTTATAGAAAAAACATTCCAGTTTCATTTTATGGAATACTATCCATCTCTATTTGTTTGAAAATAATTTTGTCCTGTAAATTTTCAATTTAATTTTTAGCAGTGAAGGATCTAGATTTATTACACCATTTAGAGGATGAAATATTTGATATACTACTTAAATTATAAATTTATTTTTTACCATAATTTTTAATATCATAGAAAATTTAATAACTCACTTGTTATATGAAATAAGCCTATGTGTGTCACAATCTAAACCATATTACACCCTAAACCAAAACCTGAGAAAACTACAACATTGACTAAATAAAATTATTGATCCTCATGGGATGTATACTAGTGACTTCATATCTAAACACAAAAATAAGTAATGATTTCTCCTCATGAATAACTAAATAAATAGAAAAAGTGGAAATATCCCTTAAATAGTTATTATTATAATGTAGAAACTAAGGGAAGTGTACCACAAAAACATGCAATAAGACAAAGATGACATTATCCAAAAATATTTTTATTACAATTGGATAAAAACACCTCTTATGACAACCAACATCCATGGTATCATTGAACAAAATACCCCCATCCTCCATGTTGTTATATCCCATTTATAGAAATGGGAAAACTATGTCTATAAACACCAATAACAAAATGAAGAGTGGGAGATCTAGAGTCACAATAAAATTCTTCCAAACATTTCCTAAAAATTTCATAACAAATAAACCAAACAAGTTTAATTATAAATAAAATAAGGTACAATAAAATTTATAATATTTAGAAAAGCACATGATTTAAAAATAATTTCAATAGAAATAGTATACCCATCAAAACATTAATTTCTATAAAAATAGTAATGTAAAAAAATCTCATTGAAAATTGGTTGGAAGAAATAATTTAATAAAAATATTCATTGATAAATCATTTCATAAAAATTGTGATCTATAAATAATTTTCAATCATAACACCTTGGTTACAAGACCTGAAGATATTTTGTTTTGTTTAAAAGTTTCCACACAATATTAGTGAAATTAATATCTTGGTGTGAATACATCCCAAGATCCCAATCCTAGGGGTAATAGAAAAACATCCCCAAAAACCAATCATCTTCCTCGTTATTTTAAGTCTGAATTTTCATCACAATTCCATTTCTATATAGAGATAATACATTTCAAGAGTTCATATGATCAACTTACATATCTATGATCTTAAATTATTCAAGTAAATCAAAACTACATGAGGATATTATTAACCTCAATTAATCCAAAACTATTTAAATTTTCCATAAGTTAATGTTTCAATAATTTTTATTTCTTTTCAAAAAAACCAATGTAAATTTAGGTTATCATTACTCATTCCTTTCAAAACCATCCAATTTATTCTGAATACATAAACTATTAAACAGATTCATTTCTCAAGAATAATAAATAATAAATCTATCAAAATAATTCTTTTAACAAAAAACAATTTTTTCTAGAAATCAATACTTTCATGATAATCCATAGCCAATGATTTTTGAAAAAACCACACCATTTTGAGACAATTTATCTATGACCTCAATAAATTCCATGGAAATCAATTTATTAATAGTATTAAAATAAATTATAATTAGTACATTAAAATGATAATAATTACATTATTAAATCAAACACCATATGATCAATATCATAGAACAGATAAAAAGGGATCCACATACAATTATAAAAAGGATAACAAAAATCCCACATCATATTCAGAAAATAAAACCTCTAACCCCATTTCACTAATCTCTATTAAGAATGAATAATAATGAACACTAAGGAAAAATTATCCTTCTATTATTGTTGGAATGTCCAAGAACTCATACAAGAACATCCTCAATCTAAAATCAGATCTAAAATATTAACAAAGATTGTTTTTATTTAAGGATAAAGAATTAACAAGAAAATTAAAAGCATACATTAAATTTATATTCCATCATATAAAAAACCATGAAGATACAATGTCTGAAAATAATTAAGAAAATAAACCTACATGACCACACCCTGGTATAACCCACCATGGGAAGCATCTATTTCTATATGATGAAATCCAATCTGTTTTGGTGTACCATGACCTACAACATAGAAATAGTGAATTCCATTGTCTTTGGTTGATGGGGTGACCAATATGGGTACATAACTAGAAAAAAACCCTACTATGGGAATGGTGTTCTTAGTGTCTTAAATGGTAGGGAAACTAAATCCTTCCCCAAGCCATACTGCAACATTTTTTTCTCATAAAAAGTCCAAAAACCACATTCAAGTCTGCATATAGATCCAATAGGTCTAAGACGAAAAGGAATACTATAAAGGGAAGATAAGTATGGTAAAATGTGGACATGTTTACATAAATTTGACGTACTATTTGAATATTAAACATAGATATTGAAAGGGAATGTTCAGAATCCACATCCACTAGAAGCCACATGTTGAGAATTATATTTATATAGAGGAGGAAGAAAATTTTATAGACTAATTACCTATAGTGGATCATGACAGTTTACCAAAATGTTTTCATAAAAGATTTAATTTTGGAAACAATGGGATCTATGGATTCAATATTAATTCACCAAAAGGTGTGAAGATAATGTGTGTACATTTCAACATATTAAATAACCTAGATGGCATTTAAGCATATATAATATTACAGATTAGTATATTAAATAAATTTACCTAGAGAATATTGATATATGGCTGTAAAATGAGTATAAAAAACAATTATAGTGTATAAAGATACGATGAGTTATATATTTTATGTTTTAGTACCATTGAGATTGCTATTGGAAAACCCATAATTAAATTTGATAAAAAGGTCAATGTATTCCATTAATGGATATATATTTTATAACAAAGACCATCAGAATAAAATTTCAATTTAAAGTAGTTGTGTATTTTTTTCATTTAATAAATGAATATTTCAGGTAGGAATGTGAAAACAAATGTTCACATCAAGGGAATATTACATAATTATTGAATATATATGGGAAATCCCTTACATTAAATTTTTAGTTCTTATATTAAAATATAAATGAATTTTTTGAAATATTTGTATTAAATACTCTTTATTTTGATGGAAACAATTTTATTATATTAAATTTGGAAAACAATATATTACTTTAATCATGATAACACTTACATACATATTTTCAAGGTTCTCGATCCATCAAAATTTTGTTTGTTTATCATTTTCAATGGAAAAATAGTATTTTTGTGATGAAAAATTTGACAATGATGAAGAATTCCTTAATATACCTAATTCCATGGAAATATTATCATGGACATAGTTGAATATGATTTACAAATTATTGATTCCCTATAAAATTACAATGAAGAAGTAATAAAGGGAAAATTTACTTTAATGATCTAATAGTAATATAAGTACTATATATGTATTTTTTATTTAGATATTAAAATTATAAAAAAATTATGAGATATATTTTCTAATATTATATTATTTATTTAAGTCATTTATTTTAATAAATATGTTAAATTTTTAGTGTAAAAAAATTAGTTCATTTATATAAAATATTTATGATATTTTTATTATTTTAAATATTACCTTAATTTTTATCTTATTTATACCATATATTTTCATCAAATTCTTTTATTTTTTTTCAACACTTGTTAAAAAAATTATTTACTATGATAAAAAAAATTAAATTTTTTTTAATGTTTTGAATTTTTATTCATGTTGATATTTTAGAAGTTAATTTTATATAATCATATAATAAATTTTTACCAATTTAGTTTTAAAAACATGTGAGATCAAATTGTTCAGTCATCTTGATAATCTATGGTGGTCCCTAAACATACGTATATAAAAGATCTTCCTTGTTCCTCTTCACATGAACCTCCTAAATCTATAGAGAATGAGAATGAATTTAGGTTTTTGAAAAGTGGTAGCATATGTTATACCATAAGGTATTTGTTTGTAAGCTTCAAGATTAATGTGAATTAAAGAAAAAAATGTATCTTAAATTTTTATTGAAACTCAAAATAATGTTTTTAGGAAGTTACATTTTGAAAAGAAAATTACTATATATGTATAAAATACAATGGAAAAAAAAGATATCCAACATAACTGATGGAAAATATTATAATCATTATTTAGTAACAAAATAGTTTACTACAAAATAGAGAGTATCAAAAAAACAATTTTATTACTCTTAAAAAATATTTTTTATATAAGTAATATAATCATGAAATTATTCACTTTTATACCCAAGTGATTAGAGGTTTGATAATATGATCCAATGTACATATGTTCCAACATGGATCATCTTTGACTCAACCAATATGAGGGTACATTTTCTATACCAAAAACACCTTCCATAGATTCATAGATAGAAATAAACTCTATCCTGGATTTCTGATTTGATCCTAAATGAATAAAAATGAGTCCATGAAACCTATAATTTTTTAAATAAATAGTTTTTCGGATACAAAATCTGCACTATAAATCTCTTCTATCTCAATATTATTAAGTTAATTATATAAAAATAAAAATTCTATGAGATTTTATAATTAATCATAACACAAGAAATATCCAAGAAACAAACACTATAAAAGTATATAACAAAATATCTCAAAAATAAGTTAGATAATGTACAAACACTTGATTATAAGATATTTAATTTATTATATTCCTTGAATCCTTATTAATTTTTATTGGAATCAATGTACCTAATTATTCTTGGTTTTTAAGGTAAACATATAACAACAATAGAATAGGAACTTCATATTTTGATGAGTGTAAATCCATCTTCTAATAAATCATTTCAACATTTATTATCAGGGACATGAAAATTACATGTACCTATTTATATTATTAAAAATTACAAAAACAGATGTTATTAACAAAACATATAAAAAAATAAAAAAAAACATTCCACTGAACTAAAATTCAATTTAAAGTGTACAGTGATTTTAAAAAATGATAATAGGAGTAATTTAACTCAGTAATCTCCTTCATTTTCAATCAAAAATCATAAATAAAAAATTACGTTTTATATAAATTTAAAAGAGATATATATTTTAACTCATAATGAAACTATTTCCAAGTTAATCATCTAGAATTATTAAATTCAATAACATATCTATACTCACCCCTTTACAATCTTGAAAAATATAAAAAACATGATTCGGTATGAAATTATTAGATCAAAGGAAATTTTATCATAAGCATCAAAAATACCTCCACTTTTGTGATTCTAAAAAATATTTCATAGAAATTTAAACATTAATTTTCATATAAAGTAGTTAAAATAACCAAATTCTAATTTAAGGATAATGTTTTCTCATTTTCCTAGAACGTTCATATAATTCACTCTTTCCCTAATGATATTAAATGAATACATGAGAGTAAAAAACTTATTCATAATTTTAGCATATCCACTAGGGATTCTAATATCCCCTTTATAATAACATCATAAGAAAATGAAAACACCATTTCCATTTGAGATTAGAGTAAAAAAGAGAAAGTTATAATCATCAATAGTTGAAAATAATAAACGAATTTGACCATAAAAAGGTTATCTAACAATGCATATGAATGATATTTTTATGATCATGATAGTGTCATATAATGTTCGAAATAAATTATATTATATACGACAAAAATATATGAATATTAAAAGAATAAAAAAATAGTCTCCCACTTTTAGAGAATATTATAATAAAACAACTATGAAATGAAAATATAAGAAACATTATCCACACATGGAACTATATATAATATATTCAGGCATATGATATTAAAACATATGATTAAAATCATTAAGTAAATGATTCATTATATAAGTTTTCATTCATTAAATTAAACAATCAAGGGTATATTCCATTATTTGTACATTCCAAATATTATCATAGTAAATTATGTAATCTATGTTTAATGAAATTTCAGAGAATATAAATTAACTTCAGTAAATGTTTACACCATTATAAAAATGAATCCCTCCATTCTCAATGAATTTATCAATGTTAGGAGATAATAAATTATGAAGAATATGTAATGATAATTTCACATCGATTATAAACATATTTGTTTTTTGTTTTGAAATATTTTATAATTTGATGATTTTTTTATAATTCTATCATTCTTTTCATTGATTTTGATAAAATTGAGAACAAAATATTCTTTTTTGTTGATCCCTAAAGGAATTTGTCTCTTATATATTAAATTTTAGCACATGAATAATGTTTTGGGATCTTAGAAAAATAAATTAAATCATTAATTTCATTGGAAATTCCTATTTGATTAAAAATCAACCGTAAATCAGAGATTGTTTTCTATTCTACCATAATTGAGTAGAATAATTTCCAACTACTATATCTCAAGATGAAATAGTGTAAATTCAAATAGAATTTTTATTCTTAATGGACCATGAAACTAAATCATCAAAAATAACATAAAATATCATTAAATAACTATTTTTATCTAATTTACAACTTCATAAGTTAGTATCTCTGAAACTCCTAAGTGCACACTATGTTTCGTAGTACAACAATTTTATGATTTGGTGTCCGTTTAAAGAAATGAAAGATCAATTTCCCTACAATAAAATAATATTTCTTCAGATTATCATGGAACCTCACCCACAATAACAAAAAAATATACATTTTCATGTTAGTTAGACATTATTCAATTTAATATTTTGATGGTCCCTATAATTTATGTTTTGAGTAATCTTTTTCCATTATTGTAGAGACCCTGACCCTAGTTTCCCATATTCAATAGTTAATTTATTATAATAACATAAGATACAAGGTATCTAATCTATAATGAAAAAATATACTAATAGTATTAGTAATTTAGACACAGACATGAAATTTAAATTAAATTTAGAACATAAAATACCCACTGAATTTTCCCAGAGAATGAAATTATTCCACATAGTGTATCCCATCATATCAATAATAATATTATTCCTCATATATTTTGGAAAACTAAACATAATAATGTTTTGGTATTAGTTACTCATAAAGGGTATATATATTGTAGAATCATTAAATAAATAAGGAATAATCATTACGAAATGGTAAATAATTAAACTAAATTATATTTAATCAATTACATGAGAATAATATAGAAGGAAAAAAGGTGATGAGATAATTCTATATAAATGATCATATAAGATGGAAACATAACCAAATATATTTAACTAATAAAATAATCACATGAATTGTCAATGATAAAATTCATAATGATGGAATGAAAAATTCCAAAAAACATAATCATACCATCAAGGCCTCATCCATAATATTTTTACCATCAAAGCATCATTACAATAAATCTTACATAAATGGGTAAAGCCTCAACTAAATACCAATGTTTATTTCTCCCATGATAAAAATCATTGAATCAATGAGATATGTAATTCTGAGCCCCAACCATCACATAATAAGTCCAACACATTCCTCATATAACTGTTTTGAACCATAATCAACATAAAAATTCTTATTGAATTATTAACATATGAAATGTTAATACTTTCCCCAATCAACACACATATTCAAAAACCTTCTAGAGTAATATGGTTGATCGTTATAACATTTTAAATCACCATCCAAACTGATGATATATAATATGAAAAATAATAAAGATTGTATCAATAGAAAATATCCTCATTTTATCATATGTATAATAAATTTTTTATGTCATTTGATGAAATATCAATAGCATAAAATTTTCATTCAAAATATTTGTGAGGAAAATAACCGTTCTTACATTTAATGTTTTTTGAAAATTACAAGTTTAAAAAATATTTTAAGATTTATTTTCATTTTAAATAACAATAGGATGAATTTAAATTAATAATTAAATATTTAATATTCATGATAGAGGTAATTTTCTTTAATTCCATAAAAATTTGAAAAATATTTCTTTCAAGTTTTAATTGAAGGCCAAAGGAGCCATATTCTGAAAATGAAATGAATTTTAGCATAATTTGTTTTAAATTGCCACGTTTTCTAATGATTTATTAAATAAATATTTTTTATAATTATATAAACATTTTTGATATATTTTTTTAGAAAAAAACCAATTTTGATGAAAAATGATTTTTGGCCAAGAGAAAAATAATTACGGTTTTCATAAAAATAATTTTTCAAAAAAAATAATTACAAATGATGGGAAAATGGTAATATTAATTGTAAGAGTTAACCTATAAATATATCTGAAGAAAATATATTTATTTTAATATATAAATGTTAAATAATTTTTTCAAGGGAGACTAAAATAATAACAATCCTGAATAATGATGATATTTTTAAATAAACCCATACTTCTTTAGAAACATTGGAAACATAAAACCCATGAAGTAAATAAGTTAAAATAAAATAATGAGTAACATAAATATTTAAATATTTATTATATAACATATCAAATGGTTAATTATATACAGCACATAATGAAATAAGTGGGTATTAGGGCGTACATATCACAGAAGTAAATGATTGGAGATATACCCATATCTAATCTTTTACATCATTTTAGTGTGTCTAAAAAACCTTAATTATAAATATAGAATTTTTAAAAATACATTACAGAACCATTTTAATATATATTATACCATATATTATTTACTTGTAGTCTTTTATCATTTTTTATTAAGATTCATTTATTTAAATATCTTTTTTCACATGATAAATATTTAGAGTCTCATGTACGTTTAGGAACTATAATTTTTACCCTTGTAATTTGATCATGGCTTCATTATATAAAAAATTGAACTTGATATAAATATAATATAATTTATTTATTTATTTATACAGATTAATATATAATAATTAGACATAGAAAATGGTTTACACCATTCATGGATATCGCAGGTCATACGTACGCATGATCATTATTTCAATTTTTCATTGAATTTGTAAATAATGGAAAAAATATTAATTAGAATTTATAGATATATCATTTATATTAATATAGTCCATTTTTATATCTATACATGTTAAAATAAAATTGAAAACATTTCACATAGCTCTGTGAAGGTGGTGGTCCATATGTACGAACGAGAGACAATATATATATTTTTTAATTTATTCAAATTTTAAAATCTATATGTGATATTATATTTCCTTATGTATTTTTATATCATATATATGACATAAATATATTAACTTTTTTCTTTACTACCTTCAATGAAAGAAATAAGTGAAAAATTAACCACATCGCTTCCCTAGGAGGGTGTCCTTCGTACACATGAGTGACATTATTATGTCCCAATAGAATGGAATATAAGATTTTATATGTCATATTTTAAATAAAAAGTCTTAATTATGTCATAAATATCATATAATCAGGTTAAATTTATCATTATTTCTATCCTTTAAAGGTGGTGATGCCAAATTAACTATATCGACTCACAAGGTGGTAGTCCTTCGTACACATGATCAATGGTTTCATTTTCCATTTGGTGGAAGTGGAGATGAATATAATTTATTAAATTAATATAATAAATATAAATATATATAATATAATGGTTTTATTTTTTTATATTATTTTTGAAATATTACTTGTGGTTAGAAGAATATGTATAATGAAAACGCTTAGTTAAGAACATTACCTCATCTTCGAGAAACCTCTTTAGTTTTAAGCTAAATCATTCCTAAATTATTTTTATGATCTAAAAAAGGTATCTAGTATATGAGGTGGCATGTCTGGAAGGAATTTTCAAATATAATGTCTTAATCAAATGGGGTTTTGATTGTAATGGGTGAGGATATGCACTTACATTTTATAATTTGGGGAGAGGACACACTTGGTATTTTTGAAAAAAATAAACTACAACCAGTATTTTATAATTGAAAAGACAAAAAATGGTCTATTACAGAGCCTTAGAGATTATATGGTATCAATATGTCTATAAAACTATTTTAGTACAAGTTTATAGGTTATTGAACCGCTTATATTTTTAGTTTAAACCATTGGTAAACACATTTTCATCATAATTGTGGTAATTAATGTTTTCTATTTTCCCTATTTGTTAAGGTGAAAAATAATATTTACCAAATAATATAATATAAAATATTATTATTCCAAATATAGAATACAGTTTTTCTAAATTACATTTATAATATTCAAAATATTACATTTATAAGTTAATCCCACTAAACAATAAAAATAATGTTTTTCAAAGGGAACAGTTTCGGAAGATTAAAATGATTAAAATTTAAAAAGTAAGATGAAATTGATTTAAATGGAATAAAATGATGTAATATATATAAAATTTAACTAAATTTCATTTTAAAACCATATTAAAATAAAATTTATCTTATAAATTATTTGAATGAAAATGAACTTTTTTTAATAAAAACCACAATTTTTCACTATACACTAAAAACTTTATCTACTTAGAACATTAAAAAAAATTAACCCAATGATAATTTTGAAATTTATATTTCAAATATTTAGAGTTTTCAGAAAATTAAATTTATAATAGGAGAAAATATGATTTTAAATAATATGAGAAAAATGCATCTAAGCTGCCTTAATGATAAAATACAATTTTTTAGAAAACATTTCTTTTTATATAAAATGGTTCTTATATTATTTATAAATAATACATAACACAAGAATTTATTTTATACATTTTAAAACCATATAATTTTCACAATTAAATTATATATATTAACACCCAATATCTTAATTTCTATATTGTAATGGCCAATTATAAATGATTACATTTTAATAGAGTATTAGGTTTCATTAAAAACTTGTGTTACATGTAATTAAAGCTATTAAAGATATTTAATTTATTTAAAAATAAAAAACCCTAATGTATTAGGGTAATATATTCAAATATTTTATTGGGATTGTGTGTCATATACTCTATCGAATATGAAATTCATCTTTTAAAATCTCAAGATGGTACATTATACACCCTTAAATTAATTTATTCCTCAAAATTTAATGTGGATGTAAAAAAAATAAAGTTTTTGAAATTTTAAAATACAATTAATGATATACCAAATCCGAAAAATGTTTAATAAAGTATCATCATTATAACAGATAATGGTATTTATGAAGTTCAACTGGAATAATCAGATAACTACATCTCCTATTTGGGGAATATAGGTGGGATGTAATGATATTAACATGGATGAATTTATAAATGTCTAAATAATAATGTAGGGTTATAGAGGTCATTAATTAGAAGAAGGTGAATGTTAAAGATTAATTCAACAACAACAAAACAAAAAATATGGGATGAGTTATTGGGAAAGATTTTCATTGGAAAAAGAAAGTACTATGATATATTTTATTCCAAGATCATTTTCAAGGAGTTGAGAAATTATTTTACTATATATATTGAGAATATTTAAAAATTTACTTAATTAATATAATTTCATATCATAGAAAAAAAATTCTTTTTTTGGTTATTCTTTGATCTGTTTCCACCTATTTCATTACCCCAATAAATAAATATCCCAAATAAATTTTTATACCCAATGCACATTTAATAGAAGAGTAGAAAGTCATGTTATTCTTTCTATCCCTAGATATGTTAAAAAATCAAAATCGTCATAAAATTTAATCCAATAACAACAAAAGTCCAATATAATTCATTCCATATATATTTAACCATAAGAATCATAAAAAATATGTCTCTCAAAATTCATAGTAAAAAAATTTTGATAGACAATAAATCAACCATAAATTCCCCATTTTAGATAACATGTCTTTTAGTTCGACATTATAAATATATGCATACCTTGATCACTAAATAACATTGATGAATACATGAGTTCTTACAGTAATAAAATATCATATTGTGAAATATATTCCATAGACCCAAACAAGAAGTACACCCCATAAAATATAACATAAATAATAAAATCGCAAACCAACTTTTGAGTTACCAATATTATCCTATAATCATATAATTTTCATTATTATATACACAGAGATGTAAAATTAATGTATATATTCCCCCAATTCCGTGGTTTTAAAAAAATATCAACCTACCATAGAATCACTTTTCCTAGTTTTCAATACAATTCATCTTTTTTCCTTTAGGATTATTAAGGAAAAGTTGTAATTACACAATAATTATATGTTTCATGATTATTATAGAGACAATATAATATATAAAATAATTAAAAATATATTTCATGGAAGAAAATACAAAAACACATTAATCTTTAAACATAGGTTGTATCAATAGAATAATCCAAAATTAATCCCTTATATTATTCTGAGGTATATTCCATTGTCACATAGGGAATTAGTTGAAATAGTTCTCCATCTCCATAAATTTAAACCATCTTTGAGGGATTCTCCATTACCCCCATATTCTTGGGAATGATGTACTTTTTCTCCATAATTGAAACAAACTACTACTCCTTTTATGAATTTACCAAGATGGTTATTTCTATAAGTATCATAGGAGTTTAAATCCATATTTACCTTACTTTATTTATCCATTTATTGATCTACTATCCTCTTATTCTCTTTAATCCCTTAAAATCCATATGACACGGATAATTTATTATTTTTCTTGAAAGAATATTAAAAACAATTCTTCATATGATGAGAAATTTTGGGAAACAAGTTCCCATCAAGGGACTAGATTAACCCATAAAATAAATAATCAGTATTGATCATTGGATTACCTACAAGTTTTATAGAATTCCTTAACATACTCATAAATTTAGAATCATACATAGAAACATTTTCCTCTTTTACCTATAAAAGGATCAAGAACTTTCTTTCCATATCCACAAATTTATCATGAGGAAAATATTTTCACAAGAAGTCTACCTTGGAATAAATACATTCCATGTATTCTATTTATTTTTAAACTATTGTTTTATGAATAAATTACCACAATTGATCTGTATATCATAAGATAAATCAAACATCCATAAAAAATTTATCCCATTAACTACATACTAAAGAGAGAAATATGTCTTCTATGAACATTATCCAATGATAAGTTAAAAATAGATTTTAAATACAATTCAGTAATGGAGTATTATAATTCATGAAGTGATCTACCATTATTACACCACTAGGTGTATCTAAAACATTCTCAATATAGAAATTTTTATTACAAATATAATGAGTAAGAAACTCCAATATGGATATAATTTTATCATTTCTAGAATTAGTTGAAACTCTAAATTCATTATCTTTTTTAGAAGGGAAATCCATAAATGGGTTAAATTTAGTATTATGGTTTGCATTACTTTTGTGAGTTTCCACTTCTATGTAATTCAATACACTAGATTAGATCATGGAATTATGAAACCAAACATATGATCCCAAAACTAGTGAAATAGTTGAATTTTTTTTGAAAATTTATGCCTAGATAGTCTCATAATCACAGAAATGGTTTAATTGGGGATATATTTATTTCTAAATCCTTTATAATGGGTTTTATAGAAAATGTGAATTATCCTAAGAATAACCCAAAAGTGTGTTAAACTAAGTTAGTGGTAAGGAATGTTTTCAGGTATGAGGTAATGATAAGTTCAAGCCAAATTATCCCTTTTTTGAGTTATTACCCTGAGGTATATGTTTTCTAGAATGACTTCCAATTATAGTATCTCGACATGGATATATTTCTATGAAAAAAAATAATCACTTCATTACCATAAAATTTCTATGTTATTTTCTACATATCCTATAATTATATCATAGTTTTATGTTCCAAAATGTATGTCTTCCTAGATCTAGATCCCAAGGATTATACTAATCATTACTCTAACACAAAATGTAGTGTCCCCAAACCTTGTTTCCTAGAGTTAATGGTTACTTTACTATATTTACAGTAGATAAAGTTTATTGAATCACGAATGAATAAATATCATTATAGTCATGGTAAACTACATATATAATTTAAAAAGGAATTACCATTTAAAAATAAAATAGAAACTATTCTTTCTTTGAGAACACCCTTAAATCTCATAGAGTATCCCTACCTATCAATCATAAGAACTACTTGATATTTTAGGGAAAATAATACATTATAGGTGGTTAAGGCCACTTGTTCAGTAAGGGAATGCATACAATAAGAAGATATGTATAAAAAAGTAATAATTAATATGGAAAGGTAGTTTACATAAATACATATATTTACTCAATATAACTTCCATAATTTTGGAGAAATAAATTATTATTAAATAATTTCATACAAATAATCACAAGAGATTCAAAATTAGCCATGAAATTTATATCTAAATGAATAATCACATGGAATATCAATGAATACATTCACCATTATGGGATACATAATTTCAGGCTTCTTAAACAAATTATCAAAGCTTCATGAAAATATTTCTTACCATTAAGGCCTTGTCCTGTGACATCTTACTTTTAAGGGTTAGGCCTTAAACAAATAATAAACAAAATGTTTCTCATGAGACCTACTGATGCATCATGAAACTATGTGTCTCATTACCCCAACTATCACATAATATGTACAATGAATTACTTATATAAAAGGGGTGAAACAAATTAAACATAAACATATTTATTTGAACATAAGAATTAAGAATTTTATTACTTACACCAATCAATAAACACAATCATAAACCATTGAGAGTAATATTGTTATTTTTATGAAAATCATATACCCCCATTCATAATATTTACAAACCATCTAGAGAAATACTATGGATAATACCAATAAAACAATTACCTAGTTTATCATAAGGACAATAATGGTTTTATGTTATTTGTGATTATAAATGACATGAAAATTTCATTAAAACATTTTTAGTAATATACAATTTTGAAATTGAAAATATTATTAAAACTAAAAGCTCAAAAAATTATTACAAAAATAATTTTCATTGAACATAAAATATGAAAAATTATAAAATAATGTTTATAAAATTGAGTGGTCATTGCTGGTTAAACGAAAAATTAATTTCATACACTATAAAGCAAATATTACATTTAAATTTTTGGTTAAAATGAAATGTGATTTATTTTAAAAAATGGATGAATGATCCCTTCAAAAAATATTATATATAAAAAATTTGAAATAATTTATTTAATAAATCTTTTATAAAATGATAAATTCATTAATTAAAAAATTTATTTGAAAAATGAATTTGATGAAAAAGGATTTTCGGCCAAAGAGAAAAAAATTTAAACACATTTTTTCAATAATTTTAATTTCCAATGTGTTAGAAAATGATAAAATTACTAGAAAAAGGCCAATAATAAAAACAGTATAAGAAAGTATATAAATTTAAATATATATATATATATATATCAAATATTTCTACCAACGGGGACTTAAAAATACAAATCCCGGATAATGATGAAATTTGGAAATAAACCATTCCCACATTAGTAATTTTTTTTATCATAATCCCTAGGAATTTAATAACATCAAATTGATCATTAAATTATATTTAGATAAATATATTATGGAAATTAAATTTCAATAGGGGTAGAAGGTTCTCCCAAAATTGTAATAAGTGGTGATTATGGTGTATTATCATGAATTTAAGAGTGATTGGAGATTCCATTACATCAGGTTCGATATCCTTCATATGTGTTCAATCTTCCAATATAATAAATATATGATTAATAAAAATAAATTAATATAAAATATTCATATATATTATACCATATATGATTTAAGTATAGTATTTTATAACTAATTTTTTAATTATTCTTTGTTAAGACCACATTTTTTTGTATTTGATTCATTTTCTATCTATTTGTTGGTTTGATATTTTTGGTCATTTTTTATTTGACAATGGATAAATCATGTCGATAATTTGAACCATGATATAAATATAATATATATTTATTATATATTTATTTATTGTAATATATTAATGTTTGATATAGGAAATGGATTATAAAATTCATGGATAAGTAATGTTATATGTATGCATCTATATTGTTTCCATTTATTTTAAATGATTGGAAAGAAAGGAAAATAATCATTAATTAACCTCAAAATAATCATCATCATTATTACATATATACATATATACTTTTAATTAAGACAGAATTTTTGATTTATACCATAATTATTTAAATAAATTATATTATATTGAATTATTATATTTAAGTATTAAATATTAAATATTAAATATAATATAATTTTATGATGTGAAAATATTATTCTTATAAGGGTAAGAAAGTCGTTCTTATCTAAAAACCCCCTAAAATTTTCATTAAATGGGTATTTTTATTTAAAAGTTTAAATAATCCTTATTATATAAATATTATTATTAAATAAATATTATTTTTTTGAATCAACATGTCAAAATTTATGAACTATGATTTTTCATAATTTTGGGAGACAATCAATTTCTAGGGTAAAACATTTATACGGTTTAAATATATGGTGTGTATTATGAAATCATAAGAAAAAAAGGTGATGTGATAAATTATATAAAAGATATCCACAACCAAATAAGTGTTTCTTCTTTAAAAATCTCTCTTATTTATGTTAATTGAATAATTTTATAAATCTTTTATGAATCCTTCAAAATCTATATAACATTTTTAATGTTTTAAAACCAATTCAATATGAACAAGATTAACATAAACGTCACTATGGGAAATATTTTATAGAATTCACCCCCATGAAATTTTAAATAATAAAAAAGTATATATTTTTCAGAATAACTGGGAAAATATATGGCCTGTTTATATGATTTTACTACATTATAATATAAATATGAAACATATGTTTGAGAAAAAAAAGAATACCCTTCTATATTCCTATATAAAACCAGCCAAGAAAAAAATTCATTTTGACTAATAAACATTGTATTACTTCATTACTCTTACATCCCCTCTCGAGTGTCCTCCCTAGTTGGCCCAATCTATCTAGAAGCTCGTCTAATGCTTTTGGAATGACCCCATAAAGGAATGATACATTTCTTCCTTATTTTCCATTGAAAAACCTTCTTTGTATTAAGCCTTTTAAATATAATATTTTTATATTATAATTCATATATAAATTTCCATTTCATTCCCAATTTATATTTTAATTATGATTTATCTTTTATTCCCTTTATTATAACCATAACTTAATCTATTGCAATGGTGAAATTTAGTAATATATATATCTCTTCTTTTCCTTTAATGAAACATATTTATAATTATGCTTTTGAATCTAAATTGATTTTATTTTATTGAATTTATAAAGACTCCATAATTTCCTATTTATTTCCAAATAATTTTATATTATTGAAACCAAATCATTATATAATTTACCTAATCTTATACTATGTTGATATTTAGTACGAAATCCCATTATTATACTTATTAATCAAGAACCCCATTTATGTAATTCTTGTTTTAGTGTAATTAATATAGATGAGATATGATTTTTCAAAAATCCATAAATTTCATTATGATTTAAATGTGATGACTCACCCTTTTCACTTTCATTAATCCATACCAAGATTCATTATCTACCCCCATTATACTGTAAAAAATTATCATATGATTCTTTAATGACAATTGTTTATTCAAGAACTATCATTGATACGTGACTATCAGTTCCCAAATTTTAATGTTGAATTATTTTCATAAATATACCAAAAACAATAATTTTTTTCTTCTATCTGATGAGATACCCCTTTACCTCCTATTAATCCATTTTATGATGCTTCATGAGCTCTCGTTATGTTGCTGAAATTTCACTATGTTATTTCATTCGATGATTTAATTCTAGTACCCTTTTTTATTATTACATTTAATTCAATATTTTACATTTAATTTTATGTTCACACATAGCCATATTATTTTCCTGTTATTAAAATGGGATGAATACAACATTTCTATATCATTAATCCCTCCCATGAACCTCAATATTCCCCTGTTATATTATCGAATTTTCCATGTGATATTTCCATGCTGAATATTTGTGTTGTGTATATTGTTACCTAATAACTATATTTTATATCTATATATTGGTAGGATTATATATGTTATTTCATTGAATGGTAATTGATTAATTTTTAGTTTCATGTAATATCTTTATGTTTTCATTATAATTATATAGGCCATGTATTTTGAGATTTATGAAGGAAAATTTGACATTTTGGGGAGCATAAGGAACTTTATAGTGATTCATGATGTAGTGTGATGGGAAAATTGAAATTTAAATATATTTTGGGTTGATGATTGATGACAAATTGAACAAAATATGTTCTATATGAATCAAACTAATGAATTGGGAATAAATGGAGATTTTGATGTAGGGAGTTGAAGATACATGTTACATACTGAATACAAAACTTGTAAAAGTACAAGATGTGAAATGCTCACATATAATTAAGATAAACAAGAGATAAAATAATAAATATCACATATGTCATAGCATGACACATATGTATCACTCCCTAACTCATTGTAAAATTTTCCCTTGAAATTTACACAATGTGGAGCATGGCATAAATGTTTTCGGACCTAGCCATCAATCACCCTGCAAACCTTTACAAATGTTTTAGAGTTTATAAGAATTAAAAAATGGTGATTTCCAACAAATAATTTTCTGGATTTCAGTTTTTTTATTGTATCATCCATTTATGGCCATATTTTACCTCTATAAGATGGGGGATGACCAAGAGGCTTATAAATTATGTATTTAACTATGAGATATTACTTAAATTCTATGAATTGAGAGGATAAACTATCGAGATGTTGTTGTAGGGTTCTAACCCACTATTTATCATTGATATGTTTCTTTTATGATTTTATTTCCTTCATATAATGTGGAATTATTTATAGTGAAATTCCAATCCCTTTATTTTTTTCATTATACTTCTCAATAATTTGTATTTTATTGTGTTCTCCATTGTTTGTTTGTCCAATATTGTTTTTAATTCATTTTTTATTATTTCAATTCTGGATTCCATTTTTTTAATCATTTAGTCTTTATATTGAGATTGAAATTAGATTCCCAAATTTCATTGAATTCTATTATGCGCAGAAAATCCATGTAGTGTTAGGGGTTGAGATTTGTGGTGTGCTTAATCAAGAAGAATCAATAAATTAGACCTTAGTATCCCAATATATAGAAAATATGAAATAAATATTCATTATAATTTTTTCAAAATAATGAAAATGAGAAGTGAAATTGAAAAAAACAAAACCTCATTGGAGTTGAGAAGGTCTATGAAGAATGGCCTATAACACATTCTTCATAGAATATATGTGTAATGCACATAGTTCTATATATATATCCTAACCTTGGGAAACATTCAAAATAGTTATATCCAATTAATTTGACAAATATATTTGGTGACCCCTTCCCCTCTTTATAACCTAATCCATATGACTATTCGAATCTATAATTAAGATTATATTTTTCCTTGACCATGTAATTAAATGCGATCCATTATATTCTTTAATCATAAATTATATTTATATAATTTGAGTCATTTAATTAGTTTAATAAAAGATATCTAAAACAATAGAGGCTTCCCTATGGTTATGAATTCTCAAACTCCTTTCCTATTATATGTGGGTTCGACCCCATACATCCACTTTACATGGAATTTTTTGTTAGTGTTGTTCGGGATAAAATAATAATATTCCGATTATACCCAAGGGAAATAACAACTCCATTTGGTAATCTAAATACAACATTTCCACTCATGGTTATTCACCTAGATTTACCAATACATAATTGATAACGTAATTCTATTTATGAAAGTCGTAGTCCTTAATCCTGGGATAATGGCGATTAAATATGATCATATGTTAGATGATCTATGTTTCACTCTTATGTATGTACATTATATAAAAGAAAAAGGTACCCCATAATTATATTGTTCTCCTATTTAAGGGGTAATTTTTTTGCCTCATGTGATTCCATATATTATGCCTAAGAGGTTTTCCAAATCACATGATTTTATCATATCATTGTGGTTATCCATGACATATGTTTATGATTTCAGGTTTCTTGTGGTTTCCAAAATTCCTTTTTTTTCTTTTATGATATCATTCTAAAAATTCAACATATTTCATTTTTATGATTCTCAACCCTTTTATGACCAATGTAAATTTCTAATTTTGTGAATGTAATGCTCTCTTTATGAAATCGTTTGATTATTCTAATATATATATTTATATCTCTTCCCATTCATATGAATGTCCCCAAGTTATACGATGTAGTTTTAAAATTTATGGAATATTAGGATCCTATTAAGGACGTTTTTAGTGTAGTTTTTTCATCCATGTATCATGTTGTGGTTTTATGTTCCTAATTACCATATGAAACTGGACTTCTCAATCTTTTGAGTTTTATTAAGTGTATTCCTATGTAATAAATAATGAATTGTTTTGTAATGAAGACAACTATTTTCATAAGTATATAGGAGATACAGGTATTATATTTTTTTCATAGTTGTAAAATATTATAATGACATAGAATATGAAGTAAAAGAAAACCACGTAGTTAAAAATATTACCTCTCCATATAGTAATCACTTTAGGTTTAACCCAAATCATTAATAGATTAGTTATAATATCAAGAAAACATTCCTAGATGTGGGTAGGTTTGTAAGGAAGAAATTTAACCATGGGACGGATAAACCAAATGATTTTGTATGTTTGGCTAGGGGATTAGAGAGGGTGTCCTCTTATAAGTGGGGGACAAGAAATAGCTGTTATTCGGAAAGGATTCAATCACACCCACATTTTTATCAAGATAAAGCCTATAAATGATCCATTATTAATACTTATTTTTTTAGTTTGATATATGTACATAAAATGGATCTTAGACATGTTTAGATTTCATTTAACCCCATATCTTTTTGGTTCAACACCCTTTACACCCATTTTTACCGTAAAATTGTAAATTATTTTATATTATTTTTAATATTCATTATGGTTAAAATTTTAATTTGGACATATTAGATAATTTAAATTATTTTGATTCCAAATATGGAATCATTTTATCCAAATTACATCAACCGAAGAAGAAAATTTTATTTTAACATTGATCAAGTACATGTGGCTAAAAAGAGGGTTTATAGAGAGAAAAAATTCCAAATTATACTACGTTTTTATATAAAAACATTGTATATTGATTCTATAAATTCAAATTTCATTGATATATATATAATTTAAATAATTATTTTTTGATATTTTTTAAAATAAAATTTAAAATTTAAATTCATTCAAAGAAAAGGGTATTTTTATTAAAACCAAAATTTTTCCCTATTCAGTGAAATATTTATATTTTTATATAATTATTAAAAAATAACCCATATATATTTTTGAACTGTAGATTTCAAAATGTAATTTTATTTGTAATTTTTTTAAAGTGTCAAAAAGTCATTTTAATTTATGTCGGAAAAGCACAACATGACCACATTTTAGAAATAAAAAACATTTTTTAGAGATCAATAATTTTTTTTCCAAATGGATTTATTTTATTTATAATCAGTAGAAAACCATTTATTTTATTTTAAAAATATATAAAAAATATATTTTTTATAATTTATTTTTCATTATTCATACTAGCTAAATTAATTTTTTTTATAATGGTCATGTTTAAATAATAATATTTTAATAGAGTATCTTCTTTCATTAAAACCTAGTGTTATGTTAATTTCAATAAATCGAAGAGATTGAAAGTATTTTATAATAAGTATATCATAATGTCTCATGATTATTACATTCTCATCTCATCTTGGTGCTTTAGGTCGTTATATAGTGACCATAGATTATCCTAAATTGTTTTTTCATCATTTTTATGAACATTTATTACATTTCACATATAGCCACCTTAGGATCATAATGGTATAGTGCCATTGGAAACTTGGAAATAGAAAAAACTGGCTCATAGGAATACTAAAACTTCTCCTAGTACATTCTTCATAATAAGAAACCTTACCAAAAATATCATATGAATTCATTTCGTCAAAACCTGGGGAAAGGAAACATATGAAATGGGGAGCTCAGATGCTCAGTAAGGGTAAAAAAATAGAGATACATAAGAATAAAATTACTATAAGGGTATAAAAGTAGTATAATGAAATTTTAAAACCATTCCATACATATCAACGATAATAATACTGATTCATAGAATAAACATTGTACTTTCATAATATATTAATCATAATAGTATCAATAAACATGATCCATGACAGTGTAACATTTGAATAAGACACAAATATGTATAATACACAAAAGAATTGAAAATATTTTCCATAATAGTTATATATCACTACCAAAGCTATCAAAAATTAATGGGATTACTCTCCATACCATTATAGTACTCAAAGTTTACTGTAATACCATCTTAACAGACAAAGTCTCTTAATGAATCACTATCACTCCCCATTCCTGTCTTGTATATCCCATTAGATATAAATATATACACAATAGATTGTTTATAGAAATAGGTCTATATAGTCACACAATGAAAAAAACTATGGGTTCTATAATATCATAAAAGTAATAATCACTTCATAACCCTATAGAAGAAATGGGTTTCATAAATATTTCAACATATCATAACCTGTAGAAAAGAGATAGGTTTCAAAATTATTTCATCATTCTATCAATGTATAAACCACGTTGAAAGAATAATGTCTCATTAACAATATTCATTATATAACCCATGTTTGAGAATTAATTTTCCTAAAAATAATTTCATGATAAAACATTAAATGAAATAATTTGAGTGGTATCCTTCGTTCATATCCCCAAAAAGGTAAATTTTTTATCAAATGATGCCATTTAGATGGAGAATTTTTTGAATGATAAATCACAGGGAAAATTTATTGAATAAGATAACATTTATTTGAAAAAAATTAATACAAAATTCATAAAATATTTTGGAAATCATTTTTTAAAATAATCATAAAAACTTATAAATGAATATTTTAAACAATCATTTAAAACATTTCTTGGGAAAATTATTATTTCCCCTTTGGAAAACAACTTTTTAAAATATAAAATAATTTAAAAATAATTTTCATTTAAATTAAACATAAAAACAATTAAATTTTTTATTGAAATAAAATAATGGTTATGAAAAATAATAATTATGTTTATACCGTACACATTAAAAAGAATGACTCCTTTATAATTTTTGGTAAAATCTAAATGGGGACTATTTAGAATTTTTTTAGATTACATTGAATTTATTTTTGTAAAATGTGAAGCATATGTAAAACATTATTTAATATATTATTTTTAAAATTTAAAAACATTATTAGAAACGATGGTTTTGGAAGAAAAATAGGGTTTTGACCCAAGTGATTAATAAAAACTATTTGTTATAAAAAATAATTCTTTCAAACTCGTGAGCTCATAATGATAATAAAATTAGGAGAAAAATAAATTCTCATGACATAGGTAGAGGATAATTAAAATTATTCATTTTTGAGGTATATATCATAATATTTAATTATTGAAAGTATAATCATAAATAATTTTCCCAAATAATGAGATTCTAACATAAAACTGTTACCACATTGGAAACATTATAAGATAAGATCCATATAATAGTAACATTAAAAAAACATATAAGATCATTATTATAAATAAATTCAAGATATTACAATTCAAAATCTCCTTTATATACACCTCATAAGAAAGGTAGGTGCATATCATAACATATGTCTCAAAGAAAGAAAATTAAGACTATGATCTCTTACTTTACATCTTCCATTCATTTTTACATATTAAAAAACAATCTATAATAATTATAAGTGAATTATAAATATATTAAATAACTATACACATATATTTCATTACATATATGACTTTATTAGGAACTTATATTGCCATTTTATTAACAATTCCATGTTAAAGTCACTCTTCAGTTAATAACTAATTTGTTTTTTTGTGTATGTTATGATAATTTATTTTAAGTCATGTTAAATTAATAATTATTAGATAATATATCAAATTATATTTACGATAGAAATAGAATATATATTCAGTATCTCTATACATATATTAATTAATTTAGGTTATAGAGAGAAAATAAAATACACCCTTCATGGAGGTCATAGGCCATATATACACATTAATGATGTTTACATTTTCACAATGAGTTGAAAAAAAGAAAGTAAAGTAATATATTAATAGTATATAATTATTCAAAGGTCATATATTTCACATATATTCATTAAGACCTTTTTAATTACCTTCTAGTTAAAGCGTGAATAAATTTAATCACTTCGTGGGGTGGTAATATGTCGTACACACGAGTGATATTATAATATTACGACAATATAAATAGTATAATGGTATGTGTAATATAATATCTTAATAATTATAATAATATCCTAAACATCATATATATTAATTTAATACATAATAATAACCATCTGTGAGAGGTGGTAGTGGAAAAAAATGTCATTTGTTCGAGAGGCGGTAGTCCACTATGTACACAAACAATAATCTCATAAACCATTTGATGGAATTTGAGAATGTTGTAGGAAATACCATTAATATTTCAGAAACTAATTATATTTAATATTATGAATTTATTATATAATAATGGTTTAGTAATAATTTATTGAGGTGCAGTGAGAAATAAAAAAACACTCGATGAAAAATCATACCTATTCTTCAGGTAACCTCTTTAGGTTTTCCCAAAAATACATCTAAGGATGGATTTATGACCAAAATGAGTATTATAATTTAATATTCTGTATTTTGGATATTTTTTGGGTGGTAAATTTTCCAAAAAAATGGTTTTATGGTGTGAATAAGAGAGTAGAGGTAGTGGCCTTTTATAAGTGATGTGAGTTGCACACAATTAATATTTTGAAAAGAAAAATGTGTTAAAATTTATTTTCCATTCCAAAAGGAACCCAAATAGATTATTATAGAGACTCAAATATGATAGGGTAAAATATGGCTAGAAAATGGGTTTTATACATGTTTTAGGTAATTTTATACCTTATCATTTTTGTTTAACCACATGTAAACTCATTTTTATCCTAACTATGGTAATTAAATTTTGCATTTTCACTGTTAAATTTTGTAAAAGAATTAATTTTACCATATTAAATAACATATATTATGGTAGTTAAAAATATAGAATTTAATTTTCCAAATAAAATTCACTTATTTGGTGAAATTTAAGTTAAATATCAATCTTTCAATCATAACAAGAAAAGGTGTTTTCAAAGAGAAATAATTCAATGGATTACATGTTTTATATGTCAAAATTCAACTCGAAAATTTTTCTGATTAAAAAAATGAGATTAATAGAAATAAATATTGAAATAATTTTACATTAAAATAAAATTAAAATGTAATATGTCTCTATAAATAATTTAAATGAGAAGGGATTTGAAAATTTAAATTCAGTAATTTTCACTATTCGTGAAAACAATAATCCTTTCAAAAAACACATCATGATCCACCCCAAGATATTTTTTGAAATGATGGTTTAAGAAATGATTTTTCATTTTTCAAATAAATATTTTAAATTTTATAAAAATTGATTTTACTATTGTTCACAAAATATCATTTTGCGAAAATAGTATTTTTAAAATATATAATGAATTTATTTAAAAAGTAAGTACTTTTAATCAATATGTTTTATTTAATAAACCATTATACGTTGTATTTAAAACTTATTTATTAATACTCAAATCAGTATGGTTTATGTTTAGGTCATAATAGTTATATTCGAATAATTTAGAATATATCAAGGTTTTAAAAAAACTATGTGGCATGTTAGTGAAAGATAAACTATGTATTTCATGTACCTCAAGCTTAAAGTGGTGTTTTGTGTAATTCCTGATATAAAATAAATTTTTTTATTTCAAAATAAAAATAATCGTTTATAAAAACAAATGTTATTAAATTATACCCCCCGTAAAACTAAATCCTTCTTCGATATTCATCACTCTAATAAAAACAAATGAGGACACTTCTACGTCATTATTTCCTTATGATCACACATAGCTTCCTCAAACATGTAGTTTCACTAAAATAATTAAATAAGTGAGTGGTATTGATTCATTTAACATTCTTATTATGATCCAAAATCTCCAATGATTTTTCCTCATAACAAAAACCATTCTATAGTAGTATGACCTCCAAGTTCAGTATATTTTAAGGGTTAGGTATTTAAATTCTCAAAAGATATACATTTGAGAAATTAAGAAAATGGGAGAGGTTTTGTGGAAGTTCAAACTGATAGGATACCATCCTAACACAATGAATAATTTAAATTTTTATGATATACCTATTTTTTTAGTTTTCCTTTCACCCCAAATCCCTTACCCATCTTCAATGGAAAAATTATTTGAAACACATTATCACTAACATTAAATTATATATCATGCCTTGATTTTCAGCATTGGTTTTCTACCAAATCTATGTTTTATTTATGCATTTATAAATGGATCTAACATTATCAATAATTTATTTATCTATCTAATAACCAAGTATGTATCCACCTCCAAATTCATTCCATCTATTAGAAGATCCACATTTCCATCCATAGAGTGATTCATAAGGGGTCATTTAAATGGTTCAGTTGAAGCCATTGTTGTATGAAGAAAATAAGAGGTGGATGTTGATCCTAACCACATTTTTAAACAAAAGTAAAAGAATTAGACATATCATATAATTTTTAAATTTTTCCTTCAAAATAACCATTTATATGAGGATGATACACAGTAATGAAACTCAAATACCTATTAAGATATTGCTAAAAAATTCACCAAAACATTGAGGTAAGCGTCAAATCCTAATAAAATATAATTGAATGTGGAAATACTTGTAAATATACAACTTAATTTATATCCTAGAAAGATTATCCAAAGACCATTCTTATCTGCTAGTGATAAATCATGCTAATATTTTATGGTGATTAAATACAACTAATACCAGAGTATTCCATTTTTACCTTTTGAGGATTCTTATTACAAAACCAATGGTTATGTTTTCCCATTTCCATTATGGGTTGGGTAATATATTTCAAATTTACATAGACATTAATATCCCATCCTTAACATACATATATAATAAGCGTCGAGATAAATAATATTTAATATATCTCTTCATGACATTCCAGGGCAAGTATTATTTGAAATCTCCAAACATCTTCGTACTTATAAAATTATTAGTGAATGAAGAAATATGAGATTCCTCCTAAATCTCATTATTCAAATATTGTATTAACAAAACACATAAATAGTTACTAAATTGTATCATTCTATAATGATTAGGGTTGCACTCTAGAATTTTAATAACCTTTTTTTATAGCTCAATATCTTCTTTATATGTCACTGTAATGATAAATTTAGTAGATGATTGAAAATTAAATTTTTTAAGATAATATTTCTCCACATAATTCAGGATATATAAATGCATACCTTATCAATCCATAAATATTGGATCATTTGTGATCCTTATCATGAATACGTTGTCTTGATCCTTTCAAATCAAGGCATCTCCATCCTTGATCACTTTCCTACAGTGGTAATTTTTTTATAATCAATAATTTTTAATCATCTTTAACAATCTTCCTTGAATCATATTCAACAGATTCTATGTCAATATATATATTAAACAATGGTTATTGGTGTATATATCAAATTTTTTTCTATATAGACATTGCCACCATATATTTAATGAAAAATTTACCACATCTAATTTCAATTCGTGAGTTGGGTAATGATTACAATAAACCATAAATTTTCATGATGGATAAGTTATAACCTTGTTAATATGGATGAGATCACATCCTATATTTTTTAAATTTGTTACTATAGATTACAAATATTGATCCTCTATAGTGTAATAGAAGAATGGGTATTTTAAAAAATATTATATTTATTTCCCTAAAACATTCCTCACATTTATTTTTCCATTGGAACATGGATCACTTATGAGATAATGTTGTGGCTATATAGGAATGTAATAATAAATTATCCATAAACCATCAAAAATATGAACTAAACTAAGTAAACTATTGATCTCAGTCAGAGTGTTTAGAATCACCCAAAATTAAATAGACTCCATCATTGATGGATGAAAGGATATACCCTCACATGAGATAATATTCCCCAAAATTAAATCCTTTTTCATCAAAAATCCACATTTTAAAAAAAAAATTAATATATCTTATCCTTCCAAGGTTATTTAGAACAATTTTAATGTTATATTAATGATAATAATTTAACATTTAATATAAATGAATATCATTTAAAAATACTAACATATAATAATCAAGGTATTCCATAATGACTCAATCCATTTAATCCATAAATATAATGGGGGAATTAGTTAGAGTGACTAACTTATATATATTTAAACAGTTTCCATAAATTGAATAGTATTTTTTCATCGGTATATCCTACTTATTTCCCAATAGTTAAATATATCCATAATGAGCTTCAATCATGGAAAATTATTGAAATATATTAATTTGATCAAATAATTCATCCTTATGGGGTAGACGAAACCTTTTCCTGATTGTGATCTTGTTCATATATTAGCAATAAAATAAGAGTCTCAATATTAAATTTTTTTTTTCAAAAAGAGTAGGTTTAATGTAAAGTAAAACAAATAGCTAACTGAATCCATTTTAAAGGTTCTCAAGGATTTTCATTTTAAATTACAATGACTCAATCAGGTCCATTCTATAGAGAGTTTTTGAAATTTTTTGGGGGCATGAATGAGTTCTGTTGTTGACTCAACTTATTGTTTTAGTGGAATGTTTTTAAAATATTAATGAACTAAATATAAATATTCATAGAAAATATGTGTATCATTGATGTTGAGATTCTCTCAATCCATATGATATATACCCCCTTTTTAATTTGAATCAAAACCTATACTTTGGATTTTATTTCAATCATATGTTCATATTATTCATCTCCCTGATAGTTGTTCATCGGTTGGTTTGCTATATCAAATGTGACTTCCCTTCTACAAAAATTTATGAAGGATTTTTCAATATAATGTCAATCCAAGATTATGATAACATGAAATTTTAACAAATATAGAATGAAAAGAATTATAGAAAGAATATTTCCACCAATTTCAACCATAGAGGAATCATAGAAATTATATGTGACAATTGTACCATTATTGGATTTTACTTCTAATTCAACAAATAATATTTTTGGTGGAATCATAAAAGCCCTAGAAAATTCATAAAATTATAATGAGTTATATGTTCCTGAGTCAAAGAAGACAATAAATGTTCTATATTGGATGGTAGTTGTACATTTCACAATGCCATTATACTAACCCTCATTAGAAATAATGATTTCATTTGATTTCCTATTATTTTTTGGCATAATATTTTTTGATAAAATTCATTTTCATTAACCTTAAAATTTTGATTATGGTTAGCATAGTGAAAATACTCATTTCATTTCAAATAGTGGAGTTTTGTTGGTTCATTATATGTATCTTTATCTCTATTCACATTGCTATCTGAGTTCATCACATCACTTCTAAAACAAATTTCTCATTGAACTTCCTTTTTACCCAGAAAATTTTACCAATCCCCTTAAGAAAATTTTCTCCAATATTCTTCCCACACATTGAGCAAAAATAAATGATCATCTTTTTCTCTAAATGGGTTTTATATTAAACGTTAAATTTTATTTTTATATTCTTATTAAAACAATGAAATTTTTGTATAACATTAAATATAATTTACACCAATATAGAAAAAATATTTATTCATAGCTAATGATATCTCTTAGGGACAATACACTTCAAAGATGTGGTTTTATTCCACTGATGAAGAAATATACCTTAAATTCATGTTCAATGATAATACTAGAAGCATACCTAAAATGTATTAAAATATTTTCCTCATGGGTAACAAAAAATTCAGCATAATTTTTCTTTAGCACAAGGAACTCCATATCTATATTTTTATAAAGAATACAAGGAAAATAATTTTAAACAAAAAAGTTTTTAACTCAGCCCAATCCATGGAGTTATTTTCATCATATTCCCTTTATATTCATGATTAGATTTCACTATTGATCTATTTCACCCTAATAATGGTAGTCATCAAATATGACCATTTAATTTTTCAAACACTATATAAAGGAAGATATAAATTTTGTGGTTCTAATTCAGAGGTCAAAAACTATTGGATCATTAGACTCCCTGAAATAATATTCAAATTACCTTATGATGTAATCAGAATAATGAGGTTCCCTCCATTATTCATTTTGAATTTGAACATGATTTAAATCATGATAATGTAGTGTGAGAATGTCATGTATATTTTTCATTCGATCTCCCATAACATTCATATGATTGAGAGGAAAATCATTTCATTATACATCACTCTAATCAGTAACACGAATCCTTTGGGCTCCACCCATTTACTAAAATCAAAAAGAAAAGTGTATGAAACAATAATAATTATTGGTGCCATATAATCAGAAATAATTACTTATAAGAAGTCAAATCATGACACACATATAAAACCTTAGGCTTAACCTTGTTCATTAATTTCAATTATTCAAATTACTCATTATAGTTCATAATGAGTATGTGAATTTCAATATAATTTCCCATGAGAGTTTCAAAACAACGGTGTAGAAAGGCCCAATGTCATACACTAGGAAATGATCTAGTCCAGATCAATGAGCCCTTTTAACAGTTTTTTCTTTTAGGTACCTCTATTATATAGCCACAATAACTTGTAGTATATATACATGGTTTTAATTTCCTGAAAAAAAGTCTCTATATATGTTACCAAAATTACAATACATTTTCATATATATTGAATCATTCTTACACTTATCTTTAGAAAATAACTTATATAAATCACTATGTAACTTGATAAAGCTATATCATAATAGTTTCCAATATATAATTAGTATTTTCCTCTAATAACAACTATTATGACCTAAGAATATAATACTTATATACTATATAATTTTTTATGAACATTTATTACCTTATAAAAAACAAACATTATAATTGTAATGTTATACTAGCTTTTGAAACATAAAAAACTAGTTTTGGGGTAAATTTTTCTCTCCCACAATGTTTTTCATAACTATAACCCTTCTTATACATATGATAAATAATATATTTCTTTATAACTAGTTGATGGGAAATAAAAGAAAGGGAGATATTAGATGCAAAGTAAGGGTTAAAAATAGAGACAAGAACTCTTAACATGAATATATGTGTATAAGAACATTATAATAACATTTGAAAACCATACCCTTTATATCAAATATCATAATATTGAGTGACAGAATGATGATTTTAATTTCATAAGACATTAATTATAATATAATTAAGAATCATGATCTATATGGAATAAAACTAGAATAAGACATATATTTTTCGAATACACATAAAAATAGAAAATAATCCACAAAAAAGTCACGGATTTCTACCAACGATGTCATAGATGAATAGGTCAACTCCTCATACCAACATAATAGTCAAGGTTTATTCCCAAGGCCATCATAATGGACAAACTCCCTTACTAAACATGGTTCACCCCCCATTCAAATCCTTTCTATTACATAAGACAAAAATCATCACCCAAAGAAATAGAGAGAGATATAGGTCCCACATATCACTTATTGAAAATCATAAATATGTTTTCCATAAGATAATAAACAATTCATTATATCATTACCCATGTAATGAAATTGTATTTATAAATATTTTATCATATAATAACCTATTGAAAATAGTAAGGTTTTATAGTCATTCTATCATATCACCATTACATGACCCGTGGATAAAGAAGTAGGATTCATATGAATTTTATAATGATATAACACATATACTATTAATGGGTTTCCCAACCATCTTTTCTTAATAATCCATTAAAAAACTTAGAATGTAACCCTTGGTTCATGGCCCTAGTAAATCATAACATACACAAAATATTTCTTCTTCGTTCGGGAATTATATTGAAATATAAGTCAAGTGTAATTTTCATTGACGAATATTAATATTCATGGAAATTATTTTTTGAAAATAAAAAATTAGTATATATTTTTTTAATTACTTTTAATTGATGATAAACATTAAATCATATTAAAATATCTCTAAAAATCCATTTAAAAAAGTTCATTTAGAAAAAAATTACCACTTTGGAAAAACACTTTTTAAGAACACATCCATTTATAAAATAGCTTTTTAAAATAAACATTAAATCATATATAGGAAACATAATCAAAATAATGGTCATGATGGTGGAAATTTTTTTTCATCCTATACATGTTAAAAATAACGATTCCATCCATATTTTCTATAAAATCCAAATAAACACTATTTAAAAAACTACATAAATATTCCATTTATTTTTTTAAAAATTATTTTGTTGGTAAAAAATTATTTAATAATTTATTTACTTAATAATATAAACATTTTTTAAAACACTTTCAAAAAACATACTTTTTAGAATAATCAGGGATATGACAGAAGAGATTATTAAAGATGGTATTTAATAAAAAAAATTTTAAATTATTTATCACATATATAGAGGTAAATGAAGCTAAAACATAAATTTTCAAGAAATAATTATATGATAATGAAATTCATTAGTTTCTTGGTAGATATATCATAGCATTTTATCATTGGAAGTATAATCATAATCAACCGTGACAAATAATGATACTGTAACATAAAACTCATACAACTTTCATAACATTGAATCATAATCCCCATCAAAGAATAATGTTACATGAGAAATAGAGTAACATGACAAAAAAAATCATGATATTAAATTTTATAGGAAATTTTATATACACATCATAAAAGAATGTTGGATCATAACTTAACTATGTCTCAAATAAAATAAATTTTGAAAAAAGATCCATAACATTAAGTCGTGACTTCCTTCACATATGATATAACTTACTATATAATATATAGATGTTTTTTATAAATAAATTACAAAAGAATTATCATATATTTAATTCCACATATGACTTTATTATGACCTTATACTACACATTTATTAACAACTCATTATTAATGAATAAATTTTTCAATAAAAACATTGTTTTTCATGAATGTTTTGATTTTTTATTTTCATTCTTCATAATTTGGTCATGGTTAAACGATATTTATAATTATAACAATGATATAAAAATAATATACATTTAATATATATAAATATAATGTAACCCAAATAAGATAAAGATAAAAAATGAAATACAATTTTCATAGATATGGTATGTCATATATACAAAGGAATGTTAAATTTTTTTCTAAATGGATTGAATGAAATAAATGAACAACATCTCTTCATGAGGAGTTAGTCGGCCGTAAAAATGATTGAAGTTATCATATTCACATATATTGGAAATTATGAAGATATGTGTAATATAATAATTAAACAAGTATAATAATATCATAAATATTATATATAAACATTTAATATATGATTATAAGTAGACATAGGAGGGGAAGTTGAAAACAAACGTCATTTTATTTTGTGGATGTAGTATTTTGTACTCAAGAATAATGAATTTGTAACACTTTTGATAGAAGTGAAGATGGTTTTTGATCATGAACCTAAAATAAGTAAAAATATATTTATATGGAATATATTTTTTAATTATATCACTGAAATTTAAAAAAAGTTAATGAGGTTGAGGAATAATTAAAATAAAAATTATTGATAAATAACATTACATGTTCTTCATGTAACATCTTTTAGTTTGAAAATATTTCATAAATGTTAGGATTTATGAGAAAAAATGAATTTACTATGATATTTTTTAATTTGGATAGTAATTTGGTATATTTTGGTAGAATGAAAAGTGTTTTATAGTGTGATGAAAAGAATAGATGGGGTGGCATTTTATATGTGAGGTGAGTTGTACTCATGTAATTTTTGGAATATAAAAATATATACCCAAATTATTCTCTTTCCAAAATGACACAAATTGTATTTTTATCAAAACATATAAATATGAAATACGTCTAGATATAGGGTTTTATATAATATTTTACATCATTTTAACCGTTATCATCTTAGTTTAACTCCGGGTAAACCAATTTTTTTAAAATAACTATAGTAATTAGTTTTAAAATTTTCACTAGTTAGTATGGTGAATGATTTTGTTGAAGATACTAGATAACATAAATTTTGAGTCTTACAAAAATGGAATCCATTTTTTCAATTCAATTAACATAATTGTGAAATTATAATTTGAAATTTAATCTCATAGTCGCTATGGGAATGCGGGGTTTCAAGATGAAAAAGTCGAAAAACATACAACTTTGGTAAATAAAAATTAAATTTTTAAATGGTTATAATGAATTAAATTTAATTAATAGTTATATAATTTAACTAATGATATATAAATATAATTAAAATATAATTTTTTCTTATTAATAATTTACATGATAATATATTTCTCAATTAAAATTCACTATGTTTCACTAATCAACAAGAAACATTATATTTTCAGAAAATTGTTATAATTTTACACATTGATAATATTGATATAATGATTTTTGAAATGATTTTTATTTTCCCAAATAAAATTCCTTAATGTTTAATAAATTAATTAATTTATTATTCATAAAAAATCATTTTTTGAGAAAATTGTTTTTTGGAAACATATATAGACATTATTGAAAAATTAATTAGTTTTTTACAAATATGTATTCATTATATAAAATGATTATGATTAATACTTAAATTTTATTTATTACTATGAATATCACTAAGATTAATGACTATTATATAATGGTAATGTTATGATACAATTAATAATATATCATAGTTTTCAAAACTCAGTGTCATGTATAGTTCATTTTAAACACATAATTTCATGTAATGAAAGATAAAAATTGTGTTTCATGAAAAAATGCTATAAAATAAAATAAATTTCATAAATAAATATTTATAAAATCTGGGGTGTTACATTATATGACAAGGATTTGGATAATAATCTTTTAATATCTCATGGAGTTACAAAAATTAATCTAAATCATTTTTACCAATGTACAAATACTAGATTCATTACTAAACCCAAAATTTTCATGTAAATTCTCAATATACTTATATTGAGTTCAAATAGTATCTTTTTTCCTTGGAGTTATATTGAATCAAAGAATGTAATTAATTTTTCTAATCAAGCTTACCTCAAATTCACATTGCATATGTTATGGAAAACTACCCTCTGGTGTTTTTTGTGTTAACCAAAAAATATTTCAATCAAAATAGATTTTTAACATCACGGTATAATTAAAAACATACTAGGTAAAAAGAGTATAATAATTCATTTATTTTTTAAAAAAAAAATTGTTGTAATGATCTAGAAAAACATATTGTAGCAAGATGTAATGGATTTTTTTAGTCAATTAAGATTCTTGGCGTGTTTCAATAAATGTTATTATGAAATAATTCCATAAAAACATAATATTCATGATAAGAAAACTTTATAAAAATATCCATTAAGAAAGGCACTACCTATATCTATTCGACATAGTGTTATGTTCATATGAGATGCATATGCTAATAGAATTGGAATGAACTCTCATATTACTATGAGAATATAAGATTCCTTATATTCTATTCAATCTTTATGATGATATATCTATGCAAACAGAATATCCTTATTCTGAATAGTAATTAAATTATCATTACAGTTATTTTTAATGACTCATTAAAATCCAATTATAAAATTATATTGATGTTTCTAAACCAATGTTCATAACTTTTTTATTCAAATTTAGTAAGCTATTGTAAGGACCCAACCTAAGAATATCAAATCCATTTCATTATATTATTACATTATCATGATTATAAGGAATCAAATCCTGAAGGACTGATCGGTTTAGTAGTCTTTAAGAAACTAGATACATCCATGGAACCAAAATTACATTGTGAAATGAAAATAAAACAAAATAAATACTGAAATGAAATAAAACTACCTTCTTGAAATGTTATTTAAAGTTTTATTCTTCATAGCCTGGGAAATGGAAACATAAAAAAGGGGTGAGATCAGATTCATATTAAGGATATGAAATAAAGTCAAATATATTGTAAAATTAGTCATTATTTATGGTGAATAACTAAAAAACATGCATTAAAAAAATATACATGAGTATAACAAGGAAGGAATGGGAGCTGAATAAATAATTGAATAAGAAAACATAACCATGTGTATTGTACTAGTCTAATAACCACATGGGATATCAATTAATAGTTTCATAAATATTGAAATATGTATTGTGGGATATCATAAACATATCATCAAGGCCTTGTTCCAAGACTATTAATAACCATACTGTCAAGGCCTTGTTCTAAGGCACTAGTTTTTCTCATTATACCTACTGATGCACTAAGGGGATATAGAAGGCCCCACCTGAAACATACTAATTCCAGTTAATTCCAAATATAAATGAGAATAAACATTAAAAAAAATACATTCATATTAAAACTAACATATGAAATGAAAAAAAATATTCCCCAATCATTAAAGATAAACACAATCCATTTGGAGTAATGTGGTCAACAGTATCAAGAAAGCACATACATATCCCAAAAAATAAGAACCCATTCAATAACATATTTTGCGTGATATAATAAGAGATACACTTCAATTAAGTAAAATATTCAATATATATGTTGATATACATGAAGATAATTTTAAATTATACCATTGAAAATATCTAGAGGAACTAATCCTTAAACATTCCAAAGTGTCCCATAATACCTTGAAACAATCCAATAATAATCCATTTTATTATAATTAGAATAATGATATTAATTATATTATATAGAAAAGGTAATTAAATAATTAAAATTAATGGAATAAGTGTTTATCAAAGGGTATATGTCATAAATGTTAAAGTGAGATGTGAACATCCTTTTTTTACTTGGAAAGAAGAATTCTTTTGAAAAATCATTTTTTTAATGAAATAATATTTTTAAACATTTATCTCTTATAATTTAATATATATAATAAAATTTAAATTATATTTTAGAAACAAATATTGTCTCAATGAAGTTAAATATTGTAAATATATTTTTTAATGAAACTTTAGAAAAAAACATTTATTTGCAGTTTTAGGAAAATATTAAGGAGACATTATCAAAAAAAGGAATGTTTTTGTACATAAAAATATAAATGAAACAATATTGGATTAAATTAATATATTTTTAATTTTATATAAATAATAATGGATTATCATATATTACATTTTCCACTTGAAAATAGATATGAATTTGATAAGTTCCTTTGAAACATGGGTGTTTATCGGAAAGAATTTTTTAAAGAACATTTTAAAAAATATAAATCCCCATATAATAAAGAATTATTATTATTGGAAATAATATATTTAACATTAAAAAATAATTTATTTGGTATACATAAGAATAAATAAGATTTTTTTCAGGTTAGTAGATAATAGAGTAACCCGAATGAAAATGGAGGATCGGGTAAAAACCTCATACCACTTTGTAACCAATCGAATCTTAAGCCCCAAAATTAATGACAATAAATGATAAATTTAATAATAATAAAATATATATATTAATGATATGATAAAATAATGTCCAATATACATACACAATATATATGAAATAGTGGTGAATAAAGAATATATCACAAAAATGGATCTAAGATCATAAAACCATTACCTTATGTATGAATGTATTCAACACAAGATCTTAATGAAATCAATAATATAATTATATTCATTAAATAATACATCCAAAACATTATATATATTACATTTATTTTTTATATCTTTATTAATTTCATTTAAGGCCTTTTAGATGGGTTAATATATTCAATTTTATCATTGGGGAGTGCACATTTTCAAAGTTTTTAGGATTGATTTTCTTCTATAATAGTATGGATGTTCATGTAAACTGGAAATTGAAACCTAGAATTTATGGTGTGACTTATTAATTATAATAAATAATTTAATGTGATCATATAAATTATTTGGTTATTTTGTGAATGTTGGAATCATTATATAAAATTTTAATGATAAACACTTGGATTATTTTGATATTTTTTTATGACAATGAACTCAATATTTATAATTAAATTTGAAATGATTAAATATTATTGAATATTATATATTACATATTTTATGATAATTTTCAACAATAAAATTATTCTATGTCCATAATTGATTATGGAAAAAGAAATTGAAAACATGTCATCCTTGAATGTGTTAAATTAACACATATATGACAGTGTATTCATTTTTAGTATAATAGGAGTTGTAAAATGGATAATGATTAAATATTACACTAGAATAATATAATTATAGTAAATTTAAGGAAAATTAATCAACATAAAAATTAGATATTTGGAGGATAGGAGGGAGAAACAAAAAAATGGAAGTGGTAAAAGAAGTTAAAAGAAATGAGAAGAGAGGTCTACTTCTTGAGTACTCCTCCTTGTGAATCCTCATACAGGTTATTCTTTTTTTTGTGAGACCAAAAGGTATTGGGCATGTGGAGAGGGATTAGAAGAGCATTTGGTATAAATTAGGAATGTATCAAATCTTGAGTGGTGTGGATGTAGGAGGGGGTGATAGGAAGATTTTATAGTGGAGGATAGGAGGGTTTTGCATTATTTTAATCATTAGTTTGTTATTTTTCCTTAGTATAATAAATATAATTTATTCTTGTGATTAAAAATAGTAATATGTGCATTGAGATCTATATAATGTCCATTTACATCATCCATGACACAAGAATGATGCATAAAGTCATTTATTTATCATATTTTGTAATTAATCGAATTTCACAATTTAAAAAATTCAAGTATTTTAGGAAAATACCAAAAAAAAATCACCCTAACCATTTATATATGTATAGAATCTAAAAATGAACTCTATTTTATGAAATTAATTTTTTGGATATGAGAAATTTAGTTTTTAATTACAATCACCATTTTCTGAAAAAATGATGTTTTTATAATTATAAATGTTTTTATAATACCATGAAACATTAACTGAGGTATCATTAAATAATAAAAAAATTATATGAAAAAATAGTGATTTATTAATACATTTAATGAAAAATGAATTATATTTCATATTAATTTATTTACAATAACAGTTTAATTAAATATTTATTTCTCAGAAAAAATACCAACACATAATTATTAATGATTATAATATTGATGTTCGTTTATAAGGTGCTAAAATATTATTTATAACTAAATGTGCGAGTTTACAATTCATATGGGTATATTTCTATTCATATTGGTTATATTAATGTACATAAGGGTAAATTAATATTTATAAGGGTCATGTTTCAATTCATAAACATACATTACTTTTCATAGTGGCTGTGTTATTATTCATAAGGGTACAATACTATTGATATGGACAAAGCCACTATTCAAAAGTGAATGTTACCTTTCTTAAGGGTAGGTTACTATTCAGAATTTTTTTTTCTATCAAACTCCACATATGATACTGAACAGGACAATGATAGACTATTTTTAAAAATTCAAAACATAGAAGAAAAAAATTTGTTTTATTGGCTACGATATAACAGTTTATTGTTTTGTATGAACTCAACATTTCATGAATTCCATATTGAATATATTTTTAAATCAATGGGGTGTAAAATTATCAGTGAATATATTCATAGCATGATTTAGTATTTATCAAAATAATGACAATATGAAATGTATATTGTTCCCATTCATTTAAAATACTTATTTAACTAATATTTTGATAAAAAATTTCTAATAATGTAAGCATATATATATTAATATTAAAGTATTCTTTTACAAAAAATAATAATGAAATATAATATTTTTCTTATAGAACCTTAATTAATTGAAAGCTGTAAATTTGAAATGTAATTATTTATAAGTTTTATTATTATAAATTAAAAGACATAATTTACATAAAAATATAAATCAAATTATTGGGGTGTTAAATTCTACCAAAATTAAATAAATATTTTCTTCACATTTTAAAATTTCACTTAAATGCTAATGGTTGTGACATCAAAATTTTGTTCTGGGAAATCCACATTGAAATTATGGTTAATAAAATATTCACCTAATATGTGGGAAAGTGATATTCGTAGGTTTCTAAAAAATATGCATTAAAATTGTGAAATAAATATAAACATGGAAGAATAATCTATCAATCATGTTTTTATGCTGAGAGGTAGAGAACATGATCATTTAAAATGTTAACATTCAAAAATTCATAAATATATAATGATGTAAAAACCCATTCAATTAATTTGAAAAATGTTCAAGGATAGCATTTTTTGTTTCGGGATGCATTTCATAATGTTGATAAATTATATCACTATCTAATAATGTATATAAATATATGTATATAATACATTTCTATAAACAAAATCTTATCCTACAACTATTTGTTTTCTATTATTACTTCATTTCCTGTAACAAGTTATAGCATCATGAATAATAATATCTAAAACATTCAACCAATACCAAATTTATCCATCTCATAAATGGATAAAATTACCAAAATATCATGATTTAGTTCTTTAGAAATAAGCTCACTGAATTTGCATATTGAAATTATTAAGAAACCTGAAGTGGCTCTTGAACATCACCTATAAACATGTGAGTACACATTCATTGTATTCTCTAAAATATTGGTAATTTCCATAAAACTTTATTAATACTTTCTTGATTCCTTATAATAATAATTTGCATGTATTACTTAATTACATGAATGTTCTAGACACTATCACATTGTCAATAGTCTATTATATAGACCCAAGATATCAAGTAATATCCAGTTTACGTTATCAAATAAAATCATCTCTCGCATTCCCAAGCTCCTCTCCAGGTCGGATTCGAAAAACGGAAATCGTTGAGGGTTTGGGTAGTGGTTTGGTGGACGGCAGATTTACAGGCATTACTAGAGCTAGTTCTTCTTCATAGGGTTTCAATCCCAAGCTTCTTTTGGGTTTTTTCCCGCTTTCAATTTTTCTTGTTCAGTTTGTTCACTAGTTTTATATCTCCTTCTATGTTCAGTTTAGGGTTTCAACCCTATTTTCCTCTTCCTGGTTCCATAATGGCTACGGGTTGTGATTCTATTTCTGTTGGGGTGCCAATTGAGTTGTAGTTTCTGTTTTGCAGTTAGTAGTTCATCAATGTTTTTTATGGGGATTCGGATGGGTTTTTTCGCGATCGTGGCTTGCTATGGAAGTCTTGGGCACTCGAACTCCTCTCTGACCTCTAGATCTACTACTCCCTTCCAAGTCGGCCAGGTTTGGTGTTTCATTAGAGGCTTTGGGTTGTGTTGTGAGTTGTGGTGGGGGGTTCTAGGTAGGATGAATAGATTTCAGGCGATGGGGGGAACTCAGTTTGGTTGGGCTGTGTTTCAATGACGACAATGCTTATGGTGGTGGATCGGCGTTTTTTACTATCATGATGAGGGAGGTTATATGAAAAAATAGTGATGGTGTTTGTTTCCCGGTGGTAGACATCGGAGAACATGATGACAGTGAAGTGCTGAAGAGTTCAGATGAGTTTGACAATGGTGTTATTGATGATTGTGTTATGTTTTGTGATTCGAGTATGGCAGAGATGATGGGGATTTTTTCGTCAGCGATGGCCGATGCTAGAGGAGTTCGACGATGATCTTGTTTTATGAGGACTTCGCAGCTGACACATTAAGTGTGTGACTTGAGGCAGGGTGGTGGACTCGAGGCGATTCATGGATCGAGACAACTACATAGTGATTCCTTGGTTTTTGAATTTTTAATTTTGTGTTTTTTGGATTGCTACAGTGGCAGTAAGTATTTTGAATTTTGAATTTTGTTTTAATTTTGAAATTTGTTTGTAGTGTGTTGATCATCATGTGGGGTATGTAAGGGTGGTTTTTGGATGTTTTCTTTGGTTCCCACTTTTCCAAAAAGTGTCTTCTTAAAAAAATTAAAAAATTGATTGTGGTTGGTATTTCTCTCAAAAATATATTTTTTTCAAAACATTACCATGTTAATAAGTGACATTTTATTTGTATCATTCACCATACAACCTCAATTACATAATGAAATAGTATTTCATTATAATCCAGAAGTATTCCTTATTTATTATAAACAGTACACTTTCTTATACAATTTTCAAGTGGAAAGATTCCCGACTAGGGGTATTAATCATTACACTTCATCTGTGGAAATGTGACAACATGATCATTATGTGATAAATTAATTTTTGGTATAATCTCATGATTCATGAAAAATTTATTTGGATTGTGTCCCATTAAATTAAAGTTGAATAATTTAACACCATTTATTTGTCTCCTACTATTTCATTCATTAGATCAGTGACACTTTTTTCCACACATATAACAAACTCCCATGACTTTCATGCATTTTCAAGGCTGATTCATTTCACAATTATCCAATGTGGGAAAACCATTCATTACCTTAATCCCTTTATCCTTCCTTTTCTCTTCCATCCTTTTCATATCTTTCTTCCCATAAAATCCATATGAATTAGATAATTCCTTACACATCGTGTTAGCACGTTATATTATTTCACCATATGATGGGGACGCAATGGAGATTATTTCCCTTCTAAATTTTGGATTATGACCATGAATGATATGATCATTATTTTACTTTTCATCACATGCATTTGGGGGGGGGGGTTCTCATTTCGTCTTCTAGGAACCATTTCTAAACAATTTTATATACTATATTATCTTATAAAATTATGAAATTTTTATAACTCTAATCATGGAATATCTCATGACATAAATTTATTCCATATAAATCCTAGAACCATATGCTTAGGATACTTTGGAAGTATAAATATTTCATAATGGTAAATAATAAAATCTTGAAATATATTAAACATATCCCCAATGAGTTTTAAACCATGTGCATGGTATGGCACGTTGTCATGTACCTGGTTACACCAAGGAAAGATTGGAACACCTTGTCATAGTTCTTTCCCCTAGGTACATTTGTGTCAAAAACAAGTGCACTTATAATATCTATAAATGGATTTTTTTCATGGAAGATCCACATAATCTAATCCTTACCAAAATTCTTGTATGTTATTCTATTATGATACTCAAATTTTTTCTTTGGGTTATTTCCCCTACCCTAGTTTTTCTAAATCTAGTTTCCAATGTTTCAACAAAACATCATCCAATATCAATTATAATGCCCCAACCCTATAAACACAAACCCGTGCATTAATTTATTGAATTGGTGTGATTACAAGTAGTCAAATCTTGAAGGACTCATCATTTTATTAGTCATAAAGAAACCAAATACATCCATGGAACCCAAATTACATAGTGAATTGAAAATAAATCATGATACCTAATTAAATGAAGAAAAAATGCATCCTTAAAAGATTATTCAATGTTTTCTTCTTCATATCATAGGAAAATGAAACATAATAAATGGGTGAACTCATATGATTATAATGGGAAGTAATATAGGAGAATATATTGTAAACATAGACACTAGGCATGGTCAATAAATAAAAACACATTCCTTTTAAAAAATAAACATGAGTATAACATTGAAGGATTGAATACTGAATAGATAATTCCATAATAAAAAATAAAAATGAGTATTTATCTACTATAATAACCACATGGAATATCAATTACATGTTTCATAATAAGTTAAATTCATAATGTGGGACCTCATAACCGAACCGTCAATCCCACTTTCCCAGACCATAAATAACCATACTACCATGGCCTCGGGCCAAGATTCTAGTTTAACTCATAAGACCAACCAATGCACTGAGGGGCTATAGTGGTCCCCACCTGAAACTTACTATGTACAATTCAAACCTCTAATAAATGGGGATAAACATTAACAAATTATATTTTCATATTGAAACTAAAATATGTAATGTAAATAATTTTTCCCATTCATTAATCATAATCACAATCCATTAAGAGTAATGTGGTGAATGAAATCAAAATATCATATCCATAGTAAAAATAATAAAAAACCCATCAACAACATAATATATATTATATAATAAAATATAAACCTCAATTAAGTACATGACTCAATAAGGATGTTGACATATATGAGGATACTTTTAAATGATTTCATTGAATATTTCTTGAGGAAATAATCCTTAAAGATCCCCAAAGTGTCCCATAAAACCTTCAAAAATTAAAATAATAATCCCTTAGAATATCGTGATAATAACGACACAATTTATATGATATTATAAAGGTCATTAAATACACCACATTCAAGGAATAAGTGTTGAACAAGGAGTATATATCATAAAAGGAATTGTGATGTGAGAGAAATCCTTTTTAATTGGGAATAAGAGTACTTTTGAAAAATAATTTTTATTTTTCATTAACTAGGATTTTAAAAAATGAATATCCCTAATGTAAAGTGGGATGAACATTGAAATTTTATTTTATTCTCAAATGTTTTACTACTTAAGAGAAATCCTATAAAAATAGTATTTAAAGAACCTCTAGAAATATTACATTTTATTGTTGTATTAGGAAAATATTGAATACAATTTAAATCATAAAGGCATGATTGATATCATAAATCTAGAAATAAACAAATATATATTTTCTTCTTAAGATGTTATATTTTAAAAAATAATAATTTGTTAAAATATGTTACATAGTGCTCTTGAAAATAGGTAAGAAATTGAGATGTTCCCATAAAACAGTGTTGTTTAACAGGGAGAATTTTGGAAATATCCTTTTAAAAAACATAACACCTCATAAAATAAAGAAGTATTATGACTGGTAAAAATATATATTACATTCACGTATATTTTATGAGTAGTAAATAAGAATAATTAATAATTTCTTCGAAGTACATTTATAATATAGTAACTTGAATGAAAATGGAGGTTTGGGTAGAAAACCCTTACCACTTTCTAACCAATCGAATCTTATAACCCAAAGTTAATATGAATAAAATGATAAATTAAATAAAATTTATATAAAATTATTAATTATATGATTATACAATGGGAATTATACATAAACTATACATAATAAATAGTGGTGAATGTGTAATATCTCCCAAAAATGGAAGTTAGACGATAAAACATTTACCTTATGTCTAAATATATTCTTCTCATGATATTAAGGACCTGAATAATAAAATTAGATTCATTAATTAATAATACCATAACCTCAATTACATGTAAATGATTTATTATAACTTTATTATTTTAATTTATGAACTTTTAGAAGGGTTTATAGATTCAATTTCAACATTTTGGAGTGTATGTTTTACAAGTTTTAATGATTAGTTCACTCGCATAAGAGTATGAAAGATTGGGTAAATTGGAAATTTCTATCCAGAATTGAATTTATGATTTAATTATTTTGATACATGAGATTATGTTATTATATAAATCATTTGGTTATTTTTGGATTGGACGAATCATTTTATAAAATTTTAATGATAAACTATTGGATTATTTTGATGGTTTTCAAGATCACCATGAATACATTTTGTTTTATAATTATACCAAAACTGATTAAATAAAATTAAATAGTATATATTACATATATTATTATCTTTTTCAACATGAAAAATGGTTTCATGACTATAATTGCAGATGATAATCGAAATTGAAAACTCACCATTCTTAAATGTGGTAAATTAATACATCTCGGACGATGCTTTCATTATAAGAATAAGGTGAGGGGGAAAGGGGGAGGATGATGAAATATTACCGTATAATAAAATAATTCAATTAAATTTAGGGTACTATAATTTTAACTAAAATTTGGAATAGGGTAGGTCAAGAGAGGGAAACAAAATAATGGAACTTGTAAAGGAGGTTGAACGAAAAAGGAAGAGAGGTTAACCTCTAGAGTATTGTTCCATGGAAATTTTCTTAAGGCCTTTGTATTTGGAATTTTGGTGGGACCAGAAGGACATTAATGTGGGGTGGGGGATTGGAAAGATTATTTGTCAGAACATATTCAAGGCTCAATGATTGATTGGTGTGAGAGGAAGTGTGGGCGAGGGGTGGTTTTTATAGTGGAGGATAGGAGGGTTACAAAATTATTTTAATAATTAGTTTTTTATTTTGCCTCAATACTATAAATAGTATTTATTATTATGAAAATAATTTTAATACATTAATTTGAGTTAAAATCAATGGTTATATAAATCATCCATGTCACCAGTATGATGTAGAAATTCATTTATTTGGCATATTTTTTAATTTATTGAATTTCATTGTTCTCCAAAAAATCATGTATTTTAGAAAAATCAAAAAAATTCACCCTAATCATTTTTTGATGTTTATAATCTAAAAATTAAAAATATTTCATGAAAATAATTTTCTTAATTTCATAATTTTTTAAAATTAAATCACCCTTTACTAAAAAAATACCGTTTTTAGTAATACAACTTTTTTTTATAAAACCCTAAAAAATTAACTAAGGTATCATTAAATTATACAAAAATAATTGGAAAGAAAAATATTGATTTATGAAATAAATTTATGAAAAATGATTTATATTTTAAATTTATTAGTTAATTATAAAATTGTAATTAAATAATTATAGATCACAAAAATACCATCACTTAATTATTACTGTTTAAAATATTGACATTCATTTATAAGGTCCTAAAACATTATTTTTAATTACATGGGTGATGATACAATTTATAAGGGTATATTACTATTCATTTGGATCATGTTTCCATTCATAAGGGTACATTAATATTTTAAAGGGTCAGGTTACTATTCATAAATGGACAATACTATTTTCAAGGGTCATGTTATTATTCATAATGGTACATTAATATTCATATGGGACATTTCAATATTCATAAGGGTATGTTACTATTAATAAGGTCATGTTACTAATACCCAAAAATTATGCTGATTATATAATAGTTTAAATATCATACTGAATGCAACCATGTATGTTTGTTTTTCGAATTTCAAAACACATAAGTGGAAAAAATAATTTTTATTGGCTAGGTTGTAACATTGTTTAGTTATTTAGGGACTTATTGTTCCATACATTCTATGTTAAATTTATTTTTAAATCCTTGTGGTGGCATATTAATAGTGAATATATTTTTCCATGAATTATTATTTATCAAAATAATTATAATACCCAATATATGTTGTTCAATAAATTTAAAATATTTAGTGAACTAATATTTTGATAGAAATTAATTTTTAATAAAATAATTATATATATATATATTCATATTAATATATTCTTTTACAAAAATTAATATTGTATTTTTTTTAAAACATTAAATAATTTAAAGATAAAAAATTTCAATATAATTATTTATAAGTTGTATTATTATTAATTAAAACACAAAATTTATTTAAAACTATTAAACAAATTATTCGGTTATTATGGCTATTAATTCATAAAATATAGTGAAATATCATTAAACAATATATTAAACACCATTTTGGGTTCAAATTGATATATTAATGATTGATTATGACATTGTTTTCATATATAGTTTTTTATTTCTAGCTTGATTAAAAAAATAACCAATGTTACAACCACAGTAATGGTTCTTCAGTTTTGAACAAATTTCTTGGTAAATTGTAAATTTGTTCCCTATCTATCATATAATTAACTACTATTAAGATAAATTGTAGTAGTCTATATTATATTAGTCCAACTTCTATAAAGGTACTTTCTAATGAATTTTTTAAACATTTATATAAAAGTTATGTTTTTTTAAATGAAGTAATTATTACATTAAAAAAATATTCACAACATGATTGGTCTCGTTAAAGGTTACATGTACAACTTCATAAAGAGTATGATTAAATTGGTTGGAAAAAAGATAAATCTTACATGTGCTGGAGTAACCAATAAATATACATTCATTAGTCTATGTATCAAATTTATATATATAATATTTAGTATTCATGATGACTAATTTACATCCAAAAACACTTAAGTAAGAATTTTTTTGCATATTACCATTACATAGTTCATAATGTATATTATTAAATAGAGGGTGAGAGAAAACATGGATTATAGTATAACAAGTTTTATTAATGTATTCATCCAAAAAATACTTAGAAACATAGTACTAACACATCAAAATCATATAAATTTTCTGAAGGCTTCAATTCCTCCATTCACATAATCCTTTTTTGGGATTTCTAGGTGCCGATAATTTCTATGTAATAGGTTATTAACTATTTTGGTTAATGTGAAATTCATAAATATAGTTCCACATTAAATATAGATAGTTTTTACAAATAATGTTTTCAAAATTTTATCAAGATATTAATTTTTGTTAAAGAAATTAGGGTGCCTTTGACTTAGCAAAATGAAAATAATTCCATGTATGCATGGTATAATTATTAATGAGGAAATTCAAATAATTTTTTTTCTTTGATATTTCGAATTTATGTTAGACTAAATTGATCCATTTGAACTGACTATTATTGATAAGATTTATTTATTTATTATGTTTATATCTCTACATAATCTACCAACAATATTTCATGGGGTAATAAACTCTAAAATAACTCAATTTATTTCTTGGAAAGTCATTACCATGATCATTACTTGGAATTTCTTCTATGTTTTTAATATTTTAGTGACTTGAACTCCTTTACCAAAGACTATAATTTTTCTCAGCCACATTATTGGATGTTACATTTGATTATGTGTAATATTCTAGTTCGAATGTGAAAAAGTATCATGCTTATGAATTGATAATATGTGAACTCATTCAAACATTATGATGGTATATTTATCATCTTAATGTTCATAGAGTAACATCCACCATGTAATAGAGTTATATTTAAAATAATTTTCTAATGATCAAAAAATATATTTTATTTGGAATAGGAGTCATATTGAGAAATGAAACATCACTAATACTAACTATTTTCCATTTCATATTGTCTCCAAAAAATAACTCATTTACAGTTAACATATTTTATATTTTAGAAGTATTAAATTTTTATAGTCATGAGTTGAGAACAACTACTTTCCATATAAAAATTATTCTTGGTATTGTAAATAAAAACTATTTTAATAAATTATAATAATAAATTTAGGTCACCTAAACATTATTGGGTAAATAATTGATAGATAAAACACTCTAAAAACCCACATTTTTCAAAAATCTATTATTTTTTAAAAATATTTATTCTCTAGAAATATAACCATTGTGTGTCATGAAATATTTATCTTTTTATCAAAAAAAATCTTTCTCTAATTACATCATCTTGAGAATTACATACATAAAGATAAATTTTGTAGAACAGAATTGTGAGATAAGATATTTGACTTCATTGAATTAAAACCAATTCTAGAAGACACACAGTTTGGCTTCAACTATCATATGAAATTATCAGTGTAGTTCCTAATATAATTATAATCAAATGGAATATTTTTAACACTTATATCTTTTGAGATTATTTTTACAACAATGTTTTGGTTTTTATTGGTAAAAATGAAATAGACTTTGTGTCTACCTGAAAAATATGTTTAATAGTTTTTTCCTCAACCACAATACGATTATCTTATGTTTGTTTACATAAATTAACTCACTATTTTTTTTCACCTCTATGTAACTAAAAAATATTTCCATTTATTCAAATTAATGTGAGTAGACCTCATCGTTTAATGAAATGTTAAGGGATATTCAAGATATAAATTACCATGACAGTCTACCATTATTAGTCCCATGAATCATATTTTTTTTTGATACTTTGAATAAAATTGAGTTATTTTTAAAGGTATTATCACACTCATATGCAAAATTTTCCCCATAATACAGATATTAACTAGTGCTCTAGGTATTTTTTGTTAACTTGAAATTTCTTCCCTATTGTATTCAAGAAATTCATTGAATCCTTATCATTATTTTTCTACTATCTGAAATAAATTCTAAAGTGAGCTATATTTTTCATTCAAAACATATCATATATTTAATTTCTTCTCTTATTTTATTATATATTTATATATATAATATAAATTTTTCTATAAATTTTCCCTCCTTCTATAAATATTCTTCATCCACCTTTAATGTTTTATATTATTTCATTTTATAACATTATAATAGATACTGTATAATATATTTTAATATTTATTATTCATAGTAAACAAATTAACATGTTAAATCTAAAAATAAATGATATAAAATTTGAGGAAATTTAAAATATTATTTTTACTTTACTTTCTTAGTGACTCTCATAATAAAATTCTCATATTTCCATAGAGTCCCAAATAAAATCATTTAAATTAATATTTTTAAGATTTTTTGTGTCAACTATAATTGTCCTTTTTGATTCCCAATATTTGGAATATTTTAATTAAAATTTTAAACAAATTATGACCCAATTGTTTTCCTCACACCAAATGAATATAATATATTATCCACCATCATAATTTTTTGATACATCTATGTCACTAATTTAGCAAGAAGTACATCAAATTCTTGATAGTTATCTCTTACCATTTCTCTCCATGTCACTAAGACATTATATGTTTCAATGTTTGTAATATCCATATTTCTAAAAAAGTAGTTATCTATTTCACATGATAAAATTGGATGTTTTATACTACTCATAGTCAGATATAGCAGACTGTTATAGACTTTTTAGCTCTCTTGACACTATAATATTTTCTCAGATAAATTGAGAAATATCCTTCTCCAAATTATTTAAATTTCTAGATAAATTTTGATAAAGATAAACTCAATTATTGATATAAAACATATTCAAATTATTATACTATAATTCATAGCTAGCCCCAAAAAAATAATAGATTAGATTAGATTCAACGTCAGTATAGTATAGATTATTATCCTTACAAAAAATACATATATTCACATATACAAAATTAGTATATGAAAATAAAAAATAGATCAAAACCAAAAACAAATAATAAGAAATTATTAATGGAATATATGATAAGATTTGATTCTAAATGTTTTCATAGAAGGTAAAATAATGAAAACATTAAGAGAGTTGAATTATGTTCAAAAATATAACTCATAATATTTGTTCCACTCATAAGGCATGAATTCAAATAGTTATAGTTTCAAAAAATATAGAGTATATACGTATAAAATGAGTGAAAAATAATCAATTGAAATTTAAGAACATTAAACATTGAAAATATATAAATTATAAACAATTGATAAATTAAAAAAATAAACTATAAAATAAACATATGAGTACCCCATTAAATGATATTTATTATGAAACAAACCCAGTCATAGAATTATTATTTTATATCCCTATGAGGAAAGAGGATTGATATCCTAAAACATGGTATCCATGTTTTAAAAACGATCTTATTTAAGTAAAACAATTGGAAGGTATAGTTTTCACCTAGAACATATTCTACAGAACCATCAATAGAATTTATAAGGCCCCATCCTTAAACCTTACTTAATCTCGAGTTATTACAATATTACACATTGAGGATCTTTTCATGTTTATTGTATTAGATAATTAGATCATAAAATATGCATTACATCCCACATTTGGCATTAACGAATCAAATCACTTTGAGGGGCCGTAGTCCGCACTTCCTAAAATAAAGATATCGCATTTACCCAAAATGGAAACCATAAAGGTATTCCATAAATGAAAAATAAAGAATATTAAGTAAAACATAAACATATTATATATCATATATAAATATATAGTGTCATCTTAATGGCCACCTTTGAAGGTGTTAGAAGAATATTGAACAATCATCGTTTTGTGAGACAGAAATTCGCCATCCACGGAAACAGTATGTTCATTAACCATTAGATGTAGGTGTGTGTAATAGTAGATGGAATCATTCTTATAAAAACATCCCAGTATATGGAAGATACTGGTGTTTTTACAAAAGAAATGAATAAAAAGAGTTTAGGGGGTTGGAGAAGCAAAATAAAACATAAGAGCACAAGAGAAAACACTACCTTTAAAACGTGTAACTCTTTTTGATTTGAGCTCAAAGGCTTCCTTGGGAAGACTTCTACACAAAGTGAGGCTTCAAGGAGTAAGATAGGGATGTGGAGAGACAAAATGGACAGGGGTTGTCTGAGCCAAAGGCTTGAGAGGTGTGGGTAAGGTGGTAGAGGTTGGGTCCTTTTATAAGAGGAGAGGAAGGGCACTCTTGGAATGTTATAAAATGATACTTTATTATAAAATGATGTTCGGACCTAAAAGGTTCCAAAATTATTTATTTCTAGGATAAGGTGATAAGGGTTCGAAATAAACCCATCAAATAGGTTTTTGACAAGTTTAGGTCTTATATTTTACATTATATTTTCATTTTATTAAAATCGTTAAATAATGTGGTAATCACTGCATCATCATAGTGTCATAAATAATTTAATTTATTTAATGACTAAAAATTATAAAAAAAAATACCGTGATGTAGGAAATCTTTTTAGAATTCCAATTAATTTGTATAGTCACATGACTGACTTGAACAACCCCATTTAAAATTTTTTTTAGTAAAACAACTCATGCTTGTGTCATTTTTACTTTTACATTAAATAAAAAGATATTAATGTCATTTTCATTCCAATGTGGCTCCTTTGGGTCCCCAAGTTGACCCATGGATTTTCTTGATCAGAAATTAGACATCCAATAATGGTAGGACATGTGTCTAGGTCATTTCATATTATTAAAACATTATTTTTACCTTAAACTACACTAATTACCTCTAATCGTGATTTTTTCAATAAAGGGTTGAGGCGCAAAGGCCTCTATATTGAAAGAAAAATGAAACCAGGAGAGGTACTACAAAGGACCACAAAGAAGAACCAGAGTCCTTAACCAATTCTAGAGAGGGAACTCAAACTGTGATGAGGAAGGCATCCACCCCTCACGAGGATGCAATCCCCTCCAAGTCTTTTCTTGTATCCACGTACCCTCACCATCATCAGAAAAAACCACCTCAGAGTTTGTCGACATGATTCTCGAACTTCCCAAGCTGAGATGGAGTGCTTTGAATTGGAAACCTTCCTTCCCCTATAGAAGAATTTGCAGACCTCAACAGCGATAGAGAAACATCAACCTTACTAAGAACAGCCACATTCTGATAAAAGGAGTCCAACCTGAGTCCAGGCTATGCTGTGTCCAGTAATCAGAAAGAATCCTCACCAGGAGGAAGGGCAGTCTTGCTGTGAAATCTTGAAGAAGATCCAGCTTTTAGAGAGCCCCCAGAACCCCAGGAGCTGAACTCCTTCTCAAGCTGGGAAGGAGTTCAAATTGATGTCATATCTTCTCTTGTGTTGGACATTTCAGCCATCTCCAGCACCAGTTTATGAGGATGTACATCGAACGCCTTGTTTTTGGGGTCATCTGATCTCTGTTTGGGGGAAAACATCCTAAGTCCAGTCCTCCACCAAAAGAATCCATCAATCCCAAGATGACTTGCCTCTGAAACTAGTCTTCTATCTTTCCATGCCTCAAACCATCAACAACGTGAATATTCATCTCCTGAATATTCTCAACTAAAGGAATCGCCTGATTCCACAAGTGCCAAACCAAAAAATTTCAACTTCCAAGGAATACCCTTGCACTAAATATAGGATTAAAAAGTACACCTATTCATCTCATCGACCAATCATAATTATATCAAACACCTCCCACTGCACCATGGTTAAAATTGCCTTCAGGAAATCCAGATAGTTTTCCACAGGTCCATACCATTGCTTTAAAGTAGTATCCGTGATTTTCCTGAAAAATGACTGCAAGTTCTTCATAGTATTGATGCAGAAATCCAGCTCTGTAACTGAATTATGATCACAATATTGCCCAGCTTCAACCTCTGAGGAAGTATCCAGGTATGAAACAATAATTACAACTTCTTTATCATCCTGTAAAGAGATAAAAAATTCATGGATTTCAATCTGAAAATTAAGAAAAAACTGATACTCATCCTCCTCATTCTGTAAGTCATAAACCAGAAACATTGCTAATCTCAGAGAATAGGTGAAAATCCTCCTTTGAAACCCATTCAAAAACCGACTAAGAAAATATGGCATTGAAACCAATGCCATAAAGTGACATGAACCAGCCGAGAGAAAACTCATGGAAAATTATTTCCAGATTCAGTCAGCTCATCAAGACATGATTTAGTCATGGTAATATGCTTTGAACTCCTAACCATTAAAGCAGTATCCATGATTTTCCTGGCTTTAGGGTGTCTCCCTACTTTCCTTTTCAAACGTTGAGGACCTTTGTAGCCTTGAAGTAGGTCCTCAATGTTAACAACTTCAGGTAATCCACTATCGTTTGAAAATCTTTGTGAGCATCCATGGGAACCAGAATTATGGGAAGCATTTTGATCATTTTTTTCAGAAGCAACATTACTATTAACAATAGATAAACTAGCCGAAGTATCAGACATGCTCTCCATGGAAGCTGGTAGATGAATCTGCAGGTTCTTCTGAGTATTGATGCTGAAATCCAGTTCTGTAACTGAATTATGATCACAGATCTGTCCAGCTTCAACCTTTGTGGAAATATCCAGGTTTGAATCAACAAAAACATCTTCTTTATCATCCTGTAAAGAGATTAAAAAATCATGGATTTCAGTCTGAAAATTCAGAAAAAACTGATACTCTTCCTCCTCATTCTGTAAGTCATAAACCAGAATACAAAAATCATTGCTAATCTCAGAGAATAGGTGAAGATCCTCCTTTGAAACCCATTCAAAAACCGGCTGAATAGGCACAAGATTTAAGATATGCTCTTCCTCCTCAGCCACATCAGCCCATGAAACTCTTTGTGATGAAGAAGAAACAGGATACTTTGATAAAGAATCATTTTCCAAAGGAATATGAGTTTTAACAGGGGGAACATCTGACTTTAGAATTCCTTTTTTTCAATAAAAACAGCCTTGTTCTGTTTATATCTGTTGACATCATTCCATTCAGAAACCTTAGATGACACCTTGGAATTTCTCTGAATCAACCTACAGTTAGAGATATTATGTCCCAAAATTTTACAGACATCACAAAAGTAGGGCACATTCTCATATTCCAATCGAATATCAGATTTAATGCCATTATCATTAAACAGAATCGAAGCAGGTCTTTTGACTTCCAGGTTAATGTCCACAAGTATTCTGGCAAAATAACCATTTTCACCATCCAAGGTGTGCTGATCTATCCTCATAGGAGTACCAATACATGAAGCAATGTCGTTAAGGATTCTAGGATGCCAATACACCCAATTTAATCCATGAAATTTTACCCAAATTTGTGCATTAGATTGCTTGAGGTTAAAAGGATTAAAATTAAAATTCCCTACTGATAACCTTAGAATTCCAGGTTTGAGTTGAAGGCTACCTATCTTCCAAACCGAATTCAAGGAAGCAGAGGAGGAAAAGATAATGTGAAAATACCCTTTTCCGATTGAAATATATTTCCAATCTCTTAAACTCCAGCAATGAGAAATTCTGTTTTTGAGATCAACAAAAGACCAGGTTTTTTCTCCCTTCGAATAAATAACACGACCCAGTAATGAATACTTACAAAGGTCCAGCCGTTGCTGCAATGCATTTGAATCCGAAACCACTGAGAATCCACCATTTTCTAACCTGGTGATATTTGATTTAGATAAATCCACCTTTGTAGGATTTTCTTCTCCAGAAAGAACCTCTGCGAAGGAAAGATTCTTCTTTCGAATAATCGATGAATCTTTGAAGCCCGAAGGTTCGTAAATTTCCTTCGCTTCTTGACGATTGTCCCTGAAGGACATTTCCCACTCTAGATTGAAAGAATCCATTGAGAGATTCAGGTAATAAGATCAAGGTTCTCCGAATCTCCATTGATGCGAAGGAAGCTTAGGATTCTTTCTCCGAATCGCCATCCTTCAAGTCGATTTCATTAGTCAATTACCTCTAATCGTGATTAAAAACATAAAAGTTACAATTCACCCAAAAATTATATTAATTCCATTGAACCACATTTTACTTCTTAATGAAAACCATGTATGTCGGATTTTTTAAATTCAAAACACAGAGGTGGAAAATTTTCATTTAAACGAAAAATCATTTTTTAAGTACCACTTAGTGGTTTCACTATTCATCAAAAATTGAAGTTTTTCAGGAAAATACCAAAACATCACCCTAAGCTATATTTGATATTCCGAATTCAAAAATGATGCCTATTTTAAAAAATTCAAAACATATAAGTTACATTAATTAATTTAATAATTAATTCCCGCTGTCTGAGCAAATACCGTGTTTTTATGAAACAATAAGTATCAAAAGATTGACACTAGTTTAAGTCCAATTTCAAAGTGAAATTAATTCCAACGACCACTATTTGATTAAATGGTAAAAATATATTCTAATTGAACTTTAAAAAAAATCAAAAAATAATATATCCATATAAATAAATTAGATGAAAAAGTAGTTTTGATGTAAAATACAGTATTTTACACTATTCATTAAAAAATGAACATTGTCAGAAAAATACCAAAAATTTATCCAATGTAAATTTCAATGTCCCAATAATAAATAATAAGTTTATTTTGAAAAATTGAGCTTATAAAATTGTCAAAAGTTTGATATAATAATGGTTTTCCATCAAAAGGCAGTAAAAGAATCTTTTAAAAATATTAGTGTATCCATGCTTAAGATTGGATTTATTCTCATTTTAAGCCTCTAAAACACTATCTAATTCATTAGTAGACATAGATAAAAATATCTACTATTCATTACTTATGTGGGATGTTAAATCATTCCCCCTTTTAGAAAATTGTGTCCCCGCAATTTATTTACTTATCGAATAAGTGGGGGTATTTATCCCTCATTGCATTTTCAGATTCCCGTGTTTCCTCTTCAACCATGTGGTTTTTCCACAAAACTTTTACCTGATGAATCAACTTATTCTGTAACACTTTCTCCCTGTGGTCAAGAATCTGGACCGGTTGTTCCTCATAATATGGGTTCTCTTCCAGCTGAACTACCTCTGGACTCAAAACATGAGATGGGTCTGGCATAGACTTCCTTAACATTGAAACATGAAAAACATTGTGTACTTGAGATAAACTCGGAGGTAAAGCCACTTGGTATGAAATTGATCCAACTCTTTCCAGAATTTCATATGGTCCAATGAACCTTGGACTCAGCTTTCCTTTCTTACCAAATCTCATCACACTTTTCCAGGGTGAGACTTTGAGAAAAACATGATCACCTACCTCGAAAGATAGATCCTTCCTCCGGTTATCCGCATAACTCTTCTGCCTGCTCTGAGCTATTCTCATGTGTTTCTGAATCAATTGAACTTTTTTATGTCATCCCTTCTACCAATTCTGGTCCCATAAACATCGTTTCACCCACTTCATCCCAGAAAGCTGGAGTTCGACACCACTTCCCATATAACGCCTCAAATGGTGCCATCTATATACTGGAATGAAAACTGTAATTATATGAAAATTCAACCAAAGAAAGATGTTGGTCCCAACATCCCTGATAATCCATCGAACAAGCATGTAGCATATCCTCCAATGTTTGAATTGTTCGTTCTGACTGCCCATCTGATTGTGGATGAAAAGATGTACTAAAATTTAATTCAGTACCCAACAACTTCTGAAGGCCTTTCCAAGAGTTAGAAGTTAACCTAGGATCATGGTCAAATACAATGAAGAGTGGAACTCCATGTAACCTAACTATGTATTTAAGATACAAATGAGAAAGATGATCTAGGGAAACAGTATCTCATATAGAAAGGAAATGATCAGATTTAGTCAAGCGATCAACAATATCCCAGATTGCATTATTAGCACAAGGTGTCTTCGAAAACCCCACAACAAAGTCCATGGATATATTTTCCCATTTCCACTCTGGAACTGGTAAAGGCTGAAGCATCCCTTTCGGTAACTGCTACTCTGCTTTAACCTACTGACAAGTCAAACACTTCATAGTAAAATCAACAATATCTCTTTTCATTCCGTCCCACCAGTAATAGTCCCGTAGATATACGTACATCTTAGTACTGCTAGGATGAACTGAAAACGGAGAACTATGAGCTTCACATTACAAATCTCTCTTCAACTATGAATCACAATGTAGGAAAAATCTCTTCCCATGTCTCAAAACACAATCATTATCAATGTTGAATTCAGGAAACTTACCCTTCTGAACCAGCTCTACCTTTTTCTGTAACTCACTGTCTTGCTTTTGTGCTTGATTGATTCTGTCTGATATAGAATATTTCATTGATACCTAATACAAAAGAGAAGAACATCCTGCACCAAAAACTTCTATGCCAAAGTTCATCAAATCCTTAACCAAAGGATCACGTTCCAAATGCACCATTGTTAATGAAGCATTACTGTTTCGACTCAAAGCATCAGCCACTTTATGTGCTTTTTTCCATAAGGGAATGAATTCTACAATCATAATCCTTGATTAAATCTATCCATCTCCTCTATCTCATGTTTAATTCATTCTGAGTGAATATATACTTTAAAATTTTGTGATCAGTATATATTTCACACTTTACTCCATACAAATGATGCCTCCAAATTTTTAGATCAAAAACAACAGCAATTAATTACAAAACATGTGTAGGGTAATTTACCTCATGAGTTTTCAACTGACGTGAAGCATAAGAAATTACCTGATCATTCTGCATTAGGACACAACCAATTCCTTTCAATGAAGAATCACTGTAGATAAAAAACTCACCATTCCAGGAAGGTAGTGCCAAAACTGGAGCATTCACCAATCTTCTTTTCAGTTCCCGAAAACAATCATCACATTCTTTTGTCCAGATAAACATAACACCCTTCCGAGTTAGTTTAGTCATTGTACTATATAACCATGAAAAATTTCTAACAAACCTTCGTTAATAGCCAGCCAAACCAAGGAAACTACGAATCTCAGTGAAATTTGTGGGTCTTGCCCATTCTTCCTCAACTTTTGTTTTTTCAGGATCAACAGTTATTCCATCTTTTGAAACAATGTGACCAAGGAAAGAAATTTGTTGTAACCAAAACTCACACTTGCTAAATTTTCCATACAGTTTCATTTATTTTAAGGTTTGAAAAATAACCCTTAAATTTATTTCATTCTCCTCTATACTTTTAGAAAACACCAAAATATCACCAATAAACACAACCACCATTTATCACCTGAGTCAACTGAGATATAACTGCAACAAACTGTTCAATTCTGATTCTGACCATCTAAGGATGCCGATTTAAAAGTTCATTTCCATCTGTATAACTTCCTAGCACAACTTCTATATTTCCTCTTCGATGAACCATTATAAACACATAAATCTCTTAGGCGAAGCAACATGGTAATCTTTAAATGCTATATCATTTCAATCATATAATAAATTAATTTATAATTTAACAATTTTCTAACTCCTAAATTTTTCTAAACCGACCTCTGATACCAACTATAAGGCCCCAGCCTTAAGCCTTACTTAATCTCAAGTTAATAAAAGATTACACATTGAGGATTTTTTCAGGTTTAGAGTTTTAGAGAATTAGAACATAAAACATGCATTACATCCCACATTTGGCATTAACGAATCAAATCACTTTGAGGGGGCGGTAGTCCGCACATCCTAAAATGAAGATATCGCGTTTACCCATAATGGAAACCATAAATTCATTCCATAAATGGAAAATAAATAAGTTTAAGTTAAACATAAACATATTATATATCATATAAAAATATAGTGTCATCTTAATGGCCACCTTTTTAGGTGTTAAAAGAATATTGAACAATCATCGTATCGTGAGGTAGAAATTCACCATCCACGGAAAGAGTATGTTATTTAACCATTAGATGTAGGTGTGTGTAAGTGTAGCTCAAATACTTCTTATAAAAACATCCTAGTATATAGAAGATACTGGTGCTGTTACAAAAGAAATGAATAAAAAGAGTTTAGGTGGTTGGAGAAGCAAAATAAAACATAAGAACACAAGAGAAAACAGTACCATTAAAACATGTAACTCTTTTTTATTTGAGCTCAAAGGCTTCCTTGGGAAGACTTATGACCAAAGTGAGGCTTCAAGGAGTGAGAGAGGGATGAGGAGAGACAAAATGGAAAGGGTTTGGCCAATCCAAAGGCTTGAGAGGTGTGGGTAAGGTGGTAGAGGTGGGTTCCTTTTATAAGAGGAGAGGAGGGGCACTCTTGGAATGTTATAAAAGGATACTTTATTATAAAATGCTTTTCGGATTTAAAAGGTCCCAAAATTAAATATTTCTAGTATAAGGTGATAAGGGTTCGAAATCCACCCATCCAATAGGTTTTTGACAAGTGTAGGTCTTATATATTACATTATATTTTAATTTTATTTTAATAGTTAAATAATGGGGTAATCACTCGATCATCATGGTGTTATACATAATTTAATTTATTTAATGTCTAAAAATTATAAAAAAATACTATGATGTAGAAAATCATTCTATCTTTACAATGACTATTTATAGTCAAATATCTTACTTGTATAATCCCATTTAGAAATTGTTTTAGTAAAACAACTCATGTTTGTGTCATTTTTACTTTTACATTAAATAAAAAGATATTAATGTCATTTTCCTTCTAAAGTGGCTCCATTGGGTCCCCAATTTGACCCATGGATTTTCTAGGTCAGACATGGCACACACAATAAGGGTAGGACATGTTTCTAGGTCATTTCATATTATTAAAACATTATTTTTACCTTAAACTACACTAATTACTTGTAATTGCGATTAAAAACTTAAAAGTTACTATTCACCAAAAAATTATTTTAATCCCATTGAACAAAATTTTACTTCTTAATGACAACCATTTATGTCAGATTTCTGAAATTCTAAACACAGAGGTGGTAAAATTTCATTTAAATGAAAAATCAGTTTTTTATATACCACTTAGTGGTTTCACTATTCATCAAAAATTGAAGTTTATCAGAAAAATATCAAAACTTCACCCTAAAATATATTTGATATTCCGAATTCAAAAATGATTTATATTTTAAAAAATTCAAAACATATACGTTACATTAATTAATTTAATAATTAATTCCCGTTGTCTGAGTAAATAGCGTGTTTTTATGAAACAATAAGTATCAAAAGATTAACACTAGTTTAAGTCCAATTTCAATGTGAAATTAATTCAAACGACCAAAATTGGATTAAATGGTAAAAATATATTCTAATTGAACTTTAAAACCAATTCAAAATATAATCTATCGATAAAATTAAATTAGATGAAAAAGCAGTTTTGATGTAAAATGCAGTATCTTTCACTATTCATTAAAAAATGAACATTGTAAGAAAAATACCAAAAAATTATCCAATTTAAATTTCAATGTCCCAATAATAAATAATAAGTTTTTTTAAAAAAAATAGAGCTTATAAAATTGTCAAAAGTTTGATTTAATAATGTTTTTCCATAAAAAGGTAGTAAAACAATCTTTAAAAAATATTAGTGTATTTAATGCTTAAGATTGGGTTTATTCTCATTTTATTCCTCTAAAACACTATCTAATTCATTAGGATACATAGATAAAAATATATATTATTCATTAATTACTTGTTATGTTAAAGAATTAATATCTATTTTTGATATTCAATGATCAAGAATGATTGGAAAAAAATTATAAGAACCCCAATCTCGGTCAATAATTTTTTATGAAGATATATATTCCACAAGATAAATATTATTAACCAAAGGTATCATAAGATTGAAAATTGTAAAAAAAAATTATATGATATTTTATAGAGAATTTTTACACATCAAATACCATAGTAAAAGAAACATAAGAAAAAGCAACACAACTAAGGATATCAAATTAATTTTGATGACACACAGGAACCCAATTATAATATTTCTAGTATCTTCCATTCCCCAATCCCCCAATCTATTTTTTTGATTTAATGTAACTAAATCCATCTTTTTTATTGTGTATAGTTATAAATGAATTCTAATGGGCAATTTATATTCTTACAAGTATATATCTATAATTTGATGATGTAGTTTGGAACGTCTTGTCAAATATCCAAAAATTAGACAGTTATATTCAATTTTACATAACATAGATAATAAAAATATATAAATTAATTATATAATAACTTTAATAAAAATTTTAGAACACTATAAAATTTAATAAATGTGTAATTTTATTTTGATAACAAGGATAATAATATTTAGTTTCCACAATAACACATTATTACCAAAATTAACATATTATTATAGTATTTATAGGTGTAATCATATTGAGTTTGATGGTAATGGAGATACATATGTTCTAGAATCAAAATAATTGTGTTTTTTGTGGCTAACGATTGATGAGTATAAATAATATATTTGATTACTAATTATAGAAGTATCTACTAGAAGACACTAGCTCAGTTGTGGGAGACCATTTTGGAAATACAATTTATTTATATGTTTATAAAAATGAGATGTTATTGTAACGAAAATAGCATTATTCTTCTCTATTTTAGTTGAAATATGATTTACATGACACTAAATATTCATGAAGAGATTATTATAGTTTAGTGTAATTCAAAATCAATGATTTTAATTCAATACTGAATTATAATATCATTTTTGGAACAACAAAAAATGGAAATACATTACAAATGTATTGTTTCTTAGATGATTGTACAAGAAGGATGTGTGTTAAATGTAGATTGTAGGAATAATTTTTAGTATGCGAAATACAAATGATATTAATTTATTTATAATCACTAGAAATATTTTTATTATTTATTAGTTTATCCCTAATTGATAAAAACAATGAAGTTAACATCCATAAATAAAGGTAAATAATGTATACCCTAATATTGTATGTTATGTTGGGTATCCCTTAATTGATAAAAAAATATGGTGGAGATGTTTTAAAAAATGTGATTCGAGACATTAATAACCTTATATATATACCCACCGACCCCAAGAAGTACAACATAAGGAATATAAAATTGTATGGATGATGAAAAATGGAATGTATCTCATTATTGGAATACTCTATTTTCAATGCTCACAAATCAGGATTTATCAAGTTAAATAATTTTTACTTTTGTTAGTCATGTTTACATATAATATTAATCTCTTATAATTGTATTTTAAATAATGATATTAGTAGAAAAATATGAAAAACGATGATTCACCATTAAGGTGAAATAACTATTGGATATCTCACTAATGCTAAAAAATGATTAGTATGAGCTACCATTATAGTAGACTAACTATTAAGATGTCTCCCTATCAAGTGACTAACTATTAGAACAGATTTTAAACTATGAAAAAGGAATAAATTCTATTATTCAACAAATAATCAGTATTCTCTCATGATTTTTTTAATGTATGATTCATTTTTTCATCTAGATACCATCAGGATCAATCCATAATTTGAACAATGTATGAGTTACTATTGGAAGGAGTCACTGTAAGTTTGACCTACCACCAGAGAAACTTATTGATACTCAACTCACTATTCCAAACTCACTGCTCCAAAAAGGAAATAATAAGTAATGTCTAAAGCACTTTTATAAGACAACATTCTATGTCACTTTTACAATACATCATTCTATGTATCCATTCAGAGACACCATCAGTCCATGTCACTGTTCAGAGGCACTGTAAGTAAAATTCACCATTTAAATACATCTTCAATTCACCCACTGTTATTTGAATTCAAATTTCATTTTAAAGGTCATATTTTTTTTAATTTAATGAAACTAATTAAATTAATGAACTTTTGTAGACAACATTAAATATCATTATTAGACTACAATATGAGGTACAAGGAACCATGATATGATAAAGATCATGCTCTATATTGGATTCACTATATAAATAAAATACATGATAAAAAATAATAGGTCCATGTTGATAATTCATGCACCTAAGAAAAACATGAGAACTGATTATAGTGGATACAAGGAGATACTATTGAGTACTCATTGAAAAGAACAATTTTTGTAGCAAAAAACTAAGAGAGGAGAGGAAGTCATCCATAAAATCAGTACCTCACTGGAAACATAAGAAAAAATCTCCCAAGATGCTCTATTTTTCTAATTTTTTTCTAAAATTTGACTCAATATTCACATGAAGATAAATTATACAATTTTCGCGTTGCATCGCCTATTATACTAAGTTTTCTAACACTCTACGTTATAATTTTCACTACTTGTGTACTGTTTTTCAATTATAGGGAGCGTGTATCTATCTTATATGAACTCACACATACTCCTTTTAAAAACTAGAAGAGAAATATATTCTTAAACTATATATCTTTTAAACCTTAAATTCCCATGAATAATAGTGGAAGAGGTCCTTACATGGCATATTTTTTTATACTCCCACAAAACTGTGGAAGTGGTCTTATTGTCCTAGATAGTTGTGTATTTTATCATTTACCCAAATCTAAGGTGGGGATCAATATTTATTTATAAAAACTTATTGGTTAAATTTTATTTCCAAGTAGAGATAATTAAGTCGCATATTGATAGTAAAACTATTTTTTAGATTACATTGTGTTCATTCAATATTAGTTTTCTTTATTTGTGTTTTTTTATCCTAAAATTTCACATTACTATGATATTTAATCATATATACTGTTAATTTTAAAATATTCATTAGTAGATCGATCTCAAAAGTAAAATTAATAATTCATATTATTTTAACTGAGAACTAATCACTCTTTGATAAATCCATGGGATAACCAATTTTTTTATAAAACTCTCTATATGTGGACTAGTATATTTTCATTTCAAATTACGGGAATTTTTTAAAAAAAGTATACACAATGTTTTATAGAAACTAAATTCACCATTTTCTTGAGTGTCCAAATCCAACCCAAATTTGGTATCTGAGGTGATTACTTTTTGGGTGTCATAGTTTTTAATGTTTTCCAATATTTTAACCTATGGTTTTTTTTTGTGTTTTGAATATCTCAAAATTTTTGTATGTTCAAAATTTATAGTTCTTTAAAACATATTTTTTTCAACATGGATAATAGACAGGAAAGTGCTGATACCAACATAACTCCCTATTTCAATGGAATAAATTATGCTCAGTGTAAAATTAAAATGTAATAGAATTTATAAATCATGGTATTTGAAATATGGTATTCAATTATCGATGAATATAAGATCCCAAGTACATCTAGATTTACTTATGATGACTAGAAAAAGGAATCCTATAATAATAATTTCAAAATAATGAATTCCTTGTATTTTTATATTGGTGATGAATAATTAAATTGGATTTCATCTTGTAAGTAAGCCCTTGATATTTGGTATACATTAAATGCTTCACATGAACGAACCACTAATGATAAAGAAATTAGGGTTAACACATATACAATTAAATATGATAACTACAAAATGATGTTTTAATAACCTATTTCGGTCATATACCTTAGGTTGAATGGTATTTTAAATATAATACATTATCCATTAAATCCATTTGAATGGAAAAAATACCACTTGGCTACTTATATGTTTACAAAAAAAGTTTAGAGGAACCTTAGTATCAATAAGAGAATCTGGTGACATCATTAACTTGACTATTAATAAATAATTTGGAAAATTGATCATTTATGAGGAAGATTTGAAGGTTGATCGAGAAGAACATAATGAACCTAGAGAAATATCAGTGGATTTAAAAATCACTGCATTCAAAAAGAGATAAAATTAAAATTAATGATGAATGTTATAGAAATGAAAATTCATCAACTTATAATGATGAAAAATTGACTCATCTAGCTATGAGTGTTAAGAAATTATAATGACATAAAAGGCTCTCCAGAAACCCAAGTGTTATAGGGAAATTTGATTATAATGGTTACTAAAAATGTTTTGGAAAATAATTGATAATATGAGTAAGATAATATTATATAAAAGAAAAATAAAAGTAAATTTGATGGAAAATTGTCAAAAAATGATGTACAATATGAAATATGAGTGAAAATACAAAAAATACAAGAAGGATGTGAAAAGGAAATTGGAGTGATTCTAAGAACATATCAAGTGAATCTGAATCATTTCATGATGAAATTTATGAAAAATTAAACATTTTTTATGACAAAGACATCGGTGGTAACCATAGTATCTCCTACACATAATTATTAATATTCTGTAGAAGAATATATATCAATAACTTCTTAAATTATGACCAATAAATAAATGTTTGAATACTAAAATATGATTTAGAATATATTAAATAAGATAAAAGATCAAAATAAATTACCCAAGAAACAAAATTCTTTATCTACTACTATCAAATTTGAACTCAAAATAGGAAAAGAAAATAATTATCAACTTCTTAATGAGAATACTAAACTGGAACATTCTAATTGGCATTTAAACAGGGATCTAGAAAATTTTAAAAATAGTGAAAATACCATATCATAAATTCATGGAAAAGAAGGTGCTATTATATATATTAATATATTTGGTTATCATCATTGTAAATGAATAATTTTTGTAAAAAATTTATTACCAAATAAAGAAAATTCATTTTTATGAATAGATTTTAAATTTTTTTGTAAGTTCAAGTGTAGTAAAATCTTTTACTACATATAATTCTTCTAGATATAATAATGTTTATTTTAATGAAAAATTAAATACTTCTTATCAACAACCCATGAATAAATTTTTGGTTCTAAAATTTTGAATTACTAATATTATTGATCCTAGGAAAATCTTGGTACCAAATAATTTTATAGATTAATATATTTTTATTATAAAACTATTAAAAGAATTCCTATAATAGATTATGGTACATGGACAATAGTAGTTCATGACACGTGATAGTGGAATACTCTAGATTCAAAAGCATCATAAATGTTGATAGTGGACATTTAAAATTTGGTGATGAGGAAAAATTGAAAATTATTGGCCTTGACCAAATTGATAATAGTAATTCAATATTAAAATATGATGATCTTTTTATGATGGTATAAATTGAAATATTCAAATCATTTCATTGTTATGTGATAATTGTTTTCATTTTGATTTTCAAAAAATACTTGTAAATTTTTCAATTATAAAAATTATTTAGACATTAATATTTTTTGAAATGAAAATTTTTATGTTATTAATATGAATTTTATAGTATCACATTTGAAAATGAATATTGGCTCTAGAATAAGACCCTAAGACATTGTAACATTCACTCTATTATAAATCATACCTGAAAAGGATTAGCCATGGATCTATATAAAATAGATTTTCCAAATTAAAAATATTGTGATCCGGGTCAGAAAAGAAATCATCATAAAATATCTTCATAACCAACAAGATATGTTTGAAAATCTCAACATATTTATTTATTTAACATGTATTCGTTTGGATCAATTAAATTTCTTGTTAAAATTGGAATCACTATGTCTATGTTCTTTTAGATAAAATTTTTAGGTATACATGGACCTCATTTTTTGATCACAAAATTGAGGCTTGTTCTTATTTCATAATGTATACTATATCAGTAGAAAAATTATGTGGAAATAGAATACAAACAATTATAAGTGACCAAGGCTATGAGTTTGAATGTCAAAAACATGAATATGTTTTTTTGAGAAAATGGAAATATTCATAAATTATATTCTCTTAGGAAACCCAAACATAATAGATTTATAGAAAAGATAATTAGAACCTTATAATATAATGTTCATAATATGATTAATGAATATGATCTATCTATTTATTTTTTAGAAGAAACTGTAAATACATATTTCTATATAATAAATGGAAACATAGTTATAACTGTCCTAAATAGAACCCTCTTCTGAGCTCTGGAAAAATATGAAATATATAGATAATTACTTGAATTTATTTTCTTGGAAATTATATATTAACAATAGAAAATATACAACTGAAAAATTTTACACTAAGAATAATGAAATAATTTTTATAGGTTATTGAATCTCTATTAAAGTCTATGAAATCTTTAATAAGGTGAAAAATGTTTGAAATATTCAATGCATGTAACGTTTGATGAAAAATATGAACATGATTCCAAAAACTACTTAAAAATGTTAAGTATATTCTCTAAAATATATATTAAAATAGTAAATCTTCTTATTCTATTATTAAATAAAGATAAGAATCTTGTTTTTCTAAAAAAATTCAAGATTCATACCACGTAGAACCTAAAACTATAGAAAACCTAAATTTAGCAGACCATTATTTTTTATAACTATTATAACTCTTTAAAATCACCTAGTAGATGATATGGTTAAAGAATCAGAAAAAGGAACTTCTAGAAGAGATTATATAAGAATTAAGGATGAACATAATTCCTTTGTTCCACATCTTGAACATGAGAAAATGAATGATTCAATGAATGATGAATTATTAGTGATGGCTATACAAGAATAATTAAATCAGTTTCAAAGAAGTAAAAGTATGGGTACTTTTTGATAGACCCAAATACTCCTTGACTATAATCACTAAATGGGTTTTAACCAAAAAAGTGGAAAACTATGGAATTATAGAACGAAATAAGGCCAAACTAGTTGAAGAATGTCATAGTCAAGAATAAATAATAGACAATGAAGAATACTTTGATGACGTGGTTTGTGTTGAAGCAATTAGAATACTAATAGCTTATGTTGCACATATGAATTTCAAACATTACTAAATGGATGTAAAAAGTGAATTATTAAAAGGTTATATAGATTACAATGCCTTTGATAAAAAAACCCCTGGTTTTAAAAATTGACATTTTCCAAATTATGTTTTCATGTTATGAAAAGCATTGTAATGTTTAAAATAATATCAAAGAGCTTTGTATTATAGACTCAACAATTTTATTAATTCTAAATGCTTGTCTAAAATTATATCTGATCCTAATATTTTCATTAAAATAATCTATAAATATGTCTTATTTGTTTAAATATATACTGATGGTATTATATTTTTTTCTTCAAAACATTATTATTGTAATGAATTTTTAAAAATGATGCCAAAATTTTTGGAATTGAGATTAATCAGTTAAGTCAAATTCTTTCTTGGATTTTAATTTTTTTCAAAATTGGAAATATGTTATTTTGATTCAGTTTGACTATATTAATGATCATTTAAATCTTTTTTCATGTATAACACTAAGATTAGTGTTAATCTTATGCATTGCACCTGTAAACATGATCTTGATGATGATTAAAATTTTGTGCATCAAAGATTTTATATAGGTATTATGAAAAGTATACACTACATATGTATTAGCTAACATGATATTTTGTTTAGTGTATTTATTTGTGCTCATTTTCATGAAATTTCTAATGATTCACACCTTATTTCATATCAAATTAATTTTAAAATACCTAAAATATACCACCAACATAGATATTTTCTACCCTAGAGGAACATAATATGACTATGATAGTTATTCTAATTCTAATTATGTTTGTTGTATGTTAGATAGAAATATTACCTTTAATACAAGTCACTTATTTGTCATGTCTCTAGATTTATGGAATTATAAGAAAGAATGTTTTTTCTCACTATATACTACTGATGCTAAAGACATGGCTACAGGTAGCTTATATGCACAAGTGTAGTGAATGAAACACACTCAACTAGACTATGGATATCAATTCAGAAATGTCCATATAAACCATGTCAATAAAAGTGCAATAAAAATGTCCAAAAATCATGTTTCTTATTCTTGAACAAATCATATTGATATAATAAATCCATTTTTGAGAGATCAATTTCAAAAATGTGATGTAACACATGAATTCATTAGAACTAGACATCATATTGATGATATTTTTACTATTCCATTAAATTATGATAAAATGAGTAACATTAGACATGATTATTGGATGATGAATTTTGATTGACTCACTGTTAGGATGATGAGTCGATGAATCATCGTTGATGACTCACCGTTGGGGCTCACCATTGATAGAAAACTGTTAGGACACACTATTTATCATTCATTTTTAGAAATCACCATTTGATGACTCACTATTTGGTCTCATCGTTGATAAATTTCCATTGGGACTAACCGTTTATGGCTCACCCTTATGGCTCATCTTCATGCCTTAAAATTTAATACTATTTCATTTATCTCACATAGAATTAAAAATATATGTTTATTAACCTTTCATTATATTATTATGAATTTTTGATTTATTTTTTTGGAATCACTAAAGGATAAAAATTAAATAGATCCAAATCACTTAACGCTTACTATCTAATTCATTCTTCTCCCAAAACCAAACCCTTCTCTCACTAACCTTTGTTGTTGACTTCCTTCAAACCCAAGCCTCAAAATATTTCAAAATGTCTGAAGTAAATAATTTCTCTAAGATTCAACCATTCAAGTCTCATCATTTGAGTAAGAAAAAAGGTGACTAGATTGAACCTAAATACAAACATGATAACACATAAATCACCAACATAATATTCATTATATGAAATGAAATTCATGTTGACTATATTTTATAAAGGATGTAACTTTTTTTAAGTATTTCAAGACCCCGGATGGTTGGAATAGATCTCCAAAAAAACCGCCTCTATATCCATGGCTAGTTCATGATTTTAATCAACATGTTTATATCATTATCAAGGTACTAGACAAATATTGGATAAATTATAGAAGAAGTGGGAAAAGGATTTCCATTTCATCTAGGAAATGGGGTGAGTGGTATAACTTACCTCATGAAGATATTTATGATGATCACCATGTCATTGATCCACCTTTTAGGTGACATATTTTGGTATGAAGAAATAGAAATTGAGATAACTAGAAGACCCATAGCCACTGAACATGATGGAGAATCCATATTGTTCTTTAAATTTATTCAATATCAACTATTACCATAGAAAGGTGACATTGCCTCTTTAACGAATCAAGTTGTGTATTTACAATATCTTATGAAGCAAGGATACAAGTTCAACCTAGGTAGAAACCTAATAGTTCATATGTGTGATATGAAAAATACACTTTGGTGGTAAAACTCCCCTCTATATTCAAATTTTTTCTTCCATATTGAATGATAAAAATTGGCGAATTAATGTGATAAAACTATCATAGATTGTGATTTCTCTTCCTTACTAATTTTATATGCAAAATAATGAAGATAATTTGGAATACTTGGAAGAAAAAGTCTGAAAAGATAATGATAAAAAATATGATGAATTTAATCTAGTTCAACACCCTACAAGACAAAAGGATGTAGTTAACCCTATTTGAAGACCAAAAGAGGTTCTAAAATATTCTGATGAGGAAGAAAAATAAGTTGATAAAGATGTAAAAATGATCTATTTATTGATGGTAGAAGTGATACTGGCATTTCCAAAAGTCCTATAGGAATTAAATATGGAACTCATTTCCCTCATAAAGATCATCCTACAGATGGATCTATTTTAGGGTATGGTGATGAAAAAATAGATGAATTTTATGAATTTGAATATTATAATGGAATGGGAATCCACAAAGAAGAAGGGAATGATGAGGAAGAATAAAAAATGATGGAGATGATGAATAATGTAAAAATGAGGAAGATGAAGAAGAGAAGTAAAGAGACAAAGTTGAAGAAAGGGAATATAATGTAGATAAAGAATGGGAAGAATAAAAAAAATGGTGAAAATGATGGTGATTCTTATCTTCTTAATAGTGATCAAGGTCATGATGCAGAATGTGAAAATATTTCTAAAATTGGATCAGTGGAAATTGAAATAATCATGGAATCTCAAAAGGCTCCAGATTTAGTTTCAATTGATGATGGAGTTTCAGATGTTAACATTCAATATCAAGTTAATGTCTATATGTTATCACTTGTTATGGGGGATAAAGAGACTTTTTGAGTTAATTTTGACACTCGTAACCCTTTTTATTTGCCTATATATTCTGAATGGGAAAGATATCATGGATATGTCATGTTGGGATTAGAATATATAGACTCTGTTGTAGAATAATCTGATCCAACGACATCCATGGTTAAATAATTGGATCATGCTGTGAGATTTCAATTTGGAATAGACACGGTAGTGGCTCCCACTTCTTCAATTTCCCATTTTCCTGTTGATTTTGAAATTCAAAAGGGTTTAAAATATTTTAAATAATAATTTTCCTCAAATATCAAAAACATACTTCAACTTCAAAATATCAGCAATGTCACATATTAGTGAAAGTTGTGATTCTTTTCATTTACAGAATTTTATCTCACATCTTCAACTATAAATGGTTTTGAACATCAAGAAATAAAATGATGAATAAGATGTTGAGTTATGAATTGGATACATAAATTATCATAGTAAAAGGCATGAAATTTGAATATTGAGAATCATTGTTAAGATTTTTGTAAATATCTTGGAGATACCTTTTCCGAGTACTCACAGGATGATACACATAATCCTCAGGTACATGACTTAGATATTTTAAGATCAATTATCACAGATGAATTAAAAGGTGTATTGACCTCAAATACCCCACATTCTAATATTATTAACCATTATTTTTTAAAATCAGTGGTATGGGAAGAGATTTAGTGTCTCATAGGTGGGATTAATCACTCGAGATTCATTAAAATCCACCAAAAAACTTATAGTGGTCATGAAATGGTAATTAATTACATGAACGAGTATAGTGAATATCAGGAGGCCATCAAAAAAAAGGTGGATAACTAATCCTCCATGATTTATAGAAATCATAAGCACATTACTTCTTTTAAATACCTAGCTGATAATTTAAAGATTCCCCCTATCAGCCAAAATTTCATGGAAAATTTTAGATAGCTCAAGGACATTAATCATTCCATTAAATATATCATTGAGCATAAGAATGAATTTACTAATGAAATGGAGAAAAAAGGTAAGATCATCCTAGATTTTTTCACCCTTTTGAATCCATATCTGTAGGTTCAAAGTAGTTCCATTATTGCTCCAAAATCCTTACCAATACGACCTGTCACTGATAAAAATCCCTCATGTTCCATTTATTGGTCTTCTAATCCTCAGTTTTGGGCTGAATTCACCCAATTTCCCCTTTAATCCTCTTCCACAAAACCATAAACCTTTTATTATTTCTCCAACTTAGGTACATTATCCACTAAGGCCTATTATCTCTCTATAACATACATTCCCCTACATCTACTTAGTGTATTGCATGCACAATGCCTTCTATAGTTCATATTCTTCCAACCAACACCTAGAACACCATTAATAAATTCTATACCTCATCCACTTCTATACCTGCAGTTTCTCTACCTGCTTTATATAATAAGGTAAATAAAGCCCTGGATCCTTGTGGAAATATTTGGTGTATTGTTTATGGATATCGATGTATTTTGAAAATTTTATCTTCCAATCTATTATATTTTTATTGTCCAATAAATTATCTATTTTACCTATTCTATGCTCTTCCTATATACTTTGTTATATTTTTGACAACCCTAAAAGGGGGTGAATGTGTATGTAATTTGACCTAAGAATGAAAATATTAAATTAATTTTATTATTTTTACCTTATAAGTGAATCTTTCATGATATCTATGAAATTTTTAGTAGAATAGTTTTCTTTTCTATTTTGATCATTATGTATGACCTGTTGTGCTGTATATAATTCAATGATTCGTGATCATTATAAATGGGGAGATTGTTGACCTCCTCTAGATTTAATTATCAAAAATCATAAGTCATCATGTTAAATTATATTTACTTATAATCTTAAAATGTTATAATAGTATTTTACATTATAATACATTTTTGAAAAATATTACAAAGGATGAGTCACCGTTAAGTTGTATTCACTATTGTACACCTCACTAATTGCTGAAAATGGGATAATTATGAGTTACAATTATTGGAAAATCACTATTTAGATGTCACACTATTAATTGTCTCACCATTAGAATAGATTCCGAAATATAACAAAGGGAAATACAACATTATTCCAGCTATAGTCAACAACATCTCAATTTTTCAAAAATTATGAGTCACTATTGCATCATGATATCTTCTTGCTAAATTCTGAATATTTGAAAAGTATGAGTTACTATTGCAATGATTCATCATCAAGTCAACCTACTGATATAAAAACTAATCACTACACCAATCACCTTTACTGAGTCATTGTTCCAATGATATAGTTATAAGCTATGTCCAGGACATTATTCCATGACACCATTATAAGTAACCTTTCCAAGAAATCATTCCATGTCATTGTTTAGAGACACTATCAAAACATTTCACCATTCAGAGACACTGTCAGACCATTTCACTATTAAGAGAATTTGTTAATTCATCATTCTTAATTTAATTTCAAATCTGTTTCTAACGTGCATATTTTTGTAATGTAATTAAACTGATTAAATTAATATCCATTTTTATACAACAATTAAAATCATTTTGATATTAAAGAATGATGTAAGAGGTTCTAAGATAAGATACAGATCATGCTCTATATCAGTTATAAAGTATAACGGTAACACCAGAACAAAAATTAATTGGATCACATCATGAATTGTTGTGCTTGGGAAAAATATGATAAATTATTACTTTCGATATAATTTGATACTAGTGATAACTCAAAGGAATGAAGATTTTATATAGAAAAACCTAAGTGGAAATAATAACTCATAAAAAACAACAATACCTCAATGAAAATAGAAGAAAAAATCTCTCATGACGCTCTATTTTATTGTTTGTTTATGAAATTCGGTATAATATGAACTCCAAGATATCTTCTAGGTGTTTCAAGACATGTTGCCTATCACGCATAGCATTCTAACTCTGTTATCTATAATTTTATCTAGTTATGTACTATTTTTACATTACCATAAGTTTATGTCTATCTTCTATAAATACATGTTAAATCCTATGAAAAATTAGAAGATACAAAGAAATATTCACAATCTATCTTTTACACCTTATATTCCTACAAGTAACAGTAGATTAGGTCCCTATAGAGCATATTTGTTTGATTCCCATAACAACTATGGAAGAGGTCTTGATGACCTAGATAGTTGTATATGATGTTTTTTACCCCAATATCGTTTGTGGATCAAAGTTTATTTATATAAACTTCTTGGAATTATGTTATTTCCTTATGGAGAGGATGAAGTCTCAGCTTCAGATAGAACCTCTTATTTTAATTCAGATATGTTCTTTCAAGTAGATATTTATCTATTTGTGTTTATTTAAATTAGAAAAATTCACATTTCTTTGATAGTTAATAATAGATAGTGTTAATATTATAATATAATTTACAATATTTAATTAAAAATTTAAGGTTAGAGTTTATATTTTTTTAACTAAGAACTAATTACTATTTGACAAATCCTTCAAATAACCAAATATTTTATAAACTGCTCCTTTCATTAACTGGTTCTTTTTATTTCAAATTGGGGGACTTTTATATAATTTTTTAGATATTAACTTCAAAAGGAACCCAATTCCCACCCTTTTGATTTTCATACTCCAACCAATGTGTATATATATGTCAAAGGGTATAATTGAAAATATTATAAGATGAAATACATGTTACTTTTAAACTATATGTTTTTAACAATAATTTTCTAAATATTATTTATAGGAATCAATTGAAGATAATATTACATAACAGACCTTCAAACACAAGGGTAGGAAATGTATGTTGGTTATAGTAATAATAATAGAATAACAAATAGGTCACATGTGATGATATGTGGTTGGTATATCTATTAATATTTTCTAATTAATTTTAGTAATGTTTTGATGTGGGTGGTAAATGAAGTTAAAATTGACTCTTTAGAATAATATTTTTTTGAGAAGGGTTATATGATAAAGGATAATATTAAAACATTGGTGAATTTGATTTTTGACATATTTGGTTAATTTTAATTTCAAAACTATTTATTTGGAATGTATGACTCACAAATATATGGATTTTTTTATTATTTGAATAAACTTTTTTTATAATTCATAATCTATCTGGTGAAATAATTCACAGCAGTGTACATTTGATCCACCAAAATTATATTTTAGTACTTAATGGTTATGAGTTTTTCAGGCCTTATGGAGTAATAGATCATGTATCATGGCCGTGTATCATTGGTGGGTTCATTAAAAAATATTATTAGAGATTAAATATAGATTATGATTGTTTTGAACATTATTTTATATATGAGATCAGATTATCGGATCTTTATAGGTATATTATAAGTTATCCCATGAAAAAACTAATTGTAATGATACTTCAGATACCCTGGGGGATCCAAAATATTTACCATTTGTTTTGATTAGGAATCATTATATATTTTAAGAAAAATATGACTACAAATAAAATATTTGAAAGAATTTTTGTGGTTCATAGTTAGTGTTCATAGAAAATAGTCTATTATATACCATTTCCTCTAATTCTAGAAGGTTCATTTTGGTTTTTAGTATTGATACATTGTTTGGGTAACCATGAAACCAAACCGATCATCCTAAATTTATGTATCCAGTGAGCAGTAAGTTTTTGGGAAATTATATGGGAAAATATGTAGTTAAAACATACAATAAGAAAAACAATATATTTTTTATCTTATTCTATTATGGTATCTATAATAATTTACAATTATTATGATATTTTGATGACATAAATTGATGTTTTCTATAGGATTACAATTTTATTTCATATGTTTTACGATATGTATCTTACTTATTGAATTTTATATATAGTCATAGAACTTATATGAGTTATGATGAATCCATTAATGAGAGTGGTAGATATTTATCCATAAGAAAAGACTCCAATTGATTAAAATATCATTAAGATAGTTGTTTGCAATGATTAATCAATGAAACAAGAATTTGGACTTTGTCCAACTCAATATTGGGATTAAGATTAAGAGTTAATTCATTATATAAATTTTTATTTTCAAGGAACTTATTATATCTAAGAATATTGTGATTTCTTTGATGATATTGATAGTTTTTTTGGATTTCTTTAGACTCCAGAGTCCTTATATTTTAAATGTTCCACCATTATTTGTGAGGTCCCTATAAAAAGTAGCAGAATCCAAAAACATAGTTGAATATTCTTGAGGATATAGCAAGGGGAATTCCATGGTCGTTTTTACGTGGTAATTTTATCCCAAAATGATTCTATTATCAATGATAAGTTAGTTATTAGGTCAAGAGGGAGTTAATCAGTCTGTGATGGAATATTTGAATTATTTCATCAAGAATATACATTTTACACTATAAATGGTAAAAAAAATTAAAAGGTTGATATTTTTTATGGGTATTCATATTGACATCAAATATAAGTCCATCATATTTATATTATTATATTTTATAAATGTATTTAATGAATCATTAGTGGTAGAGAATGTTTGAGATGGGTTTCTAAGTTTTGTTAAGGATTATTATTATGCATCAATTTTATTTAAAGGTTTAATACATGATAATAATATAACATATGGTGATTTTAGAGAGGTAAGTGGTTAGTATTCTAGGAATCCATCTTAATTGGCCTAATTTGAACTAAAGGGGATTAGACCTTTTATATGGAATTATTATGGAATGTTGGTACAAAATAGGCCTCTAGGAATGAATGATCCCAATTTCTGTTATTCATTAGAAAGAAAGGTCTATCTATAAATATCTGTGTTGAAAAAAAAATCCATAAGGAAGTTTTCTAGATTGTTTTTCTCCAAAGGGATATCCGGTGAAATTATATTCCTCAGTGTTAGTGGGATGTCATCCAATAGGGTGTAGTGTTTGTGGAACATCATTTAAAATTCATATACAGTTGAGTGGGAATCATCAATTTAATTACGGATGTTTAACATAGAATTAATCTAGGAAATTATATGATGCTTTGAAAATCCTATAAAATAATAAGTTTGATTACTACTATTTGATGTAATATTATTATAATATCATATATAACTATATTTGTTTCACACCAATGACTATAAAATATTTATATCATCTATATCACAGATTTTTTGTATCATTCATATGATGTAATGTCTATTATTATGGAGATATTAAATCCTCTATGAAAGAAGAATGATCATAGAGTTCATTTTCCATCTTATAATAACTTGTATCTATTGTCGATTTTGTTTGAAATTTTCATGTTCATGAAGTATAAATTGTTAATATAATCGATGTAGTATTCTTTAAGATTACATTCATATTGTGCATCAAAGAATATTATTGCATTGTTTTCATTATCTATTTTGATTCGTGTTATCATTTATTTCTAGGTTTGTGGGACCATTGATCTGTCTATGTTAAAACACTTATTCTAAATATCAATGAATTTCAATGTTAGATATCACATCATTTGGTATATGTAGAAGGATCAAAATTCAGGTAAGGTTCTTCCTTATATAGTTACATACTTCCCTAAATAATTTCTTGATGATTTCACTAGATATTACAATAGTTTGAAATATAAATACCTATATTGATATTAATACTAAAACTAAATATATATTCATTCCTTATTATTTATTAGTTCTAAAAATGACAACAGACGTAAAGACTTAACTTGATTACCTTGAAACAAAAGTGTTTATTCATCTTAATGTATCTCCATTATTATCTATTGTGCCTTTTATTATGATGGATAATGAAATGTGATTCCTATAAATTTATTTTATAATGATGAATCAATTTAATATTGAGAATAAATTCCCCTTTCCCAATGTTGAAGAATACATTGGTTAGTTGAATCAGGAAAAATGGTTCTTTATGATTGATCTCAAGTTTGGGTCTCTTCGGTTTAGTGTAATGGAAACTAACATAACCAATACAAGATGACAAATTATATATATTCATATTCAATACCTTAGGATTCCATTTATATTAGAAAATTCTCTTATGAAGGTAATATCCCTTATGAATCATTTTTTCATTTGATACCTTGATTCTATGGTCTCATTTTTCATTGAAGATATCTTTTTTATTTGAACAATTAAGTGGAAGATGCAAATCTTGTAAGGATTATTTTTTGGTAACCTTATAGACTAATACCTAGTTTAAAAACTATCCAAATTCCAATTCTCTATCCAAAAAAATATTTTTATTAAGGGCATAGGGTGTCTAAATAAGGTGATTCATTTGAACCTAATATGATGTATGTTTTTATATGTTTGGATATACAAAAAAATGAATTTGATACATGTATCCTTTTGTATTTAGTACGATTTTACCAATTATATATAAATTAATATTCAATGATCGATTCACCTATGGTGAATTTACCTAACAAAATGTGATATTTGAATAGTGTCATGAATGTCAGGTATCATTTAATGAGATAAAATAGTGGTCAATTTCAACATTAGTTCAAATTCATTACAATACTAGATAATTTCATGTGGTTTTTTATTCTCGAATCCTGGAATTAGGTTGGATGCATATATAAAATAAATAACTATTATCGCATTCTTAATTGAAACACACATATGAAATGAATTACCCCACCCATGACCATGGTTTATTGGTTGTTCTGCATGACTACAAACATTAACATGTCAATCTTTTCAATGAGAAGTTTTTAGTTTACACTCAAACACTAATTTATGATATAAATATTATCACAAATGGATGTAAACCATAAATAGCGTTGATGGGTGGAGTATTAGTAAATATTATAAATTGGCCTCACTTATACACTTAAAAAGTAGAATGTGGTAACTGATGGATTATGATAAAAGTTATCATCACTAATATAGAATGAATCTGGTGATTACTTTAATATGGTGATCCTTTTTTGGAATTTCAGCTTATTGTGAAAGAAAATATGTGGTGTTTTAAGATAATTTATAGGTTAATCCATCAATTCCTGAACATAATCATCAAAAGAAACCAATAGTTATCAAAACATATAAATTTCATTGAATTCATAAATTATGGGGATACCACCAATGATTTTATTTTATCTCATATGTAAAGACCCGTAAAATTCAAGGGAAATTTTTTCTTAATTTTCTTTGGAATTTTACAAGAGTTCGGTTTCTGACGGCACCTGATTCCGAGGCCCGGAGTGCCCAGAATTAATTTCCAAAGTTTGGCTCGGGTACGTTCAGTGAACGAATGAGCGGGAATTCCTAACTTTTGATCTGGTGCTCGGATTTGAAATCCGAGAACACCGATGAACTCGCAGCGCCGATATTCGCTTACGAAGACCTTTTCCGAAGTTGCGTTTGCCTAGGAAGAGTTGTTTAATTTTCTGGATGAAATGAAGAGTAAAATAAATTTGTGATACAATATTTATTTTATATCTTTAAAGTGGTTAAAATCTTTTGTTGGAAGTTGGGTGGTTTAACCACCTAAGAGAGGATTAAGGTGAGGAGGGGCCCACCCGAGCCCCACCTTTTCAAATTCCCTAACTCCCCTCTCTCCCTCTTTAAAGCTTGATAACTTAACACTTAATTAATTACACAACTCATGTATAATTAATTAAGTATTTTGTTTTGAAATTTAAGTTTTTGAAATGCTTGTCTTAGTAAATAAAATAAGGAGGGACCTTATTTTATTTGGATTGTTGGGTGGGGTGTGGAAGAGCTTTGGAGAGAAGGTGAAGAAATCCTCCACCTTCTTCATCTCCTTCGTGGAAGAACGCGAAGAACGTCCGCCACCCACGAAGAACACCGATGATGACATCTTGACTCGTCTTCTCTGATTGCTTCCTCCTCGACTTCTTCGTCTTCTAACCGACGTTAACGAAACGACGTACCTCTTCGGACGTACCTCTTTGTCATCGGATTTGACGAACGATTACCGCGACGCCCGACCTCCGCGACGTTGTCTTCCGTTGGTCGTTGACGATCTTCGAACTTGAAACCAAGGTAGGGGAATATTGTATATTTCTCATTTATGTGGTTTATACCCTCGAACTTGAGTGTTTATTTATAGGAATTATCTTTGTGGATTCCTTACCCCGATTTTAATTTATCATGATGAACATGAATTAAATAAATTAATTCGCGAATCAATAAACAATTGATTGAATTAATTTTCTTCTCGTTTATCTTGAGATTGAAAATCTTGAAGTGTGTTAAATAATTATTTTCCAATTACTTGTGTTCTTGATTCTCAAGGATGATGGCCAAACAAACATGGCCATCAATTTGGACATTGTCCATGACTCTTTTATACTTCACTCTTCGCAAATTCCCTGAGCGTTCGTTCACGCCAAATAATTAAGCGCGTCAAAACATCGATGTTTCGTTGAGCGCGATATATGAACGTGGAGATATCGACCCGAGGATCGTGAATCTATGCTCGTCAAAATTTTCGGACTTAGATCGGAGATGCGACAACCCGCCGAAGGGGCGATGTGGCGGTGTGATTATCGGCCCGGTGGTGTGCGGTTAAGGCAGGGCAGGCCGAGGCGACATTCGACGGTGCAGCTGGGTTGCGTGGCAGCGGCATGGTAGGCTGGAGGCGCAGCGGTGTGGGCAGCCAAAGGTGGTGCGGTTCTCGCCGTGCCGAAGAAGGTCGGTTGATTGGGAGAACAGAATTGTGAAGCAGAATGAAGATTGGAGAGAGAATGTTAAAATGAAATGGGAATGAAATAAAAAAATAATAAAATCAATAGTGGGGCGTGGATGGCTTTGAGTTAAGGGGAGGCACTGATTTTTTTGGGGATGCGTGGATTTTGGATTTGTGAGATTTAAGGAATTAAATCAAATTAAAAATAATAATAATATAAAAATGTTATTGTTATTTTCGTTGGGAAAACTGTTTTTTTGACGGTATATTCCTCGTGCGACCTCGGTTTCACGAACCGTCAGCGGCAGTGTGACCCTGACTCCGAGGCGGATTTTATGAGTCCAATATTGGATGTCTTTTTCGGGTTTTTGGATCGGGTACCCGAAGTGCTTCGAAAATAATAGATTTAATATTATTATTAAATCTTCAACCCGCCATAACTCATGCGTGCGACGTCCGATTGCCTTGCTATCAGTGGCGATGTAATCCTGTCATTAATACGGTCGATTCAAGTCTAATTTTGGAAACTAAATTCCAGTTCGTGGCTCGGGGCCATGAAACACCGAATAATAATATTATTATTATTATTATGGGATCTTGTATAGGTCATATCTCACTCATACGGTGTCAGAATGACGAACCGTCTGCGACGTTGCAACCCTGGAATTAAGACGGATGTTTCAAAACCAATTTTGGATATTTAAGTCGAGGTCGAGGCGCGGGGCCCATGAGGCCCAGTTCGCACGTGTTGCGGTGAAATACAACTTTTTCACCTGCTATCCGTTTTGGACCTTTGGTAGTCCATCTCATGTGTTTTTCCGTATGGATCACAATGGTGTGACCGGTTTGGTTAATCGGTATCATTTGAAGTACAACCGGGTTTGTTCGAACCCGAAACCAACCGGGCCTTCGGAGCGGAAACGCTCATATCTTGAGCTACGGACGTCCGATCGACGTGCCGTCAGCTTTGTTGTGTTCCTCTTAGTGAGACGGATCTTTTGGAATACTCCGCCCGAGGTTTGGACGCAGGTGGAGTACGGTCGGGTTGGTTTTGCCTTAAAAACCAACCGGGCCCCGGGGACGAAAATGCCAATAACTCTCAGACCGGGCGTCCGATCAACGCGCCGTCTGTTGCGTTGAGTTCCTGTTGACGATACGGAACTTTTGGATACATCAACTCTGGTCTTCGTGACAGTTGATGTATCAGCCTCTCGGCTTGTGGAGCGGACTCTCCGTACGAGCTTGCTGTGTGCGGGAACCCTAGTGCTGGCTGCGACTGTTACTGTGACTACTACTGCTACGACTGCTACTGTGACTACGACGACGAAAGTACAGAGATCCTGTGTGGATTCGACGACGACGACTACAGCACTCAGCGATCCTACGTGGATCAGTGCTACAGGTCCTGTGTGGGCCCGATCCTGTGTGGGTCCGATCCTGTGTGGGTCCGCGCTCAGCGGTTCTGTGTGAGCCAGCGCCTACAGGTCCAGTGTGGGCCCGATCCTGTGTGGGTCTTTGAGGGGGTTAGTTACCTATCGATCCATCATGGGTCCGACGACTTAGATGGATCAGTGATCATCTTTATCGTCCTTTGAAGAAGTATTCCTGTGTGAGCTGAATCCTGTTGCTTTCCTGTGTGGATTGTGTTGTGCAATCCTGTGTGGATTACGTTTTGCTTTCCTGTTTGGAATACGTTTACTTTCCTGTGTGGACTGAGTTGTACTTGGGCTCGGAGGTTTGAGCGTATTTGAATTGATGACTTAGGTATATGTATGGGCATATACCTAAGCAGTGTCGGTTGTTACTTCGTGATTATACCTTTCTTCGTGGTTTATCCTTTGTGGATTTGAGAGACCTTCAGGGGTCTCGGGGTCCCTACTGAGTAGCTTATACTCACCCCTGCACGGGCTTTGCCCGCACTACGTTGTGTTGGTTGCAGACGACGGATAGCGTTGACCTTAGCTGAGGCTTGCAGAGCGGGACGGTATCCGGAGGTGGACCACTGGGCGGGACGTGCACGGAGCAGACGGTGGGACCTGTGGAGAAGAGGAGCTATCTGTACCCACCCTTCAGGTGGGATTTCCAGTGGACAGCTCGGTGTAGCGGCATTTACTTTTCAGTTGTTGTTTTCCCTTTCGAGTTGTACTTTACTTTCAGTTTTGGGTTTGTATTCTGGCCCATTTACTTTTCCGCACTTTCAGTTGTACTCTGCTTTAGTTTAGTGTTTACTTTCCGCTTGCTTACTCTGTGGTGTTTGTTTACCTTACAAAGGCAATGCCTTCCCTTTTTATCGGGATTTACGCCTTGGTACTAGTCGCCAGCCCCTAGCCTATGGAAGGCGGGCTTGGGGTAGTCACGGCACGGACCCCGAGGGCGGGTCGTGACAAATTGGTATCAGAGGAGTTCGGTTCTACCGCGAACTCTGATCTTTTCTATGTGAAGCAATAATGTTTAGCGTATTGAGTGTGGTTATCAGTCCAGGGAGTCCAGTGTTGGTGCGGCGGCCGACGTATCCGTACACCAGGACCCTGACTTCTGATTTCCGACTTAATGCACGAAAACATTGATTGCGTGTGTGTTTCCAAGTTTTCTTTGTGATTTCTTTGTGTCAGCTCACCAGGTATACTGTTTGACCGTGGCGCACCTGTTTCCTATTCAGGATGGCCCCACGACGGCAGCCAGCTCGGGTTCCGAGAGTTGAGCGTGACGACAGCCCACCGAGCGACGAGGCCTCGGTGCAGGGCCCTTTGTCAGCAGTGGCACCGGCGGTAGCACTACCCGCCGAGCCCCCGATACTTCCAGCACCAGCCGCTGACGATGCATGTCGCCTCAGCGCACTGCATGAGTTTCAGCGCCAGCGACCGCCCAGGTTTCGCGGGGAGATGGATCCCCAGGCAGCAGAGGACTGGCTGGAGGCAGTGGTACGAGTGTTTAGGCTAGTGAGGACACCAGCAGACCTCATGGTGATCCTCGCTGCGAGCCTACTACACGCAGCAGCAGGACGATGGTGGAGCTTGATGCTCCAGGTGCACGATGAGGCATCTCTTCTTTGGACGGACTTTGAGAGCCTCTTCCGCTCGGAGTTCGTCCCAGCCACCCTTCGTGCGGTGCGTATCCAGGAGCTTCTACAGCTGCGGCAGGGCAGCATGACGGTCGCTCAGTACTCGGCGAGATTTACCGATCTCTCGCGCTACTCGACCGACATGGTACGGGACCCATTCTTCCGGGCCCGGACCTTCGAGCAGGGTTTGAGACACGAGATCAGGGCATCGCTGATCTCCCTCAGCATACCCACTCAGACAGGAGTACTGGAGCGGGCCCTTCTGATCGAGAGCTTCCTTGTTGAGTCTACACCAGCACAGAGACCCACCGCAGGGCGGCACGTAGCGGAGTCTTAGGTAGCAGGTAGCCGACAGATGACTCAGGGGTCCAGACAGACCAGACCTTCAGGCAGACGACCTCAGGGCACTGGCTCAGCATTGCAGGGCACACAGCGCGGAGCCAGTCTTTTGAGTGGAAGACAGTGCTTTGCATGCGGCGGGCAAGGCCACAAGGCTCGTGACTGCCCGACCCGCCATGCGGAGGAGCAGCAGACGGTTGAGGAACCACCTAAGCAGAGGCAGAGGTTCGACCGTGGCGGTCTGCAGGGAGGAGGCAGACGAGGCAGAGGAGCTGGCTGAGCAGCAGGTGGTGGACGACGCTTTGAGGCTCTACCACCACCACCAACAGGAGGTCCACCCCGACCGCAGGGGAGAGCTCAGCTTCAGGCAGCCGAGGCCTTCGATCATGGAGCTCTGGGAGCCGATAAACAGGAGCAGAACTAGTGGATACATCCTTTGTACTTCTGGTTCCTTGTTGCTTTTGTGTAGCGTCTTGTATTATGAGCTGCAATAATAAAAGACGCATACCTTTGTGATATTTTCGTTCCTGTCCTCTTTCGTGATGTTACTAGGAGGTTCCAGTTTTGTCTGTTGACTTGACCCTCACTTGTGAGACATCTACTGGAGGAGACCCAGTTACCACAAACTGATGCTGACAGTGTGACTCAACCCTTGGAGGCGAGAGTAACGGTTGAATCTCTTAGTAGTAGCGTCGAGGCCTTACGACGTCATCCTTGGTATGGATTAGAATCATCCATGTTAGGGTTGACTGTTTTAGGCGAAGAATGTGGTTCATCCAGGGGATGAGACCAGATTTCTCTTATCGGCAAAGAAGAAATCATAGCAACTCTTGTGGGACCAGAGGTGGTCTAGGCCACGACAAAGAAGGTCCAGGTTATCCAGGGGCGGATGAGTACAGCTCAGAGCCGGCAGAAGTCTTATGCTAACAGGAAGCGGAGGCCACTGGAGTTCGAGGGTGGAGACCACGTCTTCTTGCGGGTCTCACCTCGACGTGGTATTCGGAGATTTGGCCGAGGTGGCAAGTTATCTCCGCGCTTCATCGGACCCTTCCAGGTCCTAAGCAGGATTGGTGAGGTGGCTTATCGTTTGGCTCTACCACCTCAGTTGCACCGGGTGCACGATGTCTTCCACGTGTCTCAGCTGAGGAGAGACGTGCACGACCCGACGCACATCATTGACCATGGGGAGCTTGACGTTGACGATGGGGCGACTTTTACGGAGGTCCCGGTGGAGATAGAGGATCGACAGGAGCGGGTCCTACGTGGGCGATCGATTCCTCTTGTGCGCATCAGATGGCAGCACGGGAACCTCCAGGAAAGCACATGGGAGCGGGAGGCTCAGATGTGTGCTCAGTACCCTCATTTGTTTCCCTAGTTTTGATGTATCTTTACGGGGACGTAAAGCCCTGAGGTGGGAGTGATGTAAAGACCCGTAAAATTCAAGGGAAATTTTTTCTTAATTTTCTTTGGAATTTTACAAGAGCGCGGTTTCTGACGGCACCTGATTCCGAGGCCTGGAGTGCCCAGAATTAATTTCCAAAGTTTGGCTCGGGTACGTTCAGTGAACGAACGAGCGGGAATTCCTAACTTTTGATCCGGTGCTCGGATTTGAAATCCGAGAACACCGATGAACTCGCAGCGCCGATATTCGCTTACGAAGACCTTTTCCGAAGTTGCGTTTGCCTAGGAAGAGTTGTTTAATTTTCTGGATGAAATGAAGAGTAAAATAAATTTGTGATACAATATTTATTTTATATCTTTAAAGTGGTTAAAATCTTTTGTTGGAAGTTGGGTGGTTTAACCACCTAAGAGAGGATTAAGGTGAGGAGGGGCCCACCCGAGCCCCACCTTTTCAAATTCCCTAACTCCCCTCTCTCCCTCTTTAAAGCTTGATAACTGAACACTTAATTAATTACACAACTCATGTATAATTAATTAAGTATTTTGTTTTGAAATTCAAGTTTTTGAAATGCTTGGCTTAGTAAATAAAATAAGGAGGGACCTTATTTTATTTGGATTGTTGGGTGGGGTGTGGAAGAGCTTTGGAGAGAAGGTGAAGAAATCCTCCACCTTCTTCATCTCCTTCGTGGAAGAACGCGAAGAACGTCCGCCACCCACGAAGAACACCGATGATGACATCTTGACTCGTCTTCTCTGATTGCTTCCTCCTCGACTTCTTCGTCTTCTAACCGACGTTAACGAAACGACGTACCTCTTCGGACGTACCTCTTTGTCATCGGATTTGACGAACGATTACCGCGACGCCCGACCTCCGTGACGTTGTCTTCCGCTGGTCGTTGACGATCTTCGAACTTGAAACCAAGGTAGGGGAATATTGTATATTTCTCATTTATGTGGTTTATACCCTCGAACATGAGCGTTTATTTATAGGAATTATCTTTGTGGATTCCTTACCCCGATTTTAATTTATCATGATGAACATGAATTAAATAAATTAATTCGCGAATCAATAAACAATTGATTGAATTAATTTTCTTCTCGTTTATCTTGAGATTGAAAATCTTGAAGTGTGTTAAATAATTATTTTCCAATTACTTGTGTTCTTGATTCTCAAGGATGATGGCCAAACAAACATGGCCATCAATTTGGACATTGTCCATGACTCTTTTATACTTCACTCTTCGCAAATTCCCTGAGCGTTCGTTCACGCCAAATAATTAAGCGCGTCAAAACATCGATGTTTCGTTGAGCGCGATATATGAACGTGGAGATATCGACCCGAGGATCGTGAATCTATGCTCGTCAAAATTTTCGGACTTAGATCGGAGATGCGACAACCCGCCGAAGGGGCGATGTGGCGGTGTGATTATCGGCCCGGTGGTGTGCGGTTAAGGCAGGGCAGGCCGAGGCGACATTCGACGGTGCAGCTGGGTTGCGTGGCAGCGGCATGGTAGGCTGGAGGCGCAGCGGTGTGGGCAGCCAAAGGTGGTGCGGTTCTGGCCGTGCCGAAGAAGGTCGGTTGATTGGGAGAACAGAATTGTGAAGCAGAATGAAGATTGGAGAGAGAATGTTAAAATGAAATGGGAATGAAATAAAAAAATAATAAAATCAATAGTGGGGCGTGGATGGATTTGAGTTAAGGGGAGGCGCTGATTTTTTTGGGGATGCGTGGATTTTGGATTTGTGAGATTTAAGGAATTAAATCAAATTAAAAATAATAATAATATAAAAATGTTATTGTTATTTTCGTTGGGAAAACTGTTTTTTTTTGACGGTATCTTCCTCGTGCGACCTCGGTTTCACGAACCGTCAGCGGCAGTGTGACCCTGACTCCGAGGCGGATTTTATGAGTCCAATATTGGATGTCTTTTTCGGGTTTTTGGATCGGGTACCCGAAGTGCTTCGAAAATAATAGATTTAATATTATTATTAAATCTTCAACCCGCCATAACTCATGCGTGCGACGTCCGATTGCCTTGCTATCAGTGGCGATGTAATCCTGTCATTAATACGGTCGATTCAAGTCTAATTTTGGAAACTAAATTCCAGTTCGTGGCTCGGGGCCATGAAACACCGAATAATAATAATATTATTATTATTATGGGATCTTGTATAGGTCATATCTCACTCATACGGTGTCGGAATGACGAACCGTCTGCGACGTTGCAACCCTGGAATTAAGACGGATGTTTCAAAACCAATTTTGGATATTTAAGTCGAGGTCGAGGCGCGGGGCCCATGAGGCCCAGTTCGCACGTGTTGCGGTGAAATACAACTTTTTCACCTGCTATCCGTTTTGGACCTTTGGTAGTCCATCTCATGTGTTTTTCCGTATGGATCACAATGGTGTGACCGGTTTGGTTAATCGGTATCATTTGAAGTACAACCGGGTTGGTTCGAACCCGAAACCAACCGGGCCTTCGGAGCGGAAACGCTCATATCTTGAGCTACGGACGTCCGATCGACGTGCCGTCAGCTTTGTTGTGTTCCTCTTAGTGAGACGGATCTTTTGGAATACTCCGCCCGAGGTTTGGACGCAGGTGGAGTACGGTCGGGTTGGTTTTGCCTTAAAAACCAACCGGGCCCCGGGGACGAAAATGCCAATAACTCTCAGACCGGGCGTCCAATCGACGCGCCGTCTGTTGCGTTGAGTTCCTGTTGACGATACGGAACTTTTGGATACATCAACTCTGGTCTTCGTGACAGTTGATGTATCAGCCTCTCGGCTTGTGGAGCGGACTCTCCGTACGAGCTTGCTGTGTGCGGGAACCCTAGTGCTTGCTGCGACTGTTACTGTGACTACTACTGCTACGACTGCTACTGTGACTACGACGACGAAAGTACAGAGATCCTGTGTGGATTCGACGAGGACGACTACAGCACTCAGCGATCCTACGTGGATCAGTGCTACAGGTCCTGTGTGGGCCCGATCCTGTGTGGGTCCGATCCTGTGTGGGTCCGCGCTCAGCGGTTCTGTGTGAGCCAGCGCCTACAGGTCCAGTGTGGGCCCGATCCCGTGTGGGTCTTTGAGGGGGTTAGTTACCTATCGATCCATCATGGGTCCGACGACTTAGATGGATCAGTGATCATCTTTATCGTCCTTTGAAAAAGTATTCCTGTGTGAGCTGAATCCTGTTGCTTTCCTGTGTGGATTGTGTTGTGCAATCCTGTGTGGATTACGTTTTGCTTTCCTGTTTGGAATACGTTTACTTTCCTGTGTGGACTGAGTTGTACTTGGGCTCGGAGGTTGGAGCGTATTTGAATTGATGACTTAGGTATATGTATGGGCATATACCTAAGCAGTGTCGGTTGTTACTTCGTGATTATACCTTTCTTCGTGGTTTATCCTTTGTGGATTTGAGAGACCTTCAGGGGTCTCGGGGTCCCTACTGAGTAGCTTATACTCACCCCTGCACGGGCTTTGCCCGCACTACGTTGTGTTGGTTGCAGACGACGGATAGCGTTGACCTTAGCTGAGGCTTGCAGAGCGGGACAGTATCCGGAGGTGGACCACTGGGCGGGACGTGCACGGAGCAGACGGTGGGACCTGTGGAGAAGAGGAGCTATCTGTACCCACCCTTCAGGTGGGATTTCCAGTGGACAGCTCGGTGTAGCGGCATTTACTTTTCAGTTGTTGTTTTCCCTTTCGAGTTGTACTTTACTTTCAGTTTTGGGTTTGTATTCTGGCCCATTTACTTTTCCGCACTTTCAGTTGTACTCTGCTTTAGTTTAGTGTTTACTTTCCACTTTCTTACTCTGTGGTGTTTGTTTACCTTACAAAGGCAATGCCTTCCCTTTTTATCGGGATTTACGCCTTGGTGCTAGTCGCCAGCCCCTGGCCTATGGAAGGCGGGCTTGGGGTAGTCACGGCACGGACCCCGAGGGCGGGTCGTGACATCATAATTTTATCTCTGGTATTAATAACATTTACGGTCCCCTTTATCTTGAGGAATATAGAGATGAAATATTACAATCACTCTCAATGGGATGTGTATCGAGTCCTAAAAAAAATATACAATGATGTTAATTTTTAGTATTAGTGACCAAGAATGAGGAGGTACATCATTGACTATGTGTCTCAATGATTTCATTTCCATCCATTAAAGGTGTAACACTAAAAACACTACGTATTATTTCAGCAGTTTCCCATTCCTATTTATAAATCGGATTAAATATCTATGGATTTGTTTACTTTATTAAATTAAACAACATAGGTGATGAATTATATCTATTTTATAATTTATAAGTTTTATAATTTGACACAATTTTTTATCAAGGACAACATGAAGTTTGAATAATATGTATTTCTACAGATGAATGATATTGTTAAATATCATGATATTCCCTCAAAAATCATTTTAGATCGGTATCCTTAATCTAGTTCTACGTAATGGGTAGGTCTACTGATGGTAATGTGAAAATATTTTAAAAATATCACATCATACTATCCTCAAAGTGATATCCAAATACAAAATAATATTTATATTTTTTCTAATGTGATTTTTGAATATTTAATAGATTTTAATAGATGATTTGATGATTATATCTCATTGGTTGAGTTTCAGTATAATAACAACTATCTATATTTGAAAAAAATGGTTTATTTTTAATCATTATAAGTTTTTGCATATATATATCAATGTTTTTGGAAAAAGATCAATGAAACACATCTAGTGGGACTATGTAGGGAGAATGGGGAATCAAATAATATACATCATATTCAAAATAATCTAGTTATATCTTAGAGTTTCCATTAATATTACATTGATCATCATCATTGAATTTTAGAATCCTCAATCAGTGATTATTCCTTGTCAATGGTTTCTACTAAATAAGGGCATAAAATTATGGGGTATAAGGTACTCTAGTGACATGGTATACATGGCCTTATATCATTGATTAAATGATTTTAAATATTTCAAAGTGATTTAAATTAGCTCCTCAAATTACATAAATTCAAAATGTATTTCATGTTTAATAGTAAAAACTTATTATACATATCCTTATCATGTTTTGAATTTGGATGAACTAGATATAGAGCGTGATATTTTAGTCGTTGTGAAATGATTACAGTTTCATGAATTGCAAAATAATTTTCCATAATGAAAATGAATTCATTATGACTAATTTTTTTAAATCACGTATTTTATTTTCCTGAATCATCGGAGAGAGAATAAAAATGAGTTAAAAATGGTCTCATATATTTTATGATCTTTAAATATTATGCATGAAATTTTAGGTTAGAAAATGATGTGTTGGGGATAATTTTTATAACTAAGATATTACTTTCAGGTATGTATTTTATTTATTATTTAATTTTTTCATTTTTATGAACATTTTTAATTTTGGTGAAAATTAAAATTATTAAGGGTTAGGGTGTACAAATACTTTAAACATGTATGTAAACAATTCTACCGAAATGAGTGTTTCTATTAGTTAATGAAAGGTTGGTTTGTAGTAGTAGTAATGGATCTATAATTTGTAGGTCAAAATTTTCATCCCGGAATAGAATCCTCGATGGGTGAATGGTATTTGTAATCATGTATGATAACTATGTGAACCATTAAAAAATATAAATATTTTAATTTCAAAAAAATATTTCTAAAAGGAAGACCCTTTTGATCCTTCTCATTTCAGTGAGCACTCTCTACGAGCTACAACATGATGCCCCCATGTTACATATTGATTATTTTTGTTCCCTCAATATTTTATTTGTCAATATAGTTTGGTACTAAAAAGTATGTGGTCCTAATATCTTACCACTATCTTTATCATCATTATTCTTGAATTTTAACTCATTACACATATTTTGGTGGTTTGGGGTTACAAATTATTTTTAAAAAGGGTGGTTCCAATGTTAAGGCTTCTCTTTTCATTCTCAAGGGTTTTAATTTCCTCTATGGGGGTAATAATATCATTACTAATGTATTGAATTAGTGAAAATATGTATTTTTATATACTATCATCTATTACTTAACCCATCAGGGATATATTATCTTTAAAAAAAATTAATGATTTAAAAACTATATTTTTTATTTAATTGTTTGTGTCAAATTTTTTATTGTGTTTCATGGTTTCAAAATGAATTGTTGGAGGTATCTAATGAAATATATAAACTTAGTTTTATATAATGTAATAAAAAAATTTGAATTTAGAAATTCCATTCATAGTGTTATAATGAATTATTTTTGTGTTTTTTAATGAAATATTTGAATAGGAATTGTTATGACCCATAATTATATGATTTTAATTTAATTTATTTACAAATACATTTTTCATATTTAATAATAAAATAGTATATAACTCTCATTCCCCACATGATAAAATGAACGAGATTTTATTATATTATTTTAAACACAAAATTTAGAGAATAAATATGGAAATTAGAACTGAATGTATTTCAATGGGATAAATTTTTTAAAATAAGACAGTAGTAACAGAAAAATTTATGATTTTCCTAGTTCCCACGAATATTCTCACTCATGAGAAACACTATAGAAATGAAGAATAATATTATTAATGAATTTTGTATTTTAAAAATGAATATATATATATATATACACACAAACACACATAAATATATAAAACATTGAGAAGAAATAGAAATGAATTTTGAATAAATAAATTATGATGTATTGATTTAAAAGTATTTATGTCCTATGACAGTTACAAATCTGATTGTTGTAATTGTAATATGATCATTGATAAAGTAATCCAACTGTTGAAATATTAATCAAAACATAACGAATTGTAACTAGACTACTATAATAGTAATCTCATTAATATAAATGTTAAATAAAATGTATACATCTTAAAAATGAGAATATAAAGCATTTATATTATGATACAAGTAAATAAATTGTTTAAATTGTAAAATATGTATTTATAATTTTATAAATCATAAATATTTTATTTATATTTTTATAAAAACCTAATTGTTTATAATAAAATATATTTTTAGTAAATGGTTTTTTAAATTAATATTAATTTTTATTATGATGAAAATATAATTTTATGATGTCATATGTACTATTTCAATGGGTTACAAAATTGACCATTATATTAAATTTGTTAATATTCAAATAATAATATATTTTATTTAAAACATTAATTTCTAATATTTAGATAATTATTTTAAAAAATTGATTTAATATTGAAATCTAAAAATTGAAAAATGGTTAGGTGAAGCTTTGGTATTTTTCTAAAATAGTGAATTTTTTAATGAATATTTAAATATGAAAAATAATATAGTTAACATTATAAGTTAAATACCTTATTTTTTATTATTGTATGTTGTTATAAACAATTATATTTTACTCACATGCACCGTTAAATATTTATGGCCAAAAATTCATCACTATTTGAATTCGTCATCCAAAATACTAAGATATTTATTATAATATTCTAAAATCCCATCTCCTGCCCTTATAAATACCACGGCTTCTCCTCACATATTCAAAGACAAAGATCATTCCAAATTTTTACCCGATTATATTTCAAATCCATTCACCCATGTTTTATTTCTATAGTTTTCACTAAATAAAATTTATAGGAGCCTAATGGGGAATCTTAAAGTATTATAACAAAAAGAAGAGATTAAATTATTGACTAACCGCTTATAATTTTATTCTTCTTCTACCACCCCCTTAATTTTCCATCTTAAAAGGAAAAGTAACATTAATATCCTAAATACATATATATTTTATTATTTATTTTTAATATATATATTTTACCAAACACTAATTATATTCTAAAATGAATGTATTGTTTACAATATGGTTGGTTCACTGCCTCCATGAAATATATAATTCATTTTTCTCCACTTCCATTAAATATTGTAATAAAAAATACTATTATTGTTAAATAAGATTATAATAAAAATATTTATCCAATTTTATATTATAAAATGAATATATAGGTACAATATTATATAAAATGAAACTAGTGCATGATGGTCCGTAAATTCCCCAAAATGAAAAAACAATATACTGTTAATGTTTTTACAAAATGAGTCATCAATTTTGAAGATCTCATGAAAATATTCTATAAAAATATAAATTTATATAAGTAAATGAATACCATCCCATTTCAGTTCTTGAGGTTTAGTTTTTTTTCAAAATAAAATAATAAATTATCCATATGTGATCTTACCTAGAAACCAGGAAACAAATGTCCTCGGATTAATGAAATTAAATATTATATATAATTTAAATGGGTAAAAAAATAAAATCATAACATATATTAAATAAAATATATATTGAGAAGGATAATAATTGATTTATGAAATAATCTAATTTTATAATCTAGTCTGTTAAGGGCATCTACTGAATTATTTTGGAACCCAAGGTAAGGGAACTCTCTGAACAACCCATTTTAACTGTGTTCTGACCTTTATATCTCTAAATCAAATTTTTTCCATCTTTTATTTTGTTAAATACCTATAAATTATTTATAAATTTATCTGACATATATAATAAAGTAATTATATCATCCCCTAATTGGTTAATTCTTACATTATGTTCATTTCTCAAATACCATCTTTAAAATAAATGATTGTGTCTATAAGATTAGTTAGTAAACAAAATATACAATGGGGTCATGTCCACCATGTATTGTTTTATTGAAAGCTAGAATTGAATAATATTTATGTGTAGTCCATGACATTAAATAATTTTCATTATCTTATGATACCATGTTATTTATGTTATTATCCCATGGGATTAATCATGATCCATCACTTTAATGATATAATGTTATTCTATTTGACACACATGTTTTCCTCCATTAAAATCTTTATTCAATTACTGAGCATTATAGATCACCCATTTATTTTCTGTATTCCACACGATATCCTTTATAGGTTTTGGAGTTAAAAGTGATTTACTGTCTCATTATGGATATTAAAATAAATATGATGTGTTTTAGTTACAATTTTTTGATTTATGAATTGATTCATTCAAAGACACTAGTCCTTCGATCAATGGTTGGTATTTATAGGATATCGATGTTATAAATCATGTAATAATATACGTAAATTGGTTGGGTCAATATAGTTAGTATCAAATAAATATGTAGTTATTTCTGGGTTTTATGACTATACTAATGTACTATGAACCCTATGGATATTTTTATATATAGGAAAATATATTGTATTTTTAGTGTGGTATATAATGAATTTTTTCAAAATAATTACATTCCTATCAAGATATTGTATATCGATATGTATTTGGCTTAGTTTCACAAAGGGGTAATAACATAAAAAATTTCAAATTGGGTATTTCATTTATCTTAACTTAGTTCATGAAGAAGAGGACTTTCTATATTACTAGTTTTATACTAATGTGGAATATACAATGGAAAATCATAAAATCATTCCAAAATATTGTCAAAGGCCTCATTAGGGTGTTAGGATAGAAATCATGATTAGAAAATATAATCATGAAAAAAAAAGATTGAAACCAAGAGGATCATAATATAGGATATATGTGTTATTTATAATATAATATTTATAGGATCACATTTTTATTTATATATTATTATTAGTATATAAATTTTCATACATGTGTTTATTTTTTTTATATTAAATTACATGAGATATAATTATATATGTAAAGTTTCAATCATTATATAATTATGATCTTTAAATGTTTTATATGACTATTGTTTTATAAATTTCATTATATATTCCTTCTATAGTATAACTATTCAAACCCCACAATAAAAATGGTGGTTGACCTATTTATGGGAATAAAAAAGAGAAAATTTTCATCCCATGCATATTTAACTAATCTTGTCAATGTTTGGGTATTGAACCTCCTAAAAAATCATGGAAATTTTTTTTGTGGAGTTTGATGATATATTAGAAATGTATTAGCTATTATTATATAAATGTAACATTAAATATTTTGAGTGTCCGATCACAGATTACATCCCATGTTATCCAAAAATTCAATTCACTTATAAAGGGGATGTTTAATATATTATTTTGTATTTTTTTCTATCAATTTTGAATGTTATTTGACTTTAAAAAATATATATAGATAAAAAATTTCTTGTAAAGAATAGATTTATTCTTGAAGATATACCCATTATGAGGGATTATAATGATATATTCCCTAATCAATATTTTGGTATTCTTAAACAATGATAGTTTGAGGTGTTAATAAATATTCTACATAGATCTCTTATAATATCCATGATTCCTTATAGAATGGACACCATTGAATTGGAAGAACTAAATGACATGTTTAAATAAAATATGGGATAGGGTATTATCCCCACATGTGCTTCACCATAGAGTCATTTTGTCTTATTATTCAATAATATGGATGGTTTAAATCTCCTATACATTAATTATCATTAAATTTTTTAATAATAATAATGAACAAGTATCCCCATCCTTAGATAGATAATATTTTAAAAATTTTGTATGGGGCCTTGTACTTATCTAAGTTTTACACTCAGTTGGGATATCACAAACTAGTTGTGAATAAGAAATATATTCTCAGGAATGGATTTTTAAAAAGGGTTGGAAACTATGAGTGATGCCATTAAAACTCACGAATTCTCTAATAAAAAATAGATTTAAATAATAGTATATTTATATATTAAATTGAATTGTTTTTAATATTATTTATTGATGAAATAATATTATATTCTAAATGCAAGGAAATGCAAGAGGATCATTTTTGATATTATTATAAATGATTTTTGGTGGAGAAATTGTATAAAAAGTGTCATAATTCCCAGTTTTGGATAGAGGAAATACAAATTATTGGAGAATTTTATCTCTAGAGAAGTAATATATATACATATACACCATTATAAGAAAAATGAAATTAAGATGTTACCCATACCAACATTTTTAATTGAAAAATATAGTTTCCTTTGACTATCTATGTATTACCGATGATTTGAGATAAATATCTCATGATTATAAAACCCACTAAAATTGATGACTAAGAAGGAAGTTATTTTTTATCGACTAATGAATGTGAATGGAACTTCATAGGATTAAAAAAGTGTCTTATTATCACATCAGTCCTCATACTCCACTTACGTGGGGAACTTTTTTCCATTAATCCATGGTTCAATGAAGTGTATGGTTTGTTTACTAAGGATGAATGAGAAATAAATATCCTACACCTACAAGAAGATGATGTTTCAGGAGAAAAACTATCAAACCCATGATATTGAGTTGGATATAATGATATTCTCAATGAAAAATTTGAATAGTTATATATATGGGGAAATATAAGAAATATATGTTGGTTATATAATGATAATATATATATTCACATATAAGGGTCTTAATTTGATCCAAAGAATATGGTTATAGATGATTAAACACAATGAATTCTTCATCAACAACCATCAATGGAATGAAATTAATGTAAAAAATTCACAATGTTGAAATGTTCTAAAAACATTATTAATGATGAGAATTTAGAATAATAGAATCATCTAATAATATAAATGGATGTACATGGGGATCATAAAGGAATTAAAATCATCATTTTATTCTCAAATAAATTCTAAATCATTATGTTTATAGATGATATACGATGCACAAAGAGATAATGTGGGAAAACATATGGTGATTGAACCTATAAGAAAAGGGATTTCCTCAACATTCAAAATTGATAAAGAGTTAGTTTTATGATGTGGGTCCCCACTATATATAATTTCTAATAATATTATAAATAAATACTCATTGGATGATTCACATGGGTAAAAATTATACATCCATCTGGAGATAAACGATATGAATTGATATAACTGAGATAACTATTATATTAAAAATACAATGCAGGAGATCACCGAATATACGTCAAAATTCTTAGTAAATATATAGGTGAAGTATTAAGAAAAACATTATAAGGGGATAATGAAAAAATTTCTCATTCCTATATGTAGATGAGAAAACATTACAATGGACTTTTTGGAAGGTCTTCTATAATCATAGAGAGAAAATAATTCTATATGGATTTATGTGGATCACCTTTTAAAGACTTATAACATCATGAATGTCCTGAGGAATTTACATAATCAAATTTCCTGGATATAAATCAAAAAAGTGGGTCGGATACATGGAAGACAACTATAAATTGTTGGTAGAATACATGGAAGACAACTATAAATTGTATTTGAAAATGCTACAATATTTATATATATGATCTCGAAAATTATTCAACCCTTTTTAATTTAAAAAATGAAATTCATTATGGATTATCCCCTATAATGTGATGTCTAATATAACAGTTATATCTGGAAACTAGAATAAATGTTTTGAGGATTCTCTATAGGCATCAAAGGAGGACGGGAACAACTTCTCCCCCTATTCATGTTTTCCTAAAATATGAGATTCTACTCAAGTATCCTAATAGATCCATATGAAGACATTCTGTGAAGAGATGTAAAAATCCAATGTTATGGGTTCAAGTTGGTTAACACAAGCTATTGGGTCCTAAAATGTAAAAGGAAATGGTACAAAGGCCAAAACCATTCAACAACACATTAGGGATGCCCAATTTTAATAGAATATTTATGTTGAACATCATCGATGATAGCTTGAGTTTTTTTTGGAGATGAGGTTTTCCTTTGTATACCACCTATAAAAGTTTCATTATATTTTGGAATAAAGGAAAGATATTTCCATGGAAATTTGGCCCCTTTGTGATACTTGATTACATCAGAGATTTAGAAAATCGACTATCACTACCACCAACACTATATGAATTACCTTAAGTCTTACACATATCACTCTTATAGAAGTATATACTAGATACATCACATGTAATGGATTCAAAGGTGGTACAGATTGAAAATGTTGTCTCTTACAAATATAAGATAGTGAGGATCTTGATTTGTATAGATAAATTTATACTCAACAAGAAAACAAAACTATTCAAATTAATATGGAAAACCGTAAGTTTAAGTAGTTGTAATAAGAACAAGAGGACGTCATAAAGAAAAAGAACCCTTTCTTATTTTCACCATAGAATGTTAAATAGAATTTCACGAGTAAAATTTCTTCAGCGGAAGAATTTAATGATCCATAACTGTATTTGGGAATTTTCCTTTTGAATGAATAATTTTTTATATATTTAGAAATATTGTATTTTATAATCCACACACACCATATGAAGAAGGTAATTATATTTTATTATATTAATTTAAAAATTATATTTAGTGAAAAATATGTCTTTATTTATTGAAATTATTATAACGTGACAAAGAAATAAAATATGACAACAATATTAATATAATATGGTTTTTATGAGTCCCTCAGAGTAATCGTAGTAATGAATAACATAATAGAAATAAAGAAAAATATTACTAATGAAATAAGGATCTAAAAAATGTAAATATATATATATATAACATTGATAGAAAATATAATTAAATTAAAAATGAATGAAATATGATTTATTTATAGAATAAAAGGAAACTATAAGAAATTTACAAATCAGACCATTAGGATAGTAGCCTGGAAATATGAATAGTATTTTACCCATTAGGAATTTGAAACCTTACCATTAAAATAGAAACCTCAACAATGAAAGTGTAAAGTAATATTTTGGTAACATATAAAATGAGAATATGAAATATTTATTTCATGATTCAAATAAATAAATGTTCTAAATAATAAAATAAGTGTTTATATTTTTTGTAATAATAAATGTTTTATTTATATTTTTATAAATAATATAATGTTTCCAATGATATTTTATATTCGAAAAATTGGTTTATAAATTAATTTTATGTTTTTTTATAGTCATAATAATGTTAATTAGAAAATTATTATTATTTAAATTCTCAGAAAATTGATCAACATATTTAACTTTTTATTTTTCAAATAAATAAATATTTTATTAAAAAATTATCTATCTCATATATAGAAAAAAACATTAATAAAATTGAAATAAATTTTGGAATATACCCATAAATAATGATTAGGTTGAATTTTTTGTATTTTTCTAAAATAGTTGAAATGTTTTTTGAATAGTGAAATATGATAAAAAAACAGAATTCAATAGATTAAGTTAATTAAATGAATTTTTGTGTCATGGATGATGTAAGTACACATTATTTAGAAAAAAATGAACCATTTACTACATATGGTCATAAGATTCATCACAATTTTAATTATTTATCCAAAATAATAAACTAATTATTAGAATATTTAGGACACCCCTCTCCTCCCTTTACAAATACCACTCTTTCTCTTCACTTCTTCCATGATATGTAGCTTGATAAATATATTCCTCATTATATTCTATATTCTATCCCATAAAACTAACCATTATTTTTTCACCAAAAACAAGTAGATGGATCTGTATTGTATAGCCTACAAAGAAACAACCAAAGGGAGAGGTAAAATTCTTCACTAACCTCTTTCAATAAATTCATTTTTCACCATCATATTTATGTTTTCCATTTACCTAGACATATGAAAACCAGTATCCTATATATACTAATATGTTATTATTATATTGTAATATCTACCATCTACCCTTCCCTCATTATATTCTATTATGAAAACATGTTTTTCAATATGGATTGTTCACCTCCTCCATAAACAACGTACTATGTTTTTCTCCTCCACCTTCAAGTATAGTCATAAAAATAATATTATCGTTAAATAAGATTTTAATAATTAATTTATAATATAGTTAATTTTATTTAATGAATATATAGACATAATATTATGTAAAATTAAACAATTTTGTGATGGTCAGTAAAACATCTTAAATTAATTGATCATTTAACATTGACGTTTTTACTATATGAATCAAACCTATGAAGAAAAAAGTATTTTTTGGTACAACTAAATTTTATTTAAATATAATAATAAAATTTCATTTTAATTATTTATTTTTAGTCTAATTTTGCGTTAACATCAATAATTATTTACAATTGATATCACCTTATAAAATAGGAATAATCTCCCATTGAACAATGCAATTAAACATTACTTAAATATAAAATGGTTATAAATAAAAATATTGAAATTATATTAAATCAAATATAGAGGGAGTTTTTTAATTAAGTAATTAATTAATATAATTTTACTATCTTGGACATTATGTTCATGTATATATTGTTTATTGAATCCTAGGTAAGGGATATCACTGAACCCCCTTTCTCTTAGGGTTATTACCTTCCTCACTATATATCACATTATATATCTCTTTTATGTTATGTAATACTACTAAATTACATATTTATATCTCTTACAAACATATATATATATATATCTTATTTCCCTTATATTATTTATGTAATAGATGACCTTTGATCATTACTCTAATGCATTATCTAAAATCATACCTGATTAAGAGAAACATTTCTACCCCCTAATACTTTTATATAATTCCAATTTAAATTATTTATTCCCATTAATTATTAAATTAAATAAGGGAATATATATATTATAACCATTAAGGGGTTTCTATGTTTCTCAAGGAAAATTTCATAATTATTCTATATTTGTGAGTATTTATTATATTCCTTGAAACAAAATATTGAAATTTCATTTTTATACCTAATTGTCCCCCCTTTATCATGATTTTTTTTTAAAAATGAGAATATTTTTTTGAGACCTATGAATATTTTCTTATATAGAATCATCTAAAATACTCAATTTCTTCTAATCTATGTATTTTTTTAAGAAAATTCATATTTTAATATGATGAAAGCTTATACAGCCCATTTCATTCTGGGGGTGATTCTTATATTTATGCCATGTGGTTAATTGTATTTTATAGAATAGATAAAAATATACAATTTATGATTATTGTAGAATGATAAAAATTATTTTGGTAATGTTTTTATCTCATGATATAGTATGTATGGGGTTAGGGAGTTAATGTAATCAGCGATGGGAATCAATCCACCATGGGATATTGACATAAATGTAAGAAATAAATTATACTTAGGTAATATTTTATTCTTATACAACTTCCCTATGTCAATATTATTTTAATATACCCATATATTTCTTTTGTGATACCATTTTATTAACCACAAACATTATCTTTTTTGATACTATTATATATAATTTTACTAAAATATTATGCTTCATTTACATGTTTTCCTCATAAGAAGAATATTAGCTCCCTGTTTTTTTATTTATTAACTAGGATATACAATTTAGTTTTTGGATATTAATATTGAGAATAAAATATTTATAGTTTAATTAAGTTTATTTTTAATTTATTATGAACCTCTTCATCTAAATTCACTATTTGTTGAAATCCCTAGTTTATAAATATTGGAAATTTATTTTATGAAAAAATATACAATATGTGTAAAATTATTATGTTATATATTAGTTTTAAATTTTTGTATGTGATCTAGTTAAATTATATAAAATATAAAATGTTTTTTCAATTATTTTTTTTTTGTCAAATGTCTTTTTATTATCTCAAAAATCTACAATTTATATAATTATAAAATCATGTTATTTTATTGATGGATATTTCATTACTAGGAACATGTTGACTTATGTATTTAAATTGAATTATATAAATGTATTATTTACAATTGATACACCGCTAGAATATACAGGTCTGTTAGGAGGATTTATAGGACATGTACCTATTAATGGTTAGGATTCCCTTCTACTAATACAATTCCCTCGTTAAAATGTTACTCTAACGAGGGTGGACTAGTTATGATGCCACTAATAGTAGTTCCAATAAGGTCTCATCATTGATGTGTTATATTAATCTAGATAGAATTTACTCTTTATGATGTAATATTCCACTCTTTCTAAGGGCCCACATGATGCTTTATATGGATGTGATTAAGAGATTTACTAGTATGAGGATCTTAGTTTTTCTAGCCATATAATTATTGATACTCCCCTATGATTGATTAATTATTTTTCAATTTAAAATATATTTTATTTTTTTATTTTCTTAAAAATGAATATTTGAAACTATTTTATAATTTCCATTTACTTGTATAACATGTCTACTTTTGAAAAATCATATAAATGGTCTTTTATGTGGTTTATGTTTTTTATGAGATAAAAATTGAATTATCATAATTATATCTAAAAATATATTAAATTGGTTTATTTTTTAATGGTTGTAAATAGTATTTGGTGGAATGCTATCGGGTTTTTTATCTCACACACAATACACACACTTTTTTGAATATGGATTTTGTTTTATTTAATGCATGAAAAGGAAAAGCATTCTTAATAGATAATGGATTCTTGAAAGATTTTTTTTTTCATTCAAGGCGGTGATATGTTGATGGATATCACTTTTCACATGGATATTGGATGTTATGGAATATCACAGAAAATTTTACTTTTTCCATACTTTTTTACTCTACTATTATGGATTTCACTCCCATTATACAATTATTTTATATATGTCCTGATTTTGAATTTGTAATGATTTTTTTATTATGTTTCATGTTTTATATTGTGTATTAACATATGGGGTTATTATCTTTTATGATTATTTATTTGATATTTCTTCATGTGAATTGTTTTTGTTTCATTTAATTTTAAAAATAATTATTTAATATACATGGATCACTAATATATTGGATATTAATTCCATGTTTTTTTATTAATATCCCTTGTTTAAAATAAATAAATTATCATGGAAAATTATTCCCAATTGTTCATGAATCGTACCATGACGTGTTTTCATCCTCTAAAAATCTAGAATTTACCTTTGATTAAGTGGTTGTTTGACTCAGGTGTCATGAGAATGTAGCCAAGTCTGGTTCATTAAAAACATGGTTTTAGGTTAAATAAATCGTTAAACAGTCTCAATTTAGTGCTTATATGTTGTTAAAGGAGATTGTATTCTTATACAAATAATCTTGGATGTAATTTGATACACAATAATTCTGATCAATATTTCAAGGGATTGAAAGAGACTAATTTCATTTCCCTATAATTTTATATAGATGTTATGTTAGTTTAAATCCCCAATGATTATTAGTTTCATAACATAATGAAAGTATTTGTTAGAGAGTTTGATATGACAAAATAATGGCTAGTAAAAATGATTCTTATGTTATCAATTTATACAGAAATAAATAATACGAATGCATTGGTATATTAATAGCATAACATGAGTAAATTCTAAAAACAGGTTGATATAAAAGATAATATGACTATATCAACCCATGTTATCATTAATTTAATTTGATCCTCTATGGTGAATCATAACAATGAAAAAAAGGATGGACATGTCATGGGTTTTATATACATCAGTAGTGGGACGTCTTATATTCACTTTGGCTTTTACTATTATAGGTATTGCATATAAAGTTAGTTTTTTTATATTATATCGATCATTAAATGAAATATAACTTGGAAACATAGAATATGATCCAAAGATACATTATGAGGACATTGAATATTTTATTATGTTATGTAGGTTCAATGTTTATACACAATTTTATGTTGTTTCAGATATTATATGTGATTCTAACAAAAATAAATCCATTACTCTTATTGGATGATCTATATGATGGGATATTAAATTATAATATGTTGTATCCTTAACAACAATTAAGGAAGAATACATTGTATCTACAAAATATTATGAAGAATTGGTTCAAATGATAAGTTTACAAGATGAAATAAGTAAAAAAGGAAAAAATTTAATTGTTTATATAGAGTCTTCGTTCCCTATATATTTAAATGAATATGAATGTTGATTCCAAGAAACTAATAGACATACCCATGTTAACCATACACACAACACAGACTGGCCCTCCAAAGGAATTAATTAAATTTTTGATAACCAATTATTGAATATAAGCACTAAGAGTATCAAATACAACCATCTGGAATGATTTGATTTATGAAAACCTAGAAACCACATAATTAATGCTACCATGTAATATGGAATGTTGTATCAATATATTTGGCATCCTTTCACATCAATATGAATTTGTAATTGAAATAATCCAAACAAATATTTCATAATGAAAACAATACCATCATTCATACATCATATTATATACTAATTGGTATGTGATAGAATCATATATATATTTACATGAAACCAGAATAAATATAGTATCAGAGTTTTTGATACATAAACAACCCAAAATCACATCTACAGGATCCCTATAATGTTACTCGTGAGCCTACTCTTCATGACCTATATTCACTACCTATAATAATAATATGAATGATGATGAGGAATCAAGAAGTAACACATCATGTAAGGGATCTATTTACATTACAGACATTAAAAATAATCTGCTCTTCATACAACCACAGAATATATGAACGGTGTGATGAAAAATCCTAGTATGATACCACCATGAATATCTATAATATCACTCACATTGAAAAACGTTATTACTAGTTTAAAAATATTTTTTTGATAATAATATTTATATTTCCTAAAATTAGAATTTATAATCAATTTTATTTCATTTTTGGATTTCAATAACAAACTAAGGTTTATAATTAAAGAATAACATTACATGTTGAAAACATAAACAAGGGTTATATAATATGAAAATAATCAAATAACCCAAATAAAGAATATAACATTTAATAATGGAATGATACATAAACATCATACATCAAAATGATTCAATAAATATATAAAAAATACAACACAAGAGATCTATTATTTGGGAAAGATTTATAATATAAAGGGCTAATCTAGGACCATTCTTAGGGAAGACTAGATCAACCTATTGATATGATCACTTTGGGATAATCTATATACTGTTATGGTGGTGTTAATAAATGTTGTTATTCCTTTTAATTAATTAATTCTTTTATTCATTTTCATATATTCATTAACTTAATGAATGCATATCTCTCTATATTTTAAATTATCTCTACATTTTTTAGATTATGTGATGATTTGAGTATGAAAAAATCATAACAATAAAGCTGAGGTCTATTGATGAGGTCCACCGCCCTATGGATAACTATGTCCTTGGTGTATGTTGATTTTTATACCCCTCACAAAAATTACTATTTATTATCATTAAAATTTCATGAAATGGTATGACCTATGTCCTATTACCCTACCACCAACTCGGTATGTATAGAGATAATACATTCTATTTTTTCATTCCATAAAATATTGGATTTGAAACAATCCTTATGACCTGTGATAAAAAATTATGATTTGGTCTCATATTGAAACAATTAGTATAATCTACCTTCCAAAAACTTTATCATTGAAATTGAATATTTATTTTTAAAATATCATTAGTAGAATACAATTTATAGATTCACTCAGTATCTCATCCAAAATATGGAAAGTATTATACAAGTTTAAATGGTTCCCTCATCTTCTTCCTCACTGTGCAAGAAAAATTCCATGTCGGTGTCACTTTATTCTATACGTATGCATTAGAAATGATGTCGTATCTAGTCTATCATATTTTTTTACTTAAATTTCCAGCAATATATATTTTGAATTGAAGATTATCTTTTTCTAAATCTCAAAATACATATTCATTTAAGGAATTAAAATCGTTTACAAAATATTTTTTTACATTGAAACTCTAGATGAATCCAAAAAATTAGAAATCATATAACATTAATGTGCATCATGACATTTTATGGTCTGTTAATTATTTATTCGATGAAGTATATATATAATAAATCATTTCTAACTACATGAGGAGCTCCAATAAAAAATTTAATAGTGGAGTCTCATGATGTGGGCCCAACATCTAGACAACATAATACTTTTTAACTGTTTTAATCATGAATTATATATTATTGATATCCTATATTTTTTTAAATAATATCCAACATGGAATTGTCATATTTAATATGAAATTAATCAAAAATTTCATTATAAAATTTATCTAAATATTTTATGTCATTATTTCTCAAATATATTATGATATTTATGTATCTTACCAGAAATAAAATATCTTATGATAATATCAAAAATCATACAGTTCTAGAATGTATCTTAAACCTACATAACATCTGAACTCAATTATCGAACATATCCAAAATCCTATGTGTAAGAGTGACATAATCATATATGTCTCCTTATGAAAGTCTAATTATCTTTACCTTTTCTAATATAATGAATTACAAAATTCTTACATGATGGATAAATATATTTAAAGGATCATTATTGTCTAAAAAAATCATCATAATGTCTTAAAAAAACTCATGAAGTCTTATAAAACTATGTGTCTTTTAATATTTAGTTGACTTATCCATATTTATTCTCCTAATGAAATTATAGACTCTATAAAATCCTCAAAAAAAATTGATATCATTAACCTAATATCTTATCAGCCATATCAAGTCACTTTTTAATCATCATCTAAATGATTCATAAAAATGATGTACTTTTGGTTCATTGTTGAAGGTAAAAATGGAAATTTTCTCTTGAAACTAATACCACCAATACCAATTATTTTACTCACAACTATATAATATAACAATTTGGATGGAACAAATTATCAGCACTACCACTAAAACACTCCTTATAAAAAAATAGTGGGTAACATTCCATCAATCACAAACACATGTCATTTAATTTATGACTATTATAATAATCATTACAATTAATCAGTAATGTATTCCAGTCTTAACTAATCTCAAGATCCTTAAATCTTATCATTCATTAGGTGGTTTCTTAATTCTAAATGTCATAATCATCATCTATGTGTATTTTCATATAAAGAATAAACCGATTAACACAAGGTTAGAACTCCCCAACCTCTATTTATAGACCCTTAAATGATATATGGAATCTACAAAACTCCATACTCCATGGAATATACTCATATTGTCCATAAATTTTTCCTGAAAATTTAAATTTATTTTCTATTACCTGAATATATCTTTAAAAACTTAATGGTGACATCTTTTTTTTTGAATCATTCATCTCATTAACATTATTATGAACCCCGTATATCTTATAATCTATAATTACACACTGAATTAATCATCCTATCAATTATTTATCAAAACATATTAAGAGGGGTCATATTTCTGTCATATTTTTTGACCATTGTTGATAAAAACAAAAACACAACAAATTGTGGGATCAACAATATCCCCCCTTTTATAAAAAACTTAAAAATGGAATTTCTGTAATTATGGATCCATTTAAAAACACTTTTTTTGGAACCATGTCCATTCTATGCATGAATTGGAGTATGGATTGTGTCTATTTTAAATCCTCATTTGAAGTTCACAATGATAGCTAGTAAAGTGTTTATATAGTTCAAGAAGACAATAGTTTTAAATGTGGCATCGTTTCCAAGTATTTTGCATATTTTGGGCCTAAAAATTGGGAAATGGGAAAATGTGCGTTTGGAAAAGGAACTTGTGTGAAAAAGGGTTGGTGTGTTAGAAAATTTCATGCTTGAAATGTTTTCGGATCCAATCACCGAAAAATGGAAAAAGAATGAGCTACGCAAAATATTGAAGTGGTGAATGAAAAACATGGTATTCCCTCTAAATTGGCTTTTTGTGTAATAGTGAATATAGGTTGGTTTTCTCATGCACAAGGTGTTTTAGGATCAGAACACTGAAAAATGGAAAAGGCATGAGGTGCACAAAAAATCTGGATATGTGTGCGGAAAATGGTTCATGTCTGAATAGAATTGTGCACGGAATGAGAGTTTTGTGGGAAACTATGGGCGTTGGGTGTAGGGGTCATTGACACCTATAAATAAGAGGCTACCCTCTCATTCAATATGGTTGAAGACATAGAGAATATCCTAGTTCTGATTCATGTAAATCTTGCATGAAAATGGAGTTGCGCAGAAATGTTTAAGTTTCCTAAAAATGTTGACATTGCACATAAAAGTTAATGTTGGGTGAAATAGTTAATTTTTCATGTAAAATTTTATGTTGCGCATAAATTTGGAGGTTGTGCATAAAAGTGAAGGTTGCAGTTAAAGGGGGTTGTTGCACGAAATATTTTCTGCCTGAAAAGTAAATATAGCGTGAAAAAGTGAGATCTTGCACGCAAAGCATAGGTGTTTCATAAAATCATTAGTGTAACCTATTATAACATTCTGGGTATCTGGTTCAGTGGTTTAGTGCTTTCAAGTGCATCAATTTAAGACTTCGATGCAAGCAGAGTCTCGTGCTAAGAAGAGGAAAAGACATCAATGCAATTCTATTGAAGAGACCTTCACATCTAAAAACTGTATGTGACTTCACCAAAGTCAGTGAGCTAGGGGGAGTCAACAGGAGTGACCCAAGGGACACAATGAGCTATCCCTGAAGTTTTGTAATGGTAGTGTGCAAGTCACAGAGTGACTGTACCCGATCTTTGTAATCCACTTCTAGTGATGTTTAGTGGAATTAGGTATGACCAGCAACCTATCGGTGTATCTACTTAGACGTATCCCTTAGTGGCGAACCATGTCAAAGTGTTGGGTGGTATGTTTTCTTTTGTTTTTTTCTTTCTATTCCAACCGTTCATAATGGTTTAACCATTTCCTACCACTGTGGGTATAAGATCCTTGGTTTTAAAATAAAAAATTGACACCCTAATTCACCCCTCCCCTCTTATGGTGTCCCAGGGTCCTATACTTTTCATTTCCTTCCCCTTTATCTTGATTTATTATTTATTATTCCCCTTATTAATAAAAAATAAATAATTTTCTATGAAGATGGAGTCACTTCATACATAATCTATGTTTTCATCAATAATCCCACTAAAAGTCTACATTATCCATTTTTTATCTAAAATAATTAAATGATTAGTTTAGAATAAGGGACATACATATGTAAATAGAAATGAATATTACACATAAAATTTCTATTTAATATATTGAGTATACTCATAATTATGTTGTATGAAACCAAATGACTCCAAATTAGAACGTTATTTCATATTTAAGAACATCCAGAATTCATATGCTCATATCAACACACATGTAAAATACATTCAAGTACATATATAAATTATTTTAATAAATAATCATTACTATATATTAAAAAATCCTTATTTTCTTGTCAATAATTAAAATAGATTCCCCCAAGTTATAAGAAATGATTCATGAGAAACCTACGGTGAGAGTGTTTATGTATATATTTTTCAATTAAAATATTTCATGAAAATTACATATTAAATATGTTGGAATCATCATTTATTAATCATGTTTTAATGATCAAAAATATTATTCAACATAGTTAACTCTTATAAATTATATCCAATATTTTGTATTTATGTTTAATGTTTTCTCATGCTATAAGAAGATCCATGCGAGATCTTAATTGTTCTATAATTTGTTTACATACTTTATACTATCTTTGATATACTCTCAAAATACCTTCTTTTACAAATATTTAATTTTAATCCTTTCTATTATCATATTTAATTAAGTCTGAACACAGTTACATTGAAAAGACTAAGACACTGTGAGTCATCTACTAGCTATGTATTTCTGGAACCATGTAACCAAATATCGTGAATCTATACACTATGAAGCTAGACACCATGAAGCCAGACACCGTGAAGCTGGACACCAGAAAGCCAGACACCGTGAAGCTTGACACCGTGAAGCTAGACACCTTGAACAAGACACCATGAACAAGACACCATGAACAAGACATCATGAACAAGACACTGTGAATGAGAAACCATGAACAAGACACCGTAAACAAGACATCATGACGGTGAGACATCATGACCACGAGACACTGTGACCACGAGATACCGTGACACTCAGACACATTGTGAAGGAGACACCGTTTTCAGGATACACTATGACACCATTTCTTAAACTCTTTTGTCGTCATTAAATTTAATTTCCAATGGTCATATTTTGTGCTATTAATGCAACTGCTATTAATTAATGTGGGTTGTTGGAATATCAGGGAACCATACCTCATACCTGTAAAAGGTAATCATTACCATTGACGGAGAGAAATAAATAAAAGGAATATTGAGCTACTGCAGAAACAGATATAGAGACATATATGTAATGTTGAATAGAAGATACATACGAGACACATACAAGAAGATACACACGTACATGTAGAGCATAACGCCCGAAGAACTCGAAGAACACTCATACACATCAATAACCGAAGTTAAAAGAGTATGTTCAAGTGCTTTAAGGAATAATCTCACATTCAAGAAGAACACATGTACTAAAAGCGAAGAAACATAACCACGACACTCTATTTTTTATAAAAATTCTATAGAATCACTCAAAGATTCATCTACTTCAATCAAAAGGACTTTGGAGCAGCATTGACATCACACAAGAGAATTCTAAAACTCATCTCCAAAGTATTGCTCTGCTATGATCATTTTTTATTACATTACGATTAGTGTGTGCTTCGGTCTGTTTAGATGCGCACTGAATCATAGGATGAACTAAAGGATACTAAAATCCACACACCAAACTATTTACACCTCTGTGTATTCTAAATAGAACTATAGTAGAGGTTTGAGGACCTAGACAGCCTATGTGCTGTTGTCGTTGCTTTCCCACGTAGAACTGTGGTACATGACAGAGGACCTGGACAGTCTGAGTACTATTGTAAACCTCGATCCAGGGTGTGGATAAAAGTTTTATATAAACTGTTTGAGAGGAATATGTCTTAGCTTGATACTGAACCTCTTGGTTAAAAGTGATGTGCATATTATTCTAGTTTAAACTAGTTTCAATATTCCCTTGCTAATTACGTTGAAATTCAATTCTATTTTAAAGTAACTCTGATAGTTGACCTATCAAGTGTTTTTAATTATTGTGAACTAGTAAGTTAGTTTCAAAAGCTAACTTAATATTTAGATTATGTTAACTGATAAATAATAAAACTTTGGGAAGCTAATAGAAAATTTACAATCCTTAAAAATTTACTACAGTTTAACATGGTTTATAAATTTGGGGATTTCAATTATAAATATTTTTAACAAAAATTTGGAATTTGACCTCAATTAACCCCCCCCCCCCTCTTGAGTATCCACTCCGACCAACATTTGTTATCAGAGGTTGTTGGTAAAAGTTTTCACAAGACTTTGTTTGTGAATAGTTTTCCACTGTGATTTTAGTTGTATCTTAAAGATCACAAAACTTCTGTTAATTCTAATTTTTTTTACATCTTTTTAAATCTTAGTTATTATGGATAATAGATTAGAAGATGTGGCTACCAATAGTCCACCTTTCTTTAATGGTGTTAATTATTCCCAAAGGAAATCAAAATGAAAATTCATTTAGAAATTTTGGGATTTTACATTTGGACTGCTATAGAGACTCAGTATAAGATTCCAGAAACTATTAGAACTACTTGGTATGAACCTACTAAAAATACTTAAAATAATAATTGTAAAGAAATGATTTCCCTGTATTGTATTTTAGGAGATGAATAATTTAATCAAATCTCTACTTGTAAGACTGCTTATGAAATATGGGATACTCTGGTTGTTTCCAATGAGGGAACAACCAATGTTAAGAAAATGAGACTAAATACTTAAACTATTAACTATGATAATTTTAAAATGAAATCAGATAAATATATTTCTAATATGCTTCTCAGGTTTAATGATATAGTCTATACAATGAGGTCACTGGGAAAAGTTCTTCTAGCAATGGAGAAAATCTTGAGGATAATAAGATGCCTTCTAGACAGATGGAGAGGAACCTCAGTCTCTATAAGAGAATCATGTGACATTGGAAAGCTACTTGTCAAGGAGCTGATCTGCAAATTGACAATGTATGAATAAGAGTTAAAGGTAAGCATAGAAGAAGATGATGAACCAAGAATCAAATTTGTAGCCTTCAAGACCTCTGCTTCAAAGACCAAGGACAAAGAGAATGTTCACATACCTGTCGAAGGCTCAACAAGTGAAGGTTCAGATTCAGATAGTGATGAAGAGATGGCTCAGATAGCCAGGAGATTCATGAAATTCTATATAATGATGATTTATTTTGGAAAATAAAATTACAAGGGTAAGTATGACCAATGAGGTAATTAGAAGAGAGACTGGAAGAAAACTGATAACGACTATGAGATAGTCTGTTATGAATGTAAAAGGAAAGGAAATGTTAAGGCTGAATATCCAAAATTGATATTTTAGAGGAAATACAATTATAAGGTCAAAAAAATAAGAAATCCATGAAAGCTACATGGAGTGCTTATGAAGTGAAAAAAAGTGGATCTTAAGGTTATGATTCTAAAGAAAAGAATCATGCCAACATGTGTCTCAGGACTAAAACATCTTAGGTACCTGTTTCCCCTATGCACAATGATTATTATTCTGGAAATGAATGTGAATCAAATAATGATGATAATATGTCTAAAGAAGAATTATTAGAATACTATAATATGTTATAAGATAATTGTAAGGAGCTAAAAGATAAGTATAAACCATTGAAAAAATAATATGCCTTGACTAGTACTGTTAAATCCGATCATAGTATAGAAAAGGAAAAGAATCTTCAATTGATAAAAGAGAATACTGAACTCAAATTGTCTAATGAGAAAAATAGAAAAAACTTATAGAATTTCACAAATGGAAAGAAAACTCTTACTCAAATGCTTGGAAAACAAGTTGCACAAAATTATACTTCTGGTTTAGGATACCAACCTAGACAAAGACAGTTTATTAAGAATAAATTTATTTCAAAATCTGTACAGTATGCTTCTAGTTCAAATTCTAGAAGTTCCTATGCTTCTTCTAGCTATTAAAATTCTTAAAAACCAAATAATGTTTACTTATCAAATTCATTTGAATCGGTTAATTATACGAAACCCATTAGATAAATATGGGTGCCTAAAGTTTTATATGCTAACCTTTCTGGGCCCAAGAATATCTAAGTACAAAAATTATCTTCTATCTAAATCTTTTTTTAAGAAACTTTCTTAGAAAGTTCTTGTAAGATGATATGGTACTTAGACAGTAGATGTTCAGGACATATGATATGAGAATACTCTTGCTTTTAGAGCTTAATCAAAGATGATGGAGGACATGTCACCTTTGGGGATAACTCAAAAGGAATGATCATCAGCTTAGGCCAGATTAGTAACAATGATTCAATTTAAATTTATAATGTACTATTTTTTGATGGATTAAAATACAATCTGCTAAGTATTTCTCTATTGTGTGATGAGGGTTTTAATGTAAAATATGAAAATAATTCATGTAATGTTTCTAATTCTAATAATTTTTTGGTATTTATTGCATTAAGAAATAAAATTGTGTATGCTGTTGATTTGAATTCTTTAGCTAAACAAAATGTTACTTGTTTAAATGCATCTGATAATGAATCATGGCTATGGAACAAAATACTAGGATATCTTAATGTACACTCACTTAGAAAACTGACTAGGAAAGTCTTAGTAAGATTTACCTAAACTGGAATTCCCACTTAACAAAAAATGTAATACTTGTCAAAAGGGAAAACAACACAATGTTTATTTCAAATCATAGAAGGAAGTTTCTACTTCCAACCTCTCGAGTTGGTTTACATGGATTTTGTAGCGACCCGGGTTTTTGGCCCTGTCAGACTTTGGAATATTTATAAGAATAATTCTAGAGCTAGGCGCGAAGACGTCGTGCGATTCCGAGGCCCGGTGTGCCCGGAATTAATTTTATAAAAATATTATGTTTTTTTTTATACTATGCACGTGGCGGGGGTGTGATATCTCCTAAACGGTAGCTCAGAACAGGAATATGAGGGCAGGGTTGCGTCCGGAACGTGCCGTTTACCCTAGGCGAGGTGTAAACTTTGCGGGCGCGGGCCTGCGGTGAGAAACGCCACCAGGGGCATTTTCGTAAATAAGTAGCAACTTAGTGGGCGAGCGTCGGCTCGAATAACTTCTGAACGGAGTCTCGGATGGAAAATCTGAGACCGCCGTTGCGTTCAGAACGGCGCGTTTACCCTAGGGGTGACCTTACTTTTGTTCGCATCGGGCGTCGGGTCCGAGGCGAGTTTGGCGCCGGCGGGTGGCTGATATAAATATCAGCGCCCCCCCCCCCCCCCCCCCCCTTTTATCGTTGTTCGCCGTTCTTTGTCGTTCTTCGCCGCCACTCCGCCGAATCGAGCAAACGGAGCGCCCACGAGCTCAGAATTCGACGGCGGACGTTCCAGGAGCGCGCAGCGGAAGCTCTGGAGCGCAGATCTGAGGCAGAACGTCGGCGTTTCGCCCGCGAGGTAGGCGGTTTGAGTTTTACAATCCCAGATCCCATTTTTGTGTTGTTTTTCTTCAAATTTTCATAAGATTTGTATAGTTCGGGTCCCGAGATTTCCAAATCTTTTTTCGGATCTGAATTTGGAGCACCGGGGTGCTCCCGGTGGCTCCCGGAAGTTTTCCGGCGAAAAATCCGGTTTTCCGGCGAGACCCGCGGCGGCCATGGCGGAATCCGGCGAGACCCGCGGCGGCGCGGCGGCGGCGCGGTGGTTTCCGGCTCCGGCACGGCAGAGTCCGGCGGCGGCGCGGTGGTTTCCGGCGACCCTGCGGTGGTCCGGCCAGACTGTTCCGGGGGTTCTTTAAACCCCCGTAACTCGCAAACCGTAACTCCGATTCGCGCGCCGTTTGCGGCGACGTGACCCTAACGACGAGGCGATCCCTCCGGTGTGGGTTCGAGGGTTTAAAGGTTCGGGATCGTGGCCCGGGAGCTAGAAACGTCGTATAAAATAATATTATTTTATTATTTCACGTCTTCGGGCCGTTGTAACTTCTACCCGGAGCGTCCGTTTGACGTGCCGTCAGTGGCGTTGGGACCCTAATGGTATGAAGGACTTTTTGAGATGGTTTCCGGGTGTTGGGAATGCGAATGGGGTGCGGGCCCCACGAGGCCGGGTTTTGGCGTTTGCGGAGAAACGCAGCTTTTACACCAGGAGTCCGATTTTGGCGGATGAATAGTCGATCCTGTGTGTTTTTCCGATAGGATCGCAATGGCGCGATCCGTTCGACGAGTTTCGGAATCCAGGCGTGGGCCCCACCCGAGCTGGCCTTCGGTGAATAGTACCTTTTTCACCGGGTGTCCGTTTTGGACGAGCGAGTAGTCGATTCCGCTTGTTTTTCCGAGGGGATCGCCGTGGTGGGATCCGCTCGATGGGTTTCGAGATCGTTGTGTGGGCCCCGCACGGGCTAGCTACGGTGAATAGTGCCTTTTTCAGTGGTGCTCCGTTTCGGGCGAGTAATCAGCCTATCCTGCGTGTTTTTCCACGTGGAACGCGATGGTGGCCTCGGTTTTGGCCTAGGCGGTGCGCAGTGTGGCTTTGAGGCGAGTCGCTCGGGTTAGCGACGTTTGGACCAGCAGTGGTTGAGGGTTCTCCCTTGGTTCGTTCCTACGAGGGTTCGTGTGGTATCACAACCTTCGTATGGGTTTGTGATCCTCTCGATGGGATGTCTAAACTGTTAGAGTTGTGGTATCCCTCCGGTGGGCCCGGAGTGGATCCTCTAACATCTTTACCCTAGATCGGGTTCTTGGTATCGCTGTGACCGCTTATTCACGGGCAGCAATCCTCTATCTAGCAGGTTAACCCCGTAGGGTTTGTGGCATCATCGGGAATATGATCCCCTACGCGGTGGGTCGTGCATAGTAGGGTTGTGGCATCGTCGGGTTTACGATCCCCTACTCAGCATGATGTATATAGTAGGGTTGCGGCATCGTTGGTTATACGATCTCCTACTCAGCGCTTGGTGTCGGTAGGGTTGCGGTATCGTTGGTTATGCGATCCCCTACTCAGCGCGTGGTTTCGGTAGGGTTGTGGCATCGTCGGTTCGATCCCCTACATCGCGAGTTATCCCAGATAGGGTTCCGGTATCGTCGTGACCATGTTTATATGGACGATGATCCTCTATCTGAGTGTGAAGCTTTTGTCGAGTGCAGATCGGGTTGTGGTATCCCCCAGCGGATCCTGGGTGTGATCCCCCATCTGTGAGAACGACGTATGCCAGATCGGGTCATGGTATCCCCCAGCGGACCCTGGGAGTGATCCCCTATCTGTGAGTTACGTATACCGGAGTGGGTCTTGGTATCCCCTAGCGGACCCTAGCGGCGATCCCCTCTCCGAGGTGTTTGGTGGTTATGTTGTTTCAGCGATGTTTCCTCAGTGATGCTATCCGATGAGCGTGGTCTCTCGGGTGAGCGTCTGTGATGTTTGCGAGTATCCCGATGGAGTGTATCTCTCGGATGAGTGTCATCTGGTATGACAGTGTTCGTGGTGTACTCTCCTGGTTGTGGACAGATGCTGGTGATGAGGTCGGTACCTCTTGTGGCTTTGTGGCGTGAGCTGTGTATATCTGGATTGTTCAAGGTGTATGTATGGGCATACACCTGAGCTGAGCTGAGCTGACTTGATGTGTTTAGCCGAGGATGGTCACGAGATGGAGTTTCTCTCTCGTCTGGGTTCTCTCTAGCTGGGTTGAGTGGACTGTTGCCTTTCAGTTTCTCCCTTGGGTTTTGGGTTTTTGGGGTGCCTACTGAGTATGTTTATACTCACCCCTCCACGGGCTTTGCCCACACATTTTTATGTCTTGTGCAGACCACAGGCCTTTTGACGGAGTCCCAGGAGGACCCGGAGCAGGCGGAGCTTAGTGAGCGAGTTGACCCGGGTGTTTACCGGAGCTGTGCCGAGGGAGGTTTCCGGCAGGTGATTGTGGCAGCGTTTCCCTTCTTCAGAGCAGGTTGGACGCGCTTTGTAGTTTTCTTTTGGTGGGCCCTGTTTTGCCCTTGTACTTTTGTTGTTGCACTCTGGTTTGGGATAGATTGTATGCATGCATTTACTTTTCAGTTTCCTTATCTCTGCACTGTTGCATGGAGGTGTTTGTGGGTGCGTGTGTACAGGTACCTTAGGCTAATGCCTCCCATGTGTGTGATAGCCTACTCGGCGCTGGTCGCCAGCCCCTGGCCTATTGGAGGCGGGCTTGGGGTGTCGCGGTTCGAGCCCCGTTGGGTCGGGTCGTGACAAATTTGTTTGGACCATCAAGAGTTTCAATTCTAAATGGGAAGCACTATATTTATGTTCTTATAAAAGATTTTTCTAGTTACACTTGGGTATATTTATTTCCCACAAAATTAAAGCTTTTTATTATTTTATTAAGTATTCCAAGTATGTATGAAACCTTAGTGGACTTAGGATCAAGACCTTGAGAAGTGATCATGGTCATGAGTTTGAAAATCAAGAGTTTGAATATTATTGCTCACACAATGGCTATAGTCACAACTTCTCTGATCCTAGAACACCAAAACATAATGGTGTAGTATAATGAAGAAATAGGACTCTTCAAGAGATTTCTAGGACAATTCTCAATGAGTATGACATACCTAATTACTTTGGGGTTGAAGCTGTTAATACATTTTGTTACATTATCATTAGAGTCTATAATAGACCAATTCATAAAAAGACCCCTTATGAACTTTGGAACAATATGAATCCTAATGTTAGTTACTTTACATTTTTTGGTAGCAGTGTATTTATTCAAAATACTAAAGATAATCTTGATAATTTTGCATCCAAAATCGATAAAGGAATCATTCTAGGTTACTCTATATCTAGAAAATCTTATAGAGTATTAAACAAGAGGACTGAATGTGTGGAAGATTCTGTACACATCAAATTTGATGAAACTGATCCACACGAACCTAAGACCTCTATTGATAATTTGAAGAAGATATTCCCATTCTAAATCATAATGAAAAGAACAATAAACTTGTGTTTAAGACAACTAGTTCAGGAAATTTTCTAGAACTTGTTTTTGTTGAACCCGAATATGTAAATGAACCTGAAATTTATAGCACTACCTTTTCTAGACCAACTAGGACTCTTAAAACCCATATTTTATATATTCTAGTAAGAGATTTAGATAGAGGGACACAAAAAGAGAATATTTAAGAAACAAGGTTGAACATCAAGATTTTCATTCACAGTTTGAACCTAAAAATATCAATGATTCAATCAATGATGAATTTTTCGTGATGGTTATGCAAGAAGAATTGAATTACTTTGAAAAGATCAAAGTTTTGAAATTTCTAGACAGACCTAAGGACACATTGACAATAGGAACTAAATGGGTTTTTAGAAAAATAAATTTGATGATGTTGGTTACATAGTTAGAATCAAGTCTAGACTAGTTGCACAACTCTATAGTCAAGAAGAAGGAATTGACTATGAGGAGACCATTACACCAGTAACCAAACTTGATGCCATCATAATCCTGGTTGACTATGTTGTACATTTGATTTTCAAACTATATCCAATGGACGTTAAGAGTGCATTAATGAATGGGTATATAACTGGGGTTGTTTTTTTGAACAACCACTGGGATTTACCAGCCCCCATTTTCCAAATCGTATTTTTAAACTATCAAAAGATTTATATGGTTTAAATCAAGCTCCAAGGGCTTGGTATGACAGTTTGAGTACTTTTCTTATTTTCAATGGTTTTACAAAAGGAATAGTTGATCCTACCTTTTTTATAAAACTAATTTATAATGATGTTTTAGTTTTTAAAATATATGTAGATGATATTATATTGTATCTTCTAAGAATTCCTTATGTGTGGATTTTTTTAAGGTGATGCAAAATGAATTTGAAATCAGCTTAATGGGAGAACTCATGTATTTTATTGGATTTCATGTTTTTCAAAATCAAAAAGGTATTATTTTTCATCAAAGTAAATATACAAAGGATCTTTTAAAATGTTTTGGATTGGAAACCACCAAAAGTAGCGACACTCTCATGAGTACCACTTGTAAGTTGGATCTTGATGAAGATGGAAAATCTGTTGATCAAACCTCTTATAGAGGAATGATTGGACATTTACTTTACTTAATAGCTCATCGTCCTGACATTATGTATAGTGTGTGTATCAATGCTCATTTTCAAGAAAACCCTAAGGAATCTCATGTAAATGTTGTAAAGATAATTTTCAATTACCTCAAGAATACACCCAATCATGGATTTTTTTATCCTAGAGCATAATCATTTGAATTAGTTAGTTATTATAATGATGACTTCGGTGGACGTAAGTTAGATAGAAAAAGAACCTCTGGAACATGTCACCTTTTAATCAAGTCACTAGTATCATAGTGTAGTAAGAAACAAAATTCTGTTGCATTACATACAGCAAAAGCTGAATACATAGCATCTAGTAGTTGATATGCACAAATTTTGAGGATGAAACACACATTATTGTATTATGGATATCAATTCAGACATGTAACTATAAATTATGACAACACAAGTGCTGTTAACATCTCAAAGAATCATGTTTTACATTATAGGAAAAAGCACATTAATGTAGGACATCAATTTTTGAGAGATCATTATCAAAAATGTGATATCACTTTGGAATTCATTGGTACTGAATATCAACATGCCAATATATTCACCAAACCATAAAAATATGAGAGAATATAGTACATCATACATGAACTAGGCATGATAAATCTCAAATAGATACCTTACTTGTGACTGTTTCAAGTCATACTATTCGATATATTACTGTGTTATAATTTACTATTTAATGATTACGATTTCTCCATGACTGTCTCGCCATAATTTTTTATGGTTATGGTCTCACGGTTAGTATTGTGTACATATTGTCTGACGTTTATTGTCTCACCATAACACACACTGAAAAGTTCTCTCACAGTCTCACCATGAAGCTCGTCTACTGTCTCACTGTAATGACCAGATATGGTCTCACCGTAAGAATTCATTATGTTTTTATTTAAACCCATATCGCGGAAATTATCCTTTTCACCATTTTATTTTCCCGGATTTTTATTTTTGTGAATTTTGATATTCCTAAATGATAAAACAAAGTAAGTATCACTCGATTATACACTCAAGGTTTCTTCTACCAACTCTTTTAATACCCTTTTTCATCCCTGAAACCCTTTACTCACCCGAACCATTAGTGAATTCCAAGAATGAAACGTTCGTCATCAACAACACCTGAAAAGCGCAACTCAAAGAAGAAGAATATTGCAACTAAGATAATAGCCAAAGGACCTTTAAATCTGAATCTGGTAAACCGCGTTATTGTACCTGATAAAGAGATTTTCCCCAATTGACTTATGTCTAGTATGTTTCTGGTATTGAATGTTTTAGAACAAATTGGCTGGTTATAATGGTTCTCAAAGAAAGATAGACCCATCCACCCTTGGTTAGTGGCTAATCTTTACAAGTACGTCCAATTCTCCTTTGATTCTGGTGAGAGTTATATTGTATGATGTTGGGTCAATGGCCATAGATGATCATTCTTTTTGAGGTTATGAGCTTCATGCCTTAGGATACCTCATGAAGGAATCTGTGAGGATTATCAATGAGGGACTCTAGCTTCAGCCAATTTCTTTGATTTAGAAGATTCCTTGAAAACCTTAACTAGAAATGGCACCCAAAGGCGGGCCATTACTACTGACTTAAATAGATAAACAAGGATTTTGTTCAAGTTTGTAAAGAACATGGTTAGTCCAAGAAAAGGTGATTTTTCTATTTTAAAATATCAAGATGTGTTTTTGATTCACCTTATGAAATATGGTCATAAGATCAACCTGTACAAGTATATCATACACCACATTTGTGAGTTGATCAAAGTCACATCCAAGTGAACTTCTATGTTCTACCCTCAGTTAATCGCATCCATGATTGTTTCCAAGGGTATGGTTAGACCAAATGATTAAGTGATTAATGACTGTGAGTACTAACTATCAATGTCCATTATCAAAAGAATGAAGATAAACTAGAATCCTTGGAAAAAGGAATGGTTGGAAGACAATGATATACTTTATGAGAAATTCAATCCGGTGGATTATCCCCCAGACAAAAAGACATCTATGATCCTGGTTTGGAACTAGATGAGATTGTTGAGTATCCCGGAGAAGAGGAAGAAGAGGTTGTAGTGCCACCTAGGGAAGCTGTTACTCGTGAAGAAGAAATGATAACTTCTTCACCTGATGTTCTTGAAGAAGAAGTCCCTTCTCTTAAAGAAGCAATTAATCTGGAAATTCTACCCAAGGGTGAAACAGAATCAGTTTCCAGAGAACATGAAAAGCATTCCATAGGAGATCCAACAGTATAAGAGCCTATAATGAGAGAGGCACCTATTTTTCAAGAGCTCAATCTTGAGGAACTCCCTGTGGAACAATCTGTTCCTGAAGTCATCCCTTCAGCTGAAGAAATGATGGAGCTAGCCTTTCAGCTGGATAGACAGGAAATGACTGAGGAACTTTGAGAAGAGTCTATGGAATTAGACCAAGATCCTAATCCTCTTATTCCTGAGAAGGATGCACCTATTGAGGGGGAGAAGACCCCAAATCTTGATTCTATTGAAGAATCCCATCCAACCGAGTCAAGTCTTGTAGAAAATCAGTACAAATTTCATAGTTTCTATGATGTGAATGATTCTCAGCCGGTTATTATAAGGACCTGACCTTATTACATACATAATATCGGATTTATTCAAGAAAAAACTTCCTTTTTCATTGAATATATTTTCATTTATAGAGGTTTAGAGAATTAGGAAAACACATTCATGACATTACACATTATTACATAGTGAATACCATAAAAACAATTTCCATTTTTTCAAAATATAAATCAATAAAACATAAAACAAGACTCCTTGAAAATTCTTCCACATTTAACGTGTCTTCCTTCCTTGTATTACAAACCCCTTAACATGTGAAAAATCATTTAGAAATGTGGAATGAGCATAAAATCTCAGTAAGGGGTGTAAAGGAATGAAAAAATCAGATTAGTCCATGAATACTCATATCGTATGAAAGCATTTTTAAAATACATTCTTGTCACCCATATATACTTACTTTGTGTAACATGATATTTAGAAAAGATCCACAAAAAACCTGAGAACATAAATATAATCATAAAGGTATCTTTGAGCATTACTTACATAATCTTATAACCATTCTTGGATACCTTATAATTTTTAACCCTCATGGCTAACTTACTTTGTGTAACCATAGTTGTTACACTTGGAGTAACCATACGAATGAACTCCAAAATACTCATACCCAATGCATTGGAGAGAAATATAGGTCCAACCGGTCATCATAAAAAATTCCCATGAACCAAAACATAACCATACAACATGAATAATTCCATAATAACATTGTTTTGTAATTTTGTAAAACAAATTTTAAAAATATGATTTTTAAAGAAAAACCCCTCATAAATATCATACAATTGAAGAGATACTTAATAGAGTGGATAGAGTATGTATATATACTGTAAAATCACATAATGAACTATAATATAAATAGAACCCATTACACAAGCAATTTAAATAGCACATAAATAATGAAGTAGAAGGTTAACCCAAAGAATGGAAATCATGTTAAGAATTCCCTTAGCACAGGTTTGTCTTACTTACAAATTGTTTAATCCTATTGTATAATGGTTAAAAAAGTGTTATTAATATTTTACAGAAAAAGTTTCATTTTTATAACATCTTATATGAATATTTTATAACATCATTTCACCTTTAATTATTAGTATTTTTCCGCTTGCACTGTTTTTGGTTCAATTCATTACATGATTTCTATGATTGGTTCATGGTGGACATTCTCGTCGATTGGAAGTGAAACTCTAGAATTGGAATGGAGTATTATTTTCATATATCCAATAACATAAATTATTCCATTTATCATTTTTAATTATTACATGAGGGTGATTCAGATGTTAGAACATAAATGATGTTCGTTTAGATGATTTTAGTGGTTATTTGATAATAACAACCATGTTTTGTCTTATAAATTAGAAACATGAGTACAGAGGAATTCCAGAACAATGGATGAGTAATAAAACGTATATTATATCTTGGTTCAAACATATAATTGGTTTCATGACCAGACATGAATGAATTAATGGAAATTGAAATCACATCGTCCATGATGTCGATAATTTGACACAAACGGACAATGTTTTTATTCATTAAATAAGTGGGAGAGGAGAGGGAGAGGATAAGAATAATGATGAGTAATTTTCCATAATCATGATACCATATATAATATATATGATTTATTCATATTTAATGACTCTTGGGTAAGTATATATCAAGAATGAATAAGGAAATAACTTGAAATAAAAGAATAATTGTGAAATCGCTTACAAAAATTCAGCAGCCTAACAGCTACGCAACATAGTTTTAGAAAATATTAAAAAGAGAAGATAAATGGTTCACCAATACATAAAGAAATCATAATATATATTATATAAAGAATAATAAGAAAATAAGAACATGGTATGGAAACTTTAAAGTTTTACGACATAAAATAGAACTTGAAAGGGAAAAAGAAAGAAATTGAGAATTTTCTTACCTTGTAGAGTAACCCTTAGAACTTGATGTTTGGGACCTTGGAGTCTTTAGGAAACCTTGGAAGGACTACTATAAAGGTAATGTGGCCCGAGATTCGTTGAGGGAGAATTGGGAATGAATTGAATGAAGGGAAGAGTTGGTATTTATAGGAAACATGAGAGATTATTTTAATAATTTTCAAGGGACACCTCATGAGTGGTATTGGAAAAACCATGGGCTTTCCCGTGGTATTTGCCCAAGGTATAAGAAATTTGGGACACATCACATCTTATTTAACAATACACAAGTTGACTAGATTTATGACATCATTATTATATCATTAATGATGTCATTAACACACCGAAACTAAAAACTGTATTTTTTATTATTCACCGAAAAATCAATTATTTCAGAAAAATTCCCATAATTCACCCAAACCATTTATCGAAATTTAGAATTAAAAAATGAATTACATTTTTTGAAAAGAATTTTCTAAATATTATTAATTTAATTTTTAAATAAAACCATACTTAATTAAAAAATTAACAATTCTAATTCTCTAACAACTTCTATATCACAATCAAAAATTAACCAAGATGTTATTATCTTATAGCCTTAATAAAATAAAATAATAATAAATTTTATGATTCATTAGGGTCGTATCACTATTCATATTACTATTCTTAAGTTTATTTTACTATTCACCAAAAAACAAGTTGGTTCCAAGAGACTCCAAATAACATACTGAACAAAATTGTTTGAAATTCAAAACATATTAGTAGAAAAGTTTTGTTTTAATGGATAATTAAAAATATCTATTTAAAATAAAGTTCCATTATTTTCTATTTATTTTTAGAAAAACATGGGGTGTTATAGTTACAACAACTGGACTTGATATTTCCTCCTTATTTCAGTTGAAATCAGTATCCAATATTTCCCCAGAGAAAGAACCCGAGCATGTACCAGTCCCTAGTCATGAACCATTATCTGAAAAATCATCCTTTGTGAGTAAGGATGATCTGAAGGAATTTGGTGATACTCTCTTATCCGGAGTTGAAAATCTCATGAATAACTAACCTCATCCTAGGATAAATTTATGTGATAGTGATGCCTCTATATTATTGGAGAAAATTATTCGGATAATACAACCTAAGATACTCCATGAGATTCAAGAAGTAAGAGTTGAAAATAAGCATCTTACTAATGATGTGAATACCCTAAGAAGTATGGTTGAAGACATGAAGAAAGATATGCATTCAAGATCTGAGTCTGCTGCTCCTCCTCTAGAACCCGTTGCTCCTCAAATCCCACAAGTTCGTGTGTCTACGATTCAACCTTATATTGCATCCTTAGATGAAAAGATCACTAAAAGGAACAAACAAATTATGAATGAAATGAAAGATCTTGTTGCCAATCTCAATAAACTCACTAATGAGTATACAAGATGTCTTGAAAAGGTGTTGGGTCAACTAAAATATTTGAACATAGTTGTCAAATCATCTTGTAAATCCTCTAAACCGTCCTTGGACAGTGATCTGCTCAGAACTGTAGTCAAAGAAGAACTTCATAATGTACTCAATAGCTTCAGTATGACTACTTTATCTAAATAGATCAAGAAGAGTGATAGAGTTCTCGACCTAGTATAGATCCACTACAAAATTGATAATTATGCTCACCAATATATTGCCAAGAAATTGGATTTATACTTCCACAGAATCTTCTCCATGACCGATATGAAAAACCATTTCAAATACCTTGTAGAAAATCAGTGGATTCCTCCTGTGGCTCAAGCATTCAAGAACCAAGTTCAGAATCCCACAGAGTTTACTCGATTGATGTTAAATTTTATGGTGAATATGGATGATTTTGAAAAATCCATGTAGTATGGTAGAGATATTATTACATATTTCATCAAAATTTTGAGGCCTTATCTTCCTGTCCAGAGTATGGCCATTGATGCTATAGTAGTTGCACCTCTCAGACCTGGGCTGCCTAACTTCACCTATGCTCTAGCCTCAACCACTATGTCTATTTTCCAAGCACTAAGTCAGATCAGGCCTATGATTCTTGATCAGCAACTTCCTAGATATTATATTTCTCATACCTTATCTCCAATAGTCTTTGAATGCATTCCTTTACCCTCTTTATCAACCACCTCTCTGCCTTATTCCACCTCAACCACTACCCCTCTAGCTTTCTCTTATTCCACAGCTGCTAAAGGCAAAGAGAAGGCCAGCTCATGAAAAAGAACAGTAATTTATTTTTTTGGTATGGGTCCTATTGATTTTGTATTACTCTTCTATTTTTTATTGAATCTTTCTAGCTATAAGTGTAATGTTTATTTTTTACTTCTCTTATTTCATATTTTTGATAATCCCTAAAGGGGGATATATTTTTATATGATAGAAATTTATTTCTTCAGTTGAATTCTATATGATTATCCATTTATCTCTGTAGTTTAATCCAATATAAACTCTAACTATACATGATTTGAGATCATCAAAAAGGGGAAGATTTTTTGAATCCTCGTGTATTAATCATGTTTTAATGATCACAAATATTATTCAACCTAGTTAATTCATATAAATTATATACAATCATGTGTACTTATGTTTAAATTTTTCTCATGCTTTAAGAAGAGCCATGAACGATATTAATTGTTCTATATTAAGTTTACATACTTTATATTTTCTTTGATATACTCTAAAAATACCTTCTCTGAAAAATAATTAAGTCTAATCCTTTCTATTATCATCTTTATTTATGTTTGAAAACAGTTACTTTGAAATGTCTAAGACACCGTGATTCTGCCACTGGCTATGTATTTCTGGCACCGTGAAGCCAGACACCATGAAGCCAGATACCATGAAGCTGCACACCGTGAAGCCAGACACCATGAGGCCAGACCCCATAAAACCAGACACCGTGAATAAGACACCGTGAACAAGAAACCATGAAAAAGACATCGTGAACAAGACGCCATGAACGAGACACCGTGAACAAGACACTGTGAATGAGACACCGTGAACAAGAAACTGTGAATGAGACACCGTGAACAAGATACAGTGAACAAGACATTGTGACCATGAGACACCATGAACTAGAGACTCTGTGACCATGATATATCATGACACTCAGTCACCGTGTGAAGGAGACACCGTTTTCATGACACATTGTGACACTGTTTCTTAAACTATTTTTTCATCTTTCAATTTAATTTCAAATGGTCATATTTTGTTCTTTTAATGTAACTAGAATTAATTAATCTGGGTTCTTGGAATATTGGGGAACCATACCTCATACCTGTAAAAGTTAATCATTCCCATTTCCGGAGAAAAAGAAATAAAAGGTACATCGAGCTACTGCAGAAACAGATACAAAGATATATACGTAAGGAAGAATAGAAGATACATACGAGACATTTAAAAAAAGATACACACGTACATGAAGAGCAGAATGCCCGAAGAACTCTAAGAACACTCATACACATCAAGAACATAAGTTCAAAGATTATGTTCATGTTCTAAAAGTAATAATCTCACACTCAGGTAGAACACCTGTACTGGAAGCGAAGAAACAAAACCAAGACACTCTGTTTTCCAGACAACTTCTAGAGAATGACTCAAAGCTTCATCTGCTTCAATCCAAAGGAGTCCAGAGCTTCATTGACAACACACAAGAGAATTATAAAACTCATCTCTATATTATTGCTCTATAGTGATAATTTTTTATTACATTACAAGCACTATGTGCTTCTGATCATTTAGACACACACTCACTCCTAGGATGAACTGGAGGATAATGAAATCCTCACACAAAACACTTTACACCATTGTATATCCTATGTAGAAATGTACTAGAGGTCTAAGGACCGGGACAACCTATGTGATGTTGTCATTGCTTTCCCACACAGAACAGTGGTAGAGGTCTGAGGACCTGGACAGTCTGAGTATTATTGTAAACCCCGATCCAGGGTGTGGATAAATTTTATATTAAAACTACTTGAGAGGACTAATTCTCATCTTGAGACAGAACATCTTGGTTAAAAGTGTTGTGAATCTTATTTTATTTTAAACTAGTTTCAATATTCTACTGCTAATTACTTTAAAATTAAAATCTGTTTTAAATTAATTCAGATAGTTGAACTAGAGAGTGTTTGTAATTATTGGGAACCAGTATGTTAGTTTCCAAAGCTAAAAAAATCATTAGATTAAGTTAACTGAGAAATTATCAATCTTTGAGAAGCTAATTGAACATATACAATCCTAATAAATTAACTATAGTTTAACATGTTTTATAAATTTGATGATTACAATTATAAATCATTTTAACAAGAATTTTTAATAGGAAATCAATTCACCCACCTCTTGAGTATCCACTCCGAAAAAAAATATTTATATGAGTTTTAATCCACAATCTTTTCTAGATAATCCACCCCATAATGGATTCTCCAAATATTCAAATTATGAAGGTAGATATTAACATCACATATTATTTAGAATAGTAATTGATAAATCATGACATGGAGGTAAATTCTTAATATTTATATCTAGTTTTGAGTGAATGTTTATCTTTAATAGTTACCCTCCTATAAACAAGAAACACCTTCAATTACATGAAAAAAGGAAACAAAAAAAATTGGAATAAGGTGGAACATATTTTCTCATCAATGAAAATAGAAAGGTTGTATGTTTCTTCTAATCCAAAATACTAAATCCATTCCATATTCATATTTGAGATAACTCAACATGATATATTTTTATTTTATTTCCATGTATTATAGTAGATAATTGTATTCTTTTTTATTTTTCAACATTATTTGTATATAATTTGTTTATTCCTATAATTTTTCATGATAGAGGGATACTTTAGTGACATTTTTATCATCTTTAGAATTATTTTATGAGTTGTTGAAAGGATTAAAAAACCATTTGAATTTTGTTTCACATTTATTCACATCCAAAACAATATTCGTGAGTTATTTTGGCCTTCATATTTTGACAACCAGTAACGAAATTATACATCATATATTTGTAGAGGTTTTCTATTCCAATTTAATTTTTTGAAATTTTTTAATTATTCCATTTTTATTCTATTTATTCTACAAAAAATGAATAAATATTATGTAGGAATAAGTTCTGTACTTTTTTATTTTTTAAATGGATTCTGTAATGTTTTATTTACCTATTTAGTCCTTTTATTTTTCACATGGATTGTTATTTTATTCATTACCATGTTATTTGTATTATCTCACATACTCATTGTTTGTTTATTGGAATCCATGATGTGTCCTCTTATTTCAAAAAATACTATTCCATTTTTGTTGATAATTACTCATTGGATTAATAGGTATACATATCCCAGTTGATTAACTTTTCCCTTTATATCCGAATAAATTTCCACTTTTCTAATATATAATATTATTAGGAAAAATTTTTTATCATTATATTCTATATTATTTATCATGGAAGGATTTCATCATATCACCAAAATATTTTATCTTTTCTATTAAATTTATTTTTACCCATTCCGAATTTAGTTTAATAATATTTCAAAACTCTTCTGAATAGATTTATTGTGTGTTGAAAATGAAATTTCAAAGCTTTTATAAAATTTATAAACTGATGTACTATTATCATTAAATTGTGGTCTTTTCCTCATATTATATTCACTCCCCCATGATAAAGGAATTCCATGATTTCAAAAAATTGACATTCTCTATCGATAATCCATTTAAATTTTCCATAAGCTTCCATTATAATAGAAAAAGTTACCAAAACAACTAATTATACTATATAGAGTATTCTATCCGGATTTATATACTTTCAATTTTTGACAACTTTTGGCCTCCAGATTGGATTCTATAGGGGGAGATTTTTTTCTAAAAATAATTCCTTCCATAATATTCTTATTGATAGTGTTCTTACCATTTTCCATCATCCAATTTGGTAAAAAAATTAATTGTAAATATATAAAACCAATTTAAAAAAAACATATATTTCATTTTTTGATGGTTCCTTTTGGGTAGAGTCTACTTGTGATTGATTTTTAATGAAATTTTGATGATCTTATAACCATAAAAATGAATTATAACATCATATTAGTCCTTATAATTTTATGTTCTAGTAACCATTTAATCAAATACATGATTAGAATGAACCTGCATATTTTTAATATTTTTCAATCCAGCTATCGACTCATGACATTTCTTATTTAGGATGCTCTTAAAATCCGTTATTTTTTGTATCATATCATCATATTACTTCCCAATACAGTCACTCTGTTTCAAAATAAATTCCATCATTCTATACATATCATTAAAGAAAAAATCCAGATATTTGGCCTTATTATTTTTAATATTAAGTTGGGAATTCTTTACAACAATGATATCCTTTTTCATTTTCAACAATACCTAAACCTTTTATTTATTCCCGTCAATGGGTTCATCATTTTTCATGATTTCCTCAAACCAATAATTACCTAATTTGAAAAAATTTACATAGAGATAAAATATTCTATTAATTTTTTAATTTATTATCTTTGTAAGATCCATACTCAACATTATAGTTTGGAAAAGTGATTTCTCTCTATTTATTATATTTATGTTAAGGTTGATGATCTCAACCAATAGTTTTAAAAAATAATTATAAATATACATAACATGATTTTTGGAACAATTATATAAGGTTTACATTAATGTTTAAATTGATCTATCTTATAAATGTTATGAGGTATTATCCTCCAAAAAATAAATGGTTGTTTTATTAGGAAATTTAGATAAAATAATTTATGGTTTCCATTAATTAAAAAAGTTCTTAAAATCATTAGAGGTTAGAAAATTTTCTATATTTCATTAGTGGATTATTCCAAATGATTTTCATCCATTCTTGATATTATATCATCGTTATTATAGAATTTTGAAGTAGATTTTCTATATATTTGGACAAGATGAGAGATTTATTTATTTTTTAATTATTTATTTCTCATATTATAAAGATTCTTGGATAATACGTACTTCTAATCATCGATTTTAACCACTTATATAATCCTTAAATTTGTAATTATTTATGAATTAAAAAATAAAATATTGAAATATAGAGACATTTTATGTTCAAATAACAGTGGTAACATGGATCTGATACAAATCAATAAGAGAGTTTTTAGATAAAACTAACATTGATGGGAAATTATTTTTTATATTCATTTGTCATAATTTAATCATTCACCCCTTTTCACCTCATGACATATGTAGTGAGTGGATATCTCTTTCTATTTTACATTATCTCACCATCGGTTGGAATGCAAGCCTGTAAGATTTGGGAAATAGTAAAACATGTACACTAGGGTATATTGATGAGGTTTAACTCCCTATTAATGACTATAAACGTAAGGGATAGTGGGGTTTATCCCACTCACATAATGATTCATAATATTTATCACAAAAAGCTCATACAATGGTATGTACTTGGGCCTGTTATCCTGGAAAATAATTGGAAAAAATGAAAATACATATTGTTCTATGAATTATAAGAACTATATGATCATTAATACTCCTTATTAATAATTAAATTAAACATAAATATTTTATTCTGTAGACCATGATAGTCTGAGATCTTTCTTAAACATGCAACAATCATTAATGAAACCTCAATATAAATTGGACTTTCATAAAATAATACTATAGAAAAATTCACAATATATATTAGCCTAAATGTGAAAGGTACAAGACAATATTTAATGATACTCTCTTATTCTTTGTTATTTTCAAAGAAAAAATTACAATTATCTGCCATTCCTCGATACATAGGGTTTAAAGAATATATTGTATCAGGTATATAATATTTTTTTGGATTTAAAGGTCTATAATATTCATTTATACATTGGTTAATATATTCATGTGAATCATTTAATATATATCCATTGTATGAATGAATATTGAAAATAAAATATTATTTATCATAAACCTCATTAAGAATAGACATAACTACATGAACTCGTTACTTCTACAGATAGTAAGAAATATTTAGTGCCTTTAATTATTTATTATCTAAAAATTTTATGAAATTAAACATTCATAACTGAAAAAGGATATGAAATGATTTTCATACAGACATGGATCCTCATATTTTGGCCCCAAAATCACCATATAATCCTTCTTCATGTATTCATGACATGAAAATGAAAACATAATGATATTTTTTGTTTTAAAAGCATAACAAACTTGAGATCACCAAATTTAATCCCTAATTTATATTAATTTCATATATGATTTTTGTTAGAATATATAAATTCTATATTTATGAATTATCTTATGATATTAATATATCTGATGAAAAATGACATATAATATCAGAATATAAAACGTAATACACACTCATCACGTATATTAAGCCTAACATCCTTCTAATGATGAAAATTGGACACCAAAAAAGTATTACATCCTGTAAGAAAAATTGTCTTATTTGAATTCATATAAAATGAATTCACTCTCCACCAATACAATTTGATTTAATAATTAATCATTACATGATGGCCCTATTGCTTATAAGTAACAATGATGTATTATAAACACAATATAAAGTATTAAATGCAATCATGATGTCTTATGGAACTATATGTATTACCTATTATCCAAGCCATAGACATTTTGTTTGACCTTGGAAAATAATTCAAGATTTTATCAACACATTATAGATTTTAAAAAACTAAAATAAATACTTTGTAAATTATAAGAAATCATTTTTCATTCATCTTCTAATTAATTCCAAAAAAAATTATAAACAATTTTTTGGGAGAAATGTTAACAATATAAATCCTTGCATGAAATTAATGATCACCATTACTTATATAATCATACAAACTCCAATCAAAGAATACATTTCATGAAATAGATAATCACTATTACCACTAAAACCCTCACTATAAATATAAAGATGATAGTGTTCCAAAAATACTTAATACCTATTTTTGAATTGAATAAAATTTCAAAATCAATATATGTGATCATCTAAATAACTAATTCTTAAATAATCAGAACAGTATATAATATTAGTAATATTTCAAAAGTTTTTAAATTAATTATTCTTTCATCAGCATCCATGTGTACATAAATATATAGTATCACACTGTAAATATAATGATGTAACTCTACATCTATAATTCACAACATCTTTATAGTTATATAGAATTCAACATTGACATCACCCTATTGAATAAAAACATCTACTTCATCATATATACATGAACCTTTAATCAACTTTACCAATAAGATAATGAATATTTATCAAACCAATGCATGTATCATTAAATGTTACATAAAGTCATCTGATAACCATTATTGGGAAATATATTCAACTTTAAAACCATACATGGGCACTCCATTCAACATCCAAGCCATTATTTTCAAACACATAATGACATGGTACAACATACCCTCATGCTCTTAGATATTTATTGATAAAAAATAAAACAAAAAATTGGTTTTAAAAAATATTTGAACTTGATCAATTATGAAAACCCAAATATTTTATTATATTTTACAATTTATGAATTTTATAATGTCATATAAATTGAAATTTAGTGCATAACGGTGCATTTATTGAAACAATGAAATTTTATTGAAAATTTCATTTTAAAACTGTATCTGTTATTCCATTAGATTTTTGAGATGGTTTCATCTATTTATACATATTATTTTAATTATCCCCAATTTAAGTAAACTAGAAAAAAATATGTTAAATTTTAAAATTGTATTTTAGTTCAAAAACTGATTTCTAATCCCCAAAAGTCAAATTAGAATGATATTTGGACTCTAATTCAAATTATTGTTTATAAAATTTAGAGGTATAATTATAAATTATATTATTTTCTTCCCCATGATAATTTTTACCACTAATTTTAAATTTTATAAATTTTATTTTCCTTTTCTATAATGTTAAAAAATTTCAAGATTTCATTAAAAATGGAAAAAAAACGTACTCATCATCTAATGAATAAGAATTTTATCGTCCAAGGAAGTCAAATAATTATTATTTAACATATAAGAAATAATAGATTTTAATGTTAAAATTGATATAGATTCAGTGGTTACCTTGGTAATAATTCATTATTCATCATTAGGGAAACATTCATAAAATCCATAAATGTTCTCAAACCCATAATTATCTTTAGATAAGCTATCAAAAATTTTTTCACCATTACATGCACTAGAATTATCCAATAAAAAATATCTTATATTTACATTTCACTTAGAATATGTCTTGTATTTTATTTATTTATTATTCTATATTGTAAAATTTAGAAATGTATGACCAAACATATTATATTCATAACACATAATATCTAATGTGTGTTTTTTCTATTATCTTCCCCTTATATTTTTCTAAATAACACATGAGATGTTACTATATATGTTTATTTTAATAATAATCCTAAAAATATGTTATAATTCATTTATAATATCATTAAAATCTATATGAACATATTTATTCTAAAAATTTTTTAGAATCTTGTAAAACATTAGCTCCAACATTAACACCACCGAATTTATTAGTACCTAATTTAGATATAAATTCTAGTCTATTATCAAAATTCCCATTCTTATAATATCTTTATAATATATAATCATATTTTATAAGATTAAAAATTAATTAATAATGAATAAACATAGTAAAATAGCTAGTATTTTTAATTACATTTTATTTGGACCCCCATTCCTTTGGAATTATAAATACAGTTTTTCAGAAAAATAATCATCTAAAAATATTTTATAACCAAGGGATTTTAAAATAATTACTATGTTTATAAGCCTATAGTTAATTTGAGAAACAAATTATACCAGTATATAATTAAAATATTGATAATACTCTTGAATCATAAATATATGGGTTTCAATAACAATGTAATGTGAAAAGTGTGTAATCTATAACTACTTAAAAATATTATATGTTATTTCAGAAGAAGTTGTTTGACTAAATATGCAATGCCCCGACCCTCTAGAACAGGGATGATGAATTTATAATTACATTGGAATTTTTTGATGGAATATAATATCTAAGGAATGATATTTTTATTAGTCTTGAAGAAATTAGATACATATATGTATCTCAAAGTACATTGGAAAAGGTAAAAATATATAACAAAAAATAAAAACTGCATCCATAGAAATTCAATAAATGATCTCCCCTTCATAACCAGTTGAAGGTAAATAATGGAAAGGGGTGAGATCAAATGATCATAAAGGGTTACAAATATAATAAACATGAATCAATAATTACTTAATCATCAACAACTTGGCCTAATCAATATGATATGGTGAATAAATGAAAAACACACGACATTAATAAACTGGGAAAGAGTATGCTTCCCTTGAATTTTTCATAGTGAAACCCACATGGATAGTAATAACTGATATTAAATAAATACAATTATTATTAATTGGACATCATGTATCTTTCACATGATACCATAATACAATTAAAATAGTTTAGTTTTGTGGGTAGAAACTCGTCTAATTTTTGGAATCAAACTGGAAGGGTTTTTAGCCAAACTGATTATCTCATGAGACTGATCGATGCATCGGGGGTCTATAGCAGGCCCCACCCATCAATGCATGTCCAAATAATTTTTTATAAATATATTCTATAAATGATTAATATTCATTTAAATTATTCTTAGATAAGAGAGAATACAAATTCATCAACACATAAAAAATTAAAACAACATTCAAAATAAATACCATATGTAAAATGGTACATGACATAGAAAATAATCATATCCATGATATGATAATACATATATTTAATATAATTATAATATAAAATAAAAATTTATCTAAAATGGGATGTAGGTACACCACATAAGAATTATTAGGCACACAATACAATGTAAGTCAAAACGAAATAAAAAATTGAGAAAAAGACCATTACCATAATGTAATCAGTCGAATCATGTGACCAAAACATCATATTTATAAAATGAATCATTAAAATCCATGAATATAAAAGGAATCATGATATTAGTTGACAATTTGATGTACACACACACCACGGTCCGGAAATAAGTGGTGATCATTTGAAATGTCATGAAAATTAATGTGAGATGAGAAAACTGCTTACAAACATTTCGGCAATGTAACAGGTGTTCTTGAAAGGGATTAATGAGAGGTTAAAGGGTATAAAATAATTTATATATGATAAGGGTATTTTGGGGGAGGTGTAAAAACATGCCCCATTATTAAGAACTAAAAATAAATGGGCACAACATGGGGGGATTCTTGAACAAAAGTGAGATAGAGGATTCCATACAAAGAACATATCATTAGATGGAGGAAAACTCAATGACCTAATTATTTGTGACAAATATAATCCCACAAAATTAAAGTGGATATACCACATAAATCAATCATTGTTCATTCACCCATATTTTGTTAAATAAAAAACTAATGACATTGATCTTTAACTCAATGAATGTAAATTGAGTTTTGATATCAATTACCTTATGCTCGAAGGTGTTCTTGACTGTTCTTAATTACCAGAATAATCAAATATATCTTCATTAATTAATAATTATAGATCCCCATAAACATGTAATTGATATGGCATAACCTTATTAGTTTCATTAACTATCTTTTTATGGGATTAATAGATTCAATTTTATGGTTTTGAAAGCATTTTCTTCCTCAGTTTTCATGATACACTTACTATTATTCAAGAATTGAAGTTCGTTTGAATTGTGGTTAAATATACAAAATTGTTAATATATATTATTAGTGACCTATAATGGATATAAATTTTCTTATAATGATTTAGGTTATATATCTTTAGGATAACTCATTATATATGTTAATGATAAACGCTTTGATTTGGCTTAGCGATTTTGTGCGCAATGAACTTGTTTTGTATTATTATTCAATATTATGAATGTGTAAGAATTACAGAACATTAAATAAGATAACATACATATATTATGATCTAGTTAAACCATTGAAAGGGTTTCATGACCGGTTTTGAAGATAGTAATTATAATTGAAAACATTCCTTCCCAGAGTGTGATAAATTAACAAATCTGAGACATTGTTAGCATTTATAGTATAAAAGGGGGGGAAAGAGGGATGATGATGAAATATTCCATTAGAATAATGAAAATTCACTAAATATATGTTACTAAAATTATCATGGAATTTAGATGAGGTTAGTTTAGAAGATAGAACAAAATAATGGAAGTTGTTAATGAAATCCAAAGAAAAAGGAAACGAGGTTCACCTCTTGAGTACTCTACCCTGAGAAAATCATTATGACTATTGTTTTTTGGATTATTGGTGAGACCATCTGGGAATGGACGTGGGTATAGGTCTTGGTAAGAGTATTTGGTAGAATTTAGGCCAGGCATGATGCTCGATGGGTATGGGAGAAAGAGGGGGTGAGGGGTGGTTTATATAGTGTAGGGGAGAGGGGATTTCTCAATATTATATTCATTAATTTATTATTTCTCCACAAGACAAGGAATAGTGAGTATTCTATGACCAATAATAATATTTTTTCATGTGAATCCGAATTAATTTGGATTACATCAGGATAATATCATATACGACTCTATAATTATTGTATTTAGCATATTTTGTAAATTATGGTATTTTACTATTCATCAAAAATTCAAGAATTTCAGAAAAATACAATAAATTCACCCTAACGATTTTTTGAAATGTGGAATTCAAAAATAAAGCCCATTTCATTAAAAAAAATTTATAATTATGAATAAATTAAAATTTAATTAAAATAATTATTTAATCAAAAAATACAAACACTTAAAATAATATCATCATTTTTAAGGTGCCAAAATTTATTTATACATTTATGGGTATGTATTTCAATCATAAGATTAATAATATTTTTCACAAGGTTAAATTATTATTCATAAGGGTATGTTTCTATTCATAAGGGTAGGTTACTATTCACCGAAAATTATGTTCATTCTAACAGTCTCTAAATATCTTCCTGAACACAACTGTGTATATCATATTATCAAAATTAAAATCATACAAGTGGAAAATATCTGTTAAATGTCTAGGTAATGACTATCTCCTAAATAACAAGGTTTTTTTCAAATAAATTCAGTGCATTATGAAATATAGTCTATGACTAGAATGTTTTGAAGAGAAACATACAATAAAATGTTTGTGGTGTTTTATTATTCCCTCTTTAAGAATTTTAATCCTCAAAATTTTATGTATAAAGCCCACCCAAACTATATTGGATTTCCACCTTCATAACAACCTCATTTTCCCATGTTTCTTCCTTAATATTCAGGTTTCTCCAAACAACCTTTTCTAGGAATGTCGTCTGATTTCTCAATATCAGCTCCCTTGTGTCAAGAATCCCGAGAGGCTCTTCAATGTATGAATCAAAAACTTCTAGTTCAATTTCATCATAGGTGAGTACATGGATTGGGTTTGGCATGTATTTAATCAACAATGACACATGGAACACATCATGAACTTTGGAGAGACATGATGGGATTGCTAAATGGTAGGCTACAACTACGATAACTTCAAGAATTTCAAATGGTCTGATGTACCTAGGGCGCAGTTTCCCTTTCTTACTAAACCTTAAGACACCCTTCCATGGAGATAATTTTAGAAAGATGTGATCTCCCAATAAGAGTTTCATGAATTTTTTCTAGTTTTCAGCATAAATATTCTTCCTACTTTGATATGATTTAATATGGGATTTAATTGTCTTTACCTTTTCTATGGGATCTTTAATAAGTTATGTGCCTATAAGTTTTCTCTCACCAACTTCGTCCCAACAAGTTAGAGTTTGAAATCTTTTTCATTATAATGAATTATATGGAGCCATTTAAATAGTAGAATGAAAACTATTGTTGTATGAAAATTTCACCAAAGGAAATTATTGATCCCACATGCCTTGAAATTCAAGAGATCATGATCTCAACATCTCTTTTAGAGTATTAATAGTCCTTTCAGACTATTAGTCAGTTTGGGGGTGATAAGTGATACTCATATGAAGCTCAGTATCCCAATCCATATGGAGACATTTATAGAATTTTGATTAAAATTGGGGATCTCTATCCAAAACAATTGGTAGAGGTGCACCATAAAGTCATAAAACATCATGAATATAAATTCTTTCCAGGATCACAAGTGGTAAATATTATCTTATATTAGGGAAATGTGGTGATTTTGTGATGAGACCAATAATAACCCATATTATGTCATTCCATCTTGATGTCCTTGGTAGTCCCATGATAAAATCCATCCTAATGTCTTCCAATATTAATATAAGAATAGTTAGAAGTTGCATCATCCATATAGTATATTGTTTCTCTACCTTCACCTTCTGAAAAAATAGACACCTTGACACGTAGTAAATAATTTCTTAGTTCATATTATCCCACCAAAAATATTACTTTAAATCTATTTACATATTTGTACTACCAGAGGGTATAAAGAAATTTGAGGTATGATAATTATCTAATAGTTCTATTTTCACCTCAGGTATTGATTGAATGCATAACCTCTTCCCAAATTTCATAACTCCCTTCTCATACATAAATTCTTCCAATCTCCCATCGTTAAGAGCATTAATTTTCTGGTGTAGATTCACATCATCAGATTGAAAGCTTTTTATCCTCTCTATTAAATATGGTATAGTAATTATTTGAAATAGGAAATATGTTTCCCTTCTTTAAAATCCTCATATCCATATTTAGTAGATCCATGAAAAGGGGATCTCTCTCAATCCTCATTTGAGTTAGATGCCCATGATATTTACTACTTAATGCGTCTTCCACCTTATTTTCCTTTCTTGGGTGGTATTATATTGAACAATCATAATCTTTGTGTATATCTAGCCATCTCATTTGCCTCATGATGAGTTCTTTTTTGTGTGAAAATGTATTTCAGACTCTTGTGGTCTGTATGAATCTCACATCTTTTTCTGTAGATATAATGTCACCATATTTTTAGAGAAAAGATTAATGCTAATAACAGAAGATCATGAGTTGGATAATTTTTCTCATGAGTCTTAAACTATCTTGATGTAGAAGTAATAACATTATCGTTTTTCATAATGACAAAACCTAGTCCATTCATTGATTCATCACTATATATCACAAATACAATATTTCTAGATGGAAGAGTCAAAGTTAGAGCATTGACTAGTATTATTTTAAATTCATCAAATATTTTTGTTTATTATTTTGTCCATAAAAATATAAACCCTTTACATATGATCATGGTTAGTAGGTTAGCCAGTTGGGAGAAAAACACGAACGAAATGCCGATAGTAACCTGCTAAGGCAATAAAACTGTGTACCTCAGTTATGTTTCTTGATGTGGGATGTTCTTGGATTCCCTTTGTCTTCATAGTATCAACTAATATTTCATCCTCAGAGAAAATATGGCCAAAAAGTTAAACTGATTGAAGGGATAATTCACACTTTCTATACTTTCCTTATAATTCATTTCTTCAAAGAGTTTTCATAATTAGCCTCAAGTAATTCTCATTGTCTTCTTTGCTTTTGGAGTATACCATGATACCATTGACAAGTAACACAAAAAAGTTATCAAGATATTCCATAAAAACTCTATTAATGAAATCCATAAAAATAAAGGGTTCATTAGTCAGTCTTGAAGAATCACTATAAAATCGTAATGACCATACCTTGTTCAAAACACTTTCTTTGGAATATCTTCCTTCCTCACACATAGCTGATGTTATCCAGATCAAAGGTCAAACTTAAAAAATTACTATTTTCTCCATGAATTAGATCAAATAAATCATCAATTATTGGAATAGAATACTTATTCTTTATTACAATATCAATGTTTTCCCTATAATAAATGCATTGCATCATGGATTCATCATTCTTCTTGACAAAGACGACCAGGGATCCACATGGAGAAACACTTGTTCAAATAATTCCTTTGTCACTAAACTCCTCTAGTTGTTTCATTAGCTCCACTAACGACACATTGGGAATTATATAGGTGGTATTTCATATAAGACTTTCACCAGGTATTAAGTTAATGTAAAACTCAATTTCCCACTCTAGAGGATGTCTATGTAAATCCTCTAGAAATAAATCAATGTATTCTTTTACTACATGCTCTTATTCAATATAAATATTACGTTCCTCACCTATATATATTGGGTTCCCTTCCTCTCTAATTTTTTCATTTAGTACATCTACTAGGGATGGGCCAAGATAATAATCAAATGGAGAGATTTTTCTATAAAGATAAGCGATTATACACCATTTTCAAAAAATTTAACCTCCTTTTTCTTATAATAAATATTCACATCATATTTTTATACCAATTTATACTGAGTATTATATCAAGATCAGTCATTGGTATGATGATAAAGTTATCAACTAAAGCACATTTATGTGTTTCCAAGGGGACTAGTTGACATGACATTGTTTCAATGATGCATCCCCTAGGAATTTTGACTGATAACACATTTATTAAATCAAATTGGATATTTATAATTTTCCTGTAAAACTAGGAAGATATAAATGAATGTGATAATCCAGAGTCAAATAAAGTGTTTGATATGTTTGGGGAAACAATTAAAGTACCTTCCACCACATCATTTAGAACATCATCATCCACAGTTGTAATCACATAATCTTTCCCTTGATCTCGTGGAATTTTTTGTGCCATTTTTTCTCGGCTCTTAGGATGCTCATTTTCATAGTGTCCCAACTCTCTACAATTGTATCATTGAATATCATTGACTTGTTTCTTCCCCTTTCTTTCATTATATCAATTACCCTTTTATCCACAATTATAATAGTCTCCCATGTATTTTAACCATTTATCAAGATGATTCTTTCCACATTTCTTGAATAACGAGAATAGCTACATTCCCTGGTTATTCTTTAGTGATTAACTTTTTCCATGGTTATTTGAGTACCTCTTCTTGTCTTGTTTTCCCATGAAAAATTTTGATCTCCAAAATTCATTCCCTATTTTGATTGCACTTGATACAATTTCAACATATGATGAAAATGTTTAAGAAGCCAGTGCCCTTAGAATAATTGGCCTAAGACCATAAAAGAAATGATCAATCTAGTCTTCCATTTCATGTACGTAATCAATGGCATACCTAGATAGCCTTGTGATGATATCCTCATACTCTGCAACACAATCTTCTTCACCTTGTCCTAATGCAATTAATTTCTTCTTCATTTCAGTTTGTTTCTCACGAGGGAAATAATTTTCACAGAGTATTTCCTTAAAATTTCATTATTCCATGTCTTCTATTTCTTATTCCTCTACAGTATTTTTGTTCAAAGGCCACAATTGATCTGTTTCACCTTTGAGATAATATACTACATGCATTACCTTTTCCTTTTCATTACATCTTAATGCCATTAATATCTTTTCAACTGACATGATCCACTTCTCACATACTATCAGATTATTAGTCCCACTAAAAGATGGGGGATTTTTCCACATGAAATTATCCAACATAGGTTTATCATGGTTATTCATCTTAACCAGAGTAAGTTATCTCAATATGTTCATAATCTAATCTGATCTGACATTGACTGTGTTGACTTTCTCAGAGGGAAATCCCAACATTGTCCATGAGTATTGATTTACATTTTCCATTAGGTTCCATTTCTATATAATGGAATACAATATATTCATTTATGAATCTAAAATAGAAAACCACTTAACATAGATTGAAATTCTATGCACAGATAATCTCATAAACATGGATTCACTAAGGAAAAATTTACATTAATATCCTTCGTAATGACTTGTAATGAAAATGTGAATTATCCAAAGAATATCCACCATGAGTGTCAATTCCAAGAGTGTAACAAGGCCCGTTTTCATGTACCAGTATACCCTAGGTCAAGCCCAAAACTCATTTTCAGAGCTTTCAACCCTAGTTTCATATGTGCTAGAGCCACATCTATTTGTTTGTATGCATAAATTGATTTATTCTATAGAAAAATCCATATTATCAATTCCTAAGAAAAATACCAGGGTGTTATTGTATGTTTTTTCCCAAATACTACCTTAGGGACTTATTCCCTAATCCATGTTTTCTAATATAGTTTCCATGTTTTCTACTAAACTTCTGTTGATACCAACTATAATTCCCCGACCCCTCTAGACTAGATCTGGTGCATTAATAATTAAAATGGAATGGTTAGATGCAAACAAATCCCAAAGAAATTATTATTTTATTAGTCTTGAAGAAACATTATATATAGATGAAACTAAAATTTCATTGTAAAAGGTTAGTAAATAAAACAAAAACTAAAAACCGCATCTACATAAATTCAATAAATGATCTCCTCTTCATAACCTATTGATGGTAAAAAATGAAAGGGGTGAGATCAAATGATCAATAAGGTTTAAAATAGATTTATAATGAATCAATAAATACATAATCACAAAAAACATGGCATTATTAATATGTCCTGGTGAATAAATGAAAAACACACACCATTAAAGAACCGAGAAAGAGCCTGCATCTGTAGTTTTTTTCATCGTGAAAACCTCATGTATAGTAATAACTGAAAATAAATAAAGAGACTGATTATTAATTTGATTTCATGAATCATTCACATGATACCAAAACTCCATTAAAATAGTTTAGTTCTGTGGGTAGAAAACCATTTTATTTTTAGAAATAAACTCAAAAGGTTTGTCCTTAAACTGATTGTCTCATGAGACCTATCAATGCCTCGAGGGGCTATAGAGAGCCTCGTCCATCACTAAATGTACAATGAATTGTTTATACATAGTCTCAATACCTGATCAATATGCATTTAAATTATCCATATAAAATAGAGGATACAGATTCATCAACACATCCACAATGAAAACAACATTCAAAATTACTATCGTATGTAAAATTGTATATGGCTTAGAAAATAATCATATCCAAGATATGATAATATTGATATTTAATAAAATTATAATTTAAAAAGAAAAGTGATCGCAAATGGGATGTACGTGAACCACATAATAATTATTAGGTTCAAAATACAATGTATGTCAAATGAAATAGAAAATTGAGATAATGTCCCTTTACCACAATGTAATCAGTCGAATCATATGACCAAAACATAATAACAATCAAATGAATCATTTAATACCATGAATATAAAGTGAATCATGATATTATTTGAAAAATTGAAGTAAAAACCCACCAAATTCCAGAAATTAGTGGCGAACATTGGAAATATCACGGAATCGAAAGTGAGATGATAAAACCCCTTACAAACATTTCAGCAAGGTAACTGGTGTACTTATGAGGGATTCAAGAGAGGAAAATGGGTATCCCATTAATTATATATCATATGGGTAGTATGGTGGAGGTGAAAAAACATACCCCATCATTAGTAATTATAAATAAAAGGGCACAACATAGGGGGAATTCTTGAACAAAAGTGAGAGAGAGGATCCTTTACAAAGAACGTATCATTAGATTGAGGAAAATTTAATGACATAATTATGTGTGAAAAACATAATAACTCAAAATAAATGTTAATATACCACATAAACAAATCACAGGTCGTTCACACTTATTCCAGGAAAGACAAAACTATTGATAGTGATGTTTAACTCAATGAATTGAAATCGAGTTAAGGTATCCCTTACCTTATGCTCGAAGGTGTTCTTGATTGTTCTTAATTACCTGAATAATAAAATTTAGATTCATTAATTAATAATTCCATAACCTCATAAACATTTAATTAATATGGTATAAACTTATTTGGTTCATTCATTCTCTTTCTATGGGTTTACGAGATTCAATTTTATTGTATTGGAAGCATTTTCTTCCTTGGTTTTCAAGATTCGTTAACTTGTATTCATGAATTGATGTTCATTTGATTTGTGGTTAAACATCCTGAATTATCAATATATATTATTAGTGAAATCAAATAGATATAAATTATTGTATAATTATTTAGGTTATATATCATGAGGATGACTAATTTGATATGTTAATGATAAACAGTTGGATTTGGTTTAACGATTTTTCACATAATGAACTTATTTTGTATTATTATTCCATAAAATGACTGTGTGAAGATTCCCAATCATTAAATAAGATAAAATAAATATATTATTATTTGGGTCAATAATTAAAAGGGTTTATTGACAAGTCTTGAAGATAGTAATGAAAATTAAAAACTTTTCTTCCTTGAGTGTGATAAATTAACACATCTCGGATGGATTTTTCATTTATAGTATAAAATGAGTGGAAAAGAAGGATGCTGATGAAATATTCCATTAGAATACTTAAAATAAAGTACATTTATGGTACTGTAATTATCATGGAAATTAGTTGAGGTGAGGTGAGAAGAGAGAACAAAATAATGGATCTTGTAAAAGAAATCAAAATAAAAAAGGAAAATTTGTTCACCTCTTTAGTACTCCACCTTGAGAAACTCCCTAAGACCATTGTTTTTGGACTTGTAGTGAGACCAGCAGGTCTTGGACATGAGGAGAGGCCTTGGGAGGTGTATTTTATATAAATTAGGCCAATATTGAAACTTTAATGGTGTGAGAGGAAGTGGGGGAGGGTTGTTTATATAGTGGAGGGCAGAGGGGATTTCTCAATATATTATTCATTAATTTATTACTATTTCTCTACAAGACAAGGAATAGTGAGCCTTCCATGACCAATAATAATTATTTTACCATGTTATTTTGAATCAAATGGACTTACATCATCAAAACATCATACATGAATCGATAATTAATGTATTTGTCTTATTTTGTAAATTATGGTATTTTACTATTCTTCAAGAATTCATATATTTCAGAAAAATACCAAATTATCACCCTAACCATTTTTCAAAATGTAGTATCCAAAGTTGAATTCCATTTTTCAAAAATAATTTTCTATATATTATTAAATATATATTTAATAAAAATCATTATTTAATTTAAAAATATAAACACTTAAAATATCATCTTCATTTTTAAGGTGCATAAATTTATTTATTCATTCATGTGTATTGACAACATTCATAATATAATAATATTATTCACAAGGTTAAGTTACAATTCATAAGGGTAGGTTACTATTCATAAGGGTAGGTTAATATTCCCTGAAAATTATGTTGATTTTATCAGACTATAAAATATCATTATGAACACTACCATGTATGTCAGATTTTAAAAATTAAAAGCGTATAAGTGGAAAATATAAGTTCAATGGCTATGATATGACTCTCTCCTAAATAAACAACTGTTTTTTCAATGAAAATTATTTCTTTATGAAATAGAGTCTATGAATAGAATGTATTTATGAGATACATACCATAAAATTTTTGGGGTGTTACAATATATATTCTCTATAATCAAACAAAAAAATTTATTTTAGATTTTATAAATATCCAAAAATTAAAAATTCACCTCTCTAGTAAACATAAAAATATATTTTTATAGGATTTTTTTTCTAGTCATTACCAAATAATTATCCACACTAATATTTATAAATAGAATGTAATTCAATAATTCCAAAAATCAAAATCAGTTTCATCAATAAAGTGAGGACATTTTTATTAATATTATCAATAGATCAAAAGTGTATTCTTAAAATTAAGAAAAAAAAATTTATCCACACCATTATTTTTTTAAAGAAATTTAGATAATTCCAATAAAAAGAAAAAAATTAGAAATTAAGAATATGATTAATCTCAAATGTGGAGATAATAATTGAAACAGATTGTTTTCCCAAGTAAAAAATGGAGGGAAATCTATATTAGTGGTATTTATTTATATTTCAAACATGACTCAAAATTTCTATTTACCATGAGGTGTATATTGTTTTCAAATTTTTTCTTATGATCATATCTCAATTTATTAGAAATAAAAATGATAAATAATGGAAATTAATACTTTTCAATGATAAAAAAACTTGAAAAAATTAGTAAGCATTGATGAAATTTAATATAAAAAAATTAAAAACAATGTATTGAGTAATTATTACAATCCTTATACATTAAAAAGTATATTTTTACCAAACCAAACATTTATCCCAAAGTTTAAGTAGGAATGTTAAACACGAGACAAGGTATCCTATATTTCCATCCTTATCATAACATTACAATAAACTTGTGGGAAAGTTTCAATATCATTCTATCCAAATGATTCCTTGATAAAATTTATTGGATTGAGATATGTACCATATTCCTTGGATCCGCAAACCACGCATAATCAAAAAGAAATAGTATAAGGAAATTTTTAAATAGATTTAAATTAAAATACAAACTAGATAAATATCTTAACAAAAAAATATGGAAATAAATATAATATTGTTTAGAAGTGCTAGAAAATTTATATAATTGCACAAATCTAAATCATAAAATTAATTATGTTTCTTTATAGGGATAAATTTTTTAACTTATATTCTTTGATGAAGTAGACCTATTTAGAAAAAAATTAAAATGTGAACATTCTATATTCCTAAATGTTAATTTTAATATAATCATAATCCTCGAAAACTATATGATCCTGTACAATATAGAGATTTCTTGTGTATATTTTCAGTTTCCCTTTTTCCCTTTTTCGTTATACATTGGATGAAGATGGTATTGGGTATTTTCATAAGAATTACAGGTTGTTTGGGTAGTGCATGATTGGTGCATGGTTTTCCCAAACAATCTACCCATCCCATCAAAAAGTGGACCCTTGGGAAAATGGGGTTCTAATAGATGGAACAAAGTTTTTTAAATCATGAACCCTCTTAATAGTAACCTTAAACCCCCTAAAGCAAAGTACACAATTGGTAAAACCATGTTCTATATCCATAGAAACCGTGCACACATGTTTTATTTCTCAATTTTTTGAGATTCCAGAACCCCCATGTTATTATCCCTAAACATTATATTTTCAGAAAACGTAATTTCACATGATTTTGGAATCTCTTGATTGCATTCAAATCCTCATATAACTCCATTCTTGAGGAATATAATATCCATTCGATCAATCATCTCTCTGTGGTTAAGTGGGGTCTTTCTCATTTGAATTTCCCTATAACTTGAATCACTATTTGGATGAAGAGAAATGGATTATACTCTTCTGGAGAGGGTTTATATCTTGGTTTTTGTGGATCCTAATCTATTTGATCTTGATCTTAGCTTTTGTTTCTACATCTTTGTATTTGTTATGGTTTTGATCATTCCACATCAATTTGGGGATTTTCAATTTTATAATTATCCATCAACAACCATAAAGATATAATTGATTAGTACCATATCCTTCATCATTATTTCTAGTTTTTATTGGTGAAATTTCAATTTTCTCATCGGGAAAGTTTATTCTAGAATTTAATATATTATTCTTTTAATGAGATTACAATATTTTTTTATTAATTGAATTACGAAATTGATAAATTAATTGGATTTTGGAATAGTTTAATTAATGATATTGTGAAAGTAGTTGATTAATGTGATTATAAATGAATTGATAATTGGAATTAAGGTATGGTTGGATTAACTGTGAAGGTTTAACAGTTTATATGACTAAATGTACATAAATGGGTTATTGGTGAATTTTTCATATTAATCCATCTGATTAAAGTGATGAACCATGTTTATAGTGAAAAAATTAATATGGTACACCATGAAGAGAATATTTGTAAATAATATTGATGTTGTTTAACCATGATGAATATGTTATATGTGTTATATGTTTTATTTTTTGATAAATTTTTAGTTGGATAAGGATAAATTTTTCAAATACCCACATGGTGGAATACATGATGTTTTGGGTCCCAATGCATGCATTTTAATATTGTTATATTTGACTATAATAGATTATCTAAATACTAATGAGGAGTGGGAAATGGTTTGATGCTCCAAATATCCATAGTGTACTAGAATGAATGTTCTAGGTCCATCATATTGGCATTGAACTTACATTCCATGTAGTTAGGATATAAACATAGATTTAAATGGATAATGGGATCCTTTTTTATAATGAATTATCATTCCCTGCATGGAATGGTTCATACTCTAGTGTGGTCCAAAGCTGGTAGTGACAGGTTTCATGTCATCACAGACCCGATTAATTATTTGATTAATTAAAGAGTAATGAATTGTGAAAACATTTTAATTGATTTATTATACATTATTATTTAAAAAATGTATACACAGTTATCGACTTGATGTTGACATCCCATATAGGCTATATGATCTGTAATCAAATTGAATATATTTTTAGGATATTATATGGGTGAGAGACCTATATGAGATGGATGGGTTGGGATGGAAAATGGATGAGGGAACCTGAAATGATGTTGGAACCCGCTTGGGGAGTCATCAGTGTATCCTTATTTTGATTTTTCATATAGACACTTGACATATATTTTTAATGAAATTTATACTATTTTTGTTTTGATATTTATCTTTGGTTCTAGTTCATAAAATGATACTTGATTGTATTTGGTTATTGTATTATTCAGTATATTGGTTATGATTATGTCTTTATCGTTTATTTAATTTCTCTGTTATGATGCTATGAGAAAGAGGGTATATTATAATGATATGACATATATTAGACCCTCACTTCTATTCATAAGCCTCTAGTATATGGGGAGGTGCACTTGAGATCATGTGACCAATTGTCTTGCGGCATCGATGTGTTTTATTTGGTTTGGGACATTAAAATTTTCTATTAAAATATTTTTCATCTATTTTCATTTTCATACAATTTTTAAATGTCTCATAAAAGAATACAATGAGTTATGATGTGGTTATTATATCATTAATAGTAGAATCTAACCCATGTGTAATGGGATCCCAAATACCTAGTGTGGGATTTTTGTTAATTATTATTGTTGTTATAGATAGATATTATTTCACGTTGGATGATGCAGATGTTGGGTGATGTTATTATTTTTATGATATTATATTCCTAGACCAGTATGGAATGGGAGTTGTGTTTAAATGAATCAATATAGCCATACATAGATTATTGTGACATGCTTCATTTTAGGCACGCCCAAATTTTTTGGCTTGGGGTGATTTTCTTGAATTAAAATTATTTTCAATACATGTTTAATTTAAATGAAAAGGTTCCTAATATGAATTTACAAATTTTAAATGTGATAAATATTGAAAATGAAGTTCTTAAAATGGGTTTATAATTAGAAACATTAATTATGAAAAACAATTCCCTGTGATAACCATAACCTATGTGAGGGATGGTTGAGGGTACTGAAAGAGCCTCAGTTCGACCATGATGTAGGATATGGGGGTTGATTTTTGTGGCCTTATGTGAATCCAATGCGTTAATGTTGTGTTATTTGTCTTAATAAGTGTGTTTGTAATTTTTTATATACCACTCAATGATGATTCTTATTGAAAAGATGACACGAGGACATGGATGGAAATGGTCCTTCATTATTGGAACATGAGACACTAATAGTTTACAGCGAGGGATCCTAAGAGAGTTTCTATGATAAAATTGCCCAATTTGTATACATTATGTAAAGAGGACTAGGCTCTTTTTTGAGGACATGTTTGATTTACCCAAGAGTTATAGTTGTAGAACCCTCAAAAATTCACCACTGTTTTGGTAACTCAGTCTAATGTGTTATGGATTGAATATATCTAGATGATTCTTGACCATTAAAGAACTCCTTATGAGAAAAGAGTCAAACTGGATGATTATATGATATTTGTTCAAATGAATCATTGGAGGTACATCATTATCATGATATAAAGAAGAAATATATGCAGTGTAATGAATTTTAGGAGAAGTTATTGGAGTACATTTACCCAGAGATTCTCAAAATAGAGAGGGAAATAGAGATCATGAGGTTGACATATGGATGTATTTTCATGATGTAATATTCCATATTCTTTAATGATTTATAGTTATTTTTTCTAGCACTACCTATGGATGAGAAAAACACTACGAAATTATTTGAGGATGATATAATATAAAAATTTTTGTCTCATGTTAACATCTTTTGGTTAAAAAAGTTTGATGAGTCGGTGAATTGATATTTTCTATATAATGGGAACCTAAATAAGGCTTCTAATAGAGGATAGGTGGTTTTTGTTGGATACCTATATAACACCCCATACATTTTGTGGTTTGTTTTTCTTAAATACATTCTATTCATCACTGTGTTCCTTTGAATGGAAACTAGTTTATTTTGGATATAGTCAAAACCTATCCATTAAATATAAATTTTCCACTTCTACGTTTTAAATTATGAAAAATGCTCATCTAGAGTTGTGATCAGTAAGTCAATTGGAGTCTGATAGAAAAAACTTGATTTTTTCTGAATAGTAACATACCCTTATAAATAGTAATATTAATAGTAATATGTCCCTTATGAATAGTAAATAATAATATTATATTATATTCTTAAGGAAAAAAGATAATGAGATCTTAATTAGTTTTTCAACGAGAAAGCAAACTAGTTGCACCTTTAAGATTTTTATTTTTCGAATTAACTATGAAATTATTAAAAATTAAATTAATAATATTCAGAAAATTAATTTTGAAAAATGGAGTTCATTTTTTAATTATAAACGTTGAAAAATGGTTGGAGTAAATTTTTGGTATTTTTCTAAAATTCTAGAATTTTTGATGAATAGTGAAATACGATAAAATACCGTATATAAAGATTATCAGTTAAATACACTATTTATGACATTGTAAGTGATCTACTGCCACTTGGGTCAAAATCACAAGCACTTATTACTATTATAGGTCACATGAAACAACATTATTGGCTGTCTTGAGGGAAATAATAAAATAATGAATTAAATATTCAAAATTTACCCCTCTCCTCCACTATAAAAATCTCTCACCACTCCCTCTTCTCTTCACTTATCTAAGCCCTTAATCTCCTCAATGTTCTTCCGAAATACCCTTTTCTAGTCACTCCCTATGACTAGAAAGCTTTTGGTCTTTCCAAAAGACCAAAATTCCTTCCCTTAAGGAGGTTATCGATGAAGTTATTTTAAGGGGTAAAACACCTTTATTTTTCATTTAGTTTCATTGGAATTTATCTTCATTTGTTATCCTCTTCTCACCACCTCTGTCTAAATGATTTTGATAAATCTAGTATCATCTATATAATGGATTTATAACTTGTGAATGGATGAACCATCATCAATATTCTTACTCCCTCCCTTTTATTTTTTATAAATGAATACAATGTCCATGAGGTTACAATTTATGACCTTCGTGGACAAAGAAGTTTCATTCTTAAATCGTTCCTTCATTAATAGTAATTAAAACATATTTATGGTTGAACCAGGTCATAATATATGTATTTTATCTTGATTAATATTCTGTAATCCTTACACGTACATAATATGGAATAATAATACAAAACAAGTTTATTGAGCACAAAATGCCAATCAAAATTCAAGCGTTTATATTAAACTCATCGAATGAGTCATAATTATGGTATATTACTAGAGTCCTTATAATATAATTTATATCACTTCAGTGTCAGTAATAATGTATATTAAAAATTCTGGATTTTTAACCTTATTTCAAACCAACTTCCATTCTAGAATACATGTAAACATATCATGAAACCTAGTAAGAAAATGATTCCAAAAAAATAACATTGAATCTCTTAATCCGATAAAAAAGGCCATTAATGAACATAATAAGGTTAAACCATAACTATTACATGTTTATTAGGTTCTGGAATTATTAATTAATGAATCTAAATTTGATTATTCATGTCGTTAAGAACAATCAAGAACACCTTCGAGCATAAGGTAAGGGATCCTCTCTCTCACTTTTGTTCAAGAATATCCCCAATGTTGTGCTATTTTATTTTTAAAACCTAATGATGGGGTATGTTTTCTCACCATCCCGACACCACCCTTATGATATATAAATAATGATAAAATCTTTTACCTCCCATTAATCCCTCTCAAGAACACTCGTTAACATGCTGAAATGTTTGTAAGGGGCTTCTCACCTCACTTTCATTTCGGTGAGATTTCCATTGTTCCCAATTATTTTTTATATTTGTTATATGTGTACTACCATTTGATATTTAATAACAATATTCTCTTTATATTCATGTTATTCAATTGTTCATCTGAGTATTATTAAGTTCTTGTCTTATGATTCGACTGATTACATTATGGTAAGAGTCTTTTTCTCAACTACAATTTTATTGTGACTAACATTGTATTGTGCACATAATAATCCTTATGTGGTGTACCTACTAACCATCTGAGATCACTTTTCATTTAAAATTATATTCATATTAAATATCCATAATCTCAAATCATGGATATGCTTTTTGTTTAAACTTTATACCTTTTTATATATGATTTTTTTTTGGAAAGTTATTTTAATTATGGAAATATTGTTGAATCTGTATACTCTAATCTATATGGATATTGAAAAAATATATATTAATCTTGTATTAAATTAATTTATAATGAATTATTTGTACATTAAGTGGTTTTTGGGGACCACTATATCCCCTCGATTCGTCGGTAGGTCTACTGAGACCAATCAGTTGGCGATAAAACCTTCGAGTTTGTTTCTAAATATTATATGGGTTTCCACCAACAGAATGAAGTTGTTTTTACGGTATTATGGTTTCATGTGATAGATACATGACATCCAATTATTAAGAATTATATTTATTCATTGTCATTTATTATTAGTATCTATGAGGTTATCACTATGACAAAATCTATGGATGCAGTTTCATTCTCAGCTTATTAATGACATTAGATTTTCATTCATTCAACTTGCCATATTGATAATTCCAGATTGACCATGATTAAATTATTCTTGTATTCAGGATTCCACTATTTGTAACCCTAACTAAGCATTTGAGCTCTCCCTTTTCATTGTTTACCCTCAACAGGTGATGTATATAAAGTCATTTATTGAGTTCTTGTGGATGCAGTTTTTCGTTTCGTTATGTATTGTATCTTGTAACATTTTTCAATGTAATTTATGTTACATATATGTATCTAGTTTCTTCAATACTACTAAACAGATTTTTTTCTTTAGGTTTTTTCATTCCTTTTAACCATGCCAAAATCACAAGTAATTCAGCGGCCCCAGCCTAGTGGGGTCAGGGTGTTACAGTTGGTATCAAACGAAGTTTAGTAGAAAATTTGGAAACTAGAGTAGGAAAGATATAGTAGGGAACAGAGACCTAAGGTAGTATTTGAGGATAAATGTACAATAACGTCCTGCTATTTTGGTATGTAATAGACTATATGGATATTTTAAGAAATACGCCCCTGTCTGGATACGAGTTTATAGAGGTGACTCTGGCATAGATATATCTAGGGGTAAAACCCGAAAACACCACTTTAAGCTAGACTCGAATAGAAACTAGTGCATGATAACCGTCCTTGCTGTAATCTTGGTTACAAAACACCCAGGGGATATGCTTAGGATAATTCATATTTTATTTCTCAGCCATTTTTAATGAGTTTAATGTAAATTTTTCCTCAGAAGAACCATGTTTATAATATTATCTATGCATAGAATTTCAATCTATGTTGAGTGCTTTTATATTTGAGATTCATAAACTAATCTAGGGTATACCATTATTTAGAAATGGAATCTAATGGAAGAAGGGGAATAAACACTCATGGTAAAGGTAGGGATATCTCTACAGATCAAGTCAACACAATCAACATTAGAGCAGACCAGATAATATCCATATTGGGACAACATACTCAATTTGTAATGAATAATCATTCCACACCTGTGTTGGATCGTTCCATGTGGCACATGCCCCTATATTTCAGTGGGACTACTAATCTAGTGGTTGTTGAGCATTGGATTGAGTCCCTCGAAAATATATTCATGGAGTAAAGATACAATGAAAATGAATAGGTAGTATTGGCGATATATTTTATCAAGGGAGACATAGATAAATAGTGTTCCATAATTCAAAATAACACAGAGGAAGAAGAAATAGAAGACATAGAATGAAGGACTTTTAATGAAATATTCTTTGAAAAATATTTCCCTCGTGAGAAAATAACTGAAATGAAAAGGAAATTCCATATCCTAAAACAAAGGGAAGAAAATAGTGCTGTAGAGTATGAGGCTACATTCACACGGCCGGCCAGGTATGTAGTAGATTACGTGACTCAGTAGACAAGATTGATCATTTCTTCGATGTTCTTAGGCCATGTCTTTAAAGGGCATTGGATTCTCAATCACTTTCATCATATGATGAAATTGTATCAAGATACATCAAAACAGAGAGGAAATTTTCTAGATCAAATCTTTTAAATGGAAAACCATATAAGAAGTGGTACTATGATTACAAAGGAAAAGGAGAAGCACCAAAGAAGAACAAGTGAACCATGATTTTCCCATTATGTGGGAACTGTGGAAAGAATCATCTTGGAAAATTCATAAAAGGCATGGAAGTCTTCTATAACTATGGTGAAAAGGGTCATCGATCTGATGAATGCAAGGGGAAGAAACAATTAAATGATATTCAATGGTACAATTGTAGGGAGATGGGACACTATGCAAATGAGTGTCCTAAGAGGCAAGGAAACATGCCTTAGAAAAAGAAAAGAGAACAAGGGAGATCCTAGGAAATTACAACCACAGAGGTTGTTGTTCCTAATGACATTGTGGTAGGTACTTTAATTGTTTCCTAAAACTTATCTAACACTTTATTTGATTCTAGATTATTGAATTCCATTATATCATCCCAGTTTTCCAAGAAAATTTGATATGTCCAATTTGATTTAATGAAGGTGTTGTCAGTTAAAACTCCCAGGGGATGTATCATTGCAACATATGAATGTCGATTAGTCCCCCTACAGACACCAAAATGTGATTTATTATCTAACCTTATAATCATACCAATGACTGAATTTGATATAATTTTCGGTATGAATTGGCTGTCAAATTATGATGCGAAGATTTATGGTAAGAATAAGGAAGTTAAATTTTTTGAAAATGGTGTAGAATCTCTTGCCATTAGGGAAGAAACTTCGCAACCTGATTCTTATCTAGAACCACCCCCAGTAGCTCTATTGAATGAAAAAATTGGAGAGGAATATAAACAAATATCTATAGGTGAGGAAAGTAATATTCAAATTGAATATGTGCACATAGTGAAAGAATACATTGATGTATTTAAAGAGGATTTACCAAGACATCCTCCGGAGCTAAAGGTTGAGTTCTCTATTGATTTAATTCTTGATGAAAGACCTATATCAAGGACTCCCTATAGAATGGATACTGTGGAATTAGTAGAGAAGAAGAAAAACCTAGAAAATTTGAGTGAAAAAGGATTTATTCGACCTATTGTTTCTCCATGAGGAGCCTCTATCCTCTTTTTCAAGAAGAATGATAGATCTCTAAGGCTTTGAATTGATTACGGAGAAATCAAGGCTATTTGAATAAATAATAAATATCCTCTGCCCCAAATTGATGATTAATTTGATAAAGTTCATTGATCTCAATACTTTTCAATGATTGACCATAGATCCATATATCCTCAGTTGCGTTTGAGGAAGGAAGATATTCCAAATATAGCATTTCAATCTATGTATGAGCATTACTAGTTTATGGTGATGCCCTTTGGACTATCAAATGCACCCTGTTTTTCATGGATTTGATGAATAGAGTTTTCAAATAATATCTTGATAACTTTATTGTGGTATTCATTGATGATATCCTAGTATACTCTAAAATCTATGAAGACCATGATAATCACTTGCAGATTATTCTGATAACTCTTAGAATAAATATATTATATGGGATGTTTAGAAAGTTTGAATTCTAGATTAAAACAGTTTCTTTTCTAGCCCATATGTCTCTAAGGATGGAATCCTTGTTGATCTTACAAAGACGAAGGAAATCCAAGAATAACAACTACCAAAAAACATAACTGAGGTACGTAGTTTTATTGGCTTAGTAGGTTACTATTAGTGTTTAGTTCCGAATTTCGCCCGACTGGCTAACCCGCTAACCAATCTCACACATAAGGGAGTTAGGTTTGTGTGGAAAAAAGTGTGTACAGAATGCTTTGAAGAATTAAAAATAATATTGGTCAATTCTCCAATTTTGACTCTTCCTTCTGGAAGTTATGTATTTGTGATATACAGCGATGCATCAAAGAATTGGCTGGGTTGCGTCCTTATGCAAAATGATAATTTTATTGCTTATTCGTCATGAAAATTGAAGAACCATGAGAAAAATTATCCATCTCATGATCTAGAGATAGCAACCATAATCATCACTCTAAAAACATGGAGGCATTATCTCTACAGAGAGAGATGTGAGATTTATACATACCACAAGAGTTTGAAATATATTTTCACAAAAAAAAGAACTCCACATGAGGCAAAGAATATGGCTCAAGTTACTCAAATATTATGATTGTTCAATACACTACCACCAGGAAAGGTGAATACGGTTGCAGATGTATTAAGTAGGAAGGATCATGTCCTTCTGACTCAAATGAGGATTGAAAGAGATCATATACTCATGGATCTACTGAAGATGGATATGCGAATTGTTAAAGAAGGGGAAACATCACTTCTCTTTCAAATGATTTCTAAACCATCTTCACTAGAGAAGATAAAAATTTCTCAATCTGATGATGAGAATCTACACAAGAAAATTAATGCAGTCAAGGATGAGAGACTGGATGACTTCGTTTATGATGAAGGAGTTCTGAAATTTGGGAATAGGTTATGCAATCCATTAGTTGATGATCTAGAAAGGGAACTATTATATGATTCTCATAGTTATAGCATCTCGTCTTATTATAACATAACTTTTCATTCCATTACACGGAACTGAGGATCTTTAAGGTTTAGTGTCTTGGAAACAAGGAACATAAAACATAAAACAAAAAAAACATTCTTCTTAAACACTTGAAAGGCTTCTCCTCATGTTCCCCCAAGGCTCATTACTGCATCTCATAACCTGGGGACATATATCAAAAGGAAGGGTGAGCAGAAGGCCCAGCAAGGGAAACAAGTGAAACATTTTACATATGAACTTGAGATACATCAAGAAAGTCATGAAAAGAACTTTAATGCATGAAAATGAAATCATGAGGCATATCATAATAAAAATAAAACTTTTTCATAACTTGAAGATGTGGATACATCATTTAACATATACAATCATGAACATATCACCAAGGTCCATCCCCAAGGTGTCATTTTAAAATTACCAAGGTTATTCACCAAGGTATCGTGAAAATTGTAATCTCTAGTGGTTACATCATTACCCAATGCATTGGAGCGCTATCAGGGCGCACCCTTAATTTGCCTTTATTATCATGTGAGCCACATATATCATCATCAAACATTTCATACATAACCCATATAGCATAAAGGAAATGGGTTTCATTTCATAATCATAACTTTTTAAAAACTGCTTTAAAGACATGATCTTTATATCACTTTAAAACCCACAGAAAAGGAAGGTGGGTCTCATGTATGTAAATCCCAGAATTTAAAATAGAACATTTTGGTATATATGTGAATACCCCTTTAGAATAAAGAGATTTTAGTATTCACTTAATAAAATAAAAGGACTTTAGAAAAAGAGATAGACATTTGGAGACAGAAATTCTGCAGCATAACGGCAATGTTCCGAGGTTTTAGAAGACATTAAAAGAGAGGTAAAATGGGTCAAACATTCATAAATGACCCATAAAATAGTACATGGACAGAATAATAAGGATACATGATCATGTTAATGAGATTTCAAGGACATACCATTTGAAATGAAAAACATGGAAGGAAGAAAAAAAAATTAGATTTCTCTTATGAAAGTTCGGCAGCCTAACGGCGTTACTTAAACCTCGACAAAAAAATGATTTGAAAAGATCAAATAGGATCTCTCATCATGTGGACATAAGAGTTCATTATGATAGATATAGAGATAATTCCCCATCATAAAAAAAAGGAACTTGAAAGAATTGACATGAAAGTAGAACTTCAAAACGAGAAGGGTGAAGAACCACTTAAAAATTCGGCAGCCTAACGGCGCCACTTAAAACATCGAAATACTGAATTGAAGAGATCAAATGGGGTCTCTCATCATATGAACATAAGATTCCAGTATGATATATATAGAGATCATACCCCAATATAACAAAAACGAACTTGAAATAATTGACATGAAAGTAGAACTTCAAAACGAGAAGGGTGAAGAACCACTTAAAAATTCGGCAGCCTAACGGCGCCACTTAAAACATCAAAATGCTGAATTGAAGAGATAAAATGGGGTCTCTCATCATATGAAAATAAGAGTCCAGTATGATATATATAGAGATCATACCCCAATATAACAAAAAGGAACATGAAAGACTTGAATGAAAATAGAACTTGAAAACGATGAAGGTGAAAGAATCCCTTAAAAATTCGGCAGCCTAACGACGCCACTTAAACATTCTTAAAACGAATTGATGAGAGAAAGGGGGGTCTCTCATAATATGAACATGAAATAGGCAGTAGGATGAATATAAAAGAATATCCTCAAACATAAGAACATGGAGTATAAAAGAAAAGACATAAAAGAGATTACTTGAAAAGAAAGAGAGAGGTCGGATCCCTTACCTTAAAATGTAACTCTTAAACCTCAAAGGTTGGGACCATGAGGGATTGGGGACACCTTGGGAGGACTCCTTGGGAGGTAATGAGACCAGAAATTCGTTGGGAATGAGTGGGGAGTCGAATGGATGAGAGGAGGGCTTGGTATTTATAGGGAAAGTGAGGGGACAAGGCATTAATGGCCAAGAGACACCTCACATGTGCTTTTCTCAAACCCATGTGCTGTCCCTTGTCATTTATCAAGGAGTTAGGCCACATGGGTCTCCCAAAACAATAATTCATCACCCTTGGCCGGACAACCCTCAAAAGATCTCATGACATCATCATGACACCGTTATGATGTCATTAAACATACCGAAACCCTAAAACTATATTTTTACTATTCACTGAAAATTCAACTTTCTCAGAAAAATCCCAAAATTTCACATTAACCAAATATCAATGCTCTGATTTCAAAAATGAAATCCATTTTATAAAAATATTTTTCTAAATATTTTTAATTTAATTTTTAAATAAAAACACTATTCATCGAAAATTCATTTTTTCAGAAAAAAACCCCAAAAATTACCATAACATAATATCGATGCTCTGAGTTCAAAAATAAAGTCATTTTTATAAAAATAATTTTCAAATTATTTTTAATTAAATTTTTAATTAAAAAACACTATTCACCCGAAAAAAAACTAATAGTTGAATAATAATTAATGAAACCGTTATTTAACTATTTTTTTGAATCACATTACTTAATAAAGGTGCCTAGATTATTTTAAAACTTTCTTTAAGTGAGATTACTAATCCATTGGGTCATGTTACTAATTCTAATCATAAAATCACTATTCATAATTTATTATTCATCAAAAATCAAGTTGATCTTATTAGACTCTAAATTTAGTACTGAACATAATTGCAGAAGACCATTTTTTGAAAATCATTACACATTTTTAATTATTTAGGGTTTACATAAACATATTTAAAATATCCTTTTCCTAAAATTCAACAAAAATATGCATACTATATTTATCCGGTCATTTCAAAATTCATAAACTTCATCATAAGAAGAAATCCCAATTTTTATTTAAAACAAGGATTACACAAGGTAGTTACGGTCTCGTTACATAACCCCTTATAATACCAGCATAGGACCTAAGAGTAAGGTGTGCTAGGGTGATAGAAGCTTGGGGCGGCTCAGTCAACATTGCCCGAGTAGTAATTTCTATCAGTTTGAACTTCTCACGAAGGCGATTTCGTTCCAGCTTCACATGATGAAGTTCGGCTTGGATTTGATCCAGAGCAAATCCCAGTGGTGCTACCTCCTTCCCAAGATCTGTTAGATGGGCTTCGATCGGTCCAAGACTACTAGGTGAGGCCATCGAATCTTCTTTCTATAATAATTAACCAAGATTACTTATATTTAGAGACAATAATCAAAACATTTTGTTCACAGCGGTCATGTTGACCGATGGTTATATAATAGTCAAAACACACTGATCGCATTTTAATTATAATCATGTTTATCAAATAAAACATTTTTGTTGAGTATAACAATAACACATAAAATTAGGAAACAAAATTTATTTAAAAAATTCGGGTCGTTACAATCTTCCCCCCTTAAGAAATTGAATCCTCGCAATTTTAAAATTGGGTTTTGAAATTTCATTGAAAGTCCCACATCGGAAAAGGAGTCAGTAAAACTATTACTTTAAAATAAAGAAAGGGGAATACAATGGTCACCCGAGTTAACCCACACTAGGGTTCCATGTAGGAAAACATGGACATGGAGGAAAAAAACAAAGGGTCAAGTTCTGAGGGAGAGTGATAGAGAACATGATTAGGAGAAAGTTAACAATGAGAAAATCCCAAACTTATGATGTGTGTAAACGGTCTTTGATTACCTAGTAGGAAACGTAAACCAACAACATTTTTGTTTTACGTTTCTTTTCATAATTTTGAGGATTTCATTTACTACATAGAACAAAAACATAAGAAAATATACCTACCTTCAAGTAGAGTTTCATCCTTTAACAAGTCCCTACCAACACTAATCTTTTCTCCAAATGATGAGAATTCAAAAACACTTGGTCTCATAAAATCACAAGAATCATCTTCTATAGAATCACATAATCTACAAAAGATTAACTATCTATTTCTTCTATCTTTAAACATTATCCCTAAAACAGAAAGGTTAAGGTAAAACAACTCTTCAAAAAGAAAGAATCCCATAGGAATGGAAACTACTTTTAAATCATCAAAGTTCCATGGTACTACCCAAAGTTCATCATAGACCATTCCAAAAATAACGGTCCTTAAAATTCCTCAAAACAAACCAAACTAAGATTGAAACCCAAATACAATAAGGATTTGATAACATAGTCTTCCAAAACAACTTCATTGTTCATCTCCAGACAAAATCAACCACTCCTAACATCTTATAAAAAAGTAGCTAACCTAAACATATTTTACCCAAGATAGGTTAGTCATTCCCATAAGTAACCTAAATTACTATAAGTTCACCTTAAATTCATCTATTCTTAAAAATATACGTCAACCTTACTCCTCAATGAAAATACCTTAGTAATCTATTTACCTCGATCAAATATGGTTCCCAAAATAATGAATGTCTTCCAAAATAATAATCATATTTTAATCCCCTAATCATCCCTGTCATATTAATACGAAAATCGTCGCATTTCCTATCACATTGGTTGTCGGAACATGTTCTTCCATTTCCCACCATTAACTAAGAAGAGAAAGCATAATTAGGGGCTTAAGTACTTAGCTAATAATCATGAAAATGAACTGAAAGCATATAAGGATAACTTGTATATGAAAGGTATACCCTAACTTGTGATCTCCTAGGTTCCAATATAGGTTATGAATGATCATATATTCTTATGTGAACCTTTATTTTATTTTATCTTTGTTCCTTTAACAATGGTTCATACCAAGCTTATGAATTTACCAAAGCATATCCCCCGGGAGTGTCGTAACCAAGAGTGCAGCAAGGCCCGTTGTCGTGTACCAGTTCCCGTTCGAGTCTAGCTCAAAGCGGTGTTTTCGGGTTTTACCCCTATGTACATCTGTGCCAGAGCCACCTCTACCTGCTCGTATCCAGACAGGGATGTATTTGCTTGCCAACCCCTTACTCAATACTCACCAAAATACTAGGAAGATTTCCTATATTAAACTTTTCTATAGGGTTCCTCCTAGAGTTTTCATATCCTAATTTCCACAAATAACTAAACCATCCTTTGATACCAACTATAGCATCCCGTCTTATTATAACATAACTTTTCATTCCATTACACGGAACTGAGGATCTTTAAGGTTTAGTGTCTTGGAAACAAGGAATATAAAACATGAAACAAAAAAAACATTCTTCTTAAACACTTGAAAGGCTTCTCCTCATGTTCACCCTAGGCTCATTACTGCATCTCATAACCTGGGGACATATATCAAAAGGAAGGGTGAGCAGAAGGCCCAGCAAGGGAAACAAGTGAAACATTTTACATATGAACTTGAGATACATCAAGAAAGTCATGAAAAGAACTTTAATGCATGAAAATGAAATCATGAGGCATATAATAATAAAAATAAAACATTTTCATAACTTGAAGATGTGGCTACATCATTTAACACAGACAATCATGAACATATCACCAAGGTCCATCCCCAAGGTGTCATTTTAAAATTTCCAAGGTTATTCACCAAGGTATCGTGAAAATTGTAATCTCTAGTGGTTACATCATTACCCAATGCATTGGAGCGCTATCAGGGCGCACCCTTAAATTTTCCTTTATTATCATGTGAGCCACATATATCATCATCAAACATTTCATACATAACCCATATAGCATAAAGGAAATGGGTTTCATTTCATAATCATAACTTTTTAAAAACTGCTTTAAAGACATGATCTTTATATCACTTTAAAACCCACAGAAAAGGAAGGTGGGTCTCATGTATGTAAATCCCAGAATTTAAAATAGAACATTTTCGTATATATGTGAATACCCCTTTAGAATAAAGAGATTTTAGTATTCACTTAATAAAATAAAAGGACTTTAGAAAAAGAGATAGACATTTTGAGACAGAAATTCTGCAGCATAACGGCAATGTTCCGAGGTTTTAGAAGACATTAAAAGAGAGGTAAAATGGGTCAAACATTCATAAATGACCCATAAAATAGTACATGGACAGAATAATAAGGATAAATGATCATGGTAATGAGATTTCAAGGACATACCATTTGAAATGAAAAACATGGAAGGAAGAAAAAAAAATTAGATTTCTCTTATGAAAGTTCGGCAGCCTAACGGCGTTACTTAAACCTCGACAAAAAAATGATTTGAAAAGATCAAATAGGATCTCTCATCATGTGAACATAAGAGTTCAGTATGATAGATATAGAGATAATTCCCCAACATAACAAAAAGGAACTTGAAAGAATTGACATGAAAGTAGAACTTCAAAACGAGAAGGGTGAAGAACCACTTAAAAATTCGGCAGCCTAACGGCGCCACTTAAAACATCAAAATACTGAATTGAAGAGATCAAATGGGGTCTCTCATAATATTAACATAAGAGTCCATTATGATATATATATAGATCATACCCCAATATAACAAAAAGGAACTTGAAATATTTGACATGAAAGTAGAACTTCAAAACGAGAAGGGTGAAGAACCACTTAAAAATTCGGCAGCCTAACGGCGCCACTTAAAACATCAAAATGCTGAATTGAAGAGATAAAATGGGGTCTCTCATCATATGAAAATAAGAGTCCAGTATGATATATATAGAGATAATACCCCAATATAACAAAAAGGAACATGAAATACTTGAATGAAAATAGAACTTGAAAACGAGGAAGGTGAAAGAATCCCTTAAAAATTCGGCAGCCTAACGGCGCCACTTAAACATTCTTAAAACGAATTGATGAGAGCAAGGTGGGGTCTCTCATCATATGAACATGAAATAGGCAGTAGGATGAATATAAAAGAACATCCTCCAACATAAGAACATGGAGTATAAAAGAAAATACATAAAAGAGATTACTTGAAAAGAAAGAGAGAGGTCAGATCCCTTACCTTAAAATGTAACTCTTAAACCTCAAAGGTTGGGACCTTGAGGGCTCGGGGGCACCTTGGGAGGACTCCTTGGGAGGTAATGAGACCAGAAATTCGTTGGGAATGAGTGGGGAGTCGAATGGATGAGAGGAGGGCTTGGTATTTATAGGGAAAGTGAGAGGACAAGGCATTAATGGCCAAGGGACACCTCACATGTGCTTTTCTCAAACCCATGTGCTCTCCCTTGTCATTTATCATGGAGTTAGGCCACATGGGGCCCCCAAAACAATAATTCATCACCCTTGTCCGGCCAACCCTCAAAAGATCTCATGACATCATCATGACACCATTATGATGTCATTAAACATACCGAAACCCTAAAACTGTATTTTTACTATTCACTGAAAATTCAACTTTCTCAGAAAAATCCCAAAATTTCACATTAACCAAATATCAATGCTCTGATTTCAAAAATGAAATCCATTTTATAAAAATAATTTTCTAAATATTTTTAATTTAATTTTTAAATAAAAACATTGTTCATCGAAAATTCATTTTTGTTCAGAAAAAACCCCAAAAATTACCATAACATAATATCGATGCTCTGAGTTCAAAAATAAAGTCATTTTTATAAAAATAATTATCTAATTATTTTTAATTAAATTTTTAATTAAAAAACACTATTCACCCGAAAAAAACTAATAGTTGAATAATAATTAATGAAACCGTTATTTAACTATTTTATTGAATCACATTACTTAATCAAGGTGCCTAGATTATTTTAAAACTTTCTTTAAGTGAAATTACTAATCCATTGGGCCATATTACTAATCCTAATCATAAAATCACTATTCATAATTTACTATTCATCAAAAATCAAGTTGATCTTATTAGACTCTAAATTTAGTACTGAACATAATTGTAGAAGACCATTTTTTGAAAATCATTACACATTTTTAATTATTTAGGGTTTACATAAATATATTTAAAATATCCTTTTTCTAAAATTCATCAAAAATATGCATACTATATTTATCCGGTCATTTCAAAATTCATAAAGTTCATCATAAGAAGAAATCCCAATTTTTATTTAAAACAAGGATTACACAAGGTAGTTACGGTCTCGTTACATAACCCCTTATAATACCAGCATAGGACCTAAGAGTAAGGTGTGCTAGGGTGATAGAAGCTTGGGGCGGCTCAGTCAACATTGCCCGAGTAGTAATTTCTATCAGTTTGAACTTCTCACGAAGGCGATTTCGTTCCAGCTTCACATGATGAAGTTCGGCTTGGATTTGATCCAGAGCAAAGCCCAGTGGTGCTACCTCCTTCCCAAGCTCTGTTAGATGGGCTTCGATCGGTCCAAGACTACTAGGTGAGGTCATCGAATCTTCTTTCTATAATAATTAACCAAGATTACTTATATTTAGAGACAATAATCAAAACATTTTGTTCACAGCGGTCATGTTGACCGATGGTTATATAATAGTCAAAACCCACTGATCTCATTTTAATTATAATCATGTTTATCAAATAAAACATTTTTGTTGAGTATAACAATAACACATAAAATTAGGAAACAAAATTTATTTAAAAAATTCGGGTCGTTACAATAGTTCAAATTTCTCTATACACCTGGGGTATCACCAAGATGTATAATGATCTGAAGGAATATTTTTGGTGGATTTTATACATAAAATTTTGAGGATGAAATTTATTAAGGAGGGAATAATATAACACACTAGACATTTTATGGTATGTTTATCTTAAATACATTCTTTTCATCACTGTTTTCTTTTAAAACAACACTTGGTTAATTAGGAGATAGTAAAAACCTAGACTTTAAATATAAATTTTCCACTTCTATAATTTGAATTTCAAAAAATGGTCATCTAGAGTTGTGATCAGAAATTCATTTGGATTCTAACAGAACAAACTTGATTTTTAGTGAATAGTAACATACCCTTATGAATAGTTATATGAATAGTAATATAACCATTTTGATTAGTAAATAATATTATTATTTTATTTTTATAAATCAATAAGATAATGAGATCTTAATTTGTTTTCCAATGAGAAATAAAACTAATTGCCCCTTTTAGTTTGTTATTTTTCGAATTAACTGTGAAATTATTTTAAAATTAAATTAATAATATTTAGAAATTTAATTTTGAAAATTGGAGTTCTTTTTTGAATTCTACACATCTAAAAATGGATAGGGGAAATTTTTGGGCTTTTTCTAAAATTCTAGAATTTTTTATTAGTAGTGAAATACGATAAAATACTGTATATACGAATTATCAGTTAAATACACAATTTATGACATCATAAGTTATTTAAGTTGACTTGTTTCTAAATAACATACACTTATTACTATTAGGTGTCACATGAAATAACACTATTGGTTGTCTTGATGGAAATAATAAAATAATGAATTAAATATTCAAAATTTACCCCTCTCTTCCACTATAAAACTGCCTCACCACTCCCTCTCTCTTCACTCCTCTAAGCCATGAATCACCTCAATGTTCAACCCAAATACCCTTACCTAGTCACTCCCCACGACCATGAAGCTTTTGGTCTTTCCAAAAGTCCAAAATCCCTTCCCTTAATGAGGTTCTCGAGGAAGTTATTTTAAGAGGTAAAACACATTTCTTTTTCTTTTAGTTTCATTTGAATTTATCTTCATTTGTTATCCTCTCCTCACCTCCTCTGTCCAAATGATCATGATAACTTCAGTATCATCTATATACTGGATTTATATCATGTAAATGTAAGAAACATTATTAACATTTTTACCCCCTCCCTTTTATTTTTATAAAGGAAATCAACATCCATGAGGTTCCAATTTATAACCTTTGTGGACATCGAAGTTTCATTATTCAATCGTTCCTTCATTAATGGTCATGAAACCATATTTAAGACTGAACCAGGTCATTATATATGTATTTTATCTTGATTAATGTTCCTTAATCCTTGGACTTACATAATATAGAATAATAATACAGAACAAGTTTATTGAGCACAAAACTGCCAAGCCAAATTCGAGCATTTATTTTAACTCATCGAATGAGTCATCCTCATGGTATATAACCAGAATCATTATAAGATAATTTATATTTCTTTAATTTCACTAATAATTTATTTTAAAAAAACCTAATGTTTAACCATATTTCCAACCAACTTCCATTAATGAATATAATTAAACAAATCACGAAACCGTGTAAAAAAATGCTTCCAAAACAATATAATTGATTCTCTTAAACCCATCAAAAAGGCCATTAATGAAATTAATAAGGTTATAACATATCAATTACATGTTTATTAGGTTGTGTAATTATTAATTAATGAATCTAAATTTGATTATTTAGGTAGTTATGAAAAATCAAAAACGCCTTCGAGCATAAGGTAAGGGATCCTCTCTCTCAATCTTGTTCAAAAATCTCCCCTATGTTCTGCTATTTTATTTTTAATACCTAATGATGGGTTATGTTTTCTCACCTGCCCCACACATCCATTATGATATATAAATAATGGGATAACCTTTTACCTCTCATTAATCCCTCTCAAGAACACTCGCTACTATACCAAAATGTTTGTAAGGGGTTTCTCATCTCACTTTCAATTCTGTGAGATTTCCATTGTTCACCAATTATTTATTATTTTTGGTATATGTGTACTGACATTTGATATATAATAACATTATTCTCTTTATATTCATGTTATTAAATGATTAATTTGACGATTATTATGTTTTAGTCTTATGATTCAACCGATTACATTATGGTAGGAGACATTGTCTCACCTACTATTTTGATGTGACTACCCTTGTATTGTGCACCTAAAATTCGTTCAGTGGTGTTCCTACTACCCATTTGATATCAATTTTCATTTGAAATTATATTTATATTAAATATCCATAATCTCATATCATGGATATGTTTGTTGTCAAAGTTTTACACCATTTTACATACGGTGTTCATTTGGAAAGTTGTTTTAATTATGGAAATATTGATGAATCTGTATACTCTACTCTATAAGGATATTGAAAAGGCATATTTCTCTTGTATTGAATCAATTTATAAAGAATTATATTGACATGCAGTGGAAGGTGGGGCCTACTGTAATGCCCTGACCCCAGTTACCCAGAGTCGGTGCATTATTGCGTAACATTGGCATGATCAAAAAAGATCAAGTCTTGAAAGACCGATTAGTTTAGTAGTCATGGAAATACTATATACATTCATAAGTCTTTCATTAAATCATAAAGTAAAACAAAACAAAAACCATCATGTCTTCATATCTTTTGAGTCAATAAGGTTTTCCTTATGATTTTTCCATTCCTTCTTGTTTTGAAAATCACAAACATCTTATCTTTAAGAAAATCGCTTTTATAAAGAAAATTGATTTTATAAGGAAAATCGCTTTTATAAGGAAAATCGCTTCTATAAGGAAAATTGATCATATAAGGAAAATTGATTTTTGTAAGAAAAATTATCCTTATCATATTTTCATTCATATTTTTCCTAAGTATAAAATTCGGATTCATTTCTATTTTCTCAGATTTGTTTGAAACTTTGATATAAAGTATTCTGTTTTAGGATCCGAATTCATGATAAGAACTATAAGGAAGTTTCAATCCAAATTCCAGATGAGAACTGTAATAAAGTATCATTCTGAATTCCGGATATAAACTCTGACAAAGTTCTATTCCAGATTCAGGATACGAATCCTTATGAAGTTCGACAACGAATTCTCATTACGAATTCTAATGACGAATTCTCATTACGAATTCTGATAATGAATTTTCATTAAGATTTATGATGACGAATTCTCATTACAAATTATGATGATGAATTCTCATTCCGGATTCTGGATACGAATTCTCATTACGAATTCTTAAGATAAAATCTCATTTTCAATTCTGATGATGAATTTCCATTATGAATTCTGATGAGGAATTATCACTACGAATTCTGATGACGAATTCTCCTTCCGAATTATCATTCTGAATTCATCTATTAAACAGAATCTGATCATCTCTATTTTGTACACTCTGATTTATTCAATTTCCGAATTTCCACTCAAAACTTTCATTTTGCTTATGCCATTATATTTTGACTACTCTATTATTTTCTTTACACTCCGAACATTAACTCCGAACCATCACTCCGAATCTTTTAAGTTAGAATTTAAACGGTGTCGTACATTCTGTTACACTTGTTTTTTTATAAAATGATGTCGTGTATTCTATTATGAACTAACCGTTGGTTAAGTTACACATTTACAGGTCCCTCAGATCATTAAGGAAAATATGACCGTTGGGAAGGAGGCCGACCTTACCTATAAATAAGAGCTCATTTGAAAGAGCTCGGTGCTGAAAGGCTGACTGATCTTCGACTCATGTGATTACATGCTTGAAGTGATTTCTAGAGAGAGAGGCTCTTATTAACTCTCAATGCTTTGTGCGACTCCGAATGTTGGTGTTTACATTCAAGGACTTCCGGGGATAGGAAGACAGAGGTGTCGACTACCTTGAAGTTCGAGGGCTTCCTTGCTGAGGAAGACAGAGGCTGCCAACTACCATGAAGTTGAGGGCTTGTGGGGATAGCAAGACAGAGACACTCTGATCTTCGTATTGAGGGCTTACCCTGGTGTGGGTAAGACAGACTTTCTTGAAAGTATAAATCAAGGGACCTTTTTCCAAGGTTGTTGGATACACTTCTCTTTGGGATAAAATACTATTATCTTGTTACTTGTAGTTATACTACTTGTTTATTTCCGCTGCATTTTGTATCACAAGGAAAGTATAACTTTCTTATACTTCCTTACTTGTACTCTGTTTCATTTAGATTCTATACGCTTTAAGGTAGAATCTCATATTGTAACTTTTGTTAAGTTTCAATTTCCAGAACCATATTTCTGGAACCTACTTTTAGAATCTCTTTCCAAGTTTGCATTCAGTGTTAGAGGTGTTGTGAATTTTCTTAGTTTAACTTTGTTAAACCTAGCCCTTTCCTTTGCTTAAGGAAAACATAATTATTTGTAACTAACTTTAAAGGTTCCAAAGGAATTTTTAAAATATAAAATTCACCCCCCTTCTTGTATATTGAGCATCTACATCATTATTTCGATCCTACAATTGGTATCAGAGCAGTTTTATGAAATATTTATACTCACGTATAAGTTTTTCTTGCTCATTTTATCATTCCGAACTTTTCCATTCAAAACTTTGTTATTACGAATCTTTTCTACTAAAAAGTTTGTGTGCCGAAGGATATTTTTAGTATGGCAGGAATTATTGTTGGTTCAATTGATAATCTAAATCCTACAAGACCACTAATCTTTGATGGTAATGATTATGAGTACTGGAGTGGACAATTTTGTTATGCTAACTGGTTATTATAAAATTCCTGACAAGGAAGTCAAAACTTTTACTAACCAGGAAAAGAAAGAATATCAACTCAACTATAAGGTATGCAATACTTTACTGTGTTCAATGACTAGAAATATATATAGCCAAAATTTTTCTTGTGAAGCATCTAACTGTATCTGGAAGAAGTTAGAGGTTACACACTTTGGAACTTCTAAGGTGATTGAGACTAGGAGAGCTATTCTTAGAGCTGAATATCATGGCTTCAACTTTCCTTATGGTGAACCAATCTGTAAAGTTCAACAGAGATTTATGACTATCGTCAACATCCTACAGTCTATGGGAGAGAAAGGTTTAGATGATTAAGCTCTTGTGGATAAGATAATTGATATCATGCCCAATGAGTGGGAATCCAAAAGAACAGCTATAGATGAGAACAGGAATGTGACTCAGATTTCTCTTGATGAGCTTTTAGGAACTCTTCTCTAACATGAAACCAGAATGAAGAGAGATGCTGACAACATCAAAAAGAAAAATGAAAATGGTATTGTTTCTTTCACAACAACATCAAATCATATGAAAGCTAAGACTCCTGAGAGAGTAACCAGATATAAGTCTAAGAAGATGGTATTTCAATCAGATTCTAGTGAGAGTGAAATATTAGAAAGTGAATTAGCAAATCTTGCACGAAGGATGAACAAGATAGCTGGCCAGAGAAATTTCCAATCCAAGTATAAGAAAAAGGAAAGGAAAGATAAGAAAGATGGAGAAGTTACTTGTTATGAATGCAAGAGAACTCGACATATAAGACCAGATTGCCCTATGCTCAAAAAGAAAGAAAGGAAAGAAAGACATTCAGACGGGAACAAAAAGAAGTATTATAAAGCAAAAGCTAAGAAAGTTCTGAAAGCTAATGACACCTGGAGTGCCAGTGGTGGTGACTCTTCAGATGAATCTTCCGATTATGAATCTTCAGGACAGAAGAATCTTGGTCTTATAGCCAGATTACCTATTGATAATCATTTTCTTATGGCTAAGGTACGAAATGTTGAATCATTGACCAATGTTTCTTTAAATTCCAATGATAGTAAGTATTATAACTCTTCTGATGAAGAATCATCTTCTGATGAGGAAAATACTTTACCTACTTATGAATATGTCTCTAGGTTTGCTGAACTTCTTGAAATTGAAAATTCCAAACTCAATAAAAAACATGATAAAGAAAACTCTAGAAATTATATTCTTACAAAAGAGATATCAGATCTTTCTAAAGATCCTGATACGAAAAATGATGATTTTGAAAGTATTTCAAAAAATCTTGAGGAAGTAAGTTCTGAGAAGAACAAACTTTCTAAAGAATTAGAAAAAGTAAGTTCTAATAAAAAAAATTTCGAGCCTAACTCTAGTTCTAAAACTAATGATTTTGAGGATAAAAATTTGGTTATAAAACTCAAGTTCGAAATGTTTTCCTTAACGAAGTGTTTATCAAACTTTACCTATGGTAAAGAAAATTTTGATAAAATGTATTCCCAAATACGACCTTTAAGAAATAAATCCGGATTTGGTTATACCCATGCAAAACCAGTTTTTAGTAACAACTATTTTGGTCCTCAAAGTGCCCCATTTTGTACCAAGTGTCAATGTGGTGGTCACTGGGCAAAGAATTGTTCCTTAAACAAAACCCAATCTTTAGGTTTTCACAAAGCTTATTTCTCTAAGAAGATGTGGGTACCTTAAATTTTATTATCTGAAAATCTCGGATCCAAACAAATTTGGATTCCGAAAGTGTAATTTTCTTCTTGATTTTAGGAAAATAAATAGAGTACCAGCAACAATACATGGTACATGGATAGTGGATGTTCCCGGCACATGACTGGTAACAAAATCTATTTTGAAAAGATTATCAAAATGAAAGGAGGAGAAGTAACTTTTGGAGAAAATGATAAGGGTGAGATTATTGGTATTGGTAATATTGTTCTTCTTGGTAAAACCTTGATTTAAAATGTTCTTTTTGTTAAGGGTCTTAGGCACAACCTCATTAGTATAAGTTTGTTATGTGATGACGGTTACCTTGTCAATTTTAGGAATGATAAGTGTTTAGTTCAAAATTCCAAGGAAGAATTTATTCTCTCGGCCAATAGGCAAGAGAATATTTACACCTTAAACTTAGAAGAACTTAGAAGCCAAGATTTACCTTGCCTTAGATCAATGGAAGACCATTCCTGGTTATGGCATAGAAGACTAGGTCACGGTAATCTTAGGAACCTATGTAAACTCTCTAAGAAGAAACTAGTTAAGGATCTACCGGAGCTTAGATTTGATTCTTCTAAAGTTTTTTATCCTTTTCAATATGGCAAGAAACATAAATCTAGTTTTAAATCAATCGGTGAAGTCTCAACAACCGATTCATTACAGTTAGTGCACATGGATATTTTTGGACCAACACAAACTGGAAGTTTTGGAGGCAAATACTATGTGTTTGTTCTAGTTGATGATTACACTAGATTGACTTGAGTTTATTTTCTAGCAAAGAATTATGAAGCTTTTTTGTAATTCAAAAGTTTTAGAGCTCAAGTTAAAAATGAGAAAAACCTTCCATTGAAAACTATTCATAGTGATCATGGTGGAGAATTTCAAAATTCTGATTTTGAAACTTTTTGTAGTAAAAAAGGTATTACTCACAATTTTTCAGCACCTAGAACTCCTCAACAAAATGGTGTAGTTGAAAGAAGAAATAGAATTCTTCAAGAAATAACTATAACCATGTTGAGTGAATATTCTATAGCTAGACATTCTTGGACTGAAGCTGTAAGTACTGCCTGTTATACTATAAATCGAGTTTTGATTAGACCCTTTCTTAATAAAACTCTTTATGAGTTATGGAATGGTAGAAAACCAAGACTATCCTACTTCAAGGTTTTTGGTTGCAAAGTATTCATTTTTAATTCTAAAGATAACTTACATAAATTAGCACCTAAATCTAATGAAGGAATTTTCTTAGGTTATTCCACAACATCTAAGGCTTATAGAGTTTTTAATAAAAATACTTGTACCGTTGAAGAAACAGTACATGTAAAATTTGATGAGTCAGAACCTATTGTTTTTAAAACATCCCTACCTACATCCTTAGATGTGTTTTCAAAAACTGATTGTCAACTATTGATAGAGGAACCTTCTGACAAGGAAATTGTTGAAGAAGATACTTCTAAAACATTTACCCTAGAAGATTTTCTACCCTATGTTGATGAACATGTTTTACAAAAGCTGAATCAGGTGTTTCTTAAGAATCATCCCAGTGATAGTATCATTGGTGATGTAAATCAACCTGTAAGGACTAGAAGTTCCTTAAGAAATGAAGTAGAACATCTAGCATTTCATTCCCAATTAGAACCTAAAAGCACTGATGAAGCTTTAGGTGATGATGATTGGATTAAAGCCATGCAAGATGAACTTAATGAATTTGAAAGGAATAAAGTCTGGACCTTGGTTGAAAGACCTAAAGAAACTTCTGTTATTGGAGTAAAATGGGTTTTCAGAAATAAATGTGATGTAAATGGAGTCATAGTAAGAAATAAAGCTAGACATGTTGCTAAAGGCTATAATCAACAAGAGGGAATAGACTATGAAGAAACCTATGCTCTAGTAGCTAGCCTTGAATCTATTTGTATTCTACTTGCCTTTGCCGCATTCTTTAATTTCAAACTTTTCCAAATGGATGTGAAATGTGCTTTTCTTAACGGTTATGTTCAAGAGGAAGTTTTTGTTGAACAACCTCCTGGATTTGAAGATAAAAAACATCCTGATCATGTTTTTAGACTTACCAAAGCTCTATATGGCCATAAACAAGCCCCACGAGCATGGTATGATAAACTCACTGGATTTTTGCTTCAAAATAACTATGTTAAGGGAAATGCAGATCCAACTCTTTTTATAAAGAAAGATAAGAAAAATGATTTGATTCTTAAAATTTATGTTGATGACATCATATTTGGTTCAACTCAGTAATCTTTGACCGACTCTTTTGCAAGTCTAATGACATCTGAGTTTGAAATGAGTATGATGGGTGAGTTAACTTTTTTCCTTGGTTTTCAAATTTCTCAAAAACCAGAAGGGACTTACATATCTCAACATAATTATATTAAATATCTTCTTAAAAGTATGGCTATGACAATACAAAGAGTATAAGTACTTCTATTGGTACCTCAAACTCTTTAGATCTTGATGAAGATGGGAAACCAGTAGATCAAACATCTTATAGAGGTATGATAGGAAGTTTACTTTACATAACAGCTAGTCGACCAGACTTAATGTTCTCAGTATGCTTATGTGCAAAATATCAATCCAATCCTAAGGAATCTCACTTAAAGGCAGTAAAAAGAATTTTTTTCTACCTTAAAGGAACCATGGATCTAGGATTATTTTATACTTCTAGAAATGATTTTATCCTAAAAAGCTTTTCTGATGCTGACTTTGGTGGATGTAGGATGGATAGAAAAATTACATCCGGAACTTGTCATTTCTTAGGAGATTCATTAGTTTCTTGGTCCTGAAAGAAGCAACATTCTGTAGCACTCTCCACTGCTGAAGCTGAATATGTAGCAGCTGGAAGTTGTTGTTCTCAAGTGTTGTGGATGCAACACATACTCACAGACTATGGCTTGAGTTTTACAAAATCTCATATTTTGTGTGATAACACTAGTTCCATTGCTCTTAGTAATAACCCTGCACATCACTCCCGTGAAAAACACATAGATATTAGGCATCACTTTCTTAGGGATCACACACCTAAAGGAGATATTATTATTCTGTTTATCGGAACGCAAGATCAACTTGCTGATATTTTCACAAAATATTTTCCTTCTGATAGATTTGAATACATTAAACAGAAGTTAGGAATGATAACTATAAAGTAATCATTCTTCATTAAATTTATGTTGAAAAAGTCACCTTACAGCAATAAACACCTTTTCATAGGGGGATTACATTTGATTGTCAGTTTAACAAAAAAAATTCAAAAACTGTTTTCAAACTTTTCGGAATTAAAATTCCGGAATGGAATTTCCAGAACTAAAATTTCCAGAATGGATATGTTCATATAGAAGACTTTGGGAATCAAAGACTTCATATTGAACACTTCCAAAATGGAAAATTTTCGTACTGATATTTTCATAACGGGATTTTCATACTGAATCTTATATAATATGTTTTTCGTTTTCAAAATTTTGTAATAAAATTTTCGTACTGAGTTTTCCGTACTGAGTTTATTTTTTCTTAGTGAGTTTTCTGAATTTTGTCTTTTCAAAATAAATATATTTTCGTAGTTATCGCAAGAATATTGTAACAGCCCGAGATTTTATGAAAAATGTTCCTTTTAATTTTATTTCTGTCTGGTGTTGTGCGCTACACCAAAAGGAGCTTGCACAACACACATCCTTGACTTGTCTTGCATTACACGCAATCGCGACCTTCCTCGATAGCGTGTGTTGTACGCAACGCCAAGTTTCGCTAAACAACGATATGCTATTAAGATATTATTAAAACTAGCTGTTGTGAATAGTAATAACCACTTTTTGAAATTTTGTAAATTTTATTTTTCAAAATGGACTTCATTTATGGATTCGGAGTATCGAATTTAGCCTAAGGTGAAATTTTGGTACTTTTCGGATAACTTTCATATTCTGATGAATAGTGAAAATTACTAAATTATAATTAAAAACAACTTTTTTAATCGAAATAATTAATAGTGATAAATTATTAATTTGAGTGGTTTTAAAGTATATTTAGAATATATTTTTACAATTTAATACAATGTTGGTCATTGTTTGTAATTTCAGATTTAAACCAGACATAAACAAATGTCAATCTTTTGATAGATATTGTTTCTTAAAAACACGCTATTTGTTTTAACAGCGGGATTTAATTATAAAATTAATTAATGCAACTTTTATGTTATGAATTTGGTAAAATAGACTTCATTTTTGAATTCGGAATATGAAATATAGCTTGGGATGAAATTTTGGCATTGTTCTGAAAAACATCAATTTTTGATGAATAGTGAAACTACTAAGTGGTAGGTTAAAAACTGAATTTTGCATAAAACTTAATTTTACCGCTTCTGTGAATGGAATTTCAAAAATCCGAGAGACACGGTTAATATCAAGGACTAAAATGTGGTTCAATGAGATGAAAATAATTTTTTGGTGAATAGTAACTTTTTACTTTTTTTACCGCGGTTAATAGTAAATAGGGTAACTAAGGGTAAATATGATATTACTATTACCCTAACACATGTCCTAATTCTATTGGACAAGTGTAATTCGACCAAAAATAAACTTAGGAATAAAATATGACCATTTAGGCCCACTTGGATTAGATTAGGACATTTATTATTAATTTATTTAAAGAAGGGTTAAAATAGTTAAAATCAAAGTTTAATAAGTAAATCATTTTTAATATATTGTTATACATAAGATAAATTCAATTTTAAATATTCATTAGAAAGCTAAAAATATTTCCTACATTATGGTATTTTATTTTTAATTTTTAGACATCAAATAATATAATTTATTTATGACACAAAGATGATGCAGTAATTATCTTATTAATGAAATATTGACATAATTGATAATATAAATACCAAAATAAATGTTATTTAAGACTTTTTATGAATTCCACTAATTTTCTAGGTTAATATAATATATTAGTGTTGATTTAATCAACTTTTTTCGAACATATAATTCTGTTATTACTTTCACAAAAATCATATATCAAATAGTGTCAAAATTGACACAAAAGAGTTTTTAAATAAAATATTATATTATTAATTGTTATTTTATTCCTAAAAATCTAAGGTTCGGCCAAATGACTTATATAAGGATATATGTATTAATAATATACAATTTGGGGTTCGTTTGGCATGTTATAGTAAGTTTATTAACCATATAGTGAAAGAAAACAAAAAAACACGGTAAAAGTTAAATTATTTAACTTAGAGTTAAATCTAATTGATAAGGTTAAAATAATACCCTAAACTTGTCTAAACCCTATTGGTTGATAGGATTTCGACCCATCCCCACTTTATCTTCGAAATAAGACCCTTTGGAACCATTATAAACCGATTTTGACTTTAATATAAAATAATATTTTGAGATATTCCTAAGGTGCCCCTCTCCTCCCCTATAAAAGGACACCTCCTCCCCCTCCTCCTCACACCAATTTGACACTCAAGCTCGGCCAACCCCTGACAAAATCTCTTCTCCACTTCCCTAGAAACATCCTAGAGGTTCTGGTATTCCTCAAATACCAATTTTAGTGCCCTAAGAGGAGGTCTCAAAGAGGCACTTCAAAGAAGAGGTAATTACCGTTACCAATTCTTTAATCTTTATTTCTTCTTCCACTTCTTCTTCTTAGGTTGTTTCATTATGAAGTAATAACATCAGTATCACTCATATACTGATATGTTATTATAAGTATGAAACAACCCTATTTCACCATCTATCCATCCTACGGAAAAAGAAATCACCGCGCGTGCGTACGTACGGAATACCGTCTCCACGCCGTGGTGTAATCTATTTTCCACCACCACCTTACATGGATGGGTATAATGGTGTAAAGAATAACTATACATAGTTATTACAACATCATATTGATTCTGATATATTGTATAATCCACTCCAATTCAATTCAATATTTATAGAAATGATATCATCGCTCGTGCGTACGTACGGAATACCGTCTCCACGACGCGATGAGATTCATTCTCCATGTTAACCATTTAAGAATGATTATAATGTATATATAAGAAATAATAATGAAATATATGACATTATAAAGCTACTGGATTTATGTATATATATACATATGTATGTCATCTACTTACTTCCATTTCAAGACAATAAGGAAAGAAAAACAGCGTTCATGCGTACGTACGGACTACCGTCTCCATGAACGGTGTTTTTCATTTTATTTATCTATCTTTTATATATATATATATACTGAATATATATGATATATAAATCATATTTTATATTCTGGAAGTAAGTAAATCATGATATAAGTAATAATGATTTCAAGAACAACAAGTCAAAACACCTACGATAAATGAAACGACTTTACCCAAAACGCTTCTTTAACATGGAATTTACAAAAGAACGGGTAATATAATGTCATAAGTGAACCATATATGATATCATAACAATGAATATGATTCTGTAATAAGTCAATGACATTATTTAAATCATTATACAGGAGGTTCGGACACATACGAAGCAAATTGGACCTAAGGTAAGGGAAATATCACAATCTCATTTTTATCCGAGATTGTTTATTCGTAAGTATTTACTGGGGTGTATTTTATCATCCACATCCATGTTTTATCAATATGTAATATTATTTCCATCCACCTAAAATTGTTTAAATCCATTTTTACCCTTCGGTGAGTTTTTAGTAATACGTATGAAAGGAAGCTTTTGTCGTTTTTCGTACGAGGTACTTTTTGACTTTTCCGACAAAAGTACGAAGAATGTTTTTTTAACTTATACGGCACGAACGGATTTCTACTGTTTTATAAAGCCTTATTTTCATGAACCTTCCTCTAAAATATTTCATGACTATTTTCAATAAAATCTCTTTCTTTTAAAATTGCATGATGTTTTGTGAAAAGAAATTGATTTTGAAGAAGAAAGGATATTTTCCTCAAGAATTCAATTCAAGTGTTTTATCAAAATTATTTTCCATCTAAGATAATAAAGAGTTCTGTTTATATCCATATTTTTACATTGATTTGACTATGTTGTGATGGAATTATGTTTATGAATTCCTTTATCTTATATGAATTGATTTATGATGTCATGATGTTTCAAGAATCCCATTTTTGTTACATGTGTTATGCGATGATGTATGTTTTATGATTATGTGGCACACATAATAAAGGATTCATTATAAGATGGGTGGGACCTATATCTCCCTCCAATGCATTGGGTAAAGACTTTATACCTCATGAGATAGACATGGCTGGAACGGAAGGTTATTTCGGTTCAGTGATACAGGACTGAAACGAGGAGTGAACTCGGTTCAGAAAGGGACTTTGTCCACTAAGATAGTCTTGGCAATGAGTCATGACTAACAAGAAATGATTTTCCATGATTATGTGTGCATGCCACAAAGTTTCAAGTTTCATGTTATGATTATGGTGATCTCATTTTCACTTCTATGATTTGTTCCATGTTAAGATATTATGATCTCTTTTGCAGGTTATGATTTTCAAAAAGATATGATATGATTTTTATTTCTTTTGTATACCCTTACTGAGCATTTGAGCTCACCCTTTTATGTTTTCTTTTCCCCAGGATATAAATAAAGGTTTTAGGTAAAAAAAGGGAAGATCTTTATGGGAGATATTGAAGATCTTTCACCACGATTAGAAGATTACGTTCCGAGTTTCCAAAGACACTAAACTATTACGATCCTCATGTGTGTGTTTTTGTTATGTAATAAGTATTCCGCAAAAGTAATGTAATGTCCATGTACGTCAAGATACGGGTCTCTACAGTTGGTATCAGAGGAAAGGTTTAGTCAACCTTTGGAAACTAGGATGCGAAAATGTTAGTGAGATCCCTAGAGATATTTCTAAGGTATGTCTACGGATGTCCCTAGGGATAAGTATACGTATAGGTTATAGTAATAGAATTACGCTAACGATCATAGAATTAAACCTAAGATGTTGGATATTGAAGGTACTCCCCCTTTATTATGTTGTTTTCCCTAGCATGATTTTTGCCTCTCACACTATTCTTTTTGGGTTTTAGACGATGGCTGGAACCCGAAGGAACCGTGTTGATCAATGCAATGGACAATGCAATGATTGCCCTCCTGAACAAACAAATTTTATGGGAGATGGAGTGAAAAATCTTATTGCTATACTTACACAAGCTATGAATCATTCTGGACTTCCAAATGAGCAGAGAAGGGAACAATATTCTATTGAGTCCTTCATGAGGCAGCGTCCACCTTCTTTCAGTGGGTCTACTGATCCATTAGTTGCTGAACAATGGATCAGTACTACTGAAAAGATATTTTCAGTTCTTCAATGTTCTGAACATGATAAAGTCATCTTAGCAGTATATCGTTTGGAAGGTGAAGTTGATCAATGGTGGAATCTTATCAAGAATACAAGGCCAAGAGATGAAATTGAGTCCATGGAATGGGACGAGTTCAAGAACTTGTTTTTCAGTAAGTACTTCCCTCGTATTCTTCGAACAAAGATGGAAAAAGAGTTTCTTGAGCTGAAGAAGAAGGATGAGGAATCTGTTGGTATATACGAAGCAAATTTTACAAGACTTGCAAGGTATGCATCTGGCATTATCATCCAACCTGAAAGTAAAGTTGATCGATTTTTCAGTGGCTTAAAACCAAGTCTTCGAAGGGCATTAGCTATAAGAGACTTCAGTAGCTATGAAGAAATTGTGCGTTGTGCTATCAAGGTAGAAATGGAAGTTGGTGTTACATATCCATCTCATGGTTTTGAAAAGAAACGAAAGATGGAGTTCAAGGAGAGATCTCAGAATAATGGTGAAAAGAAGATGAATGTTTCCTTATGCACAAAGTGTGGAAAGAAGCATGGCGGAGATTGTCTTAAAGGGACTAGAAAATGTTTTAAGTGTGGAAAAGAAGGTCATCGAGCAGCTGAGTGTCGAAGTAATGGAAAAAGGGTTTCTAATGATGTGAATAAAGCAAACACTGCAGAGAACGCACCGCCAACACTTCAATGCTTCAAGTGCAAGGAAATGGGGCATTATGCTAATAATTGCCCTAATCCAAGGGTTAGTGATGATCAACATGAGCAACCACTGAAGGCAAAGGACAAAGGGAAATCACATGCGATCACTATTGGCAATGTTGAATATGACAACGATGTGGTGGAATGATTAAGTGTTTATGTAATGGGATTCCAAAATAATGTTGTATCATTGAGTATTGCAATATTTATTGATGTGGTATTCAAAGTGATTGAGATATTTTTTTGGAAATAAGATGATATGCGCATAATGAAAACGAGAAAATGAAATGTTTAATAGTATTCATGAGCTCATGATTGATATAAGGACTAAGTGATATCATGGTTTGAGTATATAGAATTTTGAGGATTTCGGTATGTGAAAAGTGTTAACTTTTAACTGCATTCAAGTTTTCACTAAGGTTCAATGGGTATTCAAGAGAGTACAAGATTAAGGCCTTTGAATGTTTGGAATGTGACCAACAAGATATATCTTATGATATATGGGGATCAACGATGGTATTAAATCTCTGGTAATCGTTTTTACTATGTTATGAGAGTGGACTGCAGTATTATGGATAAGCCTAAAGATTGGAATGGATTATGTTGGAAATAAGTTAGTATTGTTTAAGGATAGAAGATTTTCGATATTATTGATGGGATGTTATAGTAACGTAGTTTTAGAAAAAGGACAACCTGCAGGACGGGCGACAACCCATCGCTTCGGACAAGGCTATAGGAATCGAACCCACAACCGAAGTGCGACTGGCCTTTATCGCCTACCACTGACCTACAGGAAGTCCCTGTTTAGTAGAAACTAGTTTTATTATATTAAGCAGTATGATATATGAAGTATGAGTCCATTTTAGGAACCATATATGATTAATCTCACTATAGACCGACTTATGTATATAATTTTTGCTAGCCTTTTGTTTGAGATAGATGGAATGACCTGTCGTTCTATCACATAATCTGCTAACACTTCATGAATAACAAATTCAACTTCATTTATTTAAGAGATGAAGTGGAAATTGTTCAAGGCACAAACAACAGTGAGATTGTACCAAAATAAAGTAAGTATTTATTCTAATTCAAATTTTCAACTTTAGAGAAATGATCTTGAAAACCTAAAATGTTGTCCTAGTGATCTTATACCTGATGAATCAGATGGTACCTTAGATCGTCACAAATTTATGGATTTGTGATTACTGGCTTTTCCATAGCCATGTTCTCTACCACTCTCCATCAGAACATGATGGTTAGATTTCTCTTCCATATCCATATTTTCACCTATGTGGAAACCCAGTGATTAGTTTATTTGGGTAATCGTTACATTTCATACTTTAGTTTTTTAAAGCCAAGTTTTGGTATTCCTTTTTACGATGTGGGTTTCTATTAAAGAAACTTTCGAATAGTAAACCATTTATAACCCCGACGAATTTCGAGGGAGAAATTCATTTTAAGGGGGGTAGAATGTAACAGCCCGAGATTTTATGAAAAATGTTCCTTTTAATTTTATTTCTGTCTGGTGTTGTGCGCTACACCAAAAGGAGCTTGCACAACACACATCCTTGACTTGCCTTGCATTACACGCAATCGCGACCTTCCTCGATAGCGTGTGTTGTACGCAACGCCAAGTTTCGCTAAACAACGATATGCTATTAAGATATTATTAAAACTAGCTGTTGTGAATAGTAATAACCACTTTTTGAAATTTTGTAAATTTTATTTTTCAAAATGGACTTCATTTATGGATTCGGAGTATCGAATTTAGCCTAAGGTGAAATTTTGGTACTTTTCGGATAACTTTCATATTCTGATGAATAGTGAAAATTACTAAATTATAATTAAAAACAACTTTTTTAATCGAAATAATTAATAGTGATAAATTATTAATTTGAGTGGTTTTAAAGTATATTTAGAATATATTTTTACAATTTAATACAATGTTGGTCATTGTTTGTAATTTCAGATTTAAACCAGACATAAACAAATGTCAATCTTTTGATAGATATTGTTTCTTAAAAACACGCTATTTGTTTTAACAGCGGGATTTAATTATAAAATTAATTAATGCAACTTTTATGTTATGAATTTGGTAAAATAGACTTCATTTTTGAATTCGGAATATGAAATATAGCTTGGGATGAAATTTTGGCATTGTTCTGAAAAACATCAATTTTTGATGAATAGTGAAACTACTAAGTGGTAGGTTAAAAACTGAATTTTGCATAAAACTTAATTTTACCGCTTCTGTGAATGGAATTTCAAAAATCCGAGAGACACGGTTAATATCAAGGACTAAAATGTGGTTCAATGAGATGAAAATAATTTTTTGGTGAATAGTAACTTTTTACTTTTTTTTACCGCGGTTAATAGTAAATAGGGTAACTAAGGGTAAATATGATATTACTATTACCCTAACACATGTCCTAATTCTATTGGACAAGTGTAATTCGACCAAAAATAAACTTAGGAATAAAATATGACCATTTAGGCCCACTTGGATTAGATTAGGACATTTATTATTAATTTATTTAAAGAAGGGTTAAAATAGTTAAAATCAATGTTTAATAAGTAAATCATTTTTAATATATTGTTATACATAAGATAAATTCGATTGTAAATATTCATTAGAAAGCTAAAAAGATTTACTACATTATGGTATTTTATTTTTAATTTTTAGACATCAAATAATATAATTTATTTATGACACAAAGATGATATAGTAATTATATTATTAATGAAATATTGACATAATTGATAATATAAATACCAAAATAAATGTTATTTAAGACTTTTAATGAATTCCACTAATTTTCTAGGTTACTATAATATATTAGTGTTGATTTAATCAACTTTTTTCGAACATATAATTCTGTTATTACTTTCACAAAAATCTTATATCAAATAGTGTCAAAATTGACACAAAAGAGTTTTTAAATCAAATATTATATTATTAATTGTTATTTTATTCCTAAAAATCTAAGGTTCGGCCAAATGACTTAGATAAGGATATATGTATTAATAATATACAATTTGGGGTTCTTTTGGCATGTTATAGTAAGTTTATTAACCATATAGTGAAAGAAAACAAAAAGACACGGTAAAAGTTAAATTATTTAACTTAGAGTTAAATCTAATTGATAAGGTTAAAATAATACACTAAACTTGTCTAAACCCTATTGGTTGATAGGATTTCGACCCATCCCCACTTTATCTTCGAAATAAGACCCTTTGGAACCATTATAAACCGATTTTGACTTTAATATAAAATAATATTTTGAGATATTCCTAAGGTGCCCCTCTCCTCCCCTATAAAAGGACACCTCCTCCCCCTCCTCCTCACACCAATTTGAGCACTCAAGCTCGGCCAACCCCTGCCAAAATCTCTTCTCCACTTCCCTAGAAACATGCTAGAGGTTCTGGTATTCCTCAAAGACCAATTTTAGTGCCCTAAGAGGAGGTCTCAAAGAGGCACTTCAAAGAAGAGGTAATTACCGTTACCAATTCTTTCATCTTTATTTCTTCTTCCACTTCTTCTTCTTAGGTTGTTTCATTATGAAGTAATAACATCAGTATCACTAATATACTGATATGTTATTATAAGTATGAAACAACCCTATTTCACCATCTATCCATCCTACGGAAAAAGAAATCACCGCGCGTGCGTACGTACGGAATACCGTCTCCACGCCGTGGTGTAATCTATTTTCCACCACCACCTTACATGGATGGGTATAATGGTGTAAAGAATAACTATACATAGTTATTACAACATCATATTGATTCTGATATATTGTATAATCCACTCCAATTCAATTAAATATTTATAGAAATGATATCATCGCTCGTGCGTACGTACGGAATACCGTCTCCACGACGCGATGAGATTCATTCTCCATGTTAACCATTTAAGAATGATTATAATGTATATATAAGAAATAATAATGAAATATATGACATTATAAAGCTACTGGATTTAGGTATATATATACATATGTATGTCATCTACTTACTTCCATTTCAAGACAATAATGAAAGAAAAACAGCGTTCATGCGTACGTACGGACTACCGTCTCCATGAACGGTGTTTTTCATTTTATTTATCTATCTTTTATATATATATATATACTGAATATATATGATATATAAATCATATTTTATATTCTGGAAGTAAGTAAATCATGATATAAGTAATAATGATGTCAAGAACAACAAGTCAAAACACCTACGATAAATGAAACGACTTTACCCAAAACGCTTCTTTAACATGGAATTTACAAAAGAACGGGTAATATAATGTCATAAGTGAACCATATATGATATCATAACAATGAATATGATTCTGTAATAAGTCAATGACATTATTTAAATCATTATACAGGAGGTTCGGACACATACGAAGCAAATTGGACCTAAGGTAAGGGAAATATCACAATCTCATTTTTATCCGAGATTGTTTATTCGTAAGTATTTACTGGGGTGTATTTTATCATCCACATCCATGTTTTATCAATATGTAATATTATTTCCATCCACCTAAAATTGTTTAAATCCATTTTTACCCTTCGGTGAGTTTTTAGTAATACGTATGAAAGGAAGCTTTTGTCGTTTTTCGTACGAGGTACTTTTTGACTTTTCCGACAAAAGTACGAAGAATGTTTTGTTTTAAACTTATACGGCATGAACGGATTTCTACTGTTTTATAAAGCCTTATTTTCATGAAGCTTCCTCTAAAATATTTCATGACTATTTTCAATAAAATCTCTTTCTTTTAAAATTGCATGATGTTTTGTGAAAAGAAATTGATTTTGAAGAAGAAAGGATATTTTCCTCAAGAATTCAATTCAAGTGTTTTATCAAAATTATTTTCCATCTAAGATAATAAAGAGTTATGTTTCTATCCATATTTTTACATTGATTTGACTATGTTGTGATGGAATTATGTTTATGAATTCCTTTATCTTATATGAATTGATTTATGATGTCATGATGTTTCAAGAATCCCATTTTTGTTACATGTGTTATGCGATGATGTATGTTTTATGATTATGTGGAACACATAAGAAAGGATTCATTATAAGATGGGTGGTACCTATATCTCCCTCCAATGCATTGGGTAAAGACTTTATACCTCATGAGATAGACATGGCTGGAACGGAAGGTTATTTCGGTTCAGTGATACATGACTGAAACGAGGAGTGAACTCAGTTCAGAAAGGGACTTTGTCCACTAAGATAGTCTTGGCAATGAGTCATGACTAACAAGAAATGATTTTCCATGATTATGTGTGCATGCCACAAAGTTTCAAGTTTCATGTTATGATTATGGTGATCTCATTTTCACTTCTATGATTTGTTCCATGTTAAGATATTATGATCTCTTTTGCAGGTTATGATTTTCAAAAAGATATGATATGATTTTTATTTCTTTTGTATACCCTTACTGAGCATTTGAGCTCACCCTTTTATGTTTTCTTTTCCCCAGGATATAAATAAAGGTTTTAGGTAAAAAAAGGGAAGATCTTTATGGGAGATATTGAAGATCTTTCACCACGATTAGAAGATTACGTTCCGAGTTTCCAAAGACACTAAAATATTACGATCCTCATGTGTGTGTTTTTGTTATGTACTAAGTATTCCGCAAAAGTAATGTAATGTCCATGTACGTCAAGATACGGGTATCTACAAATATAACCCATTACGAATAATCCTCCTAGGCCAATCCGAAAGGTATGATTTCCTTACCCAAGTTTTCGTAGTCATATTTTAGTTGCTGGCATTTTATTGTATTTTGTTTTCGGATTATAGTTTTCTTAATGCTTTGTTTTAATGAAAACCTCAAAAAGATCGGATTCAATTTTTCTTGAGAATTTGTTTTCAACCGTCAGATCTGGTCTCATCTTATCACAATCATTCGATCAACCAAGGAAGTTTAACCGTCATCTCATTGCCTATATAAAGGGGACCCAAATACTTGTCCCACATCGTTTTCAAGCTCCAGCATCCCGAAGCTCAGCCTCTCTATTTTAAGGCCGTTCCGAACTTCAGATTTCTCTGTTTCGAAAATCTCAGAGGTCATCAGATCCGAATGTCTGTCGAGTTAGCTTCTCAAGAAATGTCATCCTCTAATCCTATTTCACAATGGTTAGTTTACAGAGAAAGGTTAGTCCATCCGGATTTCTTCAACAACTATGATTCTCTTATTTCGAAGAAAATTAAGTTGAATGGGTGGGAATATATTGCTGTGTCCAAACCGGGGAATCAAGATGATGTTTTTTTCGGATTTACTTGTTGAGTTCTATGAAACAGTTTCTTTCTTTAATGAAGATAATAGGGATAAATTTTATTTTAAGACTTATGGCAAGACTTATATGCTTTCTTATACCAAGGAAGCAATCTTGGTAGGGCTGACCTATGAAGGAGAATCAGATTTCATATCTCATGTGTTGCCAGATTCTAAGGGTAGCTTCGACAAAGAAAAATCCTTGAAAACTATCGGACTCTCAGATGACAAAGCTCTTGAGATTTCTAGTTTTCCTATAAATTTCCGGATTCTAGAGTTGTGGGTACAAGGTCTTATCGTACCGAGGAAAGGTGATAAAGACAGCATGAAGAAGAGTGAGATCTATATCTTAGATTTCCTGATAAATCTAAGGAAGTTTAACTTCATGAGGCACATTCTTATAACCATTGAGAATCTTAAGAAAGGAAATCTCAGAGCCCATATCCTAATGTACCCAGCAATTTTATCAATGTTGATAGTTCAGTGCCTTGAGTCTTTCAAGGAAGCTTTCATATCTAAGCCAAGGGTTTGCAAAATTTTGTTGGTCAGTGATGATACCCTTAAGAGGATGGATGTGGCTTTCATCAAGGAGACTGGTGAGTTCTTCGATTTAACTAATCAAGAAGAAGCAGCTCCGAAGGCTGCTGAACCAGAATCATCTAAGCCAGTAAAGAAAAGAATGTTGAAAGAAGTTATAGCTGAAGTACAGGATCCAAAATCTAAGGAAGTTCAAACCGCACCTCCCAAACCAAAGAAGAAGAAGGTCTTTCCTGATGAGGTTGTTGCGAAGTGGAGAGAAGATAAAGAGAAAAGGAAAGAAGGGGATCTGCAGTTCAGATTGGACCCTGTGGAGGCTAAGGCATTGAAGGAGAGAACTGCTGATGAGCTTGAAAAACAAATAAAGGAAAAGAAGCTCAACAAGAATATGTCAGAAGCTGAGGCAGTCCAAGCTTTGTTAAAATTTAATGAAATAGTATCCGGAAGCATTCCAGTTCCGAGATCTTTCTCCTTGTAATCTCTACCTGAGACTCCAGGAAGAACCGTTAATTTTCCGGAAGATATTACAGCTGAACATGTTGAGCAACTCGAGTAGATTCAACAAGTGGAAGAGGAAGAAGTAGTTGCTGAAGGAAGTGGTGAAACCGGAGATTTATTGAAAGAAGTATATGATTATAAGGGGTCGCCTTCGGAACACCTGTCACTCCGAACTTAAAAGGATGAATCCTCTAAGTTAGTAACCCTAGAGATGGATAAGAATGAGGAAGATGTTTTTCCAAATGTTGTGGATGATATTATTCATGTATCTACTAGCGAGCAGAAAACTCTAGATCAAGAATCGATTCCGAAAAAAGACAAGGGAAAGAAAATTCTTGCTGATACTCTGAGTTTAGTGGTGGTGAAGATAAAGGAAGTTGGTAGTTCTTCAAAGAGAAAGCATGAACTTATTGAGGAAGAAAATTCTCCAAGAAAAGTTTCGGATTCGGAGTCATCTTCGGTGGGGCATGATTTTGTTTTTCAGTCTTTGAAAAAGTTGGTGGGAACCATTCCGACCTTCTCAAGTATTGATTCAAGATGTCAGATGCTCCAACATGCTTTGAATCAGAAAACTGACACCGTATCTATGGTTATGGACAAGTGCGTTGAGATTGAGGCTCAGTTCAAAACCATCTTTGTTGGCTACGAAGCTCATCGAAAATCTTGCAAGAGAATGAAAAACTGGTCGAAGAAGACTGTAGATGAGATGAGGCTATAAGATGAATTTCAAGACAATGTTAAAGATTCTTTTGAGACTGAGGACAGGAAGATAAATGAGCTGACTTCTTCCTTTGAAGAGAAGCTGACAGATGAAAAGAACTTTCGGATTCAAGAAGTCAGAGTTCTGAATGGGAAACTGAATTTCGTTTCTCAAAACTGGAAGTTTGAAAGGGATCATTAGATCGAGTTTCAACAGAAGTTGAAGGCTCAGGAAGAAAATTTCAAGGCTCCGGAAGAACAGCTGAAAGCCCAGGAAGAAAATATTGAAGTTCAATCTGCAAGAATAGTGGTCTTAGAGAAGCAATATGAAGAAGATCATAAAGACGTGAAGAAAATCAAGACTATTCTTAAGGGGCTCATTTTGAAGGAAAATGATCCGAAATAGCTAAATCCGAACTTTTTGTTGTATCTAATTTTCTTTGTTGCCGAGATTTCAAACTTAATGAAAATTGTCCTTGTCGTTTCTTTTGTTATTATTACTGATTTTTCAGGTACTTTGTTATACTTTCCATTCCCTCGAATTCTTTTTGAAAATCACAAAGGGGGAGAAGAAAAATATCCTTAAGGAAAAACAAACTCTAATAAGAGTTTATCTAAGGGGGGGTTTTCATTAAAGAAGGCTTTATTATTCGTAATGAAATGTCACTCCGGAAATATAGAATACGATCCTTAGTGTTTCAAAGCCTAAGGGGGAGTTAGTCGTATTCATCAATATCCTTAAAGTAAAGGGAGATAAGCCTTAATGTTTTTCTTTCTTCTTAGAATTTCTTTTTCGTAAGAATGCTTGTGCTTTCCAAAAAGGGGGAGATTGTTGAGTCAATAAGGTTTTCCTTATGATTTTTCCATTCCTTCTTATTTTGAAAATCACAAGCATCTAATCTTTAAGAAAATATCTTTTATAAGGAAAATTGCTTTTATAAGGAAAAGCACTTTTATAAGAAAAATCTCTTTTATAAGGAAAATAGCTTTTATAAGGAAAATTGATTTTTGTAAGAAAAATTATCCTTATCATATTTTCATTCATATTTTTCCTAAGTATAAAATTCGGATTCATTTCTGTTTTCTCGGATTTGTTTGAAACTTTGATATAAAGTATTCTGTTTTAGGATCAGAATTCTGGATAAGAACTATAAGGAAGTTTCAATCCAAATTCCAGATGAGAACTGTAATAAAGTATCATTCCGAATTCCGGATACGAACTCTGACTAAGTTCTATTCTAGATTCAGGATACGAATCCTTATGAAGTTCGACAACGAATTCTCATTACGAATTCTAATGACGAATTCTCATTACGAATTCTGATAATGAATTTTCATTAATATTTATGATGAAAAATTCTCCATACGAATTCTGATGATGATTTCTCATTCCAGATTCTGGATACGAATTCTCATTATGAATTCTTAAGATGAAATCTCATTACGAATTCTGATGATGAATTTCGATTACGAATTCTGATGAGGAATTCTCACTACTAATTCTGATGACGAATTCTCATTTCAAATTCTCATTCTAAATTCATCTATTAAACAGAATCTGATCATCTCTGTTTTGTACACTCTGATTTATTCAATTTCCTAATTTCCACTCCAAACTTTAATTTTTCTTATGCCTTTATATTTTCACTACTCTATTATTATCTTTACACTCCGAAAATTAACTCCAAACCTTCACTCTGAATCTTTTGAGTAAGAATTTAAACGGTGTCGTACATTCTGTTACACTTGTTTTGTTATAAAACGATGTCGTGTATTCTGTTATGAACTAACCGTTGGTTAAGTTACATGTGTACAGGTCCCTCCGATCTTTAAGGAAAATATGACTGTTGGGAAGGAGGCCGACCTTACCTATAAATAAGAGCTCATTTGAAAGAGATCGGTGCTGAAAGGCTGACTGATCTTCGACTCATGTGATTACATGCATGAAGTGATTTCTAGAGAGAGAGGCTCTTATTAACTCTCAATGCTTCGTGCGACTCCGAATGTTGGTGATTACATTCGAGGACTTCCGGGGATAGGAAGACAGAGGTGTCGACTACCTTGAAGTTCGAGGGCTTCCTTGCTGTGGAAGTCAGAGGTTTCCAACTACCTTGAAGTTGAGGGCTTGCGGGGATAGCAAGACAGAGACACTCCGATCTTCATATCGAGGGCTTACCCTGGTGTGGGTAAGATAGACTTACTTGAATGTATAAATCAAGGGACCTTTATCCAAGGTTGTTGGATACCCTTCTCTTTGGGATAGAAGACTATTATCTTGTTACTTGTAGTTCTACTACTTGTTTATTTCCTCTGCATTTTGTATCATAAGGAAAGTATAACTTTCTTATACTTCCTTACTTGTACTCTGTTTCATTTAGATTCTATACGCTTTAAGGTAGAATCTCATATTGTAACTTTTGTTAAGTTTCAATTTCCAGAACCATATTTCCGGAACCTACTTTCGGAATCTCTTTCCAAGTTTTCATTCGGTGTTAGAGGTGTTGTGAATTTGCTTAGTTTAACTTTGTTAAACCTAGCCCTTTCCTTTTCTTAAGGAAAACATAGTTATTTGTAACTAAATTTAAAGTTTCCGAAGGAATTTTTAAAATATACAATTCACCCCCCTCTTGTATATTGAGCATCTACATCATTATTTCGATCCTACAATATCCTCATACTATCCCTACGGGTCATTCATAATATACTTCATCACATCCTGGAAAAATTTACACATTGAAAGGGGTGAGATCAGATGCTCAGTAAGGATAACAATATAGTGGAAGCTTTCATAAATAAACAAAAACATTTAAGGCAATGTATAACCAAATCAAAAGCATTTTGAACTTGAACATAAACATAATATGGAAAAATTAAAATGAGATAATGCCATTTACTTATTCACATGGATATTCTAATTGTCAAATAATCACATGAATTACCAATAACCACTTTCATAATGATGGAATGCATAAATCCAGACTATCATAACCACGTAGCCAAGGCCTCATTCCAAGACTACAAATAAGATTTTGTCAAAGCCTCGTGCCATGACACTAGTTTGTCTCATGAGACCTACCGATGCATCGAGGAGCTATATCGGGCTCCACCCGTCACATATTTAGTCCAATGCATTCCTCATATGAATTGGTTTAAACATATCATAAACCATAACATAATCGTATCACATAAAACATGCATAAAGGAAACATAAAATTTCCACATTTCAATCAAATTATATCAATAAAACACATTGATATAATAAAAAACACTTTCAAAACCATTTTCATTAACAAAATAAAATAAAGTTTCAACATTGTATTTAGTTTTTTATTTTAAAAAAATGTTATGGCTTGTAGAGGAAGACGATACTCAAATAATGGTCACGGCGGCGGAGAAGTCGTTGTCGCCACATACCTACGACAAAAAAAAACATTCCCTTTTGTCATTTAGTAAAACACTTCGTATAAAAATATTCCTTTTGAATAAAAGTAAAAGTCAAAGGGGTTTATACACCATATAAAAGAAAGTTGTGTATAACACAAAATATGCCTCAATGAAAGGAGATTGAGACAAAGTCCCTTACAAAGATCATTATTTTAAATAAACTAGATCTATTATGTGTATTCACTATAAGTACACATAAATAAAGTACAAATACAAGATATTACATAATAATATCGTGACATAATTTGAAAGTAGGAGATTAACCCAAAGAACGGAAATTGGGTTAGGAAGTTCCCTTACCTCATGTCCGACTTGACTCGATCGTTCTTTAACCTCCTGGATAATAAACAAGAGTTAATTTATTTTTCTGAAGAACCTTTTTAGAGTTCATTATTCCTTTTATATCACTTATTACCATGTTATGAACATTATGTAATTATTTAAGTTAATAACGGCCATTTTGTCGATCATTGGTACTTGAGTCAAAAAATGAACTACTTATAATTACAAGTTGTTCATGTGGTAAAATATCCATTACATCCAGAATTATATTCATGATGTAGATATCATATATATCATATATATCCAGTATATACTTTCCTTTATAATATTACATTAAATTTAGGGGTAAGAAATGAAATGCACCGTTCAGGGAGACGGTAAGTCGTACGTATGCAAGAACGCTACATTCATTTCTATTTCGTATTTTAATGGAATCAAAAATTATGATATAAAGTTATATTATAATTACAGTATAATATCATATATAGTATCACTTAATCCATCCTTTATACGTCCCACATATGGCATTAACGATTCAAATCACTTTGAGGGGGTAGTAGTCCGCCTTTCCTCAAATGAAATTAACGCATTTGGATAACTTGAAAAGAATAAAGATATGTTTTAAATTTAGAATAAAGAAGCATATAAATGAAATAAATATATTATATATCATAAATAAATATAGTTCCATCATAATGGCCACCATGAGAGGTGGTAGGAGAAGATAGAATAATTATCGTTTTGTGAGGCAGTAATTCGCCATCCACGGAAACAATATGTTCTTTAACCATTAGACAGAGGTTTGTTTAAGTGTAGCTAGAATACATATCATCAAAAAATATTAGTATATTTAAGATAATGGTGTTGTTACAAAAGAAAGGAATAATAAAAGTTTAGGGTGTTGGAGAAGCAAAATAAAAGAAAAGAACATAAAAGAAGACATTACCTTAAAATCGGGTAACTCATTTTTATTTGAGCCAAATGCTTCCTTGGGAAGACTTATGCCCAAAGTGAGGCTTCTAGGAGTAAGAGAGGGAAGTTCATAGAGTATTTGGGAAGAGGTTTGACAAGCAAAATGTCTTGGAAGGTGTGAATAAGGTGGTAGTGGTGGGGGCCTTTTATAAGAGGAGAGGAGGGGCACTCTTCGAAAGTCATGAAATGTTACTTTATTATATAATGCGTTTCAGATTTTAAATGTGAAAAACTTATATATTTCGTTGCTAAGGTGATAAGGGTTCAAAATCTACTCATCCAAAGGGTTTTTTGACAAGTTTATGTCTTATATTTAACATTACCTTTTCATTTTATTTAAATCTTTAATTAATGAGGTAATCGTTGTATCATCATGGTGTCTAAAAAATTTAATTTATTTAATGACTAAAAATAATTAAAAAAATATCATGATGTAGAAAATATTTTTAGATTTCAAATGAATAAATATAGTCGAAAAGTTAAATTATATAACCCCATGTAATAATTGTTTTAGTAAAACAACACATGTTTGTGACCATTTTATTTTTACTTTAAATAAATAGTTATTGATGTCATTTTCTTACCCAAGTGGATCCATGGGGTCCCCAAGTTGACCCATAGATTTTCTTGGTCAGCCATGACTCATAGAATAAGGGTAGGACAAGTGTAACTGTATTTTCATATTTTTATAATATCATTTTTACCTTAAATATCACTAATTACCTTTAATCGCGAGTAATTAAACTTAAAATTTACTATTCGCCCAAAAATTATTTTAATCCCATTGAACCACATTTTACTTCCTAATGACAACCATGTATGTCGGATTTTTGAAAATCAAATCATGGAAGTGGTAATGTTTCATTGAAACGAAAAATCATTTTTTAACTATCACTTAGTGGTTTCACTATTTATCAAAAATTGAAGTTTATCAGAACAATGCCAAAATTTCACCCTAAGCTATAATTGATATTCCGAATTCAAAAATGATGTATATTTTAAAATATAAAAAATATATAATTTCAAAAAGTGGGTATTACTATTCATAATGGCTATTTTGATTGGTTGCGGTTTGTTAGAATCTCGAACTTGCGTACAATGCAAGCTATTGCATTATTGAAAAAGAAGTGTATCGTGGAAGCTCGGGGTGTTACATTCTCCCCCCTCCAATAAATTGCATCCTCACAATTTGAAATTTTTCTTTGAAAATAAATGGTTGTAAATAGAAAATACCTTTGAGGAAAACCCACATCGGAAATAAGGTTAATAAAATTTAGCCTCAATAAGAGCGAAAGGGAAATGAAAAAGTCACCACCAATTTATGATCTCGATAAGGAGATCATTGGTGGAAATTAGAGATATATAATTGGAGGAAAAACGTAAATATTTGTAGGGAGTGATTGAGGTCATCAATCACAAACAAGTGTAAAATTGAGGGCCTCAAAGCCTTCAATCTATATTGATTTAAAATATTATCAGTTCAACAAGACATAAGGTATTAGGATAACACTTTTTTTTTAATATCCCTTTAAAAAATATTCAGAATTATTTTATTCATAGAATAAGAGATAGTTATATATATATTAATGCTTGCAAAGTAGAGTTTCAACCATCAACTAATTTCTACCACAAACTCATCTTTTACTCAAAAAGATAATAGAACTCAAAAATATTACATTTATCCTAATCTTATAAGGTTCCAAATAATAACACATACTATTTAGATTAGGAAAAATATTTTTTACTAACCAGGGACTTCCTGTAGGCTAGTGGTCGGTAATAAAGGCTTACCACACTATGGTTGTGGGTTCGATTCCTACAGCTTTGTCTGACGCGACGGGTTATCCCCTGACCTTCAGGTTGTCATTTTCCTAAAAATTTTGTATTATAATATTCTTAAAATAATATTAATAAATGTTTTTACCCTAAACAATACTATCCAATGTTCAACTTAATCTATTCCAACCTTTATAGTTATCCAAAATAGCTATGTCCAGGCATTTTCTAAAAGGTCTCTAAATTCCAAAATCAATTGTATCATCAGATTCCTCAAACAAAGTGAAGTTTCTCTTATTGTCATAGACAAAAATATGATTACCTTCATCATATTAAAACCGTAATGAAAACAACAAGTACTTCAGTACAATCCTTATATATATCACATTATTCTTATAAGCAGAATATAATCCTTGAGTCCAAAAGCACCAATACATTAATTATTCCACTTCAATTGTAGTAACATCATAAGATTGTCCTTGATCCCTTGGACTTTTCTGAGGTAAGTTTCCCGGACACTTAGTAAATTCATTTGCATTATACCCCATTTCTCTATAATTGTAGCATTCAACATTGATAGACTCTTTCTTTCCCTTGCAATCACGATCCTGGTGACCTTTTTCTCCACATTTATAACAAACTCCAATTCCTTTTAGGCAAGTACCGAGGTGATTCTTCCCAGAATTATCGCATAATGGAAAATCCTTCCTTCCCTTTTTCACTTTATCAGTCTCTTGTTCCACCGTTCTCTTCTTCTATTTCTTTACTTTATTGTCATAAGATTTAGAGAATTTTTTTCTGTCTTTATAGCACATGAGACAATATCTTCATACGACGAGAAGGTTTTTGAGACTAATGCTCGATGGAGAAATGGTTTTAACCCAACAAATAAACAATAAATATTAATTCTTGGGTTATGTATATAATCTACAGCATGTATTTCTATCCTTGTAAATTTGGGCTCATACTTTGCGACATTCTCATCCTCCTTTTATCTCAGGCTCAGAAATTGCCTTTCCATATCTGCTCGATGGTCAAGGGGAATGTATTTTTCTAAGAAAATCTATTTTAACTCCCTCCATTACATATTCAATATTTCATCATCTTCCTTTGTATTTTGATTCAACGACCACCATTGATCAGCATCTCTAGTGAGGCGGTAAACTGCCGTGATAACCATTTCCCTTTCACTACTCCCCAAGGCATGGAATATTTTATTTAAGGAATTAATCCATTGCTCAGTTACTAATGGATTAGTACTCCAATTGAATGTTGATGTTTGTTGCCCCATCAAGCGGTCTAACATTGATCCTCCACATTTCGGATCAGGGTGCTTCATATGAATAATGTTATTATTCATAACCTGAGTGAGTTTTCCCAGTATCGTGATAAACTGATCAGCACCAGTTGTATCACCAGCTCCATTATAATTATCATAAGCATGAGGGAAATCCCTACATGGAGTGTGTGTATTGATACAGTTTTTATTAATTCCACTAGGTGCCATTTCTAAATAATGGCATAAAATAGATTAGTTTGTGAATCAAAATACATAATTCAATACTTGTAAAACACTTAACAAAAAATGAACATTTTATGGATATAATCCATAATCATAAAAATGTTTTCATTGAGGATGTATATACTCATAAACCCTTAATAATGGTATGTAAAGAAAATGAGAATTATCCTAAGAAAATCCCCCGGGAGTGTCGTAACAAAGAGTGCAGCAAGGACTGTTGTCGTGCACGAGTTCCCGTTCGAGTCTAGCTCAAAGCCATGTTTTCGGGTTTTACCCCTAGGTACATCTATGCCTGAGCCGCCTCTACCTACTCGTATCCAGACAAGGATGTATTGCTCGGAAAACTCACAAAATCTCTATAATGCAAAAATTCTAGGAAGTTCTTATATACTAATCCTCAAAGTCTATCTTAGGGATATATGCTATAATCAGAGTTTATCTAAATCTAGCTTCCATGGTTAGTACTAAACTGCCTCTCATACCAACTGTAACGTCCCGACCCCAGTTACCCAGAGTCGGTGCATTATTGCGTAACATTGGAATGATCACTAAATATCAAGTCTCGAAAGACCGATTAGTTTAGTAGTCATGGAAACACTAGATATATACATAAGTCTTACATTACATCATAAAGTAAAACAAAACTAAAAAAACATCCTGTCTTCATATCCCCTTATAATATCTATGTTGGTTATTCATAATATACTTCATCACATCCTGAAAAAATTAAAACATTGAAAGGGGTGAGCTCAGATGCTCAGTAAGGATAACAATATAGAGGAAGCTTTCATAAATAAACAAAAACATTTAAGGAAATGTATAAATAAATAAAAAATAATTTTAAACTTGAAATTAAAAATAATATGGAAAAATTAAAATGAGATAATGCCATTTACTTATTCACATGGATATTCTACAGGTTGAATAATCACATACAATATCAATAACCACTTTCATAATGATGGAATGCATAATGCCAAACTATCATAACCACGTAGCCAAGGCCTCATGCCATGACTACAAATAATATTTTGTCAAGGACTCATGAAAATACACTAGTTTGTCTCATGAGACCTACTGATACATCGAGGAGCTATAGAAGACTCCACCCGTCACTTATTAAGTCTTATTCAGTCCTCATATGAACAAGTTTAAACATATCATAAACCATAACATCATCGTATCACATAAAACATGCATAAAGGAAACATAACATTTCCACATTTCAATCCCAAGATATAAATACAACACATTGATATAATATAAAACACTTTCAAAACCATTTTCAATACCAAAATAAAAGAAACCTAAAATTTGTATTTATTTTTTATTTAAAAAAAAGTTAGGGCTTGTAGAGGAACCCGAAACTCAAATAATTGTCACGGCGGCGGAGAAGTCATTGTCACCGCATACGTACGAAAAAAAACACATTCCCTTTTTTCATTTATTATAACACATAGTATAAAAATATCTCTTTTGAATAAAAGTCAAAGTCAAAGGGGTTTATACACCATATAAAAGAAAGTTGTGTATAAAACAAAATATGCCTCAATGAAAGGAGATTGAGTCGAAGTCCCTTACAAAGATTATTTTTTTAAATAAAATAGATATATTATGTGTATTCACTATAAGTACACATAATGAAAGTACAAATACAAGATATGACATAATAATTTCATGACATAATTTTAAAGTAGGAGATTAACCCAAAGAATAGAAATTGGGTTAAGAAGTTCCCTTACCTCGTGTCCGAATTAACTCGATCGTTCTTTACCCTCCTGGATAATAAACTAGAGTTCATTTATTCATTCATAAGAACCTTTTTCAAGTTAATTATTCCTTTTATATCACTTATTACCATGTTATAAACATTATGTAATTATTTAAGTTAATAACGGCCATTTTGTCGATCTTTGGTACTTGAGTCAAAAATGAACTACTTATAATTACAAGTTTTTCATGTGGTAAAATTACCATTACATACAAAATTATATTCATGATTTAGATATCATATATATCATATATATCTAGTATATACTTTCCTTTATAATATTACATAATATTTAGAGGTATGAAATGAAATGCACCATTCATGGAGACGGTAAGCCTTACGTACGCATGAACGCTACTTTCATTTCTATATCGCATTTTAATGGAATGAAACATAATGATATAAATTAATATTATAATTACATTATAATATCATATATAATTTCACTTACTCCATCCTTTATATGTCCCACATATGGCATTAACGATTCAAATCACTTTGAGGGGGGCGGTAGTCCGGAGTTTCTCAAATGAAATTATTGCATTTGCACAACATGCAAAGCATAAGGATATGTCTTAATTGAAAAATAAAGAGGCATAGAGAGGAAGTAAATATAATATATATCATAAATAAATATATTTCCATCATAAGGGCCACCATGGGAGGTGGTAGGAGAAGATATATCAACCATCATTTCGTGAGGCCGTAATTTGCCATCCACGGAAAATGTATGTTCTTTAACCATTAGACGGAGGTGTGTTTAAGTGTAGCTAGAATAATTATCATAAAAACATTCTAGTATATTTAATATATTGGTGTTGTTAATAAATAAAGGAATAAAAAGCGTTTAGGGTGTTGTAGAAGGAAAATAAAACAAAAGAACATAAAAGAAGACATTACCTTAAAATCGGGTAACTCTTTTTGATTTGAGCCAAAGGCTTCCTTGGGAAGACTTCTGCCCAAAGTGAGGATTCTACGAGTAATAGAGGTAAGTTGAGAGAGTATTTGGGCATAGTTTGGCCAAGCCAAATGGCTTGTATGGTGTGAATAAGGTGGTAGTGGTGGGGGGCTTTTATAAGAGGAGAGGAGGGGCACTCTTGGAAAGTCATGAAATGTTACTTTATTATATAATGAGTTTCGGATTTTAAAGGTCACAGACTTATATATTTCAAGGATAAGGAGATAAGGGTTCGAAATATACTCATAATATAGGTTTTTGAAAAGTGTAAGTATTATATTTTACATTATTTTTTCATTTTATTTAAATCATTAGTTAATGAGGTAATCACGACATCATCATGGTGTCATAAAAAATTTAATTTATTTAATGTATAGAAATTATAAGAAAATATCATGATGTAGGAAATCTTTTTATCTTTACAATGAATATTTATAGTCGAAAATATAACTTATATAACCCCATGTAATAATTTTTTTAGTAAAACAACACATGTTTGTGACAATTTTATTTTTATATTAAATAAAAAGCTATTCATGTCATTTTCTTACCCATCTGGCTCCATGGGGTCCCTAAGTTGACCCATGGATTTTCTTGGTAGGAAATTACTCATCCAATAAGGGTAGGAAAAGTGTAAATATATTTTCATATATTTATAATATCATTTTTACCGTAAATTTCACTAATTACCCTTAATCGCGATTAATTAAACATAAAAGTTACTATTCATCGAAAAATTATTTTAATCCCATTGAACCAAATTTTACTCTCTAATGACAACCATGTATGTTGGATTTTTGAAAATCAAATCACATAAGTGGTAATTTTTCATTTAAATGAAAAATCAATTTTTATCTATCACTTAGTGGTTTCACTATTCATCAAAAAATGATGTTTTTTAGAACAATGAAAAAATGTCACCCTAAGCTATAATGGATATTATGAATTCAAAAATGATGTCTATTTCGAAATATAAATTATATATGATCTCAAAAAGTGGGTATTACTATTCATAATGGCTATTTTTATTGGTCGTGGTGTGTTAGAATATCAAACTTTCGTACAATGCAAGCTATTGAATTATTGAAAGAGAAGTGTATCATAGAAGAATGGGGTGTTACAACTTCTATAGCCCCTCAATGCATATTTAGGTATCATGAGAAAAATCAGTTGGCGACAAATCCTTCGAGTTTGTTTCCCAAAATCAGACAGGTTCCCACCCACAAAACTAAACTGTTTTTATGGTATTATGGTTTCATGTTCCATATACATGATGTCCAATTAATAATAATTCTATTTATTCATTATCAGTTATTATTATTATCCATGAGGTTTTAACTATGACAAAATCTATGGATTCAGTTTCATTATCAACTTATTAATGGAATTAGTTTTTCATTTATTCACCATGCCATAATGATAATGTCATATTAACTATGATTCACTTATTATTGTATTCATGATTCCGCTATTTGTAACCCTTATTAGGCATTTGAGCTCACCCTATTTAATGTTTACCCTCAAAAAGTGATTAAGTGAAAGTCATTTATTCAGTTCATGTGGATGCAATTTGTAGTTTTGTTACGTATTGTATATTGTTACATTTTTCAATGTAATTTGTGTCACATATATCTATCTAGTTTCTTCAAGACTACAAAATTGATCGTTCCTTCGGGATTTTTCATTCTTTATAACAATGCCAATATCACATGTAATGCACTGGCTCTAGCCTTGTGGGTTCAGAGTGTTACAAACTAGGTGTTGTGTATCCCAATGGTTTAAAGTGTCACAATGAGAATGTAAACCAAATTAGTGTAATGAAATTTTCAAGGGGTAAGGAACAGTAACTCAGAACACTATTCATGTTATTTTCCATAGTGTGGTAGGATAGATAACATACATAGAAAATGACCATGGAAACTGATAGAGTGTTGATATTATGGAAGGAAGAGATATATACATTGGTTCTATAGGAACCCACCATAGGAGGTAATGATGTAGGAGCTATTAATGAAAAGTGTATGATAGGGGATTATTCTACCCCATACTAGTTTGGAAATTTGAGTTCTACTGTCTACGGAAGTATAGGTAGGGTACATGGTGTTTCTTGGTATAAGGGCATATACTAGCAATGTAGTGAAACCTAGGATATTTAGATAACATCATGGTTAAGAGGGGATTGATGGTGGAATGTTGTTCAGCCTAGACATGTTGATTGTGAGGCTTGGCCATCAAAATATAGAGGTATTATTCTTGTAAATTATTCAATTTTTAGTGCCTTATTTTATACGAGGGTCTCTATTTACATTCTATATAAAAAACTTATTAATGGTTTGGTCCTGATAGTGAAGTTTGTGAGTGGGGTTATCAAAATCAATAAACCATTTGGATTACGTTCTAGAGACATCTATTTGTGAATATGGTTATCTCTTGATGTTGGGATGTATCTTTTTCTATGGTACTTTTACATCCTTGATATGATAGGGTTTGACTTAATTTTTGTGTATGGAATACATAGTAACCTATCAAGCCCCCATATATAGTTACCATAGGAGATTGGCCTTTATGTATACTGAGAGTGACAATTATATTCATCATAGAGAGTTGGATATTCATGAAGGTCGTGTATGCACAGTTCATTAGAAACTGCGGGAGATCACTGCATATTTTTCATGAATTTGTCTAAATAATGGTTGCGTAAATCATGATGTATTTGCACCCATAGTGGACATGTTCTATGATTTGATTCATGAAAACTACCCATGGATACCACATGAGAAAGATTTTGAATGTATAATTGACCTTCTTCCTAGAGAAATGTGAGTTTCTATTCTTAGTTATACAATTTCACTACTATAGATTCATGATATTAAAACTCAAATAAAACATTTTATGGATATGTGATTTATTAATCCACGTTGTACACTTCTAAATCTGCAAAAGACATAAAGAGGTCATCCATGGATAAGGAGAAGGCATATTTCAACTCGGTGACCAAATCTGGAAGTAACCAAAGGGATGCACAAAAAATACAAGGATTGTATGGAAAAGAGCTTTCCGGTGCAAAAAACAGTGGGACCAGAAAGAGATTTCTTGCCAAAACAGAAAACTCCTTGCCACAGACACTATGACCGGGGTTTCCGCGCTAATCGAATTTTGCGTGGACCCGATGACCCTGATCGCCTATAAATAAAAGGGTTCCCCTTAATCTTTTGATGACTGAAGAATCCAAACCGTCTCCTCAGTGTGGAATTCACCACTTCCACATGAAAAATATGACTTCCATGTATGGGATTTTTCATGACAGGTTTCTCAGGGGTCTTCCTTCTCTTGGGACCAAAAGGGTATGATCCTCACCCAAGTCCTCACCCACGGGGCCTATTGTGCGCAAACCCCTCCACATGCGTGCAAAACCACTTCCCCCATTGAGTGCAAACCTCCTCTATGGTTTGCAGTGGTTCATTTCTTCTCACTCATCCTTTTCTGTGCAACTGTTCTAGTTTTGTGCCTATTTCACAAAAACCTCCATAATTGTGCGCAAAACATCCTTTCTTATCACATGAACTTTTATGAATAGATTCTATATTTGCATGCAACACTTAGTACCTGTGTGTTCCTTATCAAACATGTTTTATTTCCCTCTTCAAGGCATCATCTTAAAGCACATCTTACTCCCAAAAAATCTTTATTACACACTGTAAAGACCCGGAAATTTCAAGGAAATTTTTTTGTTAATTTTCTTTGGAATTTTATGAGTCCGCAGTTTCTGACGGCACCTGATTCCGAGGCCCGGAGTGCCCGGAATTAATTTCCGAAGTTTGGCTCGGGTACGTTCAGTGAACGAACGAGCGGGATTTCCTAACTTTTGATCCGGTGCTCGGAATTGAAATCCGAGGACACCGATGAACTCGTAGCGCCAATATTCGCTTAAGGAGACCTTTCCCGAAGTTGCGTTTACACGAGGGGAGTTGTAAAAATAAATTTGTGAATGTTAAAATAAAAATTTAACTTCAATTTTTATTTTTATCTTCCTTAAGTGTTTTTATCCTTTGGGTGGAAGTTGGGTGACAACCCAACTTCCCTTGGGAGGTTAAGAGGGTGGTGGGGCCCACACGAACACCACCCCTTCATATTCTCTAACCCCCCCAACTCACAATTAATGATGTAAACTTAGGTTATAACTTATGTCATTAATAAGTGAGTTTAATTAAAGTTTTGAAATTCAAACTCTTGAATTTCAAAGGACTTACGTTGTGTTGTGTTAAGTTGTAAAGTCATGCTTTAATTTTAATAAACTTAAGTTATAACTTAAGTTTTAATTGTGGGGAATTAAATGAAGAGGTTTGAATTTCAAACCTTTGAAATTCCAAACCCTTCTATTTAATTCAGTTTTTAGTTTCCTTTGCGGGTTGGCGTTTGCTGTGCGGAGAGGAAAAGAGGGAGGCTTCTTGTGAGTTCTTCCTCCACGACGAAGAACGCGGCGTCCTTCTTCCACGACGTCGGACCGCAACGTGTTGGATTTCCTCCACGACGCCGCAACGTATCCTCTCCGCGACGTGCTTTCCGCGACGTGCCTCTCGCGGCGAACCCACGTCCGTCTACCGCGACGCCATAACCGCGATGCCGACGACGTCTTCTTCCGTGACGTCCGACCTCCGCGACGCTCTTCCTTCGCGGATCGTTGATGAGCTCTGCGAGCTTCCTTCGAGGTAGGGGTTGTTGAATATTGTTAATTTATTCCATTTCTTGAACGTGGATCTCGCTTGTCTAACATGAGGCTTGAATGTTTAATTTGAGTTATTTATTTAACGTGAGGGGGGGGGGGATCGCATGAACACGGCCGAACCCCCCTCCATCGTTTATGTTGATTTATCTTGCGGGTAGAAGTAAAGTGGCGTGGTACCGTCGCACCACGCGGACATTCGTGCTATTATTTTACGCGGCGCCATCGCGCTACGCCGAGGAGAATCTTCAAGAAAGCGACGCTGTCGCGCCGCGTTGAATGGAATCAAGACACGGCGAAGGGGCGCGGTGCCGTCGCACCGCGCCGGATGACGAATGCCGCGGCCGGTTCCGGGCCGCGGCGGGACGAGGAGACCGCGGCCGGTTCCGGGCGGCGGCGGGAAGAGAAGACCGGCGGCCGGGCCGCCGGCGTCGGAAGCCGAAGGGGGGACCGGAATTTCCGGTCCCGTTAGAGAAAACCGGCAGGCCAGCTGGCCGGCCGGATACCTTTAAAACCGGGGGAATTAATCCCCCGACCATCTTACAAACCCCCCTCTTAATGAGGGGGGCGGTTCTTTAAAGGAGGGGGGGCAGCAGCCCCCCGGTTCGTGTCCAGCCGGCCCCCACGTGCGGGGGCCGTTTCATTCAAATGGCGCGGCACAAGGCCGCGCCGCTTCACAAAATCAGCGGGGGCTTGCCCCCCGCGTGCCGACCACGTGCGGCGCCGGCCGCGGCCTGCCGCGCCGCCTCAGCGCACCGCCGCGCCGCCGCGCCGCCTCCGCGCGCCGCCGCGCCGCCGCACCGCCTCCGCCGGCCGCCGCGCCGTCGCCCCGCCTCCGCCGGCCGCCGCGCCGCCGCCGCCGGCCGCCGCCGCCCAGGGGGGGGTCGGGCCGGGTCGGCCCGGACCCGGACCCCCCAGTTTCGAACCAGAATTGGTTTTTGGCCCATAACTTGAGCCTCGGACCTCCGATCGACGAACCGTCAGCGGAAACGCGATCCTTGGATCGAGACGGTCGTTTCGGTATATCGCACTCAAAGTTTCGGGTTACTTTGCGTTCGGCCGGGTTGGTTCGTTCACGAAACCAACCGGGCCTTCGGAGCGGAAACGCTCATATCTTGAGCTACGAACGTCCGATTGACGCGCCGTCAGTCGCGTTGTGTTCCTCTTAGTGAGACGGATCTTTTGGCATACTCCGCCCGAGGTTTGGACACAGGTGGAGTACGGCCGGGTTGGTTCGTTCACGAAACCAACCGGGCCCTCGGAGCGGAAACGCTCATATCTTGAGTTCCGGACATCCGATTGACGTGCCGTCGATTTTGATGGAATCCTCTAAGTGAGACGGATCTTTTGGCATACTCCGCCCGAGGTTTGGACGCAGGTGGAGTACGGTCGGGTTGGTTTTGCCTTAAAAACCAACCGGGCCCCGGGAACGAAAATGCCAATAACTCTCAGACCGGACGTCCGATCGACGCGCCGTCTGTTGCGTTGAGTTCCTGTTGACGATACGGAACTTTTGGATACATCAACTCTGGTCTTTGTGACAGTTGATGTATCAGCCTCTCGGCTCGTGGAGCGGACCCTCCGAACGAGCTTGCTGTGTGCGGGAACCCTAGTGCTGGCTGCGACTGTTACTGTGACGACTACTACTACTGCTACTGTGACTGCGACGACGACAGTACAGAGATCCTGTGTGGATTCGACGACGACGACTACAGCACTCAGCGATCCTACGTGGAACAGTGCTACCGAACCTGTGTGAGCTGAATCTTCTGTTTACCTTGGGCGGTGTAGCGCTTGGGTGTAGCGGCGGACCCGTGGTACTTGACAGTGGTGGTGCGCTTGGATGCAGCAGCAGACCCTTGGCGGTGGAGCGCTTGGTTGTAGCGGCGGACCCGCGATACTCTACGGAGTGTGTGCGCTTGGTTGTAGCGACAGACCCGCGACGGTGGAGACGTGCGTGCGGAGTACGGAGACCGTGTAGATGACTGAGACCTGCCGACTGCTTGACCAACTCGACTTGGAGTGAGTCGACTAGCCCAGTGGACGGAGCGCCCGGTATTTGGCGGCAGACCCACGGCGGACGGAGCACCTGGTAGTTGGCAGCAAACCCGCGGTACTCGATAGGAGGAGTACCTCAGTAGGCTATTTGGGTGATCGCCCGGTATTTGGCAGCAGACCCTCAGCGGACGGAGCGCCCGGTAGTTGGCAGCAGACCCGCGGTACTCGACAGGAGGAGTACTTCAGCAGTCTTAGGTTAGTGAGCAGTACCTCGGAGTCGTGACAGGACTACTGCACACTTCAGAGACGGGGCTCTTCAGCAGCTACGGTTTCGATAATAAAAATCCTGGTTTGAGCTGAGTCAATGATCTTTGTGTTTCCTCATGATTGAGATGGACCGCTTGATAACTTAGGTATATGTATGGGCATATACCTGGGTAATAGTTATCCGTTGATTTCATAAACTTGTTATAAACCGTGTGGACTTTTACTGTTATCCTATGTGGATTTTACTGTTTACTCTTCTTTGTGGATTGGATTGTTCTTGGGCTCGTGTTGGAGCCGAACGGAAATTGGTGACATAGGTATATGTATGGGCATATACCTAATCAATACTGGATGTTACTTCGTGATTGTTACTTTTCTTCGTGGTTTATCCTTTGTGGATTTGAGAGACCTTCAGGGGTCTCGGGGTCCCTGCTGAGTAGCTTATACTCACCCCTGCACGGGCTTTGCCCGCACTTCGTTGTGTTGGTTGCAGACGACGGACAGCGCTGACTGTGGATGAGGCTTTCGGAGTAGGTCGGTACCCGGAGGAGGACCACTGAGCGGGACGTGCTCGGAGCGGACAGTTGGACCCGAGGAGTTGTGAGCTATCTGTACCTACCCTTTAGGTAGGATCCGTGGTGGACGATCCAGGAGCTGAGCCATCTGTACCTACCCTTCAGGTAGGATTCGAGGAGGACGTCCCAGGAGCCGCTTGTACTTTCAGTTGCTGTTTTCCCTTTCGAGTTTTACTTTACTTTCAGTTGGGCTTGTATTCCGGCCCCCTTTACTTTTCTGCACTTGTAGTTACTTTCCGCTTGCTGACTCTGTGGTGGTTGTTACTTTATTAAGGCAATGCCTTCCCTTTTTACTGGGATTTTACGCCTTGGTGCTAGTCGCCAGCCCCTAGCCTATGGAAGGCGGGCTTGGGGTAGTCACGGCACGGGCCCCGAGGGCAGGTCGTGACAAATTGGTATCAGAGGGGTTCGGTTCTACCACAAACTCTGATCTTTTCTATGTGAAGCAATAATGTTTAGCGTATTGAGTGTGGTTATCAGTCCAGGGAGTCCAGTGTTGGTGCGGCGGCCGACGTATCCGTACACCAGGACCCTGACTTCTGATTTCCGACTTAATGCACGAAAACATTGATTGCGTGTGTGTTTCCCAAAAGGTTTAAAGTCAGCTCAAACCAGGTCAGCTCACCAGGTATAAATCGTTGACCGTGACGCAACTGTTCAGGATGTCACCATGCAGATAGTTAGCTGGAGTTCCGAGAGAGTTCTCGATGATGGCCCACCGAGCAGCGAGACTCCGGTGCAGGGCCCTTTTTCAGTGTTGGCACCTTTGGGTGGTGTACCAGCAGCACCACCACCTGTTAGGCAGCAGATGCCACTAGCTGACGGTGCACGCTAGCAGAGCGCGATGCACGAGTTCCAGCAGTAGAGGCCTCTGAGGATACGAGGCGAGACAGATTTCCCAGGCAGCAGTGGACTGGATGGAGGCGGTTGCTAGAGTTCTACGCCTAGCTTGGATACTAGTAGAGCGGATGATGATCTTAGCACCTAGTGTTTCCAGTGAGTGACCATGAGGTTGGTCCTTATAGTAATGAGGCTTCGGTACGCGAACCGATACCTGGGATAGTACCTACGGGTAGTGCGCCAGCTATGTCACTACCTGTTGGTCAGCAGAGACCCACAGGCTTAGTGCCTTACATATGTTTTAGCACCAGATATCCCTCAAGTTTCGAAGTGAGCCTGACTCGTAGGCGGCTGAGGACTGGCTTGAGGAGGTGGTTGTGAGTTTTCTGGAGCTAATACAGCTTCGACAGTATGACATGTCGGAAGCAGAGCACTCAATGTGGCTTACCAATCAATCTTGGTACTCGTTGGTTACGTTGTGATCAGATCTTTAGACTCGAACTTCTGAGCGAAGTGTGTCTAAAGGAAATCCTAACCATTACTTTTCCTCTATGCATTTCTACCTATGCTAGGATGCTAGAGAGAACCTTTGTGGTTGTGAACGTTAGCAGTGAAAGGCAGGAAACTAGCGCCAGTCTCAGAGACTCGGGCGTGTAAAATGTTTCAGGAGGAGGAAGAGCTAAGGACAGATGAATCTACAGGGTAGCAGACGTGGAAGCGGAGCTTAGAGAGCAGCATGTGGTGGTGTACATTTCGACATGTTACGACCACCCGACTTAGTAGTCCCCGCCAGGCTCAGGGAGCAGGAGGGCTGGGGAGGAGAGTAGCTGCATTGCGGTCAAGGAGTGTGACCCAGGAGCTCTAAGAATGATTCGGGGTACGAATTATGTCTACTACGAGCTGCCATATCTATAGACATAAGAATCAATCATTCTACCCTTCCACGAATCATGTCCCAGACCTAGAGGTTCCGGGTAAGCCGTAGACTTGACCCTCACGTCTGGAGATACCTTTGGGAGGAGACTCGATAATCATGCTTACGCCGACGGTGTGATTTGACATTGAGGCGAGAGTTTCGGTTGGAATATCTTGGTGGCAGCGTAGAGGCCTTACGACGTTGATCTGGGTATGGTTTTGATTCACAAATCATACCCCGGTTGACTGTTTTAGGCAAACGTCGGAATGGGTTTTCCTTGGTCGGCGAAAAGGAAACCCTGGGCAGCACATGTTAAACTCAGGCATAAGAGGGTGTGGCCGATCACTCTTGAGTTGGTCAACCCTACCCTTGTGGCAGCAGGAGTTTTGAGTTTCAGTTCTAACCTAAAAAGGGAAACCTCTTGAGTTTGAGGGTGACGAACACGTTCTTATACGGTCTCACCCCGATGAGGTTTTGGAGATGTGGCCGAGGCGGCATGTTATCTCCGAAGTTCGATGGACCCTTTTGATCTTCAGCAGCGTAGGCGAAGAGGTTTACCTCTTGACCCTACCACCTCAGTCGCACCGGGTGCATAATGTCCACCACGTGTCTCAGCTGTGGAGATACGTGTATGTTTCTTCACACGTCATCGACCCCGGGGAGTTGGACGTCGATGACAGGGCGACAAGCACAGAGGTTCTAGTAGAGATCGAGGATCGACATGAGCAGGATCTACGTGAACGGTTGCTTCCTCTGGGGTGCTTCTCGGGTAGCACGAGATCTTCAGGTGAGCATATGGGAGCGTAAAGCTCAGTTGCGTGCTCAGTACTGCTTGTTTCCCTTAAGTGTGAGTTGAAGCTTTACGGGGACGTAAAGCCCTGAGGTGGGAGTAATGTAAAGACCCGAAAATTTCAAGGAAATTTTTTTGTTAATTTTCTTTTGAATTTTATGAGTCCGCAGTTTCTGACGGCACCTGATTCCGAGGCCCGGAGTGCCCAGAATTAATTTCTGAAGTTTGGCTCGGGTACGTTCAGTGAACGAACGAGCGGGATTTCCTAACTTTTGATCCGGTGCTCGGAATTGAAATCTGAGGACACCGATGAACTCGTAGCGCCGATATTCGCGTAAGGAGACCTTTCCCGAAGTTGCGTTTACACGAGTGGAGTTGTAAAAATAAATTTGTGAATGTTAAAATAAAAATTTAACTTCAATTTTTATTTTTATCTTCCTTAAGTGTTTTTATCCTTTGGGTGGAAGTTGGGTGACAACCCAACTTCCCTTGGGAGGTTAAGAGGGTGGTGGGGCCCACACGAACTCCACCCCTTCATATTCTCTAAACCCCCAACTCACAATTAATGATGTAAACTTAGGTTATAACTTATGTCATTAATAAGTGAGTTTAATTAAAGTTTTGAAATTCAAACTCTTGAATTTCAAAGGACTTATGTTGTGTTGTGTTAAGTTGTAAAGTCATGCTTTAATTTTAATAAACATAAGTTATAACTTAAGTTTTAATTGTGGGGAATTAAATGAAGAGGTTTGAATTTCAAACCTTTGAAATTCCAAACCCTTCTATTTAATTCAGTTTTTAGTTTCCTTTGCGGGTTGGCGTTTGCTGTGCGGAGAGGAAAAGAGGGAGGCTTCTTGTGAGTTCTTCCTCCACGACGAAGAACGCGGCGTCCTTCTTCCACGACGTCGGACCGCAACGCGTTGGATTTCCTCCACGACGCCGCAACGCATCCTCTCCGCGACGTGCTTTCCGCGACGTGCCTATCGCGGCGAACCCACGTCCGTCTACCGCGACGCCATAACCGCGATGCCGACGACGTCTTCTTCCGTGACGTCCGACCTCCGCGACGCTCGTCCTTCGCGGATCGTTGATGAGCTCCGCGAGCTTCCTTCGAGGTAGGGGTTGTTGAATATTGTTAATTTATTCCTTTTCTTGAACGTGGATCTCGCTTGTCTAACATGAGGCTTGAATGTTTAATTTGAGTTATTTATTTAACGTGAGGGGGGGGGGATCGCATGAACACGGCCGAACCCCCCTCCATCGTTTATGTTGATTTATCTTGCGGGTAGAAGTAAAGTGGCGTGGTACCGTCGCACCACGCGGACATTCGTGCTATTATTTTACGCGGCGCCGTCGCGCTACGCCGAGGAGAATCTTCAAGAACGCGACGTCGTCGCGCCGCGTTGAATGGAATCAAGACACGACGAAGGGGCGCGGTGCCGTCGCACCGCGCCGGATGACGAACGCCGCGGCCGGTTCCGGGCCGCGGCGGGACGAGGAGACCGCGGCGGTTCCGGGCCGCGGCGGGAAGAGAAGACCGGCGGCCGGGCCGCCGGCGTCGGAAGCCGAAGGGGGGACCGGAATTTCCGGTCCCGTTAGAGAAAACTGGCCGGCCAGCTGGCCGGCCGGATACCTTTAAAACCGGGGGAATTAATCCCCCGGCCATCTTACAAACCCCCCTCTTAATGAGGGGGCGGTTCTTTAAAGGAGGGGGGGCAGCAGCCCCCCGGTTCGTGTCCAGCCGGCCCCCACGTGCGGGGGCCGTTTCATTCAAATGGCGCGGCACAAGGCCGCGTCGCTTCACAAAATCAGCGGGGGATTGCCCCCCGCGTGCCGACCACGTGCGGCGCCAGCCGCGGCCTGCCGCGCCGCCTCAGCGCACCGCCACGCCGCCGCGCCGCCTCCGCGCGCCGCCGCACCGCCTCCGCCGGCCGCCGCGCCGCCGCACCGCCTCCGCCGGCCGCCGCGCCGCCGCCGCCGGCCACCGCGCCGCCCAGGGGGGGGGGGTTGGGCCGTGTCGGCCCGGACCCAGACCCCCCCGTTTCGAACCAGAATTGGTTTTTGGCCCATAACATGAGCCTCGGACCTCCGATCGACGAACCGTCAGCGGCAACGCGATCCTTGGATCTAGACGGTCGTTTCGGTATATCGCACTCAAAGTTTCGGGTTACTTTGAGTTCGGCCGGGTTGGTTCGTTCACGAAACCAACCGGGCCTTCGGAGCGGAAACGCTCATATCTTGAGCTACGAACGTCCGATTGACGCGCCGTCAGTCGCGTTGTGTTCCTCTTAGTGAGACGGATCTTTTGGCATACTCCGCCCGAGGTTTGGACACAGGTGGAGTACGGCCGGGTTGGTTCGTTCACGAAACCAACCGGGCCCTCGGAGCGGAAACGCTCATATCTTGAGTTCCGGACATCCGATTGACGTGCCGTCGATTTTGATGGAATCCTCTAAGTGAGACGGATCTTTTGGCATACTCCGCCCGAGGTTTGGACGCAGGTGGAGTACGGTCGGGTTGGTTTTGCCTTAAAAACCAACCGGGCCCCGGGAACGAAAATGCCAATAACTCTCAGACCGGACGTCCGATCGACGCGCCGTCTGTTGCGTTGAGTTCCTGTTGACGATACGGAACTTTTGGATACATCAACTCTGGTCTTTGTGACAGTTGATGTATCAGCCTCTCGGCTCGTGGAGCGGACCCTCCGAACGAGCTTGCTGTGTGCGGGAACCCTAGTGCTGGCTGCGACTGTTACTGTGACGACTACTACTACTGCTACTGTGACTGCGACGATGACAGTACAGAGATCCTGTGTGGATTCGACGACGACGACTACAGCACTCAGCGATCCTACGTGGAACAGTGCTACCGAACCTGTGTGAGCTGAATCTTCTGTTTACCTTGGGCGGTGTAGCGCTTGGGTGTAGCGGCGGACCCGTGGTACTTGACAGTGGTGGTGCGCTTGGATGCAGCAGCAGACCCTTGGCGGTGGAGCGCTTGGTTGTAGCGGCGGACCCGCGATACTCTACGGAGTGTGTGCGCTTGGTTGTAGCGACAGACCCGCGACGGTGGAGACGTGCGTGCGGAGTACGGAGACCGTGTAGATGACTGAGACCTGACGACTGCTTGACCAACTCGACTTGGAGTGAGTCGACTAGCCCAGTGGACGGAGCGCCCGGTATTTGGCGGCAGACCCACGGCGGACGGAGCGCCTGGTAGTTGGCAGCAAACCCGCGGTACTCGACAGGAGGAGTACCTCAGTAGGCTATTTGGGTGATCGCCCGGTATTTGGCAGCAGACCCTCAGCGGACGGAGCGCCCGGTAGTTGGCAGCAGACCCGCGGTACTCGATAGGAGGAGTACTTCAGCAGTCTTAGGTTAGTGAGCAGTACCTCGGAGTCGTGACAGGACTACTGCACACTTCAGAGACGGGGCTCTTCAGCAGCTACGGTTTCGATAATAAAAATCCTGGTTTGAGCTGAGTCAATGATCTTTGTGTTTCCTCACGATTGAGATGGACCGCTTGATAACTTAGGTATATGTATGGGCATATACCTGGGTAATAGTTATCCGTTGATTTCATAAACTTTTTATAAACCGTGTGGACTTGTACTGTTATCCTATGTGGATTTTACTGTTTACTCTTCTTTGTGGATTGGATTGTTCTTGGGCTCGTGTTGGAGCCGAACGGAAATTGGTGACATAGGTATATGTATGGGCATATACCTAATCAATACTGGATGTTACTTCGTGATTGTTACTTTTCTTCGTGGTTTATCCTTTGTGGATTTGAGAGACCTTGAGGGGTCTCGGGGTCCCTACTGAGTAGCTTATACTCACCCCTGCACGGGCTTTGCCCGCACTTCGTTGTGTTGGTTGCAGACGACGGACAGCGCTGACTGTGGATGAGGCTTTCGGAGTAGGTCGGTACCCGGAGGTGGACCACTGAGCGGGACGTGCTCGGAGCGGACAGTTGGACCCGAGGAGTTGTGAGCTATCTGTACCTACCCTTCAGGTAGGATCCGTGGTGGACGATCCAGGAGCTGAGCCATCTGTACCTACCCTTCAGGTAGGAATCGAGGAGGACGTCCCAGGAGCCGCTTGTACTTTCAGTTGCTGTTTTCCCTTTCGAGTTGTACTTTACTTTCAGTTGGGCTTGTATTCCGGCCCCCTTTACTTTTCTACACTTGTAGTTACTTTCCGCTTGCTGACTCTGTGGTGGTTGTTACTTTATTAAGGCAATGCCTTCCCTTTTTACTGGGATTTTACGCCTTGGTGCTAGTCGCCAGCCCCTAGCCTATGGAAGGCGGGCTTGGGGTAGTCACGGCACGGGACCCGAGGGCGGGTCGTGACACACACCTTTCACTTGTATGGACCTCTAGGCTCATACTATTTAATTTCAAAGTCCCTTGGGGAGTGCTTCCCATTTCATTTATTTGACTCATGCCTCTTCACATTGGCTTGATAATGGTTGTTGCATCTCTACATAACAACACTAACATGGACCCCTCATGGGATCACTCCATAACAACCCCTCACCATAGCGTTTTAGATTCCTTCCCTTCCCCAACGGTGGGTGGGTATCAGTCATGTAAATCATAGGGGTGCGGAATGAACCCACCTTGTCTGTGTTGTAGGATGTTAAATTGCCAAGAACCATCTTCCTCAGAACATGTCATTAAAATTTAGACTTGATCATGAATCATACCTAGGGTGCCACATCTCAAACATTCTCTACAGCCACTGGTCTCCATGGTAGTGAGACCATTCCCCTCATGGAATGATATCCTTTTTACCGGAGTAGATTCTATCCTTAGGGAAAGGGAAACCACCTTGTTGTAATCCTCCTATCATTTCTTACTTGAGGTAGCATCCCTGTTCATCCTATCTTCTTCATGTCCATGGACCAGAGAGGGGGGATGGGCATCAGAGCCCACCTCCCTCAAGGGACAAATCCATCTCCCTTTGGGATTTGTCTCCACATAGGCCTCCATCCTAGACTAAGCCCTACTCTCCATCTCTCTAGGATTCTAACCACGCATAATCCCCTGTTTCCATTTTTGGAAAATAACCAAGTGTATGCCACATTCTACATCCATAGACGACCCTTTCGTGACATGATCATCTGGTCATTGCTGCCTCTAGTTTCTCACATCGAGCATGAATCCCATGGGCTTAGGGAAATAATCAAACATGAAATACTGTCTCGGCCACCATTGCATGTAAGCCAAACAACATCCCAAACTATGTGGACATTGATCCTTTCGAAAGAAAGGTACACAAGAAGCCTCTCCGAGGCTCAAGCCCAACATTCATTGTTCCCAACCACTTTATGTCAGCTCACCAACACCACTCTGAACTATGTGGACATTGATACTATCCAAAGAATTGTACATAGGAAGCCTCTCTGAGGATTAAGTGCAACAACCAATTGGTCCCGATTCCCTTCACATCGGTTAACCAATTCCATCCCAAACTACGTAGAATTTGAACTTTTCCAATGTACGGTATATAGGAATCATCCTTAAACATCAATCACAACAACCTTTGTTCCTGACCATTTCACGTTAGTTCACCCCCATCCTGCATGATGTTAAAATGTATTCCCCTTTTGTCCCACATGACACTAAATTGTCTTCTATTAAGCGGTGATTCATTGTAATCCTCGTGATATGGTAAGTCATTGTGATCCCTAAGCAGAAATAAGCCTTTGTGATCTCTATTCCGAGGAAATCCATTGTCATCCCCTTTTAGGAGTAAGATGTTGTCACCCCCATCCAGCGATAAGCCGTTGTCAATCCCATCCAGTGTTAAGCCATTGTACTCTGTAATCGACAATAAGTTGTTTTCATCCCTTTCATTGGAAGAAACATCTCTGTTCCAACCCAATAGAGTCAGACCAACTCATGATTCCATCCTCACATAAGCCCTAGTATATCATCGGGTCGCTATCCTCTACACACACCCTGATCCTATACCCCATCCTGAACTACGTGGACTTTGATTCCCTGCCATGTGGATATGTAGGAGGTATCTTCGAGGCAGAATCTCAGCATCATTGTCTCCCTTGACTAGACACCATATCATTATCCATCCACTTCACTTAACCATACATAATCCATCTTGATTATTACTCGGGCCACCACATCCCGGTGAGATCATGCCAATTCACCACATAGTATCATTGTCCCCTCCTGGGGTTTCACCAATCTGATCCACTCTAGTCCGTGTTCTGATTAGTCTGATCTGTCTCTAATTGACGTTAAGCTGGCGGTATCCCATATGATAAACATGAGAAGCTATGGAAAACCTCAGGGACATGCTTATGGAATATAATTCCCCACATTTTATGTGGCATTCCTCGACTTCTCCCCCCTTGAGAATCCCAATAATACGAGGAAGAAACCCAAACGCACTAGTGTTCCATCATCCAGACATGCCAGTGATGTCAAACATGACTACTCCCTCAACCGAAGGTTTCCACTTGGATCAGACCCCTTTAAATGTCCTGAAAGAATTAGTGTAATTAAACCACTTCCATAATGACTTGGCACTGGGATGAGTTTCACAAACAACGTCTTAATCTATAAGGGATACCCGAACTAGGTAACGATTTCAAACGGTGAATCCATGAAATGATGAACCAAAATACCATCAACCAATTTAGTTCAAGGAGGAAACATCCTTGAATAAGTGACAGATGTTTTCCACCTTTTCAAAAAGGGAATGTGGGGCAATAGGTAGTGCGTTCTCAACGTACTCAAACAAACGGATGCACACGCCCCAGAAAAAGTGTCAGAAACAAAAATGGTGAACCTGGTGTGAATTTATTATACTCAATGTCGAGATTAGTATCAATCGAGACTTTATTGGACTAGCATGTCAGCAGATCCATTAAGTCGGTGCCAGGTCCCACCATACAAATAGTGGGCCTGGCGTAAAACTCACCCGATGTCGGGGCAGATAAAATGTTGGACATCTCAATCTGTGATGTTTTCTGCATGGATTGTTCTTACCATCCTTGGAGGATGGAATGATGATAGGGAATTGGGAATCTATTTCTATTTTGAAGCACTAATGGTTTAATCCCCCTGCCTTCTAGGAGCCAAGATGTCGTTCCAGGAAACCGATCACCCCCCTTCCACCGATGAAGAGGTAGGGGAAGCGCTAAAGTAGTAATTCTCCATGGCTCCACCACTTGTGCAATAGATTCCACAATCACAAATACGGGGTGACAATGCCCAATCTCCCCTTCTATGTTCATTCAATGAAGGATGATCAACAACCTCATTCATCGCTGTGAGGAAGATCAGATTATCCTGACTCGGGATATGGCCTTCCGATATTTAGAGGAATCTACACCTCGTATCCACCACCGCCCCAAAGGGACCTCTAGGGAGCCACAACCCCCCCCCCCCCCACGCTAATGTAAAATTGCTTCAGGGGCTCTCCCTAAAACGCCTCGATGACTCTCTGCCCTATGATGACAAGGTAGGGGATGCCTGGCCCAACCTGGTGAGGACCCCATTTCATGGGCTTCAAAGGAGGGATCCCACTGGGCCATGCTAACACCGCCACCCAGTCCCATGATTAGAGGAGCATGTAAGATATGTGCCTACACTACCGGCCCCAGTTCTGCTAACCCATGGCTAGTGTTGGGAACATACTGAGGAGGACACCCGCCAAGGGGATTCAACTTCAACAACTACTATGGCTCGGACCACAACTGATGTATATCATCATCCCCCTGTCTATGCTGATGAGGGGATCTCATATACTCGCCCCTGATTGAGGCCCCTATATCTCCATGGGTAGTCTGGGTTGACTATCATGGCTACAGGCATAGGTAGTTCCCACCAAAGGCCGACCCTTGTCAACGACACCCAGTAAAGAGGTCTCCCCCATATGACCACAATTGAGAATGCGGGTCCTCCCAGCTTCCATGATTGGCATAGAGGTATACCCCATTCCACCGTCAATCTGAATGAGCTTCCTCCACATTATAGTGAAACTCAGTACAAATGCATCCCTCATGCTCATTACATCGAGTATGGGGTCAGTCCTCCTGCCACATGCAGACGATGTAGAGATGTTACACATCCCGTTAATCTCTAGCGTGGGGGCCTCTCCCATGTCCTTATAACGGCCGGTGAAGTTCCTCCTCACCATAGAAATTAGAGGATTGAATGTCATATTCTCCCCTTAGGCACCCAATATGGAGGTCCTACATGTGTTCTTTTTTATTAGTATAATGACCTTCTTCACACTAACACTACTAGGGGAAGTAAGAATGGAGTCCCTAACCATGCTCTTACCAGCTCCAGTGGAGGTCCTACCCATTCCAGTAGTTTCCGGGGAGATCCCCTCCACACATCAGCTAGTGGACACTGAGGTCCTCCCAGTGTTCCCTTTTATATTTGTATTGTTGCTTCTCGCACACCAGCTCTCTCAGGATGAAGCCCTCTTTGTCCCAGCACTAGTTTGGATGAAGGTACTCCATGTACCAAAATATATCATGTTACAATGATCCATCAAAAGGTAGGAGGGTGGGTCGCCCCCGCCATAAAAATAATTCTGAGAACATTCATACCATGATTAAATAGGATTGCTTCTCAGATTATGAGAAGTAATACAACTCAGTGATGGAACCCTCACCTAGATCTTCTGTGCTAAGGTTAGGGGTAGGAATGAGGTGCATTGGCCTCATACTTCCCGAAGGTGAGGTCCTTCAGGTTCCCACCTCCCTCCATAGGTTCATCCAGAAGTATAAAAATTTGGAATCTCCAGGGGTTCTGGCCAGGCAATCGCCACAATCATCACTAGAAGCACTCTCTACCTCGACCTGAGATCATGGAGAGACATTCCAAAGAAAATTTTAGGATGAGTAGTAGTGTGGTCCATTTCTAGTATCTGTATTCTCCGCCCTAGATACTACGATCATCAACCCATCTTATCATGATGTGTTGTCTATGTCACTACACTCTTCAGAGGATAGCCCAAGACGTGGTTGTTTGTCATCTCTCCCACCGTATTCTCCCTCGTCCAGGCCTCTATCTCAGTGGTATACCTTAGTATAATTACCAGTTCCCAAAACACCTCTGGTTGAAAAGGGGGGAAATTATGTGAAAGACCCCAAATTTGGACCAATAAGCTTGAGGAAATTATAATAGTGGACCATTTCCCAGAGATGTTTTCTCCAGTTGCAGCAGAAAATTTCAGGGTTTTAAAGGAACTCACCCAAGATGTCCTTGGATGCTTTTAACAGACACTCTAGGCCACTCAATTCTATCTTCTTCAATGATGATTGGCCTACCATAGAGTCAAGAGAACTTTGAAGACATCAGACAACAATGTCGTTTGGTAGATTTGGCCGCACTCCCCAAGGCCTAACGCCCTGAGTCACCATGTGGCCATAAGTCCCTTCATCAATGATGCATCCAGATAATTAAAGTGCTCCACATGGTAATCTAGGAGGCTTATCCCCATGTGAAAATTTATGGTTGGGGGCATTATGTGGCCCTCCATTTCAGTTCCATCCAGTGCCAACCTGATTTTCCTAGTGACATAAAGGATATGCCTCCTAGCAAGGTAGTGGTTAACATGGACGACCTTCCTAGGGGTGAGAACGATCTAGAGTATCTTTTAGAGAACCCCCCCCCCCGAGAGAGTTTCAAACCCCTTAGATCTGTTGGGCATGATTAATCATCAAAATAGTAATCTACAGTGTCATTCCATGAACATCGAGGTGTTGGTCCTCAACTAAAACCTAAACACGGGTGAGGAGCACCTCAGAGCCAACAAATCATCCGACCCGTATGGATCAGTGCAGAAGGAAGAATATGATCTAGAAAAATCCATGTTGCATCAGTAACTTACCAAACATAAAGAATATGTTTGACGACCTCCTTGGTGAATGGGCTATAGAGCGATGACCAAACTACGATGATCTTCAGCCGGGGTAGCTGGGGCAGACACAACTTCCCATCGACAAACCACCTCCAGGTGAACCTAACCATCCATCCCACATAGACATGTTCGAGGTATGATCTTATGGAAAGAGGGAGAGGTATGTGTCGCCAGATCCCCTAGAACGACGAAACAATCTTTGAGATCTCGCTCTGATTACCCCATCTCCTCCATAGGTTATACCGCTAGTCACTCCATAAGCCACTAGTCGTGCTTATCGTGTTTAAGAACCAACCAAAAAATTGTTTGTTAGGTATCCCCATCAAGACATGATACCCGACATGGATGGTCCAATGGATGCACTCATTGCCCGCCTCGAGGCATTGGAGATGCGACAGGTGGAAATCCCTCATGATGGAAAGTTTTACCCTGTGTGGGTGGATGATATGCCAACACCCTCAGGATTCGGAAATCCCACATTTTCTCCCTTAAATAGGACATGGGACCAGTTTCACCATCTGGTCCACATTATCTCAAGGTGTGGACCCATGTTGGGAACTCCAGCACACCAGGGGGCCACCAAACTCTGATGATTCATATAGACATTGGAGGGGATGGAGTTCGTGTGGTATACCCAGCTCCCCATTCGATGAGTAGCCAGCTGGGAAGACCTCTGTACGAAAATTTCTCTACCAGTTCAGTTACACCTCTCAAAAGAGAGTATCATAGACCTATTCAAGTGCAAGTAGATGCATAATGAGTGCGTTTCAGACTTTGTCTCATGGTGGAAAGGGCTCACATTTTCCTTTGACATGCCACTGACTCGGGAGAACCTGATAACGACGTGGGTACGAAATGTCATGATAGAACTAGTACCCTCCATTATTACTCATAATAACCTCACGGGATATTTAGACATCACTTATAAGGACTAATTCTAAGATAAATCCTTATAATAGGCAATCTAGGCGCATCTGTTGCCTCCTACAATCCCCGCGAGAAGGGCCTCCATGGATGATCATCCCACGGTGTCCCAAATAGAGGCCTCCAGGAAGATAGAGTTATTACAAATGGATCCACCTCCACAACATCACTAGGGCCCTCCACCTCAGGCGCAGCCTCCGGTCCGGTAGCGCCTCCCATAGAATCGGCAGGTGCCCCCGTGCAATGCGTTGCCGCCATGAAGGTGAGATAACTAGGCTCTGACTCCTCGATAGACTCCTCCAGCCCCTCAACAAGTTATGGCGCACAATTCCACCTTATGCTATAAGAGTAATCAAACCTACTCATTCCATGACGCTCTGGTCCATGGTTATTTCCATAGTGCCATAGAAAAGGGGATTATACGTTTTCTGGAATGGAGGAGGCCAGAAGAAGAAAACCTCACCGATAAACCAAATTACATTCCCTATCACCAGATCCTTGGGAACTCCCTAAAACAGTGCTATGTTTTTAAATAATGGCTTCAAGACCAGGTGGATAACAACATATTCAAGTCAGGTCTAGCTCCAGCACAGGTGGCATGTGTCTTTGTGAGTCCAGACAGCCACAGGGACAATGAAGGTGAGTGGCATGAGGTTTCTAACCATGGGTCCCAGAAGTATGATGGTTGGACGCTTTGTAAAATAATCTCTAGATCCCATAGATTTATCTGTGCATGATTGAATTGACCAGAGCCTTTAGAAGCTGCATCTACTACTTATGCATCGTCGTCTCGGCCTTCCCCATCTCAGAAGAGTAATCGTAGGTGGGGAAAGGGAAAATAAAGTCCCCTGAAAGTGCCATATTCATCCAATACTCTCATAGATTTCATGATCCTAGAGATGGAGATTCCTCCTAGAATCATTCCAATAGTGAATAATCTTCGAGTGATAGTCAATGTTATGCCTCAGTAAATACCGTAGATCTGGTAAACCCTTACATAATTCCTCCCAATGAGAAGTGCCAGACAGATCCAGCCAAAGTCCACAAACGTCGTTAGTGTTGTGAAATCCACAACAATATGGGTCGTCAGAGTGCCTCAGTCAGTATTTCTAGCTAGGATTTACATGCTACCGAAACCAGGAAGTATTCCCAATGCTGAGCTCAGCACACACAGCCTTCTCATCTTGTTTCATTAGTTATGCCTTCATTGTTATTCATGATGTTGGATCAAGTAGATTTACATCGACTGTGTCGGGATCAGCCACGCTTTGATACCGAATAGTCTCAGTCATTAGGCCTTGATCTAATTGTCACTCTACAGGTTTCAACTAGTGAGAAGTGGGATATTCCCAATGTCATCCAGCTACTGGTCCAGTCGTCCGGGCCCGCCATACATCCTGTCATGGAGCGACCTCTTGTATGTAGAATTTCATACCTAGCATGGATGATTGATGTCCTTAAGAATCTTGGGAGAATTTCATCTATGATATTTATACTTTAGGCCCTTCGACTATCATCAAATATGTGTGAGGCCCTCACTGAGGCTTTAAGAAGCTGCTCCAGTTTGAGATAGAGGTAGCATCTGCAGAAGCCTTCTATTCTGAGGTGGTAGAGCAAGCTGAATTACAAGGCATTATCTCATTATCTAGATAAGATGAAGGCCCTCCCACATAATGGAACATTATCCCACTATACAATACATTCTAGTTTAAGGGGGTTGAGGTTCACCTTTTTCTTATCGATATAGGATCTGGGATCAAACTAATCCCAACTCAGACACTGCGAAAAATAGGATTGTCTAAGGATTATCTGAGTCACTATGACCAATAAATACAAGGTTATGACAGGAAAAAAGAGACACTGATCAGTATGATCTACTTGAAGACCCAGTTCAGTGGCCTAGTTGCCAAGACCAAGTTCTCCCAGGATACCACCTATAATGCGTTGATGGGTAGGCCATGACTCTACATGCAAGCGTTGGTTCTTTCATCGTATAACTAGTGCATCAAGTACTACCATAATAGTCGAGTGGAATTGCTTCAAGGTGACTCATCCCCATTTTTCTCTTGTGAATCCTGCAATCTAGATGCTGATTATTACAAGAGAATAGACAAAAAGATTCCAGTTTAGGAGGCTGAGCATGCCATGACTGCGAGTGACACATGGACAGATTTTGATGGTGCCTACATCTTTCCAATGCACTGATTGGTGGATAAAACCCCAAAAAATTGTACATTTCATCATTCTATCGGGAACTAGGGGGAACACATTCAAATTTCTATGAGATACTTGAATATCACCTCATAATCCGACACAAATCCAGCTCAGTTGATCATGGATCCTCATACTCCCATAAGGTATCGGGATGTCTTCACCATGGCGACAACAGTATGACTTACATTCTTGTATCACTGGGCTCAAATTAACAAGATCAAGCTGATGCACCACTATTTATTTGACATCATCATGTGTAAAACGTTGGGCTAAAGACCATGTGGGATCGGATCAGTAGCCTTCATTTTCATGGTTTCATTATCACATGTGTTCCCCGATGCACTTTCCACTATCGCTCAGGTGCGTACCAGCCTCCCATTGGGATCTATCGACTCAAAAGAATCTCCTCCTTCCTAGGATACCTCTATCAAAATTGAATAAGAGAATTTTTAGGATTCTCCCTTCGCCATTAAATATAGCATCTCCGCCACAATCGAAAAATTGGTATATGTGAACCTCAGTAGCGAGGAAGACCCAAAACCCACAATGATCAGTGCTGCCAGGCCCCTCTAGGGGAAAAAACAGTATAGTAAAATCCTTATGAAGCACCGTTATGTATTTGTGTGGAGTTAAAATGTTAATATAGGACTAATTCCTCAGGTTTCATCCACCCCCTCCTTCTCCCAAAAAATCATCATGGGTTTATGAAACCTCCTAGAAATATGCACCATTCACATAGTTCCATGGTTGAGGTAGAAGTTGATAAGATCATCAGAGTTATTTGGTTATATAGGTCTAGTACCCCAAATGGTTGGACATCATTTTTCTAGTTAGGAAGAAGAACTGACAAATCAGAGCCAGTATCGTCTTCTGGGATCTCAACTGTCACCGTCTGATGGATAACATTCCCATTACTATGATGGAATAACAGATTGACACTGCAGATAGGTTACATGCCCTCTCTTTCATATATGGGAAATCTGAATATAACTAGATCTGAATGTCCCCTGAGGATGAGAAGTTTATAGCCTTCATGGCCCCATAAGGTACTTTCTATTACCTTGTCATGGCCTTTGGTTTAAAGAATGGAGGTTCCACCGATTAGTGGGATATGCATCACATATTTAAGCCAATCCTCAGAACATTGTTGTAATTTTATGTGGTCAATCTAGTGTTCAAATAAAATAATTTTTAGGACCATCTCAAAGTCCTTGAGAAAGTGTTTGGATTCCTTTATTCCTACCCCTTGGAGATGAATCCATTGTTGTGAACCTTCAGGGACTCCTCTAGAATGTTTCTCGCGCTTCATTGTCAGATATAGGTGCTTCAAGATCAACCTAGAGAACATCAAGGCCATCATCTAGTTGTATCCCTCGAGTAATATATGTGATTTTTTAGGATTACAATGCCACTTAGCCTATAAACATCGATTTTCTCAAATCTATCGGCATGTGTATGCCCTTTTCTTGGCTCATGAAAAAGGCACAGTCTATGAGTGGGATGAAAATTGTTAGACTAATTTCGATGAAATAAATTATTACCTTATTTACCCTCTAGTCATAAATCCCCCCATCTATGGAAATATGATGGTCTGTTATGTGAAAACACTAGAACGATCTCTTGGAACCCTTCTCACCCAAAAGGACAATGAGGGGACAAAGAACATACTTTACTATCTCAGTCACATGATCCTTGATATGGGTTACAGATACTCCCCTTTCGAGTAGAGCTTCCACACAATGGTATACACAGTAAAGAAATTGTGACATTACTTACAACATCATGAAGTAAAACTTGTGTCCTGGGTGGATCTGCAGAAGTACATCCTGATACGCCCCATGTTAACAGTACATCTAGCTCGGTGGGCAGTAATTCTCTAACAGTTCAACATCAGGTTTTTCCTTCGAAAGTCTATTAAGGGTAAAGTGTTGTAAGACTTCTTTGCTACCCATATGGCTCTTACATACTAGTACCTCGATCTCATTTTCCCCATTGAAGCGATTCTATCAGTAGACCAAGCCATTCCATGCTGGAAAATGCACTTCAACGGTGCGTCCTCAAGCCCCACTGACAAGAGGATCAATGACTCCATGCTCAACAGAGTAGGCCTGGGTATTTTATTCATTACTCCTAGACAAGTCATTCTTCCATATTCATTCCTATTTTTTTAAGGCTTCACTAGAAATGAGAGGGAGTATCAGGTTCTCATTACTAGCCCCGAGCTGGCCTTTAATATTGGCATTCCCCACTTGCATGTGAAAGGGGACTCTAAACTAGTCATCAATAAGATCAATGGTGACAATATCATCAGAAGCTATAGCCTGTACCATTTTTGGAACACTCTCTCTAGATAATATCATAGTTCCCATCTTGTCCAGATGTTACTCATGTCCCTCGATCTCAGAACAGTCGAGAAGATGCCTTATCCTGCCTAGCTGCATCACTTGTGGAGCCTGAACATGATTTTCTGAATATCCACATGGAACACCAAAAAGTCATTGCTCTGATCGCTCCATATAATGATGACATCCTATAGGTAAGCCACCTTACCACCAGCACCTCCACGTCAGGACCCTCAGGTCCCCAGATGAACTGATTGAAGCAACTCATGATTGGAGAACTTCCTTTATCGTGTACCTCCAAAATCGCATCTCCCAGTAGATCGGGCCGAGTGTGAGAGAATTCGATGCAACACATTATAGTTTACCCTCCATTATGGTCCTGGTTATGAGGATATCCTCTAAAACAATGGTTCTGATGGTGTTATTCTCCATTGCATTCAATGTGTCAATATTTCCCATGTCATGTAGAAGGTTCATGCCAGTTTCTTTGGGGATCATCATACTGAGCCGAAACTATACCACTAGATCCAAAGACTAGGGTATTTTTGGACTTCAATGATCCACTACTGCATCGAGTTCACAAAAAGGTTCCATACATGCCAAATTCATGGAAACTTTATGAATTAGCCGCTAGAGCCTCTCAACACTAACAAAAACTATTTGACATTTGAAGTACGGGGACATGATGTCGTGGGATCATATCCACCAGCGATATCTCGCTAGTGAATGTTCATCCAAAACGCTACAGATTTCATCTCCACGTGGGTAGAGGAAGTCCTGCTCAAGGAGGTCAAGACCCATTCCATCGTCAAAATAATGATCTCCAACTTCATCTACCGATTTGGAATCCCTCATGCTGTCCTTGCCAATAAGAGCACGATCTTCCAAGAAAATAATCTAAAGAATCTGTACGCTATGCACAACATCTATTCTAACCATATCTCCCGTTATTATTCACATGCAAATGTACAGATTGAGGATTTTATCAAAACCCTATCTATCATTCTACACAAAATGGTTTGTTATAATAAGAAGAGTTGGCCAGACAAGCTCCCCAAGGACCTCTACGATTATTGGATAATGACCCATAATTCCACCAAGGTGACCCCATATTCGATGGTGTACAGAATGGAGGTTGCCCTGCCCATCAAGATTCAATTTCCATCATTTCCCATAGCTATATTTGATCAGAAAGTGCCATATTGAGTAGTAGAAATCCATATAGCTAATTTGGAAGTGCTCGATGATAAAAGGATTCGTTCCCTGCATAATATGGAACGACATCATAACAATATAGCAAGAGAATTCAACCAAAAATTTCACCTCTTCTCCTTTGTGAGAGGTAACATCACATTGACCCTGATGAAACCAATGTTACCTTGTAATAAACCACCAATTTTGGAGCCCAAATGGAAATTACATTAATTTATTCACAAGGTTTACTCCAATGGTGCATAATCCTCGGTTACCATGGATGGTGAGCATATAACTCCTCCCACCAATTATAATTTCCTCAAATAATTCATTTCCTGAGTAAGATGGGTCCTACCTGGCCATAAACTATAAAATGTCCCACATGAAGTTAATAAATATGTCATCTTGCAAGATGATAAATTGTATGTCATCACACATGACATTAAAATATATGTCATCATGCGAGGTGTTAAACTATGTGTCATCCAATAAGATGTAAAATAGCAAGAACTACCTATGTCTTGATTCACATCCTTATAGGATACGTAGGAACCCTCAAATGATTTGTCTTGATCCCAACCCCAAGATTCTTCTTTGAATATCTCCCGAGGTATAGTAAACTTGGAGGATCCAACACGGTGTCATGTAGGCTTCATTGGCCCGACTCATGTCAGGATTAAGATGATTGCACCATGTGCCCCCCTCATTATTCTTTCTTCCCATGTCCTCACCGCACGATGCTAAACTGGATGCCCTTAAAAACTATGTATTTCTTGATTACCATGCTCATGGGATATGTTGGAATGCTCACACATTTCATTGATAGGCCCTTCCCCAAATGTAATGACCTCCCATTGGGTTGAAACACATGGTGTGGTGAAGGAATTTTCCCTCATTCATGCCGAGTTCATCATGATCGTACCTCGTATCCACCCCCTAGAAGAATTTCACCTCTTCTACTATCTAGCATGAATTTAAATTGCATGGGCATATTTATGCTTCAAAAAATCCATATACATGGGATTCTATTATATTTTACATCCAAAGGGACCCCTAAATGGAATGGATGCTTGGCCCAAGGGCTCTCCTACCATTACATTCCAACATCTGTGAGGGTTTTGAACAAAAATTTGATACAAGTCTTTCATTGCGAATACAGACAGTTTTTTATTCTCATTTTATATTACAATTTAAGGTCACATGATGTGGATTCTATTTTTTTAATTTGGTCAACAACTATCCTTTGTCGTTATCCCCACCCCCATATGTCCAAAACATTGAGTGTAGTGACTCATTCTTCCCCTCTATCTCTTCAGGCATGGGTCTGCCTCGGGCTGGAGTGTGATTCCAGCTATCAGAAACTCAAATGATGGGTAGAGCCTAGTCCTAATTCTTGTTTCCCACACCAAACATTGCTCATGTGGGTTTAGGAGCTATGCTAAGTCAATACATGCATGAGAGTTCATATGGAAACACATGGTCTGGACGCCTAGCCTCAGGCCCCCAATCCTTTTCGACCCCATGGACCGAGTGTTCATTCAGGGTTGTATGATGTGGTATGAGCTTATACCTTCATTCATCATAGGCTAATGGATGTTCCATAAACATCCCTCATTGGGGTACCTTGTCCCTATTTGCATCCTTTCTACATGATGATAAACTACACATCATTCATTTCCTACGAAATATGTGTGGATTGATTCCCACCAATATGGGATATGTAGGACCACCTGAATGTCTAGTATTTGGGCCCAAACCTATTTCATAGAAACCTACCTGAACAACGTGAAGCTTGATTCCCATCATCATGGTGTACGTAAGAATTCCCAGGATCTTTTCCTTATGCCTGACCTATCTTTCACATTTGGTCACCTGACCTAGAATTTTCCCAGGGAGCACATTTTGGGGATACATACTCTATTCATCCTCATTCCCATAGGGTTTAGTAATTACTTAACCTCGTGTCTCCCTCCTTCAATTTAATTTATGATCTGAGATCTATGAACATAAACTAAGACCACATCAAGTCCTTTCCAAAGGCGTTAAACTACACAAAAATTCTAGAACAATGTACGACTTTATTCCTATCCTCATGGGATATATAGGAACACCTATACATCTTGTCTCCAGTTCTAGTCCCAGGAATATAAAATCTTACCCCTTCTCTTTGGCCCTTGGTGCAAACACCTTTGATAACATGTGGTGTGGCGAGTACATCTTGGGTTCTCATTCATGTCGGGTTTTTCAATAGCCACACTATGTGCCTCCCATGTCTTTTCCCTATATGGCCGGAGTTCAATGACCCTAAACTAAGATCTTCTTCTGGGAACTGCGTGTCACGTTTGGATACTTCTCCATCCTGAGAAAAATCCATTAAATCATGCCCCTATTTAATGGACCATCATATGACCTATTAAGTTAGAAGAGTGAAACCTTAGGACCCCTGCCCTTATAGGGGGACTTGACTCCCTCTATCTAATATGTCTTATTGGTGTACTCAAATTTGTTATAACAAAGAGCCCGAAGTGTGTAATTTTCACAGGTACATTCTCCTCGTTCCATGTTTAAGATTCATGAGCCCATTATTTTTCTCTTCATCCACTTCCACGTCTGAGGAGACCCCCTTTATGTAATTGTCTCATGCCACATTGTATTACGTACCATCTGGGACAAACGTCCCTAATGACCTTGGAATTCATTTGTGACAGGTCCCATGTTTTGAATATGGTCAGTGGTAAACCCCCATTTATTTGTTCCCATTCCAGGAAAACTTGATATGAATTATGTGTTTCAAATGCGATCAACATTAATACCCCATCGTCATGCCACCATCAGTTTGGACCAGATCTAGAGCATCATGACTCGCATTTTTTCACTTCCTTATGTTCAAATTGATTTCCAACATACTTGGCTTTACCCCTTCTTGCATCTAGGTCGGTTAAGTAAGTGGGTCAGAATTATTGGGATTCCATTCACCTAGCATCTTATTGCCCCTAATTCATGACTCCTATTACTATGAAAGTCCCACCATTACTCCTTATTTCCCACATCGACCACGACTTACACAGGATTAGTAGTTTTTGTAGGGTGTGTACTGGCGTAGCCAGGCCACACAAGCTTTTATCGTCCCGCGTGATGATAAACTTTTCTATTAGATCTACATTTGCCTTTATTCACATTCTTATGAGATAATTAGTGATTACCAAGAAATTTACCTCATGCCGATCCCTAGGGTCATTAACCACTTTTGGCCCCTCATCCCCCAATCACGGTCCAGGCAGTATGAAATTTAAACTATGTGCATCGTCTATATGGTGTGACGTTAAACTATGCATTCATTATCATCCTCGGTATGACATAAAACTGCAAGTCATTCCTAGACCTCACAAGAGAGGTCCTGTTCAGAAGACGTATGATCCATGATCAGAACGATTCACCCACCTAATGTGTTCCCACTACAGTGGCATAATTTCAAGAGGGTTGGACACAATTCAAATAACCAACCACTCCACCCTCTATGATTTTGTACCCTTTATTTGGATCATCATCCTTTTTAATGTTTAATGGAGCCCCCTAATAGTACTTCTACATAGCCTATGGCTCGCCTACTATATTGGGTTAACATTTTGAAAAACCAAAGGATAACACTTCAATTCTGACCCCATGTTTTGAAAATGGTCAGCGGTCGACCCTTGCTTGTTATCCCCATATCAAGCTAACACATTAGGGATGGTTTGTTTCAAACAAGGTCAATGATTACCCATTATTTTCATTCCAACTTCAGGGAATTTAAAACCTTGGGTATCACGATTCACATATTCCAGCCCCTATGTTTGATTTGATTCTATCTCCCCAGTCATTTACCCCGCTTGTGCACTAGTGTACATTGGGAAGGTGATAATTTGACTGTTCTGAGAGCATGATTCTCCGGTCAGGCCTTCCCCTTTCTTCTTGGGAACCTAGATCGGCCGTTTATGCCCCAGATACCTGAACATTGTTTGGAATTCCCTCGATCAAATGATGTGAAAATGTGACCATCCATTGTTTCTATCATCATGTATGACCACATGGGCTTAGATATGTATTTCTAATTATATCACGATTGTGGTTAGAATGAATTAAACAAACAAATAAATGAATAATATGTTAATACATTTTGTTCAAGACAAGCTTAAGTAAATAAAAATATGTTTATGATTTCTTCTAAGATAGGGCCCTTAAGGATTCGTGTTTTGGAAAAATTGCTCCAGTGTGGCCAATATTTGGTTTGTGGCCTCAATCTTTTCTTCCATCCCCCTGAGATCCTTCTCTTCATCAGTGGCTGAAGAGCATAGCCCTTTTTTCCTAGCCTGTACACAATCTTATTCAGTTTGAATCTCATTAAATTGATGACTCATCTCCTCTATATACTCTAGGGAGTCTGCCAGCTGGGCCCTCAATTGTTCAATAATCTCAGATTAGTTTGCGATGAATTCCTCCCTTTATTTCACTTTCTCTTAAAGGAATTGGAGATCCTTATATACATTAAAAAATGCATGGTTATTCCTTTAATATTTCTGGCACTGACCAATGTCAGAGCGTTGGTTGTTATCTCATATATTCTCAGCCATGTAGTCAGGGATTGTTAGATGAGGACAGTGAGCATCAACCCCTCCCATGCAGAGAATGCTCAACCAGGTGCAGAGTTATCCCATCAATTTTATCCATTCTTACTATGGTTTATTGAGGAAGCACTTGAAACACTTCAACCCCTTACACCACATCATCCAGCTCGCATCGACAACTTCTGAATCTTTTTCATCCATCTCCTCAGGGTCTGTAGGCCGATAGTCAGGGAAACCAGCCAAGAGATCAGCTACAGGGTGTTCTTCTGGTACTCCTCCCAAGGGACTAGGCTCCTCATCATGTGGGAGGCCTTCCTCTATCACATCATCCCTGACAAATTTTCCCCCACCAACTTTAGACCCTACTTTGGCATTGATATAGCCAGTATCAACATCCATTTTCACACCAAGTACTCTAACCAGATAGGTTTGAGAAGTGGGTCCCTAGTGGGTCGATGTGTTCACCATTAAGGAATTCGTGGAAAGACTAGATTCAGTGGTTTATCAAGACTCCAATGATTTGATTACTACAAAAACAATGAATACCCTAATCAGCTGAGCTCTCTGATGATAAATACTAGAGTCTATGTAATGAGTCTTACAAGAGCCCAATGCATCAACCTCTAGCTTTTCAATTGCTATAGGAGTTGTCACAGAAGGATATCCTTCAGCGCTTGTTAGTTCAATGATGGGTGTAATCACCTCACCTTGTTCTATAAACCCTTATTTTCCCCTCCGGATGGTGCTACTTAGACATCACCAATATTAGTCTGAGCAGTAAAAAAAATTGATGACTGTGAATGATAAAATGAGGAATGTCTATGATGAAGATTGAGGAATACCTTGAGTAATTTAACTATTTCCATGTCAGAACTAGTTATCTCGTCACTCTCTTGAGGACTCCATGGGTGGGTTATCCCCTAAGATACCCCACCTCTATTATCTTCTTCAACTTCCCCTATTCATTATTCCCTTTCTTCTCCCTCTTCTTTTCCAGACTCACTTCCCTCTAGATTCTCATATTTTTCATCATTCTATGATGACATACTTTCCGGATCATGCTCTTATCTAAGAATCACCTTCACTAGGAAAGGGGGTTCTTCACGCCGACCCTGCTGGCATGCATAGTTTTCTATGGTCATCAAATACTGTTGACGACGATGGAAGTTAACCTTGTCATGAATCCAATTGAGTTTATCCTCTGGTAGCTACATTACGTTTCATACTATCTTTTTCTAAAGGGCTTCAGTCCCCATTTACTACAGTGGGGTCAACCAATCTGACCATAGTGCAGGGAATATTTCATCACTAGAAGGATGAAGTAGGTACCTTATCTGATTCATGGGAAGCTCCCTGACTTATCTGCCAGGTTGTATGTGATCCCCACTTCCCTTGCACGACGAAGGCACCACCACACCATGTAAAATTCATTCTACTATAGTCTCAGTGTGCTCTGGCCTAGGTGCCCAACTAGGTCTCGACCATTACTCCCTCCCATAGCTCCTTTTCTACTCTCTCGCTACTCAAGTTCTACCCTGGGTCCTGAACTTTCAGTGTATTTTATCGAAAGTCCAACATCCACTCCAGTGGTGGGACAATTAATGAATTTTCTATAGCCGTAATTTGTAAAAATCAACCACATTTATTGAAGAAAATAGGGATACCACTCCTCCCCGACCTCTGTATACACTTTATTTGTCATCCTATGGAGGCATCCAAACTTCTTGGTAAATCATAATGGAATGTAAATTTCGCAAAGAATATTCCTGTCAACCCAGGCAACAGGAACCCCACCTCTGATGCTCTAGAAGTATTACCTTTTCTTTGGTGATCTATTCCCATTGTCTATCATTTGGAAAACTGGGGTGGGAATAGACTAAAGGTAAGATTGGAATGATTTTTGATTGTAATCATTACCCCCTCCTCATTGAGAATCAATGGGATGACCTAGACAATGTTCAATAAAAAAGGTCGTAGACCATTGACTTGGGGATGAATGGAATTAGGGAATCTGTATCAGCAATAGTGAGCTGGGATCCAGCCATGAAGGATTTGGAAAGGACCACAGATCCTCCTCAGCAAACACCCTCTCAAAATACGCCCTAGGATGGCATACCGATGGTCCAACAGAAGGACCCCCCCCCCCCCAAGTTAAGCCTATGATTAGCTTCAATAATTACAGACATCACCAATGTTGGTGGAGAAACTCATATCATTGTGCCCCTCAGAGGTAGGATCCACCAAAGAATTAATGTTTCAAGATATCCAGCATACCAGATGCTTGGGTCATGACATTCATTCACACTAAATCTCAATGAGTTATATTCCCCCGCTTCTAGGATCCTCCACTATGATGGAATTTTTCTCCTCTGTGTCGAGGTCGGACACCATATACCTTTCCCCAACATCATTATTTCTAGTACTTTTTGTAGAAACAGTATGAACCACTTTTTATAGGAAATTTCATTTAGAAGGTCCTTGACCACCAGCTTCACCTTGGACAGCTCTATCCAGTTCCTTGTTTGGATGGGAGTTTGCGAAATGTCTCCCCATATGTTCCATGTCGAAAGGAATTCTTCCTAATGGTTCCCATCCAAAGGGATACCCCTGAAAAAATGAATACCCCAAAGACTGATTACAACCTCCCCATGATGATGATAGAATGTGTTTGTATCAAGGGTCCACCAGGTAAACATCTTCATCCCATGTTCTTATTGGAGGTAGAAATGGAACTATGATGTCCACACAACCTCGAAAAACCCGATGTGTTGCAGTTATGCCCCAAAATGATCGCATGTTACGGGTACACAGTATTCCTAAGCCCACTCAATTATAATGTTTCCACCAGACCTCATGTCCCTATTCTATAGCCATTATTTAGTCTAATTGGTGATACTCTATTAAAAGGTACATGAGTAATGAACCAAAGAATCCTATGTGACCATCTGACTTCCCAAAATTGTTCTGGTCCTAGGGTTCAGGATATAAACATCCCTGTGTTTGGTTTCTCTAAGAGGATGTAAATTGTTAGTTGTGTAATGTTGTGTGAGATCATCCTCGTGAGGCACCCATGACCAATGCGTATCGACATTAAACAATGGAACATGAGCCTCCTCTAAAATACTGAAGTCCCATATCCATAGGTTATCAGACATCACATGGTCTTTATGGGCTGGGGTCACCAATTTGAAGAGAGTTTGGTTGTTAGAATCATCTTTCTGGGAACTGTACACTTTAGGGTTCGCAACCATCTCAGACATTCGAGTGGCATATGCATCTTCTCTCTCTACATCACCCCGATTAGCAGCTATCTTCTTTCGGGAAATTCCAAAGGAGCCCCTATGAAAAGGCTGGTACGACGGGTGAAAAACCAGTAGTCGGTGAAAAACAATAGAATCCAGTGCGAAAGACATAGGAAGTGGCATTGAAAAGCCAACACTGCATGTAGAATCACAACCCAATTTAAGAGACTACAAGCAATAGAGGTCATATTAAATGCAAAATAAAAGGATATTTTCTATGAATGAGATATATGATCTTATCGCGCAATAAAATCTATATAGTCTATGGGACCCCATGTGGTTTTTATAGGTATGAAGTATGGGTTTTGGGTGCGCTAAAGTAAATTTATGTGCAACTCAAGGATTTTACGTGCACCTTTTTCATGAGGTTGGACATCTAGTAATTTCCCTTAGAATCCAACCTTCGCGTCCCCTCGTAGATCTGATTCCAAGGGGTGGGGGAATTTGTAGATGCCTAAATCCTCTTAAGGCATTGAGAGAGAATCCTTGGATAAATAGAAGGAATATTTCAACTCAGCTACCAATTCTGGGAGGAACCGAAGGGAAGAACGAAAAATACAAGGAATGTGGAAAAAATATTTCTCGTAAGAAATACAGTAGGACAAGAATGAGTTTTCATGCTACCACGGACACATCCATGCCGCCGCGGAAACATCCGCACCACCAACATCGAGACCGTGGTTTTCACACCGATAATCATCCGCGTGGACCTGATGACCCCTAGAGCCTATAAATAGAAGGGATATTGTTCCTCTTCTGATGACTAAAGAATAATATCTGTTTATTTTGTGCAAAATTAACATCTTCCACGCAAAAAAGATGACTTTCAGGTATGAAATTTTTCAAGATAGGTCTCTTGAGTGTCCGCCTTCAAGCGGGACCATTAGGGTTTGACCCTCTCTCACGTCCTCACCCATGGGGACTATTGTTTACAAACCCCTCCTATTGCATGAAAACCCTTATACAAATGTTGTGCGCAAACCTCCTCTGTTGTGCACAATAGTTCATTTCCGATCACCCGGCCTTTTGTGCACAACTGATCCAGTTGCGGACCTATTGCATGAAAATCTCCATAATTGCATACAAAACATGTTTTCTGATCACACGGCCTTTCCACACATCTTCCCTATTTTCATGCAACAAGACCTCCTTGTGCATGCTCATTCACACATGTTTGATTTCTCTCTTCATGAAATCATCTTCGATAACTTCTTATTCCCAAAACAACTATTTTACACACACTAATCTTGTACAATCCTCCAGGATCATATGATGTAACTTCAATGTCCCTTGGGTAGTGATTAAGGTTTCTTTGTTTCTCCTCAAGCCTCTTTCCATTGGCATGCTATCTAATATTGATTCTTTGGATAGACACTCTAATATGAACCCCTCATTGGATCACTCCATAACACCCCCTCATCATGGCATTGCTGATGCTTACCCTTCCCCATGGGCGGGTGGGTATTAGTAATGTACATCCTAGGGGAGCATAATGAACCCACCCCGTCCGAGATGTAGGACATTAAACTATCAAACACCATCATCCTTAGAACATGATGTTAAATTGTAGCCTTGCCATGTGCATCATATGTGGGGGTGCCCCATCTCAATCATTCTGTACTGCCACTGGTCTCCACGGTAGTGACATCATTCCTAACATGGAATGAGATCCTTTTTACCGAAGCAGCGTCTGTTCGTGGGGAAAGGGAAACCACCTTATTTTAAGCCCTCTAGTGTTTCTTGTTTGATATAGAATCCCTTATCCTCTTATATTATTCTTGGCCAATGACCATATAGGGGGGATGGGAACTGTAACCCTCCTCTCTCCCATGCTAAATCCCTCTCCCTTTGGGCTTTGTCACCACTCGGGATTCCATCCTGGAGTAATCCCCAATCTCTATATCATTGGGTTTTTAACCATGCTTAATCCCTTGTTTCCATTTTGGGTGGCTAACTACGTGTAATCCCCATTCCACATCCACAAATGCACCTTTCGCGATGTGACCTTTGGGTCTTTGCTACCTCATGTTTCTCACACCGAGCATGACTCACGTGGGCTGAGAGAAAGCATCGACCATGAAATCCTCTATGGATTGCCTTAGTGTGTAAGCCCCACACTATCCCAAACTACGTGGAAATTGATCTTTTACATGGAAAGGTACGTAGGAAGCCTTCCTGAGGTTTAATCCCAACAACCATTGGTCCCGGAGACTTTATGTTGACTCACCAACACCATTTCTAAACTATGTGGATATTGATCATAGCCAAGGAAATGTACACTGGAATCCTCCCTGAGGATCAAGCCCAACAAAAAATAGGTCCCGAATCCCTTCATGTAGGTTCACCAATGTCTTCCTGAACTACATGGACATTGACCTTCACAATGGAAAGTTACGTATGATGCCTCCCTGAGGTTCAATCCCAATAGCCATTGGTCTGGATAATTTCACATTGGTTCACCCCCGTCCTGCATGATGTTAAACTCTATGACCATTTTGTACTGAATCACACATAATTGAACCCTATTCATCAGAAAGTTGTTGTGATCCCTATGTAGTCGTAAGCCATTGTGATCCCCATGTCGTGGTAAGCTATTGTGATCTCCATTAATCAGTAAGCTGTTTTCAATCCCATTTAGTAGTAAGACGTTATCACCTGCATATAGCGGTAATCCATTTTCAATCCCATTTAAAGGTAAGGAATTGTGCATTGCAGTCGACTGTATGGCATCATGATCTTATTCATTGGGACCCTCATATATGGCCCACCCTAATGGCATCCGACTAACTCATGCAGTTAACCAATCGTAGGCCCTAGTATATCATTGGGGTTTTTTCCTCTATGCACTCCCCGATCCAATAAACCATCCTAAACTACATGGACATTAATTCCCTACCAAGTAGATACATATGAGGTCTCTTTGAGGCTGAAGCCTAACATCATCGTCACCCTCGAGTTGACTTCAACTCATTATACATCAAATTCTCTTATCTATCCATAATCCATCTTGATTCTTACCTAGGCCACCACATCTCGGTGAGATCATGACAATTAACCTCGTAGTATTAGTGTTCCCTCTAGGGGTTACACCCATGTGATCCACTGTAGTTAGTGTTACGATAATTCTGATACATCTTAGCTGGATGTTAAAATCGTGACATACTCTGTGTTAATCATGGGAAGATGAGGAAAACTTCATAGAAATTCATATGACATAGAATTCCCGGCATTCTTTGTGGGATTACTCGGGCTATTGCGCCTTTGATAAGCCCTATAATAAATGGATGAAACCCAGTCGTGCTATTGTTCCAGCGTCTAGTCATGCCAGTGATTTCCAACATGACTACACCCTCAACCAAAGGTTGCTGCCTAGACCGGACCCCTTGGAATGTCCTAACAGAAGCAGTGTAATCAATCTACATCCATAAAGACACGACACTAGGAAGTGTTTCATGAACAATTTCTTACTCTGTAAGGGATACACGAACTAGGTAATGATTTCTGAGAAGGAATCCACTAAAGAAAGAACACACATCCCATCATCTCATTTTGACCAAGGAGGAAATGTTCCTAAATAAGTGACAGATGTCACCCTTCATTAGAAACCATGAATATGGGGCAATAGTCAGCGCATCATCGTCTTCCTCAAAAAGATAGATGTGCACGCCCTAGAGAAAGCATCAGAAACACCCGGATAAAACCATGGGATCCACTAGTCATGTTTAGAATTAAAAATGGTGGGTCTTTATACTTTTGTTTTGATTCCAAATGTTGACCCAGATGACAATGAAGAAATGGTATCCTCCCCCACTTACCAATTATCTATTAACTTGTTGAGAGGAGTATTTTACTGCATGATTGACTTGAGATCAGGGTAACGTTTGTTTATATTTAAGCCTTCTTATATACCATGGAATACAGTCAATAGCTGGTATGGACTATATGAATTCTTTATGATTCCTTTTGGGATAGAAAACATATCGATTGTGTTTATGTCCTTGATGAACTGAATCTTCCACCTGTACCTATATTAGTATATGGTTGTTTTGTGATTGGAATATTTGTAAAATCCAAGACTCAATACAATCATTCCAAACATCTTAAAATCATCTTCAGTACACAAAGATAGAATCAAATATACACCAATCTGTATGAGTTAGAATTATGTATTGATAATGTTCATTTCATAGGCCGTATGTTATTTGAGAATGTTTTATCAGTCGACCCAGATATGGTGAATGAATTATCTCTTGGGAGAATCCTTATAATGTTTTTGATATCCATATCTTTCTAGGTTTTGCATTACACTATCAAAGGTTCATCTAGGACATTTCCCTCTTAAAACTACCTCATTTAGCATTGAACAATAAGAGATTTATGTTTGAATGTTACAGATCAGGTGATAATTCTGTCTAGGAGTTCAAGAAGTGGATATGTACTACTCTAATTATGATCCAATCTGATATAATTGTATAGTATATAGTAGTTTTGGATGCATCTGAGATAGCCCTTGGTGTAGTGTTGATGCAGGGAGATTAGGTTGTGGGGTATAGGTTATTGGAATTGAAGTCACATGAATATAGTTACCCTAATTATGTTATTGATTTGGTGGTAGTTGTTAATGATTTGACGTGTTGGAAGCATTACCAATTGGGATAAAATTTTATTGTCTATACTGATCACTGGAGCATAAATTATATATTATCATGATGAGATTTAAATATGTTTAAGTGGAAATGGGATGAGTATGTGAGGAAAAATGTTTATGAGCTTCCATATTTACTTGGGAATTGAAATAGTGTTTTGGTGCCATAAGAAGGAAGACACGGTCACAGACAGTTCATGATTCTAGTTCAATGGTGAAAATGATGAACATCTTCAATAATATCCATGTTGTGGTTCATAAAGGCCAATACTAGATGAAGAACATATTAGTAGTAGTTGATTCCACAATTTTACACCAAATCATCCTAATTGTTTGAACATGATTGAAATCCTTGAAGGTGGTGAGTCAAAATTATATTAGACTATAGATACTGACGAGAAAATATATGTTTAGAGCCATATAGTAGTGAATATATGTATACGAGAGTATCATATATATGTTTTAAATGCCTCAATGTGGGTGGTGCATGTAGGTATGAAAAAAATGTACCATTATTAATGTTGAATGTATTGGTGGTTGGGCAACAAAAAGAAGACTAAGGGTTCTTAACATGAGGCCACACCTATCAACATGTGAAGGTTGAGCACTAATGACCTTGTGGTTTTCAATATCCATTTCTCATTCTAGAGTGGAAGTGGAATGATGATACCATTGATTTTATTTTATGTCTTCTAATGATACCATAGAATAATGACACAATATGGGAAGGAGTGGATCAAAAGATAAAAATTTCACATTTCATGGCTATTTGGTACACTTTCTCAGTGGATTAGTTGGGATACATTTATGATATTCTGATAGTTATTCTAAAAATAGCTTCATGCATTAAATTTTAGGACTATGACTCATTCTTTATATCACGTTTCTGAAAATTATTACAGAATGAACTTTTAATGACATTTTTTTACAGTGTATAGATTTCCACCCGTAGACCTATATGGAATCCAAATATACTCTACAAGTATTAGGGTGTATTCTATAAGTATATATTCTTGATTTTTGTGGGTCTTTGGATAATCACTCAGTTCTCCTTGTGTTCTTCTATTAAAAAATTTATCTAGAAACTATTTAGATGGAACCATGAGAGGCTAATAATGGAAGACCATCCAGATAACCTCTATGTTGTATAAAGGTCTACGAGTCAGAGTTATTGGGATCAATTGTCATGAAAGAGACATTAGAGTTGGTTTAATTCTTTCAGAAACATATGATTGTGACTTAGAGTATGAAGAATTCATATGTTGATCGATTTTATAGACCCCTAGAGTTTACCATGGGTGATCATGTGTTCCTTCATGTTTTTCCAAGAATGGTTCATCATAGGAATCAAAAAGAGAACAATTGCATGCCTAGTTTTGTTGAGTATTGTTATATTTTTTAGAGAATCATGGAAATGGCATACTAATTAGCTCTTACATTGATGTGTAGTGTTATGAATGATATTTTTAATGTGTCATCAATTTAGTGGTATCATCCAAACCCTTATCATGTGATAAATTTGATGTTGTTCCCCTTTTTAACGACGTGCCCCTTGAGGATAATATGATACGTGTTATAGATCATAGTGATAGAGTGTTGAGGGGAAAGACCATGATGATATTTTAATTATTGTGGGAACATGAACATTTTTAGGAGAAAACATGGGATAGAGGAGATGATATTTGGGATCAATGGCCCATTCTCTTTACCTCATAATCGTAGAGATTAATATGAGCACAACTCGAGGATGAGTTGTTATAAGGTGGGGGGATAGTATGATCCCAAAAATTCTAGTGTTATAACATTATTTGTTTATACATTTTCTTACATGATTTTGTCACACAATAGTCGGATTCTGACATGGGTGTGATCAGATATGTTTTGTATGTTTTTGAAGGGTTTATGGGCACTGAACAATTGGTCAACAGTTTTCTAAAATAGGCTGCCCATCCCAGCAAACCATGAAACCTAGAGACCATTGTGTATTCAAGTATTTCACAAAGTTTTTCAAACTTTTCACCCTCTTAGGAGTTAACATAACCCCTTAAAGAGTGGAACCTAGCTATCTCTCCCAGTTTGGATAACCATGCACCCTATCTCCAGAAATTATTCCTACGGTTTTTATTGATCTAAATAATTTATTATAACTTACCAAACTCAAATTTCATTATCCCTAAATGCCCTATTTATTCATAACATATTAAAATATTTTTTGGAAGATACCATTTGGATTCCAAGCCTCTTAAACAATTTTCTTGATAATTTGATAATCCACATGAAGGATCATCTCTCTATGGGAATTGATTTCATTCCGATTTGTATTTTTCTCTCTATCTCTCTTCATCATTAATATCTATTTCTTGATAAATAAGATTTATTTATCTACCATTAAAGTGGATTTAGAACATGATCCCCATGTAAATTAATCAATTTAATCATTATCTTATAAATATGTCCTAGATTTTCCATGTCAATGTGGTTTTGATCATTCCTCTTCCACTTTGTTATTTTTTTTTTGGTTTTGAAAACATCCTTAAGAAACCCTAAGGTGGGTGGCTTAATTTAAAATTCCAAAAGTCTTGATCATTATTTCATGTCTGTTTTTGTGGAATTTAAATATCCTTGGTGGGAAACATCATTCTTTTATTTAATAAATAATCATATTATTAATATTATGAAATTGGTCAATTTAAAGGATTGTGGAATTGGTTGATTAATGTGATTTTAAAATTGGTTGAAAAAAGTGATTATGAATTAATTGATAATTAGTATTTAATTATTTTTGGATTAACCATTATGTTTTAATGGTTTATATGACTAAATGTTTCTAAATTTTTTATTAGTGAATTGTTCATATTACTCCATGCGACTGAAGTATAGAAACATGTTTTTTGTAATAAATTGAAATGGTACACCTTGATGAAAATATTTTATAAGAAGGGGAATGATAATTTACCTTAAGGAATATGATATATTGGATATATATGTGATTCATTAATAAATGATGTGTGGGGAAAGAATCATTCTACATATTCCAATAGGGTACAAGAGACGATGCTCTAGGATCCAAAGGATTCATGTAAATATTATTGTATGGGACAGGGAATGATGATCCAAATATCCATGAGGTGTGGGATATATATTGTTTCCCCAAATACATATGAGGTGGTAAAAAATTTCATGGACCACTATATTATTATTGGACTAGAATTACAAGAAGCATGTTTGTGAAAATAGAATTAAATGGATAATGGAAACCAATGACATAAAAATAGTTTATTCCCAAGGTGATATGGTTCATAAAAGGTCACATGATGATGCATGTAGTGATGGATTCTCTGTTATGAAGAACTCAATTAATTGTGTGGTTAACTAAAGAAAAATTAATTATGGAACAATTTAATATATTTTTGGTTATTTATCTTTCATACAACTGCATACATTTTATTAGTTTGGATATTGTTTTAGACATTATTGGTGGTGTCTTAATATGTTTTACTCACACCCTACTCGAGCTACCTGATCGGTACCCGAATTGACATCATGTTTTGAGGATAAGATAAGAGAGAGAGAGACATATGTTTGATGGATATGTTTTGATGGACCATTGATGAGGGAAAATGATGTGATGCCCGGATCCAGTTGGGGAGATTTAGTGTGTACTTATTTTTTATTTTCATATTTAAAGATGACACATATATGGAATGAAATATCTAGTATTTTGGCTTGGATATTTTATTCTTATTCTGGTTTATAATATGCTACTTGTTGGTATCTGGTAATGATATTAATATTGTTATTTGTTTTTATCATTTCACTATGGTTTATTTATTTCCATTATTGTGATGATTTGATAATGATTGTATAGTCTCTATATGTTATACATATTAGACCCTCACTGCTAATTAGTAGCCTCTGGTATATGGGTGGGCACGCTTGAGGTCATGTGATGGACTGGCTTGGTACACTGGTGTGTGGAACCTGAGTCTGGAGGTTACAGATACATCTTGAGAAGGACTCACCATTATTATTCATATTATATTAATATTAATATACATTGTTACAATGTTCTACCATATAAAAAACTTAATATTATCTAAAACCACAATTATTTGAATGTTTATGATTCAACATAAATTGCATGAATCAAATTTACTCTATATTTATTTTTTTCATAGCCTAATGAACTAAATCATTATTTTAATTGTTTATTATGTTCAATTGTATTTTATAAATAGTTGGAGAAATTATTATTTAAAAAAAATATTAACATATCATCATACACTGTAATAGCTTGTAATGATCGCCAATTAAGGAAAACAAATTCACACTAAAATGGGATTAAATTAAAACATTATTCATGTAAAATAAATTAAAAACACATGAATCAATGATATATGGTGGTTTCCTCTTTTAGAAATCATGATATTTCATGAAAACATTACATCAATATCTTTTGTGTCTTTTTTATTGAGACTCAACATGAATATAATTCTTTTCTTCACTAATGTCTTTGAATGTGGAATCACTACACTATAACATAAATCCATCAACTCTAACCAAACATCACCCATCTTAATGTTCTCTTGTAGAATATGATATTTACAATGGATGTGTTTGGTCCTTTAGTGATATGGAGATTCTGTTTCCGGATTAATGAACCCATTTTCTCATAGTGAATATTCACAACTCCATATATATATATATAAGGTACCTCATATAGTTTAGAAATGATGTTCAAGATCTCAACAGCTTCCCCTATAGCATCTGATACAGTTATTCATTCCTCCATTATTATCAATTCCACAACAATGTCCTCTTTATAAATTTTCCACCTAATATCTCCATCATTCATGAAGAATAAAAATAAAAATTGAGATTTCATATCACATCAATCTGGTTAGGAGTAATCACATTTGTAACCCTTTCAACAAATTTTATTATAAAAAAAACCCAAAAATCATTACACATTTTATTATATGATTTTTAGAATATAAATCCATAAAAATTCAAACTAAGGATCTAAATGGTAAGAAGGACCCGACTCGGGGCGAGAATGTGAGAAACCCTACTTCAGATTCACGTTCCTTTGTTTATGTGGTTGCTGGAAGAGCTTTCGAGATCACCAAGCCCTGAAAAAATGCTATCATGGCCCCGGATTGCATCAAACCAAAACATTTTCATCAGCCCAGACAACCGGCAATTTCTTTCTCAACAAATGAGGTAAGCCTTCTTGCATCAGACATACGTTTTGTGCTTGTTGGGAACTTTTCTAAATTCTGACCCTCTTGGATATTCATAAGAAATTCTCTTGAAGCGATACGTTTTTTGGGTTTTTATATCGGTTTATTGAACTCTTCCAACGTAGTTTTTTGCCTTTCTTCTGACGATGATTATTATAGGCTTTGTGCGAGATGTTTATGGTCTTGTGGGGGTTTCTCAATGAAAGTGCTTAAATGGACCCCAGACTTCGACCCCTACAATGAATCTCCCACATTTCTTGTTCGGAATGGCTTCCCTGGGATACCACTTCATCTTTTTATAAAATTTTCCCTATTCTTGATTTCCATGCTAAGAGGCAATCCATTGAAACTGGATTCAGCAACGAGGAATCTCACAAGAACATCAGTTTCTAGAATTTGCGTTGAAATTGATGTTTCTCAAACTCTTCCTTAAAAATCTAAATTCAAAATAAAGATTATGGATTCTTTCAGGATATTGTATATGAAAAACTACCTGATTATTGTCAGTTTTGTCTTAATCTTGGACATGTTTCGAAGGAATGTGACTGTAAGACTGCACATCCTATTTCCAAAAATGTTACTTTTGTTATATAGAAAAAAATTGGCCTAGATGGGAGTAGAGTAGTTCACATAGATGATCTTGGTCCCTCTTTTGTAAGCGAACCTTTTGGAGGGAAAAATTCTAATGAGCATAAGGAAATTTTAGTTGATAATGTTGAGCTGTTACAAAATACACAACCTTCTATTGAATATAATGGACTTCCAGGCTTTGTTGATGCTTTTATTACTTCTACAAATGTCGTCATTGACTCTCCAGCCGTGGTGAAGGATCAGGAGATGGATACTAAAACTCATGTTTCACGAGAGAAGGACCAGAGTGATCTTTGTGATTCTAGTGAATATTCACAAGTGGACGTTGATAAACCTATTCAAATTGATGAATCCAACTTAAAATCAAGTGCTAGGATGTAAAAAAAACTAACGGTGGATGCTGATGGATTCATCACCCCAAATCCTAATAAAATGAGGAAGCATAAAGACTACTCGCAACTGGAAAGAACAATTTGAACTAGGTCTTTGGATGTTTCTATTAAGGAAAACATTGAACCCCCAACAATACCAATTGTGGCTGATCAACCGACTGAAACACCTAGCTCAGAGGAGGATGATGATGAAGGAAAAAATGATCCCATGTACCAGGATACTTATGTGAATGATGAGCCAGTAGGGGACGATTATGATGCATGTATGGATGAACAAGATACCATCACATTCTAGAAGTACTATGATGGTGAAATCACTACTGATAAATTCCTTCAAATAAGAAAATGTATGTTCATCAGAATGATGGATGAATATAAAAAAATACTTACATAAATATTAAAGACATTTAATGGGAATGATTTTTGTACTATCCAAAGTATTTTCTTGCCTGAGTTTTAGTGTGAGGTTTCTATGATCAGAAAGTTGTATGATCTTCTAAGTTCTAGGGTTTTTGGGTTTCTACTCTAGACGTGGATATGATTTTTTTTTCTAGATTACTCTTGAGTTTGTTTTCTTTAACTGACTTCACTTGGTTTTTGTCCTCGCTAGAGGAGTTTGGCTAGTGTCTATCTCTGTTCTTTGCTTTGGATTTCTTTATTTTCAGTTGATGTAGAAGTAGTTTGTTTCTCACGCAATGTCCTGTTGTTTCCTCAATCTATGCTTTGGCCTACAAGTTGTTTATTTCAGTTGGTTTTGGGGAAATCTATTGCAGTTTCTCTGTTGGCGCTGCATTTTTCCATTAGTTTTTGGTATTTTTTTCAACCAGGTGCATGAAAGTTTTGGTGGAAAAACTGTTGATGGGGAATTTATGCAGATAGATTTTGGTTTTCAGGTTGTATCCGGTTTTTAGGTCGAGTTTTTAGTTATGATCTTGAGGCAATCCTTTTGCACGAGAGCTATTTTTAAGGCCTTATTGTTTATGATGAGTTATTTAGCATAGGGTTTATGGACCAAATATAAGATTTCTTCAGTCTTCTTCCACTAGATTTTTCCTTCTAGTTAAAGATTTTATCTTTCTCCTATAAGGGAACTTGCATCTCAAATCGTGAAAGCCACTCTGATGGTGTTGTGGGGCCACTTCCCTTCATGGATGTTGTCTTTGATAGTTTGATGATAGGATTTCTTGGACATGTCTTACGCAATATAAACCTTTGTTTGTTTTCTCAAAATATTAGACTGTAATCCCCTCAATCCCCTACTGGTGTAAGCCATTTACACCTTGTATTTGTATTGTATCTCTTGATTTTAATAAATTTATTTGGGGAATGAATTGGGAGACCAATTCATGTTACTAATTTTCTCATTGAACTCAAACTAAGGATATAAAGACCTAGGGTATTCATTATATTATATTATTAAATAAAATAAAATTAAACAGAAGCTTCATAATCAATATTTACACTCCTTCACTTTCTTCAAATTCACCATGATCTTTTAATACATCATATGATGACATGTGGACATACGTAATGAAATTGGTGAGCTATAATGGAAAATTAAAATTAAATTAGGGTAATAATTTTATATTTGTGACCAAAGGCATATCATGATGACATAAAAGAGAATTATATCACAAAATCATGACATTTATTAGTATATATCATTATATTATGGTATGAATGGAATGAGTTGAAAACATAAAACATTAAATGATAATAATTATTCATGCATAATGACATCATATGACTGTGAGATAGAATTAATGACTATGCACCCTAAATGGTTTTCCATGAGAAGAAAACATTACCAAATTTCTTATAAAACTATCTATGCTCACCCAACATATGACTAACATTATGATAAATGGATCATATTTCAAAAGAAATAATTACATAAAAAATTAGTTCCCAACGAGAAAGGGTTTCATATAATAATCATTAAAATCATAAGAGCAAATATAAATGGTAATTTAATCATTTTTAACACATTAAGACCTCATGAATTATTTTATTTTTAAATAAATTCAATATTTTATATATATTTCATTGCACACAACACTAGGTTTAATAAAAAAATACTCTATTAAAATATTTTTAAACATTATCATTATAACATAGCCATTATGAGGGTGGGTATAAATAGTAAAAACTAAATTATTCAAATTAGATGGTTTATACATGTAGAAAATAAATTGAATTGACATATATTGATTATAAATAATATAATTATAATTTGAAAAAAGATGTTTTTTACTATATAATATTTCTCTAAAAGTCGATTTAGAAGAACTTTGTGCACATAATATAAATTATATTATATTATTAATTTATAAAATTTATTTTATAAAATTAACATTATTTTGAAATCTGAATATCTATATTATCTGAGGATTATATGTTGGGATATTTCTGAAGAGTTTTTTTCATTGATAAATTGTGAAAAATACAGGTTTTAATTGAAAAATTCCATATAATTTTAATTATTTACACATTTAAATTATATTTTAATTTTTTAGAAGCTATATTATCTCAATTATATTATATTAAATTCAATAAATGTAAATTTAATAAATTTAATATTGATTTTCGATATTAAAACCTTTTTTTATTTATAGGAATTTTCTTTTGGAAACCTCCATTTCCATCCAAAATATATGTATAATATTAAATTAGAATATGAAAAATAAGTGAATTGAATAATATAATGTATAAACTATTTTGAATTAAAATTATTTATATTTTATATTATTTTTAGATTAAATATTAACTATTATTAATTGTAAAATCATTAAAAACTAATTACCGCGGTTAATGAAAAAACAGATTTACAGGGCGTAAAACTAAGAAGATAAGAGTAAAAAATGCCCAACCAACATGTAGAATCCCTAATTATAGAAATATTTAAACCTTATCATCTATAAGTATGTATAATAACATATTTTCATGTTTTTCAGTATAAAAACATATGTGTAATTGATTCGACTCATAAATTCCATTTGTGTCATCTACCCATTATTTAAAAGGCCACCACCACTCCTCCCATCTTGACACTTCAAAAGACATTGGGTTTGGAACATAAAATACCAAATAACATCCTCACCACAATTACCAACATACTAGATCCATTTTTGGATCATATATCTATCATATGAATGATTTTTGTGCAATCTTGACGATGTTTTATGAAGATGAGGTAATGTTCTCATACAATAATTTTTATTTTATTTATTCCTTATACTATGTAAAATAAAATTAAAAAATATTTTATAATAACACTAGTATATCCAATATAACTAGATTTTATTTTATTAATTTAATAAAAAATATATCCATATCCACTTCCATAAATTAGGAAACCAAACCATCGATCGTGTGTATGTTATACCACCACCTCGTGAACCGATGTAATTAGTATTCTATCACTGCCATTCATGTATGGATATAATGTTGGACTTAACAAATGTAATGTTTTTTATGATATTATTATACTTTTAGAGTATCAATATCAGATATAACATTTTAATTTTCATTCAATTTTAAATATGATAACATTGATCATGTGTATAATGGAAAACCTCATTAAGAAGTGATGTGGTTCATTTTTCACTTATGCTTTATATGGAATGTAATATGGGTATATTTATTTAATATATTTGATATATTTGATATTATATTGATTATATAAGATTAATATATCACCCACTTATTTACCCTTTCACTCATTAAGGTAATGATTTTGTTACTCGTGCGTACATACGATATATCATCTCCACAAAGCGATATGATTCATTTTAGATGTATAAAATATCAATAATGATTATAAAAATATATATAATGTGTAAATTAATATTTATAATATTAATATAATTCTTTATATCATGTAACTATATATTAGTACAAATAATATTATATTTCAAGACAAAACATGCATGATAAAACAAGGAAATTTAAACAAAAAATTGATAATAATGAAACATTATTAACAAAGGAGTGGTGAAAGATTACAAAGGGATTATGTGTGATATAATAAATGATAATATGGTTCTATTATAAATTAATAAAATTCTAATAACCCTTATACATAATGTTAAATCACATTCAACCCTAAGGAATAATGACATAAGGGACTTCATCTCATTTTTCCTTCATTGTGACGTATTATGACATTTTGTGCATAATTTATCTTTATATGTTCGATATACTAAAAGCATGAAAAATAATATCACTAATAAGTCACAATTTATTTATTTTAAATTTCAATTTAAATAATTCAATCTAATGGGATTTGAGTACAAAATTACCAATTGGAGAAGAATTTCATATCTTAATATCATTTAATTGGATTATATTACATTGTCATTGAATTTGATATTATTAGATTGTGTGTGTATTTAATTCTAAATATACTATATAGTATTAAAAAATTTATTCATTTACATTTTATATAGATAATTGTTTCATTTATTTATTCTCTCTTCAACTTTGTGATCATTGTAAGGGATTTTTTCTTAGTATCCAATTAACTGAGACATATAAGTGATTATACACCTATTTAATTTTATGTTGTCTATATACTGACAGATTTATTTATTTAACATGAATACCCACTTGGTCATGAATATTTCTATTTTTTTAATATTTATTCATCATAGGCTTATAATGTATACATTACCAAAGATGTAAAAAGATATTCTACAATCTCACATTATTTTGTGATTTTTTAATTTATCTTGAAACAATCATTTTATTATTAATATTTATCATGGGAAACTAAATGCTTATATAATAACAATATTATTATATTATGGATATTAATATCGAATAAACGATATACCATTTTATATAAACTTTTTGACATTTAATATTATTTGATTAAGTGGGGAAATATAGATAAATGTTTATCCTTAACTCATTATAGATACTTTATGATTAGGATTATTGATTCATGAATTAAATATAGTATTCGAAATATAATTAATTTTTTGAACATAATATTATTGGAAGGGACTAGATATAGGCTTCTCATCAATGCATTGAGAGTTCTCATGAGAAAAATTCGTTGACTAAATTAGATGTATTTTTACCCAGTATTCATAAAATGTCTTGTGAAAGGACTTCATAGTAGAGGTATTATGATTCCTTAGATAATAATTTCAAATAATTAACAATTTTATTCCTTTAAAATTATTTTATTATTTTTATACATGATATTTTTTATGATATTATCTTAGGATGCATTTCATTATTAGTTTACATATTAAAGGACAAGTATTTTAGTTATTTACCTTTCTATATTGTTTATGCATTAACCAACAATGATATTCGTGGTATTGATTAAATAGAATATTTGTTTCATTATTTAACATTATTTATTTATTATTATTTATTGATTTATGATGGCCTCTTTTTCCTAAAACCCATGATGATCATTTAACCTCACACTGATGTTTCTTAGTATCACATGATATGGATAATAATTAATTTAATGAGATAAAGGGTGGAATTTGTTTTCAATTAATATGTTTTTTATTTTTTTTTCCACTGCAATATGGGTATCATATATGTATTTGATTATAAAAAATAACAAAATTGATCGGTAATTCATTATTGGACACCTTGAATGTATTCCAATGTAATAATTTAGACACTGACTTCAGTTTACTAGAGATGCGGTCGTTAAATTTATTATCAAATATTGTTTAGTATGAAACATGAGAACTAGATTAAGGAAAAAATATATTTGGTAACATAAAAATATGATATAATTTTAGAATAAATATGATGAACATTTTATCATTATGTTATATAATATATCATTTTGGTTTTCATACAAATACATCCCAACCAATATAATATAAGTGGATGTGGTTCTAGAATTGATATACCAAGGGGTAATAACTCAAAGAAGTTCACATTTAACATAACACTGTCATCACCTAGTGTGGGAGAAAAATAATTATTATGCACATATTTTAACCTTACCAAAGAATATTATTTGGATAAATCACATTTTACTTACAAAACCATTATTTCGGAATATAAAAAAAGATATATTGAGTGAACCCATATTTATGATTCTTATATTATCAGGGAGTAAAATTTTAAATTTATGTTCAGTGTTAGACCATATTTATAATTTTATACTATGGTTCAAAATTCATAATTTTATGAGCTAATTTAGTATATTCCATTGTTTAGAAATTGAACATAGAAGGAACAAGGGAATCAATACTCAAGGAAAATGTATAATTTTTTTAGATTAGAAAGCCAATAAAATGGGTATTGATATGAGAATATGATGGATATATTTATAAATATTAATTTTATAATGAAAAATAACATTTCATTGATATAAAAACCTATAAAACACATTAGTAAATAAATAGTTTTCTACGATGGGTTTTTTTATTTTTCATAGTCAATTTATGAGGTGATGAATTTGAATTGAAAATTTTAAATATTTGTTTTAAATTTTCTTATAAAAGATGACCCTAAAATTGACTTTTTATGATTGTTCTCACCAGTTACAAAAAAATTTACACAAAAATGATCATGAATATGGTTTTTTATGAAAAATTGTTGTTATGAAACTATTTTTCACATTGCTTTTTTCAAAACCAGTGTTTCAAATATCTTAATCCAAAAATATTGTTTAAATTATAAAAATAAAAAAAATAATATATATAATAAACATGATAAAATATTGTTATACATGATAAAATAAATAGTTTAAACTTATATATTTAAAATAAATAATGATCATTCCCTAATATAGTGACAATAATACACAAATATTTATTAAAATGTTGATTACCCCATTAATGAAAAATAGAAAATTGATAAAAATATCATATAATTCATAATAAATCAAGAAAAAAATTATATATTTTACCTAATTTTAATGGTTTTCGATGTTATAGTGGATAAAATTTTCATCATAGGAATAATATCACGAGGAAACCAAATCATAGACTTTGAAGGAATTTTAGAATCCCAATTATGTTTTGGATATTCACCATGATCCAAAAAATGTTTCTTCAATATAATAAAAACGAAACATTAATTAGTATTTCAATTATGAAAAATTAATAATATGAAAATAAATCATTCAAAAATAATTACAAATACTATGATAAGTTATCAAAAGAAAAATTTATGGATTTATGATGTAGATAAAATGATTATAGTTGGTGGAATGATGACGATCAAAATACTTGATCATGAAATTAATATATATGGGGTAGAAAAAATATAAATTATAATGTAAATTAAAACAGGTTATTATATGTTTCATTTTGAAATTGAAAATTTGATTTCACACTATAAAAACATGTAATTCTACATTATACAGATATTAAATTTAAAATTTCATGATTGTTTTAGGATAAAAAATGTTAAATGATACTCTTTCACAACATTTCTCATAAAAATACTTAAAATTTACATTTTTTATCAAATGTATGATAAATTATGTGTAAAAGAATATTTTCACATTAGTTTTATCATAACCGTTATGGAAAACTATCTTTTAATGATGGAATTTTTTAAGAACAAACAATAAAAGTATTTTTATATTGGTTTAATAAAATTATGATACAAATTTATTCAAAATTTTATTTAATTTTAAAATATATTATATCATTTCTTGTGGAGTGAAAATATATTTATAGATCAAAATGTATGCCTTCCAAAGTTTTTACATCTCTAAGACATCGTTTAAAGATGGTAACATTTGAAATACATAAATTTCAATATGCAAGTGTGTTTTGGTTCCATGTCATCACAAGTAGAATCATGGGAAACAAAATAAAACTTCTTTATTATTAGTAATTTATTTTTATGGGAAACAAGAAGTTAAAATTACTTTATCATAAATTTTTGAGAAAAAAAATGTTAAAAATAATCTATGATAAATTTTACCATAATTTTTTGTAGAACCCAACTTAAAATTCACTTTTCAATTCATTTATTCAAAAAAAATTAATTTAATAAATTTCAAAATGATGTAGTTATTTTTCAATGATTATATTTTACTTGTTAAGGATCCCAAACAGAGTTATGGATCAAATGTTATGGTCATCAATATTTGGACTTCAATAAAATAACATTTTGTGATGACCATTTGTTGTCCATATATTTTGGTATGTATTTACCTTTTAGATCCACAAAGACAAAAATTGATGATTGGGAAATTAACCACAATCTATAAACATTTCTAACATCATTTTTTTTAAAAAAAAAATTGTGAAATAATATTTTTCTCATCGCTTCCTAAAAATGAAAGTTGATGTTAAAAGTATTCTATGAGAAATTTTAACATCGATTTTTTTAAAGTGACATTAAAATTTTGATCTTAATAGTGTTTAATAAATAATTAACATAAGAAATTATTCCATGAAGAAATAAAATTTTAATTTATCTATAACCAATTTTAAAACCATTTCTATTCTAGTGATAGTATGATTCCCCAATGTTGGATTTCTTCGTCAAAGAAAATTCCACATCATTTTGTGGCACTACAAATCAATTGGTTTCTAGTAAACAACTAATGTATCTTGATAATCATTTTTTGGGCTTGGTTTACAATGGAAAGAAAATGGTTACACATATAGTGTATTTTATGATTCAAAATTATGATCAATGATTATAATTTATCTATAATAATAGGGAGGAAGTGGAAATAGAACACATATAATGGAGATATTTTATGAAGACACTCTAGGATAAATGAATCCCCAATGAGAATCAAACATTAAGGAAGATAAATATCATCATATTAATTTCAATGTAATATAATTTTTTATGAGTACGATGATACCTTTATAAGGTTCTCTAGTAAAGAAACTAATTATATACACAACATAGAGTGTAACATTAAACATTTTTCTGAAGGTAATAATACAAGTCTTCGAAGGAAAATGGTCTCAGAAATTTTTACCAGAGTATTGAATAAGTTTATGTTCCATAAAAATTGATATTTAATTATGTTGATCCAACATGTTAAAAATACATAAAGAAAATGAGTAGTTTACTAAGCACTAATAAACGTCAACGTGTCAAATAACAACAATAGAATGAATAAATTTCTATATAGTGATAACTGTGGAAAAAAATGAAGGATTTAGAGTTTTATATATGTTTATAGATAAGGTTCATCAAGATAAATAATTAAAATGGGTGAAATAAAGATCATTTATTATATCATTGAACTATATGTACATGGGGGACTATGTAAATTAATTCCCTAACTATAAAGGAAATTAATCACAGAAAAGGAAAAAGGGAGAAGGAAAATATTTTATTGTAACTATTGTTGAGGGGGATGTACCCAATGACATGAAATAATGTAATTTAATAATATATTAAAATTTATCTAATTATTTATTTGATTATATATTCTCACACCATTTTATATATTATATATTTTCCTTGAAAAGTAAAAATTACCTTAGCACATTAAGATAAGAGATGTCATTGAAAACACATAATGAGGGTCTCACTAAAATAAGGATTTTTAATGAGATCACCCTTATGACACATAAACATTGTTTATTTTAGGATTTATTTATTATAGATATGATAAATTTTGATATAATACTTTGTAAGGAATATTTTTTAAAATACAATGAAAATTTTTATTGAAGTAAGAAGTAAATTATGATTCATGATGAAAATATAGAATTCCTTAAAATTATACCATAGCCTTAATCATTTGAGACATCTCAAGATTCATCCCTAGTTTATCTTCTAAGTAAAATTCATAGGGAACATGAGTAGACACAATATAGTGATGGTTAGATTAATCAACAAATAGAGGATATGCCTATTGTACACGAATATATTGATGAATTTCTTGAAGATTTACCTCGACATCCCCCATAGTGTGAAGTTCAGTTATCCATTTATTTAATCCTTGATAAAATAATAATATCAATGAATCTCTATAAAATACCCACATTTTAATTGTTGGAGTGGATGAAAAATCTTTATAAGTTGTGTGAAAAGTGATTTATTATCTATACTGTTTCCCCATGGGGATCCCCTATTCCCTTCAGTAAGAAGAATAATAGATCTATGTGATTTTTTGTTGATTATAGGGAAGTAAATGATATTAATATAATAAAAAATTATTATATTACTTTAATTTTAATTCATTCTATGTTTCATAAATGTTGAGTTAACAAGGAAGTCATTATGAAGACATATTTTTGAATAAGGTATTGACAATACTTTTTTACAACAACTCTATTTGGATTTACTAATTCTCTCTCTATTTTAATCGATCTAATGAAATGTGATTTCAAGGAAACTATTAATGATTTTTTATGGTCATTAATGTTAATATATTTGTGTATTATATAATATTTGGGGAATATGATAATCACTTGGGAATCATTATTAAAATTCTTATTAGGAAATTTTTATATCACACATTTTTTATGTTTTATTTATGGATTAAAGAATTTTTTTTATAGACAAATTTTTTCCAATGATGGAATGTCATTTGATATTGTGATTAAAAAGGTAGTCAAAGAGTAGCCGATACCAATGAAAATAACCAAGGTATATAATTTCATTGGTTTGGTAGCTTACTTCATATGATTCATTTATAATTTTTTCCATTTATTAAACCCTTTAATCGAGCATATATATAATGTGATTACATTGGTTTGGATAGAATAATGTGAAGATTATTTTGATGAAGAAAAGAGTAGACCAGTCAGTTATCTTATTTTGTCTCTACCATATGAAAATCATAGTTTTGATATATTTAGTGATGTATCGAATGTGGGACTTCATTATTTCTAAATTAAAAATGATAATGTTTTTGAATACGAATCAAGGACACTGATGACTCATGAACATATCTATAAACCCCATGATATTTTACTAAAATCCATAATTTATACTATAAAGATATGAAGAAATTTTCTCTATGATGAATTAAGAGAGATATACATGGATCATAAATTCCTAAAATACATCTTTTCATAGAATGATCTCAATATGAAAAAAAATGTGTTAGATCAATCTACTCAGGGATTGTTAAGTCATGATCTCTACCACCCAATGAAAGTAAATAAGGTATAAGTTTAATTTAGTCAGAGAAATAATTAAAATCTGACCTCTATGTTGATTGATAGGGTTCTTATGTTCAAGGATCTAGTAATAATAGTTATAAAAAGTATTAAGGAATGATAAAATTTACTATTTTCTCAAATGATTATGAACCCATCTTTTTAGAAAATTTAAAAAGTTTTCAATGTGAAGGTGATATATTTAAAAAAAATATTAATACCTTGATAGTTTGGAAATTACCTAAAATAGATTGTGATGATGGTGTTATGATATTTTGAAAGAGATTATGAGTTTCATCTATACCTAAGAAAAAAATGTAATTATTAGATGATGCATATTATTTTACCTTTTCTTTACACTATGGCAGCACATGTTTTTCTAGGGATTTTAGGGATCGTACATGGTTGGATATAATTAACTGATAAATTTATAATTATGTGTCCAAAAATTTAGTTTCTCAATAAGATAATGGTATGAGATAACATCCTTTTATTCATGAAACCTCCCATAATTACCATGTGTAAACTATATGAAATTTCTATGAACTTTGTCACAGGACTACCAAATAGTCCTTGAAAGAATGGTTCAATATAGATTATCATTTATCACCTAACCAAATATACAAATTTATTACTATAATATATGACTTACCTCCTGAAAACCTCGGATGAATCATTATTAAAAAATATATAATACTTCATGTTGCAACTCTATAAAACAAGTCTAATCCCAATCTCCATTTTACATTGAATTTATAGATGATTTCTTATATGGATGTTTCTAATGAGATTAATTTTTTCACTTCATACCATCCTCAAAGAGATGGAATTCCTATAAGTACTACTAAAACAATGGAATAAATGTTGAGGGCTTGATAAATTAAAATTCAGGGTATTTTGGATCAGCATTTACCTTTGGTAGAGTTATCCTATAATAATAGTTTATATTAATGTATTCAAATGGAATTATACAAGGAATTAAATGGAAAGTGATTTCATAATTTAACATGATGATCTATAGTTTTTGAAACGAAATTTTCTATCCAAGACCATATTGAAGACATATAAATAATGTTAAAGGCTATTTTGGATCATGTTAGAGCAACACAATGTCAGAAAATGATTATTCAAATAATTAGAGGATGAATTTGGAATTTATATTGGGAGATCATGTATTCATGATAGTATCATAATTGAAGGGTATCATAACGTTTTAAAAGAAATAGAATATGATACCACATAATATCTGACCAATTGATATTTTGTAAAATATATATTCTGTGGACTGTTGGTTGGAAATTCCTTCTAGTCACTTGAAAGTAGCTAATGTGTTTAATATATTATTATTAAATAAGTAAATTATAGATAGAAAACATGTCCTAAAATCTAATTAAATAGAATTATAACCAAATCTACATTAAAATGAAGAACTAATACATATTCATGACACTAGAAAGAATGTATTGAGTAATCAAATGATAAATTTTTTAAAGGTACTATGTAGAAATATAAAAATGGAGCATGCAACATGTGAACGAGAGGATATTATAAAGAAGAACAACCCTAAATTGTATACAAGGTAATACCGATGAAATTTTATGGATGAAATTTTTATATAAGGAATGAATTTAAGACCCAAAAAAATTATGATTTATTTCATTTTAAATATTTTTACCTCTTTTATTTCTTGCAATTTACACAATAATAGGTTTAAATGAAAATACACTATTAAAATATTATTTAATCATAACCATTATAGACATGCTTCTAAATTGACTAGTGTGAATAATATTAATTAAATTATGAAAAATAAATAGTTCAAACATGTATTAAATAAATTAAATGGATATTCATTGATTATAAATAAAATATGAATTGTTTTAAATAAGAATAATTGACTTATAAAAAACTATATTTTTTATAAATTATGATTTAGTAGTGCTTTATGAAAAAATACTAAAATTATTTTTAGAAGAATGAAATTATTTTGTGTTATTTTATAATCTTATCATTTAAAATAATTATATCAAAATTATATTACTATTTCTTTTTGGTAATTTTTATGAAGAGTTTACTTTTTTGATTAATAATGAAAAATATTAAGTTTAATTGAATCTTGACTATTCATATAAATTAATTAAAATTTTATGTTATATTTTAAATTTTTTATAATATAAATGTAGATATATTATATTTTAATAAATATAATTTTTGTTACATTAATCACTTTTATATTGAATTTTTAAATTAAAATATTTTATATTTATCATATGTTTTTTCATTGGATACCAGATTTTTTGTATTATATTCCTATATAATTTAAAATTAAATTCATCCACTTATATGAATTGAATTTGGAAACAGTTTTTCTATATTTTAATTCATATTATATTATATTATATAATAATACCAACTTCGTTTTACCATTATGAATTATAAAACTAGTAAAAATTAATTACCATGGTTAAGGTAAAAACCAATTTACTGGGGATATTAATTACCAAAAAACATGTCAAACAACCATGTAATGATGATATTTTGACCTTTAAACCTATAATGGTCATGAATTTCTCATTTATTAGGCTTTTTACAAGACAAAAACATGGCTATAATTAATTCTTATTAAATAATATATGTGTTCCCTCTCCCCAAATTATAAAATGACACCAATTCTCTTCCATGATTCACACTTAAAAATAAACCTTTATACGATAATAAATAACCAAATAACTTTAATAATTGTCTATAAATATTTTAGGTCCCTTATTTTATCATAAATCAATCCTAAGTGTTTTCATGTGAAAATGCATAAAATCCATTCAAAGAATGGTTATCATTTTTAACCGATCATTTTTATTTTATTTCTTCTAAAAAATACATAAAATCATAATAAAAAATATATTATAATAAATTCATTATATAAAATATATTTATAGCTTCTTATTTAAGTTTAATAACTTATATCCATCTCATATTCCATAAAATAAGAAATGAAACTGTTGAGTATGTATATAGTGGATTATGGCCTCTTGAACCGTTGTAATTCATTATCAATCCCCATCTTTCAAGGATGTTTACAAATATGGATTTAAAAAACATAAATGATATTTATGATATTATTTTACTTATTTACTTATAATTTAACATAAACCTTCACAATTTTTATTCTAGTTAAAGTCTGACAATGCCACTCGTGGGTAAGGAATACTATTGCCTTGCAAAGCAATATGATTGTTTTTTTTACTTATGATTTTCATGGAAAGTAATGATGATAATTTTCAAAATATATATTTAATATTTGAATTTTTAATATTTTTTAATGATTAATATATCACCCAATTTTGTACCCTTTCAATCCTAAAGGGAATTAAATTTCCACTTGTGGGTAGGTAAAACATACATCTCCAGAAACCGTCTTGATTCATTTTCCATATCCAATTATCAATAAACATTAGAAAATGTATTTAATGAGATAATATGATATATATAAAATTTATATAATTATTTTTTTTGTATCTTTATAATATCAACAGGAATTATAACTATCATGATACAACACACATGATGAAACATAGAAATTAACAAATAAAAAATGAAAATAATAAAATATTATTAACAAATAGGTGGTAAAATGTACTATGGTGATTATATAGGATATTTGAAATACAAATATGGTTTTGTTTTAATTTAAAATATTCATAAAACCATTACAAAAGTGTTAAATTAGGCTCAACCAAAAGAAAGTGTGAGGTAAGGGACTTTATCTTAATTTTCATTTATTGATGAATTTTGTAATGTTATGCCACTAATTTCAGTTGTATTGTGTCTATACCGACCCTTTTACATGAAATTTCATGAATAATTCATAAGTAATGGTATATTATGTTTCAAATTAAATAATTTTAACCAAGTGGATTTTAAATGAATATTACAAAGTGGTAACAAAATTCACACCTAAATACCTTTTAGTTGGGCTATATTAGATATATATTGATGTGAATATTCATAGTTTTTATGTGTAATGACTTAATAATATATTATGTTTTATTTTTGATTTTTATAGGGGGATTTAAATTTTATTCACTTAATAAATTCATTGATTAATTCTCACTTCAACGTTATAATAATTTTAAAGGATTTGATTTGAATTTTCATCTCATTGATAAATTTTTTTAATAGATATTAATTATTATATTTTGTATACACTAGACTATTGATGTATTTACCATTAAAAACTATTCATTTATGATGATTATTATTTTCACATGTATTCTTCATGGGTTTGTAATTTAGAAGTTATAAATAATGTTAAAAATTACATTAAATTCTCACCTTCTTATGTGATTTTTTACATTAACATGAAATAATTAGTTTATTATTATCCTTTTTCAATGGACACTACATTTCTATTGAATATAAATATTATATAAGTATGGATTTTATTTTTTCCGAATATTTATACAATTTTTACATAATGTGTTTCATTAAATTTTATTTTATTTACAGGGAATATTGAAATATATGCATCCTTTACTCTATATGCTTTCTTGATCAAAATGATTCAAGAATTAAATAAATTAATTGATATATTTGGAATAGTTTTGACATAGATTTATTTTTGGGGCATGGTTATAAATTTCCCCTAATTATTCAATATGTATCATGATAAAAATATATTGTCCAAATATTATTGGATTTTACCTAGTAGATTAGAACTATCTTGTGAAAGGACTTGACAGTAGGTGTATCATGATGCATGATATCATGATGTCAGATATTTAAGAATTTTTTTCAGGGATAATTTAATTATTATTACTAGCCATGATATTTTTTCCTTGATTATAACTATTGTTTCATACATTCCTAGTTTATTGATTAAATCAAATGTTATTTATGTTACTTACAATTCCATATTGATCACTCAATATCCAGTTATCATATTTAAGTTATTGATTAAATAGAATGTGATATCATTTTTTAACCTTTATATTTTTTATTATTATTTATTGATCAATGATATATTACACTATATAGAATCCTTGCTGAGCATTTTATATCACCCCCATTATTTTCATTTCCCCTAGATAAGAAGAAAAATTGTTGAAATGAGTTTAAGGATAATTTTTTTTTTCACATTTCTCTATTTTATAATTTTTACCCTGCCTATAATAGGTATCATGTATGTGTATTTTCATCAAGAAATACTTAATTGATCAGTCCTTTTGTATTTTACCCATTATATCTATGCTAATGTAATAAATTAGACACTTGCTCCTAGATTTCCCTAGTTCTTTGCTAATTTAATAAAGTAGTCCTTATGTATATTTTTCTCAAACCCTGATTTCCTTCTTCCTTTTCTGAAAATTTCATTAGCCCCAGATCTGCTCAAAGGGTGCCTTAATCTTTAACATTCAACTTTAGAATTCCCAGAATCTTCCTGGCTTTTGAATCTTACCTTGATCGTGCAGTTTAGGCAATGACATCCTTTGGTGGACGCATTCGATAGATTTATCTTTGGTTCTTGGGATCTTTGGGAAAGTGTGACTATTGGCTTGCTTGATGGGCATCACATAATGATTCGGTTAGAGTCAGAAGCGGAACTTATTTCCAACTGGTCGAGGGCTCCATGTAGCTTCAATGGCTGTCGATTCTTACTATTACTGTGGTCCGTTGGGTTCCACAAGAATCGTGATTCACTATCGACATCGGTATGGGTAAGCTTCCCTAATATTCCACTGCCTTTCCAAAATCCTGCTGTTATTCGCATGCTAGGTAATCTTGTATGAAGGTTTTTGTGTTCTTATTCTTGAACAGAAGCTGTGTGCCACCCGAATAATCCCCAGGTTTGTGTGTAATTGGACGCATCCCAAATACCTTTCGATTATGTGTGGATTACAATTGGAGTGGAATATAGGTATAAGCATAAGGTGGTTTACGATGAATGGATGGATTTTTGTGCTTCTTTTCACCACTTGGTTCATACAACGGTGGATTGCAACAGGGGAGGGACCTTTATGGCTCATTGTTCAGATGCCCAGATGTCTATTAGAAGTGAGGGTGATCATACGGGTAGAGATTCAGAGACAGGTGCGAGGGATCGTCAAGGACAGATGGAGACGAGAACTGAAGGTGGAGGTAAAGAGCTTCCAGTTCCGGTGATGGAACGACAATTGGTTGAGGCATGTATAAAGACCTTTGTGGATGGCCTTAGTACTATTCATGGGGAAGGAGATGTTCTAGGAAAATCATCGGAGGTTGGTGTAAGGGAAGTTCCTACTCTAGAAAGAAGATATGACAAAAAAAGTGGTAGGGATGACCAGCCCCCAGTGGCGGCTAAATAGATGGAGGATAGCCGTAGAGAATTGGTTAATGATGGTTAGGGAGCTGTGGCTACTATGGGAACAGTGAATATCATAGAAGGGAATGTAATGGTGGTTGAAGGGGACCGTTTTGAGGAACTCAGAGTGGGGGAGGTGCCCCCAACACATGCAGTGGAGGTCGAGGGTTCTCGACCTGTTATGAAAACTATATTCATAGGGGGTGGATAGAGGTATGGATACCTCGACCATGACTTTTATACCTTTAAGAAACATTTTTTAAATCCTTTCCAATACCAATCGGGAATCCGGTTTATGTGTTAATTTAGATGGTGGGGTGCGGGTGCTGCCGTCTCCATAAAAGAGCCGATTGGTGGTAGTCTGGGTCAAGAGGAAGTTTCCAGGGCAGTGGAAACTTCTGCTTATGCGATTAGATGTCTTGCTCAAATTGAGCGGAATACTATGAACCAAGAAAGGAGGAGGAATAGTGGGGGAAATGGTTTTGGATATGAGGATTTCCTAGGTAAAGGGAAGGACTAGGATGGGGGTGAAAAAGAGAATATGAGTGGATCAGCTATTCATTCATATAGCGATATTGTATGAGGTGGGAACAAGAGGATGGCCGAGCATGAAACAACGTTTTCTACAACCCCAAAAAGAAGAACTAGGAAATACTATTCTTATCTTCCATGCCCGGAAATAACCAGATTTTCTTTCTAAGCGGGATAATGGGGTGATTCTTGCATTTAGAAAAGGTAGCTTGGCCAACCAGTCCTGTGAAATCCAACCACCTCTGGTTCAGTTGAGGTGTTGGGAGCTTGGTGATATTGAGAAGAGGAACTGACCATCTTCTATTTGGGAATTGTACACTACGTATGACAAATCTAGTATGGGATGCAGAGAATATTACAGGTATTATGATATGTCGTTCGGTTCTTTTCTTTTGATTGTGTTTGAATTGAAGTGTTGGTTTATGGAGTTGTAGGGCGTTGTTCTGTATTCGTTTTTGTACCTATTGTTGGGTACCGGCAACCCATAATTCGGCTTTTAAAATGAAAAAAAATGTTTAGTTGTAGTCTCGTATATGAATATACCAATTCAATGGTTGATTGTTTTTTTTATATTAATATACTTGAAATAAAATAGTACTGGGTTTTTATAACCAAAATAGTGGCATGAGAAATTAAATAATGACTTTGTCAACATAACATGTACTCAAATTTGTAAATGATCTAGTGTTAATGAGGTGAAATGAAATTAACTCATTGATATAAAATTATTTCAAAAAATGGTATTATTTTATTTATATTAAAACAAAATGACTTCAAAATTAGAATTTTTACTATAGTTGATGTACCTAAATGAAAACGAATGGGAATATACTCTCTTATATTGAAAGGATTGTTCTTAAATATTAATATGAGCTCTTTAAAATCATAGAAACTCATTTTGATGGCTCTTTATATATAAAATTCATGTAATTTTATGCCCACATGATTTAGAGTAAAGATGATTTGGATTATACGTGGGTATTTATTATAGAGGAAGGGTAATTATTTATATATTTTTAGACACACTCCTTGGACATATAGTTGCCAAAAAATAAAATACCTTTGGATCTACCCTATATTTATACAATTAAATTATCCCAGGGGGAGTGGTTTATAAAAAAATTAGCTTAAAGACCTAAATTATTGAATTAATATTATTTTTGATGTGGAAGGGATTCTGTTTAAAAAAAATTTCTTTCAAAACATTTAAATTATACATTAGGTTTTGGGAGATAAATTATTGGTTTGGAAAATGTTCTTATCACATTAACAATACTTATATCAATAAATAATACTATTTATGCCTGATAATGTCCTATAAATTTTTTATTAAATAAATTTTGATCATTATGATGTGATAATACTTATAGAAATAAGGTATTACCAAAACATTGAACTATTTTAAGAAATCATGTAATAAATGTTTGATATCTTCAAAATTATGATTTCAAAAAATAGTATTTATTTTATAACAAAATTATAAAATTTCAAATTTTATATTTAAAATAAAAAAACAAAAATATTCGAAAATTCTAGTTTTTATGGATTATTCATCTTTTTAACCCTAATTTTAATTACATTTGAATCATAAAATCATGTTTTCATTTATATTAAATTAATAGTGATTTATATAACCATTTCATGCAGTTAAAATTTATTGAAAATTATAAAATTTATCATAAGGTTTTTTATTAGAAAAAATATATTTTCCAAAAATGCAACTCTTTTTTAACAAAAACAAACTATTTATTGTATTCATATTATATTCTTGTTTATTTTAGTTAATAATAAAAATGGTTTTTTTGTAACAAAAATATCATTTATAAAAATGATTACACAATTATATTAATAGGATCTAGATACATAACCCCTTATCACACCTACAAAATCCTCAAAGGTGATCTGTATTATAGTTTTACTCTGACACGGTGGTTTAACTAAAAGTAATTTTGTACTGATATCTACTAATTTTGACATTTCTAATAGGAAAATACACCTGATCCTGACTTGTAGATGATCTTATAGGGGTTAGTCATATAAAAACCTTAGTAATTCTAACACCATCCTAAGATTTAAAAAATGGGAATCAGAAGTCAAGATCTTACATGTCGATTTCATTTTTTCCCCTTTTCTTCCGAAAATATAATTTATTATTTACGTTAATATTAACTAATTATAATGGAAACATTATTATTTATGGTAATAATTCTCAATAGTCAAAATTCCCAATGGTCATAATTCCAATGGCCCAGATTCCAAATGGAAAAATCCCAATGGTCTCAATACCAAATACACAGTATATGTACTATACCATTATCATACCCTCATTACTCACAAAATTCACTTATAAAGGTTCTACACTTCCATTTATAATTATTATCATATTCTTAAGACTTATATTTATCTTTGCTACTTTTATTATAGGATTTATATTCGTATATGAATTCTAGACTATGGTATTTGCATTACTATGAGAATTATTCATTAGTTTCTATCTCCTAGTTTAAATAATATATCTGATAGTTAATATTATTTGAAATATCACAATGAATGTTAATTTTATTTTTATGTAATTATATTTTCATGAGTAATAAAATATTGATTTGGAAAAAAGAGTTCATTATTAGTAATATAATCAACATTTCTTACTGTTATATTATTCCCCATTAAGAAACTTCCCCATTTAAATTGAATTTCATATTATGAGGTGAATGAAATATGGGTGGTTCTTCCTCATCACATCTTCACTTACCCATATTTCCTTATTATAATAATGGTTCTGCGAATAATTTTAACCATGTGGGTTGTCTTATTATGTTAAACATTTTCTATTTGTTCTAATATCATCATCAAATCATCATTATAAGAAATATCACTATTTGAAAATACAACCACTAGATTTAGTCCATGTGTGAAATCTGTTATGATATTCATGAATAAGGATATGTAGAATATGTCATGTACTTCAGACATGTTTGGTGGGATTTCTAGTCGATAGGACACAACTCCGATGTACTTAATATTCACAAAGAGGAGAATGTACCTAAATATAAAATTCTCTTTTTCCCAAATGGAATGAATATACTACAAAGAGATATATCACGGAACACATTATCACTAACCTAAAAATCTATAAATTTTTTCTGGTAACCATTGTAAATATTTTTCATGTTTTTCTACTATAATGGGTTTCGGAATGTACATGACCTCCATAGTCATTTTATTTCATTTCAGGTCCCAATGGGTTCTACTATTCAAATTCATCCAAACATGTTGGAGTTATATAATTCATTATATATAGTGTGTTAATACAGATCAATTGAAATGATTAATTTAATTCTACTATTGTATATGAATTCAAACAAAGGATATTGTTGATCTCAGCTTCCCTTGAACTCTATTGAGAAATAACTCACATATCCTCAAATTCATGGATTTTATAGTAACATTGTCCATAGGTCTAATGGTTATAAGACTTATTGAATTTTAATTCTATTTTCAGAGAATGTTAGAGACTACTCCATAATTTCTATGTGAATCATCGATCTAGACCAATTGAATTTATAGTGGCATTCCATTTTGCCTAACCCCTTATCTAATGTATATCCTTTCAAGTTGATCGAATGATAAATCCTCTTGAATAATAATGAAATTTGATTTAATTTATTGAATATATATAATAACTCATATGGAAATGTTATTTTTGGTTATATTTAGTCAACCCAAGATAAAATATGTGGTAATGTTATCTAGTTTCAATGAATGTATGGGTAATGGGTACATTATTCCCATTGAATACCTATAACCTAAACATTAATATATATTAATTAATTTCCTTCATCATATTGTCCCACTAATAGTGATCTCATATATATAAATAAATATATAAATATATATTTTCTTCTTGTTGGATACAAAATATTGTTATATGATAATTAGTAAATATATCCATCATTAACTCATGATATGATTATACACATAGTCACCAAAAGCCTCATAACTCATTTTTCATAAAAGATTCAATATATATATATATATTTTCTTCATTATGTCATCCAAATTCTTCTATATCTCTATTTCATCCCTTATAGAATTTTAATATCATATACAATACATGGTGGAAAAATCAAATGATCATGGTGGGATTTTTTTCCTTCCTTTATGATTTTTTGGACCATATATTTTATTACTAATAATATTGGATCCTTTTAGTCCTCATTGTGGATTATGATAGATTATAATTTATAATTAGAGAATATAATTCTTCTTTTCTATCATGATATGGTAGTTTATTAAGAAATCATAATACTTCAGTATCTCTATCTATCATCATTTTCACATGTTGATATTCTTTTGTTTGAATACATACTTTAGGCTGTTATGACCCGTATATATGCCACATATCTTTATGTTAAAATAATTATGCATAATATTCAATGTGAATATTAAAATACCAAACTCTATATCACGAATTGGATTATTTTACCACAATCCTTTTAATTTTTAGAGGAATAAAATATAACTATAATATTTTACATGATGAAACATCCTAAGAACATCTTCAGGGTTCAATCAAGATAAACAATCCATCAACATAGGTTGGTAGTGTGATTATAGTAGAGATGATTTAATATTCTTTATCATATTCAATATATCTTCATAATAATCAGTCTAGAAAAACATTACACCATTTTGAGTTATCTTGGTAGAATCCTTTGGAACCATGAATAGTTCCTCACAAATCATCAATATTATCCAACTAATCAATGGAATCTATATATTTTTATTGTATATTTTTATATAACACTACTCAACTACCTACATCTTTAAACGATTTATACTAATCCCAATTATTTTAATAATTTTCCCAAATAATGATACATACTCAATGAAAAAAAATCAAATTTATTTTACATTTCATATAATTTAACATTCCTCAAATTCTAAAAAAAATTATTCAAATTCTCCTCATGTTCTTCTTAAATTTGGTGTCACTTATAATAACATCTTTTCATGATGGAAAAAAATTCAAGGTAATATATAAAGAGGTTATTCATATTCACCAATAATATTCTTAGATAATTGTAATTATAATAAACTCATAGTTCCCAAATATTATTGGAAATGATATTTTTTAATATCTTACATTTTTATGTTTAATTGATGATATCGTGATCAAAGAACAAATTTGTAGAAGTAATTGTTCCTACATAGTTCACTGAAAATGTAATAAATATATGGAAATGGAATCCTATTTCGTATCACAAATATATTGAATTAATAATAATATATATATATTCTCATTTAATCGTCCTTCATTTTTATTGGGGATAGATGCACCCCATGATGAAGCTTGTAGGCATATGAGTTCCATTTACATATAATCTTATTGTATTTTATTTAGTAACTCTACATTAATGGGGATAAAATATATTGGATCAGGAATATCATCCCAGATTTATGAATAATATCAATTTAAAACTCAACATATCTGTTTGGAGGAATACTGGGAAACTCCATGAAAAATATATATATATATTCCATCAGAGAGATAATGTATTCAAGGGTAATTTTTTCCTTTTTCTCAGTCACATGAGAAATTTATTATTTCTAAAATGTAATCATTATCCATAGATGAGATGAATATTCTAATGGAGATTTAGTCTCCTCAAAAATTAATATAATGAAAGGATTATTTGGGAAATGAAAGGTGAATTTATTCTCTCGATAGTTGACAATTTCTCTACACAAGGAAAACTAACAAAAACCCTATATAGAAACAAATTCCCCTAACATGAGTATGAAAAAGTTTTATAGGAGTTTAATAAAGAAAATATTTATTGTGGAGGATTTATATTATATTGATGAATGAATTTACCGATTTTCTATTTTAATGAAAATTTAACTTCCTTGTTTTTTGAGTTGTTTGAATAATTCTAATAAACATGAATGAAATGAAATAATTCATAAAATTTGTACCAAATTATTCATTCTATTTTCATTTATTAATAACATACAAATTATTAAAAAAATTATTATTATGATCCACCACAATAGTAGTAAAAAGTTAACTTTATCCCCACATTCTTATCCAGAGAGGACATTTTCATTGGTTATTTTTAATAACCCTTAGTTTCCACACTTTTTTGGGTAAATGTTTCTATTAATTGAAACATTGAACTATTGGTTGAGTATTGATTAATACCTTCTTTCCCCTATCACATTACCAGTATTCTTTATCACTTTATGGAATTCATTAGCTCCATGTCCTTCCCTTTCACATTGTAAACATCTCCTTATACCATCGATGTAGTTCCCATAATTCATCTTTACACACTTATTTAATGCTTGTATTTTTATTATATTGATTCTATGTGGATTATTTGATGATAATCTAGAGATAAACTATATTCTCGGCTTATTATCTCATGTTTTACAAGGCAACTAAGAAGGTCCAATCATTATATCAATAATAATTGTACATCAATCTATTTCCTCATGGTTTTATATGTCTGAAATAATTAATTAATTTTCAATTCATAGATTCAACCCAATAAAGAAAATTTTACCCGTCCATTAGTATCCTTGAAAAAGATATATGTTTATCATAAAATAAATAATTTTAATTTTTTCTTCATTTACATAGATATATTCATCCAACATTTTCTCAAGTTTATGTAATTCGAAACTCATTTTAATGCAATGGGTACAACAATAATTTTTTTTAAAAAAATATCTTCATGAATCCTTTCCATTTCATCGATCAAATTTTTCACAAGGGATTTGTATTTTTTATCAATGATTATTGTGGATATAATTCTCTCTGTAGCCTATAAACATCAAAATAGAGTTTTAATTTCTTATAAAATGGGTTGAATGAAAATATTTTCTAAATAATGTCAATAAATTTCTCCAAAATTGGGGGATCATATGATGCACTTAAATTAGGATTCCTTTTTTTAATAAAGTACTCAAATAAAAAATTTCACTATTAGAATAAGTACATATTTCAATATGAATCCGGTTATAACCTGTAACATCAATTAGTTTCTCTCATATTTCAATGAATTTCGGGCGTTTAGCTCCCATCAAATAAATAATTTCATTAGTAAAATTTAAAATTTTTCATCACATCTACTATTGACAATATTAATCCTATTTTCAGTCTAATTTTATAATAATTGAATGTATTGGTTGAGTATATAGGATTAATTAAGCATATAAATATATAAAACTACTTAACTTATAAGGAATTACATTTATACCCTCACTTATATAACTCTATGATTCAATATAGGATTATATGATCCATTTCATGTTATGTTCTCCAACCTAATGTTAAATTGAAATCATTAATAATGGTTTTTAAAGATCATAGATATTTTCTGAAGCCTATCACCTAGGAGTGTGTTTCAAGGTGGGAAATTATAGCACCAATCATCATGAACACAATGAAGAACAATTTGATACTCAACAATACTTTTTTATGGGTGTCTCCCCTCTGTGAATCTATAACATATCGATATCTAGATAACAAAATCATGGCAGGGATTCCATTTCTAGGAAACCACACAATCCAAACATCACCACAATTTAAGTTGTTTTCCTATATTTAGAATGATCCCTTGGGGATTAATAAATTTTATAAAGGAATAATCTTTAAAAATTACTTGATCATTACATGAGACCAAATATAACAACAATAATCTTGTTACACATTCTATTACAAAGAAAAAAGATTTATAAAAGACATAATCTAGGGATCTAGAGGTCTATTGTCATTGTAATATTAGATGCATAAATATATCAACATTAAATAAAAACACCATCATATTTATATAAACTCCCCCACTTTACAATAAATCCCAATGATCTAATAATTATACACATTTCAACATGAGAACATACATCATGAAAGAGGTTGGAAACAATTCCAAGTAAGAGATCTATTAGAGAAATCATGATGTATATGAGGCCTAAGGCATATGATAATGATATAAAGAAGGATAATATCATGAAATCATGATATTTTAGTATATTATATATTAATGACATGTTATAAAAGGAATCTATATACGAGATAAAAAATGATATCATAATCAGAAGTCAAGACTCACTACAAATACATCAGAATATTTTGTGCATGGCGAACCACATATCCAATATACATGGTATCTCATGAGATTAAAACTTGAACCAATGTATTGGAGTATTATCTAGGAAAACCATTATTAAGTTTAACTTTCTATGTTACATATAGATCACATATCATAATAAATTATTTCAACAAAATTCCATGGACAATGAGAATGATTTCATATTATAATAATTGATTTCATAATATCTTAAAGGCATGATTTTTTAGACTATTTAAAACAATGTGAAATTAATATGAGTCTCATAAATATAAATATATGATAAATGATGTTCAATTATATTTATACGAATACCAATGAATGATTATATTGTTGGGTTTCATAGTAGAAAAGGTTGAATTGGAAATTAAATAATGATTTATACATAAAAATGTTTATATAAAACTATAAATGGTATGGGGTGAATGATAAATATTTGAAGTATATCATAGATAAAAATCACTTGGATATAAATGGTTGTATATTATGTGTATGAAAACATAGATTCATTAAAATTATAAATATCACAAAAAATAAACTCTTTAATGAAAAGAAAGAAGAATATAGTCATTTATCTCCGGAGGTTGTGTCATAAATATATGACGAGAACATTTGTACCATAAGAACACATTTTTAGTACTATTGGGAGAGAATATGAGTGATAATTTGTGCTCCATGTATTTTCACTAGAGAATAGTGGGATAATGGGTGGGTATTTATTGAAAAAGTCATGAAATTTTTGTATTAATTTCAAAACATAATCCATGGACCTCAAGTTAATTAAAAGTGGAAAACCATTGGTCATCCCATGGGTATTACCATGTTATTTTTAAATGGGGAGTGGTTGTTATTATTTTAATTTATGAATAATATTTTTGAGGTTTAAGGGATTCCCTTTGAAAAAGAATAGTTTAAAAGAAATTAAAATATACTTTTAGTTTTGGAAGATTCCTTATAGGTATAAAAAATTAATCTAATGTCTTTAAGTTATTATATTTTAATGAATAATACTAGTTTGGGTCAATAAATCCATTTATAGTATTTATTTCATGAGATCTAAATCATGATAATGTTATGACGCTTATCATATTTATATTTTCCTAAAAAATAATACTATCTTTGAAAATTATTAATAAATCACAATTATGTTTTATAAATGTGATGATTTTAACGATAACATTAATTTTTTTAAATTTTTTTTCAAATTTTTAAGAATTTAAATTTTAAATAAAAAAATTATTTATAAACAACACTATAATTATGAAAAAATTTAGCATTATCAACTGTATAGAATTTATCAGAGACTTCATAAAATTTAATTGTCAATTATATTCATATAAACAGCTATTTAAAAGTCAATTTTATGGAAATAAACTTCATTTAAAAATATAGAAATTATTATAAAAGGTTATTTTAATTGCAACCAAATATTTTAAATTGTTTCCTTTATATGAAAAAATCATATATCTTATATTCATTTAAAATCCATATACATTTTAAATAACAATGAAAAATGGATAGAACCATCTATTACTTCATTTATAAAACGAAATTTTCTTCATTATGACACCAAATTCAATATTAATACCCCCTTATAACATAATCATAATACCAAATAGTGAGGTGTGTGTTGGTGGTACTCAGGCAGAGTTTTTCATATTACATTGATATCTTATTGAACTCAAATGTGTTTAAATTTACATGTATGAAATTCCACTCGGGCCACACATATTGAAAATCTACCTTTGTTTGGTCATGTGTGGACCCTAGTGATGATACCTCTCTCCTAGGATTTGTTAAATGTAATTCAAAATGCATGGTCCTACTTGTTGAGGCCATCGTTTCTCACATACTTATAAGTTATATACTAAAATTACTGATTATAAAGACTACTTACAACGATAATATTATTAAAAATGTTTATAAATATCAACGGTCATTATACCCAACAATAATAATTCATAATTTTCAGATCCTAATGGTGTCATTGACAACCTATACACAATATATATATATATATAATCCACTGTTACCATACTTCTATACTCACTACGTCACAAATAATCATTATACAATTACCTTTATAATATATTCCATATTTTTAATCCATTTATTTCTTTTTCCTTTTATATAGTAGGGGTGTTCTTCCGGGGGGATTTTTTCCTATTCATTTTCTGTAACTATGGGAATTAATTTTCGATACATATATCCCTATGTTATTCATGGATATTGTAGTAAATATTATTTTATAATTCACCATTAAATTTAACATTATTTAAATGTACTTTTATTTTAATGTATAAATAATATCCATTCATAGAAACTGGTTCATTTATTAAAAATTCAACAAAATATGAGGCATGTTACATTCATCTTATCTTCCATTAGATAATAACATGTCATTTGTATTTTTTAAGAACTAATGGATGTTATCCATAGTAATTCAGTGAGTCTCAATAATATTGGTTTTTTTATTTTATTGAAATTAAAAAGTAATAGGGAACATTATGTTGAGTAATGAACAAGGAATATATAATAGAAACTATGGAGAATTCATAAGAAATTATATCTATAAATTTTAACAACCTGGAAGGAACTTTTATCTTCTTTATATTCAATCCATGAAACAAAACATAATAATTTGTTATAAAAATTTATAAAAAATTTATAATTTAATTCAATTCAAAATTCCAATTGTGAATAATATAAATAAACTAATTGATCTACCTCGATGTATCAAAACTACCTCCAACCAACCATGAATGGTCTACGACATCATCCAAAAAACATCCTAGCTAAAATCTCTATCAACTAATACCAATTAAATTTAAATATAATTTCATTACAAAAATATATAAATAATTTAGTTAACATAAATATTTTAATAGAAACAAAAATTGTTGATAAGAGTTTATCATCACATGACATCCTCTATATATCACGCACAAAATTCCCATTTATTGGGATGATTTCAACAATTCTTCTATGGAAATCATAAAAAAACCTAGTTCCCCATAATAAAATAAAAGGGGTATAAAGGGGGAATAAGGAAAAAAGGAAAAAATTTAATATATTACTATCAATCAACTTCAAAATACAAAAATATCCATTCCCTGTCTTGGGGGACTAGATGGGTAGTAAGGGAGGGCGATAGTCATATAAATTTCCTCTTCCTGACATCCTAAACCTTCAAAATCAAGGGTCACCCTATCCTGGATATGATGGGATTTTTCCATATAAATAGAACTACCCATGTTCCATTCATAACGTTACTAGGAGGGTTCACATTGTGAAACTACATCATTCGACACATATTGGGTGTAAAACCTTAGTTAAAAAATTGAATTATTTATGTTAGAGGGATCCTACATCATCCAACCGTAATTCATTGTGTGGATAATGGTTCCTAGAAATAATGGCTATAGGTATAGGGGACCTTCTTGGACAAAACCCCATAATGGTTTCACTAGTACCTATTATGACATGATGTTTTATAGCATCAAAATTTCATCACCCATGTCACATTGACTATTCTCCAATGCTCAGAAAATCACTCTTACCATAAACCGGGCCACATTTCATGTCTAAAAACAAATAATTAAGATTTTACACATCATTTATTCTTGATCCGGATCATATTCTTCCAAACAAAACCTTATTTTGGATAACAAATTCAAATTCCTTTTGAAATTTCCTTCTTAAAAGGATAAAGGGTATTATAACCTCCCCGTTATAGCACTTATCATTCCTAAGAAGAAACATCGGTTCTATAATTATTATTATTGACCAATCCCTATTGTCATTTCATAACTCTCCCATTGTGTTCTACTCCAAAATAGATATCCTGATTTTTCTAGGCATCTCCAAAGACATGCATTATATTTATCAAATGATGAGAAACTAACTCAGAATTGAATCCAAAATGATGTGATAGAGAATAACCATCATAGTTTTCACCAAGACACAAAGGTTTCATCAACTAGTTCCTTCTAGAGATTCTGGTTCTCCAAACCATAAAGATAATGGTTATAATAAAGATTTCAATCAACTGTACTTCCCACAATAAGAATAATCCACCAAAACAATTTAGTGTTCCATTGACCTATATAGATTAAATTCTAACTAGAAAAATCAATTCCACATTAAAAACTCATAGGTACTCATATGAGTGACCAGTATGAAAAATTCACTATTAAACCCTTTGAAATGTTATCATATCAACAGATCATGATGAGTTAACACTATAAAGACATTTCATTTGCATCTAATGCACACACTAAAGTCTGAATTTGAATGTTTTTTAAATTCCATTCTTGAATTAACAATTATCCACACCATATAACTTTGAATCACCCCAAGAACATGCTTACCATTGAATCGAGACACTAGTTGATCCTCCCAAAACCATTTTGATCCAATTTCCAACACATACACTAAATCAAAACCCATATTGAAAACATAATTTTAGTAATCACCAAGGAACTAGAGAAAATGTTATCAATATACACACCAATATCCTAGTGTTTGATTCATTGTACAATGATCATTCCCATCACACCCATGACCCCATAAATATGAAGATGATTCCTCTTTGGATAATTCCCAAACCATTAACAAAATTAATGACTTGAAGTGACTATCTCTCCCTATGATATTTTCTAGTATCTAATAAAAAAATAAAACCATTTCTAGCACACCATGATTTTCAAAATCAACATCTTCTTAAATTCCATCAATAATATCAGTCACATCCTCAACAAAAAATGGTTTAATCCCCACCAAATGTATATACATACACACGTATCCTAATGAAAAAAATCCTGATGTTAAATCATTTCATATGTGTATCTCCACCTATGCCAGACTCCTCAACACTGTCAATATCAAACACCACATCATTCGAATTGTCCTTTTCATCATAGAGGTGTAATTTTTCATAAACATACTAGTAAAATAATACCATATGTATCCCATTAGTTATATCATTTACTATCCCACACAAAATAAATCAACAAAAAATAAATAAATAGAAGCAAAATTTATTGTGTTTTCCGGATCAATCTACTCTAAAAGAAATGACTGTAGACTCTAAAAACATAGAGTCAAATACTCCCAATCACACTTCCATGGGTCCCATGATATCAATTCTATCCTCATGTTCCTAAACATTTACTATGATTTCAATGCATGTCTATATCATCTAACTAGAATAATCCTCAAGGATATTATTTTATACCGAGTATTTCACCCTTTTCAGGGTATATATCATGAACAATCATCACTATGATGTTTTCTAAAATCCAGAAGAATCTACCTTTTCTCTGACCTCAACAATAATAACACATCAAGAATCAATATAGATAGGTATCCTATTCGTCATTCCCTCAAAATGTTACATTGGTACCAATATTATTTATGTACATTACTTAATGAAAGCACAAGGATCCTCTATGAATATACCACACACCCAACAACACATCCTATGCAATTTCTCTAGGGAATCTTCCCATTGTTATCATATCTAAAACATTCACAATCCTATGATAACCCAATCTCTTAGGTTACCATAGAGACATATATCGTCTATAAAACCAAGGGTGATCCACACTAATATCAGAAACCACCCATGAATGAGGACTCACATGCATCAAAATCATGTGGCAATTTTCCTACTCCCATCCCCAATATCACCCATAAACTCATGTGTTACCACACACATTCAAGAGTTGTCACATACATATAACTAACATCACAAGTCACATCACCACCCCTATAGGACACTCATTCCTCACTAGATATACACATATAGTTTCACGCCATAAATGACTATATAAGAATCCACATATATACATATAAAAAATATTATCTTAAGAATATCTATGTTATGGGATGAAATTCATATAGTTTGAATAATTAATATTTTTAAAAATAATTAATATGAGAATACAGAGTGTAGGTTTTTTATGAAAAATTAAATAACAAAAACCACATTAATTTATAGAGCCAATATCAAAATCACACAAAATGTACTATCATAGGTATAAATTTCTTGTCAAACCCATGATTTTTATATTATTTATTTTATTATTTTTATTGGGCATCAGATAGTTTGAGTCAAGGCCCGACATAAAAAAAATTCGGAGATCATACATAGAAATGAATGTTTCTCTCTTGGTTGCATCCTCCACACCGCGTTCGAAGCCGCGCAGCCTCACCTGGGTCGCCGTACGACCTCGCCCAGCATGCCGCATGGCCTGCCCAATGTTCAATGTAGATGGAAAATAAATGATAAATAATAAAATGAAAATACAATGAATGTTTGAGACCAATCGACTCAAGCGAGGCATGATTTTGAAACCGTGCAGCCTTGCACAGTTCACTGGGTGACCTACCAATGTCCAATTAATTAAATAAAATGAATTTATGATTAATAAAAAAAATTTATTGTGATAAATTTTTTAATAAATTATCTTAATGATCATAATAATATTATTATTTGAGAATGTAATTGTCATAGTTATTTTTATCACTGTTGTTATAACTTTTATTTTATTACTATTATTTTTGTAATTTTTTTAGTTTATTATTATTATTATTATATTAATTACTATTATTATTATATTAAATAATATTATGATTATTTTTGTTTTTATTTTACCTTTTATTTAATTTCTTTCTTTGTTTGGGTTTTATTTTTTTTGCCCCATCCCCCTTCTCCCCATCATGGCGCCCCCTTTCTCCAATATCATGCCGCACAACACCAGTGCTAGCCATCGGCCACATCTGCAACCGACGTTGCTCTCACTTTCACGCATCGTCGGTGGCCTCTCCCCCCCCCTTCATACTCAGCGGGTTCCACTTGCTCAGCTAGCCACGTCGCATTGATGCCCAACCTCCTCCGTTCGGAACTGCTACCCTCATGCTTCATCCTGCAAAGAGCCAAACCTCCACCCCCTACTTTGTCTGGCGACAAGCCGAACCGCCACCCCATGCTCCGTCCAGTGATGAGCCACTCTGTCGCCATCCTGTTTTATCCTATGAACCACCAAACATCTCGCCCCTACTCCATCTGGAAAACATCCCCCTCGATTAAGTGTTTCTACTTGCTATTTTTTTCAGCGAGTATATGTTCTAAATGTTGGGTTTTAATTTGAAGTTTTTGGGTTCTAATTCATGTTTTTGAGTTTGAGATAGGTTCATTGCGGTGCAATCAGTGCGTGATTAAGGTTTCACACTATAATTTAATGTTTTCTCAACAATTTTCAGGGTTTGACGTTGAGGTAGGTGGTTCCACATTTTAAAAATTATTTAATGAATTCATTTTATTGCTTTTATAGTTTATAGTTTTCAGTGGTTAATTATTTTGGGTGCGGACTTTCTTTTCTTGAAGTCTTCCATGTGTTAGATTTATTTGGTATTAATTTGTTTGGGTGGGTGCGTTCATTGGTTGAAAACTTATCTTTAGTCAATTTGTAGTGTTAACAATGTTTGTAGTTAGATTTTCAAATTTAAAAAGTTCAATTTTTGTGTTCTAGTGTTTTTATAAAGATTTTTTTGTTTTGTAAAAATGTATAAAGTGTGCAATTTGTGTTCTTGATCTGGGTTGGGTATTTTTGGTCATGAAAGATGGTTGAGTTGTTTTTGTGTGTTAAAGACCTGTTATGTTTCTTTTTAACTAATTTGATTACAAAGAACATAATATGATTTAATAAAATAATTAATGATAAAAATTTAATATGTTTTCAATAAAAAATTATTAGCAATACAGAACTTGTTTTAATTTAGTAGGGTAAAGTCTTTTACCATGCGAACATTGCCAAATGGTTTTCATTGTGTGTGAAAGTGTAGAGTTGGGTTTACATAACACCCTATTTGTTTTATTTGTCTGATTTTGACATGAAATGGGAAATTGGGACATCTTTAGCACAAAAAGGGGAAGTCTGGGTACTATGTGGGTGGGCTAGACTAGTGTGCTAATGATTTGGGAGTGGCCTCAGCCCAGTTTCACTTTGCTGGATTGACACTTACAACACTAACTAAACATTAGATGATGAATGGAGATCACTAGGATATGTAGGCATTTCCCTACTAGTGGCTCGTTCATAGGAACTTATGATATAGATTCTTTGGTACACCGAGATGTGAGGTTCTAGGGCCCCACGCAACTTTAGTCCCTTTAGGGCCTCTCCCATTTTTAGTGCACCTAGATTACTATATACTCACCGTCGGCATGCAGTGTAGCATCTGGGTTATCTTGAAGGTTTGAGTTTTCTTAACTGCAAGGGTGGATTATATTAATTTATTTTGTTTTCTTTAAAAGTGTTTTCATTATAGAAATTGTTTCTTTAAAGTTATTTAAGCAGTGGTTCCCTTTCATTTGTTAAGAATGAAAATTTATTTGACATTTAATGTTTATATGTGGAACCTATTTATTGGGTGACGTCCTACTGGGCTTTTGTTTCACACCCTACATACACCTTTGGGTTTCTGTAGACTTTGTTTCTTGTGTATTCTAGGTTATGACATCATGCTCAACGATAGTGGTTCTGGTCATTGATGGTCTTCTCATGTAGGTTGGTTTTGTGGCGTGTGGATGTTACGCCTCTATTGTTTCTTAGAGGTTTGAGTCAGAGTATTGGTTCTTTTGATGTCGTTTATTTTTGGATAATTCTTTAACTTATAAACCTCTGAACTTGTTTCTAGTTTATGTCTATGTTTGGTTGTCTATTTTCAGTATCAGTTTATTTATCTTATTAGTTTCTTTGTGTTTATTGTTTCGGGTAAATTGTTTCCATGAGTTATTTTTGATACCTGAGAACTTGTACCAGCCCATGGGGTTAGGGAACGCCCTTCATGCCATGTTGCGGACCGGGTCGGGCACTGGGTTGGATGGTGACCCGGCCTGGTTCGTGACAAAATGGTATCATAGGGAGAGGTTTTCTCTCTTGGGTTGTGTTCTTTTGGGATAGGGTCATTGTAGACCAATGTTACAAGTGTTGGAACTCGACGTTCTGGTCACGAGTAAGGTTCCTGGCCAGCACACCTCATGGCGGGACTGAAGTTACCAGGGTAAGTTGAGGTGTGTTGAGTCTGTAGTCCTCGTGATTAATCATGCATAGGGGAAATGAAAAAGGAGTGGGTTCAATGGTCCTAGTTAGCTCTCAATGTCTGGCAAGCCATGTAGAGCCCGGGACGCTGTCCTAGAATACCCCCTGTGCCAGTGGCATGATTGGCGAATGGCCACCAACCATATGTTCTGGTCACCCGTTGACACTAGTTTTCTCTTGCATCATTCTTCATTTCTTTGTTTTGGAACTGTGGAAATTTGGTTTTTAAGTAAAAATGATTTGGCCTTGGAAAATGATTTGGAAAATGATTTTAAATAAACCACTTTAAAAAGAAAATGAGGTATGATTTTTGAAAAGAGTGGGTTGGATGTTTTTGTTTTGGAAAATGGAAAGGTTTGGTTTTTATCCTTAGTGTTCTCATGGGGATCCAAATGCATGAGTGTATATGGAAAGAGAAATGGTTAATGGCACGAGTGGATGAGTGATTGTATGGATATGTGGTGGGTTCTGGTGTTATATGGGAACATGCATGTTTGAGGCCAATGGGACACTATTGGTGTTTGTGAAACCCACAAGCTCTGCTTATTTTTAAAATGTTTTGTTAAATAAAAAAATTGGTGTTCTAGTAACCGGTGATTGCATGGTGTGTCCTTGTGAATATGACATGTTGGATGTGATAAATTTTGATGCGATAATCCTTTTGACTGTTGTTTTCATGTTTGAGTTTTTATTTGTAAGTTGATATACAAGCGTGTAGTTAGTGATTTCTTTTGAATAGTGATTTGGGAAGCCCTTTCAGTGGTTGCCCCTACACATTTGGTGTTCACATGTGGTATGTCTTGATGGTTGGACCTATTTGGGTGGGCCCGTGGTTTTCTTTCTTAACTAGTGTACTCCCCCATAAAGAGTTAACATGTGATTGAAGTGAGGCCACGGGAAATTCTCCATTGGCCGGCCCTCCAGTTGATCAGAGGACTCTTCTCTTGAATTCTAGAATAAAACCCACCTATCCTTTTTTATAACTAAATGGATCCTCTCGCAGCGGGATGACATATGCGAGGGGATATGAAGAGAGTTTTGATCTCTTCGAGTTGTCTGAGTTGTCGGGTATGAAGTTTGACGTCCTTGCGTCTGAGGGATCCCCATTTAAATGATGAAAGGAATTCTAGAAGGGAAGGGTGAAGGTTGTTCGGAGTTATTGGTGTTGACCAGTGTCTTGAAGGGCATTGTAGTATTTTTATCGCTTGTAAGGGTCATGTTTGGTGACGTATTGCAGTATGAATTCTCCTTGATATTCAAGGGTGAAGTTTGACCTCATACGTTTGGAAGTTCAATTTGGAAATGGTGAAGTAGATTTCAATGGGGGAAAGGTGAAAGCAGCCTGGAATGGTCGATGCTGACCATTATTCTAAAATGACCTTTGGTCCTTCATTGGTTTCATTTAAGAAAGGGTTTACGTTAGGCCACTAGTGTGACAGACCCAGTCACATGAGGATACTACGGTCGATTACAGGAATCACATGTTTTTTAAGACTCAGTTTGAAGTCCCTCTCCGTATAATGTTCCTCTCTATAGCAGTGGTCATGTTCAGGTGACGATGTTTAGTGTCCTGTTCTCATTCAGTGTGATAAAGGGTGATACACATACACCACTTCACCTCTTATGTTGGTGAATGTTCCGTGTATGATTAGTTGGATGTCGTAATGTGTTGTATTTTCTAGTGTTTTCTCGGTTGCAATGTGGTTGCATGTTACACCAAAACGATAAGATCTATTCGGGAGTCTTCAATACCTGACTACGAGGAAGGAGATGCTTCAAGCATCATGACTCCATCTATAGGCCTCAGAGTAAATCTGTCTCATGGTAAGGAACCCCAGGAGTGTATAGGAACCTGACTTTATTTCTGTCATCGGTGTTGAATGTAAAGGTAGTTTAAATTTTACATATGGTTGTTCTGTTCCAAAAGAACCGTCTGGTTGCATAATGTTTTCAAGACCATGTAGAGGCGTGTTCTTCTTGTTGCCTTAAACTCTTGGGGGTTGCGTCCCACTGGATGTAATCGCTTTAGTGGTCCTTATGGGAGTCTATTGGGTAAATCAGACTCAAATTTGAATGATGCTCATCCTAGGATTTGGAGATGTTGTTCTATCTCTGGATGTGGTTTCGAAGCCCAGTAGTTGGGCCTAACCATCCACGCCCTTTGTGGTGGGGTACTTGGTCCCCGTTGGAAGATTTCTAAAGTTTCGTGTCTACTGTCAGTTTCAAGGGCAGGGTGATCCAAATTGGATATCACATGAATATCTCTAGAATGAATCGATGTTAGACTTGTCTTTAATGGTGGGGAGTCTGCTCGGACCTCTCAGTGTCAGTTTTCCTGTCTCGTCTTTGGCATTGGTAGGTTCTTAATGGTGGGGAGCCCTTCGGAATTTCCCCATGTTGGCCTTTTGGGTCATGTCCCTAGATTTGACTTGGTAGAAGGTGATGATAGTGTTATTTGGATATTAATTGATCTTGTTTGTTCCTTCCAAACAAATTGTGGGGTTTTCGTACTATGGTACTTGAGGTGTTTTGGGTTGTGAGGTTTTTTTTCGTGGGTGCGATAGTTCCTTTTCTTGTTTGGTCAACTGGAGGTGTTATAGTTCTTCTAGGTGGACGACACATATAAGAAAGTCTTTTTTATGAGTTTCTTGAATAGGTATTGGGTTACTTTCTCTGAGCATGGGGAGTTTTCCTCTCTTTGCTTTATGTTTATGGGGATCCCCTTTGAACTTTAAGGGAGTGTGGTTTTCTTGCTTTGGGGTTTGGTTCTAGTTGTGGATTTTTGGGGATGGGAATATTTATGGTGGGGAGAATTATCACACATGTCCTTTTTATATTATTTATTTTATTATTTTTATTGGGTATCAGATAATTCAGGTGGATTTTGAAACCTTGTAGCCTCGCCTGGTTCACCGGGTTACCTCCCAATGTCCAATTAATTAAATAAAACGACTTGATGATAAATAAATAAAATTTAATGAGATAAATTTTTTAATAAATTATCTTAATGATCATAATAATAAAATTATTTGAGGATGTAATTGTTATAGTTATTTTTTTCACTATTGTTATAATTTTTATAACTTTTATTTTATTACTATTATTTTTGTAATTTTTTTAGTTTATTATTATTATTATTATTATATTAATATTACTATTATACTAATTATTATTATTATGATTAGTTTTGTTTTTATTTTACCTTTTATTTCTTTTCTTTCTTTGCTAGGGTTTTATTTTTTTGGCACTTTCCCCCTTTTCCCCGTCGTAGCACCCCTATCTCATATATCCTGTCACGCCGCACCATGGTAAGAAACTGTCCTCATCTCCAACTGGCGTTGCTCTCTCTTGCACACTCCATTTGTGGCCTCTCCCTCACTTCATACTCAGTGGGTTCCTCCATCCTGACTAGCCATGTTCTGCTGATGCCCAGCCTCCTCCGCTCGGAACTGCTACCCTCCTGCTTCATCCGACGAAGATCTGAACCTCCACCCCCTAATACATCCAATGAAGAGCCGAACCGCCACCCCATGCTCTATCCGGCAATGCGCCACTCTGCCACCATCCTGCTTCATCTGACAGATCTTCGAACAGCCCACCCCTGCTCCATCCGGTGAACACCCCCCTCGGTTAAGTCTTTCTCCTTGCTGTTTTTTTTTCAGCAGGTATATGTTCCGAATTTGGGGTTTTAATTTGATGTTTTTGGATTCTAATTAATGTGTTTGCGTTTGAGCTAGGTTCCATGCAGTGAAAATGGTGCGCAATTATGGTTTCACGCTAGAATTTGATGTTCTCTCATCAATTTTTGGGGTTTGACGTCGAGGTAGGAGATTCAGCATTTTAAACATTATTTAATGAATTCATTTGCTTGCTTTGATATTTTATAGTTTTCAGTGGTTAATTATTTTGGGTGCGGACTTTGTTTTGATGAAGTCTTCCATGTGTTAGATTTATTTGGTATTATGTCGTTTGGGTGGGTACGTTCATTGGTTGAAAAATTATCTTTATTCAATTGTTAGTGTTTAATAATGATTGCAGTTAGCTTTTCAAATGTGAAAAGTGAAATGTTTATGTTCTAGTGTTTTTATAAAATTTTTTTGTTTTGTGAAAATGTACAAAGTGTGAAATTTGTGTTCTTGATGTGGGTTGGGTGTGTTTGGTCATGACAGAGGGTTGAGTTTTGTTTGTGGATTAAAGCCATGTTATGTTTCTTTATAAAGAATTTGTTTACAAAGAACTTAATATAATTTAATGAAATTATTAAAGATAAAAATTTAGTATGATTTCAATAAAAAAATATTAGAAATTCAGAACTTGTTTTAATTGAGTTGGTTAATGTTCTTTGCCGTGAATACTTTGTCAAATGGTTTTCTGTGTGTGTGAAAGTGTGGAGTTGGGTTTATGTAACACCATGTTTGTTTTATTTGCCTGTGTTTAAAATGAAATATGAAATTGGAACATCTTGAGCACAAAAAGGGTATTCCTAGGTACTATGTTGGCAGACTAGACTAGTGTCTTAGTGATTCAGGAGTGGCCTCATCCCAGTTTCACTTAGCTGGATTGACTCTTACAACAGTAACTAAACCTTGGATGATGTCTGGAGACCACTAGGTTATGGAAGTGTTTCACTACTAGTGTCTCATGCATGGGAACGTATGATATGGATTTTTTGGTACATCGATACGTGATGTTCTAGGGCCCCATATAGCTTTAGTCCCTTTAGGGCCTCTCCGATTTTTAGTTCTCCTGGATTACTATATACTCATCATTGGCATGCAGTGTTTCATTTTGGTTCTCTTAAAGGTTTGAGTTTTCTTAAATTCAAGGGTGTTTTATTTTTATTTATGTTGTTTTCTTTAAAATTGTTTTCTTTATAGAAAATGTTTCTTTAATGTTATTTATGATTTGGTGTCCTTTCATTTATTTAGCCTGCAAATGAATTTGTCATTTAATGATTATACATGGAACCTTTTAATTGGGTGACGTCCTATTGGGCTTTTAGCTCACACCCAACATACACCTTTGGGTGTATGTGGAATTTGTTTCCTGTGTATTCCAGGTTGTGACATCATGCTCAAGGATAGTGGTTCTGGTCATTGATGGTCTTCTCGTGCAGGTTGGTGTGGTGGCATGTGGATGTTGCACCTCTCTTGTTTCTTGTAGGTTTGAGTTATAGTTTTGGATCTTTTGATGTCGTTTATTTTTGGATGCTGGTTCAAGTTGTAAAGCTCTGAACTTGTTTTTAGTTTAAGGCACTATTTGGTTTTCTATTTTCAGTTTCAGTTTATTTATCTTATCAGTTGATTTCTGTTTATTGTTTCAGGTAAATCGTTCCCATGAGTTAGTTTTGATACCCGGGCACTTGTGCCAGCCCGTGGGGATCGGGAAATCCCTTCGGGCCATGTTGCGGACCGGGTCGGGTGTCGGGTCAGATGGTGACCCGGACTGGTTCATGACATTTCTTATATAGAACAACTAGGATCACTATACGTATAATACAAGAAGAACTATATAATTATCATTAAGGAATATTTAACCATAGTACTACATGACATGTCACTAAAAGAAAGTATACTATGGTTCAACATACTATAATTCCACTAACATGTTATATAAAAAAATTCCATTAAATTTTTTTCAACTTAAAATAGATAAACCAGCACCATAAATGATATTAATTACACACATTCTTGTTTATGTCATGTGGTTCCTTTATTCAATGATTTATGCTTGTAGACACAACACATTACAATTTTCTAATAAACAAATACCAAAAATCATAAATCCTGAAAACAAATGTGAGACACCCAAGGGGAAACCATAAAAATAGAGAATCATAACTCAAGAATAGAATATCCAAGATCACTAGTAACTTGAACATCTCTTCAGAAAAGGTGTTCTAAACACCGAAATCATAGGTCCATCATTTTATCTGATAAATTCCATGATCATTTTTATATTATATCCCAAAAAATATGAAAATATAAAAATATATTAAATGATATGAGATTATAATTTCATAGATCATACCACGGACAACTGTCATCACTAAAGAGATACTGGGATAGTATGAATTCCACCCCATATACTAGAGGATTCCAACTAGATATATGGGACATGGGTGTTACTTTGGAGATAAAATACCCCCACATCAATGATCAAAATAATGTATTAAAAAATGACACATCATTCATTATAGTTAATTATCAATATTTGTAAAAAATGTTATATCGAATGAAAATTTTAAGCATACAATCAGTTTAACGAACTAACTTAGGGAACCCTCAAAAACATGTACCTAAATCAGTCAACAAAAAAATATAAGGGAATTATCATTCCCCAAGGGATGAATATTAGAATTTATGTATCATAACCTGACTAAATCTATAAATGTTAGCCTGAGAGGTCACCGCATACCCTCAAGTGTGCCTCCCCATATGCCACAAGCTTACGAAAAGCAGTGAGACTCATTTCTAAATATAAAATAAGTGAACTAAATAAAAGATAGTGGATAACAATAATAAATGATAAAAATTTTTATTCCAAATATATAATAATGTGTGTCAATATAATCCATGAAATTAAACGTTGTATACATATAGATGGTAATACAATAACATTCTTAATATAGAAAACCAAACCCCAAGGCTTCTTCCATGAGATTTCTTTGAAATGACTCATTCATATGAAAGTAAGATCCCATTCCTAAGGATATTTGTAAAATAAATAAATGTATTAAAGCCTAACCCATAATCCTAATCATGAAACTATGAGTTTTTTCTATGTACAAAATGAATTCCCAAATAGGGTGTGAATTAAATTGAGTTAGCCACCACCAACTATGTAAAATGTAATAAAATAAATGAATATAAAATGGGTATTATGTATTTGTAATAAATAAATTTGTAAATTAAATTCTTAAATCATATGACATGACAATCTCGGGTTCATGAAGGTCTCTTGGATGACCATAGTAGCTTTAGTCTAATATATAATGTCTCTGAACAAGCCATAATGTATATATATGAATTTATGTAAACATATATGTAGAGATATTCATACACCAGAGAGGACCTAAGGAATATTACTCGGGAACCGGTAGCCCATTAAACCAAATATTTCATTGGAGGATGGATCCTATACAGAGGATGATGATGTTGTTAGAGGGATGGCAGATACCCTCTTTAGAGACCTACTGGTCGGGCCTAACAATTCAATGCCTGAAGGCTATCTGGTAGGGGTGAAAATCATCTAGGGGAGCCATTGAATATTTTAACAACTTAGATCAATGAATCAAAGGAACACATACTTGGGGAGTAATAAATTTATGAATCCATGATGAAGCTCAATCTCGAGACACTCAAGGTCAAGAAAAATTCCTTGGATCTTTCTACAAGTGCTCATGGGAAACTACTAAATGTGATATCATAGGTGTGATTCAATAATTCTTTTAGGGGGGAGGCCTCCCTCTTGAGGTAGGTGCTACATCCATGGTACGCCTTTCGAATATTAAATATACCTCCTCTATTTCTTATTACATACGTGTAATACTATGTATTATTCCATACAAGATCCTATCTGGTATCATCAACTAGAGGTTGTTTGACATTCTCCCCCATGACATATCTCTCAAGATTCACGGTTTCATGAAAGGTTGATCAATCCAAGATGCGATGGATCTATCTCAGATGATGACTAGGTATATCTCCACCATGTCACATGGGTCAAATATTATTATCAAGTTGTACATGAGCAATGAGTATGATGTGATTAAATGGGATTTCATAAATAGAGTTCTGATTAACAAGGGGTTCTCTGCTTTGTAATATGATATTATCTTCAGATGTTTCAGTTCTCCATAGCATCCAGTTTCTTTCATGGGGAGATCATATGTGTTTTTCAAGGCTATAATGGAGTTGTTCCATGGAGATCCTATTTCCCCACGTTTATTTGTCTTTGTACAGAATACTATTAGTGGAATGCTTAACATAAGAATACTGAATATACACATCCTAACCTATCGAATGAAATATAGCCTCCCACTTGTTTCACATCTTATGTTTGCTTACAATTTAACAATATTCATGAATTCATGTAGAAGATCTATTTGTTGAATCATTAAAATTCTCAATGAATACTACTACTAGAGTGGAAAATCCATTAATAAGGACAAATAATGTTTTACATCGCAAACAAATGTGAGGCTAGGAGAGTCGTGTTTCTAAGTAACATGAAGAACATGCAATGAGTCCAGTTCCCTCTGGAATACCTACATACTCTTATTTTTTCCATGAATAATGTGCATCATAGACTTCGATCATGTTGTGAGAAAGATCACGACCCATGTCCTCAAATTGATGAATTACCTTCTTTCATTTGGGGGCTACAACGCTCTAGTTAATAGTGTGCTATCAGCAATTCCAGTGCATTAATTGGAAACCACCAATATTCCAAGAGGGTTTATCAAATATATTGATAGAATAATGGCTGGTGGCATTTGGGATGTTTCTTAGGAGGGGAAAATGCACTCTATTTTATTGGTAAGAATCGATAAGCCCTTCCATGAGGGAGGTATCAATGTAAATATATTATCTTCCACATTATAATCCATGCATTCAAAATTAGAGTGGGAAATTATTGAATGCCACACCATCTGGGGTAAGACCATTTAATGTAAACAGGGAGGTATTGCAGGAAATTAGAATATTAATGGATATCCTCTTTGTTCGTCGATCCTATCCGTCATCCTGACCCTTCAACTGCATTCATAATGTATAGTTGGTGAGGGGAAACTCTAGTTATAGTTCCACAATTGGTCTGTTGAAGTGATAGGGTATCTAGGTTGTTCTTATCCTACCATATCCTTATAGTAAGAAAGCCTTTAGCCTAACTTCATATCGATGGCCTTGGATAAGAGAAATGAAGATTCTTTCAATCATATAATCACTAACTCGAAGCCTAATAGATGCATATTTTATCCTTTCTCTATGGGTAATTTTAATGCTATGTACTATAGAAGAATCAATACTCTTCAAACTCAATGTGATAGATAGAGAAAATTGGTGTGGTGCAACACGATCCCTTCCAAATACTTATTTATAATCTGCCTGATCAAAAACCATGCCACTCTCTCCTATGACAGTATCCAAAATATGTGTATTAGCATTATGTCTGGTTTCTACTGTTGTAGAAATAAAAGCATGGAGGATGTGTGTCACATATTATTTTAGGGGGAATTGTCCAATGTAGTATTGAGTTTTTTCAGCGAGTTTACAACGTACTCTTCATATGATCATTGAGATGAACCATTCTTGACATGATGGTTTCAGTGGAAAAACAATATGGGCATGGAAAGAATGGATCATTTTATTATTCTCAATGCAGAGTGATGGTGCTTATGGAAGTATAGGAATGAGGTTATATTGTAGTGGATTCCCTCTTCATGGAATTCCATAATCTCAAGGACTCAAAGCTTGCTGGATGTTCTGGAGCCATTCTTCAAAAACATGAAAGAACAAACAATCTATAAGTTCACTTTTTATTTCATCCATAATGGCCCATTCCACATGCACCAATATATAAGGCCAGTGTGTGCACTGGCTTCCCCCAGAGAGAAGCTTCAACCAGAATATGGATGGTTCCTAAAACGGGTATTATTCATAGAGGAGGGGTTATTTAGGATTAGAGTGGGTGTATTGTTCTAGCCTTTAAGTCCACTATGGAAAAGGAATTAGAATCAAGGAAGTGGTCAATGATTTTTTGTCTGGGATCATCTTGGGCCTGCTAAAGAATATTCTTTTCTCTCAAGTGGAGACAGACTCAATGATCATCCAAAACTCCTTATGAGTTAAAGGCCATACCCTATAGTCGATCAGTAATATTATCTAGAAATGCAGAGCTCTTCTCTACAATGGAATTAAGCTCATAGACTCCAGGTGAGAAGGAAATAAGCTCCCAAATCATCTTTCCACCGAGATTAACAAGTCATTGATTTTATCATCACTCCTAACATTTAATAATTAAATCATGAGGGTGTTTCTTTAATCTAAGAGGATTCCACCAGCCTTTACTACTTCAGGCCTCCTTAGGCCAGGACTAGCATTCTTTTTTCCCCCTTTCAGCCTTAAAAAATGGATCCAGTGATGATTTTTGGTTATTACCATCTATCTCATAGAATAACTAGGGAATATGTGCTCAATGATCCTCAATAATAAGGGATTTCGTGTCGAAGGATAAAGAGTAATAAGGGATTCTGTGAATGAGGATCATGTGTAATGATGTATTTCATTATTGATAATAATGAATTTAATGTCCAATAACAAGTAAATTCATATCCAATTATAAGTAAATAAATCTATAATAATAAGGAGTGAAATGTCTAATAATATAATATCATTGATGGGGAGAACTATGTCTCACACCATCTACAAAATCATTATTCAACCATTTTAAATAAAATTCATCATGATAGGATAATTTATAAATAAATAAAATTAAAAGGGAATGTAAACTCTTATTCATAATCATTCCAAATTAGAATTCAAGTATAAATTTAGGTTGATCTATTATAATGGTTAGACTTATAATATACAAAGTACCAAAGGAGGTATTATCCTACCCATTTAATAAGTTACGTCATTCTACATTTATTTCACATAGAATTCATTAGTATAATTAATGTAAATAACTATGTTATGAATCTATCCAATTTACCTATTTAGTTGTTTATAACTCAACTTAGAAAAAAATATTACCCATTTAATACATCATTTAAGATAATTGTAGCTCCCAGAAAGCAGTGGACGGATAATACTACACAAAGGGTGATTATACATAATTGTAAAAAATAATCACTATATGTAATTTGTCAGAAATAATTAAATGAGGTGTTTTGGGTGGATGTTTCTAGCCTCCCATCATTTATGGGGGTGTTTATCATATCTAATTGAGGTTATGATGTCTAATTTAATGTATTTCATGTTTCATAAAAACTTGTAGAATGTTTTATATTTCTCAAAAGGAAAGTAATTCATAATTGGTGAAACATTGATTGAAAATAAACTGGATAAACTACCTTGTACCAAGGATATATCACTCATCAATTATAGATGTTTGATTTGATCCACAATGAGAGAATAAGGAAGAATATAAAAATGAAATGAATAGGATATATTGTCACATATTGAAATAAAATTAAATATAGTTTGATAATACATGAAATAAGAATAATAAGAATCATTAATCTAACTGAGGGTGATAAAATGTGACTGAGGGAGAAACATTCTATGTTTGGTCGAAAGACAACCACCCATGAACATGAAGAAGGAAAAAGAGATCCATGTATGAGGACCTATTAGGTATGATTAATGACAATTAATCAATGATGACTGATAAATTTTTTTTTTTAATAATGGAATTTTGATCCCTTTAATAAAGAAAATGTTTTTGGAACATCAATGGCCAAACCATATGCAAATCATGTACTAGCACTATCTAAGGTGACACCCTCTCACATAATTAGGATCACAGATTTTCTAGCAATTCATAGCCCATGTGGTTATCCTATATAAAAAATTTTAAATTTCAAACATGGACATGTAGCCTTAGGTGCATGTTTTTAAAACCCATGTGAAACCCTCTAAGAACTTCATGGATGAGGTACGTGTCTTCACTAACCATGTACCACCATTTGTTTTTCCCAAAAAAATGTTCTCTTGAAGCACAAAACTGAAAAATATAAACTGAATTACCAAATCACCTCTCAAGACATTATAACTATCTAAAAATTAAAATTTAATGTTTTCTAAAAAATTCATTCAGTAGAAAAAAATATTTTTTAGACCATCCAAAAAATGGAAAATTTCTAACTCAATGGAAAATTAAATCTGGTTCAAACCAAACGATCATAAAATCTCTCCATATTAAAACATTCCATCATTGAGAAATCCATGGGGAGAAAATAAACATTACCTGACTTACTTGGGTCATGAATTCTTATGTATATGGTCTCACTGTGATTAAAATGTCCATTATACCTATAAGAATCATTAGAAACACAATGTACATAATCCATGGAATCTCAATCCAATGCTCCTATTGAAAAATTAAACATCCAAATGATGGTTAACCAAAATTTTCTAAAATAATACATGATCACATTTTCATCTCTTTCATCATCCATCCTAAGGAACATACCATCATTGGTTACATAATATAATGTTTGATTCTATGTGATGGTGTCTATACCATCAGAATGGTCTGTTTATTCATGCCCTTATTACTTTAAAGATTCTCTAAGAAAATTTCTCATTTGTTCCAATAGTCGACTCCCAATCCACCATATTTATCCCCATTATGGTATCTTTTCCATTATAATCCAATTATATCCTTTTTATTAGACATGCCTCATCCCAAAAGTATTCTATAAGATTTTCCTCACAAATTGTATTCCACAAAATGAGAGAAAATAAATTTTAGCCTCTATATGGAAATTATTTTCTGAAGATTCTTGACATTAATAGAGGAAAACATAAAAAACATGATCTCAATGTTGTCAATACGTAGAACCTTGATATTGGTCTAACCATGATCACCATATCCTAAAAATTGATTCAAATTATATCTTTAACAAAAGAGTTTGTTTAGGTTTTCATTCCATATCACATACATATATGTACACCTAATCTATAACCCTTCTTTCATCACACAATAAAAATATCATCCATGTCTGGCCATGTGTATGGCATATCATCATGATAAAATGCTTATTTACAAGGGGATCATCCATTTTAGTCAATACTCTAGTGTTTTCATGTGTGAAATAGTTACATCATAAAAATATACATGTATAGAAACACTAAGTATACACATAATTAGTATTCTCTTAGTGGTCAACAAAAATAATTGGATGGATTCCATGAGTCCTTCCAAGGCCTTCATATTTAAGAATTATAGTATCACTCATGATTGTCCCAGACTATATGATTATCCACACTCACATAAGGAAAATCTGAAACAACCTTTTCATTGTGCCAACAATGTGTTTACATTCATTCAATAGTTCATCATATAACTCATTATTTATCACTATACCCAGTATAATTTAAAGATGATGGGAATGACCCCCACTAATACAAGGGTATACTAAGAAAATATCAATCATTACTAAAAACATGAAGAACTCCCATTATACCCAATATTAACTAGCTAGAAAAACTTATAACCACTCATAGCCAACTACTATTTAGAAAAAAATGAATCACTTATGTAAGCCATTTTTTAAAATAACTCATTGACACTTGCTGATATGATATCATTTACTAAACACAATGTCATTCAAAAAAGGCATTCCATGAATGTTTCAAAAAAACCATGTAAGTATAATATTGACTCACAATGTTCTTAAAGGTTGCGTACACAACCAAAAACATTATCTTTACACTTCACAGAAATAAAAGGATACATATGAGAATCATTACATCATGAGTCTCATATGAACTATGATTTTTTGTCTTCCACCCATACATGATTACAACCCATAACTTGGTTTTCAATCATGTTTCATTTCAAGGACTTAACATTGAAACTCACTAGCCTCAAGAGTTTCTAAAAACCATTCAAACAATTTCTAAATAGATTTTATTGGTTTCAATTCCTCTGTGTGGAATTATATTTTCAAACACATTAGAAATCATGCTCTTGAATTTTGGATTTTCCTCATCATCATTTACTGAGAATGGGAACTCCTCTGACCAGACATGTTTAATCCACCACTAAACACATGTTATGGTTGTATCTGAAAAACTTTTTCCGTATACCAACTCTAAAATATAATAAAAAATTACTCCTATGAGAATTGTAAATTATATTTATTCAAAATAAATGTATTCCCCTATCCCATGTTTTTCTCAAGAAAACCATTAACATTAGGTATAGAAGCCCCATAAAATTGATCATTAGTCTAACAACACTTAATCCTTTTTCAACATCATCCCCCAAGACTAGGATAACTCAAAATACTCTATATGTAAAGGTCTCTATATTCCATAAATGTCCCATAATAATAGAAAAATATCTCATTCCCTAAATGATTTCTACCAAAATGTTATGGTACGTTGTACCACCTTATGACTCTATATTAATATCAAATATCAACTTGTACAACCATGATACTTAAATAATATAATAAAGCCCCCATTAATACTATCCATAGGCATATCATTGATATTCTTATAGTCTCCAATTGGCCATTCCATAGATTTATCCTTGTGCCATATTATCCCATATTACTGTTAATCTGGCTAGGGGCCTCGAGAGTCATCCATCATCGAAGAATGAGAAAGGTCACACAACCTACTAATCATCCAACCATTCCCAAGGAATTTTTATCAAACTATAATATAGTATTAAAAATGACATGTACTTAACAAGGGATAATTCATCACAGAACCACCCATATGACCCTAGTTACATTTTATCACTGAGAATCATATATCATGTATGAAGGAATAATGACAAAACTTCAATTTCTAATAACATAGATAAATTATCCTATGATGCTTCTTATTTCCATTACCAAATGAAAATTGGTAATTACCTAACAAGTATATTCCTATATAAATAAAAGTAATTCCATTAAAATTTCACTAGTCTTAACAACCTAACCTCTAGATCAACATATCATAAAGGTCAAAGTGATCCATAGTAATGTCAATGTTCCCATTGAAATAAACTCTCAATATAATATTTAGACTATCCTTACACAAGGGTTGAGGAAAAAACACCAATTTAATGTATCATATCATCTTTTTCATCAATAAAAAATTTATTTTAAACAATTATATGGTCAGAAATATTCCACAAAAATACCAGTTATAAAAGAAAAATGGACTTACCACATTATTTAGCAGACACCATGTAAAAAATTAAAGTTATACCAAAACTCCATTTTAAGAATTATATTTGTATCTAAAATGCTATCACATTTTAGGAATTTATCTCAGAAATTCCTCTTATACATTGTATTGATTTATAATATTATCATATATGGCATTGTTAATGAAAATTTCTCAGATATATTGTACAAGAGAACACTATTTAGATTATAACTAACATTTTTATTAACTTAACCATAGTAATAATAAATCCCAAAATAAGACAAATTTTGTTGTATATATTTAAATGACTTAGTTGTATATGATTTGACAAAACTTTTATATGTGACACTATATAATTGGGGTTTTAAAATTTATATTATGATCCATTTATAGGTATATAATGCCACTTAAGGACTAGTACAAAGAATTTCATAATAATTGTGGCCTATAATGGTCTCATAATTCCAACATATTTCCATCAAAATGAAACAAAATAGAATTTTATTTATTAATTATTTTCCAAACTCTTAGTGCTTTTATCACATAATCATATAATGTCATGTCTGACCTTCTTGGGTTATTTCCAATTTAGCTCAAAAGATTGAAACATTGTAACAAACCTACTTGGGCTGAGTTATGTTTATGAACCATAAGAAACGAAATTATTTTCTGAGTCATGTTTTGAAAACATTTATATTTAGAGAATCGTATAGTTATATTAATTACCATTACCATATTAGAATATTAGTATCGTATATAAGTTTAAATTGACTTTTATTAATTTCCAAACAGATTTTTACCATTAGTATCAATATATTAGAAATTTTTATAAGATGGTTTGATTATATAAGACACCCATAAAATATATAAGCCCCCCCCCCAAAATTTATAAATAACAAATTAGAACCCATTTAATGCAAACATTAATTTATTAGTCCATATAAGCAAAGATACATGGATCATACATGTCTAGATTGGTTAATTAAGTTCCCACCATAATGCTATATGGGAAAACACTATTTAGGTTGGTGAAGAAAAATTAATAACAAAAAAAGTATCATAATTATAAAAAGTTCTTCCTTCATGAGGTAGTTAATATTGGTGAACATGTAATGGTGTCACAAAACCTGGAATATATTTAAGCATGATAAATAATCAGTTAAACATGGTATATAGATAGACATGCTTCATAATAACACAATGCACATCCAACATGTTTTAGGAATTCAAGTAATTAAATCTTCATGGTAAGGCATATGAATGTAATATGATTCTATATATTCCTATAATGATGCATGTAAAAAATCAACCTTTCTCTATTTGGATAATGGTAAATAATCAGGATCCCATAAATGGGGAAGAAGTAGAAAGTCCAATAATCACTCAGGTGAAATAACAGTAAACTGTTATAACAACAACATGAACAACAGTTTCATCCATGGAAACTTATTATTTTCCCATGAATGAGTTGATAACTCCCAAAAAAATATTTACCATGTTCCAACACATTCCTAGTCTACAACTGAATATTCTAAAATAATAAGATAATGGAATAAGAGGACTTCTAAATAATTCTAAAATATCGACCTATATTAGACCATAAATAGTCTCTAAACTAGTCACCACATTGCCACAATATTTCCATTTTATTGTCTAGATGCTCCCAACAATTAGTGAAGACCTAATATAAGTATAATAGAGAGACTATACCATCTAGATCAATACAAAAAATAGTAAATGTATAATCTGTAAAGATTATGAGAAGATAATAATAACAAATAAATGTGGAAAACAATAAATTTACAATAATGCATGTATATATAATTATACAAAATACATTTAGTATGTATACATAAGGTAATACATAATCATACCTAATGAAAATAAAAATTCCAATGGATATTTGAATGAGATTCATATTCACTAGTTCGGTCATATTATCCTAAACATTCAATTTCATAAGTAACCATACATAATAAATATCATCAAGATATATGAATATATAATCCTAATTATATAACTATGAGGACATTTTTGGTACCAAACAGTGACCTGAATAGGGTGTGAGATAAACAGAGTAGGATACCACCAATTGAGTATTATAAAATCCATTTTGTGAATATAAAATGTTTAGTGTGGATGTATAATAGACGAAGTAGTAAATTTAAATCCAAATTCTTAAACGATGTCAAGAACATAATCCTCAAGAAAACCTTCATCACCATCCTAAATTAGACAAAGAAAGAATATATCTAAACAAGACTTCATATATATATATATGAACATATGTAAACATATATATACATGGACTCATGAGGGAATATTGCATGAGACCAAGGCATACAAATATAATAATAATAAAATAATATGATTAATATATTTTAACAAGAGTAATCATTCAATCTATCTCATATAATACTAATGGATTCCATGCATGATGATTAGGAGAAATATGAGACACTATTCCCAAGGATCATATCTAATAAGGGACATCATGGCGAAGAATTTTTGGAGATAATGGATAACATGCCTGATAATAATGAAATCCATATATAATAATATGTAATGACCAATTAAATAATAAGAAATGACATGTATAATAATATCATTCCATTTATGGGGGGAACCATGTCCCACATTTCTTAATCACTCATAATTCATCCTGTTTATAGTGTATACAGATCTCGTCCATGGAATTCTATATCATAACCCTAGTATCACTCAAAAAATAAAATAATAATCATGATTGTTATATTAAATAACCAACTAATTTACATTATAATACACTATTAAAATTTAAATATGATTCATCATAATTATTCAATTTTTAAATCAATCAAATTAAAAAGGAATGTATGGAATTATTGATAATAATTCTTAAATATATTTCAATTGTAAATTTTCATTGATCTTTTATAGTTCCAAAACTACTAAAATACCATGTAACAAAGTGGGGTATCTCCTAACCATTTAACAACATACATCATTCAAAATTTTATTCGCATTCAAGTGAAAAATGAAATTAAGAAAAATATTAATAAAACACACAATCCAATTTATCCATTTAATTTTAAAAAACTCATCTAAAAAACTGTTACCATTTAATACTACATTTATGTCAATTTTAGTTCCCACTAAAAAGGGGGAATATATTCCTACATAAGGGGGGATTCATTATAGTAATTAACAAAAATCAATATAATAATTTTCACTGAACTCAACTTAGGTGTTGATTAGGGTTGAGGTTACTATCCCCTAACCACTTATAAGGGTGTCGTAGTTTATCCAAATGTGGTCTAAGTGTTTAATTTCATTTATTTAATTTTTTATTGGTGAAAAAAAATGTTAATCATTCAAAACTATTAAAATAATTCATAAATGATGAATCATTAAGGTAATACAACTATATCACCTACATTGTACCAAGAAAGATTCATTATTCCATTGTTAATCATTGATTCCAGCAAAGATGATAGAAAATAGAATAATATAAGAATTAATAGAAAATAAGATATATTAGATTGCATTGAAATAAAATTTAATACCATTACATAAATGATTTCAACATGAATAAGGAAATGTAGGTCTATATGGGGTGATAAACCATGAAATATGGGACATTATTTCAAATTTTCTTGAAGGATAACCATCCATGACTAGGTTGAAGAGATGATATCTCCACAAATGGGGAGATGATGTGCGATATTAAGGAGAAGAAATGGAGGAATATTGTTTTAAAAATTATGGTCATAAACGAAAATTCACTTCAATGAGGAGGTGCATTATTTCAACACATGGTTTTTTAAACAGCCCATCGACCATGAGCCAACACTTTCTAAGGGGTCACCCCCTCACATGGCTTGATTCACCATTTGATTGGCCATTCCTAACATGAGTAGTTATCCTCTGTAACAAGTATGATATTTCTTGTATTTATGTGTGGAATATATTGAATGTTTTGAAAAACCATGTGACACCATCATGGGATCACACAGTTTAGGATCACAGTTCACACAAGTTGGGTGGTAATTATAACCCTCAAATTGGTTTTAAAAAAGGGTTTCTTGAATTAGGAAACTCTTGAATCTCAACCAAATGACTGAGTTGTGAATTGGTTGTAGAGACCCTAAGCTTGACGTACATGGACATTACATTAATTTTGTGGAATACTTAATACATAACAAAAACAGACACACAAGGACCATAATAGTTTAGTGTCTTTGGAAACATGGAACGTAATCTTCTAATCGTGGTGAAAGATCTTCAACATCTCCCATAAAGATCATCCACTTTTTGTTTCTTGACCTAAAACCGTTCTTTTGATCCTGGGGGAAAATAAAACATAAAAAGGGTGAGCTCAAATTATCAGTAAGGGTAATCATGGATAAAATAAAACATACCATATATATTAGAACATAAAAACATGAAAATAATGTTTAAACATTAAAATCTTGAGCAACGACATAAAACAGGGAAGTACATAAGGAATAGATCATAATGGAACATAAAACATGATAAAATAGAATAGGAATAAAACATGTAATTGTGGCATCCATTGATGACATGTAATGATTTCCATAGTAGCCGAGGCATTGCTGCCAAGACGATCTTAGTGGACAAAGTCCCATTCTGAATTGAGTTTACTCCTCGTTTCAGTCCTGTAACAATGAACCATATTAACTTACCGTACCAGCCATGCCTATCTCATGAGATATAAAATATATACCCAATTCATTGGAGGGAGATATAGGTCCCACCCATATCATAATGATACCAATATTATGTGTGACACAAAATCATAAACCATACATCATAGCATAACCCATGTAATAAAAATGGGAATCTTAAACATCGTGACATCATAAAACAATTCATATAATATAAATAAATTCATAAAAATAATTCCATAAAAATATAATAAAATCAATGTAATAATAGGTATAGAAACAGAACCCTTTATTATCTAAGATGGAAAATAATTTTGATAAAACACTTGAACTCCATTCTTGAGGAAAATATCCTCTCTACTTCAAAAACAGTTTTCATTTATTAACATGTCATACAATTATAAAATAAAAGAAGTTGATTAAAAATAAACTTGAAAAATTTTAATGGAATCTTCTTGGAAATAATGTTTTAAAAATCCATTCATGCCGTATAAGTTAAAATAAAACATTCTTCTCGTACTTTTGTCGGAAAAGTCAAAAAGTACCTCGTACGAAAAATGACAAAAGATTTCTTTCATATCTTTTACTATAAACTCACCAAAGGGTAAAAATGGATTTAAAAAGTTTTATGTGGATGTAAATTATATTACATATTGAGGATACATGGATGTGGATGATAAAACACACCCCAGTAAATACCATAGTATAAACAATCTCGGATAAAAATGAGATTGTGATATTTCCCTTACCTTATGTCCGATATGCTTCGTACGTATTTGAACCTCCTATATAATTATTTAAATAATGTTATTGACTTATTAAAGAATCATATTAATTGTTATGATATCATATATGGTTCACATATGACTTTATATTACCCGTTCTTTTGTAAATTCCATGTTAAAGAGCGTTTTGGGTAAAATCGTTTCATTTTTCGTCCGTGTTTTGACTTGTAATTAATCATATGATTACTTAAATCACAATTACATAATTCCAGAATATAAAACATGATTTATATATAATATATATTCAGAATATACATATATATATATAATAGATCGATAAATGGAAAGAAATATACCGTTCATGGAGACGGTAGGTCGTATGTACGCATGAACGCTGTTTTCGTTTCCTTATTGAGTTGAATGGAATTAAGTAGATGACATACATATATACATAAATACAGTAGCTTTATAATATCATATATTTCATTATTATTTCTTATATATACTTTATAATCATTCTTAAATGGTTAACATGGAGAATGAATCTCATCGCGTAGTGGAGACAGTAGTCCGTACGTACACACAAGCGATGATATCGTTTCCATAATTATTGAATTGAATTGGAGTGGAAGATAAAATATATCAGAATAATTATGATGTTATAATAAATATATATAGTTATTCTTTACACCATTATACCCATCCATGTAAGGTGTTGGTGGAAAAACAGATTACACCACGGCGTGGAGACGGTATTCCGTATGTACGCACGGACGGTGATTTTGATTTCCGTAGGATGGATAGAAGGTGAAATGGGGTTGTTTGATATTTATAATAACAAATCAGTATATTGGTGATACTGATGTTATTACTTTATAATGAAACAACTAAAGAAGAAGAAGTCGAAGAAGAAGGAAGCTTGAAATAATCGGGAGAAGAAATTACCTCTTCTTCGATACGTCTCTTTGAAACCTCCTCTTAGGGCACTAAGACTGGTCTTTAAAGTAGACCAGAACCTCTAGGATGTTTCTAGGGAAGTGGAGAAGATAATTTGGAAGGGGGTGTCCGAGCTTGAATGCTCAAATTGGTGTGAGGGGGAGAGGGAGGAGGTTCCCTTTTATAAGGGATGAGAGGGGCACCTTTGGAATTCTAAAAAATATTAATTTATAATAAATCTAACCCCACTTAAAAACCTTGAAAAATAACTCATATTCAAATATTAGATGATATACGGTTGTAATCTCATCAACCAATAAAATTTATACATGTTTGGATCTTATTTTAAACCTTATCATTTTGATTTATCCTTATTTAATCTATTTATGTTTATTTGTGGTAATAAAATTCTAAATTTTAAATTATAACAAATAATTACTTATTTATTGTGAATTTTCCATAATTGTTTAATTTATAACATTATAGACCATATAAATTTAAATTTGTTATTTTTAAATATTTTTGGGATTTTTAAACAATTTTATAATATGTTATGTTTATAAAATAACAATAGTGTCAATTTTGAAACTATTCATTTATTTGAATTTAAATAAAATATATACAGAAGATATGTTCGAACTAAAAGGTTTAATAGATTCATAAATGGTCATATGTATCTATAAAATTAGTGGATAACATTAAATAGTTCATATAATATTTATTTTATTGTTTTTAAATCCATTTATTTGGTTTATCTGTTAATAAAATAATTACTACAACATTTTTGTATAATTATTTAATATACTGATTTGTTGAATGAAAATTAAAAATAAAATCCTATGATAAATATAAATCTATTGATGTTCACAATAATACTTTTACATTAATTTATCATCTTAAAATCACAATATTTAAATTGTTATATTTGTTAAATTATGAAGGTGACAACTTTGGAATCATTTAAAATAAAATAATATAAGTGTCATAATTGCTTGTATAAGACTTTAAATGGTCAAATATTCGACCATTGGATGATTATAGTTTAAATTTACATGACCAAAAAGTTTTGGTCAGGGTTTTGTGCCTTTTATGGTCACTATTAGTTTAATAAAAACTATATTCTTGATTTTTCACTAGATAAATAATTTCTGCATCACTATTGTGTCACAATTAATGATAATTATTTAATCCCAAAAAATTCTAAATAAATTCTCATGATGTAGATAATTTTTTTAGATTTCTGTAGACTATTAATTTTTGAAGTTTCATGAAGTTTATCACTAACTTAAAATTATTATACTTATAGTATTTAATAGAGTGACAAGTTGTCACTTTCTTTGGTTCTAATAATAATTAGATTATTTTCATAGAAAAAAGTCCATTAAATAAATCTAATATGACCCTTAGGTGACATGGGTCTACTTTTAATCATCCAATAGGATTTTTCCAAGTGTTAGGGTAATTTTATAATCTTATATTTACCCTTAATTACCCGATTAACCTTTAACTTTAGTAAATAAAATTTACTGTAGTTACTATTCACAATGCCCAAAAATAAAAAGTAGCTATTTAACATAATTTGGACCCACTGATTTGAAATATGGAATCCATTTTTCCAAATTCAATACAAAAAAGTTTCAGAAATTAAATTAAAATTAATCCTGTTGTCGAAAGAAAACGGGTTTTTCTTTAAAACATTGCAAAAGATTGAATTGATTTAACCTACAAATTCAAGGTAAAATCAATGCTAATGACATACATTATATTAAATGGTAAAAATATATTCTATTTATACTTTAAACCCATTCAATATTATAATTTAACCAAATAATATATTATGATGAAAAAAGTTGTTTCTAATTAAAATATAGCATGTTTTTACTATTCATTAAAATATGAAAGTCAACAGAATAAAATGAAAAATTTATCCAAAGTAAATTTTTATTCCTTGATTCCAAATGATAATTTTATTTGGTAAAATGGAAATTATAAACATGTCAAAAACTAGATTTAAAGGGGGTGTGCCATCAAAAGGCGGAAAAACTGCATTTTTTTAAAAATACATATTTTACCCGAAAAATTTATTTTGTTCTTATACCATGTTCTAGAAAATGTGTAAAATTAATAATAATGTTATAAAATTCAAAATTTAGTTAATACTATTCATAATTTCTAGTTCATAATAATATTTTAATAATATATCGTTGTTCAGTAAAACCCGGTATTGCGTACAACACACTCTATCGAGGAAGGTCGCGATTGCGTGTAATGCAAGCCAAGCCAGGGTTGCGTGTTGTGAAAGAATCATTCGTTGTTTTGTTTAACAGAATCCAACCATATTTCATTTATACATTGAATATATATATATATATATATAATCAATGTTGCGTAGAATAACTATTATCAAAATTGTGTGTAACACGATCTAAGAATAGTATTGCGTATACTGCAAGCTAATACGGTGTTGCGTATAGCGCAAGGTAATCTTGGTGTAGCATACAACACAAGACATTTAATAAAATTAAAAGAATATTTTTCATAAAATCTCGGGGTGTTACATTCTACCCCCCTTAAAATGAATTTCGCCCTTGAAATTCGTCGGGGTTATAAATGATTTACTACTCGAAAGTTTGTTTAATAGAAATCCACATCGTAAAAAGGAATACCAAAACATTGCTTTAAAAACTAAAGTATGAAATGTAATAGTTACCCAAATTAACTCATCACTGGGTTTCCACGTAGGAGGACATAGGTGAAAATATGGATATGGAAGACAAATTTAACCATCATGTTCTGATGGAGAGTGGTAGAGAACATGACAATGAAAAAGCAAACAATCACAAATCTATTGATTTGTGATGATCTAAGGTACCATCTTATTCATCAGATATAAGGGAACTAGGAAATCATTTTTGGTTTTCAAGATCATTTCCCTAAAGTTGATGAATTAAAATAAATACTTTCAAGATTTTGGTACAATCTTACTGTTTTTCGTGAATTGAACAATTTCCACTTAATCCCTTAAAGAAATGAAGTTGAATTTGTTATTCGGGATGTGTTATCAGATAATGTGATAGAATGATGGGTCATTCCATCTCTTTCAATCAAAAGGTTAGCAAAAGTTATAAGTCCATCTTATGGTTAGATTAATCGTATATGGTTCGAAAAATGAACATATACTTCATATATCATACTGCTTAACAAAATAAAACTAGTTTCTACTAACCAGGGACTTCTTGTAGGCCAGTGGAAGGTGATAAAGGCCAGTCGCACTTCAGTTGTGGGTTCGATTCCCATAGCCTTGTCTGACGTGATGGGTTGTCGCCCGTCCTGTAGGTTTTACTTTTTATAAAACTACATTACTATATCATCCCATCAATAATATCGAAAAAAGGTTCTATCCTTAAACAATACTAACTTATGTCCAACATAATCCATTCCAATCATTAGTCTTATCCATAATATTGCAGTCCATTGTCATATTATAGTGAAAACGATTACCAGAGATTTCTTATAAGAAGCATGTTAATACCATCGTTGATCCCCATATATCATAAGATATGTCTTGTTGGTCACATTACAAACGTTCGAAGGCCTTAATCAGGTATTCTCTTAAAAAAATGAATACCCATTGAACCTTAGTGAAACCATGAATGTAGTTAAAAGTTAACACTTTCCACATACGAAAATCCTCAAAATTCTATATACTCAAACCATGATATCACTTAGTCCTTATATCAATCATGAGCTCATGAATACAATCAAACATCTCACTGTCTTCTTATTCCTTCATTATGCGCATATCATCTACTTTACAAAAATATCTGAATAACATTCCATGGTTACTGGTACCATTCAACATTTACATTCAAATACTTTTAGGAAAAACAATAGTGTAACAATCATTAGATGATTCTTTATTCCATAGTACCATTAACTATACAACATAACTCTCGATAAACATACCATTATTACACTAACTTCTAAAACAACCGACTGGGCTTCAACACTTCTTTCAGCTCATATATCATTTGTAGTATCCTCATCATCATCCACATAAATACTACCCGTATGACCATGCTTATTCTCTTCATGAGATTTTCCGTTAGGGAATTGGTTTGCATAATGCCCGTACATTCCACATTTAAAACATCTAATCATTGTTGATGTCGTAGCAATACCATTATCCTTGTCCATGGTGTTAACTGAACCTTTTCCTTTGCACATACTGGCTTTGTGTCCTTCTTTTCCACACCTAAATAATCTTCCAGTTCCTTTGAAACAATCTCTCTGATGCCTCTTCCCACATGATTTACATGAGGGAAATTGAAATTTCTTTCCTCTATGATCATCATGAAACTCAATCTTTCTCTTATTATCTGAGTCATGAAACTTACCAAAGTTGAGATTATTGATCATATTATGATATTGCTGAATAGGCATAATAACGATGTTTGGACTTCCAGATCCCATTTCATTTGGTTTCTCATGAAGAAAATCATTCCATTGTCCGTCATATCCTCCATTATCATGAATCTTCATGTTTCCAGCCATTTCTTAAAACCCAAAAAGAATAGTGTGAGAGGAAAAAATCATGCTACGGGAAACAACATAGTAAAGGGGGAGCACCCTCAATATCTAACATCTTAGGTTAAATTCTATGATCGTTACCGTAGTTCTAGGACTATATCCTATATGTATTCTTATCCTTAGGTGCATCCCTAGACATACCTTAGAAATATCTCTAGGGATCTCACTAACATTTTCACATCCTAGTTTCCAAAGGTTGAATAAACATTTCCTTTGATACCAACTGTAGAGATCCTAAGCTTGACGTACATGGACATTACATTACTTTTGCGGAATAATTAACACATAACAAAAACAGACACACAAGAACCGTAATAGTTTAGTGTCTTTGGAAACATGGAACGTAATATTCTAATCGTGGTGAAAGATCTTCAACATCTCCCATAAAGATCATCCACTTTTTGTTTCCTGACATAAAACCTTTCTTTTGATCCTGGTGGAAAATAAAACATAAAAAGGGTGAGCTCAAATGCTCAGTAAGGGTAAGCATGGATAAAATAAAACAAACCATATACATTGGAACTTAAAAACATAAACATAATGATTACACATTAAAATCTTGAGCAACGACATAAAACATGGAAGTACATAAGGCATATATCATAATGGAACATAAAACATGGTAAAATAACATGGGAATAAAACATGTAATTGTGGCATCCATTAAGAACATTTAATGATTTCCATAGTAGCCAAGGCATTGCTTCCAAGACCATCTTAGTGGACAAAGTCTCATTCTGAATCGAGTTCACTCCTCATTTTAATCCTCTAACACTGAACCGGATTAACTTACCGTTCCATCCATGTCTATCTCATGATATATAAAATCATTACCCAATGCATTGGATAGAGATATAGGTCCCACCCATCTCATAATGATACCATTATTATGTGGGCCACAAAATCATAAACCATACATCATAGCATAACCCATGTAATAAAAATGGGAATCTTAAACATCATGACATCATAAAACAATTCATATAAGATAAAGGAATTCATAAAAATAATTCCATCACAATATAATCAAATCAATGTAATAATAGGTATAGAAACAGAACCCTTTATTATCTTAGATGGAAAATAATTTTGATAAAACACTTGAACTCCATTCTTGAGGAAAATATCCTTTCTACATCAAAAACACTTTTCATTTCTTAACATGTCATAAAATTCTAAACTAAAAGAAGTTGATTAAAAATATACTTGAAAACCTGTAATGGAATCTTCTTGGAAATAATGTTTTAAAAATCCATTCATGTCGTATAAGTAAAAAGAAAACATTCTTCTCGTACTTTTGTCAGAAAAGTCAAAAAGTACCTCATACGAAAAACGACAAAAGATTCCTTTCATATATTTTACTATAAACTCACAAAAGGGTAAAAATGGATTTAAAAAATTGTAGGTGGATGGAAATAATAAGACATATTGAGGAAACATGGATGTGGATGATAAAATACACCCCAGTAAATACCAAAGTATAAACAATCTCGGATAAAAATGAGATTGTGATATTTCCCTTACCTTATGTCCGATATGCTTCGTATGTATCCAAAACTCCTGTATAATGATTTAAATAATGTTATTGACTTACTATAGAATCATCTTAATTGTTATGATATCATATATGGTTCACTTATGACTTTATATTACCCGTTCTTTTGTAAATTCCATGTTAAAGAGCGTTTTGGGTAAAATCGTTTCATTGGTCATCCGTGTTTTGACTTTTAATTATTCATATGATTACTTAGATCATGATTACATAATTCCAGAATATAAGAAATGATTTATATATAATATATATTCAGAATATACATATATATAATCGATCGATAAATGGAAAGAAATACACCATTCATGGAGACGGTAGGCCGTACGTACGCATGAACGCTGTTTTTGTTTCCTTATTGAGTTGAATGGAATTAAGTAGATGAAATACATATATACATAAATCCAGTAGAATTATAATATCATACATTTCATTATTATTGATTATATATAATTTATAATAATTCATAAATGGTTAACATGGAGAATGAATCTCATCGCGTCGTGGAGACGGTAGTCCGTACGTACGCACAAGCGATGATATCATTTCCATAGATATTGAATTGAATTGGAGTGGATGATAAAATATATCAGAATCAGTATGATTTTATAATAACAATGTATAGTTATTATTTACACCATTATACCCATCCATGTAAGGTGTTGGTGGAAAAACCGATTACACCACGGCGTGGAGATGATATTCCGTACGTACGCACGCGCGGTGATTTTGTTTTCCGTAGGATGGATAGAAGCTGAAATGGGGTTGTTTCATATTTATAATAACAAATAAGTATATTAGTGATACTAATTTTATTACTTTATAATGAAACAACAAAAGAAGAATAAGATAAAGAAGAATGAAGTTTGAAAGAATCAGGAGAAGAAATTACCTTTTCTTCGATACACGTCTTTGAAACCTCGTCTTAGGGCACTAAGATTTGTCTTAAAAGTAGACCGGAACCTCTATTATGTTTCTAGGGAAGTGTAGAAGATAATTTTTCAGGGTTTGGCCGAGCATGAAGGCTCAAATTGGTGTGAGGAGGAGAGGGAGGGGGTTCCCTTTTATAAGGGAGGAGAGGGGCACCTTTGGAATTCTTAAAAATATTAATTTATAATAAATCTAAACCCTCCTTAAAAACCTCCAAAAATGACTTGTATTTGATGATTAGAGGAGATAGGGTTGTAGTATCATCAACCAATTAAATTTAGACATGTTTTGATCTTATTTTAAACCTTATAATTTTGATTTATCCTTATTTAATCTATTTAAGTTTATTTGTGGTAATAAAATTCTAAATTTTAAATTATAAAAATAATTACTTATTTGTTGTGAATTTTCCATAATTGTTTACTTTGTAACATTATAGACCATATAAATTTAAATATACAATTTTTAAATATTTTTGTGATTTTTAAACAATTTTATAATATGTTATTTTTATAAAATAATAATAGTTTCATTTTGACACTATTCATTTATTTGAATTTAAATAATATATATACAGAAAATATGTTCTAACTAAAACCTTTAATAGATTCATAAAAGATCATATGTGTATATAAAATTAGTGGATAACATTAAATAGTTCATATAATATTTATTTTATTATTTTTAAAACCATTTATTTGGTTTATCTGTTAATAAAATAATTACTACAACATTTTTGTGAAATTATTTAATATACTGATTTTTTGCATAAAAATTTAAAATAAAATCCTATGATTACGATAAATCTATTACCATTCACAATAATAATTTTACTTGAATTTATCATCTTAAATCACAATATTTAAGTTGTTATATTTATTAAATTATGAAGGTGACAACTTTGGCATCATTTAAAATAAAATAATATAAGTGTCATAATTGCTTGTATAAGACTCCAAATGGTCAAATAATATACCATAGGATGATTATAGTTTAAATTTACATGAAAAATAAGTTTTGGTCAGGGTTTTGTGCCTTTTATGGTCACTATTAGTTTAATAAAAACTATACTCTTGATTTTTCACTAGATAAATAATTTCTACATCACTATTGTGTCACAATTAATGATAATTATTTAATCCCAAAAAATTCTAAATAAATTATCATGATGTAGATAATTTTGTTAGCTTTATTTAGACTATTAATGTTCTAAGTTTTATAATGTTTATCACTAACTTAAAATTATTATACTTATAGTATTTAATAGAGTGACATGTTGTCACTTTCTTTGGTTTTAATAATTATTTCATTATTTTCATAGAAAAAAGTCCATTAAATGAATCTAATCTGACCCTTAGGTGATATCGGTCGACTTTTAGTCATCCAATAGGATTTTATCAAGTGTTAGGGTAATTTTATAATCTTATATTTACCCTTAATTACCCGATTTACCTTTAACTATAGTAAATAAAATTTACCGTAGTTACTATTCACAATGCCCAAAAATAAAAAGTAGCTTATTAATATAATTTGGACGCACTGATTCCAAATATGGAATCTGTTTTTCCAAATTCAATACACAAAGGTTTCAGAAATTAAATTAAAATTAATCCCGTTGTCGAAAAAAAACGAGTTTTTCTTTAAAACATTGCAAAAGATTGAATAGATTTAACCTACGAATTCAAGGTAAAATAAATGATAATGACACACATTATATTAAATGGTAAAAATATATTCTATTTATACTTTTAACCCATTAAATATTACAATTTAACCACATAAGATATTACGATGAAAAAAGTTGTTTTTAATTAAAATATAGCATGTTTTTACTATTCATTAAAATATGAAAGACATCAGAATAAAATGAAAAACTTATCCAAAGTAAATTTTTTTATCATGATTACAAAGGATAATTTTATTTTGTCAAATGAAACTTATAAACATGTCTAAAACTAGATTTAAAGTGGGTGCACAATCAAAAGGCGGCAAAACTGCATTTTTTGAAAAATAATTATTTTACCCGAAAAATTTATTTTTTTATTATACCATGTTCTAGAAAATGTGTTAAATGAATAATAATGTTATAATATTCAAAATTTAGTTAATAATATTCATAACGGCTAGTTCATAATAATATTATAATAATATATCATTGTTTAGTAAAACCTGGTATTGCGTACAACACACACTATTGAGGAAGGTCGCGATTGCATGTAATGCAATCAAATTAAGGGTAGCGTGTTGTGAAAAAATCATTCGTTGTTTCATTTAACAGAATCCAACCATATTTCATTTATACATTGAATATATATATATATATATATACACTCAATTTTGCGTAGAATAACTATTATCAAAATTGTATGTAACTCGATCCAGGAATAGTGTTGCGTATACTGCATGCTAATACGGTGTTGCGTATAGCGAAAGGTAATCTTGGTGTAGCATACAACACAATAAATTTAATGAAATTAAAAGAATATTTTTCATAAAATCTCGAGGTTTTTCATTGGTCCTTAAAAGCATTCTCAAAAACTCTAATGTATTCAAAAGCACATAATAACATTTTGAATCCCAAATTATTATATTTTCCATCCACCAAAAGGGAAAATTTCAAACCTCATTTAAAATTCAATCTGGATCAAAAAATGAGATGTTACAAGGACTATATAATTGATTAAAAACTAAAGGGAATGATTTATTTGATCCTGAAAATGGTAATATATATATATATATAAAATAAATAATAGTGGAAGAAAAATTTAAGAAATTGATTCTATAATTTGATTAAAATAAAAAAAATGATACAATATGAAAACTTGAATGAAAGTAAATGGTTCATGTTCACTAAAATTAAAGATAAATCGAAACAAAAATCAACTACACTTATTATTTTTAGTAAATCACCCACCATAACACCACCAGCTTCCCAAACCCAGCTGTAATTGTAACACCCCATTATATTAAATTATATATATTTTAAGATAAACTTAATTATTTGGATATATTATAATACATGCAACACCAATATTATACAAACAATGATATATAGTTAAATATCATTATTTTAACATGAATTTTATAACCTAGCTGTTAAATTAGTGGGAATAAATAATATTAACCAAATTATGATATTTTGATATGGAATATATTCAATAAATTTTTTAAATTCATAAAATATATTTTATTGGCATAATATTTGGAAAAGGTCCAATTTTTTCCACAATAGATGAGTTTGTTAATGTCATTTTTAGCAATTTTTGATAGTGCATCTGTTTTAAATATAAATTTTTACACTTTAAAAATTCTATTTGACAACATATAATTCATTTTAAAATGAGGAATAGAAATGTATAATTTGGATTAATTTTGTCTATTTTTTGATAAGATTTAATATATGATTAATAGTGAATAATATTGACCATAAATTACAAACTCATCATTAAAGAGAAATAAGGAGTGTGAGAGAGAGATATATTGATATACAATGGGAAGAAAAGGGATATGAATAAGTATAGGCATATGGAATCACTGATAACTATATTTTTACCTCCATGTGGAAGTAATCATGTGTTATAAATTACTTGATTGGGGACTCTTTCAAGGAATGAAATACCAATAAGCCAACCATCATATTTTCTTCATGCCACATGCGCGTGATCTCAATTTCATGGGCCCGGAGAGAGGTACATTTACAAAAAAAATATGTGATGAACCATGGTGATGAAGAGGGATCCATAAGGGATATATAAAGGATATGAAAATCATTCTAAACCAATGATAGTGGAAGATTATTTACATGGAACAATTTTAGGTCTCATTGCATGCACATCCATTTTATTAATGGGAGTAACCAAAACCATAGAAATCCATGAATGAAAAAAAAAACCCGAGACAAACGATACATGAAAAAAATCCCCTCCCCACACTGACATATATATCCTTTGGTGTAGAAACATTATACAATAAAATTTATTTGATGGAGAGGGGTTCCAAAAATCCTAGTGACCAGTCTAACTTAGGTGGGGCCGACGATTTAGGTGATTGTGATTTAGGTATCTTTTGAGGGGATCCACATCATTGCTATTCTTGAGAAGTTGACAAAGGTCCATGAACAAAAATCTGGTTCTTGAAACCAAGTCACTAGCTATTGAGAGATGGATATTGTGGAAGGACTTGTTTTTTCTTCCTAAATACACCAGTACCATGTTGTCAAGAGTACCTGACCCTTGGATTTAATGATGTTACTACTGGTACTAGAAAACCATCCATCGGTGAACTGTAATGACCCAAACTTTTAACAATAGAGTGTATACCTTATTATAGTAAGTTCATAATCACATATATAAATTATTTACCATACTAAAAACATTATTAATGATAATTAATCAAATAAGATGTATTTTTAGAAGTTGATGATCGAATAATGATTAAATAGTAACATGATGTTAAGAATTTTCATGTGACCCTTATGAATTGAAAATAAGAAAAAATGAATAGTAGCCTCACCCAAAAATTTATAAATATAATTTAGGCATATTTTATGTTAATATATGATATAGTTAAATCATATTATAAGTAAATATTTTATAAATTATTAATTATGTGCTTCCATTTTTGTAATTCATTAAAATTTAATTACATATTATTATTAAATTAATGATGTAAAATAAAATTTATTTTCATATAATGAATTGACATATTAATATTTTAATGACTTCAGAATTTATCATAATTTTATGATACCATTAGTAATTTATCAAAGGGTTATAAAATTAGTTATGATTTTAAAATCTATATTATCCAAATGAGTGATAATTTTAATTAAAAATTTAATTACTTTTATTTTGACAGTTATTTTAATAAAATGGAGTTAATTTATTAATTCTACTAGTAAAAAATGTTCAAGATAAATTTCATGTATGTTTAAAATATACTTGACCTTTTTATGAATCGCAAAATACCATAATTTATGGTATAAATACATTATAAGATAGACACACTATTCATGAAGTAAATGTTTGTGTAATAACCATTGGTTCAAACATTCATTATATAATTAATGTATTAAGTTTCAATAATCAACATTATTTCTTGTATTGTGAATAATAATAAACTAATGAATTAAAAAATGATAAAACACCCCTCTCCTCCACTATAAATACCACCACTTTCACCGTATTTTCTACACACCTATCAAGCATTGAGACATACCTAAATTCTTCCCAATACTCTTCCCAATTCCATAACCCATGTCCAGGAGTTCTTTTTCACATAAAAAATCCAAAACCCTTTCCCGAATGATTTTCTTAAGGAAGTGATATTTAAGAGGTTAACTCCTCTTCATTTTCGTATAATTTATTTTCAATTTCATTTATTTTATAATTTTACCCTAACCATATCATATACAAAAGTTATGATATATCCATTATGTTTGATATAATGAATTTTTATCATGATAATATAATATCAATCATTAAATTTCTTTCTCTCCTACTTTTATTCTAAAAATAATATCGTCACACATGATGTGTCAAATTACCGCATCGTTGGCGATGCACTATAATTTTCCTTTAATGCTTAAATAGTTATTAATAAAACCAGTAAATTGATGAACAAATTACAAAATATATATTTCATAACCCATTTTATGTTCTATAACAAACATATATATATAATACAAAATGGTAAAACAAAACTAGTTTATTATGATTGAAAAAATGAAAAAATAGCCTAAAATGATCGTCATTAATTTTTATCTAACGACTCATCCTAATTCTATATAAACAAAATTTTATAACACCATTGAAACTTGTTGAATATAATTAATAACACGTAACAAATATTCTGGATATTTATCCACATTTTACAGTAAAATCAATTCATGTATACATGTGAACTGATCCTGAATACCATGTAAACGAATGCTTCAGAATGATGAAATTAAAATCTATAACTCTTCTGAAACACCATAAATAAACTTTATAAAAACATAATGAATTAAACTCATATATAAAATGTTTCAAATGTTTTTATTAATTAATCATATAATATTATATATGATATTAAAGTGAAAAATAATTTCAGACTCGGGGTAATGAGAATTCTCAGACACAACTCTCTTTCTTTGGGTTTTTCATATTTATCTCCATTTTCACTATAAACATTCCATAAATATAATTTCATCATAATTATATTATCTTTTATGGGATATAAATATTTTCTACTAGAGTTTATAACAAACACAACTTTTTTCCAAAAGAACTCTTCTTTCAAAAATACACTCATTTTACTTCTCAACATTGCGTATTCTTCACACATGTTTGATGGTTCCGGTATCTTATTAATAATTTCATTTTGGTAAACAAAATTCTATGAATTTATTCTTATTAAATTAAACATGTTCCTTCACTTGGGTTATTTATTTCAATTACTGTTATATGTTCTATGTTTAATGTATGATAATGTACTTTATATGATGTGATGGGTGTGTTATAAGTTATATTGCACTCAAATTCATTGGATAATGTAATGTTTATCATGAGAAATGTAATATATGTTTGAACATAATGACATATTTTTTCTCAACTATGTGAGCTAGTTTTACACTATGACCTGATGTTTCATTTTTTTGAATTTCCACATTCAATGCATGTTCTTTATGCTTCCCTCCTTGATTATATTTCTATGTTATGATGATAATGATAATTATCACCCCAAGTTATATTATTTCATGTTATTATCTCTCCTCTAAAATGATTTTATATCACCCCATTTTGATGTATATCCCAATGTGATTACTTTTACTAATGATATATCACGGGCTAATAAGAACATAGTAATGATGAAATCAAATAAATGACTATGTTTTATTTTTCAAATGTTTTGTCTGGTCTTAATTTTTTTAAGACATTAATCCTTTGGATACTCATTGTGTAATGATATTATTCTGGTTTTTATTAAAATTATTTATTAATATTAGAATGAAAAAGTTGGGTTTCAATATTATTTATTATTATATGTTTTAGTTAATTAGGGAATTGTTATTAGAGGACCATAGTAAAAACTCATTGTATGAGATTATGTGTATGTGAGCACCCAAGAATAATTGTTTTATAAAATTTAAAACATAGAGTCCCTAGAAGGTATTTCTTTGTAATAAATTGTAAAAAAGAAAAAATTACATATTCATTACTTATTTAATGATGTTTGATTCAAATATTTTCTTTTTTAGAAAATTCTGAGAACTATGTGAAATTAGGGAAAAAACCATGCGAGGGACAATGTAGTAATTTCTTGAACTATATCCACAATTCATTGGGAGGCCGAGTTCAATATTTAATGGTGACTCTTACCATTCTATCTCGTGTTATGATCAATAACCTGAATAATTTGGAACATCCACCTTTACCTAAGAGGAAAAAACTTGCTATCGAGTGTTTTATATGATAGAAACCATCAAAAATTAGTGGATCATCTAATATACTAGTTGCATAAAAATGGGTTAACTCAATGAAAATGATATTTCATATTCTTCACTATTTTGAGATGTACATGGTTAATCTCTCTATATATAAACTAAATGGATAAGTTGATCAATGTTTAGCTTTTATTAAGATCACCATGCTGATGGATGGTATAATAATATGGAAATGATAGAATTTAAGATAAAGTTTCTTCATAAGTATATCCAATCATATCTTCATAAAATGAAAGGGAGAGAATTTATTGAGATGAATAAAAATGAGGGTGAATTTATCATGTATTATGTTGAAAATTTCTTTTGGATTTCCAGGTACGTATCAGGTTTTGTTGTAAAAATGATAGAAAAATATATATATTCTTTAGGCATTTGAAACAACACCTTCAAAATAATTGTTCAATTCGATACATTGGGAGTAATGAAGATGTTTTTTGATGTTCTCTCAAACTAGAGATAGATTTTGGAGAATGGTCCCATTACTATGGTGATAAGAAATTAAATATGGATTTTCATGACAAAGGATGTAATGATAAAGTTGGGAAGAAAATTCAACAACCCACATGTCAAAAATTTGGGATAAAGTATCATGGGAAGAGAACTATAGGGATGTGGAAATAATTAAATTGTGGGAGAGAAGGACACCAATCCAATGAATACGGAAAAAACAGGGGAACAAGGAAAATGTGGTAGTGGTAAGGAGAGCCCCACCCCTGGTCAAATAATACAACTATAGGGATAAAGTGGAATATGAAAACTAGTTCACTAAACTATAGGTCATAGAGGTAAATCAATATTACAAACCACTAATGAGAAAGGATTAAGGTAAGGATTACTCCATCACTATAGTTGATGTGGATGAATAGAATGAATTCATACAAGGTACATATCATATTCAATCAATAATGGTAAAAGTCTTGTTTGATTTTGATTCTATGACTTCCTTAATATTTTGTAAGATTTGTAGAAATATTTAATCGAATCCCCAAAACCTTTATGTTGATATATCTATATAAACAAAAAGTGGTTCAATCATTTCAAGACATGTTTCAGACTCTTCTTTTATTGATGAATGTAGGAATACTCTTCCAGTGAAAAATATAATACTTACCTTTGTGGAATTCTATGATATAATAGGGATGGATGAGATATTATTATATGTAGAACATATCATTCTTCAAGAAAAGGAAATATATATTCATAATTTTAACCATCCTATGATCCTCAACAAAATAAATTAAGATCATGAATATCTTTTCGAAAATCCATCAATGGTGTTGGTGTGGATTCTCTATGAAGAAGCATACCTCACATAAATGGTTTAGTCAAAATAAGTTATCAACCTAAGAGAAATTCCCATTGTGGGGGAATAAATTGATGTACTTTCTAAAGAATTACCTAGAATCCCCCCAGATCATGTGTTGTAGTTCTCAATATACCTCATATATGGAGCAACTCGTATCTCAAAGTGTCCGTATATGATGGATCCAATCAAACTAGAGGATTTAAAAATGAATACATGATAGAAATTGTAAAAATTGTTTATACGCCACAATGAGTCACATTGGGGGTGCACTAATGCTATTTCTCAATAAGATTGATGGATCAATGGACTTTTGTATTTACGTTTGGGAACTCAACAAGATCGCTATACAGAAAATGTGTCATCTTTAGATGATTGATGAATTGTTCAATCAGTTATGAAGAGATATGTAATAATGAAAGGTGGTTCTTCATTATGGATATCATTACCTAAAGGTGAATAAGGAATATATTCACAATACTGTGTTCCGTATAAGGTTTCGTTACTAAAAGTCTCCAGTGATTCCCTTCATACTTATGAATTCCCATAAAATCTTACTGGATTTGATTAATAGAGTATTCAAACAATACCTCAAAAAATTTGTGGTAGTTTTTATTGATTATATTCTAATCTACTCCAAGAGAAAGTAGCAACATGAAGAACAAATAAGGCATGTGTTGGTGACATTAATTAAGGACATGTTGTAATCTAATTTTAGAAAGTGAGACTTTTGGATATAGAAATTCACATTCATTGGACCTATGTTACTAAGTGAAGGAATATCATTGGATCCTTTAAAAACAAAGGAAATTCAAGAATTGACAAGACCCTCTACTGTCATATAAATCCCTATTTTTCTTAAATTATCATTATACTATTGATGTTTTGTGAAAAATTTCACATGATTTTCAAGACGAATAATTCAGTTAATACAGAATAGGTTGATGTATATCTGGAAAGAAGAATTGATGAATGATTCAAAGAGCTAAATAAGTGGCCAATCACTACAACTGTACTCACATTAACAAAAAGTGAAGAATTTTTTGGTATATATAGTGATGTTTCTAAGAAAGTATAGGGGTTTGTACTCATGAATAATTATAATGTTATATCTTTTTCTCACAGATGTTGAATATCCACGAGCAGAACTACCCGATGCCTGATCTAGAGTTAGGAAATGTGAATATTTCCCTAAAAATATGATGGCACTAGCTCTATGGTGATACTTGGTACATTTGAACAAATCAAAATAGTTTAATGTATATATTCAAAAATATAGAGCTCAAAATGTTTCAAAAGATATGGTTATAGATGATCAAATACAATGACATCCCAATTCATAATCATCCTAGAATGGAAAATGAGGAATTTGATGCTCTTAGAAGAAAATAACCTAGTACACTATCCAGGTTATCAATTTAGATGACCATATATTTGTAGATATGAAAAGTATGGATTTGAAAATCATACCAATAGAAAATGAATCCTACGTTACCCAAATTATTTCCCAACCATTTATCCATGATCATCGACAACACTTCTAGTGGGACAACATGAAGAAGGGCATTCTAGAGTATATATATAGGTTTTTAGTATGTCATAATGTTAAAGATGAGTAGTATAAGTACAAAAGGATGATTCAAGCATTGTATATACCCTTGCAGAAATGGGAGAATGTCACTATGGGATTTATCACGGGTCTCCCCGAATATATCTAAAGGAAATAATGTGATATGGGTTGTGGTGGACAGACTCGCCAAGGAATCCCACTATATCACTATTCAGGAAGATCTTTTGCTTGAATAACATTCTATGATATATGTGAAGGAATTGGTGAGATTGGTTAGATTTCCCCTACCGATTTTCATTGATCGTGATCCCATGTTCACATATAAAATTTGGGGGAATCATCCACATTCATTGAGTACTGAATTAAATTTCATAATGACCTATCATCCTTTAAATAGTGACCAACCAAAAAGGACCATTCAGTTGCTCAAATATATTCTAAGAGCATGGTCATTTGAATTCAAAGGTGGATGGGACTGACATATCCCATTGGTTGGGTTCCCATGCAACAATAGCTTCCACTCGAGTATTCAGATGGATCCATATGAATATCTATATGGAAACTAATTTGTAACTCCAACCAAGTGGTATGTTATTAGTTTAAGGAAGCTACATAAACTTGATCTCGTGCAAGAAATGATATATAATGTTCAACCCATCTGATAACATATCAAAACTTCTAAGTGTCAAAAAAAGATTTATGCTAATAACCATTGAAGGAACACAGAGTTTGACATTGGATATAATGTCTTCCTTTGAATATCCCCATGGAATATAGTCGTGTGGTTTAAAAATAATGCAATGTTATGTGTAATGTAAATTGGTCCCTTTGAAACCCATGATCTCATATGAGTTGTGGACTATCAGTTATCACTTCCACTGAATATAGCTCAAGTTTCTAATGTGTTCCATGTATAAAACCTGAATAAGTATATACCAAAACCCTCACTTATAATGATATTAGTGGTGGTACATCTAGAAGATGGTCTCTCTTATAAGGATCATCTTGTAAATATGTTGGACAAGGTAGATAACGTTCAATGCAACAAGGAATCCCACTCTATCAATGTTTTGTGGGGGAACCATAAGTATAAATAAGAAACTTGGGAACCATAGTAAGAGATGAATTATATTTACCCTCGCATGATTTTGAAAAAAGAAATTTTGGGGGGGGGGGAAATTTCCAAAGGGGGGAAGAATGTAACCACCCAAACATTTATCAACAAAATCTCTCCCTACTTATGGTAATTTCAGAATAAAATATAATCATTTATGTACCACAATAGAATTATTATCAATGAATAATTAAGTAAATATCAAGTATTTATATTAGTTAAGAAACTAATACCTATGTAAATAGCTAATTCACCATGAAATAGTATTATAATCCTTATGAATAGAATACTAGCCAAATGAATCGTATTTTCACCCGTGAAAGTATGAATAAAATTTTGGAATCATATAAGTTAAAATATGATAGTATTATATCATAGTATAAGGAAGTAAATATTTGAAAAATTATTATTTAATTCATTCCATTTTTGTAAGTCATTCACATTTAATTACAAATTTATGATTTATTTAATTATTTTAAAGTATATATATTTTCATAAAATTTATTCATAATTTAATAATATGATGTCTTATGATTGTAAGATAATTTTATGAGAACTTAATTAATTTTTCAATGTGTTATAAAATAAGTTTTAATTTTAAAATCTGTATTTTTCATTTAAATGATGATTCCAATTAAAGATTAAATTATTCATATTTAGATAAATATTTTAATAAAATAGAGTAATTTTTTAATTCTACATATCAAAAAATGGTTATGGTGATTTTTTGGTATTTTTTGAAATATTTGAAATTTTAGTGAATAAGGAAATACAATAATTTATGTTATAAATTCATTATTTGATAAAAAACAATTCATTGAGTAATTTTGTCACAACCCCCTCCCACCGAAGATTCCCCTCCTAAGCTAGAAATGGTGAAAGGGAGATAATGACCCCCGAGTCCCGCCTCCAGTAGGCCCCGTGCTGGCGACTAACACCAAGGGTATGAGTTTTCACAAATATGGGAGACATTACCCTTTTTATTATTTAAGATCGGGAAACAGGACAAGTCAACCACCAAAAAGAAAAAGAACAATTGTATAGAAATAAACCCAAAACAATCCCACATGTATGTTTAAGTAGTTATGAAACATGGTACAAGTACAAAATTCTCAAAAGTAAAATACCAAAAGAAACAAGTACAGAAAACTGCAGCAAGCTCCAACTGTCCCGACTAGTAGGGTCCCGCACAGCCATGGTAGTCCTCCTAGAAACTAGAATGTAAAAGTAGGGTGAGCATACAAGTGTACTCAGTAGAAAACCTAAATATCTCATGCCCAAGTGGGGATAAATCCTAATGTCTCGTGAGAACAATAGAAGAAACCTAGCAAGGAATTCTATCCACCCAACCTTACCAGCCACAATCACCAAAACACAATCACAACAGGTAGTAGTATATAAGAACAAGAGTATTGGGTACCCCAAACCATTTTTCCCCACTAGCTAGATGCACTTCCTAAGGGTGAACGTCCAGACGCTACCATAGTCTTCCCGCCCGCACACACGTGGGCGTCACAACCACTTATCCCACCCGCACACACCTGGGCCTCAAAACCACATATCCCACCCGCACACACCTGGGTCTCAAAACCTCGTATCCCGCCCGCACACACCTGAGCCTCACAACCATGTATCCCGCCTGCACACACCTGGTCCTCAAAACCACATATCACGCCCGCACACACCTGGGCCTCATCCCGAAGGTTATTGAGAAATAGTAAAACATTCCTGAAGAGTCCCAGGATAAACCACCCCAATCGGAACCTACCCAAAGTGTCTTGGGTGTAAGGTCACCTCATCCCATCACAGCCTAGGGAAGAAGGAGCAGGAAGGAGCTAGTAACTAAGGAGAAGACACCCTCTCCCATGAAATGGGAGTGTTCAGCACTAAGTGCTCAACATGGTTGAGGTGCAATAAAACACAAAGATACAGATATATATATATATATATATATATATCAAACACTAATCCCAACCTAAGCATTCTAATCATAAAACTGAGCACGTGCCTCGGCACTTCTACTATGAAGCATGCATACAACAAACACTCCCCAACCCGATTTAGGTTTTCATTTTTCAACAGAATTAGTTTATTAGTTTCTTAACTACTTGTCAACTATCCACCACTAACCATATCGATCATTCGTAAAACATATCCCTGCCATCCACAAATCATGTTAGGAAACCACAAGCAACACAACCATGTCCTTCTTATTAACCAACCAACCCCATTAATTGTTATTCCCATTCCACCATCTTGCCCCACCATTCATTAACTCTTCCACTTTTATTTATTAAACACAACCCATAGTTTGTTCACATTCAAACCCATCCATGCAGCCCTGCTGCCAACCACCATAACCACAACCACACCGTACATCATCATCCCTTGATACCATTCATCGCAGCCCTGCTATCCATCACTAACATAGCATTCACACCAACCCACAACCAAGCCAACCACATCCCCCGCAGGTCACCCCATCCACATCAACCCACAAAACACCCCCTTCACATAATCAAACCCCAACAACAACCACATTTTTATTATTCGAATTTAGATCATCTGAGGTGATCACATAAGGGTTCTGGATTTTCATTTAATTAGCCAACTTTATGTGATTAATAAATTTCCACATTCCATGAAGTTTCCATCCACAAAAACACTCTAGAAAGATAGGGCGGCATTTAATTGCACATGCAAAGGCCCCCAATGACTGTGATTTTCAGTAGGCATAAGCCTATTCAATTCTCAATATAATATCACATGATATAAATAAGGTAACAGCATTCACAAACTTCCGACCCCCATTATATAAGCCATTTATAATCTTTATTAAACTGCTTCAAATGTGTTTCGCATAAACAAGAGGGAACCCACCCTGCATGATGCACAATTTAGAGAGACGAAGGTAAAATCCCTACCTCAACAGGTTCTGATCACAACGCTCCCCCGTATCAACTTTAGGAAACATCCACCAACATCCGTCGCTTTTGGAAAAACTATGAAAAACCTCCTCAGGTGGAAGCTGGGTAGGAAAAGACAACAAATCCAAGATTATATGTTTTTCCTCGTCATTATGATCCCATGGCCGCTGACGGATCATAAATTGGAGCTCAGATGAATAAGTTATGGAAGAAAAAGGAGCCATTGAGTCTCTTTGGAGAGCTCTTCTCAACGGAAAGGGGAGGAGAGGGGAGTGTTGAAAAAGAGGAGGGGACCCATCCTTTTATAGGCATGAAAAAAAAAAGTACATGGCGTGTAATTTATAGTACACGGTGTATACTTGGCCATTTCACACAGCCACCACGCGGCTTCCAACACGGCCTTCAACGCGGCACGCGGCCATTGACTGGTCAACACACGGTTTGAAGGTAACACATACGCGGGGAGACACTACATGGAATGTAGTATTGGGTACATGGTGTGTACCCATTTATTTCACACGGCAAGAACACAGCTCCAACACGGGGTATACTCGGCGAGGGGGTACACGGTGTGTACTCACACTACACGACGTGTACTTACAAAATTCTGAAAAGTGTGGGAAGAGTCCATTTTATCCTCCAGAACACTTCGTGACCCTATTTTTAACAAAGGAATGGGCCAGAGAGGTCTGGGGCATTACATCAGATACCTCTTAAAACATTCTCGTCCCTAAGAATTCAAAACCCAACCCGGTGGAGCCAAACAAGATACCTCTTAGCGCCCTCGTTATAACAGGAACCCAACCAGTAGCCCTAATTATAGGTGTTTAGAAATTCCTTCTCCTATGTCGAGATATTCTCCGCTTTAGGCGGCATTGACTCGCCTGCACGGATTCAATCGCATCCTCATTAATGAGTCTCGATTAAGAATCGAGTCTTTCCACTTCCATACATTAGGATTTTTCCATATTGCACTACCCCCAACACTAAACAACCGACACACTGCCCGAACATGTGGTTTGGGAAAAATCCTTCTCTTATATTGAGATATTATCTGCTTTAGGTGGCACTGAATCTCCTGCATGGGTTTAATCGCATCCTCATTAATGCGTCTCAATTAAGGATCAGGTTTTTCCTTTTTTCCCACACATTCGGACATGCTACACACTTCTATAGAATGAGTAAACAAAAAGGGTATCATTATCAACAAGCCAAGAATTCCATATATCAAAGGTACAGAGTACAAAAATAAAGCTCAGAAGAACAAGGAAAAACACAAGTCAAAACAACTCTGGGTACTGAGCGTGCATCTGGGTCTCCCACTCTTATGTGCTCTCCTTGAGGCCACCATGCCTCCAAAACACACGAACTAAGGCGATGGTTCATCCACAGATCTCCTTCTCTTTACGATCTTCGATTCTGACTGGCCGTTCCTCGAAGGTTGCGTCGTCTCCCATATCTAACTCTACCCAGTCAATAACATGAGAGGTGTCTTGTAAGTACCGATGATGCTGGGAGACATGGAAGACATCATGAACTTTCTCCAACTGAGGTAGCAGGGCTAGCTCTTATGCCACCTCACCGACTCGCCTCAGCACCTCGAAAGGTCTGATGAACCTAGAGGAGAGCTTACTCCCCTTCCCAAACCTCCTCTAACCTTGTCGATGGGAAACCTTCAAGAACACATGATCTCCCACCTCGAACTCCAAGGGACTCCTCCGACGATCAACATAAGACTTCTGTCGGTCCTGAGCCGGGTTCATCCTCTCACGCACAAGCTAGACATTCTCTGTGGCGCTCTGCACTGCCTCTGGACCAAGAGCACCTGTCTCGCCAACCTCTGCCCAGAAAATGGGTGATCGACATGGTCTTCCATACAAAGCCTCAAACAGTTCCATGCCAATAGTAGAGTTGAAGCTGTTGTTGTAGGAAAACTCTAATAAAGACAAGTGTCGTACCCATGATCCTTCAAAATCCAGAACGCATGCTCACAACATGTCCTCCAACATCTTCATAGTCCGCTCTATCTACCCTTCTGTCTGGGGGTGGAAAGTAGTGCTAAGGCATAGATGGGTGCCAAAAGCATGTTGTAAACCCCTCCAGACTCGTGAGGTAAACTGAGTATCCCTGTCTGAGATGATAGACTTCAGAACTCCATGCAAACGCACCACCTCGTCTACGTACCTCTGTGCTAAGGTAGTCACCGGGCCCAACTCTTTAATTTCTAAGAAGTGAGTTGATTTCTTCAGAAGATCCACAACGAACCGGATACATCATAACATCCCTGAGATCTGTGTAGTCCTGTGATGAAGTCCATCAAGATTTCATCCCACTTCCACTCGGGGACATCTAAAGGATGCAACAAACAACTGGGAACACGGTGTTCAACCTTTACTTGCGGACACATTAGGCATTTAGCCACAAACTCTGCCACTGCCCGTTTCACCCCGGGCCACCAAAACTATTACCTCATGCCTCGGTACATTTTTGAAACTCCTTGATGTACTGCCAAGGCTGAGCTATGGAACTCACGGAGAACTTCCTCATGCATCGCCTCCAGAACAAACAACCTTCAAAGGAAAATCATTTGATGTCGGATGTCCTCTGACCATCCTTCTGGAGCGTTTCCCTGATCGACACAATCCTGTATCACTTCTGCCTCAGAGTCCCCCCACTAAGACTCTTCCACCTTTTGCGACAATGAGGACTGCACCGTCATCTGAAACAAACAACCTCTAACACCCTCTACCCTTTCATCCAAGTGAAAGGCAACCAACTCTCCCATCACTTTCCAAGAATTAGTGGATTCTATAACCACTTCCCTATGTGACTTCCTACTCAGGGCATCAGCCACAACGTTTCCCTTACCTTCAGTGTAAGAGATCTTGAATTCATATTCTTGGAGAAACTCGACCCATCTCCACTACAGCAAGTTCAGGTCATGCTGGGAGAAGATATAACGTAAGCTCTTGTGATCTAAGAATACCACAAAGAACTCCCCAACGAGGCAATGTCACCACAACTTCAATGCGAACACTACCACTACAAGCTCCTAGTCATGGGTGGCAAAGTTACGCTCGGGAGGGCGCAACTGCCTAGACCCATAACAGATCACACCCTTCTTCTACATCAGTATGCACCCCAAAACATGGCTAGAAGAATAACAAAACACCTCATACAACAACCCTTCCTCTAGCAACCGGAGTACAGGAGCACTGACCATCTTTTCCATCAGGTAGTCGAAAGCTTTCTGGAACTGCTCGCTCCATAGGAAGACCTGGTTCATCCTAGTCAAAGATATCAATGGAGAAGCAACTCGAGGTAAGTACAAAACGAACCTCCGATAGTAACCTGCTAACCCCAGGAAGCTACAAACTTCTGCCACGCTCTTGGGTCATACCCAAGAAAAAAATTTCTCCACCTTCGACGGGTCCACTGACACTCCATGCTGAGACACCACGTGCCCAATGAAGTGTACTTCTTATGTCATGAACTTACATTTCGACAATTTACCAAAAAGCTAGTGGTGTCGTAGGACTTCCAAGACTGCCCTGAGATGCTCAATGTGATCCTCCCCTGATCTTGACTAGATCATGATGTAATCGATGAGCACAATGATGAACTGGTCCAGAATCTCTCAGAAGACAATGTTCATAAGTCCCATGAACACAGCCGGTGCATTTGTAACTCCAAACGACATCACTACAAACTTGAAGTGCCCATACCTGCACCTGAAAGCCGCCTTTGAGATGTCACTGTCCTTCACCCTCAGCTGATGATATCCTGGTCGTAGATCAATCATAGAAAACCAACCAGCTCCCCTCAGTTGGTCGAAGAGATCGTCTTTCCTTGGAAGGGGGTAACGGTTCTTGACCGTTACCTAGTTCAACCTTCTGTAGTCTATTAATATCCTGAGATGACCATCTTCCTTCTTTATGAAAAAAACTGGATCACCCCATGATGACACGCTGGTTTGATCAAAACCCTTCTCCATCAGATCGTCAATCTATATTCGCAACTCCTGCAACTCCGAAGGTGCCATCTGATATGGGTCCATCGAAATCGGATGGGCAGCAGGCTGTAAGTCTATCCCGAACTCAACATCACGTCAGGTGGGTAGAGTGACAACCTCCTCAGAAAATACATCAAGGAACTCCCCAACAACCTTTGGGACATCCATCATCTCTTCATCAACTAGAACCATTGATAGCCCGCCTAACAAAGAAAGGAGAGGCTCCACATGCCAGCTTCCCACCTGATTGCTCCTCTCACCAACAAAAGCTACACGCTGCCTGTCCACGTCGGAGAGCACGACTCTTCTCCGAAAGTAGTCGATAATAGCACGAACATAAAACAAACAGTAGATGCCTATAATGACATCATACGGGTGCATCTGTAACAGAAGGAGGTCCCCACTAGATCGATGTTGTCCCAAAATCATCCCACATCCCCGGCAAACACATGATATGCTGGTCTGGCCCCCAACTGGTGTACTCATCACCAGTGGTACGGAAAGTCTCTCTACATCTAGTCCCAAAGCATGGGCTAGACCAGGTGCAACAAAGTAGTGGGAAGTTCCCGAATTGAACAAATTAGAAACGAGAGTGCTGAACAAACAAATCATAACTTGCACCACCTCTGGTCCTGCTGGAGCTACCAAATCTACTGCATGAAACTTTCCACGTCTAGATCCTCTGCCTCTCTGATTTCGTCCACCTCCCCGACCCCACCCTAGTCGAGGTCCCTAAGGAGCACCTTGAGGTCAGCCTCCTCCCTCAAAGTCTACCCTCAGAGGAGTAATGTCCTGCTGCTACTGGAAGGGCCTCTCCAAAAACTGGTGTAGCTGAGGTGGGTGCTACACCTTCCCACCTCCACCGTACTGATCTCGGGTCGGGCACCGACTCTGAATGTGCATGAAAACTCCACAAGAGAAACACTTCAGTCCTGGGCTCGTGGAAAAGGGATGAGGACCTAAAGATATGAACTGGAACTACTGGGGCCTGCTCCCCACTGGCCTGAAACTGTAAGGTCCCATCACAGGAGACCTACTGCTGACTGCCTTCCCCTTCGACGAACCTGGCTAAAACCCCTCACGTGGTGCACCTCCCAGTGAGTGCATCCTCTCTACAAACTATGCCTTATTCTGCATTTCCATGTATGTTGGAAGGGTGAAGTGGGTGACAACATACTGGAGTGAAGGATGAAGCACCTCCTCCAAATGTCTCACCCGAGACTCCTCATCCGGAAAGAGATCCGGAGAAAAGCGTAAGAGATCCTTGAACTTGATCCCCAACTCTTGTACAGACATACTCCCCTGCTAGAGGGAGAGTAACTGCTGCCACTTCTCCACCTTAATCATGGTAGAAAGGAATTCCTCTCGGAATTCCTTCTTAAAGTCAGCCCATGGAACCTCTGCCTCTATCCTCTCTCTAAGGTAGAGCGTCCACCACTATCGTGCCACACCTCTCAGCTGACTAACTGTTAGGGGAACCCAGTACTCCCTCGGAGCACAGATCTAGGTAAAACCGATCGTCATCTCCTCAATCCACCCCTCCGTCTCCGTATCCGAAGTACTAACCTCGTACTTCTTGAGGATTTCCACTGAAAATAACGGAGAGTCTTCTTCCACTGGCTATCTTTATCCGCTCGGTCAATCCTCAACTGCCCGACCGCCTGAATCTGCTAGGTCTCGGCTGTCTGAGTCACTCGGGAACAGTGTCTAGGTTCCATAGTTGTACGATAAGCAAGGATCCCCTAATCCCAAGTAGTAAGGAAAATTTCTTAAGGTTTTATTTTATCACATTATTTCAATTTCTTTCCCAGAACGCCCAAATCAAGTAAAACACAGTCATGATGATGCATGTACCTTCTCAAGGGTCTCTACCCTGCAATCAATGTGGTATCACTTGGTCATTCGGTAGGCTCAGAGTCCTTGCATCGGATCACGGGGGGACCTAAAATCTCGTGTCCAAATCGGTCTTCCCTGGCCTTTGTCACACACATAGATTAACCAACATTGTTACCCTATCATCCCATGAAATCCTCACTTTTCCTAACTCCAAACTCCATCCTATCTCTCAACCATCAGCTCTGATACCATTCTGTCATGACCACGTCCCACCAAAGATGCCCCTCCTGATATGGCAATGGTGAAAGGGAGATAATGACCCCCGAGTCCTGCCTCCACTAGGCCCCAGGGTGGTGACTAGAACCAAGGGTATGAGTTTTCACAAATATGGGAGACATTATCCTTTTTTTATTTAAGATCGGGAAATAGGACAAGTCAACCAACAAAAAGAAAAAGAACAAGTGTATAGAAATAAACCCAAACCAATCCTACATGAATGTTTAAATAGTTCTGAAACAAGGTACAAGTACAAGAAATCTCAACAATACTGAAATAAACAAGTACAACAAGCTACAACAAGCTCCATCTGTCCCGACTAGTAGGGTCCCACATAGCCCTGGTAGTCCACCTGGAAACCTGAAAGTAAACATAGGGTGAGAATACAAGTATACTCATTAGGGAAACCTAAAGCTCTCGTGCACAAGTGGGGAGACATCCTAATGTCCAGTGATAACAATAGAAGAAAACTAGCAACGAATTATATCCACCAAACCTCACCAGAAACACTCACCAAAACACAATCACAATAGTTAGTAGTATATAAGAACAAGAGTATTGGGTACCCCGCACCATTTTCCCCCAATAGTTAACTGCTCTTTCTAATGGAAAATGTCCTGACGCTACCACACTCTTCCTGCCCACACACACCTGGGCCTCCCAACCACTTATCTTGAACGCACACACTTGGGCTTC